>OV656863.1:100000-2760014 GCA_927399475.2 Acleris emargana | reverse complement strand
TCACGGACATCATAGTACCTACAAGCCTAGAGCTTAGTTTGGGGCTAGGTCAATATTTGTGTGAGATTGTCCCCGGATATTTATTTATTATTTATTGTTATATAGTTTTAAGTTACTGAATAAACTATTCTTCATATTTTCTTCATTTTTCATATCACATATATTTGTGACGCAGTTACTGCACAGATATTTATCCTTTTGAATGTTCAATGTCTTCTCTTACTTTCCAGCAAGATGGAGTGGACGAGAAGATTGACTACCTCGAGACCTGGCGCGGGTTCGAGTCCGTGCTGCGCAAGGGACTGGTCAAGTCCATCGGAGTCTCCAACTTCAACGTGGAACAGCTGAAGAGGCTGATCGCCAACTGCGACGTGAAGCCAGCCACGAACCAAGTGGAGGTGAGCTCTGGTTACCAGTTACTTGTGGGAGGACCTTGTGGGAGGTCTGTCCGGGTTGGTACCCCCATCTTATCCATTAACCTACCGCCAGCAGTGTTCGCATTGTTGTGTTCCGGTTTGGGGATAAGACAGCCGGTGAAATGAGTAGCATAGAGGCATTCCATCTTAGTCCTCGTGTGTGTGCTTGTTCACCTTCCCAATGACATAAAAAAAAAACTAGGTAACCTAGGGTGACGAGTAAGTAAAATGTACTCAGTTTTAACGCCGGTTCTTCTCGGGGCAAAGGTTTTATTTTTGGAACCGGTGGTGGTATTAGTTTTTGACATTCATAGTTGCCCATACCTAAAGTCGGATTTATGGAGGCCTTTTGCAACGTTAAAAGATGGCGGACGTGTAATTTGTTTTAGACTTTAATTTTTGGGTAATTAGGTGTTCAAAGTTCTTTTCTGATAGTGATTTGTACTTTTTATGCCTTAGTGTCGCACAGTGATTGAAGACTTGGACTTATTTCGTGTATCTGGCATCTTTCTTCTCGTTTCAAGTGGACTCGCAGTGGTGCAGAGGTTAAAACTATCTTGACCTCTGACCTACAAATCACCGTACAACGTTGCCCCCAATCTTCCTAGAGAAGATTGGATTGTGTTTTATACTCATATAAACCTTGACACTGGCGAAATCACTTCACGTGGAAGCCATATCCCTGCGGTAGTAGCTGTTCAAGTCGCCGCGGGGACAAAAAAAAAAAAAAAGTCGGATTTTTATTCCCATAGAAAAAATGTAAACAAGGTGTTGCCGTTAACGAAAAACATTTGCAGAATTCAAAATATTTATAATCTCCACATTTATAAGAATACTACCTTCTATAATAAAAACTATTTATTATAACATTTATAACTAAGATTATAGAAATTAATTTGTTGATGGCAAACTTTATTTTGATGAAAATTCTATGTTATATTCATTTAAAATGGATACTGTATAGATAAATAATTTATTGCACTAGTATCATTGACTCGATACACCTGTGTCAACAAGTTTAGTGCCGCTTGATTGATGTGAGCCGTCACTTCACTCGGTCGCTTCAAAATTCGTGCTCCCGTCGTAATCGTTTTCCAGTGACTCATTTGTGCGATTTTAATTTCATTTATTTCTCATAAATATTTTGAATATCACTTAACTTAATATTATATTTCTTGCTGGTCCAAACTTTGAGATCCCCTGAACTGTCACTTTGTAAGTGACGTAACTCTGAAAAAATCTGTGTGATTAAAAATCTGATCTGAAAGGGTGCCATACAATACAAAACACTTTATTGAATACAACATGCACAAAGGAACGGATAGGTATACAAAAACCGGGCAAAAGCATTTCGGACCATGCTCAGTGTCCGGTTCCTAAGCCGATATGATACTAAAAACACAACATGTGCACCAGCAGACCGGCCCGCCCGGACCGGCTATACCGGATTATACGTTTGACAGCTGTGTCTGTGTGCTGCGTGCACCGTAGCTCTTAAACGGGTGAATCGATTTGGATGCGATTTTTTTTATTCGAAAGCAGGTTAACTAGCGGTGCTTCTTAGCTAAATTTCATGAAAATTGGTTTGGCCGTTTAAGAGATATCCACTCATTTGCTAGCTATTTCCCTCTCACATCCTCAGCTCCACCTCGCCATGGGTCAAAAGGAGCTGGTCGACTACTGCAAGTCCCAGAACATCCTGATCGTCGCCTGGGCTCCCTTCGGTGCCATGATCGCCAGCCGAGCTGATCCGGAAGCACCCGAGCCAAAGATGGACAACCCGACCCTGGTAGCCATAGCCAACAAGTACGGGAAGACGGTGATGCAAGTGACTTTGAGATATCTGGTAAGAAAGGTACCTCGTTGACCCTTGAAGGGGCCATGGGGAATAATAATCCTTGGTCCCTTTTAGAAATATAGCGCTGCCGAATCACGAAGTTGGAAAAACCAACAAGATTCAAATCACTTCTTATCCTACGAAATTTTGCATAGTATCCTTAATATCAGGTAGGTTTAGGTTATGTTAGTTCTTCAGCAGTTCACCCAGAAATAGGAGATACGTGGCAGAGGAACTCCGTCGACTGTATTGAATTTGATTATGTAACCTCGAGATTCGGCAGCATTCTATTTCTTGAAGGGTAACAAGGGGAAGTAAGGAATGGTCTCCTTGAGAAGCGCTGGTAGATTTTTGATGTGTAAAAGTCCCCGTGTGAGCTTACTTTTAGTGGATCTGGGAGCATGCAGTTTAGCCAAAATATTTTAGCCAAATATATTGTTTAAAAAAAAACCTAAAAGCGTTTTGTACTATTTTTGTCTTGGGTTATCGAAACCGCATGTTATGTCTATTAGGTTAAGTTAGACTTGTGACTACAAAAATCAAGTTTTTCTCATCACCTTTTCGGCAAGGGGACTTTTCTTCCCTGCTAGGAGGGATTAAAGTGGCACTTTTCTGTTCAAGGCCATTTTGTTGCCAGTATAAAACATAAACGCAATGATATATGAAAATACATACATACATAAACTCACGCCTTCATTCCCAGAGCGGGGTAGGCAGAGCTAAAGAATTACCAACAAGTCTTAAAACTTCTTGATAATTTTGTAACCACATTTTGCACAAGTAGGCTAAGATGTTTCCCAGTGTATTAGTGACAGGTGGCAAGCCCATCGCCTAATAGTACTGCAAGCCTTCATTCCCTTAGTCATATATGAAAATAGTATGCACATAATCGACTACATTTCGACGACGATCATTTTTCGTCGTTTAGGTGCTTACTATTTGCACTTTTAGAGAGTGTAAATAGGTAATTTAATTTGTTTCATCACTAAGATCTTTTATTTTCCTCATAGGTGATTACATCACAATAGCAGTATGTGTCACACGGTCGCAAAATTATTTCCACCTTGGGCGTTAACACTTGAATCCCTCACTACGCTCAGGATTCTATTTTAGAGTTATAGAATCCTACGCTTCTTTCTGTACCTATTCAATATTCCTACGCCCTCGCCGTAAAATGTCATATTGCTCCCTCGTGACACAATGTACTATTTGGCAAATAGAACCCGAACTTCAGCGAAAATTTAACTTTCGTAAAACCCAATGACAGCTCTAAGTCTATGGCATAACCTAGACCCACTTAATCTATGATTATTAGGCCGGCGACAGACAAGCACAAATTATTAAGACATTATACAATGACAAAAATAAATGAAAACATGTTAATTTTACGTTAATTAATTATTATTTACTGTCCCTTCCAGTACCAGCGTGGCATCATAACTATTCCAAAAACAGTGACCCCCAGCCGGGTCCTGGAGAACGCTTCCATCTTCGACTTCGAGCTGACAGCATCAGAGTTCGACACCATCTCCAAGTTTGACGTCAACTACCGAACGAACAGAGTGTCCTTCTTCCAGAATTATGAGAACTATCCTTTCGAGAAATGCGATGATGCAGCCGGTCCGGTTCCAGAGTCATTACGGCGGTGGAAAAATGGGAAAAACCAGGATATAGAATAGAGGATATTTCGACAAATTGTCTTGTTGAGGCAAAATGTACCCTAAGGGTAAGGACCAAAAAGTTGGCCACACTAACTAACTCAATGAAATTGTCTATGAAACGTTTCCGTTGTGCCACGAAGGTTAGCCATACAATTGTAGGGATAATTTTCGTCGCACAACTGAACTTTTTCGACGTCGTTGTTTGTATGACTTTTTGGTCCTTACCCAGCTAAGATATATTTTGCACTTTGTTTAATTGGTTACTTACGCGGAATTGCAGTATTACCAAATAATTAGCACTTCCACAACAGGGCCGATCTAGGCGATAAAAACCATAGGCGTAGGTCAAAGACGGTATAGTTTTTACCGCCTATAATAGAGGCCCTATTATCATTGTCATAAATTTATTGTCTTTTATTAATTTATCCAAAATAATGTAACAGCTCTATGATTTTGATCCTCACATCACTCGAGGCTTCCGTTTCAGTATAAAAAAACTTGCTAACAATATTGATATCATATTTATGCAGTCTAGTTATTTTTGGTTTTCGACATCAGTGTTAAGAGTTGTTTTGTATATTTTTATAAAATTACGCAGTTATAATTATAAAGGAAAAAAGGGTTTTTCGTTACTAAGTATTTCTTTTAATATACCTGTATACCTTATCCCAAAAGATATGTTCAATTCTTTAAGAAACGACTCGTCCAAAACGAGTAAATGGCCCCCCATTATTTTCTGCCACTTTCAAGCAATGGAAAAAAATCATTTTTTTCCTATTTAGTATTATTGTAGATCACCTGGGCCATGACGTGTGATGGAGCTGATGCGCGGACGTTTACTGAACGAGCCGCGGCCGGCGTCGCGACGCCAGCGGGTTTAATAATTAATTTTCGTATTCTAGGCGATAAAAACCATATCGTCTTTGACCTGGGCTGAGATTCTAGACGGTAAAAACCATATCGTCTTTGACCTGGCTGAGATTCTAGACGGTAAAAACGATATCGTCTTTAACCTAGCTGAGATTCTAGACGGTAAAAACCATATCGTCTTTGACCTGGGCTGAGATTCTAGGCGATAAAATCATATCGTCTTTGACCTGGGCTGAGATTCTAGGCGATAAAAACCATATCGTCTTTGACCTGGGCTGAGATTCTAGACGGTAAAAACCATATCGTCTTTGACCTGGGCTGAGATTCTAGACGGTAAAAACCATATCGTCTGACCTGGGCTGAGATTCTAAGCGATAAAAACCATATCGTCTTTGACCTGGGCCGAGATTCTAAGCGATAAAAACCATATTGTCTCTGACCTAGGCCGAGATTCTAAGCGATAAAAACCATATCGTCTCTGACCTAGGCCGAGATTCTAAGCGATAAAAACCATATCGTCTCTGACCTAGGCCGAGATTCTAAGCGATAAAAACCATATCGTCTCCGACCTAGGCCGAGATTCTAAGCGATAAAAACCATATCGTTTCTGACCTGGGCCGAGATTCTAGGCGATAAAAACCATATCGTCTTTGACCTGGGCTGAGATTCTAGGCGATAAAAACCATATCGTCTCTGACCTAGGCCGAGATTCTAAGCGATAAAAACCATATCGTCTTTGACCTGTTATCGTCTTGTCAACGTTATGTGTGGTTGCCGGCTTAGAATAGTGCTACTCCATATCTTCCCATGGAAGGCTTGTAGTATTGTTAGGAGATGAGCTTGCAACCTGTCACTAATAAATTAATAATAATAATAATACATGGTAAACATCGTAGCCTGATTGTGTAAAATATGGTTACAGAATTACCAACAAGTTTTTAGAGTTGTATGTAATTCTGTAGCTCTGCCTACCCCACTCTGGGAATGGAGGCGTCAGTGTATGTATGTATGATAGCTCTTATTTACTTGACAGTAATTGCGTCAGAGTTAAAAACAATGTCTCTATTCATAGCGGTAAAAACCATATCGTGTTTGACTTGTTACGGTATTGTTTTGAATACGATAACAGATCAAAGACGAAATGGAAATACGAACCACTTAAATTACTATTCTAGCATACCATAAATGTAATATTGTTCTTAAACCTATTTCGTAAAACCAAATGCGCCCCAATAAGAGCTCTGTGGACTTCTTTGACGTTTCTCTTCACAGTGCTCAAGACCTTAGTTGTCTGTGGCTCAAGAGAAATAAAAACAATGTTACCGATAACAAACGGAATAAAATACATTTCAGTCAGGAATGGATTCCATTATTTAGCAAAGATACTCGTCATAGATGTTATCAGCGGCCATTTTACTGGACAAAATAAAAATGCCCCCAAAACCTGAAGGTAAAAAGAGTATCATCATGGCGCCAAGCAGGATAGGCCAGGGCGTAGACGACATGCAAGGTGCAGAGGAGACTGAGATAGCTGCGACGATCCTTGTCACTGGAGATCCTTGGTGGGGCTGGGTGGTGGTCGCGTCATCCTTCGTATGCATAGCCATCCTCGACGGAATCGCTTACACCTTCGGTAGCATCCTCGGAGACATGAGCAATGACCTCAACGTTGATATGTCGTTAGTCGCTTTGCTCAATTCCATCGCAGCATCGATCTACATGATGGCGGGCCCGTTAGCCTCCGCTCTGGTCAACCGCTTTGGGTTTCGAGCCATGTGCATGGCTGGATCTATAATTTGCGGCTTCTCTTTTTGTGTTTCGAGCTTAATCTCCAATTATGCTGTGCTGGTTATGGTTTACGGGTTTCTAGGCGGCTTTGGGTTCTCCCTCATCAACATGTCTGCAGGACTGGTGGTGGGATTCTACTTCGAGAAGCTCAGAGCCGTGGCGCTCGCTATATCTACTAGCGGCTCGAGTTTTGGTGTCATGTTTTTCTATCCGTTAAACTCGTATTTAGTAAAGTTGGCTGGCTGGCGCTCGACCATGTTGTTTCACTCTGGTTGGTTCGGCATGATTTACTTTCTTGCTATGGTTTTCCGTCCGTTACTCGCTTTGAATGTTACCAAAACCACGACCACGCAAGACCCAACGAGGACGGTAACGTACTTGCCGAATCTATCCACCCCTAACTTGAAACCATCGCCGGAGCAACAAAAGGACAATGAAGAATTAAAGCCAACCGGGGCAGAGCGTCTGTTCCAAGCAGTACAGAACACGAACTACCCTACTGCAGCAGCAATTGTCGAGGAAGCCGAGGCGTCCACCTCTGTTCAACCGACGACTTCGAGCCAAGCAAAGGCAGCCGCTGGGACCGCCCCATCGACTGTCTCGAAGTTAACCATAACTGCAATCTCACCGAAAGGTGGCGTGACCGAGCGACAGTTAAACCAAGTGAAATCTATGATGTCCAAAGGGAGAATAGGTGATCAACCTCCGAGTAACGTAGAGATAAATATCACACCAGCAGCAGAGAAGACACCCGGATGTTGCGGCTTCTGTTGCCATTGGGACGAGCACGTGGCTGAATCACGACCAATGTATAGAGATGATGCTTTCTATACAGGAAAAGTGGAGAATCTGCCGGAGTACCAGAAGAGTAGAGCGGCAATTGAAAGTGGGAGGGAGAAAGAGACCGGGCTCGAATATCAGCTGGCCGTGTCTCGCGCCGCGGCCGCGTCGGACCTAGCCGAGCGTCGAGGCATCTTCACCACGGCCGTCAGAAGAGTTCTGGCAACAATGCTGGACCTGAAGTTGATGCGAAGAAAATCATATTTAGTAATATGCGTGAGCGGCATATTTGTTTACTTAGGGTATTTAGTGCCTTTTGTTTTTATACAAACTCGTAATTTAGCTAATGGCGTTGACGCGGTGCACTGTGATCTCTTCGTGAGTGTGATTGGAGGGGCGAATGCTGTCGGCAGGATCTCGCTGGGAGCGTTAGCTGTCAAATTTGACCCCTTGAAGATCTGTGCTTTAACCCTCACTATAGCGGGTATATGTACCATCGCTTCGAGCGTTTCGTATAACCTCTACTTCCAGTACGGTTACTGTGTTATATTCGGATATACCGTGTCCAGTTTAATGTGCTTACGAAGTATCATACTAGTTACCCTATACGGGTTAGATAAGTTGACCAACGCTACCGGCATGTTGATACTTGTCCAAGGTTTTGGATGCCTGGCCAGTACCCCATTATCCAGCGTCCTACTAACGCATTTTGGCTATTTTACCGCGTTTGCTGTATCTGGCGTATCCATAGTTTTGGGCGGGTTGTTAATGATTCCAATACGAAAACTGGCAACGAGGGAAGACATTGCATCGGCGGCGCCTAGAAGCAGCTTTGTTGCTTCGTTGCCTAAAAACGAACCTAAAGAACCCACAGAAAGAAGGACAAGTGTTCCCCTGGTTGTTCCGAGACCTGTCGCCCCTCCACCTCCTCCCACAAGACAGGCCAACCCATTTAGAAGAAAGGAGCAAGAAACCCCGCCACCATCATAATGTGGATATGCATTTGCTGTCGAAAACATGCCGCTCGAAGCGGCAGGCTCACCACACCCGTCATCCTTTCTGCGTAGGGAGATTTTTAATTGATTAGTTATTAAATGTATTTATAGCGTATCTGAATGCTTATCGGTATAGTATAGTACCTATAAGTAATAATATTGTTGGAACCTGTTATGTAACTTTTTTTTTCCTGATACGGTGGCATGGCATCTTATCTTATACCAATGCATGTAATAAATTAATATTTAGAATTAAGTGGCACATCCGGCTTCTGTATCCGTGGTCAGATTGCATTGTTAGATCAATCTGACCACGTCCACTCTTTTGTATCCTTGGTCCGATCGATTGATTTATTAGTATCATAAATATGAGGTAGGTTTAGGTTACGTTAGTTCTTCCGCTGGCCCGAAGTGCCAAACCACCCAGAAATAGGAGCTCCGCACAAGCGGAGCTCCGTCGACTTTCTGCGAAAGTGTATAAAATGCGAATAAATAAATCGATCTGACCAAGGATACAAAAGAGTGGATGTGGTCAGATTGATCTAACAATGCAATCTGACCACGGATACAGAAGGCACATCGGGCGGGGCACATCGGGCGGGGCACATCGCTCGCAGGACTGATGGCCGATGGGGTCAGAAGGTTCTTCAGTGGCATCCGCGGACCGGAAGACGAGCTGTAGGTAGGCCTCCAACGAGATGGAGTGACGACCTTGTAAGGATTGCGGGAACGCGGTGGATGCGAAAAGCACAAGACCGGTTTGAGTGGAGAGCCTTGGGGGACGTATGTCCAGCAGTGGAAGTCTTTCGGTGACATGATGATGATGATGATGATTTAGAATTAAGCTTAAATATTGTACGCCTCTCCGAGGCAGGATATGACGAACTGTAACACAAACGCTATAAGAACTGTATAACTCATGACCATACAATAAATATATTTGATTTTATTTGATTTGATTTGATCTTCACTGAGCTCGGTCCTGGGATTGGACCTACGCATTGTCCTTTCAGGTGTTTCCTACAATGCATCCCTAAGCCGATTGTTGGTCCTCTGGGAGGTCAATTGGGGCAACTGCATCTATGTGCCAAGTGCAACCATGGTCAGAGTGCGACTAACCACATCTCGTAATAGTACATTGTGTATTAAGGTCGGTAAGTAAGGAATTACGATCGAGGCTCTAGTAGAAGCCCGAAGTCGAAGACTGAGGGCTTTCTGAGCCGAGGTTCGTAATTCCCGTACCGCCCGTGAAACATACAATGTTTTTCATCACATTTGCGAGTAAATAAATACACAAGTCAGCACAACTATTATTACGAATTACTTGATCTTTTTTTAAGCGGATGGCGGGCGAACTCCACAGATTATACAAAGGTTTCGTTCAGAAACGTT
Organism: Acleris emargana; assembly: GCA_927399475.2. Taxonomy (NCBI): domain Eukaryota; kingdom Metazoa; phylum Arthropoda; class Insecta; order Lepidoptera; family Tortricidae; genus Acleris; species Acleris emargana. The sequence continues at coordinate 2,750,275 of OV656863.1, read as the reverse complement.
AAGGGCAAATACTTACGTAGGTATACATACAGCCCTGAAGACGTGTAAAAAAAAACGACGTTTTGATACAGAAAACTACTAAAATCGATTATTAAGAACATTAATTGAGTATTTAAGTAACATGTAGCGAGATTGCAATGAAATTCCTGATTAAATAACATTTTAAGACAATTTTTCAATTGCGTGTAAACTCTTTGCTTGAACTTGCATGACCTGTGTGCTGTGCTATAAATTAAAAAAAAATTACTTACCGACCTTGGGTTTCATGGTAAAAAAAAAGGTCGAGGGTTTTATACCGGGCATTGCGGCCAAGTTAACCTGTATGTTTAGATACTGTTTACGTGCAAGTGTGATGAAAAATAATACAGTGTTCAACAGGTCTATTAAAAATAGTTTTTAAAACCCGACTGCATATTTTATTAGTGCCCATGAATAAATACCATAATTTGAAAAAAAAAGATTAAAAATAAGGATTTTTTTTTTGTATTCACCCAAAATTTCGAATCTGGTGTTTTGGTAATCTGGTATAAAGTGTAATATGGTATTTTCAAATGATGGTATTTTGGGAATTTCGCTATTTTGTCATTTTTTTAAAGGAAAGTACACCCGGGTACATTCCTTTGTCTCTACAAGGGAACAGAACCATACATACATATAGGCCAGAAACAATACCCCTCCCTCCCACCCCTCCCGGCAGTCGGGCAAAAACCCGTTATAATATAACCTGTCCCTCTCAAACAAACAAGGGATTAATTATATATTTTGAAATACTTACTATATTTTGTTATTTGCACTCGTTTCGTAGACACAGCTGCTCCAACTGACCTAGACACAACAAAAAAAAAATTTTTTTTGTGGAAAAAATTCTGTCAACATTTTTTTTTTGGCCTCAGCTTTTGTTGCCGACTGTACTTCTTTTCCATAGTCGTCATCTACTCGTCAACACGATTCTAACGAGCCCTAACACGACGGGTTTATCATGTGTAATTTAGGAGTTCCTATGACCATAAGTCTCCATCGTCAGACTAGCCCGATGGTATATTATTGTATTGTCATCAGAATTTGGTGTATACAAATTTTCAGCTTCATCGGAAACCGGGAAGTGGGTCAAATTTAACTTGCAAGATTTGACCCGTACATACAGTACCTTGTAGGACCTTGTCGCTACCACCGTCTTGTCCTCTAACCTACCACCAAGCAAGCAGCATTCGCATGTTCCGGTGTGGGGATAAGACAGCCGGTGAAATTACCAGCATAGAGGCATTCCATCTTACTTAGTCCTCAACTGGCCAGCACGATAGCGGTCTTAGGATCGTAGTCTTAAGATTGCAAATGTCTATCACAGATCCCACTTACCATCAGGTGGTCCATGTGCTCGTTTGCCTTTACCATGCCATTAAAAAAAACATAAATAGAACTCCACGACCTAATATTATAGAAGATTATGCAACTGATGCATAATAAGAGACTTTAAAATACGAGCGTTGTTTTATGAAACGAGCGACAGATCGATCTCAACGCCCGTTGACGTTACCATCCTGCATGACGAAAACCTCCTGAAGGCCGAGAAGGACAAGCTCAGCAAGTACCTTGACGGCTCATGAGGTGACCGCCATGTGGGATGTTGACTCGACGATCATTGTCCCGATAGGTGTTTCGGCAAACGGTCTTATAGCGAAGAGTCCACCTCAAGAGACTCGCTAGATGGCTGGATCAAGGGCCAGATACAGAAGGCAGTACATAGTACTACTGCAGTATTGTGAGGAGGTTCCCCTCTCTGCAGCCCTAACCACCGGTAGCTTGAGCCCTGCCCCGCTGCCGGCGTCACCCGTAGGTTAGGTTTTTTATAAAGTTTTTTTATTTTTATTGGTATTGTTATTTTACTTTTATATTTGAATAGTTATTGTAAAAAACCTAATTTACAGAAAATTTATTAAATTTTAATATCTGAATAATAATATATGGGCAAAAAACCTTCTTCACTTCTAATACCATTATATTCATTCATAAGTAGTTCATTCGTGGCCTCGTGGGTTCGTTTTCGTTCATTTATTGGAGTTGCCTGTTCATTCATAAATCATAGGTGATATTGGCAAATTTTCAGAAAATTATTTTTATATTTAAAAGTGGTACAATACAAATGCGTATGATCTATATCTCTAATATAATAACCTTTTCCTGTATGTATAACTGGAAAACTGGAATACATACACCAAAGGCAATTAATTATATACCATAGTTACCATACCATAGTCTCATAACTTATACCGCCATTCGTCATCACAACGAGGACGGAGTCAAAAATACATCATCATCATATCGATAAAATGTAAGGGCTAACAGTAAAAGTCTTATATAACCTGAGTAAGCAAAACGATTGCGCGTTTTAATCACCTGCCAGCGCCATCTATCGAATTACGTAATGACTACTCCGCAGTACGAAATTATTGAGAGATAGTTTTTGTGACATTACGTCGAAAAATTACCGTGACTTTCTATATTTTTAGAGTTCGGTGCCTCACAGAGGAGGGTATTGTGTTTATCAGCCTATATACAGGGTGACATCTAATTGGTAATACAAAACACTTACTTAATTATGGCTCAGTTTAAGACGGATAGTGTATTCCACTTCTGTAACTATCATTATCTTTCAAATATAACTAATAATTAAAGTCCTAAAGTGTGGTTACCGTACATTTAATAACTGTTTTATCTATCACTCGATGTTATCAATTTAATTTAAGGTGGCACTTTGTGCAGTAGCAAGTGAAGGTAAACTAAGAAGTGATCGATTCAGTTAACAAGTTTTTACGATGATTATGTTAAGAAATGTCGATTTCACATTGCCTAGGCCCTGTTTACACTTTTTTTTTTTTTTTTTTGCCCCCGCGGCGACTTGAACAGCTACTACCGCAGGGATATTATGGCGTTTCCACGTGAAGTGATTTCGCCAGTGTCAAGGTTTATATGAGTATAAATCAATATAGCAATAAAACACAATCCAATCCTCTCTAGGAAGATTGGGGGCAACGTTGTACGGTGATTTGTAGGTCAGAGGTCAAGATAGTTTTAACCTCTGCACCACTGCGAGTCCACTTGAAACGAGAAGAAAGATGCCAGATACACGAAATAAGTCCAAGTCTTCAATCACTGTGCGACACAAAGGCATCAAAAGAACAAATCACTATCAGAAAAGAACTTTGAACACCTAATTACCCAAAAATTAAAGTCTAAAACAAATTACACGTCCGCCATCTTTTAACGTTGCAAATGGCCTCCTGTTTACACTTTGTTAAGTGCAAGTGTGAAGTTCATACATTTGACAGCGAATGTATGAACTTCAAACTTGCTTATAACAAAGTGTAAACAGGGCCTTAAACATAAGGTAGGGAACAGCATTAACCTGAAAAAAAATGGGATAAATTAAATTGAAAAAAAAACTTTTAAGTAAATTAGCAGCACGAGACTTAGTAGATGGGTTTAGTTTAGGGAAAATGAGTGTAATACTGTGACACCAATTTGAAGTCACCTGTATGTATGTTTGTTACTTTGTGGCGCTCTAGAAACTAAACGCGTGGATCGATTTTGAGGATTCTTATGTCAATCGATTTGTCTTAATCTTGTGAGTGTCACTAAATATGATATGACAGTAATTAAAAATCAATATGGCGGCAACTAGGCGCTATATTGTAAAAAATCCGGTCAAGTGCGAATCTGGTAACCGAGGGTAACGTATTTAAGATAATATGGTTCAAAAACGTATAAGAAAATACTCATATTGTTATGAACTATATAATCTATGCAATAAGGTTTATATACAGATGTTCAAAGTTTTTTGTTATTACTCAAAAACTGTAAATTATGAGCACCTTATTTTATTTTTCCCATAAAATATAAATAAATAGCTATACGTCAGGATTTTTTCAGATTTTTTGGTCCATAAACTTCGGAGATAAGGGGGAGAGAACGGTCATTTTTGTAAATTGTTGGCTATAAATCAAAAAGTACGTCACGGATAATTATAAAAAAAATAGTTTCGATATATGCAGACTTAAGCCCTTTCATATGACACCCTGTTTGCTATGATCCCTGTTCAAATATTTAGAACAACAAATTCATATTTTTTTATTAAAAATAGATGCGGGCAAGCAAGTTATATAACTAGATATGCCAAATTTCAATTTGATAGCTTCTATAGTTTCCGAGAAAAACTGCTGTGACATACAGACAGACAGACAGACACCGAAATGTCACTATAAGGGTTCCTCTTTACCATTTTGGTAGAGAACCCTAAAAATAAAAAATAAAAGTCGAAGAACTGTGACAATTGGGGTATACACACATACACATACATACCTTCACGCCTGTAATCCCTGAGTGGGGTAGGCAGAGCTACAGAATTACAACTTCAAAAAGTTGTTGACAATTCAGTAACCACAATTTGCACAAATAGGCTAAGATGTTTACCAGCGCTGCAGCGTATTAGTGACAGGTGGCAAGCCCATCGCCTAACAGTACAACAAGCCTATATTCCCTTAGTCGCCTCTTACGACATCCACGGGAAGACATGGAGTGGCACTATTCTAATCCGGCAACCAAACCAAAAACCAAAACCAAACCAATTACATACAAAAAATACAATACAATTAATTACAAATTGGGGTATCATATTGAATAAGTAGGTATTTAAAAATCATCTTTAGGTTTCTTAAATCATTTTTCATTTGAACGATTATTTAGGACTTATAACGTTTTAAAGTTACACAGCAACAACAGTCGGGTGTTTTATAGCTTGCTTTTTGTTGTTATTATTGTTGTAAGTTATGGTGCTCCCACACAACCTGTTATAAATGTTATATAACGTTATATAACATGATGACATCCTCTAACACTTCTTAACATTTTGTTACAACTTGTTAGAAGTTTCAAACGCTTCCACACTGGTAAAAATGTAAGTATAACACGTTTTTTACCGTGTTGTAATTAGTTGTATAACATTTTAAAAGTACCTACACATAATACAAATGTTTAATAAATAACGTTATATAACATACTAGCGACCCGCCCGCGGCTTCGCCCGCGTGGAATGTATTATACATATAAACCTTCCTTAAGAATCACTCTATCTATTAAAAAAAACTGCATCAAAATCCGTTGCGTAGTTTTAAAGATTTAAGCATACATAGGGACAGACAGCGCAAGCGACTTTGCTTTATACTATGTAGTGATATAACAGCTAGTGTGGGAGCACCATTATATGTAGGTCACCCAATAAAAATGTTGACCATACTTAGTTACCTTGTCATTGTGAATGTCATTGTCATTATCATGTGTCATTTGATGTTCCGCTTAGTTTACTATGACAACGCACTAAAGTGCTTAACATTTTCGTTGGGGTACTGAAGCCTACCATAAAATTATACTGTTCTAGCGACCCGCCCTCGCTCTACTTCGATTTAAGATGAGTTTTGTGTAACACCCGCGCATAATCCAGAGTGTATTGTGTACAAAAAAAACCGGCCAAGTGCGAACCGGGCTCGCGCCCGAAGGATTCCTATTATCTATAAAAAATCACGTCTGTTGTATGGTAGCCGATTAAATATTTATTTTATTGTTTTTAGTATTTGTTGTTATAGCGGCAACAAATACATCATCTGTGAAAATTTCAACTGTCTAGCTGTCACGGGTCGTGAGATACAGCCTGGTGACAGACAGACGGACAGCGAAGTCTTAGCAATAGGGTCCCGTTTTTACCCTTTGCTTAGTTTGAAAGGTCTAAGCGTAAAGATGTGCATAATTGTTTTTATACTAAGTACCTATGTAAAGGTTTAAACGAAAAATACTGACAACTCCTATTTTATAAAGCACTTAACAAGTTGTAACCAAAACCTACAAAATACCTACCTAAAATATTTTAAATGAAATGTGTAAGATCTATATGTTGGGCCCAAGCATCAGACAAATGCAGATAGGGTTACTAACCGTCTGGATTAGTCCATATATGTCCGGACTTTGTCCGGCTCTTTAATTTGTCCGGATTTTTGCAATGCGAGCGTCCGCTACTATGCCTACCACACCACTCTTACTAAGTAATATTTTCATTTTGTGACTAAAATGTCCGGACTTTTATCGAAATGTCAGGCTTTTTGCCAGGACTTTCCAAATTCCTAAATGGTAACCGTAGCTGCTACAGGCTTTAAAGTAGCTACAAAATATGACTCTGCCCTCAATGTATGTGTATGGGGTCCATATTGGCTCAGTTATTTTTTTTAGTCCGAATGTAATTTACACATACACATACATAAACTCACGCCTTCACCCCCAGAGTGGGGTAGGCAGAGCTAAAGAATTACCAACAAGTCTTGAAACTTCTTGATAATTCTGTAACCACATTTTGCACAAGTAGGCTAAGATGTTTCCAAGTGTATTAGTGACAGGTGGCAGTACTTCAAGCCTTTATTCCCTTAGTCGCCTCTTACGACATCCACGGGAAGACATGGAGTGGCACTATTCTAACCCGGCAACCACACGGTAATTTAATTTAATTCCTAATTATCGCAACTCCTGAAGTGTTTTTTACTGAAACGGTTTTTATATCAGGGTTTTAATAAAACTAACCAACAAACTTTAGAAATAACATCTTGTTTATGGCTGCAAAGGTTTTTAACCATTTACATCAGGTGTCGTGATTAAATATATTATTCAAATAATGATAATTTTTAGTTATTAGAGTTGTTGGTAATTCTGTAGCTCTGCCTACCCCACTCTGGGAATGAAGGCGTGAATTTATGTATGTATGTATGTATGATAATTTTAAGTAGGTAACCGACATGCATGTAAAATTTGTAAAGTAATTTCAAATTTAATTGTGCTAAATAACATCTTGACTTTATTACATTGTGAATTTAATATATAAGATCGGGGAGATTTAATCTAATTCAAGTATTTTCTTTATTTTACTTATGAGTACTGTGTAGTTCAATAAGATGACATGTATTTTGCTCTAATTTGAAAATGTGGTATTTATTTATTTATTTATTAAAAACAAACAACACAGTACAATAATATTACACGCCCTGCAAAACTGTTACAACAGTTTGACTGCAGGAATGTGTCCGTGAATAAATCTGCTTTATGTATTTAACTAGCGACCCGCCCGCGGCTTCGCCCGCGTGGAATGTATTATACATATAAACCTTCCTTAAGAATCACTCTATCTATTAAAAAAAACCGCATCAAAATCCGTTGCGTAGTTTTAAAGATTTAAGCATACATAGGGACAGACAGCGCAAGCGACTTTGTTTTATACTATGTAGTGATATAGCTTACAGTATGTCTTACAATATGTCTAGTACGGAAGTGACCCTAATAAAAAAAATTGACTAGCCTCTTAAATCTACGAATGTTTGGCTCCTGCCGGATATCCTCGGGCAGACTATTCAACACATATGGCACACGTTTCTTTAATGTTCTATCACCAAAGTAATTATTCACTCTAGGTACATACCTACCTCAAATTTACCCGCAGATACCGACCTAGTGCCATAACTATGACTTATCTGAGATAGGGTATGCTCTTGACTATCACGGTTATTTATAGCTAAAAGGTATTTATGTTTTACACTAACTGGAAGAATTTTACAAATTTTAAACAATTTCCGATAATCTTTATTACAGCTCTCTCTAGTTTTGTTAGTAACGAGTACACCTTATATAACATCATATTGTAACTACACTCACTTCTGATAATAAATATATATATTTATATTTCTGTTTTTAATATTTATTGAGGGGCCACTGGGAAAGGTTTCATATAAAACTTTGATCATGAGATTCATGAGTATCAGTAGTGCCATCTAGAGTTAAGTAGCAGAACGTACGAGCTTACAATAATGACACAATTCAGCTATCGGACGCTAGGTAGCGCTAGTAAGCAACTTGTGACAGGTGTAGCCATGTTAATTTCAACGTATCGGTAATGAATATGTACAACAAGATATAAACAAAGTAAAAACTAACTAAATTAACAAGTACAAGATGAAAAACAAGAAGTTTTCTAACTAAAATTTGATCTCGATTATCAGTAGTGCCATCTAGAGTTGAAAAGCAAAACGCACACACATACCTACTTAAAGTAATAAGGAAACAATTCGGCTATCGGACGCTAGGTGGCGCTAATAAGCAACCTAGAGATGTAGGTTGTAATATAACTTGATCCGCCTAGAAGTTATAAGAACTTGAATAATAGTTTTTCAAACGGGAACCTTCAGTTTATACCTAGAGTGGCTACCATTTTACTAATAGCTGTCGGCCATCTTCCTTATTAGGGTTCCGTACCAAGACTTCGTTGTCTGTCTGTCTGTCTATCTGTTTGTAGGTCACAGCAAGTTTTCTCAGCAATTAAAATTGCAATGAACTTGAAATTTCGCGTGAATATTCGAGTGGTGCGGACGTTGAGCAGAGTGCTACAAAGCTGACGGTGCGTTTAGACCCAGCGAAGGAGTGCTACAGAACATGTTTTGTCTTTATATTAAAAAAAAAGTAAGAGTTAATGCATAGGGAAAAGCTGCTGACATACAGACTATATTCGTGTTGCAAAAAAGAGCCATTCGTTCTATATATGAATGGTCCACGGAAAGAACATGTCTAGTCACTTGAGTAACTTTTTGAGATATCTCGATTTGAAAGTTGTTTCAAATCGAGATATCTCAATAATGTCATTTTGTACGTAATTTTCGTGTAGAGGTTTTTTTAAGAGTGAAAAGGGATTCTCTTGGGGTTTTTAAAGATAAAGATAAAGATAAAGACATTTATTCAGTAAGTAGGCCGCACGGGCACTTTTACACGTCAATAATCTACCAGCGCTTCACAAGAGGAGACCACTGCTGAGAAGAAGCGCCGCAAGAAACTCAGCAGTCAGTCATTTTTTTAAATATATTTAATATTACAATGGTACTACTTAGTCTAGCATTATATAAATCTATAAATAGCAAATTAAAAAATATTTCAAATATTTCAAATATCCTGCGTAGTTTCCGCAGGAAAACACACCAAAATCTTAAGATAGAAAGAGAGAAAAGGAAAAAAGAACTCCTACGTATGTGTATATGACGGTGCAAGATGACCACATAAGATTGATATGTTTTCCTACATCAACGGTGTCCCCCAGACAAGATAAAGCTTTTGAATTTGAAAAAAAAAAAAAAAAAAAAATTATTGATTAAGTTTCGGGTTTAGGCCAAGCATTTTTGTCTATTATATAGTCCTCGATCCTATAATACGCTTTAGACATTAACGACTTTTTCAAGTAATTTTTGAGTGCTGGAAAGGGTAACTTTAATACTACCTCAGGTAATTTATTATAGAAATGAATGCATTGACCAACAAATGATTTATGTACTTTACGGACGCGGAATTTTCGAATAGCTATTTTATTTTTATTTCTAGTATTTAAATTATGTATATCAGATTTTTTTGTGAAAGAATCCAAATTTTTATAACATAAATAATATTCTCATAAATAAATTGTGACGCTACAGTTAAGATATTAATTTCCTTAAAAGATCTCTTAAGGAGTCACGGGAATTTAAGTTGTAAATAGAACGAATGGCCCTTTTTTATAACACAAATATAGTTTGTATGTCAGCTGCCTTACCCCAAACCAGAATACCGTACGACATAACACTATGGAAATAACTATAATAAACTAAGCGAGCTGTCTCAACATTGGTTAGTTGTCTAATTTTCCTAACTGCGTAAGCTGCCGAACTTAGTTTACCTGCCAGTACAGCTATATGGGGACTCCATTGCAATTTTTTATCTATTGTTATGCCTAGGAAAACTGCCTTATCTACGATTTGCAAACACTCGTCATTTAGAAAAATACTAGAATCTAACGGTTTAACATTAGGCAAAGCGAATCTAACACATTTAGTTTGACAAGATGGTGTCGCTTTCTTAATTGTTTCCATTTTTTTGCATATTTTGTTGTTTAATGGATAGTAAAGATGTATTAATATGCAGTAAATTTACATTAAAATGTGCAGTATAATGATGAATTCAAGTTTGAACACGTATCGCCTTTGGAAGGATTGCTCCAAGAAAATCCCATCTGGTCTTCGTAAAGTTATACCTACATCGCTTCACGGAGGCTAGAAGGCTCTCGTACAACGTTGCCTTATGATTTTTTTGATATATAAATGTATAATATAAACTTGACATGGGCAGTAATGGTTGCTCGCCGGTGGCCATTAAATAAATAAATAATAATAAGAGTGAAAAGATACAAGTTTTATGAAGATTTATATCTGAATCTGAGTGGTAGGTAATAGTTTATTTCGTCCTCTACATTTTGAGATTCAAAACTCAGTTTCAAAAAAAGTGACTAGATATGTTCTTTCCGTGGACCCTTCATATAATTTTTTTTTTTTTTTTTTATTTATTTCAAATATATTCTTACACGGCATTACAGTTGGCACCAATACACCGAGAAACTTAGACTAATTACAAAAAAACACAACTAATTAAATGAAAAACAAATCAAAACCGTAAAAATAATAAAAATAACAATTGTCATTAGGTAATACTAGACGGCCTATCATCCATCATCTCGCAAAAACTCAGACATTCACGGCACAGTGTTGCCCATCGCCACGCAAACAAGTCACACTCCGGTACGGAGGCCAAAAGCGCATTCAGCAGCACCAGGGCGCGGAGTAGGGGCGAGTTCCGGCGCGACACCGTGCGCGCCGCCGGCGCCGCCAGCAGGGGGCGCGCGCGCGGCCTCAGGGATATCCGGAATACATCCGGCACGAATAGCCTCACGACTTGCCCCACCAGCTCAGGGCAGTCAGACTCTCCACGCAATATACGGCAGGCAGTAAGTAGCATGTTGTAGTTGCGCCTTACCTCTAATGAATTGAACCCAAGAGAGCCAAGTAAAAATTTGGTCGGATAGAGGAAGGGGTAATACTCATAGGTTTTCTTATAAATAAACCTAAGGAAAGTTTTTTGGATCCTCTCCAGGAGTAAAACATACGTTCTCTAAACGTTCTTGCGTAATCTAAACACCCGTGATTCCTTAAGATTACTATTTAAAGAAATTAATATTTTGACAGTTGCGTCACAATTTATTTACGTCATTAAAAATCAACTCTTTAGTTAAGAATTGTGATATACATAATTTGAATACAAGAACTACAAATTAAATTGCTATTAAAAAATTTCGTGTCCGTAAGGTTTATAAATCATTTGTAGGTCAATGCATTCTTTTCTATATTATAATAAATTACCTGACGTTGTTTTAAAGTTACCATTTCCAGTACTTAAAACTTACTTGAAAAAGTCGTTGATGTCTAAAGCTTACTATAGGGTCGAGAACTATCTAACAGATAAAAAGGGATAGAAGCTTTCCGCCTACATCTCGATATGGCTAGGTAGCTGATACGACCAGATCGCTTTGTGACTACATCTCGATCTGACTACATCGCTTTGTGCCTAGATCGCAATACGACCAGATCGCTTTGCGACTACATCTCTAAAAGTCCGAGTCGCTAAATAACCACATTGTTTTTTTCACCTTATGTCTGTCTTAGCAATATTGACGGAGCCGCGCATGGCGGGGCTCCTATTCCTGGGTTATTTGCCCTTCGGGCATTTGAAGTTACCTGACGAACCTTACCTACGTAGTAACGCAAACGAAGTAGTCATTTTGCAACTCGGACTTTTAGAGATGTAGTCGCAAAGCGATCTGGTCGTATTGCGATCTAGGCACAAAGCGATGTAGTCAGATCGAGATGTAGTCACAAAGCGATCTGGTCGTATCAGCTACCTAGCCATATCGAGATGTAGGCGGAAAGCTTCTATCCGGATAAAAATGCTTGGCCTAAACTAAACACCTAAATAACTTAACACTTTAACTGTCTTTTGCTTTCACCACTGAGATAGGTCGGTACGTCCATGCATTACATGTAATGCACTAATATACAGAGCCATCTATTTCTGACGTCACGTAGACGTAGCCAAGCTACTTTGACTGTGCATTACATATAATGCACGGACAATTAAAGTGTTAATAATAACTTAGTCATAAAAAAATATGTAAACATTGTATATTGTCTAGGGGACACGGTTTCTGTAGGAAAATTTATCGAAACTTTTTATGCAGGATGTCTTGCACCGTCATAAGTCACTCATAAGTATAACTTGTATAATTTCATTTTTTTTATTACTATTACTTATTAGTTTTTGTGACAATTCTGAGTTTTGACACATTTTCCTGCTCAACTACGCATGAATATATTTATTTATTGTTGTATGTGAGATTCATTGTTTTATATAATACTAGGTTAAGTTTATTATTGTATAATATCATTAATATCATATCATAAGCAATATTTACAAAACGACTGACTGTTGAGTTTCTTGCGGCGTTTCTTCTCAGCAGTGGTCTTGCGAAGCGCTGGTAGATTTTTGACGTGAAAAAGTGCCCGTGCGGCCTACTTACTGAATATATATATTTTTTCTTTTTTATCTTTGGAAATTAATTCGCCCCCTTTAGTTATCGCATGAGTACATCTTGATTTCATCCCTTTTTGTAATGATCACACAAAAATAATACATTTGCCCTGTTTTGTACAGTAAGAAAAAAAACATTTCTAAACAAGTACAGTCCGTGAGCACTTAAGAGGCTTCGGTTTAGTACTTCTCTCTCACTCGCTCTTACTAAGATCGTATGAGAGCGAGTGAGAGAGAAGTACTAACCCGAACCCTCTTCTAAACTTGGAATCCTAATTAGATTCCAATATACGTCAAAAACACTACCAAAGATGGCGAAATGTCACAGTTACACGTGTCATCATCATTGTGACGTTTCAGGAAAAACCAACCTTTTGGTACAATAATTATGTTAAAATGAAACAATATAAGTTATTTCCACCTTTATTTTGACCTTTATCATATAAAGGTCAAAATAATAACGAAATTAAACAACAAAAACTTAACAATGGAAATCACCACGGGGCGAATAGGTACAGAAAACATTCGAGCTATCCAAACGTCAGATGTTGAATGAAGTGACAATAGATGTTATGGCCGCCACAGAACCACCATGTCCACCATAAAGGTCACACATGATCAACTGATAATTTTTTGAAGACTTGAAGATTTTTTGAAGATTTCGGTCAAGTTTTGAAGACGTACGTAAAAATATGATTGTTTTTTTTTCCTAAAAATGTAATCGCACATAATGAGAATAATAATTGGTACCAAATGTTATTAAACCCTGAGTTATTGCCATTGTTATTTAAACTTTTCTCCTATAAAACCATTCAATTAAATATCTTTTTTTGCGACGAGTATTTAAATAAGATTGTTTATTTAAGAAGGATAATTAAATGTTACCTTTAATATTATAAATAAAATAAACAGCTACCTATAACATTTACAGAAGGGCGTTTTCAAAAAAAAGTGTACCCTCCATTTTTGGCGTGTCCCTCGAGTTTAACGTGATATTTTAAAACACCCGTAAACTTATGGCAATTGAAATATTTTGCGATCGATTAAGTATATATTAAGCTTGTTCTTAAAAATGTTTGTAATACGAAAAAATATCCATTCGTCTTTTTAGAAAATAACAATGCGACAAAGAACACGTATATAAGCATGTCCCCTCTCCGAATAGCCCAATAGAAACTTGAATATTTATGCATTGTAGGGTACTATATGAGTATTAGTTTAAATTTATTCTACGGGATAAGTTTACATAAAATAAGCCCTACGTTTTGATATTTTCAGTAATTATTATATTTTTTTATTAAAAACGTTACGTCCCCAAATATTGACCCACCCGGAACTTTCGGTTTAGTGACCACAATATGTTTAGCAAAAATACCACCAATGTTCAATATTTCATGGTAATAGCAACATTACGTAATTTTTGTCGTTCACCGCCACTTTTTACATCAGTAACATCAGTTTCGCAATAACAAGGCAAGAAGGAGCACGTGTTGGTTGTCGCCTATCGGGAGCATAAAACTACGTTCAGGTATGTGACTGAAGTTTACTTAGTTGGACAAGTATTTTCTCTATTTTTTTTTGTTTTTCATCATTGTCAATAGAACTAGTTTTCCTAATTCAAACGTTTATTGCATTGAGTGTTAAAGATATTTTAATAAGAAATAAAACATCGAAGTAGGTAACTAAATGTGACTTCCGTTTTGTTACTTTTTCGATGGTGACGTATTAGCTGAACGACGAGTCACAACACGACTGAACCTATAAAACCCAGTTCACATGGTACTTACATCATATTACTAAGTAGGTACTTATTTTTATTACTTTTCTTTATTTTCATTATTTTTTGCAGGTTTTGTTCGTCTGCGTGTTTAAGTAAAAGTAAGTGTCATGAAAAGTTTTTATTGTTATTTTAAAATTGGTTAAAGATACCTATTTTTTTTGTAGGTATTTCGTTTTTTTAAAGATAGGAATAATATTCTCATATCGAACTCACTTGTTTACGCCTATGTTATTAATTACTTATTAATGGTCACATTAGAGATATTCTTCAATTTTTATTTCCTTGTTTTGCTTGAAATTGTGTGCAAATTAAATTTTGTTTGTTTTTCAAATCTGAAATAACGAAATACCTACCTACCTCGTTAGGTAATATGCAAATGCTGTGTTTTGTTGACTAACAAAATAACACCGTGCGGGAAGTAGGTATGAAAAAAGAACGGTGTTTTTTTATGAAAAAAGTAGGTATACGTGTTTTGATAAATATATATGTATAAAAAATAATGTTATAAAACGTTATATACCTGTATAATTCGTCGGATGTACCTACCTAGATAAATTTAATGATTTTCAAAAAAAATTGGTATTCGTTTAAAACAGTACCTACTCTTACGATGAGTTTACAGTGACCGTAGCCGTACCTGGCCTACTCACTAGCGACGGCGACGGCGTAAACAAGTAGTTTGGGAAATTGTGATTTCTATAAGTAGCCCCTAGAGGCGCTGTACAAATTCTCGACACAAACTATTTACGCCGTCGCTAGCGAGTATGGTCATGTACATAAACTCATGCCAACACATGGTAGTGTTGTAGGTACAGGGCACTGTAATTTTTTCTCATACTTATATTCATAGTTTTTTATGGACCCAATAATTGAAACCATTTTCATTAAATTTACTGATCTTTTTTCCATACTTTCCGTGCGGGATGTTTGTTACACCCGATTTCTATATTTGATTTCTATTATGTTATGAATATAGAAACCGGGAGTAATTATAATGACCGAACTAACATTTTGATAATCTGGTTTATTTTATACAGTCATGTCTTTGTTTATAGGTAATAGCAAAAGAATATGGCTAAAGTCCTAGAGATAGGTAATATGACTGTTGTTTTAAAACCAACAAACTGGACTTTACGGGTGACACCATACCCAAGCGACGATGAGTCCGAAAAAGAAGTAACGAACAATGCCACACAGTGCTCAATTGACGATGAACCAAATATGTGTCCATGTTCCTGTAAGCGCAACGTTATAGCGATTGCCATCAGAGAACGTTTGGAACAAGTTCCCAGTGAATCTTTACTACAATGCTTTAAGGAGATAAAGAAGGTCTTAGACAACTTTGACCGTAAATGAATAAAAGCAAAATAATAACAATCTGTACTTTTAAAATTTAGCCCTTTGTTACCAGGAATTTATATAGGACAACATGAAGAAACTTTGCCACAATGCCACAACATAACATTGTTTATTTTATTAGAATTTAGTCAAACATAACGTGTAAAAAATAAACTCCTGATTGTCAAAATGTGAGTTCGGTGACTAGGTATGTGGTTTTTGTAAATAAATAGTTTCGCCCTTGCATGTCATGCTTATATTTACGTATGTATTGGTTGTCGTGTAGGTATCGCAATGCCTCTTAGTGGAGCTGAGAAAACAAGAAGGTATAGAGAAAAATTAAAGAATGAGCGCCCTGAAGAGTATGCTGCACAATGCAAAAGAAATTTACAGCAAATAAAATTCAAAAAGAAGAAAATAAGTGAATTGTCTTTCCTCGAAGCAGAAGAACAAAGAAATAAATGGAGAGATGAAAAGCGTAAAAGTAACATAAAGAAAAAAAAAGAAAAACAACGAAAACATTCCACAATCGAGCCCGTCCCAGGGCCGTCAACACATAATATAATTGAAAATACCGATTACACAAGAAAAATAAAATCTTTAATGACAAAATGTAGGTATTTGTTAAGAAAGTGCAAAGCAGTTTCTGCTAATACAAGTAAAATTAGAAAACAAAAAGAGGTGTATAAAAAACGAAATCAACGCTTGCAGAAATACTTTACAAATAGAGTACAGAAACTAGAAAACAAAATACTTAAAATGAAAGCGAGGGAAGAAGTTCTTGAGTGTGCCTTGAAGAGAACTTACAAAAATAGCCAAGCTCAAAATGAGAAAAAGATCTTAAAGAAATTAGTACAAAACTCTGTAAACAAAGCCTATGTTACCAATTTGTTAGGATTGAAAAGTAAAGTAAGGATGAAAAATAAAAAAGTCAGGATGAATGTAGCGAATATTTTAGAAATCAACAAATTTTACTTGAGAGATGATGTAAGCCGAAACACTGCGGGTAAAAAACAAACAAGGACAAGAAAGAAACGCAAATTTCAAATAAGATACCTGTTAGACAGCTTAGTGAATCTTTACAAACGATATAGAAGTGAAGGTATGGATTCACTACCTTCTATAAGCATAAATCATTTTATGTGATATCGCCTTACCTAAATGCAAGAAGTACATGCTTATGTATCAAACATAGCAATATAGAATTCCAACACACGACATTAAAAAAAAATGGAGCACTGAAAACGGGATTAAGCGAAACTTTGAATCAAATAACCTGTGATAAAAAAAAATACACTTGCATGTACAACAGTTGCTCGCAATGTCAAAACTTGACATTAAATTATGAGACTCCTGATAACCACGAAACAAATGATGTGTCATGGGTTTATTGGGAGCGTCAGGATCACACGTATACAAAAAAAGAAGGACTTGAAAGCAGAGAAGTGAAAACCAAAAAAATAGAAAAGGTCACCAAAACAGGAAGTTTGCAAGAGCTAGAACTACTTTTTGAAAGCAATTTAAAGGTATTCAAAAAGCATCACTTTAATATGCAACATCAGCAAAATCAATATCAATCGGTTTTGACACAATTAAAAAGCAATGAAGTTGTAATAGTGTGCGATTTTTCGGAAAACTACACGGCTAAATTAAGTAATGAAATACAATCCATGCATTTCGGACCATCAAAAAACCAAATAACCCTACATACTGGCATGGTTTACTGGCAAGGCGATTCCCGATCATTTTACTGAGAGTACTGATCATCAACCTGCTGCAATATGGGCTCATTTAAATCCTGTCATAAATATGATTAAAGAAAACACTCCAGATGTGAAAGTGATACATTTTTTTTCAGACGGGCCGTTTTCGCAATACCGGCAAAAAAAAACTTCTATTTGCTAGGCTACTTTACAAAAAAAAATGAATTAAATTATTGTACTTGGTCTTTCTTCGAAGCGGGACATGGGAAAAGAGTTGCCGATGGTATAGGAGGCTGTGTCAAACGCGTCCTAGACAGAAAAGTTTGTGAAGGAAACGATATTGCCGATGCAGAAGATGCCTTTAATATGCTTAAAAAGTGCCTTAAAAGTATCACTGTCTATCTTATTCCAGACAGTGCCATTACTGTAACCGAAAAGAAAATACCTAAAAATTTACAGCCTTTAAAAGGAACTCTTCAGGTGCACCAAGTTATGACACAATCGGATGAGGACACAATAAAGTTTAGAGACCTAAGTTGCTTTTGTGAACCTCTGCGAGGGCTTTGCGATTGTTATTCACCACAAATCCACGTCCTTACTTGCAAAAGCCGTCTCACTTATACTTCGAGGAGAATAACTCGACAGTCTATTTCAAAAGAAGATCACACTCTGACAAACACAATACAAAAGACCATTCCCGTGAATTCTCCTCAAGCATCAACTGCCACTGAACATGACGTTCCACGTGTTGCTCAGGAATCTTTCGATTCAGTTCTCAGCCTAGAAATAAGGCCATCAACCTCGACAGCAAAACAAATGCCATCAACATCTCAGGAACGAATTAAAAAACGCTGTGTTAAGAAACAAAAACAAAAACATGTCTCTAAAGATTCAGTGATGAGTTGTCTTGAATGTTACAAATGTAAATGCTCAATACTAGGTCAGAAAGCAAAATGCATGGCATGTAAACACTGGTATTGCGATGATTGCATAATCGGACCCGCAGAATTTGATTACTTGTGTGATTATTGCTTAGCAGGTAGTTCTTGCAGCACTTACCTAAAGTTAAATTTCATAGAATGTGTGAAATTTTAGTAATTGTGGGTGTTTTTTATTTCAGGTTAAATTTCGTGGATGACAGTTAATAAACAGAAAAGGATTATACACAATATGGATACTTACGCTGACGTAGACCAGTTTTTTCATTACGATGATTTAGTGAAATTATACATAAACAATTTGAAATGGCCATGGCGAGTGACACATTTTGTTGTGTCTGAATATTGTCATGGATGTGGTAAATACACTTACACATCATCTAGACCTGTACATTTTTCAAGAACGATGAATAATTATGACATGTGGCAGTTACTTCAAAGTTCGTATGTATGGTGTGGTATTTGTAACTTTTCTCGTTATGATCACTATCCTATTGACGAGTGTGTCTATTGTACATAAGCCCGATTCGACCAATCTTTTTACACGGGGGTAACGCTTACTCTCAGATTAAAATGTCAAAATGCCATAGTAAACTGTCACTATCTTAGAGTAAGCGTTACCTCCGTGTTAAATGTTACGTTGAATGTGGCTTTATTGTTTTTGGTCTGATTTTCACAAGGTGCAAATGTTTAAATAGGTTCACTAATGTTTCACCGAAATACGTTTGGCCGAATGAGTCGTTTGGCAACGGTTTCATTTCCTAACCCGCTTATATTGCTGTAACTGTAAATATTTCAGATTTTTTTTTAAATACCTAACCTAACCTATAGAGTCTACACAATGGTACAAAAATAAATCCTGAAATATTCACAGTTACAGAAATATATGCGGGTTGGGAAATGAAACAGTTACCAAACGACTCATTCGGCCAAACGTATTTCGGTCAAATGAACGGACCCCGTTTAAATACCTATTTTTGGCGATTTTATTATAAGTAAGCGCATAATTATGTAAAATTTGATTTATTTGATTTTTAAAAGGTTTATAATTTTTGTATTTTTCATAATTATGTGAAAATTGATCTCATCCGATTATTAAAGGATTAAGTTTTATAATTATAAGTTTTCATGAGTAAGTGCATACCTATAAAAACTCTATCTTAACTTCTTTTTAAAACGTTAAACGGGTTGTATTTAATGTTTTCAAGACCAGCAGTATTATAGGGAATTTTCCAAGGAGTCATTTTTTTTTCTGTACTTGAAATGAATAATTTCTATGGAAATAAAAAAACATTTTTTATTATTATTAAAGTACTTGTGGTGTGGTATATTTGTATATTGACAAGTGGTATATTTTTACAAAGCTTTTCCGTTAATACTTTAAGATATTTTATTTTTGTCCTTGGTTAAATCTTTATCATGTAAAACATCAATCTCAACTAATATAATATAAGTAATTGAGAAAGACTGTAGTTATTTAAAATAATTGATTATTTACTAGAATTTATTATGTTTTGAAAGTACCTTGGTACTTCTAAACTCTATTCTTAAGAGCACTGTCCCCGGTCGCCATTCTTACAGTCGTAGTATACCTTACCTACCTATATTTATTTGAAAACAATATCTAAACCTTTGTACAAAATAACTTCTTGCTTACAAATTATCAGAAGACTGTGTATGGATGGCGATCAGAGTCAGCGCTCTTAAGTTTCTCAGTAATGGATAATTAAAATCCTAGCTTATTAAATGAAAGACTGGTGTCCAAAGTGCCTACTAATTTTAGAATTTATACAGAAAAATTAAGATTAAAAAGTACAATTTTTACTAAGACTGACAATATTTTTTGATTTAAGCATTTACTGTTAACATTTAAGCGTTAAGTGTTACTATTCTGATAGATTTTTATATTTTTCCAACTTTTTAAAGAAAAATGTACGTAATAATTAAGTTATCGATACCTAACTAATATTTAGTGTCATGTGAACGAACCCTTACAATTTTTAAGTGTTCAGTTTTGTGACTGTCCCCTCGAATTTAGTAGAATGATTTGATTTTGTAATACTTTACAATAACTTTAAAAATATTATAATATTTTTTCTTAAAAGAAATTGTATAATCTTAAGAAAAAAAAAAATCGTCAAAAAAACTGTCGATGATTACTCACAACACGATGAAAATAAACATGATTATTTGCCTAGTAGTCACAAAATCGAAAACTATCCTCAGAAATTAAAAATGCTGTTAGCTTAACTATTTTGAAATTGTTGTTTTTCATTAAACAAAGTGATTATTAAGTTGGTTAAATAAATTGATTTCATAAAAACAATGTATTTTGTTTGTTTTTTTGTCTTAAACATAGTCACCAAACGGAATGTGTTTCCACATCTATGTTCCATTGTGTTATAATATTTTAGCTAAAATAGCTTTGTTTTCGCATTCCTTTCTTGTTTTGTATAAAATATAAGATATAAACTTCAGATTATAATGAAAAATCTGGCGAAAAATAGGCATCAAAAAATTATACTACTTTTTAAAATGGGTACATTTTTTTTTGAAAACGCCCAGAAGTGAAAATTTACCGATCCACCTAATATGTCATTTTAATGGCAACACTTTTTTGACGTATGTTGGAATCTAATTAGGTTTTTTAGTATAAGTGCTCACAGACTGTAGGTATTTAACAATACGTAGTCAGTAGGCACATACAGTATTCCCAGCTTCTTACTAGCTTTCGGCCGGCTATCGTTATCACGCTTGCACTCGCAACTGACAGTATATTTGTCACTCGTGTGTGATAGAAAAACGAATATTGCCGATTGCTATTAAGAAAATGGCTGCACTGTAAAAGTACTTATCTACTTTCTGAAATTTCCACTTTTTAAATTCTTACTCTTATGCAGATGTAAACATGTAAATATGAAAATGAGGTAAAAAAAAAACAGGGGACAGTGTCACTCCAATTGACCTGGTCCCAAACACGGGATAACGGGATACGGGAGCCTTTCGTTTCGTCAATAAGTTTTTGCCAAACTGATTCATTTCCCAAACATATCATTTGACCAAACTGCTTTTTTTCCGGAACTGTAAATATTTCAGGATTTATTTCAGGATCATCGTGTAGAACCCTATAGGTTAGGTTAGGTTAGTTTTATAAAACTCCTGAAATATTTACAGTTTCGGAAAAAAAAGCGTTTGTCCAAATGATATTTTTGGGAAATGAATCAGTTTGGCAAATACTTTTTGACGCTTTTTTAGCGTGAGCGGAGCTCCGTCGACACTGTCTAATTGATTTGAAATAAGAGTGTGCCTAAGGTAACGGCAAAGTTTGTCGTAGGAAGTTAGAGAAGGTGCTAACTGTACAAACAGGAGGCAATTTTGTAAGTTCCGCAAGGGGGGGAATTAAGAATAAAAAGAAGGAGGTTCCAAAAGGGGGCAAAATAGTATGGGTCTCACTCTTAGGGCCGTATTAATGAAATCATCTTGGCTGAGATGCGCGTCACAAGATACGTCAAAGTAAACGTCAAGCCATAGAAAACTGTCATTTTTGACGCATCTTGAGACTGACATTTAAGTCGAGATCAGTTTATTAATACGGGCCTTAATAAGCAAACGCAAAAATGGGACAAGGACCGAACAGATCATTAAAACTGTTTTAATACGTTTATCTCTGTTCGTTAGTACCTAAACAAATACATCATTTAGCTTTGATATTGTTGTAAATATCTGCCCTTACAGGGCTTCGAACCCGGGACTACTAGCTTCGAAAGCACTACGAACTAGGCTAAACTGTTGTCGACAGGACTTAAGGTATGCTTGCCACTCCGAGCCGCGAAGGCGGGTTTTCGATAGAAAATAAATGCATTGGCTAAACGAACATCCGAGGTTAGTGTGGGTGGCGGGGTTGGTGGTTCCTTTCTCTTGAATGGGTTGGTCTGCCTTGGGGGAGGAGGTGGGGGAGGAGGGGGGGGGAGGGGCAAGAGGTTTCTGAAGCACCAGGGGAATGCTCGGTCTCCTTTCTCTGGGCTCCTTGTGTTCGTCTTTAGGCGACGGAGCCTCGATTTTGACTTTCGGTGCCGATGCGATGTCTTCCCTCGCGGCCAGAGTTTTTATTGTGAGCAGGAACAGCCCGCCTAAAACTATGAACGAGCCAGCCACAGCGAAAGCGGTGAAATAGCCAAATTTCGATTGCAGGATGCTTGATAGTGGAGTACTGGCCAGGCATCCAAAACTTTGGATCAGGATCAGCATTCCGGTGGCGTTGGTCAACTTATCTAATCCGTAAAGGGCCACTAATAGTATGCTTCTTAAGCAGACTAAACTGGATACGCAATATCCGAATACAACACAGTAACCGTACTGGAAGTAGGGGTCATACGACGCGCAGGAGGCGATGGTACTTATACCCGCTATACAAATGGTAAACGCACAGATCTTCAAGGGGTCGACCTTCACAGCTAACGCCCCCAGCGTGATCCTGCCGACAGCATTCGACCCACCAATCACACTAACAAACAGATCACAGTGTACAGGATCAACACCATTAGCTAAATTCCGAGTTTGTATAAAAACAAAAGGCACTAAATACCCTAAGTAAACAAGTGTGCCGCTCAAGCATATTGCCATATATGATTTTCGTCGCATCAACTTCAGGTCCAGCATTGTTGCCAGAACCCTTCTGACTGCCGTGGTGAAGATGCCTCGACGCTCGGCTAGGTCCGACGCGGCCGCGGCGCGAGACACGGCCAGCTGATATTCGAGCCCGGTCTCTTTTTCCTTTCCACTTCTAATTGCCGCTCTACTCTTCTGGTACTCCGGCAGGTTCTCCACTTTTCCTGTATAGAAAGCATCATCTCTATACATTGGTCGTGATTCAGCCACGTGCTGTTCCCAATGGCAACAGCGGCCGCAACATCCGGGTTTCTTCTCCAATGCTGCTGTGATATTTATCTCTACGTTACTCGGAGGTTGATCACCTAGTCTCCCTTTGGACATCATAGATTTTACTTGGTTTAACTGTCGCTCGGTCACGCCACCTTTTGGTGAGATTGCAGTGATCGTTAACTTCGAGAAAGTCGGTGGGGCGGTCCCAGCGGCTGCCTTTGCTTGGCTCGAAGTCGTCGGTTCATCTAAGGCGGACGCCTTGGCCTCCTCGACAACAGCTGCTGCAGTAGGGTAGTTGGTGTTCTGTACTGCTTGGAACAGACGCTCTGCCCCGGTTGGCTTTAATTCTTCATTGTCCTTTGGTTGTCCCGGCGATGGTTTCAAGTTAGGGGTGGATAGATTTGGCAAGTATGTTACTGTCTTCGTTGGGTCTTGCGTGGTTGTAGCTTTGGTAATGTTAAAAGCGAGTAATGGACGATAAGCCATAGCGAAGAAGTAAATCATGCCGAACAAACCAGAGTGAAACAACATTGTCGTGCGCCAGCCAGCCAACTTTGATAAATACGAGTTTAACGGATAGAAAACCATGACACCAATGCTCGAGCCGCTAGTAGATATAGCGAGCGCCACGGCTCTGAGCTTCTCGAAGTAAAATCCCACCACGAGTCCTGCAGACAAGTTGATGAGGGAGAATCCAAAGCCGGCGGACAGCCCGTAGACCAGAACCAGCACGATATAGTCGGAGACCAAGCTCGAAACGCACAAAGAGAAGCCGCAAATTACAGATCCGGTCATGCAAATGGCTCGAAACCCATAGCGGTTGATCAGTGCGGAGGCTAACGGGCCCGCCATCATGTAAATCGATGCTGCGATGGAATTGAGCAAAGCCACCAACGACATATCAATTTGGAGGTCATTGCTCATGTCTCCGAGGATGCTACCGAAGGTGTAGGCGACTCCGTCGAGGATGGCTATGATCACGAAGGATGACGCGACCACCACCCAGCCCCAGCAGTCATCTCCAGTGACAAGGATCGTCGCAGCTATCTCGGTCTCCTCTGCACCTTGCATGTCGTCTACGCCCTGGCCTATCCTGCTTGGCGCCATGATGATACTCTTTTTACCTTCAGGTTTTGGGGGCATTTTTATTTTGTCAACTTTGTCTATTTATTTTCTTAGCAAATGGTATATCCACCAGCAAAATGGCCGCTGCTAACGTCTATGACGAGTATCTTTGTTAGTTAATGGGATCCATTCCTGCCTGTAGATGATGTATTTTATTCCGTTTGTTATCGGTAACTTTTCTCTTGAGCACTCTGAAGGGAAACGTCAAAGAAGTCCACAGAGCTCTTATTGGGGCGCTTTTAGGTTAACTAAATAGTTTTAAGTACATTCTAACACTTATGGTACGTGCTAGAATAGTCATTTAGAGGATTGTGAGTGAAGTACCGCTATAATCGCGGAGCTGTAAAAAAACCACACAAATGTAGCCGTTAACGTTTCTCACCCCCTAAATCAAGTCCGATTTTTACTATTGTAGCACAACTCGGTCGGTACGTTTCTGTTTTTTGTTTTTTAAATTAGTTTCATTTTAAGAAGTATTTTCGTGGAAAGAGAAACGTACAGACATAGTTTTTCATTTCATTTTCAAAAATGGGAAAAATCGGACTACGTTAAACCCTTAAAGGGTAGCGAAACGTTTTTGAATTTTGCATGCAAATTTAAAATATACAACATTGCCATATAGAAATACTTAACCGCTGCCTGTCAATTTAATTTTCACAGCTTGTCAGTGTTTGTTATTGTTTGTTGTTTTAACGTAAATGTAGCTTTTCTGACGAAGGTCCGTGTTCGGGATTATTGTCTGCGAGTGTGGATTCGAGGAGGATACTCCAGATCACGAAGTTTTCAATTGTCCCAAAACTCCAGTTTCTCAATACAACTTTCTTCCAGGGGCCCTAATTTGATTGGCACAGTTTTATCGTGTGGATATGCATAAAATTTAATACAATACGTCTATTTTAACGAAAACCCTAACATAGCATAGTTGACAACATTGTTAAAGATATCGCGTCATCGCGTCGGTAAAGCTACGATAAACGCAGTATGGCAAAAATTACTGAAGTAAACTACTATGTAACAAATAAGTTGCCAGTGTTATGAAATCCATCATTTCTTTGACATGTTTGATATTGCATAGCGAGCTTCATGGAATGCTTCTGAAATGAATCGTTTGCAAATAGTATTGAGGGACTGGACGTAACATACTATTTAAAATGTACGGGTTATCTTTACAACTTGCTATTAACATAGCAAGTCTGGTACAGTGGTCATACTCGACTATCCATCATGCTGAAGCGTAAATAATTATAATTACAAAACCAGGTCAGTAAGATATACCTAAAAGGTGACTAAAACAGGTGAAATAGCTGAAAATCCAATGAATCCTGGGAAAAAACGAATAGTGTATGAAGGCACCCCACGTATGGGGTGCATTCGTACAATTCCCATTTTTTGGGAAAACCATTATATCTTGGCAAAGTTGCTTTGTATTAAAACTAAAATACAAAATGATTATTGCCAAATAAGTGGATGATGAAGTAGCATTCATCTCATATTGAAATAGCGGTTAGTTTTTTTTTTTGCAAGGCTTAGATTAAAAAGTGTACGAAGCCACCCCATCTAGGCAGTTCCACATATCCCTACTGGTCTATCCCTCCTGGTAGGGAAGAAAGGATTTTTTTTCCACATTTAGCTAATAGGGGGGAATACTTTTCCACTTATCTCTACTGATAAATGCAGCAGGCCCGGAGGGCCAAACTATCCAGAAATAGGAGCTCTGCGGTAGCAGAGCTCCGTCGACTTTCTGCGAAAGTGTATACTATACACCGTGTTTTTTTTGATTTACGATAACTTCGGCATATTACTAGGTACATCGATAGAAACTATGTGGTATATTTGATTTTTAAATATTGCAAAAAAAATAAAAAAATCTGTTTAGACCAAATTAATTAAATGTTGTATATTTTGTCGTTCTAAAAGGGACTTTAGAATTAACTCATAGTCAGTGACAAATACGGCAATGTTGGCGTGACATACACTTCCAACCTTATTATAACCTATGAGAGTTCAATATGCTTTTATGAATTAATTGCATTGGTGCCTTTTCTCCGTAGTAGGGCAGTAGTAGGCATGTATAGTGGGTAGTTTAATTAAACTGTACATTATTGTAACAAACTTTCTGATAGATTGGTTTAAAATATAAAGTTGCGCTGCAGTAGCGACGCGTACCGGTAGATGGCGCTAGATGTAGGTTAGATCGCACAATCGTTTGGCTGACACAGATACTATAAGGGTTCTCCGTCTTGTACACTTGATTTATATGTTATTATACATATGTTCTCAACATTTAAATATTTAAATTTTTATAGGTTCCTCTCGCCGATTTGAGCGAAGGGGGACTGCCTGAACTGTAATGTCATTGAGTAAAAGGGGCACCGCTTGAGCAGTGTTGTCTGTCTGTCACACACTAAATGCATATAAAATTAACAATTTATTGGTGAAATGCATGGTGGTTATACATACATATTAAAACCGGGCAAGAGCATGTTGGACCATGCTTAGTTCCGCGTTCCAAAGCTGTCACTACAAACAAATAAGACCTCGCGACAAACTTATCTTTGCTGTTGGAAATCTGTTATCTCCATACATCGACATAGGTCGCGGTCAGTTTACCAACACCGCAAAAAAGTTTTCGGTAGGTATAAACATTTAAAGTTTAAACTGTTTCTAACTCAAGAACCACTGAAGTCTACTTAGTAGTGAACTAGTGATAGTTTTCCAGTTTCCTATTAAATTCACTATATAATGTGCTTTCATTTAAGATATTTACTAATCAGTAGTAGGGTAAATTAACTTCCTTTTCGAGGAACGCGTTTGCGCATAGATCTTAATATAAAATATTAAATATCGTAACGCAATACTCGTACGTATAATAATATATATATTACAATTTATTGACATTAATAGATAAGTATTTATTTTAGTATGGTATTTATTTCACTATTCATTGTCATTAATTATTCCTCAATAGCACAAAGGTAAACTGGAAGAGATCCCTTAAAGTCCATCCCTGTTATAATATTTGTGTACATTTTATAATTATTATCTCTTCTGTTTGTAAAACAGTGTTTACATGCATACACGCATACTCGTGCTCATCACACAAATATTTGCCCATATCGAACCCAGGACCGCTAGCTTCGCAGGCAGCGTCTACCAACTAGGCCATCGCGTCCTCAACCGCAATCACGTGCTCCATGAATCATTTAGGCTGGGCCTCTAGTCTACTCGGTTAAACCATATCGCCTTTCACATGTGATCGTATTGCCAACGATATGATCATCATCATCATCATGTCAGCCGAAAGACGTCCACTGCTGCACATAGCCCTCCCCCCTCCCCCAAGGCTCTCCGCTCAGACCGGTCTTGTGCTTTTCGCATCCACCGCGTTCCCGCGATCCTTACAAGGTCGTCACTCCATCTTGTTGGAGGCCTCCCTACAGCTCGTCTCCCGGTCCGCACTAGGGGAAGATGGGGCCCCTGTTCCACATATCCCTACTGGTCTATCCCTCCTGGTAGGGAAGAAAGGATTTTTTTTCCACATTTAGCTACTAGGGGGGATACAATGACGTTTTATTTCCACACATTTCTACTAAGATAAAGTACAAGTACATAGAAAAATCATTTATTATAGGTACCTTAAAAAAAAAACGATTTATTCGCATTATACACCGTGTTTTTTTTGATTTACGATAACTAAGGGAACGTCCTCTAGGTCAAATAAAGTTAATTTCCCGAAGACAGACAAATGATAACTGTTACGGTTTTAAAAATATTTAATTTTTAAATTTAATCAGTTAATCACGTTGAACTGCTCTAAAAGGCTCTTAACTGTCTGTGTATGTCACGCCAACATTGCCGTATTTGTCACTGACTATGAGTTAATTCTAAAGTCCCTTTTAGAACGACAAAATATACAACATTTAATTAATTTGGTCTAAACAGATTTTTTTATTTTTTTTGCAATATTTAAAAATCAAATATACCACATAGTTTCTATGGATGTACCTAGTAATATGCCGAAGTTATCGTAAATCAAAAAAAACACGGTGTATAGTATACACTTTCGCAGAAAGTCGACGGAGCTCTGCGGTAGCATATTACTAGGTACATCCATAGAAACTATGTGGTATATTTGATTTTTAAATATTGCAAAAAAAATAAAAAAATCTGTTTAGACCAAATTAATTAAATGTTGTATATTTTGTCGTTCTAAAAGGGACTTTAGAATTAACTCATAGTCAGTGAAAAATACGGCAATGTTGGCGTGACATACACAGACAGTTAAGAGCCTTTTAGAGCAGTTCAACGTGATTAACTGATTAAATTTAAAAATTAAATATCTTTAAAACCGTAACAGTTATCATTTGTCTGTCTTCGGGAAATTAACTTTATTTGACCTAAAGGACGTTCCCTTAGTTATCGTAAATCAAAAAAAACACGGTGTATAATGCGAATAAATCGTTTTTTTTTAAGGTACCTATAATAAATGATTTTTCTATGTACTTGTACTTTATCTTGGTAGAAATGTGTGGAAATAAAACGTCATTGTATCCCCCCTAGTAGCTAAATGTGGAAAAAAAATCCTTTCTTCCCTACCAGGAGGGATAGACCAGTAGGGATAGACCAGTAGGGATATGTGGAACAGGGGCCCCATCTTCCCCTAGTGCGGACCGGGAGACGAGCTGGCCTCCAACAAGATGGAGTGACGACCTTGTAAGGATCGCGGGAACGCGGTGGATGCGAAAAGCACAAGACCGGTCTGAGCGGAGAGCCTTGGGGGAGGGCTATGTCCAGCAGTGGACGTCTTTCGACTGACATGATGATGATGATGATCATATCGTTGGCAATACGATCACATGTGAAAGGCGATATGGTTTAACCGAGTAGACTAGAGGCCCAGCCTAAATGATTCATGGAGCACGTGATTGCGGTTGAGGACGCGATGGCCTAGTTGGTAGACGCTGCCTGCGAAGCTAGTGGTCCTGGGTTCGATATGGGCAAATATTTGTGTGATGAGCACGAGTATGCGTGTATGCATGTAAACACTGTTTTACAAACAGAAGAGATAATAATTATAAAATGTACACAAATATTATAACAGGGATGGACTTTAAGGGATCTCTTCCAGTTTACCTTTGTGCTATTGAGGAATAATTAATGACAATGAATAGTGAAATAAATACCATACTAAAATAAATACTTATCTATTAATGTCAATAAATTGTAAGATATATATTATACGTACGAGTATTGCGTTACGATATTTAATATTTTATATTAAGATCTACGCGCAAAAGCGTTCCTCGAAAAGGAAGTTAATTTACCCTACTACTGATTAGTAAATATCTTAAATGAAAGCACATATAGTGAATTTAATAGGAAACTGGAAAACTATCACTACTAATTGTAAGTAGACTTCAGTGGTTCCTGAGTTAGAAACAGTTTAAACTTTAAATGTTTATACCTACCGAAAACTTTTTTGCGGTGTTGGTAAACTGACCGCGACCTACGAGTCCAACAGCAAAGATAAGTTTGTCGCGAGGTCTTATTTGTTTGTAGTAACAGCTTTGGAACCCTGAACTAAGCATGGTCCAACATGCTCTTGCCCGATTTTTATATTGTATGTATGTATAAATATAACCACCATGCATTACAATTACATCGTTCCGTTCATTTTATATGCATTTTGTGTGTGACAGACACACAAGACAACACAACACTGCTCAAGAGGTGTCCCTTCACTCACTCATTGACATTAATGTAATTTAAAACTTCGATTTACAACCGTATTCTAATTTTAATAAGGTCTAAACTCTAAATTTATTCGAAATAATACAAATATCTCGTCGCACGGCATGGTATCACACATTACATTATACGTGATGTTCGTTTAAAACTTCGATTTACAACCGTATTTCTATTGTTTGTTATCAAATCATTCAGAAGCGGCCGGCAGCGTGCATTGAGAAATCTCCTAATCACATATTTTTATAATATTCGACTATTCGTATCGTAACCAGTGTTGCCAGGGCCCTTGGGTCGTAAGTTACGTTTTGTTTCCTGAAAAGTTACATTTTCGCTGCAAAAGTAACTTTCTTTTAATGTAATTTAAAAAAAGGGTAAGAACACCTCAATGCAAAAAAAGCAGTAAAGACGTTATACTCGTATTATAAACGATGACTTGATGATCACTCACAAGAGGGAAGCAGCAATACGTTGGAATGAGATGGAGATATCTAGATTTTTTCCTACTTATTGCGGCGTCCCTTTCGTCAGTGATGAATTTACGAAGGTGTATTTTGTACTTTGAGTGAGATAGTTTTTTGGCGCGTTACTTTTAGGAGCGTTAATATGGATGCTTTCGTTGACTGTTAGCAATTACAATCTAGTTTCATTAAAAATCTCGGTGTTCTGAAAAGTTACGAAAATTGCCTTAAAATAAAAGTTACTTACATGTTACATGAGACGGTCAAAAGTTACAAAAAATGTAAGAAATGTAACCGTCTGGCAACACTGATCGTAACATGACTTGCTTGCTATCTCACTTAGTGATTTTACCTATAGCTCTGTTATAAGTATTTCACCCGAACATTCCAACCGTCTCGTTCTCGCTCATCGCACCGCGCACGGCATGGTATCACACGTGATGTTCAAAGCACTGTTTTGCGCATGTCTAATTGACATCACAGTTCAGGTCGTCCCCCTCGCTCAAGCCGGCGAGAGGAACCTGTAAAAATTAAACGACGGAGAACCCTTATAGTATCTGTGTCGGCCAAACGATTGTGCGATCTAACCTACATCTAGCGCCATCTACCGGTACGCGTCGCTACTGCAGCGCAGCTTTATATTTTAAACCAATCTATCAGAAAGTTTGTTACAATAATGTACAGTTTAATTAAACTACCCACTATACATGCCTACTGCTGCCCTACTACGGAGAAAAGGCACCAATGCAATTAATTCAAAAAAGCACATTGAACTCTCATAGGTTATAGGAAGGTTGGAAGTGCAATACAATTATTATAGTAGATGTGCCTTTTTTACTTAGCAGGGTATACTGTGGGTGGGTACTATAAAAAAAAAGTTATAAGTAAAGTCAAAGACAAAGGCGTTTATTGCAAGGACACAGTAGTTACAGCCAGTTCTTAGTGTTACAGGATGTGCTTATGTTCTACCTATTTTAGGCATGCAATATTGAAAACAATACTATATATTCACTATTTTAATATATACATACATACATACATACATAAACTCACGCCCTCATTCCCAGAGTGGGGTAGGCAGAGCTAAGGAATTGCCAACAAGCCTTAAAACTTCTTTATAATTCTGTAACCACATTTTCCACAAGTAGGCTAAGATGTTTACCAGCGTATTAGTGACAGGTTGCAAGCCCATCGCCTAACAGTACCACAAGCCTTTATTCCCTTAGTCGCCTCTTACGACATCCACGGGAAGACATGGAGTGGCGCTATTCTAACCCGGCAACCACACGGCAATAAATAATATATGTCAATGAATAAATGAAATATTATACACTAAATTATCATTCACGAATAAAATATATCATCTTCATATAGGGCTGTGACCATCATTATATAAAAGAAGTATAGGATCCTATATTTATTTATTATGTTAAGGTATTATTTAATTATGTCGATGATTGAAAAAACTCATGAACCGAGTAAAAACATTTCTCAAGAAGCCACCTTGTTATTAATTTGTTAAATTGATTTGGGGGGCAGTCCTGTACTTATATAATTTGGTATTTTATTATAAATTTTAATTTTCATATGTTTTTTTTTTAAATACAAGTACTAACCAACGATGAACGTACTTACACAGGGTGTCCTTAATGTAGAGGGCCGAAGTTAACCTGTTTAGAGACGAGACCAGCTTTGCTCTCTGTAAACGTCCTAAAATGTTGCCGAGATAAATATCTGTATTTGGCGTCTTGTTTTAAAACCAATATTAAAACGAAATAAAGACACGTTTCAGCTATCGGACGGTCGATAGCGCTAATAACCAATTCGAAACCAAGGTAAGCATTAATCCTATCGATGAAGGATACCTACTGTTTACCTTAACTATGTGTAATTGTTACTAATCATCTATTAACTGAATATTATTGTTCGAAATAAATTATGAACAATTATTAATTATTATTATTATTCATACAGAATTTGGGACTTTGTCAGCGTAAATCTAGTATTAACCACTCTTCCGAAACAACCAAATTTTCCAAAAGAAAACCCGACCGAAAAGCAACGGAAGGGTAATGGTTTTGACTCTTAAGGTATTTATGTATGTATGTTGTTATATTAATAAATATCAGGGGATAATGGACCCAATTGTACGTGCACATCGCTTAGCCTAAAACGAACTAAAACTAAATTGTCTAATTTTAAGACATAGTTTAGACGGCAGATTTAATCATTGTCAAGCTGACAATGTATGAGACCGTCTAAAATAAGAAGCGTCAGATTCAAATTAGCGCTGTCATGGCGCTGTCATTTGATTATGACAGCTGCTCGTAGAATAGCAAAGTGTTTTAGCGACACCTAAATAAAATTAGGAAGTTTAGAGGCCACTGTAGAATCGGGTCCATTGTCACGCTAATTGATGACCTAGTCCCAAACTAAGCCTAGAACTAAGAACTAGGCAACGATATAATTACTTACATTGAGAAATATATACTTCGGAACACAAATATTCGTGCACGTCACACAAATATCTGCTCTAACCGGGAAGTAAACCCAGGACCGCTAGCTTCGTAGGCAGGGTTACTATACTCGAAAATCTAATTAGATTCCAAAATCTGACAGTTCCCATCTTGATTATTTCTTTATTAAAATATTATTTCATAAACATATCAAGTTATAAACAGGTCAGTTTAATTGATAAAAATACCTACACTTAAACCAAAATGCAGTAATCACAGCGAATGTGCGTCGGTTGAGGTTAGGATTTTGGAATCTAATTACAGTTTCGAGTATAGGTCAGCGCGTGTCGTCGATCTGGCGTCTGATTGGATGTTCCACTCTAGTATCGTTCTAATTAACCGGTTTTGACAAATGAGGTGTTCCTCTTTATTATGCGATGGTTATAGGCAACTTTATTTTATTGTAAATTAAACATGGTGATTGGAAATGAAAAAAAAAAACTAGGAGATGGAACTAAAACTACGTTTACACCATTCTTTTCGTCATAAATTTTGCTATACAATAAAAGTCAGTACATACCTAATTATAAATATAAAAATATTATAATATTTTCAATGTTATTAGTAACAAAAAACCCGCTTAAAAATGTGTTACTATAGACATCTATCGGTAAGTAGCAAAACTATTTCAGAATGTGCTCACATAAGAAAGAAAGTACTGTTTGTTTATAAATATAATATAGTATAAGAGTTATAATAAAAAATGTTAACAATACTTAATAGGACTCTCTAACAGTCAACCAGCTTTGATTTGCAATAATATGTAAAATCTTAACAGCGCGATGAAGCCGCCGCCGCGTGACCTGCTCGGGAATAACTTGTATCTCTAGCTATCTCTATTTTCGGCTAAAATTATGATGATTATACTATTATATATTTTTAAAGATTTACAACATTATTCGTAAAACCCCAAAACATTTGAATCTTATTTATTATTAAGAGTATTGTGTTAGTAGTACGTCTACTGGACAACAGATGGCGTACATAACCACTTTCTTATGGTTTAACTGGAATCATGTGGGTACAGCCATAATGACACTCGAGAATATGGTTGTTTAGTATGAATGCGAGGAAAAAAACGACGTTCTATATAAATATACAAAATTAAAAAACTTAAAAAAAAAAAAAAAACAATATTGTTTAGAACAAAGTTTCTTAAAAATTTGTTCCGCGGTTTTTTGTTGTTGTAAAGTGACGCTTTAAAAGCTTGCATATTAATTAGCCAACAGATTCAAACTTGAAACCTATTTTAAAACGAAATAGACTATGGTATGCACAATAAAATGAATTCATCCTTATTATAATTAAATAGATCCGTATTCGTAATTATTTACGTGTTTCACGAAATTAAATATTTTTTTCGGGGGTTCCGTCCGTCCGTCCGTCCGCAGCCTAGCTCAGAGACTAAGTACTAGAAAGCCTTAATTTGGCATAGGTAATTAATAATTATACATATTAGTCTCGCCAACCAAGTGGTAAAATAGAATCTTGAAAAATAAAAAATTGCGTACGTCCCCTACACGTAACGTGGGGATGTTTTTTTTTTCTGGTCTACCCCATAGTGTGGGTGTCACTGGAAAGGTCTTTCATGAATATTGCGGGTTTGTAAAAACAATGGTTCGATTAAGGTATACGTTTATGAAATATTAAGCTTTAAAGCGCTAATTATTGTTAGAGTCGTCCCCCCCCCCCCCTACCAGCCAAAACTACAAATACTAAAAATCTGTAAATATCTTAAATGAAAGCACATATTATTATAATGAATTGAATAGGAAAACTATCACTACTAAGTAGACTTCAGTGTCAGACTTCGGTTTAAATGTTTATACTTACCGAAAACTTATTTGCGGTGTTGGTAAACTAACCGTGACCCAAGTCAATGTATGGGGACAACAGTTTTCCAACGGCAAAGTTAAGTTTGTCGCGAGGTCTTATTTGTTTGCAGTAACGGCTTCGGAACTGAGCATGGTCCGACATGTTCTTGCCCGGTTTATTTACATATTATTACACAATGTGTGGTTGCCGGGTTAGAGTAGTGCCACTCCATTCCTTCCCGTGGATGTCGTAAGAGGCGACTGGGGGAATAAGGGCTTGTAGTACTGTTGGGCGATGGGCTTGCAACCTGTCACTAGTGCATCTTTGGCGTCTTGTTTTAAAATCAATATTAAAACGAAATTAAGACACGTTTCAGCTATCGGACGGTCGATAGCGCTAATAACCAATTCGACATCAAGGCAAGCATTAATCCTATCGATGAAGGATACCTACTATTTACCTTAAATATGTGTAATTCGAGTGGCATCCGCGGACTGTAGGGAGGCCTCCAACAAGATGGAGTGACGACCTTGTAAGGATCGCGGGAACGCGGTGGATGCGAAAAGCACAAGACCGGTCTGAGTGGAGAGCCTTGGGGGAGGGCTATGTCCAGCAGTGGACGTCTTTCGGCTGACATGATGATGATGATGATCATATCTTTGGCAATACGATAACATGTGAAAGGCGATATGGTTTAACCGAGTTAACTAGAGGCCCAGCCTAAATGATTCATGGAGCACGTGATTGCGGTTGAGGACGCGATGGCCTAGTTGGTAGACGCTGCCTGCGAAGCTAGCGGTCCTGGGTTCGATATGGGCAAATATTTGTGTGATGAGCACGAGTATGCGTGTATGCATGTAAACACTATTTTACAAACAGAAGAGATATTAATTATAAAATGTACACAAATATATAACAGGGATGGACTTTAAGGGATCTCTTCCAGTTTACCTTTGTGCTATTGAGGAATAATTAATGACAATGAATAGTGAAATAAATACCATACTAAAATAAATACTTATCTATTAATGTCAATAAATTGTAATATATATATTATACGTACGAGTATTGCGTTACGATATTTAATATTTTATATTAAGATCTACGCGCAAACGCGTTCCTCGAAAAGGAAGTTAATTTACCCTACTACTGATTAGTAAATATCTTAAATGAAAGCACATATAGTGAATTTAATAGGAAACTGGAAAACTATCACTACTCAGTAGACTTCAGTGGTTCCTGAGTTAGAAACAGTTTAAACTTTTACCCCCTTACTAATAAACGTTGAGTAACGGTTATATAGCTATACAATGTTTTGTCCTTATCTGTCAAATTCAAATGTCACAATGACAGATAAGGACAAAACATTGTATAGCTATATAACCGTTACTCAACGTTTATTAGTAAGGGGGTAAATGTTTATACCTACCGAAAACTTTTTTGCGGTGTTGGTAAACTGACCGCGACCTATGTCGATGTATGGAGATAACAGTTTTCCAACAGCAAAGATAAGTTTGTCGCGAGGTCTTATTTATTTGTTTGTAGTAACAGCTAGGCTTGTTGAAAAAATATCGATACATCGATATATCGATATTATTTTTTCAATATATCGATATTTTTGAGCGATATTTAATAGTTCGATATATCGATGTATCGATATAAAATTCTAAGTATCGAAAAGGTATAAAAATCGATTTTTTTTTCAGACCAATAAACATTTATAAGTTTTAAGATTAAAAAATCCCAAAAAAAAAATACATTTTTTATACTAACATCTTTTAACAAATTATATTTTATGTATTTTTTGTTTTTGGTCGACTTGATTTGCTGTTTTATAATTTGGTTTTTAAGTTGGCAACTCTGTTAGTCAATTTCAATTTCAACTACCCGTCCGTATTATTACCACGACTGACTTATATATTATAACCTCAAAACGCGCGTATTTCTGTACTTGAGTACCCACCTAGTTCTCAAACAATCAATCAATAATCAATTGATAGAAAGAAAATAATCTGAGCATTGCAGTAGATTTCTGTTTTATATGTCATGTCTAGTGTTGTATGGAACTTTTTCAAAAAAATAGACAAACAAAACGTTTCATGTAATCTGTGTGGAAAAACATATAAAACCAGTGGCAATACGACGAATTTATCTGCACATCTAAAAAATAAGCATCACCATGCGTGGCATGCGTTTTTGCAACTTAAAAATGCAAACGCAAAGTCAAGTGAAGTGAATATTACACCAAGGGCTTCAGAACCTAAACGAATGTCAACAAGAACCAGTTCACCCATTTCGTCGACTAATTCAACTATTACCATTACTAATGAATCTGCTGAGATAGAAAATAACTTCATGGAGTTGTCTGAATCTGCGATTTATGATGATACTGGTGTAAGTATTTTATTTGTGCAAGACCCAACATAGCTTTAGAATCTAACTATCACTTGTTCATAACATAACTAATAACCAGTCAACTAATAATGTGTAATTAATTACTAAAAATATCAATATCGATAAATTTATATTTTAGTGTTTTTATTTAAACTTAATACTATTTATGACGACAAGTGTAATAAAATATGTACTAAATATTCAATGAATTTTTTTTAGACTGAATCCTCTAAAGATGGTCAGAGTAAAGACTTGAGGAAACAGACTACACTTATAGATATATTTGAAAGAAGTTCAAGTTATGAAGGTATTTTTTACTGATATCAGATTACTGTATTGTTTATATTTTAGTTCTAGGAGTATGTTCTAATTTTATTATTTTTCTCAATTTAGCAGGGGGTCAAAAAACTAGCCAAATAAATCAAGCTTTGATCTACATGATTTGCAAAGACAACATGCCTCTATCTTGTGTAGAAAAATCTGGATTGAAAAGATTTATCAGTGTAATTTGTCCACGCTATAAGGTTCCATCACGAACTACTGTAAGCAAACTATAATATTAATTATTATCTTCGCCTTTTTATTTTTAAATATTATTTTATTATTCATTCCTCATTACAGATAACTGGCTTAATGGAACAACGATATGCCACTACCAAAGCCATTTTAAAAAAAAAATTAAGTGAGATAAATAATATTGCTTTAACAAGTGATATATTAACTCTTACTAACTCTACACGAAGTTTCATTGTAATGACAGCGCATTTTCTCAACACTGCAGATAACTGTTGTCCTGAGCAAGAAACGGTGACATTGACGGCACGGAGAATGTATCAGGTAAGTAAAGTATAAAATAAATGCATTAAATTATAAAAAATAAAATAAATAGTAAGTTATGATAAATCTAATAAAGTGGTCTAATATTGGTCTTCTTTTCTATAGGCACACACAGCTGATTATATAAAAGAATGCTTTGAAAATATTACCGAAGAGTTTACAATAGAAAAAGATTGCATTGTATCAATTATCACTGATGGTGGTGCTAACATGGTTGCTGCAGTGAAGCAATTTTTAGGAGATGGAAAAAGAATTCCTTGCATGGCGCATTTGCTGAATTTAATAGTGGATGGCGCAACAAGAGATAATGCACCGGTTCTACAAATTGCCAATCGCGTCAAAGCCATCGTTACATATTTTAAACAATCTGTTAATGCAATGGACGATTTACGAGCGGAGCAAGAAGGGCAAAAGAAAGAGGGACAAGTGTTGACACTTATACAATCAGTAAGCACAAGGTGGAATTCATGTCTTGATATGTTGGAAAGATTCAATACATTATCAGCTATTGTGGCTAAGATTTTGGCAACCAAGCGGAACGCACCTGACATGATTACTTCATCAGAGTTAAGTGTGATACGAGATCTAATAATATTGCTTACTCCATTTAAGGAAGCTACTGAAGAAATTAGCGGCGATCAGTACGTGACTGCTAGTTTAGCGATCCCCATTGCAAATTTACTTCAGAAAGGACTTGAACAAGTAAAACCTTTCACCGAACTTGGTATTGCTGTTCAGAAGAGTTTGCTAAATTTGGTTATTGCCAAACTAGAACCACTGGAGCGACATTTACATCTTGCTAAAGCAACAATTTTAGACCCTCGCTTTAAGCGTATTCATTTTAATTCCGCACTAGCTGTTTCCACTGCAATAACCGCATTGTCAAAAGAAATACGTTTAGAACATAGACGTAGAGGACAACTTTCGCCTGAACTCAGACCTACTACTACAATTCTCTCAAACTCAGAAAATTCTTCGCCGTCGTTGTGGTCTGGACATGAAAAAATTATGATAGATATTGCTGCAGCTTCAGCAAACTCCAGTTTACTGTCAACCAGTGATGGTATGCCTAGCGAACTGAAGCAATATCTAGATCAGCCTATAATACCCAGAAAAGAGAATCCAACAAAATTCTGGTTTGATTGTCGCCATTTTACCCCAGTACTTTCCGACATAGCTCTTAAGTACTTGATATCGCCTGCGTCCTCGGTTTCCTCAGAAAGAGTGGCATCTGCTGTAAATCTCGCAGTACCCAACAACAGAAGTCGGCTTACAGCCGAGCACGTAAATCAAAGAGTTTTTCTTATGTCTGTATCAGATAAATATTGGTTTGATTAATAAATAATAAAAATTTTTGAATGGTTGTTTGATTTATTAAAAATTATGTCTATCAATTAGTATTTATCGAGAAATGTAAGATGATTGAATTAGATTAGACCAAATAAATTAATTTTTAGAGCACGAATATTCTCTGTCAAATCATACCGATATATCGATATATCGATATTTTTTAATAAAAATATCAATATCGATATTGATATTTTCAAAAAACATCGATACGATATATATCGATACTTTATTGCATTTCCGACATCCCTAGTAACAGCTTTGGAACCCGGAACTAAGCATGGTCCAACAATGTCCAACATGCTCTTGCCCGGTTTTAATATGTATGTATTGTATAACCACCACGCATTACACCAATAAATTGTAAATTTTATATGCATTTTAAGTGTGACAGACAGACAGACAACACTGCTCTGCTCAAGCGGTGCCCCTTCCTTCACTCAGTGACATCCATCACATCACAGTTCAGGCAGTCCCCCTTCGCTCAAATCGGCCAGAGGAACCTGTAAAAATTAAATAATTAAATAATGTATTCTTCAAGTTTACAAGACGGAGAACCCTTATAGTATCTGTGTCAGCCAAACGATTGTGCGATCTAACCTACATCTAGCGCCATCTACCGGTACGCGTCGCTACTGCAGCGCCACTTTATATTTTAAACCAATCTATCAGAAAGTTTGTTACAATAATGTACAGTTTAATTAAACTACCCACTATACATGCCTACTACTGCCCTACTACGGAGAAAAGGCACAAATGCAATTAATTCATAAAAGCATATTGAACTCTCGGTTATTCTTAATAAGGTTGGAAGTGCAATACAATTATTATAGTAGATGTCCCTTTTTTCCGTAGGAGGGCAGAGTATAGGTGGGTATTAACCAACGATGAACATACTTACGTAGGGTGTCCTTTATTAAGAGGTCCAAAATTAACCTGTTTAGAGACGAGACCAGCTTTGCTCTATTGCAGAGATAAATATCTGTATTTGGCGTCTTGTTTTAAAACCAATGTAGCAATATAGCTAGGCCAGCGCATTGTCGATCTGGCGTCTGATTGGATGTTCCACTCTAGCATCGTTCTAATTAACCGGTTTTGACAAATGAGGTGTTCTTCTTTATTGTGCGATGGATATAGGCTACTTTATTTTATTGTAAATTAAACATGGTAGCTGGAAATGAAAATAAACTAGGAGATAGAACTAAAACTACGTTTACACCATTCTTTTCGTCATCAATTTTGCAATCCAATAAAAGCCAGTGCATACCTAATTATAAATATACAAATATAATAATATTTTCAATATTATTAGTAACAAAAAGCCCGCTAAAAATGTGTTACTATAGACATCTATCGGTAAGTAGCATAACTATTTCAGAATATGCTCGCATAAGAAAGTGCTGTTTGTTTATAAATATAACAAAGTATAAGAGTAATAATAAAAAATTGTTAACAACTTAATACTACGAGGACTCTCTAACAATCAACCAGCTTTAAATTGCAATTATAACTAAAATCTTAAAGTCTCCTCTTGTGAAGTGCTGGTAGATTCTTGCCGTGTTAAAGTGCCCGTGCGGCCTACTTACTGAATAAATGTCTTTATCTTTATCTTTAGGGTTTAGGCCAAACATTTTTGTCTATTAGATAGTCCTCGATCGCGATTACGCTTTAGACATTAACGACTTTTTCAAGTAATTTTTGGTGCTGGAAAGGGTAGCTTTAAAACTACGTCAGGTAATTTATTATAGAAATGAATGTATTGACCAACAAATGATTTATATACTTTACGGATGCGGAGTTTTCCAATAGCGATTTTATTTTTATTTCTTATATAAATTATGTATCAGATTTTTTTGTAAACAAAAATGTGCCGCTTTATAGCTACGAGGGCAGAGTGAAAAGTCTGGAAAAAATTAAAAATATTTATTTTTCAACGTAGTCCCCATGTAACTCAATACACTTCCAATGTCCATCGCTTTTCTAGCTTTTCGATTCCCTCCGTATACTTAGTACGATTTCTCCAACCCTTCAAAATACGCATTGATTTCTGCGATGATTTCTTCGTTGGAACCAAATCTTTTTCCACCACGCCATTTCTTTAAGTTTGGGAAAAGAAAATAGTCGCAGGGGGCTAAATCTGGAGAATAAGGCGGATGCGGGAGCAATTCGTAACGCAACTCGTGGATTTTAGCCATAGCAACTGCACAAGTGTGGACCCGTGCGTTGTCTTGGTGAAAAATGATTTTCTTTTTCGCCAAATGGGGTCGCTTTTCCATTATAAAACTTCATGAAATCGCTGTAACAAGTTGGCATAATATTTGCCGTTAATCGTTTTACCTTTCTGAAGGTAATCAACATATATTACACCACGAGCATCCCAGAAGACAGTAGCCATAACTTTATGTGCCGATAAAACTGCTTTGGCCTTCTTTGGTGCAGGTTCACCTGAAGCAATCCATTGTTTTGACTGCTCCTTGGTTTCTGGTGTATGATGATGAATCCAGGTTTCGTCAACAGTTATGAAACGACGCAAGAAGTCCTTTTCATTACACCTAAACTTCGCCAAACATGCCTCTGACAGGGTCACCCTAGCTAGTGCGTTTTTGATCTACTGTGAGCAATCGCGGCACCCAACGGGCGGAGAGCTTCTTCATATCCAAATAAGTGTGAAGGATATTACGAACCCGTTCGTCTGAAATGCTTACAATATCAGCTATCTCACGGACCTTTATTCTTCGGTCGGTCAATACGATGTCATGGATTTTGGTGATCATCTCTGGTGTAGTGACCTCAACTGGGCGTCCGGGTCGGTCGGCGTCAGCAGTGCTTGTACGGCCACAACGAAAATCCGTAAACCACTTGTGGATCATTTTAATCGATGGAGCAGAGTTCCCGTAATATTTGTCTAATTTTTTTTTGTATCCGTAATGTTTTTTTTTCGCAAAAAATAATGTTTAATCAGAACACGAAACTCACTTTTCTCCATGTTTGCAAACACCGAAGTGATTGTTTCTTTTTCATAGCTGTCAAAAAAAAACTAGTCGTGTGAACTGGCTGAAAATATACGATTTACCTCCAAAAAGGCTGCATTACAAATTGACATTAATGAATTTGTGAAGAAAATACCTTTAATATGATTTTTACCAGACTTGTCACTCTGGGGGGGCCATTTGCAACGTTAAAAGATGGCGGACGTGTAATTTGTTTTAGACTTTAATTTTTGGGTAATTAGGTGTTCAAAGTTCTTTTCTGATAGTGATTTGTACTTTTTATGCCTTTGTGTCGCACAGTGATTGAAGACTTGGACTTATTTCGTGTATCTGGCATCTTTCTTCTCGTTTCAAGTGGACTCGCAGTGGTGCAGAGGTTAAAACTATCTTGACCTCTGACCTACAAATCACCGTACAACGTTGCCCCCAATCTTCCTAGAGAAGATTGGATTGTTTTATTGCTATATTGATATATACTTACTTATATATACTTGACACTGGCGAAATCACTTAACGTGGAAACGCCATGTCCCCGCGGTAGTAGCTGTTCAAGTCGCCGCGGGGGCA
This sequence comes from Acleris emargana, assembly GCA_927399475.2. Taxonomy (NCBI): domain Eukaryota; kingdom Metazoa; phylum Arthropoda; class Insecta; order Lepidoptera; family Tortricidae; genus Acleris; species Acleris emargana. The sequence continues at coordinate 2,707,322 of OV656863.1, read as the reverse complement.
AAAGAAGAAGAAGATGTCACTCTGCCCTCGTATATCCGAAGTGAGTCTAGTAAGGTAAATGCATGATCAACATAAAATACTAACTCATGCGTTGGCGATTGTGCGGTCGGTACCAAGACCGTATTAATAAACTCATGTTGACCGAGATGCCGTCACAAGATACGTCAAATTAGTAAAATTGTAGTTCCAGGGGTAACTTATATGGTAGAAGTGGATGGTCTTCAGTAAAAACGACACGCCATGCCAACCAACTGCTGGAATGTGGGCAAGATTTAGGATAGAATTAAGATTAACAAAATGATATTTTAGAATAAGGTAAAATATACTATATGTATTTTTAGAATTTTATAAGTGCGGGAGAGTGTTATAGAAGGCAACACTTGGAAGTGGGTTCTGTAATTTGACCTCTTCTCTGTGTGAATAATTAAAAACGTGGCATCTAATTTTGGTTGTATTAATTAATTACACCAGAGAACTGTCATTTTTGACGCATCTTGAGTCTAGCATTAAAGTCGAGATCCGTTTATTAATACGGGCCTAAGACCGTAAACAACAAGATAACAACATAGTCTGTATTCCTAGTAAGAGGAAAACAAGTCCGAGACATGTGACCTCGAATTTGCGAAGTTAGATACCTTTTTATCTAAACTTTAATGTGGGGGCAGGAAAGTTTAAATTGACTTGGCAACTATATCGACAGCAATCTCTTAATTAAATCATGTTCGGATACAGTTGCTAAAGAAACAGCCTTTTCTCGTGTTCTGTTCGTAAGCCAATAGGTGGTATCTCACATCCTATAGCCGAAGCAGATTCAATCGTATCCCGTTAGTAATAAGGTTGTACTTGCTGCAGAGGTTCTATCTGAGATCCTCCTTAGCAGGGCAGGTACAGCCGAAAACATCAGAAGGCCACATAAATATGACGCCACGCTCACACTATAATAAATATCCAAAGAACATAAAAACACATAAGAGTTATGAGTTACTGAAAGAAGAATGCCCAAGAAATGCCTGGCATGCACAGAGATAATCAATATTTAAAAAAAATATATAAGTTTGGGGTTTTAACAACTCATATATACATAAGTATATACTAGTGTGCGACCAAGATAACGCTCTACGAAGCCGAAATAAGCCGATTTATCGACGCGCAGTGTATACATATACCTTATTGTTATTGCATAGGGGCGTGTAGATATTTTTGGTGTCTTGAAAACGTGTATATTTATGACCTTGACTGTACACTGCTTTGCTTTATGTTTCACTTACTTACTACTTTTTCCTATTATTTAAACTATGTATTTAAGTATGTCTAGTATTCATAGTCTAGAGCTTAACCAATTTTTTTAAGCAATTTTATTCATATTATTTTTTTATGGCATAGGAAGGCATACGAGCACACAGGCCACCTGATGGTAAGTGGAAACTGTGACCCATAGACTGCCAACCCTGAGGACTAAGATGGAATGCCTCTATACTAGTGATTTCACCGGCTGTCTTATCCCTAAACCAGAACACAACAATGCAAACACTGCCGCCGCTTGGCGGTAGGTTAACGTACCAACCCGGACGGACCCTGCACAAGGTCCTTCACAAGTAACCTCACAAATCACTATCCTCCAGTCATCAAATGCGTCGCAGTACGGGTTTTTTTCATGGAAAAAGACCCTGATAATTAAGTTATACAATAACCAGTTCTTTACACAATCTATCCGAAACCCGGGGGCCGTAACAAAAAGCCCACTAAGGTCATCGCCTTATTGTTAGCTCATGCATTCTGAGATGTTGTTGTGTCTGCTAGCGAGCTTGTTTGCCGTGGCGGTAAGTTTTATATACCAGATACATATATATTATTTAATATTAGACAGTGACGATACTACAATTAATAGTTAAAACTAAACTTATTTAAATTAAAATTAAACTAAGCTACTAAAATTAAAATAAAACTAAGCTACTCAAATATTAATGATGTAAATAATAAGAGAGCTGGTGCTTACCTCTCCCAAAGGATTAGGCTAGCTATCCAGAGAGGTAATGCAGCCAGTGTCATAGGGACCATGCCGCGAGCGGACGTGCTAGAGGGGGTGTTCTTTTTATAGTGGTGATTATTATTTACATATTTAATATTAGAGTAGCTTAGTGACGATACTTATTTATTTTATTTTATTTATTTATTGGTATTCAGGACAACAACAGCCGTAAATATCAAATCAAATCAAATCGTTTATTTAATAAAACAGGTTTCATTACATGAACTTGTGGCGACCTAGCGACATCTAACGGAAACTTGTATCAACAACTCGCTAGCGCCACCAGTGTCAGACAGCGGAACTAAGGATCCCTACAACGCGGTAACGAAATTTCTAAAGTCGGTTGACATATATACCACTTCCAACTTTATCCCAATGGACTTCGGTCCCTAGGCATAACATCCGCCCGGAGAGAGATCTCTGTATTGCCCTCTCCTTCTACATTGGTGACCCCGACGTGATCGTCATCCTACATTGGTGACCCCGAGTACCCCGACGTGATCGTCATCCTACAAACTATCTGTCAGACTCCAAACTAGGCTGGGCCTATATCTTGGAAGTCTGCTAGTGCGATCAACAATCAAAGGTGCTGAATGAACTTAAACTTAAGAATCTAAAAAAAAAAAAAACTAAGAAGTATACAAGGAACCTACCTTTAAAAAAAATATGACAAGTGAGACAAACCAAACATAAAATTCTCTCGAAAGTGAACTAAGGAACATACTTAAACTTAACCCTCTGCGACTGACGTGACGTCTATCAGACGTGTCGCAAAAAAAAAAACTCCGTATGCCGTGATATAGCTCTGTATCGCTCAGTGCGTACTTCTAACAACTCGCGCCTGTGAACAAGTTAATCTTTGTGAAAAATATCAGATTTTTTTACCTTATTCAAGTAAATTACATATTTTTTATTTAAAAGGTCATATACCTGTTTATTAATAATTCTGCATTAAAATGAAATAATTATACTATGCACTAAATAAACAATACTTATCATTGAACCATTAGATTTTTTTCTATATTTCATCAAAAATGACGTCTGACAGACTCCACATCAGTAGAATGTTTCTAAAAAAGTCACCACAGTTGCAGAGGGTTGTGTGTGTGTGTGTGTGTGCGTGTGTGCGTGTGTGTGTGTGTGTGTGTGTGTGTGTGTGTGTGTGTGTGTGTGTGTGTGTGTGTGTGTGTGTGTGTGTGTGCGTGTGTGCGTGTGTGCGTGCGTGCGTGCGTGCGTGCGTGTGTGTGTGTGTGTGTGTGTGTGTGTGTGTGCGTGTGTGTGTGTGTGTGTTTACTTGTGCAATCACCCGACTTTCGTTCAGTATCGTATTTTTAAGTAAACTAATGATGCGGGTAGAGGAACAATGATGGCACCTCGTATGCATTGGTTGCTTGGCCGACTTAAGCGTAAACAAGTAGTATATGCAAAAACTTAACATAAAAATAATTACTACTTTACAAAAATATTATACTACTACATATTTAAGTAAATGTACTGGTTTAATTAACTATAGAAAGAGTATGTTAGTTGTTGATGGTTGGCTAGAAAGAGTATGGACGCGAGTGCGTTGCAAGACCGTTGTTTGGAATAAAATGCAAATCTTTTTGAACGATAAATAATTATTAAAGAATATCTGAACGGTTATACATATTTATACGAATCCATTAAAACCATAAACAGATTTTATAAATAATTGAATATTAAAAATATGTCATAACGCTAAAGCCTTGAAGGTTGACTTAGGAAATACGATACTGGTACTAACTAATTACTTTAGAAAATTATGAATTTGCAGCAAGTATCTCAAATTAAAGTAGGATTTTATCCCAGTATATTACACTACTCTTTTATTTCTTCCATGAAACATTGGTTACCTACACAGTATATTTATAGATGGCGGTAGCTGTCGTCATCGTTTTACAAAAGACAGCTGTGTGGAATAAAATGCAAACCTTTTTAAACGATAAATAATTATTAAAGAATATCTGATCCGTTATAAATATTTCTATGAATCCATTAAAACCATAGGTACTTACATATAATGTGAACAATAAACAGAATTTATAAATAATTCAATATTAAAAATAACTCATTGCGCTACCGCTAAAGCCTTGAAGGTTGACGTCGAAGTAGGAAATACGATACTGGTAATACCTAATTACTTAAGAAAATTATGTATTTGCAGCAAGTATCTCAAATTAAATTAGTTTTTCTTCGTTGAAACCTTAGTTACACAGAATATTCATAGATGGCGGTAGCTGTACTGATTTTCTTGCATTAAAATAAGTTTATAGTATATTTGCTGTGGAGATATTTATGTAGGTAACCTTGATATATTGCAACCGAATGGATTTAATAAGCGTACTTAATATAGAGTGGTGATCATATAATTAGGGACGCTTGCGTTTTTCCCATACAGCCTACAAATATGACTTTTCAATTTTGACCACTAATGAAAAAGTTCTTGACCAATTTTGTTTTAGTTACACTTATCGTGAACTAATAAACAAAGGTTTGAATTATGTATATTATGGAAGGTGTGGGAAAAACGCAAGACTAAGTAGTTTTTTTTTATGGCGTCGGAAGGCAAACGGGCACACAGGCCACCTGATGGTAAGTGGAAACTGTGACCCATACACATTCGCATTCACAAGACTGCAAATGCGTTGCCAACCCTGAGGACTAAGATGGAATGCCTCTATGCTAGTCATTTCACCGGCTGTGTTATCCCCAAACCGGAACACAACAATGCAAACACTGCTGCTTGGCGGTAGGTTAATAGATAAGATCCTCCCACAAGTAAACCAGTAGTACCATTGTAATATTCAATATATATAAAAAAATGATTCACTGCTGAGTTTCTTGCGGCGCTTCTTCTCAGCAGTGGTCTCCTCTTGTGAACCGCTGGTAGATTCTTGACGTGTAAAAGTGCCCGTGCGGCCTACTTACTGAATAAATGTCTTTATCTTTCATGTCTAAATAACAAATGCCACCTTCAAAAACGCCAAAAATAACTTCTTTTTGGTAGGTCAGTCCAACTGAAGTTGGCGACTCACAATATTTTTAACCAAATGCCGACTTAGTTGGAATTACCTACCTACCATTTTAAAAGAAGTTCTTTTTACCCGACTAAAAGCCCGGCTGGCTGTTCACAATGGAGTGATGGCCCCTACCCTGATCTATGGTAGTGAATGTTGGGTGTGGCAGGACAAGCATGAAAGTCGTGTAAATGCAGTTGAAATGCGCTCTTTGCGTGGTATGTGTGGTGTGGTGTGAAACTGATTGATAGAGTGAGAAATGAAAAAGTCAGAGAGAAATGTGGAAAAAAAGAAGATGTAGTGACTTAGATTGAAAAGGGCATGCTTCGATGCTTCGGTCATTTGGAAAGGATGGATGAAAGAACATTGATGAAAGAGATATACAGATCGAAAGTGAGTGGAAGGGTCGGGAGGGGCCGCCCTAGGCGTACTTTTTCGAATCAAATGGGAGAAATACTGGAAAAGGGGCGAATCTTAAGTACCTACCTGAAACCGACGTGCGTGCATGACTCGATGTATGAATGTGGAAGACGCGAAAGAAATTTGTCAAGATCGTAGCAAGTGGAAAGAAGTGGTCTCTGCCTACTCCTCTGGGAAACAGGCGTGATTTAATGTATGTATGTATTTGTACCCGACTGCGATTATGAAGGTGGTTTTTTTGTTTTGTTGATAATGTATCCTCTTTCCTCTTTCAGTATTGCGACGAGCGGGACGGCGGCAGAGCCCCCCGCGTGCCCCTGAATGATGGCCGCACCATGCCCGTTTTCGGTCTCGGCACCTTCCTGGGTTTCGATGAGGTAATCATACTAATCATCATCATCATGTCAGCCGAAAGACGTCCACTGCTGGACATAGGCCTCCCCCAAGGCTCTCCACTCAGACCGGTCTTGTGCTTTTCGCATCCACCGCGTTCCCGCGATCCTTACAAGGTCGTCACTCCATCTTGTTGGAGGCCTACCTACAGCTCGTCTCCCGGTCCGCGGACGCCACTCAAGAACCTTCTGACCCCATCGGCCATCAGTCCTGCGTGCGATGTGCCCTGCCTACTGCCACTTCAGTTGATGAGGTAATGGATGCAAATAAAAGAAAGATGGTCACAAATAATCACAAATTGGTATCCAATAGATAAAAAACGAAGGAAAGGTAGACCACTTAAAAGATGGAGTGACGACACCGTACAAATAGCCGGAAACTTATGGACCAGACAGGCAAGGGATAGAGCTACCTGGATCGGTTTGGAGGAGGCTTTTACCGCAAAAGGCAGCCCTTACATCTAACCATATATACTAATCTAATACTTAAGGCGAAGGGTAGGGCAAAATTACGAAATCGAGGTGTTTTTGGATAATTTTTTTGGGAAAAATATAGGAAGTGGCAGTTTTAAATGATGATAATCTGAAGACATATATCCTCAAGTCTTGCTCTGACTCATTAATATAGTTATCTAACTGATAGTAAGCTCTATATACCACTTTAAATGAACCGTTTTTAAAAAGTTCGTATTCGTTTTATTCCGGCTGGGCGATTTAGTTTGCAGCCAAACTTTCCACACTTCTTTTTACGGATTTAATGTGTTGCGTGAACTTGAATATATTAGCTTTAATAAGAATTTACAGATTATAGACTCAACACCTACGTGCTCCTAGTGAAACGATGAACTAAATGTTTGCTCTTAAACTATGACTAGGCGTTTTGAAGCTTTTTGTTGAATGTGGCCAAAAAAATATACACAAACTAAAATAAGAATTTAAAATACTCAAAAAATAAACAAAACTATATAAAGAAAAAAAACAAATTGTTTCGAATAAAAGTTGATTTTAGTGTTAGATAATGGATTTGAACTTGCATTCACGTTGGATCAGTAAAAAATCATAAAAGTTGTGTAGTTATAACTAGGTAGGTACAGTCACCAGCATAAATATATTACTATGGACAGCCGTGCAAAAACAAATGATGCTCTATTGGGCTTATAAGTATGTGACGACATTACCTCGGTAAAAATATGTGATGCTTTTAGTACGGCATAAACATCGTTGCACCGTAACAGCATAGATATCGGATCGGGTCGCTCAAAAATAAATGATGTTCCATTGGGCTCATAAGTAAGTGATGATATTACTTTGGTAAAAATATGTGATGCTTTTTGGACGGCATAAACATCGTTACACTGTATCAGCATAAATATCGGATCGGCTCGATCAAAACTATTTGATTACCTATAAAAATCAAAATTATGTGACCATCTCTCACCGGCATAAATATCTATCCCTCTGTGAAAGCATAGGCATCGGACGACAGGTGGACCGCCGCACCGTTAATACTACTGATACCGTTGACTTTTTTGAAAGCTATAAATTAAACCTTACCTAACCTACTGTACCTATTCTACAAGGATTACACAAAAAAAAACATTTTACCTTTAAGCTGGAGAAAAATTATGCGAAAACAAAATTCGGCGTCACTATACATTCGGCGTCATAGAGGGTACCCATAATAATATCTGAGAGGTTCAAAAATATGTAATCGATCAGCAAAAACGATTCTTACCTTCCTGGCTGGCATAGAGACGTAAATTGTGTAAAGTGATTTGACAATTCACGAAAACGGTGCAGACTTGTCATTGCATATGTCTATCTCACGTTTTTCTCTTCAATCATTTGACAGGTGCCTCTCGGTCAACTGTAACTTATTTTGTTTTCAACAGAATCGTCGAAACGCCTGACACATCATAGCGAAAGCTAAGTGAAGCCAAATATAGAGCCATTTGTCAGGGGTTGGTTGTGGTCTCAGCAGCATTCGTTGGTTTTCTAAGCAGAGATCACGGTTTCAAATCTCAGTCGAATACACAGAGATAACACTTTTTATTTTCTTTTCGGGTTTAATTTTTATTTTTATTTTGTGCCTTATTATTTGTTTTAAGTTAATAATAATTTTAGACCAGCATCTATCCCCGGTCCTCACTCGAGGACATAATACTAAACATAAAAGGCACCCTATAGTTATTCGACAAGGTTGCAATTACAATGTTACCGTGAGGACCCCCAGATAGATGTTACCGGTGTGGCGACCTGGAGATATTTATGCCGGTGAGAGATGGTCACATAATTTTGATTTTTATAGGTAATCAAATAGTTTTGATCGATCCGATCCGATATTTATACTGATGCAGTGTAACGATGTTTGTGCCGTCCAAAAAGCATCACATATTTTTACCAAAGTAATATCATCACTTACTTATGAGCCCAATGGAACATCATTTTTTTTTGAGCGACTCGATCCGATATTTATTCTGTTACGGTGTAACGATGTTTATGCCGTACTAAAAGCATCACATATTTTTACCGAGGTAATGTCGTCACATACTTATGAGCCCAATGGAGCATCATTTGTTTTTGCACGGCTGTCCATAGTAATATATTTATGCTGGTGACTGTACTCAAAACTACAGAGCGATGAAAGCGACGTTGCGTGCTCGGTTTGGGTTTTGGCGTGTGGCGGCCGGCCGCGGCGTTGCCAGACCGTTGGGTTGGTTTGGTTGATAGTTCGAATGTTTCGAACTTTGTTTTGACTCCCACCCAACGGTCAGTCACTGTCATTTCAGTTGAATTGAATCAGTTGCGTTTCTACTATTCCGTGCGAACAAGTAACTACCTACTGCAGTGGTTTTATAATTCGGCCTTGGCGTTGTTGTTTTGTTTCTGTTGTGTTAATTATTTGTTTTGTTATTATAATATCCTGTTACCTATTGTTATTGGCATTGAACTTCGTGTTTTATGCGGTGAGATACGGTTATACGGTTATACGAGTATAGCAAAGGGGGCGCAACTATATATAGGTATTTGGGGGGGGGGGGATGATAGGGGGGATTTCAAGAGGGTGAAAAAAATTTTTTTTTCACTGGGACTTACAAATTTTTCGGTGTCGCGAAATTTAGGTCAATATAACACTAAGTACATTTTCATGAATGAATCCAGTAAAAAAAACATATTTTGCTCTTTCACTTTTTTTCCTACGATCCATATTTTCCGTATCTCCGGCTCTATAAAAACACTCTAGGGCGCGCAGTGTCGGCACGCGTCCTAACCAGCGAGAGCCCTAAATTCGGACTTGTGTGGAAATGTCCATTTAGGAGCCAATATCTCGGTAATGATCAATATTTTTGCGTCCTCTATACGATAGCATCATAAAAACTTCGTGTTATAATAAGACCACTTCACTCAAACCCCAATATCTTGGTAAATATTGGTCGGAGAAAAAAAGTTTATATAACAAAAAAAACATGCTTATTTTACCATGTTTTATAGGATTTATTAACAAAAATGAGGGGTTATATTGACATCAATTACACGACTCCAAAATTTTAGCCCTTCAAAATTACTGACCTTTGAACCCCAATATCTCGGTAAATATTGGTCGGAGAAAAAAAGTTTATATAACAAAACATGCTTATTTTACCATGTTTTATAGGATTTATTAACAAAAATGAGGGTTATACCTATTGACATCAATTTCACTACTCCAAAAATTTTTTAAGTCCCAGATCACTTCAAAATGACTGACATTTGAACCCCTAATATCTCGGTAAATATCAAGTTTAGAGAAAAGTTGCCTATACAAAACACGCTTATTTAAGCGTCTTCTATACGATAGCATCATAAAAAATAGGTGTTATAATGACACCACTTCCATCAAAACAAAATTAAGTCTTGCGCCCCCTTTGCTACCTATACCCCAACCCGATATTCTCGATTAATCGCCGCCTTGTCGTAGACCACGTCAAAATTTAATACATTTAAAGTAGTATTATTGAAACAATTTAATCCCTATGATTTATTATTAATTAAATTTTTGGTTCGAAATATAAACTGTAACTGATAGCACTCACACAATCCTAGTAGACCAAAGTTTTCATTGATCTATTCGTGCCAGCTATTCATGAAAAAACCTTTACGTGTTAAATAATTAACTATTTATGTATTTACTTATTTGTTTAAAAGCTATTTTGGACATTCGTTACTGAATTTGAGATAGTATTTAGAAAAACACAAGTGTATCATATTGGTCGATCAAATCAAGCGCCATCTAACGGTAAATGCATGCCTGACTGTTTGACAAACAGCATTATGCGGTCGATCGCAGAGCTTACTTGTTAGATGGCGCGCGAATTAAAACTTTACTCGTCTGGCCGAATGAGCAAGGTCAATTGCCCGCCCCGTCGCCTTAAGTACAGAACTAACATTACTAAAAAATAAATATCTAAGTACACAATACATAAAAACTATGTGTAAGGGATAGAATAAAGCTAATAAATAAATAAAATGTATGCAAATTATTATCACGCAATTCGATAAGTCCGTCAGTGTCAGTCAGTGAACAATTATAGTGAAATTGAATTAAATATTTTTATTTGTATTAATCAGCAATCTACTTAGTCCACTCTATAGAGGTTTCTGCTTTACGAAAGGATGAGCGTAAATTTGTATTGTTAAGTAATGGGGTCTTAATAAATAAACATGTTTTTGACCTGGGAAGGGGTTTAGTTGCAACCGAGCCGTATGAAACGAGCGTGACACTCGTATTTTAAGGCATTATGCATCAGTTGCATAAACTACTATACTATAATAGTAGTTCGTGGAGTTCTATTTATAATGTTTTTAATGGCATAAGGCAAACGAGCACACGGACCGCCTGATGGTAAGTGGGATCTGTGATAGACATTTGCAATCTTAAGACTACGATCCTAAGACCGCTATCGTGCTGGCCAGTTGAGGACTAAGTAAGATGGAATGCCTCTATGCTGGTAATTTCACCGGCTGTCTTATACCCACACCGGAACACAGTGCGGACGCTGCGCTGCTTGGCGGTAGGGTAAAGGATAAGATGGCGGTAGCGACCCGGGCGGGCCCTGCGCAAGGTCCTACCACCACAATTGTTTGTATGTATGTACTACGGGTCAAATCTTGCAAGTTAAAGGGTATAGCCGGGTAAGCATGGCGAAACTGCCCTTAGCGAAAAAAATAATTTCCTTTTACTGGGTTATTAACCTTTACATAAGTAGTGCTTTCACCAAAATTTAAGCCTCAAATCCTTCAGGTTTAAAAAAAAACCGCATAAAAAGAAATAACATTTTTATTTTATTTTAGCCGAAGTACTAATCCGATTTCTTTGTAATTTGGATATGTTGTATATACAATTAAGGTCGCATTCTAAAAAAATAATTTATGAATTATCTCTTGAAAAAAACAAAAAAAAACGAGATAATAATTTTCAAAAAAAAAAAATACGTGCGAGATTGCGACAATTTCCAAATTTACAATTCAAGTTTTTCACACTGTTAATCCCGATTTTAGTTATTAAAAAAATTATATGTTAAACATTATTAAATTCTACATAAAATATGTAAATTTGGAAATTGTCGCAATCTCGCACGTTTTTTTTTTTTTTTTGAAAATTTTTAACTCTTTTTTTTTGGTTTTTTTCAAGAGATAATCCATTAATTTTTTTTTAGAAAGTGACCTTAATTGTATATACAACATATCCAAATTACAAAGAAATCGGATTAGTACTTTGGCTAAAATAAAATAAAAATGTTATTTCTTTTTATGCGGTTTTTTTTTAAACCTGAAGGATTTGAGGCTTCAATTTTGGTGAAAGCACTACTTATGTAAAGGTTAATAACCCAGTAAAAGGAAATAATTTTTTTCGCTAAGGGCAGTTTCGCCATGCTTACCCGGCTATACCCTTTGTCCCACTTCCCGGTTTCCGAAAAAGCTGAAAATATGCATACACTATTAGTTCTGATGACAATACAATAATATACCATCGAGCTGGTCTGACGATGGAGACGGCGGGTGGCTATAGGAACTCCTAAATTACCCATGATAGACCCGTCGTGTTAGGGCTCGTTAGAATCGTCTTGACGAGTAGATGACGACTGTGAACAAAAAGGACAGTCGGCAACAAAAGCTTGTCCCAGAAATTACATTTTTTATCGAAACTATTTTTTTGACATATTTTATTGTTATTTGCAGAATGGACAAAAAGAAGCAAAGGAACAGGAAGTAGAGAACGCTGTGTCGTGGGCGCTCAGTGCAGGATACAGGTCAGTTGTATAATAGATGTATATAAAAATGAATGTTTGTACGTTTGTCCACTATGAATTACTGGTGGGAGGACCTTGTGCAGGGTCCGTCCGGGTTGGTACCACCATCTTATCCATTAACCTACCGCCAAGCAGCAGTGTTCGCATTGTTGTGTTCCGGTTTGGGGATAAGACAGCCGGTGAAATGACTAGCATAGAGGCATTCCATCTTTGTCCTCAGGGTTGGCAGTGCATTGGCAGTCTTGTGAATGCGAATGTCTATGGGTCATAGATTCCACTTACCATCAGGTGGCCTGTGTGCTCGTTTGCCTTCCTACGCAATACAAAAAAAAAGAGTTCTTGAACTATTGATACGATTGTGATGAAAATTTGGTAGAATCCTCTGTATATGCTCGCGAGGGTTCCTTGGGCAAAAAATCTATGAAAATTAACAGTATTTAGGGTTCCGTACCAAAGTTTGTAAAAAAGGAACCCTTATGGGGAGACTTCGGTGTCTATCTGTATTAGGGTTGCCAACCGTACTATAATATATAGTATTGTACTATATTTTGACTCTGTGTACTATATACTGTTAAAGAAATATATAGTACACAAAAATACTATATTTCGGTCATTCCTTATAATACATATGCAGTTTGGGTTGGCCGTTTTAACCATATTTAAGCACCAATGTATTTGAAGCGGAGAAATAGCTTTTTTCAGCTCTGATAGTTGCCAATAGCAGGCAGAATGTTAATAAGTAGTAAATATTGTGCATTATATTTATCTAATAAAGTACTAATTTACACACTTTGCACAAAAAAAAACTTCGAAATACTATATTATCTTTCAGTGTACTATATTTTTTATACTTTGGGCTTGAAAATACTTTATTTGCACATAAAATAGTTGGCAACCCTAATCTGTATGTCACAGCAGTTTTGGCACCAAAGTCCCTCCTTTGTTACCATTTTGGTACTGAACCAGAAAGTGATAATGATACCTACATTATGATAAGTAATAATTTCAGACTGATAGATACTGCATCAGCATACAACAATGAAGTGCAAGTGGGGAGAGCAGTGGGTCAGTCCTCCGTTCCTAGAGAGGACATTTATTTGGTTACAAAGGTAAGTGTTTGGTTATACAGGGTGTCCGGTAAATTGTGGCCAGCCTTACAGGGCTGGATAGCTCAGCTCAGGAGTGGCCAAAATATGATAAATCATGTTTAGTAAAAGTCGCACCAAAAACGAGATAAGTCAACTTTTAAAAATTTTGGAAGCATTTGCACATTTATTTAAAAAAAACAGTTTCGTTTGCTGTGAAAGACTGCTGATTAAATTTGCTTTAAGATCCTATCAACTTGCTAATTTAATTAAAAACTTCGATTTGATACTGTAAATTTATTAAGGGTTACTGTATACAGAAATAGTGCCAAAATTGTGCGCAGCTAAGTGGAAGTTTTGAAAGCTAGTGACGCCATTTTTTTATTCGTTTAAGCTCAATGGATTATTTTGGTAGGGATAAACGTTTTGATATTGCTTAAAGAACAGATTCAAGATTATAAGATGAATGATTTTAGTATTATGTATATGTATTATGTAATTTGGAGACAATTAAAAATAGGGAAAAAGAATAACATAAATTGAATAAAAATTTATTCAATAAAAAAATGTTGCATACGCAACACACTTTTGTTTTTTGGACCACCCTAGTGTACACATTATGAATTGCAATAAAGTGTAGGAGTAAGTATTGACTTATTGAGTACAGTCAACAGCATAAATAAGTGATCATTTATGTACCTTGTCACTTTAACGTTGTGTTTGAAATGTTATACAAAATTGTGAATCGATTGAAACCGACAAGGTACATAAATGATCACTTATTTATGCTCTTTACTGTCCGTATTGAGTGTTATACTTTGGCAGTGGAAAAGTATCTTCGCTATACTTCGCTGTATCTACCCCTGCCCTAAATCTATCTCAGTTATTAATGTCTATTTCAGTTGGGAACGAACGAGAAGAGAAACGTAGAAGAATCCCTGAGGAAGTCTCTGGAACGACTGAACATGTCCTACGTCGATCTCTATTTGATTCACAACCCTATTTCTTTCACGGTAAGATTTCATTCTTTTTCCCCTCATATTTGTCATATTGTTCATACGAACCAAAACACGTGCACAGCTAAAGATCGTCAATTTTTTTTAAAACTATTTTTTTTACATTTATTAGCACTGTTTATTAGCCTGAGCCAATTATGTTAAATAAGTAACACATACTAAATAAGATCTGGCTTATTAACAACAACTAAATGCATTTTTAATAACTTAAATAATTAAAAGTTAAAACTAAACTTATTTAAATTAAAATAAAACTAAGCTTCTCAAACATTAAAGATGTAAATAATAATCACCACTATAAAAAGAACACCCCCTCTAGCAGGTCCGCTCGCGGCATGGTCCCTATGACACTGGCTGCATTACCTCTCTGGATAGCTAGCCCAACCCTTTGGGAGAGGTAAGCACCAGCTCTAGGATCTCCGGAGGTGCCTATGAGCCGGGATGACAGAGCCTTCATAAAGTTTTTCATATCAGCTGACCAAGGACCCATCATGGTCAAATTATATAAAGCCTGACAAGTTCCTTTTTAGCCCTCGCCATGTTGCGGATTTTCAGTGGAACCAATTTATTTAAATGGCAACGTTTTTTTTGACAACGGACGTTGGAAGTCATTGAATGTCACCGATGTAAACAAATCGATTTTAAAATCAAAATGCCCAAGAAATTTCACCCCGATGCAAAAAACACTATTCATTCAAATGGTTGCGGCAGAAAAAGGACGAAGGATTCAGCAGCATTCCAATAAACAATGTTTTGAAATTAGTTGTTGACATGACGGGTATGATATTCATAGTGCGATTGTCATGAATTGGTTAGCTTGGTACTAAATATGTATATTAATTATTAAATTTTATTTTTTTTCTCATTCAAGGCGTCTGTAGTGCTACAATTAAGAATATATACAAAAAGAATGGATAATGGATAATAATGCCAGAATCTGATGAATATATGGATGTCGAATATTTAGAATCGGATTTTGAAGGATAGGTAATTATTCATATTTAATTATCAACTAGACATGCTCTTCCGATTACATGAAAACATAGTTTCACAATCTACAAGTACTTAATTGTATATCTCACTCGTTCTTGCACGATGCCAATACTCACTGTCCCGACTATTCATGACGTACACGTATAATTGCCATATGTAAGCTGTTTGTAGCGACACTACATCAGGGCTAAATAGGAACTTGTCAGGCTATACAAATAATAACTTTATATTGCTGGCCCTTACAATTTTTTCTTGGCTGTGTTACCAGTTTTGAGAAACGTTACAAGTAAAATAAACCCATCTTGGATGAGATGCGCGTCACAAAATACGTCAAAGTAAACGTCAAATCCATGTCAACGCGCTGGCCTAGTTTGTAGTGACCCTGCATGTCCTTCCGTCTGGTTGTAAACCTATGTCCTCTTTCACTTTGGCTTTCAAATTGATTGAGGTGCTTAAATGAAGTCAGTGAGTAGAACTAGAATGTACAGACAAGGAACAGATAAGGTTTCGAGCTTACTACAATACTTAAGTATGTCGTTTTCAGCCTAACCACAGCGCCTACGAAGTCATCGACTACGTCGACACGTGGCGGCAGATGGAAGGGGTCCAGCGGCTGGGGCTTGCTAAATCCATCGGCATCTCCAACTTCAACGTGAGCCAGATACAGCGGCTGCTGGAGCACAGCGAGATCAAACCGGCCTCGCTACAAGTGGAGGTGGGTCTCTATCATCATCATCGTCATTGTCGATATCACCATCATTATCATCAAAACCATCTTGATAGTTGGAAATCCACTACCGTGCGTTTTTCGAGGGCCTTCTTGCCACGCACCTTATCTATGTGGAATCAGCTTTCGGCGTCTGCATTTCCGACCCAATACGACTTGGGAGCCTTCAAAAAACGAGCCTAATCTTTTCTCAAAGGCCGGCAGCGCACCTGCGATTCCTTTGGTGTTGCGGGTGTTTATTGGTCGCGATGATCACTTACCATCAGGTGGCTCGCTTGCTCGTCTGCCTCCATTTTCGTTTTTTTTTAAATATCACCATCATTATCACCAACATCAACAACATAATTATCACCGACCTCATCATCATCTCCATGTGGCGGCAGATATGTGGGGTTCATCGATTGGAGCTTCAACTTCAACGGCATCACGATCTTCATCATCGACACCGCTTTCATCGCCATCACGATGAAAAAACAACTTACTTACATACATACATACATACATTAAATAACGCCTGTCTCCCAGAGGGGTAGGCAGAGACCACTTCTTTCCACTTGCTACGATCTTGACAAATTTCTTTCGCTTCTTGGGTAAGGACCAAAAAGTTAGACCACAGTTAAGAGCAGTTAACCTTATGTATAAGAGTGCTTTCATTGCCGCAATGCGGGTTTTTAATAACCTACCTATTGAAATCAAATCACTCGAAGGTAAACAATTCAAAACCATCTTAACCCTTAAATTGGCAAAAATAAAAAAAGTCGTGAATTCAAACCCTATTTAATTTGAAATCAGCATAAAAAATATAGTAACCAAAAAATACAAAAAGTGAACATTATGGTATGTGCATTATTAGATACGTTGCCAATTTAAGGGTTAAAGGGGTGGCTCATTGATCGAGTCTTCTACGATATGAATGAGTTTTATAATAGGTAATTAATTAAGTAATAAATAGGAATTAAGTTATAAATTTTGTTTTAGTAATAAGTGTTAATATTGTATGTCCGTGATGGATAAACTGTTGGTTCTAATTATAAACTTGTTAACATCTCTGTACACGGTTAAACAATAAACGTTATTCTATTCTATTCTATTCTAACCATACAAAAAACGAAGCCGAAAAAAGTTCCGTTGTGCGATGAAAATTATCCCTACAATTGTATGGCTAATGTTCGTGTCACAACGGAAAAGTTTAATAGAAAATTTAATTGAGTGAGTTAGCGCGGTCAACTTTTTGGTCCTTACCCTCTTCAACATTATCTGTGTATCTGTTTGTTTATTTATATATTTATGTATTTACGTATATTTATATCTTTATACGCGTATCTTGTATATATTTTATTTAAACAGTTTTTTTTTTTCAACGCTTTTTTTTTCTTCGCACCGATCTTCTTTTTCTGTTTCGCCTACTGGTTGACTGGTAGAGAATGCCATTGGGCATTAAGTCCGCCATTTGTACTTTATTGTATTTTGTGCAAAGAAGTTTAAATAAATAAATAATAAATAACATTCATACATCGAGTCATGCACGCACGTCGGTTTCGGGTACTTAAGATTCGGCCCTTTTCCAGAATTTCTCCGATTTGATTCGAAAAAGTACGCCTGGGGCGCCGGGCGGCCCCTTCCGACGCTTCCACTCACTTTCGATCTGTATATCTCTTTCGTCAATCTTCTTTCATACATCCTTACGACCATTTAATTATTTTTTTTACTTTCAGGTCAACCTCAACTTAGCCCAAACAGAACTGCTAGAGTTCTGCAAGCAGCACTCTATAGCAGTAATGGCGTACACTCCGTTCGGGTCCCTCTTCAGTCCCGACAGTGTCCCCCCTCCCCCGCGCGCTGCGAACCCCACCCTCAAGGCTCTGGGTGAGAAGTACCAGAAAAGCGTGGCTCAAATAGTGTTGAAATATCTGGTAAGTAACTTAGGTTAGTTCACCAGCGTCACCACTTCACCAGTACCCTAGCTAGCTCTTAGTAGGTGCTTCGGGTTAGTACTTGTCTCTCACTTGCTCTCATACGATCTTATTAAGAGCGCGTAAGAGAGAAGAAAACCGATCTTCTAAGTGCTCACAGACTGTACTCTCTCGCGAGTCGAATGCTCTGTCGCTCGCAGACCTTGCAATATTCTTATGGAATGCAAGTGACAGAGCATTCGACTCGCGAGAGAGTAAGGTAATTGTAACTCATGGTAGGAGTCACCAATACCCTTACTCGTACTTCCGCGATGTTCTCTTAGAAATGTTCATCATCATGTCAGCCGACAGACGTCCACTGCTGGACATAGGCCTCCCCCAAGGCTCTCCACTCAGACCGGTCTTGTGCTTTTCGCATCCACCGCGTTCCCGCGATCCTTAAAAAGTCGTCACTCCATCTTGTTGGATTGGAGGCCTACCCACAGCTCGTGTCCCGGTCCGCGGACGCCACTCAAAATGTACGGGATGACATTCTCATGCGTTGCGACAATAAACGTGAAAAACCGGGCAACAGCATGTCTGAGCATGCTCAGTGTAGGGTTCCAAAGCCGTTACTAGAAAAAAAACTTATCTCACAAAACAACAAGTATGAACTACAATACAAAACACTTTATTGTACACCAAACAAAAACATCTTAGCATAATTGTGCTAAGTGTGGTTATAGAATTAACAACAAGTTTTAAAAGTTGTATGTAATTCTGTAGCTCTGCCTACCAGTGGCGAAGCGTCACGTAAATAAATAGGCAAGCCGGAGCAAAAAAAAGGTGTATGGCGCGTGTGCTTGTTGTTTGTATACCTAAGTACCTACTCTATGCATAGGAATTTTTAGGGAAGCCGCTGGGAATCGGGTTGTATGGACGCTTCGCTACTGCTGCCTACCCCACTTTGGGAATGAAGGCGTGAGTTTATGTATGTATGTAAACAAAAACATAACAGAGATGGAGCACAATTAAAAATAATACAGGTAAACAACATGCGGTCTTATCGCTGATTAGCGATCTCTTCCAGACAACCTTAGTAGGGATAAGGTGTCTGCTCCACCCACCTACTGTATGTAATATATTTCATACAGTAGGTGGGTGGAGCAGACTTAACAAGAGCAATAACATGATATATGTTTGTAATTAAAAGTGAATTCAAAAATAACTAAAAAATTAACAAATAAACTCTCATCATCATCATCATCATCATCATGTCAGCCGAAAGACGTCCACTGCTGGACATAGGCCTCCCCCAAGGTTCTAAATAAACGCTCACTTAACAATAATTCTTTATTTAAAGTTGGTTGGTGGGTCATTCTACTTTTCGATGCCTTAAATACAAATTATAATTTAAAACCCATTTTAAAAATTCGTAGATATCTTGAGATAATTTCACAGCAGTCCCACATTAATTCTCAACCATATCTTACGTTATATTGTAAATTTACCCACTATTTTTGTCCTTTTTATATATAAAACACGAATTTGCTGCTCAAATTACCACTGCGTTACCAGTCTCCGCGTCCCTTTACGAATAACGACCACTGCGTTACTATTACTCGTAAATATAGCCTTTTTTTTACACAGCCCCACCCAATATGGCATAAAAAAAAAATCAGGTATGTCGACCAGAATCTGAATAATGTGTGCATTTTTAAGATTATCCAGTTTTGTTGAAAATTATGGCTCTGAATTTACGTTCACATTAAGGGACGTTTTATTAGGCATCGAAAAGTAGAGTGGCCCTGGTGCTGTCTTACGTAATTTTAGTTGGTATAAACACTTTAGTCACCTGTATCTCAGGAACTATGTAATCAAATCAAGTCTACTTAGTCGTGATAGTTTTTCTTTAAAATTCGTTATTCGGTTTCTGTAGTTATGGCTGTAGTTATGGCTGTAGTTATGGCTGTAGTTATGGCTGTAGTTATGGCTGTAGTTATGGCTGTAGTTATGGCTGTAGTTATGGCTGTAGTTATGGCTGTAGTGGGCGCAAATTACCGCTTTAAAGCTTAATATTTCATACACGGATCCCTTAATCGGAAAATTGTTTTCACAAACCCGCAAACTGTGTTATACTTTTGAAAGAACTATCGAACGACACCACAAACTATGGGGTAGACGAGAAAAATACATCCCCACGTTACGTGTAGGGGAGGTACACTCTTTTTTCTATATTTGATTTTATCAGTTGCTATGTTGTTGCCGGGTTAAAATAGTGCCACTCTATGTCTTCCCGTGGATGTCGTAAGAGGCGACTAAGGGAATAAAGGCTTGTAGTACTGTTAGGCGATGGGCTTGCCACCTGTCACTAATTCACTGGGAAACATCTTAGCCTACTTGTGCAAAATGTGGTTACAGAATTATCAAGAAGTTTTAAGACTTGTCGGTAATTCTTTAGCTCTGCCTACCCCACTCTGGGAATGAAGGCGAGAGTGTATGTACGTATGTATTTTATCACTTTGTTGGCGTGACTAATATGTATATTCATGCCAAATAACAGCTTTCTAGTACTAAGACACTCTGAGCTAGGCTGCTCATATTAACTTGTTCCTTCCAGGTGCAAAGAGGCGTCACTCCGATCCCAAAGTCAGTGAACAAGCCGAGAATCGAACAGAACATCGACATCTTTGACTTTACCCTGGAGGCTGATGAAATGAAAACTCTAGGTGAGTTATAACCTTTACTTTTACTTGTGGGAGGGCCTTGTGCAGGGTCCGTCCGGGTTGGTACCACCATCTTATCCATTAACCTACCGCCAAGCAGCAGTGTTTGCATTGTTGTGTTCCGGTTTGGGGATAAGACAGCCGGTGAAATGACTAGCATAGAGGCATTCCATCTTAGTCCTCAGGGATGGCAACGCATTTGCAGTCTTAGGATTGCGGTCTTGTGAATGCGAATGTCTATGGGCCACAGTTTCCACTTACCATCAGGTGGCCTGTGTGCTCAGTTGCCTTCCTATGCCATAAAAAAAAATAAAAAAAAAATAGATAGATAAAAAAACTGGCCAAGTACGAGTCGGACTCGCTCATGATGGCTTCCGTACCATATATATCTATACATACATACATTAAATCACGCCTGTTTCCCAGAGGGGTAGGCAGACACCACTTCTTTCCACTTGCTACGATCTTGACAAATTTCTTTCACTTCTTCAACATTCATACATCGATCCATTTTATCATCTATACAACATTAGCAAAGAACGCCAAAAAAACACGTTTGTTGTATGGGATCCCCCTTAACTATTTATTTTATTTTAGTTTAAATATTTATTTTAAAAGTGAATATACAAGGTAAGCTCCGTTTTATCGTAAAAACTGTAAAACATACAAGTGTTAAATTTATTTTGTTTATATTACAAACCCTGAACCAAAAATACTAATAAATAGTCAAATGTCAGCTTCGCGTGAGGTTTGAGTTTGATTCTTTCTTTGAATTTTGACTCCCACTTGACCATTTTTTTTAAGAAAGAAAGAAAAACATTTATTCGTGACAAACAGACAGACCAAAGGAACAAAATACAGACATAGACAAAAGAACTGTTGACATGGTTCCAACTCAGCCTAATGCTGGCATTAAAGTCAGCGCTGGTCTTCCGTTCTTCTTCTTCTTTTGCCCCCGCGGCGACTTGAACAGCTACTACCGCGGGGATATGGCGTTTCCACGTTAAGTGATTTCGCCAGTGTCAAATATATATAAGTATATATCAATATAGCAATAAAACAATCCAATCTTCTCTAGGAAGATTGGGGGCAACGTTGTACGGTGATTTGTAGGTCAGAGGTCAAGATAGTTTTAACCTCTGCACCACTGCGAGTCCACTTGAAACGAGAAGAAAGATGCCAGATACACGAAATAAGTCCAAGTCTTCAATCACTGTGCGACACAAAGGCATAAAAAGTACAAATCACTATCAGAAAAGAACTTTGAACACCTAATTACCCAAAAATTAAAGTCTAAAACAAATTACACGTCCGCCATCTTTTAACGTTGCAAATGGCCTCTGGTCTTCCGTTCTGGTTTTAACATTTAACTGACGTGGCATACGTCTCACAGACGTCATGATTATTATTTTTAACTTTGTTGCTATGGCCTAAGTGCTACTTTGAGAATGCTCTGAAACCACCTCGTCAATTGAAGGTTAAACAGCGACAACAGCGCCCTCTGTTTTTCGTAACCATAAAGTGCCTGCTTTATTTTTCAGCGGCCTTCAACGCGAACTACCGCACCGTGCTTCCCAGTTTTTGGCAGGACCATCCGTACTACCCCTTCGAGAAGACGGACAAACCCCTGCCGGATCCGTTCAAGCCTCGATCGGAGTAGGACGCACTGAGCTTCTATCTCTCTCAATCGATGCTCAACCCGCAACCCCGCAGCCTTAAGATAAGACTGCGCCGAGCGTACGCCGGATGAACAGTGGCGCCCTCATTACTGTTATTGAGTTTTCTAATAAACTAATGTATTTTCTTGAAATCGGACGGTGCATTTTTGTACTACAAATGAAATCACAACTTATGGGATATATCACATAGTTTACTAACAATTGACCTTCGAGTTATCAACTTAACGGAAAAAAGTGGCTACCTTTTCCCGTTAAGCTAACTTCTCAAAGGGTAAGTGTTATCAAAGTTTGTTACGTATCCCATAAATTGTGTTTTTATTTGCGCTACAAAAAAGCATCGTCCAATTCCATGGGAATTCTTTAGTCTATGGGGTTGTCCATTAATCACGTGATCTTTTTTTAGCATTTTTTAACCCCCCCTCCCCCATTGGTGATACGTAGTGAGGTTTAAGACCACCCCCCCTCCCCCTTCTCAACATCACGTGTATTTTTAGTACCTACAACGAATCTTAAAATTTTCTGAATATTATCTTAATTTAAATACAGGTATAAACTATAATCTTATTTTATTCTGAAATTAAGGTCACTACACGCCGCGCCGTGCCGCTTAATATTTGTTTAAAAATCGCGCGTTTGACGAAAAAATAAATACACGAGATATCTTACTACACCCCCCTCCCCCTTGTGTTATTTTCGTGATTTTTATCAAACCCCTCCCCCCCGTTTCAAGCCTCACGTGATTAATGGACAACCCCTATCAGAAAACACAATAATAGTATTGAGGACGCCACTGGACGCTCGACGTTTGCTCGGTGCAGTCTTAAGCTGGAGCCAGATTTGTGACATTTCATCGTAACATGTCTTCGTGACCGTGTCAGTACCGGTTATGACGACAGTACCTACTTATTGGTCATGTTACGACGTACTGTCGCGGTGTGACGCATACTTACACTGTCCACATGAAGTGTAACAAGCCCTGCAGATTTGCCACACAGTCCGACCCGGTGGAGCCAACCGATATTAATAAAAAAAAAAACTGTGGTCCCATTTTAAATTTTGTCAAGATCTTGGCCTTGTTATTTAACAAGGCCTCTATTCTACTCAGGAAAGCCATATTGCCTTTGATATAGGTACTATCGTATTGTTTTTAACTCGGCAACCATTACTGTCAAGTAAATAAGAGCTATCAATACGTTGACAATAAGATAACATCTCGTGAAAAGCGATATGGTTTTACTTTACCTTGTAGAATCTCGGCCAATAACTCCTTTAGTAGGTCGGTTTATTGTTTTATACGTTTAATTCTGGGGACTTAGTGAAAAAGGGGTATAAGTCGACTTAACTTGTTCTACAAAAGGGTAAACATAAATGGAGTATATGCTAGACTTAAATCCTTTTCACTTGATCTTCCGGAGACTTAAACCCTTTTTCATTGCCCCAGAATTATTAATTTAAGTTTGTATCTTTAATACCGTCCTTTCTAAATATAACGAAATTAAAAAAAAAACTTTTTACTTGCTTTTATTTAAAACAGGGGCAATCAACAAAACTTCAAAGTAATCAATATTTATTAAAAACAATACAAGTGAAACCAGCACTTTATCTTAACTATACGATATCGTCAATGTTAATATTCTACAAAAAACTTGAATTCATCAAACACATAAGACTTGAATATAAAACAACATTTTTCGCGAACAATTCGAAAGCGACATCTATCTCTTGCGAACTAAACTGAAAGCTAACTATATACTTAAATTGTAACGACTTCTATAATGTGACCATACTCTTAAACAATACAATGATCACATACGTATAAGTATTTAGTTAGAGATTGCTCCTATCAACGTGCGACGGGTGGGGACCATCGACAGATTCAAATTAAAATGATAGTAAGTAGGTAAGGTTTTGTACACATAAGAAACACTTTATCGGCTAACTAACATATTCATCTCAAAAAACTGCCCGAAATATCTTTTGGACATCTTTAAGATTATTTTCATAAACAAACAAAGTTGACTCAAACATGTAATTTGACAGGTCACCCAGTATATCTTCGTCAACGTGATAACTAGTGAGTTATTAGGATAATAATCCTACTGCATAACTATACAGAAGACCAATCTACTACTAGGGTGATATCCAACCAAACTTCACGAGTAAAAGTGTTTTTTTTAATTGGATAATGTGAGGACGCTGCCTGACACTGTTCAGAGTGAAATTGGCAACATGATCCAAATTTTACTAGTAATCTGTGTTAGTTGACAATCATAGCAAGCAAAACAATTTGAAATAAACTGTAGGTTGTACACTTGTACCTACTTGTTCGCCTTTGGACATTATTTTTAGTTCTCATTCTAGGCATTGTTTTTTTTATATATAAATAAAGTGTTTATTGTATGTGTCAATTGACAACGGGAATGTTTGAAAAGGTGTTGAAAATTAGGCTTATAGGTTTGTCTAAAAGACACTACTAGCCTTTCGTATGTCTAGTTCCGGATCCGTACAGACCCTGGTCCTATGCCTTGTTCCGTATCCGTCACTAAGGGGCTTAATCGGGTTATTTGAAATTGGATTCTAGTAGCTTAAAGATAGTGTTCTAATTTGTCTGTAAAAAAACAAAAAAAACAATCTTCCATAGATAGCATTCAGTTGCTCGAAACGTCAAATCACTTTCGAGTCGGGTCATAAATCATCGGAATCATGCCATCTCTTTCGCACCTGCACGGCCTTATGGAGCAGGCCGTACAAAAATAGCACAAAAAGGAAGGCAACTGACGTTTATTGCCCCTTCCACTTAATTTTGCGGATAGTATAGGAGCTATTAAACTCGGTGACGTGACACCGATGACGTCATAGCCCGGCATACGAAAGGCTAGTGGACAGTCAAAATGAGGTCATTTTGTTTGTAACAGCGTTTTAAAGTTGCGTGAGACCCTACCAATTCGAAAGCCGTCGATTTCCCCCAACACGATTACTTCTGGTACTCGATGAACTCCCCTCCCAGCTCGCGGGGCTGGGAGTCCACGCACTTGCTGTTGGCCTCGAAGTCGCACTGCTGGCTTTGCTCGTTGAAGAACAAGCCGTCGGAGCAGAAGGCTACTTGAGGGACGCCGTTATCGCAACGCCAGAAGCGTTGGCAGTCTCCTCTGGAACATATTTAAGAAGAGATGTTAGTATATAAAGAGATATACAGATCAAAACCGTGTGGTTGCCGGCATAGAATAGTGCCACTCCATGTCATCCCGTGGATGTCGTAAGAGGCGACTAAGGGAATAAAGGCTTGTAGTACTATAAAGGCGATGGGCTTGCAACCTGTCACTAATACGCTGGTAAACATCTTAGCCTTTTTGTGCAGAATGTGGTTACAGAATTATCAACAAGTTTTTAAAGTTGTAGGTAATTCTGTAGCTCTGCCTACCCCATTCTGGGATTACAGGCGTGAAGGTATGTATGTATGTATGTATTTATACAGATGAAAAGTGAGTGGAAGGATCGGAAGGGGCCGCCCTAGGCGTACTTTTTCGAATAAAATCGGAGAAATACTGGAAAAGAGCCGAATCTCAAGTACCCGAAACCGACGTGCGTGCATGACTCGATGTATGAATGTTGAAGAAGCGAAAGAAATTTGTCAAGATCGTAGCAAGTGGAAAGAAGTGGTCTCCGCCTACCCCTCTGGGAAACAGGCGTGATTTAATGAATGAATGAATGAATGTTAGTATATACTTGGTCGGTTCATAAGTTCTGTTAATTCTCAATTCGACTGTATTTTTCAACAGACTTAAAAAAAAATGCAGGTTCTCAATTGGTCAATCAATTGAGCGACTATGACGATGAACATTTAAATAATATATACAAGATATAACTTCAAAAAAGTCAGTCAAGTCAGTGTCCTACAATATTTTAAACCAAAAGCCGACTTCAGTGGGTGACCTTATACATAATTAATTACCATTCGAAAAGCTTTAATCATTCCCATTTCAGACTAGGGAATCATGGTTAAAATTACTCACGACGATAATACATTAGGCTACAACTTTTGTAGAGTCCAAATTTGCGTGACATTTTACTGGTCTCTAAACATACACAGAGATGAGAGGCTTAACAACAAAGTGCGTTTACAATGTGTAATTAGCAGAAAAGTCGTACATGATTTAACTATCTATGTATGTATAACTATTACTTTACAGCTGTGTGAAGTGTTTGCTAATGTAGTTGTTGCATCACGCATTATTTTAGTGTCCTGTAGTCTATAAAGGGCCTGCTAGACGGTCGCCAACAAGGCCACCTTTATCGAGACCGACCGTGTAGAAGGTTGTATCAAGCAAAAACCAAATTTGCCGACGGCCTTGGCGAAGAGCCTCCAAGTCTTGTTGGCGACGGTATTGCAGGCCCTTAAGATGCCAGCGTAAGTCAGTTCACCTGTAAGGCAGGTGCTTGGCAGCGGAGTCAGCCCGGTTGCAGTTGAGGTAGGAGCCGAAGCTGTGAGCCTCAGTCGGGCGGCTGGCGCTCAGGATGTCCAGAACTCCTGGAACAGAGGCAAATTAAAAATAAGACTCAGAGATAAGACATAAGGCTAGCCTTGTGGTTGTGCCACTCCATGTCTTCCCGTGGAAGCCATAAAAGGTGGCTAAGGGATTTAAAGGCTTGTAGTGCTGGTAGGCGATGGGCTTGCAACCTGTCACACACAGCAGAAACACATGGTAAACATATAATTAACAACAAGTTATTAGAGTTGTTGGTAATTTTGTAGCTCTGCCTACCCCACTCTGGGGCAGTTTTATTTGCAAACATAGCACATTTTTCGCATGTTTTTGGTTGATACTTCGAAACCCTACGATCATCAACCATTTATGTCAGCCGAAAGACGTCCACTGCTGGACATAGGCCTCCCCCATTTATTATATGTTGTACAATTAAAGCAAAGAACAATTAATTGAATTTGACGCTGCCATCCTGCGCGCGCGAACTATCACCATCTCACGTTCTTGGCGCAGAAGAACATAAAACCATCCCTTTTCATTATTGTGAGTGCGCCATATGTGGCCTTTTAAATCCAGGTGGGTTACCATGACGTGATAAAGCGGTACAGTTTAGGTTGAAAGAAAGGGACAGAGTTATCTCAGTTATACAGCTCTGTCCCTCTGGTGGCCACAGGGCCTTACCGAGCGGCGCGTGTTGCTCGTCGGCCCACAGCTCCTCGCTCTCCCCAGACCCCTCCACCTCGTCGGGCCGCTCGCGCAGCGTGCATGAGCCTGCCCACGGAAAGTTGCAACTCTGAAATAAAACAAACATCATTAAGGGCCTGCTTCAGTGAAACCATTGACTTGTGGGAAGACCTTGTGCAGGGTCCGTCCGGGTTGGTACCAGCGCTTCACAAGAGGAGACCACTGCTGAGGAGAAAAGCCGCAAGAAACTCAGTAGTTTTTTTTTTTATATATTGAATATTACAATGGTACTACTGGTTTACTTGTGGGAGGACCTTGTGCAGGGTCCATCCGGGTTGGTATCACCATCTTATTAACCTACCGCCAAGCAGCAGTGTTCGCATTGTTGCGTTCCAGTTTGGGGATAAGACAGTCGGTGAAATGACTAGCATAGAGGCATTCCATCTTAGTCCTCAGGGTTGGCAACGCATTTGCAGTTTTGTGAATGCGAATGTCTATGGGAACAGTTTCCACTTACCATCAGGTGGCCTGTGTGACATAAAAAACAATAAGCAGTTCCGACGGCGCGATCTTGGTTGAGACCGATCGAGTAAAGTCGAAGTTGCCGATGCCTTGGCGACAAGCCTCCAAAGTTGCCCCGTCTAGCAGGCCCTTTATGATAATTTCAGCCAAAGTCCACTGCTGGACATACCTAGCCCCTACATTTGAGTAAGTAACTGAAACCGATCACAAGTCCATAAAACGTTTCGTTTGCCCGAATTTTCATAAGTTCTACTTAAGAACCGCTTTTATGTAGTGCTCAACAAGCTGGACCGAGGATTCTACAGTCAAACTGTGCAAACAGTTTTGTGGAACAATGCATGCATAATATGCAGGGTGTAAGGGACGGCTCACCGAAAACTGAAACCATAGCTTCAGACCATTGTACTGAACTGAAATCCAGCGGAATTTTTCCCGGGAAAACGAAAATTTTCTCGTTTTTTACGTGAAGATGCCGTTTTCACAGTTTTTTTTACATAATGAGCTTCAGTATGTCATAATATGTTGTCCTAGATCGGTTTATATGCAAAAACATGGAAAAAAAAACGAGAAAAATTTCGTTTTCCCGGGAAAATTTCCACTGGATTTCAGTTCAGTACAATGGTCTGAAGCTATGGTTTCAGTTTTCGGTGAGCCGTCCCTTACACCCTGTATAAACTTTGTGTTTGTTATAATAAATATAATAAAAAAAATGACCGCTGCTCTCAGAGCTGACATCTCTTATGACCATCCTAATAAAAAAAACTTCCTTTCAAAAAACACCCACTCCAAGTCCATCCACCCGTTACCAAACAACCAAACGTTTTCTAATTATGTCGCCCCCTAAAAAAAGTCGGTGTCAGGATGGTTATCACAAAATACTTCGATCTTCAGAAGAGGGCTTCTCATGTTAGGTACCTATTAGATACTAGACCGATTTAAAAGGGGTACAGATTACTACAGATGTAGTGCATAATGGTTTTCTATCGTATGTTCACGGAAGCGTACGAACGTGTCTTGCTATTCCAGTCGGTATGTATATAAAAGGCAAACCTGACAAAATTATGATAGAGCAAAATATATCTTACTGCCTTATTAAAAAGGTGCATTATACTCCTTATTAATAGGTTACTTACGCGGTTTTGCAGTTTCACCGGCGAATATACTCGTATCATATCAACGCACAGCCGTAACTACCTAGAAACTCGAAATTTGGTTCAGGGGTACCTTTCATGATGTTAATGAGCACTAAGAAGGGGTTTTTCGAACCTCGATCCCCGGCGGGAAGAAATGGGTCCCCCCGTGGAGGAAACTACGAGTAGTTCTACGCGTACAAAGTCGCCGGCGTCCACTAGAGGAAGCAAAAATTAAAAAAAATACTAGTGGTAGTTCTGGATTTTGTACGGGTGTCAAGAAGAAAAAATAGAATACAAGCTAATGTTTAAATACGCTAACAAAACATATATTATGTCGATGCAAAATTTAGCTCTACGGTAAATATCCAAGAAGTTAATTTTAATGTTAACAAATGAGGACAGCTGACGCCATCTATGCGTCTTTGGTGAAACTAATGTTTCAAGGAATATTCCTTTCTCTCGTTTTATTTCTACGTGCTGCTGATTTATTATATTTTGACTTATTTATGACAAGTGTCAAAGTTCCTATTTCTACATCAAATTTCAAGGCTCTAGCTCATCGGAAAGTATCCTTAAATTAAAGTTCATTTTAATGTAAATAAATGAGGACAACTAACGCCATCTATGAGTTATTGGTGAAACTAATGTTTCAAGAAATATTCCTTTCTCTCGTTTTAGTTCTACGTGCTGCTGATTTATAATATTTTGACTTATTTATGACAAGTGTCAAAGTTCCTATTTTTACATCAAATTTCAAGGCTTAGCTCATCGGGCTCTGTACATAAATGAGGACAGCTGCCGCCATCTATGAGAGTTTGGCGCAACTAATGTTTATAGAAATATTCGTTTCTTTAGTTTTAGTTCTACTTGCTGCAAATTTATAATCTTCTGAATGATTAATAACAAGGTGTCGTAGCTATTTCTTTGTCAAATTTCAAGGCTTAACGGGAAATATTCTAGAAGTTCATTTTAATGTTAACAAATGATGACAGCTGACGCCATCTATGAGTCTTTGGTGCACCTAATGTTTCAAGGAATATTCCTTTCCCTCGTTTTAATTCTACGTGCTGCTGATTAATAAATTTTATAATATTTTGAGTTATTTATGACAAGTGTCGTTGTTTCTATTTCTACATCTAATTTTAAGGCTCTAGCTCATCGGAAAGTATCCTTAAAGTTCATTTTAATGTAAATAAATGAGGACAGCTACCGCCATCTATGAGAGTTTTGGGGCTGTTAAAGAACTATTCCTTTCTTTAGTTTTAGTTCTACTTGCTGCAAATTGATAATCTTCTGAATTATGAATTGACAACAATAAATTTTGTGCTAAGGTAGTAAAATAAAATACCGTTTCTAGATTTTACACTGCTGATTACAGTAAAAATATCATTGGATTTTTTTATGCAGTAGTTTTTTTTATATTTAGGAAAAACTGTAAAAAAAGTTGGATTGTGAATGTTAGGAATACACTTATAGTGCCCTTAGTCCATTTATTACCAAAGGAATTGAAAAAAATATGACATGACATGACAGTCAGTTTTGTTTCTGTTTAAAGTTACTTTCTTTTTATTTTATATCATGCTAAGATCACGACATCAGTATTCCTAACTTTGTATATACGCTCTTTTTAATGACTATTTCTTTAATAAATTATTAACGACGAATTTAAGTTAAATATAGAAAAACCGAGAAATACGGGTAGTCTAATTTTTAACCAGCAATTATAAACGCAAAAAAACAATAATGCTTTTTTTGTTTTAAATGTTGTCACCACTTACTGGAATACGTAAGTGCTTAAATTTAATTCAGCACCCTTACCATGAGTTATAATTACCGAACTCGCTAGCTGTGTCGCTTAGTGAGTCGAATGCTCTGTCCCTGTCACTAGCTACCACCAAATGAAACAAGGACTAAGTATTTTTGTATGGACTGCCTCCATATCCTCTTAGAACAAACTGTACGAGGTCCTGAGATCGCTAAGTACGGTCAGAAACGACAATTAGTGACCCATTTGAAAAAAATGCTCGAAGTCGTCAGTATTTTTTGTATGGCATAGGAAGGCAGACGAGCACACAGGACACCTGATGGTAAGTGGAAACTGTGACCCATAGACATTCGCATTCACAAGATTGCAAATGCACTGCCAACCCTGAGGACTAAGATGGAATGCCTCGATGCTAGTCATTTCACTGGCAGTCTTATCCCCAAACCGGAACACAACAATGCTTGGCGGTAGGTTAATGGATAAGATGGTGGTACCAACCCGGACGGACCCTGCACAAGGTCCTCCAACAAATCATTTCAATGTCAATTTATAGGAAACTCAACGTTATTGTTGTAGAATGTCGGGTTGACTTTGGGCCTAAGTTTGTACCTGTTCCTCGAAGCTGAAGATCAGGCCGTTCGCGCAGGAGAACTGGACCTCCTTCCCGTGCGCACACATGTGGAACTTGTTGCAATCCTCGAAGTCTGGAAGTAGCAGGAACACCTGGAAGACAAGTATAATAATCTAAATAAATATCAGGGGACCATGTCGCACTAATTGGCCTAGTCCCAAACTTTCATTTCAAGTAACTGTTTACACGTCGGAAGATTGTTTGTATTCCGAAAGAGACTCATCCCTTTCTCTCGATTTAGTCACGATTCACGAAAGACGAGTGACTGGTATTGAGCTAACGTGACTTCAGGTTATGGACGAGAACTAGCTAATTTACCGCGCGCAAAGGTAAGTACGTATCAAGAACAACAATAACACAGATAAAAAAAAGAGACGACATGTATTGCTAGTGTTGCGAAACGGTCACAACTCAGCAAAGGCACATTGTGAATCTACCTTAAGAGGATTGTGATGCTAAAAATTGCCTTTTACGTTTACCTAGTCCGACTTTTACGATTTTTTTATATGTTGTAGATATCATGAAAAACGATGTCTGTACATTTTCCTTTCCACGAAAATACTTCTTAGAATGAAACATAATTTAAAAAACAAAAAACAGAAACGTACAGACCTAGTTCTTAATTATCACTACAACATATTCAAAAATCGTGGAAATCGGACTTGATTTATGGGGTGAGAACGTTAACGGCCGGAGCTAAATTTAAATATGGATTTTTTTGACAGCTACGTGATATTAGGGGCGCTTCACAATCATCTTTACGCCTCCGAGCTCTCTTTCTCCCCCTATTTGTTGTTGTGACAGTAAATAACTTACATGTCCTTCAGGGTCGCAAGATAGGGAATTAGGGTCCACACCCTCGAAAGGTTTGTAGATGGAGTCGGCCAGGGCGGCGCCCAGCACCAACAGCAGAGTTACACTTCTTGCTGTGGACAGAATACAGACATTAGGCAAGCGAATAATAATTACAACGTAATTGCACCAAAATGTAGCAACGGGTGAATTTAAATCTGTCCAGTTAGTGCAGTGTGCACCAACTATTAAACGTACGGTTAGCGGTTTAACGGTTGTCAAATGTATTGACTAACAGCTGATTAAGACTTAACCGTCTGTTAAATCGGTTGGTGAACTCGGCCCTTACAGTGGCTCTCAGATATCTTAATTAGGTATGTGAAATTCTTTTACTGAGTTATTTTTATTTATAGGTGTTTGTGTGTATAGTTTTTGGAAATGTTAATTTATAAATAATGTATATTTGATGGAGTCTTTAATAATCTCCTCTCTAGTTTTTAAGTTATCTTCTTGCTAATATATAGTAGTGTCTTGCAGTGTTTGTGGCAAACACCAAGTGTCGTGCGGCATAAGAGATTTATCTAAAGTCCCACATAGACGTGCGAGTAAGTACGCCGGACTTATGGCTCGGCGACCTTACTCGCCCGTGTGTCACGAACTTCTAAAGGTGCGAACAAGGTCGTCGAGCTTTAAGTACGCGTACTTACTCGCCCGTCTATCTCGGACTTAAGATCAATGATCGGTAAACATGGCCAAGTGAAGTACTACCATAAAAGTTGTTAGTAAAAACTTACAAGCAAGTCGCTGGTAAATTCACTTTAAGCCTGCTCGGGCCTCTTAGTTATCATTTCAAATTAAATTTAAATTCTAATCAATAACATCGGGATTAAAACTTATGATAGGAGAATGACGCAGATTCCATTGAAATCACGTATTCAATTTATCGCCCGCCGTGTTCTTTTAAAGTCTGCCGTTTCCTTATATTTTAATTATCAATACACAAGATAATCTCACATATATACATGGCGTAACAATTAATTTAAAAGTTTTACGTAATTTCACTATGGATACGTTTGGAAAACTTCTTGACCTAATGACTGAAATCAGTAGATAATGTATACGTACCTATGTCTCATTCTAAAGGTGGATTTACAATGGGTACCTATTTCCACGTAGTAGTAGTAGTAGTGGCTATGTTATCGCGTGCAATTCCGCATTGTAAATTTAGATTAACGCGCTATAAATAAAAGTGTCGCTCGTATTAACTTTGCATCAAAGAATATATTACAGGTCCGTCAAGTCATGACATGAAAATTATTGTATAATTGATCCAAAGAGCTAAATTACAGTATAAATAGCATAACAAAACACAGCAATATAGTATTATACCTACTCTATTTACTGTACTATACTACTCAAAACAAAATAGGGGCCACGGTATATTCTGCATACAAAAGAACTGTTTTCGGAGAAGGATTATTATAACATTTTTTAACCTGTAAGTTTTGAATTTAGTATCATTCGAAAGCTGCAATGTTCAACTTACAAGTTGTTTTTAATTTTTTTGTCAATTGTTTTGTTTTTACCGTTCGTGTGGTTTTTAAAAAAGTTGCAATTTTTTGCTCATTTTGTATGAAATTTTAAAATTGATTTAAAAACCACACGCACGCATGCCTTCTTTTGTATGCAGAATATACCGTGGCCCCTATTTTGTTTTTAGTTTTTTTTTTTTTTTTTTTTTTAATATCATAGGAAGGCAAACGAGCACACAGGCCACCTGATGGTAAGTGGAAACTGTGACCCATAGACATTCGCATTCACAAGACCGCAATCCTAAGACTGCAAATGCGTTGCCAACCCTGAGGCCGAAGATGGAATGCCTCTATGCTAGTCATTTCACCGGCTGTCTTATCCCCAAACCGGAACACAACAATGCGAACACTGCTGCTTGGCGGTAGGTTAATGGATAAGATGGTGGTACCAACCCGGACGGACCCTGCACAAGGTCCTCCCACCTCCAAAAGTAGTATATTTATTATGCTATTTCATACTGTAATTGACCTCTTTGGATCAATTAAAAAAACATTTTCATTTGATGACTTTCTCGACAGACTTTACAATGTTTTTTTATACTTATAAAGAGTCTATTCGCTTGTGTTCGGTTCGGCGGCGAACGTTATGTTATTGTAGTACGTACGCAGTCACTTCCCAAGTTGACGTGGCGTTCCGTCATTGCTTATTGCCAAATCATTTCCCATCACTTACATTTCAAATTGGACTGTAGTTACATTTTATCTGATAAATAATAGCGTAATGTTCTTAAAATAATTTGTATCATAAACAACATAATAAATGTCTTGAAACGTGGACTTTTCTAGAATATCTAAAACAAACATAGATTTAAAGCTAGGTTACATAGGCATCTAATCTACTGAAGTCATTATAAATGCGATGCTCACCTTTGTATTATCTAATTATTAATTAAGTACTTTTTATGTAGTGATCAACAAGCTGGACCGAAGATTCCGCAGTCAAACTGTGCAAACAGTTTTGTGGAACAATTAATAATATATTAACTTTGTGTATGTTATAATAAATAAATAATAATAATAATAATAATAATAATTGTTATCGATCTTATCAAACAGTTACAAAACTCACAAAGGAATTAACGAAACGCATTACAATTTACAACAACGGCTCCTCCGATTGTCCGATTGACATGTTTTCGATTAACTTGTTTTATTTCTACTTTATTTTATCGTAACTAAAACTGAAACATGTCTTCTTCTGATTCTGAAGATGATAGCTTCCTCAACATAGGGCAGAAGCTGACTGCTATGAAAAACAATTACCGTGTGGACAACATTTTACCTTTACAAGTGAACAATTCTGTGGGTTCTGTTAAAGCAACAACCTCTACGCCATCTAAGAGAAAGACTACGACCAAATCCCCCGTCAAAGAAAAGCGGAGAAAATCTACAGATTCAGGCAGCAGTGATTCATTGGACATCGATGCGTTTCGAAGGGCATTTCCGTCTTTAATTGAAGCTAAACCAAAACGCAAAACTAGGTCTGCTACTAAGAAAAAAGCTGCTCAAGGATCGCCTAATTTGGCTGAAAGTCAAACGTCATTGCCCAGGCGGAGAAAAACAAGTGATCTGGCTAGCGCTAGCACTAGTACTTGTGAAGTGGTGGTGAATTCGAGTAGAACTCCTAGAAACAGAGGAAAAGGCAGAGGAAGAGGACGAGGACGCGGAAGAGGCAGGAGAAATAGGAATAATTCTGGTGGCATGAGCCTTTTAGATGTTCTGCAGTCATTTATACCCACCTACAGTGTTGGTAATACTGATGAGTACCCTGATCAATGCGATAGCCAACAATTATTTGGTCACGGAAATAAAAACGATGTTGTTGAAACACAAGACTTAAATGAAAGCCTCGAAGACAATGAAGAGATGTCAGTAAAGGTTTATTGGCAAAGTGTGGATATATTTAAGTTTATGATACGAAGGTATCAAAAGTTTACATTGATTTTTGATTATTTTGCTAAGAAAGAAAATGTCACTCATGATAAGTTGTTGTTTACGTATAATGATAAAATATTAAAATCTGAAGACACACCAGAGGCCATAGACTACAGTATTGCTAAATTTATTGATGGCGGTATTGTGAATCAAAGTGTTGCGCATTTATCATCGGACTCACAAGCCCGCAGAGATGGTTTGAAGCTCAAGTTTCAATGCCAGAATGTGAAGAAACCGTTTGAGACATTTGTTAAGCCTGATGGGAAATTGTCAATAGCTATGTTGCAATGTGCAGAACACTTAGAGAAGACTTTAGATAAGTTACGATTCGAGTTTGATGGTGATATTATTTCAGGTAAGTTTCTAAGTAATATAAAACTCCTTTTTCTAAACAACCCATATTTGAATAATTAATATCACAAAACTTCTTACAGTTCCAATTCTTGAATTGAACTAAAAATTGAAAAAAAAAAGGAAATTTATTACATTTGTTTTTATCTATGTCCACTTCATTGAACTTCTTACTTATTCAGTATTTTGTTCTATTTCCAACATGTATTTTTTATATCAATTTAAATTATGACATTTTTACAAGTTTGAATTACTTTGACTGGAATATTGCCATAAATATACGTTTTTTTTTTCAGGTAAAAGTACTGCAAGAGAATTAGAATTAGAAGGGGGGGAATGCATTGATGTTAAAATATTAAGTTGATAAAATATGTTTTATTTACATAAAACTGTTGATTTTGTATGAAATAGAGTAATGATTCCTGTGTTCAAATATTAGTTACTTACAATGGTTGTATAGTTGCTAATATGGATGAAGCGATCCCACTGTAGATTTAATGTTGTTCAATTAAATAATGTAATGTGATTAAATATAATTAGGCATGATTAATGGTTTCATTATGTAGATTCAAATAAATTAAATACCAGGGGACAGTCATACAAATTGACCTAGTCCCAAACCTTTTTATTGTACCATGTTTTTAGCAAATAAATTACAAATACATATAAATAAATACTCGCACTCATCACACAAATATTTGAGCATACCAGGAATCAAACCCGGGACTGCTAGCTTCGTAGGCAAGGCACTACCAAATAGGCTAAAGTGTCATCAATATCGGCCGTCAGACTGTTAGTCTGTATGGCCCTTTACAACATAATATTATAAGAACTGATAATATAACATATATATTATAATACCAATCAATATAACTATTAAAGGATAATAATGTACATGGCACCTAAGATTTAAAACAATGAATCTTATATAAAAAAAACAACGTCTGTAAAACTGCAAAACCGCGTAAGTACCTAACATTTTAATTAAAGAGCAAAATGCATCTTTTTAATAACACAGTAAGGTTTATTTTGCTCTATCATAAATTTGTTAGTTACGCGGTTTTGCACTATCACCGACGATAATGCATGTATAATATAAAAAGATAAAAAAACACCTCGAAGGCCAAGGGGGGAACTAATCTCCCACCTTAATGCGCCACGCACATATTACATACAATCTGTTGCCCGCGACTCTGTTCGCTTAGAAGTTGTTTACCGTCGGTAAACAGTACCCTGTCCTTGAGGTCCAAGCTATCTCCAAACCCAATTTCATCGAAATCGGTTCAGCGGTTTAGCGTGAAAGCGTAACAGACATTACTTTCACATTTATAATATTAGTATCACACGTATGTTATACAGTTTGTCCCTGGATTAAGTGCACTGACGAATAGGGATGCAATTTCACCGACAAAAAAATGTTAAGTTTTTTTTTTTTTAGAGATGCGTTTCGCTTCGTTTTATGTGAGTTTTCAGTAATACTCGTAAATATTCCAACATTTACATACATACATACATACATACCTTCACGCCTTCATTCCCAGAGTGGGGTAGGCAGAGCTACAGAATTACCAACAACTCCAAAAACTTGTTGATAACTCTGTAACCACAATTTGCACAATTAGGCTAAGATGTTTCCCAGTGTATTAGTGACAGGTTGCAAGCCCATCGCCTAACAGTACTGCAAGCCTATATTCCCTTAGTCGCCTCTTACGACATCCACGGGAAGACATGGAGTGGCACAATTCTAAGCCGGCAACCACACGGCGGGTTCCAACATTTATTGTACTTAAAAACCTTCCTCTTAAATCACTCTATCTATTGCTGAAAACTGCATTAAAATCCGTTGCATAGTTTGGAAGACCTAAGCGAACAGACAGCGAGAGCGACTTTGTTATATACTATCTAAAGATAAAGAAGATTTAAAAAAAACATTGATCGCTGTGAACCCTAGCCTCCTAAGACCCCCCATACAACGAAATTTGCCAGTGGAAAATAAACGTATTACGTTTTTTTTTTTATGACAGGAAGGCAATTGAGCACACAGGCCACCTGATGGTAAGTGGAAACTGTGACCCATAGACATTCGCAATCACAAGACTGCAAATGCACTACCAAAGTGCCAAACCTGAGGACTAAGATGGAATGCCTCTATGCTAGTCATTTCACCGGCTATCTTATCCCCAAACCGGAACACAACAATGCGAACACTGCTGTTTGGCGGTAGGTTAATGGATAAGATGGTGGTACCAACCCGGACGGACCCTGCACAAGGTCCTCCCACAAGTAAACGACGATTGCAATAAAGTCTATTTTCTAATTTAATTGCCAGTCATAAAAACAAGGGAAATTCTACTTTATCTTCTTTACAATTGATATTTTATTGCAATGGTCGTATTATGTAGGTACATTTTTTGTACGCGAGGACTTAAAAGGCTATAGAAAAAAGCAAATATCTAGCCTCATCCTCTGGGATTCAAAAACCGATTATTTCATCTCAATAGACCTCATATGAGGCGAGATATTTCACTTTATTCCGATAGAATTCACACACAGCAATCAACGATTTTTTTTTATCTTTCAAGAAAATTACACCATTTTTTTTCATTTTTTTGTTTGTAATATTACATCTAGTTTAATCCCTATTCGTTTGTCCACGGACACACTGTAGTTGTAGTAGGTAGGTATACCGGGTGGTTACATGTTGGAAAAGTCCTATATACATACATACATACATACCTTCACGCCTGTAATCCCAGAGTGAGGTAGGCAGAGCTACAGAATTACCTACAACTTTAAAAACTTGTTGATAATTCTGTAACCACATTTTGCACAAATAGGCTAAGATGTTTACCAGCGTATTAGTGACAGGTTGCAAGCCCATCGCGTAATAATACTACAAGCCTTTATTCCCTTAGTCGTCTCTTACGACTTAAGTCCTATATCATATTATATTACATACATAACTTAGGCCTAACCGGTAAAAGTTTGATTAAGTCACTATAGGGGTCTCCTTCGCAATCCATAATATCGTATGTCCTAAAATCAAATGCCATACCACTTTTACTCGACACTTTTGACATATCAATCATTTGTCATAATGATTATTTGCCATAGTGATCTTACATCCTAATGATCATAAACCATAATATTACATTACCTAATGCTCTAAATACCTAATGTTTTGTACTAATCCATTAACACATAAAACTTACGAGTCATAATATACAAAACCATAAATCACATGTCCTAAATCAAATTCCGCGATGATAACTTGCCATAATGATCATAAGCTGTAATTACATTACCTAATATCCGATATTAGTTTACACCGCCGTCCTAGGTTGTCTGGAAGAGATCGCTATTTAACGGTAAGACCGCATGTTGTATACCTATAAATAAAATGTACGGTTCCGTGTTTTGTTTTTTTGGTGTTCAATAAAGATTATTTGTATTGTATTGTATCCTAAAGTCGAATGCTATATTTATAGTAGGCGTTAAATTTATTAGTGTAAAGTAAGAATCATTACCTATTCTACCTTAAGGAAGGTCAGACTTGGGTTAGGTTAGGTACGACGACGACTGCACCAGCGACGTGTCAGTTGCGGTGTTCCACAGGGATCTGTTCTCGGTCCTGTCCTGTGGAACATCGGCTTTGACTGGATGCTACGGCAGCCGCTGCTCCCCGGGATGAGAGTCATCTGCTACGCAGATGACACACTCGTGACATCCCGGGGACGAACGTTTGAGGCGGCCGCGCGGCTGGCCTCGGTCGGAACGTCGTTGGTGGTAGAGCGGGTGGAACAGTTGGGCCTCAGGGTGGCGCTTCCCAAAACAGAGGCCCTTCTATTTCACAAACCGCGAAAAGGACCTCCCAGGGGGGCTACTATAACTGTCCAAGGGACGGTGATAGCAGTGGGGGCCCAGCTGCGGTATCTCGGCCTGGTACTCGATGGAAGGTGGGGCTTTGGGGCGCACTTTGCACAACTCGCCCCGAAGCTGGTGAGCGCCGCTGCTGCCTTGGGTAGGCTTTTGCCCAATCTGGGGGGGCCCGCCAACGCCTGCAGACGCCTATACTCCGGCATCATCCGGAGTATGGCCCTGTACGGGGCACCTGTCTGGTCAGACGCTCTCACCACGAAGAACAAGACTCTCTTGCGACGCCCGCAGAGAGTCATATCGGTGAGAGTAGCCAGGGCCTACCGGACGGTGTCTTTTACAACGGCGACGTTGTTGGCGGCAGACCCCCCTTGGGAACTTGCGGCGGCGGTGCTCACCAGAGTACATGAGTACCGGGTTGAGACGAGGAGGCGGGGCGACCACCCTGACGCTCTGGAGATTCAGAGCGTCAGGGAGCTCGCTCAAGAGGAAGAAGTGAGGCGGTGGGTGGAGGCGTTGGAGGCCCCTGTAGCCGGCTTACTCACAGTGGGAGCGATTCAGCCCCACCTGGAGAGGTGGGTGGCCAGGCGGCACGGCGTGCTCTCCTTCAGGCTGGTGCAGGTGCTGTCTGGGCATGGCTGCTTTGGAAAGTACCTGCACCAGGTTGCCATTAGAGAGAGCACACCTAGGTGCCACGAGTGTGGCGCACTAGTCGACGATGTGCGCCACACCGTGGAGGAGTGCCCCGCATGGGGGCCTCAGAGGTTCCTGCTCACTAACACCGTGGGCGGGGACCTCTCGCTGCCGAGCCTAGTCAACATCATGCTCGGCAGCCAAAGGGGATGGAGGGCGGTTACCTCCTTCTGCGAAGCAGTCATCTCGCAGAAGGAGGAAGCGGAGCGGGCTAGAGAGACCAGCGCTCTCGCTGACCCACTCCGCAGACGACGGAGGGGAAGGGCAAGGCGGCGCTATGCGCACCTCCTTCCCCCACCGTAACAGTGCGCCGGCCGAAGGGGTCAGGGGACCCCTTAGTCCACCGGGGCGCACCGGAAGTCTGAGGGTGCCTTAGTAAACCAAGGCACCCTCCCGGAGTCATTGGCGTCGAGGTGCCACAGCCGAATGCGCTTGTTCGTGATCGCGTGGCACCTCCCTGACAAACGCAGACGGTTTACCGCTGGGTTTTTAGTGGGTATTCCGGCCGTTCTCGGTTGGTGAGTCCCACATAACCATCCCAGGTCCCCCTGGACCTGGGTGGTATGCGTAAACGCATTTCCCCAGCGAGAAAAAAAAAAAAAAAAAAAAAAAAAAAAAAAGGTACGACGACGAGCGAAGCGAGAGATACAGGCATGTCAGTTGTATACACATCAAAGTAGATGGCACGTGCAGGGAGCTGTTATTTATTTATTTATTGCTATACATAAGTACAACCCTGTAAGGGCGTGGCAACCTACTTAAAAGCTACTACTACATTTTTTTATCTATCACGAATTCCTCTATAGCATAGTAGCTTTTTTGGATAAGAAGTTTTTAAAGTTAGGTATAGAATGCTTTTAACGTAAGTTCCATAGTAATTTTCCTAATACCAACCTTTCACTAATACGCTGGTAACCATCTTAGCCTATTTGTGCAAAATGTGGTTACAGAATTATCAACAAGTTTTTAAAGTTGTAGGTAATTCTGTAGCTCTGCCTACCCCACTCTGGGATTACAGGCGTGAAGGTATGTATGTATGTGTACAGTAATTTTTTTATGCAAGTGTGCCAGCGACAGGCGTGTGTATTCCAGGCTTAATAGGTTCTAAGTATTGATAACGATAATCGAAGTAAGCCTGATACGAGATAGCTGCATACTATAAATTATAATTAAGGAGCCAGATACATGGCATACAACGCAATTAGGTACAGGCGTGGGTAACAATAAATAATATCGTCGGTGTGATTTATGATAGAGCAAAATAAACCTTACTGCCTTATTAAAAAGGTGCATTTTGCTCCTTATTTAAAATGTTACATACGCGGTTTTGCAGTTTCACCGACGATATGTATGAAGTCAGCTGATAAACGTGTTGAGCGTAATGTTTGGATTTTTTCATTATACACTCAGGGACAAAAAAACGGGTCAGTGTGCGTTTTTCATACCAAAGAGGCTATTTCGAAGCCTCGGTTCCTCGCCAGGGGAGGCTTTTAGGGAAATCTGATGATGGACACCCCGAGCATCGATACAGGACTTCCAGAGTGCCTAGGATACCCAACGGATTGAATCTGCGGCTAACGCCGGAATGGAACATGTTCAGAAAAACATCTAAAATGCCAATAAAATGTAACGAAATGCAAATGCTGACCCTAACTCTCTCGCTGTGGTGTTAACTGATTGTGCGATCAGTTAGGTATCTTAAGAACATTTGACCTCCTCTATTGAACCTCGGAATATCCACCATTAAACCTTACTCAAAACATCCCTTGTCAAGGACCCAAGGCTTTGAAATAGCCTCGTTTGTATGAAAAACACACCCTGACCCGTTTTTTTTTGTCCCTGAGTGTACATTTCGTTTGTCCTCATTGTCGAAAAGGGATGGCTTTATGTGCTTTTGCGCGAAGAAAGAGAGATGAATGGATGATGATTACAGCTTAAGCTGTTTACTTTAAAATGCAAATATTATTTTAAAAAAAAATACCAGTATTAATAATTTTAAAGTTAAGTTAAGTTTGACTCGATGTATGAATGTGAATAGCGAAAGAAATTTGTCAAGATCGTAGCAAGTGGCAAGAAGTGGTCTCTGCCTACCGCTCTGGGAAACAGGCGTGATTTAATGTATGTATGTATGTATGAAGTTATAAGGGTCCTGTGTGGTTGCCGGGTGAGAATGGTGCTCCATGGTTTCCCGTGGATGTCGTTAGAGACGACTAATTTAAACCAGTGTATTAGTGACACTGACAGGTTGCAAGCCCATCGCCTAACAGTACTACCAGCCTTTATTCCCTCTCTTATTTCTCAATATAAGTATTTATTTATGTCGTTGTCTAGTATCCATAATACAAGGCTAGAAGTACGGACACAGATAATACTAGTGGATTTGTTAGATGATTTGCTCATACGCATTTTTTCTTTGAAGATAATTTTATTTTCGCGTTTTTTCCCGAACGTGATAATTAAAGGTTGAACACGCCAAAATTTGGGCATACTAAATTTAATATTGTAGAAAAGATTTAATAAATAATCAAAAGAGGTTTACTTTAAATATAAGTAAATTTAATGTATTTTAGATGACAATTACATTTAGTCAAGATCCCTTGACGAGTAAGCCATCGAGCGTACTTTTCCTCGAACACGACTCATAAGGGACTGCACCTTCACGTCGGGATACCTTCTGGTTGCCCAAGTCCACATTTTTCGCAGCTCAGCCACGGATTTTACCTCTCCGCCTCTCTTTTTAAGAAGTCCTTTCATTATACTCCAATACTCCTCGACGGGCCGGAGTTCTGGACAGTTTGGTGGATTGCAGACTTTCGGTACCACGGCCACCCCGTTTGATTTGTACCACTCCATCACGGGTTTAGCGTAATGGCAACAGATCTGGCCAGAACAACGGTGGAAAGTCGTGTTGCTTAATAAATGGCAGTAACCGCTTTTTTAAGCACTCTTTTTGATAGTCACTGCCATTTATTGTGCCGGTAATTATAAACGACTTACTTCTTTTCCCGCAACTACAAATTGCCTGCCAAATAAGGTATTTTTTTGGGAACTTGGATAGTTTTTTTGTTTTACAATCCTCAGGAGCGTCTGTGCGGTTTTTTTTTGTATAAAACCCTTGACCAGGAATTTGTTTGAAATCGGCTTTAATGTAAGTTTCGTCATCCATCACAACGCAGTCAAATTTCGTTAGAAAAAAATCATACAATTTTCTTGATCGTGTTTTTGCTGATAAATTCTGTTTCGCATTCCAATCTGGTGCCGCCTGTGCTTTAAAACTTCTTAAACCTGCTCTACGTTTTACTTTCTGTACGTAGGATTGAGACATATTCACTTTTTTAGCCACATCGCGAGATGATAACTTACAATTTGAGGCAAATATCTTTAAGATGCGTTCCTCTTTTTTTTTATCCTTTACACCCTGCAGCCCACCACTTCCTGGCTTTCTTTCTATAGTTAGGCGTTCCCAAAACCTCATCAATACGGAACAAACAGTGGATTGTGGACATTTTAACCTTTTTGCCACATCCCTGTAGCTGAGCACTGGGTTTTGTGTGTATTCGAGCAAAATAAGTTCGCGTTGTTGGAGTTGCCGGTTCGCCATATTGATAGACATACACGTTTCATAAAAATAACTGTCATTGTTATATAGTTTACTTATTCATTATTAAAATGGCATCAAAAAAATATCCACATCTTTAAT
The DNA here is from genome assembly GCA_927399475.2 of Acleris emargana. Taxonomy (NCBI): domain Eukaryota; kingdom Metazoa; phylum Arthropoda; class Insecta; order Lepidoptera; family Tortricidae; genus Acleris; species Acleris emargana. The sequence continues at coordinate 2,662,877 of OV656863.1, read as the reverse complement.
TTTAACGTAGCAGTAAATACTTTTACATGCCCAAGTTTTGGCGTGTTCAACCTTTACTAGTCGCTTTTTTTCCTGCGGTTTACTTTCACATTCGTGTTTTTACCCTTGCGAGTTTTATCCAGTCGCTTCATTTCCTAGCATTGTATATTCGCAGTAGTGTGTTACCCACTCCAAATATTAAATAAGACAGAGTCAACGGACCGCGACAGCGGAGCTCCTATTTATAGATTATTTGGCCCTCCGGGCCTGCTGCAAAACTAACATAACCTAAACCTACCTACATAACGATGTAATTACTTTTAGGAAAGAGAGAGACTGGATAGAAATCGATCGGGCAAAAATGCGACTGGGAAAAATGCGACTGAAGTCGACCGTGACCAAAGCGAAAGTAGTAAAATCGACTGGGGAAACAAAAAATTTGGTAAAATTAAGAAAGGGAAAAAATGCGAAAAGAAATATCGCTTCACAGAAATAATGATCACGTGAAATTTATCTAACAAGTCTACTAGTGTACGCGGGATAAAAATTTAAATACTTACCAATCATTGTAAATTATCGGTTAAACTAAAAAAAAACACTAAAACACAAAACACAGCGCGCGAACTAAACAGGACAGGAAACAGTCTGCTGTTTTTACTGTCTGTGAAAATAAAAAAAATACCTACATCTTTTATAAGCATCTAATCTTTAATGAACACCGCTACAATGAACTCTATCTGGACGCGATAAGGTCCTGATAATTTAAGAATTGGATATCTATAAGGAACTATTTAGGATTAATTGATATGATATGATAATGAAATTATTCGTAAATGATTACTTGGTTCAAAGACATTGTCATTGGAAATTGCGAAGTTTAAGGTTTTGGCGTTGAAATTAATAGGCATACATAAATACATACATAAACTCACGCCTTTATTCCCAGAGTGGGGTAGGCAGAGCTACAGAATTACCAACAACTCCAAAAAAACTTGTTGATAATTCCGTAACCACATTTTGCACAATTAGGCTAAGATGTTTACCAGCGTATTAGTGACAGGTTGCAAGCCCATCGCCGAACATTACATAATAATATTAATTAATATCAGGGGACGATCAAACAAAAAATTGTCCTAGTCCCAAATTAAGCTCTAAGCTTGTATATGTACTATGGCTACTAGATAAGTGAAAAAGGTTTAAACGGTAACCTCATGGCCCACTTGCTTAAACATTTCGACATTTAATGGAGATTTAAATACAGAAAACTAAAATCAATTATATTTATTGATTAACACTAAGTACATAGCTCGTGAGAGCTGGTAAAAAGCTGGTATGAAGGATACTCTATCAAACCACTTGTGTTTTTACTTGTGGGAGGACCTTGTGCAGGGTCCGTCCGGGTTGGTACCACCATCTTATCCATTAACCTACCGCTAGGTTTGGGGATAAGACAGACGGTGAAATGACTAGCATAGAGGCATTCCATCTTAGTCCTCAGGTTTGGCACTTTGGTAGTGCATTTGCAGTCTTGTGAATGCGAATGTCTATGGGTCACAGTTTCCACTTACCATCAGGTGGCCTGTGTGCTCGTTTGCCTTCCCATGCTTGCATACATTTTTAATTGATGGAGGAAACTGTGAACATACATAAAAAAAAACCGGTCAAGTACGAGTCGGACTCGCGCACTGAGGGTTCCGTATTTAAGATAACATGCTTGGTAACCATAAAAGAAAATACTCATTTTGTTATGAACTTTATTTTCCATGCAATAAGGCTCATTTTGATTAGTATAAATTATGATACTTACAGACTTTCAAAGTGTTTTATCATTTCTCAAAAACTGTGAATAAGGAACACTTCATTTTATTTTTCCCATAAAATAAAAGTAAATATAATACGTCACGATTTTTCTAGGTGCCCTGCCTGAGTTAGCACGGGTAGGTGTGGTAATGAATAAATTGCAGCGTTAAAGATATATTTCTCGAACATGCAATGAAATGTTGGCGTTATGTTAGTTATTTTAGGCTTCAAAGTATCACGTCCCGGGCGGAGCAACTCGAGAGCTGTAAAGGAATATCATACAAAATTTAAGGCCTAGGCCGGGAAGTATTTTTTTTTTAATTTTTATGTTTACATGGCGGCTGTTTTTATAAACAGCCTAATAACAAAATATTTTTTTCAGTGACTTTATGGTTATCAGACCAAAATATCCGCGCTAATACCAATTACACACATGTTTTTTTTATTTCATTGCATATGTTTGAGAAAAGCACTATACATACCTCGCCGTGAAAAGGGGTTGCTAGCCTCGTAACTATCCGGCCTCGCTTCGCTGGGCCTTCTATATAACTCGGCCAGCAACCCCCTACTTCCCGGCCTCTGTAGTAATGTACTATTCTAGACCGGTATCTATAGGGGGCTTTCTTATGCAGTAATAGGTACTTACGTTAAAAGGGGCATCATGTATAAGGCGGTAATATTCAAATAAACAATAAGACACCTACCTGATTGATTAAACACCGAGACATAATCATTTTAATGGGTTTACAAAATAATCTTTGTTATCAGAGATCTAGAGGTGATAGTCGTTTAGAAATCTGATAGGTTCTTACGCTATGCAGAAATTTGTTTGATCGCTTTTAAGATGCAACGGAATTCATGATATAGATACGGATATTTAATGCACATTGTATATAGGTAGGTACTTAGTTGGTGATAAAAATGGTAATTATTATGGTTTCGTAGGTTATGTTATGTATAACCAGACCTAGGAATATACGGGGCAAAATATACTAGTGCCATATACTAGTCATCGCTCAAAGTTTTGTTTGTAAAAATGACATTTTATCGAAAGTATGCAAATGAAACAAAATAGCAACATAATTCTGATTATTCTTAATTTTATTAAGATTTTTGGACCTTCACTCATCATCATCATATTTTTTACTCCTAACAAATTGTGATCGTTTATTTTAACAATAGTTAATGCGACAGTAATTCTGAAAAACGGGAAAAGGTGGCCACTTTTTTCCGTTAAGTTGATAACTTGAAGGTCAATTGTTAGTAAACTATGTGATATATCCTATAAGTTGTGTTTTCATTTGTAGTACAAAAAAGCACCGTCCGATTTCAAGAAAATACTTTAGTTTATTAGGAAACTCAATAACAGTAATGAGGGCGCCACTGTACACCCGGCGTACTACCTCACCGAGAGGGTAGTGCTCTACGAGCAGCAGGACGGTCAACGGGGGTCGACGGGGGTCGACGGAGATGGCCTGTGGCGTACCCCAAGGTTCCGTGCTCGGTCCACTCTTATGGACCTGGGGTACGATTGGGCCATCAGGGGGGAGTTGCTCCCGCGGACGGCCACCATCTGCTACGCTCGGCGCAGTCTTAAAAAGAAAAATGCTTGTGTCACTACTACTCGCTGGTCGGACTACCAACAAGAAGCATTCGCATCGTTGTTCTGGGCGGGGATGAAACGACCGGTGAAATTACTAGCATAGAGGCATTCCATCTTAGTCCTCAGGGTTAGTCCTTAGGAAAAAGGGTAAATCTAGGATTGCAGACTTGAGATTGTAGTACTTATTGAGAATCTTTCTTCTTCTTTTTTTTATCAACCTAAAACTACCCTCTGCTGGGTGAAGGTCTGCTTCAAAGCGCGCCATTTGCCTCTGTCCTGAGCCACTGTCTTATCCCCAAACCGGAACACAACGATGCGAACACTGCTGCTTGGCGGTAGGTTAATGGATAAGATGGTGGTACCAACCCGGACGGACCCTGCACAAGGTCCTCCCACAAGTGTTTATCAATCATATTATGTTTTTTTATTATTAAAAACAGTACTGAAAACACAAATAAATTTAAAGACGATAGAAAAGGAAAACGATAGTGGCGTTTGCACCTTGGCTAAGCCCTCTGGAGCTGCAGGCGGCCATGGGTGGGGATGATCTCTTCACATCAGATGACCCGACAGCTCGTTTGTCTTATGTAGCAAATAAAAACCGGTCAAGCGCGAGTTGGACGCGCGCACTGAGGGTCCCGTATTTAAGATCTCGAAGCGAGCTGCGAATGGGAACATGGAACAGGAAAGTCAAGGAAAATAATAAAAAAAATAGTTTTACCAATTCCCATACGCGCTGTACAAGCTAAGAAAAGTTGCTAACCAGTCAACTGTTCTCACAGCCTATCACGCTTATGCTTCATCAGCACTCAGGTATGGCATAGTGTTTTGGGGTAATTCCCCAGATAGGGAGCAGGCATTCTTGGCGCAGAAGAAATGTATCAGAGCAATATGTAACTTACGATGCACTGACTCATGTAAACCGCATTTCATAAAGCTAAACATACTGACACTTCCAAGCTTGTACATTTATGAAATGGCCGGTTTTGTGCGGATTAACAGTAGCTTATTTAATAAGTTCGTCAGTGTACGAATGCGAAGTAAAATACGTCCCTGGTCGTCAAACACGGCTCTGTTCTCTAAAAGCATACTGGGAATGGCCCCTAAAATTTATAATAAGCTACCAAAATGCATCGCTGAAAAGGACAGTATTACCGAATTCAAAAGCGCTTTGAAGAGTTTTCTGATCAATAAAGCCTACTATGCAATCAATGAATTTATGTTAGAAAATAAGGACTAAGTAATACTAAGTTATTATTAAGGAAATGTAGTAAATATTATAAATTGTTATTATAAGAGAAACGTAAGGAAATATATATAGTAAAAACCCCCAAGTTTGCACGCCTAGCGGCAGAACATGGAAAGATCCATTGTTTATTATGTACACCAACTGTATAACCTGTGTTCAGCAAATAAATATTTTTGATTAAAAATTTGCAGATTGAGCCTAAATTTTCATATGACACCCAAATGACTCTCCGTTTGTTATACTTAATCAAATCCCTTTCATTTTTCAAACCCCCATTCTAGACCTCTTTTCAAATATTAAAAAAAAAACATGTTTTTACTACAAAAGGCGGCCAAGCAAATTATACAATATGCCAAATTTCAAGTTGATAGCTTCTGTAGTTTCAGAGAAAACCTACTTTGACACACAGACAGACAGACGACGAGATCTCAAAAAAGGTTTCCAATTTTGGTACGGAACCCTAAAAGCCAATAAAGAGTCAACAAACAATAACTTCATTGCCATGATGTTGCCATGTTTACCAATCGTGCAAACTTCAGCCGTCATCATTTGCAATCGCTGTTTACATCAACATATTAGAAATGTCCAAACTCAATCCTATTCCATAGATTAGCTATCATCTAATTACATATGTTATCTTTTTGTCTATGACAGCATAGCTCTTTTGCCTACGTTACAATTTTTATAAATTAAATACGACGCTTTTCCCGTCTGTCTATTGAATATATGCCGCGGACGCCGATGGGCGTCACATTTAACTTAGCCTGGATGCCGCAGACGCTGATCGGCGTCATGCTTAACGAGGTGTCGTCCTACCAAAGGCTTTTAACAGTATAATATTAATATGAGCATTGTAAGAAGCCACATGTGACAGCAGTACCACTAACCACTAGAACCGCAGTAGAACTAAGGTTACCGACATAGCCCGAAGAATAGCTAAACTGAAGTGGCAGTTCGCAGCAGCAGGGCGGGGCACATCGCACGCAGGACTGATGGCCGATGGGGCCAGAAGGTTCTTGAGTGGCGTCCGCGGACCGGGAGACGAGCTGTAGGTAGACCTCCAACTAGATGGAGTGACGACCTTGTGAAGATCGCGGGAACGCGGTGGATACGAAAAGCACAAGACCGGTCTGAGTGGAGAGCCTTGGGGGAGGCCTATGTCCAGCAGTGACACATGACATAATATGCTAAAGTAGGTAGTGCTCCGCGAGCTGGACCTCAATAACCATAACGCCTTTGTATCTGTTCTTTGGATATATTAAACTTGATCACATTTCCTTGAGACTGGTAAACGTGAAAACATGATCAGATACAAAATCCTCGATGGTATTATTTTTCAAACATGGCACCTTTTTCGCATATTTTTGGCGGAATCTTCAAAACCCTACAATCTTTAATGATGATTATTAATTTAATAGTGATTGGACCCGATTCTACAGTGGCCTCTAAACTGCCTAATTTTATTTAGGTGTCGCTAAAACACTTTTCTACTCCTATGAGCAGCTGTCATAATCAAATGACAGCGCCATGACATGACAGCGCTAATTTGAATCTGACGCTTCTTATTTTAGGCGGTCTTATACATTGTCAGCTTGACATTCTGGAATAGCACTGATTAAATGTGCCGTCTAAACTGTCTTAAAATTAGACAATTTAGTTTTAGGCTATTTAATGCACGTAGAATCGGGTCCATTGTATATTTATAATTTCATAATTCTGGAAAACCATTTTTTAATAATGGAAGTTGTTATAAAATAAACAGAAATTAATTGAATTTGACGCTGCCATCAAGGCGCGCGCAAACTATCTACATCTCACGTTCTTCGCACGGAAGCACATAAAGCCATCCCTTTTTATTCTTGTGTGGTCGTTGCAGTATAGAATGGCTAGACTACTACATCGCAGTTAGTAGCCTTTTTTTAAGTGAAGCCGGGTCGATCAACATAGCTAACATGCGAGCGCCTGCTGGGAGCTTAGATTGATCGATTGAACTGATAAATCTAATTCGTTCGATAACACTAAACTAGTATTTCCTGTGATTAAAAATTGACTACTGTTTCTATTTTTACCCAACTGCGCGAGAGCAAATAATGGTGACGAGGGCTGTTTGATAAGTACCAGTGTTTAGAAGAAAAAAATTTTTTTTTGTTCATCTGTATTTATTCTTCTACGTAGTCACCTTTTAGCTCTGTACACTTGTTCCAGCAGTATTCTAGCTTAAGAAACCATCCACAAACTACGATTTCGATTTTTTTTCGAAATAAGGCCTCTGTGGCGGCGATGACCTATTCATTTGACGCAAATCTCTTTCCGCCGAGCCTTTTTTTTTACTTTGGGGATAAAAAAAAGTAGCATGGGGCTAAGTCTGGTGAATATGGCGGCCGCGGCAGCAATTCATAGAGTAATTTCTCAAATTTTACGTACTGCGATTATGGACGAGTGAGCTGGTGCATTGTCATGGTGGAAAATAACTTTTTTCTTTGTTAAATGCGATCGTTTATTCCTTAAAACCGAATCAAATTTGCCCAATAAATTTGCGTAATGGCCCTGTTATCGTTTTTCCTTTTTGTAAGTAATCAATATGTATGATTCCTTGAGACTCCCAAAAGACGGTCGCCATGAACTTTGCGGCAGACGGAACGGTCTGTGGTTTTTTTGAGCTGATTCGCCAGGTAAAATCCACTGCTTTGCTTGTTCTTTATTTTCTGGGGTATAGTTATGAATCCACGTTTCGTCTACAGTATAGAGCATGTGGGTTACCTGATTGGCAGTGATCAGATCACCACCGCCCATAATCACCAGCATCTCAAGAAGAGGTGTCGGTCCGTTGCCAGCCGATTAGGGAAATGAAAGGTTTTCTTGAAGGTACCCAACTCATAACTGGTTGAAAATAGGAGTTCGTTCCACAGTTTCACTGCACGTGGCTGGCACAAGGTGCCTAGTAAAACCGCGATGGAAGAACGCAACAGTATACCATAGTTCATGCACATAAACATGGTAATAACAATGCTATACAAATGATAAAAAAACTGTTATTACCATGGCAACACTAATTATAGAACTGTTTTCACGCGTCAGTAACACTATAGGTGTTATTCTGAAAAATAATAAAACAACACTTAGTTTCACCGATACTTTAATAGATTAAACATTATTTACGTACTAAATCGAAAACAATTCATCCACGCTACCTTACGCTAGTCAGTAATAAGACACTATCTACTGTAAGAAAGCTGCAACATCGTTAAAACTGGCGCTTGAAATATCTTTACAATACAGAAACATCAGAGGGGTTATTATGACATTACTTTGCAGTTCAGTTTACGCTGAGAGAAAAGGACAGAGCTATAGCAGTTATATAGCTCTGTCACAACAGAAACAAAAGCACAGTATAAACACTAGTTCATCTTCAAACAAAAGTATACCGTTTGCTTGCATGTGTGCGTGGCTCGACCGTACGCGCCGCGAGCCACCACAAGCAAACTCAACAGGACGCACCAAGCCGGTTTAGTCGAGGCCGCGCCGTCGCCGCGTTCGGTTGCGATGTAACCCTAGTGGCAATAGGTAATAGAAACTCCTTAAGGGCCCGAGATGAACTACTATTATACTATGACTAGCATAGAGGCATTCCATCTTCGGCCTCAGGGTTGGCAACGCATTTGCAGTCTTAGGATTGCGGTCTTGTGAATGCGAATGTCTATGGGTCACAGTTTCCACTTACCATCAGGTGGCCTGTGTGCTCGTTTGCCTTCCTATGATATATAAAAAAAAAAAAAAAAAAAATACTAATAGACCGATATTTTTCCGTCAGTTTATCATATTAGAACAATATCGGTTCCGTTAAAGGCTTTATACATTTCTTGACAGATTTTGGACTTAGGACGAGTTGTTTAACCGAACTAAAATTCGAAAATCGAAACATGTGACACTTAATTGAAAACAATTGACAGCCGGATTTTTTTGAAAAGGTGTACTGATATAAATGCTAATCAAGTAATCATCAACATAATTTCAACATGGTATTTTTTTGATACACATTTACTGAAAAAAAAAAAAGAATTTTATCAGTGTTTGCTTCTGCCGCTTTGGACTAGAGTAGAGAAATTTGTTTATTTTCTCAGTAAAAATGAACAAAAATGTTTGATTTTCTGACAAACACCTTTTAAAAACCATCCTGTTGTCAATTCACAAACTTGTTGGCTCGACGACGAATCACCAGGCGAGTTTCTCTCATCAGTGCGTATTAATAACATTTGTGCGTGTCTTGGAAGCTCGGTCGCGGGATGTCGTCGATCGGCCAAAGTTATAAGTACATCCAGCGTCAAAAGTAGCCACGAAGTACCATTGTTGCTTGACAGTCATGCAAGTAATGTCAAACAAAGATTGTTAAATAATGCGATTAAGTAAAATACTGCTCAGCTAATTTTGACGCTGACTGTACCACATTAACAGGGAAGGCAATTACCTTTAGTGTGCTAGAAATATGCTCTGTCCTTATCTATCATGATCACATTTATTGGACAGAAAGGGACAATGAGTACTTTAACTAAAATAGGTTTATTGTGCGTTTATAAAGGTAACTGTTTAACAAAATATTCAATATACATTATCAAGCAGCAGTCCGATATTTTGTGTCTAGAAATAGTATCAGTTTAAAATATTAGGCAATATAAAATCACCAAATAGTTGTATTTTTTTTATTGCAGACTGACAGATATTACAGCATTAATTAATTAAAATATAGTTGGAAACAAATTCAACATGAAGCCTTCATAACAATAGTGACCTAATTCTGAAGTATTAAATTTCGACTTAGGTCTCTCTAATAATAAATTTAAGACTTTATTTTTGAAAGCTGAAATTTTGAGTTAGGTCACTATTGTTCTAAAAGTGCGATATATTAGAAGATTCTGTGTTAGACCTTGCCTTATACTAAGAGATGTGTATCAATATTTTACAAAATTGAGTTATCTACATAGACTAAAATCGGTATTTATTAATTTTACATCGTTTTTAGGGATTACTTTAGTTATGGATTCGAGAGTAATATTTACAGAAATGTACAGATGGATGAAATTAGAGAATCTACTATTTTAAAACCTTTAAATGCTGGATTACCGAGAAAGTAACATTTTAGCTAAAACCGGTAATTTGTTAGCTGAAGCAAGTAATTTTGCAGCTAAGCTAGTAAATTTTTTAGCTTGATTCGGTAAAAATTAATTCGAAGCTAAAATAGGTAATTTATTAGCTAAAACCAGCAGTTAACCTTTTAATTTTGTAGCTTTATTCGGTAATTCGTAAGCTAAAACCACTAATTTAGTAGCTAATATCAGTAATTATTTAGTACAACCTTGAATTTCTTAATTTACCGGTAATTTATTAACTAAACCGGTAATTTGTTAGCTAAAACCGGTATTTTATAAACTAAGACCCGGTAATTCTCCTAACCGTTTATAAATGATTCAAAATATGATCTGAGAAACCTGAGATAGTGTGAAGTAGATTCCCTAATTTGAAACATCTGCAAAAGGCATGTGTATTGATGTTTCTATACAGAGCCAAAAATAATCAAGTCTATTCAATACATGCGATTGTGGCACTAATTTATAGCAAATTAGGTCCTTGAATCGCATAAGCTCGTGTCACTTTGGCTCTAATGTATGTCTTTTTACAACTGTAATATAGAATTGAACGTTGAATTTTAACATGAGAAAAAGCTTTTTCTGTACAGAAATCAAAAAGTGACTTTAAGACTGCGCCGAGCGTACGCCGGATGTACAGTCGCGCCCTCATTACTGTTATTGAGTTTCCTAATAAACTAAAGTATTTTCTTGAAATCGGACGGTGCTTTTTTGTACTACAAATGAAAACACAACTTATAGGATAAATCACATAGTTTACTAACAATTGGCTACTTGACAGTTGTAACAATTAAATATAAAAAGTGTTGAATATGGTAGTTTACACTAAAAAAATAACTGCACATATTTTTATTTGCAATAAAAAATATGATAGGTACTTTATTTTTGGAAAATAACATCGTCGTTTTTTACCTGTGGCTCCAATGAACCCAAACGCTAGCGGCCATGACTGATTTACGTGTGACGTCACTGCAGCCTAAATACAAAGTTGTCAAACATCTCCGTAGTCAAAATAAACGACTCGAAAGCTTACCATAATTGTATTCGTGAGAAGTTGCACTAAATGGAGGCGGGATCGAATCTCGACGTGCCAACTGCAACCACTTCTTTCGATGTTGAGGATTTTTAGGAACGTGTATAAATAATTTTTCAGGAGTTTTGATCGTCGTACTTCTACACATTGGTACGGCACACGTCTTATAATTAGACATTTTCACAAAATATATTTTTTTTTTGTTTATCCTTTCGCTTAAGTTGGCTTTATAATAATTCGGTTCGTTGTTTTATGTGTAGTGACGTCACCAACGGCAAAAGTCACGTGACCTACCGTTTACGCGCGTATTTCAAATTAATTTCGTTATAAACGTGTTTTTTTCTAATAATTAACATTTTTTTCTAGAAATCAAATAATGTGAGATGCATAAAATAAGCAAACGCACATTTTAAAATACTTTTCTGAAAACTGTCAAGTAGCCAATTGACCTTCGAGTTATCAACTTAACGGAAAAAAGTGGCCACCTTTTCCCGTTAAGCTGACTACTCAAAGGGTAACTGTTATCAAAGTTCGTTACGTATCCCATGAATTGTGTATTTGCTTGGGCTACAAAAAAGCATTGTCCAATTCTATGGAAATTCTTTAGTTTATCAGAAAACACAATAATTGAGGGCGCGTGTGTATGGTTGTTCCCTTGTTAGGAACTAATGGCTAGGGTTACCATTTAGGAATTTGAAAAGTCCCGACAAAAATCCTGAAATGTCGATAAAAGTCCGGACTTTTTAGTCACAAAATAGAAACATTACTCACTTAGTTACAGTACTATGGTAGGCCATCTAATTAAAAAAAACTCCGGACATATTCAAGAGCCGGACAAAGTTCGGACTAGATCTAAAAATCCGGACATGTCCAGATTAATCCGGACGGATGGTAACCCTACGGATGGCCAGAATTCGACAAGCGCCAATTTCGATTCGTATTAGCGTCCCGTCAATTTAAAATATAAAATCTAGGCCTATTAGATATAATGGTAATACACAGATGCCTTTGCTTTGAGATTATTTAAAAACCTATCAGATTCCACTAGCTACTTAAACTACTGGGGCCGTAACTGTCAAAAACTGACAAGTCCCAAGCAATGCTGCCCTGCTTAGACATGGCGTACCTCAGACAATACACCTGTAGCAAGTAGAACTTAATTACTAGCGGAATAGGGTTGAATATTCTTTTGCGTTAATTTGAGTTATCGCCTTTTGGTTTATACGGGCAGAATGAATGGGACAGATATATTATCAAACCGCGATTATAATACGATTCGAAAGTACCTTTAGCTCAACAGTATTTATAATTAATAAACATAGTCATAAATCAATCTAGGATATCTTCATACTTTTCAGATGCTTATAGATAATATACAAACTATACTGTATTTATCGTAAATGTTGCATCATTTTTTGACGACGCGCTGGCCTAGTTGATAGTGACCCTGGCTACGAAGCTAGGAACTCTAATACAACGTCTATGAGCTTGAAACTAAACTAACAAGGATGTTGAGTTGATACTGTCCTTTATCTAGCAGTGCGATGTTCTTTTCCAAGCTTTTAGAACTTCATTATAATGAGTTAAGTATTTATTATTTATCTGCAATGTAATTTCATGTATTAATTAAAATCGACATAATAATATGTCTCAAATCGTATTGTAATCGCGGTGTGATATATTACACCTATAGTTCTATCTCTTTCGTTGGAACCTGGCAGTTTTTAAGGGGTCATACGGCCTCTGATCGCGAATTTAGAATATTCCAAAACTATTTAAATATTTACAAATTAGGCTCATAGTATTGGGAAAAAAAACAATGTATAATGAATAAACAATGCATTAAGAGTGAGTGATAGGGGATACGGATGGATTTTTTAAATCGCAATTACAACTAAATATGAAAACGCCGTAAAAGAGATCACCAAAAGAGAAATTAAAAATTGTTTTTGAATAAGGAAAAATTCTCGTAATCACGTAAAAAGAAATAGATTTTCGTCGGTGATACTGCCAAACCGCGTAACTAACAAATTTATGATAGAGCAAAATAAACCTTACGTTCTTATTAAAAAGGTGCATTTTACTCCTTATTAAAAAAATTACTTACGCGGTTTTGCAGTTTCACCGACGTTTTTCAGTTACACTCAAGAGCCATATAAACTGGTTAGTCGCGTCAGTGGTCTACTGGCTTTAGTTGTCAACTATACTCAAACTGTTTAGGTACTTAAATAAATGTAAACAAACCGAAGGACGCTCTGATCATCAGTCAGTCAAAACTGTTCCGTTGAGCTTTGACGTATCAATGTTCGGCTCCTTACAGCTGACCAGCTATGTCACGTGATTTTTTTGTTTACATTTATTTAAGTACCTAACCTAAGTAACCCCGTGTGGTCGCCGGGTTAGAATAGTGCCACTCCATGTCTTCCCGTGGATGTCGTAAGAGGCGACTAAGGGAATATAGGCTTGTAGTACTGTTAGGCGATGGGCTTGCAATCTGTCACTAATACGCTGGTAAACATCTTAGCTTAATTGTGCAAATTGTGGTTACAGGGTTATCAACAAGTTTTTGGAGTTGTAATTCTGTAGCTCTGCCTACCCCACTCTGGGATTACAGGCGTGAAGGTATGTATGTATGTATTTAAGTACCTACACAGTTTGAGTATAGCAAGGTACACTCACCAGCGATAATATATTATCCAACATTGGGCGCAAAAATATCACGTCTATTTAGGGTTCCGTACCTCAAAAGGGACAAACCCTTATCGGGAACCCTTATCGGATCATTTTGGTGTCCGTTGAAGTTAACGTGAAAAAAACGTACATTTTGACACTCAAGGGAATTAAAATTTATAGGGCATTTTCCGTTGACCTAGAACTATGAAATTTGGCAAGTAATACCGTCTTATACCCGTGTGGTTGCCGGGTTAGAATAGTACCACTCCATGTCTTCCCGTGGATGTCGTAAGAGGCGACTAAGGGAATATAGGCTTGTAGTACTGTTAGGCGATGGGCTTGCAACCTGTCACTAATACGCTGGTAACATGTTAGCCTAATTGTGCAAAGTGTGGTTATAGAATTAACAACAAGTTTTAAAAGTTGTTGGTAATTCTGTAGCTCTGCCTACCCCACTTTGGGAATGAAGGCGTGAGTTTATGTATGTATGTATACCGTCATATACTACCAGTATAGGGAGAAATTTTAAAACTATCCATTTTAATTATATCATAAAAACAGGGTCTTTATGCAAGGAATAGTGGTCCTAATTTTGTCCGACTCGAACTTGTCCGGATTTTTATTTACTAGAGGCATAAGAGCCTGTCAGATATTTTTGCGCTCAATGTTAAATATATTATTGACGGTGACTGTACCAAGTTCGAGCCCAAGTTTTTCTAACTTAAGTACACTTTAGTGATTTCTGTGGGTACGGACTTATAGAAGGTGCAACATTGTGAGGAAACCTACATGTTTCAGTATGACAATGTGTAAGGGTTATTGTACAAAAGATCCACCAGGATAAATGTGAGTTTTTATTGCTTTCGAGTATTTACGCAAATAACCAGGCCATAGACAAAGAAAACAGGTCAAATGATAATCCATAGATAAAGATAATCAGGCATTCACTGGATCACGGATTAAAAAAAGTGCGCACAAAATGGAAAGTAAAAAAAGTTTTCAGACGGTTATAATACGTTTTAGCTAGTTCAGTCTACATTAAAAAAATATGTTGGACGATAAAAAAATACTTACTGTAATAGTAACTTAGGCTGTTCTGATTTTGGTTTAAAAATGCTTTAAGAAACATAATTATAAAATTAAAAACCATCATCAGAATACAAACTAAATAAAAAAAACATTATTTCGAAATTATATGTGCTTACCGGTCTATAACTTATAAAATAAAATAAAAGTTGTTATTCTTTCAGTGATATATGATGTTTTTTTATGTAAAACCAAAAACGGACATAATATCTAGCAATTTAATACTAGAAGCATTTTTAAAGGAAAAACAGAGTAAAAAAAAACATATCCTAAAAAAATTAGCACCGTCCACGAAAAGCCTTAACTAAATACGACTACGTAATAAAATATAAAACCATGTAATAAACAAATATCAATTTTATTCAGTTTTAATGAAAACAATCATTATATCATGTTATTTTATGTTTGTCGACTGTCACCATTCATTTGTACTACTCATTAATGTTTTAGTCATTCAGTCCGTCATTAAAATACCAAAACCAGCCAAGTGCGAGTCGGACTTCCGGAGTCGCACGGGTTCCATACCATATACAACATTAGAGACTATATAGTCCCGTATTTATCCTTTGGGTACGCAACCCTAAAAGTAAGTTTTTTTATGTTATTCTTGCACAAGAGATGTTCTATCAGCCCATTGGAACACTGACCCACCACAGAACGGTGTCACAGAAAATAAAATAAATAAATAAATATCAGGGGACTATGTAACACCAATTGACCTAGTCCCAAACTAAGCTCTACGCTTGTACTATGGGTACTAGACAACGATATAAATACTTATATAGAGAAATACATACTTAAATACATAGAAAACATCCATGACTCAGGATCAAATATTCGCGCTCATCACACAAATATCTGCCCTTGCCGGGATTTGAACCCAGGACCGCTAGCTTCGTAGGACAGTGACATTATAAAACAATTGATTTGACACTTCTAATGACTTGAATCATAACGTCACTGTGACAGAGTTCTATGGTGGTTCAGGGTTCCAATGGGCTGATAGTACATAATTAGAGATGACAACCAAGTCTATGTCAAATTGACGAAAGGAGTTTTTGAAAAGATTTTAAGATAAAAATCATGCTTAGACGTTTGTCTTAAAAAGCATATTATATTATTTACTGAGAAAAAAAACTATCAGTATTTCGACAAGACCGATCAGTAAGCGACACATAATGGACCCACAAGAGATACAACTGCTCACTGCCCAAAGCATCTGGAAATTGCTGGACGCAACGGGCCTTTGCGGTGAGCTAAACAAACTGCTACAAAATATCAGCAAAGGTCGAAGTGGGTCACAAGGCCCATCTCAACCCCCCCAATAATAATAATCAGTGTTTCCTACTGCCGCTTTGGACACAGGGTCATCATATCATCTGAATATCATTTATTGCGATATGTGTTAACAAAAGGTTTAAAAAAAACTCATGTTTTTTTTTATGGCATAGGAAGGCAATCGAGCTCACATTCGCATTCACAAGACTGCAAGTGCACTGCCAACCCTGAGGACTAAGATGGAATGCCTCTATGCTAGTCATTTCACCGGCTGTCTTATAACCAAACCGGAACACAACAATGCGAACACTGCGAACATGAATGAATGTCCAACATAAACCCTGTTAGAGCACTGCATCTGGTCAGAGCCTCTATTCAACACGGTAAAAACCATATCGTGTTTGAGCTGTTATCGTATGGTCATCGTTTTGATAACTCTTATTTACCTGACAGTAATGGCCGCTGACGTCATCAATACCAAACCTGTATGACGTCATTTGGTTTATAACCGTGTTTTGTTTTTAAGTGACGAAGATAAGACCATGCGGCGTTTAAGCTCTTTAGCCATTAGCTGAATGTTTATTTATTTTCTCAATAAATAATGAACAGTATAATAAATCGTGGTTTATGTACAGGTGTTATAGTAGGAATTTTATAAAATGCCGGAATCCAGTTGAGAGCAAATCTTTCAAACAATGGTTTTGTTTCTATTGTAAACTCCAAACGCGAATTATCTGTGCAAAATGAAAGGAGATAAATTACAAAATAATCTATTTGAATATAGACTTTGCCGCCTAACCTAAAAGATACAAATTGTAATGACGGAACAAGAAACTGTACTGTATCTCACTGTTGCTAACACAGGAGATTAATTGAGTACCGTTCTCAATTTCAAAAAGTATTGTAGCGATTGTGCTATCATTTCAATTTGTACCTTCAAGCTAAGGCAGCAAAGCCGCTATTCAAATTAATTATTTTGTTATTTATTTCGGTCCATATTGCACTGATCATTCGCAGTTAGAGTTTACAATAGAAACAATACCATTGTTTGAAATATTTGCTCTCAAGTGGATTCCGACATTTTATAAAATTCTTACTATACAGAGAAGTCATATAAATCCAAGCAAAACGAGGTCGTATCGCTAGTTTGGAATAAACAGTAGTTACTTATATAAAATCAATGTTATCACTACTGTGATAAAAACTGGAAAGTTTCTATCTGAGTCATTGTTTTAATATCGATAACATAATGATTGCTCGCAAAAAACCTAATCAGTTCGTTTTCAATTAAAAAAAAACAACGAATAAATCACAGATTTTGTCTGACTGCGGCGTTTAAAAAAATAATTGTTTTATGATAATTACATTAATAAAGCTGGTGTATTTGTTTAGTGTTAATAGTTTCTTACGCAAGCGTTAATTCCGTAAGATTCTTACGAGCCAGCCACGTCTCAAATAACCATGAAATTTTAGGTACCTCTTTAAAAGCAATTGCATGTTATTCCAAATGAAACCTGTTTTTTTTTATATATTCACTTACTAAAAGTCCTAAACTAAATGACTACGAATTTAAATACGTTTAATATCAAATAACTTAATGGAAATTGAAAATTCGTCAAGTGGTTTTGCATTTCGTTTGCTAAATATTTAAAAAAAGTAGAAAAACTTTACGTTATTATTTCAGACGAATAAGCTTAAAATAATCATACGGAATGATCGCTTTAAAGTTGGTAATAGTTTGTTCAGATGGTACTAAAACAGAAAAACTATTGCAGCCGTTAAAAAGAAGCATCATAATTGTTTTTTTTTCTTACTTTTTTATACATACCACAGTCAGAGGACAAATTTAAAAAAATATATTTTTTCCACTTAAAACTAATCCTTAAAAATAAAAATCCAATCCATAATACTTGCATCAAGTAAAGCTTTTTAATTTTGAAAATTCATTTCCTCTTAAAAATTAACTTATAATTAAAATTATACTGAAACATAATCTGTTATGAAACAATCAATGTCTGTAATTTTAATAGGAATAATCACTGATTTCTTATAATCATTTATAAAGTGTAAATAAATCAGATTTATAAAAAAAATTGGCAAATTATTCATAATTTGACATTAAAGCGAAAAAAACTGATGTTCTCAACAAATTCGACATCCTGGATAAAAAATCCAATATGAATGAAATTTTCGGGTCGAGTTACATAAAGCCATAGATTTAATATTATAGACTAAACTTAAAAAAGAAATATTTACCCAGCAGGAATTTTAAACATATCACTTATCCCAAAAACGCCTAACCCTGATAAGTACAACCTAATATCAATCGGGCATTCAATAATTTAATTTATTATAAAAAACAGATGAAGATTTAAGATGACTGCCCCAATATCTCGGCAAAGAGTTTATACTATGCAGAGATATAAACCGAAAACCATAATTCAAGAGACCATTTTGACAACTTAACATGCACTAGTGTTGTCATTTACGGTTTTCATAGCCAAGTATACTCATGCTTTTTTTATGTCATGCAGAAGTCAAGTCTCCTTGGAGGAATTCAGGTCGTCAAGCTGTTCTAATTAAGTGAATCATTAATTATCCTGTTGATTATTATGATTTTCCGAGAATTCCCCATACATATGGAGATCGTCGCATTACTAAAATACATCATGTTTCCAAGATCTATAAGCTGGGACATGTCTCATCTCATCTCTGTTGGTGGGTGGGGATATTTTTGCCCATCGTCCTTTCCATCACGCCTGACTATTCTATCAAACTAGTCCAGAGAATTATGGCTTCTAAATTCAAATCCCAACTATAGCATTCCTCACGTGTATTTGACTATCTAAATGTATTTCTTGATTAAGTTGTTTATTTACTAGAATAGACCGCCGATGAACTTTACTACGTAGATGATTATGAATGCTTATGTATAAGTGTATATAACTAGTTACTTATCCAGGCGGAAGGTAGCTGAAGAGTCTGTACTTGTCTCTGATGTGAGGGCGTACGTCATCCTTCTGTAAAAGAAATAATAATTTAGACAAATAACAACAAAAAGCAAGCTTTAAAAAACTTGACTGTTTAAATGATCATTCGAAATGAAAAATGATGAAAGAAACTTAAGAAACCTACAAATGGACCCATAGACAGTTCGTGCAGTGTCAAACATATTTGGCAGAAGTATTTATGTAGTTCAATCTGGTTTTGGTAAGATACGCAGTAGAAGTTTAATTACTGTTATATTATTGATTTAATTTGCACAATTAGGCTAAGATGTTTAACAGTGTATATTAGTGACAGGTTGCAAGCCCATCGCCTAACAGTACTGCAAGCCTTTATTCCCTTAGTCGCCTCTTACGACTTCCACGGGAAGACATGGGGTGGCACAATTCTAAGCCGGCATTGTGGTTACAGAGTTATCAACAAGTTTTTAGAGTTGTTGGTAATTCTGTAGCTCTGCCTACCCCACTCTGGGAATGAAGGCGTGAAGGTATGTATATTATTGATTTATTAATTTATTGCCTATTTATCTCCATTCACTACACTGAAACAATCAGCTTTTAAGTCAATGCGAGCGCACTCAACCAGACGGCAAGTTAGATTTCATTAAGATGTTGTTTACCGTCGCACGCAAACTTGGGATCCAGCGTTGCAGCGCCTGCGCCGCAACACGCGCCGAGCGGACCCCTTCTGGCGCCAGGGTGCAGCACCAATGCTTATGTTTTGTTATGTTAGGTTTCTTATGTTTAAGTTAAGTTGGTGAAGGTGCTCTTTTGATTCCAATATTTGTTCCTTTGCGGCGCTCTAGAAACTAAACGCGTGGATTGATTTTGATGATTCTAATGGCAATCTCGTGCGTGTCACTAAAGATATGATAGTAATTAAAATTGAAAATGGCGGCAACCAAACGCCATATTGTAAAAAAGAAATAAAAAATGTCGACTATCTATGACTAATGGGGTATCAATGAATAGGTATTTAAAATCTTTAGATTTCTTTCATTATTTTTAAATTTAAACGATCATTTATGATTTATAACGATTTAAAGTTGGTAAGCAACAGTCAGGTTGTCTAAAGCATGAGACGTTAATCTGGGAAAGTACTGTCGTAAGCTGCAGCGTATTTTAAAATTACCGTCCTCGTAGCGAGTCGAATGCTCTGTCCCTCGCAGACCTCATAGTATTCTTACAGAGTGCAAGGGACCGAGCATTCATCTCGCCAGCGAGTACGGTAATTGTAACTCATGGTAAGGGTACAGGTGCCTGCGGAGTCTCGTGTTGTATTGTCTGGCATGGATTTTAACTTTTTCTGCAACCATATTGATATGTATGTATTTGTGCATCTGTCTTTTTTGTACGTACCGTGGAGAGGTGCTCAAGGAAGGGCAGCAGTTTGAGCAGCTCGTTATCGCTGCGGTCCACGAACCAGCTGTCGATCGGGATGCCGTTCTCCAGCTGGTAGCCGAAAGCCTGGGGAAAACAATACGGTTAGGGCTCCTCCAGTAACCCTTCGTATTTCGGACGGACACGCCCATTTGCACCCGTCGTCTGCCGCAAAATGGCGCGTCAAACGTCAAATTGAAATGTAAATGAATGTCTATGGTTCATTGGCATTGGAAGAATAAAAACATGTTAAACTCTATAGGTTTTTATTTTATTTCAAAATACAATACAATGTTTAACGTGTGACCTTGCACTGATCAGAGCTAAAATGGGGGGAATGGTTGCACAGTGATCAGGGCACCCCTTGTAAGATAAGATTGACTTTTAAATTATTATTTTTTACTTTATTCTGTATTTGTGTTGACTTTTAATATTATCATTTAATTTTATTTCTGACGACCTCAATGTAACTGCATATAATTTGACATGCCATGTAATTTATACTGTGTTATATTGAGTAATAAAATCTGAATCTGAATCTGAATCTATGCTTAGTAGCAGATCTACTACGAAATGCTCTGCGTGCCTGTCTGAATTTAATTTGAACCTTATTGTGAAGCTTTTTAGGGTCAAAGTTTATTGTAGGTAAGCCAATAAATTAATCAAATTGACCAAAAATCGCTCTTAACATAAAAATATTCAATATAGCCGCTATTTCTGTGGGTTTGACGTAACGTGAAAGGTCTGGTGACCGCGTCGCCACACTGAGCCGTCAACAAATTTTCTGCCTACCGCATACGAGAGGTTAAACATAGTATACATTATCATTGTACTGACACCAATACTACAACTATAGGAGATAATTAACCAAGGGATGAAAGTGATCCATTTCATTCCGAGATTTCTTTTTTTTAATTTAATATAATAAAGATTACAGTAGCATATTCTAATATTACTCGCCAAACTGTTACGTTTATCGGCGAGACGCGCTCAGTTTTACACTATTTAACTTATCCTTATATCTAATCGGCTGCTAAATTATGTTTAGTTATACATAAATAGACACAGCGGCGTTCATATGTGGGTATGTAGGTGTTCGCTTCCCGACGACCGCAGGGTCCTATTTAGGGTCCAGTTGATAGTGTCACCCGAGTAGAACACTCCACATTTCATTTCGATTAAGGAAATAATAACGTCGCATGTTATTGTCAGGATACAAAGAGTACGTCTATGGTTTGAGTTTAGACACAATTTTAAACGAGTTTTTGAAAAAGTTCGAGTTGTTTCGTAATGGCTGCATAACATTCTTCCATGGAGTAAATAATCAATAATGGCCAAGTTTACCAATTCTTTATTCTAAATCACTTCCCACGACGGTAACGAGATATGGAGTATTTTCCGAACAGGAGAGATGATACGTTTAGCTTACCTGAGGACTGTTGTCCACGATGACAGTCTTGCGGAGATCGCGGCCCAGGATAGACAGGTCCTTCACGTAGTTCCCGTTGACGAGGAGGCAGTGCTCCCGGAACAATCTGGGAACAAGGGGCATACTGGTAATTATTTAAAACTTTGTACATTAACGGGTCAAGAAAAAAAAACGGTCAAGTGCGAGTCGGATAATGGGCTTGCGTTTGACTTCAGTCTCACCTGATGTTAAGTGACGACGAGGTCGAAGGTGGTACACGCTTACCCAGAAAATGCCTATTCACTCTTGCCTTGAAAACACCAAGGTTATATGATTCCGGGAATACAGACGCAGGGAGAGCGTTCCACTCCCTAGCAGTGCGAATAAGAAACGACGCAGCAAACATAATATAATTGGAAACGTAGGTTCTTAACATGTTACCTATGGACCTAGGTCTAAACTCGTCGTCACTCTTTCCAAAGGAACCTAACAGATCCATAAATTACCTGTTCATAGTAAAATTCTGTTTTGTACGACTTCCAAATCTATGGGTACTTTGTTTTCCATTTGAAAGAGTCACGACCTTTAAAAAGAATATGTGATGAAAATGAAATGAAAATGAAAAGAAAATAATTTTCATTTCATTTCAACACATCTCTACATTCATCAACTTCTTCATGCACGTACGTCCGTTTCGGGTGCTTTTGATGTGACCCTAATTTAGTACAATTTAGTACTACCGACATTTCCACTCACTCTCGCTCGCCATACTTCTTTCGCAACTATTTTTTCATCCATACTTTCGAAAAAAAAAATGGTTTTTCCGATGAGTGTATGTATGTGTGTTGTGTTCGTACCTGTACTTGATCCAGCGGCGCGCCGGGTCCAGCAGGTTGAGCAGGCGGTCGGCGTACACGCGCTTGCTGGCGGTGAACAGGATCACCTCGTACATGCGCGACACGCGCGCCAGGAACTCCGCGAAGTGCGGCCGCGTGCGGACGAACACCTGGGAAACATAAAAGGTTCAAATAGGTTTGATTGGCCATGTAATCAATAATCATGCATTGTAAATTGAAGAGATTTAAACGTTAAAATACTTGTTCTTTGTCCAATCAAGCGAATTCGACTCTGTATTATTTATTTTAGGATAGTGCAGGCTGGCTCTATTTCGTGGCCAACCCGTTAACCCGACTTAAATGCATGAATATTCTATTCCTGGGAGCGCTAAAAGCAGCGTACTTTAAACCAATAGATAGAGCAGCTACATTTTCTATGCGTTTGAAGTACACATTTAGTGTTCCCCAGTAAAAAAAGATCGAGTGGATTTAAGTCGGGTGATCGGGCTGGACACGAAATAGTGCCAGCAGGCCTTATCCACCTGGGTATTCTCGATCAAGGAACGCTCATACTGTGAGATAATTTTTTTCTCAATCATTACACAATCTAGCAAGTGCCAACCCATTTTGGAATCGACGCTAAATGTGCCATCTTTTTAAGCTATTTGCCAAAAATTTGTCAGTAGAGTCACTTCCAGTTGGACCATCAATTAATTTTAAGTACATGGTTGGGATAACATCATCGAATTTCATATCATCCAGCGCTATTTGCTGCTGTAACCATGATGTTATATTATCTTAACATCAATCACGAAGGTTAGGATAGACTACTAAAAAAAAACTACTCATGTTTGTCATGCGGCGAGAAATGCCTTTCGATCTGTGA
Source organism: Acleris emargana (assembly GCA_927399475.2). Lineage (NCBI taxonomy): Eukaryota > Metazoa > Arthropoda > Insecta > Lepidoptera > Tortricidae > Acleris > Acleris emargana. The sequence continues at coordinate 2,639,520 of OV656863.1, read as the reverse complement.
TGTATTTTTTTTCCAAATTAAAATTCATATTCATATATTTATTTGCAATAATTAACGGTGTCGCAGCAGTGCATGATATATGGTCAGTCGAGTCTGTGAGCCATCATCGCCGTGATGATCTGATCTGATCTGATCTCTCTCTCTGACCTTCTTTTGATAATTCTTTTGTTGAAAAGTTTCGACTAGAGTAGTGCCGGCACCCGAGCCCACTCACCGTGTAGCGGCAGTCCTGGAACAGCACCGGGAAGTGGAAGCTGGCGTCCGGCAGCTCCTGCAGCGAGCAGTGCACCAGCGTCTCGTCCAGGTCCAGCACCTGGGGAAACAGTTACCGTGTCACTCATGCGATAACAAGGCGTTCTCATGAGGCGAATCTGTCGGTCAAGTAAGAGGTGCCACATGGGCATTCCCAGTGCGTTGCGGCGTCGCCGATGCGTTGTTCTACATATGAGTTAGAACGACATGCCACACGATTAGAGAATGCAATTTCACCGGTTATTAGCTGTTTTAATATGAAAATAACTGGTTAAAATCGGTTATAACCGTTATTTGCATTCCCTACACACGATGCGTTAAATACGTGCGTCTTTCTATGTTAGAGACCGTTTTCACTTCACGATGACGCTAAAAAAAACACAATGGGCAATTATGTATGGGATGGATACGGGATGCATGTCTACATATTCATAAGGACCCAAAAAAACAAAATACCTATCTTAAGTAGATGAATCGATGGGAATTTCTTCCCATCGATTCATCTTCATTCATCGGAAATTCTATGAAAAAAAAACCTTTCAAGAGCCAAGCAAGCCAAGAATGTGTTCATTTTTAAACAAGTTCCATACAATATGATTATGATTTTCCAAAACCCCATTCATATGGCGATCGTCGCCATAGTAAAAATACATGTTGCCAAGATGTACAAACTGGGACATGTTATCATCTCTGTTGGTGGGTGGGGACATTTTTGCCCATAGTACTTTGCACGATCATCGTCTGTTCAAAATTCAAAATATTTATTCAGTAAATTGGCCACATGAGGGCTCTTTTACACGTCGGTAATAAGGAGTGAATCTACCAGCGCTTCGGACAAGACCATCATTGCGGAGAAGAAGCGCCGCAAGAAACTCCAGTAGAAGGTAATTGTTGTCAATTAACGCGCGGGTGTGTGTGTGTGTGTGTGTGCACTGACCAGGCTGAAGTCGGGGCTGGTGCGGGTCTTGAGCGGCAGCGCGGGGTGGCGCGCGCGCAGCGCCCCCGTCGCCACCGTCTCCAGCGGGGGCAGCTGGACACAAATACATACATTGTTGTACGCGCCGGGAAATGGCCGATACATAACCGAGTACAAGGCTACAAATAATCGAACAGGCAGACTTACATATGTGACCCACCTCAGGTCAATTTGACATTCTACATCAATAAGGTTGAGTTTCCTTTAAGTTACAAATGACTTGGCATCTCTAATGACGTTGACGATTTCATGATTTTTTTTATTGAAAATCAATCCTATAGGGTTAGGTAGAGCATATCCAATAGGTTTGCGAATTTCGAGAAAACATACATACATACATTAAATCACGCCTGTGTCCCAGAAGGTAGGCAGAGACCAGTTCTTTCCACTTGCTACGATCTTGACAAATTTCTTTCGCTTCTTCCACATTCATACATCAAGTCATGCACGCACGTCGGTTTCGGGTACTTAAGATTCGGTCCTTTTCCAGTATTTCTCCGATTTAAAGATAAAGATAAAGACATTTATTCAGTAAGAAGGCCGCACGGGCACTTTTACACGTCAAGAATCTACCAGATACGCAGTAGTAGTTTAATTACTGTTATATTATCGATTTAATTTGCACAATTAGGCTAAGATGTTTAACAGTGTATATTAGTGACAGGTGGCAAGCCCATAGCCTAACAGTACTACAAGCCTTTATTCCCTTAGTCACCTCTTACGACTTCCACGGGAAGACATGGAGTGGCACAATTCTAAGCCGACATTGTGGTTACAGAGTTATCAACAAGTTTTTAGAGTTGTTGGTAATTCTGTCGCTCTGCCTACCCCACTCTGGGAATGAAGGCGTAAGTTTATGTATGTATGTATGTAATCCCCAAGTATTCAAAAAAAGTGAAAACTCCGGGTAGTCAGAAAATAATACCTTTGAAGATAATATGCTTGATTTGAGACGGATAACTATAGGATCTCCTACTGACCTGCTTGATGAAGAGGTACGGGTCGAAGGCGTCGACCCACGAAGAGATCTGCTCGCAGTCCACTCGGTTGCTGCACGATGAGATCACGTCCGCCGCCTCCTCCTGCAACAATAATAAACCAATATTTTACCATCAGGTGGCCTGTATGCTCGTTTGCCTTCCCATGCAATAAAAAAAAAAACCGCTAACAGAAAGTTAGCGACTTCTCTCCGTAACCATAACATACCTTAGGAAAGTTACGATTTCTTATAATTTATCATATTACACATTTATTGATGTTAACAATTAAAAGTTAAAACTAAATTTATTTTAATTAAAATAAAACTAAGCTACTCAAATATTAAAGAAGTAAATAATAACCACCTCTATAAAAAGAACACCCCCTCTAGCAGGTCCGCTCGCGGCATGGTCCCTATGACACTGGCTGCATTACCTCTCTGGATAGCTAGCCCAATCCTTTGGGAGAGGTAAATCTTATTTTACCTCCCGAAAAAGAACTAAATCAAATTTTCATTATATTGTACCTCAAGGTCCGAAGGCGGTTGCTCATCGTGACAGTTCAGAGATGATTCATCAGCTGTGATATCCGAGGTGCTCTGAAAACAAAGATCATTAAGGTAGGTATTATTTTCAGAGTTCTGTACATGAAGGTCAGCCCAACTGAAGTCTGCTTTACGTTCAAAATAATGTGGGACGCCGATTTCAGTTTGATTGACCTACCATTTCTTGAAGGAGTAATTTTTTGCATTATTGAAGGCATTTTTTCGTTTTTTGATACATTTATCCTTTGTTATACATATTTCATGTTGAATAAATCTCTTCTTCTTTTTACAATGGGCCCGTCGACCCCTTTTAGTATCTTTAAAATTCCCCTCTTACACAATCAGCTGTTCCAATGTGAACTGATCAGCTGTTCCTCACGATGTTTCGCGACAGCCTCGTCGGTAGTGACCCTGCCATGAAGCTAGCGGTCTCGGGTTCGATCCCGAAAATTTGTGCGATGAGGGCATGTATTTGTTCCTGAGTCTTGGGAGTTTTATATGTATTTAAGTATGTATTTATCTATATCAGTAAGTTTGTAGTTGCCTAGTACCCATAGTACATGCCTAGAGCTTAGTTTAGGGCTCGGCCTATTTCTGTGAGATGGTCGACTAATATTTATTTATATTTATTTAGTTAAAAAACTACGGTCAACAACTTTAATTGTTGAGCACCTTTAACTACCCTGTCGCAGAAAGGCAATCGTTAATTTTGACAAACTTTATTTCTTTAGACTTTTTTTTTATGGCATAGGAAGGCAAACGAGCAAACATGCCACATGGTGGTAAGTGGAAACTGTGACCCATATAGACATTCGCATTCACAAGACTGCAAATGCACTGCCAACCCTGAGGACTAAGATGGAATGCCTCTATGCTAGTCATTTCACCGGTTGTCTTATCCCCAAACCGGAACACAACAATGCGAACACTGCTGCTTGGCGGTAGGTTAATGGATAAGATGGTGGTAACAACCCGGCCCAAGGTCCTCCCACAAGTAACACAAGTAAGTAACTTGACATTGTCATTGTGACAGGGTTCTATAAATCTGTTCAACAATTAAAGTTGTTGACTATACATGGTGGCGGGCTCGTCATATAAAAAATCTCGCCTTACCCATCCCTGTTGGTCTCGCAGGCTCTGGGTGATCTCATGCAGGAACCCCTCGCTCGGGCTCCTGGCCGAGAGCGCCTCCAGGCTCGAGATGGCGCCCTGCGTGTCGACGGTCGACGATATTTCACACTCGCTCGAGCGAACGTAGCCGTCTTGCTCTAGCATGCTGACAAAGTCCGGCTGGAGAGAGACAGAAGGATTAGTAACTGGAAGGTAATATTTGAAGATGCGTTTAATGTAGTAGGGTAACAAAAAATAATATAACGAGTAAAAGAGAGGCATTTATATGGAAAGACTTATAAATAAAGAAGACGGCATCTTTACTTTCTATCTCACTCTGCATATCGTCGGTGATAGTGCAATACCGCGTTACTAAAAACATCAGTTGAAAAATGTACCTTACTGACTTGCTTGCTAAGGTGTATTTTGCATCTTATTTAATTTGTTAGTTACCTGATATTGCCGTATCACTTGTATCGGATACGATTTTTCAAGGCCAATAGTGCTTTTTTACTAGTTTATTTTGTGGGTTGTGTTTATGTGTGTTTAGGTTTCGTAGGCATCGGTGCGGTGATCTGAATTGTTGTATTTTAGGCTGCAAAAGTCACATTTATATAGCTAGACTAGCTAGAGTCTGGCCAAAGAGTGGAGACAATAAATTGGCGGCAAATTATCACTAGCTGGTTCAATAACACGTAATGCATAACGACTGTATAGATATGCGTAAACGTGACAGCTTGTAGGGTTCCTAACAAAGAATGAAAAAACTGTACCCTTATAGGATCACTCGTGCGTCTGTCTGTCTGTCCGTCTGTCACACACAATTTGCTCCGAAACTATTGGACCGATTAAGTTGAAATTTGGTACGCATATCTACAACAGTAAATTAATGGCCCTATCACATATGTGCAAAGCAATTTTTTTTTTTTATACTGGTCATTTTCAGAGGATATAAAATAAAAAAGTAATGCAAACCCTACTGTGTCACATATCAAAGGAAAGGGCTTGTTATGAGAATCTCAAATATATTTTTGTTATTATTGTAAAATAAATAGTTTTGATTTTATTCATGAAATAAGACGAAAATTGACCATACCAAAAATTTTGAAAAAATATACAAAAAACCTATAAAAGATCTACCAAAAAAAACCCATGTACCAGTACCCTCTCCACGCGAGTTCAACTCGCACTTGGCCGGAGCCCGAAAACAAAAAAAAAAAAAAAAACAAAAAAAAATTACATACTATAACATCAACCTGAACATATTTCTCGTCACTGGCCAGGAAGTCCGCGCAGTTGTCGTCGGTGGTGGAAGTAGGTTGGTACATCTCGAGATCATTGCTGGACTTGCGGCGCTTCACCACTCTCTTCTCTATGGATTTACGAGTTTCTTCTTTGTCTGTGGTCATTACCTTTGGAGAATTAAATAAGTTGTTAGTCGCTTCGTGGGACATTAAAATTCATGAAAAAGTTTTGAGACTTCAAAAAGTTTTAATTTTTGCTGTGTGAATGGATACAATGCTTTATGAACTATTTAAAAAAGTAGAATTGCATGGTAAGTAATGTATATAGAATTAAAGTTGAAAATGATTATTGAATCCTAATTTGAACTATCTTTACATCATGTTCTAAACTTTTTAGACAAAAAAATGTGATAGTATTGTGGTACTACAGGGAATATGCATGTTTTTTTTTTACAGCTTCAATTGAAGCTGATTCATGTAACAAACAGATCACAAAAATCATTTTTTGAGTAACTATAAAAATAACCAAGATATAAGCCAACAAAGATTTGTTCCTATCTCTTTCTAGAAAAACGGAATTTTACATGGAGTTTATATGGCCGCAGTGCACAATGACGTCACGGTGCACATCGGATCTCTCTGTCTAATTAGAAGTTTGAAATGCTTATAACTTACGTATTTCTTGACCGATTTTAATTTTAATTTCCGTTTTGGTGATCTCTTTTACGGTATTTTCATATTTTGATGAGAAATGCGATTTTTAAAATCCATGCATATTCCCTATTGCGACCCCACCGCTGTGTTAAATACGGGGTCGTTGCGTAAACAAAAGACGGGGTCACTTGTGCCTTTTCTCTGTAGGAGGGCAGAAAAGGGGGCCACTTTTTCCGTTAAGTTGATAACTCGAAGGTCAATTGTTAGTAAACTATGTGATATATCCTATAAGTTGTGTTTTCATTTGTAGTACAAAAAAGCAACGTCCGATTTGACGATAATACTTTAGTTTATTAGAAAACTCAATGACAGTAATGAGGGCGCCACTGTACATCCGGCGTACGCTCGGCGCAGTCTTAATTAATATTAAGAAAAAAATTCAGTACCTTTGCAGCGCGATCAGCCAAATAATTGATATCCTCATCTTCAACTGGCAACTCTTGGTTGATGATCCTGGCACACTCAGCTATAGCCATGAAGTCATTCAAGCAATCAGTCGGAAGACACAGCGATGACTCCACCTGAGTCTCCGAATCAGACTCTTCACTTTTTGGGGATGGAAAATCAACAAATGTCGTTGTATGAGGCTCATACATCGTGACATCATTATCGTCAGTGTTCCAGTTGTTCTGCTCAGGCACTACCGCTACTTTAATTTTGGTTTTCTTCTTCGGACTCTCATTAGTGGAACTGACAGCGATTTTGCTTTTCGAAGACGGAATTCCAAGCTGCCGAACCTTCCGTATGGGCGAACTGTTCAACGATGCAGATTTTTCATTCTTATCCATCCGTCTTGTTTTACGGGGAGAACTAATTTCATCGCTTTCAGATTTCTTTTCGCGATTAAGAGAACTGTGTCTTAATTGTGCGGTTTTTGTTGTGCGAACATCTTTAACTTTTGCTTTGGAAGTCGTTGTTACTTTATCATTTTGAGTCTTATCACTTCGTAGTTTTGTGGTGGATGTGACTATATCCTTGTTCGAGGACCTGACTACGGTCTGGAAGATGGGTTTCTTTGTGCTTTCTTTTATCTTCTCTTTGTGCTCAGACTTCTCCATGCTTTTAACTAACGTTCTAACCGGCCTGGTTTTTAGTTTCTGCGAGCGAGTGATACAGAACTGTTCAGAGTCGCGCTGTAAACCATTCTTGGCTGTGTCCCTCTTCAGAACCTTCTTCCAAGCAGGGTTGGAAGGGGACAAGCTACTGTTTAAGGGTTTCACCTTTAACTTTGTAACTTTTACGTTCCTCTTTACCGAGAGGGTCTCCCTCTTCCTGCTTCTTAACCGCATCGCAAGTTCAATGACAATTTAACCTGGAAAGTTAGCAAAGTTTAGTTAAGTTTAGTTATTAATTAACAAATGGCAACAGGAAAAATATCATTCTTTCTCATAAGTATAATTTTCTTAAAATTTCTTGTTGATTATTATTTACTAATGTTTGCTACAACTGCTTTGGACTAATAGGTCTGCTTTGGTCAGAATAACGTCAGTTTGTTTGTTTGGTGTAACCCCTAGAAGAACTAGCTGTGAGTAGAAAAGACCATGTGGTGTTTAAGCTGTTTTATGTGGCAGCATAGAAATAATACACCTCATGTGGCGGCGAGCTTGCGACTCAGAATTTGCAAGGTCAATTTTAGTCACCAGCCATATGCTTTGGGGATTGCGGCTTTAGTCACTTGCGGTGTAGCCGAATTGTTATTTAGACAGTCGATAATAGACCCTGTAAACCCCACAAAAATCATACTTTTTTGCAATAGAGGTTTTATTAAAGTGTGCAAAAACAATTTAGGTTATGTGACAACAAATTCAGTACAAGCAAAGCATTATCAAAAGTGTTGATTAGCATTTGACCTACAGACAGAACATACATCACATATCAGATTAGCAAATTAATTTATTTACTAGCGATTTCCCGCGACTCCGTCTGTGCAGAAAAATAAAACATAGCCTATGTTCATCAGGGATAATGTAGGATTCTTATGGTGAATTCGGTCCAGTCGTTACAGAGCCTATTCAATGCAAACAAACAAACAATCAAATCTTTCCTTTTTATAATAAGCGTAGACTAACTTTTGCCATACTTATTTGTTTACTAGCTTTGCTTGCCCATCTGCATAATAGTTGAATATTTTTACATGAAATATCAAATTATCTGGGAAAAAGATATTCGGCACTCTTTTAAGTTTGAAGACTGAAGGCCAAAGTAGTGTCATATGATATGAGATAGTGAGAAAACTGCTAGAGAACAGAGAAAAGTGGCAATTACTCCACTGAGAAGAGGATAGCTTTTAGCCACTTGTATGTGGAAAGTGAAAAAAATACTAGTTCTTGTATCTTCAGATTACGATACAGCCCAAAAAATAGCCTTAAAATATGAATAAAAACATATTCAAATTAGTTGAATGATGGTGAAAAAGTATGGTTTACGTTAACCCGGGATAATGATTATCTGTATTCTAAATTTGTTCCACATTAAGTCGCAGCCATTTAAGAGTTACGATAAATCGTCGGCCTAAAGTGTTAACCTGCTAAATCCATTTTTAGGATTTAGCAGGTTTGCACTTTATTTCATCTATTTAGAATGCAAATCTGCTAAATCCTAAAAATGGATTTGGCAGGTTAACACTTTAGGCCGACGAAATGGAATATCGTCGGCTTAGAGTGCAAACCTGCTAAATCCGTTTTTTGGATTTAGCAAGTTTGCACTCTAAACAGATGAAATAAAGTGCAAATCTGCTAATTCTTAAAAAAGGATTTAGCAGGTTTGCACTCTAAGCCGACGATATTTGATCTGCTAACATACACACGCTACAGAATACATACACAATTTTAAAAAGAAAAGAAAAGAAAACTGCACTGAGATTGGTTTTAAGTAACAATTAAGAATTTTATAGTTTAAATTTAGAACTAATCATTAACTTCTTGCCTTCTTTAAAAAGTGAAAATAAGGGGATTAAATAAATAACAAACCTCTTGAGTTTGGAATAAAAACTATACAAATAAGTTAAAAATAGAAATGAGTTTTTATACAATTAGATTGACTTACTAACTACAATTTTCTATTTATTATTGGAAAATTGCTCATTGAAAACTTGAGATCTCAATACCTATGTTGAATTATTACAGTTGAAGTTGCAAAATATTCTGAAACTCAGTTCATCAATATAAAATGTAATTTGAATTTAATATTCAGAACATAACATGGAGTGCTAATGCAATTTTTATTTTCAATAGCTTCGTTCAGGAAAAAGCAGCAGTTATACATCGATGTAAGAATATTCAAAGACGGAAAATCGTGATAGAACGTATAGAGAAATAATACTTACATGAACGTAATTTGCAGAAAAAAACCAGTTCTCACTCCATGTATCACTGAGAAATGTAATAAGTTCTGCGATATCACAAGCAGGGTGCAATAAACATAACGCAAAGCCCCGAAAGTCTTTGTTTCATACAAACACCCTTTTATTTTCGTCCCAAAAAACTGCAGCGGCGAAAACAGTTCGCGCCTTTTTCACAACACCGTTTTAAGGGCATTTCATAGTTTATTCTAAAGGATTTAAAGTCCAAAACACTTTTCAACTCATTATTTCACAAATATAAACACTAATTCTTCTAATTATGACAAATTTACTACAAATTTAGCATCGAGAAAATAAAAAAGCGGCACGGGCGAATTTATCGATTTCTGCTATTGCTAACCCGACACGAACACAAGTAATGCACTATATTTCATTTATTGACTAATAAGCGAAACTGTTATAGAGCGAAAAGGTGAACTTAATCGCTGTTACACGCGTAATTACATGATAATTTATATTTATTAAGAACAAAAGCCAAACAAATGTCAAAATGGCGGCGTTTCTTTTTACGATCTCTGCAATTTTTCTGCAGAGGGCGCTTTGTTCCTTCGCGCATGCGTTTCGCAACTGCTTTCGTGATCGATAAATAGGAAATGGAATTTTAATTTAGTTGCATTTCCGTGTATTGGGTTCATCAAACTAAGTTACATAAAGCTTACTTAGTTACCATTATTTTGAACGTTATTGAAACGTTTGATGTTAATCGACGACTTTTTGCATATTTATTATTTGATTTGGACGTCTATTTTGGTTTTTACTTGAGAAGGAAAGAAAGGCAGTTCAGGGTTCAGGGAGATTAAAGAGACTTGCGTTACAGACATAGATCAACGAGTTTTGGCGAAGATTCGTGTTATCAAGCATCTCACTTTAACATTAAGAAAGAAAATCAACACAAAATCTTGTCACAGCAGATGTGACCGCAGCGTTATAAATAGTACTTCGCAAATATTTTAGTTATGCAAAAAAACAAAAATATACTACATTTGACATCATTTGTAGAATTTTTATTATGAAGCGTAAAGTGGAGCATGAATTGAAATAACATAAAGATGTAATGCATTACTCGTACATCGTATTTAGTTCTAAATTCGAAAACTATCGTCTTGCTTTCTCAATTAGCTTGTATTGGTGAGTACTAAACAAAACAGAGGCCCTACTTTAAAAAAACGAAGCTCCATTCCTTTCTCTCGATTTAGCCTCGAATGACGAGTGAAAGGGACTCGTCACCAGAGGTTTTGAGTCTAGTGTTTCGTGGTGACCATCCAGTACGACCAAAAACGATGTTTTAATTCCGTGAACTATATTCACTACTGGTGTTCGCGGATTCCAGTTGCAGGAAAGTTTAATTTTCATTACCAACATGACAATACAAGAGCTATAGATTTTGAAATTAGGATTGCTTGAACGCTTACCCATAATAGCTGTCTTATGTAAAATACTATATATTACGAATATTACCCTGTCTTGCAAAGTATACTACTTAAAAGTTAAAACCTTAAGTTTAATTTTCTTATTACTTAAACTACGATATTTTCGTTCTGAAGGTTGGCTACAGCTCTTTTTACTGTTTTTACTTACTCCATTATACACTGACCACAGCAAGCTGTCATTTGTTTGGCTTGGCAATACCGTGAAACAATGGAAACAGACAGATTATAGTGAAATGTCAAGTCAAGCGTTTTCGGATTCAAAATATTTCATTCGTTGTTATTGTCGTTAGTTACTTGATTTTTTTTATTACTTACAGCATCTCATTTGTTTCAAGTTTATGTTTATAAAAGTCTCAATAATACGATGTCAACTGCATCAGTAACGTCGTCTAGAAACGAGGTGACTACGGACTAGCACTACACATATTGTAAAATATAATGCCCTTTGAAAGTTGATTTAAACTCAAATTTATTATTTTCCAGCCTGCCGGTTCTGAATTACCCCTCGAGTTGGACTCCCTTCGCACATTAAACAAGACATTGCAAGCATATTTGCAGCATTTACAGATGTTCAAAGAGAATTTAAAGGCCATGAATGAAAATTGTAACCAACTAGCTAAAGTGAATTCACAATGGATTGATGTCGTAAGAATGAAATGACCGTTGGGTGTAAATAATTATAAGGTTTTCTGTTTAAAATTGTTTTACTTATGCTACTGCTTTAATAAGCGTGTAGCATAGCATGCGAGGTTCCATCCAGGATATTTATATATATATCCTTGACTGTTTATAAAATTAATAATGTGTCTGATCTATTTTCTTGTGAAACAGTCAAAAACTTTTTGTATTTATTATGCCAATGAAACTGTTTTTGTTTATAATATTTAATTACAAATATTATTGTATTATAGTTTTATACACTTAACAATATTTGGATGCAAGTAGCTTAGCAAAATTGAATTGACAGACTAAAGGTGATTAAATTATTCTCAAGTGGTCACCTCCATTTCAAGCATCAAATTTGGCTCAAAATTGGATTGTCGCCAATTTAATTCTGCACTGAACCTTTATTCTCTACTCTATGTTGCCAACATGTAACAAACTTTAGCACATCAGATTATAGTTAGACATTGTCGCTATAAGAAATATCATCGTCACTGTCACTACTTTGAGTGTCAGAATCTGATTCCGAACCATTATCATTACTTTTTTCTCCGGACTTAGTTGTAAATTCATCTATAGTACCCTCTAGGAAACCTGCTTCCCAATATTTCAACTGAAATAGTATGCTTTTCACATCGGTCTATTCCCACTAGTTCTACCGACAGTTCTATTATTCAAAGGACGAAATTGAATAAACTTGCAATAAACGAATTTGAATTTGAATTTGACTTCAGATAATAGAACGGACTTTAAAAAAATAAGTCTCACTAGAACTGTTCATGAACAACGTGTTTTTATAGTACAAAACGATTTTACTTTTAATATACATATATCGCTCATCCAATAGAATAATGACATAATTGCAAAAAAATCGGGTTTAGAGATTTTACCGTCATAAGTGTTCTAAAGGTCAGGTCTATCGCGTGGAACAATGACATAACATGCATGCTAAAAATGCAATTATGTCAATATTCTATTGGATGAGCGATATGTATATGTAAAATAATAATGCAACCACTACGATATGTCCTTTTGTGAAAAGCAGGTAAAAAAACTACTTATTCCGATCACTGATTATTATTTAATACAATTTTTTCATCAAGTGTGAACGCCTGAAAAGGTAAGGGCTTAGCGAGACTTTATAATAATAGTGCAATTATGGAACACCTATACATACGTACTGTACAAATTCTTCACAATAAATTGATTTGATTTTGATTTGTAAATTTTTCAATAATGGTTTTAGTGAGACTAAATTATTTTTTAATAAAATTCCAATAGAACTACTGGGAAAAAATCAGTCCTACTAGTTCTATTATCCTTTCCGTAAAAAAAAAAAACTCACTATTTCTATCAGTACATCTGTCAGTAGAACTAGTGGGAATAGGCCTTTCACATCCTGTCCAATCTGAAACACTAACTAAAGCGGTAGCTTCTGGTATAGTATATGTGTCTGAAGGATGGTTAAATCTGATGTCACTTCTTGATTGCGTATATATGTTGCTGTACCTTGCTCCAGGCCAGTATCCATAGGGATCAACTTGCACATATAAGGTGGATACCAGAGAACACTTAAGAATTTCATCTATCTGATCATAGAGGAAGTACATGATCTGATATATTTTATCTTTTGGTTCATTTAATTCTATTAAATTTAAATAGTTAATCTTTACAATGTGAAATGAAAGTATTTTAAACGGAATCGAAGCGGCTAGCGCTATCTACAATACGATTTTAATTTATTTGACCCTCCTTAATTTTGCTATCAATAGATAGCTATATTTCCATATGAATCATCACCGCATGATTGTTAATGAATGTAATAAGCTTTTTGACGACAGATGGCGCCAGCTGTACTCGTTTTCAATGTGAAATTAAGTATTTTAAACGGAAACGAAGCGGCTAGCGCTATCTACGATACGATTTCAATTTATTTGACTTTCCTTAATTTTGCTATCAATAGATAGCTAAATTCCCATATGAATCAACACCACATGATTGTTAACGAACGTAATAAACCTACTTGACGATAGATGGCGCCAGCTGTACTCATTTTTAATGTGAAATTAAAGTATTTTAAACGGAATCGAAGCGGCTAGCGCCATCTAATATACGATTTCAATTTATTTGATTAATTCTCATATGAATCATCGCCACATGATTGTTAACGAATGTAATAAACCTACTTGACGACAGATAGCGCCAGCTGTAGTAATTTTAATGTGAAATTAAAGTATTTTAAACGGAAACGAAGCGGCTAGCGCTATCTACAATACGATTTCAATTTATTAGACTCTCCTTAATTTTGCTATCAATAGATAGCTAAATTCCCATATGAATCAACACCGCATGATTGTTAACGAATGTAATAAGCTTATTTGACGACAGATGGCGCCAGCTGTACTCGTTTTCAATGTGAAATTAAATATTTTAAACGGAAACGAAGCGGCTAGCGCTATCTACAATACGATTTCAATTTATTTTGCTTTCCTTTATTTTGCTAGCTATTGATAGCAAAATTCCCATATAATTATGAATACTAATTTTTACTCGCGTACATCTGGAAGGTGAACTACACTGAAAACACGAGCCGAAAGAAATGTACTAAAACTTAATGCGTCCCATTCTAGTAAAGGTGACCATATCGCTGCTTAAATACAAAAGCGCCACAAATCAAAAACAAATATAGTTTGATTTAAAACAAGTATAAAGCATTCCGAATTTAAATGCAACACAAACACATTTTGTTTTGTATCGCTTTTGTATTTAAGCAACGATATATTAATTGCAATTTACGGACAAATTAATTTTACAAGCCAGTGGGGCAGTAAATGAAACATTTTTAACCGACTTCATAAAAGTAGGAGGTTCTCATTCGTCTGTATGTTGTTTTTTTTGTATGTTTTCGCGCGAGGTAATTGACAACAATTCATTATGTGCTAAGGTAGTAAAATAAAATACCGTTTCTAGATTTCACACTGCTGATTACAGTAAAACATCTTAGCCTATTTGTGCAAAACGTGGTTACTGAATTGTCAACAACTTTTTGAAGTTGTAATTCTGTAGCTCTGCCTTGCCCACTCTGGGATTACAGGCGTGAAGGTATGTGTGTGTGTGTGTGTGATTACAGTAAAAATATCTTTGGATATTTTTATGCAGTAGTTTTTTTATATTTAGGAAAAACAGTAAAAAAAGTTGGATTGTGATACACTTATAGTGCCATAAGTCCATTTATTAAAAAAATAATAATACAACGTTGCTTCCCAAGAATAGTGACACAAAGCAAAATAGGTTAATTTTGAGTAATTGATACAGATCGCCACCACCTACCAATACGGCACATTTTAAAGCGATTTGTATCAATTACTTAAAATTAACCTATTTTGCTTTGTGTCACTATTCTTGGGAAGCAACGAACTGTCATGTTCATTTTTTATCTGTCTGACGAATGAAACTCAAAGCAGTAAACGCAAAATAGTTTATTTATTTTAATGGCGTCTACAAATTATGTAATTAATTAAATTACGATTAGCCTCGCTGCCCCGAGCCAGGCCGCCCAAGATTGCGCAGCCCAGAAGCAGTAGTGTCGAGCAGGGGGCTGTCTCGTATCAGTTGTGTCATATCCGTGCGTGTATGCCGTACATCACCATCCTACTGTGGCGTAATGTTAGCGGGGGGTATATTTTCCCTCTCAAGTGGGGATACCTGTGGGGGAACAAGCCCAGCCCGGAGTGCGCTTCGTCTAGCCACCAGTGTCGCCTCCAAGGAGAGACCGTCCTGGAGCGTGAGTGGAGAAGCCTCTAGCACAAGCATTTGGTTAAGGTTCCCCACTAACGCCCCAGGGTCACTCGACCAGGGTTTCTCAAATTACCAGCTTCGTCAGCCGTGACCTGCGGGACGGCTGGTACCACTGGCAGTGGGCATATATCAGGATTTACCTGACCGGGGGCACCCCTGGCACACGCCTGATCGTGTGGGGATATCGCGCCCGGTGGGTGGGGGGGGACTACCTCTGAGCTGTGCTTCACTATAGCGTACTCGTCTGCGGGTAGTCCCAACTGTGCTGCCATTTCGGGTGTTATGGCGTACCCGTTGTCCTCCTCAACTGCGGGAGGAGATATACTCACATTCCTAGCCGCGTCGACACGCGTGTCCCTCCTCTTCCTCCGCTCAGACTGTTGCTGATTGTACCTATCAATAGTATCATTGATGTCCAACAACGGAGGGGGAGTAGGATCAGTGCTCGCTGCCAGCCGTGTGATCCTTGACGCAGGCCCCGGCTCCCCGCCCGGAGGGGGGAGTGCCGAGTCGCCACGCCCTGACGACGACATACCGTAAAACAACAATAGCAAGTCCTAAGTTTTCCAATTAGCGCAGATAACAGTGAACAAGTCGTTGTTTTTTACCCGTGTGGTAGCCGGGTTAGAATAGTACCACTCATGTCTTCCCGTGGATGTCGTAAGAGCCGACTAACGGCCAAACCCTATATTCAATCCGCGGACAGATAGGCTTACTACGGATTAAAATTTGACACATTTTGTATGGGCAAATGTCAAATTTTAACCCGAAGTAAGCCTTATCTATCCTCGGATTGAATATAGGGTTCGGCCGTAAGGGAATAAAGGCTTGCAGTACTGTTAGGCGATGGGCTTGCCACCTGTCACTAATACACTGGGAAACATCAAGGCCTACTTGTGCAAAATGTGGTTACAGAATTGGCAAGATTTTTTAAGACTTGTTAGTTATTCTTTAGCTCTGCCTACCCCACACTATGCAAAATAACAAATTTGTGAACGAACGGCAGCGAATGATTGACAAGTGAGTGACATGAACATGACATCATGACAGTCAGTTCTGTTTATGTTTAAAGTTACTTTTTTTTATTTCATGTCATGCTAAGATCACGACATCAGTATTCCTAACTTTGGATATATTATACGGTCTTTTTAATGACTAGGTATTTCTTTAATAAATTACTAACGACGAATTTAAGTTAAATACAGAAAAACTGAGAAAATTAAATACGGGTAGTCTAATTTTTAACCAGCTATTATAAACGCGAAAAATAAATAACGCTTTTTTTTTTTGAAATGTCAATTTTGGACCGATTTTGAAATGTATTTTATTGTTTGATAGGGTATTTACACCCGAGGTAGTCCCATTGTCACAAAGTGATGAGTTGATCCGTGAGGGATTTAAGGAACTACTTAAATATTATAGGCATACACATAGCGATTTTAGTATTTTCAGTAACAGATCCAGCATTTGAATTTACAAAGTATGATTAGTGATGCGGAAATGATGACGACCATAGATGGCCACCGGAACTCCTCAATGGTACCTATTTCAAGGCTGGCGATAAGATATCTCGATTAAAATAGTTAAGCGATTATGACGAAGCACATTTACATTTTAAAAACACTATGAGTTTACCGCGGCGTTGCTTGCTTCAATAATAATAATAAAAAATCATAATGGACTTCGGTCCCCAGGCATAACACCCGCCTGGAGAGAGCTCTCTATTGTCCTCTCTTCCTACATTGGTGACCCCGACGTGATCGTTATTTTACAATTGACAAGAGAGAATGAGACGTACATGAGATGTGACCGCGGAGTTAGAAAGAAAACAACACAAAGTGACTGTAACTGATTATATTATAAAAATATGTTTACTTATGTTAAACACCCTCTATTCCAGCAAAGGTAGTAGGAATTAGGTCTGTAGATGCTGTGCTGGGTCCCTTCTCTGAAATCAAACATTTATTATGTTAATAAACCAGCATTTGTTTGTAACTCTCTCTGGAACATTCCAATAATCCGATATTATAAGTAGCTAAAAGCTACTATTTTTATATATGTGTATATAGTTTGGTCAAAAAGAGTTTGGAAAAAATGTAAGGGCAAGTTGGAGTAAAATTGGCAACACGATCTTATTTTCACCAAATAACTGTTGAGGCCCTACTTTGAAATTCGAAGATACGTTAGCTCCATTCCTGTCACTCGTCATAAGTGACTAAATCGAGAGAAAGGGATAGAGTTAACGTAACTTAGAACTTCGCTTTTCAAAGTAGGGCATCTGTACTTAGTTATATAAACTAATATCTGGCGATTGCATTTTTAAGATCTCTTGCATTGTACGTTCAAATACACATTTCAAGCTTTCAAATATAATGTGCGATATAGAAGTAAATTATACAGTAAGTACAAACAGCCACCCACTTAACTGCCCATTAAAGACAGATGTGAGAAGATGTAGAAAGAGATGAATATAGATTTTACATAAGAATCTCATGTGCACGACAGAGACATTCTCTCTGTTGATCTTCATTGGTCACTCAGCCGCTCGTTCCCATAAAACCATAATTGCAAAATATCTAATTGCCGATTTACCCGTTTTCTGAAATATGAAATACCCAAAATACCAGACTTTCTTTTTACCGTGTTTCTTTTTATATCGGATTGGCAAATCAACATGTTTTCAAAACATCATGTTCTCTTTAAAACCGAATTCCCATAATACCAGATTTTGATAACACTAGGCCGGCAAAACACAATGTACTTGAAACACCCAGTTTCTTAAGCTACCAGATACTCAAAATATCAGATTGCCAGTTTACGTAGTTCCCAACACACCAGATGCTGATCATACTTGATTTCCGAATGCCTAAATTCCTAAAACACCGGATTTTTACTTTGGTAGATTACATAAGTACGGTTAGACAACAAAACCAACCGTAAATTTCAAATTTTTACTGTCAACTATTTATAACTAGGTACTGAACTTTATCATTAGCAAATGGCTTAAACCGCTGAACCGATTTTAATGAAATTTGGTATGGAGGTAGTTTGAGTTCCGAGTAAGGACATTAAATATTTTTTATCCCGGGAAATTACACGGTTCCCGTGGGAACTGCGATAAACGACTTCCACGCGGACGGAGTCGCTGGCAAAAGCTAGTCTATATACAATAAAGAGACATGTCCTGACGGACTGATTCATCGTCGCCCAGCCAATACTTCGGAAGCTAGAAACATTAAATTTGGATTTGCTTTTGTAACGTAAAGATCCGAAAAGACGGGGTTTTTTGAAATTCAAACACTAAGTAGGTGAAAGAGTTTTTTGCTGTTTTTTGAATCTTGGATTGAATATCTCTGAATAAAATTCATCAGACATGTATTTCAGCATTTTTTACAACTCATCCCCAAAAGAAGAGAAAAGGAGTGACAAAGTTGGTATTTAACGCAAACGAAGTCCTGAAGCACCTGACCGTACTTGTTTGATATTTGATATTCTGGGGATCTGGTGTTCTTCAATCTGGTATATCGAAAATATGGTTTATCTGAAATCTGCTCTTTGAAAAATCTAGTATTACATGATCATGCTAAGGCGAGATCAAGTTCTTTCGAGAAAATTGTGTTTTCCTAATCAGGTTTGTAAAGTATTTCAGTGTTTTGAGATTCTTGTGATTTCGAAATTTGATATTTTCGGTATAAGGTTTTATAGGGAACATGGTGTATTGAGAACATGGTATTTTATAAAACTGATATAAAAAGGAACATAATATATAAAAATACTGGTATTGTGGGAATCTAATATTTTGGTAAGCATGTATATCGGCAATTAGATATTTTGCAATTATGGTTTAAAGGGAACGAGCGCACTCAGCTGTGTGGGCGATTGTACAGTGTATGAGCACTTAAAAGGTGCTTCGGGTTTGTACTTCTCTCTCACCGGCTCTTAATAAGAGTATGAGAGCGAGAGAGAGAGAGAGATAAGTATAAACCCGAAACTCCTAAAGTCCCAGATAGACGAGCGAGTAAGTACGCCGAACTTATGGCTCGGCTACCTTACTAATTCTTCTAAAGGTAAACTCGAGCGAAAAAGTTCGTCTATCTGGTACATAAGCGTTATCGCACTGTACGGATTGACAAGAAAAAGATTTATAGCCCTATGTCCAGCCTTGGACATCCTTCAACAGATAAGACATAAGATTTCAAGGGGAAAACGTGACGAAACTTTAAATTTATATGCGGCCTTTTTGTTAACTGTGGCTCGTCATGAAAAAAAGAAAATGAATTAGTTACCTACGTTTAGCTTCCTCAAGGGGCGCTGATCTGGCTGTAGGTGAAAAGAAAGAATGAAAAGAGTGTCGTTTGTTCGCTTTATTGGATAGAAAAAGTACAAAGATTAAAAAAAACATGACAGTTTTCAGTAAAGTTATCTAATACAATAAACACAGCAAAGGTTTTAATAAAGATTTATTACAGACTTGATGTTGGAAATTAGGGTGCACGTTATAATAAGATATAAGCTGATATGTTTTTTAACACCTGTGGAGGTTGTCATAATTTTTATACAGCACTTACCTATCATACAAATGGAATATTGTGGTGTGTCACACGGAATCCCGTATAGCAATCCGGTTAAATGTTCTTGTCTGTCTAAATTCAGACAAGGGTTGTCGGTTGAAAAATCTTCGTTCAGCCAGGGCGGCATCTAGCGGAAAAAAGTAGAAACCATCTAATTAGTAGTAATTTAATTTTAATTTCGAAATTATAGGTTAAAAAATAAATCTTTAATGTAGTTACAAAATTCGCTTAATATTTAATAAGGCGTGAAGGTACATAAGAAGTGGAAAAAGTAAAATTGCTCTGCTTAGTAAAAAATATTTTAATAAAATATTTATTCGTCCAATAGGCGGCCTACTACAAGTCGATGTGAGTACGGTATGTATGCCATTTTACTTCTATTCTCCCTCTACGATTTTACACGAGTATGAGTGAAAAGGACAGTATCGCACGCGTATTAAGTGACGTTTTTTATAGGTACAGTCAACAGCATAAATAAGTGATAATTTCTGTACCTTGTCGCTTTCAATCGTTTCGCAATTTTGTAAGTATAACATTTCATACATACATACATACATTAAATCACGCCTGTTTCCCAGAGGGGTAGGCAGAGACCACTTCTTTCCACTTGCTACGATCTTGACAAATTTCTTTCGCTTCTTCAACATTCATACATCGAGTCATGCACGCACGTCGGTTTCGGGTACTTAAGATTCTGCCCTTTTCCAGTATTTCTCCGATTTGATTCGAAAAAGTACGCCTAGGGCGGCCCCTTCCGACCCTTCCACTCACTTTCGATCTGTATATCTCTTTCGTCAATCTTCTTTCATCCATCCTTTCCAAATGACCGAACCATCGAAGCATGCCCTTTTCAATCTTAGTCACTACATCTTCTTTTATTCCACATTTCTCTCTGATTTTTTCATTTCTTACTCTATCAATCAGTTTCACACCACACATACTACGCAAAGAGCGCATTTCAACTGTATTTACACGACTTACATGCTTGTCCTGCCACACCCAACATTCACTACCATACATCAGGGTAGGTGCCAGCACTCCATTGTGAACAGCCAGCCGGGCTTTTTGTGAAACGCCCTGTCTGCTTACAAAGGAGTACAGGGCCCCATTAATTTGATTGCCCGCATTCACCCTCCTCTCGATATCCTTCTCACACTTACCATCTCTTGTAAACATACTTCCCAGGTACACAAATTCGCTCACTTGTTCTACTAATTCACCATTTATATTTATCACGCACTCAGTCATCTCCTCATCCTTCTCTATCACCATGACCTTGGTCTTGGTAACATTTACTTTCATCCCCTTTTGCTTAAATCCCTCATTCATCACTGTCACCATCTCCTGCAACTCAAGTACCGATGGGGCAAGTATAACTTGATCATCGGCATATAAGAGGCATTTGATTAGCAACTCTTGCACACGCAAACCCTTATCATACCCTTTCAAATCCCACATACAACTGTCCATGAATAGATTGAACAGCCATGGTGAGGCAACACAGCCCTGTCTAACACCTTTAGAGATGTTAAACCAGGCCGAGTATGCGCCATTGATTCTGACACAGGCTTTGGAACCCTCATAAAGGGACCTCAAAGCCTGCACCAGGTTGCTGCTCACTCCATACATAGACAGCACCGTCCACAACTCCTTTCTATCTACCCTATCATAGGCCTTTTCCAGGTCCACAAAAGCACAGAAAACCTTTTGGTTCACCGCCAAGAACTTTTCTGTGATGGACCGTAGTGAAAAGACCTGATCCGTACATCCCATTCCCTTTCGAAATCCCGCTTGTACATCCCAGATTTTGTCATTCGTAACATTCAATACCCTTTCAATTAAAATCTTCGCATATACTTGGCCGACAACACTAAGGAGGCTGATACCGCGGTAGTTTTTGCAGTCTTGCTGTGATCCCTTTCCTTTATACAGAGGGACGATAACGGCCTTGACCCAATCTTCCGGGACTCGGCCGCTACTCCAACATGCATTGAAAAGACGGTACAACAGACTACCCACCACGCCATCTCCTCTCCTCAGCATTTCTATCGACACTCTATCACAACCTGCTGACTTTCCCGCTTTCATACTTTTTAAAGCCTTCATTATTTCACTCATACTAATCACACTTTCATCTTCGCTACTTGCATCTTTACTCATGCTTTCTGGCTCACGACAAATATCTTCGCATTCAAACAAGCTTTCAAAATAAGTTTTCCATCTATCAAGCATTTTTTCTTCCTCACATATTAAGTCTCCAGACTCATCCCTCACCGCGTTTAATTTAGTTTTCTCCGATTTCCCCCGAGCCGAATTAATCAAGCTCCAAAAGAGTTTAATATTCGACTGGAAGTTGTCAGAGAAACTCCTGTCATACTTTTCATTCAGTAAATCTTTCTTTCTAGCCACAACGTCTTTCACTCTTTTCTTTGATCTATTATACTCTTTTTTCTTTCTGTCGCTTAGATCTTGTCCTGGATCTACAGCTACAAAATCCAACCAACACTTTTTCTTCTCTTTCACTACATCATCTACCTCTCTATCCCACCATTCCGGTCGTTCATTCTTGCGTTTCCTTCTTTTTACTACACCACATACTTCAGTGGCCGATTTGACCATTCCATTCTTCATAATCTCCCATACATTATTTACATTATTCTCAACTTCACTGTCTTTCATCTTATTAACACATTCAAAACAATCTTTCAGCTTTCTTACGTACTCATCTTGTATAACTTCGTCATTCAGTTTCTCTACTTTTATCCTCTCTAACGCAGTGGTAGGTACGGGAACACGATGGCGCCAACGTGTGAACAGACCCCTTACTCGTGTTACCACTAAGTAGTGATCTGAACCTACGCTAACTCCTCGAAATGCTCTGGTATCTACAACTTTGTTACGCAACCGTTCATCCACAATCATCAAGTCTATCATAGACTTCTCATTCTGCCGTCTCCACGTATACTGATGAATCTCTTTGTGATCAAACAAAGTGTTTGTCACGCAGAGATTCTTGGCCAAACATACATTGAGAAGACATTTGCCATTCTCGTTCACTCGCTCATCACCATACTTACCCAGTACCGATTCAAAACCATCCCTTTGCACGCCTGTCCAACCATTAAAATCGCCGAACAAAATAATCCTCTCATTCTCCTTGCATTTTGTTGAAACCTCATGCAAACTTTCCCAAAACTCCTCCCTTTCTTTTTTCGATTTATTCGTATCTGGGGCATAAGCCCCAATTACGAATAAACGGGTGAGACCTACCTTGAGTCTCACCCAGAGAAGTCTTGGGCTCACACATTCATGCTCTTGCATACATTCAGCCATTCGCTCTGTGAGTACGATGCCAACTCCCTGACGACCGTGCTCGGATGCTCGGATTATGCCAGGCTACACTCTTTCCGAAGATGGGCCAGGTAGGACCGTGGGGATAGGGTCCCACATTATGGTCCTACACGTCTGGGAGAGGGTTCAGGGTGTTAGCCGAACCCTCTCTCCTTTGGCGCAGGTGCCCCAGCAATAGGCTGGGGCGGATGGGGGGCACCCAGTGGTGGCATAGTCATCAGCCCACGGTGCCCCCGTTAACAGCACATTGGAGGTTAACACCGGAGAGGTTTTAGACGGTTTGCTTCCACCTCAGCTCTCGCAGGAGACTGAGGTGGTCGAGAGTCCGTCTAATCCCCCCCCCATTACCTACCCTAGCCGGGGGGGACGATACGTCATGTAATTTTTTCTCGGAAAAAAAGAAAAAAGAAAGGTAATATCAGCAGGCCGTCCTTTTCTATCTCATTATATGTTTGAGAAGGATGGCAGACCTGCCTCGTGCAACTTCGGCGAGAGTATAAATTACATACATACATACCTTCACGCCTTCATTCCCAGAGTGGGGTAGGCAGAGCTACAGAATTACCTACAACTCCAAAAACTTGTTGATAACTCTGTAACCACAATTTGCACAATTAGCCAAAGATGTTTAACAGTGTATATTAGTGACAGGTTGCAAGCCCATCGCCTAACAGTACTACAAGCCTTTATTCCCTTAGTCGCCTCTTACGACATCCACGGGAAGACATGGAGTGGCACAATCCGCACAATCCTAAGCCGGCAACCACACGGAAGTATAGTATAAAAATAGTGACTTACAAAGACGCCAATCGGGTGCTCCCCAAAGTTTTTGGGTTCCGGTATTCGTTTATTACTGAAAGGGTTGGTCCAAGAGTAAGACACGGCGTCAGTGGCCACGTCTTTTGTCATATTCAGTCGCCCGGAAATCCAAATGTGTTCGACGGCTGTAAAAAAAAAAGTTGAACATAGAAGCTATATATTTTTGATAAACGTTATTATTGAAGAATGCAGGATAGTTCAGTAAAATGTGTTTTGCCTTTTTCCACGCTTGTAGTCATCTCGCGGAAAGGCAAAGTATTAAACATGGTGTATGTTAGATTCTATGAAGAACTAAGTTCGAAACTTTGTATATCCCATTCCCATTCCATACATTTGTCATTTACGACCAAATCGACAGTGAATCGAAATTGATCGTGTATTAATGTTTATTTTTATGGAATTGAGAAGGAAAACAAGCAGGCCACCTTAAGGTA
This sequence comes from Acleris emargana, assembly GCA_927399475.2. Taxonomy (NCBI): domain Eukaryota; kingdom Metazoa; phylum Arthropoda; class Insecta; order Lepidoptera; family Tortricidae; genus Acleris; species Acleris emargana. The sequence goes on along the minus strand of OV656863.1, from coordinate 2,615,275 downwards.
AGTGAACTCAGAAGGCTATACACATTTTAAATCTCAGAGGCCCTACTTTGAAAATCGAAGATAGAAGTTACGTTATCTCCGTTACTTTTCTTTCGAATTTTACGATGACGATGAGAATCTCAAGAGCGCTAATAATATCCATAAATGATAAATATCTTGTAAAAAGTATCCTGTTTTTGGAAACACTCCCCTTTTTTAGCAATCAATCCAAGACCATGGCTCTTTCCGTCCCTTACAGGAAGCGGATATAAGAGCCCAATGCCTTTATGTTGTGCCTTCAAGATTTTTGTTTACTAGCGCCACCTACCGTCCAGTAGCTAAACTATGTCCTTGTTATTTTAAATACACAATTTGCTATTCAACTGTAGATGTCACTACTGAAGATCAAAGTTTTTGCATAAAAACTCCCCAACAGACCGCTCTATAATCTTACATAGTATATTTAATTTGTTTGTTTGGTGTTTTATCGTCGAAGGAATGTTTTACTTTTTTTACGTTATTATTATAGAAAGATACTCGACAGACATACAATAAACATTTTTATTCGTTTTTTAAGACAGACTTACATTTTTAAAGAAAACAGAGGTGTCAATAATATTCAAACTTCAAACGTGATTTAAACCAAAAACCAAGCCAAACAGCCTCAGTCAAAAGAAGAAGTTAATAATTATTAATTACATTACATTTAACAAAAGCGCTCTCTAGCGGCGAATAGCATAGCTATTTTCAAATTGTCACTTACATCAAGTTCCACTACTAGAAACAAGATGGCGGTAAAATAAAGAAACTCACGTTCTTCCTTATTTTCGCCCATAACTAGCAACAGCTGGGTCAATACTTCGGATGTGTCAGGAGAAGCAAGCATTCCTTTCATCTTCAGGCAGTTTTCATAAGCGTGCTGCCAGTACAGGAGTTGCTTGACAAGAACGTAGTAATAGTAATCATCGCTAGGTGGCGTTGTTGCCGTTCGTAATGCTGGTGAACCTGAAAATAACGGCATAAAGGGCGTTGGGTAAGTTTGTATGAAATTTATTATGTTTTTTTTCAGCGTAGGTACTCACTAGAGAGCTGTAACTATAACCAAAGCAGTTACAGTAACGACCTTTTAGTAGAGCTCTGCGGGTTTTACCTAAGCTAAGCTTTTCATTCTAATATGAGCTACCCAAAAGGATTTAAGAATACAGAAATTGTGCTGTCCATTCTCCGATGTCCTCATTGTGCGTTATAAAAATGATTTCCTTAAATTGTCTATTCTTTGCGCAAATGAAAACATCAAGTATCACCATAACGACGTCACAATTTTACGTGCAACAGTAATATGTGCTCTACTTTGAATTCCGTAATTCGAACCTCGTTTATTGCTATCCCTTTTGCTTTCAACGCGTAACTTATTCGCAAGAAAGTGACGATGCAATCCGAAGTTCGAATTACTAATTTCAAAGTAGATCCCCAGTGACGGTTCGCTACGCTAGTGAATACGGATTTGTACCTTGATTAGATTACCTTGGTAGCAGATAAACTGCATCTTCCTCTCGCAGCGCGCCTCCATGAACACCGGCGCGTGCGCGGTGTGCCGGTCCAGCTGGAGGCAGCCGCTTTGCTTGATCGCCGTTCTATCCCTGGATCACAAAATAGGTTTTGGGACCTAGTGGAAAAGGGTAGTCGACTTAACTCGTACTAAAAAAGGGCATACCTATACATAAATGGAGACTTAAACCCTTTTTTACTTGATAATGTATGTATGTATGTAAACTCTTTATTGCACAAAAAAAAAACAATTACAAGTAAATTCGTACATAAACAACCATAATCTGGAGACTTATACTCTTTTTCAATAGGGCCTAGTGTTGCCAGCTTTTTTTAGATTGGTAGGTACCTGTCTGACGAGTATAAAATAAAAGTATTAACAAATAAAAAAGTATTCTTAAATTTAAACATTGATTTTTTTGAAAACATTTTTTTTTACTGTAATGAAATTTCACGCACGTTCAGAAATTTCGTAGAAGGCTTGATTCTGCGTTTTGGTCATAAATTTGGATCCATTCCACGCATACCTAACTCAGAAATAAAGTATTTTGCGATACATACTTTAAATCACGCCTGTTTCCCAGAGGGGTAGGCAGAGACCACTTCTTTCCACTTGCTACGATCTTGACAAATTTATTTCGCTTCTTCCACATTCATACATCGAGTCACGCACGCACGTCGGTTTCGGGTACTTAAGATTCGGCCCTATTCCAGTATTTCACCGATTTGATTCGAAAAAGTATAAAGGCAAATAACGAAGGATACGTTATTGCAAATTGTGGTTACTGAATTATCAACAACTTTTTAAAGTTGTAATTTTGTAGCTCTGCCTAGCCCACTCTGGGATTACAGGCGTGAAGGTATGTATGTATGTACGTTATTATAAAGTATAATTGACAACCCTAGGACGGATGGACAACGTAAATATATTACTACAATTTGTGTGAGATTGTCCCCTGATATTTCATCATCATATTTTTTTTATATCCTCACCTCATGGGCGGCCACTCCCCCTTGCCAACGTCGCTGAAGGGTCCGACCTGGAAGATGCTGGCGCCCGTGTCCACCCACTGCCACTTGCCCAGCTCGCCCCTGGCTCCGACCCAGGCGTTCTCCATGCCTAGGGAGTCAACAGGTTACTGACGCATTCAGAGATACATTAGGATGTCGAGGGATTAACAGGATCGAGCGGCTTCGGACATACTGAGGAGTGAGGGAGACAAAGTCATTAGAGGTCTGCAAACTTTTTTGTCTCATACACCACTTGGCATTTGTTTGGCATATTGGGTGCACCTGCTTACCTAATATTTACATTATCAAGTAAAAACCAAGCAAAATCAATCTTCGGGAATTTTTGCAAAGATAACTGTGGAAGTCTAGCCGGCAAAAAATTGGCGCGGAAACATATATATTTTACAATGTAAAAAACTACACACAGGTAAAATTGAAACTTAATTGATATAGATAATATTTGTTTATTTATAAGAAACTATTAAATAAGTAAGTATATAGGTACCTACTATCTAGCGGTTACTCATTGTCAGTATTACGCAAGCACGTGACAGTATGTAAGTATTTGAAAGATTATATTCTAATTTTTTTATAGTAGGTACATTGTTCAACAAGGGACTAAAGTAAGCCATTATGTTATGCAAACCTCACCTAAAGTAGGTAAGTCATTATAGCCATCGGCTTACCAGCGGGTTATAATGAGATTCAGTACTATATTATAACCCGGCGGGTTAATAATGATATGTGGATAAATCTTTATGTAGTCGACAGTACTTTTTGATTTAAAGCCAATAATTTACAAAAAAATACCGTTCGCCCAATGGGGGCGTTCTCCGAAGTTTATTACTCAAAAAGTTTGAATAAATCCTGGCGTAATTACTTATATTTTATGGATAAAATAAAATACACACATACATACATACCTTCACGCCTTCATTCCCAGAGTGGGGTAGGCAGAGCTACAGAATTAGCAACAACTCCAAAAACTTGTTGATAACTCTGTAACCACAATTTGCACAATTAGGCTAAGATGTTTAACAGCGCATTAGTGACAGGTTGCAAGCCCATCGCCAAACAGTACTACAAGCCCTTATTCCCTTAAAATAAAATAAAGTGTTCATTATTCAGTTTTTGAGAAATAATAAAAAACTTTGAAAATCCGTATTAAAATTTAGGCTAGTCAAAACGGGCCGTATTGCATAGAAAATAAAGTTCAAAACAAGTATTTTCTATTGTGATTACCAAGTATATTATCTTAAATACGGAACTTGCACTCGCACTTGACCGGTTTTTTTTGGTACGTACCTTACGATAGTTTAGATTGTCTAAGTATAACACTATACTCAAACTGTTTAGGTACATAAATAAACGTAAACAAAAAAATCACGTGACATAGTTGGTCAGCCAATAGGAGGCGAACATTGATACGTCAACGCTCGACGGAACAGTTTTGATTGGCTGATGAGTGATGATCAGGGCCACGTGATTTGGTTTGTTTACATTTATTTAAGTACCTAAACAGTTTGAGTATAGTAAGATTTGCGGGTACGCACTTGGTCTTATTTTCAGCATAGTCGTTCCGAGTTTCTTCAGGCATTTCATTGTCTCTATGTTGGCTAAGCTGAAAAATAACAATATTTTAAGACTAAAATTTATTTCTATCCTGGATTATGGGAACTGAAACCTAACTTGTAAGATTGCTCAAAAAATCAGTAAAGTATATTATTTTAAAAATGAAGATTTGGGACCGTGCAAGTATTGCGTAAACACTGGACCCGATTCTACAGTGGCCTCTAAACTTCCTAATAGCAGCTGTCATAATCAAATGACAGCGCCATGACAGCGCTTATTGGAATCTGACGCTTCTTATTTTAGGCGGTCTTATACTTTTTCAGCTTGACATTCTGGAATAGCACTGGTTAAATCTGCCGTCTAAACTAGGTCTTAAAATTAGAAAATTTAGTTTTGGGCTATTTAAGCGATGTGCACGTAGAATCGGGTCTACTGTTTCCTATGCTTTGCTTATTTTTGATGACATAGGGGGTGCGGGTCTAGATGATGATTACGTTTTTTTATACATTTGCAAAAATGAGTATCTGTGTATCTGTCCTGTTCACCCCGGACCTCTGAAGTGAGCTTAACGTGTTCACACACTGTCCGAAATTACTTAAATTTTAATTAAATTATTAAAAGCAAAATTATATAGTCAAATACTAGGAGTGCATAAGCATTAGAAGTACCTACCTAACCTACAGTCATCCGCGCTGTGTCGGTCGGTCTCTCTACATGAAGATTATTTTGCATAGAAGTCATGTCTATGAAAAAAGTATGGTGCACTCACTTCACGAAAAGTACCACTTTTGGAGCCACTATTAAAAATGATCTGAGTGTAGATTACAGATTGCCAATCCAAATTTCCTGAACTATACTATCCTTTAGAGCCTTTTTTATGGCATAGATAACGCAAACGAGCACACAGGCCACCTGATGGTAAGTGGAAACTGTGACCCATAGACATTCGCATTCACAAGACCGCAATCCTAAGACTGCAAATGCGTTGCCAACCCTGAGGCCGAAGATGGAATGCCTCTAGTGCCTCTGTTAGTAATTTCACAATGCAAACACTGCTGTTTGGCGGTAGGTTAATGGATAAGATGATGGTACCAACCCGGACGGACCCTGCACAAGGTCCTCCCTTGTGCCGTCACTAGTGACCATGGTCTACTAACCTCATCTTCCTCAGCACGCAGTAGGCGGCAGCTTGGTGCCAGTCCAGCCGTCCGTCGTACATCCTGTACAGACCTGTTCTGCAGCGGACAGTCTTCAGTTCGGTGATGGCGTTCACGACACTAGCTTCTAATGATACACATAAATATCTCAGGACAATCATTCCAATACCAATAGACGCAATAGAATCTTCAATGAGGGAGGGGTTAGGGGGGGAATAAATATGCATGGATTTTTTAAACCGCATTTCTCAACAAACTAAAAGAGGACACCAAAAGCGAAATTAAAATTCACATACATACATACATACCTTCACGCCTTCATTCCCAGAGTGGGGTAGGCAGAGCTAAAGAATTACCAACAACTCTAAAAACTGGTTGATAATTCTGTAACCACACTTTGCACAAGTAGGCTAAGATGTTTACCAGCGTATTAGTGACAGGTTGCAAGCCCATCGCCTAACAGTACTACAAGCCTTTATTCCCTTAGTCGCCTCTTACGCCAGTTCGCCATCCACGGGAAGAAATGGAGTGGCACTATTCTAACTAGGGAATGTAAAAACCGGTGAAAATCAAAAACCGGTTAATAACCGCCTCGACGGATTCAAAACCGGTTAACCGGTTTTTAGCCGGTTTTTTGAAAACTATTTGAAATCGAAGTATTAGACGATAGTTTTACTATTCTTGGTTACTATTGGTGATTTTTTGAGCTGTATGCCATTTTTAAATATCGCCCTCTGGTTCCGCCACTTTTATGCAGTGCCATCTCGATCTGTCACGATCATCACGTTAGGACACAACTGTTGTTGCAGGACTTCCATATGGGTCCTTTCTGCTTCACGTCTCGTCAATGATTTCTGTTTCAACTCTTCTCTTAATAAATCTTTCGCAGACATAGAACTTCCGGATAAACCAGATGTAGACGGAACAGGTTCAATATTTTCTGAACTTTGCGACGTTTCTGGTGAGGGGTCAAGGGCTGTTACTGTAATAGCAGTATAGTTGGTACTTTTGCCCAATAACGACACTAAAATAGAAACTACGTATGTCATCCTTGTCATCATGTGGCTCGTGTATTGTATTGGATCGTTCAGCACGTTCATGAAGAAATATAATTAAAAAAACTTCTTGCTATTCGCTACACGAAAAATTCGAGTATGTATTCTTATTTTTTACAAAATAAAAATACGTTTCCCCGCTATATTTGTCATTTTATAGTCTGAACAATATTCTTGGGTATCTATTTAAGGCAATTTACAGTCTTTTAAGGAAAAATTCCAATTCGGTTAATAACCGGCGAAAGTTATAAATAACCGGTTTTTAACCGAGATAAAAAGTTTCGGTTAATCGGTTTTTTGGTTAACCGGTTTACATTCCCTAATTCTAACCCGGCAACCACACGGGACACTAAAATTAACATTTGCCAAGAAACACGGATGATAGGTACCTACCTACAAGCATTTCAAACTGCAAATTAGACAGAGAGATCCGAAATGCACTGTGATGTCGTATATCAGGTCGGTCATATGTCATATCTCTAATATATAAAATTCTACTGTCACGGTGTTTGTAATTAAACTTGTCCGAAATAACTCGACCGATTTTGTGTGCATTTCGGTTAGGTCTGCGAATCGGACAACATCTATTTTTCACCCCCCTAAATGTTAAGGGTGGTCCTTTAAACAATATACATGGCACAACAACGTTTGCCGGGTCAGCTAGTTATATATAAACTCCATGTTCAGTTCTGTTTTGCTAGAAAGAGATAGGAATAAATCTTTGTTGGCTTATAACTTGGTTATTTTTATACATACATACATACATAAACTCACGCCTTCGTTCCCAGAGAGGGGTAGGCAGAGCTACAGAATTACCTACAACTCTAAAAACTTGTTGATAATTCTGTAACCACATTTTGCACAATTAGGCCAAGATGTTTACCAGCGTATTAGTGACAGATTGCAAGCCCATCGCCTAACAGTACTACAAGCCTTTATTCCCTTAATCGCCTCTTACGACATCCACGGGAAGATATAGAGTGGCACTATTCTAACCCGGCAACCACACGGGACATTTTTATAGTTATTTTTATAGCTATTTAAAAAGTGTTTTTTCTCTACTGTTTGTTACATACATCGGCTCTTATCGAAGCTGTGAGAATAGTCATGAATATTACCTATTGTTAAAATCCGAAATAAGATTCGAAAGGACACATGTCCTTGAAATTTAACACTCTTCGACTCTTCGTATCACGTGACCTACCAGTGACACGATTGGTTTAAAACGAAACGAATAGAAAAGCTAGCTAGCGTAATGCATCTTAGCAGGAAAGCTTAGAAAAGGTGATGGTGGACTCAGGTTACGTACCTCGTTCACAGGCGAAGGGTCTCTCCAGCTCACACGGCAGATCCAGGAAGACGGGTTGGTCGTGGAACACTCTTTCCACCGCCACACAGTCGGCGCCGCCTTCCGGTACGGGGACGTGGGTTCGGTTTTGCCACTGTCACAAAAAACAGTATTGCTATATAAGTAGATAATAGATACGATACATACATGTCAACAATTAAAAGTTAAAACAACATACATACATACATAACCTCACGCCTTCATTCCCAGAGTGGGGTAGACAGAGCTAAATAATTACAAACAAGTCTTAAAACTTCTTAATAATTCCGTAACCTCATTTTGCACAAGTAGGCTAAGATGTTTCCCAGTGTATTAGTGACAGGTGGCAAGCCCATCGCCTAACAGCACTACAAGCCTTAGTAGTTAGTTAAAACGAAACTTATTTAAATTAAAATATAACTAAGCTACTCAAATATGATGTAAATAATTCACCACCATAAAAATAGCACTCCCTCCAGCAGGTCCGCTCGCGGCATGGTCCCTATGACACTGGCTGCATTACCTCTCTGGATAGCTAGCCCGAGATAGATACATGTTAGAAAGATAAATGCTTGGCCAACACCTAAATAATTTAATAATAACTTAGTCATAAAAAATATGTAAATATTGTATATTGTCTAGGCGACACGGTTTCTGTAGGAGAATGTATCGAAACTTTTATGCAGGTTGTCTTGCACCGTCACAGGTAAGTATAACTTGTATACTTTCTATTTTTTTATTTATTACTGTTGCTTATTAGTTTTGTGACAATTCTGAGTTTTGACACATTTTCCTGCTCAACTACGCATGAATATATTATTTTTTGGTGTTATGTGAGATTCATTGTTTTATTTTATATAATGCTAGGTTAAGTTTATTACTGTATAATATCATTAGCAATATTTAAAAAACGACTGACTGTTGAGTTTCTTGCGGCGTTTCTTCTCAGCAGTGGTCTCTTGCGAAGCGCTGGTAGATTTTTGACGTGTAAAAGTGCCCGTGCGGCCTACTTACTGAATAAACATCTTTTATCTTTTTTATCTTTTGTTACGGTAGACCCGTTAATATCTACTATAGTTGAACGGGGTTCCTAGTAAAAAAGGGTATAAAGTTGCGGCCACACCAATGCTTAAAAAAAGGGTGTCGGTACGGAATCGCAATGAGAGAGAGAGAGATCCGATCATACGCGACGTTTCTAACCCATACCGTCGTCACCGGATCTCTCTCTCTCTCATTGCAATTCCGTACCGACACCGTTTTTTAAGCATTGGTGTGGCCGCAACTTTGGTCTTCTAAAGATCAAGTGACACAGGGTTTAAGTCTAGTATACTCCGTTCATGTACCCTTTTTTACTAGTACCCCTTATTTCAAGTCATAATGTGTTAGGTCATATTTGAGGTTTGGTGTTCTTTTGACGACGCGCTGGCCTAGTTGGTAGTGACCCTGCCTACGAAGCTAGCCGTCCTGGGTTCAAATCCCGGTAAGGGCAGATATTTGTGTGATGAGCAAGAATATTTGTTCCCGAGTCATGGATGTTTTCTATGTATTTAAGTATACTTGTGGGAGGACCTTGTGCAGGGTCCGTCCGGATTGGTACCATCATCTTATCCATTAACCTGCCGCCAAACAGCAGTGATGGCATTGTTGTGTTCCGGTTTAATGACTAGGATAAGAGGCGTTCCATCTTGGGTACTCAGGGTTGGCAGTGCATTTGCAGTCTTGTGAATGCGAATGTCTATGGGTCACAGTTTCCACTTACCATCAGGTGGCCTGTGTGCTCGTATGCCTTCCTATGCGATAAAAAAAAACTCTATTTAAGTATTTATATCGTTGTCTAGTACCCATAGTACAGGCCTAGAGCTTAGTTTGGGGCTAGATCAATTGGCGAAATATATACTTAAATAAATATATATATAAAAACATCCATGATTCGGGAACAAATATTCGCGCTCATCACACAAAAATCTGAAATGTCACTTTGAAATAAGTAATTGAAACAGTTATCGATAAATTTAATATCGGAAGGACGTCCCTAGTTAATAGACGTTTTTGCCACAAAACTTGGGCTAAGTAGGCCTGATTGTTATGTTATGGTTTAGTAAAAATGATCTTACCGCAGGATACTGATCTATGTTGTCTCCTTCACCCCTCATTATGTCCGCAGCACTCCGTCTCAGCTCGATCCCGTTGGTCCATCGATATCCCAATGGATCATCGGCACCGTGGCGCTTTGCCCCGACCCATATTGAGTCTATTGCTGTAAAAACAAAAGGTTTAGTTTTTTTAGGGTTCCGTATATTCTGTTGAAATAAGATCTATATATTAACACCAGACCTAGGAATATAGGGGGCAAAATTAAATGACAGCTAGGGATTGCCTATATCGATTAACTCAATTATCGATGTTTTTCCCATGTACAGTCAGCAGCAGAGAAAAGGATACCCCCCCCTCCTGGTGAGGATTGATTTTTTTCCAAAACCTGTGGTTAGATTTGATTTATTTTGATTTTTGTGTAGACAATAGTAAAATCTTCAATTCACCAAAAAATCTTTTTTTTTTATTTTTTTTTATATTGTATTATAGGAAGGCAAACGAGCACACAGGCCACCTGATGGTAAGTGGAAACTGTGACCCATAGACATTCGCATTCACAAGACCGCAATCCTAAGACTGCAAATGCGTTGCCAACCCTGAGGCCGAAGATGGAATGCCTCTATGCTAGTAATTTCACCGGCTGTCTTATCCCCAAACCGGAACACAACAATGCGAACACTGCTGCTTGGCGGTAGGTTAATGGAAATCATTTAAATTTAACCACAGCTTTTTGGAAAAACAAACAATCCTTACCAGGAGGGGGTATCCTTTTCTCTGCAGCTGACTGTACTAGTGATCGCTCCAAGATTTGTTTGTAAAAACATTTTTGAATTGAAAGTATGCAAATGAAACAAAATAGCATAATTCTGGTTATTTTTTTTGGTTTAGGATTACCAGATTGAGGATTTTTTAACCTTCACTCATCATCATCATATTTTTTTGTGCTTGTGCATTTCCTAGTGACCGTCCCTTAGCATTTACTATTGTTATAATAAATGATCAGAATTTGTAAGGAGTAAAAAAAATATGATATTTAAGTGTAAAGGTAAAAAAATATTTTTAAAATAAAGAATAACCAGAATTATGTTGCTATTTTGTTTCAATTGCAGAATTATTTTTACGAACAAAACTTGGAGCGATCACTAGTATAATGGGGAAAGCATCGAGCATTGAGTTTATCGATATAGGCAATCCCTAGCTGTCATTTAATTTTGCCCCGTACATTCCTAGGTCTGATTAACACCACAAATACAAAGAGAAGACTAATGCGTTGGTTTAGACGGCAAACGAACACACAGGCCAACCGATGGTAACCGGGATTTAGGTCCAACAGACATTTGCATTATCAAGATTACAATTGCTTCATAAGAGGAGACCACTGCTGAAAAGAAACGCCGCAAGAAACTCGGCAGTCAGTCACTTTTAAAATATATTTAATATTACAATGGTGATGATGATGATAAGTGGGGACGCCCAGCCGAAGCAGGCGGGCAGTCGATTCGGTTAACCGTTCATTCTGCCCTTATTACAATGGTACTACTTAGTCTAGCATTATATAAATCCATAAATATACATACATACATACCTTCACGCCTGTAATCCCAGAGTGGGGTAGGCAGAGCTACAGAATTACAACTTAAAAAAGTTGTTGACAATTCAGTAACCACAATTTGCACAAATAGGCTAAGATGTTTACCAGCGTATTAGTGACAGGTTGCAAGCCCATCGCCTAACAGTACTACAAGCCTATATTAAAAATATTAAATATTAAATTAAAAAAAATGTATACAGAAATAAATTAGTCTCTGTGTGTGTGTGTGTGTGTGTGTGTGTACCATGTTACATTGGAATATTACACTACTAAAATACACTATCATAGTAATATACTGTAGGTACCATTTCATTAATTCCATTTTTATTTTAAAGCACATTAGGTACGTTATCACTTTTAATACACCTCCAAATCAAATCAAATCAAATCAAATCTCTTTATTTTGCCTAAAATGTGGTACAAAGGATGTTACAGTTGGACAAAGTCACACACATGTTACCAGTACCTGGCATGCAAAAATATCATAATACAATTTAAAGCAATGTTAAAAATGCTTCAGGACTACATGTGTTGATAATATAATATAACTAGTGTTTTGAGCCATTCAGATATACATTTTTTGCATGTATACAGTTGCAATTGGTACATCAATTTTCGTTTATTTTATTATACAAGTAAGCTGATTATGCTGCCAATTGTTCTTTTGCAAATGCTGACGTAGTTGCTGAGACGGCATGTATGGCATTTTTGACGAACTGGTTAAAAATTTACCAGGTTTCAAGCCCTGCGCACCCTGAGGCACACGTGACCCTCGTGGATCAATTGTTCCAGACTTGAGCCATTGACGTCATTTCGTGCGTGTGCTAAAGGAATCTACACAAAGGATTGGCTTCATAAGATTGTTCAAAAGAGTCAAAGGGCATTGGAGAAGACCATGCTCAGAGTTTTTCTGAGTGATTAAATCAAGAATTAACCAAAGTTACGTAGCTTTAAGAATTACTGGACTTAAGTGGCAGTGGGCGGGGTCAGGGACATTTTCGGTCGTCCACTTAAGAAAATATTGGCTTGTTCGTGGCAGCTAGCTAATCCTACAGCGTTCAGGTCGTTACGCGTTGAACGCGCAAACGAATATCAACCCAGAGGTCGACCAGTAATGCCCCTGACTAGGTAATGCAAATAACCGGTTATAACCGGTTTTTACCGGTTATTTTCATTCAAAAGCGGTTAATAATAAGTTAAATTGCATTCCCTACCCCTGACTGTACATCGCTTGCAGAACAGATGAAGATGCAGCGTGGGTGAGCCTCCAATAAGGTGGTGAAAGGACGTGGTTAAGGTCGGGGGAATACGTTGGATTCAAGCGGAGCAGAACAGGTCCTAGTAGCAAACCTTGGGGGAGCCCTATGTCCAGCAGTGGACGTCTTTCTGCTGAAGTGATGATGACGAGCGATGTGCGAGCGTGTGCTTCAGTGGAATTGTGATTTTTTATTTGTACTGTGGCCCTACTTGGACAAGACAAGATGCTTAACAGTAAAATGCGAAGACTTCAAAATGTTAAAATTGACATCAACGCTTCTTCATTCATCTTCCAACCTAGCCATCCCACCCAGGTTCTTATCATCTTCCAACTTCCAAAAAATACAATGTAATGTTCAGATTGCTTACAAATGTATCTCCTTCAAAGTACATTAATGTTTTTTTAAATAAAGATGGGTTTATATTGTGTGCCAAAATTATTTTTAGTCACAGTCACAATATTTTTTTTTAAGAAACATTATTTTCTAGGCTCAGAGTTAAAATTTATAAATCTAGAAACAGACAAATATACAAACCTACAGTCTGCCGTTGCCGTCTTCGGTCGGCTGCCGAATGACACCTTTACGAGTACGTAACGAGTATAAACTTGAATACATACGGAACTGCGATTCTGCCAAGGCTTCTGTGAGGAATTCCGCCTTTTCTTTCGTGTCCAGTATAGCCAAGGTTCCGTTGTGATGACCTCTGAAATGTTAACAATATTTTATTGCAGCAGAAAGCAAAGGTAAGGAGAAAGGAAACGAGAAAACAGATCACCTGATAAGTGTAGCGAGTACACAAGCCACCTGATCTTAGACCCATGTATGTAGTATTCTCGAAAGTACAATCTCAAGACGGCAAATGCAGTGAAAAAGAAAATTGGTGGCTTCTAACAAGATTGGGATTGTTGTGCATTACATACATACATATCCACTCACGCCTTCATTCCCAGAGTGGGGTAGACAGAGCTACAGAAAAACCAACAATTCTGTAAAGTTGATAATTGGCTACTTGACAGTTGTAACAATTAAATATAAAAAGTGTTGAATATGGTAGTTTACACTAAAAAAATAACTGCACATATTTTTATTTGCAATAAAAAATATGATAAGTACTTTATTTTTGGAAAATAACATCGTCGTTTTTTACCTGTGGCTCCAATGAACCCAAACGCTAGCGGCCATGACTGATTTACGTGTGACGTCACTGCAGCCTAAATACAAAGTTGTCAAACATCTCCGTAGTAAAAATAAACGACTCGAAAGCTTACCATAATTGTATTCGTGAGAAGTTGCACTAAATCGGGATATTTAAAGGCAGATAGTGCAAATCTGCCAAAAGTGGACATAATGTTAACTTTGAATCTCGACGTGCCAACTGCAACCACTTCTTTCGATGTTGAGGATTTTTAGGAACGTGTATAAATAATTTTTCAGGAGTCTTGACCGTCGTACTTCTACACATTGGTATGGCACACGTCTTATAATAAGACATTTTCACAAAATATATTTTTAAAACTATCATTTCGCTTAAGTTGGCTTTATAATAATTTGGTTCGTTGTTTTATGTGTAGTGACGTCACCAACGACAAAAGTCACGTGACCTACCGTTTACGCACGTATTTCAAATTAATTTCGTTATAAACTTGTTTTTTCTAATAATTAACATTTTTTCTAGAAAATTTTTTTTGTGAGATGTATAAAATAAGCAAACGCACATTTTAAAATACTTTTCTGAAAACTGTCAAGTAGCCAATTCTGTAACCACATTTGTTGTGCATTACATACATACATTAAATCACGCCTGTTTCCCAGATGGGTAGGCTAGGCAGAGACCACTTCTTTCCACCTGCTGCTGCTAAGAACTAGCTGTTGTTACTATCCGCTTTGGTTGATTAAACTAATATCATAATTATCTCTTGGTTGGCTTTATGTTTTTTTTTTATGTGAAAAAGAGGCAGACGAGCAAACGAGCGAGAGGAGTCGCAGGTGCGCTGGCCCTGTTTAAGAAAAGACTAGGTACGTTTTTGAAGGCTCCCAATTCGTATTGGTTCGGAAATACAGACGCCCACATGTTTATAAAAAGTGTGCGTTAAGATAGAATGCCTCTACGCTAGTCATTTCACCGGTTGTCTTATGCCCACACTGCAATCGGCAACGCCGCGGGAACGGAGGGCTCTTTCTGTTAGGGGTAATATGATAGCTCGTAAGTTTGCGCGCTGTACAAGGGAGGTACAAGATACGTTGTTTAGAGCATTCTGAACATCCCTTTACACGTGCAGCCTATGGATACACAACACGCAACGGGCCTATGCAGCCCTCCGTGTCCAGTACAACAACGCGTTCCGGGCGATAGTGGGGCTGCCTCGCTTCTGTAGCGTCAGGGATGTTCGCAGCCGCCGTGGTCGACTGTTTTCACACTACCATGCGCAAGCGGGCCGCGTCCCTGGTGCGCCGCGTGCGGGCCAGCCCCAACATCATCCTCGGCATGACAGGGGGCAGAGTAGACTGCCCTTACATGCGTCATTGTTGTGGGCTACATGCCCCTTACAATTAGTGTAATTTATAAACTGTTACTAACAATTAGGTATTTTTTTTATGGCATAGGAAGGCAATTGAGCACACAGGCCACCTGATGGTAAGTGGAAACTGTGACCCATAGACATTCGCATTCACAAGACTGCAAATGCACTGCCAACCCTGAGGACTAAGATGGAATGCCTCTATGCTAGTCATTTCACCGGCTGTCTTATCCCCAAACCGGAACACAACAATGCGAACACTGCTGCTTGGCGGTAGGTTAATGGAGAAGATGGTGGTACCAACCCTGACGGACCTTGCACAAGATCCTCCCACAAGTAACAAAATCTGAGCAATATACAGGGTGAAATTTAAGTCGTAGTACAAATGATCACCTCTGTTTTCTACCCACGAATATTAACGACTTTCACTATGGGACCAACTCTGAAATCACGAAAAAAAAAATCAGCTGCTTCATACATTTTGGTAGAGTCCGTATTGAACTTTTCTATGAAACAGCTGAGAATTTTCTCGTGATTTCAGAGTTGGTCCCATAGTGAAAGTTGTTCATTTTCGTGGGTAGAAAACAGATGTGATCATTTGTACTACGACTTAGATTTCACCCAGTATGAACTATTAACAATATATGATGTCATGTCACTAATATGCTGGTAAACATCTTAGCCTAATTGTGCAAAATGTGGTTACAGAATTATCAACAAGTTTTTAGAGGTGTTGTTAATTCTGTAGCTCTGCCTACCCCACCCTGGGAGTACAGGCGTGAGTTTATGTATGTATGTATGTAACAATATATGAGTGTACATTTACTCGAAATAAATGATTCTATTCTATTCTATTCTATTTCCAGACTTAGGACTGCAATCTTGAGATTGTAGTCTTGAGGATGTAAATATCTAACTTGTAATATACCAAGGCGTTTCAGTGTGTGATGACCTTGAAGGTAGGTTCTAAGAGGGGTAATGGATCCATTCGATTTTTCAACTAACCGGCACATAATCTTGGCGTTCTCCCAGTTGACTGGCCAGTTTTGGATGAGGAACTCCTTGTCTCCGAGGACGTAGCTCTCCCATTTGTCCGTACACGTTTGAGGTACTGGAAACAAAGTGAATCTATTATAGCTTCCTCTACAACCAATGGGGACCTAGTACAACGATAAGTTAGCTGTTTTCGAAAATCAATGCCCTAGACGAGATGCTGTCGGCATTCGTTATGATTATCCAAAATGTATAAAGATTGATGTAAGCTGTCAGAACGTCGCGCCAAGCGCCTACTTCAATTTTATGCTAGGACTAGCTTTGCCCGCGACTCCGTCAGCATTTCCTCCCCCCTTTTAACCCCTTACAACCCTTTTTTCGCAATCAAAAGTAGCCTATGTCCTTTCTCAGGCTCTAGACTATCTGTGTACCAAATTCCATTTAAATCGGTTCTGTAGTTTTAGCGTGAAAGCGAGACAGACAGACAGACAGAGTTACTTTCGCATTTATAATATTACTAGCTGACCCGGCAAACGCTGTTTTACCATGTATGTAAAATTTAGGGGTGGACCACCCTTATCACTTAGGGGTATGAAAAATAGATAGTAGCCGATTCTCAGATCTACTGAATATGCATATAAAATTTCATAAGAATCGGTCAAGCCGTTTCGGAGGAGTACGGTAACTAACATTGTGACATGGAAATTTTATATATTAGATATAGTTAGGATTAAGTCACCAGTGGTCAGCCAGAGACCTGTAGTCGGCCTCTTCCTATACGTTGTATGAGTGGGAAGAGTACGCAAGATATATTTCCCACTTTTTGCACTTATACAAGGTCGACTAATGGTCTCTGGCTGACCACTAGTGACTTTACCTACTAATGTGTTAGTTTGTTACTCTTTCACACCGCAATGGCTAGACGGATTTGGGTAAAATTTGGAATAGAGATAGCTTATACTTTGGATTAACACATAAGCAAAAAAAAAAACGAATCGAAATCTAGGCGGACAAAGTCTGGTCGCGGAACTACGATGAAATGTTACAATGTTGAACCAACTTAAGCCTCCGCTGTCCGTCTTTTTGTCCGTCTTTTTGTCCGTCTATCTGTTACCCTACAGGAAATAGGGATAGGTCATATCGCAACAGTACGTCGTAACACGACACGCCGTAAGTGACTCAAACACGGAACCATGCTATACAATGAAATGTTACAAATCGTCAGTGAAACTGTGTAAGTAACATTTTAAATAAGGAGCAAAATGCACCTTTTTAATAAGACTGTAAGGTTAATTTTGCTCTATTTTAAATTTGTTTGTTACGCGTGGGTTTGCAGTATCACAGGTACGTAGACTCACCTTAAGCATTCACTGTCCGCCTGTTGGTCTATCTATCTATATATCAGTACTCAATACCGTTAAAAATAAGTCATAACTTACAAATAAGAACAAGTATTAAATAAAAATATTAACGTATTAAATACAGGGTGCCTCTGACCTTGGGGCTTTAAATGCATAGATCAATTCTACTCCTGAAACTAAACTTCTTTTGTTCTGTAAGTTGTTAAAAATATGTTCAGTTTAAATTTATTTTTTATCATACAAGTTAAATCTAATTTTCAATGTACGCGATCCAATTCTCCGTTTTCCTTTAGCCCTCGTACCAAGGTAATGTCGCCCCCGTACCATGAGATAGTGATTACATGGCCAGTATGTAATACACTGATTTTACAATTAGACTTTAACATCAATTAGTTATCTAAATTTAAGTTAATTTTTCATGTTGCAGAACAAAAGTAGTTCAGTTTAGCGAGTAGAATCGATCGTTGAAATTAAAGCCCCAAGGTCAGAGACACACTGTATATTAAGTGCTGTAAAACGAAAAGAAAAGAAGGTAAAGCTTAAATCTTTATGAAGGCTCTGTCACCCCGGGTCATAGACACCTCCGGAGATCGTAGAGCTTACCTCTCCCAAAGGATTGGGCTAGCTATCCAGAGAGGTAATGCAGCCAGTGTCATAGGGACCATGCCGCGAGCGGACCTGCTAGAGGGGTGTTCTTTTTATAGTGGTGATTATTATTTACATCTTTAATATTTGAGTAGCTTAGTTTTATTTTAATTTAAATAAGTTTTAAATGGATAATAACGTTAAGTCTATTGGAATTAATTTCAGTCTTATAATTAGTGACATAAGCTTCATTTTAGGTTGTGTCCCTACTCATCCCTTAATCCCCAATCACCCCGTTTTACGGTACTCAATATATTTATTGCATTTTACATTTTACAGACGTTCTTGTAATGTCTGTCTATCTGTCAGCGGGTTGTATCTCATGAACCGTTCCATATGGCTAGACAATATGTGCATTTGTATTGCCGCTATAATAATAAGAAAAGTGTTTTTTTGGCGTTTTTTACTCGAATTTAACAATCACTGTATCTCTTAAACCGAAAAACTTGACATTTCAAAATAATTCTATCGCCGCTAAAATAACAAATACATACATACATACATACACACCGATATATATAATATGAGGTAGCAGTGAGGTTGCGCAGAGAGCAGACGTGTGCCGATTTATTTAAATAATTCTAAATTTGCCGTTAAGCTAAACTCATCCTTAAGTAGTAAGACGCGAAGGCTGACAGTGACGTGACTCAGTTTGTGTGACTCCCATCCTTTTTCCATCGACTAAGTCAAGACGTGTGTGGTAGCGGTGCCTTACACCTCACCCGTCACACGGGTAAACGAGACGAGCTCCTTGTTTATTTCTCCTCCCTCGCACTGCGCGCCGCGACCAACATGAGCCTACTGCGCTCGCCGACTGGAAGTGGCATGAACGCTGAGCTGACTCACTACGTCTTTTCCTGAATTATCGAGTGCGAAAATTTACTCCGATGCACCTGATAGATCGCAGATAACTTTTCGTAATAAAAGAAAACTAGAGGATGAGAATGCGGATCTGAGGACAGAAATGCAGGAAATACGAAAACAGATGTCGGAAATGATGTCATACCTTAAGTCAGTCAACACAACGCAAACTATAAACATGAACAAATTGTGTACAGATGTATCGACAATAAAGGATCAAATGAATAATATTCGATATACTGTGGATAACCTGACAACGGAACAAAATAAAACCAAATCAGATCTGCTAGCAATTGCCGAAACCACCTTAGCGAACACCCAAAAAATCGACTCTTTGGAACAAAATCTTGCACAATTAAAATCAACTACTGATTCATTCACAACTACAGAGCAAACAAGCTGCGAAGTCATAATGAATGAAATAAATGAGCGCAATCAAAGATGCAAAAACATTATTATTCTGGGGTTACCAGAACCGATTGCCGATAACCAAACCGAGAGAAATGAATTGGATATGATGAAGACTATAACAGCTATAAAAGACATTTCTACTGAATATCCGGAGCCTGAAAGTACTATGCGTTTAGGCAAATACGAACAGGGCAAAACTCGGCCAATAAAGGTATGTTTTGAGTCGCAACGCACTGCAATATCGATACTAAAAACCAAACCTAAAACAGGAAAAAGTTCGATAAAAATCGTATCCGATCAAACACCATACCAAAAGGCTTACATGAAAAAATTGAAAGAGGAACTTGAACAACGAACATCAAACGGGGAAGAAAATCTCACCATCAAATACATCAAGGGCCTTCCTAAAATAGTACATTTGCCTGCAAAAAACGAGAACGCTCAAAAATTGCCGAGTCGGTCTCAAGCAGCGCCACCACCCACCAAATAGCTAATACTTACCAAGACATAAGAACGACCAAGGGAGCGCTTAAATGCCTGTATGCCAATGCTCGGAGCATAGTCAAACAAGGAAAATTTGATGAGTCAATGTAAAACTAAAAAAACTAGCTGATACTTTTAAATTGATTTACCCTCTAACTTGTAATAAATATGTAGGTATATATATATATATAAATACTTTTAAATTTTAGATGCACGCTGAAAAACATTCAAAAATAATAATCCCAAAATTGCAAACTAAACTAAACTAAAGTATTATTTCTGTAGTATTACTTAATTAATATTATTTTGTTTATTTCATTATTTGTAAACTATTCTCTCAGAATTATATTAATAATAATGCTTAATTTGACTAAAACATATTTGTAATGAGTGCTCGCATGCAGGCCACATCCAGATAATCTTACTCGGTGCTCGGCTTATTAACCGTGCAATGCGTAAACTTCGTGTTCATTTGTCGACCTACCCGTTACTGTCGCATCAATCGACTGTGTGGAAACATTATTACCTGAGCATTTCTAAAAAAGTTTGTACATTTCATTTACGACTTCGATTTGCAAAAAAAATTGCAGGTTGGTAGGGTGAATGAAGCTGAGCCTAAATAACATAGTCTCCCAAAATGTCCTCATACATTTGTATGAAACTTTCCTTTTTTGTTACTAACTTTCTTTGGTTCATGGTAACAAAAAAGGAAAGTTTCATACAAATGTATGAGGACATTTTGGGAGACTATGTTATTTAGGCTCAGCTTCATTCACTCTACCAACCTGCAATTTTTTTTGCAAATTAAAGTCGTGAATGAAATGTACAAACTTTTTTAGAAATGCTCACCTGCATAATGGCCAATTAAACTTATCTGTTATTGGTAAATTGTGAATACTTATAAGTAATTTATTTCTTGTGCATATCTCACATAACCTTAATTGTACTAGTTTTAAGTTCTCATATAAGTGAATTGTATAAATTCTTATGAGAATAAAGAATCTTTAAACATAATATCAATTTATATAACTATTAAAACGTATAACGTTCATAACACCTAAGATTTAAAAGATATATCAATCAAATTATCTAACATCAAAAAACATAATACACGTATTATATAAAAACGCCTAGAACGACTTCTTTCGAATTTCGAATTTCTTAGAGCGATAGCCTCAAATTTGGGTTTAAAAAAACATTAAACATTTATGATATTATGCATATGTTCTCAATAAATATAAATATAATAAATATGTTGTAAATTATCTAACATCAAAAAACATAATACACGTATAATATAAATACATCGGGTTAAAGAATCTTTATTATCTCAAAAGAAATTTTTACATATTACATGCATATGTTATTTGAAATTAAATTCTATTTTCAGTATTAAAAAAAATAACCTAACCTAACCTAACCGAGTCGGTTCTGCCCAGAGAAGTCTTGCTCGCTCGCTTCGCTCGCTCACATTTATATCATACGATATTATATCTTGTAACACTTATACTAAAAGATAATATGTATTATGATCGCTATATGTCATGTATGTTATACGAACTGAAATTAGTCATTGTGAGTGTTATATTAAAAAATATTATATAAAATGAATATTATATGACTTGACCGTTATTCCTTATAAAAATATTGATTTTGTTATTATAGCTAACGTTTATTATATCTCGTAAACGTTAGTAACATGAAAATAGTTATTATGTAGTTATATCTCGTGGGACGCACCCATCCCAGAGTGGGGTAGGCAGAGCTACAGAATTACCAACAACTCTAACAATTTGTTGTTAATTCTATAACCACATTTTGCAAATGATGATGAAATAACAAATAGTAAAAATAAAATTACTTCCACATACCTACAAGAATGTTACGGGACAGTAAGTATGCGAGTCCGACTCGCACTTGGCAGTTTTTTTTGTCTATTAAAAATAAAAGTGACTGACCTCTATATTGTTCATGGAAACTTGCACCACAAAGTGCCCAGACCGCAGACAGTACAATATTTTTTAACATGGCCCACGTCTGCCCTATAACGGCCGCAAACAGCCTTTGTTCTTGATGTTAATATTGCATAATGGCGTTTTATAACACCTTAATTTATAGGGTGACCATGTTAGGAACACTAGAAAGGAAAAGCCAGGAAAATATATTTTATATTCGCTTTAAAAGACCTTTCCATGTCTCAAGAGCGGGATGAAATTGCATTTCCATCCTTATAGGGAGGAAAATGATTTTAAATAAAAACCGGTCAAGCGCGAGCCGGAATTGCGCACGAAGAGTTCCGTACCATTATCTATAAAAAATCACGTTTGTTGCATGGGAGCCCCCTTAAAAAAATATTTTATTGTTTTTAGTATTTGTTGTTACAGCGGCAACAGAAATACATCGTCTGTGAGAATTTCAACTGTCTAGCTATCACGGTTCGTGAGATACGGCCTGGCGACAGACATACAGACGGACAGACGGACAGCGGAGTCTTAGTAATAGGGTCCCGTTTTTACCCTTTGGGTAAGGAACCCAAAAAAAGAATTGGTCAAAAACTCAGCCATTTTTGACTCGTTCCGAGACCGTGGAATAATCTTATATACTTAGAATAGGTAGGCATTACAAAATACCTCTTTTTTAATACACTTATTTACTTGTAACGGTTGTAAGTGTTGTAACTAACTTGCAAAAAAATGGAAGTTAAAGGCGTTCTATCTTAATTCTTCTTTTGTTTGTACTAGCTTTTTTCCGCGACTCTGCACTCATTTCTACTAAATATTGCTTTAAATTATCCTTACAAGTAACATATTTCAATAATATAATAATTTCCACGAAACTCTCTCACAGATGTTAAAGTCGATTAATGCTTTTCCCCCTGAAACCATCAAATTTAACGAGATGCATTTTAGTCTATGTCAATCAGGAATCAATAAGTGCCAGTACCATCTGTGTGCTTAATTTAATCTGGATCCGTTCAGCCGTTTATTTATTTATTTATTCTTTATTGCGCAAAAAACTTCAAATGGTGGACTTAATGCCGAATAAAATTTTCTACCAGTCAACCAAATAATTATACGAAAACAAAACAACACATTTACAAAATTATATTGCTTTACACAGCCGATATGAAAAGCTTTATTAAGGTCCTGTCATCCCGGCTCATAGACTCCTCCGGAGATCCTAGAGCTGGTGCTTACCTCTCCCAAAGGATTGGGCTAGCTATCCAGAGAGGTAATGCAGCCAGTGTCATAGGGACCATGCCGCGAGCGGACCTGCTAGAGGGTGTTCTTTTTATAGTAGTGATTATTATTTACATTTTTAATATTTGAGTAGCTTAGTTTTATTTTAATTTAAATAAGTATAGTTTTTACTTTTAATTGCAGTACCTATATTACATTAAATAAAACTGTGCAAACTTTCTCATTTTTATTATAAGTACATTTTAAAGTTACGGAACTCTGAAAAGCGGCAGCTTTGTCAGAGAGTACAGTTACGAGTGCTTTACAAAATTTGCTATCATTTACACCTTGTAGAAACTTGAAATAGGATCACACTGTATCTCGAATTACAAATGAGTAAACTTATTTCAATCTAAGTCAGTTGTTATTTTTTTTTCCTAACTTGCGATTGCCCGTGACTCCGTCCGTGCAGAAGTTGTTTTATAGTGATACCCAAAGTGGTCTATATCGGCCCCCAGCGGTCAACAACGACCTGCAAGAGGTCCACATTAGCGAGAACAAAAAATGGGGATCCGCAATAGTGGACCTCGTTTAAATAGCCTAAAACTAAATTGTCTAATTTTAGGACATAGTTTAGGCAGCAGATTTAATTAGTGCTATTCCAGAATGTCAAGCTGACAATGTATAAGACCGCCTAAAATAAGAAGCGTCAGATTCAAATCAGCGCTGTCATGGCGCTGTCATTTGATTATGACAGCTGCTCATAGAATAGCACAGTGTTTTAGCGACACCTAAATACCTAAAATGAGGAAGTTTAGAGACCACTGTAGAATCGGGTCCAGTATGTATCCAATTTAAGCAGGTCGTGGCTTTAATTTTGGGTTTTCATTAATGGAAACTAATCCATATTCATACACAATATTTCTGCGTATAAGTTTTTATTTTGTAAATAATATTTCTCCGCTCTTTATTTTAATTGTAGCCTGTGTCCATTTTAAGGGCAATAGATCCCGAAGATTTTTTGATAATAGACAAGCAGGGGGTCTACCCAAAACGAAAAAAATGCTAAGTGGTCTACGAGTCCAAAAAGTATTGGGACCTCTGCTCTAAGCGTAACAAACAAACAGGCAGAGTTATTTTCGCATTTATAGTATTTATATCGATTTGTATTGTCACTCTTAAGATAAGCATATAATTATTTGACACTAGCAACCCGCCCTCGCTTCGCTTCAGTTTATGTGAGTTCTCTGTAACACACCATCATCATCATCATGTCAGCCGAAAGACGTCCACCGCTGGACATAGGCCTCCCCCAAGGCTCTCCACTCAGACCGGTCTTGGCTTTTCGCATCCACCGCGTTCCCGCGATCTTCACATGGTCGTCACTCCATCTTGTTGGATGCCTGCCTACAGCTCGTCTCCCGGTCCGCGGACGCCACTCAAGAACCTTCTGACCCCATCGGCCATCAGTCCTGCGGGCGATGTGCCCTGCCCACTGCCACTTAAGTCTATCTATTCTGTAACACACGTAGGTACATAAACCAGATTATTGTTTTCTTTCTAACTCGTAAAAACAGCATCATACTCGACTACAATGGTTCTCAAATACCACGAGCTGATATAGGTAATTATCCATTAAAAGCTTGCTAAACAAGCGACGAAAGTGACTGATCTAGATAGCAGTCATATAGTACTGTGACGGCAAATAATATATCATCTTTGTTTGTCAGTCAGCTGCAGAGAAAAGGATACCCCCCCCTCCTGGTAGGGATTGTTTTTTTTCGAAAACCTATGGTTAGATTTAAATGATTTTGAGTTTATGTGAAGACAATAGTAAAATCTTCAATTCACCGAAAAATCATATAAATTTAACCATAGGTTTTTGAAAAAAAACGTTCCTTACCAGGAGGGGGTATCCTTTTCTCTGCAGCTGACTGTACTTACATCTCATAAGATTACCTACAAATATTACTCACCAAGATTGACAACCCACCAAGAACTACTTGACCACTTGTATTGCTATTGTTCAATTCGTTAGCTAATTAAATAAGGTCGGGGTTAGCACCGAGCCTTGTGGGACGCCAGCGTTTATGTCCTCGCTTCCGGAGCAACTGCCGCCGTCTACAACGGTTTTAATGCGTCTGCCGGACAGAAAGCTAGCAAGCGCAATCCGTAACATGGCAACGACAGATGACCCCGGTGCCAGACCCAATCGAAACACCGCCTTCGCTATGTCTAGGCTGACTGCCAATGCACCCCCAAAACTATTCGTAGTGAAAAGTTTGATCGTTTATTACAAATGGTACGTTAGCGGGTGGCAGGACCTTGTGCAGGGTCCGTCCGGATCGCTACCACCATCTTATCCATTAACCTACCGCCAAACAGCAGTGTTCGCATTGTTGTGTTCCGGTTTGGGGATAAGACAGCCGGTGAAATGACAAGCATAGAGGCATTCCATCTTAGTCCTTAGGGTTGGCAACGCATTTGCAGTCTTAGGATTTCATTGCAGTCTTGTGAATGCGAATGTCTATCGGTCACATTTCCACTTACCATCAGGTGGCCTGTGTGCTCGTTTGTCTTCTCTATGCCATAAAAAAAAAAAAAAAAAAATGAACTAACTAATAAATTCCGTAATTGCTTCCGCGCTCCAAACCGCCATGCGCTTGTGCAGTCTGTGAGCATTTAGAAGAGGCTTCGGTTTAGTACTTCTCTCTCACTCGCTCTTAGTAAGATCGTATGAGAGCGAGTGAGGGAGAAGTACTAAATCGAAGCCTCTTCTAAATGCTCACAGACTGTACGCGAGATGCGCGCTCCGAACGCCAGCGAGTTGCCGCGCCGCTGTCAACTATTACCGGCCTTTTCAAGTAAAGTTCGGACTACTACGCGGTCCGACCGCGGGAAACGAATTTTCGTTCCGAACCGAACGTGTTTTACTAATTTACTATTAAAGTTGCATTTACGTCTCTCGCTCCACTAGGTCAATATCTCAAAAACGGCTTAACCGATTTTGATAAAACTTGTTTAAAAACCACCACGAATAAACATGCTTCCAAATAAAAAAAACGCATCCAAATCGGTTCATCTGTTTAAGAGCTACGGTGCCACAGACAGACACACACACACACCTATACGTCAAACTTATAACACCCCCCTTTTTGCGTCGGGGATCAAAAATTAGAGCTTAGTGCTTAATATTTCATAAACGGAGCCCTTAATAGAAAAAAAGACGAGAAAAAAAAACCACGTCACGGGTAGAGGAAATACACAAAAAAAAAATTTTTTGCAATGTTTCATTTTACCATTTTTTTGACGTGACATATGTATTTATCTACTCTCATATCGTAAAGTTCGAATTATAAAATTCAAAACGAATTTATATTGGCATACTTTATAAACACAATACCGAAAAAAAATTAAAAAATCACTTTATAACATTATAACAAAATAATGTTATAAAGTAATTTTTTTACCATTACGATACTCATACTCATACTCATACTCATTTATTCATATTTTTCGATAAAATTACAAAACAATACAAGTTAATCCAAAAAGTTAATGTCACCAACGAGGTTCCATATTTTTTATTTTTTTATAATGGAACGCACATGCGGTTCGCGTCATTTTTACAGAATTACAAAAAGTTTTCATTCCAATTTTTACTTGTCTGTGACAGCGCCCGCTTTAACGCATGCGCGGTGATGTGCTAGGTTTTGGCGCCATTCATTGAATACGTTTTGCTGTAGTTACTTTATTACTTTGATCTTTTATTTAGTAGGTTGAATCGCAATGTATGAGAGTAGATAAAGTAGTGTATGAAACTGCACATAACCAGGTATCAAAACACTCGTGTGAAACTATTAAAAACCTCGCCTAGCGGCTCGGTTCTTAAACACACACTCGTGTTTTAATACCCCTCTTTATGCAACAATTTCATAAACTACTATTTCAAGCCAAATTACAGCTTTATAGTACCTACTAAGAATCTCTGAGTTAGGCTGCGGACGGACGGACGGACATGACGAAACTTTAAGGGTTCCTAGTTTGACTATGGAACCCTAAAAACGAGACCAAATCCGCAAAACTACCTAAATGTAGGGCACCCTAACTATTTGGTCTTACGCCAATAGGTACTGTTATTGGATAAGGTTCGTATTTTCACAACATTACCATGTGTTTTGCGAATTAATCACCAATTCGACTCTCAGCTATGGTTATATTTCATCGGTAATTTCAAACGACTTTACTTTAGTAAGGTCCTTGTGCAGATCATCTTACCCTTTAACCTGCCGCCAAGCAGCAGTGTTCGCGTTGTTGTGTTCTGGTGTGGGGAATAAGACAACCGGTGACATTATTAGCATAGAGGCATTCCATCTTAGTCCTCATTTGCAGTCTTTAGAAGTCTTTTAAGACTGGCAAATCTCTGCACGTTTCTAAGCAGTAAAGGTTTTTAATAATCTGCCGATGGAGATTAAGGCCTTACATACATACATTAAATCACGCCTGCTTCCCAGAGGGATAGGCACTAGGCAGAGACCACTTCTTTCCACTTGCTACGATCTTGACAAATTTCTTTCGCTTCTTCAACATTCATACATCAAGTCATGCACGCAAGTCGGTTTCGGGTACTTAAGATTCGGCCCTTTTCCAGAAAAAGTACTCCTAGGGCGGCCCCTTCCGACTAGTTCCGACCCTTCCACTCACTTTCGATCTGTATATCTCTTAGTTAAGGCCATTACTAATCCAAATCAAGTCATGCACGCACGTCGGTTTCGGGTAAGTACTTAAGATTCGGCCCTTTTCCAGAAAAAGTACTCCTAGGGCGGCCCCTTCCGACTAGTTCCGACCCTTCCACTCACTTTCGATCTGTATATCTCTTAGTTAAGGCCATTACTAATTCAAATGTGTTCAAAAACAGAGCAAGATTTTTTTTGCTGTCAAAGCGCTATTATAGTATTTGTGAATTATGTACAGTGATTTGCCAGTCTTAGTTTTGGGAAAAAGGGAAAAAAAATTTTTTTTGTTCTTGTTGCTAGTCGTTTCTGTCTTTTTTTCGTCAGTTACATATTTTTCGAGATGTTTCACTAAATCAGTGGCCAGATTTCAAATATACAACTAGGTACTGTAAGTATCTGAAGGCTGTCAAAGTGATCCTTACAGGAAACCCATTGCGGGATACGCACCATTGTCATTATTGCCCTTTTCTGTATAGTGAACGCTCTTTTAGTATTATAATATAATACAATACAATACAAATACTCTTTATTGAACACCAAAAAAACAAAACACGGACTATCATAATCATTATGTAAGCCGAAAGACGTCCACTGCTGGACATAGGCCTCCCCCAAGGCTCTCCACTCAGACCGGTCTTGTGCTTTTCGCATCCACCGCGTTCCTGCGATCCTTACAAGGTCGTCACTCCATCTTATTGGAGGCCTACCTACAGCTCGTCTCCCGGTCGGCGGACGCCACTCAAGAACCTTCTGACCCCATCATCAGTCCTGCGAGCGATGACTATTATGTCTATTACGCCCTAGTAGCATCTAAGCTGCGTTACAGCATCAAGTTTTGGGGAGCCTCCTATGATTATAATGTGTTACGTCACGGAGCGTTTCAATTATTTTAATTCTGTCAGAGCTTCCCAAAACCTTCTTTGGTCAGTTCCCTTTTCTTCCTCTAAGTTTTCCTCCAATTCCTTCACAATCCAGGCTGTAAGGCTATGGAACGCTTTGCCTACAGAAGTAAGCGGTCTGAGTGGAGATGGAGAGCCTTGGGGGAGGCCTATGTCCAGCAGTGGACGTCTTTCGGCTGACATGTAATTTTGAGTTGGTCTCTCTATATGACGTCTCTTAAAGTTCTCAAGGCGTAACAAGCTGAGCTGGTAGGACGTATACAAACAATTATAATCATCAGTAAGCACAATACCAGTAGTTCCTTTCCTACCTGCGTATAAGCAACGCGAAACAGTGCCTATTTACAATCGGACTTAAAACAGACGATCTACCGAATTCCTGAACGTTGACTCACGTGACGTACTCGTTGACGAATTAATCAATGATGAAGCTTGACGGTAGCCTACGGTAAAAACGGGACCGTAATACTAAGGGACGTATTAATAAACAGATCTCGACTGTTAAGCACATCTCAAGATGCGTCAAAAATGACAGTTCTCTATGGATTGACATTTACTTTGACGTATCTTGAGACGGGCATCTCAGCTAAGACGAGTTTATTAATACGGGCCTAAGACTCCACTGTCCGTCTGTCTGTCACCGGCTGTATCCCACGAACCGTGATAGCTAGACAGTTGAAATTTTCACAGATGATGTATTTCTGTTACCGCTATGACAACAAATAATAAAAACAGAGTAAAATTAATGTTTAATGTGAGCTCCCATACAACCAACGTGGTTTTTACTTCTTTCACGATATAACTGTAGCTTATATTATGAAATAAATAAATCTAAATCTATTAAATCAATCAGGATCGAGTGGTTGATGCAAAAAACGGATAACTTTAAATATTCACAGAATATTTAGTAGCATGTTTACATTAAAAATAAGTACATAGGTACATATATTAACTCACGCCTTCATTCCCAGAGTGGGGTAGGCAGAGCTAAAGAATTACCAACAAGACTCAAAACTTCTTGATAATTCTGTAACCACATTTTGCACAAGTAGGCTAAGATGTTTCCCAGTGTATTAGTGACAGGTGGCAAGCCCATCGCCTACAGTACTACAAACTTTTATTACCTTAGTCGCCTCTTACGACATCCACGGGAAGACATGGAGTGGCACTATTCTAACCCGGCGACCACACAACAAAATAAGTAACTCAAATAAAATAAAATCAATATTTAAGGGGGGTCATATACAGAACTGGATATTCTGCCGAATTATTCGGTTTAGCATTTCATTGTTTTCCCGCGTAAACAGGTTCTAACATGCACGCCACGTGTCGCTGCTGGCCTGATGACGCGCGAGGGGTACCTCACCGCCCGCTCCCCGCGCACACCGCGCCCTCACTTTACTTTAAAACATTGCACGATTTAAAAACAAAGGCGCTTATTATTACAAAAATAACGATAATATGGCGTTAACGAGTTAAAGGGTATTGAAGTTTTGACTAACTAACAAGTATGCACTACTTCAAACCCAAGTATCATACATACATACATTAAATCACGCCTGTTTCCCAGAGGGGTAGGCAGAGACCACTTCTTTCCACCTGCTACGATCTTGACAAATTTCTTTCGCTTCTTCAACGTTCATACATCGAGTCATGCACGCACGTCGGTTTCGGGTACTTAAGATTCGGCCCTTTTCCAGTATGTCTCCGATTTGATTGCAAAAAAGTACGCGTACGGCGTATGTTAAAAAGTTATAAACAAAGCAGTGAAATGCATACTTGACTTAATGAGCGATTGAGCGCTAGAGCGCTCGAATGTTTCACTCGATAGTCAAAAATCCCACCCCGGGGTAAAAGCTGTAAGATGGCGGATGCACAATAAATAAATACATTGATCACACATTGTATAGTACATATTAAAACAACTCACTTATAGGTCAATTGTTATTTTATTAAGTTACGCGGTAAATGCAAAAACCACAAGACCGGTCTGAGTAGAGAGCCTTGGGCCTTTTCAGCTGACATGATGATGATGATGATGACACGATATGTCATTAAATCCCTGTGTATATTATTTACAACAAAAAACCGGGCAAGAGCATGTCGGACCATGCTCAGTGTAGGGTTCCGAAGCCGTTACTACAATGAAATTTGACTTCGCGACAAACTTAACTTTGCCGTTGGAAAACTGTTATCCCCATACATCGACATAGGTCGCGGTCAGTTTACCAACACCGCAAATAAGTTTTCGGTAAGTAAAAACAACTCAAGAACCACTGCAGTGTACTTAGTACTTTAGTAGTGATTTCCTATAAGATGTTGTATGTTTTAGTATTTGTAATTTTGGCTGTAGGTGGGGGGCGGACATGGCGAAACTATAAGGGTTCCCAGTTTGACTACGGAACCCTAAAAAAACATCATTTAAACAGTTATGAAGGCGCAACTATACCTCGACGGAAACGAGGATTTCTTGACTCGTATTTTAGCAGGAAATCTCACGCTCACCACGTCGTCAGGAAATCCCTTACTTTCCGCGCCTAGGCAATAATTTACTATTACCGTGTTGAATAGAAGCTCTGGACTCATGTAGCCTAGAGCGAGGTTCAGGCCCTTACACACCGAGTAGTCATTTCCACGGAGGAAGTTCCTGCGTTGTATACGCAGTGGCCGGTAGGGTTGGGACAGACATGACGTTTTTAAAACGCAGGTTCTTCAACCCAGTCAAGTCATGTAAATAAGAGCTCCATCAAACTCTGACAATTTTGGATTTGGATTTTATCTCCCAGAATAGAGGCGAGGTCAAAAACGATATGGTTTTTACAGTGTTGAATAGAAACTTACAAAAGAGGTTAACATTTTCGAGCCTGTGGGAGAAATAGTACATTATTGCTTAGGCGCGGAAAGTAAGCGATTTCCTGAGGGGTGGTTAGCAGGCCGAGCAATAAAATACGAGTCAAGAAATCCTCGTTTCCGTCGAGGCATATAAGTATAATGCTTTTGTCAAACAATGCGAGGAAATGATACAAATACATGATTATACTTAAGTATTTTTAAGGGAATATAGGCTTTTACTACTGTTAGGCGATGGGCTTGCAACCTGTCACTGCTGGTAAACATCTTAGCCTATTTGTGCAAATTGTGGTTACTGAATTATCAACAACTTTTTAAAATTGTTATTCTGTAGCTCTGCCTAGCCCACCCTGGGATTACATGCGTGAAGGTATGTATGTATAAGTATTTTTTTAAATCTTTGACAAATTCGGAGAGAACGTTTGTTCGAAAACTACGAGTATTGCCTATGAGCCGCCAAGTTGGTTGTACGGGATTTTTTTCATGGTCCTTTCGATTTA
Organism: Acleris emargana; assembly: GCA_927399475.2. Taxonomy (NCBI): domain Eukaryota; kingdom Metazoa; phylum Arthropoda; class Insecta; order Lepidoptera; family Tortricidae; genus Acleris; species Acleris emargana. Next base: position 2,583,245 of record OV656863.1, on the reverse strand, counting down.
ATACGCAATAGAGAGCACTTTTAAAAAACAATATGGACATTAACGGAAAATGTTTTCATATGGTTTTTTTACTCCTAGGACTAAAATGAGGCACTTTCCGTCCTTGTGTTTCAATCGGAAAACAATATTCTATGGCTGTTCTAACATTTCGATGGTTTTAACATAATGTTAAAACCGAATGCTCTGTGTTCGCTCTAAAAGGAAAACTTATCCTAACTAGCTGATGTTATTCCAGCGAACAACGGCTACCGTTCCCGACGGTCGAATTACGTAGTTTAACTAATTACGGATCCCTTTGACTGCCATACATTTATAGTTTCGATTATTGAAAGTCAGACTTTTGTACCCGTATTTTTTATATTCATAATTCATAACATAACTATCAGAAGTCATAAAAAAATTAGGCCATACCTACACATTATTTTTTATACCGTGTGGATGCCGTGTTAGAATAGTGCCACTCCATGTCAACTTCCCGTGGAAGTCGTAAGAGGCACTACGGGAATATAGGCTTGTAGTACTGTTAGGCGATGGGCTTGCCACCTGTCACTAATACATATACACTGGTAAACATCTTAGCCTAATTGTGCAAATTGTGGTTACAGAGTTATCAACAAGTTTTAGAGTTGTTGGTAATTCTGTAGCTCTGCCTACCGCACTCTGGGAATGAAGGCGTGAAGGTATGTACATATGTGTATGTATGTAACTATCACTACTAAGTAGACTTCAATGGTTCTTGAGTTACAAACGGTTTAAATATTTTTACCTACCGAAAACTTATTTGCGTTGTTGGTAATCTGAAAGCGACCTATGTCCCATACATAGACTTGATGACAGTTTTCCAAGGGAAAAGTTAAGTTTGTCGCGAGGTCTTGCCCGGTTTTTTTTATATTATTCTCATAGACAGAGTTCTGTACGACACGAAAAAGCCACAGCACTCGAAATATGAGAACATAACAATGACAGAAACTTTGTCTGCTAAAGGTCTTGCTCAGGTTCAGGGCTTCCAATCTTGGTATACCAATACCGAGATCCCGCATGATTTCACTTGTCCCGCCCACTGCGGGATTAGAATGCGGATTTCAGCTGGATTGGCGGGATTGTAACAGAAAGAACAAACATGACTGCAGTTCTAATTTATGTACTATCTTGGCTACCATGCTTTTGAAGACGATGGAACGATTAATTTGCCGCTAAAAAGTGTGATCTGAAGAGAAATTAAGTAAGTAAATAAATATCAGGGACAATGTCACACCAATTGAGCTAAGGACAAACTAAGCTCTAGGCTTGTACTATGGGTACTATACAACGATATAAATACTTATATAGAGAAATATATACTTAAATACACATAGAAAACATCATCACACAAATATCTGCCCTTACCGGGATTTGAACCCAGGACCGCTAGCTTCGTAGGCAGGGTCACTACCAACTAGGCTGTCGCGCCGTCAAGTAGATTTAGTTTATCCAGTAAATGAAGTTTAATACGACATCATCCGTCGAAAATGATGATGGAGTGCCTATTTCTGTTTTGTTCTGAGTTAAACTGTTAATGCTGCCAGCATAGAAAGAATATTGCAAGAGGAGCTAATGATATATTAATTATGACAAGTATTTATCGAAACGATCACAACACGTTAGTCTAATTAGTAGAGACCCTGCCTACGAAGCTACCGGTCCCGGGTTCAAATCCCGGTAAGGGTTGATATTTGTGTGATGAGCGCGAGTATTTTTTCTGAGTCTTAGATGTTTTCTATGTATTAAAGTATGTATTTCTCTGAATAAGTAAGTTTATAGTTGTCTAGTATCTACCCATAGTACGGATCTGAGATGTGGGCGCTAACAACTGGACTCATAAGGAAGGCTCAAAGTCACACAGTGGGAGTCACTCACGGAGAGGGCTATGCTCGGGGTTTATCTGCGTGATAGAATCAGAAATGATGATATGCGCAGTAGAACTAAGGTTACCGACATAGCCCGAAGAATAGCTTAACTGAAGTGGCAGTGGGCGGGGCACATCGCTCGCAGAACTGATGGCCGATGGGTTAAGAAGGTTCTTGAGTGCGTCCGCGGACCGGGAGACAAGCTGTAGGTAGGCCTCCAACAAGATGGAGTGACGACCTTGTAAGGATCGCGGAAACGCGGTGGATGCGAAAAGCACAAGACCGGTCTGAGTGGAGAGCCTTGGGGGAGGCCTATGTCCAGCAGTGGACGTCTTTCGGCTTACATAATGATTATGATAGTCCGTGTTTTGTTTTTTTGGTGTTCAATAAAGAGTATTTGTATTGTATTGTATTATATTATAATACTAAAAGAGCGTTCACTATACAGAAAAGGGCAATAATGACAATGGTGCGTATCCCGCAATGGGTTTCCTGTAAGGATCACTTTGACAGCCTTCAGATACTTACAGTACCTAGTTGTATATTTGAAATCTGGCCACTGATTTAGTGAAACATCTCGAAAAATATGTAACTGACGAAAAAAGACAGAAACGACTAGCAACAAGAACAAAAAAAATTTTTTTTCCCTTTTTCCCAAAACTAAGACTGGCAAATCACTGTACATAATTCACAAATACTATAATAGCGCTTTGACAGCAAAAAAAATCTTGAAGACCGGTCTGAGTGGAGAGCCTTGGGGGAGGCCTATGTCCAGCAGTGGACGTCTTTCGGACATGATGATGATGAGTACCCATAGTACAAGCCTAGAGCCTAGTTTAGGCCTAGGTCAATTTGCGTGAGATTTGTCTCCGGATATTTAGTTATTATTTATTTATATTAAGAAAGAAATGGATGGTTGCTGTCTTTCGGTACAATGCTGTGGAGTTCCACGAACTCAAATCTCGTAATGATCCTCCAAAAAACGAGCGCTTAGGATCCTTGCCGGTATAAAACAATGAGAATCACGCAAGAGGGTATTTTCTCAATATCTCACTATGGGTAATCTATCACTTTACAGAAAATCGATTCATCGAATATCTGTTCCCAGAACACTATTCGCAGAATGTCGTTATGACTTAGGAATCATTCATCGAACTTCAGTTGATCGCTGTTACATTTCTTCGAATTACCTGTTACACCGGAATCGAACCATCGAATTTTACTTCACTATTTTATTTGTTTATCACAATAGTTGTTCATCGAATCACGTTTGCTACAATTTTGATTCAACGTAAGTTTCAGTTCCCAAATTTCATATTACACAGAAAATCATTTCATCAGTGTTACTATACATACATTGTAATCACAACGCGCTCACGTAGTCCGAGGTAGGTTAGGGTTATTTTTTTTTTATGTCCTGGAAGCCCGACACGCTCACGGAGTCCGAGGTAGGTTAGGGTTATTTTTTTTTATGACCTGGAAGCCCGACACGCTCACGGAGTCCGAGGTAGGTTAGGGTTATTTTTTTTTTATGTCCTGGAAGCCCGACACGCTCACGGAGTCCGAGGTAGGTTAGGTAGGTTAGGGAAGTAATTAAGATTTCCCATAAACGACTGCCCGCAACATTTTTCTAAACGCGTTGCAATAATAACAAATGCATCATTCGATGAAACGTTACTACGATGAAACGTTGTTCGAGGTAGTTATAAAATATGAATGGTACCATTATTGAATCATGTTTCGATAAAAGGTAAATTCGATGAATCGTTACTGCGATGATTTGAGACATATTCGAAACAATTTATGATGAAAAGTTGTTCGACTATTTGAAAATCGATGAATTTAAAATTATGTGTATAGAAAATAAAACGTAATTACTTACATTCGTGGAATAGTTTTCGTCGATATGAAATTCGATGACAGGAATTTCGATAAAATGATAGACACCCCTCACTCTGACCCTATATTCCGTGTACTTGTAAATTATTTTTTATACGCGTTTAAACCTCCATACTTTTGCGCGAATGGGAGTTGAGGGCAAGGTATGCCGGCACCGAGCCGCACGGCGCTAGCCAGGAAGAAGCCGCGTATTCCACCACCATCTTATCCATTAACCTACCGCCAAGCAGCAGTGATCGCATTGTTGTGTTCCGGTTTGGGGATAAGACAGCCGGTGAAATGACTAGCATAGAGGCATTCCATCTTAGTCCTCAGGGTTGGCAACGCAGTGTCAGTTTGCAGTCTTGTGAATGCGAATGTCTATGGGTCACAGTTTCCACTTACCATCAGGTGGCCTGTGTGCTCGTTTGCCTTCCCATGTCATAAAATAAAATAAAAAATTCGGCCCTAAATTCTACGATCACATGAGTCCAGTGACGAAACATTCAAGCATCGATTAAAAAACCTTGTGTTGGAGAATGCATTTTACTCTGTGAGTTAATTTATTAACGCTGAATTTTGACTTTTACTTTATACACTGTGTTTTTCTTGATTTACGATAACTTCGGCACAGGTACATCCGTAGAAACTATATGGTAGAAAAAAAAAGAAAAAATTAAATAGGTATTGCAAAAAAAAATGTTTTCTGTTTAGAACAAAGTAATTAAATTTTGTATCTTTGGTTATTCTAAAAGGACCTTTGGAGTTAACTAATAGATAATCAGTGTCAAATATGTCAATGTTGGCGTGACGTACTCGAACACACACCATTTAGAGCCTTTTACACCAGTTCAACGTGATTAATTGATTAAATTTTAAAATGAAATATCTTTAAAACCGTAAGAGTTATCATTTGTCTGTCTTCGGGAAATTAACTTTATTTGACCTAAAGAACGTTCCCTTAAAGTTATCGTAAATCAAAAAAAACACGGTGTATACTTTTGAGATTGTTTATTCTACTACCATTGTACATTTTACTTTGCGACGCGTTTTATTATTTGTGTGTTATATAATCCATTTATTTTTAGGGTTCCGTACCCAAAGGGTAAAAACGGAACCCTATTATTAAGACTCTCCGCTGTCCGTCTGTCCGTATGTCTGTCACCTGGCTGTATCTCACGAACCGTGATAGCTAGACAGTTGAAATGTTCACAGATGATGTATTTCTGTTGTCGCTATAACAACAAATACTACAACAGACTAAAAACTAAAATAAATACTTCCATACAACAATCGTGTTTTTTTTGTCGATAATGGCGCGGAAACCTTCGTGCGCGAGTCCGACTCGCACTTGGCCGGTTTTTGACATTGGCTTTTGCGATATTTTTTTTTGTTTTTACTTCTTTGACGATCATAATATGATGTATAATTTACATGTGTGCAATATAACTTTTCATTAATTTTATTTTTAATTTAATTATACAACTTTACCATTAACAATTAAAAGTTAAAACTAAACTTATTTAAATTAAAATAAAACTAAGCTAAGATGTAAATAATAATCACCACTATAAAAAGAACACCCCCTCTAGCAGGTCCGCTCGCGGCATGGTCCCTATGACACTGGCTGCATTACCTCTCTGGATAGCTAGCCCAATCCTTTGGGAGAGGTAAGCACCAGCTCTAGGATCTCCGGAGGTGTCTATGAGCCGGGATAACAGAGCCTTAATAAAGCTTTTCATATCGGCTCACCAAGGTCCCATGGTCTCCACTGCAAGTGCCACAAATTCGTAATTTTTATTATGAAATAAATAAATCTGAATCGATCGGTGGATACTTTACGCTGGTACACAATGCCCCAAAGTCTGTAGAAGACTAGGGTTGTACTGTATTGTTATCTCAAAGTGTATACGCGAACAACTTCTCTAGGTTCTCTGTCTCCGTTCGTTTGCAATAGATTACTTCACAGTACTTTTAAATAACATTTGCCAGGCTTCAAACTTGCAAGCAGCTCTCAAAATTGAACTGACATTTGAAAATATGCCTTGTTTATTTCCAAGCTGTTATTAAATGAAATAAGTTTTAGTGATTGTCTTTTTCAACTGTACTTATTCAACTAGGCTTTAATTGTTCAAATACAAAATACATAAAAAATATAAGATATATTTAGGATTTTAAAAGAGTTTAGAACTTTTGATTTAAAAAACCAGGCTAGTGCATACAAGGCTAGTCTGTAGGGGTTTCTGCTTTACCAAAGGTAGAGCATTATTCAGTGTCCCTGGATAAAGTGCACAAATGAACAGGGATGAAACTAGATGCAATATCACCGGAAAAAATAACAAAAACTTGGTGTCATTACATTTTTTTATTTTTTAAAAGAAAAATCTGAAAATACAGAACCCTTATAGATAGGACCAATCGTGCGTCTGTCCGTCTGTCACATCCAATTTGCTCCGAAACTACTGGACCGATTGCGTTGAAATTTGGTACACATTTGTAAATTGATGACTCAAACACAGATGTGCAAAGTAAACATACTTTTTTAAATAAAGGTAATTTTTGGGGGACAAATGAAAAATTTTAAAAAAACCTTGCAAACCTTTCTGTATATTTAACAAATGAATGGGCTCGTTATTATTATAAAATAAATAATTTTGATTTTATTCATGAAAGAAGACGAAATCTGACCATTGCCCCCCCCCCCTGATCTCCGAAACTACAGAACCTAAAATTTTGAAAAAAATACAAAATAGAGTTCAGAAAAATCTATAAAAACCTTTGTACGGAACCCTTTCCACGCAAGTTCAACTCGAACTTGGCCGGTTTTTTGGAAATTTACGTAAGTAACCGCACGGACGCACAAGCAGCCATATACATATAAACATTGTAAAGGCTTAGCAAATAATTTGGACTTTTGTATTGTTCAGCCCAACAGTGGGCACAATTCGAAGCCAGGTAATTAAGCGGTTCGTACGAAGCCCGCGATACTGGTAATCGCGCTTACAGACGTCTGTGGAGTCGATGTTAGAACAATATCAATTTTATAATTAGAAAAAATAAAAATACGTCAAGTTTCGTACCGCCATACAGTACGTATTATATTCCGTTTTGAAGGAATAAGCGCGAGCCCAACTATTTATTATGTATTTGTGTTTTTTTTTCAGAGTTTCAACTATAGTCGTAGCCGGTGAAATGACTAGCATAGAGGCATTCCATCTTAGTGCTCAGGGTTGGCAACGCATCTGCGTTCTTGTGAATGCGAATTTCTATGGGTCACAGTTTCCACTTACCATCAGGTGGCCTGTGTGCTCGTTTGCCTTCCTATGCCATAAAAAAAGTCATATCAAATTTGACGCTTGTATGTTTCACCGTTTTTATGATACAACAGTAAAAAATAGACTCGCTTTAAACAATAGTACATTACTACAGACGCCGGGAAGTAGGTGGTTGCAGGCCGAGTTCATATAGACGGCCGAGCGAAGCGAGGTCGGATAGTTACGAGGCTGGCAACCCCTTTTCACGGCGAGGTATGTATAGTGCTTTTCTCAAACATATGCAATGAAATAAAAAAAAAACATCACTCAAAAAACATTTAACGCGGATATTTTTGGTCCGAACCACACAGATACAAAAAAAAAACGATTTTCAGCTATTCAGCCTGTTCATAAAACCAGCTGTCATGGCCATATTAAAATTAAAAAAAAAATACTTCCCGGCCTAGGCCTTCAATTTTGTATGAAATTCCTTTACAGTTCTCTCGAGTTGTTCTGTCGGGAACGTGGCACTTTGAAGCCTAAAATAACTAACATAACGCCGACATTACATAGCATGTTTGAGAAAAAAATATTTGCAAACCCGCCATGATAACAGTACAGACACAGAACAGATAAGTACAGAAGTAAATCTCATGTATGTACTTCACTTTTCATACCTACGCTCGGCGGTCGCTCTAGGGTTGTCAACTATGGCTTATGCACAAAAAACTATCGCGGTAGTAGCACTCGTAGGTATCTAGTCGTTTGATTTATTGTTGTGAGATGCTTTGTGACAGACAGACGGACAGACGGACTGCGGAGTCTTAGCAATAGGGTTCAGTTTTAACCCTTTGGGTACGAAACCCTAAAAATACCGTAGGTAACTTCAAAAATAACCGACCAGACGAATTAATATTAAAGTGTAGGGGGTGACTGGAGGGGCTAATCCAAACCCGCAGTACCTACCTATAGCCCGTAATAGCAAAAAACTTATCCTACAAAACAAAACAATAAACCTACCTACTAGGTATTACAATACAAAAAGTTTACAGAGCAGAAACATACAAAAATTTACGTTTGTCAATTTTCATTATCGAAAATTCCTTATAACTTCTAAACGGATTACCCTAGTTACACAATTTCCATTACCATATACGTTTTAGACCTAAACCTATCAAAAGACACTAAAAACAACACAATATCTACACAAACAAAAAAACATGTTTTCAACTTACGTAAGGTGGCGTGAATTTACCTTACAAAAATATACCTAGTTTAAGTACCTACTTCGTTTATACTGATTCAAAATAGGAAACTATTATTTAAATCGATCTTAGATATATTCTTCGGGGGCCGGGGCGGGGCGCTTACCTACCTAACTCTTCTGTGTAAGTTTAAAACGAACCATTGAAATACAAGCAGATACCTACTTACCTCTCTGAAGCCACTGGTAGCTTGAAAAAGGACAATTCACCGTTTAAAGTGGAATTTAAGCAACCGTCCACTGAACAGTGTTGCTCCATTATAAGTACCTAATTAAATTATCGCACAAAAAAGTCCACGGACGCGACTCGTGTCAAGCGGACGGCACTCGCGCTCGCACTCCTCCCAACTACTCCGAGATATCGTGTCCGTGAGCGGTGTCTATGTGTGCGTTGCTCGAGCGCACTTTGTATGTAGATTGCTTTCTGTACCTATCTGTTCTGTGGTACAGATCTAGTAAATAATCCTTTCCCATCGTTTTTTGTCGGATATGTTCGTATTTATATTGCTGTCTCAATTATCTGCAGTAGCCGTCAATAAGCCAACTGAGAAAGCATGATATATACGATCTTACCCGACAAAAAACGATGGGAAAGGATTATTCTCTTCATCTATACATATTCTGAAAATAAACCCCGCTATACAGCTCAAAAGAACCCTTTAAAGTTAGGACGGACAGACGGACGGATAGCGTAGGCATATAAATAGGGTCCTGTTGGGCTGCCCTTTGGGTACGGAGCCCTAAAAGATATCCTTTAACCTGCCGCCAAGCAGCTCTCGCATTGTGTCCCGGTGTGGCGATAAGACAACCGGTGACATTACTAGCACAGGGGCACCATCTTAGTCCTTAGGATTGGCAACGCATCTGCAGTCTTAGAATTGCAGACTTAAGATTGTAATCTAGAGAATGCAAATGTCTATGGGCCGTATTAATAAACTCATCTTGGCAGAGATGCCGGTCACAAGATACGTCAAAGTAAACGTCAAGCCATAGAGAACTGTAATTTTTGACACATCTTGAGATGAGCATTACAGTCGAGATCAGTTTATTAATACGGCCCTATGGATCTTAGATCCCTTTTACCATCAGGCGGCCTGTGTGCACGTTTACCTTGTCTATGCCATAAGAAAGGTAGAACTTTGTTTGGTTTAAGAACATCGAATCTATCGTTGTTGTAAGTAACAGGGTGTAAGTAGCTCTTTTTTTTGTGTCATCTCAAGTAAAATCAGTAAATAAAATAAATTCCGGACACTTTTCGATTTCCGAATTTTCAAATAACCCTATAATAAATATATATAAATATCAGGGGGGACAATCTCACACCAATTGACCTAGTCCCAAACTAAGCTCTAGGCTGTACTATGGGTACTAGACAACGATATAAATACTTATATAGAGAAATATATACTTAAATACCTAGTAAACAACCATGACTCAGGAACAAATATTCGCGCTCTTCACCCAAATATCTGCCCTTACCGGGATTTGAACCCAGGACTGCTAGCTTCGTAGGCAGGGTCACTACCAACTAGGCCAGCGCGTCGTCAAATATGATACAATATTAGATATTTGTAATTCAAAAAATAAAATTTTAAAAATCGTAGCGACTCCATGCCTCCCCCCCTAACCCCGCCCACCTGTTACCGTTTAACTGCTATAAAAGCCGCGACGCTTACCACCAAGCTCACTCATATCGCGGCTGCCCAAGTTAACCCATCAAGCGCTCCCGACTTAACCAGGTAAGTTTAGGCTTAAGTCGCTAGATTTCAAGTTTTGTAATTTAAAATTTTAACTGGTTTCATGAACTTTTAGAGTGTTAAATTGGAATACAGGTTGATTTAGATTTGATATCGTGATAGCGAGTGATGTTTAATTTTGATACCGTTTTGGTACAGTGTGATGTTTTAAATTTGTAAATGGGTTTTGGGATTTTAGCTCGGTTTTAAATTTTATTGTAGAGTAAGATTGCGAGTGAATTGATGTGGATTTTATTGAAGTTTTTCTTTGAATCGTATTAATTGCCATTAAATTTGTAATTTATTGTGAAATAATCGGTTGTTCTTTCTTTAAAAATATAAATCCAGATTCCAAAGGCGCAATATAAAATTCAAATTTGGTTTAAATAAAACAATACCGTTAAAATTTTTGGTAATTGGTATCGTATAGGTTATAGGTTATAGGTTGCAACGGGCTATTTTCCGCAACTCGACGACTTAATATTTGCGCCTTTTTTGCGTGCTGGGTTGCTGGTGCTACTCCTGCCAACCCAGTTCTACCAGGAAGCCTAGCAGACCCTTTGTGTTGCCGATGGCTTCTGGTAACGCCTCGGTGTTCCGAGGTGACGTGCCCGGTATGTTGACACCTCTGGGCATTCCATGATGACGTGGGCTGCGGATTCCTCCGCCGTCATACAGGCTCTGCACAGGGGGCTGTCTGTAACACCCAATGTGAACAAGTGTTTGTTAAATAAGGCATGGCCAGTTATGGCTCCAGTTAGTTATCGGAGTTGGGCCCTTTTGAGTTTTTGTAGTCTACGCGACAATCCGGGATTGATCGTCGGAAGGGCCTCCTTACTTTGCCTGCAGGTGTTTAGGTTGCTCCAGTAGTGTTGGTGCTTTACCTTGGTGATTCGGCGCAGTTTGTTACGCAGCCAGCTGGTCGGAAGGGGCAGAAATGGTTCAGGACCTATCGCTTCCGTTTCTGAGCCCCTTCTCGCGAGTACGTCAGCTGCATCATTACCGCGTGAGTTGCTATGTCCCTTTATCCACTGTAGGGTGATGGGGTTAATGTTACATACCTTGGAAAGGGCGTTGTGACATTCGTATATTAGCCCTGACGTTGTAGTGTAGCTCTGTAGGGCTTGGAGAACTGATCGGCTGTCGGAGAGTATTCGGATAGGGAGATCCTTTACCTTCCTTTGCTCGATCGCTTTTGTTGCCATAATGATGCCCATGCATTCCGCCTGGAAGACTGTGCTATGGGCTCCTAATGGTGTTGAGATATGTATGTTCAGATCTTCTGAAAAAGTACCTGCTCCGGATCCTGACTCTGTCTTGGATCCGTCTGTGAATATCCTTACCTCTCTGGGGTTGAGGCCCTCCCACGGGTCCTCATGCAGTTGTATTTTGTACTTTTTGTCGAAGATGAACTGTTTTGGTAAATTGGTATCGTATTAACAAAATAAAAAAAAAACGTAATTAACATTTTTTTTTAATTTAATTTTGTTTATTAAAAAAGTTCTACTGAACATTTTTAAGAATAAAGCATCTAAGAAGTCTTCGACGTAGATACAAAAGGACTTGAGTTTAGGATCAGTATTATTTATAAAGCATCGCCATTTGCACTTGCCATGCGTTTCATTTCACTCGAAAAGCTGACTTTTATAAGGATTTTTTTTAAATTTAAAAAAATGTATTTTGCCCTTCTTTAATAGACATAGTTATAATATGCAATGGTGCCCTGTCCATTTTTTTTAAAGCATACCCTCATTTATTGGTCTTGGTGTCTTTTCGATAATAATTATGATAGTAATTTGTCAAGATCGTAGCAAGTGGAAAGAAGCGGTATCTGCCTACCCCTCTGGGAAACAGGCGTGATTTAATGTATGTAGTAGGTATGTATGTAATTATGATAGTCCAGAATATTTATATTATATTTTGTCCTTTTTTATGCTATAATTATCTTAAGAGATTTTTTTCTCTAGAATTAAATCATTCTTCGGCAGTCGGTTAAAAAACATACTAACTTCATAGAGTTGGAATAAAATATTACGTATTTTATATAATATTTTACCTAAATATCGTATTATTACTTTTATAACCAAGTAAAAATACTTGGTAACAAATTGGTAATTGCTCCGTTTTTTTTTAATTTATCATAAAAGAAGACCAACTGCGTCGTCCATTTTACTTTTATCGATGGCATTATTTTATTTATATTAATGTATCTTACATAGACGATTAGACTATTTATATATTTGATTCCGTTTTTAAACAAACAAGCAGACTGGGTTTAAGTTATTGGTGCATCGTATACCTCAAAAAACTAAAATTAAGTAGTTGCAAAGTTTCGATAAATCTTTATAATAATATTTATAGGACCTGTCTAAACATAAACCATATCAAATGTATCTTTACTCGTATTTTAATATCAAAAGAATAATTCTAATCGTGAGATTATCGCGGAGATAAACACAATAACGCGGGTTCTAGGATGTTTCCCTTGCCGTACCCGCGGGAAGTCATTGTGTTATATTTTGGAAAAAAAACTACAAGGATTATAATGCTGATCTTTTTTTCCAATCACGGTAGTTTTTGAAATAATCGTGGAGATACAAACGTACATGCAAAAATACAGTTCAAACGTCTCCAAGTATATTTTTCGTTCCTCTATTTATACAGTATGATCCAATATATCGGAACACATCTACAGGGTGCTCAATATAAATTATTTGAGCTCGACTCTATTTTTTAAATCCGTTAAATCACGATCAGATATATATTTAGAATTCCGTACCCAAAGGGTGTCAAACGGGACCCTACTTATAAGCCTACGCAGTCCGTCTGTCCGTCCTAACTGTAAATAACTGTATCTTGAACCGCAAGAGTAAGCTACCGGATTGTATTTTTTCCAGATTATTTGATATTCTTATTACGGCGGATTCTCTAACAAAATTATACTTAACCCCATACAAAAAAATTTTTTTCAACATCGTTTTATGGTTTCTTATAATTTTATCGAATTTAACATCATCGATTGATTTATTCTATCGAACGCTCTGCTGAAACCCTGATGTTTTCAGGATACTTTAAACATTAATAACGTAGACTACAAAAATAACTAATGTGGCGAGAAATGGCTTGCAATGAAATGAAAATTCTGCAAAATAACACGTTCGTTGGAAGTAGTTTTGATAAAATAATAGGTACCCCTTTTTTATTTTGGTTGTATCATAAAAACGGTAAAACATACACAAGTTTCAGAACTTGTTATGATTATAAAAAACCCTACAAGCTAGTGTTTTTTGTCTGTTTGTCACGAATTAATATTTTTTCTTAATTTCTTTCTTTCTTAAGAAAAACAAGAAATACTGAATGTGTCATATACAGATTTAGGTTACCGTCTTTCCTGTGAACATTACCCAAAGTTAACGTTTTCAAGGCCTAATTTTCTGGCTGAACCCGCATTGTCATAAACGGCGTCAGGTCTACTTTAGTCCTAGCAAATAAAAACATAAGTTAAATGCACACAAGCCTTTAACTATTGACCCACAGGAGAGACAACTTTTGTTTTTGCGAGTGTGTATGACCCGAATACCGGTCAAGTATTAGTTAGGCTTGTGCTAATTACATTTTATATCGAATTTAAATCGTAATATAATAATATCTACTGTGGGGCGGGACCCTCAGTGCGTGACTCAAAATTGCACTCGAACGGTTTTTTTTTTATTTTTTTTTTATGTGCCCAAATATATCTATTCCGTGCCGTGTGGTTGCCGGGTAGAATAGTGCCACTCCATGTCTTCCCGTAGATGTCGTAAGAGGCGACTAAGGGAATAAAGGCTTGTAGTACTGTTAGGCGATGGGCTTGCAACCTGTCACTAATACTCTGGGAAACATCTTAGCCTACTTGTGCAAAATGTGGTTACAGAATTATCAAGAAGTTTTTAGACTTGTTGGCAGTTCTTTAGCTCTGCCTACCCCACTCTGGGAATGACGGCGTGAGTTTATGTATATATCTATTCCGTTTCGCCAAAATATTTTTGGTCAAATGTACCATTTCCCAAATTTTCATTTCTCAAACAGTTGTTTCCCGTCGCAGTTGATTTATTTTTGTGTAGTCACAAGTGTAATCTAACCTAATAGACGTAGCAAGCGGTTTCGATATCTCGGATATATAAAACCAAAAACATACAAAATGCTTTTTTGATAATGATACATGCTCACGGCATGATGTGGAATCATGCCGTGAGCGGACCTCCTAAAGGGGGTGTTCTTTTTACAGTGATGATTATTATTTACATCTTTAATATTTGAGTAGCTTAGTTTTATTTTAATTTAAATAAGTTTAGTTTTAGCTTTTGCCGTGTGGTTGCCGGCTTAGAATTGTGCCACTCCATGTCTTCCCGTGGAAGTCGTAAGAGGCGACTAAGGGAATAAAAGCTTGTAGTACTGTTAGGCGATGGGCTTGCAGCCTGTCACTAATATACACTGTTAAACATCTTAGCCTAATTGTGCAAATTGTGGTTACAGAGTTTTATCAACAAGTTTTTGGAGTTGTTAGTAATTCTGTAGCTCTGCCTACCCCACTCTGGGAAAGAAGGCGTGAAGGTATGTATGTATGTATGTAGTTTTAGCTTTTAATTGTAGTAGGTACCTATATTAATTTATATACATTTAGCCAAAAATATTTTGGCTAAACGGCAGGCTCTATATATATTTTTTACTGCGTATACGAGACCGTTTTACGCTTTTCTCTCTTTCTTCCTGTTGGAAAAAAAGATTTTGACGTGACCACATACAGAATTAGTTATCATGCTGCCAATTTAATTCCGAACTGCGGCCCCTTATTTTTGCCAACTCTTTTTTGGTACTCTACAATAGCTGGTGGACCAGATTTAATGGTAATGGTAATTTGGTTTGTTTACGTGTTTGCCTATTTGAATTGAAACCGACCATAAACTAGTAGGTTTTAAATGTCAATTTAGCACTTCAATTTTGAATGTAGCTACGTTCTAATTTCATTCAGTAAAACTGGAGATATATTTATAGGGTGATCCATGCTGGCAACATCCTTGCGGCAAAACTACTCTAATGTCTCGTCAAGTATTGGATAATCCTAATTCCTCGTATCAGCTGATAGGATTTTAAACTGATTGACAACGCTTAAAGGCTATGGTTATCTCCACTTAGCGATGTTTATATAGGGTGTTATATTTTAAAACGTTTTCCCATTGTGATACTGTTATTTTCAATAGTTGCGTTAACATGGGATTATATACATTGTTTCTGATACATTTGTTAATATGTATAATTTCGAATGCGATCTACAGGGTTATTGGTAAGTCGACCTATTCCCGTTAGGAGGTGATAGGGGGGACTATTTGCGATAATTTTGACCATCATATCGAGGGTTGCGTGGTCAAACCCGATAAATCGAAATAATTGATTATTGAAATTTGAATTGTTTTGATGTATTCATTAGTGTTCTTTTTGACACAACAAGTTATATCGACTTATTGGGTTTGACCACGCAACCCTCGATATGCATTATGCAAAAGTGAACCATTTTTGAGTTATCGCGTTTTTTAGTTTTTTTTTTAAATTAGTCAGAAATTCAACTTGAAAAATTTATTACAAAAAAAGTATAAATTTAAATCTTTTTTTTTTTCTGATTTATAAATAATATTAAACACTGGTTATTTCTCAATATTGAAACAATAATTATCGGTCCAAATTTAAAAAAGCGAGACCGAAAACGAAATTTTTTCAATATTTTTTTGTAATAAAGTTTTCAAGTTGAATTTCTGACTAATTTAAAAAAAAAAACTAAAAAACGCGATAACTCAAAAATGGTTCACTTTTGCATAATGCATATGAGGGTCAAAATTATCGCAAATAGTCACCCCTATCACCTCCTAACGGGAATAGGTCGACTTACCAATAACCCTGTATACATAATCGTAGTAAAAAAAAAAGCTTCCCACCGTCTGTCTCTCTGTATGTACCAACTCTTCTATCTTTCAAACTACGCAACGATCTTAATCCAGTTTTCATCAATAGATAGAACAATTCACGTTTTTTTTATGTACAATAAATTCGACCAAAAACATAAATGTATAAATCGTCGCATCCTACGAATAAGGGCGCGACCATCCCTCATGACCCTTTTCCGATTCTTTGGTCAAAATGGGCGTACCACAGGGCTCAATTTTGGGTCCTTTTTTATTCCTCATTTACATAAATGATTTACCATACCTTATAAAGGACAAACATGATATAGTATTGTTTGCTGATGATACCTCACTCGTATTTAAAGTCAAACGACAACAGGAGTTTAATATCGATGTAAACAATGCTATATCAAAAGTAGTAGATTGGTTCAGTGTTAATAATTTATTACTGAATGAGAAAAAGACTAAATGTATTAAATTTATGACTACAAATGTGAGAAATAGACAAACTACTGTAACTATAAAAAATTATAGATTAGACCTAGTTAATGATACAGTATTTCTTGGAATAACGTTAGACTCCAAACTCCAATGGGGTCCTCATCTGGCTAAATTAGCGAATAGACTAAGTTCTGCAGTTTTTGCAGTTAATAAAATTCGGAATATAATAGACTTGAAAACCGCTCGATTAGTTTATTTTAGTTACTTCCATAGTATTATGTCATATGGTATTTTACTATGGGGTAGTGGTGCTGACGTAAACAGCATCTTTGTTCTACAGAAGAGGGCTATTCGTGCTGTTTACAAGATGGGTCATAGAGACTCGCTTAGAGATAAGTTCAAAGAAACGAATATATTAACCGTATACAGTCAATATATTTATGAAAATATTATGCATGTTCATAAACACATCGGTAGTTTTAGAAAGAACTGTGACATACATAATGTTAATACCAGGAATAAACATAAGCTCGCAGTGCCCTTTACACGGCTTCACAAAATAAAAAACTCTTTCATGGGTAATTGTATAAGGTTCTATAATAAGCTCCCAAGTAGTGTTACTCATTTATCAGTAAATAAAGGGTGATGGGCAATTTTTTATGGACCCCGTCCCCCCCCTCCAACAGTCACGGGATGCATGTTTATATGTTCGTTAGGACCCAAAACAAGACAAAATAACTATTTTAGTAGCTAAATCGATGGGATTTTTTCTATGAAAAAAACCTTTCAAGAGTCATGCAATGCAAGAATGTGTTCATTTTTAAACCAATTCCATACGATATGATAATGGTTTTCCAAGAGAACCCCATACATAGGACGATCGTCGTCATAGTAAAAAATCATCAGGTTGCCAAGATCTATCAAATGAGATATGTTTCGTTTCTGTTGGTGGGTGGGGACATTTTGCCCATTGTCCTTTAAGAGTTACGTTAAACGTCAACTAATTTCTAAAGCGTATTATAGTATTAAAGATTATATAAATGATGACAATGCTTGGGACTGAATTATTTGTATTACAATTATTAATGACCGTGGAGACTATATACATCTCCTTGTATGCTTATTATTTTAATTTGACATCTGGAGACTCTTTACATCTCCAAAATTGACCGTGGAGACTTTCTACATCTCCCTTGTTTGTGTTTGTTGTTTTGTTTTTTTGTTTAATTACCTACTTACCTATATTTAATTTTAATTTGACATTTGGAGACTCTTTACATCTCCGGAATTGTATTATTATTTTAACCTGACATTTTTATTAATTTAATTATTATTACTACTGGGACCTGTACATCCCTGTGACATTTAAATTAGATAGCTTATGTTTAGTATTGTAATAAGTTATTTATTTAAAAAAATGGCTTACTGTTGAGTTTCTTGCGGTGCTTCTTCTCAACAATGGTCTCTTGAAGCGCTGGTAGATGGTAGATTCAGACTTGTAAAAGTGCCTACAGGGCCTACTTACAGAATAAATGATTTTATTTTATTTATTTACTTACGTGTTCTCCATATTTTTCTACACCTTTTGACATTTATAATATGGTCAAAATCGTAATTTTGAAAAAGTTATTAAGGTTTTAAATTCGGACGTAAACGGTCACTGCGCATTTTCTCCGACGAACAAGTTTACGAGGTCCTCAAGGTCTTTGTTCCGCGGGGGAGCCGAGTGCGGGGCGGGGTCGCAAGCGCCGTCGCTTCTATTACCCGCGGAGCGCAACACGTAAGTATATATTTTTTTAAGCGCTTTTTTTCCTCTATTTTATTTGTTATAACTTCATTTTGACCATGTCAAGTATCATTTCTATTGTAATTAATAATATATGTTTATATTATGGCATTGTTACACGTAATAGGGTATTATTATCTTATAAAATTATACATGATAGTAATTTAAGCATCCAGCGCGGAACAACGGCGCGAGGTTACAGCGGGCCCTTTTTCCGCGGACTAAATATCTGCGCGCATGCTCTCGCCGCGGCCTTTGCGCCTCTATTCCATGGGTTCCAGAATTTTTTATGAGTATTATAATATATTTAATAACATCCATTTTTTATTTTCATTATTTTAAGCGTTTAATCTATCATCAAAATATTTTGAAAAAGCCCTAAGTACCGTTATGTTATGAGTGTTATGACCCTGCTTATTCCGACGAATAAGGTCGTGTTGGTGACTAAGGCCTTTATTCCATCGATAATTAAATCACTAATATTAAAGTCGACGTGGAAGAAAGGTTTAAGGTAGTTTTTATCGTATTATAATGCAAATAAAATAAAATATAACTATCAATAGTTGTCTTAGTACTTTTACCTTATAATGATTAAGTTTTATAACAATAGAATAAAAACCTTCTCCTGTAGAGTTGACTTTTTGTAGTCGCGCCCTTATTCGTTGGATGCGACGAAATAGGCCAAGTTATCATATGCCACCAAAAGTAGTGATATCTAAATAGGTGCCAAGTGTGGCATTAGATTGTTTACAGCCAGACCAATTAATTGCCACTACTCAACAGATATGTACTTAACTTACTGTATAAAAACTGCCAAGTTTTGACTCAAAATGCATTAAGTGGCAATCATCATCATCGTCATGTCAGCCGAAAGACGTCCACTGCTGGATATAGGCCTCCCCCAAGGCTCTCCACTCAGACCGGTCTTGTGCTGTTCGCAAGTGGCAATCAATATTATTTTTTTCCGGATTCGACCCCCAACACCAAGAAATAGGGGGAGTAACGGGAAACGAATTCTTCGCATAAGAACTTATACATTAAAAGTTCTAATATTTGATAAAACTCGATTTCTACATTTTAATTCCGACTTCTTACGACGATTAACCAGAAAAAGGCATTACACTACACTGAAACCCATGTATCCAGAAGCTCTCAGTTAAAAAAAAAACCGTTATCTCCCTCTTTTTCTAAACTTGGGAAGAGCATGTTCAGTGCAGGCTCCTGTTGTTTATTTACAAAAAAATACAATAAACTATCTCCAAAATTTACCTAATGTCAAACTAAGGGCAAGCCTGACACTACCGGGAAAAGTAAACATACATTTGTACCCATTCATAATACAAAAAATACCTGTAAGTGCAATAATATGTAGGTACCAGGTAATAGGTAGGTATTTTAAAAATGACTGATTTCCCAATATAGGGTGCGCCTAGTTTGTGAGCTGTTCATGTCTGAACGTATCATGAGTTTTTTTACAAATAAATATCTGATCACCTCTTATCTTAATTATTGAAAATTAAGTTTGTACGGTAAGGTAGCTGTGTCTTAAGGGTTAGAATTTCTCTAATTATAGAAAAAGTCTTAAGGCTAGTAAATAAAAAGGAAAGGAGACTAGAAACGACACCAACATATCATCATCATCATGTCAGCCGAAATACGTCCACTGCTAGACATAGGCCTCCCCCAAGGCTCTCCACTCAGACCGGTCTTGTTCTTCTCGCATCCACCGCGTTCCCGCAATCCCGTCGTTTCTGGTAGCCGGGTCTCTGCCGGAGATTACCTGAAGCACCCCCTAGCCCGCCGTTTCCATAGCCGCTACCGGAGCCAGGAATAGCGGAGCCGCCAAGGACTAGGGTTCTGGGCTGTTGTTGCACCAACACAAAAATATTTAATTTGAAGCAGTTTTTGCAGACAACTTTCTAGACTAAAAAAAACATTCGTGCTCGTTACAAGCTTTGACCGAACCCGGAACACGGGATCTTTTCGCAATCGTACTGACCAGGTTAACTGTATACTTAAACACCGTCATGCCTGTAATCAGTAGGCAGAGTAGGCAGAGCCACAGAATTACCTGCAACTTCAAAGTTGTTGATAATTCAGCAACCACACTTTGCAAAAACAGGCCAAGATGTTTACCAGCGTATCAGTGACAGGTTGCAAGCACATCGCCTAACAGTAGTACAAGCCTTTATTCCCTTAGTCGCCTCTTACGACATCCACGGGAAGACATGGAGTGGCACTATTCTAACCCGGCAACCACACGTCACACGTGGCACCGTATACTTAAACAATAAAATAAAATATGTTTGTCCTTCAGTGTTTATCCAACACAATAGAACAAGCAATGTGTAACATTCCGAACAGATAGATACACAGGTCGGATCGTTATTGATTCATTGAATACTCATTCCTCAGGGAAACGAATTTTATTTACTAGATTCTTTGGCCGCAATTCTTTGAGTTGTATTCTTATATCTAAACCTATTGTTTTCCGTGATTGCGAGTTGCAAATAGGTGTTTTCACTACCCGTACCCCACGATTATAAGTGTATTAAATATTATATTTTGAATCAGCAGAATCCTCTCGAATTACAATAATTTAAAAAAATCCCTGAGCCAGGTTATACTTACAGGGTGTATAGAAAATAATGAACAACGCCCCTGTTTACAACAATCAAATTTTATCAATACAAATAAATACAGTACGTCTAACTTTATAATCGTCACTGCTTTCCTCCTGTATCTAAGAAACACGAAGAACGTCGTGCCCTAGTGGTTTAGGGGGTCACTCTTGATCGTAAGGTCCAGGGTTCAAAGCCCCTTGGTAACAATGTACCAATGGGTTTTTCTAACCTAAGAATAAGAATAAATTATTTACCAAAAAGTACATGTTACTTGTGTCTAATTTACAGCGGATCCCAAACTAGGCCGAGCTAGGAAGGACATTACGCGACGCCCTTACGGTGAAGGAAAAACAACGTTAGGACACTTGCACATTTGAACAGCTGAGTGTGTAAAAGAGTAGTAGTACAAAAGATCCTAAAGGGGTATAGAGAAAGTCGTTAATGTCTAAAGCGTATTATACGATCAAGGACTATCTAATAGACAAAAATGCTTAGCCTAAACCCGAAACTTAATCGATAATATTATTATTTTTTCAGATTCATAAGCTTTATCTTGTCTAGGGGACACCATTGATGTAGGAAAACATATCAATCTTATGTGCTCGTCTTGCACCGTCTTATATACACATCAGTAGGTGTTCTTTTATCCTTTTCTCTCTCTATCTCTCTCGCAAGATTTTGGTGTAGTTTTCCTGCGGAAACTACGCAGGTTATTTGATATATTTTTTAATTTAATATTTATAGATTTACATAATGCTGGACTAAGTATACCATTGTAATATTAAATATATAAAAAAAAGACTGACTGCCGAGTTTCTTGCGGCGTTTTTTCTCAGCAGTGGTCTCCTCTTGTGAAGCGCTGGTAGATTCTTGCCGTATAAAAGTGCCCATACGGCCTACATACTGAATAAATGTCTTTATCTTTATTTTTTACATTAATCGTAACTAAAACGGAAAATCCATCCAGCTATAACATTTTATTAGAAAACTCTCCAACTAATCTCACAGGAACTGCTTTCATTTCTATAACTCGAATATTAAAAGCCGTACAAGTATTTGCCGTGAGCGGCTTCGGACTGAAGTTTGATTGCTACAGCTACAAGTTTTTTTGAGTTAGGCGTTTTAGGTTTCTATATTTCTTGTATATTTTTCTGGAGAAGGTCAAGGCGGACGTTCTGCGATCAGATCGGGGACGTATTAAAAGTGTGCCAGGTCAGGAGACTCTAAACCAACACACGTATATGAAGAGACGTATGAGCAGACCTAGGAATATACGGGGCAAAATTAAATGACAGCTAGGGATCGCCTATATAGATAAACTCAATTGTCGATGCTTTTCCCATATACTAGTGATCGCTCCAAGTTTCGTTTGTTAAAATAAAATTTAATTGAAAGTATGCAAATGAAATAAAACAGCAACATATTTTTTTCCTTATGATGTATTTCAGAACCACTGTCCCTGTAGAATTATCTGTACACGTTTAAGAATGCGAGACCAAAAAGTAAAAAAAAACATGTTTTTTATCAGTTTATCAAACATAAATGACACAAAAACAGAAAAAATTACAACTTTTGCGTAGGTATTATGGGACCAAAATAATTGCAAATGATACCCCATAATCCCTAGAGGGGAATAGGTTGACTTACCAATAACCCTGTATATATATATATATATATATATATATATATATATATATATATTCTATTTAAATTTGCCGCCGTGTGGTGGCCGGCTTAGAATAGTGCCACTCTATGTCTTCCCGTGGAAGTCGTAAGAGGCGACTAAGGGAATAAAGGCTTGTATTACTGTTAGGCGATGGGCTTGCTACCTGTCACTAATATATACACTGTTAAACAACTAAGCCTAATTGTGTAAATTGTGGTTACGGAGTTATCAACAAGTCTTTAGAGTTGTTGGTAATTCTGTAGCTCTGCCTACCCCATTCTGGGAATGAAGGCGTGAACGTATGTATGTATGTATGTATGTATTTAAATTTATTTAAATTAAAATAAAACTAAGCTACTCAAATATTAAAGATGTAAATAATAATCACCACTATAAAAGGAACACCCCCTCTAGCAGGTCCGCTCGCGGCATGGTCCCTATGACACTGGCTGCATTACCTCTCTGGATAGCTAGCCCAATCCTTTCATTTCTATTTATATTTTTCTCATGAATCTCTTATTGAAGCTGTGAAAAAAGTGAATATTCCCTATTGGTGAAAATATATCAAACTAACAACTTAGTTACTTTCGAATACCTATATAATATTAGATATAATTAATACCGTAAAATGAACTGCATAGGTTCGTCATAATTATACATCGGTATCAACGTTCAAATTACATGCCAAAGTATGGTCGGCAGAAAAACAAATACAAACAAATACACTTAGTATTTTTAACCATTATTTTGTATACATAAAAAAGGTCTCTAAATATGTTTTAACGGTTAGAATAAATAACTAAAATTTGTTCCATGGATTTTGCTGTCAATCTTTGACGTCTGTAAGAATATATCCATTTAAATGACTAAAAGACTGAATTTTGAATTTTCAATTATCAATACATACATACATTAAATCACGCCTGTTTCCCAGAGGGGTAGGCAGATACCACTTCTTTCCACTTGCTACGAACCCGACAAATTTCCTTCGCTTCTTCAACATTCATACATTCATTCAGTTATGAATGTTTCGATAAACTATTATTTGACTTTACAAATTGTTGGGAAATTCAGCATGTACTTATTATTTTTCGAATTCGATATGAGTATTGAGGTTTTATGACGTATTTAGAATATAAACCTCTTATAGTATATGTACCTACAGTTTACCGCAGTATAATTAAGTGTAAAAACAAAACGTAAATTGAACATTATTATTCCAATTTTCGAATGTATTTATTTACTTTGCTACCCTTACCGAGTGCCATGAAATTCGAACGTTGTTGATACCGATGTTTAGTCATAATAAGCCCCCAGTAGTATTCTTAAATGAGATAAAACAAAGATTAACTATATCATATTTCTATTTCTGGCGAACTTGCTTCTGTCCAATTCTCTCAGCCATTTATAAAAGACTCGATGTCATTTTAAATAATAAAGAACACTTTGTCGGTTCTTTAATAATTGAAGTTGTCCTCAAGAAGGGCATGAGAAATTTTATAACAAAATATCAGTGTTGGATTTTATAAAGTTGACATTTAATTTTAGACGTTTTAAGAGACGGGATTTAAAAATATACTTTTACTGACTTTAATAACAAAGAAAAGCAAGTTTAAAGAACCTTTCTGTTGTTGCTAACCAACTTTAAATCGTAATAAATCGTAAATGATCGTTCAAAATGAAAAATGAATGTAGAAACCTAAATATTATTTTTAAATTCGTATATAATGAACAGACCTAGGATTATACGGGGCAAAATTAAATGACAACTAGGGATTGCCTATATCGATAAACTCAACTATCGATTCTTTTCCCATATACTAGTGATCGTTCCAAGTTTTGTTTGTATATATATTTTTAAAATTAAATTAATGAAAAAAAAAATAGCAACATAATTCTTGATATTCTTCATTTTAAAAGGGGTTTTGAACCGTCACTCATAATCATCTTTTTTTTCCTCATTGTTTATTTCAGGATTACTGTTCCATTTACTATTGTTAAAGTAAATCAGAATTTGGTCCAAATTTTCGGGTGTTAATTTCCTCCGTCTCGACTGATGAATAAGTTTCAGGTGGCTAAAAGACTTTCCAATTTCTGTAAAAGCGGTAGGGGCAAAAGAAAAAAAAACGCACTTACAAACAATGCTGGGAGTGATCCCTAGAATATGGGAAAAGCATCGATAATTGAGTTTATCGATGTAGGCAATCCCTAGCTGTCATTTAATTTTGCCCCGTATATTCCTAGGTCTGATAATAAATGATACCCTACTTATTCATCGACTTTATTTTTTTCTTTTTTACAATATGGCGTTTGGTTGCCGCTATATGGAATTTTAATTACTGTCATATCTTTAGTGACATAAGATCATCAAAATCCACGCGTTTAGTTTCTAGAACGCCACAAAGGAACAAGTATAGGCGGATAAACTTAAACATAATACCCTCCTTAGGCAGTCGGATAAAAAGGATGAGGTTTTACCATGCGTGTGGTTTTTTAAATCAATTTTCAAATTTCATACAAAATGAGCAAAAAAAATGCATCTTTTTAAAAACCACACGCACGGTAAAAACCAAACTTTTGCCAACCATATTAAAAACCCAGCTTGTAAGTTGAACATTGCAGCTTTCGAATGATACTAAATTCAAAAATGACGGGTTAAAATTAGTTATAATAATCCTTCTCCGAAAACAGTTCTTTTGTATGCAGAATATACCGTGGCCCCTATTTTGTTTTGAGTTGTATATGTCCGACGTGTATTGTTTATATAATTAAAGTTGCATGGTCGTAATCCAATGTTGGTTTAATTAAATCGCTTTGGTTAAATTATCACTTGTAAAAAATGAAATACTATACCTATATTTCAAAATTATTTTTGGTAAACATCTTGGCCTGTTTGTGCAACATGTGGTTACAGAATTACCAACAAGTCTTTAAGAGTTGTTGGTAATCCTGTAGCTCTGCCTAACCCACTCTGGGAATGAAGGCGTGAGTGTATGTATGTATGTATTTTTTAGGTTTCCGTACATAAAATGAAAGACGGGATTTACCCTCGTGCGTCTGTCTGTCTGTCTTACGTCTGTCAAAGCCAATTTGCTCCGAATCTACTGGACCTAATCAGGTGAACCAGGAGGTTAGGTACGATGGTGTAATCTTATGACCCAAACACAGATGTGCAAAGTAAATAATTAGGGGATAAATTAGGAACATACAAAAAAAAGTTTTGCAAACCTTACTGTGTGATATATCAAATGAAAGGGCTCGTTATGAGGATCTCACATATATTATTTTTATATTGTAAAATAAATCGTTTTGTTTTTATTCATGAAAGAAGACGAAAATGGACTATACCCCCTGATCTCCGAAAGTACCTACTGAGCCTAATTATTTTTTTTGTAGGTTTCAGGAAAAACTATAAGAATTCTATAAAAAAACCTTTGTGCAGAACCCTCTCCACCCAAGTTCAACTCGACCTTGGCCGGTTTTATTAAAACACAATTGTATCATAATTAAGTATAATATTGAGTTGAAAATAAACATTCAGAGACGGCCATCTTCTCCGGTGTTTTTTTTTTGTCTTCGAGAAGGCGAACGAATTCACAAGCCACCTGATGGTAAGTGGAATCTGAGATCCGACATTTGCATTCTTAAGACAACAGTCTTAAGATTGCAATTCTAAGACCGCAAATGCGTTGCCAACCTTGAGGACTAAGGAATGCTTCGTTTTGCGCAATATCTGTCCAGATCGCTACCACCATCCTTTAATCTACCTCCAGGCAAACAACAGCCGGACACCGTTTATTTTGGCCGGACACGCAATCAAAAAGCCTAACTATGTCCGGCTTTATCCGGACACCTGGCAACGCTAGTCACACATCACACTTACCATCAGGTGGGGGTGCGTCTCACGAGATATAACAACAAAATCTATAATTTCATGTTAATAACGTTTACAAGATATAATAAACGTTAGCTATAATAACAAAATCAATATTTTCATAAGGAATAACGGTCCATTAACATAACATTCATTTTATATAATGTTTTTGTCTATAATACTCACATTGTCTAATTTCAGTTCGTATAACATACATGATATATAACGATCATATCATAATACATAATATCTTTTAGTATAAGGATTATAAGATCTAATATCGTATGCTATACTCAATGGGTGGGTACTGTAAGGAGCAGGTACAGTCGAGTTCATAGATATGTGTACCCTGTAGTACTTTGTCATTTTAATCGCTGTGACAATTCATATACTTATGGCAGTTTAAACATGACATAAAATAAATAGACAAGGTACTAAAGTGTACACATATTTATGAACTCGAGTCTACCAGAACGGTCTTGCTTGTAATTTGTTTTAATTAACCAGAAAATGCCACGAGCATGACGAATCAGGTCAGAACCGACTCGGTTAGGTTAGGTTAGAAGGCCTAGGCGGGAGCAAAGCTCCCGCCTAGTCCTTCGAGGTTATTTTTTTTTCTACCCAGAAAATTCAGACTGCTGCCAGTAAAGTTAGTAAGGTAAGGTTGATTGTTAATTAATTATACTATACGTGTATTATGTTTTTTGATGTTAGATAATTTGATTAATATATCTTTTAAATCTTAGGTGTTATGAACGTTATACGTTTTAATAGTTATATAAATTGATATTATATATTAATAACGTTATACTTTACGGAAATAGATATTTTGAAATTATATCTTCCGTTCATTATATCCAGTGAACGTTATACTAAACGTGGTTATGCAAAGTGAGCGTATATATTATGAGTGTTCTATTATCAGTTCTTATATCTCGTATTACTTACCCGCCAGGTGGCCTGTGTGCTCGAATGCCTTCTACGCTAAAAAAAACAAAAACAATTTCCTCGACTTGTTCTATCTACTATCTACTTAATATTTGCTTTCACAATATCAAATAGTGTATCCCGAAATAGCTGTACAAGTCCAAATATAACGTAATCAAATACATCTGTCATTTCAACAGATTGCAAAAGGCTTTCAAGGAATTAGACTTATTCCCTTTGGATATCTGAGTAGCATTTTTTCTCTTGGGAAAGTTTACATTAATTGTCTAAAAACATTGGATTGTTATTGTTACCTTTGAAAGAGTTTTTGAACGTCTTTGAAAAAGGGTTATTTTATTATGACAATGGTTCTTTTATGAGAATTTGAAAGCTTTTTTCTTGATGTTTGTACGTTGTTTGTCAGGGTGTGGTCACCGGCATGATTTGACCCGTCAGTGGGTACATATACGGATATCTTATGCGGTCATTTATTGAGTATTTTAATGATGATTGAAGCTTCCCAAACTCTGTAAATCGTGTCGTGTCGTTGGCTATCCTAAAGGTTCACCATGTCCGTCTGTCCGTCTGTCAGTGGTTTAATTCAGAGACTCTTCGTAATAAAAGGCTGTAATTTGGGTATAACCTATACATTTGAACTACTCCGTCCGATGTATGGAAGTGCATGCTGGGCGTGGCGAGTCGTATAAATGCAGTTGAAATGCGCTTATGCGTAGTATACCTATGTGGTGTAAAACTGATTGATAGAGTAAGGAATGAAAAGGTCACAGAGAAATGTGGAATAAAAGAAGATGTAATTACTAAATAGCCCCCCCCCCCTGAATCAAAAATACACCATATATGAGGGGTTTTGTTAGTAAATTAAAGGATAAAGTAGTATCTGACGCGTATCATATTATTGAAGACTTTGTCAACGGCTAAACTTATTGGTTACTGGTTCCCTGCCCAAACAATTGACTCCATTTATTGAATTACATATAAAGAGATACTTTGTATAGATAATTTAATTTATTATTTATAGAAATGAGTGAACTTTTGACATGTAAAACTCTGTTTTATCAAGTAAATAATGCTTCGATATGGTTCGGTCATTTGGAAAGGATGGATGAAAAAAGAAGGTGGAAAGAAGTGGTCTCTGCCAACCACTCCGGGAAACAGTTTAGGAAAAATGAACTCGAAACAATAAGTGTTATTTTACTCTGGAGTTTTTATTATTCCATCTTAGTCCTCAGGGTTGGCAACGCATTTGCAGTCTTGTGAATGCGAATGTCTATGGGTCACAGTTTCCACTTACCATCAGGTGGCCTGTGTGCTTGTTTGCCATCCCATGGAATTAAAAAAAAGTTTCGTTCGAATTTGACCGTTACTACTCTTACTATAAAGGTCATCTTACATTAAAGTCAACGTGATAGGACATTTAAGTACCAAAATACGAACACGACCGCTGATTCCAATAGCCATACAGATTTTCCCAATGACGTCACGTTATGGCTCCATTAGCAATGTAAATCATATTTTCGGCACTGATTGTATGACGCGTACTTTCTGCTATAAAAGGAATGTTTAAAGGCCCCTAAACCTGAAATACAGTAATTTGTTAAACCAATTTAAGAGTCGTAACAATTTCAGTTTACGAGCTCAGTTTAAATTTAGTTAATTGTTAATTAACATTTTACACGTTGTTTTCTATCTTTAACAGAGTTTAAAGAGGGTGCTATATGTGCTAATGCATGTTTATCAGGAACAATCTTCTGTTACGGGGACGATGTCACACAAATTGACCCAGTCCCAAACTAAGCTCTTGGCTTGTGCTATGGGTACTAGACGACGATGGACGAAACATGGGAACCCATCATTTTATTCGATATAACATCACATTCGTCGATTTTTTTATTATTATATTGGAAGGTAAACGAACACAGGCCACCTGATGGTAAGTGGAAACTGTGACCCATAGACATTCGCATTCACAAGACTGCAAATGCTCTGCCAACCCTGAGGACTAAGATGGAAAGCCTCTATGCTAGTCATTTCACCGGCTGTCTTATTCCCAAACCGGAACACAACAATGCGAACACTGCTGCTTGGCGGTAGGTTAATGGATAAGATGGTGGTACCAACCCGGACGGACCCCGCACAAGGTCCTCCCACAAGTAGTCCCATTTCTTCGAACGCTGCTTTTTGAACCATGTTTTCTTGATATTTTAACCATTAATTGGGGTCCGTTCATTTGACCGAAATACGTTTGGCCGAATGAGTCGTTTGGCAACTGTTTCATTTCCCAACCCGCATATATTTCTGTAACTGTGAATATTTGAGGATTTATTTTTGTACCATTGTGTAGACTATAGGTTAGGTTAGGTTAGCTATTTTAAAAAAAATCTGAAATATTTACAGTTACAGAAATATAAGCGGGTTAGGAAATGAAACCGTTGCCAAACGACTCATTCGGCCAAACGTATTTCGGTGAAACATTAGTGAACCCCATTAATTACGTGGGTTAGGTTAGGTTAGGTTAGGTTAGGTTCGAATGGATGCGGCGAGAAATGCCTTTCAATGTAATGAAATGAAATTCTGTGTAATGAATGAATGACACGTCCGTTGAAAGGTATGTCGATAAAATTATATAAATAGATAATATATATAGATTTATATTTCACTTAAGTATGTGAAATTGATTCACGAGTATTGAATTCATTCATATTTTATGCTGAAATAATAGATGCTATATACATATAAGTATTATTTCAGTACAGGGATTTTACTTCTAAATTAAATTTATTTATTCTATAGTTTTAAAGAAATTAATACTAAATTCCACTCCAATAGTGCTTTTTATTTAATTAATGGCTTTCACTTCTTGTTTTATGAAGGCGTTTTGCTATGTCGAGTTGTAGACAAACAATGTAGGTATTAAAGAAATAAGTCCATGGATATCACACGCGAGGACATTGTTCGGTTAGAGAGTATTTATTTACTTATTTGAATTAAACAGAAGCACATGGGGTTAGCTCCACGCGCTTCTGTCAAGTCCCCCAAATTCTTTATTGGATATTACATACATACATACATAAACTCACGCCTTCATTCCCAAAGTGGGGTAGGCAGAGCTACGGAATTACCAGCAACTCTAAAACCTTGCTGATAATTCCGTAACCACATTTTGCATAATTAGGCTAAGGTGTTTAACAGCGCAGCGCAAGAAAAAAAAAACTGTAATTTTTTTAAAATAAAATCTAGGTACAATAATTACCGACACAATTTATCCGAAATAACTAGACATACACAAAACTAGAACATCAACAAGTAAAATAATAACTTTCACAATCAAATTTATTTAATAAATAAATGCAGTAAAATAATAATTTGATTTGACTAATTGCAGTGCCCTTACAGGGTTTATGTTGATCCATGAAATGATATTTAAGATCTTTGTAACTACAACATAAGGCAATAAAATATATGACTATGACTATGACTATTTCTAATTAAAAACATCAAACTGAAGACGCCATTTAAAAATACTACATTAATTCAACAACTGAAATTCAAATTTCGATTGAGGTGTTGCCAACTCAAAGGCACAGATTCAGCGCGCGTCGGATATTATTTTCACGGTTGGCAGCTCTGTAACGAGAAAAGGAAGACGTGCGCAATTTGACTTGGCTGTCTAAGTTTTACCTGTGCCTTTTGAGAAATTATGTCGGGATTGCATTTATTAAAATGTTTATTTATAGTTTAAAGTTAATACTGAGAATGGTATTTGAAATAAAATGTAATTCTGTATGAACCTATACTATATGATGATTATTATAAAGAGGAAGAGCGGATTTTTTTAACTTTGTTTTTTTTTGTAGACTGGAACTATTGCATCTTATTAAAAAAAATGATTTTAAAAGTTACTATGTTAAAAAACCTTAACGAAGCTGGTGACTGAAGTACATGTGTTAGGAATAATTATTTACTTTCTAGTTTTCAAGGGCTTCTATATTAAGTATATTAATTATGTTTGTACAAACAGATAATAACAAAGAAAGAGTCATATAAAAAAATATCCCTCTTCTTTTTCGTCGGTCAAAATGTTTGTCAAAAAGTTAACTAATCCTTTATCGATCTTTACTTTATATACATATATTATTTTATACAAGTAGTTGTTTAGTCTCCATTGCAAGTATAGAGTTTACCTTGTATCGTCACGACACGCGCCATTTTATAAAAAGAAATAAAAAACTAATCTCACTGTATGCTTCCCGTCAATCAATGTAGAACGCAAACTAAAAAAACGGAACAAAACAAATTTTCATAATGATAAAATAACAGTTTTTGTTAATTAACCTGGCAACCCAATAGTTTAATTAATTCACCGAAGAGGCTAGCCTACGTCCCCCGGGGCTTAGAACATGTCGAAACAAAGTTACGAGGTTTAAATCCGGAAGGCCAATTATCACTACATAGTATAAAACAAAGTCGCTGGCGCTGTCTGTCCCTATGTATGCTTAAATCTTTAAAACTACGCAACGGATGTTAATGCGGTTTTTTTTAATAGATAGAGTGATTCTTAAGGAAGGTTTATATGTATAATACATTCTACGCGGGCGAAGCCGCGGGCGGGTCGCTAGTATTTAAATAATTTTGAACGATGTTTTTAATATAGGAATTCTGAAACTTTATTGCACGTTTGTGAATGAATCATTTTCTATTTATATGGCTTAAATTCTTTCTCGAATGTTTTAACACCTTAATTATTTATGGTCAATGTTGCCGCACATATTTATATTTCATATTTCATTTATTCATTGTTTTTGTGTGTCTACAGTAGGTCTTATAACTAACAATATAATATCCACCACAAACACTGTTAGGGCACTACAATGTCAGGAGTTAATGTCTCAAAACAAAAATAAATCAATTTGTCCTAGATACATCTATAAAATGTCACATAATATTAAATATTCAATTACTATTTCTTAAAATTATAGTATTCCAGTAGTCATAAAAACAATTGGTAACTAGGAATTCCTTTATTTTTTTATAAAACACCGCATCTTTATTTATAGATTTTATATGCTGTGGCAATTTGTTGTAGATTTTGACACGCATCCAATGGGTCCCCGCACTAACAATTATTAACCTGGTGGCCGAGCTCACCAGCTTATCTGTGTGTCGCAAGCTCGCAAGGTTTGGGATAGCGCACAGCTGTCTTTAAATTTGTTGAAAAGACATTGATTATTTCTCACAAACTTACACATTTCATAATTATATAAATAGATATTAATGTCAAAATTTTTAAACTAACAAAATTTTAACTTTTTATACAATTTAACTGTAATTGACCATATTTATATCGGTATCTTTCGTCCTTTAACACAATGAACGTGTTATACTAAACCTACGCTCACAAACTTAATGAAAAATATAGCATATTACATTTAGAATATTAGTATTTATTACTTTAGATAGTGTGATGGATAGATTTAACCGTCTTTTCAATTCGTTATCAGTGTGTACAAATGTAGGTTAGCGTCTTTCCTGTGGACATACCAGTACCGTAAAACCTGGTAACTATGGTCCAAAATCTTCCAACTATGGTCCAAAATCAATGACCAAAAGTACAAGTTCCCAATATCTTTAGTTAAGGAAACGTGTTGTTTTATAGACATTTCTTGTTGACTAAAGTTTTAAAATGCTTATACTTAAGTCATCTATGAGGAATTAAAGAAATTAGACTTGGACCACAGTTGAAGTACTGGACCATAGTTACCAGGTTTTACGGTAGTTAAAGTTTTTAAGGCCTAATTTTCTGGCTGAACCCATATATAAACGGCTGCAGGTCTACTTGGTTCTCTGCCTTTTGGCAAAAATATGTTTAGCAAAACGTTTCCCAACAGTTGCACTAGCCAACCCGCTTATTTTCTGCAAATTTAAATATTTCAGGATTTTTATAAAAACGAACCTAACCTAACCTATAGGGTTCTACACGATGGTACTGAATAAATCCTGATATTTACAGCTGCACAATAGTATTTTTCGTAATCGTGTTATAATAGAGAGCTTTTTAGTCGAGTACCGTGTTTAGGCCACGAAGCAAGTAAGGTACGAGATTAAAAAGCTTAATTATGACACTATTGTGAACAATACTTTTTGTACGAGTTCATTAAAATTAATAATGTAAGTCATTAATACGAGTATATAAGAAAACTAAAAGTAGATTTTTGACAGATGATGCGACGCTGCTACGTTCCGAAACGCCACAGATTGGCAATTTTGTATCGGATCGAGGCTCCTTAAACAAGGACACATATGGAAATCCGAAGATCTATTTTCAAAATTTTTTCGGTTGTCTAGAGCGTATCGAAATAGTTATTTCGGTTGTTTCTGAAGTAACAACGATGAAAAGAGTGACGTTGCAGTATTCTCTATGAAATCTTTATGAATGATGATTTTTATTTCCACAGAGAAAACGTAAACTTCTTGGCTTTTAAAAGAAAAGTTATCACACCACCGGTTTTTTTTAATGTCCTGGATACAGCAGCAAGTTTAAGTAGATTTTTGACAGATGACGCGATGCTGCTACGTTCCAAAACGCCATACAATATTGGCAAATTTTGTACCGCATCGAGTCTCCTTAAACAAGGGCACATATTATTTAAATACGAAGTTCTATTTTCAATTTTTTTTCGGTTGTCTAGAGCGTATCGAAATAGTTATTTCGGTTGTTTCGGAAGTAACATAGACTATTCAACGATGAAAAGAGTGACGTTACAGTATTCTCTATGAAATCGTAATACAAACATTTTAATCGACGAGTACAAAAAAGTTTTTTCGAGTGTGTATGAACTGAGTGCACTCTTGCCAAGCTACACTAAACCGCCAAACTTCGATTCTGTTTCCGTCGAGCGAAGAAGCAATCACGATCACGACTCACCAACGGGGGAGGCCATTGTTTCCCGCCAAATCAGACCGTAGGGACGAGCCGCACTATCATCGATGTGAAATATGTCGATAGATGTTATTTATGTTATCTACACTTAAAAAAACACGATGCGGTGTATTAATTGCTCATGGCATTCTCACAAATTGAACAAGTCACAACTTAGCTTTAGATTTGTAGTTTGGGAATAAATGATAATATAAACATGCTAATAAAGAGAAATGCAATCTTAAATTCATAGTTTATTATTTCATATAAGATAGGTACTACGGTTAAAAGTTAAAACTAAACTTATTTAAATTAAAACAAAACTAAGCTACTGAAATATTAAAGATGTAAATTATAATCATCACTATTAAAAGAACACCCTCTCTAGCAGGTCCGCTCGCGGCATGATCCCTATAACACTGGCTGCTTTACCTCTCTCGATAGCTAGCCCATAAGTACTTAAATACATAGAGAACATTTAAGACAAATTTCTCATTATTGCTCTTGGTTATTATAATTAGGAGATTGAGTTTACAGGTTGGTAGTTATTAAGAAATTCTCGTGTAATTATGATTAAGTAAGAAAACGAAAATCTTGCGCTTTTATCGACAGTTCTTGAACTTAACATTGCAAAAAAAAGTTAATATAATAAACATACTGTGGAAGTAGATATAGCCTTAGACGGCTTAGCAAAAGGATATTCTATTTTAGTATTTAAGGTTGGCACCGCTTTTGAAATCAGGTTAAAACTTAAGTATCGCTTGGTAAACTAGAGTTTAACCTCCTGAGGTTCCTTGTACTAAAAATAGTACATAATACAGCCATTGAAATAAAGATCTAGTGCAAAGGAAGTAAAGTAGAAATTCTTTTGTTTTTATGACAAATTGTCAAATTAGAAAATTGACTTTAATTCATTCACAATAGATTCATATTCCTTTGACGAATTTCGTTGTATGGTGGGCCTTAGGTTAAAGAGGTGAAAGTTGGAATTACCATATTCCCGAGTGGCACCCACCACAATAAGCATCGGACGTGGGCTACAAATTCGGAT
The DNA here is from genome assembly GCA_927399475.2 of Acleris emargana. Taxonomy (NCBI): domain Eukaryota; kingdom Metazoa; phylum Arthropoda; class Insecta; order Lepidoptera; family Tortricidae; genus Acleris; species Acleris emargana. Next base: position 2,547,985 of record OV656863.1, on the reverse strand, counting down.
CACGTAATGAACAGTGCTCTAACATTTTTCAAACTCCTTTTTGCTGACCTGTACTTAGGCACTGGTCCCACCGCGAGCGAGTAAGCTATGAGCTATCGGCTATTTTCTAGCTCAAGAAACGAACAAAAGATAATCGCTTTCGTGTAAATAAAAGTGAGAGATATATATTTATAGTTTATAGCTGGCTGTTCACACCGCCGGCGAGGACACTCTCCCACCGCCCGGCGAGTAAGCGATAATCCCATAGAATTTTTACTAGCCTCCCGCCGATTGTCAACTGTTTCTAGTACATAATTTTACTAGTTGCTCGCCGAGCTCGCCGATATCTGGCGGTGGGACCGCTGTTTACTAGTTGACCGCAGCGGTAAAAGCTATCGACTATAAAACTAGCTCAGCAGTACTCAGCTTTATAGCCGAGCGTCAAAACTATCAAAACTTTACTCGCTTCTCGCCGCTCGCCCACTCTTTTGTAGTTTATAGTTCTACTAGCTTATAGTCTGTAGCCGGCGGTGGGACCAGTGCCATAACAATTAAGTGGGATGTACGTATAAGTATTCCTTCTCGAAAAAATATCGATAAAACGTAACATCGTGGCACATCACTAAACCTGTTGAACGGGCAATTTTCTCTTCAAAGGGTTTTGAGGATAAACGCACCTTTGCGGGAAAATCACGATAATATTCTTGTTTAATTTACTTCGTTTACTGCAGTGTACGAAAGACGTCTTGTGTTGTGTAGCATTGGTTTCGGAATTAACGGGTTGGCTTAAAGTAATGAGAATGTATTCAATTAACAATAGCAGGCAATAAAAAAATACAAAAAGGATTTTGACAGATATAATTAATAGAAAATATGTAAATTTTGTTAATAAGGCAAAAAAAGATTAACTGGTTTAATAAAAAATGTCCGCGAGGAAGTTATGACGTGAACGTGTCTATCGCCTACTTGGACGGCGTGAAAAATCTGAAGTGGTCTCTCATCACAAATTTGAAAATGTACCTTCTTCTACAATTTAATGTTTGATCCAGCGGTGGGAACTTGGTATTAGGACTAAAGATTTACCAGAAACAGGAAGACCTCCCATTCTTAATGATCGAGACCGCAAGTAGGTGGCAACGTTTGTACAAAACAAAGTGGGTCAGTCCCAGATAAGTTAGCTGTAAAATATGATGTTTTTCGTGGGCGAATAAGGAATATTTTAGAGAAATACAATGTTGAACAGTTAAAATGTCAAAAAATACCCAAATATTCCAACAAACAGCTTGAAGATATTCCAAAGAAGTGCAGGAATTTGCGGAGAAAGTATCACTATGCAGGGAGCAGCCAGAATTGACTAAAAGAGCGTGACGTTCACTTTGTACCGAAGGATTCAAACCATCCGAACGTCCCTATAGCTCGTCCAATAGAAGATTATTTGGTAATTCTCAGTAGACTAGTTTACAGTGATGGGCGGGAAGCAAAATTACAGACTCAGTTGAAGCGCAAGGTACAAAAACAACTAATTAACTAAAAGATGTAAAAAATAGATGTTGTCTAACGTATGATGAAAACGGTAAGAAGAAAGCTACGAAAAATTTAAGATGCGGGACTTTTTGCTGTATAGGAATGATTGATTATCATATTGGTTTTAGTTCGTTTTTATGTAATAAAAAGCTATATTACCCTAACAAGTGAAAAAATAAAAATAAAAACAGTTTTTGTAATTCTCATTACTTTAAGCCAACCCGTTATACTACTGAGAAGTAGACTTAGTTACATTTCAGATATCATTTGTTAACTTGTTACATTGCATGCCGAATTAATTTGTGTGGAAAAAGGTTTTTTTTCAACAAGAGTGATCAAATTATATTCATTAGATCTTATACACTGTACACTGTATATTAAGCCCCATGTTGGGCGCCACTTAAGGCATACAACACTATACTCTCTAATATCAATACAAATCTGACACCAAATGGAGTTTTTTGTACTGAATGCTGAGTTAGACAACTTGATGTAGTGTTGTAGTTTGACGACGTCGTTAGCGAAGTCGAGTAATTACTAATTAGTAATCCTTAACATGAAAAATGCTTTAAAATAATTGTTTTAATAGTTTTCCCTATAGCAAACTCCTCAAAAGTTACCTTACTCTTTCTCTTTGGAGTGAGAACTCATTAACCTATCTTAAATGTATAGTTTGTGGCCTCTTAAGTGCTTCGGGTTAGTACTCCTCTCTCACTCGCTCTTAGTAAGAGCGTATGAGAGCGAGTGATAGAGATTACAAACCTGAACCACCTTCTAAGAGCTATCGTTACCTTAGTAGGTACTTATAAAACCAACTTTAAGGCTCAATTTTATTGGTCGATGGATGTAGCAATCCATTGACGAGTTTTTGTGACATTATTGAGCAGAGAGCCATTGCAGAGATGCAATATATCACGAAAAGCATGCGGCGGTTCCAACGGCAAAACGCTGCAAGTCAAAAACCCTAGTTTTTGAGAAATATGCGTATAAAGGTTTTAAGTTTCAAGCTAGAAATCGCCTATTATTTTTCACTCTGTTGCCGCGCGTCGAATTGATGGTGATGAAGAATAGGAAAAACGCTGGAAGTGGTCCGTTCCTCGTTTCGAGGCAGTGGCTAGTTAGTACTTACAGCGTTCTGTTGTGATCAGAGAGCATTAACGGTTTTGGTATAAAACATCACAATTGGGATTTTTCATTATTTTTATTACTCTGGTTTGAAAACCATTCCGAGGAATAGGGTTTTAAAGCCGTTCTGCATTATTACATTTTTGAAATATTTATCTATTTCGGATATTTCGACAAAAGTATATTTAACTTTTGTTTGACTTTCGTTTTCGGCTTGAAGCCCTCCTAGGTGTATCTTACGGGTTAGCTGAAAACCGCTTGAAACAGTATGTTTTATTACACTATTACAAACACTTTTTATCATTAGATATCATTTAAGTGTTATAATATTAGGAAATGCCAATCCAAATTTAAAAAATCATGTCATCTATAAAATGCCCGCTAAATAAATAAAGATATTAAAACCTAACTATGGTCTCTTAAAATTACCTATTCTTTCGAATTAGAATGTAAAAACCGTGAGTTATTTTTTTTTGGTCTAACCCAAATGATGGTGATGAAGAATAGGCAATACGCTGCGAGTGGTCCGTTCCTCGTTCCATCGTTCCGTGGCCATTTAGTACTTACAACGTTCTGTTGTGATCAGAGAGCATTATCGGTTTTGGTATAAAGCATCACAATTGCAGTTATGATGTTTTGGCTAGTCTTGTGCAGGGTTACTGCGTTTGACAGTTTTCTACCTAAATTAGAACATATTTAAAAAATATATTTGTTGCAAGTTAACACAAAACGCTGTAACTCGAGTTGCAGTGTTCTGCCGTTGGACGGCAGGCGGGATATCAGGGCATTTCTTTAAAAAGATAAAAAAAGATAAAAGATGTTTATTCAGTAGGTAGGCCCTACGGGCACTTTTACACGTCAAAAATCTACCAGCGCTTCGCAAGAGACCACTGCTGAGAAGAAACGCCGCAAGAAACTCAACAGCCAGTCGTTTTTTAAATATTGCTAATCATATTATACAATAATAAACTTAACCTACCATTATATAAAACAATGAATTTCACATAAAACCAAAAATTAATATATTCATGCGTAGTTGAGCAGGAAAATGTGTCAAAACTCAGAATTGTCACAAAACTAATAAGTAACAAAAAAAATTAGAAATTATACAAGATATTATACAAGTTTGTACCTAGTGGAAAAAATGACGTTTCTTAATTTAGTCCTTAACTAGGTACACATTTTTAAAGAAACGCCCATCAAACAATAAAACTGAGCCTTAATAATATACCTATTAATAAAGTATACCTACATACATACATACATAAACTCACGCCTTCATCCCCAGAGTGGGGTAGGCAGAGCTAAAGAATTACCAGCAAGTCTTAAAAGTATAATGAACTGATATTTATATAAACCTACTACGTCCACATAATAACCGTAAATAAGAAACGATCTCCACTTTTCATCGATTTATGAGGCAATATTCCTGGACCGGAAACTTTATTGAAATATTGATTTATTTCTCACCATACAAGTTGCATTTATTTTACAATATTTTTCCACAGACCATAAGTAGGTAATAGAAGATGCGCTGGCCTAGTTGGTAGTGACCCTGCCTACGAAGCTAGCGGTCCTGGGTTCAAATCCCGGTAAGGGCAGATATTTGTGTGATGAGCGCGAATATTTGTTCCTAAGTCATGGATGTTTACTATGTATTTAAGTATATATTTCTCTATATAAGTATTTATATCGTTGTATAGTACCCATAATACAAGCCTAGAGCTTAAATTGGGACTAGGTCAATTGGTGTGACATTGTCCCCTGTTTTTTTTTTTTTTTTTTTATAAAAAAACCACGCGATTATAGAAAAACCGGTCAAGCGATTGTTGAACTCGCGCACCGAGGGTCCCGCACCGGCATACAGTAGAAATTACAATTTGAATTTAGTTTCGAATCGAATTAGCGACGGCTCTTTATCGGTGGGATAGACGGACGGAGAGAAAAAAGTGGCCTCCCTTTTCCGTTAAGTTAACCTTAACACGAAGGTTGAAGGTTATTTAACTATGTCTCTTCTGCAATGAACTGTGTATTTATTTGTACAACGAAAAGCCACTCTTCGATTTCAAGAAAGTACTTTATGAAACGGCCTTCTAAATAAAAAGGACGCATGCATAATTTGATCGTCAAAGCAAATTTAACCCTCTATCTTAAGAAATAAGGTATCTTTACTTCGATGAGACATGCGCCACTGTACATCCAGCGCTTGGCGCAGTCTTAAGAAATTACTGAAAAAAAAATGACAAGAAATATAAATTGACAACATGAACTTTTTTTATATAAAAAAAAACTTATAGAGTATTGTCTCAAATAGTTATTTGTTATACAAGTGGGGAAAGTTGTATTTTACCTGCGAGTGTTCATTTGAAACAGGAGCTAGCGAAAGGATTCTATGATTGACCACGAGCGAAGCGAGTGGTTCAAAAATAGAATCCTGAGCGTAGCAAGTGTTGCAAGACACGAGACGTAAAATAACTTTTCACCCGTGTATAACACAAAACTTTTCACCTCACTGCAGAGAGGAAACTAAGAAAAGGGTTTGTACTGTAAGCTCAGTTCCGCATTTTGCACGGTTTTCCGTAATTCCACAGGTGTTAATACGTCTTTATCACTCGAATCACTCATTTATAATAACAAAACAAACTAGAAAAACATGCGAATATTTAACGTTGACTACAGCGAGGAAACTAAGAAAATGGTTTGTACTGTAAGCTCAGTTCCGCATTTTGCACGGTTTCCTGTAATTCCACGGGTGTTAATACGTCTTTATCACTCGAATCACTCATTTTAATAACAAAACAAACTAGAAAAACATGCGAATATTTTAACGTTGACGGCTTCATAGAAAAGTTTTGACGTAAGTTTTTTTTTTATTATTTCGGATGCGTTTTGTTTGCACATCGACTTATTTGGACTGTCGGAACATTTTATCCGTTTTTAAAACAAGAATGAAGGTTAATTTGGAATGCTGATATTTATGAATTAAAATAAAGTAGTAAGACTGTATTTAGTGTTTTTTACTCGATGCAATTCATTAATTGTGATGTTAAAAATTCAGCACTTGTAAGGTTTTACGTTTGGTTAGCTGTCAAATATCACTTAAGCTGCCTTCAAATGTCAAAACTCTTCCCTCACTTGTGGATAAAAAGCGATTTTCTCAACTCAATAGATATCAAACAAACAAAAAGGGCTTTCCGAGCTAGTGAGATGATAAGTATATTTCTTTTGTTCATTATTTACTGAAAATAAATCAACAAGTCTCTGCTAATGGCTGAAGAGCTTTAACACCACATGTCTTTTCCACTGACTGAGTTTCTTGCGGCGTTTCTTCTTGACGTGTTAAAGTGCCCGTGCGGCCTACTTACTGAATAAATGTCTTTATCTTTATCTTTATCCACGTCACAGCTAGTGATAGACTAAAAAAAGAACTCAGGAACACAAATCTAAAACAACATTCAGACCACTAGACAAAAGGCGGCGTGGCATCACTGAAATCATTCAATATTTCTTTTTCAGAAATTATATTTATTAATTTCAGGTAATAATAAAAAATGGCATGACTTTTATCAGAACATCTTTTCAAAAAAAGTTACAGTGACTTGGCTTAAAGCTTATTTTTTTCCTTTCAATGCGAGCCCTGAGAAGGACCCCAAGCAAACTAATAAACCTAGTTAAACTTAATTTTTCAAAGATTAAGTTAATATTTCAAAGTTGTTTATGAAATACGCAAGAAACAGCAAACTAGAAAGTGTTTGTAATTTTTCTTTGACGTTGCAGTCTTCAGCAAGTTTTCTTTTAACAAGACTTGGCCGTGTTTTAGCTTTTGTACAATTTTTAAGTTGAAGTGTAACTGGAAACTGGTTTTTCACTCCTCATGCTCGTAAAGTCCTTCTTTATGCTGGGTATAGGCTGCATAAAATGGCATTTTATGCACTAGTAATTCATATTTACATCGAGTCATGCAAGCACGTCGGTTTCGGGTACTTAAGATTCGGCCCGTTTCTAGTATTTCTCCGAATTGATTCGAAAAACTACGCCTAGGGTGGCCCCTTCCAACCCTGGAAGGGTTACCTTTCCACTCACTTCCGATCTGTATATCTCTTTCGCCAATCTTCTTTCATCCATCCTCTCCAAATGACCGAACAATCGAAGCAATTTTTTCAATGTTAGTCACTACATCTCCCGCATTTCTCTCTGACTTTGTCATTCCTTACTCTATCTATAAGTTTCACACCTTACAGATTCTAGTAGTCTCTCAGTTATTTGTATAAAATCCTGAAATATTTACGGTTACAGAAAACAAAGCGGGTTGGCTAACGATATATTTGTCCAACATATTTCGCCAAAACAAAGGTAACCCTATGACCACGTCTCTAATTTTCGTTCGCAACTGAAGTGGCTTCCGATCCGTTTTCGCCGGTCCTTTCATATTCTTAATCTTCTCTACTGTGTTCTGTTCATCCCTGCTACCCCCCGTTACCTCAAAGAGCGCTTTAACTTTTTTTACGTCAGTTCGTTGCTCCCAAAACTGTATCTTAACTGTACCGTCCTCTTCATCTAAATTCTACAACAATTCCTTTACATTTCAGGCTGCCGACTGTGGAACTCCCTCCCTGTGGGGTTGCGGCGGGCTAAATCTTTACCTATCTTTAAAAAAAATCTTCATGAGCACTTCGTATCTCAGGCATAATTGTATTGTCTTGGTCAATTTCTCTCCCTACTTCTAAAAGAGTTTCTGTCATGTGACTGTCATTTTTATTATTTCTCTGATGTGGATGTATTGATATTTATGTATTTATGTATGTATTTATTTATAATTATCTGTTTATTTATGCAAGTCATATGTATCTTGTATTTATTTGTATATGTATATACTTATTTAGTTCTTTATTTAATTATTGTTAAGTGAGCGTTTATTTGTTAATTTTTTAGTTATTATTGAATTCACTTTTAATTACAAACATCTATCTTGTTATTGCTCTTGTTAAGTCTGTCCGACCTACTGTATGAAATATATTAATTTGACACCTTATCCCTACTCAGGTTGTCTGGAAGAGATCGCTAATCAGCGATAAGACCGCCTGTTGTTTACCTGTATTATTTTTAATTGTGCTCCATCTCTGTTTTGTTTTTGTTTGGTGTACAATAAAGTGTTTTGTATTGTATTGTATTGTAATGTAACCCATTTAAATTACTCGAAGCATTAGTAAGGACTCGTTTTCTTCGCAAATGAGTTGATTTGCGTCCTTATGCTTACACGTGCTCTTTGCATTGTATTCTGATTTCCAAAGGAAAAAGGTTGTAAGCGCATATAGACGTCATACTGCGTTATTATTTTGACGGGCAGTATTGAAATAACGACACGAAGCAGAACCGCCCAAAGCAAAAAGGTTACAAGCGAATACAGACTTCATATATATTCCTGCCGTTTTATTGTCGGGAGTATTTAATAAGAGTGAAAAGAAAAGAATTAAACAAAGTTGCTAAGTACAATAGCCCTTTTGGGGGAGGTTTAGAGGTTTCCCTTTATGCCTATGTGACTAAAACTCGACCCCTTTCACGGATTTAATTGACCGTATAAATTCGTTTCAAAAACGTGTTTGGTGATTAGCTTTTGTTTGTCAAACAATCAAGCGAAATAGCTTTTGTTTTTTAATAAATTAAAGAAGAAAGTACCAATTTCACCAAACGATGTGAGATGTTAATAAATCTTAATCAACTGTTAGTAGTGCATGTAGGGTGGAGGTCTGGAGAATAGGAAAACACCGAACATAAATTTAAAATAAGACTGTAATATCCAAAATTCCTGCGCCTCTATTCATATCGTGTTTAAGCTGTTATCGTATTGTCACCGATTTGATAGAATTTAAGATTTGAATCTAGTTTCACGATTATTATTTTTTTTGAAGTTTTACACAGTTCCCATTTTGAGGTTATTTCCACGCCCTAAAAATTGTTCATACGCAATCCGTAAATACCGTGATTGGTTTTTAGGGGTTTCCAACCTAAATTAAAAAAATACTTTATTCCCTAGAGACTAATAAGGAGCTTTAGTCCCGATGTGCGACTAACGATGTGTAACATTTTAAGACCATGAGAAGCGAAAAGTAATAATTTTCCCGCTAACCTTTACTCTAAACGGCGGTTCAATTCAATTTCCTCGTTAGATTTTGGAGAGCTAAGCACATAGCGCCTCTGTTTGTCCGTTCGTCGGTACGTAAATATAAGCGCCAATTTTAGCCGCGGCCATTTTAGACACAAAGCTTTTATATAGGGCGAGGTACAGTTAAGAACTTATTGAGACCCATTGGTCAAAAGTCAATGTGATATTCTACAAAAATAATGCTAGGTATACGTTTTACCACGTCATCATAGAATACATTTAGTGTGATAGTAAAGTTTAGTGTACTATTACTTATTCTGTGGTAGCGCCTGGCACCTGAGGCCCTAGCCTTAGTTTTTAAACCAATCGCGTCACTGGTAGATCACGTGACTCTTCATATCACGAATAGAAACGCTAGCGTAATGCATCTGTGGTAAGGGTTCCAGAACCTAGGCGGTTAAAACGAAACGAACGAGAAGGAAAATGAGGCACTTCGCGTCTTCGTTTTTCAAAAGAATCCATTCTTTCTGAGGATGTTTCATAAAAAACCATACCGAATTTGAGCTGTTATCGTATTGTCACCGATTTGATAGCTCTTATTTACGTGTGGTTGCCGGGTTAGAACAGTACCACTCCATGTCTTCCCGTGGATGTCGTAAGAGGCGACTAAGGGAATAAAGGCTTGTAATACTATTAGGCGATGGGCTTGCAACCTGTCACTAATACGCTGGTAAACATCTTAGCCTATTTGTGCAAAATGTGGTTACAGAATTATCAACAAGTCAAGTTGTAGGTAATTCTCTAGCTCTGCCTACCCCACTCTGGGATTACAGGTGTGAAAATATGTATGTATGTATTTACTTGACACTAAACAACAAATACAAAAAAAATAACAAGTGTGAGTTGGGCTCGCACTGATTGGATTCGACATGGAATTAAAATCGAAACATAAATAAAATATAATAAGTACAGCCCATTGGAAACCTGACCCACCATAGAACTCTGTCACAGTGACGTTATGATTCAAGTCATAAGAAGTGTCAAACAATAGTAGTTTATGCAACAGTTGTATAAGAGAGGTCAAAAAAGACGAGTGGTGTGGTTACGATGTGAGCCACAGGCGAACATCGTAAAGCAAGACGCCACGAGTATTTTTTGACTTAGTTATACACCGTTGCATACAATACTTTTTCTACGACTAGGTTTCAAATAAAATGCAAAATTAAATTAATATACCTAGGTTAGAATACGAACGAACGAAGCACAGAACAACAAACGAGCGAGAAACATTCGAAAACAACAAAATATGTGTCTATGGTTAACTTTGTTTTTAAATTGATGTGCACTTGCCAGGTTTCATATTTTTTTTTAAAGTTGCACAATCGATTTAACTTGTGAAATAGAGACTAAAAAACACCTAATGATTTGAGAAATGAATTCTTTTACCTGATTGGTCGATTTTAATATAGCTGCGTTCTGGTTGGTTGATACCAAATAAAATGTTTTTTTTAAAGAGTTAAATTAGTAAAAGAGTTTACATACCAAAAAGAACCTAACGTTCCGATTGACAGTCAGTGTGTATTGTGATTGGTGGTTTAATTTGGTGAAGTATTTTGATTGGTCAAATTAACCTAGGTGTAAGCTTTGGCAGGTAGGCATATCGTTTTGGCTCAAAAAAGCACAAGTGCTGTTAAGGGGAATAGACTAGATAGACTTTTCTACGGAATGTTCTGCGGACATAATATTATCTTTATTCTTATATTAGTGTTCGTGACTATATAAATGACAGATAAAAGTACAGGAGTAGGAAAATTGTTTTATAACGTCACTGTGACACCGTTCTATGGTGGGTCACGGTTCCAATGGGCTGATAGTACATACTGTCCAACGGTACGAAAACCTCGGTACGCGAGTCCGACACGCACTTGACCTTTTTTATATTTGGCTACGTACCAGTTATTAATTATTAATAAAAAACACGTTTGAAAATAAATCCCGATCTATTTCGAGCCTTATCAACTGTATCGATCCGATAACAAATAATCCTTTGACTCGATATTAATTACATAATCAATGGCGGATTGATTAGAAGGCGTAATTCTGTTGATGTGACGGTGTGATTTTATTTCCTAGAAAAACCACCAATTAATTAATCCCTGTGCTTATGAGTCTTATGACGTCCCCGCAGTAAAGCCTGACGGTCCAAGAGTTTCTACCGCTAAAGCCGCAAATATGCAATTATCAAAAATTGCCACCGCATCTGCCTTCAAAACGGTCACGCCGAGGTGGGAGTTTTTCATCAAATACAACCAAACATATCATCATCATCATCATCATGTCAGCCGAAAGACGTCCACTGCTGGACATAGGCCTCCCCCAAGGCTCTTCACTCAGACCGTTCTTGTGCTTTTCGCATCCACCGCTTTCCCGCGATCCTTACAAGGTCGTCACCCTATCTTGTTGGAGGCCTACCCACAGCTCCCGGTCCGCAAACAAATAAAATAATACATACATACATACCTTCACGCCTGTAATCCCAGAGTGGGGTCGGCAGAGCTACAGAATTACCTACAACTTTAAAAACATATAATAAAGAAACAAAATCATCTTGCAACGGTTAAGGCTAGGGACATCTACCGAATTTTAGGCAGAAGCGTGACCAAGAGGCCGAGGATCGGCTTTGGACTCTTTAATGTACAGAAATCTAACACTGGATTTTAAATTCCGGATCCGAATTACAATTCCGTTACTTGCGTACTTGTTTTCGTCTTTAATGTTGAGAGCTGGATATCGTATTTCATTAATTTCATTATCAATGTGATATTTGAGTTACAATATTTTCTATTTAGTTTACATAATCAGACCTGAAGATAATAAGATAAGAGATCAGGTCGTAAGATATTGGTGTATTCTCCTGCGGAAACTACGCAGGTTGTTTTTTATTTATTTAATATTTATAGATTTATATAATGCTAGCCTAACTAGTATTGTAATATTAACTAGTATTGTTATATTCTGGCTTGACTCTAGCTCCTAAATATTAATTATCCTCTAGGTACGTAAAATGTAGTTTATGTATGTACATTTAACTATTAGTATATATTTCTGTATCTATTTATGTAGGTATTTGAATGTAGTTTTATTTATATAAATTGTATTGGTTACTTAATGTGTTATATTCTTCTTCTTGTACACTTGTTTACTCGTTGCACAACCTTTCACTCTTCTCAATCTCTCAAGGGTTAGCTGGAAGAGATCAGTTAAAGGGATAAGTTCGCCTTTGTACATATTTTTATATTAATTGTATTGTTCTGTTTGTTCTTTTGTACAATAAAGTGTTTACATACATACATACATTTAAAAAATGACTGACTGCCGAGTTTCTTGCGGCGTTTCTTCTCAGCAGTGGTCTCCTTTTGTGAAGCGCTGGTAGATTCTTGACGTGTAAAAGTGCCCGTGCGGCCTACTTACTGAATAAATGTCTTTATCTTTTACTCCATGTCTTCCCGTGGAAGTCGTAAGAGGCGACTAAGGGAATAAAGGCTTGTAGTACTGTTAGGCGATGGGCTTGCTACCTGTCACTGTTAAACATCTTAGCCTAATTATGCAAATTGTGGGGCCATTTGCAACGTTAAAAGATGGCGGACGTGTAATTTGTTTTAGACTTTAATTTTTGGGTAATTAGGTGTTCAAAGTTCTTTTCTGATAGTGATTTGTACTTTTTATGCCTTAGTGTCGCACAGTGATTGAAGACTTGGACTTATTTCGTGTATCTGGCATCTTTCTTCTCGTTTCAAGTGGACTCGCAGTGGTGCAGAGGTTAAAACTATCTTGACCTCTGACCTACAAATCACCGTACAACGTTGCCCCCAATCTTCCTAGAGAAGATTGGATTGTGTTTTATACTCATATAAACCTTGACACTGGCGAAATCACTTCACGTGGAAGCCATATCCCTGCGGTAGTAGCTGTTCAAGTCGCCGCGGGGGCAAAAAAAAATAAAAAATAATAATATGCAAATTGTGGTTACAGAGTTATCAACAAGTTTTTGGGGTTGTTGGTAATTCTGTAGCTCTGCCTACCCCACTCTGGGAATGAAGGCGTGAAGGTATGTATGTATGTATGTATCTTTTATCCTAATTTCCAAAACCGGTCAAGTGCGGTTCCGTACCGTCGTTTAGTATCAGCGCGAGCCCGACTCACACTTGACCATTATTATTTTTTTATTTTTTTTTCTCCAGAATTTGAACTATAGTCATACTAAATTTGACGCTTGTATGTTTTACCGTTTTAACGATTAAACAAAAATTTAAAAACGTTTCTTGTTTGGGAACTTTCTTATTTCACTTCTTTTTGTTGCTAGTAAATCCGCCTTCAAAAGATACAACTCTTTTAAGTGTGCGGGTGGTAGGACCTTGTGCAGGGTCCGTCCGGATCGCTACCACCATCTTATCCATTAACCTACCGCCAAACAGCAGTGTTCGCATTGTTGTGTTCCGGTTTGGGGATAAGACAGCCGGTGAAATGACTAGCATAGAGGCATTTCATCTTAGTCCTCAGGGTTGGCAACGCATTTGCAGTCTTAGGATTGCATTGCAGTCTTGTGAATGCGAATGTCTATGGGTCACAGTTTCCACTTACCATCAAGTGGCCTGTGTGATCGTTCGTCTTCTATATGCCATAAAAAAAAAAGTTAGTACAGACAGAACGGCGACGCTGGCATATTAATAGGGCCGTTGGGCCTTCAGAGGACTAACTCTTTCAAACTGAGCCTCTAACCATATCGTCTTTGACCTGGTGGGTTATTATGACATAGCTGTGCAGTTCTGTTTACGCTGAGAGAAAAGGACATAGCTATATGACTAGTATAGCTCTGTCCTTTTCGCTCGCCGTAAAATGAACTGCATGTCATAATTACCCCCCTGTTATGGTATTGTTTTTAACTCGGACGTCATTACTGTCAAATAAATAAGAGCTATCAAAACGTTGACAATATTATATTAAGAATAAGAAGAATAAGAATAAGAATAATTTATTTACCAAAAAGTACATGTTACTTGTGTCTAATTTACAGCGGATCCCAAACTAGGCCAAGCCTGTATCTTGGGCATCCCAGGAGTGAAGCTATCATGTAGGCGTTAAACATTTTCATTTACCAAATAGGGTAAAGCCACCAGTGGTCAGCCAGAGACCAGTGGTCAGTCTCTCCCCATACTCAGTATGAGTGGGAAGAGTACGAAATATATATTTCCCACTCTTCGCACTCATATATGGTCGACAACTGGTCTCTGGCTGACCACTGGTGACTTTACCCTACCTTTAAAAATAAAATAGGTATGATAAAAATATTTTAAAAAAAACGAAGCAAAAATAAACTGTGTGTGTGTGTGTGTGTGTGTGTGTGTGTGTGTGTGAGTGTGTGCGTGTGTGTGTGCGTGTGTGTGTGCGTGGGTGTGCGCGTTTTTTGAAGTGAAGCCCCCTACGAGGAGACCTCTAGGAGGTACTCAGTCTCAGCGTAAGTCAGAGTGGTGAACCACTTCTCCACTACACTTTTCACCTTTCTTACAGTTAAGTTTTTAATATTATAAACTGCGCCGGTATTCTAGGCGTTAAAAATCACATCGTCCTTGACGTGTTTCCGTATCGTCACCGTTTTGACAGCTCTTATTTACTTGACTGTAATGGCGGCTGACGACATAACAATACCATGTTGTAGTTACTTTTCTGACGGTATAGGGTAAATATCGCTGAGACGTCAAAGCTAAATGAATTACTGTTAGAAATATTATGTATGTATTTTGTAATTTATAGCCCGTGTGAATTTATAGCCCGAATAAAGGCTTGTAGTACTGTTAGGCGATGGGCTTGCAACCTGTCACTAATACGCTGGTAAACATCTCAGCCTAATTGTGCAAAATGTGGTTACAGAATTATCAACAAGTTTTTAGAGTTGTAGGTAATTATGTAGCTCTGCCTACCCCTCTCCGGGAACGAAGGCGTGAGTTTCTGTATGTATGTACAAAATAAAATAATAAATTAATGTAGGTACAATATTACCAAGACATGAGTTCTCGAGTCTGGTTCTTCTGGAAAATATCTGAAGAATTGACCGATTTTGAAAGATTTAGATTGAAATTTAAGAGTGGCCAGGAACGCAAACAAAGGAGGTTGTAACAGCCTCGTTACACTTTATTATACTACCCTCATGTTATCTTGTTTATTTTAGATCTATAACTGAGCGCTTCATTTTTAATCTGTACGGGAAATAAATCACCAATAACCTGTAGCCTCAAACCCTGGCATTGCAAAGTTGTCCATATGGCCAAAAGCCAAGAAGTCATTGCGAGATAAAAATAAAAATAATAATAAACAATACCATAACAGGTCAAATACAATTTGAATTTTACTGCTTAATACCGGCTCAGGTGAACTGGGTTTAACCGCCTAGAATCTACGCTGCTCAAAGACGCTATGGTTTTAAAAAAGTAAAATTTCGCCCATATTGAAGGAGACATTATTCCATATGTATTAAGTAACATTTTGCAGAGCTACAGAAATATCTCTGGCGTGAGGACATTGGTATTGACGGAGGGTGTTGGAAATATTAAAAAGAATATGGCAAGAATACATATTTGCCCGAATACCTTCTAAATAAATATGATAAAGTGCAAAGTATGAGGTAGAATATTAACTAAACCTTTAACATTCGACATGGATCGCTGATCAGTGACAAACGTGACTCGCTTCCTACATCAGAAATCGTGCATAGATACATATTCTACCTTTTTAGGGTTCCGTAGTCAAACTAGGAACCCGTATAGTTTCGCCTTGTCCGTCAGTCCGTCCGTCCGCAGCGTAGCGTATTGGTACTAGAAAGCTGTAATTTGGCATAATGATCAGTGATCGGGGTTTTGGATGCGACTTGGGGTGAATGACCTCAATCATTATGGATATGCCGCGGGATTCCGGGTTTTCGTGTGGTTTGTTAAAAAACAGTTTTTTCGTCATATTATTACATTACATAGTGATTATACATTTTAATAAAATAATTTATTTCAAATATTTAGCATATAATTTTTTATTACTTTTGTCTCTATAAAATTAAAATAACAAACCATTATTTGTTCAATGTTCCCTAATGTTAACCTATTTCGTTTAGCATCTAAAACCCATTTATATGCCGAAAACGATATTTCTACTTCAACTGATGTTAGCGGGGCTAATTTGTATAAATAAATTTCATCGGATGCGGATTCGTGTGATATTTGTTCGGCGTATGTTCTGATATCACCTAAATCCGGATTTCGAGCCATGACTGCTTCTATTTTAGTATCTATACTTACGTAAGCTATTACTCCAACTTATAACTGTCCGGACTTCATCAAAAATTTCTATGGCATCGATGATTGACGTATCTCGTTCCTGTAGTTTGACTAAGGCGATCTTGATTATGCTAAAATATTTATTTATGTAATCCATTTGGCTTTTTACATTGGGTTTCCTTAATATTATTGGGTTATTGAAAGGTCGGTTGACAGCAGACTGTTTATTATTTTATAAAGTTTCGTTAGCACAACGTGCCAGTAACAACATATCGTCACTGGAAAAGCAAAACTACTAACCTCCAAAAGGGTCATTTCGAGAAAAAGCATTTTTAATGGATTTTTTTGTCTTTACACTGTCATAACTTTTTTTCTTTGGAATGAAAACGGAAGCTGTAAAGAGTAACATATCATGTTCTTTTTTTATCTGCACGACTCATTTATCGTATTGTACATGTGTTCAATATTTACGGAGTTACGTGTCGCTTTAGCATTAATGCTCTCAATCCTAAAAAAATGCTGGTAAGACAAAATTACTAACCTCCACATTAAAGTTTTAGGTAAAGAGTCAATAAATACGTACGATTTGTCTCATTTTACTTTCTCTTGAGAAAAAAATACTTACATGTATCAAAAAATATGTTAATCATAAGCGGAAAATACTAAAAGTCAGAAATACTTTATAGAAATTTCAATGTCCGGGTGTACGCTGCTCGCGAGGTCGAGCCAGCTAGGTGAAACCCCGTTGGGGGAGGCCCAGCTAGCGACCTACGAGCTGAGCAGCGTCTTCATGGGTCTTCCGTGGGTGTCGACGTCGTCGCCTTGTCGAGGTCGCGTGGGTAGGCCTTGCCGTGGGGGGGTCGCGCGTGCTGCGGTGCGATATCCCTCAGGTGGGGGAAGCGCGACTCGTCAGCTCGCGCGAACATCGACGTGGCAAGGCGTCCGATGAAGTCGTCCAGGCTCTCAATCTTGAGGTCCCTCTGGATCGTGGTATTCTTCACGTAGCGGGGGGCATTTGTGGCGGCTCGCAGGGACAGATTTTGCTGAGAGTTCAGCTTTTTTCTGTGCCCTGCGGCCAGGAGGGCGTACCATGATGGTGCGGTGTACGTGAGGCGGGGGCGTATATATGTCTTGTAGACCCCGAGCTTCACACGCAGAGGGAGACTGGATTGGAGCACTGGACGTAGCAATGCTCTTGCTGTTCTCGCGGCGGCGACGACGGTCTTTGTGTGGGGACCCATGGTTAGTCTCTTGTCGATGGTGATCCCCAGGTATTTAAATACCGGGGACCACTGGATGTCAAGTCCGAGAAGAGTGAGTTGTGGAAGGCGGCGTATGCAGTTGCTCACGAAGATCGCTTGGGTTTTCGCAACGTTGACGGATAGCCTCCACCTGGAGAGCCAAGCTGGTAGGGCATCTAGTTGTCGCTGTAGCTTGATGACGGCGTACTCTGGCTTGTAAGAGGAGGCATAGTACGCCGCGTCATCAGCGTACAGGGCCAGGTGGGATCCATCAACAACCGGTATGTCATCGGTGTAAAGGCCGTAACATACCGGCAATAGGCAGCTGCCTTGGGGGAATCCGGCTGCGATGGGGCGATCTTCGGAGATGGCGTCTTCCACAACCACTCTGAAGGTGCGGTCCGTCAAAAACGACTGGACCACCTTCGTCAGTCTGCAGGGGGCCGAGGACAGTGACAGCTTGTAGACCAGGCCTGAGTGCCAGACCCGGTCGAAAGCCTTCTCCATGTCCAGGAGTACTGCGGCCGTGTGCTCGCGCTTGTTCGCGGCGACCGCCATGTGGTGCAGCACCCTGGACAACTGGAGCGTGGTGCTATGTTCCGAGCGGAACCCATATTGTTCTTGACGAGGCATGATGTGCGGGACCAGCTTCGACAGCATCAGTTTTTCGAGCACCTTCGAGATGCACGGGAGGAGGGTGATGGGCCGATAGCTCTCAGGCTTCAGGATGTTTTTCCCCGGTTTGGGCAACATGATCACATGTCTGGATTTCCAGTTGGCTGGAAAATGGCCGGTGCGGAGGATGGCGTTAAAGAGGTGGGTTACCGCCGCGATCGCTCGAGGCGGTAAGTGGCGGAGGGTGGCGTAAGTGATGCCATCCGCACCGGGGGCCTTTCTGGGCTTTGTTTTCGCGATCATGTGCCTCACTTTGCCCGGGGAAAAGAAGATGGGGTCTTCTTCAGGAGCTATCGGCGCCTCGAAGTAAACTCGAAGGTGCTCTTCAACTGCGGCTGTGTGGTCTGCCTCGTCGGATGGGTTCGGCTGGAATTGACGCTCCAGGCACTCGGCGAATATTTCAGCCCGGTCCTCGGCCCGGTACCTAGGGGTACCATCGGTGTGTAGCAGGGGTCGGACAGGTGTGGGGGCTCCGCTAAGTCGGCGGCATAGACGACGGATGGAGTTCCAATCGTCCGCCGCGCCGGCTAGCGTTTCTTCCCATTGCTCTGTCCTGTGGACCTCTAGGGCTGCCTTGACCTTCGCTGTCAGGGCGTTCAGCTGGGTCTTCATCCCCGGACAGCGAATGATCTGCCAACGCTTTCGGAGACGCCTTTTGTCCCCTATCAATTTGGCGATGTGCGTTGGCAGTGAAGGCAGCCTGTTGGTCGTTTTCCTGGTGTGTGATGCAGCGGACAGAGCTTCTCGGATGCGACTGGTTAGGTCCATCGAGAATCTGTCGATGTCCGCTGCATCAGTGAGCTTCTGCTGAGGAACTGGGGCATCCATGCGCCTCGAGAACTCCTCCCAGTCTGTCACGGGTCTGGGAGTTCTCGGGGTGGAGACTGCGGGTGCCGCAGACAGGACGAGGAGTACCGGCTGGTGGTCGGACTGGACCTCATCGTCCAGGGTCTCCTGGAGGAGCTGTCCCTGGAGTCCGCGGTGCACGGCTATGTCCAGGACGTCCGGAGTAAAGGCGTTGTTGTTGGGATAGTACGTCGGAGTTTCCGGACCGTCCACGTGGTAGCCGTGGGCGTCAGCGTCCAGGAGGAGTCGGCGTCCGTTCTGGTTGAACGTAGAGGAGTTCCAGGCCGGGTTTTTGCAGTTCCAGTCGCCGGCCGCTAGGGTAGGCAGCGGCGAGACCAGCAGAGCCCTGACCTCGTTTAGGTCGAGACGGGTGTGCGGGGGCTTGTAGACGGCGTAGACTCGCATGCGGGCGGCGGCGACCAGGATCTCCACACCTAGGGCTTGTAAAGAGCCCAGGCGGATTTGCGGCAGCGGTTGGTGGATTACTCCTCTACGGACCAGGACGGCCAATCCTCGGTAGGCCCTGTTTGGCCCTTCCTCGTCCTGTCGGTAGATGTGGTAGTGAGGCACCTTCAGCTTGATGGCCGGAGACAGCATGGTCTCCGAGATCAGGGCTATGTGTATCCTCTGATCTCGGAGGACTTCCATAAGGAGCGAAGTCTTCTTTTTTAGGCTCGCAGCGTTCCAGTGTATAATCCTCAGAGGGTCCATTAAACCAGCCGAGTGATCCCTCTGAGGACTATGGCGACAATGTCTGCGCCGGTATGGAGGGCCATCAGTACCTCCTGGAGAATCTCCAGGGCCACCTTGACCGTGTCCGCCTTCCCTGAGTTTGCACCACTCAGACCAGGCCCTTGTGCAGGGGCAATAGTGGCCTGGGGCGCGGCTTTAGTGGCAGCTGGACCGGCGGCAGTTGAGGTGGTGGTAGCAATTGCGGAGGAAGTTGAGGGAGCGTCGACCACAGGCGCGCTGTTTCCGCCTTTGGGGGGCTTTTTCCCCTGCTTCTTGCCTTGAAATTTAGCTTGAGAAATAGACTAAAGGTCGAATATGTAACAAATTTATGAATCGCATAACGCCTTACCTATAGTTTTCTAATTTATTTTATAACTTAATAATTACTAATATATCTTAATATTCTTAAAGTATATAGTGCAAAGTTTCTTAAGAGTTGTAACAGATAGAGGTCCCGCATTGAAATTTACTAATATCCTTTTACTTTGTTTATTGAGTAAGGCAAAAATACTAAAGCGCCACAATTGTCGATTCCTGTTATAAGATTATTTACTAACAAGCATGACTTCATATGATTTCAATAGAGAAAAAATACTAAATTACTACAAATGACGGTTATTGTGTAAACGTTATTGCCTAAGAGACATTACATTTAATATTTAATAGAAGCGAAATTTACATAATCACCACCGAGTATCCTCAGTTACGTTATCTAAAATTACTAATAAAGCTTGAAATGGCTAGATACAGCAAGCACAATACTTAACCGCCATCTATTCAAAATATGTCTAAATGAGTCGGATGTTAGTAAAAAATCCTTAGAAATTATTGAAATTTTGTCCCAATTTTCACTACTAAAGCGCCAAAAACATGCTCCGATCGCCACGAGACCCAGACCAATCGATCCAGAAAAAAAAAAGCAGTCGAACTGTATGTATAACTCATTTTGACCATAATGGCGCTTTAGTAGATTTGCCTTTCCAACGACGATATAGATTACAATAGCATAAAGGTTGCATTTAAATGTGTTTATTACTTATTCTTGAGCTTATCACAGTAATAGGAGTTGCCGGTGCAATCTGGGGTGATTGACCTTAAACATTATGCTAATAATTAATATGCCCGGGATCCCGGGATTTGTATTGATGTTGGAGGATAATTATTCTATTTTATTTTACATGATATTAATCGAAATTACAGGTCAACGTTTGAAATAAACGTTATTATTATTGAAAAAAATCGCGGGATTATAGTCACATCCATACTATGATTACGACTCGAAATCCCGCGAATTGCATCCAAAACCCCGATCATTGATAATGATACATATTAGTCACGCCATCAAAGTGGTAAAATAAAATCGTGAAAAAATATTATTTTTATCGCACGTCTCCCCTACACGTAACGTGGGGATGTATTTTTTTCTCGTCTACCCCATAGTGCGGGGTGTCGTTGGATAGGTCATTTAATTTATATTTCGATTAAGGTATCTGTTTATGAAATATTAAGCATTAAAGTAAGTACTAATTTTTGTTAGAGTTAAGTGTCCGCCCCTTACAGCCAAAACTACAAATAGGTACTATAAATCAGTTTGTTTTGTTTTGCATGAAAGCATTTATAATTAACTAGCGACCCGCCCGCGGCTTCGCCCGCGTGGAATGTATTATGCATATAAACCTTCCTTAAGAATCACTCTATCTATTAAAAAAAACCGCATCAAAATCCGTTGCGTAGTTTTAAAGATTTAAGCATACATAGGGACAGACAGCGCAAGCGACTTTGTTTTATACTATGTAGTGATTTAATAGGAAAACTATCATTACTAAGTAGACTTCAGCGGTTCTCGAGTTACAAACGGTTTAAATGTTTATACCTACCGAATACTTATTTGCGGTGTTGGTAAACTGACCGCGACCTGTGTCGATATATGGGGATAACAGTTTTCCGACGGCAAAGTTAAGTTTGTCGCGAGGTGTAATTTGTTTGTAGTAACGGCTTCGGAACCCTACACTGAGCATGGTCCGATTTTTTCAAATTCTTCTACTTGTTTGATCCTGAACGTAAAGTTCACTTCCTTAACTTATTTATATCGTAACTTCGACACACTTATTCGATATTAATATTTGACTATAGGTAGTTCATTTATTTTAGGATGAGAAAAAAAAAAGAAAAAGAACCAGTAGTCGTCAACTCTAATATACTCGTTGGCAGAATTAATAAGAATCTATGCACTCAATATATTGTATCTGTGCATGTGTCATTAATGTTTTTGTGTTGGACAAAACATTGGGTCTCGATATTACATGAAAAAGTAACTATAAAACTATTTGAATATGACTGTATATATTGGTTTCTAACTGCTATACTTAATTGATTAACCTAATTTAAGACTGACTGTTCTGGATGAAGTGTCATCGTTTCTCCGCTAAAGAGTGCGGTAGTTGGGTAGAGATTAAAGATGTAGACTAAACGAGCAGCTGCCAACTTTAACAAGGAAATGTACAACAAACAAATCACAACAAAAACAACTACCTATGGAACAATATCAACGCTCACGCTCTCGAACTCGGGAGAAAATTACATAATATAACATGGGGCATATCACATAAGGGCGTTGTGACGTTCAATCTGTCAAAAAATGCAAACTGTGGCGTTATTAATGATCAATTTAAAATTCACTAGGTTCTCTATATTTGACAGGTGACAGGATAGTATTTGATTTAGTCGAGTTATATGCTTAGATGTTTCGTTATTTTGTTAACACACAGGTTTGTAACCCCTGCTTCTTTAGGTCTTTTATAGACCACGTTTCTAATTGAAGTAAATTTAACCAACACAAATAAAAAACGCAATGTTAATATTAACGAATATGACTTAAAGTACTACTGCAATAGATTATAACGTTCATTTAATATTTACTGTGAAATAATAGCAGTCAAAAAAGACGGTTTCGTCCAATATTTCTGTATAACTATTATGTTGCGTGTAACGTGCCCAATAAAATACCTTTATTGCGTTCTGTATCATGCTAAAATAAATGAACTATAGATCTTGGACAAAGGCATACTAGAATAATTTGTACTCGAAGATTAAAGTTGACAGGTAATATCTGTATATTGGGTGCCTCTGACCTTGGGGCTTTATATGCAACGATCGATTCTACTCGCTAAACTGAACTACTTTTGTCCTGCAACATTAAAAAATAACGTATTTTAGATAACTAATTGATGTTAAAGTTTAATTGTAAAATCAGTGTATTAAATCATACATATACATACATAAACTCACGCCTTCATTCCCAGAGTGGGATAGACAGAGCTAAAGAATTACCAACAAATCTTGAAACTTCTTGATAATTCTGTAACCACATTTTGCACAAGTAGGCTAAGATGTTTCCCAGTGTATTAGTGACAGGTGGCAAGCCCATCGCCTAACAGTACTGCAAACCTTTATTCCCTTAGTCGCCTCTTACAACATCCACGGGAAGACATGGAGTGGTACTATTCTAACCCGGCAACCACACCACGGGTATTAAATCATTGCCATATAATCACTATTTCAAGGTACGGGGGCGAAATTTCCTTGGTACGAGGGCTACAGGAAAATGGGGAATTGGATCGCGTACATTGAAATAGTTATTTGTTATACAAGTGGGGAAAGTTGTATTTTACCTGCGAGTGTTCATTTGAAACACGAGCTAGCGAAAGGATTCTATGATTGACCACGAGCGAAGCGAGTGGTTCAAAAATAGAATCCTGAGCGTAGCAAGTGTTTCAAGACACGAGACGTAAAATAACTTTTCACCCGTGTATAACACAAAACTTTTCACCTCACTACAGCGAGGAAACTAAGAAAAGGGTTTGTACTGTAAGCTCAATTCCGCATTTTGCACGGTTTCCTGTAATTCCACAGGTGTTAATACGACTTTATCACTCGAATCACTCATTTTTAATAACAAAACAAACTAGAAAAACATGCGAATATTTTAACGTTGACGGCTTAATATAAAAGTTTTGACGTAAGTTTTTTTTTATTATTTCGGATGCGTTTTGTTTGCACTTATTTGGACTGTCAGAACATTTTATCCGTTTTTAAAACAAGAATGAAGGTTAATTTTGAATGCTGATATTTATGAATTAAAATAAAGTAGTAAGACTGTATTTAGTGTTTTTTACTCGATGCAATTCATTAATTGTGATGTTAAAAATTCGGCACTTGTAGGGTTTTACGTTTGGTTAGCTGTCAATTAATATCACTTAAGCTGCCTTCAAATGTCAAAACTCTTCCCTCACTTGTGGATAAAAAGCGATTTTCTCAATAGATATCAAACAAACAAAAAGGGCTTTCCGAGCTAGTGAGATGAAAATTTATATTTAACTTGTATGAAATAAATAAAATTTAGATTGGACAAAGTGTAGCATCTACCTACAGTGTTTAGAGAAGTGTAACATCGCGCTAACGAAGTTCCTCCAGTCAGTTGGCATATATCGAGGGTTTATTTATTTATTTATTGGTAGCTTGGTCAAACCCGATAAATTGAATTAAATTGTTAGTTCAAAATTGCTTGTCATCGATCACACAACAAGTTATATCGACTTGTCGGTTTGTTTGACTCTCTCGATATATAACTTCCAACTTCGTCCCAATGGACTTCGGTCCCCAGGCATAACACCCGCCTGGAGAGAGATCTCCCTATTGTCCTCTCATCCTACAACGGTAACTGGGCCTCATTCAACCCAGTAAAACAATATCGCCTTTGACATGTTGTGGTATTGTCTTTAACTCGGCAGCTATTATACGTAAATACGAGTTATCAAAAAATTGACAATACAAAAACACGTTAAAATCAATATGTGAAATAGTTTTTGAGTTATGAGGGGGTCAAAAGTGGCTCCAAATGGTTCGTGTAAAGGTGCTGCTCGGCAGTTCTGATACTTGACCTTGGCTTGACCCCGCGTGTCTAGATACAGATTTACCATGTTAAATGCAAATAGGGATAAGCATGGATTTTAAAAATCGCATTTCTCATCAAAATATGAAAATACCGTAAAAGAGATCACCAAAACGGAAATTAAAATTAAAATCGGTCAAGAAATACGGAAGTTATAAGCATTTCAAACTTCTAATTAGACAGAGAGATCCGATGTGCACCGTGACGTCATTGTGCACTGCGGCCATATAAACTCCATGTAAAATTCCGTTTTTCTAGAAAGAGATAGGAACAAATCTTTGTTGGCTTATATCTTGGTTATTTTTATAGTTATTCAAAAAATGATTTTTGTGATCTGTTTGTTACATGAATCAGCTTCAATTGAAGCTGTAAAAAAAACATGCATATTCCCTATTCAGATGTAGTGAATAATCCTTTCCCATCGTTTTTTGTCGGATAAGTTCGTATTTATCTTGCTTTCTCAGTTGGCAGTTGATGCATACCAAAGCTAGTTGAGAAAGCAAGCTAAATACGAACGTATCCGAAAAAAACGATAGGAAAGGATTATTCACTACATCTGTAAATCCTTCTTATAAGTACACACCCAACCTTACACGTCATCTCGCCTGTTCCAGCACGATGCGACTGCTTCTGCCCGCCATTTTGTTGCTGTCGGCCATCTTCTCGTGCGCCGCGCAGGCGCAGTACCCGCGGCCGCGGCGTCCGGAGCGCTTCGACACGGCTGAACAAATCTCCAACTACCTGAAGGAGCTGCAGGAGTACTACTCGGTGCATGGGCGGGGACGGTAAGATTGCAGCGCCAGCAGGGTGCGCTTAACCCCTCAGGTGTCCTACGCACAACTTGGGCGTAGCTTTTTTGACTTTTTTTTTATGGCGTGGGAAGGCAAACGAGAACACAGGCCGCCAGGTACCTAAGTGGAAACTGTGACCCATAGACATTCGCATTCACAAGACTGCAAATGCACTGCCAACACTGAGGACTAAGACGGAATGCCTCTATGCTAGTCATTTCACTGGCTGTCTTATCCCGAAACCGGAACACAACAATGCGAACACTGCTGCTTGGCGGTAGGTTAATGGATAAGATGGTCCTCCCACAAGCACACATCATTCCACACTACACAGCTTTACATACATACATACATAACCATGTTTTCTGCAGAACTTCTGAGTACTCTTTATATTTTGTTTAGCCTGAGAATACGTTTAAAATGGAAAGTTAAATACAGCGGTGATAGGCGCCATTTTTTTATCTTAATACTAATACCACGGTAATAGATTATAGTGATTTTAGCTTTATTTATTTATGGTAGACGTGATCGGTATTTTTTTCTTTGACACATACTCGTATCCTTTAAGCACGTGTACACAAAAAAAAAACATATATTACCCTGAGTGAAAATGCCTTAAGAAAAATATATAACACTCCTAAAAAGTTAAAAAAAAAGTTTTTTAGGATTTTTTGTTTATTCAACACCCAGGTAGGTGTTAAAATTCATAATATCGATGTCACTCGGTAAGAACCTAGCTTCTTACCTGGGGCCTCTATTCAAGAACGTAAAAATATAAATATCGTATTTGACGTGTTATGGTATTGTCACCGTTTTGATAGCTTTTATTTACCTGACAGAAATGGTGACCGAGTTACATACAACACCATAACAGTTTCAGGGTTGGTACTTGGTACCACCATCTTATCCATTAACCTACCGCCAAGCAGCAGTGTTCGCATTATTGCGTTCCGGTTTGGGGATTAGCCAGCCGGTGAAATGACTAGCATAGAGGCATTCCATCTTAGTCCTCAGGGTTGGCAACGCATTTGCAGTCTTGTGAATGCGAATGTCTATGGGTCACAGTTTCCACTTACCATCTGGTGGCCTGCGTGCTCGTTTGCCTTCCCATGCCATAAAAAAAAGTTCAAATACGATATCGGTTCAACCGCCTAGAATACCAACCCAGATCGGTGATCTTTTATTACAGGGATTATTTAAAAGCTGTCCACAAAGCGTGGAAGGAGCATCTTGAAAGCAACCTTGAAATAGAATACCCTAGTTGGAGGAAGAAATCATTGGCGTAAAACAATAAATCTGGACTGAAAATGTGTCAAATCTACAGCTGTGACATGGCTGTGACTCCATCTATTTATAGCTGTCACACTGACGTCTCAGTTTCGGGCCAACTTCGAACCCGTTATCAATGAGGGTTTCCGCGCATCAGTTTTTTCACTAGATGGCGCCTCTGGGAAGTAAGGTCTTTTTGAGAGTTGATAATACATAAAAAATATAAATTCAAATAATTTTTGTACCTAAATATTTGAAATGTGTACATATCAAGTGAAAAAGTAAATAGTCACTAGTTCGGTCTTCTTCTGGGCATATATTTTAACATCAACTGTCAAAAAGACCTCACTTCACACGCGCCATCTAGTGAAAAAACTGATGCGCGGAAACCCTCATTGCTTAAAATTCGAACTGTGTTTTGAAATGTGCGAGGATGTTCTATTTAGTGTGACGTAGTTTGTCAGAATTCTAACAGATGGCGCTTTTGTTACTTAACCAAACATCATGAGAAATTTTCGTTCGCGCTATCTAGGTTTTTAAATGAATGGTTAGAATACGCCAACAGTGTTGCAATTTTAGTAGTAGTGGACTTTATCATTAGTTGTCTCTTCCCATACTATAAAAGTAATTTTGAATAGGCGTGTCATTTTTAATCTGTACAAGAAGGTGTAGAAGGAGAGGGCAATAGAGAGATCTCTCTCCAGGCGGGTGTTATGCCTGGGGACCGAAATCCATTAGGATGAAGTTGGAAGTGGTATATATGTCAACCGACTTTAGAAACTTCGTTAGCGCGTTGTAGGATTCTTAGTTCCGCTGGCTGACACTGTTGGCGCTAGCGAGTTGTTGATACAAGTTTCCGTTAGATGTCGCTAGGTCGCCACATCAGCCCCCCCTTTGAGACCGGATGTTGATGGTGATGTGATGTGATGACACGTGCAGTCTGTGCGTCGAATTGCCGCTTTTTGCAAGTTGCCAGTGGATGTCTTCCAATGGTGCTCAGAGCCGCGTTGGCGAGCGTAGCAGGAGAAGAGGAGTGTAAGTGGAGTACACAGTGAGTCGTGTACCTCTTCTGCTCTCGTGAAGTACTCGTTGTAGGACGCAGTGAGTCGCGTTGTTGAGAGTGAGAGTAGTGTGCACACTGTAGACACCAGGGGCCCTAGACAAGATGCATTACGCCGAGTCGCTTTTCTGTTCGTTTCGTTTTTAAACCAATCGCGTCACTGCTAGATCACGTGACTTTTCGTATTACGTGATCTAGCAGTGACGCGATTGGTTTAAAAACGAAACGAACAGAAAAGCGACTCGGCGTAATGCATCTTGTCTAGGGCCCCAGGCATAGAGATATTACAGAATGCTAGTGGTGCACAGTGCGGGTTGGTCTGGCTTGCTGTGAAACTGCGTCATGTTCTTGAAGGTCGTCAGGTTGCGTAATTGTCCATTGTCGAGGGTCACCAATGTAGGAGGACGATAACGTCGGGGTCACCAATGTAGAAGGACGATCACGTCGGGGTCACCAATGTAGAAGGAGAGGGCAATAGAGAGATCTCTCTCCAGGCGGGTGTTATGCCTGGGGACCGAAATCCATTAGGATGAAGTTGGAAGTGGTATATATCTCAACCGACTTTAGAAACTTCGTTAGCGCGTTGTAGGATTCTTAGTTCCGCTGGCTGACACTGTTGGCGCTAGCGAGTTGTTGATACAAGTTTCCGTTAGATGTCGCTAGGTCGCCACAAAGGAAAAATAAGTCAATCCTGACATCTCATCGCAGTAATACTATCTAACTTGCTTTTTCAATAACTTGGTTTTTTATATTGCTAATATTTAAACCGCGGATAGATAAGGTAAGGTAAGGTAGACATTAAATTTGACTATTGCTATTTATAAAATATGCCAAATGATTTAAAGTTACTCAATCTATTCGCGGTTTGCATTAAAAACTTCTTAGTTTTATTTTTTAACCCCCGACGCAAAAAGAGGGGTGTTATAAGTTTGACGTGTAAGTGTGTGTGTGTGTGTGTGTGTGTGTGTGTGTCTGTAGCACCGTAGCTCTTAAACGGATGAAACTATTTAGATGCAATTTTTTTTTAAATTTGGAAGCAGGTTTTCTCGCGATGGTTCTTAGACATGTTTTATTAAAATCGGACTTGCCGTTTTTGAGATATTGAACTTTTAGAGGGTTAAAAGCCCCCAAAATATCGGTGACACCTACTTTCAGAGCTGATACCTATCTCTTAAACGGCGCAACCAATTTTCATGAAATCTCGCTAAAAACCATCCTTATTAATGTAGCTTTATTTAAAAAAAATCGTCTTAATCCGTTCATCTGTTTGGGAGCTACGATGCCACAAACAAACACAAATATAAAAAAAATACACCATTTTTATTTTATTTTTTATTTTGTACGACGAAGTCCTTCCAGTTTTAGGCGCTGTTTAAAAAGCGTGAAATATAGAATTAAATTTAAAATTTAAAATCCCTCAACTCAAAACAGTCAACTAAACTTTTAGGGCCAATACTGTTTTTTTTCTTTTTTGACGTTTTTTTCGGAATGTTTTGAGTAGGGGGTTTTTGAAATTTTTAATTTAATTTTCTTAGTAGGCCAAACAGCCATCTACAGATTGCCTATAGATGGAAAACTTTGTAAATTATTTTTCTTTACCAAAGAGTTCCTGTACCTGTATGGAGCGAATTGTACACTAGATATTGTAGCAGGTATTAACCGTTTAAGATGATTGTAATATTTGTAATGCTAAAAAAACATACAAGATTCATACATTTCTCCTCTTAAATCTAATCGGATTTTTATGATTTAGAATATTTTGTAGATATTATAAAAACTAGGTATGTTTTCCTTTTTAAGAAAATACTCCTTGAAGAGAAACAAAAACAAAACATGTTCAAAATCGTTGAGATCGGACTTGATTTAGGGGTGAGAATCGTTATCGCCCGGAGCTGAATTTGTAAGGATTTTTTTGACAACTAAAATATCTATTAATATTAGTATTTAATTGTATTTAGGGGTTAATACGCGCTACATATAATAGGCGTATCTTCGGTGATACTGCTAAACCTAGAGCAAAATAAATCTTACGGTCTTATTGAGAAGGTGCATTTTACAATGGGCGGCTGACGGATGCAAATTACGTCAAAATAATGTCGAACGTTATACGTAATATGGATATGACTGCAAGGGGTTTAATAAAAATAACGAAATTGTAAAATAGTTATATAATTGTATTGTTGTAGTAAATAATCATATTTTTTTCTATATTGCATATTTTCAATCCATTCCTTAAATCAATTCCTTCCCAATATTAAAATCTTCTTGATTCTGTTTCGTGCAAAATTCTTGACGGCGATGCGTATTAGATTTAACATGTCTATCGATCACGCTTTTTCGTTTCGCAAATAAACTTACTTGACATTTTGTACAAAAGATCGAGCCTTTAGAAGTATCGTAAATTAGATCACGTTTATCAATTATCCACTTACGAATTGTGGTTTCCTTTGCCATCTTAAATATGAATATTGAAAACTAAGCAAATTTAATTGACAAGTCTAAGACGTAATAGACATAAACGCTCATCAGTCTCAAGAGGTGATAAAATAATAAGTGGCCAGTATCTTCTTAGTATACAATCTACGTACAATAGAGGATAGCTTATTATGTATTTACTAATAATGTATGATAAAGATAAAAACTGCATAATTTTGTATTCATAAATATTTCTCGAAATTTAATAAAAGTCTTATCCATGTTCTATTTACGTCCCTATTTTGCATCCGTCAGCCGCCCACTGCTTTTTAATAATGTTATTTACGCGGTTTTGCAGTTTCACCGACGATATCACAATCAATTATGAAATAATTTGGAGAATGCGGTGCATACAATCACATGGATCTTTGTATTAAGTTGATTGTATATGTATTAACTTTTTTAAGTTAATATAAAACAGGATGAACTATAAAATACATTGAATTGTGTCATGTAATCATCTATTAAAGCATCTTGCATATTCTTAAGAAAGAGATGCAAAATCATTGGCGCGTCACGTGATACAAGGCATAGTAGGTATACTTATACCATTCTGTAGGTATTTAAACTTTAAATAACAATGTGAGTAAAATTCTATCCTAAGAAAGAATCCACACGTTTTAAAAGGTCTATATATTATATTAATGCATCAGTTGTCTATTGACCATAGACCACAACAACTCGCTTGTGAAGTCCAATAGTGCCACTACCTATGTTACAAAGGAATTCATACAAAAGTTAACTATTTTTAACCCAAAATTAAAATGTATTTTGTCATAATTTAGTTTCACTGTTGGTTATTTATTTCGTTGGATTAAAAAAAAAGATGAGTTCAACTTACCTTTACGTAATCAATGTAAGGTTTAATTAAAAAAATACTTTATTAAAATTAAGCAAATATTAACAAATAATAGTTTAATTGACGTTGGCATTTTTTAAACGTTTTATGCGTTTATCAACAAGAACAATAGAAAAGCCGGAATACCGAAGTTTGCGTAGCAATTCATTGTTTTGTAATTAAGCCAAAATAAAATTCTACTTAAAATCTTCGTTATTACATAAGGAATAAAGCAGAGAAAACTTGTTTAGTGCCAATTTTATTCGAATTGAAAAGTGGTTTTAACTTGGGACTAAAAAATATAATAAAAAATATCTTGTGTCAATATCATAATTACCGCCGTATTAATAAACGAAACTCGATTGTAATATTCGTCTCAAGATGCGTCAATAATGTGAGTTTTCATCTCAGGCATCTCTGTCATGATGAGATTACAAATATGACTCAATGGCACTTGTCCCACTTCTGGCGAGTAAGCGATTAGCTACCAAGTATTTTCTCGCCGAAGAAACGAACAAAAGATATAGATCCCGTGTCAGTAAAAGAGAAACATATACGAGTATATTAATAGTGGATCACTGGCTGATCACATTGCCGACGAGAACTGTCTCCACTAGTTTGTCGAAACAAAAAATATAGATCCCGTGTCAATAAAAGAGATGCATTATTAACACGTTCGGCCTAGCAACGTCTTATAACGTTATTTTCATAAAATTATAATGAACACAACGTTTAATGCCGTCTTAAGAAATTTGGTTTTATTTGCACTACGTCGTATAACGCCACGAGCCCATATTATATTCCTAATAGGACATCCCTGCGCCGCAACACTTTAAAATGTTAAATGTCTAGAGCCGCATCGTATCAAATTTTGGCGGTATTTTGTGAACGTAGAACGTTTTTAAACGGACCTACAATTTGTATGGGCAAATATTGTGTCATATAGTGAGCACCTGTTTAGAGCGGTGGTGGGCCGAACGTGTAATTGATCGCTGGCTCTACTCGCTTCGCCCAAGCCCAAGTCTCTTGAAAAACAATCGAAAACAAGTCTTTAAAACGCTTGTAACAAAACCATGCTACTACTATTATTAATTGCATCATAAATATCATAATTTTCACGTGAAACCGACCATCACCCGAACTTATAGCTTTTGTATATTTTTTCGCATACATATTTTGTTTTATTAATTAAGCTCTGTGTTGATATTACAGTTATTATTATACAGTTTTATTTTATTTCATTGAAGCAGTTTTCATTATTTGGACGCCCCACGTTGGGCGCCAATTCGTAATATAGTATTTTTGACATTTTTAACATGCAAAGAAGGTAATTTTTATTTTTCACTAGTTAATTAACGTTTTGAGTAGTTGTTTTCTTACTTATTATTATTATTAAGTCCGCCAAAGTGCAATAAAGTTTAAATAAATTGATAAATACAGTCTTAACAATATGTATATTCTAACATAAAATATTAAAATGCACAAACACTCGCACAACAGTTCCGCTATTCACCGCTAGATGTCACGTGTACTTCGTTTAGTAAATTTGGAGTGGATTGTCACTAACCTATAACTCCACACACTACAAGCAGAACTACAAATGATTTTCTTTTATTTTCCAGTTACGGCAAAAGGCAAATGCACATAGCGGATGCCTCGGTCATCTTCAAGGAGTTTCCATTCTTTGAACACAATCCTCAGAACATGAACGAAGACACAGTTTTCAGGGCCCTAGCTTACCAATAAAGAAAAGATATAGAAGACTCGCTCTTGTCCACCTAAAACTGCAAAACATTGTAATACCTTCCCAAACTCTGACAATTATGAATCAACTAACGCCATCTTTTGACTATCAATAGAACTACGTAGCCCAATAATACTCTACTGAGCTAGCAAACCAGTACGTCTACGTTTGAATAAACAATGAACTAGTATGCTTAACAACCGTTAGATGGCGGTAGTTTTCAATTGGTGTTTTTTTGTTTATTATTCTACATTAATAAGAATTCGTAATCTTTAAATTGTAGTACTTTGCTATAATACAGTTTACAAATAAAATATCGTTATTCATATATGATTAAATAGTCCTCAGAGTGGTAGTATCTGTGACATTTGGTGTTGCCAGAGGTTTATTTTTGTTTTTGGTATCGTGATTAAGTTTTAATTGTTTTATAATAAAATCTAGTCCATTCAAACGTTTCTAGTCAATTATTATTTTAACTTTATTCTAGTAATAAATCCCTCAACATAATTTTCAGGCTGGGAGTGAAATTATTTTAAGGGATTATTTGAAAACAGTAGAAATACTATAATAATTATGAGCAGTTATAATAAATTAATAATAGTTGTAATTGTATTCTGAAATGCAAATGTTTCAAAGTTATTTGTGTTTTATTTTACCCAAAATAGGTCAGGTGTTTTGGAAAAAACTCATTTTATTTTTTCCAAAAACTATTACAAACTTGATTGATTGATCCTTATTACAGACAAAACTAACGATTGAGAAGATTATGATATAATTCGAAATACAGCACGTAAATAAAATACCATGCGCTTCATTATCATTATATCTATAGTTAATATGTCTATATATATTTTAATATGTCCAAGAATATGGTACCTCTCTCAAGTTCGAAGTTTCATTAAATTCCCACCTTAGGAAAGGAAGAAAAAGGTACCTAAGTTAAACCCATCAAAAAATGCATTATACCTTGTGAAAATTTGGCAAATAAAATAAACAAAAACTAGGACTACCTAAGGCTATATACATAGATACATACATACATACGTTCACGCCTCCATTCCCAGAGTGGGGTAGGCAGAGCTACAGAATTACCAACAACTCTAAAAACTTGTTGATAACTCTGTAACCACGATTTGCACAATTAGGCAAAGATGTTTAACAGTGTATATTAGAGACAAACTAGATAACTTATGAATATTTATTTATTTATTTTATTAACATACACATACATAAACTCACGTCTTCATTCCCAGAGTGGGGTAGGCAGAGCTAAAGAATTACCAACAAGTCATAAAATTTCTTGATAATTCTGTAACCACATTTTGCACAAGTAGGCTAAGATGTTTCCCAGTGTATTAGTGACAGGTAGCAAGCCCATCGCCTAACAGTACTACAAGCCTATATTCCCTTAGTCGCCTCTTACGACATCCACGGGAAGACATGGAGTGGCGCTATTCTAACCCGGCAACCACACGGTATTTTATTTATGAATACAATTCATAGTTATATGACTGCATTCTGCATTGCATCATTTTTATCATCAACATATTAAAACTATCAAAAGTAAAAATATTAAGCCGCTTTCGAGTACCTTTAATAAAAAATACTGTTCAAAAACAAAAATATTTTATATAAGTACTTCTTACAAGCCAGCAACTTATCAAAATTTTCTTATTTCTGGAGTCTTAGTGAAAAAGGTTAAGTTGACTTAACCTTTTCTAGAAAAGGGTATAATACTTATATAAACATAGTACCTATAGAAGACTAAAGCCCTTATTCACCTGACCTTCAGGAGAGTTTTAACCTTTTTCACTGGAACCCCTGATTTATGCAAAGGTATGAGACCCGTTATTTACCAGGACACCATGGCAGCGCAAGCACTCACCGCTAATCTTTGTATGAAAATAACCGGTTAAACCGGTTATAACCGGTTATAACCGGTTATTTGCATTCCCTACTCACCGCTACCAACAAAATGTAGGTATAAGTATAGAGGGTATCTCGCTAGGTGTCCCATTATGATTGCCCATCGCGTCATACCCGTTAGACGGAGAATCAAGCCTAAAGGGCCCCGATACACGGTACGATTTGTCTGTACGATCCGTCGCTTCAGACCGATCGAAACTACGAATCGATGTGTGTCAAGATCGTTAACGATTTAGAGATAAACTACGATAACATGGCACGCCCCTCCAAAATATAAAACGGTTGAATGTATTTGTGAATGTATTTATAAAGTGTCACAAAGATTCACATTAGATGTGTGCGTGCTGAGATGGCAGTCAAACAAAAGGAAATACTCGGATTAGTTGCTTGACTTGTGGTGTCACTAATAAACCCATTGCTATAGTATGAATCTTCTCAAATGAACTTTTCGCTTCGAGCCCTAATCTTCCAAACAAAGGCCATTGTTTCTATTATCGCAAAACCGCTAGCTACCGAGTTAGCACGTGCTACTACAACATTGATATTGAAAAACAAACGGTATCGTCATAGTATTAAGGTTCAAATTGAATGTCACTGACATTCTAGATGTTACGTTTTGGTAGTGTAGGACGATACCGCCCCGAGGCAATACGGCAAATACCAAAACGTAACATCTAGAATGTCAGTGACATTCAATTTGAACCTTAATACTATGACGATACCGTTTGTTTTTCAATATCAATGTTGTAGTAGCACGTGCTAACTCGGTAGCTAGCGGTTTTGCGATAATAGAAACAATGGCCTTTGTTTGGAAGATTAGGGCTCGAAGCGAAAAGTTTATTTGAGAAGATTCATACTATAGCAGCATGACGCTTTTGGAGGGGCGCGCCATCTTACCGTAGTTTATCTCTACATGAAGTACGACGAGAGACGACGTCGGAAAACGCAACTAAAACCCATGCAATATTCGTATATTAATCGTGTTTAGAAAGAAAGAAAGAAAGAAAATAAGTTTATTTGGCAGGCATTTTACACTAGTAGGTATACAGATACATAATATAAGGTAATATAGATATAAAACTAACAACTATGATTACAGAAGCCTACCAAAATGGTCTTCACTCAGCTAATGTGATAAAACGTTGGGAAACGTTTCATCACGCTGGTTTTCAGTGAAGCCAGTTTGTTTCACGAAATGAATCGTTTTTTTTAATATTTTTGGACACTTGTCATTTTGAGGTTATTTCCATGCCCTAAAAATACACAATCACTGAAAATGGCGATAATCCTCCATTCAAAAACACCGTGATTGGATGTTTAGGGGTTTCCAAAGTAAATTAAAAAAAACGTTTATGCCCTTTAAGGAGCTTTAGTCCCGATATGCAGACTCTAAAGTAACATTTTAATTTAAGAGCATGAGAAATGAAAAAATAATGTTAATTTTGTATTTAACTCTGCATTCAATTTCGATTTACTAACAAATAAAAAAAAACAAGAAAGTTAAATAATAAAGGAATAAATTGAATGAATTATGAATTATTTTTTCAAGTTATTTTTATTTGTGTCTAATCGTAAACACAACATACAATACCGCCGTCAAAATTGGTATGTACAATCACGAGATTAAATTTGGCACCCATCTTAGGTCCAAAGTCAATCTTACAATCAACAACAATAAGGTTGAGTTTCCTATAAGTTAGAAATGACTTGACAGCTCTAATGACATTAACGACTTCAAGCATATTTTTCTTGAAATGGGTCCCAAATAACTACGCTCGTGACACTACACTCCTCTCTATCTTCGTCTGGGTTTAGAAATCGCTACTAGATCGCTATAACCATATCCTAAAGTCACGCGAAATATCGCGAAATATATTATTTTTATCGCTCGCAATTCCACATTGTGAATTATGCTTTAGTGCATTTCAAAAAATGAATTGGTTTTACATTTGACATACTTAAAATTAACTTTATACTCTTAATTACAAGTTTCAATTTTGAGTAAAGAAACTGTGTTCGATTTCATTCGAATCCAATACAAACTTAATTATGCAGCTGATTAAATCGATGTCATTCAATATTGACCTTTAAATTACGCACCAAAAGTATCAGTTTATGTTTTAGACACCAGTAAACATAAATGTGTATAGCTAGAATGGATTATAAACACGATGCGCGCGCACGTACCAAGTTGGGGGAGGGTTCTTTATTGTCCAAGATTCGAACCAAGTATTTTTAGTACTCGATGTAATAAAAGCATTTTGGTCGATACAAATGAAACGAAAATGGAGATTTTTTTAAATATGAAAAGAGTAAGGAAAAATTTACACCAAATCGAGGGAAATCTTTTGTCCCATTGTTACGCCTTTATCTAGTTGGAATTTTAAAAAGATGACATTCCTATTTGTTGTTTATTTTCCTCTTAAGAAATATGTAATATAAAGAGTAGAGAATGACAACTGTCGTAAAGTTCAACTTATAGTCCTGACTCTATACTAGATGTTATTCTATGAGTTTTTTTTACTTAAAATAACTGTTCCAAAGATACTTCAGTACGGAATACCTGTTCCAAAATCTACGAACCAAGCCCCTCCTATAAACAACCCAGGCAGTGTTTTTCAGGAAGCAAGCGAGATCGCATTTTTGTACTAAAAATCGTTATATTTTACCCTTTTTCACATAAAACCCCTATTTTGTACTCCAGTTTATAAATTTACGCTACATTTTTAACCTTACCTGTTAAAATTTTGACGTCTACGCGGTTTTTGAATGACTAATAATTAGCCTTTTTTAGAGTGTATGGACAGAAATGGTGTAAAAAGTGTTTGTGTCTAATTGAAATATTACTTTTCTTAAATAAATATAGGTAAGTATCTACTTTTTTAAATATTAGCATGAATAAAAAAACAGAAAAAGCCCATAAGGCTGCCATGTTGTTTTTTAAAATCTTTATATGTATATTACCCATTTTATATCAGATGGTATGCGTATGAATACCCATTAAATATCAGATGGTATTATGAGTGCGTACTCTTTTGTCATTTTCATTTAAAAAAAACAGATGCATGAATGAAGATAACGAAGGTTTGTTTATTTGCGTAATTGTCACGTTACAAAAAAGCACCGAATGGACTAGTTAATCCATAAAATACCTGAATACTTAGTCAAATAAAATAAAGTTTCTCTTTACTTTAGCGCGGTAAATTGGCGTAATCTTTTTTATTTAAAAAAAGTAAACCATTTTAGGAAACTAATTCCGTTTTTTGGATTCCGATCACGTTTTATTTTTCTTAGTAAATATTTGACGGCATTGCACAAGTGCGAGTGATGTCTTTGGTTCCAAAACATTAAAGGTCAAACGAATGTCAAGGTCAAATTTGCAACCGACTTTTAGAAAAAGAAAGCTGTCAGTTAACATTTGACTTTTCGGATGAAATTCACCAGCTGTGGTCAGCATTGGTGGTCGTCCTTCCATATAAACTTACTAGTATAATATAAAAATTGAGGTGTCAGTTGATCACACACCATCACTGACATCGTTCATGCGCGTAACCATGGTAATAACAATGCTATAATAATTATAAAAGAACTGTTATTTGGTATCTTGGCAATGTTTAGTATATTTATTTTATTAAAAAAAAACCCTAAATGACCGGAGATTTTTAAATTTATTGTGGCATAGATCTAGAAAGAACTCCTGTTTCTATTGAAAAGTATTGAATTATAGACCATTTTAACAAACTAATTTCGTTTTTTTGCATTGCAATCACGTTGTTTTTCATAGCCACTTCAGGTCTTTGGTACCAAAACATTAAAGGTCAAAGTAATGTCGAGGACAAAATTGAGAAGAACTTTTCAAAAAAATACATATTAAATAAAGCTGACAGTAAAATTAGGGCAAGTACATATACGACGTGTCTGCTGTTATGCACCAACTGTGGTCAGCGATCGTGGTGAACTGGTCGTCCTTCCGTGACCTCATGTCTATCCCTCTATCTGTCCCTCGCAGACCTCGCACTATTCTTAAAGAGTGCGAGGGACAGAGCATTCGACTCGCTAGCGAGAACGGTAATTATAACTCATGGTAGGGGTACTGTAGAACTCTAACTTAACTTTGACGTTGGAAAACTGTTATCCTTATACATCGACATCGGTCGGGGTCAGTTTTTTAACACCACAAATAAGTTCGACAAAACCCCGACATCTTCGACATTTTGAAAAAAATCGATAAATAAACTGAATTGAATAAGTAAAAGTAAATATAATAATTATGAATTTGTGGCACTTGCAGTGGAGACCATGGGTCCTTGGTCAGCTGACATGTAAAGCTTTATGAAGGCTCTGTCATCCCGGTTCATAGACACCGCCGGAGATCCTAGAGCTGGTGCTTACCTCTCCCAAAGGATAGGGCTAGCTATCCAGAGAGGTAATGCAGCCAGTGTCATAGGGACCATGCCGCGAGCGGACCTGTTAGAGGGGTTGTTCTTTTTATAGTGGTGATTATTATTTACATCTTTAATATGTATTTGAGTAGCTTAGTTTTATTTAAATTTGAGTAGCTTAGTTTAATTTTAATTTAAATAAGTTTAGTTTTAACTTTTAATTGTATATATTAAATAAAAGTAAAAGTATATAATTATCGGACCTGCTCACCAAATTTCACAAGAAGAAAGGTTTAAGAGAACATAGGAATGAATAATCAGACGCCGCATACGAAAGCGTTGCCCGACTTGAAAAGGAAAAGCTTCGCTTCGCTCGGTCAACTATAGAGATGGAGAAACTATTCAAACCGTATTAAGCTGAAAAATGGATTAAAAAATTACGTATTACTAATCTGTAGTAAAGTCCACGTTGTTTAACTTTGAACTCATGATTTTTGTCTCGTGTAAGAGAAATATCGAGCAAATTTAATACTAAAGCTGGGAAATAGACAATAAAGTCTTGTCATTAGTTTTTATCGCGTTAGGACCTGTTTTGAACTTTGGTAAATTGACTATTGTCTTTTTTGGCTCTAAGTTTTAAGTATTCTTTATCGACATCTATAGTAGCGCAGTTTTCCTATTTATAAACCTTTAAATGCAACAGGTCTTAGAAAATATTTTGGTTTGCAAGCAGAAAAGTGTATGTTAGCGAGTGAGAGAGAAGTATAAACCCAAATGTTTATGTGCACATCAAAAAAATCATGAAGTTAAAATATTACTCGTTTATTGCTGAGAGTTTAGTGATAATACAAATACCGGTGTTGACCGCCAATAATAAAAAAATAAGAAGAAGTTTATGTATGACCAAACCATTCTATATTAACTCTAAAATTCTTCTCGCAGTTATTTGAATGATGATGAATGATTATACTGATATATTATATGTGTATTTTATATGTAGGTACCTAAGATTATATTACTTTGAGTAGGTACTGGTTTATTGATATTTTTTGTGCAAACTTGTATGTTTCCAACCCTATGCATTGTCCTAACTCATCTACTTCAGGGTTAGCTGGAAGAGATCCCATTTAGGGATAAATTCGCCTTTGTACATTAGTTTAATATTTATATATTTGTGCAATTAAGAGTTTAAATCATACTACCTAAGAAATCCTCGTCTCTAAAATTATCGTTCTTATTTGGCGCCCAAGTTGGGGCTAATTTGATATCCTGTCTCTTGAATTTCAACAGCTGATTCTTAACACTTATTTACGTGTCAGAAGGTGACAGATGCCTTATCCAAACTTTGTCACGCGATAAAGCCATGTTAGCCCCTGGTGGCCATGCCATAAAAATCACTGCATCTGAGATTAACACAACTGTAGATAAAAACTATTTACTTGTGGGAGGACCTTGTGCAGGGTCCGTCCGGGTTGGTACCACCATCTTATCCATTAACCTACCGCCAAGCAGCAGTGTTCGCATTGTTGTGTTCCGGTTTGGGGATAAGACAGCCGGGGAAATGACTATCATAGAGGCATTCCATCTTAGTCCTCAGGGTTGGCAATTCATTTGCAGTCTTGTGAATGCGAATATTTATGGGTCACAGTTTCCACTTACCATCAGGTGGCCTGTGAGCTCGTTTGCCTTCCTATGACATAAAAAAAAACTTTTTCAATATAGAGAGCCGTGTTCAAATACGTGACGTTTCGTCGAGGCGTGGCGTAGCTTTATTTATTTTAGTACTAAGACGAAACAGCTATAAACACAATTTATA
Source organism: Acleris emargana (assembly GCA_927399475.2). Classification (NCBI taxonomy): domain Eukaryota; kingdom Metazoa; phylum Arthropoda; class Insecta; order Lepidoptera; family Tortricidae; genus Acleris; species Acleris emargana. Next base: position 2,507,186 of record OV656863.1, on the reverse strand, counting down.
GAGCATAAGTCTAGCTCTCCATGTTTTTTCACTTACTTTTTAGGGTTCCTGCCTTAAAGGAACCTAACGGGATAGTAGTATACCTACGTTGCCAACTATACTTTATAATAACGTATTGTAAGATAAAGATAAAAAAAAGATAAAAGCCATTTATTCAGTAAGTAGGCCACACGGGCACTTTTACACGTCAAAGAATCTACCACAACGCGTCAAAAGTTATTTTGCTTCATTATAATTTATACTTTTGAACAAGAAAAAAGCATCGAAAATACTTTATTTCTGACTTATGCGTGGAATGGATCGAAATTGAAGACCGGAACGCAAAATCAAGACTTCTGCGAAATTTCTGAACGTACGTGAAGTTTCATTACAGTACAGTGTGCTAAGAGCACAAACAAATATACTTTTATATTATACTTGTCCCACAGGTATATTCGTTATTTTGCTAAAAAAAGTTGGCAACCCTAGTTGATCCGTCCGTCTGTCCTAACCTTAAAGAGCCGTATCTTTTGAACCGTAATAGACAGCGGGTTGATTTTTATTTTTAAAATGTCTTATTACGGCGGAATTACTATTATTATTATTATTATTAATTAGCCCAATATAGTGTCCCACTGCTGGGCAAAGGCCTCCTCCCTTGATTTCCACACCTCTCTCTCTGTGGCAATCTTCGGCCAATCCTTTAGAAAAACGTCCAAGTCATCCCGCCATCTCCGCTAATACCTACTGTGATCCGGTACGGGACCCTCAGTGCGCGAGTCCGCGCTCGCACTCGACCGGTGACACAATCTGTGAATACGTACATACGAGGGGCGTTCAATAATTTCTCGGTATTGGTATCTTGCAAACCTTTTTAGTAAACTTCTTAATACTGGCCGCGAAGAGTCATTCATTGACAGTAAAAAAAAGTAAATTTGAAGCCTACACGTTCTTTTTTTTTCTGCTACTGCTGAACAAACGTGATCAGGATCACCATGAGCGATATTACAATGATAATCAAATTGGAGCATCGAGCCGTGATAAAATTCTTGACTAAACAGGGAAAAAATCAAAAGTGTATTAAAGAAGAAATGGATATATATAGTTTACCGTGAGTCCGCTCCTTCATTATCTACTGTCCAAAAGTGGTCAAATGAATTTAAGCGTGGGAGGGAGAGCATAGAAGATGACCCTAGACCTGGTCGGCCTTTTGAAACTACTTCACCAGAAAACATTCAAAAAGTGGAGAAAATTATACTGGAAGATGGTCGAGTGAAGGTTAGGTCTATAGCACAAAAAAACAATATTTCTATTGGTACAATACACGATATTATCCACGATCATCTTAACAAGTCCAAAGTTAGTGCGAGATGGGTACCACGAATGTTGACACCGTTCCAGAAACACACGCGTGTTGCTTGATGTTCCGACTTCATTGAGCTGTGTGGTGAAAACCCTGATGGTTTGCTCCAAAAAATTGTTGCCGGAGATGAAACTTGGGTTCATCATTATGTTATGACCCTGAGAGAAAACAAGAGTCGATGCAGTGGCACGTTAAAGGAACACCTCATCCCAAGAAATTCAAAGTCGTCCCCTCAGCTGGCAAGATCATGGCGACAATATTCTGGGATTGTGAAGGGATATTATTAATAGATTATAAAGAAAAGGGTTTAAATATTACAGGAGAGTACTACGCTAACATTTTACGCCAATTACTTACGGGAAGCAATCAAAGAGAAGAGGAGGGGAAAATTGACCAGAGGAGTGCTGCTTCTTCATGACAACGCCCCTGTGCATACTGCTCATGTTGCCAAGGCTGCTGTTCTTGAATCTGGGTTCGAAACACTTACTCACCCGCCGTACAGTCCACACTTGGCCCCCAGGGACTACTTTTTGTTTCCCACTCTTAAAAAGGATCTTCGTGGACATCGATGTTCTAATGATGAAGCGTTGAAGGCAGCGGTGCTGGAGCATTTTGACACCAAAGACAAAAAATATTTTTACGAGGGGTTAAAAAAACTAATTGACAGATCTTATAAGTGTATAAACATAGGGGGGGAATATATAGAAAAATAAAAATAAAACACCAATGGTATGCTTTTGTTTTCCTTCTCATACCGAGAATTTATTGAACGACCCTTGTACATACATTAAATCACGCCTGTTTCCCAGAGGGGTAGGCACTTAGGCAGAGACTACTTCTTTCCACTTGCTACGATCTTGACAAATTTCTTTCGCTACTTCCACATTCATACATCGAGTCATGCACGCACGTCGGTTTCGAGTACTTAAGAATCGGCCCTTTTTCAGTATTTCTCCGATTTGATTCGAAAAAGTACGCCTAGGGCGACCCCTTCCGACCCTTCCACTCACTTTCGACCTGTATATCTCTTTCGTCAATCTTCTTTCATCCATCCTTTCCAAATGACCAAACCATCGAAGCATGCCCTTTTCAATATTAGTCAACACATCTTCTTTTATTCCACATTTCTCTCTGATTTTTTCATTTCTAACTCTGTCAATCAGTTTCACACCACACGCAAAGAGCGCATTTTAACTGCATTTACACGTCTTACATGCTTGTCCTGCCATACAATCTGTAAATAAGTTCCATTTTAATAGGCGTATCACCTTCACTGAAGCCAATTAGAGTTTCAAGCAGCCATCCGATCCCCGTAATAGGTAATTACTGGATTAATTGCTTCGGGGATATTCCGACGATGGATGAATACTAATGACAGGTCTGATAGGGCACGTACAGATTAAAGTGACATTTGGGTATACTTAGACCACCAGAATAGGCCCTTTGAGTGATAATAGAGTATAATGCCACCCAATGTTATATAATAACATTGTGTTATGTTGTTTTAAGAAATGAAAAAGTCAGAGAGAAATGGGGAATAAAAGAAGATGTATTGACTAATATTGAAAAGGGCATGCTTCGATGGTTCGGTCATTTTGAAAGGATCTATTGGATTGAGATGCGGTTTTCACAATTAGTTAGTAAATTCTTCACGGAAGGTTGTCATTAAAAATAAAACTATGGAATGAACTTCCCTCCACGGTGTTTCCTCAGCACTATGACATTTCCTTCTTTAAACACGGCTTCATGGTCCCATTTTTTTTAACAAGTCCTTGCATACGTTAACTGACTGGACCCCACAATCAGCACCTCTTCACGAGTATGACGCGTATCTCAGTCATCGCCTCCGTCAACCACGTGTTCAGGAATGTGGCGACCCGATCAACGACGCCGCCGTATGCATAGGCCTTTGACCAAGCATAACTGGACTGCCGGACAACATCAAAGTAATATTGTGTGTAATAGCTGTCCGGCGAGAAACATCACAGTGTGCTCTCATTTAAAAGCGTCTTGTATGTGCAGCAAAAGACGAAAGCAACTTTAAAGACTTTCGTAAGAGTAGGTATTCACTGAAAGGCAACCACTTCGTTGTGCCCCTGGCATTGCTGATATTTATGGGCGACAGTGAAGCCAAGGACAGTGACAGAGGAAAGTACACTAGTGTAAACCAATCGGACTGTAGCGAGTCAAGTTGCCTTACCAGTGGATCCAAATAGAATGGCTTTCTATTTTTCCACTCCACTGTCCTTGCCACTGTCCTTGACCAATGTATATAAAAAAAAAATAAAAAAAAATCATTTATTCTGTAAGTAGGCCCTGTAGGCACTTTTACAAGTCTGAATCTACCATCTACCAGCGCTTCAAGAGACCATTGTTGAGAAGAAGCACCGCAAGAAACTCAACAGTAAGCCATTTTTTAAATAAATAACTTATTACAATACTAAACTTAAGCTATCTAATTTAAATGTCACAGGGATGTACAGGTCCCAGTAGTAATAATAATTAAATTAATAAAAATGTCAGGTTAAAATAATAATACAATTCCGGAGATGTAAGGAGTCTCCAAATGTCAAATTCAAATTAAATATAGGTAAGTAGGTAATTAAACAAAAAAACAAAACAATAAAAAAAACAACACAAAAACAAGGGAGATGTCGAAAGTCTCCACGGTCAATTTTGGAGATGTAAAGAGTCTCCAGATGTCAAATTAAAATAATAAGCATACAAGGAGATGTATTTTTTTTTTTATTTTATTATATAGTCTCCACGGTCATTAACTTGAACATTGAATATTGAACTTGACTGCTTACCATCGTGGCCCGTCTGCTCGTTGGCCTTATACGGCTATAAAAAAACCGGGCAAGAGCATGTCGGACCATGCTCATGGTAGGGTTCCGAAGCCGTTACTACAAACAAATTAGACCTCGCGACAAACTTAACTTTGCCGTTGGAAAACTGTTATCCCCATACATCGATATTGGTCGCGGTCAGTTTACCAACACCACAAATAAGTTTTCCGAAGGTATAAATATTTACACCGTTTGTAATCCAAGAAACACTGAAGTCTACTTAGTAGTGATAGTTTTCCTATTAAATTCATTATGTGCTTTCATATAACCTCGTCCTGCCCAAGCATTTTTATTTATACTTCCGGTTTCTGCCCGATGTTCTTGATTAAGCACAATTTTATTTTGACGGGTTCTGCCCAAGACAATTTTTGTTAAAATTTCTATGTCTAAGGTAAGTAAGATTTTTTATATTATTTTTTAGGTAATAACAGCTATGTGTTTAAGAGACTGAGCCGGTTTTGAAGTCAATATCTTTTGTTCTTTTTTAAGGACATTGGGCAGAACCTCTTAATTCGGTAATGTTTTATTTGGCATTTATTAAGAACATTGGGTATAAACTTCATAATTGCAATATAATATTTATTTAATTTTGCGGGAAAATAAATTAAATAGCTTTATTATTTATCATTTTTTTATTAAGAAAATAACTGAGATCAATAAAACTAAAAACTAAGTTATTGTTTCACAAATCGGAAACCGAAAGAATATGCTCTTTCTAAACAAAAATCTTTGAATTGAAGGAAAATTAAAATAATTCTAAACTTTAATCAGTCTGCATTTCCGAGTATCATCCTCGCTTAACTAAAAACAATTGTTTTTAATATAACATAAATAAAAATCCTCATTCTTAACAATATTTGCTAATAAGCATTAACTTTTTGGTATCAACTTCACTTTAATTATTAATTACAGTCTGTGTGGAAGTCGACAAAACAATTCCTGTTTTTATTAACGCACAAAAATATGTCGCATGTTTTACATCTAACATGTGATTTATTCTGGGCATCGAGGTTTCTAGATTAACACTGACGAGGTCACTCGATTCAGGAGTCAGAGTAGATTCAATTATATAGATTCCGCTTGACTCAGGTCCAGGCTTTTTCCTGTTTTTAGCACTGCAGTCTGATTCGATTTGTCGACACATAAAGTCAAAATGTCATCATTTAAGTATTCCGTAAAGTAGTCCAGAATTGACAGATGTTCAGTATGATTGGGCAAGTAACTGGGTGCTAATATCTGTTCTGGTAAGTTAGGTGCAAATGAGTACTCACGCCGCCACATTGGAGTTTGAACTGGCAACGACGACTGTAATGGCAAAGAAGCTCGGGTTGGTCCAGCTTGATATCCTCTGTTTCTACTGCCTCTACGACCACCGCGTCTACCCCCACCTTGACCACCACGTCTACCACCACGTCTGCCACCACCCCCACCTCGGGTACCTCTAACTGCATCGTAAATAGAATTTGAGTTAAGCGTATAGGTACCTCGTCAGTCTCAGATGCCGTATCAGTGCTGGTGTCACTAGAGCTGTCTTCAAGACGACGCGTAGGTATATACTGTGGATCTTCGTTATCTTCATCAGACGGAATAAAATCTCCGATATCTAAATCTCCGAGTACATCTTCAATCTCACGATCACGCAATACTATAATAAATAAAACATTGCTGTAGTCAGTTCTGCCCAGTGTTCTCAATAAATCACATTTTTTGATAAATTGCCATGAAAAATAAAAACTAACCTACATTACAAAAATAAAGTTCTTGTTACAAATAAGAACTATAGGGCTTCATATTGCTATGATATTTATTAAAAACAAATGCATGATTAACACGATAAATACGGATCAAACTTACCTCTCCTTCGAAGTTTCGGCATCCTTGACATGTGGCGTGACACTACTCGGCAAATCCGAAGAAGTTCAATACAAGGCTTTGATTATCTATTGGCCAATACTCCAACCAATCACAATCGAGCTAATAAAATCGCAAATTTAAAAACATTTGGCCACTAGGCGGTAAATTTGAATATGTGATTAATTGAGAACATTGGGCAGAATCCGGAAGTATAAACAAATAAGTTCGGGCAGAACCACTAAATCCAATGTGTTCTTAATTGAGGACATTGGGCAGGACGAGGATAAGATATTTTTCAGATTTTTATTATTTGCAGTTTAGGCTGTAGACGGAGGGGGGACACTTGACTCAAACAAAAATTAACGTTTTCTAGAAAGCTTAATATTTCACAATCGGATACGAAAAACTGTTTTCACAAACCCGCAATATTTTGAAAGACCTATCCAACGGACACCGAGCCAGAAAAAAAAATACGTCCCCATGTTCGGGTAGGGGAGGTAAACTAAACAAAAATTGTTTCCATGTTTTATTTTACCACTTTGTTAGTGTGACTAATATGTATATTCATGCAAAATTACAGCTTTCTAGTAGGTACTAAGAGTCTCTGAGCTAGGCTGCGGACGGAGGGACGGACATGGCGAAACTATAAGGGTTCCTAGTTTGACTACGGAACCCTAAAAACTAGGTTATGTATTAGTTTTACAAAAAACTCACTTAAACTGAAACGAAGCGAGGGCGGTCGATAGTAGAGCATGTATAATAGCGTCTAAAAACGGGGAGAATAGCGTGCTACGCTTATTCCTATACTGGTCGCGTAGCAGATAGCTCGTAGCGCGACGTGCTACATTCTATGACGTAGCTCAACCCACGTACTTTAGGCAGTCCCGTCAGTCAAATTATCTTAGCTAATAATACCGCTTAAATTATAAGCGGTATTATTAGCTAAGATAACCGTAGTTGAGTGGAAAACTATCGCCCCATTGCTATTCTGAGCGTCATGGCTAAAGTGTTTGAATCGGCGCTGCACAGTGAGCTGCTCTCCCAGTGTCTGCCTCACATCACCAGTGCACAGCACGCGTTCCTACCAAGGAGGTCAGTGACCACTAACCTTCTTAATCTAACTCAAGTAGTGTCCCGTGAACTAGATAGAAAGGCTCAGGTTGACGTCGTCTACCTGGATTTTCAAAAAGCCTTTGACCGAGTAGATAATGATGTTCTCCTTTTAAAACTAGGTGCGATGGGATTTACACCCAGGCTTCTGAAGCTGTTCGCGAGTTACCTGTCTGATCGAAAGCAGTACGTCAAGTATGGCCCCTATGTGTCAGATTGTTACCACACGCGATCCGGTATTACCCAGGGATCTAACCTCGGGCCACTTCTTTTCGTGCTGTTCATAAATGATCTACCGGTAGAGGCTCACGAGTCCTCACTGTTGCTGTTTGCTGACGATGTAAAACTAATAAAGCCCATCCATAGCCACAGCGATTGTGAGGGATTGCAAAGGGACATGGAAGCAGTGTACCGCTGGAGTCTCGTTAATAAACTCCATTTTAACGCCACGAAGTGTGAAATGATGAGCTTCACGCGGTCACACGCTACTATCGAGTTTGAGTACACCATCGGGGGAGTTGCCATTACCCGTTCAGCGCAGGTACGCGACTTAGGTGTGCTCTTTGATGCCGGACTCACGTTCCGTGATCACGTAAGAGCTGTGGCCGACGCCGCGTATAGGAGACTGGGGTTCGTTCTGCGCAATTCCGCACCCCTAACCGTGTACGCCACTCGCGTGCTCTACGCTGCCCTTGTGCGCAGCATTCTTGAAACGAATACAGCGGTTTGGAGTCCACATGAGAGTAAATATATTCTTATGTTGGAACAAATTCAAAAGAAATTTCTAAGGGCTTTATATAAAAGGTTACATTTATACTACCCCTATATGTATCCAACCCTATTTCTGCAGGGGCACTTAGGATACGATTCTCTGCAACTGCGTAGGTTACTCCTGCTGGCAAAGTTTACTATAGGCATAGTCAGAAACAAAATAGATTGTGTAGCCCTCGTAGAGGCGTTTGTGCGTCTTTTTGTGCCCTGTCGGTACATTCGCGCTCGAAAACACCCGCTGCTGGCTGTGCCGGTGGCGCGAACGCGTGCACACGCGCAGGCGCCTATCGCGCGCGCTCTTGCGCTGCTCAACTCCGTGCTCGAGGCGGCGCCACAGTGCGATCTGTTTGCGAGTCCGATTGGGCGACTGACGACAGTGTGCAAGAGAGTGATAGAAGGAGAAATGCCCAAGAGTACGATAGATTGATGTAAGTTTAGTTAGACTAAGTACTTAGCTGTAAGTTTGTGCTGTTTTGGCTTTAGCTGTTAAGGTACAAATTTGTTTTATAAATAAATAAATAAATAAATAAGAAAAAAGGCGTATCAGATTTTTTTGTTTTTTTTTTCCCCATTAAAGTTATATAAATACATCTCGTATGCTGCACAAACTCCAACATCGATAAATCGACTGTATAGTTATGTAATCGTTAGTTCAAAGATATCGTATCTAGCCTCATGTGACATGCATGTCATCACTTTGAAAAAAGTATCTGAAATTCATTAAGTTTCTAGCAGTAACAATAAACATCATGTAAATTATTGTGATCGATCAAATAAGTTCATGTTAGTTTCATGAAATACTTTGATAAATAGTCATTAATTAAAATAATATTTATATCTACAAACATTATCATAAGTCCTCTATTATGCGTCCAAAACCAGTAGGAAATGACTAGTATTATTACAACCAATTTTACTATGACAACTTTATTGTCTGTGGTAGTAGCTAAAATCTGTACTGTAATGTTATTACAGTATGTATTACATGGTCCATATGACACTGGCTGCATTACATCTCTGGTTAGCTAGCCCAATCCCTAGTGAGAGGTAAGCACCATCTCTAGGATCTCCGGAGGAGTCTACCAGCCGGGATGACAGGGCCTTAGTAAAGCTTTTCATATCAGCTGACCAAGGCCCCATGGTTTCCACTGCAAGCGCCAATGATATTTGTTGATTCTTCTTTGCCAAATAGTTCTAATAGCGACAAAGCAAACAAGAACGCGACATGTATCCAACGCTCTTTATACTAGGAATGGTGAACTATACAGCCCTTGAAACCAGGAGAGACATGTCCCTGGTTAAATACTTCTTTCAGCTCATACGAGGGCATATCAGTGACGTGTCTCTTCTGCCTCTGATCTCTCTACGGGCACCACCCATGTCGAACCAACAACTCCGCCCTCGCCGTCGCCCACTCGCTGTCCCGGCGGCGCTCACCCGTGCACTAGCTCACTCTCCTCTGCACCGGGCCCTGAAGTTCCTAAATGACATTCTGGACAGCGACAGTCAGTTTCTACGCATCAGCCACTCGGCACTTGGAGACAATTGTCACCTTAAGCTCAGTCCAAGTGTAGATAATGCTTTAGGTACCTTTTAAGTTCTACTGTTCGTCGTTTTCAAATAAACCCGTTTAATCCGATACTTTAAAGAATCGTTTCTTGTTGTTCAGATCATGGCGCCGGGGAAATTTGGGCTGTTCAAGACGAGGAGCCGTGAGGCCGCGGAGCAGCCCTCCACCGAGAACCTGCTGCAGAGCAGCACCAGCTCCGAACAAGGTAACCTCGCTGCATGGAACACGATATGGTGACGAACTTACGATATGGAATATTGATCTGGGGAAACTCTGTACACATTAATCGTACTTTTGTGGGCCAGAAGCAATGCATTAGAGCACAATATCGGTTCACGAACATCTTGAAGGAGCTAGTTTGTAGAATTAAGACTGCTGACGGTACACTTAATCTACATTTATGAAGTCTGTATACATATCTGTGAAACAGCACACTGATGTTTTTAAAAAGAAAAGTCATGCAGCTAATTTCAACACTCAATATCCGGACAGACTCGTACTTCCTAAAATGCACACGGTATTAAAGAGTAGAAATTGTTTTGCCATGTGTATTAAAATCTTTACCCATCTGCCAGAGCAACTAAAGCAATTACCTCTAAATCAATTTAAAATCAAACTTTTTACTTGGTTGGTAGAAAGATGCTTCTACAGTATTAAATATTTTCTTGAAACAACACAGAGGTTTATAAATGATGATGTTATATAGTTTAGTATAGTTTAGTGATATTAGTATAATTAACACTTTCATATTAAATATTTGCATGACTTATTTAAGTCTAGATGTATGGTAATTTTACATACATACATACCTTCGTTGGAGCGGAAAGGTTCTAGAGTGGCGACCGCGAACCGGGAAACGAAGTGTTGGCAGACCTTCCACAAGGTGGAGCGACGATCTGATAAAGGTCGCGGGAAACCGCTGGATGACAGCAGCAGAGGACCGGTCGTTGTGGGACCTTGGGGAAGGCCTTTGTCCAGCAGTGGACGTCTTGCGGCTGATAATGATGATGATGACATACCTTCACGCCTGTAATCCCAGAGTGGGGTAGGCAGAGCTACAGAATTACTGACAACTTTAAAAACTTTAAAAACTGTAACCACATTCTGCACAAATAGCCTTAGATGTTTACCAGCGTATTAGTGACAGGTGGCAAGCCTATCGCCTAACAGTACTACAATATATTCCCTTAGTCGCCTCTTACGACATCCACGGGAAGACATGGAATGACACTATTTAACCCGGCAACCACACGGTAATTTTAATTTTAAGATCAACATAATATGTATACTACGTATGTCTAACGCAAATAAATACATTTCATTTAATTTCAACATTCCAGTGCAAAACAATTGACCATATCCTTGCAAGAAAGAATCTGTAAGTATGTACTTACCACAGATCACAGAAACAAGGGAGATATGTCATGAACGCCAATTCGTACAAGACCCGGTGTCGCCACTTTTAAACATGTGTGCGTCTTACGCTTACGCTCTATTAACTACTAGAAAAACAACCTCCTCATAATTGGTTACAGCTTACGAACTAAAAACGCCGTAACATAGTTTTGATAGTAGCAGAAAATTAAGCTTTATACTAAGTTCTCAAGGTTGAAAAATGCTGAAAGATCGTTTTTTTTCCATCGTAGTTCAGTCACTGAACGTAAGGTAGCGCTTACTCGTCACTTAGCTGCCATCTATGCGACGAGTAATTAATTAGTTCCTCAGAGCTAGATGGCGCCAAGATAGTAGTCCCTATGTTCAGCAGGTTAAGGACTACCCACACACAGCGACATCTAGTTATACTTTTTTCAAGAGGTGTGCGTTTCTCTCCTGTCGTCCACTTAGGGATGCCACAAGGAATGTTTCAAAATATATCGATAAACAATTCAAACTTGTTTGCAACGTTAATATAGGTACTATTCAATTTACAGGCAATAAGTACTATTTTTATTATTTTACTACTAGGTTAATACAATTACATCATTTAAACTTAATATATTATTGTTAGAATAGAATAATATTTTATTAGCAAGAATACGGTTTGCGTAAAATTGATACATAAGATTTTAAATTTGGAACGATACCTATATTAGAACGTAACAAAAAAATGGCCGAATTTCTTTGGTTAAATTTTCTGGAGCTGTTTAAGATTTTCGTTTTGATTAGTACATAAAAGTCTAAATTGTAAACTTGGACTTTATGATGTTAATACAAATATACTAATAAAATGGGTTCGGTTGAGTGTCACGTCACAAGATCTCAGTTTGGGACAAACCAGTAGTTTACCGACTTGATTATGTAAACTTTATTTCATAAATGGTACAAATTACTTAAAACAGAAAGATAGACTTAATACTTGGGGCAATCTCTACCATCCAACCTTTAGGCTTGAATCCTTTCATGAGCCATTTATCGATAGTCGATAGAAATCACGTCAACACAACTTTCACAACCTTACGCTCTGAAATCCATTCAAATATAAAATATTCATTTAAAAATATAAATAATGCTTAAAAACAAAATTTACCGGTGGTAAGTTATGCCCTTTGATTTTATATTAACGTTTGTATTTCGATTTTTGCACACTTTCACGCTACATACAGTCATTTTATCATTTAAACGGAGCTTCTATACTGACAGCGTTCAGTGAGTGACTGTGTCAACGCTGGACACGCCTCGTGCCGATATGGTCAATTTGATGTAGTGTTAAACATAGTCTGTCTGTCTGTATGTATAACTGCTAACTCCTAAACCACGCAACATATTTTGATACATAGATACAAATATAAAGAGAAATGTTCAAGGAAAATTAAGTACGGTGTTAGACAACAAAAGGAAACAGAAATCGAGATTAGTTACAATAATATAAAATAAAACGGCGAGGAAAATTAAAAAAGGAAGGCTATTAAAGATGTTCTTTTATTGCCTATTTAAAAATAGGACATAATTAAATTTTCTCAAACATACTCGGAAATAACGGTTTTCCAATACACAAGGACGGAAAGTGCCTCGTTTTACTCCTAGGAGTATAAAACCATATTGTTTTTCAAAAGTGATTTCTATTGTATACAAAATCGAAAGGACTTTGAAAAAAATCCCGTATACCCAACTTATGGGTGGAGGCGTGTGGTGCGGCGAAGGCTCGTCGTGCGTAGTTTTCAAATAAACATCCTCTCCGAATTTGTCAAAGGTTTTTTAAAATACTTATAATCATGTATTTGTATCATTTCCTCGCATTGTTTGAGAAAAGCATTATATATGCCTCGGCGGAAACGAGGATTTTCTGACCCGTATTTTAGCAGGCCTCGCTATAGCTCGGCCTGCTCACCACTTCGTCAGGAAATCCCTTACTTTCCGCGCCTAGGCAATAATGTACTATTCTTTTGACTCACCCATTTAAAAATTAAAAATAGTATCTAGTGTCATTCGCAAACATATTTTATGATATCTCACAAAATTAAATTTTTAATATATTATATTTTAAGGTCTGTTATCTAAAAATATAAAAACATTTATACAGAGATGTCCTTAACATGACCTTCAGTAACAAATGCGCTGTGCACCGTACTTGAACTGCAATGTCATCTGCAAGCTGCTATAACTGCATTGCTCCGCCCTCGCGTTTGCATAGAAATGTATATGATAATGCAAATGACATTCAATTTTGCACGCGCGTCTGTGACGTCAGGATCGTAATATACAGGGTAGCTACTATGAAGTAGAAGATTCGAAACTTTGAATGTCCCATCCCTTTCACTCGTGTTTCGAGACTGAGTCGAGGGAAAGGGATGAAGCTTTCGTAACATTGAACTATGAATTTTCAATACCGCAGAGCACAAGGGATAGTCTTCAAAAATCTGTCGTTTCAGACCAGTAAAATTACAATATACTCGAATTGCTTTCCTTAAATCCTCCCATACTCTTATTTTTAGATTTACATCCCATTACAAAATTATAAATGGCAAAGTTTATCTCTGTGTATATGTGTGTGTGTGTGTGTGTGTGTGTGTGTGTGTGTCTGTGTGTGTGTGTGTGTGTGTGTGTGTGTGTGTGTGTGTGTGTGTGTGTGTGTGTGTGTGTGTGTGTGTGTGTGTGTGTGTGTGTGTGTGTGTGTGTGTGTGTGTGTGAGAGAGTTGGTTACTCCCTCATGCTGGACGGATTTGGATGAAATTACGAATTACGTTTACTTGTGGGAGGACCTCGTGCAGGGTCCGTCCGGGTTGGTACCGCCATCTTATCCATTAACCTACCGCCAAGAAGCAGTGTTCGCATTGTTGTGTTCCGGTTTGGGGATAAGACAGCCGGTGAAATGACTAGCATAGAGGCATTCATTTGTGCGTCCAGATTATTCTCAACATTACGCCTGAGGTCTTCTTTAATTGTCCAAGACTCGCATCCGTACAGAACTATAGGCCTAGGTCACTAAAGATGACCGTAATCAAAATTCAATATGGCGGCAACTAAATGTCATATTGTAAAAATGAAAAAAAAATCGACAAAATATGCCAAGTGAGGTATCATTACTCCTTCAGCACTCGGGTAAAAAGAGGTTTTTCCGTTGTTTTTTATTTTTATTCGCAGTCTTGTGAATGCGAATGTCTATGGGTCACAGTTTCCACTTACCATCAGGTGGCCTGTGTGCTCGTTTGCCTTCCTATGCCATAAAAAAAATGGCTTATATCCTGGATTAACACATGGACTACTTTTCATCCCTAAAAATATAGACGTTCCCGAGGGAATAACGGTGATGGAAATCTACGCAAAGCCGCGGGCAGAAGCTAGTACTCAGACTACTCAGTATACGTTTCAAGCTCAGTATTCTCATTGTTATTTCTCAAGTACGCTTAAGAATACTTTGGAAACACTTCAGCAGAGAGGACTCTCAGATTCAGGCCTCTTCATTATTTAAGCGACCTGTTGACACTCGAACTCTCTTGAACTCTGAGAACTCTGAGTTACAGATATACCAACGACCAAGAATGGGTATTTCACTATTTCACCCGATTGCCGAAGGAGGAGTGTATATATACAGGGTGTAAGCGACGGCTCACCGAAAACTGAAACCATATCTTCAGACCATTGTACTGAACTCAAATTCAGTGGATTTTTTCCCGGGAAAACGAAAATTTTCTTGTTTTTTTTTCCATGCTTTTGCATATAAACCGATCTAGGACAACATATTATGACATACTGAAGCTCATTATGTAAAAAAAAACTGTGAAAACGGCATTTTCACGTAAAAAACGAGAAAATTTTCGTTTCCCGGGAAAATTTCCACTGGATTTCAGTTCAGTGCAATGGTCTGAAGCTATGGTTTCAGTTTTCGGTGAGCCGTCCCTTACACCCTGTATTTATACCTATACAGGGTGTAAGGGACGGCTCACCGAAAACTGAAACCAACGAGAAAATTTTCGTTTTCCCGGGAAAATTTCCACTGGATTTCAGTTCAGTACAATGGTCTGAAGCTATGGTTTCAGTTTTCAGTTCAGTTCAATATATGTATGTTTGTTCCTTTGTGGCGTTCTTGAAACTCAACGCGTGGACCGATTTTGATGATTCTTATGTCAATTACATACATACATACCTTCACGCCTGTAATCCCAGAGTGGGGTAGGCAGAGCTACAGAATTACCTACAAGTTTAGAAACTTGTTGATAATTCTGTAACCACATTCTGCACAAAAAGGCTAAGATGTTTAACAGCGTATTAGTGACAGGTTGCAAGCCCATCGCCTAATAGTACTACAAGCCTTTATTCCCTTGGTCGCCTCTTACGACATCCACGGGATGACATGGAGTGGCACTATTCTATCCCGGCAACCACACGGTAAATTCTTATGTCAATTGATTTGTCTTAATCTTGTGAGTGTCACGAAAGATCTTCTTCAAGTGCCTCTCCAACTAGTGAAGGTTGGCTACTAACTTCTGGAATTGTTGTCTGTCCTTGGCGAGTCGAGACAGTTCAGATGCGCTCGCTATTCCAGTCCCCTCTCAGATGTTGCGGAGCCACGACTTCTTCCTCCGACCGACTCGCCGTTTATCGGCAACCTTGCCCATCATTATAAGTTGCAAAAGGTATCATGCCTAACCACGTGACCGAGATATGCAGTTTTTCGCCTCTTAATTACAGACAAAAGCTCCCGTTTCTGCTTAGCTCGCCGCAGAGCTTCCACATTTGTGACTTTGTGCGTCCAGATTATTCTCAACATTACGCCTGAGGTCTTCTTTAATTGTCCAAGACTCGCATCCGTACAGAACTATAGGCCTAGGTCACTAAAGATGACCGTAATCAAAATTCAATATGGCGGCAACTAAATGTCATATTGTAAAAATGAAAAAAAAATCGACAAAATATGCCAAGTGAGGTATCATTACTCCTTCAGCAATCGGGTAAAAAGAGGTTTTTCCGTTGTTTTTTATTTTTATTCGCAGTCTTGTGAATGCGAATATCTATGGGTCACAGTTTCTACTTACCATCAGGTGGCCTGTGTGCTCGTTTGCCTTCCCATGCCATAAAAAAAAAAAAAAAAATATATCCAAGCCCTAGCCTCCTAAGGCCCTAAGTCCTAAAATTAAGACATTTGTCAAAGTGACTTTTGACTTTAGTTCACCAACTGAAGATTCTTATTTGAACTGACGAAATTTGACGAGTGCCTTACAAGGCTAGGGCTAACAAGGAAGGGTACCCAACTGTCCGACTCCGATTTGATTCATTTTGATATATGTTATAGAGTAGTCTAAAATAACGGACAAGTATTTTTTTTTAGCTGCCCAAACTCAACCTGTTAGGAGAAAATGGCCTTCAAAGTACTGAAAATTGACCAAACCTTCTAATTTCTGAGAAGAGATTTGTTCAAAAAAATTGATAATTTATTACTGGTTTCGTTATATGTTGGAGAACATAAATAAAAAATGGGGACGTGTTTTGTCATTTTACCACAAACTCATTTTTTTATAAAAAAACACATGTTAAAGTTTCATAAATTTCGTCGCTACACTCACTTCCTTATGGTTACTTCGTCACTTCCTTACTCGATATAACAATTTTCAATACAGTTTTTGCAAAAGACATCGCTTATCGTTATCAATAACTGTTTGGGGTGCTTGTAACCAAAATCATTATTATTTCCGCAAACTGCATTTTCGGCACAAAATAATATTTTCTTCAGAAAGCATTAATTCACAATCGGGAATCAGGTCAAAAAATATTTGACATAAAGTAGTTCTTGGTAAGTTTAGTAAAATTAGTAAGGATAACTTCTTTTTCACAATATTAACATGAAATAAAATACAAAAAAAATAAAATAAAATTCATTTGATGTCAGAATGTTCATCACTGTACTATAAACAGTATGGTATAGTGTGTATGGAGTATTTAAAGTCATCTTTTATTTAGGTACTTTAAATAGGTTTTTGTTGGTTGTAGGTTGAAATTGAAGATACGACAACGGCAATGAAAAGAATAAAAAGTTCAGTTTTTTTTTTTTTTTTTTTTTCAGAAGCATAAACCATGAGATCATGGACCAAAAAGTTTTTAAGCAAAAAAATAACCATAAGGAAGTGAGTGTAGCGACGAAATTTATGAAACTTTGACATGTGTTTTTTTATATTAAAAATGAGTTTGTGGTGAAATGACAAAACACGTCCCCATTTTTTATTTATGTTCTCTAACATATAACGAAACCAGTAATAAATTATAAATTTTTTTGAACAAATCTCTTCTCAGAAATTAGAAGGTTTGGTCAATTTTCAGTACTTTGAAGGCCATTTTCTCCTAATAGGTTGAGTTTGGGCAGCTAAAAAAAAATAGGTGTCCGTTATTTTAGACTACTCTATAACATATATCAAAATGAATCAAATCGGAGTCGGACAGTTGGGTACCCTTCCTTGTAGTATTAGACCGCTCATTCCCAAAGAACCAGAATTCTGAAATACCTGTATTGCTGTATTAAATATTTCTTTCTTTATCAGCTTCCCAAAACACTTTCGAAATATTGGGTACAAATAGGGTTGCCACATTTGAGTTTTGGGCAAGTGTGGGAGGGGGGATTTATGTATACATACATACATACATAAACTCACGCCTTCATTCCCAGAGTGGGGTAGGCAGAGCTACAGAATTACTTAACACTCCAAAAACTTGTTGATACAATACAATTTAATACAAATACTCTTTATTGTATTGAACACCAAAAAAACAAAACACGGGACAGTAAATGTTTGTTAGTGTATAGTGACAAGTTGCAAGCCTAATACCCTAATTTGAATGTTTAGTTTTGGGATTCAAAATAATAATTTATTTAAAATTTGGTATTTGGGAATGTGCGTTTGATACTAAATAGTTTTTGTGACATAGTCTCCTGATTTACATATTATTATGATCTTTGTCGCAGTGACTCCTGGCTCCCCGATTCCCTCGACGAGCAAGGGGACCCTGGAAGACCTGCATTCTCCAGACATATCAGCTCTGCAGCTCGACAGCGATGACGAAGACGTAAGTATTATTTTACTATAGCGTTGACGACGTGAATTAATGTAGAAGGTAAATTTTTTGTTACTTTTTTAATGAATCATTATATAATATATATATGGTCATTTTTATACTTTGACAAAATTATGCAGGGACGAAAATTATTCAAGTGCACATTCTTATACTTTGGCATATATATATATATATATTTCCATATAGTCAATACACGCATAAATCATCAGAAGTTTAGTTTCAGGAGTAAAAATGATCTATGCATTTAAAACCCCAAGGTCAGAGGCACCCTGTGTAACTGTTTAATATTTCCATTGTGTAACTTATTGGCACTATACACGTTCTTAAATAACTGTTATAGTGCAAGCGCTTCAGTGGCTGAATATTTAAAAAGTGTCAAATTTCGTGACGTTGTAGGTTTTCTTTCTTTCTTTGCCCCCGCGGCGACTTCAACAGCTACTACCGCGGGGATATGGCGTTTCCACACTTTCCACGTGAAGTGATTTCGCCAGTGTCAAGTATATACACCGTGTTTTTTTTGATTTACGATAACTTCGGCATATTACTAGGTACATCCATAGAAACTAAGTGGTAGATTAGATTTTTAAATAATGCAAAAAAAAAAAAAACTGTTTAGAACAAAGTAATTAAGTGTTGTATCTTTGGTCATTCTAAAAGGGTCTTTAGAGTTAACTCATAGTCAGTGTCAAATACGTCAACGTTGGCGTGACATACACAGACAGTTAAGAGCCTTTTAGACCAGTTCAACGTGATTAACTGATTAAATTTAAAAATTAAATATCTTTAAAACCGTTACAGTTATCATTTGTCTGTCTTCGGGAAATTAACTTTATTTGGCATAAAGAACGTTCCCTTAAAGTTATCGTAAATCAAAAAAAACACGGTGTATAAGTATAAATCAATAAAGCAATAAAACACAATCCAATCTTCTCTAGGAAGATTGGGGGCAACGTTGTACGGTGATTTGTAGGTCAGAGGTCAAGATAGTTTTAACCTCTGCACCACTGCGAGTCCACTTGAAACGAGAAGAAAGATGCCAGATACACGAAATAAGTCCAAGTCTTCAATCACTGTGCGACACAAAGGCATAAAAAGTACAAATCACTATCAGAAAAGAACTTTGAACACCTAATTACCCAAAAATTAAAGTCTAAAACAAATTACACATCCGCCATCTTTTAACGTTGTATATGGCCCCCTTGTAGGTTTTCAAATGGCTGCTTTAATTAGTACATAATGTTTCGACCATAGACTATGACTTGACTCAAATGCTGCAGATAACTAAGAATTTCAAACATGCATCCGTCCATCCGATTATGTTCATTCCATTCAACTTGACAGCTTTCCAAAGACGTTAGCTTTCGCAGTATGCATCTTGTCTAGTTCTACTAGAATAATCTTTATAGACGTTGGGTCTGACTATCTTTATTTTCTTTGCATGGCCTCCTAAGTCCCCGCGTACAAAAAATGCACATAACACGGCCATTGCAATAAAATATCAATTGTAAAGAAGATAAAGTAGAAATTCTCTTGTTTTTAGGACTGGCAATAAAATTAGAAAATGGACTTTATTGCAATTGCAATAAGTTAATTTTCCACTGGCAAATTTCGTTGTATGGTGGGTCTTAGGAGGATAGTATAGAAATAAATGTCGCTTCCGCCGTCCTGCAATCTGCACGTAAGTACCCTTGGATCTTGCAAACTACGTAATTTTTATGCAGTTTTTATGAGGTTTTCATCAATAGATAGTCGAACGGTCCAGTTAGGTAGGTCCAACTTTGAGAAAGAGGTCACTCGTCGAATCCCACTCGGCTGGGCAGCGGTCGGGAAGCTTCGCAGCACCTTTTCGTCCAAATTACCGCAGTGTTTGAAGTCAAGTCTTTGACCAGTGTGTTGCCAGTAGTGATGACCTACAGATCCGAGACGTGATCCGAGAAAGCTCAAGGTCACTCAGAGGGCTATGGAGAGGGCTATGCTCGGGGTTTCTCTGTGTGATAGAATCAGAAATGATGATATCCGCAGGAGAACTAAGGTTACCGACATAGCCCGAAGAATAGCTAAACTGAAGTGGCAGTGGGCGGGGCACATCGCACGCAGGACTAATGGCCGATGGGGTCAGAAGGTTCTTGAGTGGCGTCCGCGGACCGGGACACGAGCTGTGGGTAGGCCTCCAACAAGATGGAGTAAACGACCTTGTAAGGATCGCGGGAAAGCGGTGGATGCGAAAAGCACAAGACCGGTCTGAGCGGAGAGCCGTGGGGGAGGCCTATCGGACGTCTGTGGTGGACGGACAGTGGACGTCTTTCGACTGACATGATGATGATGATGATGATGATCAATAGATAGAGTGATTCAAGAGGCAGGTTTTTATCTATAATACATACATACATACATGCATTAAATCACGCCTGTTTCCCAGAGGGGTAGGCAGAGACCACTTCTTTCCACTTGCTACGATCTTGACAAATTTCTTTCGCTTCTTCAACATTCATACATCGAGTCATGCACGCACGTCGGTTTCGGGTACTTAAGATTCGGCCCTTTTCCAGTATTTCTTCGATTTGATTCGAAAAAGTACGCCTAGGGCGGCCCCTTCCGACCCTTCCACTCACTTTCGATCTGTATATCTTTTTCTTTCTATAATAAATTCTAGATTATGTACGGATGTTATACAAAACTCACATAAACGGAAGCGAAGCGACGCCGTGCTAGTATTAAATAAATCTTGAACAAAAACAACTTTCCCATTCTCATCGCAATTGAAATTGCCAAGTTTCTTAATAAATTGAAGCCCCGCCGGTGTTCCAAGAACTTTATTAAGGTAGATTCACATTGCAAAGTTACTAGCGAGATCTTTATTAAGTATTATTATTTCATTTTAGACTGGCAGAAACACTAAATGGAATATTACAATAATTTAGAATGTTTGATCACAACACCCCCCCGTGTGGTTGCCGGGTTAGAATAGTGCCACTCCATGTCTTCCCGTGGATATCGTAAGAGGCGACTAAGGGAATAAAGGCTTGAAGTACTGATAGGCGATGGGTTTGCAACCTGTCACTAATATGCTGGTAAACATCTTAGCCCGATTGTGCAAAATGTGGTTACAGAATTATCAACAAGTTTTTAGAGTTGTTGGTAATTCTGTTATTCTGCCTACCCCAATGGGAATGAAGGCGTGAGTTTATGTATGTATGTATGATCACAACATTTGAGGATAACTTTTTCCACATTTTTAGTACTCAGGTTCTCTATTTCCTAAGGTTTTTTTCCGATATTTGTGTTATGTACTCTTGTGGTTGTGTTGGTGTTGTTCGAATGAACCCTTACCGTGAGTTACAACTTACGTACTCGCTAGCTAGTTGAATGCTATGTCTCTCGCAGACTTCACAGTATTGTTAAAGAGTGCGAGGGACAGAGTATTCAACTCGCTAGCAAGTACGGTAATTGTAACTCATGGTAAGAGTAAAGGGCCGGTATTCTAGGTGAATACGATATCGTAGTTAACCTGTAATGGTATTGTTATGACGTTTTACTTGTGGGAGGACGTTGTGCAGGGTCCGTCCGGGTTGGTACCACCATCTTATCCATTAACCTACCGCCAAGCAGCAGTGTTCGCATTGTTGTGTTCCAGTTTGGGATAAGACAGCCGGTGAAATGACTAGCATAGAGGCATTCCATCTTAATCCTCAGGGTTGGCAACGCATTTGCAGTCTTGTGTATGCGAATGTCTATGGGTCACAGTTTCCACTTACCATCAGGTGGCCTGTGTGCTCGTTCGCAATACCATGCCATAAAAAAAAAAAAAAAAAAAAAGTAAATAAGAGCTATCAAAATCAAACACGATATGGTTTTTACCGTGTTGAATAGAGATACAGGTCATTCAGTTTAGGGCCTCTCTGCCCTCCTAAGCTAATAAGTGGTATGTCAGATAATTTTCCAGTAGCAATATCAACCTTATTACTAACAGAAGAGAATTAAATCTGGTTTGGTTATTGATTTTGGGATAGGTACTGCTTGTTTGCTTAGGAAGGCAGCTCTATTCCCGGCGGTTATAACTGGTTATAACGATATCGTCTTGGAACTTTTATGGTAATGTTTTGACGTCAGAAACTTCCTTAGTTCATAGTGATTCTAATCATGCAAGAAAACACAGTTTAAAAAAATAATACATGAATTTAGGGGTTTTTCTTGACACGGACATAAGGAAAAAATAGAAAAAATCGGATTAAAATGATCAATATCTCAGAAACTAATAACAATCGCTGAACATGCATGGGGGTTAAATCGATAGCTTATGAGCTGCTCTATCACCCAATTAAAGCTTTGCATCTAGCTACCAAACACCCTGTATATCGTCGGTGAAACTGCAAAACCACGTAAGTAACATTTTAAATAAGGAGCAAAATGCACCTTTTTCATAAGACGGTAAGGTTTCTTTTGTGCTTTCATAAATTTGTTAGTTACGCGGTTTTGCAGTTTCACCGACGATATCCATTTACAATTTCAAACATAGGGGTGCATTTGCAAGCAAACATCTCTCCCCATTCTTTGTTTTCTTGTTAAACTTAAATTAAGTTTCTCCGCTAGAGCGAGACTGCGTCGATGTTATATTAACACGTAGGGATTGTCTAGACAGGATCGTTCTAGATTAGCTATACGAGGCTGCAGTTCACGTTATAGCTATTATGACTCTTAAAGGAGCCAGTCGCGTCGACGGTGATTGTTTGTCCTATAATAACGATTGTTTGGGTCAACATCGTTTTGCCTTTCCTTTAGGCTGAAATTACAGAATTTAATAAACATCTGAGATGTCACTATAGTTTATTACTACTGTTAACAATTAAAACTTAAAACTAAACTTATTTAAATGAAATGCTAATAAAACATGTCAGTCGGTCGGTCGTTAATAAAACAAATGATTAAAACTCCTTTTACTAAAAATTAAGATAAGTCAATCCTGCTGCCTGTCTTCGTAGTACATTTTATAATCTACTAGCTTATGCCCAAGAAGTATTAAATTTTCATGTCCTATTCCAGAAATTAATCTATGTGTGTACTAAGTTTCATTCCGACCCGTTGAGTGGTTGAAGCGTGATTGGTTGACAAACATCCCAACATCCAAATATCTAAACATCCAAACTATCTAATTTATAATTTTGAGGTTATATTTTTTACTGGAATGACAGGTGTCAAAATTGTCTTATATTCCTTTTACTATAATACGTACTAAAGATACGTGTTACAATAAACTATAACCCATACCCTTAACCAACTACGCAGGTACTTAATCAATAAAATATGCCATAAAATATAAGTCTCCATTAAAAAGCTTTCAACTTTAGTGCACTACCATCTAAAGGCAAACAAGCGTATCTACAATGAAGTCCTAAAGTCATATTCAACCCTCTGCCGCCGCATATAAGGTTTATCTTGCAGTAAAACCCCTATAATTGATCTTTCATTTTCTAAAAAGGAAGTAATAGTTACGTGATACCAAAACCAAGCAAACGTTGTCGAGAAGCTTTTAAAGTAATTGGAAAGGAACAAGATCCGTTTGTAGAAGTTGTATCGTTTATAAGCTTTCAGACCCGAGACTTAAATAAGTTTCGGTCTAAAATTTCATTTTTGGGACGAGCTTTTGTTGTCTACTATACCTCGTTATCTGCTAATCAAGACCAAACTAATGAGTCTCAACACACTATTATACGGTCTACGTTAAAAATAGCGACTCCATCATTGCATATAAATGACAATTACTAATGGCGGATATAATATGCAACGACAGCGTGCTGACGTTACTTCCGAAGTGTATTCTAATCGCGGTTTGATAATACACATCCACAGACGAGAAAGCGTTTCATTTTTCCTACATTTATAACCAGTCAAGAATTTGTAAATAAAGTGTAAAAAAATCTTAGTGGCACCGAAATATTAAATTGCTTGTTATGATTTCATCTTTTTTGAGCTTCTCACATTTATTCGCAATTAAAATATGATTAAAAAATACGGGTAAAACATCGACTTTCTGCGTATAATGAAACAAGTTCCAACTTAACAATACTATGTAGTCAATCCCTCACTTTCGAGTAAAATCTCAAAAATATGGAATTTGGGACCATTCGAATCCAGCGCTCGAAAGTCAAAAATCGGTCCCCAGCTAATAACCTAGCCTAATAAAATGCATTTTCATCGGGTTTCCATACATGGTCCAAATTTCAGCCCATTCCATTAACGAGAACTGTTTCAAAATTGACTTACAAATTTTGACGGACAACATACATACATACGAATAGTGCAAGTTAAATAAAATCTTGGTAAAAATCGTGTCAATTCTGTATGAAAATCAAGCGATCTGGTGCTGGATGTTATTTGGCGCCCAACTTGGGACTAACGGTGTTATAATCTATATAATAAAAATGAATCGCTAAATGTGTTGCTAAGCGCAAAACTCGAGAACGGCTGAACCGATTTTGCTGATTTCTTTTTTGTTGTGTTTGTCAATGTCAGGACAAGGTTTTTATGAAAGAAAGTAATTGAAAAATCCAACGGAAAAGTCAGGAATTTGCAGCGGGGCGAAGCCGCTGGCGGGCCGCTAGTTATAGTATAAAATGAAGTCGCTTCCGCTGTCTGTTCGCTTAGATCTTTTAAACCACTCAACGGATTTAAATGCAGTTTTCAGCAATAGATAGAGTAATTCAAGAGGAAGGTTTTTTTGTATAATATATTCTGGTTTATGCACGGGTGTCACAGAAAACTAGCATAATCCGAAACGATGCGAGTGCAGATCGCTAGTAATATATGAAGTGTACACCCAAAGAACATGTATAACTAAATGGGCATTTTTTTTTAAAGTTTATACCTAGTTAAGAAATAAAACGCCGAGTTACGAAAATTATTCGTACATTTATATACTACCTCTCAGTGAAAATTAGCAGCATCTCAAATTCAATAAATGAAGTAGATTCCATCCTCACCCGTTAGTAATATGCTTGCACTTGCTACAGGAGTTTTGGCTGAGATACCACCATTTGTCTGAATACAGTACAGCTAATTTTCGTAACTCTTAAAAGTTAACGTTTCTTAATTTAGTCCTTAACTAGGTTCAAACTTTTACCCCCTTACTTATAAATGTGTAATAAACTTGGAATAGCTAACGCCATACTTTGTCACTTTCTGTCAGATGCAAATGTTACAATTACAGATAAGGACAAAGCACGTCATAAACTATTCCAAGCTTATTCCACGTTTATAAGTGAGGGCCTTAAAGAAACGCCCAAATAATATTACTTTTAAAGCATTTCGCACCGCCAGATCAAAAGTGTAGTAACTCAAAATACAACTGTATTTTAAAATCAACTTTAATACAACGTCTATGAGCTTGAAACAAAACTAACAATGATTTTGAGTTGATGATTTCTTGATCTAGCAGTGCGATTTATTCAAAGACAGGCATGGGACATTGTGATTCTTCGCCAAACTGCACAGTCAATTTGTAGGCGAAAACTGGGTGTTCTCAGACTTATCGCCTTTGTTGTTAAGCTTGGTTACAAATCATTTCTTATATGGGTAATGGGTTACATGGTTTCTTATTTCTTATATGCGGAGATCGGAATATGGGTGTCATTACTCTCAACAATGTGGACATGACTCCATAGATTTTAATTAAACAAATTAAATTACAATCATTGATTACTTACCCTAAAAATAATGCATAGAATATTTAATTGTAATTTAATTTTAAAAAATCCGCGGTTAGTTTATTCCTGTTCAACGTTAAAATAAACTTACGTGGCTTCTTTTGCAATCCACGGATGTTAATGGAGCAAACTTAAGTAGAATTAACCTTTCGGTACTCGCCGGCTCCCAAAGGAGCCAGTAACAAAAAGTATTTGAATTCTAATTTAAGATATTAATGACTGTTTTGTTTTTTCGCTATATGTATCTGGTTTCGAAAGGTTAATAATAATGGGCAGTCCTCGCGTCTTTGTATTATTTATTTATTATTGACCTGTAAAGGATCAAGATTAAGGTTCAGTTCAGGTAACAAATCAATTAATGTAATTTAATTTGTTTAATTAAAACTTTGGAGTCATGTCCACATTATTGCGAGTAATGACACCCATTTGTCCGATCTCTGCTTATATGTTATCCTAACTTAGATATTCATGTTTTAAAGTAGTCAAAATTGTTTGCTATCTTAACCAACACATGCGCAGGACATTTGTAATTGGTTCTACCCCCGAGACAGGCTTCGCCTTGTGTGGTGGTCATAAGCAATGTTAGCCGAAATGTACAATAATGTTTGTTCAAACAATGATGAAGAATATCAAGACGAGCAACGCTTTACATAATCTGAATGTTTCTGTCCCTTCAGGTATTCCCTTAAGAAGCTTAGCTTGTATATTACTTAGTAATATTATCACTAATACGCTGGTAAACATACATACATACCTTCACGCCTTCTTTCCCAGAGTGGGGTAGGCAGAGCTACAGAATTACCAACGCCTCTAAAAACTTGTTGATAACTCTGTAACCACAATTTGCATTATTAGGCTAAGATGTTTAACTGTGTATATTAGTGACAGGTAGCAAGCCCATCGCCTAACATTACTACAAGCCTTTATTCCCTGGTAAACATCTTAGCCTAATTGTGCAAAGTGTGGTTATAGAATTATCAACAAGTTTTAAAAGTTGTTGGTAATTGTTTAGCTCTGCCTACCCCACTTTGGGAATGAAGGCGTGAGTTTATGTTATGTTATGTGTTATATTACCGCGATGTAATTCAGAAATGGCTTGATTTTCTGAAGTTAACTAAATTCGGAGGTGATTTACAACTCTAATGCTGGAACTACAGATTTCATCCGAGCTACAAACTATCGTCCAAACCGCATTAAAAGTTTAGGGGTTTTAAGCGATCTTAAAATCGTTTAACGATCATCCAACACTAACTTTGGACGTTCCTTAGGACGTCGGCCAAATGTCAATAATCATGTCATGGCGGATAGAGGGAAGCGTAGCGTTATTTATGTGTCCAATAAGCGTTTTTTTTTTTCAATTTATTGCTATAATTACAGTTATATTTTAACAGCGGGCGAAAACTACACAAAGTTTATCGGCCGCCGATATCACTCAGTTATTTCTTACTATTTTGTATACCTACTTAATACTACTTAATTATAATATTTAATGAATGCATGCGTGTTGCGTAAACATTTTTGGACCCACCTAGGTAAGAAGCTTTCATTATGTTAAAGCAACGGTGTGGGTATTTAAATAAATATCACGGGACAATGTCACACCCATTGACCTAGTCCCAATTTAAGCTCTAGGCTTGTATTATGGGTACTAGACAACGATATAAGAGAAATATATACTTAAATACATAGTAAACATCCATGACTCAGGAACAAATATTCGCGCTCATCACACAAATATCTGCCCTTACCGGGATTTGAACCCAGGACCGCTAGCTTTGTAGGCAGGGTCACTACCAACTAGGCCAGTGCGTCGCGTCGTCGTTCTACGTTCAAGTTTAAAGACGCAAGAACATTCCAAATCAGAAACCCTAATCATCATTTGTCTGAATTTTAATTTATCCTAAAACCACTTCCGTCTGAATTTAAAAACTTTTTAGTGTAAGTAGATTTTTTTTATGTCATGGGAAGGCAAACGAGATCACAGGCCACCTGATGGTAAGTGGAAACTCTGACCCATAGACATTCGCATTCACAAGACTGCAAATGCACTGCCAACCCTGAGGACTAAGATGGAATGCCTCTATGCTAATTTCACCGGCTGTCTTATCCCCAAACCGGAACACAACAATGCAAACACTGCTGCTTGGCGGTAAGTTAATGGACAATACGTACCTAACCTAACCTAACCACAGGTAGGGTAATGTCACCAGTGGTCAGCCAGAAACCAGTAGTCGACCTTATATGAGTGCGAAGAGTGGGAAATACATATTTCGTACTCTTCCAAAGTATAGGCAGAGGAATATGTCATGTCATGTGGTTGCCGGGTTAGAATAGTGCCACTCCATGTCTTCCCGTGGATGTCGTAAGAGGCGACTACGGGAATAAAGGCTTGTAGTACTGTTAGGCGATGGGCTTGCCACCTGTCACTAATACGTTTAACTTTATGTTTAACTTTGTTTTAACCTCTAATAAAATCGTATTGAATACGACTCAGCCGCTTGTATTGTCAAATTGAGCTAGAGCTATCATGATGTTAACAATGAGATAACAATAACACAAAGACAATGTAGAATAGAGGCTAAGATACTTTCGTTTTAAAATTGATAAAGTTTATTTATCTGTCGACAATTCGAAAATTACAACAAAATTACGTAGGTATGTCTGGAGAAGCAAACGTCTTCACAACAGTTTTTTTTTTCAAGACCAAAGAGTTAGGTCAAGGTCGACGACGGGGCGAGGTTATTTAGAAGATATAGGTACCTGGTGTTAGTTTATTTAATGTTTATTATACTTAATCCTACTCCTAAAAGACACCGCGTCGTAAGCACCCAAAAATGTTCGGTTTTTAAAACCATCAAGCGCCGCAAATATTCAACATTATTAAATAATTACGAATTTGTGGCGCTTGCAGTGGAGACCATGGGACCTTGGTCAGCCGATATGAAAAGCTTTATTAAGGCCCTGTCATCCCGGCTTATAGACACCTCCGGAGATCCTAGAGCTGGTGCTTACCTCTCCCAAAGGATTGGGCTGGCTATCCAGAGAGGTAATGCAGTGTCATAGGGACCATGCCGCGAGGGGACCTGCGATTATTTTACATCTTTAATATTTGAATAGCTTAGTTTTTTATTAATTTCAATAAGTTTAGTTTCCATTTTTAATTGTAGTACCTAAAATGGCATTTGACAAAAGCGATTTTTTACATTTTTGAAGGCGCTTCATTTATTTTTAAAACATACAATGTTATGGTATTTCTTGATAGTCAATGGCATTTTCGTATCATCCCATCGTCTTAGTAAAACGAACAATTACACTTACATAAATTGTTACATTATTCAAATAGTAATATTATAAATGTGAAAGTAACTTTGTTTGTTTGTTACGCGTTAAAATTGACTGTCAATAGTTAAATGTGTCGAGACGATACTCATGATAAAATAAATTCCAGGTGGCCTCAGAAAAACCTACGCCTACAAGACGAGCCAGCTACGACAGCATCCTTGACGATCCTTTGGTAAGAATTTTCAAATTTTATTGATTACTCAGCAATAGATGGAATGTGGTTACAGAATTATCAACAAGTTTTTAGAGTTGTTGGTAATTCTGTAGCTCTGCCTACCCCACTCTGGAAATGAAGGCGTGAGTTTATGTATGTATGTAGATGGAATGTGTGAAGAGTGATATGAGAAACAAGGGAGTGAATACTGAGACGACGCCCAATAGGGATGTTTGGAAGAACAATACGCTTTTATTTAGAATTTTCATGACTCAAAAATGTATAAAAATTACTAATTATTCCCCGAAGTTAATGGATAAAAAATCTGAAAATATTCATCAGATATTTATTTATATTTTACGAGAAAAGTAACTGCAAAATCTTTAAGAACAGTATTAAATTTAGGCTAGTCAAAATGGACCTTATTGCATAAAAAATTAAGTTCATAGCATTTTATTTTTTTTGCGTTTTCGGGTAAGTATGCCCCATTTATTCCATGGAACTTTGAATTTGTATTTAACATTACGTCATGGCTTACAAAACTTGAATATCCATGGAACAAATGGGACATCCCCAGGCGTTTTCCAACCATAAGTATTATCTTAAATACGGAACGATACGGTTTTTTTTTAAACAGATGAACTATCACCAGCTCGCCAGCCAATCCTCAATCGACTTCCAACAAGACGACACCCTCCCAATGGCCAATGACGACGCCTCAACGTCATGCGACGCAAACTCCATTCAGTTCGATGAGACTTCAATAGCTCCAAGCGAAGACGTCCCCGTGTACTGCTTGAAGAAAAAGAAGGAAGCCAGGAAGAACGGACGGAAGATCAAGGACCTGCAGCATTTGAGGGACCTTAATATGTGGAGGGCTAGTGATGTTCAAGTTATGCAGGTAAATAACTAGGTACTGGACCCGATTCTACAGTGGCCTCTAAACTTCCTAACTTTATTTAGGTGTCGCTAAAACACTGTGCTATTGTATGAGCAGCTGTCACAATCAAATGACAGCGCCATGACATTCTTATTTTAGGCGGTCTACAATGTCAGCTTGATATTATGGAATAGCACTGGTTAAATCTGCTGTCTAAACTATGTCTTGAAATTAGAAAATTTAGTTATAGGCTATTTAAGAGATGTGCACGTAGAATCGGGTCCATTGATTCCTTTTTTTAGACTTTTTGCATTTTCTTCCTCTTCTGCTAACAAACAAGCAATTACGTATTCTTCGCTTTCGCTTTCCTCCATTATCTCACTCGGCACGTGCGCTCACGACGAAAATCCGAATGAACTGGCATCGGCAAATCCGATCGCTACAGTGGACACATTGCCAAAAACTCATCCGTTCGATGCGTTGCGTCCGATGCGTACGATACCGACATGTGGACGCTTATTTTAAAAAAACCTTTAGCACTACCATCGATTATCTCCAACAGAACCTCCTCAGCCGCAGCAGCAACCACGACGAGCAGATCAAGTGGGAGGCCATCGCCACCGCGCGCGGGCTGTGCACCCTCACTGACAGCTGCACGTGCGGCGACTGCCGACGCGCCAAGTATCTCGCCGGAGTTGCGGATGGCGACGGAGGCCTGGGCGCGGCACCGCTCTTCAGTGCTATCGGATTTGGCTGCGTTTTACAGTAGTCATGGTGACGAAGCGCTCAACTCCGAACATAGAGTGCCCAATTTCGTTCGTCATTTGAATTTAAAGAAAAGGCGTGGAGCTAACATAACTTCTGCGTTCGATTTTCAAAGTATCGCAGCCATGAAACACTAAATTCGAAACTTCGGGTGTAGTCTCTGTCATTCGTCACTCGAGACTAATTCAAGAAAAAGGGATGGAGCTGACGTAGGCAGGAAAGTTCCATTTTCAAATTAGGGCCCGAACCACAGACCAGCGTAAATTACTGTAATGTGACATACGTTTATGTGTTTCAACGGGGACAGGCCTAAAGCTAAATTCACAATGAGAATCACACAATAATAGCTACTATATTTCGAGTTTAACCGTCTCGACCAACCAGAAGTAAAATATTCCTAGCGCATAGAAGCTAGTATCGCGTCCATTGTGAATCCACCTTAATCCGGGGCGTTGACGTACCTACTTTGTAATGCTAAATGTACACACTTGTCAAGACAACCGAACTGAATAAAAGTGTGTACATAGCTCGCGTTGCTACGGTGTCATGACTTTGAAGAGATTTTAAAAGACTAAAAGACACGGCGAAAACACTGAATAAATAATCGTACAAATACAAAAGGCTCTTCCTAACAAAACGAAGTAGGCTGAGAGGCGCGAAGCTACAAGTACATCAGCTTGAAACATAGGGGGTGAGTGAATACGAATTACACGATAGAAAAGGAAGCATACGTATATAATATATACGGTCGGTCTACTTAAACGCTGCTTGGTTAGAAAGAGCGCCTTCTGTACTAGTACTACGAGTATAATTATACTGTTTGTCTCTGTTGCACATACTGCATTAGTAAATACAGTATTCCCAGCTTGTTAATAACTTTCGGCCGGCTATCGCTGTCACGCTTGCACTCGCCACTGACAGTATATTTCGCCGGTGAAACTGCAAAACCGCGTAAGTAACATTTTAAATAAGGAGCAAAATGCACCTTTTTAATAAGTGAGTAAGGTTTATTTTGCTCTATCAAAAATTTGTTAGTTTTGCAGTATCGCCGACGATTTGTCACTCGTTTGTCAGAAAAACGACGATTTCCGATCGCTATTAGGAAATTGGTAACACTATAAGTCTAATATGACTGAGTTAAGAAGCTATTGATATGGTTTTGTGAATAATATATTCAGAAAAGGTTATTTTCCCTATAACTTGGGGATTATTGAATTGCTCATAATCTAATACCGGTTTA
Organism: Acleris emargana; assembly: GCA_927399475.2. Lineage (NCBI taxonomy): Eukaryota > Metazoa > Arthropoda > Insecta > Lepidoptera > Tortricidae > Acleris > Acleris emargana. The sequence goes on along the minus strand of OV656863.1, from coordinate 2,475,107 downwards.
CTGGCGCGCAAATACTGGTCCGTGAGATATTAAATAAAATATGAAAAATTTACGACTCTCAATTTTCTCGCTACATGTATTTGGACGAGGTTAACGTGAGATCGTAAAGTCGTGGACTCGTGGCAGCTATTATTATATTTTCTCTTACTTATCCTTATTATCCTCCTTTGCAAGTTTCCATTTAACACAACCTCGACCAATGACGCACGGCCATTTGAGCAATGCTGCTAGTTCATAAAACGTGCCCCTGAGGAATCTTCTATTCTTTAAGTTATTTTATCTCTCTTAAAAACGGATGATGATCGTTCAATCGAGCGAGCGAGCTCATGCGAGGGACGGTTACCCTACTTAATTTAGAATGCACGCCCTAAATATGTCCGAAAATGTTGTTCATACACTCTGACGGGACAACATAAACTTGCCAGATAATATAATAAAATAATAATAGCTAGCATTGAGTTCCGAAAGAGAAGTACATGACAAGCCTTCACCCAGTCTCCCGTGGGATGACACAATTGATAAATAGCGTTGTCAAGGCTTCAAAGGTAAAAAAAATGTCTTTGAGAATGAAGGCTACTAGGTAGGGGGAAGTCCCGTAAGGCCGGACGGCTCCTAACGACCGTCACTCGTAACATCTCGGCGGATAAAAGGGTTCGATTCTTAAACGATCGATCTTGTAAAGATTACACTCCCCACACCTCTTTCAAGTGTTTTTTATCGAACACGCTGTTGTTCGCCGAGATATTAGGAGTGTCCGGCGTTAAGTGCCGTCCGGAATTGGGATAGACTAAAAAAAATAACTCACGGTTTTTACATTCTAATTTGAAAGATAAGACGATTTTAAGAGACCAATTTCATTTATTTTGGTTTTGACCCAATAGTTTTGTTTTAATATCTTTATTTATTTATGCCCGGTTCCTATATCAAAGAAACGAATCGTTTTCCTTACGGGCAGTAGCGTTGTGACATTTGCTACATACAAAATGTGTCAAATTTTAACGAGACGTTACAACTCTACCAACGGTTTTGAATATAGGACCACACCATTAGCTGACATTTTATAGATGACATGATTATTTTAAATTTGGGTTGGCATTTTCTAATAAATTACAATAATTAAATGATATCTAATGATAAAAAGTGATTGTAATCGTGTAACAAAACATACCTACTACATATTTCAAGTGGTTTTCGCCTAACCCGTAAGATACACCTAGGAGGGCTTCAAGCCAAAAACGAAAGTCAAACAAAGGTCAAATATACTTTTGTTGAAATGTCCGAAATAGATAAATATTTCAAAAACTTAATAATGCAGAACGGTTTTAAAACCCTATTTTTCGAAATGGTTTTCAAATTAGAGTAATTAAAAAATATGAACAATCTAATTACTGCACTTCCCTCTGCCTTTTATTCTGCCAATTTATTTATCCAGACAACAAAGAGGTAGAGTATAAATATATATAGCAACTCGAACCTTCTATTCCGCACGCCAGCGAACCCCATCAAGTTCCTTTATCACAGCCTCCCGCTGCGAACAATATCAAATATCGCTGAGACGCTAACCTAATGATTTTGAAATTTTATACGACTCAATTTGGTCGAGGAAAGCTTTATATAAAGAAATAAAATGTTCGTTTGGACAACTAAATCATATTGATATTTGCAATGGCGCGAAACGCACAAGCATAGACAAGACAACATATAACGTGACTTGCTGCAACAGCTGACACGTCTTCTTGAACGCATCTGTAAAATTTGGAGGGAAAATAATTGTCAACTTTTACTTTTTAATTTTACTTGATATGTGAACTTGACGTGGTCTGGCGGGTCTGGCGCGCGAATTCAAAACATCAAGTAAATTAACGCCCCACTACATACTTTTACATACATAGGCTAGGCTGTTGCCGTAAAAGCTCAAATAGGCGGGGCGCGCCTTCGTAGATTAAACTACCAATACAAGTAAATTTGATAGCAAATAGATATATCTACTTTCAATTCTGGTTGGAATTTTATAAATCTACCTAGTATATTATTTCAGATGATTTTTTTTCTTTGTATTAATGGTTAGGCCATGAGTGATTGTGCCAATATGGGTCTGAATAGATATGTAAAAGAAAGAGTATTTTTACAAAAACTTTTCTTGGTAAAAAATAATGAATGTACTCTCACTTTGTCTGAAAAACACTTTGAAACTTCGAATTACTGACTATATATTCATAATAAATTTGTATGTCTGCTACACTATACACTGTTCGAGTAAATAAATATACCATGATATTTTTTTGTGTGGAATAGTTTAGATATTAATATTGTCAACATAGTTGTCAATTTGTATTTTAATGCTAAACCTATACATAATGTGTCTTAGCGCTTAAATAATCTAAAATGTATTTAAGAATTAATTTTGCTGCCTATGTAAACTTCATACTTCATTAAGACAGAATGGTTAAAAAAAAACTCCTGGTAAATTCGCAGATTTTCAACGATACTTAATGCACTGAATTATGAAAAGAAAGACTTTTAAACAATTATTATACTTATCGTAGTGTAGGACCAACCTTTTTGTCCCCTAAAAAGCACTGGTAACTTTAATTGTAATACTGTGGCACTTTTTGATAATAAATTATAATTTACATCTTTACTAGGTACCGAAACTAGTATTACGGATCAAATAATTAAAACAAGTGACGGTTTGTCGTCATTTGTATAAGTACATCTATAAGCTATAAAACTGCATCTTTACTAATTCAAATTTGAATGGCTTTCTCTCCGGTTGGGGTGTATTTCGCCAATGTCAAGTTATTTATAGACACTCCCATGGACAAGAAAGACAAATTCGGTAAAAGAGTATTTTCTCTAATGGACTAAACAGAAGCACACGGGGTGAGCTCCACGCGCTTCTGTCAAGACGTATCTTCATGAGATCGCCCGTGGCGTAAACTGTCAAGTCACAATTTATCTTGCTTCGTGTCTACACGTGATAAATAGGGTTAGACGGCTTTTATACAGTTAAAAGCGTTCTTACAAATGATGTGCTGGAAACATCGCACGCTTTCGTTTTTCTTGAACTAACTTTCCTTTCTATAAATAAAGAATACAAGAAATGCCATATTCACAGAGTCCCACAGATATAGCCTTGATGTAACCACACATACTTGTCAAATTTGATCCTCAATTAAGTAATTTAGCTATTAAAAATGTTAAAAGAGATCTCGATGTTAGATGATTCTAGCATAGAATAATGTGATATCATTAGCGATCAAAATCCTGTCATTTTCACACTCGAAGTCCCTGAGATTATATTTTAACAAACAAAGGTGTATAGGTACACTCGAGTTCATAAATATGTGTACACTTTAGTACCTTGTCTCTTTAACCGCTGTGAGATTTCATATATGGCAGTTGAAACATGACATCAAATAGACAAGGTACTAAAGTGTACACATATTTATGAACGCAACTGTACCTATTACCAACAATGAACTAATAATGCTGGAGTTTACTTAACAAAGGGATGACGTAGCTAATAAACTGCCTTTATCCTAAACAAATGGAGGAACTTACGTATACATAGAGAACTCCACAAGTTGTTCAAATATAATCTAGGGATCACAAGATAACTTAGCTGCAGTATTCGGACAAACGCTTAAAAAAATTAAGGCGTATATGAAATTAACGCATAAATATACAACAAAGAAACATTCCTATTCTGTGTAGCCCGACTTCGTACATAATAAAGTGCTCATAAACAACTGCACCCGACTTTACCAGTAATGGCGTTAGAGCTTGTTCAGAATGAATTTGAGCACCTTGTATGTATGTTGATGGCAGCTTTGTGTCAGTTTACTGCAGCTAATTCTTTTAGATTGGCAAAAATAGGAGTTGGCGGTAGTCACACACGGAAGTAAAATATCTAGTGGCAACTACCGCGCTAAGCTGCAATACTTGTGTAAATATTTAATAATTTTGCCAATAATGTACTCATCAGGAATAATATACTCCTCTCCTCCTCCTCCTCCTCTATTACTAAAGGCATGAGAACGTGTCAGATATTTTTGGACTCCTTTATCATCCTGCCCTTTTCCCACTCTAGGTGGGGTCGGCATAACATAGTCTCCTCTACTCTCCTTGACCTTTCATATACACATGCTGTGCTTCCTGTAATTCATCCAGACCTTTTTCAGTCTTCCTCCACCCTTATATCCATCTACCTACATACATACTCATTACTCTTCTAGTTATATGTCCTTCGTCCCTCTACTGGGTGTATCATGATGTATAGAGTTGTACTGGAGATTTCATTACAACTGCATACTGGATTTAAAAAAAAAACATATTTCGACCTGGGTTTGTATAACATTTTTTAATTATTAAATTATTCACTTTCCTCTTGTTACACCCAGTATACGAGTACATGCCCATACCACGCCAATCTACTACTGAACTTTTCTATTATTGGTGGTAGTTTCAAGCTTCCACAAATACAATATATGAAATGTTATGTTGAATAATGTATTAATGCCAGTGACTGTACCAAACAGCCCCCTCATTTTTTTGCCAAACTAAAAATTACCATAATAAAGTAGAAATAAGCCATATGAAATTAGTAAAATTTTATAGCAACATGTAACTTAGTCTTAACACTTTTTGGTACTGTAATTTTTATACTTATCTAGTTGTAAGAAAATAATGTACTTATGATAGCCTTCTAGTGAGTTCCTATTATATTTCTACTGTCATTGTATTCACTAGCTTCTAGTCTAGATTGATTTTGAATTTCTTTGTTTCTATCGTCTGACTCTTATGTACGCATTTTGTTTGAAATAGTCTGATGGCAAATGTGACTCTTAACATTTGCTACTTTTATTATGCTTAATTATTTGCATTAATACCTATTTATACTAAGGGTTAATTATAACTTTTCATACTTTTAAAGTAGAATGTGTAAGTATGAATAGTTACATCAGCCCTCAGTCGAAACAGCTCTGAGCAACCTCAATCTTTTACTTGAAAAGTGTTCGATCACATTCAATTTTTACTTTTTAAACACTTGTCTTAAAATGGCTGATGATATTAAAAATTTCAAGTAATATTTCTAACATCATAAAACTTACCAATGTTTAGATAAATTTGTGTTAGATATACATTATTCGGTGTTTTGTAGATGTCTGCATATACATGCTTTGGACAAACTTTTATGTTGTAATAAATTATTGTGGCATAGTGTTTTTTATTTCATTTTGCAAACATAAAATTAAATTATGATTGTGAGTATGTTATTCAAATATCCCACACTCCGCTTCTGGACAAACTCCTTCAAGTTTAAAAAGGTATACATGATATGGTATACCCATGTATTCCACTTTTGTAATACAAATAGCTACTAGCTTCTGCCCGCTACTTCATCTACGTAGATTTCGAAAATATCATTATTCCCTCGGGAACGTTTTAATTTTCCAAAATAAAATGTAGCCTATGTGTTAATCCAGTTTATATGCTATCTCCATTCCAAATTTCATCCAAATCCGTCCAGCCGTTGCAGCGTATAGAAGTTACAAACAAAGTTAGGTTAAGCCTTGTTTCTGTAATTAAAACTCTAATAAACAATTCTGGTGTAATTTTAGCCGATTAGATTGCTGTACACTTACTTTTATTATTCCAAATAAACAACTTTTTTTTTAAATATCTATTATAACAAACACTTCAAATTTATTATCCTTGGTTTCCTCAACAATTTGCATTGCAGAATAAGTTATGGCTTTAACTTCAGTTCCTTGAGGATGCTTTCCAATCTCGAACTCCTCTCCATAACACTTACAGACTATCCTGAACTCCTCAGTATTGAATTCAGTGATAACTAACTTTTTACAGATTAGAAATGGTTCGACAGAGAATAAATACAGGAGCTCATCAAGGAAATGGTATAGAAGACCCATCATATCATCAGCGTTTGCTTCGATTGTGTGTACTTCCTTGATGGTCACATAGGGTAACTCTGTCATATATCCGAACATAGCCATGCCACATTGTTCGAATGCTTCCTTAAGCGTGTTTCCCCACGCGTGTAGTTGTACATCAGCTGTGTGATCCAAGTACTCGTACTTTATGGGCGGTAAAATACAGTCTTCTTGTGTTAATTGTCCTGATTCTTCATCCATGATTTACTTCTGTTGCTTCTATAAGGGAAGGTTTGATTATAAGTACTTTTCCTTAACTTAATCACTAGATTGCATCATAATTACACGTTGATTTCACGGACGCTAACCAACACAGTGGACAGGAAGGACACGAAAAGGAGACGTTGTTGATTAAGTATCAAGTTCAATTTATTATTATGAAACAAAGATATTAAATAAGAAGTGATAATGCAGGTGCAGTGCATGTAAAACTTAACTTATTTGACGTATGTCAATGTCACTAATCATAAACATTACTTTAATTTTTATTTACAACATTACTTTAATTACTTTACCGTAACATATTTATTTATTTATGTTAATACGTGATATATTGCCATGTACAACTTGTAATTTTTCAATGTCCGGCTTTTACTTTTGATTTATTCTCTTTACTGATTATACTCTAATTCACTTCGAGTGTTAAACTGCGGTGGATCACTGTAATAATAAAGAAAAAAAAAAATTTATTAATTAAAAAGATACCCAAAGTTTTAAAGTTGTACGTTTACCGCAACAGTAAAAAGTATTGTAGTAATTCTATAATTTACGACTAGAATGTAATCTACTCGAACGTTGGTTGTCAAATAAATTTACCTAATTTGTCTATGGCGACTACAACATTTATCCATTACACGCACTGCACTCTTTGCTTACAGCTACTCGATTTAAACTTAATTGAACTAAATATTGTAGTGGATTTTGTTATATTTTTTTAATAAATGCTTTATATATTGCAGATATATTTCGAAGAATGTTATTTTGATTAAATTTCCCACACACTAAAATGTCTTTTCAACGTTCCGTTCCAACACTTTTTACATAAACAAGTAATAAATTAGGTACTCCCTTTGTCAGTTTTGGTTGGATTTTTGTCATCCAACAAAACATCGTATTAAATTTGTAGGTTAAACGCCGATTTTATTAAATTGATTATTCGGTGTAACGTGAGTGAAAAATGAGTGGTCCTAATGGCATGTTGTACGGTGGAGACGAGATCGGGGCTTTAGTGTTTGATCCCGGGCATCATAGCTTGCGCGTAGGGTATGCCCAAGAAGACACTCCAAAAGCTGATATTCCGGCTGTAGTAGGCGTTGGTCCAGCTACCCATATCCCGGAGAGCGAAGAAAAGGTCCCTGATGGAAACGTCACTCAAAGCGGTAGGTTAATTTGATAGAAATAGAGTAGCGTCATTTGAGTTGTTTAGAGATTTGTTTTTGTAACTTATCTAGCCAATTGAGTAGCAGTAGTGACTACCTATGAAGTTAACGGTCTTAGGTTCAATTATTTAGTGCAAATATTTGTGTAACAAACTTATATATTGATTGAGATCTTTTTAATTATTTAAGTATGTTTATTTATTTGTGTATTGCATTTTTATACAAAGAAACTTCCAAGTATAACCCTGTTAGGTAGGTCTTGGTAATTCAATCTATATACAATTAAGTATATTAATTATTATTTTAGAGCATAGAGTCTAGTTAAGTATTTTCCATGGATATCACACACAAGGACAATTGCTTGGTAAAAGAGTATTTTCTTGATATTTTTCATTGTAATGTAGGTAATAACAGTATACTGCACTTGTGAGCTAAAAAATTGTAAATGTTTACCTGAATTTGAAAAATACTGCGCTGATGTTTGTTTACTTTTTATGAACCGTAGATTATAATAATTCAGAAAGAAAAGCCGGTTTACAAAGATAATGGGCGGGCATGAAACATTGCAAAGTGATGCAATTATTTTGCTTGCGAGTGTCTGATACAAATTAATTGAAAAACAAAAATATTGCATTTAAAAAAAAATCTGGTGTATTTGTATCAAAATAATACAGGTATATGACCCCTGGATTCACCAAGACTCTTGGTGACACCGTAGAATTCCTAACACAGGGCTCCGATACAAGTTCTCATACATTATAATGTTTCATATATCAGGCTCCAAAGCGGGCTCCGAGTTCAGGCACTACATTGATGTCACTGAGCTGCACGTGCCCCGGCCCGGTATGGAGGTGCAGACGTACATGAAGGATGGGCAAGTGGACAATTGGGATCTTTTTGAGAAGATGCTGGATTACTGTTACTCTAAGGTACGCTGTTCTATTGAGCTATTTAAAATTAATAATTGTATATCCGCCATAATAACATATTCTGAAATATAATCAACCTGCTATAGTCTTTATTATTTCTAGCGATCTTCTACACAAAGGCCATTGTTTGTAAACAATACCATTGTCTTTCTTTGTGTCCCTAACACCAAGCCGATTACATAAAAAAAAGTTAGAACTACATTGAATGTACATTGAATTATCAACCCTACTCTCTTAGTCAGTAGGTTTAAAATGTAAAGTGTCAGGATACAGATATAAGTTTTGTGTAGATGATAGTATTGTGTAAAGAATAAGCACAGTTCAAATAATAAAGACTTATATCTGTATCCTGACACTACATTTTAAACCTACCTACTGACTAAGAGAGTAGGGTTGATAATTCAATGTACATTCAATGTAGTTCTAACTTTTTTTTATGTAATCGGCTTGGTGTTATGGACACAAAGAAAGACAATGGTATTGTTTACAAACAATGGCCTTCGAAGATAAGATCGGCTCGCTAGAAATAATAAAGACTATACCTATTATGCTCTTTAAAGTTAGGACTGATGGACGGACAGCATAGCATAGGCTTAGGAATTGGGTCCTGTTGGGTTCCTTTTGGAACCTTAAAAACTACAATATAACAATATCAAACCCCTATGCTCAGGTCATCCGCTCCCCGTCGGAGCACCACCCAGCCCTATTCACCGAGGCGGTGTGGACCACGCGGCCGGCTCGAGAGAAGCTGGCCGAGCTCCTGTTCGAGAAGTACCAGGCGCCTGCATTCTTCCTCGTCAAGAATGCCGTATTATCCGCGTTCGCGAACGGAAAGAGCACTGCGTTGGTTGTGGACGCGGGTGCCAGCCAGACATCTGCTGTGCCAGTTGTAGACGGGTAAATGAGTCAAAGGATCTCCCAAAAAGACGTGGCTTGTGGCTTGTTGTATTTGAAGGAACTGGTTATACACACTATACACCATGCTGCTGTCAGGTGTCTTTGGCAGTAATGGTTGCTAACGGAAGAGATGTTAATAGAGACATCTCTGTCTAGGCGGATGTTATGCCTGGGGACCCGAAGTCCACTGGGATAAAGTCTCCCTTTGCTAGCGCGACGTAGCGTCCTGTCAGAATTAGTTGTGCTGTTGGAAATAGATAAATTGACAAACCATTACATTGGAAAACTATTTGTACGCCGAAACGAATGATTATTTGTCAGATCGGTAAAAAACCATAACGAGTATTGACTAAATGCAAATATTCTTCAGGCAAATTAAAAAAAACCCAAAACTATAATACAATAATGTAAAGTAAAAAATAAAGATAACGTTTCTCTTCCCTGTAAACTAGCCCGTTTTGTACGATTTTTTTATTTATATTGTAGATATTATGAAAAACTAGGTCTGTATGATTTCCTCTCCAAGGAAATATATCTTGGAAAGAAACAAATCTAGTTTTTCATAACAACTAATGTTATATATAGCTATATTGACGTTTGTATGTCCGTCTACAGCTACGCCCTGGTGAGCGCGGCGGTGCGCTCGCCCATCGGCGGGGACCACCTGGTGGCGCAGGTGAAGCACTTGCTGAACAACTCGCACATACAGATGCTGCCCATATACAGCATACAGGTACGGGCAAACCATTACCATACAATATATACAGGCCTCTGACCTTGGGGCTTTAAATGCATTTATTTATTTTGGTATAGGAAGGCAAACGAGCACACAGGCCACCTGATGGTAAGTGGAAACTGTGACCCATAGACATTCGCATTCACAAGACCGCAATCAAAACTGCAGATCCGTTGCCAACCTTGAGGACTAAGATATAATGCCTCTATGCTAGTCATTTCACCAGCTGTCTTATCCCCAAACCGGAACACAATGCTGCTTGGCGGTAGGATAAGATGGTGGTACCAACCCGGACGGACCCTGCACAAGGTCCTCCCACAAGTAAAATATAATAAATAATAGCAAATATCGATTCTAATCGCTAAACTGAACTACATTTGTTCTGCAACATTGGATAATAACTTAAGTTTAGATCAGAGTTGGGCAAAAATTATCTATTTACGAATAAACGGGAAGTTAACTAAATCATCTTTTATTTGAAATAACTAAATAACCCGTCATTTGTTATTTTGAATTTATTTAGATGATTTTCGTTATTATCTAGATAAATTAGTTGGGATTTTAAATAAAAGATGAATGTCAGTAGTACAGTCATGTAGAACTAGAAGCGGTTGGGCATACTGATGTGCCAAAGGAAACTTTCCAAAATTGCGGAAAATTTCATGTAGGAAAATTTTGGAAACTTCTCACAATTTTGTATGGGGATTGAAAGTTTCCGTTTCTTAAATTTAAATTTCCTATATTTCTTGTGAAAGTTTCCGGAAATTTCTTGCAACTTTTCCAACTTTTTGGAAACTTTCCGCAACTTGCACATCAGTAGTTGGGCATGATGAAATGAAAATAATCTACAACAAAATTAATGAATGTTTTGTACATATTTAAATTAATGAAATATAAATATATGGGACATTTGTTTCCGTATTGTTCGTCGACATATTTCCGTTACCGTTCTTTTTGTCTCTTTTACAACATTTAACGTGTCCAAATGCTCCGTTTCGATGCTTCCGTTTTAAATGATTTAGAAAATTTGATGAAGAAGTTAGAGAACCCTTTATATTCACTTCATTCAGCGGTAAACATAACATACAGACATCTGACCTTCCGGAATGGTATTTAAAAAACTTGCCGTCTGATAATGCTGAATTGGACCTAGTAGACGACATTGCAGCGTTTATGAAATTGCAAAAATAATTTTCTGATTTTATGAGAAATGTCAGTGTGACGGTTTGATCCGACGTGACATTCTATATAAATTTATTTATCTAAGCTTACTTCAATAACAATCGAGGCCAGTTATTTTCATCTAGACAATTTATCTAAATAAAAAAGTTGTCAACGCATTATTTGTGATTGAATTTATATTCGAATAAATTTATTTGAAATGATTTTATTTGAAATAATTATCTAGATGAGAAATTATCTAGATAACGCCCAACTCGTTTAGATAGCTAATTGATGTTAAAATCTAATTGTAAAATCAGTGTATTCAATCATGGCCATATAATCACTATCTCATGGTACGGGTCTGTGGTACGGGGGCTAAAGTATAATGAAGAATTAAATCGCGTACCTACATTGAAAATTACATTTAACCTGTACGAAAAAATAATTTTTTTAGTTGGACATATTTTTAACAATTTAAAGAACAAAAGAATTTCAGTTTCAGGAGTAGAAACACTACATGCATTTAAAGCCCCAAGGTCAAAGGCCATATAAAGGCTATATACCATACACATACATGCTGAGTTGGTCTATAATTGGGTAACCACTCTGTCATTCTTCCCTACACATACATACCTTCACGCCTGTAATCCCAGAGTGGGGTAGGCAGAGCTACACAATTACCTACAAGTTTAAAAACTTGTTGATAATTCACTAACCACATTCCCTACACGTGTAATTTTTAAATTATGTTAGTGGTGTTTCACTCACACTCACTCACTCACTCACACCGGCACTCGCTCTCCCTCACACTCACACTTTTTCACGATACTCGGTGTTGTGTGCCATAATCGGAGTTGAAAAATTATGTGAACCCCTAGCTCAAACCTATGTTATAATCAGGGATCGGAAATTCGGATCGATATTTACCTAAAGTTGGCAAAATCCCGTTAAAAGATAGGCAAACATGGCGTCGGCTTCTTAAAAATATTATTTTAATGATATAAGTTCCGGGTTGGGATTCTACAAAATGTTAATATAACAATTACTTTCACATGTAGGATAAAACATTCATTTTTGCTCCTATAAATTCGTTAGGTTAACGAGTTACAGGTTTATTAAATAACATTTGGTAAATCTATACATGAAAAATAACTTCAAACAGTTAATATAAATAATTGATTATGAATTAATGCCGGTGCAATTTATTTATTTTGAAATCCCAGAAATTTTAGTAATGAATTCTATGAGTGAGTCCGCCTCCATACAACTGAACAACAAAGCCGGTGCGAAAGTATAGGTAAATATCGATCCGAATTTCCGATCCCTGGTTATAATGTTTAGGGTTCCTTACCTGAAGAGCAGCCAACGGTACCCTATTGCTAAGTCTACTCTGTCCATCTGTCTGTCTGACCTAACTCTAAAGAACCTAATCTTTGGAACCGTAAATAATATAAAGCAGGTTTTTTTTTTCAGAATGGAATTTCACATCGGATGTACTAACAAACAAAGAAATTAAAGTTATTAACATGTTTTTGCAGAGTAAAGAAGTGATCCGTGAGCGCGAGCGAGCGCGCTATACTCTGAAGACCTTACCAGCCGGTCTCACTCTCTCGTGGCAACAGTATATGCTGAAAAGGCAGTATGAAGACTTTTGTCATTGCGTGTGTCAGGTAAAATATGGTGAAAATACACTTTAAAAGGCTCACAGACTCCTCCGGAGATCCTAGAGCTGGTGCTTACCTCTCCCAACGGATTGGGCTAGCTATCCAAACAGATGATGCAGCCAGAGTCATAGGGACCATGCCGCGAGCGGACCTGCTAGAGGGGGTGTTCTTTTTATAGTAGTGATTATTATTTATATATTTAATAAGTGAGAAGGTTAGTTTTATTTTAATTTAAATACGTTTAGTTTTAATTTTTTATTGTATTATTGTTGAAGCCTAATAGCGTGTAAAATTATATGTAATAATAAATACTAGGGTCAAACTGAAACACCCATTAATTATGTAATGTAATTGTTTTAGTACCTTCAATAGTGTTTACATACCTTGAAAAAAACACCAGAAATATTACTAGGCAAACAGAAAACAGGCAATCTTAATAGTACATTATTCCAGGCAGGGAAGTAGGCATTTGCGGGCCAAGTATTGGTTTAAACGGACGAGCTTGCGAGTTGCTTCTCTAATGGACTAAACAGACATGGGGTTAGCTCCACGCGCTTCTGTCAAGTACATTACCCGAATAGTTCCCAATTCCATTCTGCGTTGCTATTCACTCATCCTACATTACAATGTAATGTATGTGTTTCAGGTATCTGAATCGGCGTACGACGAGCGGGTAGCGGCTTCGATTCCCGGCGTGCACTACGAGTTCCCGGGCGGCTACCACCAGGACTTCAGCGTGGAGCGGTTCAAGGTCACCGAGTGCCTGTTCGAGCAGAGCTTAGGCGCGCCGCATTTAGGTGAGATTTTATTTTTTGACCAATCACGTTGTAGGAACAGGGTTGCACTGGACCAATGACGTTGTAGGATCAAGGTCGCACTGGACCAATGAAGTTGTAGGAACAGGGTTGCACTGGACCAATGACGTTGTAGGAACATGGTCGCACTGGACCAGTGACGTTGTAGGAACATGGTCGCACTGGACCAATGACGTTGTGGGAACAGGGTAGCACTGGACCAATGACGTTGTGGGAACAGGGTCGCACTGGACCAATGACGTTGTGGGAACAGGGTAGCACTGGACCAATGACGTTGTGGGAACAGGGTTGCACTGGACCAATGACGTTGTGGGAACAGAACAGGGTCGCACTGGACCAATGACGTTGTGGGAACAGGGTAGCACTGGACCAATGACGTTGTGGGAACAGGGTCGCACTGGACCAATGACGTTGTGGGAACAGGGTCGCACTGGACCAATGACGTTGTGGGAACAGGGTCGCACTGGACCAAAGACGTTGTGGGAACAGGGTCGCACTGGACCAATGACGTTGTGGGAACAGGGTCGCACTGGACCAATGACGTTGTGGGAACAGGGTCGCACTGGACCAATGACGTTGTGGGAACAGGGTCGCACTGGACCAATGACGTTGTGGGAACAGGGTCGCACTGGACCAATGACGTTGTGGGAACAGGGTAGCACTGGACCAATGACGTTGTGGGAACAGGGTCGCACTGGACCAATGACGTTGTGGGAACAGGGTAGCACTGGACCAATGACGTTGTGGGAACAGGGTTGCACTGGACCAATGACGTTGTGGGAACAGAACAGGGTCGCACTGGACCAATGACGTTGTGGGAACAGGGTAGCACTGGACCAATGACGTTGTGGGAACAGGGTCGCACTGGACCAATGACGTTGTGGGAACAGGGTCGCACTGGACCAATGACGTTGTGGGAACAGGGTCGCACTGGACCAATGACGTTGTGGGAACAGGGTCGCACTGGACCAATGACGTTGTGGGAACAGGGTCGCACTGGACCAATGACGTTGTGGGAACAGGGTCGCACTGGACCAATGACGTTGTGGGAACAGGGTCGCACTGGACCAATGACGTTGTGGGAACAGGGTCGCACTGGACCAATGACGTTGTGGGAACAGGGTCGCACTGGACCAATGACGTTGTGGGAACAGGGTCGCACTGGACCAATGACGTTGTGGGAACAGGGTCGCACTGGACCAATGACGTTGTGGGAACAGGGTCGCACTGGACCAATGACGTTGTGGGAACAGGGTCGCACTGGACCAATGACGTTGTGGGAACAGGGTCGCACTGGACCAATGACGTTGTGGGAACAGGGTAGCACTGGACCAATGACGTTGTAGGACCAATATAAATTGTATACCGGGACTCTTTACGTTTCTTTATTGTAGCGTGCGCGGCGGCCCAGGCCTGCGACGCGGACGCGCGGCCGGCGCTGTGGGGCGCCGTGGTGGCGTGCGGCGGCGGCGCCAACACGCCCGGCTGGCTGGAGCGCCTCGGCAAGGAGCTCGCCGCACGCGCACCCTCCGCGCATCGGCTCAAGTCGCATGCTGCGCCCTCGCCGCAGGAGCGACGGTTCGCCGCCTGGATAGGTGAGGACCACAAGCACAAACACGCCATAGACACAATACGTCAGAGGCACAACACGTCGTAGTCACAATACGTCACTGACACAATACGTTACAGACACAACGCACCACAGACACAACACGTCGTAGTCACAATATGCCACATACACGACACGTCACTGACACAATACGCCACAGACACATATGCGTCACTGACACAACATGCCACAAACACAATACGTCAGAGGTAAAACACATCGTAGACACAACACGTCACTGACACAACGCGCCACAGACACAATACGTCAGAGGCACAACACGTCACTGACACAATGCACCACAGGCATAACATATCACATACAGAATACGTCACTGACACAACACGTCGCAGACACAACACGCCACAGGCTCAATACGTCAGAGGCACAACACGTGGTAGACACAACACGTCACTGACACAACGCGCCATAGACACAATACGTCAGAGGCACAACACGTCGTAGACACAATGCACCACAGGCATAACACATCACATACAGAATACGCCACAGACACATCACGTCACTGACACAACACGTCACAGACACAACGCGTCACTGACACAACGCGCCACAGACACAATACGTCAGAAGCAAAACACATCGTAGACACAACACGTCAAACACACAACACGTCACTAACACAACGCGCCACAGACACAATACGTCAGAGGCACAACACGTCGTAGACACAACTCGTCGCTGACACAATACGTCAGAGGCACAACACTTCGTAGACACAACACGTCACTGACACAATGCACCACAGGCATAACACATCACATACAGAATACGCCACAGACACAACACGTCACTGACACAACACGTCACTGACACAACACGTCACAGACACAACACGTCACTGATACAACGCGCCACAGACACAATACGTCAGAGGCACAACACGTCGTAGACACAACACGTCACTGACACAATACACCACAGGCATAACACATCACATACAGAATACGCCACAGACAACACGTCACAGACACAATATGTCAGAGGCACAACACTTCGTAGACACAACACGTCACTGACACAATGCACCACAGGCATAACACATCACATACCTACAGAATACGCCACAGACACAACACGTCACAGACACAACACGTCACTGACACAACGCGCTACAGACACAATACGTCACAGACACAATACGTCACAGACACAACACGTCACTGACAAAATGCACCACAGGCATAACACATCACAGACACAACACGTCACAGACACAACACGTCACAGACACAACACGTCACATACAGAATACGTCACAGACACAACACGTCACTGACACAACACGTCACAGACACAATACGTCACTGACACAAAACGCTAGAGGCACAAAACGTCACTAATATGTTTGTTGCAGGCGGGTCGATCCTGGCATCCATCGGCTCGTTCCAGCAGATGTGGATCTCGTCCCAGGAGTACGACGAGGCCGGCAAGGGGCAGCTCGAGCGCAAGTGCCCCTAGATAACTCGCTAAAGTGAAATTAAACTTGGTAAAAATTAGTTTGGCGATAGGAGGCAGTGGATATTGTCTTGTAGCAACCACGGCATCAAGAAGCATATATCACTATACTAATTAGAATTACAAATATCTTATTCGACTAGACTATCATCCAACAATATAACAACGAGGGCATAGTATGAATATCTAAAGTAGTAAAGAAACTACGTGCATACGATCGAAACTACGCACTCACACAAACGCACGCGTCAACAAGACCCCTAAGCAGACATGGCAGTGCTGTCGGTCGGGGGTGCCGCGTCGAGACGAAGCGTTACTATCTTTAGGTATTTATAAAGTTGCCACGAGTGTATTGCGTGGTATAGAAGCCATCTTGAAGTTTCCAGTTATAGCAGGGAAGGTATGAACGCTATAATATGCAACTCTTGAATAGATATTAAGTTTTTAATAATGTTACGGTATTGTATATATATTAAGGTTGCGACATTAAAAAATGATTTAGACAGCCGTGTTTTCAGCGTTGATAGGCGCTGCTCGTAGTGAAGCCCCATATAGTTATTCAACCGATTGCTTCTAAAATATATCTAGGGATCTATGTGGTTATCTGGTTAGCTGATCTATCCAAGGATCCTAGAATTAGTTGCCTACGTATAGTTTAACAAGACAGTTTTACGTGGCGACAGGGCTAACCTGAAACCCATATTGAGATAGAAAACATGTCCAAAGCGATATCGCTTTACCGAGTAGAATAGAAGCCCAGGTGGAATTACAATGTTTTCTCTGTGGCAACGACCACATTAACCGCTAGATTTTACCCAAAAAGAATGTTTTTCAAGTGTATCTATATGTCCATTTTTCTCATTGATCTAGTGTAAGCTAAACGTCTTGACGGTTTTTAAGTGTGAGTTGTCGTTAGATTGGTATTCAGCCAAGCAGTGTCATAGGCCATAATAGAACCTCCTCAGTCTTGATGTTGCTCTGGTAGTCGGGTTTTGCCAAGTTATATTGTATAATTATGTTAAGGTGAATGAACGAATGTGTGGACTAGTTTTATTGTAATTAAATTATTTTTTTAAGATCTACTGGTTTTTTTTTCATATCCACTGCTGCTTTGCGGTGGACACTCAAATTGACGTTGTAAGGTTGCGTTGATGTACAGTGCGATGGCTCTTATAGTCGAGTCCGGAATTAGGCGAACTAACTTGACAGTTCATTGTACACTAATGTTGCCACAGTTTGGCTAGTGCTGTTAATATCGATATTTAAAAAGTCTAGTTTATCATTATTATTGTGTTTGGAATCTAACTAATAATTTTACTAAGCAAAATAATAATAATAAAAATTGGTTGGATTTAAAAATACATCGAACATAGTTTTAGACATCGTTAACGACGCAGTCCGCCATTTTGTTTTGTTGACAGTTCGGACCATGCCTAACAAACAAACCAAGCAAGCCATTCGGCTTTCTGTCATCCTATGAATGATTTTTTTGGTCAGATTGTAACCTAGCAACAATACTTATTAGCGTATAAAATTAATTAAATCGAACACGGATTTGGAATTATCATCGACGATATATAACGTTTGTCTCTATCGCACTTTCATATTTGCCAGCAAGAAAGGAATGAATGCTATATGTATGGTACGGTACATTTTATGTACCGTACTAGCCCGACGGAAGCCACCTAAAAGGATCACAATGGCCTGTTGTTATTTTTGTATTTTATTCCTAATTTGAGGAGTAAGTATCGTAAATATCCGCTTTAAACCGTACGTCCTTCAGATCATATTATATAGTAAAAATTGCTGTAGTTTTTCCCTATTTGGCAAGTATGTATGAGTGAGAAAAATTCGACGACAATTACTTGATAAAATATAAATATAATCAGATTTATAGAAGGCACAAGGTTATATCGACATATTTGTGTCGACATAAACCTATCACTATTTATTTTTTCCTATGTCTGGCAACATTTTCGGCTGTCAAGTTAGTTCGCCTAATTCCGGACTCGACTTTAGGTGTTCCGGGTATTTCCTTCTCATTCGCTCTTATACGCTCCTATTAAGAACGAGAGAGAAGTACAAACCCGCTGTACTTTCTTAGTACAGGCTGTATGTACAATTAAATAGCAGATGCACAAACAGCCACACACTTAACTACCTATTAAAGGCAGAAGTGAGAAAATTTAGAAAGAGATGAATATAGATTTTACATAAGAATCTCATGTGCACGACAGAGACAGTTTCTCTCTGTTTACCTTCATTGGTCACACAGCTGTGTGGGCGATTGTATTTCAGCAGTTTATAAGCCCTAATACAGGTTGTTACAAAAATACCCGTAAAGCCGAAAGGGGGTTACATGGTGCCTTATAACAAGTCCTTTTACAATATTTGAGAACCGTACTATCACTGTATGACTTACCGCCAAAAAAAAACCTTTTTTTTTCATTGATGTGCAAACCCTATTTCAGTAAAATTAAAGAGTAAACTACGCAGAATGTTTATGTACATTTTTACCTAATTCGCGAAACATATTACAAGTCGAGTTTTGGAAGATTTTAAAGTGAGCTCCGCCTTGCTCTATGCACAACCTCCGATACACTTCGCGAGCACGATTTAAATTGATATCTTCATGGCCTACGCATAACATCATAAATCGTAATTTGCTGAGTTAGAAAACATCGTCATTTTGGAAAAAAATATGGAAAAACACGGAACAATTGTAGAATATCGATAAGAAGATTTGAAATTGACAACATTTTTTTTTTCTATCTTGACGTTTTTAGAAGCCAGTACCTTAAGCATAATGACAATATCATAGTATTGAACCTTTGTGGATGAAAAACAGAAAAACCATTAAAGTTATCAATTATTAAAATTGGTAGGCAGGCCTCTCTGTTAAATAATCTATGCTAACTCCGGTTCCCTGACATGACAGCTTACTAGGGTTGACAATATTTTTGGCTTTGATAATTTATTATATTTTTACGGGGTATTTTGTAACACGTTGTATATCTGAACAGAAAGGTTTTTTTTTCGACGATACTAAAATTGTTATTAAAATTGAAAGAAGTAAATGACCTACCAACATACCTTCACCCCAGCCCTGTCTCCCAACCCAATGGGGTAGGCGAAGACCATGGAAGCTGCCCCGGTCTAAACATACAACAATCGCTTGCTCTACATTCATAAACCTCTTTCATACACGTAAGTCCGTTCCGGGTTATGCAATTATTTTAGGCAATTATTATTTAAATTCTTGTAGGTATTAATTACTTTGCCGTACGTTACCCCACAGACAGCACTCGTGAACGGGTGCTGTCTGTGGGGTCCGGTCTGTTCACGCTTGCAAGGACCTGTTTTTCCAATTTAGTTATTTTAATTATCGTTCCTGACGTAGAGACCTCGTCATGTTGTTCTCCTAATCATTATTTTTAACTTTATTTTATTGACTTTACATTTGTAAGGATTTTGTTTGTATTGCTTTTTTTTTTAATAATTATTTATTACTTTATTACCTTGTAATGTAACTTACTTTTAAGTATTATTGTACCTAATTAATAATTGAAAAAATGACCTTCTGCTGTCTGCTGGAGTTTCTTGCGGCGCTTCTTCTCCGCAATGATGGTCTTGTCCGAAGCGCTAGTAGATTCACTCCATGTTACCGACGTGTAAAAGAGCCCTCATGTGGCCAATTTACTGAATAAATATTTTGAAATTTTGAATTTTTTTGAATTTTGAATTTTTTTGAAATTTTGTTAAAAAACTACTTTTTCTCAAAAATTACCGGAAAAGTTGACATTACTAACTCCATACTGAGACGCGAAGTACATAGTTAACCCATTCATTGCCGACGCCTCACATTTTTACTCATCACGCAGTGCCGGCGTAATGCCGAGGACGCGATTACACATACATGGGACGCGAATTCGCGTCTTCGGCATCCGAAATAAGAATTATGAAAATTACAAATGCACTGAATCCAAAAACCAGCAACAGTATAATATTATCCTTCATAAATAAAGTAACATATTGGTATCAGCATTTTAGTACAGTTGATTTCTAGCAAAAAAAAAACAAATAACTCGAGGACGCGAAATCGCGTCCTCGGCATTACGATTACACATACATGGGACGCGAATTCGCGTCTTCGGCAATGAATGGGTTAACACAGTTCCCAAATTAAAAAAAAATTGCTCGCTACACAAGCCCGCAATGTTGCATACAAATTTCATTGTTATCTAGTTTGTAACTTTTTAAGAAGTGAAAACGGCCATACTAAAATGAGGGCACAAGTCTTATACATCCATATATTATATACGGACTCGCAAGCTCGCCCGTTTAAACCAATACTCGGCCCGCAATTGCCTGCTTCACTGCCTAGGCAATAATGTACTATTTATACAGTCTCACAAATAGTACCTAACTACTGCATTCTGAAGTTAATTTAACCATCTATATTGCTTGTCTCTAATAAGACAACCCTGATATTTTTTGAGAAATTAATGTTTCTGTAACCTTAAAACATTCGATGGCGTTATATTGTATTGTATTCATCACCAGGGCCTGCACTTTTATGCCGTTGACGCAAAAATGACGTCACGTTACAAAGAATAGAATAGAATAGAATAGAAAATATTTATTCAACGCACACAAAAATACAGTAGAAATAATATAAAGTGAAAAGAAGACAATAATGAGGAACGTTGAACAGGATCTCTCTCAGCATTGTGCCGCAGGAAAACTGCGGCGCTGATTTTCAGAGGGACCCTGACTTAAAAACTAAACTACGTCAAACAAAAAGACGGGTAACAGTAAACAGGTAACAGGTAACATGACAAATATTAGCGACAATTTGTTTCATAAAGTGAATTAAAAATAATATAAAAACAAATATAAGAAAAAACTTAACAAAGACTAATGCTATTCAAAGCAAATATCTATGCAAAGAGTATGATTCTAAATGGTTTTATTGTAATTATTATTAACCATTAGACGTCAATCATATAGTCATGTAAAAATGAGTTATCTGTTTTCTACTGACACGTAGAAAAATAAATACCTACTTCATACCTAAAACGTAAATGAAACTATTTGATTGAGAAGGTCAAAAATCTAAAAACTAAAGTGACGTACAGAATTAGTTGGTAAATGTAATCATAGATGGCGTTTGCTATCTAAGTGTTTGATAAGTAACTCACATAATAAATGATTCTTCTACCTCTTTGCTTTAACATGTCTTACGCCATATGATAATATTAAATGACTACTTATTTATTAATTGTTTTAATTTATTCAAAAATATTCTAGCTAGGCCATAAATGTTGAAGCTTCTGGATTCAGGCAGGCAGGGGTCTAACTATTTGGTTTCTCGATAATGAATGCTTTTACTATAATGGTTTAAAAAAATGTATTTATTAGGAAAGTATATTGACATTATCCATACAGTAGATTGAGAAGAGAAGAGAAGAGGACGCGGCGGCGGTGCGTTGTCCGTTTTATAACAGCGCCTCTCGCGGCCATCGCGGGAAACTCGCTACTTGGCGAGTGACGTAGATTTCGTCCGTAACAATAAGAAAGTTGTTCTATACGCCATCTGTTGTCCAGTAGACGTACTACTATACTCTTAATAATAAAATAAAAGATTCAAATGTTTTGGGATGTTACGAATAACGATGTAAATCTTAAAAAAAAGTATAATCATTACTATCATACTATAAGAGTAAATGTAAAAAAAATATCGTGTTTCATTTCAGCCGAAAGAAGTCCAATTCTGGACATAGAGTTATAAACCAATTAAGTTGTCAAATTAAGGTTTTTTTATGCCCTCCGTCCTTAAGAATAGAGATAGCTACAGATATAAGTTATTCCCGAGCACGTCATGTCCAAGAATTTCGCTAGATGGCGGCGGCGGCGTCATCGCGCTGGTAAGATTTTACGTATAATTACAATTAAAAGCAGGTTGACTGTTAGAGAGTGCAAATAGCATTAAGTGGTTAGTATTTTATTTATTATTACTTATAGTATGTTATATGTACAAACAAACAGCATTCTCTTAGGCGAGCACATTCTGAAATATTTTTGCTACTTACCGATAGATGTCTATAGTAACACATTTTTTTTGGAGGATTTCTTATCCATTACATTGAAATTATTATAATATTTTGTATATTCATAATTAGGTATGTACCTACACGCTTATTGGGTACCAATATTGACATCAAAAATCTTGGTTAACACCTATTTTGAGTTTCATCTCCTACTTTTTTTTAATTTCCAGCACCTGTCTTTAATTTACAATAACAAAAAGTAGCTTATCACCATCGCACGATAAAGAAGAATTGATAGACACCTCATTTGTCAAAATCAGTTAATTAGGAACGACGCTAGAGTGGAACATCCAAGCATATCGAAGCTAGATCGTCGACGCGCTGGCCTAGTAGGTGGCTGACCAAAAGATACAACTCCTCACTGCCCAAAGCATCTGGCAATTCCTGGACGCAACGGGCCTTTGCGGTGAGCTCTAAACAAAGGGCTGCTACAAAAGATCAGCAATGGTCGAAGTGGCACACAAGGCCCATCTCAACCCCCCTAATAATAAAATGTATAGTGGGTACAATGTTTATACTGCACCAAAAAACCTAGACCCTATTAAGGGACTTAGGCCCTATTATGGGACTCGGCCAAATTAAAATTGCCCGACGATTGATTACTTCAATTAAACTCTACATTATTGTAACAAACTTTCTGATATTTTGCAATAATTGAATAAGAATTATTAAGTGGCACGGTAGTAGCTACGCGGACCGACAGATGGCGCTAGAAGTAAGTTAGAACACGCTATCGTTGTGTTGACTCAGATTCTATAAGGGTTTACAAGTTAAATCACGATCTCAAAATATTTAAGGGGGGTTCCCTTACAACCAGTGATGGGCGATTTCTGAAACATTACGAAACATTACGAAACATTACGAAACATTACGAAACATTACGAAACATTACGAAACATTACGAAACATTACGAAACATTACGAAACATTACGAAACATTACGAAACTTTCCTTAACTGCGAAAATTACAGCTTCTGAAAGTTACAAAATTAATTAGGTGGAAATTATTCTGACACAAGTAAATTTCATTTCAATTTCATGAAGTTTCCGTTACTTAGGTACGTTACATTAGAAAACTTTGGTAATTTTCAGAAATTAATCTATTTCACTTTGGTAACTTTCAGAATATTGCGTGTTTTAGGTGAAAATTTCGCTTTTGAAACTTTCAGAATATTGCAGAAATTAAAGTGAAAGTTTCACTTTTGAAACTTACAAGCCGCCCACCACTACTTACAACTAACTTGATTATTTATACATAATTGTACGGAACCCTTCGAGCGCGAGTCCGACTCGCGCTTGGACGGTTTTAATAATTTTATTTCAGACTACAATTCAACTTCGCGCGCGTTTACCTGTAGTTCAAGCATGGAATTAAGAGTTCACGGATATTCGCGTGTTCGCGAAATATTCGGGTTTATTCGGCAATCTTCGTGAGTGTAGAAGAAGCGAGGGAAATTTGAATCGTAGCAAGTAGGTGAAGTGGTCTCTGCCTACCCCTACGAGAAAGTTATTCTGCGTATAATGAAACAAGTTCCAACTTAACAATACTATTTAGTCAATCCTTCAGTTACGAGTGAAAATCTCAAAAATATGGAATTTGGGACCATTCGAAAATAAATCGTGAAAGATTTTCGCATTCGAATATTTTTTACCGCTCGGTTTTGAAATCGAACACTCGAATGTCAAAAATCAGTCTCCAGTAGGAGACTATAAAAAACGACGGGTTAGGCTCGTAAAACACACTTTCCCGAAATGTGCACTTTCTGCAGAGGTGCACTTTCCGCAAAATGTACACTCCCAAAATGTACACTTTCCCAATTTGGAAACTTTCACGAAATGTGCACTTTTTCAAACAGTGCACTTTTCCAAAACGCACGCTTTCCCGAAATGTACATTTT
Organism: Acleris emargana; assembly: GCA_927399475.2. Classification (NCBI taxonomy): domain Eukaryota; kingdom Metazoa; phylum Arthropoda; class Insecta; order Lepidoptera; family Tortricidae; genus Acleris; species Acleris emargana. The sequence goes on along the minus strand of OV656863.1, from coordinate 2,450,470 downwards.
TCCATGTAGGGCACTTTCTCAAAAGGAACAGGAACATTAAGTCACTTTCTTCACACACGCACACACACACGCACACACAAACAAGCACACACACAAGCACACAAGCACACGCACACACGCTTCACACTTTTTTTTATAATCCACACGCATTTATGTCTTAAATTAAATCTCATCTAAATCGATTGTGCAGCGGAACCTTAAGTTTTGATGGCAATGTTCACTGTTCACTTTAACTGACCTCTAGACCCTATGTGCTCGTATTTTTTTCCTTTTCGTGTTCGAAAAGTCTATACTTACGTACTTATAGGTACATTTTATACTTCATACTATTTTAATCTTAGATTACTGGTCACTCGACTTTCAAGTACTTACACTACAACATAATAACTAATAATAATAATATTAGCTAATAAATAACTGTACAAGCTCAAAAATTATAACATTAAGTAATAGATATTTTATTTACCTTGAAATTAATATTTATAATAAAGTGTAAGTGTACTTTCCGGGTAAATATACCTTCTGCGAAAATGCATATTCTGGGAAAGTGCACATATCGGGAAGTGCACTTTTAGAGACAGTGTACCTTCCGAGAAAATTACCCTTCTAAAGAAGTGCACCTCTAGAGGAAGTGCACATTTCGGGGAAGTGTGTTTTACGAGCCTAACCCAAAACGACACCGAGTGGCGTATCTGTGACGAAGTAACTAGTATATAATATGACCTTGATATTTACAACACTGTCCAAACACTTAGTTTTATTTAATACTGTTACAGATCCCCATTTATCATAGGCTGAAATAGATAAAACTACAAAATGCTAATCAATAATTTATTCACAAATAAAGTTACGTAATCTTACATCATCGCCATATCTTACTTAACTATAAAATGCAAAGATTTCGGTAAACGAACTATTAATACAGGGTAAGGCACGGAAAGATCATATCTTGTCCAAACATAAACCAAACACCATAATTCTACGGACTAATTTGAAGTCTCAAACAGTACATGTTGCCCCAGTACCCCGCTATGTTTCCTAGCGGGATACATAATTATTGCATTTTAAACGAGTCGATCACAATGTAAGGTTTAATTGACCCTAGAAATGTCACGAAGCAAGGGTAATTAATAATGGCATACGACAATTTACTTCATTTTGTAAGATTAACGTGGATACATCTCTTTGTAGTTGACTGTACATATCAAAAAATATCGTTATTAAAACATAACGCTATATTTCGTTAGTGTTTTGTTTCTCATACATATCGATATTTTTTCATAACGATATGAATTGCGCGCTCAAATCAAAGAACCGTGGCAATATAATGAACTATTTGATAAAGATATTTTGAAATACAATTATTTACTAATAATAAATAATATGTGATTATTGCATAGTTTCATGTGTTCTACTAGCATTGGCCACTTCTTTTAGGAATGCTTATTTAAGTTTTATATAATCGGACACTCCCCTATATCAATATTACAAAGTGTTGTTTTTTTTTGGCAAATTCGACCTTGTGATAAGTACAAGGTCGAATCTCAGTTCTGTTTCGTTTGTCCCAATTTGCATTAGTCACAAAATCATTTTTGTCTGATTTCGTTTAACTTTCCCATAAACTAACCTACTCTAGCATACAGATTCTGTAGGTTCTTTAAACATTTTGATAAAAAAAACTCATGAATTATCGGACAAATGAAACTTCTGTTAAAAAATTAAACTTCTTAACAAGTTTTTAAAGTTGTAGGTAATTCTGTAGCTCTGCCTAACCCACTCTGGGATTACAGGCGTGAAGGTATGTATGTATGTATGTATGAAACTTCTGAATTGCGATAGGATACCTGTATATTGGTCTATAAATTAAAAAATGGACAATTTTAACGTCTTTGATTACTACTAATTTTGTCAAACATCTGGGAAACATCTTAGCCTAATTGTGCAAATTGTGGTTACAGAGTTATCAACAAGTTTTTAGAGTTGTTGGTAATTCTGGAGCTCTACCTACCCCACTCTGGGAATGAAGACGTGAAGGTATGTATGTATGTATGTAATTTTGTCAGTTCTAATCTAACCTAATTTAAACTAGCGGCACCGCTTGATAGCACGTTTGACATTTGCTCGCTCATGAAGCTCTCTAAATACTGATAGCAAATATAAAGGAACAGCTGTCAAACTATATTATTAATATATTAACCCTTATGAAGGCTCTGTCATCCCGGCTCATAGACACCTCCGGAGATCCTAGAGCTGGTGCTTACCTCTCCCAAAGGATTGGGCTAGCTATCCAGAGAGGTAGTGCAGCCAGTGTCATAGGGACCATGCCGCGAGCGGACCTGCTAGAGAGGTGTTCTTTTTATAGTGGTGATTATTATTTACATCTTTAATATTTGAGTAGCTTAGTTTTATTTTAATTTGAGTAGTTTAGTTTAATTTTAATTTAAATAAGTTTAGTTTGAACTGTTCGAGCAACTGAATGCTATCTATGGAAGATTGTTTTTTTTTGTTTTTTTTTCAGGCAAATTAGAACCCTATCTTTAAGCTACTAGAATCAAATTTCAAATAACCCCATTAAGTTTAGTGACGGATACGGAACAAGGCATAGGACCAGGGTCGGTACGGATCCGGAACTAGACATACGAAAGGTTGTTATAGTTACGTCTGATTGTATTATATTTGTACGCCCTTTATTAGCTATAGGTAGTGATAGCGTAGCGTAATGTTCCCTTGCAACTTGTTGAAACGTAGCCGAGAGCTAGGTGCCGGCTGAAAACCAGCGCTGTGCACTTTTAGCGGACACTTCACTCTTAACTTAATTCAAATTACATACGGTTCTAAATTGATTGTTGCAAAACAAATGAATAACATTTATCTTTTGTTAAATAAGAATCAAGTGTCCATTACTGGTGCCATCACCCTACTTCATTTAATCATGGAATATGACCTAACATATATTTTTTTCCCAAAAATGACCGGAAAAGTTGACATTACTAACTCCATACTGAGACGCGAAGTACATAGTTTAGACAGTTCTCAAATAAAAAAAATAAAAAATTGCGTGCTCGCTACACCAGCCCGCAATGTTGCATACAAATTTCATTGTGATCTAGTTTGTAACTTTTTAAAAAGTGAAAACGGCCATAATAAAATGAGGGCACAAGTCTTATAGATCCATATTTTATTCGAAACGTAACTTTTTTATCTGTGTCTGGAATAGCTTGTTTTTTTTTTCTAAAAAAGCTTGCGTTTCTCCGTGTCATAAACATGAAGGCGGTAAGGAGTAATAGTTTTTTCATGTGAAGATTTTGTTTGTTTGCAATTAAAAACTCAATTTTTTTTCTTGCGATTTTTGAGAAAAGCACTGTTTATGCCTCGGCAGGAACGGCAATTGCCTGGGCAATAATGTACTATTATATACTTTTCGTGTTGTCTGAAATGTTTACGATAATAAAATGGAGTGTTTCACAACACTATTGTCAGCTGTGAAAAGTGCCATCACTCGGTGCCGCTACTTTAGTAAGATTTTGTTTAAATAAAATGTATAAAGATAATGATTATTATGATAAATTAGTTGTCCTGATAATACAATTTATTTTTATGCTACATGTTTATGATGCATTTCGTAGATATATTAATTTCGTAGATATGCTAAAAGTTGTTTTGCAAATTAAACTCTACCATGTTATCCAGGGTGGAAAAAACGAACGCCACATGGACGGCGATTTCCTTAAATATTTTAAACAGCAAATTGTACGCAAAGGAGACTAACTTTTCTTTTTGAAAACAATTATTGCTGCAGTTATGGGTTTTTGAAAATTTGCCTGCCTTAACCGGGCATCGAACTGGTCGAATACGACAAAATAATAAAAAAGGGTTTTTTTACGGTCTTTATTTAATTTAAAGTTGTATGTGTTATAGCCATAAATTATCACTATCAATGACCATTTCGATCTGTATCATAAACAGGGATCGGAAATTCGGATCGATATTTACCTATACTTTCGCGCCGGTTTTGTTGTTCAGTAGTATGGAGGTGGACTCAATCATATAATTCATAATAAAATTTCCGGGATTTCAAAATTAATAAATTACACAGGCATTAAATCATAATTATTTATTTATATTTGGAAACAGGCGTAATTTAATGTATGTATGTATTGTAGAATCCCAGAACTTAAATTATAAAAATAAAATTTAAGAAGCCGACGCCATGTTTGCCTATCTTTTTCCGGGATTTTGCCAACTTTAGGTAAATATCGATCCGAATTTCCGATCCTTGATCATAAAACATGACTTTATTGTTTTGCCATATTCGATGAGTTCGATTCCCGGTTGCAGAGGATTTTTATCAAAAATCCAATAACACAGTATTTTTTGGTTTCAAAAATAAAAGTAAGTCTCGTTTGTGTAGATATTACTATTTCCAATATTCAAGGTAGTTGCCGTCCACCAGGCGTTCGTTTCTTCCACCCTGGGGCTTGGTTTGTAATGATTTTTTGGACATCTAACCCTTGTCTCGCTCAAGAAACGACCAAAAGATATAGATCCCGTGTCAATAAAAGAGACATTTAATAATACATATACAGGGTGACCCGAAAACTAATGTCAACCCACCTAGGGCTGATAAAGCTGCCAAAAAGCTATCTATGTAACCCCTATGTATGTTCCGCGATTTTTCTAGTTTCAGAGTTATTGATCATTTTAATCTGAATTTTAGTCATTTTCCCTGTCCATGGTCACGAAAATCATTAATTTCATGTTTTATTTTACAAGTTTTTAGGTTGTATCTTACATAATTAGAATCAACAAAGTTTACTTGTCAGTTTTTTTTACAAAAAAAATTTACTTAGTCACGTAAAGTTTGTTTCTCCATACTAGGTGTCCAAATGTTTGCTTTTTACTTTGTATGGACAAAACAACTTACTTAATAGGGGTTAAATCGATAGCTTTTTAGCTGCTCTATCAGCCCCAGGCGGGTTGACGTCGGTTCATGGGAGGCCCTGTATTTATCTTGTACTGACAGGGGAACTATATTTGCTTGTTTCTTGAGCGAGAAATTTTCTCGCCGGCAGGGGGACAGCGCCCAAAGGCAGGGGTTACGTAGTTAGCCAAACCAAACTATTTTTTTTATGGAATGAGTCTCAACTGGCGTTGGCGTTGTGCTTCTCCTCGATGTGCTTCCGGAAGACCGGACGTGACGCGGACTCGAACCCACACGCGCCGCACACTAGAACGTCCGCCGCTTCCGCTTCCGCCGAGTTGAGGTACACTTCCGCTGGAAAAAAGTGTTGTATTGTAGTCAGCATATACATACAGGGTGACTGGATATTCGATACAAAGCTTTAAAGAGGCATAGTAGAGCTCATTTGGAGCCAATTAGGTCATGTAGTATCCTGGCCGAAAATTATTCGTTTCTGAGATATTTGAGATTTAAGGTTTTTTTTCGAAATTGCGGAAAGCTCGAAAAGAAAAATAAAAAAAAATTGCCATTTTTAAAAACACTTTCATAATACTTTTTTGTTTATTTTTATTAAATAACTTGAAATGTAGCATTGTGTTTATTTTTTTGTCATTACATTAAATCGCTTACATTTAAGCTTTCAAAAAATATATTAAAGAGCATTAAAAAAATATTTTTTTAAATTTCAATCACACGACGGACCCTAACTGTCTCTCTACTTTTAATATTAGTAAACCTTCCCGATTTTTTTGCGGTTTTGTGTTAACAAATCGCACTGCCAGATCAAAAGTGTAGTAATTCAAAATACAACTGTATTTAAAAATCAACTTTAATACAACGTCTATGAGCTTGAAACAAAACTAGCAATGTATTCGAGTTGATGCTGATCTAGCAGTGCGATATATGCAGAATAATATGAAATTCACTTACCATTCCCACTCTCTGTTAAATGCATTTCTTGAACATGTTTCATCAACTGAAAAAAAAGTAGTTATATTAATTTTTTATCAATGGCAATTATGTTGTGATTATAATTTGTGTTATTTTTCAGTCAAGACCTGGAATTGTATCGTACTTTGATTTTACTTCTATTGTAGACAATGGTCCCGATTCTACAGTGGCCTCTAAACTTCCTAATTTTATTTAGGTGTCGCTAAAACACTTTGCTATTCTACGAGCAGCTGTCATAATCAAATGACAGCGCCATGACAGGGCTAATTTGAATCTGACGCTTCTTATTTTAGGCGGTCTTATACATTGTCAGCTTGACATTCTGGAATAGCACTGGTTAAATCTGCCGTCTAAACTATGTCTTAAAATTAGACAATTTAGTTTTAGTTACTTTTAGGCTATTTAAGCGATATGTGCACGCAGAATCGGGTCCAATATTAATTTATTAACTTGACAGTAAAAGCAGCAGAGTCAGTTTGAGTTTAACCGATTGTAACTGGGTGAATCAGGTCAAGGTTGGGTTTAACCAGTTTTAATTTGGTGTATGTGGACAAGGTGTGGTTTAATTTCGTTTATCTGGGGCTCTATTCAATCGGGCTAAGCCGAATTTCTTTTGACATGTTATGGTATTGTTTTTTATCCAGCCGCTATTACATACATACATCAAATCACGCCTATTTCCTAGAGGGGTAGGCAGAGACCACTTCTTTCCACTTGCTACGATCTTGACAAAGGCCGTGCCAGGATAAGCTAAGAGATTTTGCCCCCCTGGAGTTTGGGCTTGTAATTTTTATAGATTGTGTGGCTCTGCATTAGTAATTGTTTTGCCAAATTTGAGCACCCAAAATATCATAGTTATTGTTTAAAAAAAAAAAAACTATATTTAATTTTTCTTTGATATTTTTGTTTCCTGTTAACCAATTTTAATGAGCTTGGCATATAATGTACATTTAACCAAGATGATCAAATGGCTATAATTATATTTTCATTATGCCATAGAAAAAAAAATAAAAAAACCCATTCAAACTTTTCAGATATTTTTTTTTATTACTTCCATGTTAGAGACCGCTCTAATTTTTTCACTGGTAAAACTCCCACTAACGTCCTATAATATGTATTTTTTTCAAAATTTTTGCTAAGGGAGAACATGGAGTTTTCTTGACATGAAATTCTTTACATACATTTCCTAGAACCGCTATAATTTAAATCGGAATGATTGCAACCTCTTTAGAGGAACGTACATGTTGCATATGAAATACTTACTGGCCACTTACATTTCAACTTTATTTAAAAGTAAAAAAAAAGACAACAAAAAGAACTCCTTTCAATTGTCGTGCGTTGGTAACATAATATAGGGTGTCTCTGACCTTGGGGCTTTAAATGCATGGAACGTTTCTATTCCTGAAACTGAACTTCTTTTGTCTTGTAAGTTATTAAAAATATGCCCAACAAAAAAATTGATTTTTTCATACAAGTTAAATGTAATTTTCAATGTACGCGATCCAATTCTCTATTTTCCTTTAGGCCTCGTACCAAGGAAATGTCGCCCCGTACCATGAGATAGTGATTAGATGGCCAGTATTGAATACACTGATTTTACAATAAGACTTTTACATCAATTAGTTATCGAAACTTAAGTTATTTTTTAATGTCGCAGAACAAAAGTAGTTCCGTTTAACGAGTAGAATCGATCGTTGCATTTAAAGCCCCAAGGTCAGAGGCACCCTGTATAAACCATTCCAATATGAATTCATTATCAAAAACAACTGCAATACAACGCGTTTTCCGTAAAAAAGTTAAAACGCTGTATTGTCTCGCAACGAAAACAATTCTGCAAAGTATAAACGAACAACACGATTTCTTCAATAATACACTTCCAATTTTTGATCAGGTAAATGTCACAAAGGCATATTGTGCATTTGTATAGTAATTAATGGGTACTTAATTTTAAATAGGTAGTTTAAATAATTAGTAGTAGAAGTAGTAGTAGTAGTTAACTCTTTATTGTACGTACAAACAAATACTTAATTACCTATGTTTTTTTGATCATTTAGATTGAAGACATGCGTGTTAAGTTATACTACCTGAGACTCCCAAATTACATATCCGTGGATAAACATAGGTAATTATTTGTTTGTACGTACAATAAAGAGTTTTACTACTACTACTACTTCTACTACTAATTATTTAAACTACCTATTTAAAATTAAGTACCCATTAATTACTATAAAAATGCACAATATGCCTTTGTAACATTTACCTGATCAAAAATTGGAAGTGTATTATTAAAGAAATCGTATTGTTCGTTTATACTTTGCAGAATTGTTTTCGTTGCGAGACAATACAGCGTTTTAACTTTTTTACGGAAAACGCGTTGTATTGCAGTTGTTTTTGATAATGAATTCATATTGGAATGGTTTATCAAAAACAACTGCAATACAACGCGTTTTCCGTAAAAAAGTTAAAACGCTGTATTGTCTAATAATAAATTCTTTTTGTTGTCTTTTTTTTTACTTTAAAAAAAAGTTGAAATGTAAGTGGCCAGTAAGTATTTCATATGCAACATGCACGTTCCTCTAAAGAGGTTGCAATCATTCCGATTTAAATTATAGCGGTTCTAGGAAATGTATGTACAGAATTTCATGTCAAGATAACTCCATGTTCTCCCTTAGCAAAAATTTTGAAAAAAATACATATTATAGGACGTTAGTGGGAGTTTTACCAGTGAAAAAATTAGAGCGGTCTCTAACATGGAAGTGATAAAAAAAAATATCTGAAAAGTTTGAATGGGTTTTTTTTTTTTTTTTTCTATGGCATAATGAAAATATAATTATAGCCATTTGATCATCTTGGTTAAATGTACATTATATGCCAAGCTCATTAAAATTGGTTAACAGGAAAAAAAAATATCAAAGAAAAATTAAATATCGTTTTTTTTTTTTTAAACGAAAACTATGATATTTTGGGTGCTCAAATTTGGCAAAACAATTACTAATGCAGAGCCACACAATCTATAAAAATTACAAGCCCAAACTCAAGGGGGGCAAAATCTCTTAGCTTATCCTGGCACGGCCTTTCTTTCGCTTTTTCAACATTCATACATCGAGTCATGCACGCACGCCGGTTTCGGTTAGTTAAGATTCGGCCCTTTTCCAGTATTTCTCCGATTTGATTCGAAAAAGTACGCCTATAAAAAAGAAAAACCAAAGAAAGAGTAAAAAGTGGCTGGACATGAAATCAAAAGACTCGTACAAAGATGCTGCATTCCTCGGGGAACAGATATTCATAAATCTATTCATTAAATACAATACTGCTTTACCCTGCACTGCCCTGCGCTGCAGTTGAACGTCCTGTTTTCCACGGGTAAAGACATACGAGCCTCGCTTTCAGACGAGAACTTCAACGTGTTAATGTTCATGAAGGGGAATATGCACCTTATGCCCGACGATTAAATTACACATAACCTAAACCGCGTTTTATAAATTTACTAACGCAACGATATATAAATGCAGTTTTTTACACATATTAACGGATTAACGATTAACGTTAACTTACGTTAATTCTTCCGAAATGTAACGCTTTAACGTTTAACGAAGCTAACTTTTTTTGTAGCGGATTAACGATTAACGAAGTTAACTATTTGATTAACGGTGCCCAGCTATGGCTCTTAGATACCATAATATTGCATTGTTATCGGGTTTTCTTGTAAGATTTGACCCGTACGTACAAACCTACTCGTATATACATAGCAAGTTAAATAAAAGCGGCCCCTTCCGACCCTTCCACTCACTTTCGATCTGTGTATCTCTTTCGTCAATCATCTTTCATCCATCTTTTCAAAATAACCGAACCATCGAAGCATGCCCTTTTCAATCTTAGACACTACATCTTCTTTTATTCCACATTTCTCTCTGACTTTTTCATTTCTTACTCTATCAATCAGTTTGGGCCGCTATTACTAGTCAATAAGAGTTAAAATAACGTTGACATTACGATAACAACTCAAAAGCAATTACGTTGAGCCTAAGTGGGTAAGTCTGTTACCTGTATGTATCAGGCCAAGTTTAGGCTTAACCAGGTGGAACTGGGTGTATCAGGTCAATGTTAGGATAATTGGGTCTATCAGGTCAAGGTTTTTTTTTATCGATAACAGGTTTGCGTTTGACTTCAGTCTCACCTGATGTTAAGTGACGGTCTTTACTTCAGAGCTAGATCTTTCAGGCCAAGCTCGGGTATAAAAGATCAAAACCAGTTTTGTCAAGCCAAGGTCTAATTGAACAAGTGAAAACCGGATGAATTCAGTATAGGTGTGTATGCGAGTGTACCTGCGAGTGCGTGTTCCCGCGGAAGGGGCAGCGCGCGCACTGCAGCGTGCTGGAGGAGGCCCGCGGCCTGGGGGGGGAGATAGTATCGGTGTGTGTGCGAGCGTACCTGCGAGTGCGTGTTCCCGCGGAAGGGGCAGCGCGCGCACTGCAGCGTGCTGGAGGAGGCCCGCGGCCTGGGGGGGGAGATAGTATCGGTGTGTGTGCGAGCGTACCTGCGAGTGCGTGTTCCCGCGGAAGGGGCAGCGCGCGCACTGCAGCGTGCTGGAGGAGGCCCGCGGCCTGGGGGGGGAGATAGTATCGGTGTGTGTGCGAGCGTACCTGCGAGTGCGTGTTCCCGCGGAAGGGGCAGCGCGCGCACTGCAGCGTGCTGGAGGAGGCCCGCGGCCTGGGGGGGGAGATAGTATCGGTGTGTGTGCGAGCGTACCTGCGAGTGCGTGTTCCCGCGGAAGGGGCAGCGCGCGCACTGCAGCGTGCTGGAGGAGGCCCGCGGCCTGGGGGGGGAGATAGTATCGGTGTGTGTGCGAGCGTACCTGCGAGTGCGTGTTCCCGCGGAAGGGGCAGCGCGCGCACTGCAGCGTGCTGGAGGAGGCCCGCGGCCTGGGGGGGGAGATAGTATCGGTGTGTGTGCGAGCGTACCTGCGAGTGCGTGTTCCCGCGGAAGGGGCAGCGCGCGCACTGCAGCGTGCTGGAGGAGGCCCGCGGCCTGGGGGGGGAGATAGTATCGGTGTGTGTGCGAGCGTACCTGCGAGTGCGTGTTCCCGCGGAAGGGGCAGCGCGCGCACTGCAGCGTGCTGGAGGAGGCCCGCGGCCTGGGGGGGGAGATAGTATCGGTGTGTGTGCGAGCGTACCTGCGAGTGCGTGTTCCCGCGGAAGGGGCAGCGCGCGCACTGCAGCGTGCTGGAGGAGGCCCGCGGCCTGGGGGGGGAGATAGTATCGGTGTGTGTGCGAGCGTACCTGCGAGTGCGTGTTCCCGCGGAAGGGGCAGCGCGCGCACTGCAGCGTGCTGGAGGAGGCCCGCGGCCTGGGGGGGGAGATAGTATCGGTGTGTGTGCGAGCGTACCTGCGAGTGCGTGTTCCCGCGGAAGGGGCAGCGCGCGCACTGCAGCGTGCTGGAGGAGGCCCGCGGCCTGGGGGGGGAGATAGTATCGGTGTGTGTGCGAGCGTACCTGCGAGTGCGTGTTCCCGCGGAAGGGGCAGCGCGCGCACTGCAGCGTGCTGGAGGAGGCCCGCGGCCTGGGGGGGGAGATAGTATCGGTGTGTGTGCGAGCGTACCTGCGAGTGCGTGTTCCCGCGGAAGGGGCAGCGCGCGCACTGCAGCGTGCTGGAGGAGGCCCGCGGCCTGGGGGGGGAGATAGTATCGGTGTGTGTGCGAGCGTACCTGCGAGTGCGTGTTCCCGCGGAAGGGGCAGCGCGCGCACTGCAGCGTGCTGGAGGAGGCCCGCGGCCTGGGGGGGGAGATAGTATCGGTGTGTGTGCGAGCGTACCTGCGAGTGCGTGTTCCCGCGGAAGGGGCAGCGCGCGCACTGCAGCGTGCTGGAGGAGGCCCGCGGCCTGGGGGGGGAGATAGTATCGGTGTGTGTGCGAGCGTACCTGCGAGTGCGTGTTCCCGCGGAAGGGGCAGCGCGCGCACTGCAGCGTGCTGGAGGAGGCCCGCGGCCTGGGGGGGGAGATAGTATCGGTGTGTGTGCGAGCGTACCTGCGAGTGCGTGTTCCCGCGGAAGGGGCAGCGCGCGCACTGCAGCGTGCTGGAGGAGGCCCGCGGCCTGGGGGGGGAGATAGTATCGGTGTGTGTGCGAGCGTACCTGCGAGTGCGTGTTCCCGCGGAAGGGGCAGCGCGCGCACTGCAGCGTGCTGGAGGAGGCCCGCGGCCTGGGGGGGGAGATAGTATCGGTGTGTGTGCGAGCGTACCTGCGAGTGCGTGTTCCCGCGGAAGGGGCAGCGCGCGCACTGCAGCGTGCTGGAGGAGGCCCGCGCGCCGCGCGCCCGTCCCGCGCCCTCGCTGTGCTCCGCGGCCTGGGGGGGGGGGAGATAATGTAATCATTAATGCATAAAAAAAAAATCGACAATACCCGACAGGTGGATAGGGCGGGTTGGCACTATTTCGTGGCCAGCCCGTTCGACTGACTGAAACCAACTCAATTTTTTATACTGGGTAACGCTAAAAGTAAAAGTGTACTTCAAACCCATTGCAAATTTAGCTCCCCTAACTATTGTTTTTTTTCAATGGTTTCTAGTACAGTTTTTGATTCAACAGTCTCCAGTTAAAAAAAATCGAGTGGGTGGGGTAAGTCGGGTGAACGGGCTGGCCATTAAATAGTGCTAGCCCGCTCGTAATGTGCGAGGATCTTTTTAGGGTTCCGTACCCAAAGAGTAAAAACCTTATTACTAAGTCTTCGATTTCCGCCTGTCTGACTGTCACGAGGCTGTATCTCACGAACCGTGATAGCTAGACAGTTGAGATTTTCACAAATGATGTATTTCTGTTGCCGCTATAACAACAAATACTAAAAACAGAATTTGATAGATAGATTTTTTATTCCGACGTCATTCCGACCACTAATCCAAAGCGGACGTAGCAAACACTGATAAATGCAAAATTTATTTCTCAATGAATATAATAAAAAATCATTAGTACATCTTTTAAAAAAAATCCCCGTATCAATTTACTGTACAAAATATAGCATTAATTTAACGTACGAGCTTTAAATATTCCCGGGTGGAAAAAAAAAAAACGAACCTTGTGTTGCGTAAGCTCTTTGATGGCGTTGCACTTGAAGCTGCACATCTTGCAGGAGTACAGGAACAGCTTGAAGTTGGGCGACGACAGCAGCTCGTGCGGCGGGGGCAGCGCGCCGCCGCGCTTGCGCCCGCGCCGCGCCGGGGCCAGCAGCGCTCTAGGGGGAACATATCAATCAATCAATCATGTCAGCCGAAAGACGTCCACTGCTGGACATAGGCCTCCCCCAAGCGAGCAACGCTCTGCGGGGGAACATATCAATCAATCAATCATGTCAGCCGAAAGACGTCCACTGCTGGACATAGGCCTCCCCCAAGCGAGCAACGCTCTGCGGGGGAACATATCAATCAATCAATCTTGTCAGCCGAAAGACGTCCACTGCTGGACATAGGCCTCCCCCAAGCGAGCAGCGCTCTGCGGGGGAACATATCAATCAATCAATCATGTCAGCCAGAAGACGTCCACTGCTGGACATAGGCCTCCCCCAAGCGAGCAACGCTCTGCGGGGGAACATATCAATCAATCAATCATGTCAGCCGAAAGACGTCCACTGCTGGACATAGGCCTCCCCCAAGCGAGCAGCGCTCTGCGGGGGAACATATCAATCAATCAATCATGTCAGCCGGAAGACGTCCACTGCTGGACATAGGCCTCCCCCAAGCGAGCAACGCTCTGCGGGGGAACATATCAATCAATCAATCATGTCAGCCGAAAGACCTGGACATAGGCCTCCCCCAAGCGAGCAGCGCTCTGCGGGGGAACATATCAATCAATCAATCATGTCAGCCGGAAGACGTCCACTGCTGGACATAGGCCTCCCCCAAGCGAGCAACGCTCTGCGGGGGAACATATCAATCAATCAATCATGTCAGCCGAAAGACGTCCACTGCTGGCCATAGGCCTCCCCCAAGCCAGCAGGGCTCTGCGGGGAACGTGTATCCTGATATAGTAGGATCTATTTAAAATGTCGGAATCCACTTAAGAGCTTATCTTCCAATGAATGGCTTTGTTATCTATTGTGAAGCCCGACCGCAAATTAGCAGTGCAAAATGAAACGCATAAATAACAAAAGATTTCACATGAATAGCAACTTTACCGCCTAGAGAATAAGTTCAATTTGTAATGGCAAGTCATTCGAAATAGTACTGTTTGAAATTGAGAGCTAAACAAAATACCTGGCTGCCGCTTTCAATTTCAAACAGTACTATTTCGAATGACTTGCCATTACAAATTGAACTTATTCTCTAGGCGGTAAAGTTGCTATTCATGTGAAATCTTTTGTTATTTATGCGTTTCATTTTGCACTGCTAATTTGCGGTCGGGCTTCACAATAGATAACAAAGCCATTCATTGGAAGATAAGCTCTTAAGTGGATTCCGACATTTTAAATAGATCCTACTATACATCAGGACCATCCATCTATCTTAACACTGCAAACCTAACACTCCAAATGCATTGTAACCTTGAGGTCTAAATACAAAGGACAATACATCTATCTTAACACTGCAAACCTAAGGGCCGTATTAATAAACTCGTCTTGGCTGAGATGCGCGTCACAAGATACGTCAAAGTAAACCTCAAGCCATAGAGAACTGTCATTATTGACACATCTTGAGACGAGCGTTACAGTTGAGATCAGTTTATAAATACGGCCCTAAGACTCCAAATGCATTGTCAAGCCCGAGGTCTAAGATGGCAAAATAAATATCAGAGGATAATCTCACACAAATTGACCTAGTCTCAAACAAGGTTAGGCTTGTATGTACAGTCAGCTGCAGAGAAAAGGATACCCCCCTCCTGGTAAGGATTGTTTTTTTTTCGAAAACCTGTGGTTAGATTTAAATGATTTTGAGCTTATGTGTAGACAATAGTAAAATCTTCAATTCACAGAAAAATCATATAAATTTAACCACAGGTTTTTGAAAAATATCGATCCTTACCAGGAGGGGGGGAGGGGGGCTATCCTTTTCTCTGCAGCTGACTGTACTATGGGTACTAGGCAGAAAATACATTCTTAAATATATCGAAGACATTCAAGACTTAGGAACCATATCTATCTGTTATATTTTTAATTTAATGGTTTCGCTTATTAGGGGATAAGATGTGATTGTACTACGTTATTGTATCTTTTCTATGATGTACCCCTGTGTTGTTGTTTGTTGAATACGTTCTTCTATTCTATTCTATTCTATTCTATTCTATTCCATATCGCTTTTGACATGTTATTGTATTGTAAACGTTTTAATAACTATTACTGCAAGCACATTAAAGATACTCACTTCGCCTTTTGCACAGCTTTTGCCTTTTCTAACAGCTCCACAGCTGATAATTTCTGTAACAAAACAAGCTTTTACTTAAAAAAAAAAGTTGATTTTTAGTGTTAAAGGCGTCTCCACAGTTTTCTTTCGTCTTAGCGTGCTTTGAAACCGAACCCTCTTATTGTGTTTTCTAATAAACTAAAGTACTGTCTTTCCATTATTTTTCAAAGGCGAAAAGTTCACCGTTATGGTTGAAATTTTACATTACTGTACAGAGCGGGAAATAGAGCATTGTTGGACGCAATGGTAAATTACGTGTCAGGCAATCCCCGTTTCCGCCAAGGCATATATCGTCATTGCTTTGAAAAAACCCTCGTATCTCATATTTCGTCAAGTACGATTTGAAACGTAAACGTGAAGGGAATTAAGTTCAAACTCATACATGTCGAAATATCAGATACGAGTTTTTTCTAAAGTAGTAACGATATGAAGGGTACAAGGAAAGAAATTGGGTTACATCCTCTTACATACTCGCTCCTTATCCTATCTTATTTTATTTTATTTATTTATTTTATGCCATGGGAAGGCAAACGAGCACACAGGCCACCTGATGGTAAGTGGAGACTGTGACCCATAGGCATTCGCATTCACAAGACTGCAGCACTGCCATAGCTGGGCATTAACTCGTTAATCCGTTAATCGTTAATTAACGAAGTTAACATTTTGATTAACGGATTAACTTTTAAGTTAACTTTTAAAAATGTTAACGGACACGTTAACTTCCGTTAATATGCAGAAGTCCGTTAATCGTTAATCCAATGCCTACTATTTACCGCACGGCACCGCGGCGCGGCGCGAAAAACAGGTTCAGACAAGTATGAAACGACAAGTACTGGGCGGCGCGTGGCAGCGAGTGAAACAAAACAAAACTAGATATATTTTGCCGGCGCGTGCGAGTGAGAAAACTGCGAAGTGATTAGTTTCGTTTGATCATTTCATTACTTAGCGCCGGTGCTTAGTGACGAGTGTTTTGTTTGTTGTCCAGAACCTAAACCAACGGGTTTTAAAAGTTCACTAACACAACGATTTAAAAATGCATTTTTTTTACACATATTAACGGATTAACGATTAACGTTAACTTGCGTTAATTCTTCCGAAATGTAACGCTTTAACGTTTAACGAAGCTAACTTTTTTTGTAGCGGATTAACGATTAACGAAGTTAACTATTTGATTAACGGTGCCCAGCTATGAGCACTGCCAACCCTGAGGACTAAGATGGAATGCGTCTATGCTAGTTATTTCACCGGCTGTCTTATCACCAAACCGGAACACAACAATGCGAGCACTGCTGTTTGGCGGTAGGTTAATGGATAAGATGGTGGTACCGACCCGGACGGACCCTGCACAAGGTCTTCCCACCCAGAAATCTGAGGAGATCTGTGGTCTTACCTTGTGTTTCTTCTTCTGCGCAGGCGCGGTCTCCTCCAGCGCCGACTTGAGGATGACCATGGGCCCGTCCTCGCCGCTCACCATCACGTACTGCTCCTCGCTCTCGCTGCTGGTCAGGTACACCTGCTTCTTGTCGATGTAAGCGTTCTGGCCGTCTGAAACATATAAGTTAATAATAGTAGTTTATGAAATTGCTGCATAAAGAGGGGTATTAAAACACGAGTGTGTGTTTAAGAACCGAGCCGCTAGGCGAGTTTTTTAATACCTAGTTATGTGCAGTTTCATACACTACTTTATCTACTCTCATACATTGCGATTCAACCTACTAAATAAAAGATCAAAGTTAATAAAGTAACTACAGCAAAACGTATTCAATGAATCGAATGGCGCCAAAACCTAGCACATCACCGCGCATGCGTTAAAGCGGGCGCTGTCACAGACAAGTAATAATTGGAATGAATACTTTTTGTAATGCTGTAAAAATGACGCGAACCGCATGTGCGTGCCATTATAATAAAATAATTGATATGGAACCTCGTTGGTGACATTAACTTTTTGGATTAACTTGTATCGTAATGGTAAAAAAATTACTTTATAACATTATTTTGTTAGAGAAATTTTGTGTTTATAAAGTATGCCAATATAAATTCGTTTCGAAGTTTATAATTCGAACTTTACGATATAATATGAGAGTAGATAAAGAATATTTTTAAGTGATTTACTTTGAGTTTTACTATTCAAATTGATTTTTTAACTAAATTGGCAGGTAAAAAAAGCCCAGACATAATAACGACCCCTTCTTTCAGAGCGGTCCAAAACGGGCATAGCAGATGTGGGCTGAAGTGGGCCTGGGCTGGGTATGGCTGCCGAATGCGCCCACAGAGGTGGGCTAATACGGCAACTTGGTGGGTCCCCAGGACAGCGTGAAATATAATTAATAGTGTTTTAATTAATGGACACCGGAAACGGTAGATTGTGATGCGCCCAACCAATGTATCTATACTGCAACCAAACAATGAATGATTTTTAACTTTGGCTTTTCACTTTTGAGCGAGGCAGACCCAGGTGGAGATGGCGGGTTATGGCAATCCAGGGAGCAATAATAGGGCAATAAAAAAATATCCCTTAAACTAACTATTAATTGGTAACTAACACTTTTATGGACTCAAAATCTAAAAATATTATACTTGAATGGAATTAAATAAACTGAATGGATTGAGATGAAGTTTGGACCACACGTAGTGTATACCAGGGATGTGTGTGTGTGTGTGTGTGTGTGCGTCTCTCTCTCTCTGTGTGTGTGTGTGTGTGTCTGTCTGCGTGTGTATCTGTGTGTGTGTGTCTGTCTGTCTGTGTGTGTATGTGTGTGTGTGTGTGTGTGTGTGTGTGTGTGTGTGTGTGTGTGTGTGTCTGTGTGTGTGTGTGTGTGTGTGTGTGTGTGTGTGTGTGTGTGTGTGTGTGTGTGGCTGTGTGTGTGTGTGTGTGTGTGTGTGTGTGGCTGTGTGTGTGTGTGTGTGTGTGGCTGTGTGTGTGTGTGTGTGTGTGTGTGTGTGTGTGTGTGTGTGTGTGTGTGTGTGTGTGTGTGTGTGTGTGTGTGTGTGGCTGTGTGTGTGTGTGTGTGTGTGTGGCTGTGTGTGTGTGTGTGTGTGTGGCTGTGTGTGTGTGTGTGTGTGTGTGTGTGTGTGTGTGTGTGTGTGTATCTGTGTGCGTGTGTGTCTGCGTGTGTATGCGCGCGTGTGTGTGTGTGTGTGTGTGTGTATGCGTGCGTGTGCGTGTGTGTGAGTGTGCACGCACCGTCCCCCTCGCCGTCGCTGGTCTGCAGCACGCAGGTGACGGTGTCCCCCAGCTCGCCGGCCGCCTCCTGGTTGGTCACCAGCCGGTACGACTCCTCGCCGTCGCCGCATCTAACGATAACAATAAAATACATCAATATTACTGCTATATAAAAAAACGTTACATGAAGAACAGCGCTTAAGAAAATTAACGACTGCGAAAGAACGCGATGTGAGAAAAATGCTTAAAATCACATATAGTGCGTAAACAAAACTTAAATAAATACAACAAATAGATCATCATTCATCACCAAATTTTCAGCACTTTGTCATAAAAATAAAATAAACGACTACTCTCCAGCATGAGCCGAATCCAATGACATATCAAAATTCCCTATAATTGTAGATCTGATGCCATGGACAAAAATCGGCCTCGCGTAATATATATATATAGATTATCTCCCGTAGTGTTGGGCTACTATAGTTTCATGTTACAGCGTGGAATTACCCAAAGCAAAATTACATCTTGTAATACCATGGTTGCACGAAATAAATGAATATGAATATGTGACTAATCTAACAAAGCTTATTGTTTCCCTATTGAATGACACTTCTAACACCCTCATGAACTTACTTGACAAGTGTCAGGTTGAGCAGGTCGAGCTGCATCAGCCCCTTAGAAGAGTCCAGGATCTGGTACTTTGGTTCCTGGTCGTCCCCCTCCTCGGCAGACATGTCTGGCAGGATGTGGCTGTCCACGGAGGTCCCCTGAAACGTTAGGATATAGTTTAGTAATTTATTAGTTATTAGCAGACATATAATTTTTTGTGGCACGAATAAAATTGTCCTAGGGACTTCCGAACGATAAATATTAATTTATCGATAACTTGTACTTTGTTACGAGTATGACAGTTATGACTATGAGATTACGTATAATATGAACTTGCAACTAGCATACCTATAACAGTATAAAGTCCGTATGAAATGAATGATTATCTAGGTATCCATATTTATTTTCAAATCTTCTCCGTATATATTTTCCGAAAACTGAGTAGGTATTATTAGAGTAAGTAAACTATTATGCTACGCAATGTCATACAATTTTTGTAAAGTTGCCTTTGTTGCAAGCCACTCGTTGTTTCAGTTTACTGTTATATTGAATATCATAAAATACACTGGTAAACATCTTGGCCTGATTGTGCAAAATGCGGTTACAGAATTATCAACAAGTTATTAGAGTTGTTGGTAATTCTGTAGCTCTGCCTACCCTACTTTGGGAATGAAAGCGTGAGTTTATGTATGTATGTGTCATTAAAATAAGTGTGCAAGAAACACGTTCATTATAATTTTTATTTATGCTTATTTGAATTTTAAAATCCCTAAAAAGTATGCCTATGAATTACTTAAATCAAATATTACCTCTCATTTCTAACATCGATGGGTAGTAATCAGCATTTTAGTAGATTTCTATTTCATCCGATGAACTTAATACCTATCTACTATGAAATGTCACTTTGAAATAAGTATTTTAATTTTAAGTATCGATAAATTTAATATCGAAAGGAAGTCCCTAGTTAATTCACGATTTTGCCACAAAAACTTCTGTGTCTGGTTATTAGCTGTTGCCCGCGACCTATCAAACATAGCCTATGTTCATTAAGGATAATATAGGATTCTCATCATCATCATCACCATCATCATGTCAGCCGAAAGACGTCCACTGCTGGACATAGGCCTCCCCCAAGGCTCTCCACTCAGACCGGTCTTGTGCTTTTCGCATCCACCGCGTTCCCGCGATCCTTACGTCGTCACTCCATCTTGTTGGAGGCCTACCTACAGCTCGTCTCCCGGTCCGCGGACGCCACTCAAGAACCTTCTGACCCCATCGCACAGTGTGGGATATTGCCTTAGTTGCGGCCATGCCTTTTTATATGGTTTATCGATGCATGATCACCAAAAAAAGCTTCTATTAAGACTCCGGTGGCTTTTAATATGATATTTTTAGAGATATTTAAAAAATCTAGAAAAGTTCTGAGAAACCATAGAAATGCATTTATTTCTTTATCCGTGCAGATTAATCAATGAGTGCTCGATGGTATTCTAGACAGGACCAGATTAAATCGCTATAATAGCACCAATGTCTGTATTTAAAAATAATAAATTATTATTCTGTAGCCGTCAATTAATTTATTTCTATGATTTGGTATTATATTTTTTTCCGGCGTATCTTTGCACGGTCGCATTTTTTTTTAATGCACAAATGTTAAGTATGTAAATCCCTATTAGCATAAAAAAAATCAAACGCAACCGACCCAGGAACAAGGAGATATCATTTTTTAAAGTTTTAGGTTACGTTAGGTTAGGGTTGTCACATAAAGTCTACTATAATTAACATTTTTTATTTCGAAGTAATTGCTAGTCTGACTAAACTCGTTTTTTCAATATCATTAGTATAATCGTAAGTTTTGTCTTAATTTTACCGTTACATTCGTTTTTGGAGCCCTCTGGTAATTGTTTTAATAAACCAAATTTGCTTGTCAATCATGTTATTTATTAAGATTAATCTTCGATGAAGGATATTATGTGGAATTGGGAAGGGGTCCGCCCTCGTAAGACAATTGTTAAAACCCAATTCCTATACATAACGTCTGGAGAAGCGGGGGTGAGGTGTCATGGAGCCGTTAAAGACCCATGACACTGCTTTGCCTCAGCAGGCACTGACCCGTCCTGCTGAGGGATGTCCTTCTGGGCCCCGACCAGAGGACTTAATGCTAGGGGGGCATAAGGGCGCCAACCCTTATGCTGGTCAGCGAGTGGCAACTCCAACCGACGACCAAAGCATTAATATGGACCAGATTAAATCGCTCACGAAACTAGAAATTTATCAAATTCTAGTAGATAAGGCACATTTACATGGGGTTAAGAAAAGACCATTGGATTTAGATTGTGACGAACGATGCCTTATTGTATTAAATGTGTTATATCCACATGGGATTCCGAGTACTATAGACACCAAAAACAAAGAATTTAAAAACAAGATTACTAAATTTGTAGATAAATGTGAGACTTTATACAAAAATAGCAAAAGAAATTTTAACCGATTTTGCGATAAAAACAAAAACTGGCTATCCACTATTTTTGATATCGAAATACCAAAATTGAACATTCGAGACAGTCCTTCATTAAAACCAAACGTTGTAGAACCGGATTCAACACATATATTACAAATGAACCCTTCAACTTCGAGAACAGATACACACGTGGATAGAGAGACTGGTAGCTGTGCTTTCAAATCCCAAGAACTAGAAGTGTCAGCAATTTCAAAACCTGGAACTTCTTATGAACCTCCTTCCAGTTGTTCTATGTCATATGAAGATTTAAGTAACCGCCAAAAGCGTCGTGCATGCAGAACTCTTGAGGAATCGCTTGAAGATGAATCATACTCAAAAATTATTAAAGTTGTGTCACGCATTGTTAAAGACGAAACCGAAGGCATGAAACTAAATAAAAGCTCTGCTCGGGAGTTAGAGTTTGTAATAAACGAATGCCTGAAATCTCCAACGCGTCCAAAAAAAATTTCATCCAGTATAAAATCTAAATCGGAACCAAAACCTTATAGCCCAGAGGAAGCTCTTTCATATATAATTGATCGAAAACTGACTGTAGATGATTACACTAGCCAGCAAAAAGATTTGAAAGACAGAGGCTTCCCAGCTTATCCTCCTTACTATATGGTACAAAAGGCCAAAAAAAATTGCTATCCCGAAGAGGACATAACTGTTACTGAAAGAGAAGCAAGTGTTTCATTACAAAGTTTGGTGCTACACTCTTTCCGCAGGATTGTAAAATTCTGCGATGTACAGATATCAGAGTATTTCAGGCAAAAACAAAAAACTGACGTCTATTGTATTTTTGAGGGTTCCTGGGGATTTGACGGCAGCACAGGACAGTCTTTTTATAAACAAAAGTTTTTAGATACCGCAGACGGAGACAATGAAAACTGCTTGTTTGCAACTACATACATACCATTGTATCTAAAAACCCAAGACGGCTTTGTGCTATGGTCTTACCCCAGCCCGCAATCCTTTCGGTTTTGCCGCCCTTTAAAAATCCAATATAGAAAAGAAACAAAATAACTGATTATGAGCGAGAAAATGCGTGTAGAAAATGAAATTAAAACTTTAACGCCGCTGTATGTTGACACTCTGGCCGGTCATACATTAATCGCAGAACCTTTACTACACTTAACCATCATAGATGGTAAAGTGTACAACACAATACATGATACCATTCAATAAGCTCGAAGTGGTTAGTAAAAAATTAGTAAATCCTGACACTTTAAGAAATGAATTAAGCCCTTTACACGCTTGGATCAGGATTTTTGAATTTTTACTTCATCTGGGCTATAAAAATGATGCAGCGGTTATGAAGTGGCGAGTCACAAAAAACACACCTGAAGCTACAATAGTAGAGCAACGGAAGAAGAAAATACAAGAGGAAATAAGAAATAAAATGTCTCTGTTAGTTGATGTTGTTCGTCCGAATGCAAGGACAACTAATGACGGGAACACCGCACGAACAGCGTTATCAGACGAACATCGAAAAACCTTTGCTGAAATCTTGGGCCTAGAGCTGTGGCTGGTGGAAGACTTACATACTATATTAGTAGCTCTGTCGAGTGGATTGCATATTGACGCTGAAAAATTCGGAGAATTTTGTAGATCAGTTGCAGTAAAGTACGTTCAGACATATAACTGGTTTTATATGACCGTCACTTTACATAAAATATTGATCCATGGCCGGAACATTATAGAATCCAGTTCACTACCGATAGGTATGTTATCTGAGCAAGCGGGCGAGTCGAGAAACAAATACTGGCGTTATGATCGGGAACATCATACCAGGAAAATAGATCGTAAAACGACTAACTTAGACTTGTTTCACAGAGCACTAGAATCGTCCGACCCTTACCTATCTCTGCTCAGTTCACGAAACAAAAAACAAACCCGTATACCTATACCAAAAAAAGTACTTCTTCTGAAAGTAACGTCAGATAATGTTCATTACAACCCACTGAACATTGAAACCAATGTTTTTGAAACCATTAACTTAACAAGACAAGATGAAATTGTATCATAATCCAATATGTAAAAAATAGAGATCTACAAATTTTTTAAAACAAATAAAATCAATATTTTTTCTTAAATTTATTGTGTCAACCCTATTTCCATAGAAATCGAGATAAAACTTAGAACTGCAATTTCCCCGAGTTCCTGAGAGCTAATGGAATACAATTTTCACAGTAAAAAGGTACATATATGTAGTTAGTTTTATGAGTGAAAATAAATGCGACCCTTATATACAGGGTTGGGCAGATTAAGTGTCCTAGTTGTGTATGATTTCTACACGTCAGCTTGATATATTTTGTTTTTATATTGTTTTCAACAATGGACGCGAAACGCCAGCTCGTGTGCGATTTGTACCAGAAAAAATACCGACCGTGTGAGATATTGAAGACGCTGAAACATTTAAATATCAATATAAGGTTTATATCGCGGACCGTCAAGCGATTCAAAGAAACGGGATCTTCACAAATCAGGCCCAAACCTGGGAGAAAGCCATCTGTTCGCACCAAAAACATCATTAAAAATATTCGTGAGCGTATTAGACGAAATCCAGCTCGAAGTGCAAGCAAACTTGCTAAAGATATGAAAATATCCCGTCGAACAATGAGTCGTATTTTAAAATATGATCTTGGGCTAAAGGCCTACAAAAAACAAAAAATTCATGGCTTAACAGATGCCCAGAAAAAAGCTGGAGTGAAAAAATGTAGGGAATTGCTAGCTTGGCACGACGGCGATGATATTATTTTTTCCGATGAAAAGATGTTCCAGTTACAAGACAGTCACAACCAACAAAACGATCGTGTCTATGGTGCTTCATTGAAGGATATTCCTGTGGACAAATTAGCCGTACAACGGGTTCCAGAGTGCATCAGCTGTCATGGTATGGGGTGCGATATCGCCTAGAGGCAAGTTACCGCTGCTGTTTATTGATCGAGGTGTCAAAATTAACCAAGACTATTACATCCAGAACGTGTTACAGGGTCATTTGCTAGAAAATGCTCAAAAATTATATGGAAACGACTATTACTGCTTCCAACAAGATAGTGCCCCATCTCACAAACCTAAACGCACTCAAGATTGGTGTAGAACAAATTTGACAGATTTTATACCTTGGCAAGAATGGCCTGTATCATCGCCGGATTTGAATGCTTTGGACTTTTCGATATGGGTTACATGCTGAGCAAGATTGGGAGCACACAGGGCATGAATCTAAACTCATTCAAGCATCGATTAGTCAAGATATGGGATGAAATACCAGACGAGGTAGTGCGTGCCGCGTGCAATGCATTCTATGGAAGAATGCTTCAAGTTATTAAAGCTGATGGCGAGCGATTTGAACTTATGAATTAGTTTTTTTAAGTATAGAGTACGCTAAAAATAAAAACGTGATAAATTTAAAAAAAAACTGTCTTGTTTTAATTTTATGGCTCTTTTTAACTAGGACACTTAATCTGCCCAACCCTGTAGTTAACTATTTATCCATATTTCTTTGAAATTCGGAAATGTATGTATAAAACGTTTCCTTACGCTGCTATCACGCCTGAAACTTACCCAACTAACGTATTTTAAATAGGGAGTCGTTAGATATTTAATTAAAAGCTGTATTTTGAGTCTGTTTTAAAATATTGATCGAAACATTATTCGTGAAGGTCGTTGACCTCTCGGAAAAAATATATAATTAAAAAACTAAGTAAGTTAGCGCAACGGGAGTTTCTTAGCATGATTAATTACGGCAAAACGCTTCATAATAAAAAATAAAATAATGATGGCCGCAACTAAGGCAATATCCCACACTGTGCATCGGCCATCATATAGGATTCTAATGGTACAATATTTTTTCAAACAAACAAACAATCAATAGTGTAGACTATCTGTTGCCAGCCACTCCGTCCGCGTAGTGTGTTGGCAGTTGACGGGCTAAATTAAGCTAGTTAACATAGTTTAAGCCTACAGCATAGTTTGGGACTATGTCAACTTATGCAAGATTTTTTTCTCATATTTTTCTCAAACATGTTTGGAAAGTACGGTTTTCCGATTGAAACACAAGGACGGAAAATGCCTCGTTTTACTCCTAGGAGTAACGAAACTATATGAAAACACTTTCCGTCCATGTCCATATTGATTTTTAAGTGCTCTCTACATACATACATTAAATCACGCCTGTTTCCCAGAGGGGTAGGCAGCAGGGACCGGAAAACCCCTTTATTTGATTAACCCTATCAATAGGCTTAGCCTATCATTCGGTTAGCCAATCGATGTGCTTAGCTATGATTGAGTCACCTACGCTACGCTGACGCAGCCGGCAAGGCCGCTGAACTTAGGCGGCCTGGAGCGCCTGTTAAGGCGTCGAAGAAGAGAGCTCCAGCTTCCGTGAAGGAGCTCCCTCGTACCGGTGTGGATAAGGAGGGATTCACATTGGTGCAGCACAGCAAACCACGCAGGAAGCCTCATAAGACTCGGTGTGGTACTGCAGTAACGGACCCGAGTTCCGAGCTGCGGGCAGCTATACCGAACACGGCGCTCTACGTGTCTCGCCTGCACCACTCTACCACGCGAGACGACGTGGTGGAGTTCGTCCGTCAGAAGGTTGGATGCAGTCTGACGGTGTTCCAGCTGCGGTCGCTTCGCTACGTGCACTTCAGTTCGTTTGTAGTGCGCGTGCCGCGGTTTATGCTGGGAACCGTCGTGTCCTGACTTCTGGCCGAATGGTGTCGTGTTTCGGCGGTTTCGGGGCAACCTACCGACAGCCGCGACCATCACGCCAAGTTTGGCAAAACAGAACCACGTTGTTTTGTCACCTCGGTGTTAGTTTTAAGTTTTATATTTTTTATGTATGTTAGTCTATAAGGTATTTGTAACTATGGGCCTCGTTGCCTGAAATAAAATTTATTATTATTATTATTATTATTATTATTATTATTTGTATGTCTTTACCATTCACGGGACTATGGGAGTCCCGGACCTTTGGAAGGCGTACATGGAGCCGAAGCCAACACGCAGAGGCCCTTTAGACAAGTTTAATTTAGTAAAGTGATGGGACACCAACCGGCGATTGTCCCTGAGTTCAAACTATAAAAGTATGCTCCCACGGACAACCAACGGTTAGTGTAGGACTATTTAAGAAGGATGGAAGTATTAACAATAGGCTCTATGAATGAACAGATATGGATTGGTGAACTAGGCTATTGATGAAACTACGGCGCCTGCCTGGCCAATGCTAATTACTTTGGTTGAAATGGCAGGCGGTGACTCGCCAACTCAAGAATGGGCCTCCCGAAATAGCCGCATATATATAGCAGCAGGGAGGTAACAGTTCCAGAGGGGCTAAGGGTGGAGAGGTGCTTCTGGACTTTAAACGACCATAAGGTGCCCACTCACCACTTATGCAACACATCCACCCTTCGAGCATATAGCTCTTGCGACTCCACTCTGACCGGCCAATAAAGGCAAGCCAGAGGTGAGGGTCTGTTCCTCGTCATTATACACTCCAGCCGGCCGGTGAAGGCAAGCGTGAGGTGAGGAACAGGACCTACCCTCGGGAGCATTCAGGTCCGTGGTGTCGCCACTCACCAACAGCTCGCCACTAGCTGCCCTGCGGCCTTATTATTATTATTAACGTTAGGGCGAACCCCTTTGATGTAGTTAACCGCATCAATAGAGCTTACCCGGTTCATTAGGGTTTCGGTAGTTTAATATTTAAGCGCTTAGCATTAACTGGGTATGACCCTATTGATCGCCTCTCTCTTTTTTGCGCATTCGGGCGAATTCTAGCCGTCTCGCTTAAGCGGGTACTGCCTGCCGCCACCCTATCAATTGTTAGGTAATTCAATAATAAGTCTAAACTCTTGCGCATAGAGGTTAAACCAGCTTGAAACCGTTCGAATAAGCTTGAATAAGGTTACAGACAATGGGGTATTGGGATAGGCTTAGCGCTTAGTCGAATTAACCGTATCGTTTGGTTGCCCTTTCTTTGCGCTAAGTCGACGATAAGCTTAGCGCATCCTTGGGGTTTGTAACAACAAGTCTATCAAAAAGCATATCGGAAACCCCTTTCGCGCTAAGCGGTTCCGGTCCCTGGTAGGCAGTGACCACTTCTTTCCTCTTGCTACGATCTTGACAATTTTTTCTGACAAGTGCTCTCTATTGCGTATAAAATTGAAAGCACCATGAAAAAAATCCCGTACACCCAACTTGTGGGTGGGGGCGTGTGGTGCGGCGGAGGCTCGTCGTGCGTGGAACTATCTTAACTAATACTCGTAGTTTTCAAAGAAAACACTAACTCCGAATTCGTTTAAGGTTTTTAAAAATACTTATAATCACGTATATGTATCATTTCCTCGCATTGTTTGAGGAAAGCATTATTTATGCCTCGGCGGAAACGAGGATTTCCTGACTCATATTTTAGCAGGTCACTCATATTTTTTGACTTACCACCTCGTCAGGAAATCCCTTACTTTCTGCGCCTAGGCAATGTACGGTATATGAGCGGGATGCTTAAAAAGCAAGATGACTGTCGAGTAGGATGTCTAAAAAGCAAAATGCCTATCGAGCAGGACGACTAAAAAGCACGATACCTATCGAGCAGGACGTCTAAAAGGCAAGATGCCTATCGAGCAGAACGTCTAAAAAGCAAGATGTCTAGCAAGCAGGATGCCTAACAAGCAACTTATAACTAGGTCGAAAAAGGTAGGTAGGTTTAGGTTATGTTAGTTTTGCAGCAGGCCCGGAGGGCCAAAGAACCCAGAAATAGGAGCTCTGCGAAAGCAGAGCTCCGTCGAAATTCTGCCAATAAGAAATAACGATTTAAAAAGAAATATCTAATAAATCATTATACTTTTCAGGCATCTTTATTTTCAGGCAACTCGCTTGGTAGTCATTATACTTCTTAGGCATCATGCTAGTCAGTCATCTTGCTTTGTAAGCAACTCGCTTTGTAGGCATAATACTTAGGCATCTTGCTTTGTAGGCATCTCACTCAAAATAGCAATGTACTATTAAAAATAAACACACAATGGCAGCCACATATTTAGGAATGGGTCTCCCTCGCAATCTATAATTAAATAATTATGTACTTATGTCCTATATTTAAAAACTTAAGCAAATGAGCTCTTGCATGTAGTAACACATCTGTATAGACCGTTCGACATTCTATATTTGAAATTTGACTTCCATATTAGTTATGTACACAACTACATGGGTCAAACGCACACAAAAAACAAGGGTTTGACGGTTGGTGACCACTTCTCGTTTCGTCCACTTCTGGTTATGACCACCTCGCAGTTTGACCACTTCTGGTTCTGGCCACTTCTGAAAATGACCACTTCTTGTTTCGGCCTATTCTGGTTTTGACCACTTCTGGATTGGACCAGTTCTTGATTTGACTACTTCTTGATTTGACCACTTCTTTTTTAGACTAATTCTTGTTTTCACCACATTTGCATTTGACCACTTCTTGATTTGACCAGTCTTTGTACAGTAAGTAAACAAAAAAATGGGTAAGTAATACGAGATATAAACTTATCATGTAACAGTCAAAATATATAATAATATGCTCACTTTGTATAAACCTGTTTAGTATAACTTTGACTGGAAATAATAAACGAAAGATATAATTTCGAAATTACAATTTCCATAAAGTATAACGTTATTAACATAATATAATATCAATCAATATAACTATTAAAGCGTATAATGTACGTGACACCTAAGATTATGTTAATTGTCCGTTATTTCATATAAAATACTGTTTTTTTACTATAGCTAACGTTAATTATATCTTGTAAACGTTATTTTTAAGCAATTTTTAAGCAATTGAGAGGTTGGTTTTGTGATGAACAGCATGGTTTTTTGCCCAAGCGATCAACAGCGTCCAACCTCCTCAACATTGTAACCCTGGTTGCTAATAATTTGGATCAAAGGAGGCAAGTTGACGTTGCCTACTTTGATTTTAAAAAGGCTTTTGATAGAGTCGACAGCGACGTCTTGCTTATGAAGCTGTCTATGGCTGGTTTTAACACACATCTGCTTGAGTTTTTAGCCAGCTACCTCTCCGAAAGGTACCAGTTCGTGCAGTATGAAGGATCCAGGTCAAATAGGTTCTTGGTAACTTCTGGGATCGGGCAGGGAACCAATCTTGGACCCCTATTATTTTTAATATTAATCAATGACCTGCCAACAGCAATAAAGTTCTCAACGTGCCTTTTATTCGCTGATGACGTAAAATTGGCACTGCCTGTTAGCAGCCCTACCGACTCAATCTTACTTCAACTGGATATAGATGCTGTTGGCATGTGGGCCATTAATGTTGGCAATAATAGTCTCTCCCTTAACAAGGATAAATGCGCGGTAATGACCTATACACGTTCACGCCGCCCTATAGACTGCACGTACCTGTTGCTGGACGAACCATTAAAGCGTGTAAGCGAAGTAAAAGATCTTGGCACGCACTTTGATTCGCAACTCTCGTTCAATCAGCACATAACCAGGATCTGTAACGAAGCTAGGAGATGTCTAGGATTTGTCATTCGCCAGGCCAAATTGTTTACTGGCCGGCACGCAATTAGTGTCCTGTACAATGCATATGTCCGTAGCAGGCTTGAGACTAATGCCGCCATATGGAATCCCCATGAGCAGCGTTACACGCTACTCTTGGAGAGGGTCCAGAAATCGTTTGTCCGTTTCCTGTACAGAATAATGTACGGTTTCTACCCTTTCATTTACCCGTCTCTCTTCTTGCTAGGTATGGTGGAGTACACGTCCTTGGAGGCTCGGAGGAATATTTATTTAATTAAATATTTCTTCCAACTTATACGAGGTCGTTTAGCCAATCCGCAGCTTCTGTCGCAAATACGTATGCGGGTTCCTCGTGTTTCCACCCTGCGTGACCGCCGCCGCAGTTTTTTCGCCATCCCTCCGGCCAGGACGCGTGCTCTCGCGTCATCCCCCTTACACCAAGCCCTATCACTTCTCAATGCTATCCTGGATATTGATCGCCAGCTCGACATTTTCTTCACCCCAGAGTCAAGATTGTTAACCGCATCATGTCGTTTTCTAGAGGCAAGAGTGACTCCGAGCTCAATTTAGGTAGTTAGCATAGCATAGTATTTAAGTACCTAGTTGTTTTTCTATATAGTAGTATTGTATAGCGTAAGCGGACATGTTCATAATTATACTATATTTTCTTATTTATTTTGCTATTGGGACATGTTAATTGAATGATAGTATGTAAGTTGACGTAAATAGTATAGTGTTAATAATTAGTTTCATACCGTGTTGACATAAATAGTGTAATTAGGTAAATGTGTAACAATTAGCACGTAAGGTTTAACTGTTAGTGCTAATTGGTAACAAATAAATAAATAAATTTATTAACATGAAAATATTTATAATATAATATAATCGTGAGACGCACCCTTAAAAAACATCGTCTGTGTTAGGGTTGACTAATTTTACTTTATTTTGCCGTTACTTATAGTATTCCTGATTAGACATATTATTCTTGTTTAGAAAAAATATATACACTACGGGAGCAAAAAAAACGGGTCAGAGTTCGTTTTTCATACAATCGAGGCTATTTCGGAAGCCTTGGTTCCTTGCCAGGGGTTGATTTGAGTGAGGTTTAATGGTGGATACTCCGAGGTTGAATAGAGGAGGTCAAAAGTTCTTAAGATACCTCACTGATTGCGCAATCAGTTAACACCGCAGCGAGAGAGTTTGGATCAGCATTTGGATTTCCTTACATTTTATTGCCATTGTAGATGTATTTCTGAACATGCACAATTCCGGCGTTATCCGCAGATTCAATCAATTGGGTATCCTAGGCACTCTTGAAGTCCTGTATCGATGCTCGGGGTATTCATCACCAGATTTCACTAAAAGAATACCCTGGTAATGAACCAACACTTCGAAATAGCTTCTTTAGTATGAACCAAGGCTTCCGAAATAGCCTCGATTGTATGAAAAACGCACTCTGACCCGTTTTTTTTGCTCCCGTAGTGTATATATTATTTCTAAACAAGAATAATATGTCTAATCAGGAATACTATAAGTAACGGCAAATAAAATTAGTCAACCCTAACACAGACGATGTTTTTTAAGGGTGCGTCTCACGATTATATTATATTATAAATATTTTCATGTTAATAACGTTTACAAGATATAATTAACGTTAGCTATAATAAAAAAACAGTATTTTTATATGAAATAACGGACAATTAACAATCTTAGGTGTCACGTACATTATACGCTTTAATAGTTATATTGATTGATATTATATTATGTTAATAACGTTATACTTTATGGAAATAGTAATTTCGAAATTATATCTTTCGTTTATTATTTCCAGTCAAAGTTATACTAAACAGGTTTATACAAAGTGAGCATATTATTATATATTTTGACTGTTACATGATAAGTTTATATCTCGTATTACTTACCCATTTTTTTGTTTACTTACTGTACAAAGACTGGTCAAATCAAGAAGTGGTTAAATGCAGATGGTGGTCAAAACAAGAATTAGTCTAAAAAAGAAGTGGTCAAATCAAGAACTGGTCCAATCCAGAAGTGGTCAAAACCAGAATAGGTCGAAACAAGAAGTGGTCATTTTCAGAAGTGGCCAGAACCAGAAGTGGTCAAACTGCGAGCTGGTCATAACCAGAAGTGGACGAAACGAGAAGTGGTCACCAACCGTCAGAAGGAAAAACAAAAGTTGTCTCTCCTGTGGTCAATAGTTAAACGCTTGTGTGCATATAAGAAATGTTTTTTATCTGATCGGGCCAAAGTAGACCTGACGCCGTATATGCGGATATGGGTTCAGCTAGAAAATTAGGCATTAAAAACATTAACTTCGGGTATGTCCACAGGAAAGACGCGAACCTAACTCTGCGTATGACCCACATGCAAAAAATCATTTAAATGAGTTTTTCACCTATACTCATATAAACACTGTATCGAAAATAATAAGGACAACTTTAACCGACCGCCATTCTTTTTTTATTTGTTTTAAAAATATGATTGTTACATTATGTCATAGAACCAAGGGTATTGAAATAAATCACTAAGTTTGTTTCGGATTACTTTTGATTCCACAACATGAGAGGCGTCTAACACAACGCAACGAAAACGAATCGTGGACAAATACATACGAGAAAAGGGTATGTCCATGAGAAAGGTCGCAAAAATCGAGTAGGCGGGTCGATCTGCGGTTTACAATGCCATTAAAAAGGAGAAGTCTGCTCTTTTAATGACAAGCAGAAAAGTGGTCGAGGAATCGGCTAACATAATTGCAAAATCGACTCTAAAATATTTTTTTATTTTTTATTGCATAGGAAGGCAAACGAGCACACAGGCCACCTGATGGTAAGTGGAAACTGTGACCCATAGACATTCGCATTCACAAGACCGCAATCCTAAGACTGCAAATGCGTTGCCAACCCTAAGGACTAAGATGGAATGCCTCTATGCTAGTCATTTCACCGGCTGTCTTATCCCCAAACCGGAACACAACGATGCAAACACTGCTGCTTGGCGGTAGGTTAATGGATAAGATGGCCAATTTACTGAATAAATATTTTGTTTTTTTTTTTTTTTGATTTGAGTGTGGTACCAACCCGGACGGACCCTGCACAAGGTCCTCCCACAAGTGAAAAATATTGCGAACAATCAAAAACTCGCCCAGTGCTTGGATAAGAGATGTGGCTAACGAGTGCAGAACTTCTTTCTCTTTCTTGGTAACTTATAGAAAACAAAGAAAGCCAAAACGAACTCCAAAATAGCCTGCAAATGTTAAACATTGTCTTCGAAAGTTATACGACACGGTTTTAACCATAAAGGGTGTGATGGGCAATTTTGTATGGACCCCGTCCCCCCCCTCCAACAGTCACGGGATGCATGTTTATATGTTCGTTAGGACCCGCTGTTTTGGGCAGCGCTTATTGCAAAATGCCTTTAAGCCAATGATGTTCACTTTAAAATTTAAATTTACCTTGTGTCTTGTTCGTATTTTTTGTTATTGATTCTTGTGTGCACAAGACATTCTAGAGTTGAGAACACATTATGATGTTTCTCACCGGACACATACTTTTTTACTGTTATCTTTGTCCGGCAGCATGAGCATGTCATGCTCACTTTAAGGTCTTTGCTTACGGCGGCGTCGTTGATCGGGTCGCCACCTTCCCGAACACATGGTTGAGGGAGGCTATGGCTGAGATACGCGTCATACTCGTGAACGGGTGCTGTCTGTGGAGTCCGGTCTGTTCACGCTTGCAAGGACCTATTTTCCAATTTAGTTTTTTTAATTATCGTTCCTGACGTAGAGACCTCGTCATGTTGTTCTCCTAGTCATTTTACCTTTTATTTTTATTTTTTTATTGACCTTACATTTGTAATGATTTTATTTGTGTTAGTTTAAAATAATAATATTTTATTACTATTATACCTTGTAATGTAACTTACTTTTAAGTATTATATAATTGAAAAAATGACCTTCTGCTGGAGTTTCTTGCGGCGCTTCTTCTCCGCAATGATGGTCTTGTCCGAAGCGCTAGTAGATTCACTCCCATGTTACTGACGTGTAAAAGAGCCCTCATGTGGCCAAATTACTGAATAAATATTTTGAATTTTGAATTTGAATTTTGACCCAAAAAAAGACAAAATACCTACTAAAGTAGCAAAATCGATGGGAATTTTTCAATGAAAAATAAAACCTTTCAAGAGGCAAGCAAGGAAAAATGTACATACATAAACTCACACCTCCGAGTTATTAGTTATTTCAGTCTATATAGTTTTCAATAAAATTAAATATTGTATTCTTTTGTCCCGTGTGGTAGCCGGGTTAGAATAGTACCACTCCATGTCTTCCCGTGGATGTCGTAAGAGGCGACTAAGGGAATAAAGGCTTGCAGTACTGTTAGGCGATGGGCTTGCAACCTGTCACTAATACACTGGTAAACATCTTAGCCTAATTGTGCAAAATGTGGTTACAGAATTATCAACAAATTTTTAGAGTGGTTGGTAATTCTGTAGCTCTGCCTACCCCACACAGTGTGGGATATTGCCTTAGTTGCGGCCATGCCTTTTTATATGGTTTATCGATGCATGATCACCAAAAAAAGCTTCTATTAAGACTCCGGTGGCTTTTAATATGATATTTTTAGAGATATTTAAAAAATCTAGAAAAGTTCTGAGAAACCATAGAAATGCATTTATTTCTTTATCCGTGCAGATTAATCAATGAGTGCTCGATGGTATTCTAGACATTATATAATAGCACCAATGTCTGTATTTAAAAATAATAAATTATTATTCTGTAGCCGTCAATTAATTTATTTCTATGATTTGGTATTATATTTTTTTCCGGCGTATCTTTGCACGGTCGCATTTTTTTTTAATGCACAAATGTTAAGTATGTAAATCCCTATTAGCATAAAAAAAATCAAACGCAACCGACCCAGGAACAAGGAGATATAATTTTTTAAAGTTTTAGGTTACGTTAGGTTAGGGTTGTCACATAAAGTCTACTATAATTAACATTTTTTTTATTTCGAAGTAATTGCTAGTCTGACTAAACTCGTTTTTTCAATACCATTAGTATAATCGTAAGTTTTGTCTTAATTTTACCGTTACATTCGTTTTTGGAGCCCTCTGGTAATTGTTTTAATAAACCAAATTTGCTTGTCAATCATGTTATTTATTAAGATTAATCTTCGATGAAGGATATTATGTGGAATTGGGAAAGGGTCCGCCCTCGTAAGACAATTGTTAAAACCCAATTCCTATACATAACGTCTGGAGAAGCGGGGGTGAGGTGTCATGGAGCCGTTAAAGACCCATGACACTGCTTTGCCTCAGCAGGCACTGACCCGTCCTGCTGAGGGATGTCCTTCTGGGCCCCGACCAGAGGACTTAATGCTAGGGGGGCATAAGGGCGCCAACCCTTATGCTGGTCAGCGAGTGGCAACTCCAACCGACGACCAAAGCATTAATATGGACCAGATTAAATCGTTCACGAAACTAGAAATTTATCAAATTCTAGTAGATAAGGCACATTTACATGGGGTTAAGAAAAGACCATTGGATTTAGATTGTGACGAACGATGCCTTATTGTATTAAATGTGTTATATCCACATGGGATTCCGAGTACTATAGACACCAAAAACAAAGAATTTAAAAACAAGATTACTAAATTTGTAGATAAATGTGAGACTTTATACAAAAATAGCAAAAGAAATTTTAACCGATTTTGCGATAAAAACAAAAACTGGCTATCCACTATTTTTGATATCGAAATACCAAAATTGAACATTCGAGACAGTCCTTCATTAAAACCAAACGTTGTAGAACCGGATTCAACACATATATTACAAATGAACCCTTCAGCTTCGAGAACAGATACACACGTGGATAGAGAGACTGGTAGCTGTGCTTTCAAATCCCAAGAACTAGAAGTGTCAGCAATTTCAAAACCTGGAACTTCTTATGAACCTCCTTCCAGTTGTTCTATGTCATATGAAGATTTAAGTAACCGCCAAAAGCGTCGTGCATGCAGAACTCTTGAGGAATCGCTTGAAGATGAATCATACTCAAAAATTATTAAAGTTGTGTCACGCATTGTTAAAGACGAAACCGAAGGCATGAAACTAAATAAAAGCTCTGCTCGGGAGTTAGAGTTTGTAATAAACGAATGCCTGAAATCTCCAACGCGTCCAAAAAAAATTTCATCCAGTATAAAATCTAAATCGGAACCAAAACCTTATAGCCCAGAGGAAGCTCTTTCATATATAATTGATCGAAAACTGACTGTAGATGATTACACTAGCCAGCAAAAAGATTTGAAAGACAGAGGCTTCCCAGCTTATCCTCCTTACTATATGGTACAAAAGGCCAAAAAAAATTGCTATCCCGAAGAGGACATAACTGTTACTGAAAGAGAAGCAAGTGTTTCATTACAAAGTTTGGTGCTACACTCTTTCCGCAGGATTGTAAAATTCTGCGATGTACAGATATCAGAGTATTTCAGGCAAAAACAAAAAACTGACGTCTATTGTATTTTTGAGGGTTCCTGGGGATTTGACGGCAGCACAGGACAGTCTTTTTATAAACAAAAGTTTTTAGATACCGCAGACGGAGACAATGAAAACTGCTTGTTTGCAACTACATACATACCATTGTATCTAAAAACCCAAGACGGCTTTGTGCTATGGTCTAACCCCAGCCCGCAATACTTTCGGTTTTGCCGCCCTTTAAAAATCCAATATAGAAAAGAAACAAAAGAACTGATTATGAGCGAGAAAATGCGT
This sequence comes from Acleris emargana, assembly GCA_927399475.2. Classification (NCBI taxonomy): domain Eukaryota; kingdom Metazoa; phylum Arthropoda; class Insecta; order Lepidoptera; family Tortricidae; genus Acleris; species Acleris emargana. The sequence goes on along the minus strand of OV656863.1, from coordinate 2,413,595 downwards.
GTAGAAAATGAAATTAAAACTTTAACGCCGCTGTATGTTGACACTCTGGCCGGTCATACATTAATCGCAGAACCTTTACTACACTTAACCATCATAGATGGTAAAGTGTACAACACAATACATGATACCACTTCACAACTACGCTGCGCTTGTTGCGGTGCTACAGAATCAGAGTTCAATAAGCTCGAAGTGGTTAGTAAAAAATTAGTAAATCCTGACACTTTAAGAAATGGATTAAGCCCTTTACACGCTTGGATCAGGATTTTTGAATTTTTACTTCATCTGGGCTATAAAAATGATGCAGCGGTTATGAAGTGGCGAGTCACAAAAAACACACCTGAAGCTACAATAGTAGAGCAACGGAAGAAGAAAATACAAGAGGAAATAAGAAATAAAATGTTTCTGTTAGTTGATGTTGTTCGTCCGAATGCAGGGACAACTAATGACGGGAACACCGCACGAACAGCGTTATCAGACGAACATCGAAAAACCTTTGCTGAAATCTTGGGCCTAGAGCTGTGGCTGGTGGAAGACTTACATACTATATTGGTAGCTCTGTCGAGTGGATTGCATATTGATGCTGAAAAATTCGTAGAATTTTGTAGATCAGTTGCAGTAAAGTACGTTCAGACATATAACTGGTTTTATATGACCGTCACTTTACATAAAATATTGATCCATGGCCGGAACATTATAGAATCCAGTTCACTACCGATAGGTATGTTATCTGAGCAAGCGGGCGAGTCGAGAAACAAATACTGGCGTTATGATCGGGAACATCATACCAGGAAAATAGATCGTAAAACGACTAACTTAGACTTGTTTCACAGAGCACTAGAATCGTCCGACCCTTACCTATCTCTGCTCAGTTCACGAAACAAAAAACAAACCCGTATACCTATACCAAAAAAAGTACTTCTTCTTCTGAAAGTAACGTCAGATAATGTTCATTACAACCCACTGAACATTGAAACCAATGTTTTTGAAACCATTAACTTAACAAGACAAGATGAAATTGTATCATAATCAGGGATCGGAAATTCGGATCGATATTTACCTATACTTTCGCACCGGCTTTGTTGTTCAGTTGTATGGAAGCGAACTCAATCATAGAATTCATTACTAAAATTTCTGGAATTTCAAAATAAATAAATTGCACCGGCATTGTTTCATAATCAATTATTTCTATTAACTGTTTGAAGTTATTTTTCATGTATAGATTTACCAAATGTTATTTAATTTACCTGTAACTCATTAACCTAACGAATTTATACGAGCAAAAATGAATGTTTTATCCCACATGTAAAGTAATTATTATATTAACATTTTGTAGAATCCCAGAATCCTGGAACTTATATTATTAAAATAATATTTTTAAGAAGCCGACGCCATGTTTGCCTATCTTTTTCCGGGATTTTGCCAACTTTAGGTAAATATCGATCCGAATTTCCGATCCCTGATCATAATCCAATATGTAAAAAATAGAGATCTACCAATTTTTTAAAACAAATAAAATCAATATTTTTTCTTAAATTTATTGTGTCAACCCTATTTCCATAGAAATCGAGATAAAACTTAGAACTGCAATTTCTCCGAGTTCCTGAGAGCTAATGGAATACAATTTTCACAGTAAAAAGGTACATATATGTAGTTAGTTTTATGAGTGAAAATAAATGCGACCCTTATATAGTTAACTATTTATCCATATTTCTTTGAAATTCGGAAATGTATGTATAAAACGTTTCCTTACGCTGCTATCACGCCTGAAACTTACCCAACTAACGTATTTTAAATAGGGAGTCGTTAGATATTTAATTAAAAGCTGTATTTTGAGTCTGTTTTAAAATATTGATCGAAACATTATTCGTGAAGGTCGTTGACCTCTCGGAAAAAAATATATAATTAAAAAACTAAGTAAGTTAGCGCAACGGGAGTTTCTTAGCATGATTAATTACGGCAAAACGCTTCATAATAAAAAATAAAATAATGATGGCCGCAACTAAGGCAATATCCCACACTGTGCGAAGGCGTGAGTTTATGTATGTGTGTATGTTCTTTTATTTAATTGTAAGGGGTTGCAGATGTAGTGAATAATGTTTTGCCATCGTTTTTTGTCGGAATAGTTCGTTTTTATCTAAATGATAGTGAGAGCTGCATCAAATCCGTTGCATGGATTAGGAGTTTTGCGGATATACAGACAGATGCGGATGTACGGACAGATGCGTAAAGGGACTTTGTTTTATGATATGAAGACGAGGAACCTGAGCTTGCTTTGCTCTGGTTTAACCTTTCGTATGCCTAGTTCCGGATCCGTACCGACCCTGGTCCTATGCCTTGTTCCGTATCCGTCACAAAGGGGCTTAATCGGGTTATTTGAAATTGGTTTCTAGTAGCTTAAAGATAGGGTTCTAATTTGTCTGTAAAAAAAACTAAAAAAAACAATCTTCCATAGATAGCATTCAGTTGCTCGAAATGTCAAATCACTTTCGAGCTATTAAACTAGGTCACGTGACACCGATGACGTCATAGCCCGGCAGACGACGGGTACAAGTATGCGAGCCTCTCCGGCATACGAAAGGTTAAACAAGCACATAGGCCACCAGATGTTAAGTCGGATCTATGACCTATGACCTATTGGACATATGCATTCTCATGACTACAATCTTAAGCCCGCAAATACGTTGCTAAGCCTGAGGACTATGCTAGTGATTCCACCGGTTGTATTATACCCACACTAGAACACAACAATGCGAACACTGCTGCTTGGTGGTACATTAAATGATAAGATGGTGGTAACAATCAAAGTGATCCGGAAGGCCTGCACTAGGGCCTATCACAACAAAATCACCACTGTTTTTTTTTGGTTCCGTATTAGAGGTACAGATTTAGTGAATAATTTCTTGCCATCTTTCTTTGTTGGATAAGTTCGTATTAATCTATGCTTTCTCAATTAGCTTATCGGTGGGTACTAAAGTTGACTGAGACAGCAAGATATTTTTACACGGACAGTTGAAATGTATAATTAATTCTGGTTTACATATTATGTGTGTTCTAGAAAATTCACATAAACCAAGAAAGTGAAGCGAAGCGAGGGTGGGTTGTAGTTAGCTGTAATTTTGGATTGCCTACTATGTTCAAGTTAAGACATAAATCAAGTTGAATCACATCACCATGTTAATGGGATCTCAAAGTTGGTTAACTTATAAGTGTGCTAAAAGCCCTTAGAAGGTTAGTAAGGTAAGGAGCAGTGTTCTAATTACGTGGCCACCACCGTATTTACCTCGTTATTATCAAAAGGCATCACCTCAACAATTTCCAGCTGACCTGAAAAGATAATGTGTAATTAGAATTTCAAATCATTTATCCAGAAATCAAACGATCTACGTCTTCTTAATATTAATAAATATTTACCATCTTTGAATTCTGCCGTGAGGACCTGGGTCTCCGTGACCACTTCTTCATCTGACATTTTTGTGTTGACCTGGAATAGTATATCATTTAAACTATTAACACTTTCATGGGAGGCAACAGCTAAAGCCATATCTGCCATTAAATGTGATCTTATGTTTGAGCACAACGGTAATTTTGGCCATCGCCGCCCAAAAGTGTTAAATAGATGGCATGTTTAAAGCTAAGATTTTGGTGGTTCTTGAATCCGTGGAGTTGCCATTTCCTAATTATTATAGCACATACCACTTTGATTTAGGCTTTCAGTATTGTCATATACTACAAGATAAATTAAGTATACTGCTATAAGACAGCTCGCCTTGCCTCTCTGCTGTAGGAAGTGCGACCATATCACTAACGAGTGCGGATTGAATCTGCTTAGTTCATAACATAGGGGCTAAATGAAAACCTCATGACCTGGACCACATTACATAATTACTGCTATAGGAGACATTTTATAAGAAATATGCATACCATTTGTAAGCAGAGCTACAGTGTAGTTAGCATGCATATCAATGCAATTATTCTGATTGCAAAAAAATGCATATTTTTCAGTTTACTTGCTGTTTTCATTCATTGAGTAGTAATAGTAGAATTTATACTTAGGATTTAGAGAACGAAGTATTAACTTATATTTATGTAAATTATCCATTGAGTTTTACGATAATTAGGTAAGGAAGTATATACATACGTCGACATTTTATCTATGTTGAAAATCCACGAATGAGATGGGTACCCAGAACCTGAATAACTATTGTTAATTTACTAAAGTTAACGTTTCAAAACGTAAATTTGTTATGGAAATGTCAAAATATTTCGAAAAAAATCTTGCAACACCAATGAAATCGGTGTTTCTACACGACGAATGTTTTTAATTTTATTATTATTGCAACAATCTACACTTACTTTTGATGGCAACAATTGATTTGTTGATAAGTAATCCGAAGACGTACACGGTTAAGTATAATGTTTTAGTGTACAGGCACTTCACCGAGATAATTTCAATAGAAACACGAGAAGACCGACGCCATTAGCATAGCAAGCAATCTTTTCATCGTAAATTCTATGTGCAACGATTTGTAGACCATAGTGCAGCATTGCCAGTAAGAAAATGTTCACCCCATTATTTTAAAAGTATTGTGACAGAAATTTGATATACTATTTTCATTGTCTTCAAACTAATTAATTATTTAAAATAATAACTAAATAAAGTTATAATACAATAGATTACATTAATAAAATATGACTGTAACTTTCGGTCGCTCAACTGCAAATATATTTTATAGAAAGAATTATCTTAAATCTCCACCCAAATACATTGCCATAGAGCTCATTTCCCTAGAAACTCTCGTTAGGAATAAAACATGGCGTCTACTTAAACGTACAAGCTGAGTCATCGGAGATACCAAGAGCTAATCTCACCTCACCTTATTATCACTTACGCTTTTACATTGTTTGAAAAAAATATTTTATCAATGTAATTCTAAAGTGCAGGATTAATATATTTTTTTTTTTTTTGATATCCAATAGTTATTTGATACACATATTCTCGGGTCTTTCGAAAATACTGTAATGAAAATAGTTCGTTTAAACTTTTTTAAACGATTATTTACTAAGTAAACATAAATGTCTTATTTATATCGTAGCAAGTGGAAAGAAGTGGTCTCTGCCTACCCCTCTGGGAAACAGGCGTGATTTAATGTATGTATGTATGTATATTGAATTAATGGGGTAAATTCCAAGATACATCAATACTGTTTCAACGTCACGATTTTTTTAATGCTTAACTTCGAGGTGAGTTTTTTTCCTATACAATAAATATGAGAACATAGCATGTAGTAATGTCGTAAGTAGGTTTTTTGTTATTATATTCGTTTTATTCTAAGAATTAATGAGAACCTTCGTACCACAGCTATTTTAGTACGGAATGTAGACAGTTTTAGACAGTTCACGTGTTCTCATTCGATATATTGTATGCATTTCGGGATAAAATTGAGTTCAGCCAGCGTTTACTCGGAAAATCAATACTTACGATTTGACATTCGCGGCTTGTGATTGGCTGTGGGCGTTGACCCCAATGCCGGTTGCTCTATCACGCTCGCACCTACACATAATGCCATTGCAAGTATCAGAATACAAATTAATGCATATATTGTTGTTTATACGTTACCAGACTAAAAGTAAAAATAAGAAAAACAATCAATTACCTATCTTTAACTAAATAATAGAGCTCCGATATTTACGTAGGCTTTTGTTTAGTTGTAAAAAAATGATGAATTTCGTGTTCTACAACGCGCTAGCGAAGTTTTGAGAGTTGGTGTCTATATAAGATAGGTTTTAGAGAACTGCGTTGGGAGGTCCCTAGCTACTCGGGAAGCCGGTACTGGCATGGAGCCGGTGTAATTCCAAGTCATCAAATATGTTGAAGCTAACGATGCAATTCATATATGGTAAAATAATGTCAAATATGTCAAGAAAATGATAAAGAGAGACTTTGTTCTCACCCTCACCGTAGTAGCTAATTTGACTTCCTTTTTCTCCTGAAATAGTGTTTTTTTTTATACTAATTATATTATTTGACTAATACTAAGTTTTAACGACCTTTAATTTAGTAATCAAACTGTAGGTAAGTACGTGTAAATACATTTATCGATTTTTAAATACTTGCTATATAATGTTCTTGTTAAATATTAATGGATTTTTTCTTTGTTGTTTAAACTGTTTCGGATGAAAAATTCTTAATATTTATATTACAGTAAACATTAAAAAAAGTTTAATGGATTCACACAGAAGATGTTTAAAAAGAGAGTCAAATACGCTACTACGGTGTGTGTGGGGACAAAGTCCCCAATTCATTTTGCTGTTTGTTTGACGTTTATTTTTTTAATCCATTTATATTATATTTAACCTAGATACAGCGAGTCTTTCGAGACACCATATGCAGATGGTGGAGGTTTAGACCGGCCCCCCACCGCGACCGGTTTCCCGTGTAGCAACGGACTCCCCGAATGTAGAGAAATCGCGTTTTGTATTTATACTGAAATGTTTAAAAACTTCGATAGCGCGATGCAGACTTCGGTTTCTGATTGGTCCGTTTGCTTGACGTAGCTGTGGGTAATGTAGGCCGCGGCAAACGGTGAGCAAAGGTGTATAACTTCAGAAGATGAGATTTCAATAGATTAGTTATTTTTACGTTTTTAACCATAAACATCTACAATTTAAAATCTTAAAAACAGGACATTGAGCTCTACATCGATTTAAAAGCTCATTTGACCTGATTCGCTAAGCCAAATGGAGTCACCTGCCACAAAACAAACATTTCTAATCTTGAATTGGTGACTAGAATATAATAGAATACGAGTATACTTACATACATACATAAACTCACGCCTTCATTCCCAGAGTGGGGTCGGCAGAGCTAAAGAATTACCAACAAGTCTTAAAACTTCTTGATAATTCTGTAACCACATTTTGCACAAGTAGGCTAAGATATTTCCCAGTGTATTAGTGACAGGTGGCAAGCCCGTCGCCTAACAGTACTGCAAGCCTATATTCCCTTAGTCGCCTCTTACGATATCCACGGGAAGACATGGAGTGGTACTATTCTAACCCGGCAACCACACACATACATTAAATCACGCCTGTTTCCCAGAGGGGTAGGCAGAGACCACTTCTTTCCACTTGCTACGATCTTGACAAATTTCTGTCGCTTCTTCAACATTCATACATCAAGTCATGCACGCACGTCGGTGTACGAGTATATAAGTTATAATAATCAATTGGTTTTATATGTGATAGCCTTCTCAAAACCAATTGATGCGATTGTGAAACTTCTCACACTAATTTCATACCCAAGCAAAAATAGCAGAATCCATCGTTACTACGTTATGGCATTAAGGAATGCAGTTGCATGAATCAGCCAGCCGCCAGCTATTACTACTACGTACCGTTAATGTAGTCCTACGTCCGCTACGTCACACTAGTCTACGTAATAGGAATCGATCTGTCTATAAATAACTCAATATCGATTCGAGACTTCAATACAGATGACGTCTGCATATACTATCTTTTGTTTTCACTTTATTCCATTTATTTACGCATTAGGTTAGAGGTACATAGAGTTTTTGTGGTTTCCTATATTGTAATGGTAATGAAAATTCCTAGAAATTTACTATTCTAGCGTTGTACGAGTTTTGAAACTAAATGGCAGTACTTTCTCGCTTTCCAATCATTTCGATGGCGGCATGGTTAGGGCAGTGTGTATTAGCGCATAGTGTCTATGCGTTTAAGTATGTTATGTGCTTTTTGGTATTATTGTAGGATGACGATCACGTCGGGGTCACCAATGTAGGAAGAGAGGACAATAGAGAGATCTCTTCTCTCCAGGCTTGTGTTATGCCTGGGGACCGAAGTCCATTGGGATGAAGTTGGAAGTGGTATATATGTCAACCGACTTTAGAAACTTCGTTAGCGCGTTGTAGGATTCTTAGTTCCGCTGTCTGACACTGTTGGCGCTAGCGAGTTGTTGATACAAGGTTTCCGTTAGATGTCGCTAGGTCGCCACATCATTGTTTCCTTCAAGATATAGGGATTAATAGAGTTTTTCGATACAAATATACTCTTAGTACGCTATTTTAGTGTTCAAGGAGATCAGTGACCACTAAACTTCTTAATTTAACTCGGGTCGATGTTGTGTACCTTGATTTTCAAAAAGCCCTTGACCGAGTAGATAACGAGGTTCTTCTTTTAAAACTAGGTGTGATGGGATTTGCACCTAGGCTTCTAAAGCTGTTTGCAAGCCACCCTTCTGATCGAAAGCAGTACGTCGAGTATGGTCCCTAGGTCCCCACACGCGCTCCGGTATTAGCCAGGGATCTAACCTCGGTCCACTTCATTTCGTACTGCTCATTAATGATCTAGCGGTAGAGGTCCACGATTCCTAATTGCTGCTGTTTGCTGACGATGTAAAATTAATAAAGCGACTATGCGGGATTGCAAAGGGACATAGAAGCAGTGTATCGCTGGAGTCTCGCGAATAAACTCCATTTTAACGCCGCTAAGTGTGAGATGATGAGCTTCACACAGAAACATGCTACTATCGAGTTTGAGTACACCATCGGGTGTAGTAATTAGGATTCGAATCAAAGACGGTTCTATGCAAGACTGATTTATTAACAACTGTCAAATAACATATGTATAAACTTCCTTCAATATCTAATTAATTATAAGGCATACCCAAATTTTTATCAACCGCTATCCACAGGTACATTATACGGGGGGGTTGCCATTACTCGTTCAGCGCAGGCACGCGACTTAGGTGTGCTCTTTGATCACAGTCAAACTGTGGCCGTCGCCGCATATAGGAAACTAGGGTTCGTTCTGCGCAATTCCGCACCCCTTACCGTGTACCCCATTCGCATGCCCTTGTGCGCAGCACAACGAACCGAATGCAGCGGTTTGGAGGCCACATGAGAGTAAATATATTCTTATGTAGGAACAAATCCAAAATAAATTTTTAAGGGCTTTATATAAGAGGTTACATTCATAGTATTCATACTACCCCTATATGTATCCGACCTTATTTCTGCAGGGGCACTTAGGATATGATTCTCTGCAACTGCGGAGGTCACTCCTCTTGGAAAAGTTCAGTATACGCATCGTCAGAAACAAAAAAGGTTTTGTGGCCCCCGTGGAGGCGTTTGTGCCCTATCGGTACATTCGCGCTCGAAAGCACCCGTTGCTGGCGGCAGGGGCGCCGGCTTTTAGAAAACCTCGTGGGTGCTCCTGATCTTTATATGCCTATGCCTTCATACCTATATATATATTTCAAAGTAGTGTTTATTTTCTTTTGGTGTATTTAGGTACACTTCGGTAGTTACTTTATTTAAATACGTAAGTGAAAGTGTGTAAATACAGTATTAATTAAGTTTACCAAAAAAATAAAACTAAATCATTATGATATCAGTGTGTAATATAACTTTAAAAGCAGGAACAGCAAATACAGTTAATAATACGATTACTTTTGCTACCTATAAAAATTGATAATCCTTTTTATCCATGACTTGACTCCATTAATTCTAGAACCATGATATGCCACCAAAATTCTAACCCTACTCATAAGTCTCATAACCCTTATTTTTGCCATGCAGTCGGGTAAAGAAGAGCATTACCCTTGCGTTACATGCACGCATGGATGCTTGGCTAAACTACCGCTAACAGTTAAGGCGAATGTCAACCAGAGGCGTCAAATAATAATAATTATAAATAAATATCAGGAAACGACCAAAAATCTACTTAGGGCCGTATTAATAAGCTCATCTTGAGTGAGATCCCCGTCACAGGATACGTAGAAGTAAACTTCAAGTCACAAAAAACTGTAATTTTTCACGCATCTTGAGACGGGCATTAAAGTCGAGATCAGTATTTTACGACGGTCCTTAGTCCTTAACTATAAGCTCTAGGATTGTACAGTTATTTAGAGAAGTACATACTTAAATAAATATAAGCTATCCAAGACTCAGGAACGAATTCTCGCGCTCATCATACAAACATTTGTCCATACCAGATATTACATCTAGGGCCGATAGGCAAGTTCACTACCATCTATTAGCTGATTAGTTAAGAGGAATAAACACAATCAAGATTATTCAGATTAATTTTGTCACGTTTACAGACAGGTTCCTAGTTCGTTGCATTTCCATGTGTAACAAAACCAGTTTCTGCTAAAACCTTAGTCCAATATGGTTTCAAAGTAATCAAATTGATATTTTGAGGCCCAACAAATAAATAAATAAATAAATATCAGGGGACAATGTCACACCAATTGACCTCGTCCCAAACTAAGCTCTAGGCTTGTACTATGGGTACTAGACAACGATATAAATACTTATATAGAGAAATATATACTTAAATACATAGAAAACATCCATGACTCAGAAATGATTTTTAAGTTTATTTATAATAAAATAAACAAGACTAAATCAGGTAATTAATGACGGTGCTCGTTCGAACAACAACAAGCAGTTTATGCATTATTGAGTAACGTATATATCAGTACAGTAGTATTCGCATTACAGCTATAACCGATAGAGTTGCAGACAATAATCTCCTTAACTGCTTGGAGAAACCTGATTCCAACCCCCCCACAGACGTACAGAGTATCGTGAAGCAGATACAACTTCATTTTCTTATTTGAAGTATGATTGTGTCTTTGACTGTTAAATTGGTAGCCATATTTTACAATGCAGATTGTTAAATTCAATTTAAGTAATCCAAAACCCCGAAACCAAAAAGTTGTTAGGAGACGAAAATTTAGGCTGCTTCACACTTGCGGAGCAACATACCGGGCACGTCACCTCACTCACCTCTGAACCCCGAGGTCGCTACCAGAAACCGTCGGCAACATCAAGCGTCTGCTCGACCGCCATGTGGGAGGTTGACTCGACGATCATTGTCCCGATAGTTGTTGCGCAAACGGTCTTATAGCGAAGAGTCTCGACCAACGCCTCAAGAGATTCTCGCTAGATGGCTGGATCAAGGGCCAGATACAGAAGGCAGTACTCCTCGACACGGCACGTATTGTGAGGAGAATCCTCTCTCTGCAGCCCTCAACCACCGGTAGCTTGAGCCCTGCCCCGCTGCCGGCAGCAATCGTAGGTTAGGTTTTTTATAAGGTTAATTTTTGTATTAGTATTGTTATTTCTATTTTATATTTGAATATTTATTTTAAAAAACTTATTTACTGAAAATTCAATAAATATCTAAAATAATGACAGTATAGTTCTAGGGTTTGCAATATCCGCCCAGTTTTTTAATATTCGGATAATTGAATACTTCAATATTTATTATCCGAATATTCGGATATTTGAATAATTTCGGATAATTTTGGTATTTTATAAAATAAAACAAAATTAGCGTTTTTAAAGGTGTGTAACGTAATAGATACAGACTGACTGACTGAGCGAATGGGTTCGGTGTTCGGTCGGTTCAGAGTAGGTCATCATCATCATCATCATCATCATCATGTCAGCCGAAAGACGTCTACTGCTGGACATAGGCCTCCCCCAAGGCTCTCCACTCAGACCGGTCTTGTGCTTTTCGCATCCACCGCTTTCCCGCGATCCTTACAAGGTCGTCACTCCATCTTGTTGGAGGCCTACCCACAGCTCGTGTCCCGGTCCGCGGACGCCACTCAAGAACCTACTAACCCCATCGGCCATCAGTCCTGCGTGCGATGTGCCCCGCCCACTGCCACTTCAGTTTAGCTATTCTTCGGGCTATGTCGGTAACCTTAGTTCTCCTGCGGATATCATAATTTCTGATTCTATCACGCAGAGAAACCCCGAGCATAGCCCTCTCCATAGCCCTCTGAGTGACCTTGAGCTTTCTTATGAGGCCCATCGTTAGCGCCCACGTCTCGGATCCGTAAGTCATCACTGGCAACATACACTGGTCAAAGACTTTTGACTTCAAACACTGCGGTAATTTGGACGAAAAGGTTCCCAGGTGCCCAGCCGAGTTGGATTCGACGAGTGACCTCTTCCTCAAAGTTGGACCTACCTAACTGGACCGTTTGTCCCAGGTAAATATAGTCGTCAACAACTTCGAGCGCAGAGCCTCCTACTATCACGGGAGTTGGCGCGACATGGACGTTGGACATGACTTTCGTCTTGTCCATGTTCATTCTCAAGCCAACTCGGTCGGAAACTCTACTGAGGTCAGCGAGCATTGCACTGAGGTCCTCCATGGTCTCAGCCATGACTACGATATCGTCAGCGAATCGAAGGTGAGTGATGTACTCACCATTTATGTTGATGCCTCGTCCTTTCCAGTCCAGAACCTTAAAAGCATCCTCCAATGCAGCGGTGAACAGCTTCGGAGAGATCACATCTCCTTGTCTGACTCCCCGCTGCAGGGGAATAGGCTTCGTGCTCCGGTCCTGTAGTCGGACGGACATAGTGGCGTTTTCGTACAGACACTTCAACACTTCGATATATCGGTAGTCAACTTGGCACCGCTGGAGAGACTGCAGCACAGCCCATGTCTCGATCGAATCAAAGGCTTTCTCGTAGTCCACAAATGCAAGGCAAAGGGGGAGGTTATACTCTTCGGTCTTCTGTATAACCTGCCGCAACGCATGTATATGGTCTACGGTACTATAGCCTTTTCGGAAACCGGCTTCGTCAAACCTGCGCGCGAGACGATTTGTGATGACCCTCGAAAACAGCTTGTAAACATGGCTCAGAAGTGAGATGGGTCTATAGTTCTTCAACAAAGATTTGTCACCTTTCTTGAAGAAGAGAACCACCACACCTCTGTTCCATGCTCTCGGCGTTCTCCCTTCGTGGAGGACGGAGCTGAACAGCGTCTGAAGGCCCCTAAGGATGGGTTTACCACCCGCCTTCAGGAGTTCGGCTGTAATTCCATCCTCACCTGGGCCTTTGCCATTCTTAAGCTGTTTGAGGGCCATACTAATCTCGTACAGGCTGACTTCGGGGAGATCTTCGGTATAGTGTCGGGTTAATCTAGCCCTCGGATCTTTAGCTAGATTTTCGACGGGTGTTCGGGATGTCGCCAATAGCTCAGGTTTGGATGAAATGACTCTGCCGTCGTCGGTCTTCAGCTTCATCAATTGGCTTTGGCCAACAGACAGATCCCTGGCAAACACCTTAGAGCATCTGTTGCGCTCAATAGCCTCTTCAATACTTTTAGTATTGAATCGGCGTATATCACGCTTCAGAGACTTCGAGATCTGTCTGTTGAGCTGCCGATAGCGACTAGCGTCATCAGAGGACTGCAGAATCATTTCGCGCCTCACCTCCATGAGCCTAAGGGTGGAGTCCGAGAGCTTCCTGGTTTTTGTACGGCGGATCTTGAAGATTAACTTAGACCCGACCGTTTGGACAGCTTCCACAAACCCGTCGTTGTAATCGTCCACGTCGCTACCAAGGCACTCGAAACGGTTTTGAAATTCGAGCTGAAAGCTCTCGCTCGGGGTTTTGGAGCTGAGCGGGTGCCGGGCGGAGCGTAGACTTCATCAGTCGAGACCTTTCAAGCTTGAACTGAATATTCAATGAGCCTCGTACCATACGGTGATCACTCCCGGTTTTAACCGCACTGATCACGGAGACATCATTGAATATGTGCTTTTTCGTCGTCATGATAAAGTCTATCTCATTCCTCGTTACACCATCAGGGCTCATCCAGGTCCACTTCCTATGCTCACGTTTTCTGAAGAAGGAGTTCATCATATAGAGTCCCTCCTTCTCCATAAAACTGGCCAGTAGGTGGCCCCGGTGATTCCTATGCCCCACTCCGAACTTCCCCACTCTCTGCTCTTCACCGTCTCGTTTGCCCAGCTTTGCGTTGAAGTCCCCCATAACAACCGTGAGTCAGAGTAGGTAGGTAATACCAATAATTATTTTAGTGACTGGTAGAAAATCCGCCTTATCTGCAAGTGTTTTCGTTGCTCATTTAAATACCTAATAATAGTAACATTAGTAACAATTCGTGTCTGCTAGATTTAATCAATATATTATGTAATTTATGTAAGTTGGTATTCAGGTCCTTATTTAATAAAATATAATAATAATACTTAATATGGAAATATTTGTCTAAACACCTTATTTGGGCAATACAGATGGACATAAAACGTCATTAGTCATTAGTGTTTTTCTCGTATTTTTTTTGAATTTTTCCTGCTTATAAATGATTTTATTAGTGTTTTTAAAATATCCGTTATTCGGATAATTCGCGGTTTAGTATTCGGATAATTTTGAATATTATTTTCGGCGGATATTCGGATAATTGAATATTCGGATTATTCGGATTGCAAACCCTATATAGTTCATAAACTTTTTTTTTGTGTCAGCATAAACTCAATCATTTAAAATTGCATTTGATTAGACCGTATCAAAACCACACGGAAGTGTATTTCGAGGCTCTCTCTGTCTCCTCAGCATACCCTAATGTTCTACATCGCGCTATCGAAGTTTTGAAGCCCGCTTCGTATATAAGACAGCAACGACCAACACAATCGAGGAGTCCGGTACCTCACGGTAAAGCGGTACTGTGCAGCCACTCCACTCAAATGCACACACACCCAAATTCAGACCCTGTCTCATGTTGCATAACTTCAACATTTGCCATTCTGTCGACTAGAAGAAATTTGCTAGACTGTACCTACTTGGATACTCGCGACGCCCTAGAATGACGAATGCTTGAACTTGAGAATGACTGCTTACAGCATGCACCGGTGTGGTAAATTTGACTCCTTTTTGTAGTTTTTCGATGTTAACTCAGCTACCAAAATAGGTTTTTTTGAAACCCTTGGTTTTCCATAATTTTGTTGGTAATTAAGTCAATAATTACTTAAGTAATAATTTTATTATTCGCTTACACATTCTCAATTTTTTTTAACATTTCTAAAGTGTTAATAAGGCTAGATCAGTTTAGGATTATTTTATAAAAATCCTGAAAAAAAAGGATTTCATAAAAAAAAAGGTGTAAAACATATTATGCCAAAATTATCACAGCGGACATAGACCGCTTTAAAAAGATGCAACACATTAATAAATAAATAAATATCAGGGAACAATGTCACACCAATTGACCTAGTCCCAAACTAAGCTCTAGGCTTGTACTATGGGTACTAGACAACGATATAAATACTTATATAGAGAAATATATACTTAAATACATAGAAAACATCCATGACTCAGCATCAGGAACAAATATTCTCGCTTATTAACAAATATCTGCCCTTACCGGGATTTGAACCCAGGACCAATTAATACCAATTAATAGTTTTTTATATAATTCCTGATCTTATGTGAAATGAAATAAAATTTATTTGGCACTTAAAGCACTTATCTTTATTTACACTAACAAAAGATAAAAAAAACTTAATGGAACGCAAATAAATATTTTCCACATGTAGTTAAAGAGAAATTATTGTTATTTAATTGTGCCTACAGCAACAAACAATTAATTTTATGGTATCTAAGTTACAATGCAAAAGATAGTAAGTACATAATGTACTCCTGCAGAACTTATTGAAAGGTTTTTTTATATTCCTGGTACACTTGTACTTTGGGGCACAAATCGATTATATGATGATATATAATATTAGTGATAAATAAAATCCGAAAATGTCATCGATAGACATACGTTATTTCTTTATCAATCACTAAATCCTCAGCAAAAATATAATAAATCGTAGTAACGCTGCAAGGTCCTGACATTTCTTTCTTAAAAAATAAAACTCCATTGGCCCGTTTCACGAAGCTACAAGTTACAAATTACAAGTTCACAAGTAACAAGAGCAAAAAGTTACAATTTACAAGTACAAGTGTTTCTCGAACGCGGCCTTCCATGGTAGAATAATAGGATCGTATGGTAATCTCGATTACAAGTGAATGACATCTCGATTTAACAAGTCCCTATTAAAAATAAGTTTGTTGATGTTTTGACGTTTCTAAATGTCAAATCTTGAAATATTTATATTTATAATCTGTAAATCCGATGATGTCTCCACTCCAGTCTCGCGGAGGCTTCGGAGTTGTCTCTCCTTATCGTTAAAATTTCAAAGTAGGTACGGGAGTTATTTTAGTTATTATGGAAAGCAACCGGAAAATTTTGAAGGCAACACTGCTAAAAGAAGTGTTGCTTAAGAAAAAATATTTTTTTGGAGCATTTTCGGCAACCAAGACCGATGCGTGGAAAGTCATACACGCAAAGGCACAGGCTTTAGGCCTTGTGCCAAATTCAAGGGATTTTTCATATACCCGTGATGTACTTCCACATTCCACAAGCTTATGAAACTTCACGTAATATTTACAGACAAAATAACAATAACAGCAAACTTTAGCAGATAATTAAACTCAACAACTAACAATAACAAAATATATAATAACAATAACAACAAACTTTTTAACAGAAAATTAAACTCAACGACGGTACGACATGAGAGGTACTATAGTAAATATGAATGATTTGACAGCGACTCTAACAAATTACAAGTTTACTTAGCTCGGAAGCTAGGTAGTTTTTTTTACTAATTGACAAGTACAAGTTGACAATGTAACAAAATTTTCGAGAAACGTTAGTTCGATTGAAGCAATATCTAACAATAAAATAAAAAAAATGTCTATGGTTCAAATTTTACACTTGTAACTTGAATTTTACAAATTGTAGAAAAGTAGCTTCGTGAAACGCTTGTAGTACCTTTTTTGACCAATGTTGCCAGTTTACACTTGTAAAATTGTAACTTGTAGCTTCGTGAAACGGGCCACATGTAGTATGACGTATATATAGGTCTACCATAATCTTATGTCAAATTTTAAAAATAAATCGATTTTCTTATGGTAATGTTGCCTACCACTAAACTTGTCAATTCAAATTTCACCGCTTGTCAGTTTTTGTTATTGTTTGCTATAGTTTTCATTTTCAGGGAAATGTCCTAAAACCCGTTCTATTTCAAGTGAAAACATAGCTGAGGAAGAAGATGTAAAGTTTTGTTTAGTTAAGTTTGCTTTGTTCATAAAAAAAATACAATATAATTTTGCATTACATAATCAATCTTTGAAGCCAAATAATATTGATACTTTTATTTCCGTTGCACATTTGCAGAAACGCTACTTATCATGTCATTTTGTTATCATGCTTTTAACATTTGCAAATACTACCAAAAACCTTTGAATCCTATAACCTCTGAGTTGCAAGCTGTAAATTTGAATTTCCCTTTTTGGCATGAGATTCTGGTAGACCTTTAGGTACGCAAAATTTTAATGATGTCAATAAAATTTATTACTTACGAAGGTTAACTTAGGTACTAAAATTAACCCTTAATTTGGCAATGTGCATCACAGTGAACATACTATAATGTTCACTTTTAATGTTTGGAATGTTTTTTTATTTCTTTGCTGATTCAAAATCAAAAAGGGTTTGAATTCCCGACCTTTTTTATTTTTGCCAAATTAAGGGTTAAAAGTGAAAACTCAACATATTTAAAATAAAACGAAGCTACTCAAATATTTAAGATGTAAATAATCACCACTTTTTATGGTGCCAACTACACTCACGGACAAAATTAGAGGAACAGGAAGAAGTAATAATTTTATAACAAAAAAGCATGATTTTTATTTATTTTTATTTTTTAATTAAGTCGGAAGATTATTTTGTATCGTTACAGTAAACATAAAATGAAAAAAAAAACAAATGACTATCCGTTTAAGTATGCTGTATTTTTTTTGGATTATTGTTGTCGTTTTCTGCGACAATATTTTTTGTTTTATTTTCTTTAAAATGTGCATTTATAGAAATTATAACAAAAAAATACTCGTTTATTTAAAAACATATAATTTATGTTGCACAAACTCAAAATTTCCAAAAAATCGAATAAAGTTAATGCAAAAGAAAAACAAATGAAGTATTAAAAAACAATTAAAAACATTAATTTTAAAGTAATCATAATAACCCTTTTATTTACATGACCCAACCTTTTTTCATTATCTGACTTACAACGTATAAAATACGTTTTATTAGTCTAGTTGTATTTTTGCGTTCCTCTAAATTTGTCCATGAGTGTACCTTCTTGATCGGAGTTCCCTCACAGACCTGTTGGCCCTTTCATGGCAACACTAAATATGCGCGCGCAGTTTTAAAACGTCATTGCGACGACCTGTCAACAAACCCTGTAAAATATCGGAACAACAAAAATACGTTAAAATATTACGTAACTCGTGAATGAAAGGATATATTTAGACAACGAAGTGCAAGTGCTTAAGGTACTTTATTAATAATTATATATTATAACAATTTATTTGGGTGATTATCGGATTTTTGGTTATATTGGTTTTTATCAACGTGCGTGCTTATTTCACAAATTGACATGTATTATTCATGAAACTTAGTAGTTTTGTTATATTTTGTGTCCGTGATCGCTAAATTGATGACAATTTAACGATAAATAGAATATCTAAGAGCTATTGTCAAAGCGCTACAAAATTAGCACTGGCAACGCATTTATACTACGTTTATAAAAAACACATTAACGTAGTAATATATCTATTTGTCGCATTTTCTTATATTAACGCAGCCTACAAGGGACCGCATTGTAGCGATAAGAATGCCTGTATTTATCATGTTATATTGAATTGTTATTCTTTGTTTAATTTGTAATTATTTGTGTTGGCCACTAAAGAGTAGGTATTGTATTGTATTGTATTCTCAAACGAGTTCAACTGAGGCTATAAGCCAGCAGTCCATAGACAAAAAGTTATACTTTTTTTATTTCATTAGGATAAATGACTGTAATTTTGCCCAGTTATTCGCCAAACAAAGTTAAACATAGAAATTGAATACCACTGTATCTTCTATAAGTAATTCATGACTTAAATTATTTCATAGAGACACATATTGATCAGAGTTATCAATGATACTGCAGGAAATTTGTGCAAATTTGACTGTTATTTATTATTCTAATGTTCAAAATTGGAATACTGTCAAATCGGGTTTCTTTAGCCCTAGGAGGTAACATTGCCTAACCCAAACTTGTGTATGTATACATGTTAATTTTTTGCTTTAAATTTTTCGCTATTATTAATCAATAACACACAATGGGTTTTAAAAAACATTAGAGATATTGCCGATTCAATGATTCCACTAACTTAACGATATTCATAGACCCTCTAATGCAGGGGTGTGAAGAGAGGAGCGTGCTGAATAAAGGTTTTTACTGTTGAGGTTTTTAAAAAGTTATAATCTGGGAAGACTGTGGTGCCCACACAAGAATGTATTTGGATAATTTGCAAAAAAAGTATTGGATATGTGTACTGATAAAAAAAACTTGTATACAGTGGTGGTCATATTTTAGTTACACTTATCGTTCAGTAATATAATAAACTAATTACCTTTCATTTTATTGGGTGTTTTTCATTTTATTATTATTACAAATTAAAACTAAAAACTAAGTTATAAATAGTTATACTTAATGAAATAAATACTCGGTCGGTTAAATTGCAAAACCGCGTAAGTATCATTTTAAATAAGGACCAAAATGCACCTTTATAACATCGCAGTAAGGTTTATTTTGCTCTATCATAAATTTGTTAGTTACGTTATTTTTGCAGTTTTACCGACGAATTTATTTCCTCACCTTAATGTAAATATACTTATGATCCGTTTTCCTTTGTTACAGTGATAATGAATGCAGGAAATTCAGGTGCAGTGTTTTTCCTGGGGACCAGAGCACATTATCAGGTATTTAATATTAACAAAACCGGTCAAGTGCGAGTCGGACTAGCGCACGATGAGTTCCGTACCATTATCTATAAAAAATCGCGTTTGTTGTATTGGAGCCTCCTTAAAAAAATATTTTTAAAGTGAATATACAACTAAATATTCTGTGAATATTTCAAGCGTCTACTGTATCTGTTGTCTTTATTAATAGATAAAAAAACGGTAAAAAATCACGATTTTATTCTGTATTTAGTATTTTCATAGCGGCAACAGAAATACATCATCTGTGAAAATTTCAACTGTCTAGCTATTACGGTTAATGAGATACAGCCTGGACAGATAGACAGACGGACAGTGAAGTCTTATGTCGGGTTCCTATATTCAATCCGAGGATAGATAAGGCTTACCTCGGGTTAAAATTTGACATTTGCCCACACAAAATGTGTCAAATTTTAATCCGAAGTAAGCCTATCTGTCCGCAGA
This sequence comes from Acleris emargana, assembly GCA_927399475.2. NCBI lineage: Eukaryota > Metazoa > Arthropoda > Insecta > Lepidoptera > Tortricidae > Acleris > Acleris emargana. The sequence continues at coordinate 2,393,426 of OV656863.1, read as the reverse complement.
TTGAATATAGGAACCGGACGTTAGTAAAAGGGTCACGTTTTTACCCTTTGGACATTTTAAACTTAATGTAATTCCAAGATCATATTATGGTCATAAATTGATTGTTGCAAAACAAATGAATAATTTGTAAATTAATATACAATAAAAATAAGAAATAGTGCAAGGTCCTTCCGGATCGCTACCACAATCTTATCCTTAAACCTACCACCAAGCAGCAGTGATTACATTGTTGTGTTCCTGTGTGGGGATAAGACAACCAATGAAATTACTAGCATAGAGGCATTCCATCTCATTCCTCAGAGTTGGCAACGCAATTGCGACCTTAAGATTATAGTCTTAAAAATGTAAATGTCTCAGGGTCTTTCTCCTAACATTTTATCTACTTTAAAGGTCCTGCAACAGCCTGACCGTCCATACGACGTGGAAAATGGAAACGCTTCCACAGAGACCATATACCAGAATACCAAAGCTAACGAGCTATGGAATAATGAACAGACGGATGCACAGAATAACGAAGTGGAGTTTAGCGGGGAACATAGCAACTGGGGCTACAGCGATACCCCTGAGGTTATAGGTAAGTAAAAGTTGTTTGAAAAATTATATCTAATGTATTTCTGTTTGGTATTGGAATAGATTAGATCAATCTTGCAAAAAGATCAACAATGATATAAATACATAAAAACAAATGGTCTAATGATCATTTTACATAACACGAATTGCATAATTTCGGTCTGTATAATAAACCATGCATCGATATAATAGTCATGCATGATGCATAAAACGTAATGCATAATTTCAAAAACTATAACGTTGTGGTTACCGGGTTAGAATAGTGCCACTCCATGTCTTCCCGTGGATGTCGTCAGAGGCGACTAAGGGAATAAAGGCTTGTGGTACTGTTAGGCGATGGGCTTGCAACCTATCACTAATACGCTAGTAAACATCTCAGCCTGGTTGTGCAGAGTGTGGTTGCAGAATTATCAAAAAGTTTTTAGAGTTGTTGGTAATTCTGTAGCTCTGCCTACCCCTCTCCGGGAACGAAGGCGTGAGTTTATGTATGTGTATGCGTAAGGACCAAAAAGTTGGACCACTGTTAAGCGCAGTTAACCATACAAACAGCGAAGTTGAAAAAAGTTCCGTTGTGCGACGAAAATTATCCCTACAATTGTATGGCTAACTTTCGTGTCACAACGGAAAAGTTTCATAGAAAATTTAATTGAGTGAGTTAGCGTGGACAACTTTTTGGTCCTTACCCGTATGTGTATAATGTTTATAAATTAAAAAATAAACATTTCTAACGGCTTTCATTACTAGTTAGAAGAAATTGACTTTAAATGCATAATGACAAGAAAATGATATTTATACTAAATGAGTGTTATGTTATTCGATCGTATGCCAGATAAAATCGATACGATTGGTTTTTATGCTAAACGATAATTATGATTTTCGTGATTAGTTAAATTAAATTATACAAAATGTTTTTATACTGATCGAAGCTTGGACATCAGCTTCCACCTTTCCTTATAAAGATGTGCGTAAAGGAATTAACTGCACCCCTTACTTTATTAATCAACCAATCTTTTAATGAAGGCATAGTGCCAGACTCACTAATAATATCGAGCATTAAACCCATCCACAAGAAAGGTAGCACAAATAACCCTAACCAATACCGACCTATAGCCCTATTACCCACCATTGCAAAAATAATCGAAATTACTGTCTCAAATAAACTGTATTCCTTCTGTGAAAAATTCAATATATTTAGCGAAAGTCAAAATGGCTTTAGGAAGAACAAATCAACAGCCTTAGCTTTATTCAAATACATCAACGAAACACTTAATATAATCAATAATAAAAACTACGCGATCGGAATTTTACTTGACATGAGTAAGGCCTACGACAAAGTGTCCTACAAGATATTATTATCAAAATTATATGGTATAGGAGTCAGGGGTATGGCATATAAATGGTTTCAATCATACCTATCTGACCGCGAACAATATGTCCAGATAGAATTCCATAATCCCCATACAAGATTGATACAAAATGTAAAATCTAACAGAACATCGATGTCGGGTTCCATCCCTCAGGGTAGTGCGCTTGGTTGTTTATTATTTCTTATCTACATAAACGATCTGCCTAAAGTATTCGATGTACCCTGCGTCCTTTTTGCAGATGACATCTCAATTGTATTCCCTCTTGAAGATGAAAAAACTTTAAGTATTCTGCTCAACAACATTCTTAATAAAGTAACAAACTGGCTAAAACTTCATAACTTAGAATTAAATATTGAAAAAACCAAACTAATGCAATTCAGACCTCACCAAAAACGTAGTCTCAGTATCGAATTCTCTTACAACAACACAGCCCTCGAATGCATTCAAACGTCCAAACTACTCGGCCTAGAAATCGACACCAACATAAATTGGAAGACGCACATCCAAAAAACATGTTCTAAATTATGTAGCTTCACCTCCCTTCTGGAATTAAAAAAAAGTACTGACCTCAAAACTGCTCTGAGTGCATACTACGCGTATGCTGACGCATGGCTCCGCTACGGGGTAATGTTATGGGGAAACAGTACCGACGTAAACGACTTGTATGCCAAAAAAAATGCATAAGAATACTAGATAACATCAAGCAAACTGAAAGCTGCAAAACACATTTCCGGACCTTAGAGATTTGTAAATTTATAAGAAAATACCGACATATTTTTCCAAATGAACCACCACCAAGCAATCTACGTCCCAGATTTAAAATACCTCTAACGCCGTCAAAATTAAAAATGCATAGTTCTGGCCCTTATGCTATGAGCATAAAAGTTTATAATAATATCCAGAAAAACATAAAAGACGAGGTTAATAACAACACTTTCAATAAAAAAATTACTGCTTACTTGGTCCGTAAAAGCGTTATACGTTGCAACAATTTTTTGATGACAAAGACGAAATGGTTTAAAATATTTGTGACCTATCAGTTGTAGGTATATGTTTAAGTTTGATTTAATTTAATTCTCAACCTAGTACCTAGTTGATAAAATGTATGACATTATTTATATTTAACTTTATTTTGGATATATTTTAACTTGCTCGTTTAATGTGTAATTTAGTCTGTAAGTAACAATACTGCGGTGCCCTGCAGGGTTAGGTACATGGCTGAACTTTTTATTAGGATAAGAACTCCCTGTACTATATACCCGTGTAAAGCAATTAATAAATATGAATATGAATATGAAAGCGCACCCAATAAATAATCTGATGCTGGCTCTAGGGCGTCCGCTGACTCTCCCCTCCCCGCCCCTGATATGATATCTGTCCCATGATATGTTTACTTATATAATTAGGTGCAGTAGGATCAAGTAAATACTTATTTCTGCTGCACCGATCAAACATACTAAGGCGAGCTTACCGTTAAATGCGATCTCTTTGTTGACAGTTGACAACTCGGACACGGGTGTCAAGAGGCGCGCCAAGCGGCGGCCGAGCGAGACGGCGCTATGCGACGAGCAGGACATGCGACCTGCGCAACTCAACGCTACGCCTGACAGGTTTGTCTAAATATTAAAAAAAAAAACAATTAGCGACTATTATGAGGCACCCTTATACAGTCTGTGAGCACTCTGATTCGGGTTTGTGCTTCCGTCCCACTTGCTCTTAATAAGAGCGTATGAGAGCGAGTGAGAGACAAGCACAAATCCAAAGCACCTTCGCTATCGCACTGTAATTGGCTGCAGGAACGTCTTTTTAAAGGTGTTCTGAAAAAAAAACATGCTGGAGGTTGGTATCAAAAGCATTTTTTTTGTTCATTGTTTACTGAGAAAATTTGTTAAATATTTAACAAATTTCTGCTAGTAGTGGCCTAAAGAGCTTAAACGCCACATGTTCTGTACCTCACAGCTAGTAGTAGTCAGCTTTTTTTTCTCATTGAATAATAATAAAAAAAAAAAATGATTTTGACCTTTTCGCTTCGATTTGGTATTTGTGAGTCTTTTGTAACTCCCATACATAAACCAGAATTGATATTCCGCATAAAAATACGTTACGTAAAATTTGAAAGGCCTAGCCGTAGTTACAGAGGGATAGACAGACGGTTGGAAGCGACTGATTTATACTATGTAAAGAAGATAAAACTAACCTTCCTTCAATCGATCGTGCTACAGTGAAATTGAACTTTAATTAATATTGTAGAGCTACCGCTAGCCGGACTCGTTCCCGTATAAAATACCTCAAACCCCATATCATATTTGAGTACAGCTGGCGCCATCTGTCTTCAAGTGGCTAAATTACATTCGTTGACAATTATGTTGTTATGATTCATATGGAAATTAGGCCATTTATTGCTTCAGAATTAAGTGTAACTAATTCATATTGTAGATTGTCCTAATCACGCTAGTTCCCGTAAGAAATACTTTAATTATATTTCAAAACTGAGTGCATCTGGCGCCATCTGTCGTCTAGTAGCCAAATTACATTCGTTACAAGATAATCATGTTACTTTGATTCATATGAAAATTTTGCCATTTATCGCGCCAGAATGAAAAAGATCTTTAATTCGTATTGTAGACGGCGCTAGCCGTACTCGATCCCGTAAAAGAGACTTAAATTCCATATAAAGATGAGTGCAGCTGGCGCCATCTATCGTCAAGTAGCCAAATTACACTATTTAACAATCACCATTGTTTTGATTTTTATGGAAATATGGCCATGTATACCGCCAGAATGAAATCGAACCTTAATTTTTATTTTAAATGGCGCTAGCCACACTAAAAAATAAAATAAAATCGCATACTGAACATGAGTACAGCTTGCGTTATCTATCGCCAAATAACCAAATTACACTTGCTAACAATCATGTTGTTTGGATTTATATGGAAATTTGGCCATGTACTGCGCCAGAATTTTAGATTGTCCTAGCCACTCTTGTTCCTGTAAAAAATACTACAGTTATATATTAAAAAAGAGTGCAGCTAACGTCATCTATCGTCAAGTAGCTAAATTACATTCGTTGACAATCATGCTACTTCAAATCATTAGAAAATTTTGCCATGTATTGCGCCGGAATGAAATTGAATCTTAATTCATATTGTAGATAACGCTAGCCGCACTCGTTCTAGTAAAAAATACATAAAATCCTATATCAAATCTGAGTACAGCTGGCGCCATCTTTCGCCAAGTAGCCAAATTACATTAGTTAACCATCATGTATATTTTTATTTATATGGAAATTTGGCCATGTATCGCGCCAGAATGTAATTTAACTTAATTCGTATTTTAGATGAAGCAGTTGAACTCATTCCCGTAAATTTATACATTTCTTCCATATCGAAAATGGGAGCAGCTAGCGCCATCTATCGTCAAGTAGCCAAACTACATTCGTTAACAATCATGTTTTTTCGATTAATATGGAAATTTTGCCATGTATAGCACCAAAATTAAGTTTTACTTTATTTCATATCGTCAATGGTCCTAGCCGCACTCATTCCTGTAAAAAAAACTTTAATTCTATATCAAAAATGAGTGCATCTGGCGCCATCTGTCGTAAAGTAGCTACACCTGTCTAATTAAAATAAAATATAAATAAAATAAATATCAGGGGACAATGTCACACCAATTGACCTAGTCCCAAACTAAGCTCTAGGCTTGTACAATGGGTACTAGACAACGATAAAAATACTTATATAGAGAAATATTTACTTAAATACATAGAGAAAACATCCATGACTCAGGAACAAATATTCGCGCTCACCACACAAATATCTGCCCTTACCGGGATTCGAACCCAGGACCGCTAGCTTCGTAGGCAGGGTCACTACCAACTAGGCCAGCGCGTCGCCAAATTAGTGTCTCAGACTGTTTATTTTGATAACTTCGTTATACTTTTTTTTATAAAATGTAGTTAAATAACTATTAGTCTTAATTATTTCCCTCCCCGTTTAGCTCAGAAGTTTATGGACCATAAAATCTGAAAAAATCGTGACTTGAAGTAAGCTGTAGGCTTGTATAATGGGTACAGTTAATTGTAACAATATGATTCATATTGTTACAATTGACTGTACCCAGTATACAAGCCTACAGCTTAATTTGAAACTAGGTCAATCTGTGTAAGATAATAATAAATATTAGGGGACAATCTAACACAAATTGACCTTGCCCCAAACTAGGCTTGTACTATGAACTTATTTAAGTATATAGATAAATACATAGAAAACACCCAAGACTCAGGAACAAATACTCGCACTCATCACACAAATATTTCCTCATACCGGGGATCGAACCCGGGACCGCTAGCTTCGTTCGTAGGCAGGGTCACTACCGACTAGGCTACGTATATACTAATTTCTTTGTTACAGCACACCTAAGTCCAAGAACGGGCGTCGGCGCGTCAACCTCCTTAGCACGCTCGCTTCGCTCGCGCGCCGCAAACGCCGCCTCCAGTCGCACAGCGCGTGTTACCTGAAGCAACTAGAGACAGCTCTTACTACGTGCACGTACAGGGAGTCTTGCAGATGCTTTGAATGTCAGGTAAGGTAGTTTAATCTGTTTACCTACCGGGCCGATTAACCTCCTTTTCATGGAACAATCACTTTTTCTCAAAAATTACCGGAAAAGTTGACATTACTTTTTTTTTTATGGCATAGGAAGGCAATCGATCACACAGGCCACCTGATGGTAAGTGGAAACTGTGACCCATAGACATTCGCATTCACAAGACTGCAAATGCGTTGCCAACCCTGAGGACTAAGATGGAATGCCTCTATGCTAGTCATTTCACCGGCTGTCTTATCCCCAAACCGGAACACAACAATGCGAACACTGCTGCTTGGCGGTAGGTTAATGGATAAGATGGTGGTACCAACCCAGACGGACCCTGCACAAGGTCCTCCCACAAGTAAAACCACCTGTCCTCCCACAAGTAGTTACAGACGGTTCCCAAATTAAAAAAAAATTACATTGTTTGCTCGCTACACAAGCCCGCAATGTTGCATACAAATTTCATTGTTATCTAGTTTGTAACTTTTTAAATAGTGAAAACCGCCATAATAAAATGAGGGCGCAAGTCTTATACATCCATATTTTATTCGAAACGTAACTTTTTTATCTGTGCCTGGAATAGCTTTAGTTTTTTTTTTCTAAAAAAGCTTGCGTTTCTCCATGTCATAAACATAAAGGCGGTAAAGAGTGATGTTATTTCACGTGAAGTTTACTTTTGCCGATCATTGGTTGTGAAATGAAAAAATGCCAATTGATTGTCGATAGAATGATAGGATACCGCCAAACTTATTTGTTGCGTGTGAAGGAATAGTAAGTAGTAGACCTTGTAAGGATCGCGGGAATGCGGTGGTTGCGAAAAACACAAGACCGGTCTGAGTGGAGAGCCTTGGGGGAGGCCTATGTCCAGCAGTGGACGTCTTTCGGCTGACGTGATGATGATGATGATGAAGGAATAGTAATAACAGTATTGTTTGACTGCTGTCAACATTATACATATGCAGAAACTTCATGGTTGTGCAATGTGTAAAGATTTACTTGTTATCGGCCGGGCACTATAAATAAAATAAATAAATAAATATCAGGGGACAATGTCACACCAATTGACCTAGTCCCAATTTAAGCTCTAGGCTTGTATTATGGGTCTAGTACCCATAATACAAGCCTAGAGCTTAAATTGAGACAACGATATAAATACTTATATAGAGAAATATATACTTAAATACATAGTAAACATCCATGACTCAGGAACAAATATTCGCGCTCATCACACAAATATCTGCCCTTACCCGGGATTTGAACCCAGGGCCGCTAGCTTTGTACGCAGGGTCACTACCAACTAGGCCAGCGCGTCGTCTATAGTGAGACAATGTAGTGAGATACACGAGCATTCGAAAGTGTATCTATCTGTTATCTTGCACGTGTTTACGCTTCGTCTGGCTTAGACACGGACGGCAACTATCTTAAATATTGAAGTTGCAAATTCTACGCGTAGGAGACTAACTTTTGTTTTTAAAAACAAAAAATACTGCGTTATTGGATTTTTGAAAAAATAAACCTTTTCCTTAACCGGGAATTGAACTGGTCGAATATGACAAAAAATATTCCATTAATTTTTGACATTGGCTTTTGCTACATTTTTTTTTGTTGTTTTTACTACTTTGACGGTCATAATATGAATTCTGTATAATTGACATGACGTGAATATAACTGTAACTTATATTATGAAATAAATAAATCTAGGTAATCTAAGTTGTCATTTTTTTGTGATAATTTATGTCTATAAAACATAAACCTTTAAATTAAATAAATACTTTAAAAAAACCCTTCTTGACTTCGCGTTCCCAGGTATAACACTCTCAAAAAGTATTTGTTTAATAATATTTATTAGTGTTTTAATTATTAACGGGACTAAACACTAATTTTATCTCTCTATTGTCGTCTCTTCCTACTCTATAACGTAGTCAATACGATAACATATTGTGCCACTTTATGACGGAAAATATTATGTATGTAATTGCGTATAATAAAAATCTTACCTATTGTGGGTCATGTCAAAAGCTATATGGTTTTATTGAGTAGAATGGAACTCGTCTGATAAAGCGCACGAGTGTCCTATTAATAGCACGATGTACTTAACCTCGCTGCGCGTGCGCCGCTTAATCTCCCAAGGCTACACTGATACGGTCTCAAGCGACCGAGTCATTCTCAGATTTCTGAGTACGCGTAGGTTTCGTGTCGGAGGTTACCAATTTAATAGTTTCATACATACATACATACATCCCAACTAACATACCTTCACGCCTGTAATCCCAGAGTGGGCTAGGCAGAGCTACAGAATTACAACTTTAAAAAGTTGTTGATAATTCAGTAACCACAATTTGCACAAATAGGCTATATTTACCAGCATTTTACTTGTGGGAGGACCTCGTGCAAGGTCCGTCCGGGTTGGTACCACCATCTTACCCATTAACCTACCGCCAAGCAGCAGTGTTTGCATTGTTGTCTTCCGGTTTAGGGATAAGACAGCCGGTGAAATAGCTAGCATAGAGGCATTCCATCTTAGTCCTCAGGGTTGGCAGTGCATTTGCAGTCTTTTGAGTGCGGATTGCGAATGTCTATGGGTCACAGTTTCCACTTACCATCAGGTGGCCTGTGTGCTCGTTTGCCTTCCTATACCATAAAAAAATGAAAAAATACGTACATACCTTCACGCCTGTAATCCCAGACTGGGCTAGGCAGAGCTACAGAATTACAACTTTATAAAGTTGTTGATAATTCAGTAACCACAATTTACACAAATAGGCTAAGATGTTTCCCAGTGTATTAGTGACAGGTTGCAAGCCCATCACCTAACAGTACTGCAAGCCTATATTCAATTAGTCGCCTCGTACGACATCCACGGGAAAACATGGAGTGGCACTATTCTAACCCGGCAACTATTCAAACTCACAAAATTCACAATCCTTTATATTGTTAAACTAGAACTATGGTTCTCGATTTTTTTTAGCGACGGAGCCGTTTTGACCTCTTAATTTTTTAATGAGCGCCAAGTTAGGCGAAACCGCCTACTTAATGAAAAATAACTCTCTTTTTTTTCTACGGAGGCCTTGCCAAGCGGTGAAGATATAGAAGTAGGTATAGATAGTGACGTATAATAAAGGCGAAAATGAACTAAAATGTGATGTGCTAAATTTCTTTGGTCCAAAATGTTTCCTATAATATTGAATTATGGAATTTAAAGCACTTTTGGTCAAAACATTTAATTACTAAAAGGCTAAATCCATAATATTGTTTGGCCAAGTATAAAAGGTCTCAACTAATCTATAGATTAGGTTAGGTTGGAAAATGTGTGAAAATGGTCGCTGGTTTTTCTAATACTTTCTTAGGCTTATATTATAATATAACATTTTCATTTTCATTTTCAACACTGAAAGTTGAATAAAAGTGACATTAAGTGTAATATCCTTTATTATTGTACTCTAAATATAATATAAGTATAACAAATATGGAGCTTACAACTAATTATACAAATCAACGGTACAACATTAAAATCACAGGTCAGGTGAACGAGCTGGCCACTTGATATTACAATTGAGTCGCTTAACTACAAACTCGGATAAGTCCTTGAAATTTGGTATACGAATGTAAAACTTAACTTGCTTGAAAAAAGACGCAAATTCCGTTGTCCTTTTGCATGGACTTATCCGAGTTTGGAGTTAAGCGACTCGATTATTCGTTGCTTTTATGCAAGAGTGTAGCATCTCAAAATGAGTTGCTGTTGCATATAAATTCAGAACACTTTCTACTTAAAGTTTTCTTTTAAACGTCATAATTTTTCGAGTTGTAGCAGTATTGTATAAAAGCAGCGATTATATGTCACGGTAAATGGTAACCCATAATTATATCGAATTTCACTTCATCCAACGCTATTTTCTGCTGAAACCATGTTTTCAGGAGATTTTAAACATTAATTACGTAGGTTAGGTTAGGTAAGACTTGCCAACCAAAAATCCTGCCAAATAAAAATCCTGCGGCGAGAAATGCCTTGCGATGAAACGAAAATTCTGCGTAATGATACGTTCGTTAATAGGTATCATTTTATCCAAATACCTCATATTTGACTTAAACACATGGAGGGATCTTAGATATCAAGCAAGACAATATTCATGGTATAACCCTTCCTGCGCGAGTCCAACTCGCACTTGGCTGGTTTTTTTTTTCTCATTCCTCTCATTTACAAAGGCAGAGGATATTTTGAGTAGGTAACTATCTTCTTTAATATAACATTCATGTGTCATTCATTCATTATTTCCGCTCCGTACGTTTATTATGATCATAGGCGACGTTTGTTTTATACTATCTTAAGTAATAGTCAATTGTGACAAGGCAGCAAAATTAAGGGGATCTTGTATGAGGGAGAAAAAAAAAATTGCTTGTGACTGTACCTACGAGGGGCTATAAGTTTGAGGAGCCCTGTCCTTGGTCACTAGAACTCTCTGATTCTTAATATTATTTCTGGTAACTTTAAGTGACCTAATATTATGAAACAATAACAAATCTTAACAATAACCCTGCTTTGAACAGTCGGGTAACAGCATCAGGACTGAGGTTATAATATAGACTATGACTAGGAATGGGGCTTTTTGTGGCACATTGTGGCTCTAGAATCCATGGAGTCCCTGTTCCCTAATTATTATAAACCTACTACTTCGAATTTGGCCTTCAGTTTTGTAATATTTAAAATAAAAAAAATGTGTTTAACATTTTTAGTTCAGTTTATCCATACCTATTCATATTTGTTTGTTTGTAACGCTTTTACAGCGGAGATATCATCTTTACTAAAAATCCTTTATACTGGGAATGCGAAAATCAAAGTGGTATGTTTATAATAATTGGGAAATAGCGACTCCATGGATTCTAGAACCACGACATGGCCACCAGTCCTAACCCTAATTATGACACTCCTTGTGAAATACCTATCCAACGCTGCCGTCCTAACATAACAAACTGCAAAGTTATAATAATAAGCATGTTAAATTTAATGGGGTTACCAATACATTATAAAACGGTTCGACTCCTACATTGCAGTTAGCCGCCTTGTTTGATAGAACGGCAGAACGATATATACCCGCACTGTTTCAACGTGCAAATGTTTGCTCAATGTTTGAACAAATCCTCCTTTTTAACCCTGTCGGCGTTACTTATAAACGTGGAGTAACCATGGAATGGTTATGCCATGTTGTGTCTTTAACTATCGTTGTGACATTTGACATGGGGAGCGCTTTGTTTCATATAAAAAAATGTAGTCCGAATGTATTGTTACTCATAATCATCGCAAGTCATAGTGTTTTTATAGAAACTTTTTATTTCAGGATTTTTGAAATATACATACATACTTATATTAAATCACGCCTGTGTCCCAGAGGGGTAGGCAGAGACGACTTCTTTCCACTTGCTACGATCTTGACATTCACTTGCTTCTTCCACATTCATACATCGAATTTTGAAATATCTAGCTGGTATGAGGCTAGGTTAGAACAAAAAACCAGAAATAAAAACCGTTTCAGAAAAAAATACTTTATGACTTGCGATCATTATAAGTAACAATACATTCGGTCTACAAATTTTTATATGAGCCAATATGGACCCTTTGACTTGGCAAAACTATTCCATGGGTACTCTACGTTCTAAGTAACGCCGTGTGTTTGAACCTATATCTAACGCCGGCATCCGGTCTCTGGATTACGCACCGGGCCGATTAGTCATTGATTTACGGGTCAAAGTCGACCGGCAGCTTTAAAACCCAACTGCAATTTTTGATTACCGTTACTTCCACATACAAGACGAGGAATCAGACGACACCTCATATGTTAAAATCCATCAAGCACCTACATATATACATACAACATACATACATTCGAAAAAGATAACTTTCCTGACGCATTCGGGTAAAAGCCACTAAACATGAACACACTCTATCTACATGGAAGTTCATTTTCCAAGTTAGTATATTATTATTTGTTCGATGTTTTTTAATTGCTTTGATTTTTACAACTAGGTTACAATATAAATACAGTGTAATATTTTTTAAACAAGAACCTTTGCAACTTGTTTGGTTTGTTAATGTTATAATAACTTACGGTCAAGTAAATAAGACCTATCATTATGTCTACAGTACAATTATAATATGGAAGCAAAGTGGATTTAGAGGTGGCTGTTGCTTTTTTTTCGAGAAATTTCAGCATAATTGAAACTTTAAAGCTTTTACACATTACAACAATACAATCAAAACATGATAAAGTCAAACACCTTTTATAAAAAACCATGACAAATGTCACAAAAATGTAATTAGCCCTAATAAAACATGTCAAATATAACTACAAAAACTTAATATTAGTTTGCCATATTATTTTCTAAAGGAGCCATCTAAAAAACTTAAACAGAAATCATTGATTTTTCACATTTGGTAACTATCAGCAGACCTAAAATTTTCTGCAAGTCTACTCTACTAGTGAAATGTACTGTATCGGCTAATGTTATTCGTTTTGAGAAACAGGCTCCTAGCAAAAACTGTAGTGGTTAGCTGATAAGAAATCAAACCTGAACCATCGCACAAACATACATTTAACTTCAATTTTCAGTAAAACAATGTTGTAATTACACTTATTCCGTTTTTTTTATGGCATAGACTCAAAAGTGCACACAGGCTACCTGATGGTAAGTGGAAGCTGTGACACATAGACATTCGCATTCACAAGACTGCAAATGCACTGCCAACTGAGGACTAAGATGGAATGCCTGTATGCGTCATTTCACCGGCTCTTAGTTCTTTCACACGCAACAAACAAGTTTAGCATTGTTTTTCTGCTGTCTACTTTATCTATATTCAGGAACTCTATGCTTGTGCAATGTGTCACGATTGACTTGTTATGGGCCGGTCACTGTAACATGGTTAAGTTCTCTCCATTTTGATTCTCAGCACGTTTTTCTACATATAAGATACATTTTAGAATTCCTGTGTTTTGTAAATGTTGTATGACATTAAAAAGTCAAATAGGCATATAGCCCACCTGTTGGAAAACTGGCATCTAAGAACCATAGTCATTAGCATTCTATAAACTGCAGTGTCTATAGTAGGTCATTTAAAATAAATTTACCTGAAAGGCTTCTTTGATAATAGTTATAGAGAACAGATACTGAAAAGAGGGAAATTACTATCCATGTGATTATTGCTAGGCCTGCTGCAAAAAATATCAAACAACCTAAATTGTCCAACGATAACAATTTTTTTATATTCAATTAATTGTTCAATACAGCTCAGTAACAACTTTAATATTAGTTCTAATTAAAATTATTAATGAAAGATATAGCTATTAAAATATGAATATTGCCATTTATTAAAGCTTTATTTTTTTAATGAAAAAATCTTATTGTTGAATTCAAATTTTAAAGCATGCAGTCAGTTTTTATTATATTTTAAGTGTTATTATGGCATAGTATGTCCGCTTGGCAATTGAAGTCATTATGTACAAAAAAATATGTAAAAATTAAAAATCATTCAACAAATTTGTCGATGTCATATTCCAGATTTGAATCTGTATCATCAACAACAACCTGTAGCTTTTTTCTCTCTTCTAAACGAACACATTTAAGGCATTTCTGATCTTTACGGAGCCAGCAGCCTCTATGGTATATAGAATTACATGTGTTACACATAATCGCACCGCTGTCAAAAGGATAGAGAACCTCATTGTTGTTACAAACTTGACATAAGTAACCTTTTCCGGAACAAAGAGGACAACTCGTTATGTGAGTGCGGCAGGCTTCTGTTAATTCTGTTAGTTGTGTTTCTAATGATCCATCGTTGATTGCTTGCAAGTGTGCCATGCTGTACTTCTTGTTAACATCTCCGAGTTGCATAAAAAGTGGGGAAAGCAGGTGAGTTCCTTGAGGGCAAGCACACAGATATCGTCTCATCCATTCCAAATCCTTACGCATCTTGTGCACCCATTCCAGTTCTGCTATAAAGTTAAATAGCTTCGGATTGATGCTCTCAACATCGATGTACTGTAGGTTCCAAGCTAGATTTAACATCTGAAAGGCTAAACGTGAAACATAATGTTTGTCCCAGTCCCAGTTATGTACAACTCGAGCTGGAATAGCGGATTGGTCGTTCCAGTGGCACGTTGCACAGAAATATAACCCTGTGTAATCACATAGACGAGGCTCATTCCATGCATCTTTAAAAGTCAATGCTGTCTCGCACTCGGCACACTTATAATCTTGAGCTGCAAGCCCTTTTTCTGGGCAAATGCTCATTTCATACTGTCCCTTATCCGTCATAACAACATGCGCACACTCTCTACAGATGTAATCTACACATTTATAATGACTTAAGTATCCGCAGTCAGTACAAATGTATGAACCCTGAACAATACTCCATATGACACCACTGCAATGGTCGCAGTACTGTTTTCTGTTATGTGGATTGGTTTGCATCTTGAAATGATGTCCTTTGATGCACACACCCAACCTCGGCAGCCCATCCGAATCCTTTATATCTTCTAAACGCAATCTTAACTCGACTAAATAACGTACTAACCATTTTCGCTCCTCAGAACACTGTGGGCTGTTTAATATTAGTTCCTTGCACTGTTTTATCGCTTTTTCGACTTCTTCTTTCGTTGCCGTGCTGTGGATCTTCAGTTTCTTTATCGCTATAGTTTTGGGCACTTGATTTAAAGAATCGAAGCTCTCGTCAGCTGAAACGCAGCCCGAGGTCGACGATGAAGATTTCGAGCTAGCCTCTGCCGCTCTTGGACTGCAGCATATTAAACTGTTTTGATATTTAGGCGAGTCGAACGCTGCCGCCATTTTTTCACCTCACATTACACTTTCTAGCGCAGTTCGTGACTGGTTTTGTCCAACTGCGTAACCCACCATTTAGTCGGAATCGGAATTCCCTTTGTTTTGACCAATGGATAATAAATTTTCAAGTGTCGTCATTTTTTTATTATGGGTGCGTCAGTGCGCGCTATTTGCTTTTCGACATCGATATGTTTCATCCGGATTTAGTCTTTATTGCATGTATGTTAAGAGGGAATTTAGAATCAAACTGTTTTATCGGATTAGTAGAATAATGGCGTCATTGCCATAAGCGACAAGCGTATCTGTTTGACAGGTGACAGAAGAAGTTCGTGTTGTTAGGTTGCCTAACTTGATATTACGTTCCGTTTCACGGGTGTTTTGCTCGTGACAACATTAATATTACAAAAAAGATTAGTTCTACGGTGGCTTGATTCGAAATGATTTCAAAATTAGTACAACTACAACAATGCTGCGCACGTAAAGTTCGTATGAAATGATAAATGAACACTTATTTTTGTTTGTGTTTATTTATTACTAGCGACCCGCCCGCGGCTTCACCCGCGTGGAATGTATTATACATATAAACCTTCCTTAAGAATCACTCTATCTATTAAAAAAAACCGCATCAAAATCCGTTGCGTAGTTTTAAAGATTTAAGCATACATAGGGACAGACAGCGCAAGCGACTTTGTTTTATACTATGTAGTGATTAATCACTTCTTGTTCTCAGTACACATTTAGTATGCGATAGCGTCCTTTAACATTAATTTAACAGTTATAACCAGAAATAACCGAATTTTTTTGATGATTAGAATCGATTAGTGTCAAATTACTGTTAAAGCAATATGTTTGGACTAAACTAATATTTATATGATAACGGAGCATGTGTTAGGCTATTGGGTCATATTCAATTATCTAGTCTAGACAGAACAGACAATTTAATGGTTTTGGTCCGAGAAATCGTGTAGATCCTTTTTAGCTATTATTTCTTGAAAATTTAATGCACAATTTGCAAAGTAAATACAAATAGCGGACGCTATACCAGTCAACCAGTAGGCCAAACAGAGACAAGTAGAGGTTAGTAGCTATTCCCATAGTAACTGTCAGATTTAGCTGCGAAAAAGCAGGTACGGAGTATGGGTATTCCATAGGTAGACGTAAATGTACGAACTATTTAATAGTTTAACCTACCGACAAGCAGCAGTGTTCGTATTGTTGTGTTCCGGTGTGGGGATAAAACTACTGGTGAAATTACTAGCATAGAGGCGTTCCATCTTTGTTCTTGGGGTTGGTAACGCATTTGGAGTCTTAAGATTTGTCTAGAGAGTCTATGGGTCTCAGATTCTCCAAGCCTTAAAAAAAAAAAACTGGGTTGTTTTTTTACTATTTTTTACTAAGTACTACTAAGTGAAAGATTTTTTTTGCATTTCAGAGCCGCTACTTCGAATGCGACGAGGACGAGTACTCGTCCGAGGATGACGAGTATGAGTATGCGGCGCAGTACTACGCGAGCCAGGTCGTGAACATGTGTCAGCACGATGACGACGATGAGGTAACTCTCTGTCTGTCCTTCCATACTAATATTATAAATGCGACTCAGTTCGGTTTGATTATTACTCTTTCATAGTTTTGCGCATAAAAACAAAATGTCGTTTTTATCCACGAGGAGCGAGCGTAGCTTAACTTAACGGCTAGTAGGTTATGTGTTTGTTGGTCCGATTCTATATGGCCAAGTGACACTAAACATTTGACTTTTATTTGCGACTAGCTTTTGTCTTGTTTTTGTTTTTTTTTAATCGTATGCATGATGTAAATAATATACAGACAATTATTAGGCTTCAGGTCAGGAGATCAGGTCTTCGGGGGGCCCATCAGTGAAACCCAAACAGGGCATTCCTGAATTATGTGGTGGATTGTTTGGACCTCCGCACCGCAGGAACAGGCTGGAGAATCTATCCACCCACAGCGGTGTTTGTAGTGGGCGCACCGTCCATGTCCTGTGCGGAGCCTATTAAGGTTGCACCAGTCTTGTCTTGCGAGTTCAGTGCCCCTAACTCTGGTTCCTGGGACAATTTCAGAGCCCAGTTTACTCGCCATGGACGCGACGCACCTTTTTGCCGACTCAGTCACCAGATCAAAACCGTAATGCAAGAGTTCTTTGGCAATGTCCGTAATGTAGAACTTGTTCTTGGCTATTCTCTCGAGAACTGTTGATTTTTTACCCAACTGCCGAAGGAGGGTAATGTGTTTATGAGCCTATTTATGTTTTTTCCTTTGTGGCGCTCTAGAAACTAAACGTGTGGACCGATTTTGATGATTCTTATGTCAATCGATTTGTCTTAATCTTGTAAGTGTTGCTAAAGATATGACAGTAATCAAAATTCAATATGGTGGCAACCAGACTCCATACTATAAATAAGAAAAAAATATCGACGAACTATGACAAGTGGGGCATCGTTGAAAAGGTATTTAAAAATAGGGCACTTGGGGAGGACTTTGTGCAGGGTCCGTCCGGGTTGGTACCACCATCTTATCCATTAACCTACCGCCAAGCAGCAGTGTTTGCATTGTTGTGTTCCGGTTTGGGGATAAGACAGCCGGTGAAATGACTAGCATAGAGGCATTCCATCTTAGTCCTCAGGGTTGGCACGGCATTTGCAGTCTTAGGATTGCGATCTTGTGAATGCGGATGTCTTTGGGTCACAGTTTCACTTACCATCAGGTAGTCTGGGTGCTCGTTTGTCTCCTCTATGAAAAAAAAAAAGATCTATGAAATATGAAAAAAAAAAAAAAACTTAATTTTTCATTTTGAACGATTTAAAGCTGGTTAGCAACAGTCGGGATATTTTTGTTAAATTGTTTTCTTGTTTCTGTATGATATAAAACATGATTCCAGGTGTTCGTAGACTCGGTGCCGGACGACAGCACGTCGCGCGACGCGCTGCTGGCGCCGGCGCCCGCCGCGCGCGCCGAGCCGGGCCTGGAGCTGGAGGTGGCGGCCGGCACGCCCGTCGTGCTCAACTACCTGCTCACGCACCCCGTCACCTGCGCCGTCCAGTAGGCGGCGGGTGCGGCAGGCGAGGACAGTGCCGCGTCCAGCGGCTCCAGGAGATAAGGTGCTGGGGTTTTGACGTTTTGACTTTAAATGGGACGGGGAAAGCACAAACCACGAGTGACAATTCACTATGTATGATGTAGGAATTGGTCGACCTACTTCCGTCCTGCACCTGGAGATGGAGACAGCCGCTGGAACACCCGTCGTCCTTGATTGTGTGCTGACGTACCCGACTACCTGCAGCATCCAGTAGGCTGGAATGATGCAGTAGGTTCAGGAAGTAAGGAGGAGCTGGCGTTTCGGCTTTTGTACACCGTGTTTTTTTTATTTACGATAACTTTAATGGAACGTTCTTTAGGTCGAATAAAGTTTATTTCCCGAAGACAGACAAATGATAACTCTTTAGATTTTAAAGATATTTAATTTTTAAATTTAATCAGTTTTTCACGTTGAACTGATGTAAAAGGTCTTATTTGAAACTGACTATTAGTTAACTCTAAAGGACCTTTTAGAATGACCAAAGATACAACATTTAATTACCTTGTACTAAACAGTTTTTTTTTGCAGTACTTATAAATCGAATCTACCACTTAGTTTCTATAGATGTACCTAGTAATATGCCGAAGTTATCGTAAATCAAAATCGATGTATAGATCAGATAAGGCATAGACCACCTGTACTCTATTCTATGTATCTGACCGTGGCCGATGCTGAGTGATAATTAGCTGTAATGAACATACATCGTTATCGCGGGAGCAAAATCGATTTGACAGTAGTGAAAAATTATGACAAATAGGCAATAACAGAAGCGACAGTCGTATCGAGATACGTTTATAACTACGAGTTCAAAATGTTCATATAATCTTACCTCCATACTTGACTTGATCAGTAGTACATATTTAAAGAGATAGCTACGCTCAATCGTAACGTCAACCTCTACAGTCACTTTTCCTGCTACTTTAGACATTTGTCATTCTTCTTTGATTTGATATGTACAAAAATATATCTAAATTAGATATGAGTACAAATGGAAAACATTTATATTTAAAAAGTTAAAACTATTATTGGACAAAAATACTGAAATTGACTTTTTTTTTTTAATAATAAATTTGACACATTGACTTATAGAAGCGATTACTCAGTGTAAAATAAGTTTGATTGACCGTTTCCAGCGAAAAAATCGTGCTAGATATGAAGACCTTCTCAGAGGCTTAGAGAGTTTAGGCAGAATATTCCATTTATACTAAACATACATTCTGTTATACAGTGTGTCTCTGACCTTGGGGCTTTAAATGCAACGATCGATTCTACTCGCTATACTGACCTACTTTTGTTCTGCAACATTAAAAAATAACTTAAACTTAGATAACTAATTGATGTTAAAGTCTAATTGTAAAATCAGTGTATTACATTCTGGCCATTTAATCACTATCTCATGGTACGGGGGCGACATTACCTTGGTACGAGGGCTAAAGGAAAATGGAGAATTGGACCGCGTACATTGAAAATTAGATTTAACCTGTATGATAATAAATAATAATGTACATATTTTTAACAACTTACAGAACAAAAGAAGTTTAGTTTCAGGAGTAGAAATGATCTATGCATTTAAAGCCCCAAGGTCAGAGGCACCCTGTATGTGTTCTTGAATAGATTTGTTTTTGCTCCCGCGATAATGACGTATGGTAATGAAGCCCAGTTATGAAGGAATTGGTTGACCTAGTTATGTAAGGAACTGGAGCTGGAGGTGGCAGCTGGGACATCCATCTTCCTTAACCCTTTTACAGACAGGATTTATAGTAACCACATAGGGATAGTTACATTTTCAACCTTAATACCTTAATTCAAGATTCAAATCTAATTGAATATACTGGAAAAGTTATTTTGAAATTAATTACCAATATGTAAATAATTTGGACAAACCATCTAGATTGGTACGGCCTGTAAAAGGGTTAACTATCTGCTGACTCACCTGATTACCTACAGCATCCAGTAGGTGCAGTAGGTCCAAACTACTGTGTTCAGTAGGGCGAGAAGGTAGGACCAAATCTGGTTGGCAGTAGCTCGAAGAAGGAAGATTAGAATCTTGTTTAGTTTAAGCTTGTGATGAGTAGGATTATTGAATGCTATTTAACTTAATAAAAGCTTTGAAATCAGTATTAAATGTGCTATTATTAAGTACAAGGATAGGTAAAAAAATTACGAAAGAGATACGTTAAAATAATATAGTAATCAATTATATTTTATATTAAGATACGTCATCTGCGCGCAAAAGCGTTACTCAAAAAGGAAGGTAATTTACCTTACTACTGTTTAGTTGCGCCGCGGCCGCTGACGCGCACACTTCAAATTAAAAAATTACTACCGAAAAGTAAAGTCTAATTCTATGGAACTTGCTAACTATGTAAACAAACCGCCATATTGAAATTGTCTCTGAATGATGAATTTACTAGTGATGGGCAATACTCCTTTACTTATGTCAAACCATATCGAATAATAAAATACCGAAAGTAAAAAACAAGTAGTTACTTATTTCTTATTTGTCTAATCACGATCTGAAGAAAAATCGGTACTTGAGGATGATATATCACCAGTATTTATTACAAAAGGTGTCGTTATATCATCCATCTGTGAGTGTGATCAGCGTGAGTTAGGTAATGTGTAAGGGCCTTAATTATATCGCCAACTTTAGCCACAACACTACCCATCATAGACAATTGTAGAATTTAAAAGAAACAAAAACGTCATTCCATCAGGTCCTAATAACCTAACTTATGAATCCATTTAAACTTTTAATGAAATATCCAAGATAGAGTTACATATTTGGTGATTTTGTATTTTACAGTAACGACCGTTTCAATAGTTTATGGTTTCAATGGTGTTTGATGAGGTGGTGTGAAAATTCAAGGAGGAACAGTGACAAAACAACGTTAAGTCTTTTGTTTACATAGTTAGCAAGTTCCATAGAAATACACTATAGTATACTTCGTTCATGTATATACCCTTTTGTACGAGTTAAGACTGCACCGAGCGCACGCCGGATGGACAGTGGCAGTACTGATGTGCCAAAGGAAACTTTACAAAATTGCACATCACTGAGTGGCAGAAATATATTTCATAAAAAAAGCCGTCTTGTGTTTTTCGACGCTGCCGAAATTATACTGTAACTGTAAAAGGAAGAAAGGATGTCTCATTGCATTCGTACTTACCGTAAATATTATTTACATTTTGTTTACATGGTCATAATTTGTTTAATTTGCACCGGCGCCACTGTCACCTGTGAAACATGAGATACACAATTAGATATCGCATTAGTGCGATAAAGACGGGTGGCAACCGTGAGCGGGCACTTGGAATGGCGAACAATTTGAAACAACTATTTATCTCTTTCTAACAATAGCGTTCGCTACGGATTGCCGTCTTAGTCTGTAGAAATATGGTAACCTAGCAACTGTCAGTAATTGGCGAGGGGTTTAAAGGCACTTAGTATGAGCATGATGTATCTAAATATAAAATAACATTGATAATAATGTTTTTTTTCGATCACTCTAAAAAATTCAGCTCTTTGGGAATTTTCCCTACTTTTTCCAAAAAAATAAATGTCTATTCACTCTCCGGTTCTCCTAACAAGTGTTGACAAAAAACGTTAGTAATATTAATAAGAGAGAATAGATTAATAACGTGCTTTTCATACTGTCAGGTAAATAAATATGTCCTTTTCTTTCATATGACAAAATAAATAAAGGATAACTATGAACTAGGTATATAATTTTATCAAGGGATAGAAAAAAAATTGTTTCTCATATAGACGCTTATCGTCGGCGATACCGCAAGACCGAGTAACTGACAAATTTATGATAGATCAAAATAAACCTTATTGTCTTATCATAACGGTGCATTTTGCTCCTTATTTAATATGTTACTTTGCCGTGTGGTTGCCGGCTTAGAATAGTGCCACTCCATGTCTTCCCGTGGATGTCGTAAGAGGCGACTAAGGGAATAAAGGCTGGTAGTACTGTTAGGCGATGGGCTTGCCACCTGTCACTAATACGCTGGGAAACATCTTAGCCTACTTGTGCAAAATGTGGTTACAGAATCATCAAGAAGTTTCAAGACTTGTTGGTAATTCTTTAGCTCTGCCTACCCCACTCTGGGAATGAAGGCGTGAGTTTATGTATGTATGTATGTTTAATATGTTACTTACGCGGTTTTGCAGTTTCACCGACGTTATATCTTTCTTAACTTTTTTACCTACAATGCTTTTTGTGAAGGCCTAAGTATTATTAAGATCTCATAAAATAAGTTAATAATTAGTACTTAGTAGAGTGTATTTATTTATGCATCTGTTTTCAAAGCTCTTTCATGTTACGGTCTGGGCACGATGTGTGGTAGCGGCGAGCGGCGAGCGGCGAGAACAAATGCATAGAGGTATATGAAGCACGCCACACACGCGTTAAAAAAAGCTGGAATTGGACAGTGGCGACCGCACACGTAGGAATAAATTAAGTACTTAATTAATTACTGCGCCGAGCGTCCAGTGGCGCCCTCATTACTATTATTGTATTAATTAGGTAAATGCGGGGAATCAAATTAATATGGCCCTGTACTCCTTTGTGAGCAGACAGGGCGTTTCACAAAAAGCCCGGCTGGCTGTTCACAATGGAGTGCTGGCCCCTACCCTGATGTATGGTAGTGAATGTTGGGTGTGGCAGGACAAGCATGTAAGTCGTGTAAATGCAGTTGAAATGCGCTCTTTGCGTAGTATGTGTGGTGTGAAACTGATTGACAGAGTTAGAAATGAAAAAATCAGAGATAAATGTGGAATAAAAGAAGATGTAGTGACTAAGATTGAAAAGGGCATGCTTCGATGGTTCGGTCATTTGGAAAGGATGGATGACGGAAGATTGACGAAAGAGATATACAGATCGAAAGTGTGTGGAAGGGTCGGAAGGGGCCGCCCTAGGCGTAATTTTTCGAATCAAATCGGAGAAATACTGGAAAAGGGCCGAATCTTAAGTACCCGAAACCGACGTGCGTGCATGACTCGATGTATGAATGTTGAAGAAGAGAAGGAAATTTGTCAAGATCGTAGCAGGTGGAAAGAAGTGGTCTCTGCCTACCCGTCATACATACTAAGAAAAGAAAGGACATATTAAGACAGGGCCAGGTCTGGAGAGCCTAAACCGACCCACGTGTATGAAAAGACTTATGAGTGTGGAGGAGGCGAGGGAGGTTTGTCAAGATCGTAGCAGGTGAAAAGAAGTGGTCTCTGCCTACCTCTCTGGGAAACAGGCGTGATTTTATGTAGGTATGTATGTATGTATGTATAAAACTAAAGTCTGCCCTCCTAAGCAAATAAGCGGTATCCCGAAATCAATAACCAAAGCAGTTTGAGTTCTCTCCTCTTAGTAATAAGGTTGATATTGCTAAAGGAATTTTATCTGACATACTGCGTGTTAGCTTAGGAGGGCAGAAGTATTGTCTTGAAATCGAAGGATGGTTTTTTGTTCTGCAAATGAATACACAATGTATAATATATAGTGGTCAGTACAGTAGGGTACCTTTCCTTGTTAGAATGAAAAAAAAAAACGGATACGTACAGACCTACTCACGCCTTCATTCCCAGAGTGGGATAGGCAGAGCTAAAGAATTACCAAAAAGTCTTAAAACTTCTTGATAATTCTATAACCACATTTTGCACAAGTAGGCTAATAATGTTTCCCAGTGAATTAGTGACAGGTGGCAAGCCCATCGCCTAACAGTACTGCAAGCCTTTATTCCCTTAGTCGCCTCTTACGACATCCACAGGAAGACATGGAGTGGCACTATTCTAACCCGGCAACCACACGTACCTACAGACCTAGTTCTTTATAATAGCTACAACATATTCAAAAATCGTGGAAATCGGACTAGATTTAGGGGGTGAGAAACTAACGGCCGTAGCTAAATTAGTATGGAAAAATTTGACAGCTACGCGATTTTAACGACTCTTCACAATCCTCAAGCTATTGTGGAGATTTTTATGCATTGTTTCTCCTTTCGCCGCCAGAGCTGTGTGTAGTGAAATGTGCTTAAATAAAATAACACTGAAACTGTCAAGTCCATTTTTATGATAAGTTAATGTTATGAATAACTTAGAATTGCTTAAATAACGCAATGTTTAGATGTCCATTAATTGTAAGTGTTGGTGAGCAATGTGGGGTCATAATTATTTAACAAAAATGTTTTTGCGGAGCCGCAGAATTAAAGTTTGATTCTCTACCTGAATACTTCGACATATTTTTTTTACTATACCAAGAACTTCGCAGGGTCACTATCAATAACAACAAAAAGCAAGCTTCAAAAAACCCGATTGTTTATTAATTTAAACTTTATTGCACAATACAAATGTAAAAAGTACAAATGGCGGACTTAATGCCTAAAGGCATTTTCTACCAGTCAACCTCATCGTTAACAGAATACATGGTGCAAACAGTGTTGAAAATACTTGTTTACTTGTGGGAGGACCTTGTGCAGGGTCCGTCCGGGTTGGCACCACCATCTTATCCATTAACCTACCGCCAAGCAGCAGTGTTTGCATTGTTGTGTTCCGGTTTGGGGATAAGACAGCCGGTGAAATGACTAGCATAGAGGCATTCCATCTTAGTCCTCAGGGATGGCAACGCATTTGCAGTCTTAGGATTGCGGTCTTGTGAATGCGAATGTCTATGGGTCACAGTTTCCACTTACCATCAGGTGGCCTGTGTGCTCGGTTGCCTCCCAATGCCATAAAAAAATTAAAAATACCTACTTGATACTAAAATGTATAAAATACATAAATAATAATATGTTCATATAAAACATACATAATTAATACATACGAAAACAATATGTGATGAAGATTATGACACCTTACTCAAGTTCTTGCTTGAATTGCCCATCCAACTTTAAATCGTTATAAATCATAAATGATCGTTCAAAATGAAAAATGATCAAATGAACCTAAAGATGTTTTTTAAATACCTATTCGATGATACCCCACTTGTCATAGTTCGTCGACTTTATTTTTTATCTTATTGACAATATGGCGTCTAGTGGCCGCCATATTGAATTTTAATTACTGTCACATCTTTCGTGACACTCACAAGATTAACACAAATCGATTGACATAAGAATCATCAAAATCGTGCCACGTCTTTTGTTTATAGAACGCCACAAAGGAACAAACATACATATACTACTCAAAACAAAATAGGGGCCACGGTATATTCTGCATACAAAAGAACTGTTTTCGGAGAAGGATTATTATAACAAATTTTAACCTGTAATTTTTGAATTTAGTATCATTCGAAAGCTGCAATGTTCAACTTACAAGTTGTGTTTTCAAATTTGTTGTCAATTGTTTTGTTTTTACCGTGCGTGTGGTTTTTTAAATCAATTTTCAAATTTGCAACTCTTTTAAAAACCACACGCACGGTAAAAACAAAACAACTGACAAAAAAAATTAAAGCACAACTTGTAAGTTGAACATTGCTGCTTTCGAATGATACTAAATTCAAAAATTACAGGTTAAAATTTGTTATAATAATCCTTCTCCGAAAACAGTTCTTTTGTATGCAGAATATACCGTGGCCCCTATTTTGTATTGAGTAGTATATATAGGTTGGTAAACACGATACCCTCCTTTTTCCGCAGTCGGGTAAAAAAAACCCTAGTTTTTACCGCTTCAACCCCCGGGGACCTAATATGACTGCGTTTAACGCGTGACAAAATGTGGAATAAATCGTCATTTTCATTCAGTGACAGCGACGGATGATTAATCCACATTTTGTCTCGCGATAAACGTAACCATTCTAGGCCAGTAGGATTAATTTATTCTTAATTCCTATCTTTGATTTTAATCCCCTTTACTAAAGGAGGAGGTTATCTATTTTGATTTATGTCTCAAGTTAGTCTTTTTAAATAATTATCACCCCACATTAAGTTTTAGTATTAATAAAATATTAAGTAATAATAAATATGTTATGTGTATTCACCGCTAAGCATTTAAATTAAATAAGAAAATGATCTTGTAACAATCTATACTAAAGTTATTGATTTTATAAGTTTAATGGAAATTTTGTTACTATGCTAATTATGTAATTTTTCCGTACCTTGCCTATTGTTATTAATAAGTATAATAAATTATATTGCTATTAATAGAATAAAACCAAAGCGCACTAAATAAAGTTAAGTATTCATTGAAAATGTAATTTTAATATATTTTAGAAGGTAGATTTTCAAAAGAGTGTCGAAAAGCTCTTGTATGTTACTTAAGCATTTGCACCGAGCAAACGTCGACCGTCCAGTACATCCGGCGTGTGCTCGGCAACATCAACATCTCTGCCGTAAGGCACTTGCCCTACCGCCGGCGTGGAAGCGATTAACTATAGTATAGACTATTATACTACTACTATTTATATTGATGCAAACACGTCTTGTAATTGTTTATGTGCAATAAAGAGTTTACATACATACATATTATTTTCTCGCTCAAGAAACGAACAAATGATATAGATCCCGTGTCAATAAAAGAGACAGACATATTAATAGTTGATCGATGATTCTACTCGCATCTCGCATCTCGCTCATCGTCGGTGGTAGGACAAGGGGCTATTCCCAGTAGTCCGCAGTGCGAACTACTGGGAATAAAAATTCCCAGTTGTTCGCACTGCGGACAAATGGGAAAATCAAATTCCCAGTAGTTCGCACTGTTTAATTCAACATAACTGTGTTCTATTTCATATGGTATTATAGGAGCAGGAATATAAAAAAGTAATTTTAATTTAACACATTTATTTAAAATTAGACTGACAATTAAAAAAAAAACAATAAATGTTATATATACAGTGGTGGACATATAATTAGAAACAGTACATAAAACTTAGGTAAACACAGAATGAACTATCGTTATGAGTAAAAATTATAATGATTAAATCACTATTGACTATGCCAGAATATAGCCAATGAGTTAAAAAACTCATAAAATATTTAAAAAAGTAAATCTGTTCTATCTTTAATTATTAAAAGATTTTTAAAATCATGATAGTTGAATTTCTATTACTGGCCGCTTGGACAACTAATTAGAAACGGGATCCATGGTTCGTTCCATTTTTGAAAATAAAAAAAAAACTTCTTTTTAAGCTTTTTCTTTTGTTTCGGCGGCAATTAAACGTCAATTTGGAAAATTACGTGAATAATAAGTATTGGTAAAAATGGGTAAAAATAGGTAAAAATAAGAGTTGTGACGAGTCAACCAGGCAATTAATCGTTAAATTACATTTAGATCGAAAGTGGACTTATAGAAGAATTGCTAAACATCTAGAATGTTCTGTGAAGAAAGTTTTCAACGCTATTGCTCATTATAAAACTAACGGAACTACTAAAAGTGTTGTTAGAGAGGCTCGTCCAAGGAAAACATCTCCCCGGGAAGATTCGCAAATAATACGTGTAGCTAAACAAGACCCGTTCAAAGGCTCCAAAGAGATTAGGAATGAAGTTTTTTCACCTGATGACCCAAGGAACATTTCCTCGAAACTGGTACGCCGCAGATTAGTGGAAGCTAAATTGTTCGGGAGGGTTTCTCGAAAGGTACCGCTTCTTACCAAGCAACACCGAGAGAAGCGATTATTATTTGCAAAGAAATATCTTAACTGGACCGTACGAGAATGGAAAAAAGTGTTATTCTCGGATGAAACAAAAATAAATATGGTGAATTCAGCCGGCAAACGCTACGTTAGACGTCCAATAAACCATGCTTTTGATTATAAATACACGAGGAGTATAGTCAAACACGGCGGTGGTAATATTAAAGTATGGGGATGTTTTTCTGGTTGCGGAGTTGGACCCGTCCGTAAGATTGAAGGTATAATGGATCAATTTCAATACAAAAACATCTTAGAAGAGACAATGATTCCCTACACCGACGACCATTTGCCTGTGACCTGGATCTTTCAGCACGATAACGACCCAAAACACACGGCCCGCAGTGTTAAATCCTTTCTTAGTGAGCAACGTGTTACCATGTTAGACTGGCCCTGAAATAGTCCCGATTTAAATCCAATTGAAAATTTGTGGTACGTCGTTAAAAAAAAGTCTCCGTTAAACGTAATTCCAGTCAAAATGAACTTTACGAAGCCTTTGTTGAAGCATGGAACTCGATCCCACTCGATAAATGTATGAAATTACTTGAATCAATGCCACGTCGTTGCAGAGCCGTCATTAATAACAAAGGCTATGCAACTAAATATTAATTGTTAAGAAATTTAGTAAACCAAACATTATTTTACATAAATAATTTGAAATTGTTGATGTTGACACGTTAAAACTTTGATTTTTACCTCATTTCTTTAGTGTTTCTAATTACTTGTCCATGACGGATGGTACTGCAAATGTCGTTTAGTTGTTTGTACGTAACTAAATATCTAAATGGTAGTTGTAAACTCGGATATTTATTTGTTTTTTAATGAATTATAAGTTGTTGAACGTATTCTATGCATTTTGTTGTTTTATTTCCAAAAACAAAAGTTTTACGGCAATGTGCCTTGTATAATGTGAAATATGTCGCAAGTGTTTCTAATTATATGTCCACCACTGTATATAGAGTAAAAATGCTTTACTATGTTGATTTGTTAAAGTTTTCGTAAAATTAATGTTTTTTTTTAATTGTCAGTCTAATTTTAAATAAATGTGTTAAATTAAAATTACTTTTTTATATTTCTGCTCCTATAATACCATATGAAATAGAACACAGTTATGTTGAATTAAACAGTGCGAACTACTGGGAATTTGATTTTCCCATTTGTCCGCAGTGCGAACTACTGGGAATAAAAATTCCCAGTTGTTCGCACCACTTGGCGGAGGTGCGGACTAGTGGGATTTTTTATTCCCAGTAGTTCACACTGCGGACAAATGGGAAAATCAAATTCCCAGTAGTTCGCAGTGCGAACTACGGGGTGCGGACTACTGGGAATAGCCCAGGACAAGGCCTAATACCAAAGAACGCTGCTAACTTCAATGTAGGTACTGGTTAAAGCGTATAACAGTAGGGTGGAATTGCCGGTTCTGGCCCACTGTTTATTTGCGGTTGGTAAAATGTGTTGTGGTGATTAAATGTATGTGAGTTGTATGGGTGTGGTTGTAAGATAACGTTTTTCCAGCAGCATAAAGTGTTATTTTGGTAATTGTAAAATTAGTGAGTAGCCATAAACGTTATGTTATGTGTAATTTTGTTTGTTTTATTTCTAGCCCATTTGGGTATGTTCGGGTCCGGGGGCCGGGGCCGCCGCCGGTGCTTGTTGTTGTTAGGTGGTGGTGGTTGGTCGATGGTAAATAGGTGGTGGTCGATGGTAGGTGGTTATTGGTGGGTTGTGTGTGTGTTGAGCAAGTGACGTGGAAAATAAAAAAAACGTCTAATACTCCACTGATACTTTTTAACACGTTCATGGACGCGGATGCTATAGCAGTCGTGTATCATACCGGCTATAGCATGGGCGTCATAAATACGGGGGTCAAATTAAAATGGTTTTTTATTACTGTCCATGAACGTGTTAATCGGTTTTCTGTGAGTGGAAATGGAATAGATAGATTGTTTATATCATTTCCGTAATATGGCGAGGCTTTATTTGTCTCGTTATGCATTTCCCGCTGCTTCCTTAACCTCGTAAGGCCCAATGTACATAATCAAGGCAATTAAATTTGAACTGTGTATCAATAACAATAAGGTTTATTTTCCTATATTTATGAAATGAAAATGGCATTATCTGACAAACGTAAAATGAACTTTATTGACATGAAGGTTATACTCAAAGTCCAAAAATCTCTGTTTATAGTATGGTGGTATTTGTGCAGAATGTGGTTACAGAATTATCAACAAGTTTTTAAAGTTGTGGATAATTCTGTAGCTCTGCCTACCCCACTGGGATTACAGGCGTGAAGTTATGTATGTATGTATGTATGTAGTATGGTGGGTCTTACAAGGTTAAAGACATCACCTAGACCACCAAGGCTTGTACAAATTTGATAAGATTGATAAGTCAAAAAATAAAACTATGCAAAGAAATTAAATTTCAATTTATTCGAGATTACATAATTTCCGATGCGGCGACGCCGCTATTTCTATGTAATTAAATTAATTAATTAAACATTAAATTAAATTAATGTTGAACATATGTTTAACTAAACCCATATAACTCATTTGTTCTACAATTAAATCGAAAATATACATCATTTCTTTCTACAAGTGTTTTTTTATATGCCCGTATCATAACCAATTTAGTTTTTTTTTCAAATTGTTCACACACAATTCCGTGTTGGTTAAAAGGTTCATAACATCGTATAGTCGCGGTATGAAAAGGTTTTGTCACTTTTGGACCTTTAACAGCATTGAAATAAGAGTGATAGTCCATTTCATATCGCGTCCGTGCTTATGACGTTATACGACCCATTTAGAGCAAAACAGGACTAAAGTTAGGACTGCAATCATACATTATATTTGAGTATAATGAGCTATACTCCCTTTGTTTGGGTGCTTTAATAAAATGTAAAGAAACCAAACTGTTTCGACAAACTTATATCGAATTTCACGGCGATTAGTGTTAACAGCAGTATGAATTAACACTCGATTAACACTGATTAACATTTAACATCGAGTGAAATTGGTACTTAGTCGTATCAGAGTTTTGCTACTATTGGCTGATGGGTTATTTGCTTACATTTTGATAAACACCTAAACAAAATGGAGTATAGAGGTTAGTTCACTTGTGCTCGTATTGACTAACATATATAGTAATTTCTAGTAAACTCTGCATTGCCTCTTCATTCTTAGGGAGTACTTTGAATGTTTCCTCCAAATATAATATTATGTTGTCTAAATTCAAATAATCTAAATTCAAAAACAAAATTTACAAAATCAATATTTAAAGCCAAATACTTTTTACAAAGCCTTGTCCCTGTCTTTCTATCGTGTTATAATTGTAGAGAGAAAGGGATAGACAGTGTTTTGTCGTATTTAGTTTAGTAACCCAGTACATCTCACAGAGATAGTATTCACACCTTGTTTCTAAATAAATCTTTCTAGTAGTTGGCAAACTATACAGAATATATCATACAGTTTGATATCAAAAGCTCTGTTAACTTAGCTACTTAAATAAATGATAAAGGAAAAACCATGTGGCTCTTCGTTTAATCAACACTGTTCTAGTCACAAGTTGTTTACAATAATTTAAATACCTAATCAAACATAGTATAGTACCTTTACTTGATCTTAAATTGGTTAAAACGGGCATAAAATTGTACAAAATTCATATAAATCAAAATGCTTTGCTAAGTTTAATAAATCTAATGTTTTATAGCAATTCTTATAAAATCTACGCCTCAGCTACCTTACATTTAGCGCTGCTGCGCCGTCTCATGCAAAATTACGCTATAATTCAATAGTAATAAGAGCTTAATCACAATTAGCGTGGTAATAACGGGGCTTCCAAACGCGCCATATTTGCACGCCAATGTGTGACCAGTAACTATGCGTCTTGCTCTAACATACGAAGTAATAGCGTCGGTGAAACTGCAAAACGGCGTAAGTAACATTTTAAATAAGAAGCAAAATGCACCTTTTAATTAAGACTGTAAAGTTCATTTTGCTCTATCATAAATTTGTTAGTTACGCGGTTTTACTTATAGTTACTGACCACACGTTGTCGTGAAAACTTGATCGTCAACCAACCTCCTAAATTCGGTTGTTGCTCAATGCTTATATTATATGTAATTTTGGGATATCGTTTCATACCCTAAGGTATAAGTGGGGAAAAAAACTAAATCCAAAACCCGGTAGAAGCTTGGCGAGGATCATTCGTTTTTTTCCAACTATTTGACATGCCGTCATGTGTCTTATTACTTATTACACTTTAGCCCATATTGTTTTGATATTTTAATTAAAAAATCATACTGTTGACGTTATGCCAGCTGTTACTGTCAAGTGAACAAAATATGTCGTCTACAATACGTCAGCGATATCGAAGCAAGATGAGCAACAATGTCGAATAATCTCTGAACAAATGTCAAATAAACACATTTGGGTCATACACACTCGCAAACACAAAAGTTGTCTCTCCTGCGGTCAATAGTTAAAGGCTTGTGCGCATATAAGTTACGTTTTTATTTGCTTGGAGTAAAGTAGACCTGACGGCGTTTGTGAAGATGTGGCTTCAGCCAGAAAATTAGACATTATAAACGTTAATTAGTTGTAGGTAATTCTGTACCTCTGCCTAACCCACTCTTGGATGACAGACGTGAAGGTATGTATGTATAAACGTAAACTTTGGGTATGTCCACCGTTTATTTTTATAACAATTACATTGAGATCTCGTTTATTAACAAGTATTTAGTCTGATAAGTTGGGATACGACATTTTAGTGATATAAATTAGTACAATAGTCAGCTTACACGCGAACCTGACGGCCTATCTGGCTATCTATTATTTTTTGTAAGAATCCAGCTCCTTTTGGCCTTCTACAATGTATGTTGCTAGTCACCTAAGGATAGGTTAACGTTTCACGAATCAGTAATTTATTAACCACTTTAAAGGAGTATTCCATAATTGTAAACACCGCAACAACCTGTAATGTTAGTTAACCCTTACATGGAAACCTTAGGATTCTTAGGACATTCAAATTACCTAACCCTAGTTTCTCTCGAGCTTGACTTCTGCTTTCGGATAATACAGCCTATCAAGACATTATAAGGAAATCCGAAACCATTGGAGATATGGGTCCCGTATGGGGTTTCTACAAAATAGTACCGATTAAATAATTAAAAATATATCCGTTGTCAATTTTACACAATTTGACCTAGTCCCAAACTAATTGGCTTGTGCTATGAGTACTAGACAATTTATTCGTTCTGATTTGATAAAGTTGCAACATGGGGCAATTTTGGAAAATGTCTCCAAAATCTTTTTACTAGTTGTTTATTTTGCTACCAAGATTTGGTAACAAAATTGAAAATTCCACTCATTTTTAGGAACATATCCTAAAATATCAAATACCCACTGAAAAAACAATAATCAACATTAGTCAACATCTCTCAAGGGTTAGCTGGAAGAGATTCCTTTAAAGGGATATGTCGCGCTTGAACATTATTTTTTTATCTTCATTGTATTGTACATAAATTTGGTCATGTCAAGCGTAACAAGCGCTATTCTATTTTATTTCTTTATGGGATATTTTTGTATTCTGTCAACTTCCACTGATCCTTTTTATCTTTAGCCAATTTCCAGTGATTCCATCGAGATTTGTAGAAATATATAGTGTTAAGTTAACACAAGCATATATACAAACATTGCTCATTTAAATAACTACATTTCTAGTAGTAAAAACAATCACCAAGGTTTTAGAGTTGCTGGTAATTCCGTAGCTCTGCCTACCCCACTTTGGGAATGAAGGCGCGAGTTTATGTATGTATGTAAAAACAATCCTACATTCCCTATGATTTCGGACTGCCTCATACCATCCCAGTAACGAAACGCTATGTATAAATCATGTCTTAATAGTAAGTATGCCCTAACTATTAACACAGATTCTAGCGATAACACTATTGCATTGCCATGACAATAGTTCACCATATTCATGACTTTCATTGTAATAAAAATATCGTCCTCTTCCTAATTGAAATCATCAATCTGTCCCTGAAACAGATCCTCGCATCTTACAGGCCCACAGTAAGAGATCATGACAAAATCTGACGTGGTCACCATTGGAACATACTCAATTGTAATATTCTCAAGTGGCAACCACCGTAACACGTTTTCAGGTAAAAATTGGTACATGTTGCCAATACCTTCAAACAGTACAATCATTTTTACCCAACTTGCCAAGGTACTTTAAACTCCTGTGGTAAAATCAAGGGGAAACGAATTTACCTATAACTCTGACACTTGAAACTGTGGCCAGATCTTTCATAAAGCCTACTGTGACATTTGACAGGTTAGAGAATGGTGTTCATTGCCTAGTTTATATTAAGCCCTGTGAAAGAGGAACTCGTCGACATTACAATGCTTTTCGATTGTGTCCCGTCACAGGTTGCAGACCTTGACAATCTTGATATGCAGTGCGGGGCACACAATTTTAGGCTAGTTGCCCTTCGGGCATGAGTGACACTTTGAATTGCCTCAACTCAGACTCAACTCAACTTTAGACTCAGGTTGGTTGTTTTCTATTTCTTAACTCTACTCACTTTGTCAACTTGATTAAAAACTGAGTCTAAATGTATTCCACGGTATATTAGTTTTGACAATAATAATATAAGAATAGTAATTTTACATTTATGCTACAAGTGTGAAAATTAGTTATTAATCGCGCATTTTCGCAAGATTAGCCATTTTTCAATGCATTTTGTTAGTAAATGATAAATATTACTATGTAAAACTATTTTTAACTCTGCCACACTCACTGGGACATACGACGAGCGTAGCGGAGCTTTTAATTGACCATGGTCACACTTGTGATATCTTGGTGTAACCATGTCTTCGTTTGGCTAGTATTTAAACCGCTAACTATTATCTGTTAGGTTTAAATTTTAACTCTGAATTCCGACACAGCCTTGAACATCTAGACTTTTAGGACATGACAATGCTAAAACGTGTATCATTGACATATTCTGCATCTCTCTTCGCCGGTATAAACTAATAATGGGCTTAAAAACCCTTCAGCGGCCCTATTATGTTCGTGTTTATGTCGTTAAAATATCTGTCACTTTTCCACTAGTATGTTAGTGCGAGAGTGACGGATGGTTTATCCAAAGCGACCATAATGAGGGCCCAGATAGGTATAGGTAATATCGAGATTTGATAAAATTATACTTATGATTCATATGGCTTTAAAATGTCAACCGGATCACGTGACTAACAGCCAATCAAAACTGTTTTGTCGAGCTTTGACTTATCTTATCAGCGCAGCTCTTCTTTTGGCTGGGGAATTATCACGTGATTTTTTGTTTACATTAAATGAGGTACCTAAATAAAATAAGTATAGTCCGTGAAATTGATAGATACTACGCTATTATGTTATTTTCTTACTAAATGACAATATTCCTCTTTAGAACCTTACTATCTGTCTAGTAAATTTATATAATAATGGACTTATCTAAGTTTTGTGTATTCAAACAAAATTGTGCAATATTCACTATACAGGTACAAGTAATTTTCATTTTATCAGCACAAACTATGAAATTGGAGCATTTCCTTAACTTACTACCCTCTGACGCTAAAAAGGGGTAAGTTTAACGTGTGTATCTGTCTGTCCTAGGCACCGTAGCTTCTGAATCGATGAACCGATACAGACCATTTTTTATTTTAAAGAAAGCTAATTTAATGGAGATTATTCTGCGCTAGGTTTCCTAAAAATCGGTTGACACAATAAAAACATCGACCATCTTGTTATCGATAAGTCCACTTCAATGTCATCGAGCTATTTTCATTGAAGTATGTGCCTAAAATATTAATACATTGAAAGTTTTGTTATTAACTTATTCTTCTTATCTTACTTTTTAAAACACACCACATTGTTAATATGACATAATGATTGTATTTTTTTCCTTATTGAAATGATTTTGCTATTTTCTTATTAGGCACTTCAATGAGGTTTAATTTTGATTATTTTCTTAATAACTATATTATAATGATGTACAATTATTTCCTCTATGACGTTGAAGTAGTGGTTATCGATAGCAGGATTGTCGATGTTTTTACTGTGTCAAGCACTAACAACACGTCGTTCGTGCTAGGAAAATCTCTAGGTCTAGATATCACTGATATCAGCTTTTAAAGGTGTTTCCATTATATGTAATTAATACTTTAACAAGTCGCTCCAAAAAAATTCAAGTCTAGCCAATCATGAACCTGTGACCCGCAGGTCTGAATTATCATTACTTATTATCAGCTTTTAAAGGAATTTCCATTATATGTAATTAATACTTTAACAAGTCGCTCCAAAAATTTTCAAGTCTAGCCAATCATGAACCTGTGACCCGCAGGTCTGAATTATCATTACTTATCCTATCATACCGTAAAAAAATTCATAGTAGCTCATTAGTCAAATTTTCCCATAATTGGGCCATTCTTAATTACCTAACTAACAATATTAAGGACTCCCTTGGCCCACAAAATCTAACACCACTCAATCCAGTGACAAATTAACGTAGGGATCAACTCTGATATAACGTAAATTTGTAAGATGCCACGCCATTTAAGTTATCTATTTATTTTTAGATTCCCCAACAGATGAATCAGCAATTGCTTTGGAAAATAGACTCACTGTTGTTGTAACTTCCAAGCTTGACATTGACAGAATTGTCCCACTGCAAGACTGCAAATCCGTTGCCAACCCTGAGGACTAAGACGGCATGCCTCTATGCTAGTAATTGGACCGGTTGTCTTAGCCCCACACCGAAAATGCTAACAGTCCATTTGGTGGTAGAAGAAGATCAGACAGACCCAGTACGAGCTCCTACCACCATGATAAGTCTCATTAAATATTAGTTTAATGTGTCGTAAACACTGAAAACTTTTGTATTCAACATTTATCAGTTTTATCACATCAAAGGAACTAATTGCTATATGTAGCAATATTTGACATCATATATTGTCATTTGGCGAGACATAAATAGCGGCTTGAGACTTGGATGCAGCCGCAAGTTGGTTCCGAAAAAAACCAGTTTCATTATTATTTACAACTATAATTTGGATTTATTTCGGCTCGATTCTGTCTAGTTCAACTAAATTCTTCAAATTTTTATTTAAAACCAGTTTTTCCAATCCTTAAATCATATTTTAAGAGCCATAATTCATAGGATTGAACTATAGAAATGGCTCTTACACATAATAACACTTTTTGATATATGTATTATTTCTCCTTTCACCGATGGACCTAATTATTTTACATTTCTTATAAATGCACCATTCTAACTTACATAAAAAAACTATGACTAATTTAAATTTAAATAAACTTCTAGATTATCAACTAAATACTCGAATTTAATTGTAATTATTATGCATTTAATTAGCTATATGAACTATTTTATATGAGCACAGTCCAGAGCACTAGTAATTCTTATTTTGTAATTAGTCTAGGAAATCTAGGAATC
Organism: Acleris emargana; assembly: GCA_927399475.2. Classification (NCBI taxonomy): domain Eukaryota; kingdom Metazoa; phylum Arthropoda; class Insecta; order Lepidoptera; family Tortricidae; genus Acleris; species Acleris emargana. Next base: position 2,355,857 of record OV656863.1, on the reverse strand, counting down.
ATAAACTATCACATAAATAAGACAGTTAAAATAACAAGAACCTTCCGGAATCAATAAAAAAAGCATGTTTTCAACCTGGAATAAACTGAGCTACTAATTGTATTGTGTTTACCATTTTCAGGTAAAAATGACATGCTTGTTTTTGGTAGTATTAACCTTTAGGAAACCAAGTCAAAACATAGACATCACACATGTGACATCTAAAGACAGCTCAAAAGCAGCGGAATATAAACCTTAACACCATACATATTAAATGTAAAATTAAAGTTTTTTTCTTGATATAATTATGGCTATTATACAGTACTTAGTACGAATTGTACCAGGTGCCAAGGTTAGCAGATATTTTCCTTTTGCGTTCTCAAGTTTATTGGGGTTGAAAAGGGCAATACTAACAAAAAAAAAAAAGCAGGTATACATAGTTAATACCGGTTTATAATAAACAATATCATAAAAGATAAGGTGGCATTCAATCTGTTTGTAACAATGGCTCCAGAACGAATTTCAAGGCAGTTTTATAAATTAAAAAAAAAACAAAGTTTCTATTCAGATAAATAATCTGATTTGATTTAGAACATTCTAAAATTCTATCTAATTCTTGTCATGTATGGGGAGGTACTGTTTGAAATTGAGCAAATAATATACATATAAATAAAAATAAATCTATACTGGTTTGCATCACTACTTGGACATTAGTATGTAACAATAAAATATACTTGCATTTGGGCGTGATTAAGATTAGACTTTAATGCTAATAATGTCCTTTCCTATTTCTAGCAAAAGACAATGTGAAAATGTTGAAAATCTTCATTCCCTTAAGATAAAACAATGCATAATCTAGTTGTTACGTACCTATTGCGTATTCCAATGCAGGATAACACGTAAACTAGTCACTTTTATAGCACTTAAAATTTCACTACACATAAACCTAAAGAAATCCACATGTGGTCACAGTTACTAACTACTGTAATCTTTGTCACACCGATCATCGTGATCCCAATATTTCTGACTCCTTGGGACGTCAGACACATGTCTCCTAGGTGGAGTCTTCGCCCTGGTAATTACTCCGCTGTCATTCTCAGCACTATTACGTCGAAATCTCCCAGGGACTTTATCACGGGAGCTCCTCGAAGTAGACCTAAATGTTTCCTCCTTAGTGTCCGTTTCTTTTTCATCGTCAACATTGTCTTTAGAGCGTTGTCTGGTCCAGTTCCGTTGACGATTTTTATTAGGATCCTCGGGTTCTTTCTCCTTTCTCCAGTTCTCTACAGGCCTTCTGCTGCTGTTTTTCTGAACCTCGTTGTTTACTCGTTCAGCAGCCGGTCTGTCGTTCTGAAACTGTTGAACGAAGCCGTCTCCTTGGGAATTGAAGTTAGTATTTGGCGGGTAAGAGTTCTGAATGTATGCTCCATCACCTTGCTGCAAATAATTAGGGAAGTTCTCTGTAAAGCTGTTAAATCTGTTAACGTTTGGAGGCGGGTAGTCTGGTACTGTCACTGGATAAGTCTGTTGCAAATTAGGAGGTAACACCGTAGGATTAAAAACGGGCGGATCTTCTTCTTTTTTTTCCTCGTCTTGCCTCCAAGAGTTCAAATCATATCTCTTACTGAGACTGTTTTTAGTCGTCCACGTGTCAAAGCTATCTTGGCTCACAGACAAAGCCTGCTCCTGTCTTAATAATCCAGCCCCAGCTCCCAAGATAGGTCTCAGTTTAGGCTTCATTTCCCCGTCATCCGTAAGACTTATTTGAGATATATTAAGTGCTACTTTCTCGCTTAAATCTGCGCTAATGTCAGAACGGTTAAAGTCCTCTTTTTCTGGACTTTTCTTCCACGACCCGTAGCTGACTTCACTGTAGGTCTCCTCTGAAGCTAGGTCTAGATGGGCAGCGTAGAACTGCTGTAGTGTGTTGGGTAGGGGTAGGAACTTGTTGAGGCACAGGTCCGCAGATAGTAGCAGCCAGATGATGCTTATCGGTGGGGGAGCGAGCAAGCGCAGGCGGATAGAGATGGACAGCTCGTCCAGTTCTTGAGAGAGGACTGAGAGAAGTTCTCGGCCGTTTTGCATCAACTGGAAATAACCATTTGCGTTAAATAGTGCATTGTTGAGGCTGGAAAGTAGGATTTCTCTCATTTTTTCCAAACTATATTTTACAATCTATAGGGTGATCAATTTGTAGGCCTCCAACAAGATGGAGCGACGACCTTGTAAGGATCGCGGAAACGCGGTGGATGCGAAAAGCACAAGACCGGTCTGAGTGGAGAGCCTTGGGGGAGGCCTATGTCCAGCAATGATGATGATGATGATGAGGGTGATCAATCCAAATAGGTCATAATGGAGAATTTGAAAACGAAGAGTTTTCGACATGCATTATTTTTGAATACGCCAATATCTTATAAATTTAACTAGGATAAAGAATGAATATCGGGGGACTATGCAGACCAATTGACCTCGTTCCAAACTAAGCTCTAGGCTTGTACTATGGGTAACAATATAAATACTTATAATATCTGCCCTTACCGGGATTTGAACCCAGGACCAATAGCTCCGTAGGCAGGGAGACTACCAGGTAGGCCAGCTCGTCGTCAATAAGATATTTACCTGTGTAGCAAGACTGCGATGGGCGCGAATGTCGTCGCTGGCAAGTAGAGCCTTCATGTATTGTAGAAGCGGCCCCGCGAGGATGTGGACCTTATTGCCGTTGCATAGGCGCGCTTCTGCAATGGCAACGATATAACACTTATAATTCATATAAATTTTACTGACGAAAATGAAACAAAATGGACATATACGGTCACGATATTTAGTTTCAAGTTAATTATTTTCAACATTTCCTTTTATACGTTACCTAAAATGTATACAGCAGGGTGGAAATAATTAACGCCTGAAGGACGGCAACTATCTTACATATTGGAAATAGCAAATTCTCCGCAAAGGAAACTTACTTTTATTTTTGAAAACAATTCGTTGCTTAAATACAAAAGCGACACAAAACAAAATGTGTTTGTGTTGCATTTAAATTCGGAATGCTTTATACTTAAAGTTTTAAATCAAACTATATTTGTTTTTGATTTGTGGCGCTTTTGTATTTAAGCAGCGAATTATTAGGGCGGATTTCTGGAACGTTGTACACCGTAAAATAGCGTGTCCTACGACTTCTAACTCGTTTACCACAGAGGCATCGATTTATAACATCATATTTTTGGTACCTATCGATTAAGTAACTAATAACCTGTTGACTATCTATATTAAAAATAACTATAAACCTAAACCGACTGAAAAATTACAGTAAAACAAAATATTGGGAGCGAAATTTCATGTGTCCACACCCCTTACGCAAAGTTTGAAGTGAAATTTTATATTGTTGTCCCACTCTTTGATACCTTCTGGTTTAATTTTGTAAAAAGTCATATATTCAAAATATTGAAACCAACCGAAAGACAAGACATTTAGAGCTCAAAACATTATAAAACCTACAAAATTTGCAAGTCTTAAAATATGTTCCTGAAGAAATTACGCAACACGTCACGACGATTATTGTCAAGATTCAATGTCAAAACTACCAAAGTTAGATTTTAATTTGATAAATGGCAACATTTTTTACCCTAAACAGCCGTTAAAATTTGGTTTGCCAGATTAGTTATAAGCAGGGATCGGAAATTCGGATCGATATTTACCTAAAGTTGGCAAAATCCCGGAAAAAGATAGGTAAACATGGCGTCGGTTTCTTAAAAATATTATTTTAATATTATAAGTTCCGGGATTCTGGGATTCAACAAAACGTTAATATAATAGTTACTTTACATGTAGGATAAAACATTCATTTTTGCTCCTATTAATTCGTTAGGTTAATGAGTAACAGGTAAATTAAATAATATTTGGTAAATCTATACATGAAAAATAACTTCAAACAGTTAATATATATAATTGATTATGAATTAATGCCGGTGCAATTTATTATTTTGAAATCCCAGAAATTTTAGTAATGAATTCTATGATTGAGTCCGCCTCCATACAACTGAACAACAAAGCCGGTGCGAAAGTATAGGTAAATATCGATCCGAATTTCCGATCCCTGGTCATAATGATGGCACCCCCTGCACATGAAGAAATCGTCGGTGATATTGCAAAACCGCGTAACTAACAAAGTCATGATAGAGCAAAATAAACCTTACTATCTTATTAAAAAGGTGCATTTTGCTCCTAATTTAAAATGTTACTTACGCGGTTTTGCAGTTTCACCGACGAAATGAGTTGCTTTACTTTACTGCAGTAGTTTGCTATTATAATAGAATAACAAACTAACCAATTAAATTAAATTACCTGCAAAATAATCCCCCATTAGGTTTGCGGCGTTGATGAGGAACAGTGGGTTGGCTCGCTCCAATACATCTAATTCTGTAAACAATCCAAAAATAACACTGAGTTTACATTTAATATTAAAATTTACATGTAACTTGTAAAAAAATTTTTTTTTTATATTCCTAGGTGTGCAGATAATATAGTACTTGTACTATATTATCTGCAGACCTAGGAATATACGGGGCCAAATTATATGACAGCTAGGGATTGCCTATATCGATAAACTCAATTATCGATGCTTTTCCCATGTTACTAGTGATTCAAGTTGTTTTTAAAAATATTTTATTATTGAAATGCAATTTTTTTGCTCCCAACCAATTTTGATCGTTTATTTTACCAATAGTAAATGGGACAGTCAATTTGAAATACACAATAAGGAAAAAATATACCTATGATGATGATGAGTGAAGGTTAAAAAATCCTTTTAAAATAAAGAATAACCAGAATTATGTTGCTATTTTGTTTCAATTGCATACTTTCAATAAAAAAATATTTTTACAAACAAAACTTGGAGCGATCACTAGTATGGGAAATGCATCGATAATTGAGTTTATCGATTTAGGCAATTCCTAGCTGTCATTAAATTTTTCCCCGTATATTCCTAGGTTACATTGTGGTTACACAGTTATCAACAAGTTTTTAGACTTGTTGGTAATTCTGTAGCTCTGCCTACCCCACTCTGGGAATGAAGGCGTGAAGGTATGTATGTATGTATGTATTCGTAGGTCTGATTATCAGTAACGCAGGGGACACGTTTGAAGAACACCGGTAACGCAGAGGAAAGGTTTCTATTTCTATGTGCCTTTGTATATGTCGGGGAAGGTACAGGGATGGCATCTTCATCAAACATCGTAATGGGCGAGATCGGGAGATCGTGTAATGAGACAACGAAGTTAATCAAATCCACACTTTTCTTCCGGTAACACTTATCAGCAGACATAGGAATATTTGGGGCAAAATTAAATGACAGCTAGGGATTGACTATATCGATAAACTAAATTATCGATGCTTTTCCCATATACTAGTGGTCGCTCCAAGTTTTGTTTGTATTTTTTTTTTCATTAAAAGTATGAAAATAAAACAAAATAGAAACCAAATGGTTATATTTTATATTTTTGGATTTTTACTCATAATCGTCATACTTTTTTCCTCATTGTGTATTTCAGAATTACTGTCCCATTGACTATTGTTAAAGTAAACAATCAGAATATGTTCCAAATTTTCAAGCGTTAATTTTCTCCGTCTCGATTGATGAATCCATTTCAGGTAGCTAAAAGCCTTTTGAATGTCTGTGGAAGTGGTAGGGGTAAAACCTAATTGAAAAATACACACTTACAAACAAAACTTGGAGCGACCACTAGTATATGGAAAAGCATCGATAATTTAGTTTATCGATATAGGCAATCCTGTCATTTAATTTTGCCTCAAATATTCCTATGTCTGCTTATCAGTAAGTATAGGGTAGCGTGGACAGTTCCGAGGTCGGACCAATACGTGCAGTCTCTAGTGCAGCCAGCAAGAGAAAGCCGCCCGTCTCGGCCCCACCTGGCTCCGTCCTAGCGCACGATGTCTGGTTAACCAGTTCGACATGACGTCACCGAGGGATCAGCTAATCGTAAACAACCACGCGCTGCGCTACCGTCGAGTGTCCGTACTCATGACGTCCTGTCTCCGACATATAAATACAGTCAGTTAGAGTGCGACTCACTAGAGAAGGTCCCCTGCATGACGACGTTGAGCAGCGCGCCGCGCAGCAGCTGCTGGCGCTGCTGGCGCGTGAAGGAGGCGCCCACGGCTGCCAGCTTGCGCGACGTCACCGAGCTCAGCAGGGCCGCGGCGCGGAACGCTGCGAACGCTTGGCTGGAAAGTCAATTCACATGCTGCTGAAGGAGGTGAACTATTAGGGTCTCCCCAGACCTACATGCATACATACGAGGGCAGAGTGAGAAGTCTGGTAAAAATCATATTAAAGGTATTTTCTTCACAAATTCATTAATGTCAATTTGTAATGCAGCCTTTTTGGAGGTAAATCGTATATTTTCAGCCAGTTCACACGACTAGTTTTTTTTTTACAGCTATGAAAAAGAAACAATGACTTCGGTGTTTGCAAACATGGAGAAGAGTGAGTTTCGTGTTCATTATTTTTTGCGAAAAAAAACCATTACGGATACAAAAAAAAAGTTAGACAAATATTACGGAAACTCTGCTCCATCGATTAAAATGATCCACAAGTGGTTTACGGATTTTCGTTGTGGCCGTACAAGCACTGCTGACGCCGACCGACCCGGACTCCCAGTTGAGGTCACTACACCAGAGATGATCACCAAAATCCATGACATCGTATTGACCGACCGAAGAATAAAGGTCCGTGAGATAGCTGATATTGTGAACGGGTTCGTAATATCCTTCACACTTATTTGGATATGAAGAAGCTCTCCGCCCGTTGGGTGCCGCGATTGCTCACAGTAGATCAAAAACGCACTAGGGTGACCCTGTCAGAGGCATATTTGGCGAAGTTTAGGTGTAATGAAAAGGACTTCTTGCGTCGTTTCATAACTGTTGACGAAACCTGGATTCATCATCATACACCAGAAACCAAGGAGCAGTCAAAACAATGGATTGCTTCAGGTGAACCTGCACCAAAGAAGGCCAAAGCAGTTTTATCGGCGAATAAAGTTATGGCTACTGTCTTCTGGGATGCTCGTGGTGTAATATATGTTGATTACCTTCAGAAAGGTAAAACGATTAACGGCGAATATTATGCCAACTTGTTACAGCGATTTCATAAAGTTTTAATGGAAAATCGACCCCATTTGGCGAAAAAGAAAATCATTTTTCACCAAGACAACGCACGGGTCCACACTTGTGCAGTTGCTATGGCTAAAATCCACGAGTTGCGTTACGAATTGCTCCCGCATCCGCCTTATTCTCCAGATTTAGCCCCCTGCGACGATTTTCTTTTCCCAAACTTAAAGAAATGGCTTGGTGGAAAAAGATTTGGTTCCAACGAAGAAATCATCGCAGAAACCAATGCGTATTTTGAAGGGTTGGAGAAATCGTACTATACGGAGGGAATCGAAAAGCTAGAAAAGCGATGGACCAAGTGTATTGAGTTACATGGGGACTACGTTGAAAAATAAATATTTACTTGGACCAAAAAAAAAAAATGTTTTATTTTTTCCAGACTTCACTCTGCCCTCGTACCTTCACGCCTTCATTCCCAGAGTGGGGTAGGCTGAGCTACAGAATTACCAACAACTCCAAAAACTTGTTGATAACTCTGTAACCTCAATTTGCACAATTAGGCTAAGATGTTTAACAGCGCCCCAGCTTGAGCCGGTGAGAAAAAGTTTAACGTCCATGCAATAAGAGCGAAAACGTCGTCGTTCCGTTCGCAACGCCAAGCCGAGACGAGCCGAGCGGAGCGACGTCCTTTTCGCTCTTATTGCGTTGACATAAAGCTTTTTCCGTACGCGATTTGCCGAAACGGCGTCGACTGGTTTGGGGAGACCCTTAATATCAGCTAAGAATAATCCTGATTAAATTTGGTTTTAATAATAGGAGTTACCAGCCTCAGATGTACGCACAGACACCTAGGGACATTTTTTTATAAAAAGTGGGATTAAAAGGGGATAAGCGTTGGTTGCTTAGTGGCTTGGCTTGACTCGACTCGTGATCGGTAGGTGAGCATTTCTAAAAGGGTGTAACTACATCAATGTTTTTTTTTTCGTATTACGTTACCGATATTTTCATTAATTATTTCTATTACGCGTATATTTTCTTAAGGAAACAGGACGACATTAAATAATAGTGTAAACTTACATATTTTTAGGTATGTGTTATCGGAAATAAAGTATTATTTTATTCTTTCTCAATAATTAAAAATATGATACACATTTTAATTATAATTATAGAAAAACGTAGTAACGAAATAGGAAAATTAACGACTGTTGAAAAACGTGTTAATTGATATACAGATTAGAAATTCTCAGGTATCTAGTATGATACCCTGAGACTTGTCAATCATAATTATAAAAACACAACCAAACAAAATAGGTAGTAACAAAATAGAAAAATATGTCTTAATTAATATGTATAAACCTTTTTAGAAATGCTCAAGTATCAAGTTCCATACTCAGTGCTTTATGTAGTAACACTAGTAACCTATGCTCTTACGGCGACACCCTCGTAATCTTGACCAGGAAGGGGAAAGCATATTTCGCTAGCTGAATGTGTACGAGAGGTATTAATTTGCATAAATATTCTACAGGATCGAATTCTATCCAAGGGGGCAAACTAAGTAATATAAGATTATTTATTGATTCCGGTAACGTACGGAAAGGAAAGATGGCCGATTGAAACAATTACCATTTATGACCTTTTATTCATAATCTTTACTGACTATCTCACTCACATGACACTGGCGAAATCACTGTGGAACCGAAGTGGATCGCCATAAACAAAAAAGAAGAATTATTTATAGATAAAAAAAAAAAAGATATTAAGTGTGCTCGCGACTCCGTCCGAGTAGAAGTCGTTTATAGAATAGAATATAATAACTTTAGACACCAATATTCATATTTACTAATACATTACAGACTAACATACATCATACAAAAATAACTACAGCATACTAAAGTACAACTACTAAAATTAACCAACTAATACACTTTCGAAATGTCAGCTAGCAGATCGCCGAAATACCGACACCCCTCGGCCAGAATTCCTCCATTAAAACCAGGCAAGAGCATATCGGACCATGCTCAGTGTAGGGTTCCGAAGCCGTTACTACAAACAAATTACACCTCGCGACAAACTTAACTTTGCCATTGGAAAACTGTTATCCCCATATATCGACATAGGTCGCGGTCAGTTTACCAACACCACAAATAAGTTTTCGGTAGGTTTAAACATTTAAACCGATTGTAAGTCAAGAACCACTGAAGTCTACTTAGTAGTGATAGTTTTCCTATTAAATTCATTATATGTGTGCTTTAATTTCAGATATTTTTCAGAATTTTAGTATTAGTAGTTTTGGCTGTAGATGGGGGACACTTGAATCTAACAAAAATTTGCGCTGCAAAGCTTAATATTTTATAAACGGATCCCTGAATCGAAAAATTGTAGACTGCGGACGGACGGACATGGCGAAACTATAAAGCTTCCTAGTTTGACAGAACCCTAAAAAGGTCGACAGATCTTTGATCGGTACTTATGTCCTTCCCGGGGTTCAAGCTTCATCCATAACCAATTTCGTCTATATCGGTTCAGCGGTTTAGACGTGCAAGCGTGACAGACAGAGTTACTTTCAAATTTATAATATTAGTATGGATTATAGTTTTAAAGTCTACAAGTCCCACAGCAGGACAAAGTCCTCCCTCTCTCTCTCTCTACCTTGGGCAGTCTGCTACCAGTCTTGATGGAAGGCATAAAGTTCATCTCACCAACTTTGCCTTGGTCTGCCTTGACACTGAAGTTTTCCAGTTTTTAGGGTTGTTGGTAATCTTTAGCTCTGCCTTTCCCACTCTGGGAATAAAGGCGTGAGTTTATGTATGTATTATGTAGGTAGGCCTCCAACAAGATGGAGTGACGACCTTGTAAGGATTGCGGGAACGCGGTGGATGCGAGAAGCACAAGACCGGTCTGAGTGGAGAGCCTTGGCCTTGGCCTATGTCCAGCAGTGGACGTCTTTCGGCTGACATGATGATGATGATGTAGTTCAATTTCTCCAGCATGCAACTGACTTAACTTAACTTAACAGCTTGCTAAGTTGTTAGGACTAAGCTATTTGAGTTTTGGGGCATTCGGAAAAGTCCAAAGTTTTGTTCCCCAAAACTGTTCTCTCAACTAATTTATCCCAATATTCACAAGCTTACATTTGTTCCTGAATCCATTAACTTTTCAAAATAAAGCAATAGAATAGGACCTACAGGTTAGGTTAGATTTATTTTATACAATCCTTGAAAATTAAACGGTTTCAGTTATAAATGCATTTCTTACATGATCTTAGCCTAATTCTGCAAAATGTGGTGTTACAGAATTATCAACAAGTTGTTAGAGTTGTAGGTAATTCTGTAGCTCTGCCTACCCCACTCTGGCAACGAAAGCGTGAGTTTATGTATGTCTGTATGTATGTTCTTACATGATAATTCGGACAAATACAACGGTTGAGGACGAAAATTCACCCTTGTCATAGGTAACAGAGTTTTGGAGATAAGACGAGGGAGATATAAAACTACTTACTGCAGCCTGGCTTCGTCCGGGCACAAGCTGGTCACTGTGGTCTCAAAGTTTTTGAGTTTCCTGTTGAATGCGATGCCGTCCTCTCCGGGGGAAAACTGTTCCAGCTGAAAATTACATTAGAGGACTGAGCAAAGTATCAAATAAAACGTATAGTATCAGATTCAATGGTATTATAGTGGTGGTAGGAGTACTGATGTTCCGTGGGAATATTCCCGGGAATGGGAATATTCCTATGGGGAATATTCCTTTATTCCCAGGAATATTCCCAAAACAGGGAATATTGCAATACAGATTGGGCAAATATTATTTTTATTAAACTTAGTTAATAATAAAGTACTCAGCAGAATTAAATGGCTTTTGCTAAAAACCTCGTTTTATACTACTAGATACACGTAATTCATGTTTTATATAATAAAATTTAAGCTTTGGTTTCGATCACAAAATCGTTTCTCTTTTTGCGATAGGTACCGTTTCTGAGTATTATGTTTCTGTTTCTTTCTTTCAATGGCCGTCTTCCTTCCTCTAAAAACATAAAACTCGTTGCACTTGTTCAGTCTTCTAACGTATCTGGTGCTATCAACACGTGCGTAAATGTGCTTGAGTCATGAGGCCGAAAAGTAGTGTTTGTACATTCCACTATTCTTACAGTTATCAATAAAGTCACGTTTTGTTGCAAATACTACAATACTGTGTTTTTATTTAAATACTGTGATTTTTAATGAAACTGTGATGATTTGTATAGTTATTGCTAATAAAAAAATACTTTTCAAAAAAATGTTTTATTCAACTTTCCTAGCAATTATGGGAATATTCCTGGGAACATTGGGAATATACCCCGGGAATATTGGGAATGTTCCCGGGAAAATTGGGAATTTACTTTCGCAAGTGAGTTACACTATTAATGTCTCGGTAAATAGTTCAATCAATAACGTCTTGATAAAATCCTCAATCACACAATATGTCAACCTATACACTTTCAAAATTCGCCAATGTTCCCTTTGTGTGGGAATATTCCTGGGAATATTCCCACCTAGGGAATATTCCCGGGAACGGCACATCACTAGGTAGGAGATTTGGGAATTTGTGCGGGGTCCGTCTGGATCGTTACCATATCGTCGGTGAAACTGCAAAACCGCGTAAGTAACATTTTAAATAAGAAGCGAAATTGAACTTTTTTAATAAGACCGTAAGGTTCATTTTGCTCTATCATAAATTTGTTAGATACCCGTTTTTGCAGTGTCATAGACGATATCTTACAATTAAAGTGTTCGAATTGCTGTACCAGCGTAGAGGCAATTTTAAAATTTGTTGGTAATTCTTTAACTCTGCCTACCCCACTTTGGGAATGAAGGCGTGAGTTTATGTATGTATGTAAGTATGAAGAGGCAAGACAAGTCGATGGATGCGAGTAGCACAAATTTAACCGTCTTGGAGAACCTCGGAGAAGGCCTATTTGCAGCAGGTAGCCTTTTTTGTCTTGCGGAAGGCTAACGAGCACACAGGCTCCCTGATGATTAGTGGGATCTGTGATTCACAGGCATTTGCATTCTCAAGACTACAATGTTAAGACTTAGATTTTAAGACCGCAAATGTGTTGCCAACCTTGAGGTCTAAAATGGAATGCCTCTTAAGCTAGTTGTCCCGGTTAACCTGAAAACCGGTTTTCGTGTCGCCACACCGGGACACAGCAATGCAAAGACTGCTGAATGGTAGTAGGTTAAAGGATTAGTTGGTGGTAGCGATGCGGACTGCCTATGTGCAGCAGTGGACGTCTATCGGCTGAAATGATGATGACGATGACTCACCAGTGCCAATAATGGAGTGTACTGTTCCTCAACATTGAGCAGCTCCTTGAGGGCGGCTTCATCCTCCCCGCTCACGTGGTACTTCACTTCAATCTTCTCCCTCTTCCTCTCCTCCTCCTTCTCTTCTTCCTTCTCCTGTTTCAGGTGAACCTCGGGCTTTATGTCTGCGAACATTCGGACTTTACATTGTTTTGATTATTTTAATGAATGAGGTGAAATAATGGTAAGATTTGTGATAAGAATTGTATGAGAGAATGAGATACAACACAATATGAGAGATAGAGAAGCGTCCAAATTAAGCTCTAGGCTTGTACAGTTGAAAGCATTAATATCTACACAGCCATCGCGTCAAATATGTATACATAGACCTTATTGTTAGTGGCATAGGGGCGTGAGATATTTTTGGCGTCTTGGGAACGTGAATATTTATGACTTATGAATGATAGGGTAGATAGAAAGGAGTTGTGGACGGTGCTGTCTATGTATGGAGTGAGCAGCAACCTGGTGCAGGCTTTGAGGTCCCTTTATGAGGGTTCCAAAGCCTGTGTCAGAATCAATGGCGCATACTCGGCCTGGTTTAACATCTCTAAAGGTGTTAGACAGGGCTGTGTTGCCTCACCATGGCTGTTCAATCTATTCATGGACAGTTGTATGTGGGATTTGAAAGGGTATGATAAGGGTTTGCGTGTGCAAGAGTTGCTAATCAAATGCCTCTTATATGCCGATGATCAAGTTATACTTGCCCCATCGGTACTTGAGTTGCAGGAGATGGTGACAGTGATGAATGAGGGATTTAAGCAAAAGGGGATGAAAGTAAATGTTACCAAGACCAAGGTCATGGTGATAGAGAAGGATGAGGAGATGACTGAGTGCGTGATAAATATAAATGGTGAATTAGTAGAACAAGTGAGCGAATTTGTGTACCTGGGAAGTATGTTTACAAGAGATGGTAAGTGTGAGAAGGATATCGAGAGGAGGGTGAATGCGGGCAATCAAATTAATGGGGGGGGCCCTGTACTCCTTTGTAAGCAGACAGGGCGTTTCACAAAAAGCCCGGCTGGCTGTTCACAATGAAGTGCTGGCACCTACCCTGATGTATGGTAGTGAATGTTGGGTGTGGCAGGACAAGCATGTAAGTCGTGTAAATGCAGTTGAAATGCGCTCTTTGCGTAGTATGTGTGGTGTGAAACTGATTGATAGAGTAAGAAATGAAAAAATCAGAGAGAAATGTGGAATAAAAGAAGATGTAGTGACTAAGATTGAAAAGGGCATGCTTCGATGGTTCGGTCATTTGGAAAGGATGGATGAAAGAAGATTGACGAAAGAGATATACAGATCGAAAGTGAGTGGAAGGGTCGGAAGGGGCCGCCCTAGGCGTACTTTTTCGAATCAAATCGGAGAAATACTGGAAAAGGGCAGAATCTTAAGTACCCGAAACCGACGTGCGTGCATGACTCGATGTATGAATGTTGAAGAAGCGAAAGAAATTTGTCAAGATCGTAGCAAGTGGAAAGAAGTGGTCTCTGCCTACCCCTCTGGGAAACAGGCGTGATTTAATGTATGTATGTATGTATGATTATACTATGGGTATGGTAAGAACTTTTTAAACTGGCCCTTTCTGTTAAACAAATCTCTTTGCTGATCGGGTCACTTCATAAAATTCGTAGATGAGCATTTCTAAAAAAGTTTGTACATTTCATTTACGACTTCGATTTGCAAAAAAAATTGCAGGTTGGTAGGGTGAATGAAGCTGAGCCTAAATAACATAGTCTCCCAAAATGTCCTCATACATTTGTATGAAACTTTCCTTTTTTGTTACTAACTTTCTTTGGTTCATGGTAACAAAAAAGGAAAGTTTCATACAAATGTATGAGGACATTTTGGGAGACTATGTTATTTAGGCTCAGCTTCATTCACTCTACCAACCTGCAATTTTTTTTGCAAATTGAAGTCGTGAATGAAATGTACAAACTTTTTTAGAAATGCTCAGATACTATGCTAGATAACGATAAACATAAACAGATACGGGTAAGGACCAAAAAGTCGGACCACAGCTAAGCACAGTTAACCATAGAAACAACGAAGTCGAAAAAGGTTCCGTTGTGCGACGAAAATTATCCCTACAATTGTATGGCTAACTTTCGTGGCACAAGGGAAAAGTTTTTGGTCCTTACCCATACACTTATATACAATAAATTGATTTTTATTTAGACATGTTAATTTTGTTTTAAGATGTGATATGAATGAGGATGATGAATTGATAATGATGAATCACGTCGAGTGAGTATTTTGTATAAGAAATAAATGAGTTTCCACGCCCTTTGGTGGGTGAGGAACTGGGTTAGTTTAAAAACAATAGACCCATGCATGTTGCAATGCGAAACGCGTTTTATTTTGTATGAACAAAACGGACAATTTCATATTTATTGAGGACATAATTAGGTCACAAATTATAATAATATGCTTTTTAGAAAAACTTTGTTTATTAACGATGTGGCTTACACGCTTATTAAATCAGACAAATAGACTAACATTTGAAATTATTTAATCTTTAATTTGTTTTTTTTTTTAAACTAATATATTTGTTAACACAGGGAACAGTGTTGTCCCTAGGTTTTGTATGTAAAATGTGCATTTTCCCCTGAGATAAAATTACAATTTTATTTATTATTATTACAAGGTATTAATTAATTTCTAAGAATTCAAACATCAGTTTTTTTTATTATATTACAAGCGCTGATACATAAACGCGTATAAATTATTATTAATATAAATAATTGTATAAATACTAAAGTTTAGAACTTTGAATGTTTGTTACTCAATCAGACCATAACGGTGAATGAAATTTGGTACAGAGATAGCGTACAGTCTGGAATGGCACACAGGCTACTTTTCATCTTAAAAAAAACACGTACGACGGAATCTCGGGCCGCAGCTAGTTATATTATAAATAAATAAATAAATATCAGAAACAATGACTCAGAAACAAATATTAATATGGGATTTGAACCCGTTAGCTTCGTAAGCAGGCTCACTACTAACTCACTCAATTAAATTTGCTATGAAACTTTTCCGCTGTGACACGAAAATTAGCCATACAATTGTCGCACAACGGAACTTTTTTCGACTTCGTTGTTTGTGCGCTTAACCCATTCATTGCCGACGCCTCACATTTTTACTCATCACGCAGTGCCGGCGTAATGCCGAGGACGCGAAATCGCGTCCTCGGCATTACGATTACACATACATGGGACGCGAATTCGCGTCTTCGGCATCCGAGATAAGAATTATGAAAATTACAAATGCACTGAATCCAAAAACCAGCAACAGTATAATATTATCCTTCATAAATAAAGTAACATATTGGTATCAGCATTTTAGTACAGTTGTTTTCTAGCAAAAAAAAACAAATAACTCGAGGACGCGAAATCGCGTCCTCGGCATTACGATTACACATACATGGGACGCGAATTCGCGTCTTCGGCATCCGAGATAAGAATTATGTAAATTACAAATGCACTGAATCCAAAAACCAGCAACAGTATAATATTATCCTTCATAAATAAAGTAACATATTGGTATCAGCATTTTAGTACAGTTGTTTTCTAGCCAAAAAAAAACAAATAACTCGAGGACGCGAAATCGCGTCCTCGGCATTACGATTACACATACATGGGACGCGAATTCGCGTCTTCGGCATCCGAGATAAGAATTATGTAAATTACAAATGCACTGAATCCAAAAACCAGCAACAGTATAATATTATCCTTCATAAATAAAGTAACATATTGGTATCAGCATTTTAGTACAGTTGTTTTCTAGCCAAAAAAAAACAAATAACTCGAGGACGCGAAATCGCGTCCTCGGCATTACGATTACACATACATGGGACGCAATTTCGCGTTTTCGGCATCGTAACTGAAATTTTTGCGTCTAAAAACAGTTTTTGTCGAAAACTTATTCAGTAAAGGCCCTTTTCCTTTCGCGACAAAAACACTTAAATCGCGCGTAATTTCTCCCATTCATTGCCGACGCCTCACATTTTTACTCATCACGCAGTGCCGGCGTAATGCCGAGGACGCGAAATCGCGTCCTCGGCATTACGATTACATATACATGGGACGCGAATTCGTGTCTTCGGCATCCGAGATAAGAATTATGAAAATTACAAATGCACTGAATCCAAAAACCAGCAACAGTATAATATTATCCTTCATAAATAAAGTAACATATTGGTATCAGCATTTTAGTACAGTTGTTTTCTAGCAAAAAAAAACAAATAACTCGAGGACGCGAAGTCGCGTCCTCGGCATTACGATAACACATACATGGGACGCGAATTCGCGTCTTCGGCAATGAATGGGTTAACTATGCAACTTTTAGGTCCTTATCCAAATCTCAAAGCAACAGATTTAAATGATTAATCAACACAGATAAATACCTGGATATTCGTTCACCATCATAACTTGGATAACCGTAATCAAATGAATATTACTTAAAGTTAATAACGACAAGAAACGAGCACGCACAACGACAAGCAACCTTCTAATAACAGTGACAAAAGTACAAAATGGCGGGGGTAGGGGTTGCTTTTCTGCCCTCCTAGGCTAAAACGAAGTATGTCAGATAAAATTCCTGTAGCAATTTCAACCTTATTACTAAGAGAATAGAACTAAAACTGGTTTGGTTATTGATTTTGGGATACTTGCTTAGGAGGGCAGTTTTCTATTGTTAAATAGCTACCTGAGCATGGAATACAATTAGCATGTGTCGCGTTTAACGCTTACGTCATTGGATTACAGCCTATTATTGCTTCTGCGTGCTATTTGTGTCCGATTGTACCTGACTCTTTCGTGTAATTCTATTGACTTTAATTTTTTTTTGTCAAGTTAACAGTGGCAATATCCCCACTGTGGTTCAGTGAATTGACTTGTTGTATTATTGTTACTAGCTTTCGCCCGCAACGCCGTCCGCGTAGAAGTCATTTATCGCTGCTCCCTTTGGAACTGTCCAATTTTCCGGGATAAAAATCCTATGTCTTATTCTAGGACCTAAACAATATATGTGCCAAGTTTCATCGCGATCCGTGCAGTGGTTGAAGCGTGAAAGACGGACAAACATACGTACTTTCACATTTAATAATAAATTAAAAATCCAACCTCAATTTTATTGAAAATCCAACCTTATTATAACCCTTGAGAGTTTAATATGCTTGTATGAATTAATTGCACACGTGCCTTTTCCCCGTAGGAGAGCAGAAGAGCTATTCTGCCGTAACACTAAAGAAGGCTAACTGCATAGCAATAGTATAAGAATTTGAAATTGAATGTGGTTACTAAGAGAGGGGGCTTGTCCAGCTCACTTTCCGGTAATGGGCACTTTATCTAAAAGTGCACTTTCTGATAAATGTACACTTCCAAAAGATACACTTATCCCAGTGGGGCACTTTCTCGAAAGGTGCACTACTTTCCCAAAAGGTACACTTTCCCAATTGGGGCACTTTCTCAAAAGATGCACTATTTCGATCTTTACCACACAGTCCTCGTGTTTTTTTGTCATAATATCGTCAATTTGTATACAGGCTGATTAAAAATGAAAGACTAGTATTGAAAAGTTTAAATTGGGTTCGAGTATAGCCGAACAAGTTCTGCATAAACCTATAGGGAGTTTATGTAATATGCAGGTGACCAATACTGAATTTAATGTCAATTGGATACATACATACCTTCACGCCTTCATTCCCAGAGTGGGGTAGGCAGAGCTACAGAATTACCAAAAACTCTAAAAACTTGTTGATAACTCTGTAACCACAATTTGCACAATTAGGCTAAGATGTTTAACAGTGTATATTAGTGACAGGTAGCAAGCCCATCGCCTAACAGTACTACAGGCCTTTATTCCCTTAGTGCCTCTTACGACTTCCACGGGAACAAATGGAGTGGCACAATTCTAAGCCAGCAACCACACGGCAACCAGCAACCACACAATTCAATTAGATTACTACGTTTATTTATATTTTATTTTAAGTACATCTTAACTCCTTGAGTCCTAAACAGTGACTCATGTGCACATGCGCTGCGATATGAGTTGACGCAGCATTCAGTGTCCCTACAAACCCTTAGTATTTAACTTTTTGAGTTGAACGATATTGAATTTCTACTGTCCAGTATATCATTAAATAGTCATAAATACAATTATGGCATCAACAAGTTTTTAGAGTTGTTGGTAATTCTGTAGCTCTGCCTACCCCACTCCGGGAATGAAGGCGTGAAGGTATGTATGTATGTATGTAATTATGGCATTGACATTCATTAAAGAAAATTGTCTACATTAGCCATATTTAGTAATGAGTGGTGAAAAAAATTATGATTCTGCCGTGATCCGTATTTTGATTGAGATTAAGCTGTATTTAACTATAATCACTTAGCTATTTATTATTTATTTAAACTTTATTGCACAATACATATGTAAAAAGTACAAATGGCGGACTTAATGCCTAAAGGCATTCTCTACCAGTCAACCTCATGGTTAACAGTGAATACATGGCGTAAAACAGTGTCGAAAATAAATTAAATAGCTACTTGATACTATAAATGTATAGAATACATAAATAATAATATGTTCATATAAAACATACATATAATACCTACTCAAATACATACGAAAACAATATGTGATGAAGATTATGACCATGGATCGGAAATTCGGATCGATATTTACCTAAAGTTGGCAAAATCCCGGAAAAAGATAGGCAAACATGGCGTCGGCTTCTTAAAAATATTATTTTAATAATTTAAGTTCTGGGATTTTGGGATTCTACAAAACGTTAATATAATAATTACTTTACATGTAGGATAAAACGTTCTGTTTTGCTCCTATAAATTCGTTAGGTTAATAAGTTACAGGTAAATTAAATAACATTTGGTTAAACATATACATGGAAAATAACTTCAAACAGTTAATATAAATAAATAATTAT
The DNA here is from genome assembly GCA_927399475.2 of Acleris emargana. NCBI lineage: Eukaryota > Metazoa > Arthropoda > Insecta > Lepidoptera > Tortricidae > Acleris > Acleris emargana. The sequence goes on along the minus strand of OV656863.1, from coordinate 2,336,471 downwards.
GAATTAATGCCGGTGTAATTTATTTATTTTGAAATCCCGGAAATTTTATATGAATTATATGATTGAGTCCACCTCCATACAACTGAACAACAAAGCCGGCGCTAAAGTATAGGTAAATATCGATCCGAATTTCCGATCCCTGATTATGACACCTTACTCAAGTTCAATCATATTACCGCTTCTAATTTTTTATTTTATTTGTTCCCTTTAATACATACCTAAACACCTGCCAAATGAAAGCAGAGCACCTGTTTGTAAAATTTCGTCATTATGACGTCATCGGTATGAAACGTTCGACCCCTGATCATGAGTCATGTCATGGCGGCAATGGTAACGTTTTCTGTCTGGTCTTTAGAACATTCGTGCATTTTTTTTTTGGCATTTATCGAATAGTCTATACCTATACGTACTTTAAGGTACATTAATACTTCATACTAGTTTAATCTTAGATTACTGGCTACTTTACTTTCAAGCACGGTGCTTCAGTACTTATATATCAGTATTTTTTGTTTTTTAATTATTAGTGCCTGAGGACTAAACTCTAGCATTAACTGGCTGATTATTTTTAAGAGTTAGACATTTATTATAGTAGAGATAATTTGAGAAAGTGCACCTTCAGGGAAAGTGTATCTTCTGAGAATGTGTTCCATCTAAGACAATGCACTCTTTGAGAAAGTGTACCAGTCTCAAAATACCTAAACAGCAGAATACCTATTTTTTTTCTTAAAACTACGGAATCTTAATTTAGCCGAATTCGAAAATAGCTTAGTCTCATAATGCCTAAACTTCAATACACTTTCATGGCAAAACAATTTTTTTTTTTTTTTTTTTTTATGTCATAGAGAAGACAAACGAGCACACAGGCCACCTGATGGTAAGTGGAAACTGTGACCCATAGACATTCGCATTCACAAGACTGCAATGCAATCCTAAGACTGCAAATGCGTTGCCAACCCTGAGGACTAAGATGGAATGCCTCTATGCTAGTCATTTCACCGGCTGTCTTATCCCCAAACCGGAACACAACAATGCGAACATTGCTGTTTGGCGGTAGGTTAATGGATAAGATGGTGGTAGCGAACCGGACGGACCCTGCACAAGGTCCTACCACCCGCAATAAAAAACAATACACGCTTAAAACAAAACAAAACAAAACAACATCCACATGTCAAAATACCTTAATTTGTATAAAAGGAGATGTATTTTTATTTAACGCCGTAGTAACCTACAGTCCATTTCAAATGTGGGATAGAGCAGGGCACGTTGATCAGGAACTATACTAAAGTAAAACTATCAATATAAAATCATTATCAAATGACTACTCGTGATATGTTTACAGGCATTTTGCCATTTACGTGTTTTCGGTTTGAGTTATTATATTTCGTCATTTCTGTCAATCGGTATTTAAAGAAATTGTGCATTACCTTGATGTATTTAGAGAATATGACGTTATAGTTAAAGTCATAATTAATTTCGTTCGTTTTAAGAGCGAGATAATTTGACGTTTAGGTAAAGTAAAGTAAAGTAAAGTAATGATTTATTAACAAAAAGGTACAATGTTCTTAAAAGTAATAACCGGCGGACCCCAAACTAGGCTGAGCCTGTATCTTGGTTAAGCACATTTTTAGACATTTTTGAGTGTTGATTGTATTATGAGACCATGGTAATTTGAAAATTAGGGATATTAGTGAATAAGGTATTATGAAATTCAGTGGCTTTAAGCCCAAGGCATTGGGAAGTGCACTTTTAGAGACAGCATACTGTCCGCGAAAGTGAGCCTTCTGAAGAAGTGCACCTTTAGAGAAAGTGCACATTCCGGGAAAGTGTGCTGTACAAGCCGTACCCCTAACAGAGTATAGAATGTTTTTTTTTTCAAAAAATTCAAATTCAAAATATTTATTCAGTAAATTGGCCACATGAGGGCTCTTTTACTCGTCGGTGACATGGAGTGAATCTACTAGCGCTTCGGACAAGACCATCATTGCGGAGAAGAAGCGCCGCAAGAAACTCCAGCAGAAGGTCATTTTTTAATTATTAATTAGGTACAATAATACTTAAAAGTAAGTTACATTACAAGGTAATAAAGTAATAAATAATTATAAAAAAAAAACCAATACAAACAAAATCCTTGCAAATGTAAAGTCAATAAAATAAAGTTAAAAAAAAAAGATTAGGAGAACAACATGACGAGGTCTCTACGTCAGGAACGATAATTAAAATAACTAAATTGGAAAAACAGGTCCTTGCAAGCGTGAACAGACCGGACCCCACAGACAGCACCCGTTCACGAGTATGACGCGTATCTCAGCCATCGCCTCCCTCAACCATGTGTTCGGGAAGGTGGCGACCCGATCAACGACTTTCGACTACTAATAGTGCCCGATGCCCGATTGATAAGGTAATCCTGACACATGGAGTTTCTGAATATTGACAATGTTGACAGCAATCAAACGATGCTGATACTACTTTTTTGGGGTTCTGTACCCAAAGGGTAAAATCGGGACCCTGTAAGGGTCTCCCCAAACCAGTCGACGCCGTTTCGGCAAATCGCGTACGGAAAAAGCTTTATGTCAACGCAATAAGAGCGAAAAGGACGTCGCTCCGCTCGGCTCGGCGTTGCGAACGGAACGACGACGTTTTCGCTCTTATTGCATGGACATAAAACTTTTTCCATTTTCCATGGACATAAGCCGATTCGGCGTCGATAGGTCTGGGGAGACCCTTATGAAGACTCCACTGTCCGTCCGTCAGTCTGTCACCAGGCTGTTGAAATTTTCACAGATGGTGTATTTCTGTTGCCACTATAACAACGAATACTCACATACGTGTTTTTTTTTTTGCCGTTTTCTGCTCGATATTAATAGCAGCTACTGGTATAGTGTCTTTATAGAAAATGGTAAGGAACCCTTCGCGCGCGAGTCCAACTCGCACTTGGCCGGTTTTTTTTTACACTCAACAAATGAGTTTAGCATTTTTTTCCGCTGTCAACATTATAATGCTAATAAAAGCGAGATTATGCTATTTAAAGCAGGTAATAAAACCTACATGCCCTTATTAATAAACGTGGAGTAACTGTGGGGTAGCTAAACCATGTTTTATCCTTATCTGTCATTGTGACATTTGAATATGACAGATAAGGACAAAGCATGGTTTAGCTACTCGACGGTTACTCCACGTTTATTAATAAGGGCAACAGTGTTCCACCTGTTATTCATTGTGGTACTCCCTTAGCGCAAGTGAAGCATTTTAAATATTTGGGTCACTGGGTCACTGACGACATGTGTGACAACATGGACATTGAGAGGGAACGCAGAGCGCTGGCTGTGCGTTGTAACATGCTGGCTCGTAGGTTTGCACGATGTACCGATCAGGTGAAGGCTACGCTCTTTAAAGCATATTGCCAGTCTTTCTACACGTGCAGTCTATGGATCAGCTACACGCAACGGGCATACAGTGCTCTGCGAGTACAGTACAACAACGCATACAGGGCGGTGTTCGGGCTGCCGCGACACTGCAGCGCATCAGGGGACCGATTTTTGACTTTCGAGCGCTCGATTTCAAAACCGAGCGGTAGAAAATATTCGAATGCGAAAATCTTTCACAATTTATTTTCGAATGGTCCCACCAAATTCCATATTTTTGAGATTTTCACTCGAAAGTGAGGGATTGACTAAATAATATTGTTAAGTTGGAACTTACTTCATTATACGCAGAAAGTCGATGTTTTACCGGTTTTTTTTATTCATATTTTAATTGCGAATAAATGTGTGAAGCTAACAAAAGATGAAATCATAACAAGCAATTTAATATTTCAGTGCCCATAAGATTTTTTTACGCTTATTTTACAAATTCTTGACTGGTTATAAATGTAGGAAAAATGAAACGCTTTTTCGTCTGTGGATGTCTATGGGATTGTGCTAGGTTTGTTTATGCTTCGTGTACTTCCCGGCATACATACCCAAGTTGGTAACCCAACAGGTTTGGAAGATGTCAAATGAGACTTTCTATTGATAGAATTCAAAACGAATGCCACGGACCGCTCGTGTTCATATTTTCTATCGCTCGCAAGTCAAAAATACAATTTCATTGTTTTTTGTCACTTTCGAGTGAAACTTTCGAGCGGTCGAAAGTCAAAAATCGGTCCCCAGGTATGTTCGCGGAAGGGCGGATTGACGGCTTCCACGCGATCATCAGGAAGCGATGTAGCTCGCTGTTGAGGCGGTGGAGCGCCAGCTCGAATACCATCCTGTGCACGCTGGCCGACCGGTGGGACTCACCGTGGCTTAAGCACTGGGTGCAGCTACATGCCCCCTTGTGTAAAAACCTTATTTAAAAGTAACCTATGTTAATCTAATACTAAACCTAGATTTAAGTAATACTGTTACTAACACGTTATGGACCTTGTCCAAAATAAATGATTTTTGATTTTTTTGATTTTTTTTAATTATCAATATTCAGAAACTCTATGGTCACTTGTACAGTCGAGTTCAGCAATATTTATACACTTGAGTATGAGTACCTTTCTATTTGTCATGTTTTAACTGCCATATATGAATTGTCACATCGATTCCTTTCGACGCATACTGCCAGAAACGCAAATTACCTGATACGCGGATGACCATAAAATAAGTAGATATGTTTACGTTATGTTAGTATGATTTAATACTAGGCAGTGTCGACAGAGCTCCTATTTCTGGGTGGTTTGGCCCTCCAGGCCTGCTGCAAAACTAGCATAACCTAAACCTACCTACTTATTTTATGGTCATCCGCGTATCAGGTAATTTACGTTTCTGGTACTATGCGTCCAATACCATCGATTAAAGCGACAAGGTACTCGAGCGTACATGGCAGTTAGCATTCTTTGGTATGGTGGCATTATTGAAACAGTGGAATGTTGTGTTACCTGTGGCCCGCGGGCTGAGCTCGGTGAGCGCGCGCGCGGCCTCGTCGTCGTCGCCCGGCTTGGGCGAGCGCAGGTGGTGGCGGCCGGTGTAGCCGCGCCCGCGCCCTGGATTCGACATTGTACACTGCAAAAAAAAAAAAGTTGCATACATACATACATACCTTCACGCCTTCATTCCCAGAGTGGTAGGCAGAGCTACAGAATTACCAACAAGTCTAAAAACTTGTTGATCTGTAACCACAATTTGCACAATAAGGCTAAGATGTTTAATGGTGTATATTAGTGACAGGTAGCAAGCCCATCGCCTAACAGTACTACAAGCCTTTATTCCCTTAGTCGCCTCTTACGACTTCCACGGGAAGACATGGAGTGGCACAATTCTAAGCCGGCAACCACACGGCAAAAAAAAGTTGGCGATAGAAATATAATTTTCAGACTAGCCATGCATGTTATCTATCAAGACCAACCTGATGTAACCCAATTGGGTGGGTCAAGTTAACTATAGAAGAGATCCTGTTGCCATTGTCTGTCTCCATCATCAGATCAGTTACCATAATATTGCTTGCCCGGAATATTACATGTATGTACAGTCAAGGAAATTGATTCGTAGACCATTTTGGGCTATGTCAAAGTGACACTGTAAATATAATCATAATAAATAAATATCAGGGGACAATGTCACACCAATTGACCTAGTCCCAATTTAAGCTCTAGGCTCGTATTATGGGTACTAGACAAGGATATAAATACTTATATAGAGAAATATATACTTAAATACATAGTAAACATCCATGACTCAGGAACACATATTCGCGCTCATCACACAAATATCTGCCCTTACCGAGATTTGAACCCAGGACCGCTAGCTTCGTACGCAGGGTCACTACCAACCAGGCCAGCGCATCATCATAAGAAGTCACTTACACTGATTGATTACGTCACTATGACATAGTCCAAAATGGTCTAGGAATCAATTTCCTTGACTGTACCTAATCCAAATTAAAATCTATTAAGATATCGGGAAATGGTGTGCCTCTGAATCCCTAATTACATCTGTCCTAGCGGTGGATTAACATAGATGGCAAACTAATAAGAAATTTAATATTTGCAGCTGATATACCGCACTTAAAGCTCTAATAAAATTTCAAATTCAATCCTCCAAAGCCAAAGCAGATTCAATCCTCTCTTGTTAGTAATAAGGTTGCATTTGCTACAGGAGTTTTGTCTGACATACTGCCATTAAGTTATAGCAAGGCAAAATCCTGCATCAGATGATCTGCGTTTCGGCACACACATTTAATATGTATCTTATGTCTGTCTCTCTCTCTCTCTCTCTCTCTCTGTCACTCGGACAACCTATCGCAGTCAAGAAAAGATGTTAGTCACTGAAAACATCTTGAAATATAAACAGATGGAGATGGACATCATGCTACTACACAAAGAGGGAAAGAGGTAGATAGCACATGAGATGATTAGACAACCTCAGCAAAATAGAGTGGGACAGACTTGAATGGAAAAAGCTGGAGGCCTTTGTGGATCAAGGACAAGCTTGTGAGAGAAATGCTATGTAAATTTAGATTTAGATTTTACTATAGATTATTAATATAATGTGTTTACTCTTCTTTAGTAAATAAAGGCTTTGAATGGATTGCTAGCATTTTGCCGAGATGTACAAAACATTGATAAAAAGTGCCATAATGCTAACTGATGCCTACAAAAGGTCATTTGAATACTGAAAACTCAATATTGGCTGTAATTTCAATGGTAATCAGAAAACATAGTACTGTGATTGTTAGGTCAATGATGATTTTGTGAAATAAGGCAAACTTTATTATGGATTCCAATCAGAATTGACCGAAAAAGTTGGTCTAATAAAGTAGGTTAGTATTATGCAGTGTTTTGTACTTAATTACTCATTACTACTTAAATGTGTACAAGTCATCAATAAAAAAACAATGACATGACCTACTTTTGATTGATACACACCTACCTATCTATATCCTAAGACAGTGATTCAAAAAGCATACTTCAGCCCTATAAGATCTCTTGAACATACCAAATATTCTTAAACTTGATTTACGGTGTGCTATGGAAGAGGACTGAGTCATCTTTAAAACATAACTGTTGCACCATAGAGAAAAAAATCTTAGCACGTTTCGCCGTAAACAGATATTTCCTAAGACGGAATCTAAGATTGAGATAGTATTGTTGTGATGATCGCTCACAAGTAAAGTAGCCTTGGCAAATGTCACAAGTAAACAAAACCTATATTAGTATATTACCTATAATACGCGTCGTATACGACCAAGCGTAAACATGTGACGCATTTAGTTAAAAAACACTAACAACACAAACTCAGGAAGAGAACAAAGAAAGTACGATTTCAGTAGCTAAATGGGGAAATACGTCTATGTTGGTTTGCGGAAAGCATCCGATTGCTTTTTGCAATTTGAAGTTATACGCAAAAGAATCAATGAAAATGTTGTTAAATACAAATGTATTTTAATTTCAGGTGCTAATGATTAATATTTCGAGTAATATAATGCGCTTTTTCTTAAATAAACGCAGTTATATACCGGTAAAATCTACGACATAATTCAAAATTGACCTTTCGGCAAGACTCCGACAAGTCTTATAAATCAAACTCGAACTTTATTTTTACAAACGATCGGCTGCTTCCAACGTTTTTATTTAAATATATCACAGTTTTACTTACCAAATAAAGTGTTTGAACAAATAAGAAGTTATTTATTTCCTAGCTGTGTAGTCGAGTTGCAGTTGTCATACGTTTCACTGCCAATACTGCCATATTGGTAAGGTTAACGCTTGAACCAAACGCTTTTTACCGATACAGAATAACGGTCTTTCAAATAATTAAAAACATGAAAGCTGATACATACCTATTGTAAAATAAAAGATAATTTCAAAGAGCTTACAAATGCACATTTTGTGGCCTAAATTGTTTGAAAGTAAGGGCTTTCTCTTTGCTTGTTAAGTATCGAAAATCGAGTTCCTGAAAGTGTCGGTAAATACCGGTTTACAACAAACAACGCCGGATCTGTATCCGATCGAAAAATGACATTTCAGTTCAGTCATTTCAAGGGGGTGAAGTGGAGGGGTGTACATTACGGGCGGAAGTGAAGCTGGGAAAACGATTTTTCCGATAAAATATTATTTTTACGTTACCAAAATGCAAAAAGCTTTAATAGAACTATTTTAGATATACCAAAGAATTTATTTATGACCATAATTCGTGTTCATTCGTTTGTATAAAAGAAGAATAGCCACTGCGGCTAATTTGTGGTGTTATTATTGATATTTTTATTTTACGCGCTTACATAAAACGGTTACATTTTAATTACAATCGTATAAATCTGTATTGATTGCAATCATCCCACCGATATTGGACGTGAAGCGCCCAAACCGCTAAATTAAAAAGTTTATATATTTTTTAATTTACCAATAAAAATGTCAGAAGGCCATGGTGAACCCAATCAGCATCGGAAAGAAAGTGTTTCGGCAGCAAATGTGGCTAGTGATAGTCCAGTGACGGACCCTGGACAAGTAAGGGGGGGCACCACGGTTGAAGCTGCGCCAGGGAAGTTTGAAGGCCCCAGAGTCAAGTCTGGAGCCCTAAAAAAATCAGCAAGATACAGAAGCAGATCGCTCTCCGCTTCTTCGGCTGATTCCTACAGTTCCACGTCATATACTGGTGAGTTTAAAAAGTTTGTGTTCATTTTGTTGTGTTGGCAGAATTTCTATTTTTAAACTTACTGTGATTAAAAATAGCTGAGTAATTTTCTAGCTTAACTATTCAGGAGGGCAAAACAAACTACCTTCCAGCCGTTTTAGTACCATGGCCAAAAGTGTGTAAAAATTAGGCTTCAGACTTCAACATCCAGAGTATATTTTTATTACGACATTACCCACATACCCCCCTCTATATTTAGCCTGAAAGTTAATCTCATAAAAAACGTTTAATACACGTAATTAATGTAAAAATTTACATTAATTATGTGTATAGGTATTATTTTTTTAAGTAATTTAATACTAGACTAATGCTAAGGTTTGTGTCCATGTTAAACAAACAAGCTAAGCATAGGCCCTTTGTGCAACAGTGGAAACAGGATGACATCTTGGCATCCTAAATAAATGATATAAATACTTTAAGCCACATTAATTTTGCATAGGCTGTAAACTTTACGATGTTTACACCGTCAAAAACTTTTTACCCGAGTTCCTGAAAAACTACTACTAAAGGTTTTTGTAGTGCTGGGTACTGCTAGGTTGGTATTCATCCAAGGAGTGTCATACATAGCATTGGTGTTACTGCAGAACCACGTAACTAACAATTAAATAAGATGCACACAATGGTTTTTGACGCACCGTTAAGCAGCAGTGCGGTCGCACCTTAACTATGCAATTAGCTCCCTTTTTGGCATGAAGGCAGAATATGCTGCATGCATTTAACTCTTCTAATCATCTGCAGTTTTATTTTTAGTACGTACCAAGAGAAGCTTCTCAAGATCTATTGAAGAATAAGCACTGTCCATTGTGGAAATCCTTAGTTGGTTAGCAACTCCTTACTGAAATAAAATAAAATAATCAATGAACACTTCTGAAGCAGTCATCCTTCCTCAGTATTGTACAAAGGAATAAATAGTATATACTTTCCAAGGCATTAAAAATATCTATACGCCCCTATGCCACTAAGTTCTATATCTATACATTTTATATTATTCCTATTTCTCCTGGTCACGCTATAACTTGTGAATAGCTGAACAGATTTGGCTGATTTCTTGTTTGTTGTGTTCGTCATTGTCAGGACAAGGTTTGTAAAAATAATTGAAAAATCCACCGGGAAAGTCAGAAATTTGCAGCGGGACGAAGCTGCTGGCGGGCCGCTAGTATACATATCACATCTTCAGAACAATAGTGACCTTATTTACTTAGTTATTATTATAGACACCAATATCGAAATTAATGATTTCTGAATTAGGTCACTATTGTTCTAAAGGTGTGATATATTTGGTGCGCTGGTCGTATATAATATTTGTGCTTTTGTCCGTACACTATGGTCCATTTGATACACATCTAGATTTGAATTTGAACAAATACTTATTTAACACGTTTGTGGAGATGGGTAATTTTTATCCCCCAACGCAAAAACAGGGGTGTTACACGTTTGACGTGTGTCTGTGTGTCTGTCTGTAATTATCACCGTAGCTCCTAGACGGGTGAACCGATTTGGATGCGAGTTTTTTTATTTGAAAGCAGGTTGTCTAGCGGTGGTTCTTAGCTAGGTTTCATGAAAATCGGTTGAGCCGCTTAGGAGATATCAGCTGTGAAAGAAGGGGTCACCATATTATCGGGGTTTTTTATCTATAAAATACCTAGTTAAACGTTTTTTCGAACTTATTCTTTGATCGGTTTGATGTCACACCAATTGACCTATAAGTTCTAGGCTTGTGCTATGGGTACTAGACAATGATATAGAGAAATATATACTTAAATACATAGAAAACATCCGTGACTCGGGAACAAATATTCGCGCTCATCACACAAATATCTGCCCTTACCGGGATTTGAACCCAGGACCGCTAGCTTCGTAGGCAGGGTCACTACCAACTAGGCCACTAGCGTTTTATTATGCTACAGTTTAAAGGTAGGTATGCTTTTATCAGATAACTAGATATTTATTCCAATTTAAATTTAAATTCTCCATTACCTTTATTCAGAACTAACTCATTATTTTCACTTATTGGTTACACTATGAACGAGTTAAATATACGCCATTTAAAACAAATAAATCAAATAAGGTGTAAAATAAAATGTGTCAATTTAAAATGTTTTAGAGTGCGAGTACTAAAAGAGCGGGAAATTGTTTTTTTTTTTTTAAATACATTGCTATGCTAGAGATAAGGTAACAGGACAGGACCCTACTACCAAAACCGCAAAATCTCGGAACCATAGAGAAGCATCAAATTACAAATGCAATTGACAGTTCATGTCAAATGTAAAGCTGCAACCTCAAGCTTGGTTTTTTTACTAGACATTGGCAAATCCCATAGGTTGAAAATTTCAACTTGAAATAACCCGAACGGGGGAAAAAAAAACTCGGTGTTTGCCACAAATACTGCAGAACGCAGCTGTACGTTAGAGTGAGATAGAAATACATCGTGCTCACTTTAACATATAGTTCCGTCCCGCAGTGTTTGTGGTAAACACCAAACATGTGGATGCGGCATAAGTAAGCCTTAAGCAAAAAATAACTGTCCAACGAGATAAACTACAATATTCTCAACTGGAAAACATGATAACAAAGGCATCAGATTTTAGTTGAAAATTGGACCACGTTGCCAGTTTCAACCTCTATTATGCCAACTGAGGTATATACCTATTTGGCAGTCGCCACCGCTAGCTTATCGCACTACTAATTTTTATCGTGCACAAGGTTTTGGCACGCTGTATCTGTATCTGCTTGTTTTGGTGTGAAAGAGGTAATATTTTTGTTATCCATGTAGAGAAGCACTTTCAAGATAAGGGCAAGGTTAAATAACTCATAGGTATACAATAATAAAATAAAAAAACATTATTCGTATGTTTTGCGTTTATTGCGAGAGTAACCTCCCTCATCGTAATTATCGCTTCCTGAGGCGTTTTGCGTAGTCATAACATAATGAGGGTTTCAGCGCATCAGTTTTTTCACTAGATGGCGCCTCTGGGAAGTAAGGTCTTTTTGACAGTTGATAATACGTAAAAAATATATATTGAAATAATTTTGTACCTAAATATTTGAAATGTGTATATATCAAATGAAAAAGTAAATTGTCACTAGTTTGGTCTTCTTCTAGGCATATATTTTAACATCAACTGTCAAAAAGACCTCACTTCACAGGCGCCATCTAGTGAAAAAACTAATGCGCGGAAACCCTCATTACCTATTTAGTAAAAAGCGTGAAACTACTCGATTATCCTAAAAAACACTTAAATTGACGAGCGCCATGTTTTATTTATTCCTGTTTATCATATTATGTCGGAATTATTCATTCTGAGGGTAGACGGGCATTTTATTGCTTGAAATGATATTCATATTAGACGCGTCGGTGGAGAATGGCGTCAGTCGGATGGGCTTGTCTGTGTTGTTGTTTTATAAAATACTACACGTGAGTCTGCCCACGTAGTACCCGTTTCTCACTGCCGAGGGAAGTAATATTTGAGTTTACATAATTATTGGTAGTCGTAGTTTTTATATCGCTGGAAATGAAAACTTTTTGAAAAGGTCTTCCGATTATCTACATACATACATACAACTCACGCCTTCATTCCCAAAGTAGGGTAGGCAGACGCAGAGCTAAAGAATTACCAACAACTTTTAAAACTTGTTGATAATTCCGTAACCACACTTAGGCTAAGATGTTTACCAGCGTATTAGTGACAGGTTGCAAGCCCATCGCCTAACAGTACTACAAGCCTTTATTCTCTTGGTCGCCTCGTACGACATCCACGGGAAGAAATGGAGTGGTACTATTCTAACCCGGCAACCACACGGGGGATATTATCTCTGCTAAAAATCGTTATTGCTCGAAAGAAGGATAAACTAACATACGTACACCATATACACTCGTATGTATGTAGTGCATACTGTTTTTCTGCGACTTCTTCCACGTGGAACCACGTGGAACTCATTTATTGTTATTCGCACTGTTATGTATTGGTGTGTGTTAGACAGGTTTACAGGTAATTTAGGTTTTATGTAAGACACGTAATGTACACCAAATTGTCACCAATCGCTAGTCGCTGTCAGAGGCCCGAAATCGATGTTAACTTAGCTCTATCCCTGTCACTCGTCGATTGGGACTAAATCAAGAGAAAGGGATGGAGCTGGTTAGAAAGTGGAGAAAATTAAAATACATGTAAATAACACACAAGACACACAGAAAGAAGTAAAATCAGGAAACAGTAATAGAAAGAGTAGTGAGTGTGTCTTCGCGACAGTGAATCGGACACTGGCTCAGCATAATGCTGAGGTATTAAACACCCGCAACGCTTATTTTCAGCCAACTCCTAGTGTGACAGACGGACGGTACGCTAAACGAATTAATAGCGTAATGCAAAAATATATAGGTACCTACTATTAAACAAATATTTATAGTTTAGTGAAAAAATAAAAACAAAAACTACATGCCAATATTCGCATAGCATCGACAATTTTGCACAACAAAAAACAAAATAAATACAAAGAAATCGAAACTATAATCTATGGTCAAAATGCTGGCTGGGAAATAGTGCGTAGTTCGAATTACGATTTTCAAAGTAGGGCCGCGTCAGGTGCGTGAAATATGGTATTTGTTGAACGCGTGGACCGCGTGGTCATACAGTTGCCGTAGTGTGTCAAGGTCTGCGAACCCGTGGCATAAGACGCGCTGTCGCGTGAAATAGCTAGATAGTTACAGACATTACAATAACGTGGGTATTATTCATTAGTATTAGATCATACTCTGGATTTAAACCAAAAGAACAAGTTTAGACGACCCGTGCTCGGACGTTTGTACGAGTAAGTACTCGAACAGGAGCTTCGGATCACTTGTCCCAGCGTGAAGCGACTAGAACCAGCCAACTATCAATATATGTCTCTTTTATTGACATGGGATCTATATCTTTTGTTCCTTTTTTGCCCAACGCACGGCCCTTGCCGGAGATGAACTACTTTTCTGTACTTACTTTAGTATATGGTAATTGACTAGTCATTCGATGCTTATCGACGAAGCTCTGCCAAGGTTGTTGGAATCTACCGTATTGATTACAGACAGATGAATCGAATTACGACTGCCGCCGTAGAGTTAAACGTCAAGCGAATTATTAGAATTACATTCTAGGAACATGCACACACCACAAAAGTTTTTTTATGGAAGGCAAACGAGCACACAGGACACCAGATGGTGAGTGGCATCTGAGACCTGAACACATTTTCATTCTCAAGACTATAAACTCAATACTGCAATGATCAAACTGCAAATGCTTTGCCAACCCTGAGGACCAAGACGGAATGCCTCTACATACACATACATAAACTCACGCCTCCATTCCCGGAGTGGGGTAGGCAGAGCTAAAGAATCATCAACAACTTGGTGATAATTCTGTAACCACATTTTCACAATTAGACCAAGATGTTTGCTAAGAATGCCTCTGTATAGGCACCTCTCACCCGCACAATGTCATAAAAATAACAAGATTAAAAGATAGAGGCAGGTATCTAAGTGGACGGCAACAAACGCTAATCTTCTTAGGACTCGTTCACAATGGTACAGATTAAGGAGACATGGGTGAAAAGCCAAGTCACAGGTAACTAACAATAAGTCGCAAGAAGGGAAAACAAACGCGTCCGCACCGTACAGATGTAAGAGCCGCCTGATTTCCTGCTCGTGAGTGCGGCTTTAGCGGATTCTCATTAGCCAATCACGTGCAAATGTACTTTTTCAGTACAAGGCCCTTAAAGTAAAAGGAGTATAGCTAGTAATTTTCACTGTTGGCCTTATCCCCACACCAGGAAACTTTGCTCCTTGACGGCACGGCAAATTAAGGGACAAGATGGTGGGAGCGATCCGGGTAAACTCACATGGTCCTACAACCACTAAACATAAATACGAGGGGCGTTCAATAAATTCTCGGTATGAGAAGGAAAACAAAAGCATACGATTAGTGTTTTATTTTTATTTTTCTATATATTCCCCTCCTATGTTTATACACTTATAAGATCTGTCAATTAGTTTTTTTAACCCCTCATAAAAATATTTTTTGTCTTTGGTGTCAAAATGCTCCACCACCGCTGCCTTCAACGCTTCATCATTAGAAAATCGATGTCCACGAAGATCCTTTTTAAGGTTGTGAAACAAAAAGTAGTCGCTGGGGGCCAAGTCTGGACTGTACGGCGGGTGAGTAATTGTTTCGAACCCAGATTCAAGAACAGCAGCCTTGGCAACATGAGCAGTATGCACAGGGGCGTTGTCATGAAGAACTTTTGATTGCTTCCCGTAATTGGCGTAAAATGTTAGCGTAGTACTCTCCTGGAATATTTAAACCCTTTTCTTTATAATCTATTAATAATATCCCTTCACAATTCCAGAATATTGTCGCCATGATCTTGCCAGCTGGTGGGACGACTTTGGATTTCTTGGGATGAGGTGTTCCTTTAACGTGCCACTGCATCGACTCTTGTTTGGTCTCAGGGTCATAATGATGAACCCAAGTTTCATCTCCGGTAACAATTTCTTGGAGCAAACGATAAGGTTTTTCACCACACAGCTCAATGAAGTCGGAACAACAAGCAACACGCGTATGCTTCTGAAACGGTGTCAACATTCGTGGTACCCATCTCGCACTAACTTTGGACATGTTAAGATGATCGTGGATAATATCATGTATTGTACCAATAGAAATACTGTTTTTTTGTGCTATAGACCTAACCTTCACTCGACCATCTTCCAGTATAATTTTCTCCACTTTTTGAATATTTTCGGGTGAAGTAGCTTCAACAGGCCGACCAGGTCTAGGGTCATCTTCTATGCTCTCCCTCCCACGCTTAAATTCATTTGACCACTTTTGGACAGTAGATAATGAAGGAGCGGACTCACGGTAAACTAAATCCATTCTTTCTTTAATACACTTTTGATTTTTTCCCTGTTTAGTCAAGAATTTTATCACGGCTCGATGCTCCAATTTAATTATTATTGTAAAATCGCTCATGGTGATCACGTTTGTTCAGCAGTAGCAGAAAAACAAAAGAACGTGTGGGCTTCAAATTTACTTTTTTTTACTGTCAATGAATGACTCTTAGCGGCCAGTATTAAGAAGTTTACTAAAAAGGTTTGCAAGATACCAATACCGAGAATTTATTGAACGCCCCTCGTATGCTGTCTTTATTACAAAATCATCATCATCATCATGTCAGCCGAAAGACGTCCACTGCTGGACATAGGCCTCCCCCAAGGCTCTCCACGAAGACCGGTCTTGTGCTTTTCGCATCCACCGCGTTCCCGAGATCCTTACAGGGTCGTCATTCCATCTTGTTGGAGGCCTACCTACAAAATTATAACTTGAAATGTTCATTAAAAAATATACCTACATAAACAATGAATAGGTATTGCTGGTTGAGTGGTATTATGAGTGTTAATTACATCTAAGTGGCTATCGTGACCATCAAGAAAGCGATGTTACAAAATTATCTGTACCAATTATCTAGTGATAATTTAAAGAACATACTTGAAACTGAGAAATTAGATATTCAGTTACAAACCTCGAGTGGTAGTAGGCGTTTGCTCGTAGATTCAATGGCTGGGGTGGAAAGGATTCTTGAGATGAAAATAGCCGGATGTGAGTAGCGCAGGAACCATCATGGTGGCAATACGTTCACCATTAGGACACACGATCTTTGAGGCTAATCAGAAAAATTAATCACGCCTTGAGTAGGATTACATTATTTTCTCTGATCATTTTTTTTTATGGCCTAGGAAGGCAGTCGAGGCCACCTGATGGTAAATGGAAACTGTGACCCATAGACATTCGCATTCACAAGACTGCAAATGCACTGCCAACCCTGAGGACTAAGATGGAATGCCTCTATGCTAGTTATTTCACCGGCTGTCTTATCCCCAAACCGGAACACGACAATGCAAACACTGCTGCTTGGCGGTAGGTTAATGGATAAGATGGTAGTACCAACCCGGACGGACCCGGCACAAGGTCCTCCCACAAGTGAATCTGTCCCACTGCTGGGAAAACCTTCCTCGAGCCTCTGCAATCCCTAGAATAGAAGGGTATGAAACAAGACGCGACATGCAGGTTCTGTCAGGAGACAGGGGAGACAGCAACGCACATCCTCTGTTCTTGATGACCACTAATGCGCAACAGTAGTATCCACCTACGACATAATGGACCCACAAGAGATACAACTCCTCACTGCCCAAAGCATCTGGAAATTCCTGGACGCAACGGGCCTTTGCGGTGAGCTCTAAAACAAAGGGCTGCTACAAAAGGTCAGCAATGGTCGAAGTGGCTCACAAGGCTCATCCCCCCCAATCCCTAGAATATAATACTTTATCAACTATCAGTACGATCACACTAAAACTAGGGCCCTTATTGTGGTTAGCAAAGGGACTCTAACCACAGAATATGTAATGGAAAAAGTAGAGAAGGCGCTCTTCCTGGTGAAACCGAGGCGAATGGTCTAATCTGTGCTTCCTTTTCTATCGCATAATTTGTATTCATTCGCACGCAACCAGTCCATACAAAAGTCACACGCCAACAAGCCGCTGTATTTGTAGCTTCGCCGCTCTCTCTCTACTCAGCGGGTAAGTAATACGAGATATAAGAACTGATAATATAACACTCATAATATATACGCTCACTTTGTATAAACACGTTTAGTATAACGTTCACTGGATATAATGAACGGAAGATATAATTTCAAAATATCTATTTCCATAAAGTATAACGTTATTAATATATAATATCAATTTATATAACTATTAAAACGTATAAAGTTCATAACACCTAAGATTTAAAAGATATATTAATCAAATTATCTAACATCAAAAAACATAATACACGTATAATATAAAAACATGCATATGTTATTTATTTGAAATTAAATTCTATTTTCAGTATTAAGTGGCCTTCTTAATTAACAATCAACCTTACCTTACTAACTTTACTGGCAGCAGTCTGAATTTTCTGGGCAGAAAAAAAAATAACCTCGAAGGCCTAGGCGGGAGCTTTGCTCCCGCCTAGGCCTTCTAACTAGTGTCCGACCGAAGTTTCGGTTTCGGTTTCGGTTTCGGCCAATTTCGGCCAAAAAAGTGATTTCGGCCGCAGTTTCGGTTTCGGCCAGAATCCGGCCGAAACCTTCGGCCGGGCCGAAATTGCTTCGCGGCCTCTCGCGGCTCTCGCATCGGGAGCGCTCGGCTTAATTCGGGCGCGCTCGGCCGGGTAGGTATAGGTAATGCATCGGCGGCCGTCCCAGTCCCAGCCGGGACCACCGACAGTATTCATATTCATCCCGTTTGTGACGTTTGTTTGTGAACCACGTGGCGCGCGAGAAAATATGGTGAGTGTT
Organism: Acleris emargana; assembly: GCA_927399475.2. Classification (NCBI taxonomy): domain Eukaryota; kingdom Metazoa; phylum Arthropoda; class Insecta; order Lepidoptera; family Tortricidae; genus Acleris; species Acleris emargana. Next base: position 2,318,454 of record OV656863.1, on the reverse strand, counting down.
GTTTATTTATTAAATTATTATTTATTTTTTAGAATCTGTTACTGCATTTTATGCTGTGATTAATGAACGATACGTTTGATATTAGGATTGTGAATTTAGTTTAGACGTGATAAGAATAGGTTGTTTGTTTTGAATAATATAATACCTATGCCGCGAATTAGTGAAGTCTTGATAACTGCAGTAAAATAATTTAAATAATACCTTATTAAATTAACCCTATTACTATCCCTTACATATGTAGGTAGGTATGTTATTTTAAATAACAAGTGAATAACTTAACTTATAACGTTATAAATAGCATTACCTATTGACAAAAAACTTAAATTTGTAGGTTACTCATAGTTATGCTAGGGTTGGTAAACAGAAAAGAAATACTTAGTTAATACTCTAAAAACAATAATTAGATCGAATTTTAGTAAGTTTTTTTTCTGTTCGTAAATAAAAAATAAGTAAAGTAGGTATGCTGTGATTTATCTTGCAATTTGTGATTGTGATTTACTTTATCCAGGTATTATATTAATTAGGTAACTTTGTTTCAAACTTTAAAAATTTGATTTTATTTGGTTTAAAATTTCATAGTTTACCTCTAATTATATCTATTTTCATTAAAAATAAACGTTTTTATTTTGTTTAACTAAAACAGTAGCTGTTCTCATATAAGAAATCCTTGCAATAACCTTTTCCTTACGATTTGTACAGTAATTTTGAATAATTTCATAAGTCTTCAAAAATTTCGGTTTCGGTTTCGGCCGAAATCAGAAAAAAACCGAATATTCGGTTTCGGTTTCGATTTCGGCTAAAAATCGTGTTTCGGTCGGACACTACTTCTAACCTAACCTAACCGAGTCGGTTCTGACCTGATTCGTCATGCTCGTGGCATTTTCTGGTTAATTAAAACAAATTACAAGCAAGACCGTTCTGGTAGACTCGAGTTCATAAATATGTGTACACTTTAGTACCTTGTCTATTTATTTTATGTCATGTTTAAACTGCCATAAGTATATGAATTGTCACAGCGATTAAAATGACAAAGTACTACAGGGTACACATATCTATGAACTCGACTGTACCCGCTCCTTACAGTACCCACCCATTGAGTATAGCATACGATATTAGATCTTATAATCCTTATACTAAAAGATATTATGTATTATGATCGCTATATGTCATGTATGTTATACGAACTGAAATTAGTCATTGTGAGTGTTATATTAAAAAATATTATATAAAATGAATATTATATGACTTGACCGTTATTCCTTATAAAAATATTGATTTTGTTATTATAGCTAACGTTCATTATATCTCGTAAACGTTAGTAACATGAAAATAGTTATTATGTAGTTATATCTCGTGGGACGCACCCCTACTCAGCAATAGCATATACTTGTGCACTGCTGAAATGCCTCCTCCATTTATTTCTATGACGTCCTTAATGCGGCGATTCTGGTACAGGTCGGGCCCGGCTTAAAAACTTACAAGGAAGAAGTTACCCGCAGATAGGCGGAAAATATTTTGCAAGAAAAAGTGAGGACGATTATCGGGCTGAAATTGGCATCACGTCATGATCCATTTTTACCCAAAAACCTAGTGTTGTACTGCATGTGGCAACATGAGAATATTGTAGTAAGTACCTCATGTCACCACGTCAAAAAGTGAAAATGTTGAATTTGGCGTCGAAATTAAAGCGACTAGATCTCTATTATTTTAAGAATCGGGCACCAACTGTCAAACACTTTTTTAAATAATTTTGCGCTAGGCAATGGATTTTGTGACATTAAGTGTCAATATTGAAAAAGGTCGGCAGTGAAAAGAATCTGTTAAAGCTATAAACGCATCAATTGCTCGTAAGTAACTTATGTCCAAATAGTATTTTATATAGAATAATAGTATACATAATACCTACAACAACTCTTATGAAAAAGATCATAATAGCAATCCGTTATTCTGTTTTAATCCAAAGACAAAACTGATGAATAAGAACAAATAAACAAATTCTAATGGATGCAGAAACAATGCAGAAACTGCATGAGGTTTAATTTATCTTAGGTTTCTAGGTTATGTTTGCGAGTCGGTTCAAAAAGAGAACAAACTGAACTTTACCTGAACTTTAGCACTTTTGAACTTTAGCTGTGGTGCACGGTCCGTCTGGATCGCTACTATCATCTTATTCTTAAACCTACCGCCAAGCAGCATTCGCATTGTTGTGTTCCGGTGTGGGGAAAAGACTTGACTCTAACAAAAATTACCGCTTTTAAGCTTAAAATTTCATAAACGGATCCGTTTATTAAAAGAAAACTGAACAAGCTCGCAGTGTTTTTTAAACACCTATCCAGCGACACCTCACTAGTGATGGGTCGTTGGTAATATTCTCGTTACCAGTATTTTTCCATTTGGGAATATTACCAGTAACTTTCCAATGTTACCGGTAATATTACCAAAAGCTAGTAAGATAGGAAATCATCAATTCGTATAAGACTTGATGATTCTTTTGTTACTTTATTAAGTAAAACATTGAAATATATCTCTTTCTCTTTCACACTTACAATCTTATGTCTCTTTCCTTTAGAATAATTATCTTAAATGGAACAATAGGATTCGTTTTGCCCTTACCACGAATCGGAGTGAACGTATACGTATGTGAAGTGGCGTGGCGATTAGTGTTCTCGAAACGGGACAATGAAACCAAAAAGTAAAATGTTTCATCATTTTACCGAGAAAAAAAAAACATGTGTAAATTTAAATATGCCAAATTATAATGATTTATACAAGATTTGCTTTTTTTTACGTGTTTTTCTGGACTTTATGATAATAATAAAAAATACAGCATAGAAATATTTCCAGTAACATTGGTAAGATACTCGGTAATATTGGGTATATTACTGGTAAGATTGGTAATTTACTTCCTTAAGGATCCCATGCATTTTTTATGGTTGTGAAATGGTGCATACTAGGACCACATTGCTATGTTAAATACAAAAAGGAATAAAAAAATAATCTATTTCTATATTTCTTGAAATTTCCGGTGAGTGGTAATATTACTGGTAACATTACTGGGAAAATACTCGCTTTGGAAATATTACCGGTAACGACCCATCACTACACCTCACACATGGGGTAGACGAGATAATATTTTTTATTAAATTTTATTTTACCATTTTGTTAGCGTGACTAATATGTATATTCATGCCAAATTACAGCTTTCTAGTACTAAGAGTCTGAGCTAGGCTGCGGACGGACGGACGGACGGACATGGCGAAACTATAAGGGGTTCCTAGTTTGACTACGGAACCCTAAAAACTACGCTAACTGCGAGAGATTAAACGAATCCCTCTGAAGTGATCACTCAGTAGGTAATACGTATTTGCTTTTGGATTTAATTCCAGCTTGCGCTAATGGATAGTTTTCAATCCCCGACGCCAAAGAGAGGTTTAATTACGTTCGGCAAATATTTGTATGATGAGCGCGACTTGTTCCAGAGTCTTATGTTTTTTTGAATTCAAAAAATTCAAAAATTCAAATTATTTATTCAGTAAATTGGCCACATGAGGGCTCTTTTACACGTGTCGGTAACATGGAGTGAATCTACTAGCGCTTCGGACAAGACCATCATTGCGGAGAAGAAGCGCCGCCGCAATGAAAAATGAATTTAAGTATGTAGGTAATATGATGGTAGGACTGATGGCCGATGGGGTCAGAAGGTTCTTGAGTGGCGTCCGCGGACCGGGAGACGAGCTGTAGGTAGGCCTCCAACAAGATGGAGTGACGACCTTGTAAGGATCGCGGGAACGCGGTGGATGCGAAAAGCACAAGACCGGTCTGAGTGTAGAGCCTGTAAGGGGGAAGTATGACTGTAACGGGTTTAGATACCCTGAAAGTTATGTGTAGCACACATTTTCCCGGCTCCATTATACGTGAAAGCGAAATAGACAGTGTACCAATCTGTTTGTCAGAGCAGACAGCACGCACAACAAGACACAATTGGGACACTGCCAAAAAGGTAGTAGACGATTGCAAGATACGGTGGGCACTATCCACTTTCCAACCGTACAAAGCACCGGGCCCGGACGAGGTATACCCAATCCTACTACAAGAAAGCGCAAATATAATTGTACCGCATTTAAGCAGGCTGTATAGAGCGTGCTTAGCCTTTGGGCACGTTCCACGCGTTTGGAGGCTTGTAAAAGTGATCTACCTGCCAAAACCTGGCAAAGCAGATTACAGCGATCCCAAATCATACAGACCAATAAGTCTATCATCATTCTTCCTAAAAACACTGGAGAAGCTGGTAGACAGGCACATAAGAGATGGACCTCTAAGGCGGTATCCGCTGCATAAAATGCAATGCGCGTATCAACCGGGTAAATCCACAGATACTGCAATTCATTTTGTAGTGAATAAAGCTGAAAACGCACTAGAGAACAAAGAGATATGTCTTGCGGCATTTCTCGATGTGGAGGGTGCATTTGATAAGACTACGTTTGAAGCCATAAGCACAGCAGCTGCTAGGCATGGCATTGAACCAACCATTTGCAAATGGATAGGCAACATGCTAAACAGTAGACTTATAAAGTCAAGTCTTTTGGGCGATGTCCTATTCGCCACAACGACAAAAGGGTGTCCCCAGGGGGGGGTTCTCTCACCGACTCTATGGAGTCTGGTGGTAAACTCACTCCTAGAGGAACTCGACACAGGCCCACTACACACGGTTGGGTATGCAGATGATCTCGTGATACTTATCAACGGGAAATTCCCGGGAACAGTATCGGAAATCATGGGAAATGCTCTGGAAAAGGTGGAAAGATGGTGTATTAGTCATCAACTATCCATCAATCCCAGCAAAACTGTAGTAATTCCATTTACTAAGAAAAGAGACCTCAAACACATTAAACACCTCAAGCTGTTTGGTAAGGTACTAGAATTGTCAAGTGAGGTAAAATATCTAGGCATAATACTAGATAAAGAGCTCACTTGGAAGAAGCACGTGGACAACGCTATAAAAAAAGCGTTGAGAGTGTTCGGAATGTGCAGATCAGCATATGGTAAGACATGGGGCCTTAACCCTAAAGTACTGAAGTGGATCTATACCATGATGGTAAGGCCCATAATCATGTACGGCTGCTTGGCCTGGTGGCCAAGAACAATTTTAAGAACATGCAGAGACTCTCTGACCAAGGTGCAGAGGGTGGCCTGCATGGCTATAACAGGGGCGTTCAGAACGACGCCAACGGCGGCAATGGAGGTCCTACTAAACCTACCACCACTGCATATCGCCATACAGTCTGAGGCGTGCAAGTCGCTGCAGAGGTTGGAAGAGACGGGCCTATGCAACGATGCAGCGCTTAGAACCAGACACACTAAAATGGCACACAATGGTTCTCTAGACAGAATACTGACGATGGGTTGCGACAAAATGCAGCCTAAGTATGTATTCCGGAGGAACTTCAATGTCCACATTCCGACAAGGGATGAATGGATGGATGGGTTGCACCTATTAGAGGATGACGACGCGATATGGTATACGGATGGCTCAAAAATGAGTTCCGGTACGGGGGCGGGTATTCACGCCAAGGACTATAACAGCAGCATAAGTATGGGCAACTACGCAACGGTCTTCCAAGCGGAACTATATGCGATAATTGCCTGTACGCAAGAGAATATAAGTAGGACTCCGCAGGGTAGAACTATCTATATTCTAAGTGACAGCCAAGCGGCACTTAAGGCGCTGACAGCGCCTAAAGTAGACTCGAAACTAGTCTACAATGGCATCCAGGCCTTAAACAAGCTTGGTAGGAAGAACAAAGTGAAACTGATGTGGATTCCAGGACACGAAGGCTATCCCGGAAATGAGGCCGCGGATGAGCTGGCAAGGGAAGGGTCCAAGGGCGCATACGTTGGACCTGAACCATTTGTGGCACCGTCTCCGGGCACCATAAAAGCAGCCCTGAACAATAACACCCTAGTAAACCACCAATAAGAGTGGAAAAATACGGTAGGCTTAGGGCATGCGAAGCTCTTCATAGAAAGAGTTGATCAGAGCTGGACCAAAAAACTTTGGAAACTCAGCAGAAGACAACTCCGATATATTGTAGGAGTGTTCACCGGGCACTTTGGGGTCAAACATCTCCTAGCAAAGATGGGCCTTTATGACAATACAGATTGTAGAATGTGCGGCGAAGAGGCGGAAACAGTGAAACACTTAGTGTGCGAATGTGATGCCCTCGCCGGAGTAAGAATGAAAATCCTCGGTTGTGGCTACCCGGAACCAAGCGATTTCAAAGCCTTGCCATTGCACTACACTATCCGGTTTCTGGAAGGGGTGGAGGCTGCATTGGATTAAGCGCTAAAAGAGGGGTAATTACACAAAAGATCCCATAGGGTCGAAGTGTATCCGTAAGGACCCCATAGATAAGATAAGATAAGATAAGATAAGAGTGTAGAGCCTTGGGGGAGGCCTATGTCCAGCAGTGGAAGTCTTTCGGCTGACATGATGATGTAGGTAATTCTCTATGTTAGTTTGTTTATCGTTGCCTAGTACCGACAGTACAAGCCTAGAGCTTTGTTTCGGACTAGGTCAATTTGTGTGAATTGTCCCTTGTCATTATCCATACTATACTATACTATACTGTATACTATATATATCCTAACTAGTGATCGTTATCAACGTCCACTTTTGGTAGCAAAGGGTATGGTTGGCAGAAAAAACAAACACATTTGGTTGTTTACTTTTGATCTTAACCATAAAATAAATACTTACCTTCTAAAGATTACACCTCTAGATATAAATCCTTACGGTACAAAACCTTTTCTGCCCTAATATATTTTTAAAACAGTGTACGTCAAATGACATAAAATGTCATCAAAATATAACTTTAGTTGAAAATCTAATTACGCTACGCGACGTGTTTATCTAAATAAATAAATAGATCCAAATCTAGAACTGAAAAGTTCATTAAAAATTATCTCGGACTTGATAAAAAAAATGGCAAAGTTGAGATTACATCCCAAGGGCAAGGAAGTTTATTTTAAACTAAAATATGTCCTAAAGAAAAACCCGGGTTACAGTACCGTAAGCGTTGTGCAGCAGCTGATTGAAGGTAAAGAGGTGGATATGCCGGAAGGTGTGAATAAAAATAGTGTGCAATATTTTAAAGACTTAAATTTCCTTCCTGTGACTTCTGTTAACGTAGAAAGGTCATTTAGCTATTTAAAATGGATTTTTTCCAATAGACGTGAACGACTGAGAGCCAAATCTGTTGAACAAATTTTAGTAATTTATTCACTATAATTTGGATTTGTTGTTATAAATATGAATATAAATCTCATAATTTGTAAAATATAATAATGTTTAATATACTTCGTTATTTGTTTTTTTTGCCAACCATACTTTGCTACCATTACAGGACGTTGATAACGATCGCTGATCCTAACTTAATATTATAAATGCGAAAGTAACTCTGTCTGTCTGTTTCGCTTTCTCGCTAAAACTACTGAACCGATTTAAATGGTACACAGATAGTCTAGAGCCTGAGAAAGGACATAGGCTACTTTTGATTGCGAAAAAAGGTTGTACGGGGTTAAAAGGGGGGATGAAATGCGGACGGAGTCGCGGGCATTAGCTAGTATGATTATAAATGTGAAAGTGTGTATGTTAGTCCGTCTTTCACGTTTCAACCACTGAACGGATTGAGATGAAACTTGGCACACATATTGGTTAGGTCCTGGAATAGGACATAGGATAGTTGTTATCCCGGAAAATTGGACAGATCCCGAGGGAGCAGCGATAAACGACTTCTACGCGGACGGAGTCGCCGGGGAAAGCTAGTACACTACTATTATAAAGAGGTAAGATTTGATTGTTTGTTTGTATTGAATATTATTCTTATGAATGAATTAATAAATTAATGAATGAATGAATGAAACATTTGTTTGGTTATAGTGCAAGATTACAAATACAATAAAATAAAATAAAATAAAAAAGAACGATGAACTTAAACTATAAACTATTTCTAAAACAAAAACAAAAATAAATGCGCTATACTTAAAGCCGAAAAAGCCAACCAGCTCAGCTTGTAGCTGGGCTGCTGGGCAGAGCCTCGGCGCCTGATTTTCAGCTGGAGCCTGCGATGGCGGTAGATTAATTATATTATTGAGTACGGTAACAGAAACGGGTACGGGTGTGGTTGCAGGGTTAGAATAGTGCCACTCCATGTCTTCCCGTGGATGTCGTAAGAGGCGACTAAGGGAATAAAGGCTTGGAGTACTGTTAGGCGATGGGCTTGCCACCTGTCACTAATACACTGGGAAACATCTTAGCCTACTTGTGCAAAATGTGGTTACAGAATTATCAAGAAGTTTTGAGACTTGTTGGTAATTCTTTAGCTCTGCCTACCCCACTCTGGGAATGAAGGTGTGAGTTTATGTAAAAAAATGAAAATGAAAAATGAAAAGTTTATTCGCAAGAATACTAATAGAGTATGTATGTATGTGGTAACAGAAATTACAGTGAATCATTTACTCTAGTGTTGCATATGTCATAAACAACAAGTAAAAATTGATTTAAAAAAACAACTGGAATATCAGCAGCGTGTTCAGTGTGCTCTTAAGTAGGTATTACATATTAAAAGAGGGCGTACGTCTCATAGAACCGCCTTTAGTAACCTTATAGGTATCTAGATTTGGGTTAAATTTCCTATGACTATCGAATTGCTCATGTGCCCTTTTTATTCAGATGCGCAGATGCACTATGGAATGTAGTAGGTACAGGTAAAAAGATTAAAAAAAAGATAAAAGATGTTTATTCAGTAAGTACGCCGCACGGGCACTTTTACACGTCACAAATCTACCAGCGCTTCGCAAGGGACCACTGCTGAGAAGAAACGCCGCCATAAGAAAAAGTCAGTCGTTTTTTAAATATTGCTTAACGTAGCATTATATAAAACAATGAATCTCACATATGCCGTGTGGTTGCCGGCTTAGAATAGTGCCACTCCATGTCTTCCCGTGGAAGTCGTAAGAGGCGACTAAGGGAATAAAGGCTTGTAGTACTGTTAGGCGATGGGCTTGCAACCTGTCACTAATACGCTGTTTAACACCTTAGCCTAATTATGCAAAATGTGGTTACAGAGTTATCAACAGGTTTTTGGAGTTGTTGGTAATTCTGTGGCTCTGCCTGCCCCACTCTGGGAATGACGGCGTGAAGGTATGTATTTATGTATGAATCTCACATAAATATATTCATGCGTAATTCAGCAGGAAAATGTGTCAAAACTCGGGTAGGTATTACGTTACTTTAATTTGAATTAGGCTAGATCCTGTCTATATTTGTTTTTGTGCGTTACCCACATAAGGTAAGAAGCTGTGTACGGTATGGCACGTGACTTTTAATCAAAATCCTCACCTATAAATCCCTATATAAAGTAACTGGATGTCATTCATTATACGCGACCGCCTTGGCCAATCAATTCCACCGGCCATTGCAGGTGGGCTCCGTTAGTGTGGAGACGGCTTCTAAGCTCTGATTGCAGCATACGTCGAACGTCTAGTGGCGCCCTCTTTACTGTTATTTTGTTAGTAAGGAACTAAAACTGAATGTAGGATGATTATTGTAGTAACCGTGTAGTTTTAAACGGTATATGAGCGGGATACTTAAAAAGCAAGATGACTATCGAGTAGGATGTCTAAAAAGCAAAATGCCTATCGAGCAGGACGACTAAAAAGCAAGATGCCTATCGAGCAGGACGACTAAAAAGCAAGATGTCTAGCAAGCAGGATGCCTAACAAGCAACTTATAACTAGGTCGAAAAAGGTAGGTAGGTTGAGGTTATGTTAGTTTTGCAGCAGGCCCGGAGGGCCAAAGAACCCAGAAATAGGAGCTCCGTCGAAATTCTGCTAATAAGAAATAACGATTTTAGAAAATTTATCTAATAATTCATTATACTTTTCACTTTTCAGGCATCTTTATTTTCAGGCAACTCGCTTGGTAGTCATTATACTTTTAGGCATCATGCTAGTCAGTCATCTTGCTTTGTAAGCAACTCGCTTTGTAGGCATAATACTTAGGTATCTTGCTTTGTAGGCAACTCACCCAAAATAGTTTTAAACACCCTTCTTATTCATTAGCTCGCAATAACTAGACAGTGTGCTTGTAATATGCTCTGTCATTGTGACATTTGAATTGGACAGAAAGGGATAGTGAATACTTTAACTAAAATAGGATTGTTTGCTTGCCATGTGGTTGCCGGCTTAGAATTGTGCCACTCCATGTCTTCCCGTGGAAGTCGTAAGAGGCGACTAAGGGAATAAAGGCTTGTAGTACTGTTAGGCGATGGGCTTGCAACCTGTCACTAATATACACTGTTAAACATCTTAGCCTAATTGTGCAAATTGTGGTTACAGAGTTATCAACAAGTTTGTAGAGTTGTTGGTAATTCTGTAGCTCTGCCTACCCCACTCCAGGAATGAAGGCGTGAAGGTATGTATGTATGTATGTAGAATTTACAGGTTATTTATTATACTCGCAAATGCACAGCCTAAACCGCTAAACGTAGGGACTTTTAGCTAGGGAATATTCCTTGGGTACCTATCCTACGAGTCCACCATTTTTTTTTATAAAATCTACCTCGCAACTTCATTATTTTTATTTATTTACTTCGTAGCTCCGTTGAGAATTTTGAGTTTTGACTTTTTGACACGTTTTACCGCTCAATTAGGCGTGATATTTTTACTGTATGTTCATTGTTTTATATAATGTTAGGGTTAACAATTATCATTGTTAACCCTTAAGTAAGCACATCATTCGTGGGGAACTGTATACGCTTCTACAATAAGATACCTACCGATATTGTCAATATGCCATTCACTAAATTTAAGTCTCGCATTAAGCGCTGCTTGCTGGGTAAGGCATATTATACTATAAATGACTTCGTAGATGATAAAGACGCTTTTAAGTAACTAGTATGAGCTATTACTGAAATTGTGGTTAATTTTAAGCATTTTGAGTAGAAATATATCTAATATGTAAGCACTGAGCAGCGCTTATTGTTAAATGCCTTTAAGCCAATGATGTAGACATTTAAGTTTACCTAATGTATCCTTTTTTGTTAGTATTTTTTTATTTATTATTGGTTCTTGTGCACAAGACACTTAAGAAATGAGAACACATTGTGATGTTTCTCGCCGGACAGTTCCCTTTTTTATTGATATATTTTGTCCGGCAGCATGGGCATGTCATGCTCACTCTAAGGTCTTTGCTTACGGCGGCGTCGTTGATCGGGTCGCCACCTTCCCGAACACATGGTTGAGGGAGGCGATGGCTGAGATACGCGTCATACTCGTGAACGGGTGCTGTTATTCAGTTAATTATTTTAATCATCGTTCCTGACGTAGAGACCTCGTCATGTTGTTCTCCTAGACATAAGGTATTTTATTTGTATTTTATTGTCTTTACATTTGTAATGATTTTATTTGTGTTAGTTTTAAAAATAATTATTTATTACTTTATTACCTTGTAATGTAATTTAGATACTTTTAAGTATTATTGTATTTAAACATTGAAAAAAAATGACCTTCTGCTGGAGTTTCTTGCGGCGCTTCTTCTCCGCAATGATGGTCTTGTCCGAAGCGCTAGTAGATTCACTCCATGTTACCGACGTGTAAAAGAGCCCTCATGTGGCCAATTTACTGAATAAATATTTTGTATTGTCATAAGCATATTTAAAAAACGAATGACTGTTGAGTTTCTTGGGGCGTTTCTTCACAGCAGTGGTCTCCTCTTGGAAAGTGCTGGTAGATTTCTGGCGTGTAAAAGTGCTCTTTTTCTATATCTTTAAACTAATTGTATCCGTACGAAATCGCGGGCGAACCCTTATATTGCAATAAAGTAATCGTACTAATAATGAAAAGTGACGATTAGTTGTACAACTGAATACACAATTTATAGGACACATGACATACGGCGTAGGTACTGGTACCTTAATAACAATTGACCTTCGTGTAATAACTTCACGGATAGGCCACATTTTTTTTTACGTTAGGTTGTTAAATTAAATAAAGTACAAATGGTTTTTCGTTTTCATGTTTACGAGTAGGTCAATTTACGAGTTAAAAAGAGAAGAACTTTTAAACGCATTTGCGATTTTAGGATTTCTTTCATTCAAAGATATAAATGTACTTATTAGAATATTAAATCTCTTTGCTTTCATCAGATTGTAGTCTGAAAAATGCAAATGTCTTTGGGTCGCAGAGTCGCAGATCCCACTTATCATCACGTGGCCTGTGCACGTTTTCTTTCTCGATGCCATAAAAAAGTTTTCCGGGCGATATTGCTCTCTCAGTTCATCATATTAGAACGCATATTATCATTGCCTCTTACGAATTTGTTCTGAAATTTTCTTCGAACTATATTCGCCGAAGCCTTACGGTCACACACACACACACACACAATACACAATACGACCTGGCGATGATCGTCACTTGTCGAACGGGCAAACTCAAACTGTCGTTTCTAATTCTAATTTTAATTAATAGCTTTCACTCCTGTTAAGGTGTATTTCGCCAATGTCAAGTTATTTATAGACACTCCCATGGACTTATTAAACAAATAAGAATTAAGATTAGGTAAAAGAGTATTTTCTCTAATCGAGTTAACAGAGGCACATGGGATTAGCTCCACGCGCTTCAACAAGTCCAAACGGTCGTTTAAAAATTGTGTGTGGTGCGTGACAGTTTTCTGTGGTGGGTGGCAGTTTAAAAGCCAGCCGCACAAATATTTCCCGTAGGCATGAATTGTTTAGTTTAATTTAATATGTGCGCTCCATTGATTTTGATCGGCAGGTACTCCTTGGAACTGCAGGTACCCTATACCTATAACAGTAACAGTATATTGTTGCCCTCTTATTCATAATTAACTTAAAATATCCAATATATTCTTAAAATATACTTGCCTTATCTGCCATTTTGACATTTGCATCAAACAGAAAGTGGCAAAGCATAATTTAACTAAAACAGGTTTTTATAGTGATTTTTTGAATAAGAGAATGATATTAATTTGACGCCTCCTTCCATTAGCCTGAGTCTGTGAAGTTTCAATAATGTGCCCCGTGGAGGTGCGCGTCATTTCAACTTAAACAAACTCTAGGTACTTACCTACTTATGCATCGTAAATTTTACAACGATGTTTGTACACAAACAAATACTAGGTGGCGACTGAGGTTTATCATGAAGTCTGTATTTCCTAATTGTTCACTTCTACCTTTGTTATTTTATTTCTTATCTTTAATATCTCAAAGCCGATGACCCGTAATAACGTCAGTGATAATGACGTATGTAAACATTGTGTTGCTTTAAGTGACGAAGTATTGTAAATATTTGAAATTCTCAAATATCATGGTCGGTCTGGTTTGTATGGAGAGATACACTTTTCAAATTTGCTGTTTGCCCGTGATCTAATAATAAAGAAAATGATCCACGTGCTCTGGTAGATTACGTATATAAAAAAAAATACAATCGTGCCATGTGGGTCGTGGTGTAGGTAGGTATACGTCGTGTGGGTGCCGGCCGAGAATAGCACCACCCCATCTCTTCACGTGGGTATCGCAAGAGGCGACCAAGGGATAAACCGGAGGATGGGCAGCAGCGTCCTCCGCGGACTACATGGTATAACTGCGGTCGCCAACTCGCCTGCCAAGCGTGGCGACTACGGCATTTTCCTCCCTTATTGAGGGAGGCCTATGTCCAGCAGTGGACGTCTTTTGGCTGACATGATGACACAATCACGCCTGTTTCCTTCCACTTGCTACGATCCAGACAAACTTCCCTCGCTTCCTCTACACTCATAAGTTTCCTCATACACGTGGGTCGGTTTAGAGTCACCTGACCTGGCCCTGTCTTAATACGTCCCCAATCTGATCGTGATCGTGGTTTGATAAATGACGACTTACTAACTGTTAGCTTATTTGGGTTGGATAGAAGGGAAGGTATTCTTACCCTGATGGGATACATTTTCTATTACCCCCTTGAATTCAAGGAGCTGAGAGTAAATTCCATCCAGACATCTAATGCAGCCATTCCCATTACTGTTGGACAAGACGACGCCATGGCTAGACTAAAAGTCGTAGATAATTATCTACTAGCGTTTTCCCGCATTTTCGTCCGCGTGGAATTCTTATATGGTTTTTTCCCATGGGAACTATGAAAACTTTCGGGACAGTATCCTTTACCTGATACAGAACATCCATTCAGTAGTTTATCCGTATTAAAAGACAAATATCCAAACGTCCTCTCAGACACATTTAATCTTTACAATATCGTCGGTGAAACTGCAAAACCGCGTAAGTAACATTTAAAAAAAGGAGCAAAATGCACCTTTTCAATAAGATAATAAGGTTTATTTTGCTCTATCATACATTTGTTAGTTACGCGGTGTTGCAGTTTCACCGACGGTATAGTTTTAACTAGGGCTCCTGGTCGTGTCCGTGTTTCGTGTACCCGTAGCCGAATCTCCGTTACCGAGTAACACGGCAACGGAGATCCGGCCCGTTCGACACGTGAAATTCGGCTACGTGTAATTAAGATACGTAGCTGCGTGTTACACGGAGATACGTTTCTTATTTACACGTAGATCCGATCCGCCCGTGACCGTGACGTTTAATTTTAAGCTTTCATTCAATAACCGTGCGGAGCGGAGCCGGAGCCGAGATCCGCAGATACGTAGCCGCAGACACGGATACGTATCTTGGCGTGGCGTGACCGTGTAGTTCGGGAACTTAGCACCGCCGGTGCTAAGATCACGGAGCTACGGTTCCGCGTGTAACACGGATATCAGGACCACTAGTTTTAACTAAGTACTTTTCCGCCGTCTGTCTCTCTGTTTGTATGTACGCTTAGATCTCTCAAACTCCGCAACGGATTTTCATGCGGTTTGCATCAATAGATAGAGTGATTCAATATGAAGGTTTTTATGTATAATACATTCTAGATTATGTACGGGTGTAACAGGAAACTCACTTAAACGAAAGCGAAGAGAGGGCGGTGTCACTAGTATGTATATTTTTATAGTAAACTCGAGCTTGCGTTCAGAAAGCAACTTATAAACAATATGAATTACATGCTATTTTAATTTATTTTTTCTGTGTATCTAATTTTTACCCATTTCTATTTTCTCCTCTTATTTTTACCATTCTATGTACGGGCAACCCCTCTAGATATTTGGTTTATATCGCACCGAAAAAGGGAGAGTTTTTGTTAAGAATTATTTCTGTTTTGCGACGTTTCATCCCAACAAAGGAAAATATAATTTACATACATACATACATAAACTCACGCCTTCAATCCCAGAGTGGGGTAGGCAGAGCTAAAGAATTACCAACAAGTCTTAAAACTTCTTGATAATTCTGTAACCACATTTTTTTATTTATTTTTTTAATTATTTAAAAATATAATTTAAAATATATTTTCTTCCAAGAAATACTTATTCTAAGAATTGTATTTATCAATGCGTCCCCTTATACTCCTTATATTATAAACCTTCACTTTCAGCTAAACTCCGATACATAAAAATAGCTTTACGAAAGATATCAAATATATTTTCTTGACATTTCTTCGAGAGGTCATTGATCTCGCCTAGGGAATCGTATCTATAGATAAGGTATCGGATTAAAATAGTATATACGTGTTATTCGATTAGTTTAGCTCTGAATCTTGATTTGTAAACTAGTAAACTTTGTAGTTTATACTTGAAAACAATTTTTCCAAATAATTATGGATTCCATGGATGAAATGAATATTTCTCTCATTGTCGAAGAAAAGGGTAAGTCGACAAGTACTTTTTACCATGTTTTTGTTTATCTTTACATGTCTATAAGTTATTCTGTATCCCAAAAGAAAAACACTATACTATAGGACCAATTTCCTATCTGTCCGTCCAAATGTAGCTTTGTCAAGAGCACGTTCCTTTTTCTGAAAACTGTCAATGATATCAAGTTAAAATAAATGTCAAATACCTACTAAAGTACATTCAGTGTTGGGCAAAAATTAACTTGAATAAGAATAAGAATAAAACAGAAAAGTTATTCTCATTCAAATCGATTTGAATAAGAATAATTATTGTACCTCGTTAGTTGAAATGGAATACTAGTGAATAAATCATGGTACTTTTTTTTTAAATGAAGAATAAAATTTGAAATAACTATTTTGGAAATGGGATTATTCTAACTAACGTTTTATTCAACTAACATGTTATTTGGATATTTTTTCAATGTACTTACGTGTAATTAAGTTTTATGACGTTTTTTTTGGTACCTTTGATACGATGGTGATGAAGTGAATCCCGGAATTCTTTCATGGCTAAATGAACTCTTCACATTAATATATCTTAAGTTTAATAGGTATGTTTTGTTTGTTTATATGAGTCGAATACATTACATACCGTACGTAAATATTACGTAAGTTACATTTACCTACTGTATTCTTATTCAGATACTTTTATTCAAAATAAAAAATCATGAATAAATGTAATTGACTAAGAATAAGTTATTTTTATTAAATTTTCCCACGTACAAATTATTCCCGACGAAATTATTTGAATAACTTTGACAGGAATAAAATCGAAATGATTTTATTCTTACGAATCTTCATTCAAATAATGATTTTATTCTTGAGTGCCCAACACTGAGTACATTACTAGGTCAACGTCATCAAAAGATACGGTCATTTACGTCGCTAATTTAGATACTCGCAAACTCTCTCGCTCATCAAAATTATAACTTGTACTTACGGCGTTTCCCGGTGACCTAAATTCACGGAATCAGTCAAGTAAATATGTTCGTAAGGCACAGTAGCACAACAAAGGATTTCGACAATGAATATTATTTAAGGTTCTCTGTCTTTTGGCAAAAATATGTTGCATAATGTATCGTTTCCCGACCGTTTCATTTGCCGACCCGCCATTTTTTGTGTAACTGTAGATATTTCAGGTTTTTTATAAAAACTAACCTAACCTATAGGGTTACACGATGTTACTGAAATAAATCCTGAAATAAGCGGGGAAACGATACATTTTGCCAAAAAAAATTGGCCAAAATGCAGCATACCATTATTTAATGTAAATAAATCCTTTACAAAACATCGACTGTCTGTGACGTAGACAGATGTTGAAGTTATAGAAGAACATTTTCTTTTTACCCGACTGCCAAAGAAGGAGTCTAATGAGTTCCCTGCAAAGTCTGAATACTTATATACTTACTTATATTTACTTGTGGGAGGACCTTGTGCAGGGTCCGTCCGGGTTGGTACCACCATCTTATCCATTAACCTACCGCCAAACAGTAGTGTTCGCATTGTTGTGTTCCGGTTTGGGGATAAGACAGCCGGTGAAATGACTAGCATAGAGGCATTCCATCTTAGTCCTCAGGGTTGGCAGTGCATTTGCAGTCTTGTGAATGCGAATGTCTATGGGTCACAGTTTCCACTTACCATCAGGTGGCCTGTGTGCTCGATTGCCTTCCTATGCCATAAAATAAATAAATAAATAATTAATAATTGACAACATTAAAAAAAAAGCATTATTGATTTTTCTCGTTTATAATAGCTGCTTAAAAATTAGACTACCCGTATTTCTTGGTTTTTCTTTATTTAACTTAAATTCGTCGTGAATAATTTATTAAAGAAATAGTCATTAAAAAGACCGTATATACAAAGTTAGGAATACTGATGTCGTGATCTTAGCCTGATATAAAATAAAAATAAAAGTAACTTTAAACAGAAACAGAACTGACTGTCATGTCATGTCACTCACTTGTCAATCATTCGCTGCCGTTCGTTCACAAATTTGTTATTTTGCGTAATTTAATTAATTACTTACGTAATTTGTATACACCATTAAAATAAATAAACTATTTTGCGTAGAATCGAAAGCGTGTCGTTAGAATCAAGTAATCCGTCAGACAGATAAAAAATTAATATGACAGTTGTATATTTTTTTGAATTCCTTTGGCAATAAATTATTTATTTATTTATTATTTATTTATTTATTCATAAAATTTGCAACATAACAGTAACATAAATGGACTAAGGGCACTATAAGTGTATTCCTAACATTCACAATCCAACTTTTTTACTGTTTTTCCTAAATATAAAAAAACTACTGCATAAAAAAATCCAAAGATATTTTTACTGTAATCAGCAGTGTAAAATCTAGAAACGGTATTTTATTTTACTACCTTAGCACAAAATGAATTGTTGTCAATTTGTCATATACCCTTACATCTAATACACTTACATACATACACTATAATGATAGAAAAGCTTAAGTAACTCTATGAAATGACATTTGAGATTAAATAAAATAAAAAAGCCTATTCCACGCTAACAAAGCCCCCATAGGCAGTGCAAATCAAGCCGAGGTTTCGGTCACACTCCGCGAGTCGGCTACGCGAGTCGAACGTTTTATGTACAAATTTAAATTTAGAATAAATGCTTTTTAAATTGCAAGTCTAGCGCGAGTGATGCGAATGCGGTTATCGATTTTCTTGTTTTCTCGGAAAAGCTGCCAGTGTTGTTGAAGTGTGGCGTGGGTAGTGTATCTGTGGTTGTGTTGTTGGTTTGAAGGAGGTTATGTTAAGCTGTGGACATGTTTTAAATGTCGATTATATGATATAACTAACCAGTATAGCTTGGCAAAAAAAGAATTGGTGAAAATTACAGTGCTTTTCGGGGCAAAATTAAAGTTAGGGCATTCAATGTTTCGTGTTTCATGAGTTAACCTACTTAGGCAACTTTTCTGAACTTCCCACTTTTACACTACAACTTACGCTGACCCTGTCTTACTCTCGCATTGAGAGCGAAAGAGATCACAAATTGATTTGTAATTTCGTAAGTTAAGGCGAGTAAGCAGCAGCTGGTATTTCCAATAATTAGTTCTAAGTCAATGGCATCATTGATGTACATTACTTTATGGACTGCCATAATTTTATACTTCATCTCATTTTAAGTCGTGATAAAAATCCAATATTTATCTTAAATACTAGTATTAGCCTTGGCTTCGTCCACGTAGAATTGTTTATCATTCCTCAGGAATACCTGACATAATTTTAGAAATTACTGTCAAAGGAAGATATAATGTCAATTCTGACACCTGTCATTTCAGTACAAATTATAACCTCAAACCCAAGAATCGTACGACTATCATTGACTACTATTAAAAATGGGTGGACTTGACATTGCAGAAGCACGTGAAGCTAACCCCATGTACTTCTGTTTAGTCCACCGCACAATTGTCCACGCGTGTGATATGCATGGACTTATGGAATGAAATGAATGATTTAATACTATGTATTATGTAAAGATTTAGAAATACATACATACAAATTCAAACTTTTCTATCTAGAACATAAGAGCTATCGTTACAGCGTTGACAATACGATAACATGTCGAAAGCGATATGGTTTTACCAAGTAGAATAGAGCTTATTTAGAATGGTTTTTAGGGTTCCGTACCAAAATGTTAATAATGGCACCCTTAATGGTGAGACTTCATTGTCCGAAATGCTATCAACTTGAAATTTGGCATAGCTGTACAACTCGCTTGCCCGCATCTGTTTTTAGTATAAAAAATATGAAATACATACATACATAAACTCACGCCTTCATTCCCAGAGTGGGGTAGGCAGAGCTAAAGAACCAACAACTCTTAAAACTTCTGGATAATTCTTATTCTTAATTCTGGAAAATATGAAATAATTTTTATCAATAATTAAAAAGGGGTCTAGTTTCTAATCTAGAATTTGTAATCTAAAATTTGGGGATGATATTTAAAAACCTCAAACTGGACATTTCAAAACTATTTATTTTTAATTTTCTGCGATGTATTTTTTGATTTATAGCAAAAAGCGTACAAAAAATTACCCTCCCCCCCCCTCTTATATCCGAAGGTTAATTATCAAAAATTGTTAATAAATCCTGAAGTACTTATATTTTATAGGAAAAATTAAATGAAGTGTTCATAATTTTTGAGAAATACCAAAAAAACTTTGAAAATGTGTATTAAAATTTAGGGTAGTCAAAATGGACCTTATTTTATAGAAAATAAAGTTCATAACAAAATAGTAATCTATTGCGGTTATTTTTTTTCAAGCATCTTATTTTAAATACGGAACCCTCGCTGGACGAGTCCGACTCGCACTTGACCGGTTTCTTTAATAAGAGTGGGAGGCAAACTAGCATGTAGGTTACCTGATGATAAGTAATCACTTCCTCCGATAAACACCAGCAACTCAAGGAGAGTTGTCGGTGCGTTGCCGGACAATTGACAAGATTTAATTTTTCTAAGACTATAATTTTATTACATACATACATACATTAAATCACGCCTGTTTCCCAGAGGGGTGGGCAGAGACTACTTCTTTCCACTTGCTACGATCTGGACAAATTTCTTTCCCTTCTTCCACATTCATAAAGCTTGTCCCAGTAAAAAATGTCGCTTATAAACTTTAAAAAAATCCTTATTAAATATTAAAATTCACCATATTTTCTGATACCGTTTTATTTGATATTCCTTAAAATATTATTATTTATGCATAAAGACCAGTTTAGGATTAGTTCATCCAGAAACTTCTTAATTTTCCCTTGACCCCTGCCATCAAAGTTTGTACATCGTCATCGGTGATCAGTTTGGAAGCTTCGTTCCACTTCCGCTTGAAGTCTTGAACTGAAATGGCATTACTTTTATGTTTTAAAAGCTTCTGTTTCACACGAGCCCAATATTTTTCAATGGGTCGTAACTCCGGGCAGTTGGGAGGATTGAGAGTCTTTTCAACAAAATCGTCATTATTTGCTTTGTACCACTCTATTGCTTCCTTCGTGTAGTGACACGGCCAAATCAGGCTAAAACAGGGCAGGTGAAGTACCTATGCCTCTTAATGAATGGCAACAATCGTTTTTTGAGGCACTCATTCGGGTATATATCACCATTTATGGTTCCATTAGCAAAATATGGTGTAAGTACTGCGTTTGCCACATGAACAGATCGCCTGCCACACGAGAACTTTATTTGCAAATTTATCCATTTTGATAACCTTATACTCTTCACTTACTACTTTTCTGTCGGTCCCAGAATAATAGTGGTGTCCTGGAAGTCATTTGAATTCAAGTTTGCAGTAAGTTTCGTCATCCATAACTGGTACAATATTTTTTCTTACCTAGTCATTTTTGAATAAAGTTTTCTAGATCTCGTTTTAGATTCTTTTGACTGTTTTGCATTTCTGTTGGGCACTTTCCCAGAGGGGTAGGCAGAGACCACTTCTTTCCACTTGCTACGATCCTGACAAATTTCCTTCGCTTCTTCAACATTCATACATCGAGTCATGCACGCACGTCGGTTTCGGGTACTTAAGATTCGGCCCTTTTCCAGTATTTCTCCGATTTGATTCGAAAAAGTACGCCTAGGGCGGTCCCTTCCGACCCTTCCACACACTTTTGATCTGTATATCTCTTTCGTCAATCTTCCCTCATCCATCCTTTCCAAATGACCGAACCATCGAAGCGTGCCCTTTTCAATCTTAGTCACTACATCTTCTTTTATTCCACACTTCTCTCTGATTTATTCATTTCTAACTCTATCAATCAGTTTCACACCACACATACTACGCAAAGAGCGCATTTCAACTGCATTTACACGACTTACATGCTTGTCCTGCCACACCCAACATTCACTACCATACATCAGGGTAGGGGCCAGCACTCCATTGTGAACAGCCAGTCGGGCTTTTTGTGAAACGCCCTGACTGCTCACGAAGGAGTACAGGGCCTATTAGTTAGTTCTCTGTATATCTTCTGTTTGAAAGGAGGAAAACAAAAATAGTTTTAAATTTTCCTTAGGATTAATAGTTAATTTATTGTTTATTTATGAAGATGCACTTATTCTAAAAGGGCGTAACTCGAATTCTGCGGCACAATAGACAACATTGCGTTAGTCTAGTCCATTTAAAAAAGTAAAGTAATGACATCTAACGTCTGATGTTGTCAAAATTTTGTTGTGCGTCTTGTGCAGACATACCCTTATAATATGTGACTTGTGCGTGTGGTTTGGTTCTCTTAATATCTATCTAAAATAGGTATTAGATTTCTACTTATAACGATTTTGGCAAAAATGACGAATACTGATACTGGACTGGACATATATAGGATAAGTATCCATCTGTCAATGTCAATTTTAAAATTATGACAGTTGCGTTTTTCTCGTGAAAAAGACCAAGGTGTTATATCTATTCGGCCGTAGTATCGGTAAAATGAGGTTACTTTATTCACTTTGTTGTATTTTTATAATAAACAAAATAAATTTAAATACATATTTTGCCGTGATCAGGAGACAAAATCCTTTCGATTCCTATAGTAATTTGCAGGTGTCATAAAAATTAAATGTTGCCAATTAGGGAAATGTAAGTTTTTTTTTTCTTGAAGGCACCCTTGTCATAGCTTTGCTAAAACGGCCATAAAACAGTTAAAAGTTAACACCTGCTATAAACGTATCGGTAACAGAAGTAAACGTGCAACATCTATTTATAGTGCATAAATAAATGCATCAGCTGCAGGCTGACCCATAAACGACGTCAGTGGACGGTGTTATGCAACCGCAGCCATTATTGATTGAGGTGAGGGTAGGAACTTTGGGAGTGCATTTTCAGAAACAGTTTTAAGTTTTCATTTTTATTTTATGGCATAGGAAGGCAAACGAGCACACAGGCCACCTGATGGTAAGTGGAATGGAAACTGTGACCCATAGACATTCGCATTCACAAGACTGCAAATGCACTGCCAACCCTGAGGACTAAGATGGAATGCCTCTATGCTAGCCATAGTAGCCATTTCACCGGCTGTCTTATCCCCAAACCGGAACACAACAATGCGAACACTGCTGCTTGGCGGTAGGTTAATGGATAAGATGGTGGTACCAACCCGGACGGACCCCGCACAAGGTCCTCCCACAAGTATATAGAGATAGTAGTTATGAATAAAGATAGGCCATAACAAGTACAAAACGAGTAAGTACTAAGTTTTTTATTTATTATAAACTAGTTGACGCGGCAAACGTTGTTTTGCCTTATAAAGACAAATAATAAAGACAAATAATTTGCAATAAAATAATATTGCGACTATAAATTGAAATGTAAGCTATCCTATCTTTCAAGTTGGGTCGAATTGCACACGGTGTGCAAATCAAATTTAAAATCGGTTCAGTAGTTTAGGAGTTCATCGCGGACAAACAACGTGACACGTAATTTTTATATATATAGATTTTACTTTTAAATAAGTATACGTTTTTATATCCACTGGCAAAGCAACTTGACTCGCTACTGTCCAACCGGTTTACACTACTGTACTGTCCATTGTATACTGTCCACTGTCCTTGAATGCGTCAACTGCAGGTTGATACAAACTGACGTCAGTGGACGGTGTTATGCAACCGCAGATTTTGTTGTGTGTGAATCTGATGTAATACCAAAAAAGGCGACTAACTGCATTGTAGTAGCCGAAGCATTCTGTACTCTAATGTGGAACATACTAAGTTTTAAATGCTTATGCTACATACATACATACATAAACTCACGCCTTCATTCCCAGAGTGGGGTAGGCAGAGCTAAAGAATGACCAACAAGTCTTAAAACTTCTTGATAATTCTGTAACCACATTTTGCACAAGTAGGCTAAGATGTTTCCCAGTGTATTAGTGACAGGTGGCAAGCCCATCGCCTAACAGTACTACTTACAAGCCTTTATTCCCTTAGTCGCCTCTTACGACATCCACGGGAAGACATGGAGTGACACTATTCTAACCCGGCAACGACACGGGGGGGGCAACCACATAGGGTTCCGTAGTCAAACTAGGAACTCTTATAGTTTCGCCATGTCCTTCCGTCTGTGTGTTCGTCCGCAGCCTAGCTCAGAGACTCTTACTACTAGAAAGCTGTAATTTGGCATGAATATACATATTAGTCAAGCCAACAAAGTGGTAAAATTAAATCTTGTATTTTTTTCTTGTCTACCCCATAGTGTGGGGTGTCGTTGGATAGGTCTTACAAAAATATTCCGGGTTTGTATAAACACTTTTTTGATTAAGGGATCCGTTTATGAGATATTAAGCTTTGAAGCGCTAATTTTTGTTAGAGTCGAGTGTCCCTCCTTGAAACCTTTCAAATCTTACAATACAATACAATACAAATACTTTATTGAACACCAAAGATAAACACTACAGATAACACTAAATAAAAAACAACACAGGTAAACAACAGGCGCTAATTAGTGATCTCTTCTAGACAACCTTAGTAGCGATATGGTGTCAAATTAAAATATTTTACACTGTGGGTGGTACAGAGTTGCAGACTGTGTTATACTCGTATAAAATAATATAGTAGATTGTACAACAAGTGCATAAAACGTACCATTTTACCCGAAACGTGCATATAGCCACCCGAGCCGGTACGGCGAGGGTGGATGGTCACGTCGAGGGTAAAATGGGTGTTATGCTCGAGTTTTGCACTCTGCTTTTCACTTCGATTGCAAGGAAATAAAACAACGATTAAGCATATACATGAAAATTTAATTAATTTTTATAATGTAATTAATATTCTATCACGCATAAAATGTAATTTCTTCGACAGTTCGTCAAATTAGCTTAAAAAAACACACTCCGCAAACGTGTTTACGCTTTTTTTGGTTCCTCCAAATCATAAAACATTCGTATGTGCTGAGATAGATTTTCGTCGATTTAGGCGGCAATAAGTATCTGCTCAATTACATTTTTCGCACTTCTGTCCATTAAAGTCTCAGGCGAAATCATTTTTTGATCGTCACTATCACTACTTGAAGACATTGTTCAATTACTTACTTACGAATAATTTATTGAATTTTCAACCGCAACACAACTAATTTAGTTAGTTTTTAATTTTGTTTGACGAATAATTAGCTTCCCGCTCCCGCTACACAATTTTTCTTTTTTTTTTTTTAATTTTCAACTATGTGACGTTTGACTATGGACACTATGGTTTGAGCCTTAATGCCAAGTTATTATAAATATTTGCGTTACTTATATTTTTTTTACGTAAATGCACCCCCGTATTAATCTTAAAGTATTTAGATAGTATTACATTATGTCGTAATTAAAATAAGATATAAACTAAATCTCATAATTAACTCTAATAATATTAGCTAATATTTATTAGTTGATAACTAATAACTAATACTTTATTACAGTAGCTTTGAGAAACGTACACTAGTAAACTAGTAAAAAATATTAGTTCATGGACTAATATTATTAGTCTAATAAGTTTCGAGAAATAGGGCCCTGATGACAATACAATGATATAGTACCATCGAGCCGGTCTGATGATAGACGGGTGACTATAGGTACTCCTAAATTACACATGATTAACACGACGTTAGAATCGTCTTGACGAGTAGATGACGACTGTGCCAAAAAAGGACAGGCGGCAACAAAAGCTTGTCCCAAAAATGTTTTTTTTTTGTCAGCAACTTATTTTTAACCAGTTCTTTAAAAAAAACATTATCTATTCGATTCCGCTCGAGCAAAGCGATATTGTTTCAGTTTTGATCACGAATAAACCAGTTCCTGTTCGAAATACAGGTTAATTTCGCTCGCTAATATGCTCGCATCGCTCGCGCTATCTACCACCAACCTCTTCTCGTGTTTTCTAACGTAATAGTTTAGATCTTTAGCTACATTTTCACTTGCTAAGCTTGAAGTCAAGTAGGCTTTATCATTTTAGAACACCATAGTTGCTACGCAATCCAAGTGCAGGAAGAATCACAAACAACCATCTGAAAACCCCATCGATTTTGCAACTAATAGGTATTTGGTCGGTTTTTGGGTCCTTATGAACATATTGACATGAACCCCCTGACTGTTGGAGGGTGGGGGCGTCGTTGAGAAACCTTGCAAAGAATCTTTTAAACAATAATCAAGCCAACGAAAAGATTTAA
This sequence comes from Acleris emargana, assembly GCA_927399475.2. Lineage (NCBI taxonomy): Eukaryota > Metazoa > Arthropoda > Insecta > Lepidoptera > Tortricidae > Acleris > Acleris emargana. The sequence goes on along the minus strand of OV656863.1, from coordinate 2,292,464 downwards.
TTGGATGGGAAAGCCAAGAAAAAGCAACATTGTTCCCTTAAAACGTGCTTGCGTATTCCAACAAACTTTCGAGGTCATAGAAGCCGTGTAGCGACGTTATGAACCGTTTGTTATTTGAATTATTGTTTAAGTCACGTTTCTGGAAGTATTTCGTAAAAAAAAACTTTATTCTGCCCGCTACTTCGTCCGCGTAAATTTCGATTATCGTTCCGGGGACTTTTCCATTCCGCAATGAAAAGTACCCTATATGTTTATCCAGGGTGTAAGCTATCTCCATTTTAAATTTTAGGCAAATACGTCCAGCCGTTACAGCGTCTAGGAGTAACAAACCAACACACAAACTTTTGCATTTATAATATTAGTGGGATAGGATGCCGTCACTTGCTTACAAAATCAAAAGGACTAATAAAAAAAAGGACTTCCGATACATGCCACACGTCCGCTCAGGTATCCCAAGTAATCGTTAATCGTAATCGGTAATCCGCGCTGGCCTAGTTGGCAGTGACCCTGCCTACGAAGCTAGCGGTCCTGGGTTCAAATCCCGTTAAGGGCAGATATTTGTAAGATGAGCTCGAATATTTGTTTTCTAATTATGGATGTTTTCTATGTGCTCAAGTATTTATATCATGGTCTATTACCGGGCTTAGTTTGGGACTAGTACCATTGGTCTGACATAGTCCCCCGATATGTACTTATTATTTTATGTTATGAGATTATGACTATGATACTGTATCAACATTTCCTGATTATTATGCCATTTCATGCGTACCAGTCAACCTGGTCCCTTGAATAAAGGATTCTATTATAGGGGTCATAGTGTACAAAATAGGATAAGTGAATACTGACTAAATGCCTGAAAAGGGTATCCTCAAAATAACCAGCATGGCTACCGTGGCTGAGGAGCCACAGCAGTCTGTGAGGAAGAGACACTCCATCATTTCTGGAAGGAGCGATGTTTGTAAGTCCAGGGGTCTCATAAATCCTGCCAAATTCCATTCAGTGAAAGAAATACATACATGTACATACCTTCACGCCTGTCTTCCAATACGGTAGGCAGAGACTATGGAACACCAGATACCACGGTCTAAACGTACAACTTCCGCTTCCTCTACATTCATCAATCTCTTCATGCACGTTCCATGTGCTTTTGTTTTTTTTGATTTGGCCCTTATTCAGTAGAATAAGAATCTGATTAGTCCAGGGGTCGAACCTTCCATGCAGATGACGTCAATTTGTATACAGGCTGATCAAAGATGAAATATGTCCCCTGCCGACGTATGCACTCACAGTAAAATACAATACAGGTTATATAATATCTCTGACCTGTTTTCGGACTCTGAATGGAATTTGGCAGCTTTTGGCAGTTTGTAATCGATGACGTTTCGGCTAGTTGCTAGTGACCCTGCCTACGAAGCTAGCGGTCCTTGGTTCATTCCCATGGGCAAATATTTGTGTGATGAGCGCGAGTATTTGTTCCTGAGTTTTTCAGGTGTCCTATATATTTAAGTATGTATTTCTTTACATAGCTCAGTTTGATATATCCGGTTCGAAGGACCATTCTTGGTTGGTTGGTTGGGCATCGTACATTGTATTTTAACCCTTAAATTGGCAAACATAAAAAAAGTCGTGAATTCAAACCCTATTTAATTTGAAATCAGCATAAAAAATATAGTAACCAAAAAATAAAAAAGTGAACATTATGGTATGTGCATTATTAGATACGTTGCCAATTTAAGGGTTAATAAATGAAATCCACCTGTTGTAACACTGTTAAAACAAAATAGAAGGAGACACAAGTTAGGTGGTAATTTTTTTTATTGTTAACAATCCTAACTTCAAACGTCCTATATCCTAACAACTTCCTATATTATTAGATAACTCCATAACTTTCCAGGGTCATCGTCAGAAGAGGACGAAGGCATCCAGCCCCACGAGAAGGCAATAGCTGCTGGCACCCCGAACCCCAGCTACTGCGTGAGAAACGTCGAGCAACATGCCTTCGGCAGGAGAGAGATAGAGATCGCTGAACAAGAGATGCCGGGTATCATGGCGTTAAGAGCAAGAGCGAAAGAAGACAAGCCTCTTAAAGATGCTAAAGTAAGTAGGACCAATACTAATTCTTATCCCGATACAGGCTACCGAAGTTTCCTTGTTTCAGCGACACTAACTTCATAGAACGTATTACTTCGCAGGATTTTAGTTTCATAGAAATTTTAGGTTGTCTTGTGTTGGGTACAAGTCTAACCTTACCAAACCTACGTGAATCATATTTAGGATAACCTAAAATCGACACGAATTCAGCAGATAATAGCTTTTATGAAACGAACATTTTGCGAAGTGATACTTTCTATGAAAGGAAAATTATAAGATTTCAGTTCTATGAGGAAATGTGACACGAACTAATTTATTAAACGTGAATTTATTAGAAGCTTCCCTGATTTTAGAGAGACCGTTCCAAAGACGAATAGCCGAAAAGACTAATAGAAGTAAGTCCATGAATATCACACGCGAGGATGATTATTCGGTTAAGGAGTATTTTTTCTAGTGGATTAAACAGAAGCACATGGAGTTAGCTCCAAGCGTTTGTGTCAAGTCCTAGGCTATCTCTATATTTTTACATCAGTCAAAAATTACGTTTAGAAACCTCAAACCCGAGGTATTTTTATGTATCGTCAGTGACCAATGATTCCTTGGAGGTCTTACAAAGTTTGCGTAGGATTTTTGTAGACAATAATAAATCGTAGATAATGGCATTGTTTGTTCATCAGATAGTAGGCTGCACCCACATCAACGCTCAGACGGCGGTGCTGATAGAGACGCTCGCCGCGCTCGGCGCGACCGTCCGCTGGGCGGCGTGCAACATATACAGCACGCAGAACGAGGTGGCCGCGGCGCTGGCGCACAAGGGTAGGCCCCACCGCCGAATTTATATATCTATTAGGGTGTTTGAAGTCAAAAGTCTTTGACCAGTGTGTGTTGCCAGTGATGACCTACAGATCCGAGACGTGGGCGCTAACAATGGGCCTCATAAGAAAGCTCAAGGTCACTCAGAGGGCTATGGAGAGGGCTATGCTCGGGGTTTCTCTGCGTGATAGAATCAGAAATGATGATATCCGCAGGAGAACTAAGGTTACCGACATAGCCCGAAGAATAGCTAAACTGAAGTGGCAGTGGGCGGGGCACATCGCACGCAAGACTGATGGCTGATGGGGTCAGAAGGTTCTTGAGTGGCGTCCGCGGACCGGGACACGAGCTGTGGGTAGGCCTCCAACAAGATGGAGTGACGACCTTGTAAGGATCGCGGGAAAGCGGTGGATGCGAAAAGCACAAGACCGGTCTGAGTGGAGAGCGCCTTGGGGGAGGCCTATGTCCAGCAGTGGACGTCTTTCGGCTGACATGATGATGATGATGATGATGATCCTATTGTTTCACCGACATTCGTTTCATAGAACGTATCACTTCGCAGAATTTTGTTTCATAGAAAGCTATTTTCTGCTGCTATATGATTCATGTAGGTTACGTTAGGTTAAACTTGTAACCATCGCAAGATAACCTGAAATCAACACGGGTTCAGCAGAAAATAGTTTTCTGTGAAACGAAAATTCTGCGAACTGGTACGTTCTATGAATTGAATGTCGGTGAAACAAGGGTAGTTCTTTCAGGGCTGATATCTCTTAAACGGCTCAACCGATTTCCATGAAACCTAGTTAAGAAGCACCGCTAGAAAACGCTGCTTTGAAAAAAAAAAAAACGCATCCAAATCGGTTCACCCGTTTAGGAGCTACGGACAAACACACACACAAAGCGGTCAAACTTATAAAACCCCTTTTGCGTCGGGGGTCACAAACATAACAAGTCTCATACAACGAGATGTACTTACGACTATATCCTTATTAACATTACTGGACAAAGGAATATATCTCTAGATGGGTATCCAGGCATTTCCCGCCATCCTACCTGACTAATCTCTCACGCCTTCGTTCCTAAAGTGGGGTAGGCAGAGCTACTCTAAAGCCTTGTTGACAATTCCGCAACCACATTTTGAACAATTGGCCACGATGCCTACCAGTGTATTAGTGACAGGTTGCAAGCCCATCGCCTAACAGAACTACAAGCCTTTATTGCCTGAGTCGCCTCTTACGTCATCCACGGGAAGACATCGAGTGGCACTATTCTAACCCGGCAACCACTCGGGTCCTACGTAATCTATGGTCAGAATTTCTTGAAACGAAATTCGATATTCTGAAACATTTCCTAGCGGTCCCCACTTTGTTGAAATGTGCTAAACCTATCAGTTGCGAATACATGATTTTTTCTATCTATACATCTATCAGTCGTAGGTACTACTAGTACGACTCGGAAGCATGACATTGTGTTAGTTTCCCACGGAATAATTATTCATATTGTCTTTGTTTGTGAGAAATCTGCAAGGTTCTGTGAGCAAATATCCGGGTAAGGACCAAAAAGTTGGCCACAACTTTTCCGTTGTGACACGAAAATTAGCCATACAAATTGTAAGGATACTTTTTCGTCGCACAACGGATCTTTTTTCGACTTCGATGTCTGTATGGTTAACTGCCTTCACCTATTCTCCAACTTTTTGGTCCTTACCCATCACCTAAAAGTGAATTTCTACGTACCCATTGACATCAAAATTATTGGTGCTTATTTTTTTTTCTAGTGGTAATTTTTTTTTAGTGGTTAAAGGTTAGATTTAAAAAAAGTATTTAAAAAAAAAAAAATCGTGGCTATGGCCCGTGATTTTGAACAGGGCCAATATCATTTTTTACGTTTAAAATAGGCTAGTCAAACACCACAAATCCTCTTTAGCTTTCGGCGGTACTTCACACCGGAACAGTTGCTCCACTTATATCAAGCTCAAGTTCGTTCGTGTATGGAGTACTGCTGCCACCTGTGGCATGGCTCTGCCAAAAAATATCAGCTGGACGCACTGAACTCGGTGGACCGACAAGCTAGGAGACTCATCAGTATCTACTCACTCGCCAATACCAAGCTTCAGAGTTTGGAGCATCGGCGTAAAGTCGCTTGTCTCTCGGTATTTTACAAGGTGTATTAAGGAGAGTGTGCCCAAGAACTGCATGACCTCATCCCACCCTCCACTTTCTCACATCGGTCTTCTAGACGCCGGGAGGGCTTCCATCCACATATTGTAGTAGAATACCCAATGGTTCGCACGCAGCGGTTTGCTGCGTCGTTTCTTATTCGCACTGCTAGGGAGTGGAACGCTCTCCCTGCGTCTGTATTCCCGGAATCATATAACCTTGGTGTGAATACGCAAGAGTGAATAGGCATTTTCTGGGTAAGCGTGTACCTTCGACCTCGTCGTCACTTAACATCAGGTGAGACTGAGGTCAAACCCAAACCCAATATGGATAAAAAAAAACAATCCCTCAGGTTTCTCCGTATTCGCGTGGCGTGGCGAGAGCGAGGAGGCGTTCTGGTGGTGCATCGACCAGTGCTGCGCGCCCGGCGCCGGCTGGCAGCCCAACATGATCCTCGACGACGGCGGGGACGCCACGCACCTCATGCTGAAGAAGCACGGGGCAGCCTTCAAGCTGATCAAAGGTGAGGAGGAAGACCAGCTCAGAGACTCAATGATGGGCTCTGATATTGATGATGAACAATGATCGGATATCCCGGTGCAACACGGGGTGAATAACCTCAAACATTATGCTAATATGGCTATGCCCCGGGGTTCCGGGACTTATGTTGTTAAATATTATTCTGATTTTATTACTTCAAATAAGTTTCAATACAATTTAAACGTGTAAAATAAATATATTGACAAAAGTAATTTAGGTATGTAGAAAAATAAGAAAAGTTAGTTTTTATTACACTCTGTTTAAAATTTATCTGCCAAATAGTCTTTGGGTATGAATATAAATAAAATATATAATACGGTACGCATTATCAGTTCACCACACTACACACAGATATTATATTTTATTAATTTTGTATGAAATTGAAATAGCATACAATTATTTTCTCAACATTTTATATGTTTAATCGATTTCTTTACATGTCTAAAATCCTATCCTAATGCCCATTTATAAATATCCCAACAATCGCATTTTCTTTTCAAACCAGATCCCGGGATTTTAGTCATATCCATATTAAGATTTCTACTCTATATCCCGCAGTGTTGCACCGTGAAATCCGATCACTGATGATGAATCTAGGTTGATAGGCGATGACCAACGCTTTCTAACCACTTGATGGTAAGTGATTTTATCAAAGGTGACGAGGAGTAGGGAGGAAGTAGACCAGCTCAGAGACTCAATGATGGGCTCTGACATTGATGATGAATCTAGGTTGAAAGGCGATGACAAACGCTTTGTGATCACTTGATGGTAAGTGATTTTATCAAAGGAGACGAGCTGTAGGTAGGCCTCCAACAAGATGGAGTGACGACCTTGAAAGGTTCGCGGGAACGCGGTGGATGCGAAAAGCACAAGATCGGTCTGAGTGGAGAGCCTTGGGGGAGGCCGATATCCAGCAGTGGATGTCTTTCGGCTGACATGATGATGATGATGAGGAGGAGTAGGGAGGAGGTAGACCAGCTCAGAGACTTAATGATGGGCTGAGATTGATGATGAATTGCGGATCTAGTTTGATGGATGATTAAAAATAGCTTTTGTCGATGTCGATAAATTTAATCGACTAGCACTGGTACATTTTTGCCCGCGTCAATCCGGTTTTTGCTCATGATGGTGGGGGAGGTAGGACCTTGTGCAGGGTCTGTCTATATCGCCGTTCTTGATGACATATTTATCTTTGTATCTCTTTCAGGCATAGTGGAAGAGAGCGTGACAGGCGTCCACAGACTGTACCAGCTCAGCAAAGCGGGAAAACTCTGCGTTCCAGCCATGAATGTCAACGACTCAGTCACTAAGACGAAGTTTGATAATCTATATTCCTGTCGGTAAGTTAGAAGATAGTGTCCACTATAAAATGACACGCAGTAAATATCCTGTGACGTACTTAGTGAGTATCAGTTTGTACTGGACATTGAAACTATCCGAAACGAAGCTATCCATAGACTTCTTATATGTTTTCTGGTAATCTATAAGTAACTAGTGACCTGCCGTCACAGTATATAAACCAGAATGTACATACATACATACATTAAATCACGCCTGTTTCCCAGAGCGGTAGGCAGAGACCACTTCTTTCCACTTGCGATACGATCTTGACAAATTTCTTTCGCTTCTTCAACATTCATACATCGAGTCATGCACGCACGTCGGTTTCGGGTATTTAAGATTGTCTGTGTTAACAGTGAAAGCATAATCGACGCGTTGAAACGGAGCACCGACCTGATGTTCGGGGGGAAGCAGTCCGTCGTGTGCGGCTACGGGGAGGTCGGCAAGGGGTGCTGCCAGGCGCTCAAGGCGCTCGGCTGCGTGGTGAGTGGGTCGGCAGAGGTGGAGCGGTAATGGAAAGAGAGCACAAAGATATAATAGAGAGAGAACAAAGAGAATTGAGAGAGAACAAAGAGATGATAGAGCGAATAGAGATAATTGAGAGAGAGGGAGAGTTAGACAGAGACTAGAAGTTGAGAGAGAGACTAGAAGGCCAGAGAGAGAGAGAGAGAGAGACTAGCAGTTGAGAGAGAGAGAGACTAGAAGCTGAGAGAGAGATACTAACGGTTGAGAGAGAGACTAGCAGTTGAGAGAGAGAGAGATAGATAGAGAGAGAGATAGATAGATAGATAGATAGATAGAGAGAGATACTAGCCGTTGAGCGAGAGACCAGCAGTTGAGAGAGGGACTAGCAGTTGAGAGAGAGACTAGCAGTTGAGAGAGAGAGATAAGTGTTAACTTAACCCGAATTGTCATGTCTCATTGTCAAGATGGTGAAATAGGGCAGTTTCTTTTACAAATAACAACATAACATTTTTGCGTTTTCAGGTATACGTGACGGAAATTGACCCTATATGTGCGCTACAGGCTGCCATGGATGGCTTCAGGGTCGTTAAATTGAACGAGGTAAGGAATGTAGTGAATACAGGGTGACTGGATATTCGAAACAAACCTTTTAAGGTGGCATAGTAGAGCTCATTTGGAGCCAATAAGGTCATGTAGTACCCGGGTCGAAGTTTTTTTTCGAAATTGCGGAACGAAGCTCGAAAAAAAATCTTAAAAAAAGAATTGCCATTGTTTAATGCTCTTTAATGTATTTTCTGAAAGCTTTAAGGTCAGCGATTTAATGTAATGACAAAACACATAATGCTACATTTCAAGTTATTACAGTACAGTTCGCCATTATATTCGGTGTTTTATATGTGTTATTTATTACATTACATATTTTTCATCTTCAATTCTGACTTACAGGTGATCCGACAAGTGGACATAGTGATAACGGCGACCGGGAACAAGGGCGTGGTGACCAGGGAGCACATGGAGCGCATGAAGAACGGGTGCATCGTGTGCAACATGGGCCACTCCAACACCGAGGTGGACGTGCACGCGCTGCGCACGCCCGACCTGCTGTGGGAGCGCGTCCGCAGTCAGGTGAGGCCCCGGGACGGTTACGAGAAAACACATGGTACGGGGTGGGGAAGGGGCTAGAGAACACATGGCACGGGGTGGGGCAGTGACTAGAGAACACATGGCACACTGGGGGCAGGGACCAGAGAACATATGGCACTTTCAGGGACTAGAGAACGCATGGCACGGGGTGGAGCAGGGACTAGAGAACACATGGTACGGGGTGGGGTAGTGACTAGAGAACACATGGTACGGGGTGGGGCAGTGACTAGAGAACACATGGTACGGGGTGGGGCAGTGACTAGAGAACGCATGGCACGGGGTGGAGCAGGGACTAGAGAACACATGGTACGGGGTGGGGTAGTGACTAGAGAACACATGGTACGGGGTGGGGCAGTGACTAGAGAACACATGGTACGGGGTGGGGCAGGGACTAGAGAACGCATGGCACGGGGTGGAGCAGGGACTAGAGAACACATGGTACGGGGTGGGGTAGTGACTAGAGAACACATGGTACGGGGTGGGGCAGTGACTAGAGAACACATGGTACGGGGTGGGGCAGTGACTAGAGAACGCATGGCACGGGGTGGAGCAGGGACTAGAGAACACATGGTACGGGGTGGGGTAGTGACTAGAGAACACATGGTACGGGGTGGGGCAGTGACTAGAGAACACATGGTACGGGGTGGGGCAGTGACTAGAGAACGCATGGCACGGGGTGGAGCAGGGACTAGAGAACACATGGTACGGGGTGGGGTAGTGACTAGAGAACACATGGTACGGGGTGGGGCAGTGACTAGAGAACACATGGTACGGGGTGGGGCAGTGACTAGAGAACACATGGTACGGGGTGGGGCAGTGACTAGAGAACGCATGGCACGGGGTGGAGCAGGGACTAGAGAACACATGGTACGGGGTGGGGTAGTGACTAGAGAACACATGGTACGGGGTGGGGCAGTGACTAGAGAACACATGGTACGGGGTGGGGCAGTGACTAGAGAACACATGGTACGGGGTGGGGCAGTGACTAGAGAACGCATGGCACGGGGTGGAGCAGGGACTAGAGAACACATGGTACGGGGTGGGGTAGTGACTAGAGAACACATGGTACGGGGTGGGGCAGTGACTAGAGAACACATGGTACGGGGTGGGGCAGTGACTAGAGAACACATGGTACGGTCTGATTTTTTATTCCCATAGAAAAAATGTAAACAAAGGTGTCGCCGTTAAGGAAAAACATTTGCGGTATTCCAAATTTTTATACTTTCCACATTTAAATGAAATCGACTTTCTATTTTTTTTTTTTTTTTTTTTTTTATATCATAGGAAGGCAAACGAGCACACAGGCCACCTGATGGTAAGTGGAAACTGTGACCCATAGACATTCGCATTCACAAGACCGCAATCCTAAGACTGCAAATGCGTTGCCAACCCTGAGGCCGAAGATGGAATGCCTCTATGCTAGTCATTTCACCGGCTGTCTTATCCCCAAACCGGAACACAACAATGCGAACACTGCTGCTTGGCGGTAGGTTAATGGATAAGATGGTGGTACCAACCCGGACGGACCCTGCACAAGATCCTCCCACCTCCAAAAAAGCTTCCACAGCCTCCACCTCCTTTCTATAAAAAAGTATACATTGTAATCAAGATTAATGAATTTAATTTGTGCATGGCAAACCATATTTTGTTATAAACTCTTTGTTGTGTTATTTTAAAACGAGAGAGCTGTTTTTGTATGCATAATTTATTTATTGCACTGGTATCATTGGCTCGATACACCTTTGTCAACTGAGGGCCGCTTGAATTTAATTTAATTTAATTTAAGATATTTTTCAGGATTTTAATATTAGTAGTTTTGGCTGTAGGGGGGTGGGGGGGGGGTGGGGGGGGGGGACACATGACTCTAACAAAAATTTAGAGCTTTAAAGCTTAATAATTATTTCATAAACTGATACCTTTATCAAAAAAATGTTTTTACAAACCCGCAATACTTTTTAAAGACCTATCCAACGAAATCCTACACTACGGGGCGGACGAAAAAATATTATACATCCCCACGTAGGTAGGGGAAGTACACTAAAAAAAAAAACTTTTTTGGCGTGACTAATATGTATACAACGTGTTACAGAATACCCCGTAAAAAATATAATCAATTATCAAAGCCCAAAATATTGTCAACCCTAGTAAGCTGTCATGTCAGGGAACAGGAGTTAGCATAGATTATTTAACAGAGAGGCCTACCTACCAATTTAAAAAATTGTCAACTTTAATGGCTTTTCTGTTTTTCATCCACAAAGGTTCAATACTATGATGTCATTATGCTTAAAGTACTGGCTTCAAAAAACGTCAAGACGGAAAAAAAATACGTTGTCTATTTCAAATTTTCTTATCGATATTCTACAATTGTATTGTACATATTTTATTCCAAAATGACGATGTTTTCTAACTCAGATTATTACGATTTATGATGTTATGCGTAGGCCACGAAGATAGCAATTTAAATCGTGCTCGCGAACTGTATCGGAGGTTGTGCATTGAGCAAGGCGGAGCTCACTTTAAGCTGTTCCTGTAAATTTGACGTTCATTACGAAAAAGTAAGTGTTAGTTTAGGTTTCTTCGTTTAAAAACTCTTAAAAAAACTTCCAAAACTCGACTTGTAATATGTTTCGCGAATTAGGTAAAAATGTACATAAACATTCTGCGTAGGTTACTCTTTAATTTTACTGAAATAGGGTTTGCACATCAATGAAAAAAATAATGGTTCTATTTTTTTTGGCGGTAAGTCATGCAGTGATAGTACGGTTCTCAAATATTGTAAATGAACTTGTTATAAGGCACCATTTAACCCCCTTTCGGCTTTACGGGTATTTTTGTAACACCCTGTATTCATGCCAAGTTACAGCTTTCTAGTACTAAGAGTCTCTGAGCTAGGCTGCGAACGGACGGACGGACATGGCTACGTTATATAGTTTGACTACGGAACCCTAAAAACGACATCTTACCCTACCTATCCCTATTTCATCCCCAGGTGGATCACATAATCTGGCCCAACGGCAAACGTATAGTGCTCCTAGCAGAAGGCAGGCTCGCCAACCTCTGCTGTTCCTCGCTCCCTTCCTTCGTGGTGTCGGTGACCGCGGCTACGCAAGCCTTAGCACTAATCGAGCTGTACAACGCGCCAGCCAACCGGTATAAGGTGAGCCTAGTTTATTTAAGACCAGTAGCGCCCTCATTACTTTATTCTGTTCTCAAATGAACTAAAACTTAGTCTAGTGACTAAGATTGAAAAGGGCATGCTTCGATGGTTCGGTCATTTGGAAAGGATGGATGAAAGAAGATTGACGAAAGAGATTTGCCCGCGTCAATCCGTCGTATGGTTATTAAACATTGAAAAGCTGAAATTTTGACTCAAAAACCTTTCTTCCAGGCTGACGTGTACCTATTACCAAAAAAAATGGACGAGTACGTATCAAGTCTCCACCTCCCGACGTTCGACGCCCACCTCACGGAGCTCACGGACGAGCAGGCTAAGTATCTAGGGTTGAACAAGGTGGGCCCCTTCAAGCCGAACTATTACAGGTACTAGCATAGAGGGAGGGTGGCGAGGCACGAGTGAGCGGCGGGGGGGGGGGGGGGCGAGGTAGGCGGGACCAGACCGGGTCTTGAGAAAGTATGAGTCACGGACGAAATTTTCCGTACCATGTCTTGCGTCAAATACAACTCGCACATAACACATTTGCTATGGCATGCAAATTATAACCACAGAACAGATAATAGTACAAGTACAGAAGGCGCCCTGCTTTGATCTTTACAAATGCCGTATTTTCTTAGCTAAAACTTCATTATTTTTAGCCCTCTGTCATCGTCGACTCCTGCGCAAGCCAAACGGAACGTTAAGGCTGTGTACGAACTGTGAAAATGAATTGGCTCACTCGCCGCGTCGCCGATAGTGAGGGCTGTCAACGATTAAAAATAAAATAATTTTAATATGCTCACACTAATCGCGTTCAAAGTTTGTCACCAATTAGTGACAGTTGCTACGTTACCATATTTCTGCAGATAAAGACGGCAATCCGTAGCGAACGCTATTGTTAGACAGGGATAAATAGTTGTTTCAAATTACGGACCCAAATGACGCGGCGTGCCTATATGGTGCCTATCTGTCATGGCGGCCAATTAGCTACCCATCTTTATCGCACTCATGCGTATCTATCATGGTGGCCAATTAGCTACCGATCTTTATCGCACTCATGCGATATCTTATTATTATTATGTATTAAATTGGTGGCAGCCCCTGAATAGAACCCATCAGATGGGTAACCGGCATGTACTTGTAGCGATGAACAAAAATGGCGGAGTGAGCCGTGCCTGTTATAAGGTTATAACTTAATGAGGGTTTCCGCGCATCAGTTTTGTCACTAGATGGCGCCTGTGAAGTGAGGTCTTTTTGACAGTTGATATTAAAATATATGCCTATAAGAAGACCAAACTAGTGACAATTTACTTTTTCTCTTGATATATACACATTCCAAATGTTTAGGTACAAAATTATTTCAATTTATATTTTTTACGTATTATCAACTCTCGAAAAGACCTTACTTCCCAGAGGCGCCATCTAGTGAAAAAACTGATGCGCGGAAACCACCATTGATACGAGAGGAAGTCTGCTTTAAATTAAGACTTGTGGCACGGCTTTTAGTTGACGGACAGAGCCGTCTGTGGCATTAAAAATGGTTAGACTGCACCGAGCAAACTTCGCGTCCAGTGGCGCCCCCAATACTATAATTGTGTTTTCTGATAAACTAAAGAATTTCCATGGAATTGGACGATGCTTTTTTGTAGCACAAGTGAAAACACAATTCATGGGATACGCAACAAACTATGATAACAGTTACCCTTTGAGTAGTCAGCTTAACGGGAAAAGTTTAGTTGATAACTCGAAGGTCAATTGTTAGTAAACTATGTGATTTATCCTATAAGTTGTGATTTCATTTGTAAGGTCTAATTCTATGGAACTTGCTAACTATGTAAACAAACCGCCATATTGAAATTGTCTCTGAATGATGAATTTACTAGTGATTGGCAATACTCCTTTACTTATGACAAACCATATCGAATAATAAAATACCGAAAGTAAAAAAACAAGTAGTTACTTATTTGTAATTTGATTAATCACGATCTGAAGAAAAATCGGTACTTGAAGATGATAATTATATCACCAGTATTTATTATAAAAGGTGCCGTTATATCGTCGGTGAAACTGCAAAACCGCGTAAGTGACATTTTAAATAAGGAGCAAAATGCACCTTTTTAATAAGACCGTAAGGCTTATTTTGCTCTATCATAAATTTGTTACTTACGCGGTTTTGCAGTATCGCCGACGATATCATCTGTGTCGCATTACTTCAAACTCGGATATCTCCTTGAAATTTGGTATACGAATTTGAAACTTAACTTGTTCGAAAAAAGGCGCAAATTCCGCTGTCTTTCTGAATGGATTTATCCAAGTTTGAAATGAAGCGACTCATCTGTGAGTGTGATCAGCGTGAGTTGGGTAATGTGTAGGGGCCTTAATATATCGCCAACTTTAGCCACAACACTACCCATCATAGACAATTGTAGAATTTAAAAGAAACAAAAACGTCATTCCATCAGGTCCTAATAACCTAACTTATGAAACCATTTAAACTTTTAATGAAATATCCAAGATAGAGTTATATATTTGGTGATTTTGTATTTTACAGTAACGACCGTTTCAATAGTGTATGTTTTCAATGGTGTTTCATGAGGTGGTGTGAAAATTCAAGGAGAAACTGTGACAAAACAAAGTTTAGGCTTTTGTTTACATAGTTCCATAGAAATACAGTATAGTACAAATATGCACCGTCCGATTTCAAGAAAATATATTACTTTATTAGAAAACTCAATAACAGTAATGAGGGCGCCACTGTACATCCGGCGTGCGCTCGGCGCAGACTTAAGATCGAGCAAAAAACGCCGATTTTTTTACGCCGGCTTTTTTTTTCATTTAGCGGCTATAGTAATACAGACTAGAAATTCTATTACGGTTCAAAAGCAGCTCTGTGACTGACGGACAGACAGTAAAGTCGTAGTAATAGCCTTTGGTACGGATCCCCGAAAACGAAAAAAAAAACAATTCCATGAAAGAAATCATGGTAGTTGTCATTCAAGTACTGTCGCCATCAATCTGAAATAATCTACAATCTATCTGAATTCGACATCTCAAGATATTCTTAAGTTTGTGGTCTTGAGATTACAAAAGTGTATCAGGTCTCAGATCCTAATTACAATCAGGTGGCCTGTATAACTCCTCTCGCACTGCTAAGGTCGGATTTTTATTCCCACAGAAAAAATGTAAACAAAATTACGTTACTGTCAAAGTGACATTTCAGGGGATCTCAAAGTTTGGACCGGCAAGAAATATAACATTGAGATATCATTTCGCTCAAAACGTGATTTAAAAATAAATTCGAGAAATAATTGAATTGAAAATCGCACAAAAGAATCACTGGAGAGCGTTTACGATACGGGAGCACGAATTGTGAAACGAAGCGAGTGAAGAGACGTCTCACAGTCTCACATCAATCAAGCGGCCCTCATCTTGTTGACACAGGTGTATCTTAGTAGTCAATGATACCAGTGCAATAAATAAATTATGCATGCAAAAACAGTTTTCTCGTTTTAAATTAATACAACGAAGAGTTTAAATCAAAACAAAGTTGGCCATCAACAATATCTCAATGTTATATTTCTTGCCGGTCCAAACTTTGAGATCCCCTGAAATGTCACTTTGACAGTGATGTAACTTTGTTTACATTTTTTCTGTGGGAATAAAAATCCGACCTTACATCAAGACAGTATCAACTCAAAATCATTGATAGTTTTGTTTTAAGCTCATAGACGTTGTATTAAAGTTGATTTTAAAATACAGTTTAGTTTTGCTGCTTGGTGGCAGGTTAAAGGATACAATGATGGTCAGACGGAGCCTGCACAAGGTCTTACCAGTACCACCGCTAACAACCTTGTAAATATAAATTGACTGATACGACTTAAAACTTGAGACTTGTCCCAATGGCCGCCTTACTCGTCCCTTTGTAATGCCACTGCACGTGTGCTTCGCAGCTCGCTTACTAAATCGGCAGTATTAACTCAACGTTTTTGTAACAAGTAACTTTGTTACGCAGTCTGCGGCTTGAATAGGTAAAACCATATTGTTGTTGAAATGTTATCGTATTGCCAATGTTACAATAGCTCTTGTTTAATGAGGGTTTCCGCGCATCCGTTTTTTCACTAGATGGCGCCTGTGAAGTGTGGTCTTTTTGACAGTTGATGTTAAAATATACGCCTAGAAGAACACCAAACTAGTGACAATTTACTTTTTCAATTGATATACATGTACACATTTCAAATATTTAGGTACAAAATTGTTTCAATTTATATTTTTTACGTATAAGACCTTACTTCCCAGAGGCGCCATCTAATGAAAAAACTGATGCGCGGAAACCCCCATTGACTGAAATGGCGGCCAAGTGGAAAACTATACTATAACATATCAAAGGCAATATGCTTTTACCTATTAGAATAGGGCCCTGTTCCTTGTTAGTTGTCTTATTTGGTAAAAAAAACTAACCTAAAATATTTGGTAAAGCTATTGCATACAAAGTATAGGCAGAGCATTTTTGTTTTGTCTAAAGTTACTTTGCTTAACAAGTAATAGTTGATCTTTTAATTTATTATTAAAGTTAGAAACTGTTCGCCAAATAAGCCAATTAAGAAGAAAATGATTATAATGCCTATGTATAGGTAGTGCCTATTTACCTATACTTGATGCATATTCATTCAATAAAGTATTCCCATCTCACTCACGCTTGTCTAAACATGCGTCTAGTTTGGTTGAATAGCCAATACCTAACACAACCAGTGATTAGGTTATCTAATATACATAATGCAGAATGTCTTGGTAAGAATGAATAATAACTTTTGTATGATCCGTAATTGGCAGTACGGTTCGAGCTCATCACCTGTAAACTCTTGTCGAGCAACAACTTATAAAATAAATGATGCGCTCAGTATAAAATCGTCTATATAGCAAAATGTCCAATGACGCAAATTGACCGACAAGCGCAATGTCAGGCGTCGTAGCACTTTGCCCAATCAACATAACGTCCATAACGCAGAACATCAAAATAGCAAGAAGTCTGTGTAGCATAATGTCCAAATTCATAGTCATAAAAGTGTTAAAACCAAAAAGTTGGACCATAGTTAAGCGCGGTTACCCACACAAACAATGAAGTCGAAAAAAGTTCCGTTGTGCGACGAAAAGTATCCCTACAATTGTATGGCTAATTTTCGTGTGTCAACGGATTTTTTTTTATAGAAAATTTAATTGAGCGAGCTGGCGTGGCCAATTTTTTGGTCCTTACCCAAAAGCTAATACCAGGAATGGCAAATTGACCAATCTTATTAAAAGCAGTTAGCCGAAGTAGCGTTGTTGTCGACATTAGGAAATTTACGTTTTAGACATTATTAATTATTTGACATTTTATGTTAGACTTGCTGTTATCTAGCCATGTCGCGTATTGGCTAATATGGGCCGCTAATTGTGTATGTTACGATTTAGGCATTTTCACAAAATGGCCAATTTACACATTGGACATTTCGCTTCTTGGTCGATTTATGTCAATGTATATTTTTCTATATAGACGATTCGGTACTTACTGAGCATAGTTTTGATCATCATTATATTGTAGCCTAAATCTTAGAGAAAATGGATCACATTGCAACATGTTTTATAATGATTGCTCAACAATAGTAGATATATGAAGTCAGCGCATGAGATCAAAATGGATCTATTATTATATAAATCATTTTAGAAAACTACAAACTCGAGATTTGTCTGTACATTATACACCTAGTTTAAAATACATTGGCGCTATAATCCGGTAAAACAATATTGCCTTTGATATGTTATCGACTTTTTCACTCGGCCCCATTACTGTCAAGTAAATAAGAGCTATCAAAACTTTGACAATACGATAACAGATCAAAAGGAATAATTATTTACCTTCGGGGTTTATTCTACTCGGTAAAACCATATTTCTTTTAAGAATGCGCCGAGCGTACTCCGGGTGTACAGTGGCGCCCTCATTACAAATCGAACGGCGTTTTTTTGTACCACAAATGAAAACAACTTATAGGCAGACCTAGGAATATACGGGGCAAAATTAAATGACAGCTAGGGATTGCCTTTATCGATAAACTTAATTATCGATGCTATTCCCGCATACTAGTGATCGCTCCAAGTTTTGTTTGTATTTTTTTGTTATTGTAACTATGCCAATAAAACAAAATAGCAACATAATTATTGTTATTCCTTACTTTAAAAGTTTTTTTTAACCTTTAGTCATCATCATCATTTTTTTCCTTACCGTGTATTTCAGAATGACTGTCCCATTTTGTTAAAATAAACAATCAGAATTTGTCAAAAATAAAAAAAAAGATTATGAGTAGTGAAGGTTAAAATATCCTTTTAAAATAAAGAATAACCAGAATTATGTTTCTATTTTGTTTTATTTGTATAGTTTCAATAAAAAAATATTTTTACAAACAAAACTTGGAGCGATCACTAGTATGTGGGAAAAGCATCGATAATTGGACGCAGTTCTGCAAACGGGAACCAACCCACATAGATTTAGCAATAAAATGTCAACCGTCATGCTGAATACTGTGGGTTGGTTCCAGTTTGCAAAATGTTTGTGGGTTGGTTCCCGTTTGCAGAACTGCGTCCAATTGAGTTTATCGATATAGGCAATCCCTAGCTGTCATTTAATTTTGCCCCGTATATTCCTAGGTCTGCTTATAGGATATATCATAATAGTTTAATAACAATTGACCTTGGAGTTATCATTTTAACGGAAAAAAGTCACCACCTTTTCCCGTTAAGCTGACTAATAAGGGTAATTTTTATTAAAGTTGGTTACTTAATAATTTGTGTTTTTACTAGCGCTACAAAAAACCTTCGGATTGCAAGGAAATTATTAAGTTTATTAGAAAACACACTAGTAGTAACGAGGGCGCCACTGGACGCCCGACGTTTGCTCGGTGCAGTCATGGTTATGTCAAAAGCTATATGCTTTTAACGAGTGGAATACAATACAGCTCTGCGCCAGCTCACCCGGTGGGCCTCCGTAGGAAACTAGAATGTTAAAGTTTATTAAAACTTCCGATAGATGGCGTTACGAGTTCAAAAAATGTCCTATCGGTATCTAAATATTCGTTCGTTTTTTTATGAAACACTATCTATACGAGTATACTATCTGTAGCGAGTGAAAAAGATAAAGGTCGAACGTTCTTATATTTAGTCCGGTTTCAATTATAGAAACCATAAAACTAGATACTACTTATTCTATGATACCTCTTGATTTGGGTTTCAAACGCCATCTATCGGTGATTTTGAGCAACTACAGTAAAAATAGACTGCAGGTACAATTTTTAGTAAATTATTTATTTGAACTAAAGAGTTTCCAGTTTTTTTTATAGTGATCGGTATCCTTCGTTTTTGTATGAAACAGAAGTGACAGTGACGGATATAAGTGACCTGCCGATCGCTATTTAAAAGTAGCTATTACAGAAGATGAAAGAAAGAAAGAAGCATGAAATTAAATAAACCATTCCTGGAATTAGTTGATTTGGAAGAATCGAGGTAAAATTCCCTTAGTCATTGTATCAACGGAGTCGAAATGAAAATGTGAAAGCTCTGTTGACAATTGTAAAATTCACCGCCATTTTGAAAAAGCAAATTAGTTCCGTAAATTAGGTGCATTAGGTAAATTAAATGACCTTCTGTTGAATAATTTGCAAAAATAAGTTTTAGCGAATGTAGATTAGTTAGTGAATGTACAAACTTAAATCAAATGCGTTTAGTGTTAAAAATATGTGTTACCAGAGTGCAACTTTTTTTTATTTACTTTTGGTAGTAACAACTATGATATTTTTAAATTTATCCAGTGTATTGTCTGATAAATTCCAGAATATTTTTCTTAATTTACCAAGTAAATATTGAAGACCACAAGAAAATAATAGTATGACATTTGTTCCAAAGCTAATAAGATGCCACAAAAAAAAACTACTTGTATTTTATACCCCTACTTTCACATCTGATATCTCTTAACCAGCTCAACCGATTTTCATCAATAATAAATTATCTTTCTGTTAAAAAAACTGCAACAAAAACGGTCCATCCATTTTAGGTACGATGCTGCAGACAGATAAACAGATACACAAGTAAATTTGTCAATCGAGTGACTTATTATCGGTGATTCTGCAAAACCGGGTATGTAACAAATTTATGATAGAGCAAAATAAACCTTACTGTCTTATTAATAAGGTGCATTTTGCTTCTTATTTAAAATGTTGCTTACGCAGTTTTGCAGTTTCACCGACGTTATAGTTCGTTCGTTTAAATAGTTTGCATGCTTTGATTTCCGTCCAAAATCGGTACAGAGAAACCAACGCGGCGCGCACTAAGCGATGTAGGCAACTTCAAAGGGTTGCAATGCACACTATTTCTGCCCTCCTCAGCAAATAAGCAGGAGTGGTGGAGTCTTGTAATTGCAACTGTCTGGTTATTGCAACTAATTTGAATAACTTCCTCTATGATCACTGTTTTTAACAAAGACAGGCGCGATATTGTTCTTCATACATACATACATACCTTCACGCCTTCATTCCCAGAGTGGGGTAGGCAGAGCTACAGAATTACCAACGCCTCTAAAAACTTGTTGATAACTCTGTAACCACAATTTGCACAATAAGGCTAAGATGTTTAACTGTGTATATTAGTGACAGGTTGCAAGCCCATCGCCTAACAGTACTACAAGCCTTAATTCCCTTAGTCGCCTCTTACGACTTCCACGGGAAGACAGGGAGTGGCACAATTCTAAGCCGGCAACCACACGGCACTGATATTGTTCTTCTATACTAAGAAATGCCATTGGGCATTAAGTCCGCCATTTGTACATTATTGTATTTAGTGCAAAGAAGTTTAAATAAATAAATAAATAAATAAATAAATGCAATATCAAGCTTATTGTTGTTCTAAACAGTGATGTCACAGGGAGTTATTTAAGTCAGTTGCAATTACCAGATAGTTGCAATTACAAGACTCCACATTATCCCAAAATCAATCAATCAATAACCAAAGCAGTTTTAGTTCTCTTCTCTTAGTAATAAGGTTGATATTGCTACAGGAATTTTATCTGACATACTGTGCATTAGCCTAGGAGGGCAAATTTCAACGAACTATACATTATTCTTTTCATGTGGTCTTCATTTAAGAAATTAAATTAATTCTACATTACCATAAATACCGCCTAAATACACATTAATTTGATCTTTACCTAAAAATTAAGCCGTATTCATAATCATAAACACACAATAAACCAATTTTATTTAAAGTATTCGTTGTCCCTTTCTGTCAAATTCAAATGTCATAATGACAGATAAAGACAGCATATTTGAAGAACACTTTAGTTGCGTGTTTATGAATAAGAGGCTACGTATTACATTCCATTGTTTACCGATTCAAAGTTTTTTCCATTGTGTAAAATTAATACTTAGTAAAAATGCCTAAACCTGGAGTAGGAGCAGAATTAAGGTTGTTGCAATGTTTTGAATAAATAAAGGTTTTTGAACGAGTGGTTTTTTTATTTAGCTAGCGTCCGGCGCTCTAATTATAATAATTATACTATAACTGTGTTTTATAATTATTTAATTAACTATAGTATTGTCATGAAATCGAAGGGTGGTTTTTGTAGGTACAAATGAATACACAATGTATACAAGGTTATTGGTAAGTTGACCTATTCCCCTCTAGGGGTTATTGGGAAGATCATTTGCAATCATTTTGGTCCCATAATACCCTACGCAAAAGTTAGTTTTTTTTTCGGTTTTTGTGTCATTTATGTTGACTGATAAAAAATCACGTTTTTTTACTTTTTGGTCTGTCATTATTAAACGTGTACAGATAATTATATTTTTAATATTGCATAAGAACAACAATTTTACCTCGACCAAAAGCTATTTAAAAAGATATGATTTAAAGTGCTTTTTTTTTAATTTTTGAAGATGCTTTCCTGACTTTCTTAGCAAAAAACTTAAATTTAAATTATCTCAGGAATAATTCACTTTTGCATAGGGTATTATGGGACCAAAATGATTGCAAATGACCTCTCCCAAAACCTAAAGGGGAATAGGTCGACTTACCAATAACCCTGTAGACGAAGTTAATCTAAACAATAACCTTCGTGTAGTCAACTTTAGTACAATTATAATTTATAATGGTAATGAGGGCGCCACTTGAAGCTCGGCGTCCTCTTAACCCTTCGTACGCCAAGAACACCTAAAGGTGTCGTCTACTGTCGTGCCTACCGCGCCACCGACGCGTCAACGCGTTACAAAATTTTCCTTGACTGCAAAAATTACAGCTTCTGAAAGTTACATGATTAAATGGAAATGATTCCGACACAAGTAAATTTCATTTAAATTTCATGAAGAGTTTCAGTTACTTATGTTACGTTACAACATACATACCTTCACGCCTGTAATCCCAGAGTGGGCTAGGCAGAGCTACAGAATTACAACTTTAAAAAGTTGTTGATTATTCAGTAGCCACAATTTGCACAAATAGGCTAAGATGTTTCCCAGCATATTAGTGACAGGTTGCAAGCCCATCGCCTAGCAGTACTGCAAGCCTATATTCCCCTAGTCGCCTCTTACGACATCCACGGGAAGACATGGAGTGGCACTATTCTAACCCGGCAACCACACTTGGGTTACAAAACTTTCGTAAATTTCGTAAACTAAACGATTTCACTCTAATAACTTTCAGAATGTTGCATGAAATTTTAGGTGAAAGTTTCACTTTTGAAACTTTCAAAATATTGCAGGAATTTAAGTGAATCTTTCACTTTTGAAACTTACGAGCCGCCCATAAGAGGATGGTAAAGCGCCGCTAATATCGCGTAGCTGTCAAAAAAATCCATACAAAGGGTCTAGCAGGCTAAGCTAAGAAGAAAGGCCCCCACGAGGGATTGTGTTCTACTTTTAGGTGGAGTAGTGGCAGGATCTAAGAACACTGTATGCCTGATATCAGCCTCCGATCTTCTTTTGTTTCAGATTTATTCACGAAAATGTTAAAAAGTCAAGGTAATTTTTAAACTGTAATTATAGCTAAACCTAGCCATCGAGGGTAACCAAATAAAATCAGAATTGTGGAGGATATAATGGGGTTACTAATACATATTTTTACGGACCTTCATGTCCTTAAACTTAGATGAAAAAAAAAAATGTTTTTTTTTTCGATTAATTTTTTTGCCACTTCTCGCGGAGACACAACTACCAAAAAAATTACGTGACAAGCCACAATTGTCAACTACGTATACATTCAAAAACATTTTCAAATATCATGGTGCGTCATGACAACAAAAATAAATAAACGAACGTATATTTTGTCGTCAGCTGCAAATCAAATGTATTAGCTATGGTACTATTATTCTAAATGTGTTTTTTTTCTTTCTTATTCTACACAAATAAGGAAAGTCAAAAATAATAAGTAATAAGA
This sequence comes from Acleris emargana, assembly GCA_927399475.2. NCBI lineage: Eukaryota > Metazoa > Arthropoda > Insecta > Lepidoptera > Tortricidae > Acleris > Acleris emargana. Next base: position 2,269,310 of record OV656863.1, on the reverse strand, counting down.
ATTTATTGTAGGCTCATTGACAGAAGAAAATGTTAGTACCTACCATTTCATATCGATAAATAACTCAGAAGAGCAAACAGAACAATACAATTCTTTCAATTTTTTGTTGCCTTTCGTTTTGCGTAAACATCTATTACAACATTTACATCTGCTTTCAGACATTATTGCAAAAAACGACATAAAAAATAGCTAGAAACTGTGTAGTCGTAAATATATGACATATGTCATTGAATTATTTTATAATGAACGAAAGAGGATGTTATACCTACTTATGTACATACTCATTTGCTATTACTACTCTATTAATATGACATGATATAGTAAATATACGTTCGTTTATTTATTTTTGTTGTCATGACGCACCATGATATTTGAAAATGTTTTTGAATGTATACGTAGTTGACAATTGTGGCTTGTCACGTAATTTTTTTGGTAGTTGTGTCTCCGCGAGAAGTGGCAAAAAAATTAATCGAAAAAAACAACAATTTTTTTTTTTCATCTAAGTTTAAGGACATGAAGGTCTGTAAAAATAATAATGAATCGAATAATAGCGAATCCCTCAGACATATAATTTCCGGTTGTTCGCATTTGGCCAACGGCGAGTACTTGCACAGACATAACCTCGTAGCCAGGATCATTCATCAGCAGCTTGCTCTTCAATACGGTCTTGTTGAGTCTGAAGTGCCGTACTATAAATACACACCGGCGCCAGTTCTCGAAAATGGTCGTGCTACGCTCTATTGGGATCGATCTGTTATCACAGACAGGACTATTGTCGCCAATAAACCTGACATCGTGTTGACAGATCGATCTCAACGCCGGGCAGTGCTCGTCGACGTCACCATCCCGCATGATGAGAACCTCGTGAAGGCCGAGAAGGATAAGCTCAGCAAGTACCTTGACTTGGCTCACGAGGTGACCACCATGTGGGATGTTGACTCGACGATCATTGTCCCGATAGTTGTTTCGGCAAACGGTCTTATAGCGAAGAGTCTCGACCAACACCTCAAGAGACTCTCGCTAGATGGCTGGATCAAGGGCCAGATACAGAAGGCAGTACTCCTCGACACGGCACGCATTGTGAGGAGGTTCCTCTCTCTGCAGCCCTAACCACCGGTAGCTTGAGCCCTGCCCCGCTGCTGGCGGCACCCGTAGATTAGGTTTTTTATAATGTTTATTTTTTGTATCGGTATTGTTATTTTACCTTTATATTTGAATATGTAAAAAACCTAATTTATAGAAAATTAAATGAATATCTAAATAATAATAATAATAATTCATTTATTTGCAGAAAAAGGGTAGTTACAGATCTTAAAATAAATATTGTTTTTCTCCTTTCCAGCAGTTATAAAACAGCATGCAAATCTTCATTGTCACACAAAATAATAAAAAAAAAAAAAAAGGTACAAGTCATCCATCAATAATTATAGTCACATCTCATTAAGCTCATGATTTATAAAATCCTTAACACTATTGAAACATAAATTTAGAAGCCACTTCCTTAAGGTTATAGAAAACTGTTTACCTTCAAGTGCTCGAATTTGACCCGGCAAGCTATTAAAAATGAGAATGCACATGTTGTAAGCATTCTGTTTATAAATGTCCGTCCTACAGCGCGGCCGATGCAGGAGATCCTTATATTGTGCTCTATGATTACATGTATACATAGCTGAACGACTAGTAAAGTAATCAGGAAATCTTCTGGCAAAATTGCAAATCTTCCAAATATACAGACAAGGCAAAGGTAAAATATTCAGTTTTTTAAAAATAGGCTTACAACTACAGATTTGCCAAGAGTTCGTTATTGCCCGAACACATTTTTTTTGTAATTTAAATACTCTTTTCACTTCTACAGAATTTCCCCATAATATGAGACCGTAAGCGAGAATGGATGACACGTGACCATGATATGCCATAAGAGCGGCTTCCACGGATATACATCTTCTTAGTTTCCTCAATGCAAATATGAAGCGATCTAACCTAAGACATATTGAGTTAATGTGATTTTTCCAATTCAAAAATGAATCTATGTTTAAACCTAAAAATTTTATACTTTTTACTTCTTGCAATGCAATGTCGTTAATATTAAGATTAAATTGAGAAATAGTTGCCCGATAAGAGTGAAATTGCATATACTGAGTTTTGTTAAAATTTAAAAGTAGGCCGTTATTACTTATCCAGTCCCTCACATCAATCAAGGCCTCATTTATATTTGACTCATATGTACACAAATTATTACCTTTAATTATGATTGTTGTATCGTCAGCGAAAAGTATGGATTTGGGCCCGGTAGCTTTTGGAAGGTCATTAATATACAACAAAAACAACAATGGGCCCAAGTTACTACCCTGAGGCACTCCAGAAATAACACTGCGAAAAGATGACCTATAGACATTCTTATGCATTTTATTTTCACATTCAACAATTTTAGTAATTTCCGTGCATTGCTTTCTGTCAGCCAAATAGGCTTTAAGCCAGTCATTTACTATTCCTCTAATTCCATAAGTATCTAATTTTTAATAACTCCGTAAATGAATATTTAATAACGAAACATTAACATGTACTTAATTTAATTACATACATACATACATACCTTCACGCCTTCATTCCCAGAGAGGGGTAGGCAGAGCTTGCTACAGAATTACCAGCAACTCTAAAAACTTGTTGATAACTCTGTAACCACAATTTGCACAATTAGGCTAAGATGTTTAACAGTGTATATTAGTGACAGGTAGCAAGCCCATCGCCTAACAGTACTACAAGCCTTTATTCCCTTATTCGCCTCTTTCGACTTCCACGTAGGGTTGCCAGGCCATAAAATGCAAAGGCCGGACTGCACCCTATTTAAGGCCGGACATTTTGCCCTAAAAGCCGGACATGTTTTTTTTATTGCCAAACATAATGTTTTTACAGCTGGGTTATTGAAAAAAGTATTTATATAGGTGATGTAAAGTAAGGATGAGATCGAAGATGGAGTGTACCAGTATATGCATATTCGATATTTATTTAAAGATGGACATAATATTTATAATAAAAACCGTACGAATCGCTATAAAAAGCCTGACAAAAGCCGGACAGGCCGAACACGTACATATTTGGCCGGACGCGACCGCAAAAAGCCAAACATGTCCGGCTAAAGCCGGACACCTGGCAAGCCTACTCCACGGGAAGACATGGAGTGGCACAATTCTAAGCCGGCAACCACACGGCGGTTAATTTAATTTATTTTCCATTTTAATGATTTAATTTTTAATATACCTATGTTATAGAACTTTTGTAAATTGTTAGTTTTAATAGTCATGTTTTGCATGCTGTCACCGACGGTTAAATGTGTCGGATTATGTTTTAAATTAAGACCATTTGTACCACGTTTATTGCAAATAAAGAATCTGAATCTGAATCTGAAAATTTGAGAGGGATCTGTCAAAAAGAACTTCATTCAAATTCAGCTCCTGGCTACGTTCCTCTCGGTCCGATCTTTACGAATTTTGAGTAGTTACTATGAAATACAGTCTGTGACCACTTGGAAGATGCTTCGGTTTTGTACTTATCTCTCACTCGCTCTTAATAAGATAGTGTGAGAGTGAGTGAGAGACGTGTACAAACACCTTCTTAGAGCTATCGCACTGTAGTAGATTGTTTAACAAGGGACTAAAACAAGCCACAATGACACGAGAAGTTTAGCCAACAAAAAAGGTGGTATGCAAACTAATTCGCATATTTAACTTTTTTTTTAATTATTTTGATTTGACACTGCCATCAAGGCGCGCACAAATTATCTCCATTTCACGTTCTTCGCGCGGATGCACATACTTAAAGCCTTCGGCGACATCTAACGGCAACTTGTATTAACCAACTCGCCAGCGCCACCAGCGTCAGACAGCGGAACTAAGTGTTCTACATCGCGCTAACGAAGTTTCTACAGTCGGCTGACATATATGTATACCACTTCCAACATCAACCTAACCCTTCAAGTGGCAAGCAGCCGTATAACGGCTGCTGTCAAAAACAATTTATTTCAAATTTAAAATTTAAACGCGAGAGAGAAACTTTATTGTAAAACGACATAAAATAATACAACAACCATAACGCAATAACTGAAAAATAAAACTAAAATTAAGACTAACTCTAAATATATAAATTAACTAAAACATTAAATCTAAGAATGGCCCCCGCGGCATTGTACCGTCAAGTCTGGCAACTTTGCATTTGCATACAAACTTTGCCACCTGCTGTGTGCTATAACGATAACGCCTATATTTTAAATACGGCAATATTTTTTCATCGTTGAATACCCTGAGTAGAAAATCGGATTATTAACTGACAATCCTGTTTTATATATGGCATCCCTAGGGATAGTGTATACTTTTAGTTGATATCCAAAGTTCGCCGGTAACTTAACCTAACTTTTTAGTAGTCTGGAACTTTAAACGAATTTGTGCATAAGGACTGGATATAGGCGTGTTCACTTTTTTGTCAACGTGTTTAATATCCCAGGGATTCAAAATAGTTACATTGATTTTGATCCATTCTTTGTTAAACAGTTTAAACACTTCAAAAATTGCATTGGCAAAGTTACCATACCGGTGCAGAAAGGATGGGAAGTCAACTTTGCCACGTTCTGGCATGACCTAGGGTTGTCAATTTTATCACCAGTATAGTCATTATACCTACTCAATGCAGAATATCGATACAAAATAGAAGAGAAAGTTTTCGGGGTACCTAACTGAGTCAAGACAATATTGATGGGCAATAAAAAAAAATTTTTTTTTTTTTTAATGTTTCAATTAGTGCCAACCCGGCGACATTATATGAAAATTGCATATAGGGGTGTTCAACATTGCCACTTACTTGTTTTTCATAGTATTTTAAAAGAAAAATATTTTACAAGATTTTGGGTCTATTGTCATACGAAACAAGCAACATTACCTTTTTGGACAGCAAGAAGAAACACTGTCGTTTTATAAACACAACTCTAGTTGGCAAAGTTACCACAGGGTAATGCCTTCTTTGCCACAATTTGTTTTGATCTTTTTGTTAATTTAATCATTTGTATATTCCATTTCCAATGGTATTGAAATATTTTTTGACATATTTATATTACTACAAGTCGACTTGAAACTGTTTGATGTGATATTTGTCTGTAGAAAATGCATCTTGAACTTTGGATAGACCTTGATTTTGGCAAAGTTGCCAGACTTGACGGTACCAAAGATGCTGGCAGCATTTCCTCGCTGGATGGTTAAACTTATACGTTGAGCGAGGAAACTGCCAGCTCTTTGGTCTCCCGTGACGTCAATGAGCCTCTTCGAAATTTCTTTGAAGAGTCTTCGAGCGCTAGGACCCCACGGACCAAGGGTCTCGACGCCGAATGGAATAAACATATATTCTGGGCTGAGACCATTATATCACCAGCCCCCTATTAGAGGTCCGATGGAGATGTGATGGGGCTAGCGTGTCTACACAGGTTGCATCCCACACTAGCACCCGTCCCATATTCCACGGGACCAAGGTCATTCCGTCAGGTCTCTTGCCATCATTTCTAGAAATGCCGGTCGGCTCTAAAAGAGCCGGGACCTTTATTGAGGCAAGAGACCGACGAATGATGTCGTTTAGTGCGGCGTGTCTGGAAAAGCGGCCAGCACTTCTATAACTATATTTTTCTTGCCAACTGAAGGGATAATGGACTTCGGTCCCCAGGCATAACATCCGCCTGGAGAGAGATCTCGTCTCTCTATTATCATCTCTTACACCTTCTTAAAGCCATCACTTTTCATTCTTGTGTGGCCACTTAACGATGTCAATAATATCAATACAACGATGATATAATCATCGGCTTAACCTAGAATGTTATCTTAGGGGACTTCCGTTCGCGGAACATTTTGTTTTCAATAATAGTTTATTAAAAGGATTCCCCGTATATTTATCAAGGATTAAAGACAAAGATAACTTTTTATTACAATTAAAATGAATCAGAAATTATTAATAGAAGTTATGGTTTTACACGTGACTTCCTCCGAAGAATATATTTAAAACATATTGTCTTTTAAGTCCTGCTCCAAATCTTATCCATTAACCTGCGCTAGGTTAGGTTAGGTTAGGCATAGGTTGCGGGGGCACCCAGTGGTGGCATAGTCATCAGCCCACGGTGCCCCCGTTAACAGCCCTTGTAGAGGATTTAGGGTCTCCCCAAACCAGTCGACGCCGCTTCGGCAAATCGCGTACGGAAAAAGCTTTATGTCAACGCAATAAGAGCAAAAAGGACGTCGCTCCGCTCGGCTCGTCTCGGCTCGGCGTTACGAACGGAACGACGGCGTTTTCGCTCTTATTGCATGGACATAAAACTTTTTCTTACCGGCTCAAGCCGATTCGGCGTCGATAGGTCTGGGGAGACCGTTAGACGGTATGCTTCCACCTCAGCTCTCGCAGGAGACTGAGGTGGTTGAGAGTCCGTCATACCCCCCCCTTTATGGCTGCCCTTAGCCGGGGCGGGGACGCTGCGTAATGCATTTCCTCTCCGGTTTCTGCGAAGCAGTCATCTCGCAGAAGGCGGAAGGGAGCGGGCTAGAGAGACCAGCGCCTTCGCTGATCCGCTCCGCAGACGATGGAGGGAAAGGTCAAGGCCGCGACCTTCCCCCACCGTAACAGTGCGCCGGTCGAAGGGGTCAGGGGGCCACTTAGTCCACCGGGGCGCACCGGAAGTCTGAGGGTGCCTTAGTAAACCAAGCCACCCTCCCGGAGTCATTGGCGTCCAGGTGCCACAGCCGAATGCGCTTGTTCGTGATCGCGTGGCACCTCCCTGACGGACGCAGATGGTTTACTGCTGGGTTTTTAGTGGGTATTCCGGCCGTTCTCTGCTGGTTAGTCCCACATAACCATCCCAGGGCCCCCTGGACCTGGGTGGTAAGCGTAAACGCATTTCCCCAGGGTGAAAAAAAAAAGGTTAAAGGTTAGGTTAAGCTGCAGTGTTCGCATTGTTCTGTTCCGGTGTGGCGATAAGCCAAACGTTTAAATTACTAGCATAAAGGCATTCCACGTTTGACCTCAGGTAAGCATCGCATTTGGAGTCGTACGATGGCATTTATGTAAGATGTGCCGATAATAGGGAATACATGGGTTTAGTAATCGCATTACTCAACAAAATATGAATATATCGTAAAACAGATCACTAAAAGAGAAACATACATACATTCCTTCAAGGCATTCTCTACCATTTCACCTTCGGGCAAAGCATAATATTGTGGTGGAGGTGCAACATAGGCGGGTCTAAACTAACATATAACTTATACACAATACAATATACCTACATATCAATATATTAAATTAAGTAAGTAATATAAATACTTACATAAATACATAATATAAACATGAGGATAAGCACTAAAAATATTACAAATAAAAAAAAGAAAAACAAAAGATTTTGCTAGAAAGAGAGAGGAACAAAGTTTTATTGGCTTATATCTTTGTTATTTTTATAGCTATTTAAAAAAACTCAAGTGTGTGTTACCTACATGAATGAGGGTTTATTGAAGTCGTGCAAAAAAACCATGAATATTCAATACAGTAGGGCCTCGATAATCCGAACTTCAAAAAAACAACCCCTGTTCGGACTCAGGGAGCGTTCGGATTATAGTATGTTAGAAACAAAACATCAATAATCCGAACTAGCGTTCGGATTATAGTATGTTAGAAATAAAACATAAGTTTATTTTTTCTTCATATCAGTAATTGTGGCTTTTCCAACACCATACTTTTGAGACAGCAAAGTTGCAGACACTGCATCTTATCATCACAATCGATAAAGAGATAAAGTGTACTTTAAATAATGAAGTGATTTCGTTGAAACATCAGATCGTCGGTGAATTAGAGCCAAGTATCTTTCCTGCTAAACATTATTTGAAAATGATTTTCGGTAAGTATTATATTCATATTATTCATTCAAATACCTAGTTTTCTTTCCACATGCAGGGTCATTTTTTCAATTATTAAATGCAATAATACTTAAAAGTATGATGTACTACTAACAAAAGTTAAAACTAAACTTATTAAAATTAAAATAAAACTAAGCTACTCAAATATTAAAGATGTAAATAATAATCACCACTATAAAAAGAACACCCCCTCTAGCAGGTCCGCTCGCGGCATGGTCCCTATGACACTAGCTGCATTACCTCTCTGGATAGCTAGCCCAATCCTTTGGGAGAGGTAAGCACCAGCTCTAGGATCTCCGGAGGTGTCTATGAGCCGGGATGACAGAGCCTTAATAAAGCTTTTCATATCGGCTGACCAAGAAGTAAGTTACCAGTCAGGCTGACTGCGTTATTTGTTCTGTTCCAGCCCTATCGCTCCTAGCGCTATGCTCACTCGCCGCCGGGAGCCAGTGCCCCCCACCGGACTCCGTCCGGTTCCTCATCCCCCACGAGACAGACTGTTCCAAGTTCTACATCTGCTCCCTCGGTACCCCGGTGCTGCAGAGCTGCCCCGATGGAACGCATTTTAACCCCATTTTCATGGTAAGTACCCATAAATTATTGATAATTTCTGATATTTATCTATGTTTGGTAGGCATGTTGATGCTAAATAATTGATCACTGCGTTCTGGATATTTTATACTTACTAACTATCCACGCCCGAAATATATAATTGTCTTTTTGCGTTGGGTCTTAAAAACATGTATGTCTCCAGCAGTGATGGGTAAAATTTAATCGACTAACGATTTATGACTACGATTAATCTATTTAATCCCGATTAACGATTGATTAATCTAATTCGGAAGAGTTTCGATTAACTTAGTCACGATTAAATTAACCGTCGATTCTCACTTAAACTCAGCGACTAAATTTTTAATCGAAAAATAAATTAGATTAATTTTGTGACTATTCATTGTTTATCGATATAGTTGATTAAAAAATAATCGGTTAATGCCTATGCCCTGGTCTCCAGGTCTGTCAAAACCCAGTGTTCGCCGGCTGCTCCTCCAAACTCCCTGAAGCGGAGCTGCCCTGTGACTGGCCCTCCGTGCTCTTCAGACCTCACCCCGACTCTTGTGCCAAGTATTACGTGTGCGAACATGGAGTCCCGATCGTCTTCGACTGCCCCGCCGGGCTGGAGTTCAGTCCTAACTTGATGGTAAGTAAAGAAGATTTCAAATGTAATAAATAAATAATAAATATACATACATACCTTCACGCCTTCATTCCCAGAGTGGGGTAGGCAGAGCTACAGAATTACCAACAACTCTAAAAACTTGTTGATAACTGTGTAACCACAATTTGCACAATTAGGCTAAGATGTTTAACAGTGTATATTAGTGACAGGTTGCAAGCCCATCGCCTAACAGTACTACAAGCCTTTATTCCCTTAGTCGCCTCTTACGACTTCCACGGGAAGACATGGAGTGGCACAATTCTAAGCCGGCAACAACACGGCAAATAAACATCAGTCTATTTACAACTCGACACATCTTACACAAATTGACCTAGTCCCAAACTAAGCTCTAGGCTTGTACTATGGGTACTAGACAACGATATAAATACTTGTATTGTGAAATAAATACATACTTTAGTATATCGTCGGTGAAACTGCAAAACCACGTAAGAAACATTTTAAATGAGGAGCAAAATGTACCTTTTTAATATGAAGGTAAGGTTTATTTTGCTCTAGCATAAATTTGTTAGTTACGTGTTTTTGCAGTATGACCGACAATATAGAAAACATCCTGCTATCCGTGCTAACTAGGGAATGCAATTCAACCGGTTAAAACCGGTTATATTCATTCCCTAGTGCTAACGTGTTCATACAAAGTTGAAATATAACTAGTAATACCACTAATACTAGCGCTTTATATTTAAATCGCTATAAAGTTAAAAAATTAAATACGTCCGTTTAAAGTCTGATTATTGATCTAAAGTATGATTTATACGAATTTGTATCAGATTCCGATTTTATTGCTCAATATAACATAGTATAAATTACAGAAATATAATTAAATAATAATAGTAATACAAAGTATAAATAGTAAAAGTCAACACAAATATAGAGTATATTAAAAAAAATTAAGTCAATCTTATTTGTACGTCACGTTTCATATACTTACTCATTCACCGAATAGAATGGGTTATCCAACAAAAGATTCCTAAGCCGGCGCCTAAACATCGTGTTGTCAAGTATCGTGTTCTCTTAATAAATAACAACAAGAAGAAGGCTATAAAAACCCGACTATTGGTTGTTAACTAACTTTGAATCGTTATAAAGCCTAAATGATCGATCAAAATGAAAAAAAACATTAAATAAATCTAATAATAATTTATAGTTCGTTGACTTTTTTTTCTTATTTAAAATATGGCGCTAGTTGCCGCCATATTGAATTTTAATTACTGTCGTATCTTTAGTGACACTCACAAGATTAAGACAAATCAATTGACATAAGAGTCATCAAAACCGGACCACGCGTTTAGTTTTTAGTACGCCACAAAGGAACAAACTTACAAATATAGTCTGTTAAACACAATACCGTCCTCCTTCGGCAGACGGGTAAAAATGTAAACCATCAAGTTCGCAAGTTACTAGCTGAGCCGAGAGATGGCGTAAGCAACCCTAAAATAACAAAGTTATTCTGGATTATTGCAATCGGAGTTGAATTAGGAAACTCATTTCACTATCACGTACGCATTAAGAATTTTAGTTACGGACCAAGTACCAGGAAAACATCGTTTACAAGTTACAGACTTTGCCGAAAGATGGCGTTAGTAAGCAACCTTAGAATGAAGTTATTCTGGATTATTGCAATCGGCGATGAATTTTAAAAACTTATCATTTCAATATCACTTACGCATTAAGAACTTTAGTAATATAACTAGCAATAAAGTTAGATTAAACTTCACCAGGAAAACATTGTTTACAAGTTACAGACTTAGCCGAAAGATGGCGTTAGTAAGCAACCTTAGCATGAAGTTATTCTGGATTATTGCAATCGGAGATGAATTTGAAAAACTTATAATTCCAATATCACTTACGCATTAAGAACTTTAGTTATATAACTAGCAATAAAGTTAGATTTTTCACCAGGAAAACATTGTTTACAAGTTACAGACTTTTCCGAAAGATGGCGCTAGTAAGCAACCTTAGAATTAAGTTATTCTGGATTCTTGCAATCGTTGATGAATTTGAAAAACTTTATCATTTCAATATCACTTACGCATGAAGAACTTTAGTTATATAACTAGCCATAAAGTTAGTCAAGGACTTGCTTGGTGGTCAAATTCGATAAGTCATATTTGTAGACAATTGTATGGAAAAAACGTAAGTACACTTAGAGCTTTAAAACTATATGCTTTAAGTTCTAAATATGTTTCTGATAGTGAAATGATAAGTTTTTCAAATTCAACGCTGTTTGCAGTATGTAATTCAGTATGACTTTGTAATTCTACGATTGCTTACCAACGCCATCTCTCGGCAAAGTCTTGCGAACATAGTTTTACAAATGAAATTTACCCTAATTTTAAACAATGAACGTATCATAATACGAAACAATATAATTTCTTAATTGCTTTACTGCCATACATAAATGTTAACTTAAATATATAAAGACTGAGATCAAAAACAGCTCATCTATAGAGTTTGAACAGCTACTTCCCAATAGATGGCGTTGGCAAGTCATGTTGTGTAGGACGACTTGGAACTGAGCAACTTTTAACCTATTACCTAAACTTTCGGATATTATCAACAAGTTATCCTTAAATAGTAGTTTACGAGTATTTACTGACTAAGGGGATGAAGGCTGGTAGTACTGTTAGGCGACGGGCTTGCAACCTGTCACTAATACGCTGGTAAACATCTTAGCCTATTGTGCAAAACAGAATTATCAACAAGTTTTTAGAGTTGTAGGTAATTCTGTAACCCTGCCTACTCCTCTCTGGGAACGAAGGCGTGAGTTTATGTATGTATGTACTGAAAAGAGCTTCACAATTATTCTTTATTCTGTCATCAAAAACTTCATTGTCTCCACGCAATCGAAAATTCCAATAACGTCAGTTAATCTTGTCTTCTTTCTACGGCTAGCATAAGTAATATTTATAAGTTTAACGACTCATGTATGTCTGTCAAGCTAATTTATTTGGGACTAGCTGGTGCCCGCGACTCCGTCCGCGCAGAAAAATAAAAAAAGCCTATGTTCATCAGGGATAATGTAGGATTGTAATAGTGAAAGAATTTTTCAAATCAGTCCAGTATTTTCGGAGCCTATTAAACGCAAACAAACAAATAAACAATCAATTCTTTCCTGGGTTTTTTAATGGGTCTTATCTTGGTTTTATGGAAATCGGTTGGGCCGGTTAAGAGATATAGAGGTATATATCGAGTTTTTTACATATATATTACTACTATGCATAGCTGGGCACCGTTAATCAAATAGTTAACTCCGTTAATCGTTAATCCGCTACAAAAAAAGTTATCTTCGTTAAACGTTGAAGCGTTACATTTAGGAAGAATTAACGCAAGTTAACGTTAATCGTTAATCCGTTAATATGTGTAAAAAATGCATTTATATATCGTTGCGTTAGTGAACTTATAAAACCTGTTGATTTAGGTTCTGGAAGTTAACAGGATAGGAACAAAACAAAATACTTGTATAATTAAAATGTGTAATTTAATCGTCGGGCATAAGGTGCATAAGATGTGTAATTCGCCTTGATGAACATTAACATGTTGAAGTTCTCGTCTGAAAGCGAGGCTCGTTTTGGTGCTAAAATGTCTTTACCCGTAGAAAACAGACGTTCAACTTCAGCGCTTGAGGGTATAGCAGTATTGTATTTAATGAATAGATTTATGAATATCTGTTCCCCGAGAATGCAGCATTGTTGAACGAGTCTTTTGATGTCATGTCCAGCGACATTTTAACGAGACTTTGCGCTTTACTCTTTAAAGAGTTGGAGCTCTTTAGTTTTTCTATAGACTGAGTGACAGGAAAAAGTCTTCCTCGTCATCATCGTTGTTACTCGCATTGCTCCCTCCGCCACTTAAACTCCATATCAACCGGAACTTTGGTTGAAATGCCGCGGCAAGTTGGCATACTTGTCCGAACCTGTTTTTCGCGCCGGTGCCGTGCGGTAAATAGTAGACATTGGATTAACGATTAACGGACTTCTGCATTATTAACGGAGGTTAACGTGTCCGTTAACATTTTTGAAAGTTAACTTAAAAGTTAATCCGTTAATCAAAATGTTAACTTCGTTAAGTAACGATTAACGGATTAACGAGTATTAACTATGCCCAGCTATGCTATTATGTATATGCAGGGTGTCTCATTTAAATCGGTCAGTATGGGAAAGTCTGATACTATGAGACATACGAAGATCTGTTCTTAGGAACCATGTCATCGATTTTAATAAGAAAAACTGCATTCATAGGTACATTTAAACCGTCGCGTGTTAATGTAAGGTATTATAATCTCTTAGTAATTTATTTTAGTAGGTGTTCAAAGTGACCACCGGTACAATATTCAACAAGTTCAGGCATGTAAAATTGTCTCTATGGTTGTTTGTACCTCTTTGCTGGGTATAAATAAATTAAAGTATGTGAAAACAATGCATTTTATTAATTTTAGACATCGTGTTTCATAGAGCCATTTACTGCTTAACATCTACACAATCGATATCTAAATAGAAATAGTGTAAGTTTATTTCTATTATTTTTAAGCAATGCGTCTGGCCGAGCGAATCCGACTGCAACACGAAAGATAACGCTGAGCCGCAAGATGGTGCCGATTCTCAAGAGGGCGCCGGATCCCAAGATGGCGCGTGCCAGAGTGGCGCCCTGTCGGCCCACGAGGACTGCAGCAAATACAACATCTGCGACCACGGCGCGCTGGTTGCTAAGGATTGCGCCTCAGGATTGCAGTGGAGCTCCAAGAATGAGGTAATAAGACATGTATTTGTGTAAAAATAAACATACGAGTTTATTCTAGAAGAGCAGGTATTTTTTTAGCGATTTAAAGGCAAACTGACAGTTATATGTATACTTTTCTCACTTTAACTCATGTCTAGGAATTAGGTATGTGCCTACGGTGACTATAATACCTTTCACTTTTCTCAATCTCTCATGGACTAGCTGGAAAAGATCCGTTAATAAGTTCGTCTTTGTACATTCTTTTTTTTTAATCGTATTGTTTATGTTTTTCTTCTGTAGAATAAAGTGTTTACATTCATACATACATAGATATATACTATTCAAAGTGAAAAATAATATGGGACGGTATACATTAGCATTAGTTCTATAGCTATAACTTTTTGTCATCAAGCTGAAATTGTTCACCCAAACCGATTGAGGCTTGTTATAGACGTAAATAAGAAAAGGCAGCGTGTGCCCCTACTATATTTTTATAACCATTGAATTTTGCTGTATTTATTCCTCGATCACAGTTTCATAGGTATTTTATCTATTCTTCTATTAGCAATGCGTCTGGCCGAACGAATCCGACTGCAACACGAAAGATAACTCTGAGCCGCAAGATGGTGCCGATTCTCAAGATGGCACCGGATCACAAGATGGCGCGTGCCAGAGTGGCGCTCTGTCAGCCCACGAGGACTGCGGCAAATACAACATTTGTGACCATGGCGCGCTTGTTGCTAAGGACTGCTTCCCTGGACTCCATTGGAATTCAAAAGCACAGGTATAATTCCCGTTTGTGTTCATATTCAACCAACCCTCAAGCCAAATGGCGATATCTCAAAGTCAATAGCCAAAGCAGATTCAATTATTTTCCTTTAGTAATAACATTCCACTTACTACAGAAGCTTTGTCTGATGAACACCCATTTGGCAGTGATAGGTGACAATTCGCTACACTATACATTGTAAAGTTAACAAGCTTCCACATCAGTAGAGTGCATGTCAGCTGCGCCATGTACACAGAAATACAATCTGTCCCGTTCTTAGGATGGTGAAATAGGAGGCAGAAGTAACTCAGGTGACACTGAAGCAGACATTTACAATCTCGATACAGGAATCTTACGATCTCAGGTGTGCAAATGCGTTGGCAAGACTTAGGGCTTAGAATAAATAAATATCAGGGGACAATATCACATAAATTGACTTAGTCCCAAACTTAAGCTCTATGGAATGCCTCTATATGCTACTTATTTGGCCGGTTGTCTTGCCTCCACGCATCGCAACTCAACAATGCGTATAAAGGGTAAGATGTCTATCGTTGTCTTGTACGCATGGTACAAGCCTAGAGCTTAGTTAGAATTTTGTGTTTTTGTAAAGACGGGCGATAGTTAAAGTTGAATTTATGAGAGTTGTATTTCTAAGAATATTTCTTTTCTTTTGGCTGACTTTATTTGCCGTCTTCATATACTATACACGATACATCCAAAATGTCCCCTGTGAACTACTTTCAGCGTTATAGATAAGTTTCGGTTATAAATTAAATTTTTGGGACAAACTTTTGTTGCCAACTCTATTTTTTTTGCAAAATATTTATCTCCTTATTAAAACCAAACTATTGCGTCCTAACACCTCCCGATTCCATCCTCAGATCAGCTCTTAGATAAGTTCCTTAATATTGCACTGTCATCGGGTTTTCATATGTGGTCTAAATTTCAGCCCATTCCGTTGAAGGGAAGTGGGTAAAATTTAGCTTGTAAGATTTGACCCGTACATACATACATACATACATTGCAGGTTGAATAAAAGCTTGTAGAAAGGGACTATGGTATCGAGTTTTACACATTAATAGCATTTTTTACTCGGTTTTTTTCAGGTTTGCGACTGGCCGTCGGCTGCTGGCTGTGTTTAAATTAGAATAAACTTTATTTATGGAATAAAACAGGGTTTTATTTATCCTTATTCCGTAATTTCCGGGTGGTCTCTTTTTAGTAGGATATTTCTATTCTATTAATATTGTCCGGTTAATGAGTATTATACCCTCGTTTCTGGTAAGACATAATAGTAGTTTATGAAATTGTTGCATAAAGAGGGGTATTAAAACACGAGTGTGTGTTTAAGAACCGAGCCGCTAGGCGAGGTTTTTAATAGTTTCACACGAGTGTTTTAATACCTAGTTATGTGCAGTTTCATACACTACTTTATCTACTCTCATACATTGCGATTCAACCTACTAAATAAAATATCAAAGTTAATAAAGTAACTACAGCAAAACGTATTCAATGAATGGCGCCAAAACCTACCACATCACCGCGCATGCGTTAAAGCGGGCGCTGTAACAGACAAGTCAAAATTGGAATGAAAACTTTTTGTAATTCTGTAAAAATGACGCGAACCGCATGTGCGTTCCATTATAAAAAAATAAAAAATATGGAACCTCGTTGGTGACCTTAACTTTTTGGATTAACTTGTATCGTAATCGTAAAAAAAATACTTTATAACATTATTTTGTTAGAGAAATAATGTTATAAAGTGATTTTTTATTTTTTTTTCGGTATTGTGTTTATAAAGTATGCCAATATAAATTCGTTTTTAATTTTATAATTCGAACTTTACGATATGAGAGTAGATAAACAAATTTTCGGACTTGACAGAGCGCGTGGAGCTAACTCCATGCGCTTCTGTCAAGTCCAACACAGTACATACCTACTCTAACTGATAAATCGCTCATCCAATAGAATAATGACATAATTGCAAAAATCGGGTTTTGAGATTTTACCGTCATAAGTGTTCTAAAGGTCAGGTCTATCGCGTGGAACAATGACATAACATGCATGCTAAAAATGCAATTATGTCATTATTCTATTGGATGAGCGAAATGTCCTCGCGTGTGATATCCATGGACCTATTTATTTATAAGTTCATGTTGATTGTCTAAAACTCGACATTGGCGAAGTACTATTAACATAAAAGATTTTTTACATATTTTTATTTACATCACTAATACTAATATTATAAATGAGAAAGTTTGGATGTTTGGGTGTTGGATACTCAATCACACTTCAACCACTGAACTGGAATAGGACATAGGATACTTTATATACCGAAAATATGGACAGTTCCCGAGGGAGCAGCGATAAAAGAAAGCTAGTATTTCATAATTCCCAGGTATTTAGTTTGGGATCCCCTTGAAATATCACTGAACCTTATAGTTTTCAGGTTCTCTTAAGCATTTGTTACGTAGGATAGGTTAGACTCGTGACCACAATAATAATAAAGCTCCTGCACGTGGAAATGCCTGTCGATAAAAGAAAATTCGGCGAAGAGAATCATTCTAAATCAAATCAAATCAAAACGTTTATTGCAATCATGTTATATATAAAAGGTCTTAAGTAAATATTATTATGTTCAACTAAATAAAATATTAATTCTAATTAAAGAACTCTTGAAGTGAGTAGTATGCTTTACGTAATAAATATTTTTTGATGTGTAATTTAAACTGGTTAGGGTTTTCTATATTTTTAATTGAGCTAGGATTATTATTATATTTTTTATTGACATTGCGAATGGGCCAGAGTGGATCATTTGTAGTTGAAAAGGGAGTAAAAAACAATAAATGAAATGAGTTTCGATATTTCAAGGGTAAACCGTTTGGTTTCAGCGTTGGAGGTGATAAATAAAGATAGAAGCTGCATTTTAGCACATTTATTAATCATCATCGTCGTCATCATCGTCATCGTTATCATCCTGCTTCAGCTTCGCTGCCAGCTCCTTGGCCGGGTTGAACATGCCATTGGTCTGCGTGTTACAGATGTAACAGCGAGTTGACTTCTTGTAGTTACCCAGGGCGCATTTCTCACAGAAATAATGTTTACATCTATAACAAGGAAACAACTATTAGATAGAAAACAAGATATTAAAACACAACTGCGAATGTCTATGGGTCACAGTTTCCACTTACCATCAGGTGGCCTGTGCGCTCGTTTGCCTTCCTATGATATAAAAAAAAAAAAAAAAAAAAAAAAAACTGCATTTATTGATACTTTCGTCGGTATACAGCAGCTGCAAATAATATATCACCTTTGTAATCAAATCGGAGAAATACTGGAATAGGGCCGAATCTTAAGTACCCGAAACCGACGTGCGTGCATGACTCGATGTATGAATGTGGAAGAAGCGAAAGAAATTTGTCAAGATCGTAGCAAGTGGAAAGAAGTGGTCTCTGCCTACCCCTCTGGGAAACAGGCGTGATTTAATATATGTATAAATAAATAAATAAATATCAGGGGACAATGTCACACCAATTGACCTAGTCCCAATTTAAGCTCTAGGCTTGTATTATGGGTACTAGACAACGTTATAAATATATACTTAAATACATAGTAAACATCCATGACTCAGGAACAAATATTCGCGCTCATCACACAAATATCTGCCCTTACCGGGATTGGAACCCAGGACCGCTAGCTTCGTAGTCAGGGTCACTACCAACTAGGCCAGCGCGTCGTCAAACGCGTTCATACTAAATTTACGAGATTTGTATGAAAACATCAGCAATGATTTTTCATGTACAAAAATTTGTTTTATACAATTTTGAACCTTATTTAATCAGCTAACCAATCGAGTAATAGCAATACAATACAATTGGTCAACTAGTTCTTGATTGGGTGGGTGTCAATTTTGGTGAGTCACTTTTGTAGGTAATCGTTTGAGTTGTAAGTACAAAGGTCATATATTATTTGCAGGTACAGTATGTAAAAAAATTATTATATAACGTCCCAAACATTATTTCCGATTCTCTTGTGAACTAAACGCTTTTTTCCCCGGCCAAGTGTTAGGCGAACGCTTGTATCACACTGCTAGATCAAAACAGAAGTAACTCAAAATACAACTGTATTTTAAAATTTACTTTATTACAACTTCTATGAGCTTGAAATAAAACCAGCGAGCATTTTGAGTTGATACTGTATTAATCTAGCAGTGCGGTATTGTCGCTAAATTATTTGATAATTTATCAATTCACCAAAGTATTTTGTAATTTATCAATTTCCATGTCGTCAATTTATTCTGTTAGCATTTGCTACTACTACTTTGTACGAAGTTCCAAAAAAAGGCAAATTACTCGCAAGGGCGTTTTTTTAAATTGGGTCAAATAGTTAACTGGTTTTTTTTCGTTTATAACAGAACAGTTTTTTTACCTTAAATTGACACATTTTATACTGATTCTGACTCTGTTTTGGATAAAGTTCAACCTAACACTCCTCTTTGCTTCGCTCGTCGTCGCACCTATAACACGCTGGTTGTAACCCTGCACACAACTATGCCAGCGGGGAGCCAGCATTACTAACTTGGTAACCACGGGGTCAGTGAACCGGTCCCTGCAGATGAAGCACTTGAAGGGCAGGTCGTCGTCGCTGTGCACCTCGTAGTC
Source organism: Acleris emargana (assembly GCA_927399475.2). NCBI lineage: Eukaryota > Metazoa > Arthropoda > Insecta > Lepidoptera > Tortricidae > Acleris > Acleris emargana. Next base: position 2,249,996 of record OV656863.1, on the reverse strand, counting down.
GCTGTCCGCCCCCCCGGCCGCCGCCTCGCGCTCCTCGCGCTCCAGCTGCCAGCCGTGCTTGTAGTCCGAGCGGTCGTGGAGGAACTTGCAGGAATCTGCAAGGGATTGTATCAATTTGATGATTATTACTCGTATTCTATAGTTAGATGACGCATTGGCCTACAGTACAGAGCCCGGCGGATAAGAAGATAATCCTGAAACCTGTATGTATATACAGGTAATATAATAAATATCAGGGGACAATGTCACACCAATTGACCTAGTCCCAAACTAAGCTCTAGGCTTGTACTATGGGTACTAGACAACGATATAAATACTTATATAGAGAAATATATGTATAGGTACTTAAATACATAGAAAACATCCATGACTCCGGAGAACAAATATTTGCGCTCATCACTCAAATATCTGCCCTTACCGGGATTTGAACCCAGGACCACAAGCTTCGTAGGCAGGGTCACTACCAACTAGGCCAGCGCGTTGTATGTATGTAAACTTTTTATTGTACAAAACTCAGAGATACAAATACAATATTTACAGAATAGGAATGGACAAAGGCAAACTTATTCCTTTAAGGGATCTCTTCCACCTAACATTTGGGTGATTGAGGAAAACATAACCTGTCATTCAGTACAGTACCGCTAGCACTTGGACGGTTTTTTAACTTTTAGCTAGAAATCGCGGGCACTAAAAGCATACATATAAAAGCACAGAATAAAAATCAATCCTCCGGTTAGACCGCTTCCAATATATTTCAGATTTCATGCCTCAAATTTAAATGTCAACTAGCCAATTGTAGTACCGCTAGCGCCATCTAGTGGGAAGTAGACGAAGCTTTCTAAGATAGCGGCTCCAATGTCACATTGTGAAACTAATTACGACAGGGCTATTGAAAATAAACGCAATAAATACGCAAAACTGTACTCAGTTAGTATGGGGAGGTGGAGAAGAGGACGTTTTTGATTAAAAGGGTAGACGAGCAAGCGAGTCGTCTGATGGTTAGTGATCCGCTCCGGCCTAAAATATGCGTTTTCCTAAAATGTACAATTGTTAAACGTCTACGTTCTCACAATGTTACTTCTATTTTGCCAGTTATCTCAAAATTACTTCTATTTAAAATATGTACAGTTTCATAAAGTCGTCTATTCACAATGTTTACATTCCTATAATATTAGCATTATCATAAGTTTTCCTTTTTCGTTGTTCACTTCTTTATATAGGCTATCGTCTTTTATATCGCTCCAAGTTTGGTTGTAAAATTAATATTTGATTGAAATTATGCAAAAGGATGCTATTAGAATGATATTCTGATTGTTTATTTTAGGAAAATGGGACAGCCGTCCTGAAATACACAATAAGGAAAAAAAAATTTGCAGATCAGTGAAGGTTAAAAAAAATCCTTTTATAATAAAGAATAATCAGAATTATATTGCTATATTATTTCATTGGCATAGTTTCAAAATATTTTTCCGTCTAATAAAGTAATACAGACAGTTTGACAGTAAACAAAATTATATTATCTAGGGCGCCACTGGACACGCCGCCATCTTAGTAACTAAAACGACCGCACCGTCGCGCCGATAGATGGCGTGGGCTGTAGATTAGATCGCGCAATCGTTTTGTACCCCAGGTTTTCATAAGACGTTTAAGGAACAATGTTCACATTGACTAGCATAGAGGATTTTTTCCTTTACATTTTTGAGACAGGCCAGCCGATAATCCGGTGACGGTCAATTATACTTTGAAAATAAAGGGTCAGGGATATAGGGAAGGGATCGCGTATCACCGACAAGAACTGATATATATATATAATGCATTGCATGTCAGTCGGTTCTTGTCGGCGATTCGCGATTGCCCTCCGCTCCGAAGCCGAACCAAACTCCGTTAAATGACATACTCCCTCTCCACCTTATTGCATTGTAGTCTGTGCGTATAGTATTAATTAACATGGCCGCTCTGCATTTGCATTGCAAATTTTGCAATGGTATGGTAATGGTCTAAGATCCGAATAGGAGACGGCGACCACCTTCACTCACAGTTTTTTCAAGGTTCCGTAGTCAAACTAGGAACTCTTATAGTTTCGCTGTGTCCGTCCAGTCTAGCTCGGCCTCTGAGACTATTCTAATTCTGTGGCTCTGCCACCCCACCCTGGGATTATAGGCGTGAAGGTATGCGCAAGATTGTTCTAATAATCATTACATATAGAAGGTGACAAGATAGGAATGTGGACAAATTAGGATGGTGAACGACATAGGAAGGTGACAAAAAAAGGAATGTGGGTGAAGTTGTCATGAGCCAACACAAGCAATATTCCAATGTGTACCTATGTATACAGGGTGTCCCAAAATTCAACGATAACCTGGTACCGGGCGAGAGGCCAAGATATATCAGTACCGGAAAAAAAGTGATATAGATTTTCCAGAACTGGTATAACTGTATACAATGTAGTTAATGCTGCTCGTTCGTTTATTAGTATACAATAGCTGTCCGTGACCTTTTTTTTCATATGAAAGTTGTCCTTATACCAGGGATTGAAAACCGGTTTATTTTCCGTAACGGTTAGAGCCACATTTTGAGAGCCTAACCCATAATAAAGGTTACGCTCCCACGAACATCGCTCTAACCGGTGTCTATCTCGGAGCGTAAACAGGGAACGAAATCAATTTACCGGTTAGAGAGCGGTTCCTCCATGTGAGCGGAGACTAGGGTGACTGACCGCTCGCTTAAGGATACAGGATTGGTTTGCTGTGGTACTAGATTCGATTTACATTTAGGCCGCTTCCTGACTTGGCGGTATACTTGCAGTAAAACATACTGTCGGTATAAATGCTGCGCGTTGATTGGTGGATGCCACTAGTTGCCTAGCAACCCTTACCGATTCCGTGTTTTACTGCAAGTATACCGCCAAGTCAGGAAGCGGCCTTAGTTGACTGTCGCACGCGTGCTCGTTATTTGTTTATTAGCCCCGACGCAAAAAAGACGCGGACATTCATCCCGTATCCAAACACGGAGTAACCGTTTAGGGATTGCTTCGAAATTACGTTCCCAAATCAATTCGTTCGAACGTAACCTAAATAATTAACCGGTTTAATCTAATTAAATACCGGTTTATTTGTAACCAGTTACAATCCCTGCCTGATAGAACACATTTTTTTTTTACTAAAATCAGGAGAATGTATTGAGCAATAAAGCACCAATTCTAACCAACTCATAAGCTGCCAAACGGCACCGCTAGCCTATAATGGGTTAATACATACATACATACATAAACTCACGCCTTCATTCCCAGAGTGGGGTAGGCAGAGCTACAGAATTACCAACAACTCTAAAAACTTGTTGATAATTGGTTAATAGACATGCGCAAATTGCCTGGCAGACTAATAAACGGATAGGCTTACCTCCAAAACCGCAGAAGCCTGTTTCTTTGTAATCTTTACATATATCAGGTTGGTAGTCCCATCTGTGGATAACAGAAATAGAATTTCATTAGTATCTACATGCTATGAAATGAAAAAACATATTTATAATTAGTAAATTCCTAGTAAGAGGTAATTTATTTTTCAATGGTTTACCCGTGAATCTCCAACACTCAATTCGTAGAATGATTTACATCCCCGAATTTTCATTTCAACGACAGGCATTTCAAATTTTCAACGAGCACAGTTATAATTTTTTGAAATCAGTTTACCGGTTTTAGAGTTTTGGTGTCACAGACACACACACACACATATATAGCGGTCAAAGTTATAACAACTCTCTTTTTACAAGCTTCTTTTTAACTTGCAATGTCTATGTATGTACGGGTCAGATCTTGCAAGTTATATTTGACCCACTTCTTGTCAACGGAATGGGCTGAAATTTGGACCACATATCGTCGGTGAAACTGCAAAACCGCTTAAGTACCATTTTAAATGAGGAGCAAAATGCACCTTTTTAATAAGACTGTAAGGTTTATTTTGCCCTTTCATAAATTAGTTAGTTACGCGGTTTTGCAGTTTCAACGACGATATGTAAACCAGATGACAATGCAATATAATGGTATCTCGGAGGTGATCTGATGATGGAGTCGGAAGATGTCGACAGGATCTCTGCTATTCTTAAAGTAGTAGACCCACCGTCATCATGTCAGCCGAAAGACGTCCACTGCTGGACATAGGCCTCCCCCAAGGCTCTCCACTCAGACCGGTCTTGTGCTTTTCGCATTCACCGCTTTCCCGCGATGCTAACCCACCGTATTAGGACTTAATAGTTCGGTCTTGATAAGCAGATAAAGATTTTGCAAAAACAAAGTAGCTGGCAAAAGTTTGTCCCAAAAATATATTTTTTGACATATACTTATTGCGTCGGGGTTAAAAAAACAACGTACCTGACAGTGGCCCTCAAGTTGGCGGGTGCCCGGATGGGGCCCTTCCGCACCAGGCCCGAGCTGGCGTTGCCCGCGGCCGTGTCCCGCTTCTTGTAGTATTGGGCATAGTTGTTAAGACCTCGGTACACCTGCAAGGTTGCAGAGAAGCAGGGTCAAATTCAATTAATCTATTGAGGATATTGGCTGCATTAGGGCTCTTTTAAATGTTGGTATTATTGAGTGAATATATTAGCACTTCGGACAAGATCAAATTAAAAAACCCATTATGTACTCTTATCTTATGTACTGAGAGGATATTTCAAATGACTATGACAAATATAAATTATAATTATATTCGTGCTGCCAAGCAGTGCCACAATAACCCTTTGGTAAGGGCAATATATTTGCCGTCATACATTTTAATTTTTTAACAGTAAAGTACTGTTTCCTAATGCATTTTTATGTATTAAAGACCGAGATTATAAACCTACTAATCCAATCAAAAAATAGAAGTAGTAAAAGTCTCTCCTTATATTAATAAATGGTAGATATTCGACAAGATTTGGGGTATTTTGAAATGTCCCGTTAAGTTAACCCCTCAGGTGTCCTACGCACAACATGTGTGCGTAGATTTTTTGACATTACGTGACTTATTCATTTGACATAAAGTTTAATTTTGATGTACATCAATTTTGACATATCGCTCGACGGGTTAACAGAAAAGTCTATAAATAAAAATTTGCTTTCCTCGCATTTCAGAGATCATTTTGGCAATATAAGGGTTTGAGAAAAAAAAAAACTTTAATTCGGAATGAAATTCCATAGTAAATTAATGAAATTCAATACAGTAACAATGCTTAGATGTGTCGTCGACAGACAGCGGCAAAAATATTGCCGGCTTGTAACTCGGAAAGTATAACAAAAGAAATATTTTATCTTTCTCACTAATCACTAAAAAAATCATCTGCACTGTGCGTACTACCAAAGTTTTCGATTTATTCTTATACTTAAATGTACATTAAAGGGTAGTGTCCCGTTTGACCCCCTTCGCACGGCACCCTTAAAATAGAGCAGAGTCCCTTACTCGACTCCTGATAGTAGGGAATCAGTTACCTTATCATCAGCCTGTCCCAGTAGGTCTTCGTTGATTTTCTGAGCCTTCTCGAATATAGCCTGTGCATCTCTGTCCCTCTCTGTGTCTAGCTCGTATGTTGCCGTCGCGTTCTCTCGCTGCTGTTGCACTGACAGCGTTAAGGACTGTTTGGGCTGAAAACAAGAATTTGTTTCTATTATGAAAAATAAGTTAGAAAGACTTTTTGATTTTAAGTTATTTAATCACATGTTTCTTAAATAGAAAATTATATTTAAATAAATATCAGGCGACTATGTCACACCAATTGTCTTAGTCCCAATAAAGCTCTAGGCTTGTACTATGGGTACTAAATAAAGATAAACATACAGTACATGCTCCGTAATTTGGCACCTGTAACTTTGGATTTGTATTGGAAATAAAAGATTAATATAGAAAACTAGCTTCTGCCCATGACTTTGCCCATGTAGATTTTGAATATTGTTATACCCTCGGGAACTTGCCTATGTGTTAATCTAGGGTATAAGCTATCTCCATTTCTAATTTCAATTAAATCCGTCCAGCCGTTGCAGCTTGAAAGAGTAATAAACATCCATCCATCCATACACAAACTTTCGCATTTATAATATTAGTATGTTAGGATAGGATTATTTTACATATCATTGATTTCCATAATGCAATCGCAGACATAAAGATCATGGCTTGTGCAACCGCTCTGCTTGTAATCCGGCATTTGGCTGTGTAAACTGCCAGATTAAAGAGAGGGTTACCGGAGTCGCTAACTGCCAGATTACGGAGCGCCTACTGTACTTAGACTCAGGAACAAGTATTATACATACATACATACATACACTCACCCCTTCATTCCCAGAGTGGGGTAGGCAGAGCAACAGAATTACCAACAACCCTATAAACTTGTTGTTAATTCTATAACCACATTTAAGTATTATTATTAATAATATTTACATTACATTACATTCAATCACGCCTGTTTACCAGAGGGGTAGGCAGAGACCACTTCTTTTCACTTGCTACGATCTTGACAAATTTATTTCGCTTCTTCAACATTCATACACCAAGTCATGCACGCACGTCGGTTAATATTTATACTTACTTTATCCTCGTCACTGCTTTCAGGTTTAATTTCCGGCTTTTGGCGCTTTGGGCCACTTGTGGATTGAATATTCGGGTTCATTTTCGGTGCCCTCTTTGTTGGCAGCACTACTGTCTGATCATCGGACCCTGAACTGATTTTCTCTAGAAAAAAACTAGTAATTAGAAAAAATTACGTGTAGGATATATAATTATTGGTACAATTATGCATTATAAGAATATGCAAGCTTCATAAATTTAAGCCAGGTGCCATCAGAACCTCATATTTAGGATAGATTTATTATTAAACACAAAAGAAATGAATCCTTGGACTGGAATCTGGTAGACTGAAACAGATGGGCAGTCTATTTTCACTGTTAGCATTTGAAATAATTGATTGTTATGATAAAATACGCATCGTCATAGATTATTTTCAAACCAAAACATAACCTAATTGAATCATTTTACGCTGGTATTCAATATTGTCAGAAACCCCTTAAATTTACTTACCCTCTGAACTGGAAGTTTTACGTTTTCTTCCGCCTCTTTTCTTAATATTTCTCTTCTTAAACGTAGCGGGAACTTCTACTTCTGCGTCCGACATTTCAACTTATAAAATAGTTGGTAACGATAATGATATTTATGTTTAATAATTATGAAAATGATACGTCTGTTTTAACAGACGTTGACCATATGCTTTAAAAGCTCTTAAATGTTGAAGAAATTTTAAACTATCCTTAATTCGACTCTGTTGTTAGATAGCACAGTATAGTTATGTTATGTTATGACAGCTGTCAAATAGTAAACTTAAAGCGTTTCGTTCTTCACAAACATTTTTATGTTTCCAAAATTAATGAGGTGTTTAGCCCCGAGCCGCAGACTCGGAACGAGTGAACATGTGAGTTCTACACGTGTATATCTTATCAAGCGATTACCCCTGAAAGCCCAATGTAATGACAGTGACACTAGAAGTCTAATGCGATGCGCGACACCGCGACAAGCATTCGCAAGGAGGCCATTTGCAACGTTAAAAGTTGGCGGACGTGTAATTTGTTTTAGACTTTAATTTTTGAGTAATTAGGTGTTCAAAGTTCTTTTCTGATAGTGATTTGTACTTTTTATGCCTTAGTGTCGCACAGTGATTGAAGACTTGGACTTATTTCGTGTATCTGGCATCTTTCTTCTCGTTTCAAGTGGACTCGCAGTGGTGCAGAGGTTAAAACTATCTTGACCTCTGACCTACAAATCACCGTACAACGTTGCCCCCAATCTTCCTAGAGAAGATTGGATTGTGTTTTATACTCATATAAACCTTGACACTGGCGAAATCACTTCACGTGGAAGCCATATCCCTGCGGTAGTAGCTGTTCAAGTCGCCGCGGGGCAAAAAAAAAATAAAATAAATAATAAGCATTCGCAAAAAAAAAAAAACCACCGGTCATTTACAATACTCAATCAACTAAGGGTCTATTGCATAATAAAGTACAAGCCCATACTATTGGTAAAAATCCATCCAAAACATCTATTAGCTTGTAGTTTTAGCCTGTGATCAATCACGCAGAAATCATTCAGCCAACTTTATGAGAACTGTTTTGAAGTTTTTTAGATAATCCTTATTATTTTAATCTTTTAAATTTACTATACCTCTACACATGTATAGTATAAATGACAAAATTGACGTAATCAACAAATTAATTAAGTGGACAAACGTACTAATTCTTTGGTTAGATGTAATTATTACCTATTGCTTGGAAAAACAGTAGCTATATTTATTAAAAAGTTAAAGAGTAAGAAGCATTAAGCATAGTACGCGGGGCCATTTGCAACGTTAAAAGATGGCGGTCGTGTACCTAATTTGTTTTAGACTTTAATTTTTGGGTAATTAGGTGTTCAAAGTTCTTTTCTGATATTGATTTGTACATTTTATGCCTTTGTGTCGCACAGTGATTGAAGACTTGGACTTATTTCGTGTATCTGGCATCTTTCTTCTCGTTTCAAGTGGACTCGCAGTGGTGCAGTGGTTAAAACTATCTTGACCTCTGGCCTATAAATCACCGTACAACGTTGCCCCCAATCTTCCTAGAGAAGATTGGATTGTGTTTTATTGCTATATTGATTTATACTCATATATACCTTGACACTGGCGAAATCACTTCACGTGGAAACGCCATATCCCTGCGGTAGCAGGCCTGTGTCACTCCGCGTGTAGGTATTAAAAACATACCTCCAGGCGCCGGCCACGGCGGAAGGGCCAATCTAGTAGGCTGCCGCAAGCGAAAGACGACACACGTATAACCACGTATAACCACGTCTAACTTATTATGAACCGTAGTACAGTGAATTAAGGCCCATATTTCCTCAAAAAAAATTGGAAGGTATGTAAATGAACACGTGCTCGACTGGAACGCGAGCTAAATTAAATCATATTGTCTATCAGATTGAGTACATATTTCTTTGAAAACCGTTGTGAAGTAAAGCTTCTGTAACGCTAGTTACTAGTTATTATTCTGTGGCGGTAGTAGCTGTTCAAGTCGCCGCGGGGGCAAAAAAAAAAAGCATAGTACAAGCCTAGAGCTTAATTTGGGACTAGGTCAATTGGTGTGACATTGTCCCCTGATATTTATTTATAATTATTATTTATTATTAAGTACGTAAGTCGAAAAAACTACCTTTCCGCTCAAAAAACAGCTAGGTACCGAAAGTACCACTTTTTGAGTAACGGTATTAAAAATAATATATCTACTATTTCTAATCATGCGTTCCAAAGTCAGCTACTTACTTGTACCTATTTTTCAACGCGCCATGTATTTTACCGGAAACTGTAAGCTGAGTGCAATATTGCTCATTATTACTTTATTATCTTTACAATCGTTATCTTTGTCTTTATCTATACATAATTATTATAAAAGTAAAGTGTGTGTGATGTTTATTAACTATTTAATTTATTTTTTGATACAAAATGTACCTCAGAATAATAACAATTAAAAAGAAATCGTAAGTTTACATACATTTTATTGGTCCTAAATCGGACGTAGTTTAAACGAAAAGGTACTCAATCCACGATACAATCGGAAGTGGAGGCACGATAGTCCTTAGGGTCTAGACCCGGCCCGGCGAACCTTGATCCCTATGACATTGACAGTTATTCCTACGACACAACCTTGTAGTGGCGTCACCGTTACATTAGAATCAAATTGGAGGCTTCTACAAATGGCATTTATTAAGTTTAGGTAGATTTATGCCATTACAATGATATTCCGTTGGAATTATAACAATTCTTAATATTTACGAGAAATTACCTCAATCAGACTTTACGTTTACGTCCTGCAAAAGTTACTTCGTTTGGAAGATATCGACAAGTGCGGAAAGTATCGATAAATAAATGTCGATAATGGAAACGAGTGTACATAATTTATAATCATTTAAGTTCTAGGTGCTGAATGTTAAAAAAGTTACATGACATTGTTTTTATTTCACTCAAATTTATAATTATTTCTGGGGACACCAGTTTTTGATTTATTTAAAATTAGGTTTTATTAGTAGGTATCAGTTTTCTGTGTGATGTGTGTGTGTGTGTTCTATTGAATAGAACAGAGCGCAGCATACATACACTCACGATTGTATACCTAAGAAAATAAAAAAATAACCATAGGACAAAACCAAATAAAACAAAACCTGATCAGCGATCATTTATTTATATATTTATCCACATCCTATTTCATAGTTACTCGTCGAGAGCAAAAGAGATAGTAATAGACGAAGTTCGAATAACGGACTTCAAACTAGAGCACACGTTTACCAACGTGGCTGAATGCAAGTCACGCCTTTGCCTATAAAAAAGTTAAGTTACATCGACACGACCCATCACTAACATAAACTGTCATAGGGATCAAGGTTCGCCGGGCCGGGTATAGACTATAATATATCATTCAGCAAAAAAGGTCTACTCCAGCAAATTTGACAGTTTGCCCCTGCGACTTATTTTTATGGTCATGGCGAAACAGACATTCATTTATTAAAAAAAAAGATAAGTAAATGATATTTATTCAGTAAGTCGGCCGCCTTTTACATTTAAAAAATCTATCAGCAAGAAACTCAACTGTCAGTCGTTTTTTAAACATTGCTTATGTATGATATTATAAAATTATTTAAGTTACGTAGCATTATAATTAAACAATTAAACTAACGTAAAAAGATATATATGCCTACGTATATCATGCGTGGCTGAGCAGGAAAATGTGTCATGACTCAGAAATTTCACAAGAAATAAATACTAGTAAAAATTATACTTAGGTAGGTACCTATGACGGCCGGCGCAAGACAACGACATAAAGTTACGATACATTCTCCTACAGAAACCGTGTCCCCTAGACAATATACAATGTTTACATATTTATATGATTTATTATTAAGTTATTTAGGTGTTTCAAAAGTTGTCATCATCCATTTTCTTGGTAAATTTATAGGTTACTTACGCCATCTCTCGGCGAATAGCCAGTAACTTGCAATTACTTATTTCAATGCAGACATTTAAAAAAAAAACGTACTTTGTGTATTATGAAATGATTTTATACAAAAAATATGAATTATGTAAATCCTTCATTAATCAATTTAAACTTAATGTAAGTTTACGAACAAACTTCAGCAATACAATTTATAGTTAATCTACTGCTTAAGAGATGGCGTTAGTTAAAACATTGTTTCAAATCAATACGATAAGAAGTAGGCTAAATAAACTTCCTAAATTAGTTTACATTGGTACCTAGATTAGTTAATAATAAGTGACGCCAATAAAAGCGTGTTAAAAAAGGCCATTATTTGGAATAAAATTGGCATCATGATCCAATTTTTACCCAAAAACTACTGCCATTTAGAAAAAGAAAGAAAGACATCTATTCAGTAACCATAAGACACACAAATCTAGAAAAATGAAGGGCACCATGGGGTACAGTGTAACACAAAAGAGTAGAAAATAAATAAAAAAAACTAAAAAACAAACAAACTAAATTGTTGCCATGTTTAAGTATACGTCAAAAATGTAACAGTTACGTGCTCGTGTTGCTCTTTCGGCCATCTAAGGACGGGCATGTTTTGCGAAACTCAGAACTTTGTTTTTATTTTTTATTCTATTTTTCTTCTCGTTTTGTTTTCATTTAATTTTATGTGTGTAACCTTCCGTGTTTTCACCTGATGGTTCCAATGGAAGACCAGCGCTGACTTTAATGCCAGCATTACGCTGAGTTGGGACCATTTCGTGGCTACTTTCTTCTTGTATTTGTTAATCTGTTCTTTGTTATGCATGTCACGAATAAATGATTTTCTTTCTTTCTTTTCTTTTACTTAGAAAGTGGCGCCCTCATTTAATTTCCACTATTTTGTGACGCACTGTAACAGGAATAGCACGGAATGCTTAGCGAAATTCCGAGGTGTCAGACACCTACAGCGTTGGTTGGTCCTAATATGGTTGTGATTATCGATGTGGATTAATGTGGACAAAACATCTGTCACTTTCTGACCAGTTTGCAAGTGCGAAAGTGACGGATGGTTTATCCACCGCGCTATTGGCGACCATAATACAGACCCTGGTCATGACGCAAACGCTATCTACCTACTAACGTTTTCTTTTCTATCACTCAAAATGTATGGGGTGTGAATTGGCCACGGGGTTTACATCTTTTTTTTTAATGACATAGGTAGGCAAACGAGCACACAGGCCACCTGATGGTAAGTGGAAACTGTGACCCATAGACATTCGCACTCACAAGACTGCAAATGCACTGCCAACCCTGAGGACCAAGATGGAATGCCTCTATGCTAGTCATTTCACCGGCTGTCTTATCCCCAAACCGGAACACAACAATGCAAACACTGCTGCTTGGCGGTAGGTACGCACGAGAATGTCATCCCTTACATTTTGAATGATAGAAAGGAAAAACGTTAGTAGCGTTTGCTTCTTGGCTAGGGCCTCAGATTTTCAGCTATTTAATAATATTGTAAGGTCGGGCGTATTCCAACGGAGGCGTAAATGCGACATTTAAAAATAATAAAGGTATATATAAAACGTTTTAAAACTATTTTGGCTCCCTTTTATACAAATGTAGGTAGTTAAACTACTATAAAATGACGCAAAAAATATTTTAAGACGTATTTCCTTGAAAGAAAAATACATACATACATAAACTCACGCCTTCATTCCCAAAGTGGGGTAGGCAGAGCTAAAGAATTACCAACAACTTTTAAAACTTGTTGATAATTCTATAACCACACTTTGCACAATTAGGCTTAGATGTTTACCAGCGAATTAGTGACAGGTTGCAAGCCCATCGCCTAACAGCACTACAAGCCTTTATTCCCTTAGTCGCCTCTTACGACATCCACGGGAAGACATGGAGTGGTACTATTCTAACCCGGCAACCACACAGGGGAGAAAAAAAATAGTGACGCATTAACCCCTTTTGTCGGAATAGCCCCCTCCAACCTTATAATATCATCATCATCATCATCATCATTATGAAATGGCCGAAACTCCTATGTGGTACGCTTAAGTAGATATTCTAATAATTCCACTAATCTGCTTCCGTTGAGGGCATTAGGATTTAGCTATCTTGAATTATCTAAAAAACAAAAGCTAAACGACAATTCAAAATTAATTCATTTAAATCTTGGTTCTTACACCACGACACAAGGATCAAAATTGTTTTTTATGTTTGAGTATAAATGACGTTTTTCTTTTGTCTATTTTAAATCCATTTAGATATTATTTAAGATTTGTTCTAGGCCGATAAGGCTATGATTACCTATGAATAGAATTTAAAAACTGTTTGTGGTTTAATGCGATAGATAATATTATGCTTATTAGGGTTCAGTTGTCAATCCAAACCCTTTTAGGTTCACCATGTCTGTCTGTTTTTATGTTCGATACATTTTCTTTTGAAACTATCCGCCATGCGAAGTTAGAGCTTGTAAAAAGATTCTAAAGTATTATAAAATTTGGAATAAAATTAATGGTGGAATGACCTTGTGCAGGGTCCGCCCGGGGCTACCACCATCCTTTAACTATCGCCAAGCAGCATTCGCATTGTCGTGTCTCGATGTGGAGGCATTCTATCTTAGTCCTCAGGGTTGGCAAAGCAATTTCAAACTTAAAATTATAGTCTTGAAAAAGCAAAATGTCTCAACATCGTATCTGATCGAATAATTAAATAGGAAAAGCGCTGTTCCCTATAGAATAAAGACTAAACTATTCGATCAGATACGAAGTTGGGAAGGTAAAGGGACGATATTTCTTTTATCATCAGGTGGAATGTGTGCTTACTCTATGCCTAAAAAAACAAACGAAATACTTACCTAAAATGTTTTTGTCTCTAAATGTCGGTGTCCTGATGCACTTTTTGCACTAAGCAACAACAAAAAACACGAACAAAAGAAATTGTTTCATCAAGGATTATCCTAATCTATTACAAAGTGATTCTTTGAAATACTTATCTTTATATTTGTAAAAATATCCGTTAGTTTTCCACTGATGTGCTCAGATTAGACACATTAGTTGTAGCAATCCATTGACGAGTTGTTTTGACGTTACCGAGCCGGGAGCTATTATTGCGGCGATGCAATGTATCACGAAAAGCATGCCGGCTCGCGACCAATGTAACGAGCCTTTATTTAATCTTGACTGTATTTAAGAGGACTGTGTAGCTAAAAATTTCCATACAAAATGCGAAAACGTTTCTTTCCTAATATTCCTATTTTTGAATATGTGGTAGATATCATGAAAAACCATGTAGGTACGTTTTCCTTTCCACGAAAATACTTCTTAGAATGAAACGAATCTAAAAAAAACAAAAAACAGAAACGTACAGACCTAAATTACACACATACATAAACTCACGCCTTCATTCCCAAAGTGGGGTAGGCAGAGCTAAAGAATTACCAACAACTTTTTAAACTTGTTGATAATTCTGTAGCCACATTTTGCACAAGTAGGCTAAGATGTTTCCCAGTGTATTAGTGACAGGTTGCAAGCCCATCGCCTAACAGTACTACAAGCCTTTATTCCCTTAGTCGCCTCTTACGACATCCACGGGAAGACATGGAGTGGTACTATTCTAACCCGGCAACCACACGGGTTGATTGCAACCACACGGGTTCTTAGTTCTTTATAATAACTACAACATATTCAAAAATAAACAAGTTTTTAAAGTTGTAGGTAATTCTGTAACTCTGCCTACCCCACTCTGGGACTACAGGCGTAAAGGTATGTATGTATGTATGTATATTCAAAAATCGTGAAAATCTGACTTGATTTAGGGGGTGACAAACGTTTTAACGGCCGGAGCTAAAGGATAGTGGGCAAAAATGTTTGGACGGCACCCAAGTCCGCCACAGCTCAGACTACTTTTGTTTGGACGGTATCAAAGCTATGTACTTCCGTACCAATGTGCATCAAGTTCTGTCCATGGGTTCTCTATTTAATATTTTAAGTCTAATGGGTTTAACTTACCGAGCATTATTGAAACAAGCGTAACATATTAAACCTTTTTTAAAACAAAATAAACTCAATAATAACGTTATAAACTAAAACATCTATTTAACAATGTTTAATTATCGTTACGATCTAATTTTATTATTTTTGTTAGAGTTTCGATTTATATTCAATATATGGCTGGCGAAGCTGGGGGAGTACTTTGCCCACTATCCTTTGTATGGAATTTTTTGACAGCTACGCGATTTTAGCGGCGATTCACTCCTCTTAAGTAACAGGACCGGTAGTCTAGGCGGTTAAAACGATATCGTAGTTATGGTATTGTTATGACGTCAGCGGCCATTACTGACAAGTGAATAAGAGCTATCACAGCGGCGACAAATTGACAGTACGCTTTTCGTGATTAGTTAAATGAAATTATACAAACTGATTGAAGAGCACCAATTAACAGAAGCACGTGGAGATAACCCCGTGTGCTTCTGTCTAGTCCATGAGAGAGAATACTCTTTTACCGAACAATTGTCTATATGAAACTTCACATTGGCGAAATACACCTTAAAAGGAATGAAAGCCATTAAATAAAATGAGAATTTGACTAGTTTAATAAGATCAAGGATAGTAGTTTAGTGCCGAATCTTAAGAAAGTACCTACCCGAAACCGACGCTCATGCGTGACTCGATGTTTGAATGTAGAAGAAGCGAAAAAGATTTGTCAGGATCGTAGCAGACGGAAAGAAGCGGTCTCTGCCTACCCCTCTGGGAAACAGGCGAGATTTAATGTATGTATATAATAAGATCAGCTAACTTCAGTTAATTAACTATCTTAGTTCGTTTCTTAGTTCTACCGATTCGAAGCATATCGTCGGTGATACTGCAAAACCGCGTAACTAACAAATTTATGATAGAGCAAAATAAACCTTACCGTCTTTTTAAAAAGGTGCATTTTGCTCCTTATTTAAAATGTTACTTACGCGGTTTTGCAGTTTCACCGACGATATCGTCTCCCCTACTTTTTCAACATCTTATCTGATCTAATATTTTGACAGGAAAGCGGTCCTTATAAACCTTGGAACATGAGTATTTTTATATGTAATTATTCGATCAGATAAGAGGTTCAGAAAGCAAAGGGACGATATCGAGCTGACATAAGCGGTCGACGCGATCTGTCATCAGCAGAGATCGGAAATTCGGATCGATATTTACCTATACTTTCGCACCGGCTTTGTTGTTCAGTTGTATGGAGGCGGACTCAATCATAGAATTCATCACTAAATTTGGTGGGATTTCAAAATAAATAAATTGCACCGGCATTAATTCATAATCAATTATTTATATTAACTGTTTGAAGTTATTTTTCATGTATAGATTTACCAAATGTTATTTAATTTTACCTGTAACTCATTAACCTAACGAATTTATAGGAACAAAAATGAATGTTTTATCCTACATGTAAAGTAATTATTATATTAACATTTTGTAGAATCCCAGAATCCCGGAACTTATATTATTAAAATAATATTTTTAAGAAGCCGACGCCATGTTTGCCTATCTTTTTCCGGGATTTTGCCAACTTTAGGTAAATATCGATCCGAATTTCCGATCCCTGGTCATCAGCTTAAGCCAATCCGCAACATTTTATGTTTTATGTTGCATCTTGAATTGGCCCCCTCAGCCCCCTGCTTTGTATTCTCTTCTCTATTTCTTGCAAGGCAACTTCCCACTTGCGATCCTTGGAAAACTCTATGTCCTGGTAAAGCTGCGTCGCAGGCGACGTCTTTGACGATATCTCCGAAAAATTTTACGCCAAATGTAAGCTGAAATTTGTTTCCGCATAATTTTTCTCCAGCTTAAACGGAAAATATTGTGTTTAATCCTGGGGTTTTTTTTTTTTTTTATGCTTATGCATAAACAAGGGGAACCAGTGCAGATTATACTTAGAATTATTACCCTTTTGCCTTGCTGCAACGCACACAATTCCTTTGGCAACTTATGTGTTATTTTAGTGTCACTGTATTTTAGTGTCACTGTTATTTTAGTGTCACTTATTATTATTATGAAATTTTTACAGTAGGTACCGGCAAATAATATATTATTATCACCTTTGTATTTCAATCGGAAAACCGTTCTTTCCGGGCATTTTTGAGAAAAGTAATATTTGTAGATACCTAATCGTATGAGATGTAAGTACAAAGGTGATATATTACTTATTATGCCGTTACTGTATGTGTGATTTGTACGCAAATAAACGTTTTATCTATCTATCAATCATATCATAAAGTTGTTTAGTCATAAGTCATAAATAATAAGCACAGTGACGCTAAAATTACACATAAGTAGGTACCAAATGTTTTTTTTTTATTGCATGGGAAGGCCAACGAGCTGGCCACAGGCCACCTGATGGTAAGTGGAAACTATGACCCAAAGACATTTTATATTAAGAAACGTCATCTGCGGGCAAAAGCGTTCCTCAAAAAGGAAGGTAATTTTCCTTACTACAGTTTAGTTTACTACCAAAAAGTAACAAATATATTTCATAAACAATGCCGCCTTGTGTTTTTCGAGGCTGCCGAAATTATACTGTAAGTAACTGTAAAAGGAAGAAAGGATGTGTCATTTCATTGATTTGTATGATCATAACGTATCTAAAATATAATTGCACATAAGTTGCCAAAATAATGTGAGCGTTGCAGCAAGGCAAAAGGGAAATGGTCCAGCGTATAATCCGCACCTCGTAACATGAATCAAAATGGCGGTTACCGCGCAGGCGCAGGTAGTAAAGATCAAGTTTACACTGATACGTTATCACGTGTATTTTTGCGTTATTGGAGACCTTGATAATTGAATATTAAAATTGATGCCCTTGGTACTTAGAGGGTTCTTTGTATTCTGGACAGCCGCATGCTTTTCGTGATACATTACGTCGCTGAAACAGCTCCCGGCTCAATAATGCTAAATATATTATTATTTATTACATACATACATACATAAACTCACGCCTTCATTCCCAGAGTGGGGTAGGCAGAGCTAAAAAATTAAACTTAAAGTCCAAAACTTGTTGATAATTCTGTAACCACATTTTGCACAAGTAGGCTAAGATGTTTCCCAGTGTATTTTTGACAGGTGGCAAGCCCATCGCCTAACAGTACTGCGACTACTGCGAGCCTTTATTTCCTTAGTCGCCTCTTACGACATCCACGGGAAGACATGGAGTGGTACTATTCTAACCCGGCAACCACATATTATTGTGTTGAAATTTATTAATCATTGTATGTATTGACATCGGACGAGTGACCATTATTCAATATTTCATTGATGTTGTTTTAATTAATTATTGTTAATTATTATTGTAATGTTTGATTATTAGTATTTATGTTTTTACGATCCCAATGTAATTTCGTATTTTATGACATGCATTGTAATTTATATTGTAATATTACATTGATGAATAAATAAACTAAACTAAACTAAACTAACTCGTAAATGGATTGCTACAAACCGAGCCCTTGTCTTTTGTAAGATTTAGTTTTAGGTCTCTGTCGTAAGGGGAAAATTGACATTTTATTTGCATGTTTAAATTTTATATTTCAGTTTGCAATATCTGCTAAATTCTGTTGTTTAATTTTTT
Organism: Acleris emargana; assembly: GCA_927399475.2. Taxonomy (NCBI): domain Eukaryota; kingdom Metazoa; phylum Arthropoda; class Insecta; order Lepidoptera; family Tortricidae; genus Acleris; species Acleris emargana. The sequence continues at coordinate 2,231,362 of OV656863.1, read as the reverse complement.
TAATCATCTCTTCTGTGTCACGTAAGGTTGTAAAACATCACAAGATGCCTGTTGTATCACTTTGTATAACGATGCCATAAGCGATGGTATTCATTGGTGGTCATTGGACGACGGTGACTGCTTACCATCAGGTGACTGTCTGCTCGTTTGACATATACGGCTATAAAAAAGAAGCATATCTTCGACTTACCCTAATGGCTACCACAGACAGGCCGAGAGGGACGCAGCTATTTGCTAGAAACAAAAAGCATATTATTAAGCTATACGTCTCTCATTCTAACAGATATCTGGGTCTCTCGGCCTGTCAGTCCGACTGATAGTCTGTGGTGGCCATAATGAAAAGTTATCCTATACGATACAATTAATTCGACTAAGCGCTTACTAATTCCTTACAACCCTCGTTAGCCCTTTACTTGGCAAAAATTAAATAAGTCCTGGAGTCAAGCCTCTTCGGATCTGAATCCAGCAAAAAAAAACATCGAAGATATAAAACGTGAATGTTATGGAGTTCTTCATATAATACACATTAACCATGTAAAGGGTAAAGCTTTCCCTATCAAATGTTTATTGAACGGCTTCAAGCTATTTTAATCTCTACGCGCAGTCCATACAAAATTTGTACTACCTACTTAGCAAAAAATTGATTGGCTGTCCACACACATAGGCTTGAAACCAACCAATCACAGCGATTTATTTGCAAATATATTTTTTGTTCTAAAGTACATTTGGTCTAAAAATTAAAGATAAATATGTGTTCATTCAGTAAGTAGGCCGCACGGGCACCTTTACACGTCAAAAATCTACCAGCGCTTTGCAAGAGACCTCTGCTGAGAAGAAACTAAAATTGACTTGACTTAAATTTAAATGACTAAAAGGCTAAATTCATGATATTGTTTGGTCTCCATTAATCTATAGGTTAGGTTAGGTTAGAATTGTGTCAAGGCGCGAAGTATCACAACTACGCAGAATAGGAGCTCCACGAAGCGGACCTCCGTCGACGTCTCCTCACAGTCAAAGTTATTAAAAAAAAAACATTCGACAAAAAATATTCTAAACAAATGATAAACTTAACAATTTTTCGACGAAACAATATTCAACAAAAAACATTCGACATTTAAATCATTAGACGAAAGGTATTAGAGGTATGCAAAAAATATGTGGCGAAACAAAAATGGGCCCGCTTTTTAACTTTGATATTCATTTGTATTGGCACCGGTAAATATGTTTCTTTCTTTATCTCCCTCTTCAATATTTCCGGCTGCCTAAGGTACCCTAAAGGCTTACGCATGTTAAGAACCACAATCTAAATAATCGACAACATATAGAAGCTTATCAATCTTGTATCTGTAATAATTACCGATATAAAAGGCTGTTCCGATGATTATCACAATTTAGTTCTTACCGAAGACACTATAAGTGTTTCTAAGAACTGAAGTTTTTTTACAAAAGTGCGTTGCGTCTAAAGACGCTTGAACAAAATGCTTGGTAAGTACCACAGAATATATAATACACTATCTTGCCCTCGTCCGTATATAAGTCGATTATCGCTATCCCTACTAATTGTCCAATTTTTCGTGGATGTAAAGACCTGCCCTACGCTATGAGTCCTTCGAAATTCAAGCTATCTGACCACAATGATATTTTATACTAAGATACGTCATCTGCGCGCAAAAGCGTTCCTCAAAAAGGAAGGCAATTTACCTTACTGCGCTTTAGTTGCCCCGCGGGAGCTGACACGCACGCATCACATACATACATAAACTCACGCCTTCATTCCCAGAGTGGGGTAGGCAGAGCTAAAGAATTACCAACAAGTCTTAAAACTTCTTGATAATTCTGTAACCACATTTTGCACAAGAAGGCTAAGATGTTTCCCAGTGTATTAGTGACAGGTTGCAAGCCCATCGCCTAACAGTACTACAAGCCTTTATTCCCTTAGTCGCCTCTTACGACATCCACGGGAAGACATGGAGTGGTACTATTCTAACCCGGCAACCACACGGCACGCATCAATGGCAATAAAATTTTATTACTTACCGAAAAGTAACAAATATATTTCATCAAAAATGTCGTCTAGGGTTTTCGACGCTGCCGAAATTAAACTGTAACTGTAAAAGGAAGAAATGATGTCTCATTTCATGCGTAAGTAGCGTAAATATTTTTAAAATTTTGTTTACATCGCCATAATTTGTTTAATTTGCTCCGGCGTCACTGTCACCGGTGAAACATGAGATACACAATTAGATATCGCATGAGTGCGATAAAGACGGGTCACTAAGGCGGCCGTGAGCGGGCACTAGTCTTGGCGGGAATGGCGAGCAATTTAAAACAACTATTTATCTCTTTCTAACAATAGCGTTCGCTGCGGATTGCCGTCTTTGTCTGTAGAAATATGGTAACGTAGCAACTGTCAGTAATTGGCGATGGGTTTTAAATGCGTTTAAATTGAGCGTAATTGTATCTAAATATAAAAAAATCATTGGTTGACCACACTTGAGTGTGTATAGGTAGATGCCCGTGCTCGTTCTCTCTGTGAGCGTAGCTGTCGTCGTTAAGCGTCGCCTAAAGTCGTTAAACTCACACAAATTGACCTAGCCCTAAACTAAGCTCTAGGCTTGTACTATAGGTACAGTCAACAGCATAAATAAGTGATCATTTATGTACCTTATCACTTTAACGTTATGTTTGCAATGGTATACAAAATAGTGAAACGATATGAAAGCGACAAGGTACATAAATGATCACTTATTTATGCTGTTGACTGTACTAGGCAACGATAAACATACTAGGCTAACGCGTCGTCAATATATACTTATCACTACATAGTATAAAACAAAGTCGCTTGCGCTGTCTGTCCCTATGTATGCTTAAATCTTTAAAACTACGCAACGGATTGTGATGCGGTTTTTTTTAATAGATAGAGTGATTCTTAAGGAAGGTTTCTATGTATAATACATTCCACGCGGGCGAAGCCGCGGGCGGGTCGCTAGTTAAAAATAAAACCACAACCTTAACTAACACTAAAATGAAATCTAATGTATGTATGTATGTTAGGTATTGTCCTGAAGTTTCTGCTGATTCAGCAAATGCAGTTTGTTTACATGCAGTTTGTTTGTTTATATGTATAGGGTAAAGTCACCAGTGGTCAGCCAGAGACCAGTAGTCGACCTTATATGAGTGTGAAGGGTGGGAAATATATATTTCTCTGTGTGTCTCTTGGCTGGCCACTGGTGACTTTACCCTATACATAAATTTAACCACAGAGGGGTAGACAGAAGGTCTATTCCCACTAGTTCCAATGACAGTTCCATTATTTAAAGGACCTCCAGATAATTGAACTACTGGGAATATTTTTTTCCCACTAGTTCTATTTTATTAAAAAAAAATTTAGTTACTAAAACCGTTAATGAAAAAAAAAAACAATAATAAAAGAAAATATTCGCATTATTATTTTATTTTTTAATAAAACGGGACTACTGGGAAAAAAACATACCACTTCTTTCCACCTGCTAAATACGATTCTGACAAATCTCTTTGCAGTTTATATTTACTTTTAAAAGCAATTTTCGAACGAGCATCTACTAATCCTAAATCCTGTTCCAGTAAAACTCCTCCTCATCTCGACCCTCGCCCTGACGCAGGGCAGGAACGTCGTCGAGCCGGAAAATACCCTCATACCCTTCGACCTGTGCCCCGCGGAGGGCCACCACCTCCTGCCCCATGAGTACGACTGCACCAAGTTCTACTACTGCGAATATGGGATGAAATGGGCAACTTCTAGAGACTGCAGTCCAGGAACTGAATTCTCTTATCAGCTGCAGGTCAGTGCATATTACCTAATCTCAGGTGCGCTTCAATCAGAAAATCATTTTGTGTAATTTAATTTAAGTAAATAAGAAAACCTCACTATGGCTGTGAGTATTAGCATTAGAAATTCGATAAACAAAGAAGCAGGTGTCGTTAACCTTTGTCTTCAGAAGATAATAACAATAAGAACAAACTTTAAGGTAAAATTTAACTCAACAACTCAGAACAATAAAAGATTCTGAGACAACTATATTTCATTTAATTTAGAATGAGAAACCACAACAACATTATATTGCGGCTCGTGAACTGTAATCTCTTTACAATTTGTACTAGAGTAATAATTGACGACACGCAAATAAAGTGACATTAAAACAATTTTATTTTGCGGCTCCCAGACTATTGTACTGTACTATTTGCTAGGTAATAAATAGTTGACCAAACGCAATATAATGTTATTGTGGTTTCTCATCCTAAAATAAATGAACTATAGACACGGAGAGTGACGTTTACAAACAAAGTTGAACCAACAAGGTAATGGCGGCCAAAAGTATTAAGCAACCGAGGCAGGCCATTTTATAACATAAATTAAAACTTGATCATAATCATTTTGTTTTCATAAAATTGTTATTCATCATTTTCATTATCGCTGCAACCGTAAACAGTAAAAGTGAAGATAAGGTTGGGCTAGTTTGGTTTGATTTATATAAATAAAACAAAATACGTTATGAATTCCAATGATTAAGTATGACTTATAACATTTTATGAGTAAAAAATATTCTGACAAGAAAAATATAAAACCTCGCCACATCACATTATATGAACTGACCATTCTATTACAATTCTCGAGACATAGATAAAGTATTAGTTTCGACATGATGGCGACCCTATTAGAGGTTTTCTTTTAAAACGTTCCGTTTGTTTGTGACATCTGCTTCTTTGGGTTTTTATCAAGCAATAATTTTGGTGATAAATAAAAATTTGCACAAAAAACGCATTATTTAATAATCTATACAAATACGTAAAAGCAAACCACACATTTTTCAATTTTCTATTGTGATGCAAAATGCTCCGACATATTTTATTAATAATTTTCCAGTACTTCCGTCGTACTACCGTAAACATTCCCAATAAAAAACCTTACATTTACTTCTTGAAAGGTCTTTCTAATGCTAAAAAAACAAGGTATAGTTTAAGGTAATTTTATCATTATTAAACAGCTTTTTTTCTAGGTGTGCGTCCATCCAAACCTTGCTGGTTGCGACCTGCCTGGTACGCCACCGCCTCCGACCGAGGAAACTGAGGCCCCTACTGAGGCACCCACTGAGCCTCCTACTGAGGCCCCGACAACCACAACCGAAGCCCCTACTGAGCCTCCTACTGAGCCCCCAACAACCACAACCGAAGCTCCCACTGAGCCTCCTACTGAGCCCCCGACAACCACAACCGAAGCCCCTACTGAAGCTCCCACAGACCCACCCACTGAGGCTACAGAGGCACCCACTGAGCCTCCTACTGAGGCCCCAACAACCACAACTGAAGCGCCTACCGAGCCCCCGACTACAACTGAGGCCCCTACTGAGCCTCCTACTGAAGCCCCTACTACCACAACCGAAGCCCCCACTGAAGCTCCCACAGACCCACCCACTGAGGCTACAGAGGCACCCACTGAGGCCCCAACAACGACAACTGAAGCGCCTACCGAGCCCCCGACTACAACTGAGGCCCCCACTGAGCCTCCTACTGAAGCCCCTACTACCACAACCGAAGCCCCCACTGAAGCTCCCACAGACCCACCCACTGAGGCTACAGAGGCGCCCACTGAGCCTCCCACACAGCCCCCAACAACTACAACTGAAGCGCCTACCGAGCCCCCAACTACAACTCAGGCCCCCACTGAGCCTCCTACAGAACCCACTGAGACTACTGAGGCCCCCACTGAAGCACCTACTGACGCCACTGAGAAACCTGACATCGAGCTCCTCCCCAATGGATGCCCAGCGGACTTTGAAATTCATCTTCTATTAGCTCACGAGACGAAATGCAATAAGTTCTATTATTGTGTGTTTGGAGAGAAAGTCGTGAGAGAATGTGCTCTTGGTACACACTTCAACCCAGCTCTGCAGGTACGTTTAAGTTAATGATATAGACGCAAACGCTTTCAAACAAAAATAATATGTTTTTTTTTTTATACAGTTGCTCAAAAAGTGGTACTTTTCGTAGCTGTATATCGTGCGGAAAGTTAGTTTTTTTCGAGATAGTGCTTTTTACTTTTCCATTTTTTTAAATATTTTATGCCGTACGGCCAAAAACCAAACCAAAGCATTAGCAGAAAAAAAAACAAAAAAAAAATTACCTATGCTTTTGAGAAAAACCTCCATTAGCATGATTTTAAAACAGATAAAAAAAAAACAAGTACCGTAAAACCCCCTGACTTCGCCTGGGTTTTGGCACTTTTTATAAAAAATCTCACAGATTTACAACTATTTTTGATTTATAAGATTAAAAAACTAATTAATCTATATAGGACTTTATTTTAACGTAACATAAGTTCTAAATTTCGCTGTAGAATGACTACAATTGGGCTTCAAAGGTGGTAGGCGAAGTATGGGCAAAATGCCCTGTCTTCGCCTACATACTGCCGGAGCGTCAAATATAGACAAAATTTGAATTTGCCGCCAGCTATCTTATTAATTTTTAACGTATTTTTCGATTATCAACCCTAAATATTCTTAAATAGTAATATTTAAAAAAAAGATAATGGTAGGCGAAGACAGGTAACGATCTGAACGTAGTTTCATACATTTACTGTATTTTCGATAGGGTTGTCAAAAATCATGTTAACTTACTCGACAACAAAAAAGAAAGGGTAATGGTTTAGGACTAATAAAATATACTTGTTTTTTATGGAGCTTGCCCAACAGAGTTCGACAAGGAATTCCGAAGACTTTTTCTGCTTCGTATGAAGACAGTGTCTTATTTCTCAAAGCCTCTAATGCTAAGTTTAACAGTTGAATGTTTGGAAGTATACGGCCGGTTTTTCCGTTTTTTTTTTTAATCCATTATACGTATCTAACGATGAAGTCCTGTAACAATTATTTTATGGCTTTACTCTACATGTTTGACTACGTATCGCTCTACGTAAATCTGATTTCGTATATTCTACCCTGGCTCTACATATGAGATTCTATATATGTATATATTTTTATAAAAAAAATATTAAAGATATTTATTCAGTAAGTAGGCCGCACGGGCACTTTTACACGTTAAGAATCAATAATATATTTATACACCCTTACTACTAACTAAGAAATTTTAAATATATCACACTTGGATTGACAACCCTAAGGGCAGGCGAAGTGTAGCTACAAGATGGCAGGAACAGCACCTCAATTACATTTTAATCGATTGCGACGTATAAACATAACTTAAGTACAAAATAATAATACCATAAGAAAGAGCATTAGTTGTAGATTATAACACAAGAAAAAGCATGCCTTTATCTCTTGTTTCGCACTATTTATACCGAAGTTCCGCCAAGGTAAAAATAAACACGTGCTGTCACTTGTACGAAAAAACGGTACTGATCGTAAACGGCATGAAGTTAGCCACAATTGATGCGAGAATATTGCCATGCATAAAAAACACTTTCTATGTATTAGCTTTGTGTGGAACCTGCCCTGAAATCAAGGCGGGAATTTCAACTTTTATAAAAACAGGCGATGATAGGTATCCCAGGCGAAGTCACGGGGTTTTACCTTGATTAACCTAAAGTTCTCTTAAGCAGTTTCAAAATATAAGCCCTTTCTTCAGGTTTGCGACTGGCCCGAGAACGTAAACTGCGTCGACGTGGTCTCCTCCGAAGACCTGGACTACGAAGGCAGTGGGGATCCAGAGATCGAAGATGACTCCTCAGAACTGCTCCCGAACGGGTGCCCAGCCGACTTCGACCAGCACAAGCTGCTGCAGCATGAGACTGACTGTAGCAAGTTCTACTACTGCGTGCTGGGAGAGACAGTTGAGAGGCAGTGCCCGGGAGGCACACTCTTCAATGCTGAGTTACAGGTATGATGTTTTAATAGAGAATATGCACGACTTTTTTTCGCAGCTTCTATAAAAGCTGATTTATGTAACAAACAGTTGACAAAAATCATTTTTTGAATAGCTATAAAAATAAAGAATACCTAGCTAAACTTAAGACTGATGGCCGATGGGCACAGAAGGTTCTTGAGTGGCGTCCGCGGACCGGGAGACGAGCTTTAGGTAGGCCAACAAGATGGAGTCACGACATTGTAAGGATCGCGGGAACGCGGTGGATGCGAAAAGCACAAGACTGGTCTGAGTGGAGAGCCTTGGGGGAGGCCTATGTCCAGCAGTGGACGTCTTTCGGCTGACATGATGATGATAATGATGATGATGATAAAAATATCTACCTACTCGTATCTATTTCTAGCATAACAGGATTTAACATGGAGTTTGTATGGCCTACGTGTTACATGACGTCACAGTGCATCGGATCTCTCTTTCTAATCGCTGTCTTCTTAGCAGTTCTAAATGCTTCCATCATCCGTATTCCTTAACCGATTTTAATTTTAATTTCTCTTTTACGGTATTTTCATATTTTGGACAGAAAGAAAAATGCGATTTAAAAAATCCATGCATATTCCCAACTCGGTTAGATATTCGTCTTATTGAGAATGGAAATTTGGGATTGGTATACCTGTGGCAATGTACAAGTTGCAGAAATATTCTCATGAAATTACCGAGATTATTATCGGGAACATTTGAGAGCATTGGGAATATTCTTAGAAATTTCCGAGAATTTCTCATGAGAAACTTTCAAAGTTCGAGAAGTCAGTTTTCGGTACAATAGCTATATACCTGGACCCTAGAATTGAGGCCCTCTTATTCTACTGGGTTAAACAATATTGCTTTTGACGTGTTATGGTATTATTCGGGCGCCATTACTGTCTTGTAAATGAGAGCTGTCGTAACGTCGACAATACGGTAACACGTTAAAGGCACTGCCCTTCAAAGCAAATAAACAATATCCCAAAATCAATAACCAAAGCAGTTTAAGTTCTCTTCTCCTAGTAATAAGATTGATATTGCTACAGGAGTTTTATCTGACATACTGCGTATTAGCTTAGAAGGGCAGGGCACGTCACTGTTACTGAGTAGAAATAGAGGCCCTGAACACTTTTTTTTTTACATTTTTATTTAAAGGAAGACGATTATAAGCTATTTTAAAATTTGTTATATGTAGGTATACAGGGTATTTTATTTTATTAGACCACAAATTTTAGCATATGATTTTGGATCGTTTATATAATATATTAACAACAATAAAATCATATATTTTTGCAAATTACGCAATTTTTACTTTCTAGTGTAAGCAAGACGTCATACTAAAAAATCACTTTTTAAAAACCTAAACAGTAAAAGCCTTTTTACAGCACGCTCCTCATAAAGCAAGAGTAAAAATAACACGACGTGTGATACTGATAACAATAGCAATTACCCTGTATTTATAAAATAACATGATGTGGTCACTTTGTATTTTCTGGATGACTGCGTAAAAACAAAAAGGCAGTGTGGACAATAAAACCAGTGAATTGATGCATGCACGGGTCTCTGCCGCACCTGCCAAATTTAACTAAAATCGGCTAAATGTGTTGCTAAGCGCAAAACTCGAGAACGGCTGAACCGATTTGGCTGATTTCTTTTTTGTTGTGTTCGTCATTGTCAGGTTAAAGTTTTTATGGAAGAAAATAATTGAAAAATCCACCGGGAAAGTCAGGAATTTGCAGCGGGGCGAAGCCGCTGGCGGGCCGCTAGTATTAGTATAGATTTTATTCAGAATACAAGTGCCACTGGACTTAATCAATCGGTACACCGCCATCTGTTGTTGAGATTTGCTATCTCGAACTTGTGAAATTGAAGTAGTAGAAGCCACTATCGATCTCATTGTCATGATATCATAAGTAGTAATAACTACCCGCTTCCGATAAGAGCAGGTACTTTAATGAAGTATTTCTTGGAGTTATCTACAAAAGCGGCTTACTTGGTTGTCGACCCGCTTTTAATGGATTCCGTGAAACTAGGAACCCTTATCGTTTCGCCATGTCCGTCCGTCCGTCCGTCCGCAGCCTAGCTCAGAGACTCTTAGGGCTAGAAAGCTGTAATTTTGCATGAATATACATATTAGTCACGCCAACAAAGTGGTACAACAATAGTACATTGTTGCCTAGGCGCGGAAAGTAAGGGTTTTCCTGACGAGGTGGTTAAATACGAGTCAGGAAATCCTCGTTTCCGCCGAGGCATACATAATGCTTTTCTCAAACATGTGAGGAAATAATACAAATACATTTCTAAAAAGCAAGTAATTTAATTAATATTCGGTTTCACAATTATATTAATGCAGAATGAACGAATGTTACCGACTGTCAATTGTTTTTAAATACTAACCATAGACATTGGAATGCAAATTCAAAAAGAAACACACGCACTGTGCTAAAAAAGCGAGCAGTTACCTTGGCTGTTTGGAATTTTTGTCTTGGTCCTTTTGATTTTGTATGCAAATTGACAGCATTTTTAAGAAATATATGGACATGGACGGAAAGTGTTTTCATATGGTTTTTTTACTCCTCGGAGTAAAATGAGGCTCTTTCCCTCCTTGTGTTTCAATCGGAAAACCGTTTTTTCCGAGCATGTTTGAGAAAAATCATTTTTTTTTATGTACCTTCCCCTACACCTTACGTGGAGATGTATTTTTTTCTCGTCCAAAAATATTGCGATTAAGGTATCCGTTTATGAAATAATAAGCTTCAAAGCGCTAATTTTTGTTAAACGACAGAAAAGGACAGAGCTAAAGCAGTTATATAGCTCTGTCCTTTTCTCTCAGCGTAAATTGAACTGCGTGACTAAGTTATAGTAACCCCCCAGTAAGCACTAAAGTTATCTGCATCACATATTTCCTTTATAATTTAATCACGAAATCCTTATAAAGGCTTCTATTATTTTTTTTGAAATTAACGATTGCAATAACACGCGTTATATCGTTTAAGATATCCTAATATTTGCTAATCCGAATTATCTTTAAGGAAACTCGTGTTTTCGATAGCGTTATCGGGTAATGTTCGCTAATCCAATTTAGTTGATTGATGTGTGGAATTATTAAAATATGAATTACTACGTAACTTAACGTAGTCATTACGGTCAGAGGCATTCTTATTTTTACCCCCTTACTTATAAACGTGTAATAAGCTTGGAATAGTTTATGCCATGCTTTGTCACTTTCTGTCAGATGCAAATGTCACAATTACAGATAAGGACAAAGCATGGCATAAATTATTCCAAGCTTATTCCACATTTATAAGTAAGGGGGTAAGGCTCTAAGCTTGTACAAACAGCCACACGCTTAACTGCCCATTAAAGACAGAAGTGAGAAAATGTAGAAAGAGATAAATATAGATTTTACATAAGAATCTCATGTGCACGACAGAGACAGTTTCTCTCTGTTTATCTTTATTGGTCACTCAGCTGTGGGCGATTGTACTTTTTGTACCTACTAGACAACGATAAATTTGCTTATACAGGGTGACTGGATATTCGATACAAACCTTTTAAGGAGGCATGGAAGAGCTCATTTTGAGCCAATAAGGTCATGTACAGGGTTCGGACTTTTCATAGCACGGTAAGACGAAAGAGAGCTGTGGAGTCGACATTAACATTAAAAATCAACTCTTACTCATACTCATACTCATTTTTTTATTTAATTCCGAAATGATTTTAAATTAAATTAAACACGAATTTGAGCAATGAAGTTATAACTGTTTCAAACTTAGGTACCTTGGTTTGTTTGTAATATAATATATTTTTTACTTTGTTTATAAAAAAACTGAAATCTTTAATTACTTAACTTAGCAGCTTCACAGCTAATTTAAAAGCATTTTGGAATCAAATATATGAATGAGTATGGGTATGAATAAGAGTTGACTTTTATTGCTAACGTCGACTCCACAGCTCTCTTTCGTCTTACCGTGCTATGAAAAGTCCGAACCCTGGTCATGTAGTATATACCCTGGCCGAAAATTATTAGTTTCTGAGTTTTCTTTTTCTTGAGTTTTTTTCGGAATTGCGGAAGAAAGACCGATTAAAAAAAAAAAAAACAATTTTTTAATGCTCTTTAATGGATTTTCTGAAAGCTAAAATGTCAGCTATTTAAAGTAATGACAAAAAAATAAACACATAATGCTACATTTCAAGTTATTTCATAAAACTCCAATACAAATAAACAAAAAAGTAGTAGTGTTTTTTTTAAATCATTTTACGACATACAGCATACAAATTTCTGGAAAAACTTCCTTGGTTTACTAGCTATCCAATGAGATACAAAACTTAACAATAAAACTGGTATTTAAATTAATTAAGTACTAATTAACACTAAGAAGTACACTTTTTATGAACGTCGTTTGTTTGGCACAAACTCCTCACAAATCATTGAAGTATGCATTTGAAGATAACTACTGATTTGATATATGCTATATTTCTTGACGACGCGCTGGCCTAGTTGGTAGTGACCCTGCCTACGAAGCTAGCGGTCCTGGGTTCAAATCCCGGTAAGGGCAGATATTTGTGTGATGAGCGCGAATATTTGTTCCTGAGTCATGGATGTTTACTATGTATTTAATTTAAGTATATATTTCTCTAAATAAGTATTTATGTCGTTGTCTGGTACCCATAATACAAGCCTAGAGCTTAAATTGGGACTAGGTCAATTGGTGTGACACTGTCCCCTGATATTTATTTATTTATTTTATTTATTTATTCTTTATTAACAGGTATGCGACTGGGCACGAAACGTCAACTGCTCTAACTCCGGCAACACCAGCGTCGAAGACAACGACAGCTACGGAATTGGAGACAGCAGCACCGAAACGGACAGTGCAGAGAGCGAGCTCCTCGAGAACGGATGCCCAGCTGACTTTGACGTGCATCAGCTGTTGCCGCATGAAACTGACTGCACCAAGTTTTATTATTGCGTGCATGGAAAGAAAGTGGAGAGGGAATGCGGAGCTAATACTCACTTCAATCCGGTTCTTCAGGTAAGTCAACACAGTAATTCAATTTGATACAATACAATACAATAGTAGTTTATGAAATTGTTGCATAAAGAGGGGTATTAAAACACGAGTGTGTGTTTAAGAACCGAGCCGCTGCGCTAGGCGAGTGATTAATAGTATCACACGAGTGTTTTAATACCTAGTTATGTGCAGTTTCATACACTACTTTATCTACTCTCATACATTGCGATTCAAGTACTACTACTAAATAAAAGATCAAAGTTAATAAAGTAACTACAGCAAAACGTATTCAATGAATGGCGCCAAAACCTAGCACATCACCGCGCATGCGTTAAAGCGGGCGCTGTCACAGAGAAGTAAAAATTGGAATGAAAACTTTTTGTAATGCTGTAAAAATGACGCGACCCGCATGTGCGTTAAATTTTTAAAAAAACCTCGTTGGTGACTTTAACTTTTAGGATTAACTTGTATCGTAATGGTAAAAAAAATACTTTATAACATTATTTTGTTAGAGAAATAATGTTATGAAGTGTTTTTTTATTATTATTTCGGTATTGTGTTTATAAAGTAAGAATGCCAATATAAATTCTTTTTGAAGTTTATAATTCGAACTTTACGATATGAGAGTAGATAAAACACTTTATTGTAGTACACCAAACAAAAACATAACAGCGATGGAGCACAAAAAATAATAATACAGGTAAACAACAGGCGGTCTTATCGCTGATTAGCGATCTCTTCCAGACAACCTTTGTAGGGACAAGGTGTCAAATTTCATACAGTAGGTGGAGCCGACTTAACACGAGCAATAACAAGATGTTTGCAATTTAAACGTGAATTCAAAAAAACTAGAAAATTCCTTCTTATTCAGTTTTGTCAACGGATTTACGGTCTGCAGTATTAAAATTTAATATTGAGAAAAAACAAGACAAGACCGGTCTGAGGGGAGAGCGGGCTGACATGATGATGATGATGATGATTGAGAAAATAAGTATGTATGGGTCACAGATTCCACTTACCATCAGGTTGCCTGTGAGCTCGCTTGGTTTATCATAAAATTATTGGTTCAATAAAGGGTTTACATACAACATTTATCCAAAAGCAATGACGTTATTATTATTTATGAATACGAGATTTTGCATCAGGATAATCTATGCGAAAAACCCAAGTGAATTGAGCAATTCTTTCACTTTTACTGATTTATAGAAGCTGCGCCGATCAAGTTCTGGCTTTATCCTCTTTCATCGAGGCAGGCTTCCAACGAGGTCTGAAGACTTCCGTGGCTTTCGTGGACCTAAGTGCAGCCTACGACACAGTATGGATTGAAGGACTCATATATAAGATCGGTAAAATCATACCATGCCGAAAAACCTTAGCATTGCTAAAGACACTACTTGGCCCTCGCTACATCCAAGTGAACTTGGGGAACAACGTCAGTAGTTATAAAGTTTTAAAAAACGGTCTGCCTCAGGGATCCGTTCTAGCGCCACTCCTATTTAATATCTACATAAGCGACATGCCGGACACAGTATGCCACAAATTCGCTTACGCCGATGATTTGGCTTTGGCATTCCAGGCGAAACGCTTCGAGGCAGGCGAAATAGCACTTACGGACGATCTGAGGGTTATGGGCGACTACTACACGAAATGGCGGCTTTGTCCAAACCCGTCTAAAACAGAGGTTGCAGCTTTCCACCTTACCAACTGCCTAGCTAACAAGAAGCTAAATGTATCTTTCTGTGGAGTACCTGTCAAGCACAACCCTTCCCCTAAATACCTAGGCGTGACACTAGATCGTTCCTTAACCTTCAGACAACATCTTGACAATGTGGCGCAAAAACTAAAAACTAGACTGAATATAATAAGGAATCTTTCAGGAACAAGCTGGGGCGCTTCCGCCTCAGTCTTACAAACTTCCGTATTAGCCCTGGTTTACTCTACCGCGGAGTACTGTGCCCCTGTATGGTACCGAAGTGCGCATACTAACAAAGTTGATACTAAACTCCGCGAGGCCATGCGTATCATAACGGGACTAGTAAAATCCACCCCACTTCCTTGGCTTCCAGTACTAGCGCACATCCCACCACCGGACCTGCGAAGGTGCAACGCGGCGGCAGCTGAGTGGCACAAGTGCTCGAGACTCAGCATGCCGATTCGTAAAACGCTTGACCATCCACCGCCACACCGCCTGGCATCAAGACATCCGATTTGGTCAGATGAACGTTTGGAGACCAATTCCAACGTCAGAGCGGAGTGGCGAGCCTCTTGGGAGCTCTTTGACCATCCTCAAAAAGAGCTGATCGCAGACCCAAATACCAAACTCCCTGGATTTGATGCTCCTCGTCCAGTGTGGGTAAAACTGAATAGATTCAGAACCGGACACGGACGATCCAACCATCATCTACACAAATGGGGGCTCAGAGAGTCGCCATCCTGCGAGTGCGGAGAGCCTGACCAAACTCTAGCTCACATCGTGAATGATTGTCCGCTCCACTGCTTCCCTGGCGGTATGTCCGAGCTGCACCAGCTCTCTGCAGCGGCCAAAGACTGGCTAGTAAACCTAAAAATAGACGTATAGGATCCAGCGCTAAGATTAATATAGCCATACGAAATGATGATGATGACTGATTTATTTATGTTAACAATTAAAAGTTAAAATTATACTTATTCAAATTGAAATTAAACTAAGGTAATCAAATATTAAAGATAGAAAAGCACACCCCCTCTAGCAGGTCCGCTCGCAGCATGGTCCCTATGACACTGGCTGCATTACCTCTCTGGATAGCTAGCCGAATCCTTTGGGAGAGGTAAGCACCAGCTCTAGGATCTCCGGAAAGTCTATGAGCCGTATAGCCATTCTCTCACTAGTTTTCTTACGTGCAAGTTTTGGTAAATGTATTGACCAGTCAGTGAATTTCTATGTAGGCATGCGACTGGCCTGAGAATGCAGGCTGCACTAGTTCCGGTGGAAACAGCAGCGAAGAAAATAGAAACAGCCGGGAGACTGACAACGGATCTACGGAAGTTGACACCGAAGGTAGTGGAGCCAGTGGAGAAGATGTTACGGAAATAGAGTTACTGCCAAACGGATGCCCAGCTGACTTTGATGTGCATCAGCTGTTGCCTCATGAGAGTGACTGTGCCAAGTTCTACTACTGTGTCCATGGAGAGAAGGTGGAGAGGGAGTGTGGACCTGGAACGCATTTCAACCCTGTACTACAGGTAAGTGATTAGTTTAGTTAAACCTAAACTTATTTAAATTAAAATAAAACGAATCTAACTAACAGAGCTAAAAAAAACTAACTAACTTTTAAAACTTGTTGATAATTCTGTAACCACACTTTGCACAATCAGGCCAAGATGTTTACCAGTGTATTAGTGACAGGTTGCAAGCCCATCGCCTAACAGTACTACAAGCCTTTATTCCCTTAGTCGCCTCTTACGACATCCACGGGAAGAAATGGAGTGGTACTATTCTAACCCGGCAACCACACGGGGAATATTTATTTATTTCGAATATTTCGACTAAAGTAAATTTAACCTTTGTTTGACTTTCTTTCGTTTTCTCCTCGAAGCTCTCCTAGGTGTGTTTTACGGGTTAGGCGAAAACCGCTTGAAATAGTAGTATGTTTCAATACTAAATTAATGACGTTGATCTCTTAAAATTACCCATTCTTTCGAATTAGAATGTAAAATCCGTGTTTTTTTTTGGGCCATCCCAATTGTAACAAAAAAACCGGCAACATACAGTGTCGTCTAACATCTAAAGAAATGTCGTCAAGTGCTTCGTTTATGATATAAAGGCGTTCCTACTGCTCGTAATCAAAAACATGGAAATGAATTGAAGAGCTCTCTAGATCACGCTGAATTGTTTTATTTATAGCTAAATACTTCCGTTTGTATACAACGAGGGCCCGAGTAACCATAACCAGTGATGGGCGATTTCTGAAACATTACAAAACTTTCCTTAACTGCGAAAATTACACCTTCTGAAAGTTACAAAATTAGGTGGAAATTATTCTGACACAAGTAAATTTCATTTAAATTTCATGAAAAGTTTCCGTTACTTACGTTACATTAGAAAACTTTGGTAATTTTCAGAAATTAATCGATTTCACTTTGGTAACTTTCAGAATATTGCGTGAAATTTTAGGTGAAAGTTTCGCTTTTGAAACTTTCAGAATATTAGAGAAATTAAAGTGAAAGTTTCACTTTTGAAACTTACAAGCCGCCCACCACTACGAGTAACCCGAAAGATTTTTCCATCACACTTGCACGTAAACAGTATCTAAACATACAGGTTAACTTGGCCGCAATGCCCCATATAAAACCCTCGACCTTTCTTTTTACCATGAAACCCAAGGTCGGTAAGTAATTTTTTTTTAATTTATATCACAGCACACAGGTCATGCAAGTTCAAGCAAAGAGTTTACACGCAATTGAAAAATTGTCTTAAAATGTTATTTAAACAGGAATTTCATTGCAATCTCGCTACATGTTACTTAAATACTCAATTAATGTTCTTAATAATCGATTTTAATAGTTTTCTGTATCAAAACGTCGTTTTTTTTACACTCCTTCAGGGCTGTATGTATACCTATGTAAGTATTTGCCCTTAACGTTTCTGAACGAAACATTTGTATAATCTGTGAAGTCCGCCCGCGATCCGCTTAAAAAAAGTTCAAGTAATTCGTAATAATAGTTGTGCTGACTTGTGTATTTATTTACTCGCAAATGTGATGAAAACCATTGTATGTTTCACGGGCGGTACGGGAATTACGAACCTCGACTCAGAAAGCAGGCTTCTACTAGAGCCTCGATCGTAATTCCTTACTTACCGACCTCAATACACAATGTACTACCTATAACAGTATTTCTGAACTTATTTCGCGTTAAAAATGTCGTATCAAGTTGGTTCCAATTATGTCTATTTTTATAAACTTAACTTGTTAGGAAAACTCCGATGCAAGCCTTTATAATTGCGACGTTGCCGCTATTACGCCAATTACCTATTGGACTATTCCTAATCAAATCCACAAACGGAAAACAACTCGAAAAACTTATACAAAAATAGATTATAGATTAAAAAAAAAAAAAAAGCTGAATTGGACCTATGTTAGTATAAAATTTTTGATTCTATATAACCTCAGGAACGCGCTGCGAAAATCCTTCGGGTAATTCAGGGCCTCGGTGTATAGGTGTGATCTAATCGTACATTACCAGCTTTTTAATAGCTTTCGGCTGACTATCGCTATCTCGCTCGCACTCGGAACAGACAGTGCATTTCGCACCTTTAGAACAATAGTGGCCTAATTCAAAATTTCACCTTTCAAACTTCAAGTCATAAATCTATTATTATAGAGACCAAACTCGAAAGAAATTTGTCAAGATCATAAGTGGACAGAAGTGGTCTCGGCCTACCCCTTTGGGAAACAGGCGTGATTTAATGTATGTGCATGTATGCAAACTCGAAATTTATTTCTGAATTAGGTCACTATTGCCGCCGTGTGGTTGCCGGCTTAGAATTGTGCCACTCCATGTCGTCCCGTGGAAGTCGTAAGAGGCGACTAAGGGAATAAAGGCTTGTAGTACTGTTAGGCGATGGGCTTGCTACCTGTCACTAATATACACTGTTAAACATCTTAGCCTAATTGTGCAAATTGTGGTTACAGGGTTATCAACAAGTTTTTGGAGTTGTTGGTAATTCTGTAGCTCTGCCTACCCCACTGGGAATGAAGGCGTGAAGGTATGTATGTATGTATGTAGGTCACTATTGCTCTGTAGGTCCTGTGTCATAGAAAAACGAAGATTGCCGATAGCTTTCGGGAAAATGGTAGCACTGTACTATCAGCCCAATGGAACCCTGACCCACCATAGAACTGTGTCATAGTGACGTTATAACTCAAGTTCTTAGAAGTGTCAGGGTTACAATGGCCTGATAGTACATAGTTGTGCGAATAGATCAAATAGAACAGACACACCGACAGACAGACGGAGCCATTAAGTTCCTAAGACTACTCAGTTTTGGGTAGAGGATGAAAACACTCCTCTATTCCATCGAAGTCCATCATAGTTCTCAAGGATGACGTTGTACTTGCAGTCTTAGGATAGCCGCCTTGAGATTGCTAATGTCTACAAGTCCATGTAATATTTACCATCAGTTGACAGGGAGCTCGTGTGCCTTGTTTGTTTAAAAAAAAGGAAAATTACCGGAAGTAAACAGTGTCGTTAGAAAAACATTTACCGAAGTTAGTCATCAAGTACTTCATTATTATCTGAAGTGGTTCCTTCTGGTTGTAATCAAAAACATGGAGCAATCGAACTGAAGCACTCGGTCGGTACATCGTGAGATACTACGAAATACTTCCGTTTGTATATAACATACACACCGACAGACAGACAGACTTAACACTTCTCAGTTTTGGGTAGACGGTACTCCAGTACTTGGCCTCAGAAATAAGTTTCAGTCAAAGGTTTTTTTTTGGGCCTACTTTAAGTATAGCAGAAATCCTATCGCCACCTTTCGACTCCATCATCAGATCAGGGCCTCTATTTAATTCAACACGGTAAAAACCATATCGTATTTGAGCTGTTATCGTATTGTCATTGTTTTGACAGCTCTTATTTACTTGACAGTAATGGCCGCTGACGTCATAACAATACCATGTCAGCCGAAAGACGTCCACTGCTGGACATAGGCCTCCCCCAAGGCTCTCCACTCAGACCGGTCTTGTGCTTTTCGCATCCACCGCGTTCCCGCGATCCTCACAAGGTCGTCACTCCATCTTGTTGGAGGCCTACCTAGTTGCTCGTCTCCCGGTCCGCGGACGCCACTCAAGGACCTTCTGACCCCATCGGCCATCAGTCCTGCGAGCGATGTGCCCCGCCCACAGCCACTTAAGTTTAGCTATTCTTCAGGCTATGTCGGTAACCTCAACATCATTACAATACCATAACGGATTCAGATTCAGATTCAGATTTTATTACTCAATATAACACAGTATAAATTACATGGCATGTCAAATTATATGCAGTTACATTGAGGTCGTCAGAAATAGAATTAAATGATAATAATAGATAGATTAACTAGGATATCGTTTTTACCGCCTAAAAAACCGGCCCAGCTCTTAGATATCATAATATTGCATTGTCATCGGGTTAACATACGTGGTCCAAATTTCAGCCCATTCCATTAACGGAAACTGGTTCTAAATTCACTTGCAAGGTTTACCCAAACTGACATAAATATAAACAAAAATTGTCGGCTTACTATATCCTTTTATCTAAGTAAATTAATGCAAGTTACTTACTTATTGATAATTAAAATGATTTCGTTGAAATACAGTAGAATTAGGTAGGGGCGAATAATTTACGGCTCTTGACTTAACTTATCTTTAGATTAGTGACAAATGTAATATCGGTATCTACTTTCTTTGTCACCAGTATTTCATTGGTAAATAATCGATTAGACCGGGCTTGATCTCTGATTAAATTTGAATAATAATGGCGTATCTACATACATACATAAACTCACGCCTTCATTCCCAGAGTGTGGTAGGCAGAGCTAAAGAATTACCAACCAGTCTTAAAACTTCTTGATAATTCTGTAACCACATTTTGCACAAGTAGGCTAAGATGTTTCCCAGTGTATTAGAGACAGGTGGCAAGCCCATCGCCTATCAGTACTACAAGCCTTTGTTCCCTTAGTCGCCTCTTACGACATCCACGGGAAGACATGGAGTGGCACTATTCTAAGCCGGCAACAACACGGCAATGGCGTATCTTTAGTATCGAAAGAGGGATGTCGAGCGAGAATCAGTGGATATGTCGGCAGGGGACGCCTTAGTCGAACATTAGTGATCAGATTCGCGATGTACTGAAGGGCCAAATCAAAAGCACTCCAAAACCGACGTAGCTTGAATAGGTGGATGAATGTAGAGGAAGCGCCAGTTGTACATATGTTGTATGTTACTAGTCTAAAGTTTAACCGAAAATGGTTTCCCATGTCATTTCACAATTCACAACTAACGTTTCATATACTATCAATTTCACAGATATATTGTTTCACAAATGTAACAGAATAAATTACGCCGTTTAACAAGTACCTAATCATATACCCCCTTACTAATAATGGTTGTATAGTGGTGGTACAGCTATACAATGTTTTGTCCTTATCTGTCAAATTCAAATGTCACAGTGATAGATAAGGACAAAACATTGTATAGCTATACCACCACTATACAACCATTATTAGTAAGGGGGATAGCAAATAGTACACTTTAAGAACGTTTTGGTTAAAAACATGACTTTTAAAAAGTTATCGTTAAGCAAACGGTTTACTTTACATACATACTGTTATTTTATTACACAAAGTAACATACATTGTGTCTACCTACTTTTTCATGGGTGCCCTATATCTGGGCGGCTTGCCCTTCGGGCGTATATAACACCTAACCTGACCTATTTGAGCATCTCAGTCAATTTTGATTTTTTTGTGCTCTATTTGGGAATATATATGTACCAAATTTTGACAAATGATGCGATATGAAATGATAAATTGTAAACTGTAAGTTGTAAAATAAATATATGTCAAATAAATCATTTGTTAAACCTGTAGATGCATAACGTTGATATGCCATGTCACACTTTTGCTGAACGTTGGTTGTGAAATGAAAATTTGCCAATTGATTGTCGCATTGGGAGACCAGCGTCAAGGTATGATGATGACGATGATGACGTATCTTCATCTATATTCTTTATATCATCAGCAGGCCTAGTCATGACGCAAACGCTGGCGTAGTTTCTATTTTCTACCGGCTCGAAATCTATGGAGTTGACGTTAGCGATTGAGTGACCTGTCATTAACTTACGTCAATCTCGTTCATTTTGACGATGTACTAATAGTATATAGTATTTACTATAACTAGTAGAAGGATGGGAGAGTATGGCGGCACTTTTAATGTCAACATTGACAAAAAAATATAGACTATTTTTTTAGATGCTCTAGGGGAGGCAGCATCCCCCCCGGCTCACCCCCTGCCGACGCCGTTGTCGCCATTACATCTCGATTTTTTTAATTGTTATTTTAATCGTATAACATTACAGGTCTGCGACTGGCCTCAAAACGCTGGCTGCGCGAATGCAGAGAGCAACGAAACGAGCAGCGAAACTGACAACGGCAGCGGAGACAATGAAACTAGTACAGAAGACAACCGCAGTGAGGAAAATGGTACCGGTGTGCTAGAGAACGGCTGCCCAGCTGACTTTGACGTGCATCAGCTGTTGCCGCATGAGAGTAGTTGCACCAAGTTCTACTACTGCGTGTTTGGAGAGAAGGTGGAGAGGCAGTGCGGACCTGGAACGCATTTCAACCCTGTCTTACAGGTTTGTAATCAAAACTAAGTTTTAGCAATGTGCAACTTGGAAATCTTCTTGATAAATTACTGAGACATGGGTAGGTTTTCTTTCTACGTAACAATTAAGAATCTACTTAGAAGTTACCGAGAATTTCTAATTATTTAGAAAGTTTTGAAATTTAAGAAGATTGTTGTTGCAAATGTGTTAGATACAACTTTCCATCAGGAGGCCTGCACTCAAAAAAATGAGAGCCAACTAAGAGAGATTTTGTCTCATTTAACAAAAACTGAATACATACATACATACATAACTCACGCCTTCATTTCCAGAGTGGGGTAGGCAGAGCTAAAGAATTACCAACAAGTCTTAAAACTTCTTGATATTTATGTAACCACATTTTTCACACGTAGGCTAAGATGTATTTCCCAGTGTATTAGTGACAGGTGGCAAGCCCATTGCCTGACAGTATTCCAAAAAATAAATACAATAGTTAAGATATTAGCTATATCAACCAAAGCTGATAGTAACAACAGCAATTTCTTTAGTGATTCAACTACTTCTTGGTTGATGTATCTAACATCTTAGTTGAGGTATATATGGCCTTGTCAGGCTCATATGGAATCAAGATGCTCATGCACAACAATCACAATCTTGTTAGAAGCGATCAATTATTTTTTGCAGTGTATGTGCTCGTTCACCTTCTCCATTCCATAAAAAACATAGTCTGACAGGCTGACATGGCTCAATGAATTACAATGTGGATGTGGGCAGCGCACATTGCTTGTTGAACAGATAGCCGTTGGGGCTACGGACCGGAAAGCGAAGTATTTTTGGCCTTCCACAAGTAAAGATCGCAGGAAAACCTATGGATGCTACATCTTTATATATATAATTCTTCTGTCCGTGTGTTGACAGTGAACTCCTCCTAAACGGCAGAACCGGTTTGAATGTTTTTTTTGTGTGTGTTCAAGTGGATTCGAGGATGGTTTAGATTCACCAATAAACCCAGCAGATGGCGTTGTCCTGCATGGCAGATATCATGCAGGACAACGTCTGTCGGGTCCGCTAGTTTAAATATATGAAACTGTTTCAGCCCAAACCGCTGGATGTAGTGACTTGAAATTTGGAGGATCTATTCCTCTGGTACACACAACATCACACCTAACTAACCATTAAAGACAGAGCAGAGAGAAAAAGAAAGAGATGTATATATGTGTATTATGTCAACTTCTATGCATTCTAGTGTGACTCTCTTTGATGCAATATTTCAGATTTCTGAAATGTATAGCTAGATGTGTGGCTGTGTGTACCATAAAGGTTCACAGACAAATTATTTTCCAAAAATGATCCCCAAGGAAGAAGTAAGAATAGCGGGAAGCTAACTCCGCGTACAAAGTTGCGGGCGTCCTCTAGTTTAAATATAACTATATTTCAGGTCTGTGACTGGCCACAAAACGCTGGCTGCGCCAACGCAGGAAGTGAAGAAGCCACAAGCACTGAAAGCGGCAATGGAAGCGGAGACAGTACTGAAGACGGAAGCGGTGACAACGGTAGCGGTGAGAATGGCGGTGTTCTAGAGAACGGATGCCCAGCTGACTTTGACGTGCATCAGCTGTTGCCGCATGAGAGCGAATGCACCAAGTTCTACTACTGCGTGTTTGGAGAGAAGGTCGAGAGGGAGTGCGGACCTGGATCGCATTTCAACCCTGTCATTCAGGTATGTTTTTTTATGACACAATTAATAGGACTGGACATTTCGTAGCTTAGTAGTAGCGAACTTTTGTAATTACTGCCATTATGACTCAGAGTCAGTGCAGTTCCCTTTGTGACGATTTTCTTAATAGCGATCGGCAATCTTTTAAGACAAATAAACTGTCAGTTGATTAAGAAGCTGGCAATACTGTCCACAAGTTTGAAAAAGGAACTAGTTAAGGATACTGCGGAAATTAGGTAGATTTCAAAAGAAAGTACGGATACTACTTATCCTATTCTTTATCCATCAGCATGTGTGACGGCTAAGGTCAATCTCTACAGCGAGGGCTAACCATCTTAAATGGTCTTCTAGACAAGGTCCAGGATACTGATAGTATTCATATTCATATTCATTTATTTAAATGATTTGATTTGATTTTGATTTGACTGATACTTTTGGGGATGAGTGGCTTGTGTTACGCAAAATAGATTTGGTATTTATTGTAAATTCACTCTTTATAAGTTTTCTGTAAAAAAAAAATTATGGGTTAAGCTTTTGTTCCCGACTGTACTTTTTTTTTGCAAAATGGTTATCTTTTTGTCAAGATGAAACTATTCAGTCCTAACACGGTGGGTCTACGTTAAGAATAGCGGAGATCCTGTCGCCACCTTCCGACTCCATCATCAGATCAGTTCTAAGATACCATAATATTGCATTGTGCATTGGGTATGTGGTCCAAATTTCAGCCCATTCCGTTGACAGGAACTAGGTCAAATTTAACTTGTAAGAATTGACCCGTACATACATACATAAATACACACATTGCAAGTTAAATAAAATAACTAAATAAATAAATAAGTTGTCTCTAAAGTGACTTCGAATAAGGTCGTTAGTGGCGTAATATGAAAGCGCAAAGGTCATCGTTATTGATTGTCTCACGAGAATTTCCGTTAAACAATGTTCGACTTTGTTGACCAAGTTTAGTATAGTGTTTGTATGGTAAACTTTCGCTTTAGAGAATTGAGTCAGTATTTGTTCAACTCTGACTAATCCAATGACAGACTTTAACTATCAAGTAACGAGACATATCCCGACTATGGGAACGGGATAAAAATTGAAAAATTCCCTTTTCAGGTTTGTGACTGGCCCCAAAACGCAGGCTGCGCAAACGGCAGTGGTGAAACTGACACTAGCACCGAAGGAGGCAATGGAAGCGGTGAAACTGAAGACGGAAACACCACCACCGAAGTTGACGGAGGAAACAGCGGAGCGACTGAAGACGGAAACACCACCACTGAAGTTGACGGTGGAAACAGCGGAGCGACTGAAGACGGGAACAACACCACTGAAGTTGACGGTGGAAACAGCGGAGCGACTGAAGACGGAAACACCACCACCGAAGTTGACGGTGGAAACAGCGGAGCTACTGAAGACGGAAACACCACCACCGAAGTTGACGGTGGAAACAGCGGAGCTACTGAAGACGGGAACAACACAACAGAAGTTGACGGTGGAAGCAGTAATGAGAATGGGAACGAAACTGAAATAGAATTACTGCCCAATGGATGTCCAGCTGACTTCGATATTCATTATTTGCTGCCTCATGAGACCGACTGCAGCAAATTCTATTACTGCGTGTTTGGAGAGAAGGTTGAGAGGAACTGCAGCAATGGACTCTTCTTTAACCCTGCTATACAGGTATTCCTTGCTGAGCTTTTTTACTACTAATTAGAAAGTTAAGAGAAATACATTTTAGACATCAGAGGGGTTATTATGACATAGCTAATGCAGTTCATTTTACGTTAAGCGTAAAGGATAGAGCTTTTTTTTGTTTATTTATTATTTTTATGGCGTAGTAAGGCAAACGAGCACACAGGCCACCTGATGGTAAGTGGAAACTGTGACCTATAGGCATTCGCATTCACAAGACTGCAAATGCACTGCCAACCCTGAGGATTAAGATGGAATGCCTCTATGATAGTCATTTCACCGGCTGTCTTATCGCCAAACCGGAACACAACAATGCAAACACTGCTGCTTGGCGGTAGGTTAATGGATAAGATGGTGGTATCAACCCGGATGGACCCTGCCCAAAGTCTTCCCACAAGTCAAGTCACAAGTAATGTATGTTTATCATCAAGTTTATCGTTACCTAGTACCACTAGCACAAGCCTAGAGCTTAGTTTGGGACTAGGTCAATTTGCCTGTGCTCGTTTGCCTTCCTATGCCATAAAAAAACATTACAAAATATTGAAGACTTAAATATTTCGATTTTTTTCAAATTGTTTAATCAACCTATTCGCCATTCTTACCACATTGATATAAATTCCTTTTTATCGAATAAACAGCTTACTAATATAAAGTTAGGAAAACACACAGATGCGAAAAGCGACTTTATTTTATACTATGCAGAGGTGAATATGTCATATTTTGTTATCCAGGTGTGCGATTGGCCACGTAACGTAAACTGCACCAACGCCAACAGCGGCGAAGACGGAAGCAGTGGAGAAAACGAGACCAGCACAGAAAGCGGAAACCAGAGTACAGAAAATGGCGGTAACGATAATGGAGTGCTAGAAAACGGATGCCCAGCTGACTTTGACGTGCATCAGCTGTTGCCGCACGAGAGTAGTTGCACCAAGTTCTACTACTGCGTGTTTGGAGAGAAGGTGGAGAGGCAGTGCGGACCTGGAACGCATTTCAACCCTGTCTTGCAGGTTTGTATTCTAAATTAATTGTAGATTTTCAGTTCATTTATTCAAACATGGGTTTGACCTCAGTCTCATCTGAAGCCCTAGCCAGGATCACGCGGGTTATCGCAACACACGCACATGTCGTCCCATATTTTGAGTGATAGAAAGGAAATACGTTAATAGTGTTTGCACTTTGGCTAGGGCCTCTGCTGTTAAGTGACGACGACCTTCAATATTGCAAAACTTGTTAACCACGCAATAAATAATGTGACAAATTAAAACGTGAGACAGACATATGCCATGACAGTATGGTACTGTTTTCGTGTTACTTATTGATAAATAAGGTTCAGTTTTCTTATGTGTCCCGTTTTTTTGGCTACTTTGGATGCTAAGAAGCCTTCGGCGTTCTGGACGTTGCTGCACTAACGGCAGCTTGAATGTTACCAAGTATTAGACGTTGCCTTGTAAGGATCGCGGGAAAGCGGTGGATGCGAAAAGCACAAGACCGGTCTGAGTGGAGAGCCTTGGGGGAGGCCTATGTCCAGCAGTGGTCGTTTTTCGGCTGACATGATGATGATGATTAGACGTTGCGGGTGCTCCGGTATATTTGAGCTTTTGAGATCACTTAGGCTGCGTCAATGTTATTCTGGATTCTGCATTGCTGGAGCATTCTGGATGTTTCCAACTTTCCAACTATTTGGTGGTCTTGACTGCTATGTACTTTATGACGCTGACTGTTACACGTTTACCAAGAAAAAGCCCTAAGGTTATACGGGATATTGAAAATAGCAATAAGTATCTTACTGTAGTAGCGTATACAGTTCCCCACGAACGATGTGCTTACTTTACGAAGACGGTGACCTGGGACTACGAGTTTATCTTTATTTCGCGTGTTGAAACGTAACGCTAAAGTAAGCTACTCGTATTGCGCCGCGGCCGACTAATAAAGCGCTCTTATACAGCTTATCATGTGAATTAACACAAAAACTACTTAAAAGTATGCTAGGACATTACTGTGACACTACATCCAATAGTTTAAGCCGTTAAAATATTAAAAAAGATAAAAGACATTTGTACAGTAAATAGGCCACACGGGCACTTTTACACGTCAAGAATCTACCAGCGCTTCACAAGAGGAGACCACTGCTGAGAAGAAACGCCGCAAGAAACTCGGCAGTCAGTCAATTTTTTAATATATGTATTTAATGTTACAATGGTATACTAGCATTATATAAATCTATAAATATTAAATTAAAAAATATATTAAATAAGCTGCGTAGTTTCAGCAGGAAAACACACCAAAATCTTGCGAGAGAGATAGAGGGAGCAAAAAAAAGAACACCTACCTAGGTGAAAGTATATAAGACGGTGCAAGACGACCACATAAGATTGATATGTTTTCCTACAGCAACGGTGACCCCTAGACAAGATAAAGCTAATTTTCAATTTTTCATCCTGTTTATAGGTTTGCGACTGGCCACAAAACGCCGGCTGTGCAAACGCTGGAAGCGAGGAAAATACAAGCACTGAGGGGAGTGGAAGCACTGAAGCCGGTAGCTCTGAAGACAACACCGGTAGTCAGGAAAATGGTACCGGTGTGCTAGAGAACGGATGCCCAGCGGACTTTGACGTGCATCAGCTGTTGCCGCATGAGAGTGAATGCACCAAGTTCTACTACTGCGTGTTTGGAGAGAAGGTCGAGAGGGAGTGTGGACCTGGAACTCACTTCAACCCGTCCCTTCAGGTAAATTCATAGAATATTTTATGCCTGAGCCTATGTCGGTCACAAGTTAAGACGACGACGATGCGTTGACCTAGTTGGTAGTGACCCTGCCTACGAAGCTAGCGGTCCTGGGTTAGATTCCCAGTCAGTATTTGTTTCTGTGTCTGGTATATTTTCTATGTATTTAAGTATGTATTTCTCTATAAAAGTACAAGTACTGTTGTCTAGTAGTGATCGACTACTTCAAAACTGAAGGCCCCTCCACTAATCGAGCTATGAAAAATGCATCCGCATTCAGCGGAAAATACATCGGATGATAAAGGTTAGACGATCTCAACATAAAAAGCATAACGTCGGTGATACTGCAAATCGCGTAACTAACAAATTTATGATAGAGCAAAACAAACCTTACTGTCTTATTAATAAGGTGCATTTTGCTCCTTATTTAAAATGTTACTTACGCGGTTTTGCAGTTTCACCGATGATACTTCGCATTGACAAATTACTATTTGATTTTCAGGTTTGTGACTGGCCCCAAAACGCAGGCTGTGCAAATGGCAGTGGTGAAACTGACACTAGCACTGAAGGAGGCAATGGAAACAGCGGAGAAACTGAAGATGGAAACACCACCACCGAAGTTGACGGTGGAAACAGCGGAGCGACTGAAGACGGAAACACCACCACTGAAGTCGACGGTGGAAACAGCGGAGCGACTGAAGACGGGAACAACACGACAGAAGTTGACGGTGGAACCAGTAATGAGAATGGAAACGAAACTGAAATAGAATTACTGCCCAATGGATGTCCAGCTGACTTCGATATTCATCATCTGCTGCCTCATGAGACCAAATGCGGCCATTTCTATTACTGCGTACGTGGAGAGAAGGTTGAGAGAGAATGCGGCGGTGGATTGTTCTTTAACCCTGCCATACAGGTAATTTATTATTCCTTGCTTCCTTAAATTTTCTAGGTTTTCTTTTTGATTAGTAGTTACATACATACATACCTTAAATCACGCCTGTTTCCCAGAGGGGTAGGCAGAGACCATTTCTTTCCACTTGCTACGATCTTGACAAATTTCTTTCGCTTCTTCAACATTCATACATCGAGTCATGCACGCACGTCGGTTTCGGGTACTTAAGATTCGGGCCTTTTCCAGCATTTCTCCGATTTGATTCGAAAAAGTACGCTTACGGCGGCCCTAGGTACGGCATAACCAGATGTATTTTCGTTTTAGACCTATTCTCTCTCTAATTTAAGAACCAACTGCTTGATTTTCTGGCACCTTAAGGTTTTCTTTATATGTTTAATGTATTCATTAATTGTTCTTGGAATTCTCCTGCCACACCTTCTTTCTATGAATGAATGAATGAATTAATTAATGAATGAATGAATGAATAGAATGAATGAATGGATGAATTAACGAATAGTTTATTTGCATAAATCAAGCGTATATAAAAGGTGATACAAATTATCACAGATCTTTGCTATGGATGGTGATGGTCTTTTATCTAGGAAGAGATTATGTCTTATTAATTATTATAGTTTTCTTCATAGTTTCAAATCATATATTTTTTAATTGGTTTTCTAGGTGTGCGACTGGCCCGCTAACGTTAACTGCACCAACGCTAACAGCAGCGAAACCGGAAACAGTGGAGAGAATGAAAACAGTACAGAAAACGGAAACGAGAGTACAGAAAATGGCGGCGACGAGAACGGTCTCCTGGAAAACGGGTGTCCTGCTGACTTTGACGTGCACAAGCTTCTACCCGTGCCTTACTACTGTAATAAGTTCTACTACTGCGTGTTTGGAGAGAAGGTGGAGAGGGAATGCAGTCCCGGATTACACTTCAACCCCAAATTGCAGGTAATTTATAATACAGGGTTATTAGTAAGTCGACCTATTCCCCTCCAGGGGTTTTGGGGGAGATCATTTGCAATCATTTTGGTCCCATAATACCCTACGCAAAAGTTAGTAAATTAAGAATATAATAGAATAGAGGAACGTTTATTCAACAAACACATCAACTCAGGGGTACATCATTGAAAAGACAATAACGTAATACAATCACTTCTTATCCCCTAACAAGGATGATGTGTGCCAAAATAGTCTTCACTTAGCACAATGGTTGGCATGGGGATGACAACCGGGCTGGTTTTCAAGGGAGCCAGGCGAGATGTTTGGGACAGCGTACTATGACTTACAAAGATAACTACATACATTACAATATGACAATATGACAAGGGATTGAATGAATATACTTTATTTTAGGTATGCGATTTCCCAGCAAACGTAGGCTGCGTAGGCTCGGCTGGCGGAGGAATAGAAACCTCAGAAGAAGAAATCAGCACTGAGATCACGAAGCCCATTCTTCCCAACGGCTGCCCTTCAGACTTCGATATCCATCAGCTGTTGCCGCATGAGACTGAATGCACCAAGTTCTACTACTGCGTTTTTGGAGAGAAGGTGGAGAGGGAGTGTGGACCTGGAACTCACTTCAACCCGACCCTTCAGGTTTGTATTGACAACTATTAAGTAGTAGTGTATTTAAATCCCACTCATCATCGTCATGTTCATGTCAGCTGAACGACGTCCACTGCTGGACATAGGCCTCCCCCAAGGCTCTCCTCTCAGACCGGTCTTGTGATTTTTGCATCGACCGCGTTCCCGCGATCTTTACAAGGTCGTCACTCCATCTTGTTGGAGGCCTACCTACATAAATCCTACTTCTCCCCCTAATTAACGACAGTTCTTTTTAAAGCTGATTTCTGATTAAAATAATGCTTTTGTCACAGTAAATGTATGTATGTACGGGTCATATCTTGCAAGTTAAATTTGACCCACTTCCCGGTTTGCATACCTTTAATTCTGATGACAATGCAATAATATAGTACCATAGAGCTGGTCTGATGATGGAGGCTCAGAGTGGCCATAGGAACTCCTAATTTACACGTGACGAACCTGTCGTGATAGGGCTTGTTAGAATCGTCTTGACGAGTAGACGACGACTGTGAAAAGAAAGGTACAGTCGACAGCAAAAAGTTGTCCCAAAAATGATTTTTTTGACAGAAAATTTCATTTGATAAAATATTGAATCAGTGTTTGCCAAGCCCGCTTTAGTCTAGTGGTCGGAATACTCGGAATTACATAATTTTGTTTGCAACCGCGTTTTGTTTTTTTTTAAGTCTTGCACTAGCAGTGGCGTAGAAAATACCATGTAGCGTTCAGCTCTTTAGCCAATGTCTATTTATTTTCTTAGTACCTATTTTAAAATGAAAAAAAATAGTATGCTATTGAAACAAACTTGTATAAGCATTGTTTTTTTCAGAACAGATTCTTCCTGCAGGGCACCTAATAAATAATCTCTTATACTCTTAATTCCAAGCCTAGGTTTAGCGGTTAAGGCTGTACGGTTTCTCTCAGTTAATCTCTCTGACCTTAAAGACTGTATGACCATTATCTTATCCACCAACCAGGGCTTAAGAAAATAGTATTGAAAAGTACAGAACCAAAAAACCCTGAGCCGAGGCGCTCATGAAGGAGTGCCTCCCTCGCTGCCAAATGCGATGTTGATGCAGTGCGCAGCACTATCAACGAACGCCCAAATAATAAAAAAAAACAATGAAATATGTATTTTTGATTAAAATAACCAATATCATCTCCCATTCCAGGTGTGCGACTGGCCCCAAAACGCTGGCTGCAAAAACGCAGGAAGCAACGAAAACAGTACTGAAATCGAAACAAGCACGGAAACTGAAACCAGTACCGAAACCGGAAACAGTACGGAACCTGATACCAGTACCGAAACCGGAAACGGTACGGAACCTGAAAGCAGTACCGAAACCGGAAACGGTACGGAACCTGAAACCAGTACCGAAACCGGAAACGGTACGGAACCTGAAACCAGTACCGAAACCGGAAACGGTACGGAACCTGAAAGCAGTACCGAAATCGAAACAAGCACGGAAACCGGAAACAGCGAAAATGAGACATGCAAATCATCTTGCAATGTCCCTGCTTGGGCCCATGAGCACGACTGTGATAAGTTCTGGCGTTGCGACGGTGAAATCGCTGTCTTAGGGACGTGCGCCGAAGGTCTACATTTCAATGTGAACACGCAGACTTGTGACTTTATTTGCAATGCTGGCTGCGTGAGAGACGACGTCCAGAGTACCCCAGAACATGATGGTTTGAAGCTGTTCTTACCCTGGGATAAGGTAGACTCTACCATCAGGAAATTGTATCTGACCGGACAGAAATAGAAAATGGCTATGCTTAATGGAAAAACATGAGAAAATCTGATATATCCTAAAATAAAATATATTATAGTAATTTTAAGACAGTTTTAATGTGTATTTAAAATATACCGTATTTTTAATTATCGTGCAACTTTAAGAAAGGTTTATTTCGCTTTTGTTAAATTTGTTAACTATTTTTATATATTGTTGAAGAAATTAAAAACGCTTTCAGTTACGTATTGTTTATTAATTTCATAAATAGCACCAAAAACAGTAAACATATTATCATTTAAATCTAGTACTTAATCCTATTATGTACATCATAATATCCAATGCAATCTTGATGTACAAAATCAATAAAATTTAATCTTTGTAAAATATGCAGTAGGTTCATAATTGAACCATAAACAATTCTAATAAAAAATACAATTCCGAGATATTAAATTAATAACACGTTTATATGTATAGGAATGATATACTCAGCCCAATGGAACCGTGATCCACCATAGAACTGTGTCACAGTGAAATTATAATTCAAGTCATAAGAAGTGTCAAACAAATTGTTTTATAATGTCACTGTGACTAGTGGTGGGCGACTTGTAAGTTTCAAAAGTGAAACTTTCACTTAAATTTCTGCAATATTCTGAAAGTTTCATAAGTGAAAGTTTCACCTAAAATTTCATATATTATTCTGAAAGTTACCAAAGTGAAATCGTTTAATTTCTGAAAATTACTTAAGTTTTGTAAAGTAACGTAAGTAACGGAAACTTTTCATGAAATTTAAATGAAATTTACTTGTGTCAAAATCATTTCCATCTAACTATGTAACTTTCAGAAGTTGTAATTTTCGCAGTTAAGGAAAGTTTTGTAATGTTTCAGAAATCGCCCATCACTAACTGTGACACCGTTCTATAGTGGGTCAGGTTTCAATAGGGCTGATAGTACCTACTTAGTAAAATAATTAAGAAATAATTGAGCAACCTTGTCTTTATTAATGTCATAAACCTGTTTAGTTTGAAGTTAATTTTTAAAAGGCATTTATGTGTTCAATTTTTATTAATATCTTCATATATTATGTATACATGGTTAGAACTGACAATGAGTATAACAAAACCATTTTGTCCCAATTGCTTATACTAGCTTAATCTAAAACGTATTTTATGCGAGTACAAATATAATAGCATTTGTACTATATTACTTAAAAGTTAGTTGTCGCAAACATTAAATTGTATAAAATAAATAAGGCACCAAGTTTCAAAGGCGGCTTTACTAACCGTCCTAAATAATCAGAGACAGAATTCGTTCCTTTTCCAAATTTGTGAAGCGTTGATTTGACAATACGATATCATCAGTGATCGGAATTAGGTGAGCCAAAATACCTATTCTTCGCAAGAGGACATAATATAGAGTAATAACTACCGGGCAGTTTTTTTTTCTTGTATAGGAACCGGGTATTATTCGGTATCTACGTAGTCGTTTTTAGGTACTGTTAAGTACGGGGTCTTTTATGTTAGTTTGTAGTAAAAAGGGCTAGACATAAGGTTTACAAGTAAAGAAGGAAAAAGTGTGTGGTATAATTATTGTCTTTATTATTTTCACATGGCACAGTGGTAGGTGATTTTACCCAAGGACGAAACATATCGAAAGATGTAATATTTACACTGAAGCTGAACTGACCCTTTTGAAGTTTTAAAAACCACTAGAACTAGTTACAACTTTTAGATTAACATACTTCATCCCGTACTTTAAGTAAAAACATGGATGTTTAAAATTACGAGTAATACCCGGATGAATATCGAATACCCGGTATTCAAGAATAAATGTTTTTTTCTACCCGGTTGTAATTGTAACCACTCTATATTATGTACTCTTGTGAAGAATAGGTATTTCGGCTCACCTAATTCCGATCACTGGATATCATGTTAAGACTGCACTGAGCAAACTTCGCGTCCAGTGGCGCCCCCAATACTATTATTCTGTTTTCTGATAAACTAAAGATTATCCATGGAATTGGACGATGCTTTTTTGTAGCGCAAGTAAAAACACAATTTATGGGATACGTAACAAACTTTAATAACAGTTACCCTTTCAGTAGTCAGCTTAACGGGAAAAGCTGGCCACTTTTATCCGTTAAGTTGATAACTCGAAGGTCAATTGTTAGTAAACTATGTGATATATCCTATAAGTTGTGTTTTCATTTGTAGTACAAAAAAAAATTGATAATTCTGTAACCACATTTTGCACAATTAGGCTAAGATGTTTGCCAGTGTTTGCTACAAGCTTTAATTCCCTTAGTTGCCTCTGACGATGTCCACGGGAAGACATGGAGTGGCACTATTCTAACCCGGAAACCACACTAGTACATTATATACTTATTTGGACAATTTATGATTATGCGTAAACAAGGGGAACGAAAAAGAATAGGTACATAACATGTCCAGTCAGGCTTTACCATCTCCAGAAGAGCCCATGTACATGCTTACTCATGCTCTTTTAAAATGTTTTTAATCCACGACGGTGACTTTTCTCGGCTATTATGAATGACACAAAATACATTGCTGCGATTTCTTTTAGGTAGCAATCACTTAAAGTATCGTAAACGCAATGTATATCACCTGCCATGATGACATTACTTACCGGTAGATCTAAGAAGCTATATAGACATGCAGGGTACCTACAGTGGTGGACATATACAAGGCACATTGCCGTAAAACTTTTGTTTTTGGAAATAAAACAACAAAATGCATAGAATACGTTCAACAACTTATAATTAATTAAAAAACAAATAAATATCCGAGTTTACAACTACCATTTAGATATTTAGTTACGTACAAACAACAAAACGACATTTGCAGTACCATCCGTCATGGACAAGTAATTAGAAACACTAAAGAAATGAGGTAAAAATCAAAGTTTTAACGTGTCAACGTCAACAATTTCAAATTATTTATGTAAAATAATGTTTGGTTTACTAAATTTCTTAACAATTAATATTTAGTTGCATAGCCTTTGTTATTAATGACGGCTCTGCAACGACGTGGCATTGATTCAAGTAATTTCATACATTTATCGAGTGGGATCGAGTTCCATGCTTCAACAAAGGCTTCGTAAAGTTCATTTTGACTGGAATTACGTTTAACGGAGACTTTTTTTTTAACGACGTACCACAAATTTTCAATTGGATTTAAATCGGGACTATTTGCAGGCCAGTCTAACATGGTACCACGTTGCTCACTAAGAAAGGATTTAACACTGCGGGCCGTGTGTTTTGGGTCGTTATCGTGCTGAAAGATCCAGGTCACAGCCAAATGGTCGTCGGTGTAGGGAATCATTGTCTCTTCTAAGATGTTTTTGTATTGAAATTGATCCATTATACCTTCAATCTTACGGACGGGTCCAACTCCGCAACCAGAAAAACATCCCCATACTTTAATATTACCACCGCCGTGTTTGACTATGCTCCTCGTGTATTTATAATCAAAAGCATGGTTTATTGGACGTCTAACGTAGCGTTTGCCGTCTGAATTCACCATATTTATTTTTGTTTCATCCGAGAATAACACTTTTTTCCATTCTCGTACGGTCCAGTTAAGATATTTCTTTGCAAATAATAATCGCTTCTCTCGGTGTTGCTTGGTAAGAAGCGGTACCTTTCGAGAAACCCTCCCGAACAATTTAGCTTCCACTAATCTGCGGCGTACCAGTTTCGAGGAAATGTTCCTTGGGTCATCAGGTGAAAAAACTTCATTTCTAATCTCGTTGGAGCCTTTGAACGGGTCTTGTTTAGCTACACGTATTATTTGCGAATCTTCCCGGGGAGATGTTTTCCTTGGACGAGCCTTTCTAACAACACTTTTAGTAGTTCCGTTAGTTTTATAATGAGCAATAGCGTTGAAAACTTTCTTCACAGAACATTCTAGATGTTTAGCAATTCTTCTATAAGTCCACTTTCGATCTAAATGTAATTTAACGATTAATTGTCTGGTTGACTCGTCACAACTCTTATTTTTACCCATTTTTAACAATACTTATTATTCACGTAATTTTCCAAATTGACGTTTAATTGCCGCCGAAACAACAGAAAAAGCGTAAAAAGAGGTTTTTTTTTTAGTTTCAAAAATGGAACGAACCATGGATCCCGTTTCTAATTAGTTGTCCAAGCGGCCAGTAAAAGAAATTCAACAATCATGATTTTTAAAATCTTTTAATAATTAAAGATAGAACAGATTTACTTTTTTAAATATTTTATGAGTTTTTTAACTCATTGGCTATATTCTGGCATAGTCAATAGTGATTTAATCAATATAATTTTTACTCATAACGATAGTTCATCCTGTGTTTACCTAAGTTTTATGTACTGTTTCTAATTATATGTCCACCACTGTATATCATACAAAAATATTCATTATTCTTTATTAATCAGTAGATAGTTACTGTTGTACGTAAGGTAAAACAGTACGATATTACGTCGGGATATAAGTATAGTTTGATTTTGAGAATTAATTAAGAAAAAACACGAATTATTTTTCTTATTTCAATTTAAAGGTTATGTTATTTTAGAGCATTATTTTTCCGCCTACGAAGCTAGCGGTCCTGGGTTCAAATCCCGGTAAGGGCAGATATTTGTGTGATGAGCGCGAATATTTGTTCCTGAGTCATGGATGTTTACTATGTATTTAAGTATATATTTCTCTATATAAGTATTTATATCGTTGTCTAGTACCCATAATACAAGCCTAGGGCTTAAATTGGGACTAGGTCAATTGGTGTGACATTGTCCCCTGATATTTATTTATTTATTTATTTATTAGAGCTATTAGGAGGTTTTATTTCTCATATGCTTCTGTTTGAGATTGATGAATGTAGAGGAAGCGAAAGTGGTATGTTTAGATCGATGCACCGGGCGTTCCATAGTCTCTGCCTACCCCATTGGGAGACAGGCTTGAAGTTATGTATGTATGTATGCTTCTGTTATATTGTGTTTAATAAGATAACGTGTAATATATTTAAAGGTCATCAAATTACAAATATCGTCGGTGATTTATATATTTTTTTTTAGACTAACTATCAATAGTTGCACGCCTGCATGCAGGCTGAACGCATTGGATTTTTTATTCTTGAACATCTGCTTTATGTAAAAAATAAATTTATGTAAATTTGGCATATAAATATGATTTGATTTGATTTGATAAGATACTGCAAAACCGCGCAAGTAACCAATTTATGATAGAGCAAATGAAACCTTACACTCTTATTAAAAAGGTGCATTTTGCTCTTTATTTAAAATGTTACTTAGCGTTTTTGCAGTTTCACCGACGATATTTGTAATTTGATATATTTTATGTGAAAAACTAAGGATACCGACAATAATCGACAATGGCCGAATGGTGAACTTATTTTTCTCAAAAATTACCGGAAAAGTTGACATTACTAACTCCATACTGAGACGCGAAGTAAAGTCAACAGCATAAATAAGTGATCATTTATGTACCTTGTCGCTTTCAATCGTTTCACTATTTTGTATAGCATTTCAAACATAACGTTAAAGTGACAAGGTACATAAATGATCACTTATTTATGCTGTTGACTGTACATAGTTAACAGACAGTTCCCAAATAATAAAAAAAACATTGCGTGCTCGCTACACAAGCCCGCAATGTTGCATACAAATTTCATTGTTATCTAGTTTGTAACTTTTAAAAAAGTGTAAACGGCCATAATAAAATGAGGGCACAAGTCTTATACATCCATATTTTATTCGAAACGTAACTTTTTTATCTGTGTTTGGAATAGCTTGTGTTTTTTTTCTAAAAAAAGCTTGCGTTTCTCCTTGTCATAACCATAAAGGCGGTAAAGAGTGATGTTATTTCACGTGAAGTTTCTGTTTATATGCGATTTGTATGTTTCGATTTTTGAGAAAAGCACTATATATGTGCCTCGGCAGGAACGGCAATAGCGGGCCTCGTATTTTTAAACGGAAGAGCTTGCGAGACCAAAACTCGGCCCGCAATTGCCTGCTTCACTGCCTAGGCAATAATGTACTATAAAGGTCATCAAATTACAAATATCGTCGGTGATACTGCGAAACCGCGTAAGTAACCAATTTATGATAGAGCAAATTAAACCTTACACTCTTATTAAAAAGGTGCATTTTGCTCTTTATTTAAAATGTTACTTAGCGGTTCTGCAGTTTCACCGACGATATTTGTAATTTGATATATTTTATGTGAAAAACGAAGTCTACCGACAATAATCGACAATGGCCGAATGGAGAACCTATTTTTCTCAAAAATTACAGGAAAAGTTGACATTACTAACTCCATACTGAGACGCGAAGTACATAGTTTACAGACAGTTCCTAAATAAAAAAAAAAACATTTGCATACAAATTTCATTGTTATCTAGTTTGTAACTTTTTAAAAAGTGTAAACGGCCATAATAAAATGAGATGCAAGTCTCGCAAGCTCGTCCGTTTAAACCAATTCTCGGCCCGCAATTGCCTGCTTCACTGCCTAGGCAATAATGTACTATTAATCGTATTGTATTGTTTATAACTAGGTCGCCATTACTGTCAAGTAAATAAGAGCTATCAAAACGGTGACAATACGATAACAGGGCAAAAGCGATATTGTTATTACCGTGTTGAATAGAAGCCCCAGTTTATTTCATGTACATTGTCGCATCAGTAACTAATGTCAATTTGAGCAGCAGGGCGCGCCGTAATGGATTGCAAACACTGTAGGTTAAAGTCACCAGTGGTCAGCCAGAGACCAGTAGTGGACCTTATATGAGTGCGAAGAGTGAAAAATATATATTTCGTATTCTTCCCACTCATACGGCGGCTGAGGCCGACTACAGGTCTCTGGCTGACCACTGGTTAATCATCATCATCATCATCATGTCAGCCGAAAGACGTCCACTGCTGGACATAGGCCTCCCCCAAGGCTCTCCACTCAGACCGGTCTTGTGCTTTTCGCATCCACCGCGTTCCCGCGATCCTTACAAGGTCGTCACTCCATCTTGTTGGAGGCCTACCTACAGCTCGTCTCCCGGTCCGCGGACGCCACTCAACTGACCACTGGTTACTTTATCCTATATTACCAAAACTGAACCGAGTTGATAGTTGAATATTATTTATTTA
Source organism: Acleris emargana (assembly GCA_927399475.2). NCBI lineage: Eukaryota > Metazoa > Arthropoda > Insecta > Lepidoptera > Tortricidae > Acleris > Acleris emargana. The sequence goes on along the minus strand of OV656863.1, from coordinate 2,191,626 downwards.
TTTTGCATTATTATCTAGTTAATTTCGAATAATAATATCAAAAAAAAAACATGATTTTGTCAAGTCAATTGAGCATTTTTTCTTAAATACTGTCATTTTAGCTATAGAAAAATAAATAGTGTCTTAAAAATATTCTTATTAGACTTATATGAAAAAATATACATGAATATACAGTATTTGGTCCCTTCTAAGTGATCCGTTATTATTTTTTAGTTTTGGCTGTCTGCACATTCGTTGGCTTCCATAATCTGAAAAAAAAAACATGTTCATGTTATTTATTTGCCAACTGTAATATTAGATTGTTCAACAAGGGATTAAAACAATCCATAACGACACGAGATGTTTAGCCACGCGAGCGGGGCGAGGGTACCCTATTATTTAAGTCAAGGTCCCTCTGAAGATCAGCGCCGCAGTTCTCCTGCGGCACAATGCTGAGAGGGATCCTGTTTAACGTACCTAGTTAATGGACCCGATTCTACGTGCACATCGCTTAAATAGCCTAAAATTACATACACACACACACCTTCACGCCCGTAATCCCAGAGTGGGCGAGGCAGATCCACAGAATTGCAACTTTAAAAAGTTGTTGATAATTCAGTAACCACAATTTGCACAAATAGGCTAAGATGTTCACAAGTATACTAGTGACAGGTTGCAAGCCCATCGTCTAACAGTACCACAAACCTATATTCCCTTAGTCGCCTCTTACGACATCCACGGGAAGACATGGAGTGGCACAATTCTAAGCCGGCAACCACACGGCACATCGCTTAAATAGCCTAAAACTAAATTGTCTAATTTTAAGACATAGTTTAGACGGCAGATTTAATCAGTGCTATTCCAGAATGTCAAGCTGACAATTTATAAGACCGCCTAAAATAAGAAGCGTCAGGTTCAAAATTAGCGCTGTCATGGCGCTGTCATTTGATTATGACAGCTGCTCATAGAATAGCAAAGTGTTTTAGCGACACCTAAATAAAATTAGGAAGTTTAGAGGCCACTGTAGAATCGGGTCCAATGTCTTCTTTTCACTTTATATTTTTCTATTTTTGTGTGCGTTGAATAAATATTTTCGATTCTATTCTATTCTATTATATTTACCCCGTGGTATACCACCTCTCTAGTCAAAGTGGTAACTTACCCGTTTGACCTTCTTGCCGTTGATCGACCAGAAAGTGGTGGTCACGGTGGTAGGTTTCCCGGTGCGCGCGTCGAACACGCGGCAACTGTCGAAGGGGGGACAGTAGAGGTGAAGGGAGACCGCGGCGTCCGCGTGCGAGGGGTTCTCTACGCGGTGGAGGCCTAGGGCGTCTAGAAACAAAGGAAAATGAATTGTAAAAACACTGATATGGGTCAGTTAAAGATTTTAATGGAATGCAACGGTCTATAACATTTTTTGCTCCTATTTATAGAAATATAGGTACTTACAGTCGAGTTCATAAATATGTATGTATACGCTTTAATCGTTGTGAGTGTTGTGACAATTCATATATGGCAGTTTACACATGACATTAAATAGACAAGGTGCTAAAGTATACCTACATACATACATACATTAAATCATGCCTGCTTCCCAGAGGGGTAGGCAGAGACCACTTCTTTCCACTTGATACGATCCTGACAAATTCCTTTCGCTTCTTCCACATTCTTACATCGAGTCATGCACGCACGTCGGTTTAGGGTACTGAAGATTCAGCCCTTTTCCAGTATTTCTCCGATTTGATTCGAAAAAGTATGATAGCATTTATAGTATCAAGTAGGTATTTAATTAAGTTTTCAACACTGCTTGCATTTCCACTAGCACCACGTATTCTCTGTTTACCATGAGGTTGACTGGTAGAGAATGCCTTTAGGCATTAAGTCCGCTATTTGATTTTTTTACATTTTTACATACATACATACATACCTTCACGCCTTCATTCCCAGAGTGGGGTAGGCAGAGCTACAGAATTATCAACAACCATATAAACTTGTTATTAATTCTATAACCACATTTTGCACAATCAGGCTGAGATGTTTGTTTACCATGTGTATATTAGTGACAGGTTCAAGCCCATCGCTTAACAGTACTACAAGCCTTTATTCCCTTAGTCGCCTCTTACGACATCCACGGGAAGACATGGAGTGGCACTATTCTAACCCGGCAACCACACGGCATTATACATTTTTATTTGTATTGTTCCATCTTAGTCCTTAGGGTTGGCAGTGCATTTGCAGTCTTGTGAATGCGAATGTCTATGGGTCACAGTTTCCACTTACCATCAGGTGGCCTGTGTGCTCAATTGCCTTCCTATGCCATAAAATAAATAAAATAAATAATAAAGTTTAAATAAATAAATTATAGTTGATCGTTTACTATCTCGGTCCTCGTTGGCGGTGGGACAAGTATAATATATTGATTCTATAACACCAAAACCGTAGTATCTTCTAACGTTAAATCAACATATTAATTATCACGAGTTAGTACGTCGACTTGACTTTTAGATAAGGGGTTTTTCCCTTGTTGTTGTAATCGGACTACTTTACCGTCCTTCCAATGAAGGCGCTGACGTAAGGTACCGTGTTCGAACCGGGGTCACGAATCAGTAATAGGCAGAGGGCGGACTTTCATGGCAAAAACTAACTACTACTAACTAACTGAGATTAAGAAACTTTATTGTAAAACGACATAAAATAATACAACAACCATAACACAATAACTGAAAAATAAAACTAAAATTAAATAAGACTAACTCTAAATAAATAAATTAACTAAAACATTAAATCTAAGTATGGCCCCTGCGGCATTGTACCAAAGATGCTGGCAGCATTTCCTCGCTCGATGGTTAAACTGATACGTTAAGCGAGGAAACTGCCAGCTCTTCGGTCTCCCGTGACGTCAATGAGCCTCTTCAAATTTTCTTTGAAGAGGCTTCGAGCGCTAGGACCCCACGGCCCAAGGGTCTCGACGCCGAATGGAATAAACATATATTCTGGGCCGAGACCATTATATTTTCCTACCTTCATGCTTTCGGCCGCTTCAGCTGCCGCACCGGCCCTATTAGAGGTCCGATGGAGATGTGATGGGGCTAGCGTGTCTACTCAGGAAAACTAACTAACTTACATTTTATCGACTTTTCCAGTTGAAGGGTCCACGGAAAGAACATGTCTAGTCACATTAGTAACTTTTTGAGATATCGCTATTTGAAAGTTAAGAACCACGTCATTTTGTACGTAATTTTCGTTTTAAGAGTGAAAAAATACAAGTTATATGAAGATTTATATCTGAATCTGAGTGGTTCATTTCGTCCTCTACATTTCGAGATTCAAAACTCATTTTCAAAAAAAAGTGACTAGACGTCATGTTCTTTCCGTGGACCCTTCAGTTATCAATTATCAATAAATTTATTCTCCTTCTATATTAACTAATATGACTTTTAACATTCCCCGCTTTGATCAGCGAGTTGCATCGCCATTAAAAGTCAATCGCATGGCAGTTAACTGGCATTTCTGCCACTAGTCTTTTTGCAACTAATTCACGCTTGTGAAAAATGGTTAATCGAAAACGGAAAACCATAAATAAATGGATAAAGAAGTCTCCTTATACTGCAGTGATTTAATGCAAGGTTCATTATTTGATTATATTTCTAGTTTATTGCAACATCCCATGGAAGAGAATAAACAATCTACAATTCCGTTTTTTTTAAACATATTTGTTGTTCCCATTTATTATCACTTGAGGTGTATTTTTCTTAATCAATAATGTAGATACGCTTCGTAAATATGACTTATCGATGATCGATAAAATTCAAAGTTCAAACTCTATTGACGTTTGATTTTTGCCATGAAAATTCCGCCCTCTGGTAATGGTAAATTCTCTTCACACGGATTCTATGGACATTTATTTTATGGCTTGTCGAAGGTGAGTGAAATCTGTGACCTATAGACATTTGGATTCTTAAGACTACAATCCTAAGACCGCAAAAACTTTGCTAAAATCTTTATTAGGTAACTCTCAAAATGAAGATAGAAAACTATTTATAAAAATAAGTTGGAAACCCCTGTTATGATATGTTTCTATGCTTGTAATTTCACCGGTTGTCTTATCATCATCATCATCATCATGGCAGCCGAAAGACGTCCACTGCTGGACATAGGCCACCCCCAAGGCTCTCCACTCAGACCGGTCTTGTGGTTTTCGCATCCACCGCGTTCCCGCGATCCTTACAAGGATCTTTTGTGTTATCATCACACCGCAACATAGCAAAGCAAACACTGCTGCTTGGTGGTAGGTTTAAGGATAAAACGGTGGTAGCGACCCGGACGCACGTCCTACTTAACACCACTTAAAACTTAGACTTTATATGTACTTATAGATTGGATTAGTAATTTAATTTCCTTTTTTTTTCACTAGGTAGTTAAGTCGGACCTAAAGAACACTATATTTCTCTTATTCGAGATAAAATTTCAAAACAACGCAATTTCAATACACTATTGTCCCATTAGCCTTAACAATATAAGTCGTATATCATACACACTACCAATGAAAACAAAACCTTCCACCTAGAAAATACAGTTAACAATTCCTTACCGTTAATATAGCAAACGTCGTTTAGCTCCAATCTAGTCCGGCCGATTTCCTTCATGTCTTGAACATCATAACCTTCGCAGTGGCAGACATCTTGACAGGTGCAGCCATTTTGTGCGTCCGCCATTTTGTCGCAGCGTCGCTTGTATTTGAGTTTTTTCAAAACTTCCGATTCTACGTTCTCTGGCCAATCGAATCTGGAAATTGTAAACATATTTGTTACATTTATACGTATTACGTTTTCGAAAACATGTTCTTTTACGGACTTTAACCATAGGACGAATATCTAATGGTGCGTTCCTATATTAAAAACAGTTGGTAGAATTGTGACGTCTCGTAAAAAAATTACACATTTTGTAAGTAGCAAATGTCATATCATAACGCCACTGCCCGTAAGGAAAACGATTCGTTTCTTGAATATAGGAACCGGGCATAAAATAGACTAACGTTTCTATCTATACAGGATGTTCAGTACAATGGTCTGAAGCTATGGTTTCAGTTTTCGGTGAGCCGTCCCTTACACCCTGCATAATAAAAAATAATCGCTAAATGTGTTGCTAAGCGCAAAACTCGAGAACGGCTGAACCGATTTGGCTGATTTCTTTTTTGTTGTGTTTGTCATTGTCAGGACAAGGTTTGTATGACAGAAAATAATTGAAATTCCACCTGGGAAGTCAGAAATTTGCCGCGGGGCGAAGCCACTGGCGGGCCGCTAGTAGATATATAATTTTACGTTTACTATTCCATGACGACACGAAAGTCACCGTCAATGTCAACGTGCTAGATAATTAAAATGTCTAGTTACTAAATAGGGGAGGGGCCATTTGCAACGTTAAAAGATGGCGGACGTGTAATTTGTTTTAGACTTTAATTTTTGGGTAATTAGGTGTTCAAAGTTCTTTTCTGATAGTGATTTGTACTTTTTATGCCTTTGTGTCGCACAGTGATTGAAGACTTGGACTTATTTCGTGTATCTGGCATCTTTCTTCTCGTTTCAAGTGGACTCGCAGTGGTGCAGAGGTTAAAACTATCTTGACCTCTGACCTACAAATCACCGTACAACGTTGCCCCCAATCTTCCTAGAGAAGATTGGATTGTGTTTTATTGCTATATTGTTTTATACTCATATAAACCTTGACACTGGCGAAATCACTTCACGTGGAAACGCCATTATCCCTGCGGTAGTAGCTGTTCAAGTCGCCGCGGGGGCAAAAAAAAAAAAAAAAAAAATACTAAATAGGGACACGGGACGCTACTCAAAAATCAAGACGCTTTTGTTAAGAATTTTGTGAAATTTCCTGTCCGTAAGGTTCAGGTGGAAATCATTTGTAAGTCAATGCATTGCTTTTCTATAATAAATTACCAGACGTTGTTTACCAGTTTTTTTTTTTCAGTACAGCACAATTCTGTGTGTATTTAAATAAGTAATGCACGGAATTCACATTTAATATTTCCATAACGGATGTAATGATAATGATAATTATATATCCATAATTATTGTAATTATTACCGATTAATCTTATTGATACTAATGACGCTATAATTAATATGGATCGGTTAATTTAAACTATAACAGTTTGAACTCTTCATTATTAATTACCGTCTCACCGCAAGTGTACAATTAATTTTTAACCGACTTCAACTTTGGTACAGCTATTGCCTTTGGCGGTAACCTATCGATGCTTTGTAAAACTTTTGTCCGCTCTTTTGTTTGTCCGAAAATTACTTTTCTCTAAACCCATCAACTTTTTTTTTTAAAGAAATATACCTACAGAACCAGTAGGTTAGGTTAATTTTATAACAATCCAGGAAAGAGAAGTTTCAGAGAGAAAATACTTTGGACAAACGAAACAGCGGACATGTTATAAAGAAAGAAAGAAAAACTTTACACTTTTTTTTATAATAATGGCGGTCGATCGCGGATTTTGCAGTCATTCTCCAGTTTCAAGTAAGTAGAGTAAATCAGTAAAATAGAATACAGTGCATATAGGCATATCGGATTTGGGAGTTTTTCAAAAAGTTTTTTTTTTGTTTTTTCTTACTCAGAATCGTTGATACTATCGATCCTCATAAGTACAATAAAAAAAGTGTCGCAAATATTCCATTCCAGATCGTCACATTTTTGTAAGCAGTCTTTTTATTTATATGGCCGTGACGCACTGGAAGAAGAAACTAACATAGTAAAATCTGCGACACTTTTGTTCTTGTATGAGGATCGATAGTATCAACGATACTGAGTAAGGAAAACCAAAAAAAACGAATTCTGTAAAAAAATATGAATGTAAACTTTTTTTTGATAAACGCCCATTTCTCCGTCTAATCGTTGATAGCAGTTTAAAAAGCTTGTATTTCTTGTCGGATTTTATTTTAATATAACTTTTATTGATATCTTTTGGCATATTCTTTTGACGACGCGCTGGCCTAGTTGGTAGTGACCCTGCCTACGAAGCTAGCGGTCCTGGGTTCAAATCCCGGTAAGGGTAGATATTTGTGTGATGAGCGCGAATATTTGTTCCTGAGTCATGGATGTTTACTATGTATTTAAGTATATATTACTCTATATAAGTATTTATATCGTTGTCTAGTACCCATAATACAAGCCTAGAGCTTAAATTGGGACTAGGTCAATTGGTGTGACATTATCCCCTGATATTTATTTATTTTATTTTATTTATATTCATGTTTGTTTATTCGGTTTAATATAATCAAACCAGAGGAAATGTTCAAGTATCTTGTCTCTATGTAATTAACATTAAGTTAATTACTTGTTATCTATATTCGCAATGCTCTTTCGATTTGCATCACTAACTATTATTGCGCAAATATTATTGATGGCTCGCCTTATCTATTAATACCAACAGTTAAATTGAAGTGTCTGTCTGTGTCCAAAATTAACGTAAAAACTACAAATTTTACACGCTTTTATGTATTTTTATGTATGTATGGATGCACGTACGGGCAAAATATTGCAAGTTAAATTTGACCCACTTTCCGATGTTCGATGAACCCGAAAATTTGAAAGAAAAAGAAAGTAAATCATTTATTCGTGACATACATATCAAAGAACAGATCAACAAATTTCAAGAGTGCTTTTATTCTGTCAATGAATATTTTGACTATTATAAAATTTATAAATAATGTACTTTTTTTTACATGCCAGCTGCTGGTGAAATGTTTAAGACTATTAATTTTAAGACATTTGTCTACCAAATTTTAAGCAAAATTAATATAAAAATTACAAAAAAAAAATAAGAAGAAAGTAGCCACGAAATGGTCCCAACTCAGCGTAATGCTGGCATTAAAGTCATTACATTGTAATATCTACTAGTCTCCATGCTCATGCTCGTTAAAGTTCTTGGTCTCGTACAGTCAACAGCATAAATAAGTGATCATTTCTGTACCTTGTCGCTTTCAACCGTTTCACAATGTTGTATTACATTTCAAACACAACGTGAAAGTGACAAGGTACATAAATGATCACTTATTTATGCTGTTGACTGTACAACTGTCGAGCGTGGGAGTATCTGTCTGTCTGTACTTTCACAGCTTTTTAGATTGGAACCGTTTGAGATGTGGTGTTGGCAAATAGTGGAAAGAATCAGCTGGACGGAAAAGAAAACCCACGAAGAGGTTTTGAAGATGGTAAACGAGAGGAGACATATTGGAAACCATAGAATGTAGAAGAGGAAAGATGATGGGACACCTGATACGGCACGACAGTTTCTTTTCGAACATTTTGAAGGGCAATGTTGAAGGAAAAACAGGTATAGAAAGACCTAGGCTTAAGTGCTTACTTCAGCCAAATAAGACAGAAGACAACAAAGAAAATTGGCAATTACTTCACCGACAACCACCACCGCTTAGTTTTTAAGATAGATGATGATGTACGAAGAGTCAGAGATTTGCCAGAAAGCGATGGAGCGCACATACCAGGGGTTTAGATAGCTGATAGAATCAGGAACACCGCTGTGCTCCAAGACTGGTATCACGGGTGTGGGAGTCAAGACCACTTAGTGGGACTGGGCTAGACATGTTTATCGTATAAATCCGGAACGGTGGGTCAGAATGGTCACCAAATGGACTCCTCAGGATGGCCACCGCAGATAGAGGTGGCATGATGATTTGGACGTGTTTCAAAGCGACTGGCGTTAGTATGCAATCAGGGAAGAATGGCGAAAAGGAAAGGATTCGAGGCCTTTTGAAATTGAAATTGAAACTGAAATCATTTATTTCAGACCATACCATCGATCCTTAATTGTGTTAGTTATACAAAATACTTAAGAATTATAGGGTTAGTACGATACAAATTCTTACAAAGAAAAAAACCAAAAAGTATAAGTAAAAGTTAAATAAAAAATAAAACAAGTGACAGCGCAACAGCCCAGACTACCCTAGACCCCCTGCACGTGCAGGCGCACCCAATGCCTCTGGTAAGGGCATTCCTGGCTGCTGGCAACCACGGCCATGATGCTATTAAGGCTGCCACTTACACGAGATATCAAGGAGGCTTTTGCCCTGCGGTGGAATATAGAGGGAGGACATTGTGGCAACAGCAGGTCGGAAGTGAAGAAGAGAGACGTCATCTAGGAATAAATGGAGGAAAGGGGAGATGTTCAATACTGGACAAATAGGTTGACGGAACCAATGATGGATACTTTTAGCTGGAGATCATACATACATACCTTCACGCCTTCATCCCCAGAATGGGGTAGGCAGAGCTACAGAATTACCAACAACTCCAAAAACTTGTTGATAACTCTGTAACCACAATTTGCACAATTAGGCTAAGATGTTTAACAGTGTATATTAGTGACAGGTAGCAAGCCCATCGCCTAACAGTACTACAAGCCTTTATTCCCTTAGTCGCCTCTTACGACTTCCACTGGAAGACATGGAGTGGCACAATTCTAAGCCGGCAACCACACGGCACTGAAGATGATACGGTTATAAATTGACTCAAAATAAATGAATAGCCCTGTAACATACGAATCAAGGGTCTATCTTTGGTCCTTGTTCATTATTAGTTCCATCACCCTAGATACTCGAGATGAGGATGGTAAGTTTTAAGTTTAACGTGTGTTCTGTGGGCCTGTGTGTATGTCTGTGGCATTGTAGCTCACAATCAAATAGACCGATTCAAAGCTAGTTTAATCCGGATGGTTCTAAGCTAGGTTTGATTAAAAACGGTTGGGCCCTTTAAAATATATCAGCTCTGAAATTCTGGGGTCCTAGTGAAAAAGGGTCCAAGTCGCCTTAACTCGTACATACATACACATACATAAACTAAAAACTATAAACTCACGCCTTTATTCCCAGAGTGGGGTAGGCAGAGCTACAGAATTACCAACAACTCTAAAAACTTGTTGATAATTCCGTAACCACATTTTGCACAATTAGGTTAACTCGTAATGAAAAGGGTATATTATTATAAGTATTATACAGGGTTATTGGTAAGTCGACCTTTTCCCCTCTAGGAGTTATTTTGGTCCCATATACCCGTATGAAAAAGTGAACCATTTCTGAGATAATTTAAATTATTTTTTTTGCTAAAAAAGTCAAGAACGCATCTTAAATGTGTAAATGTTTTCCAAAAAAATATATCTTTAAATCAATTTATTCATAGCTTTTGAACAAGGTAAAATTGCTGTTCTTATGCAATATTAAAAGTAGAATGATCTGTACACGTTTAAGAATGCGAGACTTCAAAAATTAAAAAAAAACATGTTTTTTTATCAGTGTATAAATCAAACATAAATGACAAAAACCGAAAAAAAAAACAACTTTTGCGTAGGGTAGGTATTATGGGACCAGAATGATTGCAAATGATCTCCCCCATAACCCCTAGAGGGGAATAGGTCGACTTACCAATAACCCTGTAAACAATGCCTACATGGGCGGAGTATACTAGACTCATACCTACCCTTTTTCACTAGGACTCCAGAATTAGGGGTTACCATGATGGTTTTTTAAATCTATTTAATTATACCCGTTAGAATAGTGCCACTCCATGTCTTCCCGTGGATGTCGTAAGAGGCGACTAAGGGAATAAAGGCTTGTAGTACTGTTAGGCGATGGGCTTGCAACCTGTCACTAATACGCTGGTAAACATCTTAGCCTATTTGTGCAAATTGTGGTTACTGAATTGTCAACAACTTTTTGAAGTTGTAATTCTGTAGCTCTGCCTACCCCACTCTGGGATTACAGGCGTGAAGGTATGTATGTATGTATGTAATTATAAAATTTGGTATGGAGATAGCTTGAAACCCGAAGAATAACATAACCTGCGAGAAACAAGATAATATTTGTCAGTTATTGTTGATTAATCGATTTCAATGACTTTTGTCTCGACCATTCACTGAGCGTTGACCGCTTGCTATCTCATATCATGGACGTAGGTATATAAACGCAAGAAATGGAAAACTACTTATCTTAGCGATAATTTAAACGTTTTCTTTATTTAGATTCCGTGGCATTCCGTGATACGTTACGGGATAAGCAGTTATGGTAGATCATATAAGTCACATTTAAACAGCATTTACCATTTGCAGACAATTGTACCTAGGAAAGTGAGAGATCACCACAGGAACGATTACTCGCAGCTGTTTCGGTATTGCGATGTGGTACCCGTGCAGAGCATAATTAAACTGTCCGTACTTAAAGAAGAATTTAACAACATTCAAAAATTACATGTAAAACGTCGCTGTAATAAGTTAAGAAACGTAACCAAAACGGGCAAGTTTGTGCTTCCTTCATATAAAAACGTGTATGGTATGAGAACATACCAGTACATCTTACCCAAAGTAATAAATGAACTCCCTAAAACCATGCAAGATCTATACCTCTCCAACCCCAAATCAATAAAACGTGTAGAAAGGTACTTTATATCATGTAATAACTTGGACTACATTCTTTGATTGTCATATTTGATTGTTATATATTAAGAAATAAACTTAGACCGGTTTTGTAAGGACCCGTTGGTAAACATGTCAACTCAGTTTTTAGTAACTTTATATATAATATAATTCTTGACACTTGGTCGAAATTTGATCTGGCGGTTCTTTATAAAACCTACCTTCAATAGTAGCATTACTCCGAACTCACTGACTACTCATAAGCCTCTGTGACTTTGTAGTCTTTTATTATTTAAAACTCTGCGATACGTATTTTAATCTGGATCTTTAATAAATAAAAAAAATAAAAAAAGATGAATATAAATCAAAAGTGGGCCTGGAGTAATTTTGCCCCTTTTCTTTGGAGACGGGATACCGGCTGTATGCAAGCATACCCTCTGCTCTGTAGGTATTTTTGCTTTACAAAGGGCATAGATTTTTTTGATGAATATTGTTAAGGAATGGGGTCCTAATAAAAATATAAGTTTTTGACCTTGGTTTCCGAAAAGAGAGCGCATCATGGGCGTCCCTCTCTGATTTCCAGCGAAAACGATCTTTTGCCTCCCAGACGGCCTGCATCTACTGACTTCCAACCACACTAATGCGGCCTGCATTCACCATCTTCCTATCACCTTTATTACATCTTCAGTTCATCATGCAGGTAGGCATCCCATGTCCCATGTCCATGTCTCCACTCAAGAACCTTTCAGCCCCAACAGCCGTCGGTTCTTCGAGCTATGTCTCTGCCCATTGCCACTTCAGCCTATTGCTCAACATTGAGTTATGTCAGTTACCTTAGCTCTTCTGCGGACTTCCTACTTTCTGATTCTATCACGCGGAGAAACGCTGAGCATTACCCTTTCTGAGCTTTCTTAGGAGGTATAGACCACGTCTCATCCATATATCATCGCTGGTAACAGACACTGGTCATTTTCGTCTTAAGCCACTGACCCAACCGATATAGAGCTGGCCGTAACATCGTCTTGTGCATGTCCATCTTAAGGCGAAAACTGTTGTGAAACTCCGTCAAGGTCACTGAGCATTTGTCCTAGCTCGTCCAGGGATTCAGCCATGATATCATTGGCAAACCGAAGGTGAGTGATGTACTCGCCCTTCGTGTCCTTGCCGTTCCAGGAGCTTGAAAGCATCCTCCAGAGGAGCAGTAGTAAACAGTTCTGGAGATATGTGAGATTGTCCCCTGATATTTATTTATTTTTTATTTTATATAACGTATCCCTGTCCTAACTGTACTTGTGGGAGGACCTTGTGCAGGGTCCGTCCGGGTTGGTACCACCATCTTATCCATTAACCTACCGCCAAGCAGCAGTGTTTGCATTGTTGTGTTCCGGTTTTGGGGATAAGACAGCCGGTGAAATGACTAGCATAGAGGCATTCCATCTTAGTCCTCAAGGTTGGCAGTGCATTTGCAGTCTTGTGAATGCGAATGTCTATGGGTCACAGTTTCCACTTACCATCAGGTGGCCTGTGAGCTCGTTTGCCTTCCTACCTATGATATAAAAAAAAAATCCTCTCTGCAAAGGGATTGCCTTCGTATATTGGTCTTGCACTTGGACCAATATTGTGACTTTATTGTATAAACAGTTAAACACTTCGATGTACTGGTAATCGATAAGGTACAGCTGAAGGGACTGTAAGACCGCCAAGTTTCAATCAAATTGAAGGCTTTCTCATACAAACGCCAAATTTAGTGATCCCACTTACGAGCATGTGGCCTGTATGCTCGTTTGTTTTCTTCTCGGCATTACAAATACATACATAAATACATTAAATCACGCCTGTTTCCCAGAGGGGTAGGCAGAGACCAGTTCTTTCCACTTGCTACGATCTTGACAAATTTCTTTCGCTTCTTCAACATTCATACATCGAGTCATGCACGTACGTCGGTTTCGGGTACCTACTTAGGAAGAAAATTCCTAAACTACCTAAAACTACTGACCTATAAATGTTCAAAGTTATTCCGTTTGTCTACAAACACTCTTATCTCCAATGATGACCTGTGGCTCAATATTCCTCGCTATAAACAACTGGAGTGTTTGACCTTCCAACCGGTTTCGTCTTGATAACAAGTCATAAAGATATTAACTGTTTACCAATAACCTCTATTATTTTTATGATGATGATCACGTTCCTAGGATGGCCCTAGATTGGAAGCTTACAAGTCCAATAAAACCTGGAAGAGGTTTTTTTTATGGAATAGTAACGCAAACGAGCACACAGGCCACCTGATGGTAAGTGGAAACTGTGACCCATAGACATTCGCATTCACAAGACCGCAATCCTAAGACTGCTAATGCGTTGCCAACCCTGACGACTAAGATGGAATGCCTCTAAGCTAGTCATCTACCCTGCACAAGGTCCTCCCACAAGTAAAGGTTGGTGATGGGATCGCAAAAACTGGGAGTGAAATTGAAGGAGTTAGGTGACCTGGCCACAAATATTGCCTCTTCCTTTGAACTTAGGATCGCTAGGGCAGCGCTGAGAGGGTACCAGTTCCTTTTAAAAGCCACAGGTAGAACACACACATGTCCTTTCCCCTTCTCCTCGGCTGAACGGGAGCCAGAAAGTACTAGCCGCTAAATCACCACCCTAAAAGAATATTCCCTGAAAAGTAGCAGCATGGCAGAGCTTTGCTGATGTGTACGGGCGACGGTGACTGCTACCATCAGCTACGAATAGGTTCACCAAGGTTCAGTTGAACTCCAGCGCTGTAGCTCCGGCCGGACATGCTGAGCAGTCCTATTTGACTTCACATTACAGTGGAACGTTACTAATTTAATATGACCTTGCATTTTATGTACTATGTCTGCTGTGCTGTGCTATGCTTAGGGTCTCCCCAGACCTATCGACGCCGAATCGGCTTGAGCCGGTAAGAAAAAGTTTTATGTTCATGCAATAAGAGCGAAAATGACGTCGTTCCGTTCGAAACGCCGAATCGAGCCGAGCCGAGCGACGTCGTTTTCGCTCTTATTGCATGGACATAAAACTTTGTGGAACCGACCTCAGAGAGAGAGAGGAGTTATGAGTTTGGGTTTGAGTTTGAGTTGGGTCTGCTCGTATGCCTTTAATGATGATCCTCGCATCTTACCTGACTTCCTCTAGATTTCCAGACAGTATCTTCATGAAGCAGTGCGAGTCAGCATGGTCGTGGATGGGGGACGCGTGCTCAGCTCCCCAGCAGAGGATCATGATGTTGAAGGCTCCGTTGCCAGCATCCACCAGGTTCCGGGTATAGCTGGAAAAGGGGTGAAGAGATTTTCAATTTACAGTTGAAATTGAATAAGACAAACAGCATCACAAATGGTCAATTAACTGTGTTGCTGATGGTACAGTACATACTTAACGTGGTACAGCAACGTACCTGCATGATACTACAACATAATCAAAAATCGTAAAACTCGGACTAGATTTAAGGGTGTAGAGAAAAGTTTTCGCATTTTGTATGGTTTAGCTTCACAATTCCCAATCCTCTTAAGATTGGAAACTTAGTATCATGTTGTCTGTGTGCTCGTTTGTCTCAATGACATTAAAAAAATATACTAATAACGATTGACATTCAAAAAAATATTTTCGGCTCCAAAAATCCATAAAATAAACGGTAACTCAAGTGGCATAAAGTACATAATCGAATTAAGCCATTTAATCTTCAAAGGCCTCCAGAGATAACGTAGATAAGCACTTTGCGTACCTATCTTATCTGTGCAAAAACGTCCGGCAACATTCAATACTGTTTTGACAAAAATAATCTTAGACATGATTAGATATTAGTTAAGTTATGTACACTATATAACCACGGGTGAGCTCAAACTTAGCTTATCTGTGCTCACGCCCTTTTCATTATCGCAACGATCGCAACCTATGCATGTAATCAAAATGGAAAATGTATAAATGTAACAAAATAAATAAATTTGATTTTTACTAGGTACAGTCACGGACGTTAATTGATATGCCACTTGCCACTGTTCGTATTTTAGCCGTGTAATACAAATCGGGTTCAGTAGTTTTTACACGTATATCGAGATAAGGAAATTCGCACGTCTTCGTATAATAGAAGAACCAAATGACATGCAACATTAACGATTGGCTAACCTGCGACCCAGGTCTACCAATCAGACCACAGAGTGACTTCACCCAAAGTCAAATTGCATGTCTAGTTGCTATGGTTATACAATTAAACAACAGCTACTATTGGTGATACAACGCCCAATCAGCTATTCTACTGAACACAATCGTTTTTGTCGTTTAATAGGGTTGCTATGGCCGCGTTTAAACAACGGCTACTATTGGTGATAATATAGAATAAAAAAATTACATCCATTATAATGTGATAACTGTTGCAAATATCTGAATATAAATAACACGTCAAACCCCGCCATCTTGAAAAGAATTGATTAGTCAGCGTGTCGAACTAATCAATCTATTTATCCGTCATCTTATTATTTAGTTCCCGCGGTGTCATGTATTCGTGATTAATCGTGTAATCTCGTAAATGGTCGTGGATTCCATAATACTGCAAATTTAAATAACTTCACAATGCCATAGTAATTAAAATCCGTGACTGTACCTACGTTTTTGAGAGGCCGTATATGACACAAAAAATAAGTGTGCGTCTCGGGAAGCCCGACAGAAGTGAAAACGGTGATAGTTTTAGGTTATTTACTCACTGTCAACGTTATATGTCTATCACACACTAAACACTGAGTAGAGAGAGAGGGAAGCGTCTGTCCGAAATACGGCTGGCGCTGTGGGTTAGAGTGAGAGAGGAGGAGCCTGCCTACCGCTGTCGTATGCGTGATAGAAAGGGAAGCCAGAGAGACCTGACGCCGTAACGCGTTACGTAACGAAGCGGTTTACCCTCCCATAAGAAGTTATCACTTCAATACATGTCATACATACATACATACGTTAAATCACGCCTGTTTCCCAGAGGGGTAGGCACTAGGCATAGGCCACTTCTTTCCACTTGCTACGATCTTGTCAATTTTCTTTCGATTCGGCCCTTTTCCAGTATTTCTCCGATTTGATTCGAAAAAGTATGCCTGGGGCGGCCCCTTTCGACCTTTCCACTCACTTTCGATCTGTATATCTGTTTCGTCAATCTTCTTTTATCCATCCTTTAAATAAATAAATAAATATCGGGGGACATGCATAGGTACATACCGTCACGCCTTCATCCCAAGTAGGGTAGGCA
This sequence comes from Acleris emargana, assembly GCA_927399475.2. Taxonomy (NCBI): domain Eukaryota; kingdom Metazoa; phylum Arthropoda; class Insecta; order Lepidoptera; family Tortricidae; genus Acleris; species Acleris emargana. Next base: position 2,174,960 of record OV656863.1, on the reverse strand, counting down.
GAGCTACAGAATTACCAACAACTCAACTTGTTGTTAATTCTGTAACAGCATTTTGTACAAACATACTAAGATGTTTACCAGTGTACTATTAGTGACAGGTTGCAAGCCCATCGCCTAACACTACTACAAGCCTTTATTTCCTTAGTCGCCTCTTACAACTTCCACGGGAAGAAATGGAGTGGCACTATTCTAAGCCGGCAACTACACGGCCGTAATATCGGGGGACAATTGCACACAAATTGACCTAGCCCCAAATTGGGTACTAGACAACGATACATATAGGTAGTACTTATACAAATAGATAAATAAATAAATACACTTGATTCTTATTTTACAGAAGATATATTATTCATATACCCGTGTGGTTGCCGGGTTAGAATAGTACCACTCTATGTCTTCCCGTGGATGTCGTAAGAGGCGACTAAGGGAATAAAGGCTTGCAGTACTGTTAGTCGATGGGCTTGCCACCTGTCACTAATACACTGGGAAACATCTTAGCCTACTTGTGCAAACTGTGGTTTTTTTTTTTTTTTTTTTTTTTTTATGGTATAGGAGGCAAACGAGCAGACGGATCGCCTGATGGAAAGCGATTACCGTCACCCATAGACACCTGCAGCACCAGAGGAGTCACAGGTGCGTTGCCGGCCTTTCAAATGAGAGTACGCTCTTTTCTTGAAGGTTTGAAGGTCGTAACGGTCCGGAAATACCGCAGGCGACAGACCATTCCACATTCAGTTACAGAATTATCAAGAAGTTTTAAGACTTGTTGGTAATTCTTTAGCTCTGCCTACCCCATTCTGGGAATGAAGGCGTGAGTTTATGTATGTATGTATATTATTCATTTGTTTTGCAACAATCAATTTAGGACTTTTTGAAATTTGAATTAAGAGTGAAGTGTCCATTACTGGTACCTGTCAGCTAAAAGTGTCCATCATTGGTGCCGTCACCCTACTTGTTATTATCATTGGCATTCTGAATAAGACCCGACTGTATAAAGAAGTTCATGACTTGACAGAAGTTTACGAAGCACTACTTCGGGTGGTAGGACCTCGTGCAGGGTCCGTCCGGATCGCTACCACCATCTTATCCATTAACCTACCGCCAAACAGCAGTGTTCGCATTGTTGTGTTCGTGTTTGGGGATAAGACAGCCGGTGAAATGACAAGCATAGAGGCATTCCATCTTAGTCCTCAGGGTTGGCAACGCATTTGCAGTCTTAGGATTGCATTGCAGTCTTGTGAATGCGAATGTCTATGGGTCACAGTTTCCACTTACCATCAGGTGGCTTGTGTGCTCGTTTGTCATCTCTATGCCATAAAAAAAAGCATCCCGCGTACCATTTCGCATTTGATTTAATTCTCATTTATTTTGAAGTCGGTTGAATCGACTTTGATGTCGGCATTGTGTTGGATGATTTTATCTATACAAGGTCTTTCATTAATTTAAATTGGCATTACTTGTTAGTAATTTTATTGATCTATCATGCCTACGACCAATATATTTGCCAGATACAGACTAAGCTCACTTCCGATCCTCGTGCTTTTTGGCAGCATATTACAAACCTTAAAACCAAGGGTGGTTTTGAGACACGAGTTACCTATGAGGGAAGCGAGTACGAAGGCTGCGCCGCAGCTCAGGCTTTTGCCGATTTCTTTTCTTCTGTTTTTTTGCCAAACGAGCCTCATCTGGATTTCAGAAGTGTTGTTCACGAAGATCGGACGCATGATGCCAACTATGTCCATATTGACCACATTTCTCGACTTGATGTTGAAGCTTCCATACGTCTCTTAAAACCTAGAAGCTCCCCCGGTCCTGACAACATTCCGGCATTTATTCTGAAGGGTTGTAAAGAGTGGCTTATCCCTCCCTTGCATCATATTTTTAATTTAGCTGTGCGCACGGGCGAATACCCGAATCAATGGAAAATTACGCGAGTGCGACCAATCCCCAAGATTAACAATTCGTCCCGGGTCGAGGACTATAGACCTATAGCCATTCTTTCATCCATTCCTAAGCTGTTTGAGTCCATCATGAATAGACTCGTTGCTTTTCAAATACAGCCGTTCCTCTGTGATTCCCAGCATGGCTTTAGGCCTAAGCGCTCAGTGGAAACGAACCTCCTTACTCTGGTGGATTCAATCTCGGATCATTTGGATGCTGGAATACAGGTTGACGTGTTATACTTCGACTTTAAAAAAGCATTTGATCGCGTAGATAATGACGTGCTGTTGAGCAAGTTGTGTAATATCGGATTTTCCCCTAAACTACTCCAGTTTTTCGCCAGTTATCTGCGCGGCCGGCAACAATATGTGCAACACGGACACTTTGTCTCGAGGGCGTATCCGACTCGCTCGGGTGTCAGCCAGGGTTCCGTACTGGGTCCACTCCTTTTTGGCATATTAACCAATGACCTGACTTCAGTTCTTCAGTCGGCCAAGTGCTTACTCTATGCCGATGACTTGAAGCTGATTTATGGGGTACAGGGGATCTCTGATTGTGCTTCACTTCAGAACGACATTGACAGTATATACCAGTGGAGCTGCAATAATAGACTAGCTTTTAATGTGGAAAAATGTGCGGTCATAAGTTTTAGTAGAGCTCGCGATCCACTGCATCATAATTACTTTTTAGGTTCTAAATCGATAGTTCGCGTCAGCTCCATTCGGGATCTCGGTGTCATCCTAGACTCGCACCTAAACTTTCATGAGCACATGAACGCGTTGACTCTAAACAGCCACAAAAGGTTGGGTTTCGTTTTAAGAAACGCTAGGGATTTTCGTGACTCCAAAGCCATAAAGCTTCTGTACACGGCTCTGGTCCGAAGTAAACTTGAAGCGGCCTCTGCTATTTGGAACCCCTACGAGGCAACTTATGTGTTGCTCCTCGAGAGAGTTCAAAAAGTATTCTTACGATTTTTGTATACCAAAATGTTTGGTTACTACCCTTTTCTGTACCCTACTAAGTTTCTCCTGGGGACTTTGGGCTTCAACTCCCTGGAGGTCAGGCGTAACTTCCGCCTTCTCATTCTGACCACCGAAATCTTGCGGGGGGAGCCTGGGTGTGCTGAATTGGCAGCACAAATCCTGCGCCTATCGGTTCCTTCACGGACTAAAATCGATTTTCGCCCTCGTGTTCGCTATTTGCTGGCGGTTCCGACGTCTCGTACTGTGTTTCGCAGGAATTCTCCTTTGGTCCGTGCCTTGCACCTATTAAACGGGCTTCTCGCATATGCCCCTGAGCGGGATGTATTTGCTAGCGGATGGGCTGCACTGCGTGATGAATGTTTGAGGTACTGCGAGAGTATGGATGTGCGTGTGTCGTCAATTATTTAATGTGAAATTTATATTGTATTTTTATTGTTTTTTTTATTGTAATTTTCTGTACTTGTAAGTATCTACAATTTCACAGTGCCTTGGTTTTCTAACTGTTATACTGTGCAATTAGTTTTGAATAATAAATAAAAAAAAAAAAATAACGATTATATTTGGCTAAACTGCGAATAATCGTGCTATCGCATCACATGAAGGATGTATTATTCTACGACTGATAAATGAGCATTTCTAAAAAAGTTTGTACATTTCATTTACGACTTCGATTTGCAAAAAAAATTGCAGGTTGGTAGGGTGAATGAAGCTGAGCCTAAATAACATAGTCTCCCAAAATGTCCTCATACATTTGTATGAAATTTTCCTTTTTTGTTACTAACTTTCTTTGGTTCATGGTAACAAAAAAGGAAAGTTTCATACAAATGTATGAGGACATTTTGGGAGACTATGTTATTTAGGCTCAGCTTCATTCACTCTACCAACCTGCAATTTTTTTTGCAAATTGAAGTCGTGAATGAAATGTACAAACTTTTTTAGAAATGCTCAAATAATATTTTGGTTGTTTTTTAGATAACGTAGAAAAGTCAGGTGATACTTCTCCGTCTCTTTTTTACTTGTCAGTTTTGTATTACAGACAACCCGACCAAATCACATATCACCTTTAGCAGACAAAGCTTCTGTTATTCAGTGCCCATCTTATTAAGTCGGTTTATCATGAGATATTATTACCAGTGAAAGGTTATGTTTTCGGTCTTCCAGTAACCTTCGGAGAAGAAAGATGGCCGATTGAATGAAGTCCGGCTTTTTGTTTGATTTATTCTATTTACTGATTAACTCTACTTGACACTGGCGAAATCAGTGCCAAATACCGCAGTGGACCACCATTAATCAAATATAATATGTCGAGGAAGAGGAAGATTATGTTTCATATTTTCGAGCACTGTGGCTTTTGTAGCCTTAAATACAATAATTCAGACCACAGAGGCATAAACAAAAGACAGCACACAATAAATTGGGACCAGATCTGGTGACAAACAAAATCGACCTTGAGAAATGTGTATACGCGGAGTGAGATCGAAAGTAATTATGCTGTCTTCTTTATTTATATGTCTTTCCGTATAAATGCTCCTCTTTTACTCGTATTATTTTTCCTTGAACCGTCGGGGTAATAAAATATCATTATATTTTTTTGCATAGGAAGGCACACAGTCCACCTGATGGTAAGTGGAAACTGTGACCCATTGACATTCGCATTCACAAGACTGCAAATGCGTTGCCAACCCTGAGGACTAAGATGGAATGCCTCTATGCTAGTCATTTCACCGGCTGTCTTATTCCCAAACCGGAACACAACAATGCGAACACTGCTGCTTGGCAGTAGGTTAATGGATAAGATGTTGGTACCAACCCGGACGGACCCTGCACAAGGTCCTCCCACAAGTATCTACGGGACTAATTGTGTAAATCTATGCAAAAAGCGTTGTCTACACCACAAATCGTCTCTTCCAGATTTAAGCTCCATAAGAACACTTACCGGTACCGGTCGAACTTAGCGAACCTCCTCCAGTCTTTAGGGTCGCTCTTGTACCCCAGCATGAGCTTCTGGACGCACTGCACGTTGACGTGGTCGTTGGAGAAGATGGCGTGGAGCTCCTCAACCAGCTTGTCCAGGCCCGTGATCTCACTAAAAAGGAAACGTTGTCATGTTCAGTCCAAGAATTCGAAAAGAAAAGAAAATAAATTTTGTATGGAAAGAGAACATTCTCAATGCTCTCAAATGTTTCCGATAATATTCTTAGTAATTTCTTAAGAAGATTTCTTAACTTCTGAGAATGTTCTGAAACTTGTGCATTGCTACTCTGGTATCACTGTAGATAAGGACATAAAGAAGAATACTAGAGATCGATTTGTAAGGTGGTCCCAGATGTTTATATTTAGGTATCTTACTGGTCGATCTTGATTGGTCGTTCGATGGGCGACACCTCCATGTCAGTGATGTCGGTGCACTCCGACACTCGTCGTTTGCAGTTTGCATTTTCTACGTCCATGGCTTATGAATGATCTGAAACAAATACATACTTAATAAAAAACTTTTTTTATGTGAAAAAGGAGGTAGATGACCAAGCGAGTCACCTGATCTGTCACATTTTCTCGCTTGTCGCTCAGTGCGTCTCTGTCGTTACAGACTAGATAGAAAGAGACATTCGAGCAACTGAAAAGTCGCCGACAACTTGTGCTAGCCCTGCTGGTAAGTGATCATCGCGGACCAGGATTGCTGAACGTATCCGTAGGAGATTTTTTGCTGTTTTTTTATGAGATTTTTTGTTGTGAAATTTTTATAAACAGACAAAGTTACTTTAGAAAATTTTATCACATTAGTACAATCATATTACATTTAAAGTACGGATGAATAAAAAAACATCAAGACGTTGAAAAGGTTAAATCGTACATACATACATTAAATCACGCCTGTTTCCCAGAGGCGTAGGCAGAGACCACTTCTTTCCACTTGCTACGATCTTGACAAATCAAAGGTTAAATCAAGCGGCTAATATCAGTAAATGTTTTGATAATAATAGCGGTTTAAATGATTTTTATCGGTATCGTAAAATACGTGCCAAAATTGATAAAAAGAAGAAAAACAATAAGAATATTATTGAATAAAGATAACGGCTGTTGCTAACACGTTGCTATTTTAACAAGAGATAAAACAAGCTGGGTTGTAAAGTTGCTAAAACATCACGTGATTAATATATACAATACATACATACAGATGTAGTGACTAAGATTGAAAAGGGCATGCTTCGATGGTTCGGTCATTTGGAAAGTATGGATGAAAGAAGATTGACGAAAGAGATATACAGATCGAAAGTGAGTGGAAGGGTCGGAAGGGGCCACCCTAGGCGGACTTTTTCGAATCAAATCGGAGAAATACTGGAAAAGGGCCGAATTTTTTATAATTTTCGAAATTTAAGTACCCGAAACCGACGTGCGTGCATGACTCGATGTATGAATGTTGAAGAAGCGAAAGAAATTTGTCAAGATCGTAGCAAGTGGAAAGAAGTGGTCTCTGCTTACCCCTCTGGGAAACAGGCGTTATTTAATGTATGTATGTACGTACATACAATCACGAGACCACTTCCTTCCACTTTCTACGATCCAGACAAACCTGGCCCTTTCTTAATGCGCCCCCGATCTGATCGTGGAACGTCATTAATCACGTAATCTGACTCATAATGTCATTGTGACACGGTTCTATGGTGGGTCAGTAGGTACAGTACATTCGTTGAAAGGTTGTTCGATAAAAAAGTAAGTACCCGCATCATAGATTTAATCGGTTGAAAAGTCATTTAAAGTCAAGCCAGTACGTCACCCTAAATGCTAAAATTTATATTTGTACACTAAAATGATAAAAGGATGTCACATAATAAATTAAATTAAACTTTAGATTAGCAAGGAAACTCAAGTTTAAGACTCTCCAAATAAGAGTTACAATTCTTCGAATATATGTTGGCTTATTTAATGAATGTGCGTAACTCAGTATCTGTTTTTTAACCTTTCGCCTTGTCGAGATAATAATAACAATATTATGTGCTTGTCTGTCTTAATCTCTTAAATGCGGTGCTATCCGGTGAACTCGTCAGGCCTGCCTTCTAACCCATAATTCTACATAGGTTGACGACGCGCTGGCCTAGTTGGTAGTGACCCTGCCTACGAAGCTAGCGGTCCTGGGTTCAAATCCCGGTAAGGGCAGATATTTGTGTGATGAGCGCGACTATTTGTTCCTGAGTCATGGATATTTACTATGTATTTAAGTATATATTTCTCTATATAAGTATTTATATTGTTGTCTAGTACCCATAGTACAAGCCTAGAGCTTAGTTTGGGACTAGGTCAATTGGTGTGACATTGTCCCCTGATATTTGAATTCGAAAGCTGCAATGTTCAACTTACAAGCTGTGTTTTTTTTATTTTTTGTCCATTGTTTTAAAAAAAAATCCATACAAAATGAGCAAAACTATGCAATTTTTTTAAAAACCACACGCACGGTGAAAACAAAACAATTGATTTAAAAAAAAACAAAGTGTTAGTTAGTTGAACATTGCAACTTTCGAATGATACTAAATTCAAAAATTACAAGTTAAAAATTATTATATACCTACTTAATCCTTTTCCGAACATAGTTATTTTGTATGCAGAACATATAGCGTGGCCCCTATTTTGTTTTGATTAGTATATATTGTAATATTACATTGGTTAATAAAAAAACTCAACTAAACCAAGGGAAATAAGGATAGTCAATAGATTACCAGTTTCACAAACCGATCTCTCTTCGCATAACAACGGAATAACTTGCCTTACGCAATATTCCTAGGAAATTCACTGTTGCGGCACACCGTACTGATAAGCCTCTTCAATATACGTTCTTGTTCGAGAAACAATTTCTAACGTATACTGGTGTCATGTTTACTTGTGGGAGGACCTTGTGCAGGGTCCGTCCGGGTTGGTACCACCATCTTATCCATTAACCTACCGCCAAGCAGCATTTGCATTGTTGTGTTTCTGTTTGGGGATAAGACAGCCGGTGAAATGACTAGCATAGCGGCATTCCATCTTAGTCCTCAGGGTTGGCAGTGCTGCAGTCTTGTGAATGCGAATGTCTATGGATCACAGTTTCCACTTACCATCAGGTGGCCTGTGTGCTCGTTTGCCTACCTATGCCATAAAAAAATAAAAAAATGGCGGCGTTTGTAAATTTTTGGGATAAATGTGTTGCCAGGCAGCAAATGGCACGGATATGACTGAGGTGGATCATTTGGGAGCACGTTTTAACCAAAGGAGGAGGTTCTCTATTCGTTTTTTTTTTATGTTTGTTACCTTACATCTCCGACGTTTATGAACCGAATCGAAGACTTTCTTTTACTTTTGAATGCTTATACTTTTGGAGGTGTCCCATTTCTATCAAAATGAAGACAATGCTAGGTTAGGTTACGTTTGATTAAAAAAAAAGAATCCGTAAGAAAAGTAAAACGAAAGCTTCGTTTTGAACAGTGCTCAATTGTACACAATTTCAATCTTAGTTTATTAGTTAACGATCAGCGTATTTGTCTGTTGTATCTTCTAAACGGAGGGACAGATTTGGATGGAGTTTTTTTTATTCAAAAGGAGGTTATCTTGCGGTGGTTCTTAGCTAAGGCACTTGTCCCACCAAGAGCGAGTAAGCGATTAGCTATCGGCGATTTTCTCGCCCAAGAAACGAACAAAATATAAGGATCCTGTGTTAGTAAAAGAGACACGTATACTAATCGTTCATCGCTGGCTGTTCACACTGCCGGCGAGAACACTCGCTATACTAGTTTGTCGCCGCGACTAGAGCGATAAGATAAAACTAGCTCAGCGATACTCGCTCGGCGATACTCACTTGGTAGTTAGAACTCAAGCTGCGATACCAAAGCGGTGATTTTACGACGTGGATTTCAGTGCAGATATTTGCTAAAAATTTGAGCAAAGCATTTGAGCTGTCATTGTTGTCTAGTTCAGACGACGATGATAATGAATTGTAATTGCACTCGAACACTCGCCTATAGCCGAGCGACATAACTATTGGAGCTAACACTCGCTTCTCGTCGCTCGCCCACTCGTTTCTAGTTTATGGTTCTTTTCGTTTATCGCTCATCGTCGGCGGTGGGACAAGTGCCTAAGTTTCACGAAAACAGATTGAGCCGTTGGAGACATATCACCTCTGAAATAAGTGGTCACCATTCTATCTCGGGGTTTTTTTACATACATTAAATCACGCCTGTTTCCCAGAGGGATAGGCAGAGACCACTTCTTTCCACTTGCTACGATCTTGACAAATTTCTTTCGCTTCTTCCACATTCATACATCGAGTCATGCACGCACGTCGGTTTCGGGTACTTAAGATTCGGCCCTTTTCCAGTATTTCTCCGATTTGATTCGAAAAAGTACGCCTAGGGCGGCCCCTTCCGACCCTTCCACTCACTTTCGATCTGTATATATATCTCCTTCGTCAATCTTCTTTCATCCATCCTTTCCAAATGACCGAACCATCGAAGCATGCCCTATCTATCTGAAAGTTACTTATGTACATTCAAGGACTTTAATTGTTGTGCCACTATGGAACCCTGTCATAATGACGGCGTCAAGTGACAAGATAGAAATGAGATGGGATTTAATCGTAGGTTTTATACGACAAGGTTCTATAGTGGTATATCAATTAAAGTCCGTGACTGTACTATCAGCCCAATAGAACCCTGACCCACCATAGAACCGTGTCGCAGTGACATTATAAAACAATTTGTTTGACACTTAACGTACTTTATTGGTACTGCAGAAGTAAACAAGCTGTATTCATCTCAAGTACTTATTTGCCATTGGAAAACACTTAGGTAGGCAGTATAATAAGGCCCTATAAGGATCTCTTTCCTTAAGTAATAAGCAGGGATCGGAAATTCGGATCGATATTTACCTAAAGTTGGCAAAATCCCGGAAAAGGATAGGCAAACATGGCGTCGGCTTCTTAAAAATATTATTTTAATAATATAAGTTTCGCGATTCTGGGATTCTACAAAAGCTTAATATATTAATTACTTTGCATGTAGGATAAAACATTCATTTTTGCTCCTATAAATTCGCTAGGTTAATGAGTTACAGGTAAATTAAAAAACATTTGGTAAATCTATACATGAAAAATAACTTCAAACAGTTAATATAAATAATTGAGTATGAATTAATGCCGGTGCAATTTATTTATTTTGAAATCCCAGAAATTTAACTAATGAATTCTATGATTCAGTCCGCCTCCATACAACTGAACAACAAAGCCGGTGCGAAAGTATAGGTAAATATCGATCCGAATTTCCGATCCCTGGTAATAAGTACACAAGGACATACTACGAGTAGGTAATTATTGATATATATTTAAAAAACATTATACATATAGGTATGGAAAGGAATTTTCTCAAACATGCTCGGAAAAAACGGTTTTCCGATTGAAACACAAGGACGGAAAGAGCCTCATTTTACTCCTAGGAGTAAAAAAACCATATGAAAACACTTTCCGTCCATGTCCATATTTTCTTAAAAATGCTGTCAATTTGCATACAAAATCAAAAGGACTAAGACAAAAATTCCAAACAGCCAAGGTAACTGCTCGCTTTTTTAGCACAGTGCGTGTGTTTCTTTTTGAATTTGCATTCCAATGTCTATGGTTAGTATTTAAAAACAATTGACAGTCGGTAACATTCGTTCATTCTGCATAATACAATTGTGAAACCGAATATTAAAGTATTTGTTGTGTGAAATACTTACTATAAAAAATGAGCTCAAGCGACGAAAGCGACGAAATAGGTACCACACCGCCTATATTAAAATCTGAAGCTGCCTCGGTTAGGCAAAACCTGCTTCCCGCTAAATCTAAGGAAATTAAATTACTTGCTTTTTAGAAATGTATTTGTTTTATTTCCTCATTATGTTTGAGAAAAGCATTATGTATGCCTCGGCGGAAACGAGGATTTCCTGACTCGTATTTTAGCAGGCCTCGCTGTTGCTCGGCCTGCTAACAACCTCGTCAGGAAAACCCTTACTTTCCGCGCCTAGGCAACAATGTACTATACCAATGCTTCCGTAGGAGTAATACCTAGGAATGCAAACCGGACACGCTGGCCGGTTTGGTAAATCGGCCATATTTAGGATCGGTAAATAACCGGCATGTAATTAAATTACATATCGTAACTAACAAATTTATGATAGAGCAAAATAAACCTTATTCTCTTATTAAAAAGGTGCATTTTGCTCCTTATTTAAAATGTTACTTACGCGGTCTTGCAGTTTCACCGACGATATGCAAGAAAATAAAAAAATGATTACAAAATGAGTCAATACGGGTTCTTATCGCTAAAAAGAGATCTATTCCAGACAACCTTAAAAGGGAGAGATGGTTAAAATATACAATAGAAATAGGCAGGTGGTGCAAACTGGATTATTTTAAACTATTTAAAAATACATGTAAATATCCTCTAAATAAATACATTATATACATAAATACAAAATTAAAGGTGAGAAAAACAACTAAGGAAGTGACAAAAGGTGATTAAGCCTGTCTATGTTCCAATGGATGAGAGTTCCACAACCTAACAGCTAGAGGCCCTCACCAAGATGTACAAAGCTAAGTAGCGTTTCTACTCGTTTCGTTTTTAAACCAATCGCGTCACTGGTACCTACACCACGTGACGTACATCACGTGACAAGGGCCTCTGAAATGTAAAGGAGTTATTAAGGAATTGACAACAATTCATTTTGTGCTAAGGTAGTAAAATAAAATACCGTTTCTAGATTTTACACTGCTGATTACAGTAAAAATATCTTTGGATTTTTTTATGCAGTAGTTTTTTTATATTTAGGAAAAACAGTACCTAAAAAAAGTTGGATTGTGAATGTTAGGAATACACTTATAGTGCCCTTAGTCCATTTATTACCAAAGGAATTCAAAAAAGTATACAACTGTCATGTTCATTGTTTATCTGTCTGACGGATTACTTGATTCTGACGACATGCTTTCAATTCTACGCAAAATAGTTTATTTATTTTAATGGCGTCTACAAATTACGTAATTAATTAAATTACGCAAAATAGCAAATTTGTGAACGAACGGCAGCGAATGATTGACATAACATGACAGTCAGTTTTGTTTACTGTTTAAAGTTACTTATTTAAATTTTATATCAGGCTAAGATCACGACATCAGTATTCCTAACTTTGTATATACGGTCTTTTTAATGACTATTTCTTTAATAAATTATTAACGACGAGTTTAAGTTAAATAAAGAAAAACCAAGAAATACGGGTAGTCTAATTTTTAACCAGCTATTATAAACGCGAAAAAACAATAATGTTTTTATTTTTGAAATGTTGTCAATTAAAGTAAGTAATTGGATATTTTTTTTTACTATTTAAAATTTATGAATTGTTATATGAAAAGTTTTATTAAGGCTCTGTCATCCCGGCTCATAGACACCTCCGGAGATCCTAGAGCTGGTGCTTACCTCTCCCAAAGGATTGGGCTAGCTATCCAGAGAGGTAATGCAGCCAGTGTCATAGGGACCATGCCGCGAGCGGACCTGCTACAGGGGTGTTCTTTTTATAGTGGTGATTATTATTTACATCTTTAATATTTGATTAGCTTAGTTTTATTTTAATTTAAATAAGTTTAGTTTTAACTTTTAATTGTTAATTATATTTACAATTTTATCTTTATCTTATTTTGTAAAATAACCTTAAATAAAGACAATTTTGGAATCGGTTTTCTGATTTTAGTATTTTACTTGCGCGGCTCTATTCTGCGCGGGAAAACCTTATTATTTACATTGGTCATTGACAGTGGACATTGGACAGTGGCAGTTGACAGTAGAGTAGTGTAAACCGAACTGACAGTAGCGAGTCAAGTTGCCTTGTCAGTGGATCCAAATATAATCTATTTTTATTTTTTACCTGACCGTCGATGGAGGAGGGATTTTTATTTACGATAACTTCTGCATATTACTAGGCATATCCATAGAAACTAAGTGGTAGATTAAATTTTTAAATATAGCCAAAAAAAGAAAAAAAACTGTTTACAACAAAGTAATTAAAGGTTGCATCTTTGGTAATTCTAAAAGGGCCTTTACAGTTAACTAATAGTCAGTGTCAATAATGTCAATGTTGGCGTGACATACACACACAAGTAAAGATAACACTAAATTCCTCCGACATTTCCGTGGGGGCCATTTGCAACGTTAAAAGATGGAGGTCGTGTAATTTGTTTTAGACTTTAATTTTTTGGTAATTAGGTGTTCAAAGTTCTTTTCTGATAGTGATTTGTACTTTTTATGCCTTTGTGTCGCACAGTGATTGAAGACTTGGACTTATTTCGTGTATCTGGCATCTTTCTTTTCGTTTCAAGTGGACTGGCAGTGGTGCAGAGGTTAAAACTATCTTGACCTCTGACCTACAAATCACCGTACAACGTTGCCCCCAATCTTCCTAGAGAAGATTGGATTGTTTTATTGCTATATTGATTTATACTTATATATACTTGACACTGGCGAAATCACTTAACGTGGAAACGCCATATCCCCGCGGTAGTAGCTGTTCAAGTCGCCGCGGGGGCAAAAGAAGAAGACATTTCCGTGACATCGTCACTTTAGATTTACGCGTATACAAACCTAACAATTGGAAACTTTTTACTCATAAGAATTACAAGAAAATTGTTGTTATCAATTAAGAGCCTTTTACACCAGTTCAACGTGATTAACTGATTAAATTAAAAAAAAATATATCTTTTAAACCGTTAGAGTTATCGTTTGTCTGTCTTTGGGAAATTAACTTTATTTGACCTAAATAACGTTCCCTTAAAGTTATCGTAAATAAAAAAAAAACACGGTGTGTGGCGATTCTTATAGCGATCGATTTATCTTAATCTTGTGAGTGTCACTAAAGATATGACAGTAATTAAAATTCAATATGGAGGCAACTAGACGCCATATTATAAAAAAGAAAAAAAAGTCGACGTAAGTACTATGCCGCGAGCGGACATGCTTGAGGGGGTGTTTTTTTATTGTGATGATTATTATTTACATTTTTCCCGCGTGGTTGCCGGGTTAGAATAGTGCCACTCCATGTCTTCCCGTGGATGTCGTAAGAGGCGACTAGGGGAATAAAGGCTTGTAGTGCTGTTAGGCGATGGGCTTGCAAGCCTGGGAATGAAAGCGTGAGTTTATGTATGTATGTATGTATTATTTACATCTTTAATACTTGAGTAGCTTAGTTTTATTTTAATTTACTTAAATAAGTTTATTTTTAAATTTTAATTGTTATCATTTCGTCCGTGATACTGCAAAACCGCGTAACTAACAAATTTATGATAGAGCAAAATAAACCTTAGAGTCTTAGTAAAAAGGTGCATTTTGCTCCATATTTAAAATTTTACTTACGCGATTTTGCAGTTTCACCGACGATTTATCATCAATAAATGTTGGTATAAACATTAAATAAAAATGTAACCCAGTACTATGACAAAAGGGGTATCAATGAAAAATCATGTTTACAAGGGCTAGCTGGATGAGATCCTTTAAAGGGATAAGTTCGCCTTTGTACATATTTTTATATTAATTGTATTGTTCTGTTTTTTCTTTTGTTCAATAAAGTGTTTACATACATACATACATACGTTTCTCTAATCATTTTTCATTTTGAACGATCATTTAGGATTAATAACGATTTAAAGTTGCCTAGCAACAACAGTCGGGCATTTTAAAGCTTGCTTATTGTTCACTCCACTGTCCTTGACCAATGTAAATCGAGCTTTTAGAAGTTGCTTCGGGACTTGTGTCTCTCTCGCTCTCATACGCTCTTATTAAGAGCGATTTTTTTTTATAGCATGGGAATGCAAACGAGCACAGCCACCTGATGGTAAGTGGAAACTGTGACCCATAGACATTCGCATTCACAAGACTGCAGCACTGCCAACCCTGAGGACTAAGATGGAATGCCTCTATGCTAGTCATTTCACCGGCTGTCTTATCCCCAAACCGGAACACAACGATGCGAACACTGCTGCTTGGCGGTAGGTTAATGGATAAGATGGTGGTACCAACCCGGACGGACCCTGCACAAGGTCCTCCCACAAGTAAAGTGAGTGACAGAGAAGTACAAACCCGAAATACCTTTTAAATGCTCACAGACTGTATAGGGTAAAGTCACCAGTACTCAGCCAGAGACCAGTAGTCGTCCTTATGTGAATGCAAAGAGTGGAAAATATATATTTCGTACTCTTCCCCCTCATACAAAGTATAGGCAGAGGCCGACTACAGGTCTCTTGCTGTCAACTGGTGACTTTACCCTACTTGTTATCGTATTGTCAACCTTATTATAGCTCTTATTTACTTGACAGTAATGGCCGTCGAATTGCCTGGTTTTTATCGCCTAAAATAATTATCTGGGGTCCTAATATGGCTGTGTTTATCGAGTGACAAAGTTTGGATAGGACATCCGTCACCTTCTGACACGTGACACGTACATAAGTAAGAGAGTGACTGATGCTTTATCCACATTTGACACGCGATATAGACGCATACATACTTGACTTTAACGTTGACTTATCTTAAGACAGGCGTCTCAAGGTCGTAATCAAAACGGGCCTTAGGATTGCAACTCTAGATTGTCATGTCTATGGGTATTGGATCCATAAAAAAGCAAAATACGTTTATTTTTATCACCTGAAATCTCTTATTTGTTTTATTTAAATTGACTCACGCAGGTAGCGAACCTGTGACCCTTGCCCATAGCAGGCAGACAAAGACTACCACGTGACGCATCTCATCTGAGATTTAGACGAAAAAAAATGTCTAATCTAGCAGGCAGATAAAATCTTATAATCTAGATATTATAGTTATTACACTATTTTTAAGATTGCTGTGCCCTAGCAGGGTTCATCTTGAACATAATAATATTTACTTACGACCTTTTATGTACAACATGATCGCAATAAATGTTTTGATTTGATTTGATTTGATTATCTGATGTGATTTATGAAAAATTGAAGATAGCAACTTTTAAAAAGGTGTTCCTAAAAAAGAACATGCTTATGAAAGAAGGCGAAAATGGACCATTCCCTAACCCTGATCTCCGGAAACTACTGAACCTAACAATTTTTTTTTACAAAATATAGAAAACCTATAAGAGTTCTATACACGGTACCCGTGAGCATTGCGAGAGATTTTAACCACGCATTCCTGAGGTCATAAGGAGTAATAAATGTTGGATGAACATAGGTCCAATTCAAACTCTTTAAGTTTTCGATTTTTCATACAAAATAAATCAACTATTTTCGCTTCTCTAGTGAAACAATGCTTTAGGACGAGCTGGCAACGCTTTTTCCTCCATTTCTTATGTATTATGGGGATTACCCTTGACATTGAATGAATGTTATTTTGTTTCCTTTTCTAACCAGTAATGTTAACTGGATTTGAATTTTACAGTCAAATTGTGTGGTGAAGTCTTGCAACGTCGCAATCATAAAGGTGTTTCAAACTGGAGATTTCATTACAACATTTTTACACAAAAATCGAAATATCTCTAAAACCGAGCCGAATTCAGCAGACGTTAATTAACATTTTTAACTTAAAATGTGGTCAGGAATATGCTGTTAAAATGTCTCGCAATGCTCACGGGCACCGTGTATAATAAAATAATAAAAAAAACGTATGTACGGAACCCTCTCCAAGCAAGCTAGTTTTCTTTTTCTTATTTACTTTGACATGGTCATTAAAAGTAGCAGAGATATTTGTATTTCAACACTTAACCGACTAAAAGGGAAATGTACACGTTTTTAGTTCAATGTAAGTTTCTATTCCACCTTGCTTTATTTAGCCCATCTTATCGTTATCTTATTCTAGTTCATATTCGCTTGATATTGTCGAAAAAGTTATTGCAGTTTTGGTTATTAACTTACTGGAAGAGATCACTTAAAGGGATAAGTCCGCCTTTGTTATTTTTTTACTTTGTAATTTTCTATCTGTGTAATAAAGACTTTACATACATACATACTTATTATGCACCACAAATTGCATCGCCTAATATCCTTCGTAACCCAAACTTAGCCACACGCATCGTAAAGGTGGGTTCACACTTGTGACGTTTCATCATAACATGATGGTTCCGTGAACGTGTCAGTACCAGTACCCTTACCATGAGATACAATTACCGCAGTCGCTAGCGAGTCGAATGCTCTGTCCCTCACAGACCTCCCAGTATTCTTATAGAGTGCAAGAGACAGGGGACCGATTTTTGACTTTCGAGCGCTCAAAAGTTTCACTCGAAAGTGTCAAAAAAAAATGAAATGGTATTTTTGACTTGCGAGCGATAGAAAATATGAACACGAGTGGTCCGTGGCATTCGTTTTGAGTTCTATCAATAGAAAGTATCAATTTTCCTGTTGGGTCACCCAACTTGGGTATGTATGCCGGGAAGAACACAGAGCATAAAAAAACCTAACACAATGCCATAGACATCCACAGACGAGAAAGCATTTTTTTTTCCTACATTTATAACCAGTCAAGAATGTGTACATAAAGCGTAAAAAAATCTTAATGGCACTGAAACATTAAATTGCTTGTTATGATTTCATCTTTTGTTAGCTTCACACATTTATTCGCAATTAAAATATGAATAAAAAAAACGGTAAAACATCGACTTTCAGCGTATAATGAAACAAGTTCCAACTTAACAATACTATTTAGTCAATTTATTTATTTAAACTTCTTTGCACAAAATACAATAAAGTACAAATGGCGGACTTAATGCCCAATGGCATTCTCTACCAGTCAACCAGTAGGCGTAACAGAAAAAGAAGATCAGTGCGAAAAAAAAAAGCATTGAAAAAAAAAAACTGTTTAAATAAAATATATACAAGATACGGGTATATAAGATATAAATATACGTAAATACATAATATAAATATAATAATACGAGTACATATAAAATATATAAATAAACAGATAAAGCGATGTGTATTAAATCGATTTACGATCCCTCAATTTCGAGTGAAAATCTCAAAAATACGGAATTTGGGATCATTCGAAAATAAATCGTGGAAGATTTTCGCATTCGAATATTTTCTACCGCTGCGCTAGTCAAAAATAGGTCCCCTGAGCATTCGACTCGCTAGCGAATACGGTAATTGTAACTTATGGTAAAGGTACAGTTATGAGGACGGTATTTGTCGGTTTTTTTTTAAATAATTATTTATTACTTTATTACCTTGTAATGTAACTTACTTTTAAGTATTATTGTACCTAATTAATAATTGAAAAAATGACCTTCTGCTGGAGTTTCTTGCGGCGCTTCTTCTCCGCAATGATGGTCTTGTCCGAAGCGCTAGTAGATTCACTCCATGTTACCGAACGTGTAAAAGAGCCCTCATGTGGCCAATTTACTGAATAAATATTTTGAATTTTTAATTTTTTGAATTTTTGTCGATTTGATATAATCGATGAAGTGAAATTCGATAAAATGTGTTAACCTGTATATGGCATCGTATCTCCCAAACCGAACTGATTTGGACGCGGTGGTATATGTTAATAAGGACGATTTTTAGCTAGGTTTCATGAAAATCGGGTGAGCTGTTTAAGAGTTATCAGCAGGGGTCGGAATTTTCGTAGCACTTTTGAGCTGTCATAGGAACTTCACGTTTATCGACTTCGGATATACATATTTCATCGATACATTATAGAACACAACATATTAAAGAACATTAAAAGAAGAGGTAAACAACAGGTGGTATTATCGCTAAAGAGCGATTTCTTTCAGATGACTTTCGAGTAATTGAAAATGTGAAATAGAGATTTGCAATGAAAATAATGAAAAGTTAATAGTTAACATTTTAATCAGTTCAGTTCAGTGTTATCATTTATGAATTTCATGTTCAAAGTCTGTTTTAGTGCTAACAAGACTAAGTGTTTCATCATTCGTTTTTCTATAAAAGAAATAGATAGATAGTCATTATCTGAAAGAGATCGCTCTTTAGCGATAAGACCGCCTGTTGTTTACATCTACTTTTAATCTTCTTTAATATGTTGTGTTCTATAATGTATCCATAAAATATGTATATCCGAAGCAGGGACCGGAACCGCTTAGCGCGAAAGGGGTTTTTGATATGCTTTTTGATAGACTTGTTGTTACAAACCCCAAGGATGCGCTTAGCTTATCGTCGACTTAGCTCAAAGAAAGGGCAACCCAACGATACGGTTAATTCGACTAAGCGCTAAGCCTATCCCAATAGCCTATTGTCTGTCACCTTATTCAAGCTTATTCGAACGGTTTCAAGCTGGTTTAACCTCTATGCGCAAGAGTTTAGACGTATTATTGAATTACCTAACAATTGATAGGGTGGCGGCAGGCAGTAGCCGCTTAAGCGAGACGGCTAGAGTTCGCCCGAATGCGCAAAAAAGAGAGAGGCGATCGATGGGGTAATACCCAGTCAATGCTAAGCGCTTAAATATTAAACTACCGAAACCCTAATGAACCGGGTAAGCTCTTTGGATGCGGTTAATTACTTCAAAGGGGTTCGCCCTAACGTTAAGGTGACTCAATCATAGCTAAGCACATCGATTGGCTAACCGAATGATAGGCTAAGCCTATTGATAGGGTTAATCAAAAGAAGGGGTTTTCCGGTCCCTGATCCGAAGTCGATAAACGAGAAGTCCCTATGACAGCTCAAAAGTGCTACGAAAATTCCGACCTCTGGTTATCAGCTTTGAAAGTATGAGACGCCATATATCGGGGGCGTCATCGCCATATATATCGTAAACATATTGTTGACGATATAGTAGATGTCGTGTATAATCACACGATATCGTATTTTGTTGTATAAGTTCGTATTTGTCTTGTTATTTCACTTAGTTATCTATGGGTAATCAGCTGATTGAGAAACAGAGCTCGGAAGGGGTGAGCTGTTTTCAGTTTGCATAACATGGACATACCTTGTCATTCAATGGTAGATTTGGTGTAATTTAATAAGAAATGAAATTATTTTATTTAGGCTGCCTTTCTGCTACGATATACGTCGCAATAAAAAAAAACTCAAGCTATTCCAGACACAGATAAAAAAGTTACGTTTCGAATAAAATATGGATGTATAAACACTTGTGCCTCATTTTATTATGGCCGTTATCACTTTTTTAAAGTTACAAACTAGATAACAATGAAATTTGTATGCAACATTGCGGGCTTGTGTAGCGAGCACACTTTTTTTTTTAATTTGGGAACTGTCTGTAAACTATGTACTTCGCGTCTCAGTATGGAGTTAGTAATGTCAACTTTTCCGGTCATTTTTGAGAAAAGTGGGTTTACACTATAGGGTCCCATCGGATTGAACTGTGTGCCAAATAATCAGGACTTGTTACGCTAAATTCACCGAAAAATCATATAAATATATACAGGTTTTTTGAAAAAAAACGATGTTTACCAGGAGGGGGGGTATCCTTTTCCCTGCAGCTGACTGTACTATCGCGATGTGACCCCGAGCGCATGATTGACACTGTCCACGTTTAAGCGGCCTGCCTGTACACGTACAGTTCGGACCTAGAGAAACGCCACGCGTCGTTCCAATCTCCGTTCCGAACCGTACGTGTAAATGCAACTGTAATAGTAAATTAGTACAAAATGTACGGATCGGAACGAAGATAGGAACGGCGCGTGGCGTTTCCCGCGGTCACAACTTTACGTGTACAGGCCGCTTAAACGTGGACAGTGTCAATCATGCGCTCGGGGTCACATCGCGATAGTACAGTCACCTGCAGAGAAAAGGATACCCCCCCTCCTGGTAAGCATCGATTTTTTTCAAAAACTTGTGGTTAAATTTGTATGATTTTTCGATGAATTGAAGATTTATTTCACATAAACTCAAAATCATTTAAATCTAACCGAGGAGGGGGGGTATCCTTTTCTCTGCAGCTGACTGAACGCTATTTTTTGCTGAATCTATGATGTTTTTAAGATATCTTAAACATAAATTAGGCAGGTTAGGTTAGACTTGCGTCTACCAAAAAAAACCTCATGCGGCGAGAATGCTTTTTGATCAAATAAAAATTCTGCGTGTTTCGATTAAATAATAGGTATGTTGAGTTGACAAATATGCATAGACTTTAGTACCTTGTCTATTTAAAGTCATGTTTAACGTACCATACATGAATTGTCACAGCGATTAAAATGACAAGGTACTAAAGTGTAACTGTACCTTACAAACAGATACACAGATACTAGATATATGTTTAACTTATAACACCCCTCTTCTTGCGTCGGGGGTTAAAAAAAGCAAAACGACGCGTTGGCCTAGTCGATAGTAACCCTGCCTACGAAGCTAGCGGTCCTGGGTTCAAATCCCCGTAAGGGCAGATATTTGTGTGATGAGCGCGAATATTTGTTTCCGAGTCATGGATGTTTTCTATGTAAGTATTTAAGTGTATATTTATATTTATCTTTATAAGTATTTCTATCGTTGTCTAGTACCCATTGTACAAGCATAGAGCTTAGTTTTTGACTAGGACAATTAGCGTGACAATGGACCCGATTCTACAGCGGCCTCTAAACTTCCTAATTTTATTTAGGTGTCGCTAAAACACTTTGCTATTCTATGAGCAGCTGTCATAATCAAATGACAGCGCCATGACAGCGCTAATTTGAATCTGACGGTTCCTATTTTAGGCGGTCTTATACATTGTCAGCTTGACATTCTGGAATAGCACTGATTAAATCTGCCGTCTAAACTACGTCTTAAAATTAGACAATTTAGTTTTAGTTAGTTTTAGGCTAATTAAGCGATGTGCACGTAGAATCGGGTCCAAAGATTTATTTATTTTGTTTATTATTTAAAACGACTTAAAACAAACATACATAGAGCCCATTGACTTTGACAATACCAAGGCCTATACTCTGCTCGGTAAAACAATAGTGCTTTTGAATCATTATTCTTTATTTATTTATTTAAAATTATTTGACCAAAACACAATAAAGTACAAATGGCGGACTTAATGCCCTATGGCATTGTCTACCAGTCAACCAGTAAGCGAAAGAAAAAAAGATCAGTTCGAAGAAAAAAAAAACGTATTGTATTGTTTTTACTTCGGCTGCTTGTGTCAAGTAAATAAGAGGTATCGTAACATTGTAACGTTGACAATACTAAAATATGCCAAAAGCAATATGGTTTTACTTAGTGGAACAGTGACAGGCTCGGATCACTCCGCTCTTTAGGAGCCAAGCTACAATTACATCGGATATAAACCTCGTATCTCATATTTTGTGACGTGCGAACTTAACCGTGAAGAGAATTGAGTTCAAAATTATAAATCTCGAAATATCAGATACGAGTTTTTTCTAAAGTAGGAACGATTTGCATCATTGGGGGTGACTATAGTTAGGGCCCACCCCGACCGAGTTACGAGCGAATGAAAAATAATTATGCCATAGAAAAGGAAGGGAGATTTAGACAGGCAAAATATTCAGATACAAAAAAGGGCGCATGTCTCATAGAACCGCGTATGTATAAGTGACCTTATTGCTTAAGCTAGGGGGTTAAATTTGCTTTGGCTATAAAATTCGCATGCTTTTTTTTAAATTCCTTTTTATAAAGAATGTGCCTCGGGTTTCTACCCTCTCACCCGCTCTTAATAAGAGCGTATGAGAGCAAGTGAGAGATAGTACAGACCCGAAGTACCTTCATAGGCATGAATATTGGTCCCTCTTAGCCGCCGATATTTGTTATGTATTTGTATACGGTGTTTTTTTTTACGATAACTTCGGTATATTACTAGGTACATCCATAGAAACTAAGTGGTAGATTAGATTTTTAAATGATCTAAAACAAAAACAATTTAGAACAAAGTAATTAAATTTTGTATCTTTGGTCATTCTAAAAGGGTCTTTAGAGTTAACTAATAGTCAGTGTCACATACGTCAATGTTGGCGTGACATACACACACAATTAAGAGCCTTTTACACCAGTTCAACGTGATTAACTAATTTAATTTATAAAATTAAATATCTTTAAAACGGTAAGTGTTATCATTTGTCTGTCTTCGGGAAATTAACTTTATTTTGCCTAAACAACGTTCCCTTATAGTTATCGTAGATTTAAAAAAACACGGTGTATTTCTATATCTATAAATTTATTTAACTATGTTTAGTCGTTGCCTACAAACTGACGTTATCCCAAACTCATTATTGCTTAAACAGAAAAAAAAACTAAAAAAGAAACACAAACACAAAAGGTTGTACAGAGGCGAACTTATCCCTTTAATTTGTTTCAGTTAACCTTTGAGCGATTAAGAGATAAATAAAAACAACGGATGAACGGATGCTATGCGGGTGCTCTATAGAGCTCTGTTGTCCCGCGATATTTATTTATATTATCTATAATTATTAAGCTGTTTTATTAATGTTTCTCTGGTATTTAGTTGCCTAATTTACGTCAAATATTTCAGTTTGCAGATTGCCTATCGGTACAATAAAAAACAACAAACAATTCTAAAACAACAATAACAACCCTACTCGAACGCGTTCGCCGCACGACGCATAAAAAAGGTAAAAGCATAGACACTTACTTTATTAAATCCAAAAACACTAAATCACTGGCACTTAATAACTCTGCCGCCGTTAAAAACAAAATGTCCGTCTTCCCGCGCTCTCAGTAATCGAGTGAATGTTTTCGCGCGCACTCTGACGTTTTGATTTTTTTTTATCTTAAGGCAGTGACTGTTGCTATTCAGTTTCACTTGAGTATTATGTATGCTCGCGAATACGGTCATGATACTCACGGTTACTATTATTTTCTTGTTTGAAAACTGACATTTGTGGCTGTTTAGGATGTCTAATGGATCGCATTGTTGTCCGGAGTGATGTTTTGAATTTGGAAACTGTTTGTTTACTCTTAGGTATTGATACCTACGACTATTAGTAAAGTGTTATGATTCTTTTTTTAAACAGCGGTGACTTGGCGGGTTTTTTTTTTAAGCTTTTATAATTTACTATCATGAACGTAAAGGTAGAGTTCTTATTTCGAATTGATGGATCGTTGATTATTATTTAGTGTCATTATGACGTTTGGATCACGTATCATAAAGTATCATAATTGTTTTTTATCAAACTGGTCATTAATAATAACAAATCAAATTAGACAAAGTAGTATAGTGTTTGTAGGAAACGAAAAAATGTCTGATGAGCTCGAATTTGATGTTTTCTATGTTTCTAAGTATTTATTTATCAGTAAATATATAGTAAATAAACATACCACATCATTTTATGTTGGAAAGTTTCTTATTAATATTGCTTGCTCAGTCATATTTAGTATTTAACGATGAGCTAATTGAGAGAGCAAGATGAAAACGAAAATACGATGACGAATTCTGCACTACATTTGGGGCTCTATTATATCCAGTGTCTTTGACGTGTTATGGTTAGTTTTAACTTAGCCACCATTATTGTCAAGTAAATAAGACCTGGTGTGGAATTTCAGACTAGGGCCTTCGTATTGTCACCGTTTTGATAGCTCTTATATACTTGTCATGCTTGTAATACCGGCCCAGTAGACAATACAATAACAGATCCAAGACGATAATTATGTTTTTAAAGTTTTGGATAGAGGCCATTGGCCTCTATTCCCGATACTAAAAAACAATACCGTCTTTCTTTGACCTGTTATGGTATCGTTATGACGTCAGTCGCCATTACTGTCAAGTAAATAAGAGCTATGATAATTCATAACTCATAACCATAAATCGGGGTTTTCGGTGCGGGAATGTTTGACATAAGCCAAAGATTAAAAAACAGAATTTTACTCTAGGTTTCTACCTAATGAAAAATTAATTGAACAAAAAAGAGTTTTTTATAAAAGAAATGTCGAAAAACTATGAACAATTATTTACAAGGAAATAGAAACGTGATCGAAAAAAAAAAAATGCTCCTATTACAACTGCCGACTTAGAGAGATCGTTCAGTTCATTGAAATGGATTTATAATATTTACAGCAAGACGTCGCAGATGAACTGTTCGAAATATTGAAAAAACATTAATAGTTTATTTAAAAAATCGTGTCAACTACTAAATTTACCTACTGCAGGTAATTAATTAACGTTAATTTTATTATTATCTCATATCATTATAGCCTTGGTTGGTTGTAAAGCTAGTACTACATGAGTTAAAATAAACTTGTATCATAGTGTAAGCAATTCGCAGAGAGGTAGTTAGTCATTAGGCATTATATAATATTTTCTCAGATTACCTATCTGTTGATATCTACTCTTTCTTAAATTATTCCCGCACCGAAAACCCCGATGTATGATCATAAAGGTGACAATACGATAACAGCTCAAACACGATATGGTTCTTACAGTGTTGATGATAAAATCCAAATCGTATTTGACTTGTTATCTTTTTCTTTTAACTCTGCCGCCAGAACTGAAACTACTAGCATAGAGACATTCCATCTTGGTCCTCAGGGTTGGCAAAGCATTTGCAGTCTTGTGAATGCGAATGTCTATGGGTCACAGTTTCCACTTACCATCAGGTGGCCTGTGTGCTCGTTTGCCTCCTATGCCATTAAAAAAAGAACAAGGTTCTATAGTGATTCATCAATTAAAGTCCGTGACCGTACAAGATTTCCATATTTATAAACCCTGTTGCAAAAAAAACGAGCGCTTACGATTTTTTCAAGTATGTTCTAATAGAATGTAACTAAATGAGATTTTAAGCTACGACATACAGATAATATATTTACACACATACATACATAAACTCACGCCTTCATTCCCAGAGTGGGGTAGGCAGAGCTTCAGAATTACCAACAACTCTAAAAACTTGTTGATAATTCTGTAACCACATTTTGCAAAATCAGGCTAAGATGTTTACCAGCGTATTAGTGACAGGTTGCAAGCCCATCGCCTAACATTACTACAAGCCTATATTCCCTTAGTCGCCTCTTACGACATCCACGGGAAGAAATGGAGTGGCACTCAGTCAGTCAGTATTCTATCCCGGTAACCACACGGGAAAATAATAATTCAATACAAAAAATATTAGTTTCATTTCGTAGCATTCATTTGGCGGTCTTAGGATTATTGTCTTGAGACGGCAAATGTGTATGGGTCACAGATCCCACTTACCATCAGGTGGCCTGTGCTCGTTCGCCTTCTACATGTCTAAAAAAAAAAGATAGCTGTCATTGAAATGTCAACGGCAATATAGTTTTACCGAGAAGACTGCCCTCCTAAGCTAATACGCAGTAAGTCATTGTTGTGTTCCGGTTTGGGGATAAGGCAGCCGGTGAAATGACTAGCATAGAGGCATTCCATCTTAGTCCTCAGGTTTGGCACTTTGGCAGTGCATTTGCAGTGTTGTGAATGCGAATGTCTATGGGTCACAGTTTCCACTTACCATCAGGTGGCCTGTGTGCTCGTTTGCCTTGCCATGCTATAAAAAAAAAAAGTCAGACTTTTAAGTCCTGTAGCAATATCAACCTTATTACTAAGAGAAGAGAACTAAAACTGCTTTGGTTTTTGATTTCGGGATACTGATTATTTGCTTAGGAGGGCAGAATAGAGGCCGGCTCTATTCCACACGGTAAAAACCATATCGTGTTTGAGTTTTTATTGTATTGTCACCGTTTTGACAGCTCTTATTTACTTGACAGTAATGGCGACTGACGTCATAACAATACCATTACCTACAGGTGAAAAGTTGTTAATTTTGACCGATAGACATTTGCATTTCCAAGAATATAATCGTAAGACTGCAACCTGAAGACCGCAAAAGTGTATTCTTAAGTAGTATAAAACGGCCTAATTGAGAATGCACGCGCTAAAATGTGTTTTGTGCGCCCTGACGGGACTACTTAATCTCGCCGGTGTGGCGCGTTCACTCGTTCACTCTGGAGTTGCTTGCGGCGCTTCTCCGCAATGATGGTCTTGTCCAAAGCGCTAGATTCACTCCATGTTACCGACGTGTAAAAGAGCCCTCATGTGGCCAATTTACTGAATAAATATTTTGAATTTTGAATTTGACTCGTTCGACCGACCGAGCGCCGTTTTTAAGAGATTAACACCCCAGTTTGAGTCGGACTGTGTTACCTGATGTTGCCGTGTGGTTGCCGGGTTAGAATAGTGCCACTCCATGTC
This sequence comes from Acleris emargana, assembly GCA_927399475.2. Lineage (NCBI taxonomy): Eukaryota > Metazoa > Arthropoda > Insecta > Lepidoptera > Tortricidae > Acleris > Acleris emargana. The sequence continues at coordinate 2,147,911 of OV656863.1, read as the reverse complement.
TTCCCGTGGATGTCGTAAGAGGCGACTAAGGGAATATAGGCTTGTAGTACTGTTAGGCGATGGGCTTGCCACCTGTCACTCACTTGGAAACATCTTAGCCTACTTGTGCAAAATGTGGTTACAGAATTATCCAGAAGTTTCAAGACTTGTTGGTAATTCTTTAGCTCTGCCTACCCCACTCCGGGAATGAAGGCGTGAGTTTATGTATGTATGTATTTTTATTTCGCGCTCGCCTAATGCTCACATGGTAAACGTTACGCAGCGTTAGTTAATAACGCTGGACTTTAAAAAGTATATGCTTAACAAGGAGTCGAAGGTTTCTAGCGCCATTCAAGCCTAAAGATCCTGTCACCATAGTAAACTGACTCCTTACGGATACCGCGGCTTTGAACGCTCTAAAAGTGCATAGAACGAGTTTTCTATTAACGGAAGCAAATGCCTATGTTGAACGGTGAGTACTAAAATAGTGAGGGGACGTTATCGATGTTTGTTTGATAATAATGTCGATTGATTTATTTGTATTTCTCCGATTTGATTCGAAAAAGTACGCCTAGGGCGGCCCCTTCCGACTCTTCCACTCACTTTCGATCTGTATATATATCTCTTTCGTCAAAATACTGGAAATGGGCCGAATCTTAAGTACCCGAAACCGACGTGCGTGCATGACTCGATGTATGAATGTTGAAGAAGCGATAGAAATTTGTCAAGATCGTAGCAAGTGGAAAGAAGTGGTCTCTGCCTACCCCTCTGGGAAACAGGCGTGATTTAATGTATGTATCGTATGTAAGTATGATTTATTTGTTTGTCGACTTTGTTTGATAGTTATACAAAATACACACTAGCGAGCCGTCTTAGGTTCGCTTAGGCTTCTGTGAGTTTTATACACCCGTACATAATCCAGAGTTTATTATACATAAAAATCACCATCCTTGGTAGGCCAACAAGATGGAGTGACGACCTTGTAAGGATCGCGGGAACGCGGTGGTGGATGCGAAAAGCACAAGACCGGTCTGAGTGGAGAGCCTTGGGGAGGCCTATGTCCAGCAGTGGATGTCTTTTGGCTGACATGATGATGATGATGATGATAATGATGATGATGATGAAAAACCTTCCTCTTGAACCACTCTATCTATTGATGAAACCGCATTAAAATCCCTTATAGTTTCGCCATGTTCATCCATCCGCAGCCTAGCTCAGAGGTTCTTAGTACTAGCAAGCTGTAATTTGGCATAAATATACATATTACAGCTGTTTGCCGTGTGGTTGCCAGGTTAGAATAGTGCCACTCCATGTCTTCCCGTGGAGGTCGTAAGAGGTGACTAAGGGAATAAAGGCTTGTAGTACTGTTAGGCGATGGGCTTGCCACCTGTCACTAATACACTGGGAAACATCTTAGCCTACTTGTGCAAAATGTGGTTACAGAATTATCAAGAAGTTTTAAGACTTGTTGGTAATTCTTTAGCTCTGCCTACCCCACTCTGGGAATGACGGCGTGAGTTTATACATATTAGTCACGACAAAAAAGTGGGAAAATAAAATCTTTAAAAAATATTTTTTTTGTGTTCCTCCCCTACTTGTAACGTGGGGATGTATTTTCTTTTTCTCGTCCTCCCTCAAGGTGTCGTTGGATGGGTCTTTTAAAAATATTGCGTGTTGTTAGAATCAAGTGTCCCGCCCCCCCTACAGGCAAAACTACTACTAAAAATCTGAAAAATATCTTAAATTAAAGCTCATATAATGAATTTAATAGGAAAACTATCACTACTAAGTAGACTTCAGTGGTTCTTGACTTACAATCGGTTTAAATGTTTAAACCTACCGAAAACTTATTTGCGGTGTTTGTTTTAGATGTCACTAATATACACTGTTAAACATCTTAGCCTACTTGTGCAAATTGTGGTTACAGAGTTATCAGCAAGTTTTTAGAGTTGTTGGTAATTCTGTAGCTCTGCCTACCCCACTCTGGGAATGACGGCGTGAAGGTATGTATGTATGTATGTTTTAGATGTTCAACTGAGCGCTTCATTTTTAATCTGTACAGGAATTATCTACCGATCACCTGTAGCCTCTAACCTTGACACTGGCAAAGTTGTCCACATGGCCAAAAGCCAAGAAGCCATTCTGGGAAAAAAAAATAACAGTAATGGCTGCCGGAGTTAAAAACAATACCATAACAGGTCACGATTTGGATTTTACCGGACAGAGTTGGCCTCGACCTTTGTTTCTCAATATTCCCGTCACTATAAGGATGTCATTTTAAGTATTATTTGGCAATTAATTGCGAGTAAGTACATAAAATCAGTGAAAGGATCTTGGAGTTGTACTTGATACTCTTTTGTCTCCATTATAAGTATTATAACCAGAGATCGGACAATTTGGCGTCACTGCTATCAATAATGTGGACCTGACACTAAAGATTTTAATTATATTAATAAAATTAAAATAATTGATTTCTTACTTGATCTTTAATCTTGACCATTTGCAGGACGGTAATAAATAAATAATATAAAGACGTGAGGAGTGGTCATTAATATTAATCTAATTAAGTTTGCTTCGTTAACATCCGTGGATTGCGAAAGGAGCTTCTCACCTCATAAGTTTATTTTAGCCGTGGAACGGCATAAACTAGCCACGGAAAAATGATAAAAAATACTGTTTATTTGCTTTAATAAATCTACACAATAACAAGTCTTTGTATAATGTATTTACTACTGTCTTGCAAAGGATCTGAATTGTTTTTAGGGTAAGTAATCAATTAATGCAATTTAATGTGTTAATTAAAATCTTTGGAGTCATGTCCACATTATTTCGAGTAATGACGCGCACTTGTCCGATCTAGAAAAGAAAGAAAGAAATAAAAAGAAAAATACATTTATTCACTAACCACAACAAAACACAAAAAAAAAGAAAAAACAGTAAATCTCTGATTATAACACAGCTATGCAGTTAGGTTAACGCTGAGAGAAAAGGACAGAGCTTTACAACTGCTGTAGCTCTGTTACACTTGCCTTTATTACACTATTCTGGTCTCTCCTATTATATTCTTGACGGTAAAAACCATATTTGCTTTGACCTGTGGGCCTAATATAGCTGCGTTGCGTGACAAAATGTGGATAAAACTTCCGTCACTTTCTGACACCTATATAAGTAAGAGAGTGACGGATGCTTTTGCCATACTAGGCTTACTGTTAACATATGGTCAACGTTTTGATAGCTCTTATTACTTGACACTAATGTCGGCAGAGTTAAAACAATACCATAACAGGTCAAAGAGAATATGTTTTTTGCCACATATAATAGAGGCCGTTCAGTATACGCTGAGAAAAAAAGACAGAGCTATATATATAACTGCTATAGCTCTAAGCTGTCCTTTACGCTCGTTTAGTAGAACTGAATAGCTATGTCATAAGGTTTTATTCCATCTTCGTCCTCGTGTGGGCAAATGCGTTGTCAACCCTGACGACTAAGATGGAATGCCTCTATGCTAGTAATTTCACCGGCTGTCTTATCCCCAAACCGGAACACAACAATGCGAACACTGCTGTTTGGCGGTAGGTTAATGGATAAGATGGTGGTAGCGTACCCGCAAAAATTAAAAAAAAGAAAGAAAAACATTTATTCGTGACATACATAACAAAGAACAGATTAACAAATACAAGAAGAATGTAGCCACGAAATGGTCCCAACTCAGCGTTGCTGGCATTAAAGCCAGCGCTGGTCTTCCGTTGGAACCATTAGGTGAAAACCACGGAATAAAACGAGAAAAAGTAAAAAGAAAAAAAAAGAAAAATAACGCGAAATAGATACTTACCGAGTTTTGCAAAAAGATTTCCATGCCCGTCCTTAAATGGCGTATGGTCCCTTAGCCTTACATGACATGGAGCAAGCAGAGAAAACCGATATGACTTATTTTATCTATGGCAGCGTCTATCTATGATGAATTAGTCCTAAGATCTCAACAAACTTACCATCAGGTGGTCTGTATGCTCGTTTGTCTTCTCCGTGCCATAAAAAAACTGCCGTAGTGACACATATTCTATAAAAAAAAGGGAATGACACCGTAGTCTTAGTAATAATAAGGTACCGTTTGGCCCCCTTTGGGTACGGTATCCTAAATACTAGAAAATTCCTAACAAGCAAATAGTTCAAGTTTCCTATTAAAGCCATTATCTTATCTTATCTTACAGATGGCTTTCGCATACACTTCGACCCCTTTAGGATGTTTTATGGAATTCCTCTGTTGTGTTCCGGTTTGGGGATAAGACAGCCGGTGAAATGACTAGCATAGAGGCATTCCATCTTCGGCCTCAGGGTTGGCAACGCATTTGCAGTCTTAGGATTGTGGTCTTGTGAATGCGAATGTCTATGGGTCACAGTTTCCACTTACCATCAGGTGGCCTGTGTGCTCGTTTGCCTTCCTATGATATTAAAAAAAAAAAAAACAGACTCAGCTGTCCGAATGTGCAGGCTTCCTCACGATGTTTATCCTTCACCGTAAGAGCATCGGGTAATGCACTTAAGTTAGAAAAACTCATTGGTACATGGTGACAGCGAAGTGGATCAAAAGCCATAATGCGTTAAAAAACTGAGAACTGTGGCACTAATAGCATTAAAAAAGTAACTTCTAAAATTGTGAAAGTTTCTTATGATAAATTCTCGGAAATTTCTTATAATATTCTTAAATTTTGTATTGAAAGAGAACATTCTCAATGCTCTCAAATGTTTCCGCTAATATTTTTTTTTATGTTGATTTTTTAAGATGCATTGCGAGATCGCTATCGCGATAGATAACGTATAGATTTAACGTAAGCTGTCAAATGGTTTAACCTTTTTTGAAAGTTTCCTCTTTGACCAATTTTGTCTTTACAATTTGACGACGCGCTGGCCTAGTCGGTAGTGACCCTGCCTACGAAGCTAGCGGTCCTGGGTTCAAATCCCGGTAAGGGCAGATATTTGTGTGATGAGCGCGAACATTTGTTCCTGAGTCATGGATGTTTACTATGTATTTAAGTATATATTTCTCTATATAAGTATTTATTTCATTGTCTGGTACCTATAATACAAGCCTAGAGCTTAAATTGGGACGAGGTCAATTGGTGTGACATTGTCCCCTGATATTTATTTATTTATTTATTTAATTGTCTACTTCTGGGAGTAGATGCTACTTACATACAACAATCTAGCGCAAACCAGATATTTATTTATCTGAACAATTATTTGTGATATGTTTATGTTAGATATTATTTAGACGCACTACGTTATCTAAGAACTTCGTGCGTAATTAAAAACAACATGTTTGGAGAAATTACAGATAAAATAAACATTGTTATGCTGGGTTTGGTTTTTAAAAACAACAACTACAATCATATCTAACTGTCATTTATCGCAGTTCGCAAAAAATATAAGTGTCTACCAAAAAAACATTTTTAGGACAAGATTTTGTTGCCGACTATACTTTTTTCCGCTCAAGCATCATCAAGCAGATCAAGACGAAATTAACGAGCCCCAACTCAGCAGGTACATATCGCACTGCTAGAACAAGACCGTGTCAACTCCAAATCATTATTAGTTTTGTTTCAAGCTCATAGACGTTGTATTAAAGTTGATTTTAAAATGTAGGTAGTTGTTTTATGAGTTACTATTCTTTTGATCTGGCAGTGCGATATTATGTCAGTTTGCGCTTCAACCAGTATAAAAACATTTTGTATAATTTCATTTAACTATTACGAAAAGAAATAATGAACATTAGCATAAAAACCAATTGTAGGTATAGTTTTATCTGGCATACGATCGAATAAAATAACACTCATTTAGTATAACTATAATTTACTTGTTATTATGCATTTTAAGTCGATTTCGAACTGTGACCATATTAATAGTAATGAAAGCCGTTAGAAATATTTATGATTTAATTTATAAACATTATTTATACATACACATACATACATACCTTCACGCCTGTAATCCCAGAGTGGGCTAGGCAGGGCTACAGAAATACAACTTCAAAAAGTTGTTGACAATTCAGTAACCACAATTTGCACAAATAGGTTAAGATGTTTACCAGCGTATTAGTGACAGGTTGCAAGCCCATCGCCTAACAGTACTACAAGCCTATATTCCCTTAGTCGCCTCTTACGACATCCACGGGAAGATGTGTAGTGGCACTATTCTAACCCGGCAACCACACGGTAAACATTATAGTTTTTGAAATTATGCATTTCGTTGTATACATCATGCTTATTACGGTGGGAGAAGAAGAGGGGAAGGGGATTTTTTTTTCTATGTACAATATAACTTACACCTATTTTTTTTATGAACATCAAGAAACATACTTAATCTTATTTAATCTTCCTAATTAAATTAGCATATAATAGGAATCGTATTGCTTTGTTTTTAATGTTTAAATTCATTTGTTTTTGCTCGTCTTTGAGCCACAGAAAAGGGGCTTATTTTCAATGACATTTAAACCCATAAGGACCTCTAGTCTTATAGATAAAACCACATTGTATATATCTGATCTGTTATCTTAGCAGTCGCCATTACTGTCAAGTAACTAAGAGCTATCAAAACGATGACAATACGATAAACACGTCAAAAGCAATGTACTATTAAACAGGCCTAGTTCTAAAACCAATATCGACAGTCACATCCCTATATAATTCCTATTATAACATACTTTAACCGTTTGCAAAATCTAAAATCATTAGAATCGCTTACAACCCGCTGGCAACAAAGTCGACTGCTTCGTTCTATAACGGTAAATACAATTATGGTAACAAAAATCTGGTTGAGGTAGGCAAGACCAGTTTGCGTTTATAGTATTATTACTTATACTAGTTGTTTCCCGTGACTCCGTCTGCGTAGCATTTATCGGTATTCCTTCGGAACATGATCAAATTTAAAGCCATAAGTACCTTTTTTTATGGCGCAGGAAGGCAAACGAGCACACAGGCCACCTGATGGTAAGTGGAAACTGTGACCCATAGACATTCGCATTCACAAGACTGCAAATGCGTTGCCAACCCTGAGGACTAAGTTGGAATGCCTCTATGCAAGTCATTTCACCGGCTGTCTTATCCCCAAACCGGAACACAACAATGCAAACACTGCTGCTTGGCGGTAGGTTATTGGATAAGATGGTGGTACCAACCCGGACGGACCCTGCACAAGGTCCTCCCACAAGTAAATACACCTAAAGCTAACGAGCACACAGGCCACCTGATGGTAAGTGACTCTGACACATATATCTTAAGATTGTAATCCTAAGACCGCAAATGCGTTGCCGGGAACGGCTTAAAATTCCGAATATTCATTTGTCCGAATTGGGTGTCATTCGCGCTCCATAATATCGTTTGACCTAACGTTCGTTTGTCCTAAATTATTGATTGTCCTATACAGGTTTTCAGCTGAGCTAGACCACTTTATAAGCTTTCCGAAAATACGTAGGTTAGGTTAGGTCTGAGTTATAAGCGATAGCAAAAAATTAAGTCTTCCTTCAAAACATTCCATTCGGAATTTCGATCAAATCGGAATTATGACGCTTCGGAATTATGGAATGTATGTATGTATGTAAACTCTTTATTGCACAACAATATAAATATTACGATATTAATATTAAACTAATGTACAAAGGCGGACTTATCCCTAAATGGGATCTCTTCCAGCTAACCCTGAAGTAGATCAGTAAGGACAATGTGTAGGGTTGGACACATACAAGTTTGCACAAAAAATAACAAAAACAGATGATAATACTTATAAATAAATAAATATTAAACATATAAACCAGTACTCAAACTAGTATTAATTTACATATGCAATACACATATAATATGTACTAATCAAAACAAAATAGGGTCCACGCTATGTTGTGCATACAAAAGAACTGTTTTCGGAGAATGATTATTAGGTATAACAAACCTTAACCTGTATTTTTTTAATTTAGTGCCATTCAAAAGCTGCAATGCTCAACTTACAAACAGTGTTTATTTACTCAAATAGGCTATTTTACAACAACAAAAAACAATCTATTCCCTAGGGGGTCTACATCGATTATGCAATTAAGATATGAGTAATATAACGTTGTTTGTTGATTTAATAATGCTATCAGTCAAGAAGGGTTATCAGGCCTAATTTAAAGGTACCTACTTATTGTTATCAGTATAAATTGCTGCCTTGTTTTCACGTAGATAGGTACACACCTTTCTGTGATAAAAATCAGGCAAAACAGCAAGCTTGCTAGGTATTTAATGCATATGGTTGAAAACGCAAAAGAAAGGCATTTTGATATGAACTTTATTTTGTAGGAAATAAGAACCATTTTGACTAGCCTAAATTGGAACACATTATAACTTTTTTGATATTTTTTTCAAAGCTAACTTCATTTAATATTTTGCGTTAAATATTAATAATCATCTTTTAATCAGGATTCGAGTAAGTTATACAACTATGCCAAATTTCAAGTTGATAGCTTATATAAAAAAAAACTGTCAGAAAAAAACTGCTTTGACATACTACAGACACAGAAAAACAAGAAAAGAAAAGAAGGATAAAATCATTATTTCGTGACAAACAGACAAAAAACCTCATCATGAATATTGACATAGACAAAAATACCTGTTGTCACGAAATACTATGTTTACTTGTGGGAGGACCTTGTGCAGGGTCCGTTCGTACCACCATCTTATCCATTAACCTACCGCCAAGCAGCAGTGTTCGCATCGTTGTGTTCCGGTTTGGGGATAAGACAGCCGGTGAAATGACTAGCATAGAGGCATTCCATCATAGTCCTCAGGGTTGGCAACGCATTTGCAGTCTTGTGAATGCGAATGTCTATGGGTCATAGTTTCCACTTACCATCAGGTGGCCTGTGTGCCCGTTTGCCTTCCCATGCTATAAAAAAAAAAAAATGTTTCTAACTCATCGTTATGCTGGCGTTTAAACCGGTTTTATCCGGTTATTTCCGTACAAAACCGGCCAATAACCGGTTAAATTGCATTCCCTACTGGCGTTAAAACCAGCGCTCCAGGTTTCCCTTTTCCAATTTGGTATGGAAACCTACAAACTATCTCGTAAAACAAAGTATCAATGAATTTTCTAGTGTTTTTAGTAGACTTTAGTCGCCTTTTAGGTGTACTTGCAGTAAAACGTACTGTCGGCTTAACCGCTGCGCGTTGATTGATAATGCCACTATAGTTGCCTAGCAACCCTTACCGATTCCGTGCTTTTGCAAGCGTACCAACAAGTGTATCTGAAACGGCCTATCTGTAAAATGATAAGAAAAGGTAAGGTTAAGATGATTGTGAACCGGCATGCTTAAATTGCGTAACAGTAAAAAAACATTCTAATTTAGCTCCGGCCGTTAACGTTTCTCACCCCCTAAATCAAGTCCGATTTTGAGGATTGATATGTTGTAGTTATTATGAAACACCGACTTTTTTATTTTATTTGATTCTCTTCAAGAAAGATTTTCTTGGTTTTCATAATATCTACAAACATTAAAAAATCATAAAAATCGGACCCCGCTTCAGGGGATAGAAACGTTATCTCATTTTGTATAATTTTTTTAGCTTCACAATCCTCTTAACGATATGATAACAATAGGGTACTTATAAAACAAAGTGAAATACAGGCGTTTTTACCAATTAATCTTAAACTATGGATTACCCCTTACTTTATAGACAAGCATTTCATAGTGTAGTATATATGACTAATACTTCAACACCGCTAATAACAGTAACTTATTAAATGAAACCACTTGATACCATACACTTTGAATTTATTCCGGATTTCTTCACTATGACTATAACAATATTCCACTTTCAAAGCTTCCAACTGAATGCCTCGATCAGCCTCGTGTTTCACCTTTTATCCCCTTCTACCCACAGTCAAATGACTGTCTTTTTACCACTATCACAACCTTTACTTTACTCAAATAACATTCTTATTAATTATATCTCCAATTTAAATGCATTAAAACTTAAAACCTAACACTCGTCCATCCTGATAGCGTGGATGTCCCCATACACGTATCATGTGATGACCTAACACTCGGCTGATCGAACAACTATTACGAGTATTTTGAGTCTACCAGCGCTTCCCAAGAGGAGACCCCTGTTGAGAAGAAGCGCCGCAAGAAACTCGACAGTCAGTCTTTTTTTTTTTATTATTATTATGTCCTTATTACAATGATATTACTTAATCTAATTGACACTAAAGTACATATAAAATTTAATAACTAGGTAATATTATCAAGCTTTAGGGTTAACCTCACCCTTCTTAAATATGATTTTCTTCAAAAATAAACAAATAAAAAAAATAACAACAAATATCAACAAAACAATTAGTTGATACATCGAACATACAATTAATTTATGTCTATATTTATCTAATTACATATTGTACGAGTAAGCAAACCTGATCCTACTCTTATAATATATATTCAATCATGAACCGTGTACGAGTGGGCAAACCTTGTCCTACTTTTACACATCATCCAAACATAGAAATATATACATATATGTATTGTGAGCAAACCTGATCCCACATTACTGGTTTACATACGAGTGAGCAAACCTGATCTCACTCATATATATCTTCATATGAAACAAAACTACGAGTGAGCAAACCTGTTCCCACTCATATATATCTTCACATGAAACAAAACTACGAGTGAGCAAACCTGTTCCCACTCACATATATCTTCATATGAAACAAAACTACGAGTGAGCAAACCTGTTCCCACTCATATATATCTTCACATGAAACAAAACTACGAGTGAGCAAACCTGTTCCCACTCATATATATCTTCATATGAAACAAAACTACGAGTGAGCAAACCTGTTCCCACTCCGAGTATAAATAACATTATTCATCCATAACGTTTAAGATGATCTTAATATAACATATATGAATGAGCAAACCTGATCACACTCATATATATCTTTATATAAGTTAACATATACGAGCGAGCAAACCTGTTCCCACTCCCATATATTAACCATATTCAATAAGAAAAAATCATAATAACATTTGACATTATATATCACTGTTAGTAAATTTATTCCCAACAAGTATCTTAACCTTATTATTTATATATTTATCGTTATTTTAACCAACCATTTATCAAAATCCAATTAAACATTTTGATGACATTGATTGAATTAGCTATACTGAAACATTACCTTAATCACTATCTTTATCATCATCATTATCTGAGTCAGTATCATCATTCACCGCCAGTGCAGCAACATGAACCCACGGTCTCATTCGGTCTGCCGCCACCATAGAACCATTCCTGGTCTTCATGTTACTGAACCCCGGCACCGATGATATCTGGTATCGGTCATTTCCCAACACCTTCGTCACACGAAATGGGCCAATATAAGCCGGCAGCAGCTTTTTGCTCTTGCCGTCATTGTTGAAAGAGGTTTTTGTGATTTTTACAAGTTCGCCTTCATTGTAACAGTGTGCTGGCCGCCTACCCTTATCATAGTACGCTTTTTGTTTTAGCTGTGCATTGTCAATTCTTTCTTTTACCTCTTTTCTAATAGAGTCTACATCATTATGTTCACCCGTATGTTGAGAAACCTCAACTAGAGCTGAATTTAAATCCCCGCTCATAAAGGTACCGAATAATACTTCAGAGGGCATCTTATTTGTAGTCTTATTTACGGTATTATTCATACCCCACTGAATTTGCCCCACTTGACTGGCCCAGTCCGTTTCGCTTTTATTCAGGTTTTGTGCTGTTAATGAACTGAGAATCGTGCGGTTGCAGCGCTCTACCTGACCATTTGATTTTGGGCTAGCGACTGCGTTTAAAATATGCTTAATTTTTTTATCGAGGCAATATAATATATTTTGTCACATTCACACTGCAGTTGTTGACTTTATGCATACCAGCACCTATTACAAACTGTTGACCCGGTTTTCCTACTAACCTCTCTTTAATCAATATTTTCCCGTTAACACTTTCTTCAATACGTGCCCTAATAGACGCTGGCCCATATAATTCCAAATCGTTAGCCACCGAAATTTTTATCAGACGATCTTCATTGGGTTTTGACTGCGGCATTTCATTACCAACGTCGAAGAAGCGTAATAGGGAAGAATCTTTGTAAACGATAACATGGGGTAATTCGGTAAATGATTGTCCGATGAGTAGAGTTTTATCCAAAAGACTATCCTCCACAACTTTGCATACTATAGCAGCACTAACACAATCTATCTCTACATCAAGCGACACTGCTCCTACGGACTTAACAAGCCCGTTACCAAAACCTTTCATTGTCGATTCTAAGTGATCGTGGGTTATGCCTAAAGAAGACACGAACGATTCTTTAACTAGAGTTACTTCGCTACCAAAATCAATGAATACCTCCACTGTCAGACCATTAACTATAGCGTTCTTAATGAACTTTGAACTTTGACTTGAACTAGACATACATAACGATCTAACTTCCTGAGTTTTAGTGGGTTTGTTTTCAGGCTTTTTAAAACAATTTTCGGGTTTATGACCAACCCTGTTACAATGATTGCATTTTACCAATGGCTTTGGACATCTTGAGTAGTGGTGCCCCTTCTCCTTACAGTTAAAACAGTATGCGACTTGTGACTGAAGCTTATTATTACTGAACTTAGAACCTTGATTGTTAATATTGACATTCTCAGGCCAGTTTTTATTTTTAGTATGCGCGCGATCAAGAGTATACATTGAATCTTTGTTGCTTATTAAAAATTGTAACAGTTGGTCGGGGTTGGAGCAACGTAAGGCCACAGCGCTAGATTTTGTAGTCTTATCACTAATACCGTGAATCAAGCAATCTACCGCCTGTTTCCCTTTTATATTACATTGATTCAAAAGTGCTAACTTTTCGTAATAGTATACCTCTACCGGTTCATTAAATTTACTTTTTCTTTTCAACATTTCTTCCAAGAGTTGGCCATAATTTTTTTCACATGGGAAAGAGTTTACTAATTTCTCTTGCCATTCTGCCCAAGTAAAGAGAATGGTGTCCAAACTTTCATACCAAATTTTGGCCAACCCTTGTAATTTTTGCATCGCGAAATGTATGGTGGTTTTGTCATCCCAGCCGTATACAGTGGCACATTCATTAACCTTTTTCAACCAAGTACCCATACGTTGATTTTTGGTAGATGGATCAAAGTTTGGTAAAATGTTTTTGTGATCAATAGTTTTGTTATTGAAAGGGCCACTTGTAGAAGGCTGTGAGGGTACATTATGTTTAATTGAATTTACAATAAGTGCTATGTCTTCTGCAGAATATTTCTTACTACGTGACCTATCCCGACGCTCAGCGGAGCGCATATGATTCGCACCAGATCTATGAGGGTAGTCGCTAACTTTTTCGGCACAGTCATGGCGACTACTGCAATGAGGACTGCGGGACCTAACGTTAGGTTCCCTTCTACATTCTTCAGGACGCGACTTGGCTCTATTATCGCGGCCCTGTTGTAATTCATGTTCCAGATTTTTAAGGCGAGCACGCATTTGTTCGAGCTGATATTCACGATCTTTAGAATAGTTATCTCGGGGACGTACTGACCGACCATGGCGACGGGACCGGCTGCGGCTGCGTCTTTGCACGGAGCTACGGCTTCGATTTCTGCCACGAAGAAGCTCTTCCTCGAACTGATGGGATGTCGAGTACCGCTCTGGAGTCAATAGTCGCCTTGACCTTGAACGGTGCTCTCGACTGCTATCATCAGCCATGATCTGAAACTTACATCAAATAGGGATGAGTCAGGGGTATGGAATAGTAAAGCAAAAGAATGAAAACTGTGAAACATAAAAAAAACAAAACAAGCTTCGGAACGATAATAAGAAAATATTAATTCTAAGTTCTAGAAAAACCCCTATTTAGAAAAAGTATAATTAATTAAAGAGTAGTAATAATAATAGTTGTTGTTGCTTTATATTACCTACTCTAAACAGAAAATGTTTTATATTATAAATAAATAAATATTAGGGGACAATCGACTTGCACAAATATATCTAGTACTAAACTAAGCTCTAGGCTTGTACTTAGGGGTCTTAAACAACGATGTTTAAATACTTATACAGAGAAATATATATTATATAAAGATACATAGGTAGTAAACATCTATGACTCAGGAACAAATATTCGCGCGTATCACGCAAATATCTGTCCTTACCGGGATTTGAACCCAGGACCGTTAGCTTCGTAGGCCGTCGTGGCAATCTTGTCTACCAGTATAGGCACCAAAAAGGTCTACGAAGACTATCAAAGTCTTTAAAATGCACTTGCAATGATGCCCACATGGGTTAAAAACGTATTATGTAATAAATTTGTTTTGAGTTTAAAAAGGAAATAGCAAACAGTAACTAAGTATTAGCAACGTTGTCCCAAAGTTACGTTATTAAAATACATAAATAAGTACAAACGAATAAATCGTTGTAGCACTAGGTACACCTGCCTTAAGTATTGTGTCCATAAATATTTTCGTTTAAGTAAAAAGAGGTTTTTATTTTTTTATTTATTTTTTTATTCTCGCACTAATTGATGAGGAGAATCCAAGCTTCTTTTTTTTTATTTTATTTATTATTGATGGTCATAAGGTTAACCTGAAGCATAATTAGGGAGTAGCCCTACTCATGCATAAGATAAACCACCGTGACCTCGGTAATTGAAGAATTACATAAATTGGTAGGTACTGTTACGCTCCAAAAAGAAAAAAGAGCACTAACTGATCCTAGGACTGTGCCTAGGATAAACGTAGAAATTTATTACAAATAAAAAATAAATTGTAACCTAAAGATAGTTTATTAAGATTAATTAAAGGTGTCGAATAATAGACAATTGCGACAAAGATTGGTATAAAAAAATAAATAGTAACTAGTTTAGGTGAGGTGACGATAATATAATAACAAACAAATTTAGAGGTTAGTAAAGACGAAAAATTAAGGATTAACACAAAATTTAGAGATAAAAAGGTATTCCAAGAATGATTTAAGTTACGTTTCCGAATATTGGCCGAAAAAGAACAAACGTTCATGGAGCGCGCGGACTCTTTTAGAATTTGGAGAAACAATGCACGATAGCAATAATAATCAAAGGGGCCCTAAAAAAAATATGCGCATATCTTTTACATTGAAGTTCGGAGATGGGAATCTTAGATGCTTTAAATCAAAAATAAATTTAACATGTACGCAAATATAAAAAATATAGAAAACGGTTTCTTAAACTACGCTTATCTTGAAAAAAAAAGGTCTCGTAGCCGAAGTCTCCGGAGTCACACGCGTGCGTTGTACACAACGCGTGAAAGTATATGTGTCTCGCTATACGCGTGTGATTGCACAATAATCGTCCGCAGTTCGCGTTTAGTGGACAACTTCTTCAGGTGGTAGGTGGACTAGAATAAAAGGATCTAATGAGTAACGAACGACAAGACAAACAGAACGGGGCGTAGCGGGGAAAGATCTCAATAAATATCAACTTACCCGGATCAAGCCGGTATTATTTGGTGCAAAAAAGGTTCCTTCCTTTCGCTCAGCAGATAGAGTGACCGTGCACCCAACTATGCGAACTAGGTCACTGTTAAAACTGCAAATGTACTTGTAATTGCAAATGTACGAAGTCGAGAACAAAAAATATATCCCTTCGGTTATGAGACTCAAGCACCAATGTCAAAAAGAAACATCTTACAACCATGCCGAACAATCTGACAACACATTCAAAATTTTAAAATAATAATCGAAACCATTAACAACGCAGGCCAGCAACTCTAACACACAAAGGAGTTCGACACCTAAAAAATAAACAAAATAAACGCGCGAATTTGAAGCGATTTTGTAGCGGTAACGCTACAATTATCTTCCAACTAAAGTTTAAAAAAAAAAAAAAAAAATTGACTTCCCCTGAATTAATTAAAAGTAACAACCCTAAATATTTTACAAGAGGCAACCCTAACCATTACCATAAGTAACAACCCTATAATTAATCACAAGTTCATAACTAAACACTAAGACAACAATTAACACCCTGTAGCATCAAGGTCAAGTTCACAAGGTATCGCCAACCCAAAACAACTTGAGACAAGACTAAATTAACCTACGAACAAAATTAACTAACCTAAGCAACCTAATACGGATAAGCTGTACACTATCACAGCAGTAACCGTGACCGGTTATCCACGTAAACCATAGCCAATACTCATGGTGGAAGTTTATATTCTAATTCCTAACATTAAAAACTAAGAATTACATGACACACAAAAAAAGAAATATTATTATCACCAATGCAGCAAAAGATGAACTTAGGCACACAAGAGTGCACAAAGTTAAAGAAAACACGAAGAACAATTGGGATACTCTATTTGAAATTTTCAGGCACTAACACTTAAACAAAGGTACACCTCGTGCACTAAGTTCGCTGACCAACAAACCACTACAATACTAAAATCACTGGTTAAGCAGTTTGCGCAAACTACCTATCCGTTGATTCAGTAAGATAGCCCAACAAAATACCAAGCCAACCTGAAAAATTCAACAGAGTCTCGACACAAATATCACGACCTATCCAACACGCTATAATATACATAACTACGCGGCGAGCGTAATATGTAATAAAAAACAAATGACTGGTGTTATGTGATAATGATAAGAGATTGAGCGCCAAAACCATATTTTAACAAAAGGTACAAAGTACAGTGCGACCAAAAAAATTAGAAATGTCTACCGAGACCAGATCAACCTATGGCCTACTGGGAATAATCCTATGATATACAAAAAAATTATGACCAGAAGATGAATCGAAAAAGGAAACGTTGACACATATGGGTCCTTTAGAATTTAGGAAAAAAGGTGTACCGAAAAATACGAAACAAAAGAACAAGGTACAAGGAACAACTCTTGATCTGTAAAAAGTACATTTAACTTTTTAAAATATCTTTAACGTGGTAGGTTCCCGTGTGAGACGTCTCTACGTCGGCCAATTCATAAACTTGTGGTGAAATAACACGGCTAACTGTACATTTTATAAAACGTGGCGCAAATTTGCCACCGAGAAACTCATCCTGACCTGAACGCGCAAAATTACGCCTCCAAACAAAGTCACCAACTCGATAGTGAACCTGAATCCTATTACGGTTAAATCTGACAGAATTACGTTGGAAAGCCAGACTCATTGCGTCAGACACCTTAGCATAGACTTCTTGAAGTGTCTCAAGAGACGCAGCGCGTTCATTCCGACTGTGTTCCACACCTGGGTCCACAGTCTGAACGTTATTACGCTCGTGAGATGAGAGAACTTCGCGTCCATACATAAGGAAATTGGGAGTATAGGAAGTCGCAAGATTCATACATGAGTTCAAATAAAGCGCAACCTTGGGAAGCATCTTAGCCCAATTACGATCGTCATCCGCCAAAAGTATGCTAAGGGTGGTAATTACACTCTGATTATACCTTTCGACAACGTTAGCCTGAGGCGAATAGTAAGGTGTAAAAATTGGATCGGGAATGCGATAACTCGTCAAGAACCTTGAAAACTCGGAACTATGGAACACCGTCGCATTATCGCAGAGGATATTTTGAGGTGTACCATATCGAAGAAAAACCTCAGATTCCAGAGCTTTTGAAATATTCTGAGCGTTAACGATTTTTAAGGGTACCAACCAGACGTATTTGGTAAAAACATCAACCATGGATAAAATATAACGGAAACCATAATAAGCGGGAGGAAGAGGTCCGATAAGATCGATAGAAAGCAGATCGAGTGGTGCATTTACCGACCTGGGATACAACCTAAGACCATGTGGTGTACCGTTAGCAATTTTGTAAGCTTTACATACTTGACACTCAGACAGAATAGAAGCGACTGACCGATACATCGAGGGCCAATAATATATATCCCTTAGTTTACTGTAGGTCTTCATGACACCAGGATGAACATTAGGAAAATTACTGTGAATCTCGAGAACAGCCTCCCTGACTTTTTCAGCCGGTAGTACTATACGCCAAGCGTTATCACGCAAAGGATTGTCGACAGCCATTCTACGTAAGAGGACACCGTCGCGTATACAATACGCATGAAACATCTGAGGGGACTCCAAAACGCCATTAAAAACACGCTCATACCATGGATCGGAAGAGGGATTATTACCACGACAGAAGGAAATAACACCAACTTGGGCTCTAGAAAGCGCATCTGGAACCACATTAAGAACACCACGCCTATGAACAATCTTGAAATTGAACTGGGAAATGATCGTTGCCCAACGAGCCAATCTACCGCTTGGATTATCTAGTGTCATTAGCCATTTCAAGGCGATATGGTCTGTAACTATAGTGAACTCCACACCATCAAGGTAACCGCGAAAGTGTTTTATTGAATCCAGTACTGCAAGAAGCTCACGCTCTGTGGTACTATAGTTTCTCTCGGCTTTAGAGAAAAGACGTGAATAGTAGGCTATTGGGTGCTCTACACCAGCTATCTCCTGGACAAGAACAGACCCAAGGCCTGAAAGACTTGCGTCGCATTGAAGAATGAACGGAAGGGTGAAGTCAGGACACGACATGACAGGTGACTCCATAAGTACCGCCTTCAACTTAAGAAAAGCAGAGTTAGCGGCATCATTCCACTCGATAGGGTCCTTACCCTTCCTTTTACCAATCAGCGCGGTCAAAGGTGCGATGATAGAGGAAAAATTATCAACGAAGCGTCGATAATAAGATGCCATACCAATAAAACCTCTGAGTGCTTTGGCTGTTGTCGGTACTGGGAATTCATTAATGGCATCAAGCTTCTTTGGGTCGGTCTGTAACCCACGTTCATTAACAATATAACCAAGGTACTTTAGCTCTGGCTTGCAGAATTCACACTTTTTCAAGCTAACCGTCAAACCGGCTTCCTTGAGACGATCGTGAACCTTGCGTATGAGGCGTAGATGACTATCAAAGTCTTTGGAGACGAGGATCAAATCATCGACGTACCCGAAGACAAAGTTGTCCGAGTCCGTCGTGTATTCAAAATTCACGATGAGATCCGTCAAACGCTGCATCTCAGACGCTGCGTTAGTAAGTCCGAATGGCATACGGGTAAATTCAAACAGACCGCGTTGAGGAACAATAAATGCAGTTTTCTGGCAGCTTGCGTTATCAGCTAAAGGAATCTGCCAAAAGGCACTCCGAAAATCGAGGGTTGTTATAAACCTAGCTCCACGAAGGTTGTCCAAGATATCTTGTATGCGTGGCAACGGGTAGGAATCACGGATAGTAACACTATTCAGCTTACGACTATCGACACAAAACCGAACAGAACCATCTTTTTTGGTAACCATAACTACTGGACTAGCCCAAGGTGACCTGGATGGACGAATGACACCCATTTCCAACATCTTATCAATTTCCTCATTAAGGATTTTCAATTTAACGGGTGAAAGTGGGTAATACCTCTGCCTAATCGGAGATCCTTCGGTAACTATTTTATGGGATAGCCAAGACGTACACCCTAAACCTTTATTATCAGACGAAATATCATTAAACTGTTCGATGACTGATTTTTGCACCAAATAATACCGGCTTGATCCGGGTAAGTTGATATTTATTGAGATCTTTCCCCGCTACGCCCCGTTCTGTTTGTCTTGTCGTTCGTTACTCATTAGATCCTTTTATTCTAGTCCACCTACCACCTGAAGAAGTTGTCCACTAAACGCGAACTGCGGACGATTATTGTGCAATCACACGCGTATAGCGAGACACATATACTTTCACGCGTTGTGTACAACGCACGCGTGTGACTCCGGAGACTTCGGCTACGAGACCTTTTTTTTTCAAGATAAGCGTAGTTTAAGAAACCGTTTTCTATATTTTTTATATTTGCGTACATGTTAAATTTATTTTTGATTTAAAGCATCTAAGATTCCCATCTCCGAACTTCAATGTAAAAGATATGCGCATATTTTTTTTAGGGCCCCTTTGATTATTATTGCTATCGTGCATTGTTTCTCCAAATTCTAAAAGAGTCCGCGCGCTCCATGAACGTTTGTTCTTTTTCGGCCAATATTCGGAAACGTAACTTAAATCATTCTTGGAATACCTTTTTATCTCTAAATTTTGTGTTAATCCTTAATTTTTCGTCTTTACTAACCTCTAAATTTGTTTGTTATTATATTATCGTCACCTCACCTAAACTAGTTACTATTTATTTTTTTATACCAATCTTTGTCGCAATTGTCTATTATTCGACACCTTTAATTAATCTTAATAAACTATCTTTAGGTTACAATTTATTTTTTATTTGTAATAAATTTCTACGTTTATCCTAGGCACAGTCCTAGGATCAGTTAGTGCTCTTTTTTCTTTTTGGAGCGTAACAAATGTTCTTAAACTACGCTTATCTTGAAAAAAAAAGGTCTCGTAGCCGAAGTCTCCGGAGTCACACGCGTGCGTTGTACACAACGCGTGAAAGTATATGTGTCTCGCTATACGCGTGTGATTGCACAATAATCGTCCGCAGTTCGCGTTTAGTGGACAACTTCTTCAGGTGGTAGGTGGACTAGAATAAAAGGATCTAATGAGTAACGAACGACAAGACAAACAGAACGGGGCGTAGCGGGGAAAGATCTCAATAAATATCAACTTACCCGGATCAAGCCGGTATTATTTGGTGCAAAAAAGGTTCCTTCCTTTCGCTCAGCAGATAGAGTGACCGTGCACCCAACTATGCGAACTAGGTCACTGTTAAAACTGCAAATGTACTTGTAATTGCAAATGTACGAAGTCGAGAACAAAAAATATATCCCTTCGGTTATGAGACTCAAGCACCAATGTCAAAAAGAAACATCTTACAACCATGCCGAACAATCTGACAACACATTCAAAATTTTAAAATAATAATCGAAACCATTAACAACGCAGGCCAGCAACTCTAACACACAAAGGAGTTCGACACCTAAAAAATAAACAAAATAAACGCGCGAATTTGAAGCGATTTTGTAGCGGTAACGCTACAGTACCCAGTAATCGAATGATCAACACATAGCATTATCGGGGAGTTGCCCCGACCACATGCATGAATTTGCCATTTCGATAACCGTTGTCGTAGATACATACAGGGCATTGTAAGGGAGTTGCCCTGACCAAATGCTCGCATGATCCACCACACCACTCAATGAAATGTATGACGGCTACCAACGATTCTTATGCGGCACTATCGGGGAGTTGCCCCGACCATGTGCGCCCATCTATCATCGTTGGCGCCCTATCCTCTTATATTATTGCATTAACAGTATAGTAGCACAATTTACACAATTCAAATTAACTGTTATTCGTTAGCAATTGAAGAAGAAAATAATAAAATAATTATGGGCGTGTACTTACGCTTTTAAAGCGATGGTCATCCCACTTCTGATATGTAGTATATATGACTAATACTTCAACACCGCTAATAACAGTAAATTATTAAATGAAACCACTTGATACCATACACTTTGAATTTATTCCGGATTTCTTCACTATGACTATAACAATATTCCACTTTCAAAGTTTCCAACTGAATGCCTCGATCAGCCTCGTGTTTCACCTTTTATCCCCTTCTACCCACAGTCAAATGACTGTCTTTTTACCACTATCACAACCTTTACTTTACTCAAATAACATTCTTATTAATTATATCTCCAATTTAAATGCATTAAAACTTAAAACCTAACAATAGACACTATCACTTCACAGAATTTTAATTTCATAAAAACTATTTTCTGCTCAACATGGTGTTGATTTCAGGTTATCTTAGATATGGGTCACGTAGGTTAGGTTAAGTTAGACTTGTAACCATCCCAAGATAAACTGAAATAGTTCAGTAGAAAATAGCTTTCTATGAAATGAAAATTCAGAGAGAAGTGTGGAATAAAAGAAGATGTAGTGACTAAGATTGAAAAGGGCATGCTTCGATGGTTCGGTCATTTGGAAAGGACGGATGAAAGATTGACGAAAGAGATATACAGATCGAAAGTGAGTGG
This sequence comes from Acleris emargana, assembly GCA_927399475.2. NCBI lineage: Eukaryota > Metazoa > Arthropoda > Insecta > Lepidoptera > Tortricidae > Acleris > Acleris emargana. The sequence goes on along the minus strand of OV656863.1, from coordinate 2,125,914 downwards.
AAGGGTAGGAAGGGGCCGCCCTAGGCGTACTTTTTCGAATCATACCATACATACCGTATACATACCGTCACGCCTGTAATCCCAGAGTGGGCTAGGCAGAGCTACAGAATTACAACTTTAAAAAGTTGTTGATAATTCAGTAACCACAATTTGCACAAGTAGAATTCGAATCAAATCGGAGACATACTGGAAAAGTGTCGAATCTTAAGTATAACCGACGTGCGTGCATGACTCGATGCATGAATGTGGAAGAAGCGAAAGAAAGTCAAAATCGTAGCAAGTGGACAGAAGTGGTCTCTGCCTACCCCTCTGGGAAACAGGCGTGATTTAGTGTATTTAGTGTTTTACGTATGTATGTAAACATTCTGGGAAGTGATAGTATCTATGAAACGAGTGTCTATAAAACATAATCTATATAATAAAAATGAATCGCTAAATGTGTTGCTAAGCGCAAAACTCGAGAACGGCTGAACCGATTTGGCTGATTTCTTTTATGTTGTGTTCGTCAATGTCACGACAAGGTTTTTATGAAAGAAAATAATTGAAAAATCTACCGGGAAAGTCAGAAATTTGCAGCGGGGCGAAGCCGCTGGCGTGCCGCTTGTCTATATAATAAAAATGAATCGCTAAATTTGTTGCTAAGCGCAAAACTCGAGAACGGCTTTACCGATTTGCCAGATTTCTTTTTTGTTGTGTTTGTCAATGCCAGGACAAGGTTTTTATGAAAGAAAATAATTGAAAAATCCACCGGGAAAGTCAGGAATTGGCAGCGGGGCGAAGCCGCTGGCGGGCTGCTAGTAAACTATAAATGACAGACATCGTATTCGTATAATTTATTTCCTACTACTCCTCTATTTTTTTTCTCGTGGGGGTCCGTCTGTAGCGCACCCCTAGGGTACCTAAGGAATCTTCCCCTAAACTTGAAGACCCTAGGCCCTGCGGTTTAGGCCGTGCTTTGTTTGTCAGTCAGTCAATCGTGGAAAAGTTTTATGTCTATATTTAGATAGAAGATAGATGGTAGTGTAGGTATTTCACTCCTTAAATTATTAACGATTCTGATCGATCGTTACTAGCATGATAAGGATTTGATATAGTGTTACGACGCAATACCTTTGTGATAACAAGCATACGATACCATACCGACGGTGATGTACCATGAACTCCTAACTGACATTTTGACGATAGGTACGATTTTTTGTAGATACACTTTAAACATAATCTGGCACTATTACTGAAGATACTGGTTTCATGCTCCTTTATTTTCTTATTTTTTAATGTCTTCAGTAATGATGCCAAATTAAATTTACAGGGTATCTATATAAAAATGTAACTATCGTCAAAATGTCAGTTAGGAGTTCATGGTACATCACCGTCGATATCTTGGAAGCTGACTGGTTTAACGTTAAAATAAGATTGTTTTAGGAGTCAAACTCGCAACCCTTATAGTTTCGCCACGTCCGTCCGTCCGCAGCCTAGCTCAGAGACTCTTAGTACTAGAAAGCAGTAATTTGGCATAAATATATAACATATTAGTCACGCCAACAAAGTGGTAAAATAAAATCATGTATTTTTTTATTGTACTTCCCCTACACGTAACGTGGGGATGTTTTTTTTCTCGTCTACCCCATAGTATGGGGTGTCGTTGGAATTGGATGAAATTTGGAGTGGAAATAGCTTATACCCTGGATAATACGCGCTTTTTATGGAAAATTTTAAAGTAGGGAAGGAATAACTATAATCGAAATCTATGCTAATCTAAATTGGTATACAGGGTGTCCCAGAAACCGACGTCAACCCGCCTAGGGCTGATAGAGCAGCTCATAAGCTATCGATCTAACTCCCATGTATGTTCAGCAATTGTTATTAGTTTCCGAGATATTGATCATTTTAATCGGAATTTTTGTAATTTTTCCTTATGTTTGTGCTACGAAAAATCCCTAAATTCATGTATTAATTCACATTTTTTTCAGTGTTTTCTTGCATGATTAGAATCACTGTAAAATAAGGAAGTTTTTCAAGCTACATGCCAATTTTTTTTTCATTACAACTTTTTGAGAAAACACAAAGCTTGTTTTTCCATACTAGGTGAAAAACAAACGAGGAGTTCTCTTAGTATGGAGAAAGTAACTCTGTGCGTTAACTCAAACATTTGTAATAAAAAAAAAATTGGCATGTGGCTTAAAAAAAATCCTTATTTCACAGTGATTCTAATCATGCAAGAAAACACAAAAAAAAATGAATTAATACATGAATTTAGGGATTTTTCGTAGCACAAACATAAGGAAAAATTACAAAAATTCCGATTAAAATGATCAATATCTCGGAAACTAATAACAATTGCTGAACATACATGGGGGTTAAATCGATAGCTTATGAGCTGCTCTATCAGCCCTACGCGGGTTGACGTCGGTTTCTGGGACACCCTGTATAATAAGCAACTGACTGACCGACGGACATATCAACACACAGCCCAAACCGCTGGGTCTAGAGATTCCAAATTTGGCACTTAGGTTCCTTATGAGATCTACGAGTGCGCTAAACAAGGATTTTCCAAAAATCGACCCCCAACGGGAAGAAATAGGAGAAGTTACTGGGAACTAATTCAACGCGTACAAGTCGTAGGCATCCTTTAGTAATATATTAAACAGGATATTTGTAAACAAAGTTTTCGTTACGCAATTGGGACTTTTCATATTTTTTAAATTACTCTAATTTGAAAACCATTTCGAGGAATAGGGTTTTAAAACCATTCTGCATTATTAAGTTTTGAAATATTTATCTATTTCGGACATTTCGACAAAAGTATATTGACCATTGTTTGACTTTCGTTTTTGGCTTGAAGCCCTCCTGGGTGTATTTTACGGATTAGGCGAAAACCGCTTGAAATAGTTGGTTTTATGGGCGTTTCTCTGTAAACTCGGAACACGGTGTCCTAGGTACATTTTGTCAAAATTACTTAAAGTAATTATTAATCAAAACTATTTTTTAATTACCACAAAAGTGATGTTTATGGGCCGGTTAGTTTTTTTCCCAAATGTTAACTCATTTATTTATTTAACAGTACCTACCCTGGCGTGTCCCAAACCCAGAATTCGAATTATACAGCAAATTATTGGCTATTTGTTGCAATTTGGCAAGACCTTATTATGAGACTTTAAAAGTGTATTACATGCTGCATATTATTTGTTTATTATTTTCATTCTAATGTATTTAGATTTTATTCTAACCTGATTTAAAATCTGTCCCTTGGCTTAAAAGACAGTCCCCTGTAGCAAATTTAAAAATAATATAGACATATTTGTAAAAGTCTTTTGCATTATAGATATTGGAATGGGCAAAAAGAATACTAATACTATAAAGAAAAATTCATAACGTCTTTTTATTCGTGTTAATTTATAGATAAACTTGACAGGGGACTGTTCAAAATTACGAGTTTACAGAGAAACACCCTTATTCCACTATTACAATCACTTTTTATTATTAGATATCATTTAATTGTCGTAATTTATTAGAAAATGCCAATCCAAATTTAAAATAATCAAGTCATTTCCATGAAATGTCTGCAAAATAAATAAAGATATTAAAACAAAACTATTGGATCAAATACAAAACTAATGAAATCGGCCTCTTAAAATTACCTATTCTTTCGAATTAGAATGTAAAAATGGTGAGTTATTTTTTTTTGGTCAATCCCAATTGCGTTAATCGAAACGCCTATGCGTAACGCTTTTCCAACATTAAATATTGCAAAAAGATCGCTAGAAAACAAGTTAAATTCCTTTTCGCAACGAAAGTCGAGTCCCACTTTCGAAACCATGAACATACAGTCAAAAAGGCTAAAATTAACGTGTTTTACCCAGACGTACGACGTTATGGTATTAAGGTGATTATGCTTGAAAAGTGGTATACCATTTTTAAACGAGAGCGCAACATCCTGATCGTTTCTTAACAGCTTATCCTTCTTTAAAGAACTGTTTGGGTTCACAACTGGCGCGCGTTTTGTTCGTTTTCCCAGGAGAGGTTTAGAAAAATCTGAAATTAAAACTAGCCTATCTAAAACATGACTTTATTAGCTACAAAATGGTCAAAGATTTTTTTAAATCCGTTCAGTACTTTTAAAGTTATTCAACAAAATAAAAACATACTCAATTGATCTAGAACATAGACGTAATATCACTTACAACCTTTTCGAATGAAGTGAACGTTGAGCAAAAGTAGTATACTATTTAATAAACGCAGAAGAAAAAGGTCGTATGTGTGGCAGGTTTTAGGAGCAGTTTGTTTCTTTCGAGTGTGGAGAAAGAAATCGTAAGTTGTTTTAAATTCTTGTTACGCGGTTGCGAACGTGATAAGCGTGTATTGAATTTGTGTAATGTTTGCGACTATTTTGTGAATTCATTCATTAGGAATCGTAACTGCTCTTGTATTTAAAATTATGACTATCTAACGTATATTCGTATGTATTTATTCACTCATTTACTTTGTGTACCGTAAAATGGGGCTATTTGGTAATCACGGGGCTATTTGGAACTAAGTAATCATAAGCTTTTAGTTGATATATTTTTTGTCATGGCTATGCTAGAACTGTAAAATTTGTTGTCAGGCTAATTTTTTAGTTCTATTATTGCCATGACAAAAATATATCAACTAAAAGCTTATAATTACTTGGGTTCCAAATAGCCTCGTGGTTCCCAAATAGCCCAGTTTTACGGTATGTGTGTATTTATATGTAGTTTTTACAATAACAGAAGTGTTTCTTATAGTTTAGTTTGAGTTCTGAAGAATTTAGTTTACACCGCCTGCCATGTATTTTTGTCTGTATTATTTCTCTGTCCAAGGTTGTCTGGAAGAGATCGCTATTTAGCGGTAAAATCGCCTGTTGTATACCTATATTTAAAATGTACTGTTCCGTGTTTTTTTTTTGGTGTTCAATAAAGAGTATTTGTATTGTATTGTATTGTATTCGCTATTCGCGGTTATAAATAAACTCTGTCGCAAAGACAACGGGCACTTTCGATTTGTTTCAATTAATTTAAATATTAATATTATTATTAATATTTTGACTAGTAGTGTACCGAAAAGTAACTTCTCAAACTGTGAAAGTTTCTTACGATAAATTCTCGGAAATTTCTAAGAATATCCTTAAATTTTGTATGGAAAGAGAACATTCTCAATGCTCTCAAATGTTTTCGATAATGTTCTCGGTAATTTCATAACTTTTGAGAATGTTCTGCAACTTATACAGTCTGTGAGCATTTAGAAGAGGCTTCAATTTAGTACTTCTCTCTCACTCTTTCTCATACGATCTTATTAAGAGCGAGTGAGAGAGAAGTACTAAACCGATGCCTCTTCTGAGTGCTCACAGACTGTACTTTGCTAATTGTGACTAAATAAGATTGAATGCTACGAAATGAAACTAATATATTTTGTATTGAATTATTATTTCTCGCCCTAAAATGTACTTACTTTATATCGTAGCTTAAAATCTCATTTAGTTACATTGTATTTAAACAACTTAAAAAAAACGTAAGTGCTCTTTTTATTTACAACAGGGATTATATGGAAATCTTGTACGGTCACGGATTTTAATTGATGAATCACTATAGAACCTTGTCACATTAAACCAACGATTAATTCCGATGTAATTTCTATCTTGTCACTTGACGCTGTCATTTAGAAAAGGTTTTATGGTGGATCAACAATTAAAGTCCTTGATAGTACTAGGTACTTTATACAGGGTGTCTGGAAAACCTTCGGAGAAATTTGGGGGGGTAATAGTTCACACGATTCTGATCACGGGGGTATGGTTCATTTTTGTTTCTGTTAATGTAAAAAAAAAAGAAGGATTAATTATATTAATTTTGTTACTTGATGTATCGCAGCCGATATCTCGACCTTGACATTTTGACGTTGATAGTATACTACTCCAACAGTTCGTAGTATCTTACGTCAAAATTCAATGTCCGAGGTCAATGACCTGAGACCATACGTTGTCACATGGTATGTAAACAAACAGTTCGCTCCATGTAAACAAACAGTTCGCTCCATGTAAACAAAAATCAAGGTAGCATTATAATAAAAATAAATGAGTAATTTTAGTGCAACTTACTGTATTTTCGTTTTTGCAATTTGAACACTAATTGGTTTTAAATGTGAAATCACTAGGTCTCTTGTTCATGTTTTGCCGAGACTGATCATATCGTCCGTCTTTTACTGTCGAGATCTAACCATTTACCATTGTTTTCTGCTCTAAAGAAGCCCATATAACTGATTTACAGCAAAAATATTGAAGACGTGAATATTGAAAATAACATAATTTAACACTGACATCTAATGACAGCCATAAATTCATAGACTTCTAAAAGTTCAAATAGACGGATTGAATGATCCGATTATTGCTCTCCGTATTGAAGAAAAAAAAGAAAATCGTTTATTGGTGCAAACCACAGAAAAATAATAATCAAATTAAATACAGTGAGAAAATAATTTAAAACAAAACCTTAAAACTATTTTATAAAATAATAATGCACCAAATTGGGTGCTACTCAGCATCATAGTGTCAGACATGCCGTGACGCTGCACGCGCTGATTTTCAGGGCAACCAGACGGGGAGAAAGCGCTGCTGGCTGCTGGTTCTTTCCTTTTGATCCGCATGGTATTTGTGGCAGTAGCCAAAAATCCAAGTGCAAAACATTTTGTCGATGGATATAAAGGTCGTCGCATAATTGATTATAATAGGCTATTTGACAACATTGAAAATATACTACAAATTGTGGTCATCCTATCTGATACTAGCGTAAAATAACGTATTTCACTTTATTTCACATTAAATTATGTCTATTTTTTTGGAAATTACACGAAATAATAAGGATTTTTTTTGAAATTTAATCTGTGGCAAAAACGCTATGTGATGTTAGAAATACTTTATAACCTGTGAGTGTGATGTGAAGTCACATCACATGCAAGTAAACAAAACAAACCCCACACACACACACACACACACTAGCCTGCCGTTCAGTGTGTAACTGATAGTCCCGCTGAACGCACGTCCACGAGAAAGCCTCCTGTATTGTCGAAACACCAGAGGATTGGTATCGCCTTGGCACTTTCTGTGGTGCTACCAAAAAAAAAAGAAGATAAAAGAAGAAGAAGATATTGGGTGAAGAATTGGTTGCAGAAACGAAGCAAATTGTGCCACATGAATATTATGAAAGAATTGGAAGTAGATGATCTTAGAAACTTTTTGCGAATGGATATTGATTCTTTTGAAGAGCTCCTGGCTATGGTAACACCATTTTTTCCATTTTTGTCCACTCCGCTCGGTTGTCACCAATGAACTGACTGGAATTGCCCCAATCCTACTACACACGCAGCAACCTTGCAGGGCGGTAGACACAATCTAGGGAGCTAGGAAGGTCCTGCGCCCCTGCCGCCCTGCCGCAGGCCCAATCTAAAAATTGCTCCTGCTTGCCTACACACATCACAATTAAGGAGGCAATCAAGGGTCCAATTCCCAGATTGCCCCTGCAGCAGGTGTGTGAGTAGCCGGCTTTAGTGGCCTTTTTCTTTTAAGGGTTTTTACCACAGAGTGTAATCACGTCGACCTCTTCTTACAAAGCGATCCTATTTTTCTCTTTCTTCTATGATACGAATATCTAGCAACAACATGTATGATGCCAGCTTTAAATGTAATTTTGATAAAACGTAACGTGTAGGTAGGATTTTTTGTTTACAAATGAAACCTAAAACTCTTTTCATAAAGAGTTTTAATGGTCCAAGATTTAAAAAGATAATATTATGTCAAATTGTCAATAATTAATTATTGTGTTTTTTATTCGTCGGAAGCCCTGATAGTGGTACAAATCAATGAAATACAGCCATGATTCATGATCTCGTAAAAGAAGTAATGTGCCTACGAGTGCAAGTGCTATTTTAGCCGTGTGAGTGTGAGAAAAGTGTGAGTAAAAATCATAATCGTAAGTTTCAGTTTTAGATTATTTCACATAATAGTCCTTATCAGACACCGTCTTTTCATTCACATTACAGGATAATGTGTCAGTTTTCTAAACTCCATGGAGCTTTTGACCATGATTGGAAACATTGTTCATAAGGAACAACTTGTTTATTTACATTACGTTGTGACACATAATTATTATGAATGAATCAGTTAAGATGGGGCACACTGAGAGCATCGTCAGGAAAGTCGATGATAAATCTGTCTGTAACTCAGTCAAATATTAACTTAAACAAAAGTTACCAATATAGGGATGATCCAAATCATCCACCCTATCTACAGTTAAAATTTCTCCGTAGGTTTTCCAGACACCCTGTATAGGTAAAGTGGTACGGTCAGCGTCATAATCATAAATATATACAGGGTTATTGGTAAGTCGACCTATTCCCGTTAGGAGGTGATAGGGGTGACTATTTGCGATAATTTTGACCCTCATATGCATTATGCAAAAGTGAACCATTTTTGAGTTATCGCGTTTTTTAGTTTTTTTTTTTAATTATTCAGAAATTTAACTTGAAAAATTTATTACAAAAAAAGTATCAATTTAAATCTTATTTTTTTTTCTGATTTATAAATACTATTAAACAATGGTTATTTCTCAATATTAAAACAATAATTATCGGTCCAAATTTAAAAAAGCGAGACGGAAAACGAACATTTTTCAATATTTTTTTGCGATCGCTTTCCACTAAAATGCCTTAAAAACAAAAAAAACGTTATGAAACTTGGCTTGCAGATTATTTCAAAAACTTAACTGTTTTCTTAGCTCTCCAAAAATGCATAACAACTAGGGACTTATTTAAAAAAAACTGAAAAAAAATCATCACAAAGGAAGCGGGCATGTTTTTTTATCAACGTGTAATCTGCACGCCAAATGTATTGGTAAATTTTTCTGTTTTCGTATAATTTATGTTGGAGTTTGATAAAAAAACATGTATTTTTTAGTTTTCGGCCTCGCATTCTCAAACGTGTACAGATAATATTTTTTTTAATATTGCATAAGAACAAAAATTTCATCTTGTACAAAAGCAAATAAAAAAAGTTGATTTAAATTTGGTATTTTTTTTAATTTTAATTTTTGAAGTTTCATTTTTGACTTTAGTTTAGTTTGAAGACGAATTTCCGCCCGCTTCCTTTGTGATGATTTTTTTTCAGTTTTTTTTAAATAAGTTACTAGTTGTTATGCATTTTTGGAGAGCTAAGAAAACAGTTAAGTTTTTAAAAATAATCTGCAAGCCAAGTTTCATAACGTTTTTTTTGGTTTTTAAGGCATTTTAGTGGAAAGCGATCGCAAAAAAATATTGAAAAATTTTCGTTTTCCGTCTCGCTTTTTTAAATTTGGACCGATAATTATTGTTTTAATATTGAGAAATAACCAGTGTTTAATAGTATTTATAAATCAGAAAAAAAAATAAGATTTAAATTGATACTTTTTTGTACTTAATAAATTTTTCAAGTTGAATTTCTGACTAATTTAAAAAAAAACTAAAAAACGCGATAACTCAAAAATGGTTCACTTTTGCATAATGCAAATGAGGGTCAAAATTATCGCAAATAGTCACCCCTATCACCTCCTAACGGGAATAGGTCGACTTACCAATAACCCTGTATACGTTAACAAGGTTTCAGAAATATATATATACACCCTTATTCCCTCGCAGTAGAGTCGTGTTTACATATTTTTGGAAGTTTTACTGTGTCTATATATTTGATGCTGACTGTACAAGATTTTTTATAGATATTTACCTACTTATATCTAAGAGCCCGTCTTAGTGACCCAGAGCCTAGGCGGGACCTAAACACCTTTAAATTAACATAGGTATAATTTCGCTTAGAGAATTTTATTTTCAACGAAGAATATTTTTGCCGCGCAATTTAATGAAAATATGTGTAGGATAGGAGGGACCTTTTATCGTGAAAAAAATATATTCGTAAAACATTCGAGCAGAAGATACTTGGAAAATAAGACTATTAAGTCCAATAATAAAAAAAACAGACGAATTGAGAACCTCTTTTTTTTTGCAGTCGGTCGAAAAGAGAGCTCTTGAATAACCGAATAAATTTTCATTAAACCTAAATAAGAACCAGGTAAACCGGATCAATTATCAATCGCACAAACAAACTAAGTACAATCCTTTTTAGAGGATTGTAAGCTAACAAGTTTTGTATGGAACTTTAATGCGAAAACCCTTAAATCTAGTCCGATTCTTACGAATTTTGAGAATGTTGTAGATATCATGAAAAAATAAGTCTGTACGTTTTCCTTTCCACGAAAATACTTCTTAGAATGAAACAAATAGGTATAAAAAAAATAACAAAAAACAGAAACATACAGACCTAGTTCTTTATCATAACTACAGCATATTCAACTATCTATTTACCGGCAGGAAAAAGTACCGTTTCATCGGAATTGGATCAGCTATTTAGCCGTAAAATTATAACAAACGGACAGACAGAATTACTTTCACATTTCATAAATTACTTTGGATGACATATCGAAAGACGTAGAAGTATTTTTTTTGGTCATTGGAATTATATTGGAGTGTCGTTGTTTGATTTTATTTTCTGGTACCTAATACCACGCCATCTTGAGATAAAAAGCCAAACTAAAATGAAACTTATCACGACTCAGTTTGAACTGCCTAGACAGAAAGAAAGCTAGAAGTTGTACATTACTCACACGAGATGTCACTACAGGTCTTACTTGTACACAAAATTACAATAATCTTTTAACTATTAGCACTACTAAGGTAGGTCTAGAACTCTTGGTACTATATTTAATTTTATTTATATGTAAAGAAAATAATCGTATTATTTTTTTCCAAACAACTATAGTACTTAAAAGAGTCTATGTAAAATAATCTTTTGGTTTTGCTACTCAACAACAGATGGCGTTAGTAATCTCTTATCTATGTTAATTGAAACGATTATCCCTTTGAAACGAGTAAATTCCTTTCACCTAACATCATATTCGGCTGAAATTATAGAATTTAATAAACATCTTTCAACATTGTGTACCTATATCAGTTAAGTTAGGTAATGAATTTCAATTATTCAAACCGTTTTCGACCAAACAATGAGTACCTACGCGAACGATGTTTAGATAGATTTCTACCGTTTAAAATGTATCTAGAACAACCAAGTTCGTACCAAGAATATATTTTGGCTGAATTACATTTTGCATACCTAGTCGGTTACTAAGTTCTGTTACTGAGATTAATTACAATAAAAAATAAAAAAAAGCAGTTTTGCATAAACCTGTATATTAATCAAAACTTTGATTTATATAGAATAATAATAAAAATAATGTATTCTAAACTATTGCAATTATTTGATGTACGAGCTTGAAGTATTCCCATTTCGGACGATAAAATCATAGTTAAAATCACGCACGACGATGATACTGATAACGGCCCCAACTTTTGTAAGAGTTCCTGTAGAGAGTTCAAATTTGCGTGACATATTGAACAGACTTCTAGCTTTAAATTCTGATACGAATGTATTCAAAGCAACTAAAGATCCGCTTGGACACCGGTCAATCTTGATGACTCATTAAATCGACTTTAAGATTTCACATGATTTTGCAGAAATACGAAAACACAGCAAATCTCTTGCTTCATAAGTTGGAATTAAGTCATGTTGAGAAATATAATTTTGGTCTCTAAACATATACAGAGATAGGATTTTTTATAATATTATACAAAAAAAGTTCTTTGGTAAACAAAGACTAACTTTTAAGCGATTTCAAAAAATGAAATTTACAGAAAAGTCATGCGTAATTTCATCGATGCCGGCTGTGAATGTTAAAAGATCGTATCGGGAATTGCGGAAACTAAGAAAAAATATTAATTGTTTTTCAAAATGTATATTAATTAAGCTTTTAATATTTATACATATTGAAATTAAAAAATAAACATAAGTTAGTTTTATTTGCATCAACCTTAGTAACAGAACTTAGTAACCAACTAGGTAGTTCCCTTGAGCAATCACTTCGCAATTTTCTTTAATACTCGTAGGAGTCATACAAATCATAAAAAAAAAATTATACTATATATTTTTATTTTTTAGTATGGCATGTTATTATATTAAACTTCGTTTTGTTACAATGTCCCACAAAACTGTTTCCACAGCTTGACTGTGGGATCCGTGAGTCTTAGTTTACATGTAGCATTATATCACAGATATTAAACAAAAAGTAACTTGAAAAATTTCAATAGTACTAAGGTAATGTTTAAAAAGGGCTTATAAACCTATTTTTATTAGGCTCCAGTCTCACAGCCGCAGGCAAGCTGTTGAGAATGTAAGGTAAGCGCTTCTCAATAAGCCTGTCCCCATAGTAATTGCTTCCTCTGGGTAATGGGTCACAGTTTTCACTTACCATCCGGTGGCCTTTGTGCTCGTTTGCCTTCCTATGCCATAAAAAGTGAATTATGACGGTATTAATGATTATAAATAATAGTTTTATCGATTCCAGTTTTAAACACTCCACCTCACTAGCCTTACATGTCATTTGCACCATGCTATGTTTTATTCACTGTACGTACGATTGTTAAGTAAGAGTCGGCCAAAAAAATCGATTGTTGTATTAATTACATACACATACATACCTTCACGCCTTCATTCCCAGAGTGGGGTAGGCAGAGCTACAGAATTACCAAAAAGTCTCAAAACTTCTTGATAATTCTGTAACCACATTTTGCACAAGTAGGCTAAGATGTTTAACAGCGTATATTAGTGACAGTTAGCAAGCCCATAGCTTAACAGTACTACAAGCCTTTATTCCCTTAGTCGGCTCTTACGACTTCCACGGGAAGACATGGAGTGGCACAATTCCAAGCCGGCAACCACACGGCAATGTATGTGTGTGTAGTATTAATTTACGCTATAAAAAGCCTCCCTGCAACAAATACTATTTACAAAACATTCATACGAAAGATTGTCTTTGACATTCGTCCGGCGGAAGAGTATTTAAATGGTGGTGGCTCATCATCAGCAACTTTTCATGTATCTGACGTCAATGAGTATACATACGGGCTGATTAAAAATGAATGATTAGTATTGAAAGGTTGAAATTTGGTTCGAGTATCGCCTTGCGAGAGAGATAAAGAGAGAAAAGGAAAAAAGAGAACTCCTACTTATGTGTATATAAGACAGTGCAAGACGACCACATAAGATTGATATGTTTTCCTACATCAACGGGTTTTCATTACTAAGTTACTTAGTTACTCATTTAGGCCAAGAATTTTTGTCTGGTAGTTTTGAAAGCATAAGAAAATTAAATAAAGCGCAAGCAAAAGCTACTTTACAATATTTTTACAGAACTTACTAGTCTGGAAAGCGGCGTCTATTTTCTTATTCTTAAGTCTTATAAAACTTGTAGTCAGATGCATGTTTCGCCGCGCTCGGTTCCTGAATACAAATCTCTGTACACTCGGCTGCGCCCGGATAACTGAAGCATTGTCGCCATAATCCTATTGAAGATTATCCAGTTTTATGTGGATTAATATTTGTGTACACTGTACAGTTCTCTCTGAGCTTTGTAAACTCATTATTTTATTATAAACCGGAAGTGGAAATGCTCGGAGGCATACTCAATTTGAAATAATACCTACGCGTTGACGGAATTTTAGATGTTGTTATTAAGTTATTAGCTGCTCGGTAAAGAAAACCAACGAACAGGTTTTGAAGAAACTATAGAACGCTAGGCTTCCAACACTATGGAGTGACGACCTTGTTAGGACCGCGGGAACGCGGTGGATGCGAAAAACACAAGACTGGTCTGAGTGGAGAGCCTTGGGGGAGGCCTATGTCCAGCAGTGGAAGTCTTTCGGCTGACATGATCATAGAACGCTGAAGAGGGAAGATCATGACACCTGACTGACACGGCACGACGCAGACATGTCCAGCCCAGTACTTATTTTAGTATGGCGGTCTTCCTTGTCACTTAGCGAATTTATGTTTTTTTTTTAATTTTCATTATACTAAACTTACCTCAGCAAGAAAGATGCTGCGATACCGTTTAGACAGAAACGAGCACACCTCTGTAATAAATAAGTAATATGAGGGGACAGTCACACGAATAAGATATTAGATACATACATACATACATAAACTCACGCCTTCATTCCCAGAGTGGGGTAGGCAGAGCTACAGAATTACCAACAATTGTAAAAACTTGTTGATAATTCTGTAACCACATTTTGCATAATCATTAATCAGGCTAACATGTTTACCAGCGTATATATTATTATATTAGATATTAGATATACTTAATATATTATATTTAATTTAATATTTATAGCTTTATATAATGCTAGACTAAGTAGTATCATTGTAGTATTTAATATAGCTTAAAATATGAGTGATTGATGAGTTTCTTGCGGCGTTTCTTTTTAGCAGTGGTCTATTCTTGGGAAGCACTGGTAGATTCTTGACACAGGTATTTTACCATTTATCTTTTTTTTATTGGTCTGGTCACAAACTAAGCTCTAGGCTTGTACTATGGGTACTAGACAGCGATAAACTTACTTATATAGGGAAATACATAGAAAACATACAAGGCTCATCGGGCCTCTACGACGACGTTAGGTTCTCCCAAAGGATTGGGCTAGCTCCAGAGAGGTAATGCAGCCAGTGTGTTCTTCTTATGGAGGTGATAATTATTTATATTTTTAATATTTGAGTAGCTTTGTTTCCTTTTTAACCCCGACGCGAAAAGGAGGGGTGTTCATTTAAATACTTCTAGTCTTTCTAGTCGACAAGTTTTTAGAATTGTAGGTTATTCTGTAGCTCTGTCGTCCCCACTCTAGGAATGAAGGCGTGAGTTTATGTATGTAAACATGTTTAGTTCTAATTTTTAATTGTATTATTATTGTTGAATTCCGTAAATACACTTTATGTTATGTGGTATTGTTTTTAACTAGGCCTATTACTGCTATTACTGTCTAGTCAATAAGAGCTATCAAAACGTTGACCAAACGATAACAGGTCTAAAGGGATATTATTTGACGTCGAAGAATACTTGGCCGAGATTCTAGGCGGAAAAACAATTACGTCTTTGACCTATTATC
This sequence comes from Acleris emargana, assembly GCA_927399475.2. NCBI lineage: Eukaryota > Metazoa > Arthropoda > Insecta > Lepidoptera > Tortricidae > Acleris > Acleris emargana. The sequence goes on along the minus strand of OV656863.1, from coordinate 2,110,830 downwards.
GAATAGGCTAGTTGACTCTTTTTTAAAGTAGGTCTCAAATTATTAATTACTGTCAGATTAGCTTAAAAAAAATATTGCCATATTTTTTTAGGACCTAGAAAACCGCAAAACTTTATTTTAAAAGTTTAGTTTTCGTTAACAGGCGAAAACGCTTACAGCCATATTAGTCTATAGATTATCTGTGCTGTGACGTCATCCGAGCCGAAAACAAACATTGACATTTGACTAGTGCATTTGACATATAAATAAACGTATATCATTGTGAAAACCTCGATACTTTTTTAATAAAAACCATGTCTATCATTATATTAATATACCAACTGCACTGTACTTACATAGAAGTCTTGACATTCCTCAGCTCGGCAGAGCAGAAATCTGGATTCAAGGCAAAAAAATTACCGACCATCAACGTGTCGATTCTTGGTAAGTTTGTGCTATCTGCCTTCACGGATCCAACATCCATGATTACTCTTATCAATAAAACGAGAAAGCAGTAACAGTAACACGCAGAATAGGTTTTTACTAATATTAAACCGATTACGATCACAACACAACCTCAAAAGTCCACGGGTCATAAATGTCAATGTCATGTCACAGCACAGAATACTTGCAGATTACTAATAGCGAATTTCACTCGTATAAGGTCCGACATGAAGTTTGCTTAGAGTCCTATGACGTCACACCATGTCCGACAGCGTTTTCGGAGTTCAAAATAAAAAATAAAAAATGAACAATTTTAAATAGAAAATATGTAGCCATCTTACACTTTTAATATCTAAAATCGATAAATATTGGTTTCTTTAGTCTAATACTACAGAAAATATTAATTTATTAAGCCAAATTTAATATGAGGCAAGTACCCTATTGTCAACGTTTTGATAGCTCTTATTTATTTGACAGTAAGGGCGATCGAGTTAAAAACAATACAATACCTAACACTTTAAAGACGGTATGATTTTGAACCGCCTACAATTAAGGAATGCAAATGACCGGTTATAACCAGTTTTAACCGGTTATTTTAATACAAAAACCTACGGGACTCCCGAGCCAGTCGCTGACAGGTGGCGCCTCATTACAATATTGGGGTGATTGTTTTGGTTTCGTTTTGATGTCTTGAACAAAACACACAGATACTTTAAGGTCGGTAAAAAAGGGAATGGAGCTCTGTATACATGTTTCTAAGGCCTCTAAACCACAAAAATTTCTTCTAACTTGTTACTAGCTTTTCAAATCAAAATATAATACAAACTTAATGCCTACTGCCTTTCAAATCTTCTAGGACATGAAATTGTTAAAATAATAGTTTCTGTTGTTGCACGCAGCATGCATTATTATCAACCATCAATACCATCATAGATAGGCGCTGCCATATATAGGATAGGTCATGCATGTCGGTTTTGCTTGCTCCATGTCATTTAAGTAAGGCTAAGGGACTGTTGCTCTTTCAGCCATCTAAGGACGGGCATGTTTTTGCGAAACTCAGTTTTTTTTTTTTCTTTTTCTTCTCGTTTTTTGTTCAATTAATTATGTGTTTCACCTGATGCTTCCAACGGAAGACCAGCGCTGACTTTAATGCCAGCATTACGCTGAGTTGGGACCATTTCGTGGCTACTTTCTTCTTGTATTTGTTAATCTGTTCTTTGTTATGCATGTAAATGATTTTCTTTCTTTCTTTCTTTCTTTACTGTGTGGTCAGACGGAACCCTTGCTGCGCGAGTCCAACTTACACTTGATCGGTTTTTATTAATCTTCAAAGGCGCGTCCCGCAACTGAAATAAAAAATTAAATTAATTGGAAGTTGTTTTAATAATCAATGGGTTATTTTTTAAATTTATTTTCCATTGGGATCGACCAAAAAAATAACTCACGGTTTTTATATTCTAATTCGAAATAATAGGTAATTTTAAGAGACCTATTGCATTAATTTTGTATTTGACCCAATAGTTTTGTTTTAATATCTTTATTTATTAAGCAGACATTTTATGGATGACACGATTATTTTAAATTTGGGTTGGCATTTTCTAATAAATTACATCTAATGATAAAAAGTGATTTTATTTGTCTATTAAAACATAATATTTCAAGCGGGTTTCGCCTAACCCGTAAGTTACACCTGGGAGGGCTTCAAGCCGAAAACGAAAGTCAAACAAAGGTCAAATATAATTTCCAAACCTTAATAATGCAGAACGGCTTTAAAAACTTATGCCTCGAAATGGTTTTCGAATTAGAGTATATACATACATAAACGCACGCCTTCATTCCCAGAGTGGGGTAGGCAGAGCTAAAGAATTACCAACAAGTCTTTAAACTTCTTGATAATTCTGTAACCACATTTTGCACCAGTAGGCTAAGATTTTTCCCAGTGTATTAGTGACAGGTGGCAAGCCCATCGCCTAACAGTACTACAAGCCTTTATTCCCTTAGTCGCCTCTTACGACATCCACGGGAAGACATCGAATTAGAGTAATTATGAAAAAAATCCCAATTGTTTCGTGGTCTCACAGTTTAAGACCAACTACGTCTCTTATAGATTTATATTCGCTACACCTCCGTTCGCGTTACCGCTAAATGGAATTTAAAAGCAAACTTACGGACCGCTTCATGCAACATGACGGAAAGAACAAATAAACATATAATTGACAACAATTCATTACGTGCTAAGGTAGTAAAATAAAATACCGTTTCTAGATTTTACACTGCTGATTACAGTAAAAATATCTTTGGATTTTTTTATGCAGCAGTTTTTTTTATATTTAGGAAAAACAGTAAAAAAAGTTGGATTGTGAATATTAGGAATAGTGCCCTTAGTCCATTTATTTAAAAAAAAATATATACTACCGTCATGTTCATTTTTTATCTGTCTGACGAATGAAACTCAAAGCAGATGCAAAGCAGTAAACGCAAAATAGTTTATTTATTTTAATGGCGTCTACAAATTATGTAATTAATTAAATTACGCAAAATAACAAATTTGCTAACGAACGGCAGCAAATGATTGACAAGTGACATGACATGACAGTCAGTTCTGTCTCTGTTTAAAGTTACTTTTTTTATTTTATGTCATGCTAAGATCACGACATCAGTATTCCTAACTTTGGATATACGGTCTTTTTAATTACTAAGTATTTCTTTAATAAATTATTAACGACGAATTTAAGTTAAATAAAGAAAAACTGAGAAATACGGGTAGTCTAATTTTTAACCAGCTATTATAAACGCGAAAAGTAAATAACGCTTTTTTTTTGAAATGTTGTCAATTTAAGAGAACACAGGGTCTTCGACTAGGTAAAACCATATCGTTTTTGACAAGTTATCTTATTGTTGCAGGCTTGTAGTGCTGTCAGGCGATGGGCTTGCAACCTGTCACTAATACACTGGTACACATCTTAGCCTAATTGTGCAATTTTGTAGCTCTGCCTACCCCACTCTGGGATTAATACAGGCGTGAAGGTATGTGTGTGTGTGTGTCTTATTGTTTTTAACTTGGCTACCAAATGTCAAAAGAAATAGAGCCCTTGACCCTAACTGAACTGGCGACGTCAACATTTTACCTACGATACATGTTTGATTATGTTTGTTATGTTACAGTATGTTTTAGTTAAATAAATGTTGTCTTTGAGTTTTTGAGTTTAAAATTGATTGAAGTTTTCGAGTGTACTTAGGGTGAAACCAGACGAGCGTAATTTTTCGAGTCGTGTGTCGCGTAATTTCTGTAACATTTGGTTTCATACAAAACTCCAGTTTGGTTCACGCGGCGACGTAAAATCAGCTGCACTTTTTTACGTAATTTTAGCTGCATGCTGTCGACGGTCGCTGTGTGAACCAAACAGGACTTATGTATGAAACAATGCAGCAAAATAAATAACGCTCGTCTGGCTTCACCCTAAATCTATTTACTCTATTCGTCTAGTGTAGGTAAGGGCAGTATTAATAAATTCGTCTTGACCGAGATGCCCGTCACAAGATACGTCAAAGTAAACGTCAAGGCATAGAGAACTGTCAATTTTGACGCATCTTGGGACGAGCGTTACGGTCGAGATCAGGTTAATAATACGGCCCTAAGTGTAACGAAATATTATACACAGAGAAACAGTGAGCATAGCACTTTTCATTGGATGAAAGAAAGAAATAGTACATTATTGCCTAGGCAGTGAAGCAGGCAATTGCGGGCCGAGTATTGGTTTAAACGTACGAGCTTGCGAGTCCGTTAAAAAATACGAGGCCCGCAATTGCCGTTCCTGCCGAGGCATATATAGTGCTTTTCTCAAAAATCTCAAGAAAAAATTGCAAACAAACAAAATCTTTACCTGAAAAAACTATTACTCTTTACCGCCTTTATGTTTATGACAAGGAGAAACGCAAGCTTTTTTAGAAAAAAAACTTAAGCTATTCGAGACACAGATTAAAAAGTTACGTTTTTGTATGCAACATTGCGGGCTTGTGTATCGAGCACGCAATGTAGTTTTTTTTTTAATTTGGGAACTGTCTGTAAACTATGTACTTCGCGTCTCTCGCGTAACAAGAGAGGCAAGTTGGTTTTGAATGCGAGTGTTGATTTTAAATTTAAGGTTTGTATAAATTCTATTCCAGGTTAGTATCCTAAGCGCAGCAAAGAACGAGATGCAAATATAGGTACCTATATTAGACATATTTTTATTTTATTAAAAAGATCCTTTGTTTCACGGTCGCAGCAAAATCGAATTTAGCTCACAGTCTTTAAAGTCAGAGAGAAATGTGTAATAAAAGAAGATGTAGTGACTAAGATTGAAAAGGGCATGCTTCGATGGTTCGGTCATTTGGAAAGGATGTATGAAAGAAGATTGACGAAAGAGATTTACAGATGGAAAGTGAGTGGAACTAGGCGTACTTTTTCGAATCAAATCGCAGAAATACTGGAAAAGGGCCGAATCTTAAGTACCCGAAACCGACGTGCGTGCATGACTCGATGTATGAATGTGGAAGAAGCGAAAGAAATTTGTCAAGATCGTAGCAAGTGGAAAGAAGTGGTCTCTGCCTACCCCTCTGGGAAACAGGCGTGATTTAATGTATGTATGTATGTATTAAAAAAAACTGCCTTTTTGTAGTGCTGAGATGAGACTGCCCTCCTAAATAAAAAAGAACGCTTGCGTTATTTGATAGCCAAAGTAAATTTAAGAAATAAGGTTACTAATATATACATTATACAGTCTGTGAGCACTTAGAAGAGGCTCCGGTTTACTTCTCTCTCACTCGCTCTTAATAAGATCGTTTGAGAGCGAGTGAGAGAGAAGTACTAAACCGAAGTCTCTTCTAAGTGCTCACAGGCTGTCCGCGGTTCTATGAGAAGTATGAGACATACGCCCTTTGTAAGGAGGGCAGAGTAGGTATACCCTAACGGAATTAAACTGGTCTAGTTTTGGTTATCTTTCGCTTAAAGCGAGCCATTATGCCGAGGCTCAGTACAATTAGATCGAGGCCCTAGGGAGACATTGGAACACCCCTCGCTGGATGACGAGATGTTTTAGTAACGTACGTGAAACTACGGTACGTTAAAGGTTACCATTTAGGAATTTGAAAAGTCCTGATGGTAGCGACAGAAAGCATGCTTTAAAAAAAACCGGGCAAGAGCATGTCGGACCATGCTGTGTAGGGTTCCAAAGCCGTTACTATAAACAAATTAGACCTCGCGACAAACTTAACTTTGCCGTTGGACAACTGTTATCCCCATACATCGACATAGGCCGCGGTCAGTTTACCAACACGACAAGCATTATTGTGAACTTATTTAAATTAAAATAAAGCTAAGCTACTCAAATATTAAAGATGTAAATAATAATCACCACTATAAAAAGAACACCCTCTAGCAGGTCCGCGCGCGGCATGGTCCCTGCATTACCGCTCTGGATAGCTAGCCCAACCCACCTCCGGAGATCCTAGAGCTGGTGCTTACCTCTCCCAAAGGATTGGGCTAGCTATCCAGAGAGGTAATGCGGCCAGAGGCATAGGGACCATGCCGCGACCTGCTAGAGGGGGTGTTTATTTTATAGTGGTGATTATTATTAACATCTTTAATATTTGAGTAGCTTAGTTTTATTTTTATTTAAATAAAATTATATTTAACTTTTAATTGTTAACTGTTAAGTGTTGTATGTACGTAATAGTATATTATATGAATGCCTATCTTACTGACTGCCGTTCCCACAGTCAAACTGTTACTCCAGTTTTGTGGGTCAATGCCTAATTTTAATCTTAATAAAAAAAATGTACTTATTAAATAAAATAAATAAATAATAATATATTATATGTAGGTATGTAATTTATTAAAGCAGTTTTTTTAATGTCTGTTTTTCATAATATTATGTATTTACTTACTATTTATTATTTTCAGTTATTTTGTAAATTCGCCTATCCTCTTGCATGGTGCTTGCTTATTCTTCTCCAATATTAACTGGAAGAGATGCGTAAATGTTTTGTAACTGGTTATGTGTAATAAAGAGTTTACATACATACATACATCCATTAGTGTCAAGTAAGAGCTAACGTAACGTTGACAATACAATAGCATTTCAAAAACAATCTTTCTTTTACGGTTCTCATTTCCAATTTAATTTAATAATAGGATAACCTTTACATGTTTTTCCGAATCTTGACTTTACGTCCGTAGTTTATTGGGATGTGGCATCGTCACATATATTATCCGGGCTGTACCGGGTTTAGAGTTGAGGCTGTCCCGGTACTCAGCCGGGTATTAGGTAAGATTTGTGTATGATGCTGTTGGGGAGACTTGGCTTGTCGATGTTAGAACTTTCTTATTCATTAACTGATCATAATAACTGACTGACTGTTAATATTTTGCCGTGTGGTTGCCGGCTTAGAATAGTGCCACTCCATGTCTTGCCGTGGAAGTCGTAAGAGGCGACTAAGGGAATAAAAGCTTGTAGTACTGTTAGGCGATAGGCTTGCTACCTGTCACTAATATACACTGTAAACATCTTAGCCTAATTGTGCAAATTGTGGTTACAGAGTTATCAACAAGTTTTTAGAGTGTTTGGTAATTCTGTAGCTCTGCGTACCCCACTCTGGGAATGAAGGCGTGAAGGTATGTAAGTATGTATGAACTAAATAATCTTAGGTACTTGGTAGACATTTTTAATCATAACCTAAAAAAACATTACCAAAATTTGACATGGTTTTACGCTAACCAATTCAGGCCGAGCCGACTGCGCCCGTAAAAAAATAGTACAATCGTAAAATGTGTTGTCTCACTCTGCCGCATTACCCATCGATAGCCGATGTGTCGTCGTGGCCCAAGGTATAAGCTCAAGCTATAAAACAGACCCTCAATCTACTAGGTAAAATAATAAAAAAAAGATGCTTACATACATACATACATTACATCACGCCTGTTTCCCAGAGGGGTAGGCAGAGACCACTTCCTTCCACTTGCTACGATCTTGACAAATTTCTTTCGCTTCTTCCACATTCATACATTCAGTCATGCACGCACGTCAGTTTCGGGTACTTAAGATTCGGCCCTTTTCCAGCATTTCTCCAATTTGATTCGAAAAAGTACTATATCTTATAGTAAAGTAGTATATCTCTTTCGTCAGTCTTCTTTCATCCATCCTTTCCAAAAGATCGAACCATCAAAGCATGCCCTTTTCAATCTTAGTCACTACATCTTCTTTTATTCCACATTTCTCTCTGACTTTTTCATTTCTTACTCTATTAATCATTTTCACACCACACATACTAAGCAAAGAGCGTATTTCAACTGTATTTACACGACTTTCATGCTTGTCCTGCCACACCCAATATTCACTACCATAAAGATACTTAAAAGACGTTTATTCAGTAAGTCGGCCGCACGGGCACTTTTACACGTCAAAAATCTACCAGCGCTTCGCAAGAGACGACAAGAAACGCCGCAAGAAACTCAACAGTCAGTCGTTTTCAAAATTTTGCTTATGGTATTATACAATTATAAAAGTTAGCCTGGAATTACATAAAACAAAGATTCTAACATTAAAAAAATATACAGGGTTATTGGTAAGTCAACCTATTCCCCTTTAGGGGTTATGGGGGAGGTTAATTTCAATTATTTTGGTCCCATAATACCCTAAGCAAAAGTTAGTAAATTTTTCTGTTTTTGTGTCATTTATGTTGGATAAACTGATCTTGTTGGTGGAGTAATTAGGCGTCGTGCTGTATCCGTGTTTTAAAGAGAAGGCTCGGAATAGGAAGGTTGTTATGTAAAATAAATGATAGTTTATGTTCGTGTGTAAAATAACGTTCAAAATAAGTCAAAAAAAAAACTTTCTATGTATTTTTGTTTGATTTCCTTGCCTTAACCAAAACACCCGTAAACAACCCGCAGGATCCCCCGACTCGCACCACAAATGGGGTAACACCCCGACCTTTGGTAAACCAGGCAGTTTACGACCGTGTCACAATCCAATGAGCCCACGGATGGGCTGTGGGCTCGCGTACCCCAGCCCGTAATTGAATCGGATCGGTGGGGTAATGGGGGGATTAGGGAATAACTAGCTGTTGGCTTTGGGGAAGAATTAACACGTGAAGAGGCAGGGTTAAGGAACAACATTGACAGTGTTAACACGTTCACTACTGTCATTCATTATCGAACTTTTGTTTTTAACGAAGCTCACATGCGCCTCATTGTTGTTTTTTTATAAGTTACTAGGTTCTGCCCGTGGCTCCATCCGCGTAGAGCTGCCTATTCGGCCATCCCATGTTAACTTTTTAATTTTCCGAAATGAAAATTAGCCTATATGTTCCAGGGTATAAGCTATCTCCATTTAAAATTTCTTCCAAATCTGTCCAGCCGCTGTCACGTGAAGGAGTTTCAAACTAACATTCTCACAACATTTCGCTTTTATAATATTAGTGGGATTTATAACGAGAGTGCACTATGCTAGTAATACTACTGATGTGCCAAAGGAAACTTTCCAAAATTGCGGAAAATTTCATGAAGGAAAATTTCGGAAACCTCACAATTTTGTATGGGGATTGAAACTCTCCGTTTCTTCAATTTAAATTTCCTATATTTCTTGTGAAAGTTTCCGGAAATTTCTTGCAACTTTTCCAACTTTTAGGAAACTTTCCGCAACTTGCACATCAGTAAGTAATACTAATCTCACTTGTTGGGTATCTTAACATTTTATCGACTCATCAACATACATACATACATAAACTCACGCCTTCATTCCCAGGATGGGGTAGGCAGAGCTACAGAATTACCAACAAGTCTTAAAACTTCTTGATAATTCTGTAACCACATTTTGCACAAGTAGGCTAAGATGTTTCCCGGTGTATTAGTGACAGGTGGCAAGCCCATCGCCTGTACTGCAAGCCTTTATTCCCTTAGTCGCCTCTTACGCCATCCACGGGAAGACATGGAGTGGCACTATTCTAACCCGGCAACCACACGGGACATCAACATTAATTGGCAAATTTTCATTTCACAACCAACGTTCGGCAAAAGTGTGATTTGGCATATCAAAGTTAAGCATCATAAGTTTTAACAAATGATTCATAATTTTAATGATTTATTTGACATATTTTTATTTTACTACGTTTCAATTCTCAAATATAAGAATTAACAATTTTTAATTTCATATCGCATCATTTGTCAAAGGTACGTATAAATTTTCCTATGTTGAGCCCAAAAAAATCAAAATTGACTGAGATGCTCGAATAGGTTAGGTTAGCTTTTGTATACGCCCGAAGGGCACACTGCCCAGAAATAGGAGCCCCGCGTAGCGGGGACCCGTCGATTCAAATGCAAAAGTAGGTAGATGTAATGTATTTAACTTTGTGTAATAACAGTACGTAAAGTAATCCGTTTGTGTAGCGTGATGAGTTTTTAAAAGCCATGTTTTTAACCAAAACGTTTTTAAAGTGTACTATTTGCTATATGATTACTTGTTATACGGCGTATTTTAATGTGTTACATTTGTGAAATTAATAGTATATGAAACGTTAGTTGTGAAATGAACATTTGTGAAACAATTTTCGGTAAAACGTTAGTGAACCCACTAGATATCTTATCCACACACCGGAACCACCAAAACCTTTGTTTCAGACACTCATTCTATAGAATGTTTTACTTAGCTGTATTTCCATTTTATCGACAGGCATTTATTTACACGCGCAGGAGTAACAATTTTTTGGTCTAACCTAACCTACATAATTTAAAATAACATAAAGATAACCTAAAAACATTAAAATTTCAGCAGGAATTAGAAATTCGAAGAAATTATAGATTTGTTCAAATGAGTGTCGATGATTCAAAGGGTTCCCCACTGGAACACATCAATGCGAACACTGCTGATTAGAGATAAAAGTACTCGCACATTTGTCATACCGGGAATCAAATCCGGAACCGCTATCATCATCATCATCATGTCAGCCGAAAGACGTCCACTGCTGGACATAGGCCTCTCCCAAGGTGCTCCACTCAGACCGGTCTTGTGCTTCTCGCATCCACCGCGTTCCCGCAATCCTTACAAGGTCGCCACTCCATCTTGTGGACAAGACGAAAGTCATGTCCAGACCTAGGAATATACGGGGCAAAATTGAATGACAGCTAGGGATTGCCTATATCGATAAACTCAATTATCGATGCTATTCCCATACACTAGGGAAAGTTTTGTTTGAAAAATAAAATTTTATTGAAAGTATGCAAATGAAACTACATAACAACATAATTCTGGTTATTCTTTATTTTAAAAGATTTTTTTAACATCAATCATCATCATATTTTTTTTTCACTTCTAACAAATTCTGATAGTTTATTTAAACATTAGAACCTAAATGGGACAGGCACTCTGAAATACACAATAAGGAAAAAAAATATGATGATGATGATGAGTGAAGGTTGAAAATCCTTTTAAAATAAAGTATAACCGGAATTATATTGCTATTTTGTTTCATTTGCATACTGTCAATACATTTTTATTTTCACAAGCAAAACTTGTAGCGATCACTAGTATATGGGAAAAGCATCGATAGTTGAGTTTATCGATATAGGCAATCCCTAGCTGTCATTTAATTTTGCCCCGTATATTCCTAGGTCTGGTCATGTCCAACGTCCATGTCGCGCCAACTCCCGTGATAGTCGGAGGCTCTGCGCTCGAAGTTGTTGACGACTATTACCACTCGGCTGGGCAGCGTTCGGGAAGCTTCGCAGCACCTTTTCGTCAAAATTACCGCAGTGTTTGAAGTCAAAAGTCTTTGACCAGTGTGCAGAGATGTACAAAATACTTTTCGAAAAGTATTTAAATACAAAATGCAAATACTTTTTTAATATAGTATTTCAAATGCAAGATACAAAATACTTTTGCCTTTTGTATTTAAATACTAAATACAAAATATGTATTTTCAAAATACTTTATTGAAATAAAATACTTTATGGTAAATTTACTGGTTTTCTTTATTTATTAAAGATTTTAAAATCACAAGCTCTTCAAAAAGAGCATCTCAAGAACAATTTGTTTTGGCATTTTTTTAAAGACATTTCGATCGAACAACACAGAAATAATGAAATAGCTGCCAACACTGCAAAACGTAACAGTGACTTTGAGAATTGTCAAGAGGGGTCCCTCATATATTATTGGTCAGGTTTTATATGCGTTTTGTTTCATATGTCATTTTGCGCATAGACTTTCAAAGCTGCTGCGCCACTAGTGGCCATTTTTTGTTTTTACTGAATCGCGGAATGCTTTAGAAAAATGAAGCTAAGAATAAAAAAGTATTTTGTATTTTACAAACCATTTTACAAATACAAAATACGTCTCGAATAGTATTTCAAATAAAATACAAAATACTTTTAAAAAAAAGTACTTAAGTACAAAATCCAAAATACGTATTTTGTATTTTGTATTTGTATTTTAAATACAAGTATTTCAAATATGTCACAACTCTGCCAGTGTGTGATGACCAGTGATGACCTACGGATCTGAGACGTGGGCGCTAACAATGGGCCTCATAAGGAAGCTCAAAGTCACTCAGAGGGAACCGCTAGCTTCGTCAGAAAGCTCCCCAATTCACTACCTAGCTTAGCAGTACAGCAGCTATTGGCAGTACAATAAAAAAATACAATTCGAACCCCAAAGTAAAAATAAAGTTTAAATGGCTAATCTTCTTCACAAAAGTTCTACGCCTCAAGTTCTCTCAGTATTGAACTTCTACCGTCATGTTTATGAAAATCCTTTATCTACTTACTTTTAACAATTTTGTAAAATACTTTTTTTTATATCGCTTACTGCTTCATCGAAAACCTTGTAAAAGTGGTCCGTCTATCGAGTCTAGTCTGTAATTCTCCCAAACAGTTTTCTAACCCCAAAGACATTTCTATAAATATTTAATTAGCCAAAAACAATGCCGCGTGCCTATAAAGCCGTGTGATTTATAACACGGCCAGGAACGGAACCCGCACTCGCCGGGAATGTAGATGTGCCCTGATAAATAAAGAAAGAGGTTAAACTGCGGAGGTGCGGCGAATATCATCTTGGACCAGGGCTGCCAACATAGAAGAGTTATTTTTGTTTCTATGAAGGAAATATTTATTCTCAGACATGCAATGAAATATTGATGTCATGTTCCTTGACTGCGAAGTATGACGTTTCAGGCGTGGCTAGGACAAGAGGTCGTTAATGGAATTTCATACAAATCTTGCAGGCCTAGGCCGGCAAAGTCCTCTTTTTTAATTTCCATTCCACATAAATTTGTGGTACAGGCATCATGACATGCTGCCACTATGCGTATTAAAACAATATCAATAAACGATTTGGTATGTATTTTTTTTTATTTTTTTTTTATTTATTGATTAAGAAATACATATTAGGTATAATTATACCCATCTAAGCAAAACCCTGGAAAGGTACTTAGTGCAGTTTTATTTACGTAATAAATCCACATGAACATAACAATAAATATAAATGTATGAACTATCTGTTTCCTATTAAAACCGAGTTAAAATATAGCGAAACAGTAATATACACACGTTAGTATTCGTTTTTGTCTTGTTTACTTATAATTTCTTTATACTTAAATAAAACTTTGATTTTTTTGTGGTTTATAACATTGCATGTTTGAAAAAAGCACTATACATACCTCGCTTTGCTCGGCCGTCTATATGTCTTCGGCCGGCAACCCCTTTTGTCCCGGCCTCTGTAGTAATGTACTATATATTTCCTGAGGTTCTTTAAAAAGCAAAGTTCGAAGTTACTTTAGTTCTTTTTTTTTATGGCATGGGAAGGCAAATGAGCACACAGGCCACCTGATGGTAAGTGGAAACTGTGACCCATAGACATTCGCATTCACAAGACTGCAAATGCGTTGCCAACCCTGAGGACTAAGATGGAATGCCTATATGCTAGTCATTTCACCCCCTTAAATATGTTTTTAGTACTTGTTTTTATAGCGGCAACAAAAATACATCATCTGCGAAAATTTCAACTGTCTAGCTATCACGGTTCGTGAGATACAGCCTGGTGACAGACAGACGGACACAGGGTCCTGTTTTTACCCTTTGGGTACGAAACCCTAGAAAAAGCACGATCCTAACTCACATGTGACCGGTTTCTAGTACCTATTTGTTGTTGTTTTTTTTTTGTTTTTATTTATAGCTTGGGAAGGCAAACGAGCACACAGGCCACCTGATGGTAAGTGGAAACTGTGACCCATAGACATTGGCATTCACAAGACTGCAAATGCGTTGCCAACCCTGAGGACTAAGATGGAATGCCTCTATGCTAGTCATTTTACCGGCTGTCTTATCCCCAAACCGGAACACAACGATGCGAACACTGCTGCTTGTTTTTCTTTGGGGTCTGTACTTTAAGGCACTGATTACCAAGAATATTAATAATGATCTCACTGGACAACTTAGCCTCGTCGTCACTTAACATCATGTGAGAATGAGATCAAAAGCAAACCGATTTTGTAAAAAAAAATACTCTTCTAAATAAATTTGTCAAGATCGTAGCAAGTGGAAAGAAGTGGTCTCTGCCTACCCCTATGGGAAACACGCGTGATTTAATGTATGTATGTCAATACTCTTCTGTAAGAATTCCGTCAATTAATTGAAAAAGTAGGATATTTAAAAAAAGTTTTTGTGGCAACCCTGCGAGCTAATATGTGAGTGACAGCAGACATAAACAACACGCGTCGCCGGGGGGCAGGTTCGAGCCCTGTTTACGGCACGCTCTAATTTTATTATGTTGGCAAGGGTCAATGCTGTGACAACATCGAAATTGGCCAAGTCTTTTTCAAAACAAGTCAATATATCTGGAGTTAAATAAATTAAAGTCTCAAACTAAGCAACTGCATTACAGGCATAAACATACTGACATACATTACTGCTTGCTATAATTTTAGCACTAAAGGATAGAATACCATGCGGGCCTTTATTCAAAGCAATAAAAGTATTACCACTTCCATGCTTGTACATTAAACAGATGTGCATGTTTGTGAGAGAACATCCTGAATTTTTTGAAAAACAGATCACCAATTACCCGAGATCAACTAGGAATAGGAACAAATTGTTCTTACCACGCTCTAGAGTCAAGCTTCACAAAAATAACTCTTACTGTATGGCTATCCAAATTTACAACCAGTTACATAAGTTCATTGTGGAATGTCCTGTGAGCCAATTCAAGAAAATACTTACGAAATGGCTTCTAGATAACTGTTTTTACTCTCTTAGGGACTATTTTGCCAACAAGCCAAATATCTAGTTCCTCTCCAATTTAATTTAAGATTGTATTAATTTATTTTGAATCGAATATAATTGGCATTTACAAATAATTTACATATACACAGTTTTATTGACATATCCACTTACATAATTATAATAATAAAGTAATATTTTGACAATTATAATAATGTGATTAAGTAATAGGTAGTAGCATTTATTTTTAATGTAGATTAAGACTTTTGCGTGCCAAATTGTGGCAGAACATATCCATGTACCTACTACTACTGACATGTATATTTATAAGATCTGTGTATGTACTTGCAAATAAATGAATTTTGAATTTGATTTTTTTTGAATACTTTCTCAAAATCACCCCTCCGTCTACTAGGATCCATTGATAGGATCCATTTAGGGGTCAAGTGGACTTTTAGTAATTCAAATCCATTGATGGAGTCGAGTGGGCTTTAATGTACAGTTAAAGCTACTAGGAGTCGTTTACACTTTTTAAGAGGCAGGGATCCATCAATGGATTTAAATATACCATGAAGTCAACAAAAATCCATGAATGGGTTCTATTGTAGTTTTTGTATAACGTGTATGTGTAATGTGTACGGTTGGGATTTTGGTGGCAAATCGTGGTTTTAGGATCCATGGAGTCGCTTTTTCCTAATTATTATAATACATGACACTTTGATTTTGACCTTCAGTTCAGTATATTTCAAAATGAACTAAATACATTTTTAGTTCGGTTTTTCCATACCTACTAATATTTGCTAGTTTGTAACGCTTTCACAGCAGAGATATCCTCCATACTAAAATTCATAAATTGGTTTAGCGGTTTTAAGGAATAAATTAATTAATACTGAAGGTCAAAATCAAATTGGTATGTATTACAATAAATAGGAAATAGCGACTCCATGGATTCTAGAACCACGATTTGCCACCAAAAGTCCTAACTCTAGTAATGTGTATTAAAAGCTAATAAAATCCAGTGTTCGATAGGTCATACCTATACATAGTATTGTATAATACTAAGATCCATTGATGGATCGAAGTGTAATATAGAGTGCAACAGGATCCATTGATGGGTCCCTGCGTATTAAAAAGTGTAAACGATTCCAAAGGGTTTAAGTTTACATTAAAGCCCAATCGACTCCATTAATGGATGGGACCACCTTAAAATTCCGACTTGCTTTTTTGGAGTGGAGACCCTTACCATGAGTCACTATTACCGTACTCGCTAACGAGTCGCATGCTCTGTCCCTCGTAGGCCTCGCAGTATTCTTATAGAGTGCAAGGGACAGAGCATTCGAATCGCTAGCGAATACGGTAATTGTAACTCATGGTCATAGATCGTTATCGCGGGAGCAAAAACAAATCTATTAAAGAACAGAGATAACAGATGGTCGGTTCAGTATAAACGGAATATTCTGCCTATACACTCTAAGTCTCTAAGAAGTTCTTCATATCTTGCACGAAATTTTCGCTGAAAACAGTCAATTACACTTGTCTTACAATTTGTAAACGCTTTTATCTACTCTCATATCGTAAAGTTCGAATTAAAAACTTCAAAACGAATTTATATTGGCATACTTTATAAACACAATATCGAAATAAAATAAAAAAAACACTTTATAACATTATTTCTCTAACAAAATAATGTTATAAAGTAATTTTTTACCATTACGATACAAGTTAATCCAAAAAGTTAATGTCACCAACGAAGTTCCATATCAATTATTTTTTTTATAATGGAACGCACATGCGGTTCGCGTCATTTTTACAGCATTACAAAAAGTTTTCATTCCAATTTTTACTTGTCTGTGACAGCGCCCGCTTTAACCCATGCGCGGTGATGTGCTAAGTTTTGGCGCCATTCATTGAATACGTTTTGTTGTAGTTACTGAATTTAACTTTGATCTTTTATTTAGTAGGTTGAATCGCAATGTATGAGAGTAGATAAAGTAGTGTATGAAACTGCACATAACTAGGTATTAAAACACTCGTGTGATACTATTAAAAACATCGCCTAGCGGCTCGGTTCTTAAACACACACTCGTGTTTTAATACCTCTCATTATGCACCAATTTCATAAACTACTATTATAAGTCAAAGTGTCAGCTTTAATAAAATAATATAAAAGTCAAATATTTTTGTCCAGAACTAGTTTAATTTCTTTAAATATATTTCATATTTAATTTAGATATATTTTTGTATCTTTTTGTACATATTATCAAATCAATCAAGAATGACAAATGTCTAAAGTAGCAGGAAAAGTGACTGAAGAGGTTGAGGTTAGGATTGCGTATCTAATCTCTTTAAATATGTACTACTAATCAAGTCAAATACGGAGGTAAGACATTTGAAATAATATGATACATTTTGAACTCGTAGGTATAAACGTTTCTCGATACGAGTGTCACTTCTGTTATTGCCTATTTGTCATAATCTTTGACTACTGTCAAATCGTTTTTGCTCCCGCGATAACGATGTATGCTCATGGTAGGGGTACCGGCTCGCGAGCCGCGGACACATCACGGTATTACGTGCATCAGTTACAATTACAGCTCCCTAATCGCTAGTGAGTGCAGGGGCCAAGACGCATTACGCTAACTCGTTTCTATTCGATAGGCTTTTAAACCAATCGCGTCACTGGTAGATCATGTGACTTTTCGTATCACGTCATCTACGAGTGACGCGATTGGTTTATAAAAACAGGTCATGACTCGAACTCAACCGACGGTTAACTCAATTCAAAATTTGGACCGCCGTTCCTTGCATAAAGACCCGGTTACTGGTGACTTTATGACTACTGTAGTCATCCTTATGTGAGTGCGAAGAGTAGAAAATATATCTTTCGTAGGTACTCTTCCCACTCATACAAATTATAGGCAGAGGCCGACTACAGGTCTCTGGCTGACTTCTGGTGACTTTACCCTATTCAGATCTTTCCTTGTACTGGTTAGTCTAAGACGGTATTACTTGCCAACTTTATAATTCTAAATCAACTGAAAATACCCTATAAATTTTGATTCCCTCGAGTGTCTAAATATACGTTTTTTGCGGCATAAACGGCCGTATCTTTTTTTTATGTTAACTTGGAAGTTAGATTTTACCACAGCTTCAAAGGACTGTAGACTTGAGTATATGGTTTTAATTTCAACTCGATACCTTTACGCGTTCCGGAGAGAAAGGGTCTTGAAAGACAGACACATGGACGGACGGACGTACAGACAGACGGACAACAAAGTGATTCTATAAGGTTTACTTTTGAGGTGCGGAACCCTAAAAATTAATCGAATAGAAACGCTAGCTTCAGTCTTCACCTACATCTAAGTCGGTTACTTTGATTCTCCTACGGATCTCATTTCTAAAGATATAAAGATAAAGATAAAGACATTTATTCAGTAAGTAGGCCGCACGGGCACTTTTACACGTCAAGAATCTACCAGCGCTTCACAATAGGAGACCACTGCTGAGAAGAAGCGCCGCAAAAAACTCAGCAGTCAGTCATTTTTTAAATATATTTAATATTACAATGATACTACTTAGGGCCTATTTCACAATCGACGAGTAAATTTATCTGGCATTTAAAGTTGGCTCTCTCCCTGTCTATTTACAAGTGTAAGAAAGAGAAAGGCCTACATTTATCTGTCAAATATGCGTTACTTGTCGATTGTGAAATAGGCGGTTAGTCTAGCATTATATAAATCTATGAATAGGACATAAAAAAAAAAAAAAAAAAACCTGCGTAATTTCTGCAGGAAAACACACCAAAATCTTAAGAGAGAGATAGAGAGAGAAAAGGAAAAAAGAACACTTACTTATATGTATATAAGACGGTGCAAGACGACCACATAAGATTGATATGTTTTTCTACATCAACGGTGTCCCCTAGACAAAATAAAGATTTTGAATTTGAAAAGAATATATATTATTGATTAAGTTTCGGGTTTACGCCAAGCATTTTTGTCTATTAGATAGTCCTCGATCCTTTAATACGCTTTAGACATCAACGACTTTTTCAAGTAATTTTAAAGTGCTGGAAAGGCTAACTTTAAAACTACGTCAGGTTATTTATTATAGAAATGAATGCATTGTCCAACAAATGATTTATATAGTTTTTGATAGCTCTGATATACTTAACAATAATGTTGGCAGAGTTTAATACCGCAACAATTCAAAGACGATACGGTTTCTGCCGCCTAGAATACAGACCGATTCGATCACGCAGAGAAATTACGCGAAAGGCTATCTTCAATAAATATCGTTTTATTTTTACTAATACGTTACACCTCAGGGCCCCCAGGGCTCCAGGGCTCCGGGGCTCCTGTGGGCAATTATACTCCGCGTATCCCATCAAATACCCTTTATGGCCGTTCGTCCCATAACCGGCCAGGATACACGCAATTCTGTTGAGTGATACTACTTCTTTTTTCAGGGTACCGTGGCGTATTGATTTTGCTATTAAAAAAAAGGGGATAATCTCACATTAATTGACCTAGCCCCAAACTAAGCTCTAGGCTTGTACTATGGGTACTAGGCAACGATAAACTTACTTATGTAGATAAATACATACTTAAATGCCGTATGGTTGCCGGCTTAGAATTGTGCCACTCCATTTCTTCCCGTGGATGTCGTAATAGGCGACTAAGGGAATATAGGCTTGTAGTACTGTTAGGCGATGGGCTTGCTACCTGTCACTAATATACACTGTTAAACATCTTAGCCTAATTGTGCAAATTGTGGTTACAGAGTTATCAACAAGTTTTTGGAGTTGTTGGTAATTCTGTAGCTCTGCCTACCCCACTCTGGGAATGAAGACGTGAAGGTATGTATGTATGTATACATACATAAATACATAGAAAATATAAAGGTAATACATGTGTTTGTATTACCTTAATAAAGAGTTTACGTACATACATACAAATATTTGCCCGTACCGTGGATCGAATCCGGGGCCGCTAGCTTCGTAGACAGGGTCATTACCGACTAGGCTACCGTGTCGTCAAAATATTTTGACATTAAAGATGACGGTGTCGAATGCTCTCCAGCGAATCCAAATGTCTATGGTCACAGATCCCACTGACCCCCATGTGGCTACTGGCTGGTGTACACGCCTTCTCCATGCCATAAAAAGCGTTTCAAAAACGATTGGGGTCAAACAAAGTGGAATATACCCTAGTTTCCGTCGTGAAACGTCACGGAACCCATAAATTTAAATGCGTTTCGCCCCTCCCTTTTATTACACATGTTTTACTAGCACTTTATTTTAGGAAAGTTATGTATTTCATCTGTAAATGGTTTACGGTGGAACGTAAATTATTATTGAAAGGTTAACTTCTTGTATTTTCTTTGGAGTTTAGGTGTTTTAGAAATGGCAGGGTTTTAATACTGTTGTATACCAAAGGTAGTCGAAGCATTTTATACTCTATTGATAACGATATGAAATTTAAATTGCTTATACTATTATTATGGACTTAGCTACCTTCTTAGGTATAATGGCAAAATATGTAAGCTGTATGTTTAACCGAAAAAACGTAAACATTCTCTGCTTTTCAACATACTATACAGGGTCACTCCTATGTCGTGACCCGAAATTATAGTTTCTAAGGCGAATTCAGTGCATCAACTCCAAAAACCAACAATTAAACTTTTTTGAATTCCGACTCGCACTTGACGTAAGCGTAATTAACATTGCCATGTAAAAATATTTTCCAGTTTTTTGGATCCGGAAGAACTTATTAGAATTAAAAACGTTATTTTAAACAACATAACAACGTGCTTAAGCAACAAGGTCCATGTAGGTAATTAATTCCTTAAATATTATGTGGTGGTTTGAATCGGCCCAAAAAAAACAGTAATAAATATCTAACCTGATGGTGAAATCCGCATCGAAATCCGTTGAGAGGTTTAGGAGTTAGCAAATGTACAGACAGACCCGTAAACCGACTTGGTTTTGTACTATGTGGTCTAAGATACTATGTAAACCGTTTCGCAAATATTTATCGGCGTCTTGTTCTTTTTGTATCTATGTAATGTAATTTTGTATGGCCCGATTGAAACCAAGTGAACGAACCAAAATTCCATGCATTATCTCTTACGCAGAAGACCCCGTGTGGTTGCCGGGTTAGAATAGTGCCACTCCATGTCTTCCCGTGGATGTCGTAAGAGGCGACTAAGGGAATAAAGGCTTGTAGTAATGTTATGTTAGGCGATGGGCTGGCAACCTGTCACTAATACGCTGGTAAACATCTTAGCCTTATTGTGCAAAAGGTGGTTACAGAATTATCAACAAGTTTTTGGAGTCGTTGGTAATTCTGTAGCTCTACCTACCCCACTCTGGGAAGCGTTAGTTTATGTATGTATGTACGTATCTCTTACGTTTTCTTTGTAAAAAATAAAAACAATACATGTTCTAGAGCACTCTTTCGCAGGGTCTAAACGTACAGTCAACAGAATAAATAAGTGGTCATTTCTGTACACTGTCGGTTTCAGTCGTTTCACAATATTGTATAACATTTGAAAACACAACTTAAAAGTGACAAGGTATATTAATGATCACTTATTTATGCTGTTGACTGTACCGTATTGTTGCGTATACATCGCCCCTTCAGGACAAGAGTGACCTAATTCAAAATTTCAGCTTTCAAACTTCAAGTCATAAAGTGATTATTATAGAGACCAAACTCGAAATTTCTTCTTTCTTTGCCCCCGCGGCGACTTGAACAGCTACTACCGCGGGGATATGGCGTTTCCACGTGAAGTGATTTCGCCAGTGTCGAGTATATATAAGTATAAATTAATATAGCAATAAAACACAATCCAATCTTCTCTAGGAAGATTGGGGGCAACGTTGTACGGTGATTTGTAGGTCAGAGGTCAAAATAGTTTTAACCTCTGCACCACTGCGAGTCCACTTGAAACGAGAAGAAAGATGCCAGATATACGAAATAAGTCCAAGTCTTCAATCACTGTGCGACACAAAGGCAAAAAAAGTAGGTACAAATCACTATCAGAAAAGAACTTTGAACACCTAATTACCCAAAAATTAAAGTCTAAAACAAATTACACGTCCGCCATCTTTTAACGTTGCAAATGGCCTCCAACTCGAAATTTAAAATTACTGAATTATGACACTATTATTCTGAAGGAGCGACATGTCTCTTTACCTTTATCTTTAAAGATTAGCCAGAAAAGTTCCAATACCGTAAACTTTTTGGATATTATGACGCAACTTGCTAAGAAACACCATAGACTTTTTCTGATAGAGCAAACGTCAAAAATGCTATTTTTGATCCTATTGAAATAACAGTTTTTATAAATGTCATTTATATATAATGGGCTTAGCAAAGAAATCGTAAGTGTTTTAATTACATTATAAGTGTAATGGCATCACATACTGATGGTAAATATGCCGTACCAATGCTTATTGCCAGGTGGAATACCGTCCTAAATGAACGGCGCATACATTAAAGTTTAAACGATTCAGGTCTGCCAGCAATAATTAGTAGACGAAGAAGAAAATAATTGTATTGCTGAAAAATGATACATTTCTACTTATAGTTAAGATTCTGTACATACATACATACACATACATAAACTCACGCCTTCATTCCCAGAGTGGGGTAGGCAGAGCTAAAGAATTACCAACAAGTCTTAAAACTTCTTGATAATTCTGTAACCACATTTTGCACAAGTAGGCTAAGATGTTTCCCAGTGTATTAGTGACAGGTGGCAAGCCCATCGCCTAACAGTACTACAAGCCTTTATTCCCTTAGTCGCCTCTTACGACATCCACGGGAAGACATGGAGTGGAACAATTCTAACCCGGCAACCACACGGCTACCTAAAGCTAATTATGGTAGAACACTTGAAACTTTAGGTTAAGAAACATTAGCGAGTAATTCCCATTTTCCAACCTGCTTCAGGTTGTATAGTGGGAATAAAATTTATTAAGGGAATAAACATATTTGGAAGACTGGCTTCACAGCCAGCACATGCTGAGTTGGGACCGTTTCGCAACATTAGCACATTTCTATTCTCTTGTCTCATTTTCTTAATTTTTATTGCTACTTTTTTTTTTGTTGTGTTTTATTGTTGTGAATAAATGTTTTACTTACTTACTTACAAACCTAGGAACATACGGGGCAAAATTAAATGACAGCTAGGGATCGCCTACATCGACAAACTCAATTATCGATGCTTTTCCCATATACCGGTAATCGCCCCCAGCATTGTTTGTAAGTTTCTATTTTTTTATTTTGTTTTGCCCCTACCACTTATACAGAAATTGAAAAGTCTTTTAGCCACTTGGAATGTGAATGAAATTCATTAGTAGACGAAAAAAAATAACCCCCGAAAATTTGGAACCAATTCTGATCGTTTACAATTTTTTTTATTTTTTTTAATTGAAAGTATGAAAATAAAACAAAATAGCTACATAATTCTGGTTATTTTTTTATTTCAAATAGATTTTTGAACCTTCTCTCATAATTATCATATTTCTTTACCTCATTGTGTATTTCAGAATTACCGTCGCATTTACTATTGTTAAAGTAAACAATCAGAATTTGTTCTAAATTTTCTGGCGTTATTTTTCTCGGACTGATGAATCCATTTTGGGTAGCTAAAGGCCTTTGAATTTCTGTGGCACGTCCACAGAAATTATAAAGGCCAAACAAAATAAAAAATAGGTACCTACACACTTACAAACAATGCTGGGGGCCATGATGGGAAAAGCATAGATAATCGAGTTGATAGGTCTGCTGATCAGATAATGTCGACCGCCAAGATTGTTATATGTATATCCCTTTAAGAACATGGTAGGGTATTCTGCATCTGTACGCCACAGAACAAACCGTCTAGTTCAGGGGTTCCCAAAGTGGTCCAGGTGGACCCCCAGGGGTCTACGTTGGCGTGACAAAAAAATGGGGGTTCACAATTCGTTAGTGGGGGTCCACGAAAATGTATCTGGTTTCGATAGTAAAGAACGAAAACAGATACTATTTTTTGTGCTATTTTAATAGCCTGGATGACTGATAAATACAAGATAGCTTTATTACGCTGCTCCTCGATTAAAATTTCGAAAAATTAAACTGACATTTTATAAAAATTACACCATTTGCCTCCAAAACTTGTCGACTGCAAGTCTGCAACAAATCGCGAGCGAGCTGTTCGACAAGCGATCAACATTCACATTTTTTGCCGAGTTTTGGGAATATGGTAGAAATGTGGTGTAGGGGGTCTACCAGAACTAGTTCACTTTTGAAAGTGGTCTATGAGAAAAAAAGTTTGGGAACCCCTGGTCTAGTTGATAAAAAGAATTACAATGTAGAAGGTCTTTTGTCATGTATAGAAGACGTTGGCGTCAAGGCCTTGTCATTGGCTGTCACGACTAGATAACTGTGGCGGTCAGAGAGATTAAAGAACAAGATGGTAATGATATATTATCGCCACTTCCCCCTATTTGCTTTGGGGGTTATAAATGTTTCTATTTGCAGTAACAAGAAAGCCGACCAGGAGACGCAGTCACCAGTTATCAAGGTTTTCAAGGAAATTATGCAGCTCTCGAAAAACCCGTGAGTTGAGCATTGACCGTGTAATGGACGCCTTTATCACGATGGATAAATCTGTCACTTTCGCACTTACATACTAGCCAGAAAGTGACAGATCTCCGATAAACACGACCATAATAGGCCAGCAGCGCTCGCGTGATTGGATAAAGAATTACTTTTATCTTACGATGTACGACCAGTACTTATGATACGATGTTTTATCCACATTTTGTCACGTGATAAACGAAGATATA
Organism: Acleris emargana; assembly: GCA_927399475.2. Lineage (NCBI taxonomy): Eukaryota > Metazoa > Arthropoda > Insecta > Lepidoptera > Tortricidae > Acleris > Acleris emargana. Next base: position 2,086,321 of record OV656863.1, on the reverse strand, counting down.
ATAGTCATTGCCATCGTAAGATTGCAGTCTTGAGATTGCCATCGTAAGATTGCAGCCTTGAGATTGCCATCCTAATATTGCAGTCTTGAGATTGACGTCGTAAGATTGCAGTCTTGAGATCGACATCGTAAGATTGCGGTCTTGAGATTGCCATCGTAAGATTGTAGTCTTGAGATTGGCATCGTAAGATTGCAGTCTTGAGATTGTCATCGTAAGATTGCAGCCTTGAGATTGGCATCGTAATATTGCAGTCTTGAGATTGACATCGTAATATTGCAGTCTTGAGATTGACGTCGTAAGATTGCAGTCTTGAGATCGACATCGTAAGATTGCAGTCTTGAGATTGCCATCGTAATATTGCAGTCTTGAGATTGACGTCGTAAGATTGCAGTCTTGAGATCGACATCGTAAGATTGCAGTCTTGAGATTTTCATCGTGAGATTGCCATATAAATACTTTTAATATTTCCTCACATTGCTTGAGAAAATCACTTTACAATCCTCGGCCGGAACAGGGATTGAAGGACTCTTTCTATCGTATCAATAGTACCTATAAACGGGTTTAGCAAGGCCTACATTTGTATAATTTTGTCGATTACGATTCATGCTTATCGTATCGAACTTGCGTATCCTAAGTATCGACGCTCTCTTTGGGCATACCGTATCACTAGAAGGAAGGAATTGTTGACAGTTAACATAAACCGGAAGACGCAGCGTGGGTAGGCCTCCAACAAGGTGGACCCGTGGTTAAGGTCGGGGGACTATAGTAGGGACACCGAGTGATGGCACTTGACACATCTGAAAATAGTGTTGTGAAACACTCCATTTAACTAAATAGAGTGTTTTCGTGAGTCGATTGTGTGACTGGCAGAAGAGTCTTCAGAGGTACCGTTAGCGTGGACCGTATTTAACTAAATGGAGTGTTTCACAACACTATTGTCAGATGTGTCAAGTGCCATCACTCGGTGTCCCTACTGTACGTTGTATTCAACTTCCCTGTCACTTGTCATTAGAGAATAAATCAAGAAAGGGATGGAACTACTTTGCTTTACTTTTGGGAGGACCTTGTGAAGTGTCCGTCCGGGTTGGTACCACCATCTTATCCATTAACCTACCGCCAAGCAGCAGTGTTCGCATTGTTGTGTTCCGGTTTAGGGATAAGACAGCCGGTGAAATGACTAGCATAGAGGCATTCCATCTTAGTCCTCAGGGTTACACTTACCATCAGGTGGCCTGTGTGCTCGTTTGCCTTCCCATGCCATATTGCCATGCGGAGTGGGAAAGGTCCTTGTGGCAAACCTTGCGGGAGGCCTATGTCCAGCAGTAGACGTCTTTCGTCTGACATGATGATGATGATGACTACCTATATTAATGTATTTTATTACAGTAATTCTGAAAAATCAAACACTTTGAAAGAGAAACAGAAGAAGAAAAGGCGATTTGGATCGAAATATAAAGGCGAAGTAAGTTGACTGCTACTTTCCTGTTCACTCTATAGTTTTCTCGCATTCGAGGGAATGAGACATCTCTAGGCGTTAGCGGGGGCGGGGTATGTAGGGGGGGATGGGAATGCGCTACATGGTCTTTCTTTATTAGTTTAGCCGCAACAGCTAAAGGACAACAATACATTGGATTTGAACAAAGAACGTACTTGTAATTGTATTGCGGGATTTTAGCACCGTCTGCGGTCTGGAAAAATAACACTTGCTTGACATGTCAATGCATTATTAGCTCTATTAGATAACTTACTGTCGCACTCAGAGACGTCCATTAAATTTAATCCTTGTTTAGTGACGCGTTGTCTTATTCTATTTCTATAGCAAAGAAAGTGACAGCAGCAACTTTAATCAAGCATTAAATTTAATTGACGTCTCTGAGTGCGGCAGTTAGACAGTCAATTATAAAAATACCTTTTTAACGCCATTGCGGATATATCTGCAACTATAGTAGGTTAGATTAGGTTACAACTCTAACCTATCGATAGTCGCGCCTTCTTTTGACGGAATAGGAGCTCCGCACTGCGGAGCTCCGTTGACTCTGTCATACTATTCTTATATTTTCAAACATTATGCATTCATTATTTGATTATTATGATCGAAATTATTCAATTTCTGTTATGCGAAATGAAAATTAGTACAATTGTTTTCATGCAAATCTTGACACTCCCGTTTTTTTTCCTTCAACGTTTTTGTATTGGTCCAATCCACGTCAATATTTGCTATAGGGTACTGTGAGGCGTTACTGAGCTGTGCGCGAGCCTGATTAGCTCTTGACTCCATTTTTAGGGTTCCGTACTAAAACGGTAAAGAAGGAACCTTTATGGTGAGACGGCGTCTGTCTGTAGAAGCTATCATATTGAAAGGCATATATTTCCTTGCCCGCAAATTTAAAGTGATTTGATTATAGCAAACAGGTGGATATATGAAAGAACTCAATCTGCAAATTCCACTTTTTTTTTTTTTTTTGTGATTTACAAATAATAAAAAAACGTTCCATCTAAACGTTTAAAAGTTATTAAATTTTACAATTTTAGAAAAAAAATATCTTTAAAAATATAAAAAATAAAGTTCATTACGAAATTAGTATACTCTTTTGCATTTTCCATCCATATCATCTTAAATACGTTTTTTTAGAAAACACCCGACTCCAGCAACTCCGAGGGGCTTTACAAGGTTCTCCAACAGCAGCAGACCTCGACCAGCCAACTTAAGTCCCAGTGCGGAGTGAGTTTACGAATATAATCATTCATCATCAATATCATCATCATCATAATCATCATCATCATCAGCCCAAATGAGTCTACTGCTGGACAAAGGCCTCTCCCAACGCACGCCTGTGCTCCCGATCTGTCGCTTCTCTCATCCAACATACACCGGCCCATCGGCGCATATCATCGCTCCAGCTTGCCACAGGGCAGGGCAAGATGGAGAGAATTTAAAATAAAATAAATGTATAAAAAAAAAAAACCGCCTTCAAAAACCAAAAAACTACTTCTTTTAATAAAATGGTCGAAATGAAGTCTGCTTTTGGTTAAAATATTTTAAGACGCTGACTTCAGTTGGACTGACCTACCATTTTATTAAAAGTAGGTAAGGTAAATGCAGCTATCAACGACCCTCCTAAGGCAATTTTGAAATTGATCATACTTATTAGGAATATTGGTAGCCGTCACAGTATTTTTATTATTTTTATATGGTAATATTGAATATTGGGTTTATATTTACCACGTTAAATGCTTCAAAATAAAGCATTTTCTTGTGAAAAATTATTAATAAAGTGGGTAAGTCGATTGTTTTTATTACCGACCCATAGTAACGGCTGTGAAGCTATTAACGTTTTTTTTGCAGCTATTAACGACTGTCAGAAAATAAAGAAAATCGAAGGCTGATATTAAGCATACAGTGGTCTTAGATCCTGCCACTACACCACCTAAAAGTATAACTAAATCCCTCGTGGGGTCCAATCTTGTTAGCTTAGTCTGCTAGACACTTTAAATTATATTTAAACGTCGGTTAGATAGAAGTGTTTTTAAATAATCTCATACGATGAATACTATACTAGGTTACTTTCAGAAAAATACACTGTTATAAACCAAACTGTTTTAATACTATCGCAGAATTAAGTTCTTAATCTGTTTCTTGTTGAAATTTCCCAAAAGTTTCAAAAAACGCAGAAAAAAATGAAAATCGCTGGACATGCACGGGGGTGTTTCAGATCGGCCTAGGCATCTAGATTCTCAACTAAATATATCATCAATTCTTGGACCACAATTTACACCAATATAAATAATATTACTTAACATGAAATACTTAAGTATACCTAATAATTTGTGTAGGGTCGCTAATAGTTACTCATTGTTGCTATTACCGACCCACATGGGTCGGTAATAGAATATGTAGGGTATAATAGTAAAATGTATTACCGACTTAAGAAAAGTACATAATATTTATAATCGGTGGTTTTCTGACTGTAAAAGAGACCGTGATTGATTAAAGTAATACAACATTCAACTACAAAAACCAAGTTTTATTAAATTATGGTTAATTAATTATTGTCTCTAAAGTATATCGAGTTATGAAAAATGTAGTCATTTTCAATAAATTTACAACGCAAAAACAAGAAAACTACACAAATTATTGTATAACGCTAATAGATTTATACAAAGGCTGATTGTTTGTTATTAAAATGGTTTATACAAATGCTTGGATAATTGTCAAATTTCAACAGAAAAGATATTAAAACGAAACTCTACGTGGCGGCCATTACCGACTCATGGGTCGGTATTGGCTGCAACTAGTAAAATGGAAGAAGCTATCACCGCCCTATTTTTAATTAAAGTTTTATGATATAAAGTGACGTTTTTTCAAATAAATGCATTACAAATTCGAGAATTTATAAGTATATGTATACATAAAATACTACACGATAATTGTAGGTATCAATAATATGCATTAAATGTCTTAAGCAGAAAAATTGGGTACTTACCTGCAGGAACAAGGGCCAGTACGACAAGAGCTGCGTCCACGCCGGCCGCACAGAAACTGATGTATTTAATCTCCTTTTCGCACTGCCACGCACACTAACTTCAGAGTATCCGATGCTCAATTAACAAACGCGTGTATTTTTTCTATTAAGTACCTATGGCTCAAACAGTCGTAGAAACGTTAAAAAATCGAATTACACTTATGGGTCGGTAATACCTGCAGAATTTCGATGGGTCGTTGATAGCTGCGTTTACCTTAGTTATTTTTTGCTTTTTGAAGGCGTTTCTTTGGTTTTTTAAACATTTGTTTTATTACTTTATTGATCATAATTATGCTGTTATGTAATCCCATTTTCCAAGAGCAAATACGCGCGTCACAATGAAAAATACCAAAATTGCTATAGGTGTGCCTATACAGGGTGACTGGTAATTCGCCGTATTCCTTGAAAGGGGTTATTCTACAGCTCATTTGTAACGATTTAAGTCCAGTCAACCAGGGGTCAAAACTCACTGGTTATCGAGTTATTCACGTTTTTAGAATTTTTAAAAAATACCCGCCTTTCGACCTAAAACTAGTCATTGTGTAAAAACTTCGTCATTTAGAAATAAAAAAAGCATTTTTCAAATAGCCAATGAATTACTGATTACGAAAAATAGTAAAAAATGCCAAAGAAATGCAAAGTTTTGCAAATAACAGGATTTGAAGTTGAAAGTTCAAGTAATTATTTTCCAAATTTTGTAACATTTTAAAGCATTACTTAAAAAAAAAGTATGACACTTCGCGTACAAATGACAGGAATAATTTGCTCAATTCATAAGCTTTCTAAAAAAGTACAATTTATGACCTTTTAAACTTAATTTTCATTTAAAAATGTACAATTAATAAAAAATAGCAGAAATTTTCGCGGTTAAGCTCCATCGTTTCAACTAAAAATCGCGGAATCGTTATCGTTTTTAAATTCACCTAATCGTGTTCTTTTAAATTTGCTTTTTAAAAACATAAAGTGCGTTCCATTTTTAACCGAAAAACGCGGGTAGTGTTGTAGTAAAATGAATAAAACATCGTTCTCCATTTTAAATTCGGCTAATAGTGTTTTATTTTTAAATAAATATTTGCTTTTTAAAAACAAAGTGCGTTCCATTTTGAAATTTCGAGCATCTCAAAACTTTTTGAGTGACCTACGTAATCAGTTACTTTCAACTTTCTTTCCATTTCGGACGATATTGATAACTAAGCTTCTTTCTCAAATGCCTGCTTGCCAATTCGAAGAATACGCAGATATCATTTATTGTTACGGATTCTGCGATGGAGACGCGGCTGCAGCTAGAAGGGAATACCAACGTCGTTACCCTAACCGCCGTTTACCTCACGCAAGCGTGTTTGGTTCATCGTACCGTCTTATTCGGGAAAGAGGATCAGTTCAACGCCGCCAAGCTGATGCTGGAAGACCTCGACATGATACTGCTCAAGATGAAGAAATCCTTCAGTGTTTGCGGACAGACGGCACTAGTTCGACGAGAATTGTGGCTAACCGGCTCGGTATGTCTCAGTGGAAGGCGTGGTTTACACTGCACTCAGCTCGGCAGTACCCGTGTCATTAAACTCCAATACACGCTATTGAAGAGGGAGACCCGGCGAGAAGGATCTCATCAAAGTAGTGCCGTCTGCCCGGAAACACTGAAGGATTTCTTCATCTTGAGCAGTATCATGTCGAGGTCTTCCAGCATCAGCTTGGCGGCGTTGAACTGATCCTCTTTCCCGAATAAGACGGTACGATGAACCAAACACGCTTGCGTGAGGTAAACGGCGGTTAGGGTAACGACGTTGGTATTCCCTTCTAGCTGCAGCCGCGTCTCCATCGCAGAATCCGTAACAATAAATGATATCTGCGTATTCTTCGAATTGGCAAGCAGGCATTTGAGAAAGAAGCTTAGTTATCAATATCGTCCGAAATGGAAAGAAAGTTGAAAGTAACTGATTACGTAGGTCACTCAAAAAGTTTTGAGATGCTCGAAATTTCAAAATGGAACGCACTTTGTTTTTAAAAAGCAAATTTATTTAAAAATAAAACACTATTAGCCGAATTTAAAATGGAGAACGATGTTTTATTCATTTTACTACAACACTACCCGCGTTTTTCGGTTAAAAATGGAACGCACTTTATGTTTTAAAAAAGCAAATTTAAAAGAACACGATTAGGTGAATTTAAAAACGATAACGATTCCGCGATTTTTAGTTGAAACGATGGAGCTTAACCGCGAAAATTTCTGCTATTTTTTATTAATTGTACATTTTTAAATGAAAATTAAGTTTAAAAGGTCATAAATTGTACTTTTTTAGAAAGCTTATGAATTGAGCAAATTATTACTGTCATTTGTACGCGAAGTGTCATATTTTTTTTTTAGTAATGCTTTAAAATGTTACAAAATTTGGAAAATAATTACTTGAACTTTCAACTTCAAATCCTGTTATTTGCAAAACTTTGCATTTCTTTGGCATTTTTTACTATTTTTCGTAATCAGTAATTCATTGGCTATTTGAAAAATGTTTTTTTTTATTTCTAAATGACGAAGTTTTTACACAATGACTAGTTTTAGGTCGAAAGGCGGGTATTTTTTAAAAATTCTAAAAACGTGAATAACTCGATAACCAGTGAGTTTTGACCCCTGGTTGACTGGACTTAAATCGATACAAATGAGCTGTAAAATAACCCCTTTTAAGGAATACGGCGAATTACCAGTCACCCTGTATGTATATACATTTTGAAGAGTACCGTCGATTCCTCATGGACTCCATCATCAGATATTAATTTTGGCAATAATGGGACCAAACTGGAAGCACCAGCTTGCAAATAAAAAAATAATTATAAAAATCGGTTCTCCCAGTCGAAAGTTCTGAGGTAACAAATATAAAAAAAAACGAGGAATTGAGAACCTACTTCTTTTTTTTTTGAAGTCGTTTGAAAAATAGGTTTTCATTATCATAAATTATTTACTTTATTAGATACATACATGGGTGGATCAACTTTTCTTTGTAGCTCGTTGCCATGGTGACGTCTCCTGGGTCACTCTTTAAAACTATGATTTCAAAGGATATAAGTCTACTAAAAAACTGTTTTATTGGCAATTACACACCCATTCTTTTATGGCCTTTCTCCTGAGTGCTGGAATTATATATTATAACATTTTTTCTAAGAAACTATATCACTGTTGTCTCCTGGCTTACGGGACAGAATAACAACAGAAAAAAGTTGATCCACCCGCATACATACATACCTTCACGCCTGTTATCCCAGAGTGGGGTAGGCAGAGCTACAGAATTACCTACAACTTTAAAAAATAAATTATTAGATACTTGGTTTATTATTGGTGTTTTTTTTCAGTATCCGGTAGTAGACGAGAAAAGAGAAAGTGGGTGGAATTGGGTAAGTTCGGGTAGTGTTTTTGTTTAATTTTGAATTACAATCTACTTTAGCTTTACTTTTTAGGGTTCCGTAGTCAAACTAGGGACCCTTATAGTTTCGCCATGTCCGTCCGTCCGTCCGTCCGCAGCCTAGCTCAAAGACTCTTAGTACAGTCAGCGTTCTGACGGTACAGGGTAAGTATCGCTGAGACGTTTTGTGTCGAAGATAAAAGAAACACTTCTTGAATATATTTTATAATTTATAATAACTGAATACCAAATAATATAGTAAATTAATGAAAGCACAATAATGGGGAGACACGCGTACGCGTGTCTAGTTCTTATGGTAAAAATATGGAGAATGATCCAAGGATCGATAGCGGGATAGAATCTAATGAATTTGAATTTGGAAGATTTATATCGAAATGTAATAGTGGCCAGGAACTCAAACAAAAGAGGTTGTAACAACCTCGTTACAGCGTCAAAAGTAACTGGTCACTTCAAGCTACTTTTTGTACTTTATCGCATTAACACATTAGACAATCATGTTTGACATTGCTTATGTGACTGTAAAGCGACAAGGTTTTTTTTTTTTTTATAGCATGGGTAAGCAAACGAGCACACAGGCCACCTGATGGTAAGTGGAAACTGTGACCCATAGACATTTGCATTCACAAGACTGCAAATGCGTTGCCAACCCTGAGGACTAAGATGGCATGCCTGCTTTAAGTGATCAGTTTCTTTTGACGCTGACTGAACTAGAAAGCTGTAATGTGGCACCTCCAAGCGAAGCGCTGGTAGATTTTTGTCTGTAAAAGTACCAGTGCGGCCTGCTTACTGAATAAACATCGTTTCTCTTTTATCTTTATCTTTTAAAATGTTATATTAGTACGTACAGCGGAAATAAATCGTCAGTGACACTGCCAAACCGCGTATCTAACAAATTTACGACGAGCTGGCCTAGTTGGTAGTGACCCTGCCTACGAAGCTGGCGGTCCTGGGTTCAAATCCCGGTAAGGGCAGATATTTGTGTGATGAGCGCGAATATTTGTTCCCGAGTCATGGATGTTTTCTATTTATTTAAGTATATATTTCTCTATAACAAGCCTAGAGCTTAAATTGGGGCTAGGTCAATTAGTGTGACATTGTCCTTTGATATTTATTTATTTATTTTTATGATCGAGCAAAACAAACCTTACCGTATTATTAAAATGGCGCATTTTACTCCTTATTAAAAAAAATACTTAAGCGGATTTGCAGTTTCACCGACGAAATGTTTTTCAAGTTTGTTTATCTGTCATCAGAATGAACCCGACGGGGAGAAGAATCTCGAGGACACATGTTCTTGCGTCTCATGCGCGTAAGTGTGTTCTCTCTCGCACTCGCACACTCGTCTCTTTTCCTAGCCTGGATGAGTGTCCCACTGCTGGATAATGGCCTCTTCCCATGATCTCTATCTATACAAGATTAGTATATAAAAATTTGTAGATTGCAAGAAACGTCATCCAAATCGGTTCATCAGCATGGGACAGTCCACTAGGATCCATTGATAGGATCCATTGATAGGATCCATTGATAGGATCCATTGATAGGATCCATTGATAGGATCCATTGATAGGATCCATTGATAGGATCCATTGATAGGATCCATTGATAGGATCCATTGATAGGATCCATTGATAGGATCCATTGATAGGATCCATTGATAGGATCCATTGATAGGGTCAAGTGGACTTATTGTACATTCGATTCCATTAATGGAGTCGACATACATACATAGTAACTTCACGCCTTCATTCCCAGAGTGGGGTAGGCAGAGCTACATAATTACCAACAACTCTAAAAACCTCTGTAACCACAATTTGCACAATTAGGCTAAGATGTAGCTCTGCCTAGCCCACTCTGGGATTACAGGCGTGAAGGTATGTATGTAGGCTAAGATGTTTAACAGTGTATATTAGTGACAGGTAGCAAGCCCATCGCCTAACAGTACTACAAGCCATTATTCCCTTAGTCGCCTCTTGCCGTTGCTTGTGGTTGCCGGGTTAGAATAGTGCCACTCCATGTCTTCCCGTGGAAGTCGTAAGAGGCGACTAAGGGAATAAAGGCTTGCAGTACTGTTAGGCGATGAGCTTGCCACCTGTCACTAATACACTGGTAAACATCTTAGCCTACTTGTGCAAAATGTGGTTACAGAATTATCAACAAGTTTTACCTAAGTCTCGTTGGTAATTCTGTAGCTCTGCCTTTCTGCCTTTGGACGACGCGCTGGCCTAGCTGGTAGTGACCCTGCCTACGAAGCTAGCGGTCCTGGGTTCAAATCCCGGTAAGGGCAGATATTTGTGTGATGAGCGCGAATATTTGTTCCTGAGTCATGGATGTTTACTATGTATTTCAGTATACATACATACATACCTTCACGCCTTCATTCCCAGAGTAGGGTAGGCAGAGCTACAGAATTACCAACAACTCTAAAAACTTGTTGATAACTCTGTAACCACAATTTGCACAATTAGGCTAAGATGTTTAACAGTGTATATTAGTGACAGGTTGCAAGCCCATCGCCTAACAGTACTACAAGCCTTTTTCCCTTAGTCGCCTCTTACGACATCTTATTTCGGTATATATTTCTCTATATAAGTATTTATATCGTTGTCTAGTACCCATAACACAAGCATAGAGCTTAAATTGGGACTAGGTCAAAGGGTGTGACATTGTCCCTGATATTTATTATTATTTATTTATTTATTACCCCACTCTGGGAATGAAGGTGTGAGTTTATGTATGTATGTATTTTTGTGTATTTCTATCAAACGTTGTAAGTATAAGTAGCAAGTTCTTTCACAGTTTGAAAAAGCTGATCATGTCGCAACGTTCTGGCTTCCTGCTCTGCATAGCCGCCTTCTTGGCCATCATGGGGGTCTTGGCCATATGCTGTGTTGTGAAGTCCTTTCCGAAGACATGCTTCGAAAGTTCAACGGCTGGAGACGAGCTGGAAAATATGGATGGAACTACAGGGGAGCCTGCTAGCGAAAGGAGAGAGAGACGGAGTGAATATGGTTATAGCAAACAAGGGATAGATGACGGGTAAGTTTTTGAGGCCGTAAGTTTCAACAAAAATATGCTTGAAATTGTCAATGTAATAAGAGATGCTAAGTGATTTGTAATTAATTGGAAACTCAAGTACTCAACCTCATTGGTGTAGTATGCCAGATTGACTTTAGACCTAAGGCGGATCACAAATTTCAGTCAAATTTCAGTAGTAAGTAGTTTACTAAGGCTTGCTCCTCTCACCTCATGGTCCTATTATCTATTGAATACCCGGTATTATTTGTTTCAGGCTTGCTTGGGACGTCAACAAAGCGAGGTTGATGGCAGAACTCAATACCGCTGGTAATTATTTTATTTACATCATCATCATCATCATGTCAGCCGAAGGACGTCCAATGCTGGACATAGGCCTCCCCCAAGGCTCTCCATTCAGAGCGGTCTTGTGCTTTTCGCATCCACCGCATCCCCGCGATCCTTACAAGGTCGTCACTCCATCTTGTTGAAGGCCTACCTACAGCTCGTCGCCCGGTCCGCGGACGCCACTCAACAACCTTCTGGCCCCATCGGCCATCAGCCCTGCGAGCGATGTGCCCTGCCCACTGCCACTTCTTGTTTTGTTTACATAGGGTGATGGAATTTGTGTTAGTTTTAAAAATAGTTATTTATTACTTTATTACCTGGTAATGTAACTTACTTAAGTATTATTAATAGTATGTATTTAATAATTGAAAAAATTACCTTCTGCTGGAGTTTCTTGCGGCGCTTCTTCTCCGCAATGATGGTCTTGTCCGAAGCGCTAGTAGATTCTCTCTATGTTACCGACGCGACGTGTAAAAGAGCCCTCATGTGGCAAATTTACTGAATAAATATTTTGAATTTTAAATTTTGGAATCAGAAGCTCAAACTGAAGGTTTGCCAACGGGCTATAGAGCGAAGCATTTTAGGTTTTAAAAGAACGGATCGCGTTCGGAATACTACGCTTCGCTCCAGAACCGGGATAACTGATGTTGGTAAAAAACTGCCAGAATTAAATGGGACTGGGCTGGCCACATCAGCCGCATGCACCCGGATAGGTGGGCTAACGTAGTCACCACATGGGTGCCGCAAGACGGGTGGCGAAGACGAGGCAGGCCCAGGCGGAGATGGCGGGACGACCTGGACGCGTTTCTTGACAACTGGCCGGACGTTGCCACTGATAGGGATTTGTGGAAATTAAGGGGGGAGGCCTTTGCCCAGCAGTGGGACACTCAACAGGCTGATTAAAAAAAAAAATGAACGTAATGAACAAGAAAACCATATGTTACAGAAGATAAGGGTTATTCATAAATTATAATATTGTAATACAGTAGGATATTTGTTTAATATAATATAGGTATATGTAGGTGTAGTTGCCGGGTTAGAATAGTGCCACTCCATGTCTTCCCGTGGATGTCGTAAGAGGCGACTAAGGGAATATAGGCTTGTAGTACTGTAAGACGATGGGATTGCAACCTGTCACTAATACACTGGGAAAACATCTGAGCCTATTTGTGCAAAATGCAGTTAAGGAATTATCAACAAGTCTTTAAAGTTGTAGGTAATTCTGTAGCTCTGCCTACCCCACTCTGGGATAACAGGCATGTTGTTACCTATGTGTGTGTATAATATAGGTACTACAATTCAAAATTAAAACGAAACTTATTTAAATTAAAATAAAACTAAGCTACTCAATTATTAAAGATCTAAATAATAATCACCACTATAACACCCTCCACGGACAATTTAGGCAATATGGGCATTAGTCAATTTGGGAATTGGACAATGTGGGAATTGGTCAATTTGGGAATTGGACAATGTGGGAATTAGTCAATTTGGGAATTGGTCAATGTGGGAATTGGTCAATTTGGGAATTGGATACTGTAAGAATTGGGCGACCTATGAAAACCTCTCCTAAAATTTACTTACATATTACTTATTAATATCGTGGCTCAAAGTAAATTATTGTTTTTCAGGACTCAGCGATAACCGTGGTGATGGTGAGGTAAGTAAAAAAAAAATTTCTTGTTAAGATAACTTAATTTAAAATATAACTATTAATTAATATAAGTATATTAATATACTTTATACATTTAATAAAATTTACTCACTGTATATAAGTTTAAGCTTTTAGTAGCGCTAGGGCAGACAATAATCGGTTAAACTTTGAAATCCGGTAAATTATCGTCGTTAATGGTGTTCAAAAACAAAGGTCAAAAGAAAAATGTTCAGTGGCGCCCTCATCAGTATTACTGAGTTAAGTCGTCAGGGTTAGCAACGCATTTCTGGTCTTAAGATTGTGGTCTTGAGAATGAAAATGTTTATGGGTCACATAACCAAATAGTACATTACTACAGAAGCCGGGAAGTAGGGGGTTTTCGGCCGAATGATAAAGATGGCCTTGCGGATAGTTACGAGTCTGGCAACCCCTTTGCACCGCGAGGTATGTATAGTGCTTTTCTCAAACATATGCAATGAAAAAAAAAACATCACTCAAAAAACATGTCTGTAATAGGCATTAACGCGGATATTTTTGGTCCGACAACCATGCCACTAGTAAAAATTTGTATGATTTAGCTATTAAGCCTGTTCATAAACACAGGGGTAAGGACCAAAAAATAGTATGATTTAGCCATTAAGCCTGTTCATAAACACAGGGGTAAGGACCAAAAAATAGTATGATTTAGCCATTAAGCCTGTTCATAAACACAGGGGTAAGGACCAAAAAATAGTATGATTTAGCCATTAAGCCTGTTCATAAACACAGGGGTAAGGACCAAAAAATAGTATGATTTAGCTATTAAGCCTGTTCATAAACACAGGGGTAAGGACCAAAAAATAGTATGATTTAGCTATTAAGCCTGTTCATAAACACAGGGGTAAGGACCAAAAAATAGTATGATTTAGCCATTAAGCCTGTTCATAAACACAGGGGTAAGGACCAAAAAATAGTATGATTTAGCCATTAAGCCTGTTCATAAACACAGGACCAAAAAATTAGCCACACTAACTAACTCAATTAAATTTTCTACGAAACTTTTCCGTTGTGAGCCGAAAATTAGCAATACAATTGTAGGGATACTTTTCATCGCACAACTGAACTTTTTTCGACTTCGTTGTTTATATGGTTAACTGCGCTTAACTATGGTCCAACTTTTTGGTCCTTACCCACAGCCGCCATGTTTACATAATTAAAAAAAAAAACAGTTCTCTCGAGTTGCTCCGCCCGGAACTACGGTTGCTACTTTGAAGCCTAAAATAACTAATATAATGCCAACATTTCATTGCATGTTTGAGAAAAATACATTACTTATACCTTTTACGAACCTGGCCAAAAACAACACAAGACCGCCATCTTTATAACTCCAAACTATGTTTTATGGCTTCAGCTATAAACCTTCGACACGGCAGAGATATAGCCCCCAGTAGACGTATATAAGTCAAGCTATATTTCGTGGGACCATAATGTTTTGGGAGTAATTTTTATCAATCTGTCGCCTTGCGGTGGTACTATGGGTTCGTAGAGTGAGGGGAGTTCGTGTCGAGATGATTTAATTTTTATCCTACTAATGTTATAAGTAAGGACCAAAAAGTCGGACTATTGTAAGCGCAGTTAACCATACATACAACGAAGACGAAAAAAGTTCCGTTGTGCGCGAAAAGTATCTCTACAATTGTATGACTAGTTTTCGTGTCATACCGGAAAAGTTTCATAGAAAATTTTGGTCCTTACCCAATTGTGAAAGTTTGTGTGTACGTTTGTTACTCCTTCACAAAGCAACGGCTGGACGAATTTGGAAGAAATTTTAATTAGATATAGCATATACACAGAGAGAGAGAAGGGTATTTAAAGCCTTCGAGAAACAAGATATATTTTGATATATTGGACATATTTGGTGGTGACTTTACAATATCGTCCCGTAAAAAAAACTTTCCACTTAGCCAATAGTTATTTTTGATAGCGCCATTTTAATAATTCATAAATGAATTTAGATAAGTATTGAAAAGAAAAATATTCTGGACCGATATCTATGTTGAGAAGTTTTCTTGTGATTAAAATCTGCATGCCCAATCCTCGGACACCTGTATACCTATATATTTTATATATATTTGCATGTATTTTTTATTTATACACAGCGACTCAAATGTTATATTGTCTGCCATAACGGACGGTTACTTTTTCGGGTTTTTTTTAATAATACCTAACACAGCACGGACGGTTCCAGCGATATAGAAATTATGACTACTAATAAAGAAAGAAGGACAACATTGATTTTATATTCAATGTGCAGAAATAAATTGCCATAGATAAAACTCACAAAATTCTCACTTGACGATACATTAGTAGCCCAGCAGCGCCCCCTCGCGCGGGAAGGATTGAATCCCAAAGCGTGGGATAAACATGTCCGATCTATTTGTATGTATGTCTGTTGGGGGGTTGTTTTTATTTGAAGATTGGTGGAATTTTGGTGTTGATTTATCTTGGCGTTTTAAAAAACAACCGTGCTGTCTAATGAGTTCAAACAGAGTCTTTGAGATTAAATTTCGAATTTTCGAAGATGTCTTGTAAAAGTGCTTCCTTCTTTTAGTAGAGGCTGCAGCAGAAAACAAAGGGGAACTAGATTCAGTTTTTGTAGGTTCCATGCGTTTTTATTTAAAGTATACAGAAATATTTCGACTAAAGTATAACAAAGATATGATGTTAACAATTAAAAGTTAAAACTAAACTTATTAAAATCAAAATAAAACTAAGCTACTCAAATGTTAAAGATGTAAATAATCATCACCATCATCACCACTATAAAAAGAACACCCTCTAGCAGGTCCGCTCGCGGCATGGTCCCTATGACACTGGCTGCATTACCTCTCTGGATAGCTAGCCCAATCCTTAGGGAGAGGTAATCACCAGCTCTAGGATCTCCGGAGGTGTCTATGAGCCGGGATGACAGAGCCTTCATAAAGCTTTTCGTATCGGCTGACCAAGGTCCCATGGTCTCCACTGCAAGTGCCACAAATTCGTGATTGTTTAATAATGATGAATATTTGCGGCGCTTGATGGTTTGGGCCTGATCAGCTGCTGCACCGGCCCGATTACGGGTTGACTGGACGTGGGAAAGGGCGATTGTGTCAACACACGTAGATATGATTCTATTTAAATTTCGTGCATTGTTTAAGTATTAAAAATGTATGCATTCTTAGTACTTATAGAGGTTTTAACATGTCCTAAATGATGAAATATCGGTTTACAACTAGGCACCTCTTACATCTGTTAATGTAGAAAGGAATATAAATAGATCAATGTTGAAAGTAATCGATAGACCAAATCAAACATATGATAATTTACTATAGCAAATTAAATTCAGTGATTTTTTAATAATAAATAATCATGGATGTATTTTTAAAAACACAGACTTGTCCAGAAAAAGCCTCGTATCACATATTTCGTGACGCACCATTTTAAACTTAATTCTAATCAGAATTAAGTTCAAACTCATACATCTCGAAATATCAGATACGAGTTTTTTTCCAAAGTAGTAACGATTAGTCATTATGTTGGACGTTAAAGCGACATAATTAAAATGCTACCGAACGCCGACATTTAATAAATTATTGAGAAGAAAAAGTTTTTTTTATACAACTGTATTGTATTATCTGCCAAAATCTTATCAAGACTCATTAAATATCACGCTTAGTAAAAACAATTAATTTTATTCGAACAAATATTTAAAAATATTTCCTTGGCAAAATTCAATCGCACCATCCACCAACAGGGTGTTGTTTTTTGTCATTCCCCAACGGAACTCTAAAGAGCTGTATCAAGCCCTAGCCACCCTTGTTTCCGTCCCTTATTGTTATGATATCTACCCCTTTGTCCTGTGATGTATTAAAAGGACCGAGCCGCGACAAAGTGGTTTTTTTTCCAACCGCGCTTGTAATGAAGTGATAGTCTGGACGTTTGCGGATGTTTAAAAAGGGGAGGTTTGAGGCATCTGTTTTGAGATTTTAGAAATATTATAATTTTGGTGAAAGTACATAATTAATATGGAAAATAGAATAATTAAAAAAAATAAGTTGACAGCTTCGATTGATAATATTACTTGTAGGAGGACCTTTTGGCAGGGTCCGTCCGGGTTGGTACCACCATCTTATCCATTAACCTACCGCCAAGCAGCAGTGTTCGCATTTTTGTGTTCCGGTTTGGGGATAAGACAGCCGGTGAAATGACTAGCATAGAGGCATTCCATCTTAGTCCTCAGGTTGGCAACGCATTTGCAGTCTTGTGAATGCGAATGTCTATGGGTCACAGTTTCCACTTACCATCAGGTGGCTTGTGAACTCGTTTGCCATCCTAAGCCATAAAAAAAATGAGAAGTGACCTTTTTGCATTTTTTATTTATATTTTATACGTATGAGTTGCTGAAGTCAAATGAGATTTAACACAGTTTTTGTAGGCAAAGAGTTTTTATGTAACCAGCGCATTGAATATTAAGAAATATAATAAAATAAAACGCATGTACTTATGGTGACTTGGTCGAGTGGGACATGATCATGATGAATTACATATAGTAAATAATTAAATCAAATTCCAAACAAGCCATAATCTCGTATAAATATCAATAATCCTTTTTCCTATACTAATGATAAAATATTATTCAATCCTCCAAAGATGCCATAACTTTTAAACTTAATATTTCAAGCGCGTTGGGGACAAAATCGACTTCGTCCCGGAAACTCCTTAATCGGAAGTAAGCCTTAAACGAAGCGGAATAAAGTCTACTTTGGTTTGTATTTTAGGGGCTCAGTAAAAGATAATGTAAGGAGCCCTTCTTAAAATATAAATATTAATATATTGTTTTGTAAGGTAAAGGGAGTCAATTGCTGCCTTAACTGAATATGTATAGGGTGTTCGGAAAAGTGGTGTTCAGTGTTCAGTATGTTGTTTGTCTTATGAATGACTACAGGGTTTACTGAGTTTGGCTGCCCCGTTTTAAAAGCCAGCAAGGGAGCTAATTTCACAGGAGTTTTTTTTTTTGAATATTTGTTCATACATACATAAACTCACGCCTTCATTCCCAGAGTGGGGTAGGCAGAGCTACAGAATTACCAACAACTCTAATAACTTGTTGATAATTCTGTAACCACATTTTGCAAAATCAGGCTAAGATGTTTACCAGTGTATTAGTGACAGGTTGCAAGCCCATCGTCTAACAGTACTACAAGCCTATATTCCCTTAGTCGCCTCTTACGACATCCACGGGAAGAAATGGAGTGGCACTATTCTATCCCGGTAACCACACGGGCAAATTGTTCAAGAAGCGAATATGTACTTTCTTGGTTAATTAGATAAGGACGAACACGTAAGTATATGTATATATTTGAATATCCTATATAACATGTTTTATACCCACTGTTCTATACCCGCTTTTGAAATTGAAAGCATATAAAGAATTAATGAGCCGATGATTTTCAAGCCTCTCTGTTTTTTTTTCAAAATCTAGTAAGTGCATGTCACATAATACGTTTTTGTAATAGTTTTGCGACATACTAGGATTTGAAATGGTCAAGCCTGTTGTTTTATGCAAAACACGTAATATTGAGTTTTTGAGACTTACTAGGTTTTGAAATGGGGCGGGCGAGTTCTATAGGGACTTTATTTTAAAATTGTCTAAATTCTAGACATAGGCTAGAGGTGATATGGTAGAACGAGTTTAAGCAAAATGTCATAACATTTGACATTCACTTGTGTTTGTTCTTGATCTCCTACGTAGCGTATCTAGTATCTACAACGTACATAAATCCAATTTAAATAAAAAGCAATGAAAAATACAGCAAAAACCTAATAAAATCATAATCACAAGTTAAACAGTTTTTCCTACGATCTGATTTCTTCTTTAAAATCTTGCACTTTGACCTTGCCCATTGAAAACTTTGAACAGAACTGTTAATATATTATTGTTATTTATACAATAAAAACTTAGGACGTTCGATCATTAAAAAAAACACTCGGACATTTAACTGTCAATTTTCCTTTCACACAATAATAATCATCCTGTACATGTTAAGGGACCGACCGACAAATCATACCGGCTTACCAGAGTTTTATTTATAACGCGTCTCGCGGGGCCTTAAGTGATTTGTGGCGACTTACTCCCCATTAGAGAGGCGCGATTTATGTGAGCCAACCTGCGATTGGGAATAAGACACTGTTGTAACATGTTATAATTTCAAATGTATTTAATAAATGACGATACGTAAGCCTAGTTGTAAGTGACCCTGTCTACGAAGCTAGCGCTCCTGGGTTGGAATCCCGATTGGGGCAGATTCGATTTGTTAGACGAATTTTCTGATATTTTTATTGTCTTGTATAAAATTTTCCGTCGCTTTCTTTTCTACGTATGTATCATTTTATTCATAAACCCCGATAGTTCAACTCTGCTTGAAGATTTGTTCTTATCTGTCATTGTGACATTTGAATTTGACAGAAAAATACTTTAACTACTTAAAATAGGTTTATCGTGTGTTAATGAACAAGTAAATAGTGTTAAAAATATATTCAAATTTCAATATCTTGAGACTTGGAAATATTTGTAACGAACAAAAGATAATAAAAAACTTGGTAGCAATCGGTTAAAAGGAGCTTTCAGAGGTCACGAATAATATCAACAAGTATTTTAAAAGCTCCAAATGGCAAATAAAAGCTTGTCTGGCAGGACCTGCTTCATCATAATGTTGTAGTGTAAGAGCGAACTTAACTTATATACTTTTAATATTTCTATAAATATTAATTTTGTGTCATGTACTTAACTTATTATTTAAATAAATAAATATCAGGGGACAATTTCACACCAATTGATTTAGTCCCAACTAAGCTCTAGGCTTGTACTATGGGTACTATACTAGACAACGATACAAATACTTGTATAGAGAAATATATACTTAAATAAATAGAAAACATCCATGACTCGGGAACAAATATTCGCGCTCATCACACAAATATCTGCCCTTACCGGGATTTGAACCCAGGACCGCTAGCTTCGTAGGCAGGGTCACTACCAACTAGGCCAATGCGTCGTCATACTCATCATCAGCCCGTTGCAGTCAACTGTTGGACAGCCTCTCCCAAGGAACGCCACAGAGCCTGGCGCCATCATTATCGACATACTCAAAATGCCATTCACATTTCGGAACAGGTACGGCTCAGTATGAAAATTGAAATGTAACATTAAATTAAATCTTATTTGTATAAAATATGGGGTTTTCAAATATAACATTTATTATGCGTTCAAAATAAAACGTGTTTCGAAAAGGACAACCTTTTTCAATATGACTTTTGAAAAAGTAAAATAAACATATATGAACTTTGATTTTACGAGTGTGTAACAAATGCGGGGTATAAATAATGAACCTTCATAAATTATTCGTAACTTTTTTTTTCGTTGCCCTGCATCGCAGAACTTTGCGAATGGTTTTTACAACACTGGTTTTATTTTGGAACATACATACATACATAAACTCACGCCTTCATTCCCAGAGTGGGGTAGGCACTAGGCAGAGCTAAAGAATTACCTACAACTTTAAAAACTTGTTGATAATTCTGTAACCGCATTTTGCACAAATAGACTAAGACGTTTACCAGCGTATTAGTGACAAGCAAGCCCATCGCCTAACAGTACTACAAGCCTTTATTCCCTTAGTCGCCTCTTACGACATCCACGGGAAGACATGGAGTGGCACTATTCTAAGCCGGCAACCACACGGGGAATAGATACGGGGAGGAGGCGTAAGAGATAAACGATAATGCATATAATTCTTGTTCGTTCACTTGGTCTAAATCGGGCCATACAAAATTACATTACATAGATACAAAATAGATATAGATACACAGTATCTTAGACCACATAGTACAAAACCAAGTCGGTTCGGAACATGTCGGCGAAAATACTGTTATTCAATTGTTATACAGCACCGTTCCCTGGCGTCTATCTCTCGGGCTACGAGAGATTGTCCCGTTCGGCCTCCGAATATAACTTGAACCGTGAATGGCTCCTTTTTTTTCGCCTCGCCCGCCTCTTTGTGCCCCGTAATGATAGTCTGGTCTCCTGGTGTCATTGCTGCATTTGGACAGACAGCGTTCATTCATATTTATATACAGGGTGATTGGTGGCTAGGTGCAAAGCTGTAAGGGGGCGATAGAACAGCTCATAAGCTATCGATTTAACCCCCATGTATCGGAATACGGATAATAAGATTTGATGTAATCGGATTTTTTGACATTTTTCCTTATGTCCGTGTTAAGTTTTTTTTTTTTTATCTGTGTTTTCTTGCATGATTAGAATCACTAAGGAAGTTTTTAAAGCTACGAGGGCTGTTTGATAAGTCCTTTTAAAAACTATTTGTAAAACCTTTTTTCTGGTAAATGGTATTAACACTGGCAGGCACAATCTTTCAAATGAAGACTGTCAAAAATTCAGCAAAAAAAAACAAGTTTTTGTCAGTATAACCATTGTTTAACTGTGATCACTCGTAAATTTTCAACAACTATGGAAAAATCCCCGTGTGGTTGCCGGGTTAGAATAGTGCCACTCCATTTCTTCCCGTGGATGTCGTAAGAGGCGACTAAGGGAATAAAGGCTTGTAGTACTATTAGGCGATGGGCTTGCAACCTGTCATTAATATACGCTGTTAAACACCTTAGCCTAATTGTGCAAAGTGTGGTTACAGAATTATCAACAAGTTTTAAAAGGTGTTGGTAATTCTTTAGCTCTGCCTACCCCACTTTGGGAATGAAGGCGTGAGTTTATGTATGTATGTATGTATGTATGGAAAAATCTGAATTTCGTGCCGTTATAAAACATTTTTTTATGAAGGGTTGCAGTTCTGCTACAATAAAAACTGAACTTGATTCTGTTCATGGCACTAACGCACCAACGTTGCAGACTGTTTGAACGCTCTGGTCGCCCAATCGAAGTCACTACTGAGGATGTTGTTGAAAAGGTCCATAATATTGTACTCGACGACCGCCGAGTGAAGGTGCGTGAAATAGCTGAGAACACAGGCATCTCCACTGAGCGAGTACATAAAATCCTGCATGAAGATTTGGGTATGACAAAGCTGTCTGCACGAAAGTCCTCTTTCATCAAGACAATGCCCCAGTGCACACGTCAACTATTGCAATGGCCAAAATCCACGAGTTGGGCTTCGAGCTGGTTCCGCATGCTCCGTATTCGCCGGATCTAGCTCCGTGCGATTATTACCTATTCCCAAATCTGAAAAGATGGCTTGGAGGGCAAACATTTTTGACAAATGAGGACAGCATCGCAGGTGTAAATGCCTATTTTGAAGACCTTGACAAAACGTAATTTTTGGAGGGGATAAAAAAAATGGAAAATCGCTGGAACAAGTGTTTGGCCCTCAAAGGAGACTATGTTGAAAAATAAATGTAAATTGTTTAAAAAATAAAAATCTTTTATACTTTTTAAAACGACTTATCAAACAGCCGTCGTACATGTCAAATTTCATTTCATTACAACTTTTTGGGTAAACGCACAAAGTTCGTTTTTCCATAATAGGTGAAAAACAAACGCGGGGTTCTCTTAGTATGGGGAAAGTAACTCTGTGCGTTTGCTCAAAAAGTTATTATACTTAAATACTTTGTCATGTAGCTATAGCATCAGAATTCATTATTATATTTATTATACAATGTACCATTCAGAGATGGGCATTAATCGATAACTTTTTTAACCCGTCGAGCGATATGTCTAAATTGATGTACATCAAAATTAAACTTTATGTCAAATGAATAAGTCACGTAATGTCAAAAAATCTACGCACACATGTTGTGCGTAGGACACCTGAGGGGTTAATCAACTCATTAATCGATTAAACAATCAATCGTCACAAAATTAATCACGATTATATTAATCGACGGAGTATTCGAATAACGATTGATATTTCGTAATTTTAATCGACTAAATTTCGCGATTATATCTCGATTAAAAATAAGAAATGTCTTTTGACGTTTGTCATGATTTATAAATAATTCTAGTGGGTATTTTATATTTAGGTTTTATATTTTAACTTAACGTTAATTTGCTACTGATACTTCGCTAGTTGCACGCATCGAGGGTTAATTAAATGCAATGCTTCCACATATTTTTACATACATACATACAATACATACATTAAATCACGCCTGTTTCCCAGAAGGGTAGGCATAGACCACTTGCTACGATCTTGGCTTTCTTTCGCTTCTTCCACATTCATACATCGAGTCATGCACGCACGTCGGTTTCGGGTACTTAAGATTCGGCCCTTTTCCAGTATTTCTCCGATTTGATTCGAAAAAGTACGCCCATGGCGGCCCTTCCGACCCTTCCACTCACTTTTGATCTATATATCTGTATATACATATTTAGTTAAGAAATAAACTTATTTACTCTTAATATTAATCGAGCGAAAATAAATCTGATTAAATAATCGATTAAGAATTTAGTCGCTGATAATTAATCGATGATTAATTTAATCGTGACTAAATTAATCGAAACTTATGACTAAGAATAATCAAGTAATCAATCGTTTTTAATCGTTAATCGAGATTAAGTAGGTTAATCTTAATTGTTAATTATTAGTCGCTATAGTCTATAGGGCTAGTTGACCGTCACTGTTATCTACTAACAACAATGCACAGACCAACTGCAGTTTTTTCATCTCTGCTAATGCAACAGTTTTTAATCTGGCGCCGCCGCGGGCCCATTGTTCTGGACAGACGGACGGCTCTTTGTGTGTATATATACATAAAACAGGGGCTTAGGGAATGTGCGGTAATAACAGATATCTTGAGAAATGAATTTCATGGTTTGGTTACGCTATGGGAGCTTTCCAAGCTTTGGTAGCGATTTGGGACTCTCAAATGGGTTATATTCAATACCTGTAAAAAGCTGTTATAATAATACCAGTATAAAATTATTGTCTATATGTTAATACTAGCTTCTGCCCGCGACTTTTCCACGTGGATTTCGTTTATCGTTGTTCCCTCGGAAACTTGTAAATTTTCCGGGATGAAAAGTGATCTATATCCAAATACGTCCAGCCGTTGCAGTGTGCTTTTTCTAAAACCAATGAAATTAAACAGGTAGTAAAATTTTACCGAAATAATTATTTTAATGCAGTGATAACCAGTTATAACGCATTTTAAATCTGTTATCAAAATACCGGTCACGTTTTACAAAAAAAAAGCGAAAAAAAACACAAAAAAAAACAACTTTTTTAATATTATTTTAAGAAGCCCCTTCACGTTGACGTGCATTGGTGCAACTGTCATCTTTCATGGATAAAACACGAAATATATAAAACGAAAATCATTCGAATTATATTTTTATCGCACACAAATTTTACCGTTTACCGACAAATTTAAAGCTATTATAAATCTATTAAAGTTACGAGTGTAATACAGTACGTCTCAAACTCAATTAAGGCGCAGAACGGGTTAATAAATATCACAACGTAATGCAGGGGGAGGGTTGAAAAAACGGACAAGTTAGTACAGTCGAGGGTACATAGAGGGGTGTATCCACTTTTTCACCTTATTGCATTGTAATAAGCAGACCTAGTAATATAGGGGGCAAATTTAAATGACAGCTAGAGATCACCTATATCGATAAACTCAATTGACGACGCGCTGGCCTAGTTGGTGGTGACCCTGCCTACGACGCTAGCGGTCCTGGGTTCAAATCGCGGTAAGGGTAGATATTTGTGTGATGAGCGCGAATATTTTTTCCTGAGTCATGTATGTTTACTACCTAGTCCAGCCATAAGTTCTGTTACAAAGTGTTAATGAAATAAAAGTAACTTCTGTTTATTTTTTAATTTCAAAATATATGAAAAATAAACGCTTAAATAATGTAAATTTTTAGAAACTAATCATCATTCCACATAGGGTAAAGTCACCAGTGGTCAGCCAGACACCTGTAGTCGGCCTCTGCCTATACTTTGTATGAGTGGGAAGAGTACGAAAGATATATTTCCAACTCTTCGAACTCATATAAGGTCGACTACTGGTCTCTGGCTGACTGAGAGATTCGTGTTTCTGCGCTCGCCGTGACAACACGTACCGCTCCGTCGCTCCCGCCGCTACGCCCCGCTACGCCATCGTTGAGTGCGCTCCGATGCGCTACGCCCCCGTCGCCTACGCCGTCGTAGAGTTCGCTCCGACGCGCTGGATCGCAGTGCTGTGTTAAGTGCTTGTGATCTGTGCAGTGATGCTGCTCTTAATTGAGATAGTGACTCGTTAATAATTAAGACAGTGACTCACGTGATTTCCATGATGGAAAAGTGCCTTGTTCCGGGCCAGTGCGCGTCCGGCATTGGACCCGATGTCCGTGACCTTCTCCTCCGCTTCGAGGAGAGTGTGCCACAGTTCGCGGGACTCTTGACCGCTCTGATGAGCTTCGCCAGTGCTCAGCCGCCGACGCCGCCGCCGCGGGCGGTTATTCATGCGGTTCCGACATTGGAACCGACCTTCCCGACCTCCTCTCCTTCCTCACCCGACGCTCCGCCCGTGATCTCCGTTGACTCGGAATCATCGGACGACGAAGCAAGCCGCTTGCACGTCCGCGAGGTCGCGGAAGCCGACTTGCGAGCTGCCCGTCGCAGCTCGCTGGCCGCGGACCCCAAGATGCGGGCCCGGCCGCGTTCACGAACCCCATTCGTGGCGCCATTCTCCGTGGCATCCACCGCCGCCCCCGACTCCTACGCCAAGAAGGCAAAGTCCCAGCGCGGACGATCGCGCTCTCCACCGACCCAGAAAAAGGAGTTAGTCCGCACACGCAGACTGTCATCGAGCCCGGAAAGAGGCGCGCTACTAACTCCTTCGACCTCCGAAACGGTCGATATGGACACGGCCCACGAGGAGTGGAGCACCGTGTCCCACCGCAAGGCCTCAAAGAAGAAGGCAGCGTTATCTCCGCCTCCCAGCGAGCGCCCGGCTAAGACCCCTAGAGGGCCCCGCAACGAGAGTGTGCCCTCAAAGACCACTGGTGAGTCGTCCACTCTTACTCCCGCTTCTCAACCCCAACCCAAACTCAAGGCTCCCCCGCCCATTGTTATTCATAACAAAGGGATGTGGGACGCCCTCTCTCAGGCCATCACGACCAATAACATCCGCTTTACACGTGCTAGGAACACTGTATTAGGGATTAGTGTGCAAGTCGCGGAGATTTCGGATTACCGAAGCCTTACGCGTCTATTGAACACGCGCAAGGTAGCGTATCATACGTTTACCCCGGCCGAGGACAGAGTCCTGCGGGCGGTAATCCGAGGTGTCCCGAAGGAGCTAGACACCGCCACCATTAAACTTGACCTGGTCAGTCAGGGCCTCCCTATCCAGGAGGTTCATCGTCTGAAAAACCGACATATGGGCAATCTTGACCTAATTTTAGTCATTAGCGATAATACCCCGGAGGGTAAACAAATTTTTAAATTGACACATGTGTCATAACTGTCGGGAATCAGCGTTGAGCCTCCTAGGAAGACCTCTGCGCTTTCCCAGTGCCACCGGTGTCAGAACTACGGGCACAGTCAGAAGAACTGCCATGGGACGCCTAGATGCGTTAAGTGTCTAGGCAATCATGGCACTTCTGAGTGTGCTCGGGTTAAGGGCACCCCTGACCCTCCCGGCTGTGTACTTTGCGGACAATTGGGTCACACGGCTAACTACCGTGGCTGCCCCAAGGCTCCGCGTGTAACCGGTCGGGCGGGCCAGAGGAGCTCGCACCCACCCAACCCACATACCTCACAGGGCGCTAGGCCCGCTCTCAGTAGCCAGGTACACTTTCCGCCACTCAGAAGTGCACCCGCTTACGAACCTACACGTCCCGCAC
Organism: Acleris emargana; assembly: GCA_927399475.2. NCBI lineage: Eukaryota > Metazoa > Arthropoda > Insecta > Lepidoptera > Tortricidae > Acleris > Acleris emargana. The sequence goes on along the minus strand of OV656863.1, from coordinate 2,059,492 downwards.
CCGCTAAGTCTAATCCCTGGGCCGCCGCCCCTCCTAGACTTAGCCAACCTGCCCCATCCCCCGCGCCCCCGAAGGTACCGGCGATGACTCAGATGTGTGGTAGTGGTTCTCCCCCTGTGGACCTCTCGGCTTATCCCCTAGTATGCCGGGCGCTCGCTTTTAGCGAGAGCCTTGCCGTGCTGGAGGAGAAGCTTCGAGGTGCATCGGGCCTCCGAATGATCGAGTTAATGACAGAGTACAGACACGTCATCGCCGGTATTAGCGGCCGTGCCCCCATTTCCCCATTTAATGGATAACGGATCGATGAAGATTAAGCCTAGATCGCTCAAGCTCGCCTCCTTTAATGCCAACGGTATTAAGGGTCAGAAGGAGCTTGTCTTAAATTTCATCAAAGATAACGATTTAGACTTGTTTCTTGTACAGGAGTCGTTTCTCAAACCGAGCACGCGCAGGTTTTGTATACCTAACTACTTGACTGTTCGTAACGATCGACTCGACAATAGATTAGGGGGCACCCTAATCTATTACAGACGCAACCTTCACTGCTGCCCTCTCGACCCTCCGCCCCTTTCTAATCTGGAAGTGTCAGTCTGCCGCCTCGCTATGACCGGGCATAGCTCGGTCATAGTGGCGTCAGTCTACCTTTCACCGAACAAGGACATACTCACGACCGACATTCAAGCTCTTCTAGCCCTAGGGCCTTCTGTCATTCTGGCAGGGGACTTTAATTCGAAGCATATTGCATGGAATACGAATATCACTAACACGAACGGTGTAAGACTGCACGGGATAGTGGATGAGCTTTCAGTGGACCTCATAGCTCCAATGGAACCCACTCACTTTCCCCACAACGTTGACCATAGACCCGACATACTGGACATAGTACTTCTAAAGAACGTATCACTCGTGTTGCGTTCTATAGAAGTGCGACACGAACTCGACTCCGACCACAGACCTGTTGTTTTAACATTAGGCCTCCCCTCCGACTCGCTCCCCCAGACCAAGACTATCACGGACTGGAAGGTCGTCAAGGACAGACTCCAAGACGACCCGACCGACCTCACTGACCTAACGGAGACTCTGACGAGTACCGACGACGCGGACAAGGCGATTGGGGCTCTCACCGATCACCTCAGCTCAGTGCTCAAAAGCTCCGCTAAAGTCGTGCCCTCATATAGGGACAGACGTCCCCCGCTCACTCGAGAGCTGAGGGAGTTGGTGAGGGCCAAAAACGCCGCGACCAGACAATACGACTCTTACCCGACCGAACAGAATAGAGTTAGGCTGCGTACGCTTCAAAACCAGGTCAAAACCGGCGTCGCGACTTTGAGAAACGACTCTTGGAACGATCTGTTGTCCGACCTCCAACCTAGTCACCTCGCTTATTGGCGGTTGGCTAGGTGCCTCAAATCCGACACAGCCTCCCCAATGCCCCCTCTAAACCATCCCGACAACTCCGGCCCTGCGTTTGAGGACGGCGACAAGGCCGACGTCCTTGCCGCCAGCCTCGAGTCGCAGTGCTCTCCCAGCACGTTGTACCCGGACGAGGCCCATATTAATTGGGTCGACTCCGAAGTACACAGGCGTGCCTCCTTCCCTCCTCCCGACCCTCCTCTCCCTCCCGTAACACTCGAGGAGGTTCAGGATCTGATCAGGGTTCTGGGACCGAGAAAGGCGCCGGGTGCCGACGGCATTCCGAACGATATTCTCAAACTGCTTCCCTCCGCTCTACTTCTCTTCCTTGTAGCTATCTTTAACGCTTGCATGTCCAACTGTCACTTCCCCGAGGCGTGGAAAACCGCAGTGGTGATCGGTACGAGGGTCATGCCAAAAGAAATTAGATATTCAAAAACTACAAAGTTTATTCTTTATTATTGCTATCTATTTTCTCGAAGTATTCACCGTGAGCACGTATACACTTTTTCATTCGGCTAAACCACTTGGAAAATGTCAATGACCATTCTTCTTTGGGTACCTCAGAAACTTCATAATTATAGGCAGCCAGGGCATCTTCTTTGGTTTCAAATCGCCTTCCTTTTAATTTTTCTTTAATTTTCGGAAACAGGTAAAAGTCACAGGGTGCCAGGTCAGGAGAATATGGTGGGTGAGGGAGTATAGTGATATTTTTCGAACTAAAATAGTCGAGTGTTCGGGCAGAAGTGTGCGGGGCGGCATTGTCGTGGTGCCAGAGCAGGTGCTGGGTTCCTGACTTTGGCCGCTTGTCACACCAAGCTGACAACACTTGTGGAGCACAAACTGTCACATACCATTCTGAGTTGACAGTTCTTTGATCCTCTAGCACCACAGTCGCAATATGCCCTGTCTTGCAGAAAAATGAGGCAACCATTTGTTTCTGTGTGCTTCGTGCTCGGCGACATTTTGTTGGAGTCGGTTCATCTTCGAAGCACCATACCGTTGACTGCCGCTTTGTTTCAGGATCGTAGTTATACAGCCATGTTTCGTCACCTGTCAGTATATCATACACAGTTTTCTTCTCGCCAGCGTCGAATTTATTTATCATAAATTTACACCAATCCACGCGGCGTTCTTTCTGCAAATCGTTGAGTTTATGCGGCACCCATCTCGAACAACGCTTATGGAGGGACAGTTGTCCATGAATTATGGTTTGCAGTGCTGCTGATCCAATGCCTAGATCTCGTTCAAGCTCTACGTATGTAATTCGTCGGTTCTCACGGATATTTTTTTCCACGGCTTGCACATTTTCTTGAATAACTGCGGTTGGCGGTCGCCCCGACTTCGCCTCATCTTCAAAGCTCTCCCGCCCTCTTTTGAATTCAGCAAACCAGTTAAAAACAGTTGCACGAGAACAAGCAGACTCACCAAAAGTCGTGGTTAAAAGTTCAAAACATTCTTGGGGCTTTAAACCTTTTTTAAAGTCATAGTAAATCATAACACGAAAATCTCGTCGACTAAGTTCCATTGTAACCGCAAATTCCCGTCAGATTCAATCAGAAAAAAAATATTTAAAAAATAATTACGCAGATTTCCGGAGTATTCCATTTTTAAATTTATAGCTATATAATCAGCCTTCACTATGGTGTATAACTGGCCAGTATCAAACAAATGAGCATGGAGTATCTAATTTCTTTTGGCATGACCCTCGTATCCACAAACCGGGTAAACCACGCCCCGAGCCTTCCAGCTATCGTCCTATTAGCTTACTTAACACCATGGGCAAGCTGTATGAACGGGTCCTTTTATCCCGCATCCACTCCTTCCTGAGCTCCAACTCGATCCTCATCGACGAGCAATTCGGCTTCAGAGCCCGACACTCATGCGTCCACCAGGTGCACCGCCTCACGGAGCACATACTGGATGGCTTCTCCACCTTCGCGAGAGGAATTCCCACGGGCGCTATCTTCCTCGACGTAGCGAAGGCTTTTGATAAGGTCTGGCACAATGGGCTTATTTATAAGCTTCAGCTTATGGGTATGCCCATTGGGCTAGTCCTAATACTGAAGGGCTTCCTCAGTAACAGAAGCTTTCGCTACCGAGTGGAAGGCTCGCTCTCCCGCCCCCATCCTATCAGAGCCGGGGTCCCGCAAGGGTCCGTGCTCTCTCCCATCCTCTATTCATTATACACTAATGATATCCCGCGCCATCCCAACGTGCAGCTTGCCCTATTCGCTGACGACACCGCACTCTTCACCACCCACAAACTCGCCTCCGTCATCCAGCGCTACCTCCAGGAGGCGATCACCGACCTAGGTCGGTGGTTTAAACTCTGGAGGATAGAGGTTAACCCCGAGAAGAGTGCGGCTGTCTGGTTTTACCCGTCCCTCCGCCATTTCCACCTCGAGAATATCGTTCTTTTCGATAGACCCATTCCTTGGTCACCAAAGGTCAAATACCTCGGCGTGACCCTGGACAGACACCTGAGCTTCAGTCAGCACATCCAAATAGTACTCAACAGGGCCAAGATGATCAAGAGTCGTCTCGGTCCCCTTCTCAACCGACGCAGTAAACTCAGCGCTCGCAACAAGCTAACACTATACAAAGTATGTATCAGACCGGTTTTCACATATGCCAGCGTGGCATTCGCACACGCCCACGACTTACACATAAACACTCTACAGATATTTCAAAACATACTTCTCCGATCGGTCGCGGGGGCCCCTTGGTTTGTTCGCAACGCGGACCTGCACAGGGACCTCGGCGTCCCGTCGATCAGACACACTATCAAGGAAGCGTCTAGGCGCTTTTTTGATAAAGGCCCACACCACCCTAACCCGCTCATAGTCCGTGCCACCTCCTACACTCCCCAACTCACCCCATCCGATCCCGACGTGCTCGCTGCGCTCGGGGCACCCGTCAGGCGCCCCAAGCACATCCTGCTCGATCCCACCGATCCCATCCAACTCGCAGTGGATGAGGGCACTGAAGAAAGGAAGAAGCTCCGCCGCCAGGGACGACGTGGCCGCCCCCCCAGATCCGGACCTGAGCCTCATAGCATCACTGCAGGGATCGAGAAGATCGAAGAAACCGAAGAAACCGAACATACTCAAGAAACCGAAGAAACCGAACACTTGGAAGCAACCGAAGAAAACGAAGTCCTTCAAGATACTCAGCCGGCCGAGCTGCGCTCGACCGGCCTGACACCCGATGGAGGCACCCCTCCAGAGATGCGACCACCACCGCACCTCTAACTTAGGGTTCAGCATGCCCCCCCTTGGGGCATAGCTACCCGTGCCCGGGTGAAGTAGTCACGGTATAGATTACCAACTACATAGTCCAAGATAATAATAATAAAATCTGGCTGACTACTGGTGACTTTACCCTAGTCGCCGCAATTTCCGATGCGATCCTTTAACATTGAGGGACGGCATCGATAAAATTACGTACGACTTTTTGCAAATTTCACTTTTTGAAAGTGGTTAGTCTTTGTTTAGGAAGGAACTTTTTTGTTTAATATTGTGAAGCCTCTCATCTCTGGGTATGTTTAGAGACCAACATTATGTTTCTCAACGACACTCAAATCCAGGATAAGAAGCAAGAGATTTGGTGTATTTTCGTATTGCTGCAAAATTATGTGAAATCGTAGGGTCGATTTAATGAGACATGAAGATTGACGGGGTACAAGCGGATCTTTAGTTGCTTGGAATATATTTGTATCAGAATTTAAAGATAAAAGTCTGGTCAATATGTCACGCAAATTTAGACTTACTACGAGAATTCTTACAAAAGTTGTAGCCGTTATCAGTATCGTCGTCGTGCGTAAATTGACCCATGCTTCGCTAGCCCCAAATGAGAATTCTTAAAGCCCGTACATCAAATTATTGCAATAGTGAAGAATAAATTACGTACCTTTTTATTCTATTTAAATTAAGGTTTTGATAATATACAGATTTATGAAAAACTCTTTAAATATATTTTTGTAATTGTAAGAAATAGTAACAAAGTCAGTAACAAAACTTATGGCCGGACTAGGTATGTATTTAAGTATATATTTCTCTATATAAGTATTTATATCGTTGTCTAGTACCCATAGTACAAGCCTAGAGCTTAGTTTGGGACTAGGTCAATGGGTGTGACATTTTCCCCTGATATTTATTTATTAATTTACCATCGTGGCTTTTCCCATATACTTGTGATCGCTCCAAGTATGCAGATGAAACAAAATAGCAACATAATTCTGGTTATTCTTTATTTTAAAAGGATTTTTTAACCTTCAATCATCATCACCATGTATTGTCTACGCCTGACAAATTCCTATCGTTTATCTTAACATTAGTAAATGGGACAGTAATTCTGAAATACACAATAAGGAAAAAAATATGATGATGATGAGTGAAGGTTAAAAAACCATTTTAAAATAAAGAATTAATTTTTCGAATCAAATCGGAGAAATACTGGAAAAGGGCCGAATCTGAAGAACCCGAAACCGACGTGCGTGTATGACTCGATGTATGAATGTTGAAGAAGCGAAAGAGATTGGTCAAGATCGTAGCAAGTGGAAAGAAGTGGTCTCTGCCTACCCCTCTGGGAAACAGGCGTGATTTAATGTATGTATTTACCTAAATCTCGAACAAAAAGACAAAAAATACTTATCGTACTTTCGCATGTTTAACTTACTCATTCGTATTTTCGTCATTCCACGGGATCCGTTTTTTTTTTCAGGATAAAAGTTGCCTTTGCTACTCAGGGAAAATGTAGCATTCTAATGGTGAAAGAATTTTTGAAATCAGTTCAGTAGTTTTTGAGTTTAATCGATACAAACATACACAAATACAAATCTTTCCTCTTTATAATATTAAAGAGTACAATTATCATTAATCAAAGACAAATAGTACATTATTGCCTAGGCAGTGAAGCAGGCAATTGCGGGCCGAGAATTCGTTTAAAAATACTCGGCCCGCAATTGCCGTTCCTACCGATGCATATAATATAGTGTTTTTCTCAAAAATCGAAAGATACAAATCGCATATAAACAAAAACTTCACGTGAAATAACATCACTCTTTACCGCCTTTATTTTTATGACAAGGAGAAACGCAAGTTTTTTTTTAGAAAAAAAACAAGCTATTCCAGACACAGATAAAAAAGTTACGTTTCGAATAAAATATGGATGTATAAGACTTGTGCCCTCATTTTACTATGGCCGTTTTCACTTTTAAAAAAGTTACAAACTAGATAACAATGAAATTTGTATGCAACATTGCGGGCTTGTGTAGCGGGGTTTTTTAATTTGGGAACTGTCTGTAAACTATGTACTTCGCGTCTCAGTATGGAGTTAGTAATGTAATATGTTAACTACTTTAAAAAAAGCTGCAAGCAAATATCAACTTTATACTAACAATTTTAAAGTAATTAATACAATTAAACTCAATCTTAACCCTATACTTGCACATAATCTAATACACCTTTGACTTTAACCGTTTAATCGTCTAGTATTTTATCTGCGCTCTCACTCTGATGGGGTGTGTGTGAGCGAGACGGAAATTAATTTGGAAGCACACGTTCGTCACATGTTCGTAATGGACAAATAACTTTGGGCGGAGTTAAGGGGAAGGTTTATTATTCGATTATTTTGTGGTACTTAATTAAATAAAAAGATAAATGGAAGAAAAATCGTAACAACGGAAAAGGTAGAAAATGAAATCATACAGACGGATAGGATTATATTAATACTTATATACATAATAATATAAAGAAATCACTATATTCCGTTAAAGAATATAGTGACGATTAGATTATGTTTTTATTTTTATTTTTATTTTTTACAATTCCAACTATTATTGACATTTTATGACTGTAGCATTTGAGCTATATTTCTTTGTTTTATTACTGTTTTTTTTATTTTGGTTCATTATTATTATTACTTTTGAACACATTGACATTATTTGATTTTTACTTTTTTATATATATTTTTTTTGTACACTGACGATCTTATTGTGAATTTATTATAAATATGCGACATATAATAATGTCATTTCCAGTATGAAATAAATGACTACTACTACTATAAAAACAAGGGTGCAGAAAACACCGAATGGTATGTATGTATAAAAACTCTTACATACATACCGACGGTGATGTACCATGAACTCCTAACTGACATTTTGACGATAGTTACAATTTTTTGTAGATACACTTTAAACATAATCTGGCATTATTACTGAAGACACTGGTTTCATTCTCATTTAATTTCTTATTTTTTAATGTCTTCAGTAACTAATGATGCCAAATTAAATTTACAGGGTATCTATATGAAAATGTAACTATCGTCAAAATGTCAGTTCATGGTACATCACCGTCGATACATACCTTCACGCCTTTAATCCCAGAGTGGGCTAGGCATAGCTACAGAATTACAACTTTAAAAAGTTGTTGATAACTCAGTAACCGCAATTTGCACAAATAGGCTAAGATGTTTACCAGCATATTAGTGACAGGTTGCAAGTCCATCGCCTAACAGTACTACAAGCCTATATTCCCTTAGTCGCCTCTTACGACATCCACGGGAAGACATGGAGTGGCACTATTCTAAGCCGGCAACCACACGGGAAAACTCTTTATTATACAAAAAACAAAAAAAATACAAGAAATATAAAAAAAGGACTTTATTTTATTTTATTAACAAATCAATATTTTTCATTGGGTATTTCAAATATTACAGTTATAAATCTATAATTTGGCAATGAGCTTTCGAAACACAATTCAAAATTTCAAGCAGCACCGTCTTCCCCTTAACCTAAGTCGGCGCAACACTCATGTATGTTTGTTAACTTGGAGTTGTTTAACGCCTAAAGTTTCGGGCCGCGTCGATTCTAATCGATCGTTATTAAGTCGATAACCTTAGCAAAATACGAGAAAATATTAAATTTGACTTGTTTGTTGGGAGTTCAGATTTTGTTGTACTACCTACTTGCTAATTTTGCGCATATTTGAACCTTTGTTAGTTAAGTTTATTACAAGCAAATTGGGTCTCTGATTTTTTATTTTGTCAACAAGCTTTTGCTGCCGATTGTATGTTTTGCACAGTCGTCATTCATTTATTTATTTAAACTTTATTCACAAAAGAAGAGAAGTACAAATGGCGCACTTAATGCTATAAGGCATTCTCTACCAGTCTACCAACTGGCTAAACAGAAACAAGTCAACTACTCGCCAAGACGATTCTAACAAGCCCTAACATAACGGGTTTATCGTGTGTAATTTAGAAGATCCTATGTGCCATAAAATATTGCATTGTCATCAGAACTAAAGGTGCATGCAAAATTTCAGCTTCATCGGAAACTGGGAAGTAAGTTTTTAACTGGCGAGATTACATTGTACCTAAGTTAACCCTTTTCAAGGCCTTGCTAAAGTAAGGACACCAGCAAGAAATGGAATAGAGCCTTCCTGAAGGATACTGATCCATGAAGTCATATTTCAGAAAAAAACAATTAAATTTGTGTCATAAAATGTAGACAGTTAAGTTCAATTTTGAGCGACATGAATGTGGTCGATGAAATGTACTATTTTTATTTTTCATTTTTTTTATGGCATAGAGAAGATGATGGTATGTGGAAACTGTGACCCATAGACATTCGCATTCACAAGACTGCAATGCAATCCTAAGACTGCAAATGCGTTGCCAACCCTGAGGACTAAGATGGAATGCCTCTCTGCTAGTCATTTCACCGGCTGTCTTATCCCCAAACCGGAACACAACAATGCGAACACTGCTGTTTGGCGGTAGTTTAATGGATAAGATGGTGGTAGCGATCCGGACGGACCCTGCACAAGGTCCTACCACCCGCAAAAACCTACCTACTATGCCTGGAAAAGGGTTAAAATAAAAGCTTATTAAAATGACCCTAAGCCTCTTACACCCAAGGTTCCTATTTAAGACCGTTCAGTTACCAGGTAATTAGGCATATTTTAAACAACCTATTAATTAAACATTCAGAAAACGGTTGGAGTTTGCAATCTACTGGCGTTTTAAGAAGGTTGGCTAAATAAAATGGCGGCTTTTAAAGTTATGTCACCTTAGTGCTACAGCATATTCAATCCGCCAGTGGTTTCACTCTAACAGCCTAGTAATTAGATCTTGAGCGATACGCCCGCCTCAAGATGGATCTGTTTTTAGAGTTCATACTAAAATGGTAAAAAAGAGACCCTTATGGTGACACTTCGTTATCCGTCTGTCTGTCTGTCTGTATGTCACAGCAGGTTTTCTTAGCAACTACAAATGCTATCAAGAAAATTTTACTACCGAAACGTAACTAATCTATTTCATAAAAAATGCGGTCTTGTATTTTTTGAGGCTGCTGATTGTATACTGGAACTGTAAAAGGGAGAAAGGATGATTCATTTCATTCATAAATACATACCGTAACTATTGTCTAAATTGTATTTACATCAAGACGGGTATCAATTTGAAACCACTATTTATCACTATCTAACAAGAGCGTTCGCTGCCATCTTTGTCTGTAGAAATATGGTAACGTAGCAACTGTCAGTAATTGGCGACGGGTTCTGAATGCGTTTAGTATAAGCATAACGTATCTAACTATAAAATATCATTCTTTGCCCATACAAAATGTGTCAAATTTTAATCCAAAGTAAGCCTATCCCTTTACACCCGAGCTGATACGATTGTGAGGTTTTTTTTCAAATTAAATATGAACCGGGTAAAAAAAAACGACCTTCAAAAATTTTTTTTTCTTTCAATTGATATAGGTACTTAATTAAAAAAAACATTGTCAGAATCGCTCGGGTGTAAAGGGATGTCTGTCCGCGGTATGAATATAGGGTTCGACCATTACTAAATAAACATGTTTTTTTTTGATATATTTATTTGAAACCACTGTTTCTAAAGTGACCCCAATATCAGTAATCGCTTCAGCGGAATACGGGCTCTGCATAACTCAGCCCGCCCACCTGGGTCTTGTTTATTACAAAATGGTCACAAAATGGCCGCCACAAGTAGGTATTTGTTAATTTTTAAACATCAAAGAGGGTTAATAGTTAGTGATTTAAGGATATTGGGAACTGGTGAAGACTTTGTCTCGTCTCTTTTGTTTTTTACCCTACTGCCGAAGGAGGAAGGTAATGTGTTCGTGACTTTTATGCCGTAGAACGGAAGAAGACAGCCTCCGTGGTGAGACAGATGAGGGGGAGCGCAAATAGCATCCTGAAAATGATAGCAGGGAGGTGGGATTCGGATATTCTCCGCCGATACACCTACCTTCATGTCTTACGAAACTGAGATAGCTTGTTACTTTTTAATTTTAATGTAGGTTTTGTTGTAGGCTAACATTGTTTTTAAAAGTGTTTTTGTAACTAACAACCTATGGATTTGATACATCTTTTTTTTTATAGGAGGTAGTAAGTACTTAATTACTTATAGGAGGTAGGTAGTTTCAGCGTAAGTCAACCACTTCTCCACTACACTTTTCACCTTTTTTACCCGACTGCGTCAGAAGGAGGGTTATGTTTTTCGAGCGTATGTATGTATGTATGTATGTATGTATGTATGTATGTATGTATATATGTATGTGTGTCTATTTCTGGGCACGCTCTGCAGCCTAAACGGCTTGACCGATTTTAACATACTAGGTGTCATTCGATTCGTCTTAATTGCCGAAGTGACATAGGGTATATAATATTTCAAAATGACGTCTGCAAAAACAAAAAGGGGGTTTTAAAAAAAAATATATTGTTTATTGTAGCAATATGGGTCTCAAATGAAAGCTAGTAAATAGCCCATTCCAAATATATATACATTATAATACTTTGATGCTACCATTTAGACAGGGAAATCAAAAAGGACGTTAATTGTTAAGTAATAAATATTTCTTGTTGAGCTGTAAACGTCTACAATATAAACCATTAAGAAAGTAGTGTAATAATTAATAATTCACGAATACCTACTACATACTTGATTAATGCACATTGATGTTATAGTATAAATTGCTGGCTAATACCTACCTAATGCGCCATCCTGCCTACGCATGGACAGTTTATTTAAGTAAAGATACACGGAATAGGTAACCTCAATGTAGGTGCTTAGTCTAGTACCCAGGTACACGTATGACGTACTGACGGTTGAGGAACTAAATTGTTAGAGATTAAGAGAAGTTTAGGTGATTTATACCTACTTCAATTTCTCGGCCTAAGTAGGTATATACAATCTGTTCGATCGGCCTCCATGTAACTAACCAAATGAACTAATCTTACGTTACTACTGGGGATCGATTTTTGAATGCACGATGCTTCTTTTGCTAAAAGGAGAGTTCCGCTTGTAATTTGTTACTTATAGCTTCGTGACATTAAAAAATCGAGCTCATTTAACGTTTGGTTATATTAATAAAACCACTATTTTATTAATAAAAACTAAAAATGTGAAATAAACTAAATTATTTAAATAAAAACAAAAAACCCGACTGCAGTAAAAAAAACAACTGTAAAGCGAGAAACAAGCTATATAATCGATAGGTAAATACTTATAATGTACCATGCAATGATTTTTTGTTTGATACCTCGTTAACAAGTAATGCAATTTATACCAATATACATACAACTTGAATAGTGGAAAAGGTATTGCAGGCGGGGACAAGCAATGAATTATAAAATGTACTTAAGTATTTTCTTGAAACAAAAAACATTTGGATTAATAGCTTGTCCCCGCCTGGAAAACCTTTTCCACTATTCAAGTTGTATGTATATTGGTATAAATTGCATTACTTGTTAACGAGGTATCAAACAAAAAATCATTGCATGGTACATTATAAGTATTTACCTATCGATTATATAGCTTGTTTCTCGCTTTACAGTTGTTTTTTTTACTGCAGTCGGGTTTTTTGTTTTTATTTAAATAATTTAGTTTATTACAGTTAAGTTTTTGATATCGCATGCTCTGTTTATAGCATTATAAACGACATTCGGCATTGTCTGCTAGTCAATCACTAGGCCACACAGAGAATATGTAGATGAATGCTCGTCATTTCAGCAAAAGCCTTTACCTAAAAATTCCCAGCTGTTATCTTATCACCAAATATTTTAATGGTAACAAATGGGAAAAATATTCCCACTTGTTACCACCGAGTACTTTAGTGGTAACAGGTGGGAAAAAAAATCCCAATATTTTTCCCAACTGTTACCAGTGGTAACAAATTGGTGGTAACAGGTGGGAATAACCCCAAAATATAAAGAATGGGTCAAGGCTGTGTTGGCTGTCAGTAGGTCACTCAACGGTACTGTATGCATATATAATAGATTTAATTAAGGCACTGATGCTTGTCTCCAGAATGTCCAAAGGCATGGAAGGATGAACTCGGAGCTCTCCAGCATCATCGACTCTAACAAGCTGGGGGAGGGGTACAGGAGTAGCGCCATTCGCGGTTAGTCCAATGTGCCAAACCCGGGTTGATCTAATACGAGTGAGATTCTGTCAGATTTCGCTAAAAGCATCCCCTGGCGAGGAACCAAGGCTTTGAAATAGCCTCTTTAGTAAGAAAAACGCACTCAGACCCGTATTACTTGACCGCGAGTGTATTTAGACTGGTGGACGCGTCCTTTAGGGACACCTGCACGAGTATATTTAAAATCTATATAATTTACAGAGTTCTATCAGAAACTTATCAAGACAGACTTAGAAATGTCCAAACTAAAGAAGAGCATTCGCGACACAACGACACTAATGGCCGACGACAATGGCATGCTCGGCGAGAACTTTCGACCGAGAAGGTCGTTACAATACCTGCCGGAGGAACAAAATGGCGTCCCGGTCGACCCGGAGGCGATGTTTCGGAATCTACATATATACTTCCCGCCAGCTATTGCTATGAGGACCCCGGAGAAGGTACGAACAGTGTTAAACGTAGAGAGTTTTAGTTTTTTTGCCTTGCGTGCCACTTCAACCATTGCTGATCTTTTGTGGCAGCCCTTTGCTTCTTTAGAGCTCACCGAAAAAGCCCGTTGCATCCAGGAATTTCCAGATGCTTTGGGCAGTGAGGAGTTGTATCTCTTGTGGGTCCATGATATGTCGCTCCAGGTAGATACTTCTGTTGCGCATTAGTGGTCCGCAAGAACAGAGGATGTGCATTGCTGTCTCCTCTGTCTCCTGAAAGAACCTGCTTATAGAGAGTTGTTATTGTGTTACAGTACTAGTCTGTTCCTATTCAGACTGCCCATGACAATAACTTGCATGCAGGATGAAATAGTGATGCCAATTATGTTACCTCTAATTAGAACATTTAAAAGGTTGAATATAATTCATCATCATTCATCATATTATATGCGATACCATCCCTGTTATCTCCAAAGTTTATGAAAAAAAAATATTTACAGACCAAACGGCAAGTACAGACTCCCGGTGGAACAACATGCAAGAAAAAAAAGAAGGCAGCACAAGTTAAGTCCAGATTTTGGCGCAGGATTTTCAAGAGACGGAAGGTGGAGAGCTCAACGACGCCGGAAGACCACTCGCACTGCAAGAACTCTGACCGGCTCGACAAGCTGTTAGACAAGTTGGTTATACCTAAACTCGGGATAGTAGCTTTTTTTATGGCATAGGAAGGCAATCGAGCACACAGGCCACCCGATAGTAAGTGGAAACTGTGACCCATAGACATTCGCATTCACAAGACTCCAAATGCACTGCCAACCCTGAGGACTAAGATGGAATGCCTCTATGCTAGTCACTTCACCGGCTGTCTTATCCCCAAACCGGAACACAACAATGCAAATGCTGCTTGGCGGTAGGTTAATGGATAAGATGGTGGTACCAACCCGAACGGACCCTGCACAAGGTCCTCCCACAAGTTCCACATTTCAATATGACTAGGTAGCTAATACGACCAGATCGCTTTGTACCTAGATCGCTATACGACCGAATCGCTTTGCGACTAAATCTCAAGAAGTCTGTCGCTAAATGACCACATGTCGAAGTTACTTAATGATAATGTACGTGATGTTTTAGCAAAATAAATAAATTTGAATTTAAATTTTTATGGTTTTTTTCATTTGATGTCTGTCTTGGCAATGACGATGGAGCCCCGCATGGTGGCGCTCCTATTTCTGGGCAATTTGCCCTTCGAGTATTCCAAGTTACCTAACGAACCTTACCTACCTAGTAACGCAAACCAAGTGGTCATGGACTTTTCGAGATATAGTCGCAAAGCGATTTGGCCTTACTTGCGATCTACGACACACTCGTCAAAACCATTAGTCAAGCTATGCAAATCCCTTATTTTTACTGTCTACTCGTCAAGTTCTCGGGGAAACGATGTGGACTTACAGCTTTTATCCCCTAAGCTCTTTTGACGTGATGAAAAATCGATACATTTGGTTGAAATATATCGATATTTTTTTATAACTTTATACTACATGGCAACGAAATCAAGATCGTAACAACACGAGATAGTCTTACGAGTTCAATGAACAATGACAAATGAGTTGATAAATATGAAACTCCAAATGTCCTTGAAATTTGGTTTACTAATTTAATACTTAATTTGTTCGAATTAAGATTTGAAATGTGGTGTAGGTCCCTTTTTCAAACATGATCAAAAGTTTAGCTGGCAACGTCGCATTTTTCGATTGTTTTTATTAACTTATCAATAGGCTTGGGACTTTTGGATGCTCGCTATGGTTTTAGATTCCACGGAGTCGCCATTATGTTAAAATATTATTTTTCGAAGTCAAAGTCAAAGTGTAAAAATAAAACATGTTAGATTTACGCTGCTATAGCGATCGGTAATAACCACGTTATTATGACTGCAATTAATTTTATCATAAATTTATTAGTTATTACACACACATGTCACAGTTCACAGGTGACGCGATATGCACACATAGGTACGATTTTCTTAATTATGTATCCTCTTTGATACTTGCGTTGTGACAGACTACTGACTGACATATCTATTTTACCAATAAAAAAAACACTTGATTAATAAATTGACAGTTTTGATTAAACACGGTTTAAGCAATTTCTGATAAAATTTAAAATGAATAGTTTTACTACTTGCGAAATTAAGTCCTGGTTAGAGCAGTATAAGGAATTAAAACATGTTGAAGAAAAGTCTTGTATATTTTGTTCTTTATGTGATGTATATTTCAAAGCCGGAAAAAAAGTGTTTATTGTTAACCATGTTAAAAGTTTTTGATAGGTCCAGAACTCGTTTAACCCCGCAAAATATAGAAAAAATAATAGTGATCCATTCTTACTACCCTTTTAATGATGAACATGAAATAGTAATAGATGATGATTATGATGCACTGATTAAAAAAGCCTGTACCTCATCAAAAAATTAGAAGTGGCGACTAATATTAGATTGAAAAATACATTTTTTTTATTGTTACTTAAAGTATTTGTTTTAGTTTATTTTGTTTACTAGCAATAGAGTATTTTATTATTGGTAATTATATACATACAAGTTGTATGTGCTTATCCACTTTGACTTTGACTTCTAAAAAAATATTTTAACATAATGGCGACTCCGTGGATTCTAGAACCATAGCGAGCATCCAAAAGTCCCAAGCCTAGTCATAACGAAAGGTGTACTGGCAACGTCATATTTTTCGTTGTTTTGAATCATAAAAAGGTGTGCTGGTATCTTGGCGTTTTTAGTTACTTATTGCTTCATCATCATTCATCACATCATCATTAAAACGGTGTGCTGGCAATGTCATTTTTTTTGTTTTTTTTTATTTATCACCAATATCATCTAAAGGTGTGCTGGCAACGTCGCATCGTTCGTTTTGGGTTTATTCATCATCATTATAAAAAAAAATGCAGCATACATTTGGTTCTTGACGACGCCGGACAACGACTTGGGACGAATACAAGAACTCTCAAAGGCTTAACAAGTTGATTATACCCGAGCCTACATAATATTATGCAAAAAACGGTAAGAAAAATGTGGAATAGAGATCATATTTTTTCCCCAGATTAATAGACAAAAGAAATCCCGATACTTCACTTGAGTTTGACATCGACAAAACTCCAAGTTCGAAAAAAAATAAACAGAGGTCTACAACTCAGCAATACGATTCGACACAGAATGGTAAAGAGAAAGAAATTGACGCTCCTGTCAGCATTGACAACCAACTCGAGAAGAGACAAGCTAAGAAGAAATCAAAGAAACTTAAAAATAAGGTAACATACAGTTAAAAATTAAAAAAAAACTAGTCAGTGCACCGAGGTTTACGTACCCCCGCGCATTAAAGGCGGCCACATACATTCGGAATTCCGAAACGGAAAAAAAAACTACCGTAAGTGTGTGGTAGGGGCATAGATTTTGTATGGATTAGCTGCCTTCGGAATTCTGAATCGAAATTCCGAAACGGAACTCCGGATGTATGTGGCCGCCCTAAGTATTATTTAACCTATTCTATTATTATGTTTGTGCTTATGTTTTTGTTAACCTGTGTTAGACGAACGCGAATAAACGTAAATTTCCTTTGTGTCTTTCTAAATCAAATTGCAATAGTAACTTTAACACCACGACGGGTAATTAGAAATGAGTGCGTTGACCAACAAATAATTTATTCAGGTGTCCCTGGGAATACCCAATAACACGGTTTTTTTTTAAAATATTTCTGTTTGTTTTAATAAATCAACACAATGACATGTATCTGTCTTATTTGGGTCTATATTGGAATCCATAATATCCTTTTTCCTATTTTTAAATTCCATAATAACTGGTCATAATGATCTGTTGCCATAATAACATAAATCCTAATGTAAATGTCATAATATTGATTATCCTAATATTGAATATCCTAATGCTTATTTGCACTATTTTTTTATGAACTAATGATCAAGTGCCCGAACAATTACATATCCTAATACTGGTTTTAAAATTCAGACAGACGTGGCTTTAGGATAAACGAAAATTCGGATAAACGATGCATTAGGACAAATAACGATTAGGGGTTTCAATATAGACCAGCTGGCCTATTGCCTGACGCACTTGCAATCGCAATCGACTTCAAAATGGAACAATTGTTTTCATTTTATACGCAGACTCACCTTCGACTTTCAAAATGAAAACGATTGCGATTGCAAGTGCGTGCGCCCCCTAGATTTATTTAATACAAAGTTTGTTTCTTTCTCTTTCTGGACGCGTTTGAATCACGATGTTGGAAAAAGACAAAGCGCCTGGACTTGAGGAATGCCTTCAGTCGCTGGCGACGACCGTCGTCGGTCGATAATAAGTTGCTCGAGGATAATATTGTACCCGAAGTCGGCACGAGTCCGGTCAAAAATGTAAGTAAAGCCGCTCATTACCAAAGTACTTACCATAATTTGAACTTAAAAACATAAACAACTTAAAAACATACCTATTGTAGGAAGAGATGTTAATAGAGAGATCTCTCTCCAGGCTGGTGTTATGCCTGGGGACCGAAGTCCGTTGGGATGAAGTTGGAAGCGGTATATATGTCAGCCGACTGTAGAAACTTCATTAGCGCGATGTAGAACACTTAGTTCCGCTGTCTGACGCTGGTGGCGCTGGCGAGTTGGTTGATACAAGTTGCCGTTAGATGTCGCTAGGTCGCAATAGTATATGAACAGTGCAAGGATGTGAATGAAATGACTAGCATAGAGGCATTCCATCTTCGGCCTCAGGGTTGGCAACGCATTTGCAGTCTTAGGATTGCGGTCTTGTGAATGCGAATGTCTATGGGTCACAGTTTCCACTTACCATCAGGTGGCCTGTGTGCTCGTTTGCCTTCCTATGATATAAAAAAAAAAAAAAAAAAAAAAAAGCTAGTAAAATGGGCGCCCAACGAATATTCCCGGTACGTTGTCTGTCTGTCACGGAAGAAAATTAATCAATTAATGTTTAACAGGTGAACCTGCAAACAGATATGAAGAAATCAACTACGCGCAGTTTTAACGGAGCCCTAAGCATATCGACTATTTTGTAAGTAAATATGGCGACATCCCTACTTAGGGCCTGATGTTTGATCCATAGTAACTAATAGGGAATATGCATGTTTTTTTTTTACAGCTTCAATTGAAGCTGATTCATGTATCAAACAGATCACAATAATCATTTTTTGAATAACTATAAAAATAACCAAGATATAAGCCAACAAAGATTTGTTCCTATCTCTTTCTAGAAAAACGGAATTTTACATGGAGTTTATATGGCCGCAGTGCACAATGACGTCACGGTGCACATCGGATCTCTCTGTCTAATTAGAAGTTTGAAATGCTTATAACTTCCGTATTTCTTGACCGATTTTAATTTTAATTTCCGTTTTGGTGATCTCTTTTACGGTATTTTCATATTTTGATGAGAAATGCGATTTTTAAAATCCATGCATATTCCCTATTGTTAAAAATCTTAAGTAACAGTTAAATCTCAAGGAAATGTGACAATTGTGGCTTGTCAGGTATTTTTTAGTAGTTGTGTCTCTGCGAGAAGTTTAAAAAAAAAAGGTTTTTTTTTTAAAATCTATGTTTAAGGATATGAAGGTCTGTCAAAAATATACATTTTTAACCCCATCGTATCCTTGGTTTCACTCGCATGCTAATGGTATTTTTAAATTATGGTATTTTGGGAATGAGTGATCTAGAACTACGAAATTTGCCAAGCAATACCGTCTGGTAGTATAACCAGTGGGGTTATTATGACATAGGTTTGCAGATCAGTTTTCGCTGAGAGAAAGAGACAGAGTTATGTAGCAAATATAGCTCTGTCCTTTACTCTCTCCGTAAACTAAACTACATAGCTATGTCATAATATAGCCAGTATGGGGAAAAATCTGAAAACTATATATTTTTAATTAAATCCCAAAAAAATCTGGGTTTTTACGCAAAAACGGGGTTCAAATTTTGAATTGAGTTAACCATCGGTTGAGTTCGTGTCATGTGCGGAACCCTCGGTGGGTGAGTTTTTATAAAACTTAAGCGAAACGAGGGCGGGACGGTAGTTTATTACTAGGGTTAGGAGTTTTGGTGGCAAATCGTGGTTCTAGAATCCATGGAGTCGCTATTTTCTATTTATTGTGATACATACCACTTTGACTTTGACCTTCAGTATTTAAATATATTAAAATTAATTTATTCATTAAACCGCTAAACCAATTTAAAATAATTTTGGTATGGAGGATATCTCTGCTGTGAAAGCGTTACAAACAAGCAAATATTAGTAGGGAAAAAAAAACCGAAAAGAAAATGTAATTTGTTCATTTTGAAATATGACCATACTGAAGGTCAAAATCAAAGTGTCATACATACATACATACATACATTAAATCACGCCTGTTTCCCAGAGGGGTAGGCAGAGACCACTTCTTTCCACTTGCTACGATCTTGACAAATTTCTTTCATGTATCAAAATTCTTTCAAGTGTCATGTATTATAATAATTAGGAAATAGCGGCTCCATGGATTCTAAAACCACGAAATGCCACCAAAATCCTAAATCTTTTTATTACATAGATATTATTCTTTATATTTATTTTATTTCTGTAAATTTACCCTAATTATTTATTACTAATCCAGTTTTCTCTCTAAATCCTTATATATTCATAGAAATTCACCAGTTCAACAGTCCAGTAATAATCTGGAGATGCAGGTGCCCAATTTGAGGAGGCTACTGCAGCTGGACGGGGGCGAGGATATCGAGGACACGGAGACGGTTGAGGATGTGAATGAGAATGGGGATGAAGATGATAGAGAAAAGAGAACTCGGGTGAGTATCTTGCCACATTAGACATTATATTATAGCGCGATTAATAAAAAAACCCCGTTTCCGTGTGATTGCCGGGTTAAAATAGCGCCACTCCATGTCTTCCCGTGGATGTCGTAAGAGGCAACTACGGGAATAAAGGCTTGTAGTACTGTTAGGCGATGGGATTGCAACCTGTCACTAATACACTGGGAAACATCTTAGCCTACTTGTGCAAAATGTGGTTACAGAATTATCAAGAAGTTTTAAGACTTGTTGGTAATTGTTTAGCTCTGCCTACTCCACTCTGGGAATGAAGGCGTGAGTTTAAATATGTATGAACGTAATACTTCACTTGTGGGAGGACCTTGTGCAGGGTCCGTCCGGGTTGGTACCACCATCTTATCCATTAACCTACCGCCAAGCAGCAGTGTTTGGATTGTTGTGTTCCGGTTTGGGGATAAGACAGCCGGTGAAATGGCTAGCATAGAGGGATTCCATCTTAGTCCTCAGGGTTGGCAGTGCATTTGCAGCAGGGATTGTAAAACCGGTGAAATTGAATACCTGTATATAAATTGTCAAACGATTACCGCTAAAATAATATTACCTATATTCGAGTTAGAGGTAATGTTGTCATTCCGCTTTTGTCTTTTTCACTATGTATGCACTATTTACAGTATTCTTTACCTCTATTTAATATCGGTATTCGTTGCTCTTGATAGATAAGGTGTCAAGTAGACATTATGACTGAAGCACAACAAATAGGTGTAACATAACTCAATAGCATTGTTGGCTAACACTGGTTGAAATGTCTGCTAGTACCGAACAAATAAATTGATTTGCGACGTATTTCAAATTGTCAATTGTCAATTTGTTTATTCGCCTAAAGAAAGAATAACAATTTGGACTACTTAGTTCACGAATACAGCATTAATATTGAGCAGATATTAAGAGATTTTATTCGATTTCCCCGTGTTAAATCAACGACTGGAGTGTTGGAGTTTTGGAAATCTATCAAATCGTCTCAGCCCCAACTACAGGGTGTTAGGTAGAGCGTTGTCAAAAAGAAACAGGCGAGTAGAAGAGACCATTAGCTATCCATTTCAGGTACTTTAACCCTTAATTTGTCTAAGGGCTATTTAATACCGTTTTTTTTATAATTTTATTACAAGACACCGAAATTCGACCTTTAAACCCCGAAAAAAAAGGAACTACTTGGTGTATTGACAAAATTTTAATTTTGATAGATTGTTAAATGTTGTGGTGTTCAAATAAAACTGTTACTGGAAGCGTAAAGCTACTTTAAAAAATAATGGGGGCTCCCAAAGTTTCAGAAACCGATAAAGAAATCTTTCAACTTCAACTTTACAATGAAATTAAAAAAAAAAACAAAGTGATTACAATTCTTCCAATTTCCTAAAAACATCTCCTGTTCACGCCAATTCTAATGGTATGCCACATGCATAACAAAACTCTTAATAATTCGAGTTATTTGCTAATAACTTGTTGAATGTGGCGAATTCGATGTTTGAGAAAATTTACTTCTCTGTTCATTTACCACGTCTTACACTTATTCTTTCTCGTATTGCCATAGAGGGTACCTAGATTAAAACCTCCTCGATACTACCTACATAAAGTTCAGTAATTAATGGCCGGTATTTGACAGCTTTTGACATGTCGGTGATTTTTAACCCCATCTTTATTGTTACCTCATCATCGTTGAGTTGTGTTAGTATTTTCGTTAAGTTTATTTTAATTTAATTGTTACAATGGCGGCTTACTCCTCCGAGGAGTATGCCGACATGTTACTAGCCTATGGAAGAGCTGAATCAAACGCAAGCCATGCCCAAAGGATTTATCAAGAACGCTATCCTGACAGGCGTGTGCCTGACCGCCGCACGTTCTCTAATACGTACCGACGGCTACGGGAAACCGGGAATTTGCAGTTTCAAGAGCCTCGAGTAAACGCTCATCAACCAAATGCTGCCGACGATGAAAGGGTGTTGGACCTTTTCAACCAGAATCCCACCATAAGCATAAGAGTCGCTGCTGAAATGCTTGACTTGAGCACATGGAAGGTATGGTCAGTGCTACGGGCTGATGGAAAACACGCTTTCCATTACACTCCTGTGCAAGGTATTTACAAGTTGTTCAAGATAAAGTGATTGTTTTTTTTATTTATTGTCAGTAGTGGTCATGTTTTGCATTTTTAAATGTTTTACGCGTGTCCGTGGCCGGCCTATGTAGGTTTTGAAGTACCAACTGTCAGATCATAAATTCTTATTTTTTAGTTGATTTGTTTTAGGCTTGGAGGATAATGATTATAACAGACGAGTCGAGTTTTGCCGTTTGTTACTGCTCACGGATGTGGACGATGTTTTTTTTTTAAAAAGCATTTTATGGACCGACGAGTCCAAATTTACTAAGGAGGGGATTTTAAATCTTCACAATTTGCATGAATGGGCTCCAAAAGGACAAAACCCACACCCCAAAAGAGCGAGATGTTTTCAACGACGTTTTAGCGTCAACGTGTGGGCCGGAGTTATTGGAAACAATTTGATAGGGCCACATTATTTGCCAGACAACCTGAACGGGGACAATTATCTAGAATTCCTGCAGAATGATCTGCCAAGATTAGTCGCACATTTACCGATATTTGAGGAAAACCGACCGATTGTTTTCCAACAAGACGGGTGCCCAGCACATTGGAGATTGTCGGTGAGAGAGCACCTAGACAATGTGTTCCCAAACTCCTGGATCGGACGAGGTGGACCCATCCCATGGCCCGCACGGTCCCCAGACCTCACACCGCTTGATTTTTATGTCTGGGGACATGCAAAGAATTTGGTTTATGCCACCGAAGTCAGAAGCCGAGATCATTTAATTGAGAAAATTGAACATGCTTTTCAAGTGATGAAAGAAGAAATGCAACTAAAAACGATGACAGTCGAAATACGGAAGAGATATCGTGCCTGTATTGGTCAAAATGGTCATCAATTTGAGCAATTGTTGTAAAAAAAAATATTTTTTTGTGTTGTGACTATGAATTAGAAAAGTTACCATTTTGGGGATTCTGAGATTTTTCCTAATAAAATTTAAATAAATTACTAACCTAACTTAACCTAACCTAACCTTATTTTCCATATGTTAGAAGGATGTTAGAGAGAGAAAACACTATCTAACTGCGTAAGACGTGGTAAATGAACAGAGAAGTAAATTTTCTCAAACATCGAATTCGCCACATTCAACAAGTTATTAGCAAATAACTCGAATTATTAAGAGTTTTGTTATGCATGTGGCATACCATTAGAATTGGCGTAAACAGGAGATGTTTTTAGGAAATTGGAAGAATTGTAATCACTTTGTTTTTTTTTTAATTTCATTGTAAAGTTGAAGTTGAAAGATTTCTTTATCGGTTTCTGAAACTTTGGGAGCCCCCATTATTTTTTAAAGTAGCTTTACGCTTCCAGTAACAGTTTTATTTGAACACCACAACATTTAACAATCTATCAAAATTAAAATTTTGTCAATACACCAAGTAGTTCCTTTTTTTTCGGGGTTTAAAGGTCGAATTTCGGTGTCTTGTAATAAAATTATAAAAAAAACGGTATTAAATAGCCCTTAGACAAATTAAGGGTTAAAGTACCTGAAATGGATAGCTAATGGTCTCTTCTACTCGCCTGTTTCTTTTTGACAACGCTCTACCTAACACCCTGTATACTGCTTAGCAATCACCGCTTTAGCGTCTCCAGCAACGCAAGTAAGCGTTGAAAGACTGTTTTCTTCGCTGAAATATGTGTTGTCGTGCCTACGTTGCAGGCTTAATGATGATGTCATCGAAGACATACTTATCATAAGGAACAGTAAAGTGTAATTATTTTATAGTCGCCATTCAGTACATTACCCCCCTGCCTTCTTCCCACATTGTCGTCTTATATAATGTCTACTTCTCATACTGACTGTTTCCTAAAATGTCTGCTTCTTTACTTGTACCGTACAAGTTGTACCTAACCTTTTTAACGTAACCCGTTTTTATTTAAAAAAGGAAATACTTTTAAGTTGTTTGTCAATTTTAATGTCATTTAGAGATTTAAGTAATAAATAGATATCTAATATTGTAAAAAATGGCCTATTTATTTGACGCTGAAGAATTTCGACAGTTTGGTACGGAGCTGAATGCAAAGATAGAAATTATTAAGGCTAGACGTGGTAATAATAATCCTATAGTTCCAAATTTCTGCCTTGGCTTAATACATTTCAGAGAGAGATGTTTAAGATTTCTTCTAAAACAAACCCATTTCTTACACTTTGACGATTGCTGGGAAGAAGTCGTGGTTGTATTTCGGAAATATCGACATGGTGATGAATTTAATAATGTTACTGATGATTGCTTATGTCCAAGGCAACAACCATCAGCGATACGCAAAATGTTGACAGGATTAACTAAACAAACTTTTGGACAATTTTGGGTTGAAGTGGTAAATGTCATCGAAAAATATAATTATACATAATACATTTCTGTTCTATGATTCAGTCGTTTTGTTTTCGTCATTAGTTTGTACGTCGAAGTCAAAAATATGTTTACACTTTAGTACTTTGTCTAATTAACGTTTTGTTCGAACTGCCATATATGAATTGTAACAGAGATAAAAATGACAAGGTACTTAAGCGTAAAGATATTTTTGACTTCGACTGTAATAAAATCAATATTAATAAATGCAAAAGCGTCACTGTCTGTCTATTACTCTTTCACGGCTACGCCGCTGAACCGATTTAGAGGAAATCTGGTTTGAAGATGGTTTATGACCCTGGAAAGGACGTCGGATTGGATTTTCGCTATTTTGTTTGGAAACGGCCTGAACGAGC
Organism: Acleris emargana; assembly: GCA_927399475.2. Classification (NCBI taxonomy): domain Eukaryota; kingdom Metazoa; phylum Arthropoda; class Insecta; order Lepidoptera; family Tortricidae; genus Acleris; species Acleris emargana. The sequence continues at coordinate 2,034,493 of OV656863.1, read as the reverse complement.
CTAAGCCTATAGGACTACTTGGGAAAATAAATTATATGACCTATGACCTCATTGTTCCATAGAACAAATAGGTATCATAATAAAGTCCAAAATTCGAAGTTCGTATTGTACTGTTCGGCAGTTATGTTAACAAGAAAACGAGAGGGACAGTATTATACGAACTAAAACTTAGATTTCGATCTTAGGAGTACGTGGGCGAGGTATGGGCGGACTCTCTATTTTTGATTTTGTCTTTAAACTAAATATGAGAGCAAAAAAAGAAAATAAAAGCATTCCGTTTATCCACAAATTGGTAAAATAATATTCACGAGAAAAACTACATGAAAATCTTGTATATTATAATGTACTGTGAAGCAGAACCATAAAATAATAGATGAAAGATCAAATGACACGTCAATGACGTCACGATCAAAATGAAAAGGACAAACCGATCATATGACAGAATGATAATCTTTTCGTTGATTGTCATAATTCAAAATTAGAAAACTTGCTTGTTTGGACACTGACAGGTATTACCGGTAATGGTTTTATTGGTAAAGTATCAAATAGAGGTAATGTTGTCAATTGTCGAAACCGCTATTACATTTCAATACCAGTTTTGATTATACCGCTTATTAGAGCTTTAGTGATATAAATACCAAAATGCAATTATAACCGGTTATACCTTATTTAAAACCGGTAGTAAGAATACCGGTAACGATCCCTGATTTGCAGTCTTGTGAATGCGAATGTCTATGGGTCACAGTTTCCACTTACCATCGGGTGGCCTGTGTGCTCGTTTGCAATAAAATAATAAAAAAAAATTGGTAACCTATCGATGTTTCGAAAAACCTTTTCAAAATGTTAAAAGAGACCTACAGAACCTGTAGGTTAGGTTAGGTTAGTTATTTTATGATGTATGATTTTCGGACAAAAAAAACAGTGCATCAGGATTTTGAAGCGCCGCCGCTAAAATCGCGTAGCTGTCAAAAAAATCCATACAAATTCAGCTCCCACCGTTAACGTTTCTCACCCCCTAAATCAAATCCGATTTCCGTTTGTTACGCCTGTACGTATCTGTTTTTTGTTTTTTTTTTAATTTACGGACATAGTTTTTCATGATATCTACAACATATTCGAAAATCTTAAAAATCGGACCAGATTTAATGGTAGAGAAACGTTTTCGCATTTTGTATGGAATTTTTTAGCTTCACAATTCTCTTGCAAGTCAACTCAACTGTAAAAATATAATTCAAAATCTATTGTTACAGAGCAAAGAACTCGACATGTTACAACTCAGTTTAAAATACCATTTACCGGACATAAACAATCCCAACTGGAAGGGACCCATGCCTCTGTATCCCGAAGAGCTCAATACAATAATAAAAAATTCAGCCGTCGCAAATTTACACTCAAATAAAGGCATGAGAGACAACGGCAAAGACCTAAGCGACACAGAATACGTTGAGGATTATGTTAATAATAAATATGATAAATTAGCCAAAATAGCACAAGCCTACAGCGATTACGGTGTCCTCGAGAATAAAGAAGAGATCAGACACGAGAAGAACACGAAGCATTTGGATGACAAGGTGAAAGTTTTGGTGCAGAGGGGGTTGACTGCGCTGGAAAAACGTAAAATGTCTAAAACAGGTGCGTTTACCGATTACAACTAGAGGTTTAGGTTATTAGGTGTGTAGGTATGTTGCAGTTTTTTTTTAGAATAGTTTTGTACTCCGTAATGTTGCTTGGCTATAACCGGTTTTAACCGGTTTTAACCGGTTATTTTCATACAAAAACTGTTAATAACCAGTTAAATTGCACTCCCTACTTGGCAAGAAATGGAAAACTCTCGGATAACATTTTTACTTAGGTACCTATTAATTATTATATTTTGACGACGCGCTGGCCTAGTTGGTAGTGACCCTGCCTACGAAGCTAGCGGTCCTGGGTTCAAATCCCGGTAAGGGCAGATATTTGTGTGATGAGCCCGAATATTTGTTCCTGAGTCATGGATGTTTACTATATATATAAGTATATATTTCTCTATATAAGTATTTATATCGTTGTCTAGTATCCATAGTACAAGCCTAGACCTTAGTTTGGGACTAGGTCAATTGGTGTGACATTGTCCCCTGATATTTATTTATTTTTATTTATTTTCATACAAAAACTGGTAATAACCGGTTAAATGGCACTCCCTACGTAAGGAATGGAACACTCTCCCTGCGTCTGTGTTCCCGGAATCATATAACCTTGGAGTATTCAAGGCGAGAGTGAAGCATTTTCTGGGTTAGCGTGTACCACCTTCGACCTCGTCGTCACGCACAAAGCCATCACTGCTAAGATAAAGATAAATACATTTATTCAGTAAGTAGGCCGCACGGGCACTTTTACACGTCAAGAATTTACCAGCGCTTCACAAGAGGAGACCACTGCTGAGAAGAAACGCCGCAAGAAACTCGGCAGTCGGTCATTTTTTAAATATATTTAATGTTACGACGGTTATTAAATTAAAAAATATATCAAATAACCTGCGTAGTTTCAGCAGGAAAACACACCAAAATCTTGCGAGAGAGATAGAGGGAGAAAAGGAAAAAAAAAGAACACCTACTATTTATTATTGTAATGAAATAATAACCAGCTTCTCCCTCTGGACCGCATCCAGCGGAGAGCCGCTCGAATTGTCGGCTGCCAGCGTACTTCTGGTCGGCTTGACTCCTTGGCGCTGCGTAGAGATGTAGCCTCACTCTGCATTCTCTATCGCTTGTACAACGGGGAGTGCTCCGAGGAGCTGTTCGGATTAATTCCTGCCGCATCCTTCCGCCTTCGTCCTACGCGACAGAAATTCCACCACCATCATCTAGATGGTTGGCAGTCCACAACTGTGCGTTTCACACGGAATTTCCTGCCTCGCACAACTAAACTGTGGAATGGTCTGTCGCCTGCGGTATTTCCGGACCGTTACGACCTTCAAACCTTCAAGAAAAGAGCGTACTCTCATTTGAAAGGCCGGCAACGCACCTGTGACTCCTCTGGTGCTGCAGGTGTCTATGGGTGATGGTAATCGCTTTCCATCAGGCGATCCGTCTGCTTGTTTGCCTCCTATACTATAAAAAAAATAAAAAAATAAAAAAAATACATAGATATATATTTGTACAGAAGTACCTTTCGCATAGTTTTCTTCAGTATACAATTAAGTAAATGACCTCTTGTAGTTGTAGCACATCAAGGCCTCTATTCAACACTGTAAAAACCACATCGTGTTTGAGCTGTTATCGTATTGTCACCGTTTTGACAGCTCTTATTTACTTGACAGTAATGGCGACTGACGTCGAAACAATACCAAAATAGGTTAACCACATTTTGCACAATTAGGCTAAGATGTTTACCAGCGTATTAGTGACAGGTTGCAAGCCCGATTCCTATATTAAAGAAACGAATCGTTTTCCTTACGGGCGTTATGACATTTGCTACGTACAAAATGTGTCAAATTTTAACGAGACGGTATAGGAACACACCATAGCAGTACTACTTACAAGCCTTGATTCCCTTAGTCGCCTCTTACGACATCCACGGGAAGACATGGAGTGGCACTATTGTAACTCGGCTACCACACGGGGCATGAATTTTATAGCAAGCTTTTTTAGCAAACCTCCTTAAAGGAACAGATATGGACAGCATTTTAATGTTCAATTTCACTCCACTCACTTCAGTGGATGTAGAAAGATCTTTTTCTATCAGTCTCATTTAATTTTAGTTTTATTTTTCAGTTACTGTGTTATGGTTGTTGTATTATTTTATGTCGTTTTACAATTATGATAATTTCTAGTTTCGTCCATTTGTAACCAAATTCCAATACCTACATTTCTTTGTAACATCAGGTGGATAAGACTCAAAGAGAAATGCGTTGAAAATTGAAAATATAGAAAAACTTATATAGTTATTTAATACAATAATATTAATGTATTGTAATTTTAGTTAAATTATTTTAATAAAGTTTTATTTTCTGTTAATACTTAATTATTTTTAAGGTGTAGGTATCTACAGGGTGCCTCTGACCTTGGGGCTTTAAATGCATAGATCATTTCTACTCCTGAAACTAAACTTCTTTTGTTCTGTAAGTTGTTAAAAATAAGTACAGTTTAAATTTATTTTTTATCATACAGGTTAAATCTAATTTTCAATGTACGCGATCCAATTCTCCATTTTCCTTTAGCCCTCGTACCAAGGTAATGTCGCCCCCGTACCATGAGATAGTGATTAAATGGCCAGAATGTAATACACTGATTTTACAATTACACTTTAACATCAATTAGTTATCTAAGTTTAAGTTATTTTTTCATGTTGCAGAACAAAAGTAGTTCACTTTAGGGAGTAGGACCGATCGTTGCATTTATAGCCCCAAGGTCAGAGACACACTGTATATTAATATCTACATTTGACATTAATGACGTAAAAATAGTTCACCTGCCGAGCTTTGTTGATAACCATTAGTTGTTATTTTTAACCCTGCGACAATACTGCCCTTCTATATAGAAGCATATTAAAGGCAATACAATTGACAACATTTCAAAAAAAAAAGCATTATTGTTTTTTCGCGTTTATAATAGCTGGTTAAAAATTAGACTACCCGTATTTCTTGGTTTTTCTTTATTTAACTTAAAATCGTCGTTAATAATTTATTAAAGAAATAGCCATTAAAAAGACCGTATATGTATACAAAGTTAGGAATACTGATGTCGTGATCTTAGCCTGATATAAAATTTAAAAAAGTTACTTTAAACAGTAAACAAAACTGACTGTCATGTCATGTCAATCATTCGCTGCCGTTCGTTCACAAATTTGCTATTTTGCGTAATATAATTAATTACGTAATTTGTAGACGCCATTAAAATAAATAAACTATTTTGCGTAGAATTGAAAGCGTGTCGTCAGAATCAAGTAATCCGTCAGACAGATAAACAATGAACATGACAGTTGTATATTTTTTGAATTCCTTTGGTAATAAATGGACTAAGGGCACTATAAGTGTATTCCTAACATTCACAATCCAACTTTTTTTACTGTTTTTCCTAAATATAAAAAAAACTACTGCATAAAAAAATCCAAAGATATTTTTACTGTAATCAGCAGTGTAAAATCTAGAAACGGTATTTTATTTTACTACCTTAGCACAAAATGAATTGTTGTCAATTCATATGGGAGATGTGACTTTTCTCCGTAAGAGCGCAGAATAGCAGTTGACCGTCAGCTCATGATCAGGATATATACAACTAATTAATTTTTGAACTATCTAAATATAGATGCGAGTACAGTTTAGGTCTGCTTAAGAAGATTGTGAAGCTAAAAATTTCCATACAAAATGCGAAAACGTTTCTTTACCCTTAAGACTGACCTTACCCTTGAGACATACATACATACATACATACATACATACACATACATACATACATACATACAAGACTGCGCCGAGCGTACGCCGGATATACAGTGGCGCCCTCATTACTGTTATTGAGTTTTCTAATAAACTAATGTATTTTCTTGAAATCGGGCGGTGCTTTTTTGTAATACAAATGAAAATACAACTTTTAGGATATATCACATAGTTTGCTAACTGTTGACCTTCGAGTTATCAACTTAACGGAAAAAAGTGGCCACCTTTTCCCGTTAAGCTGCCTTCTCAAAGGGTAACTGTTATTAACTGTTGCTTGGCTGCTAAGTCAAACTTTTTAAGTCTTAAGCTCAAAGCTTCTGACAATAAGGTTAAAACCGTGTGGAAAATAATAAATAGAGAAACGGGTAAATCTAAAACTCGTGATAATCAAGTAACCATTAACAAGGGTGACAAACAAATCAAGTCAAACAAAGACGTGGCCTTAGCGTTCGAAGATTATTTCTCGACAATAGCCGTTAATACCACGAAATGTCTTCAATCATCTGCGATTGAAGCTCAAAAATTACTTTGTGCTAATGTTACTAAATGTAACGAAAGCTTTGATTTTAGCCACGTAGATTCAGTTTTAATCGTTAAGGTATTCAAATCGCTTAGTTTAAAAAAAACTGAGGATTTATGGGGAACATCAGTTAAAGTCATCCATCATGTCATAGATATAATTGCACCGCACTTAGCTTTAATCTACAATAATTGCATTTCAGAGGGGGTCTTTCCAAATCTTATGAAATATAGTAAAGTCATACCACTTTTTAAATCGGGCGATATGAGTGATTTAACGAATTTCCGTCCCATTTCTATTCTACCTGTTTTAAGTAAAGTTTTTGAGAAGTTAATGTTAAAAGATATGGTAGGTCACTTCAATAGAAATAAACTGCTTAACAGTAATCAGTTTGGCTTCACCAGAGGACGATCCACTACTGATGCAGCATCTGTGCTCATTAAATATATATACAATATTTGGGAGAAATCTTGTGATGCTATAGGAATTTTTTGTGACCTTTCCAAAGCTTTCGATTGCGTAGATCATGCGACTCTTATATTAAAATTAGAACATTATGGTCTGTCAAATAATTCTCTAAATCTTATGTCTTCATATGTTAGTGATAGAACACAAACAGTTGTTGTAAACCAAACACAGTCTATTGGAGCCCCTGTTAAGTTAGGTGTGCCTCAGGGCTCTATATTAGGTCCTTTCTTATTTTTGGTTTATATTAATGACTTACCACGCACAGTAGATAATCTTTGTGATATTGTGCTATTCGCTGATGATACATCATTAATTTTCAAGGTAGACCGAAAATCCGTCGATTACAGTAGGATAAATACCATACTAGGTAAAGTACTTAATTGGTTTACTAGTAACAATTTGCTACTCAATGCTAAGAAAACTAAATGTGTTAGGTTCGCTTTGCCTAATGTTAGACCGGTAGAATCTAGTATATTTCTTAATAATGAGAGATTGGAAATGGTAGATAAGGCGCTTTTCTTAGGGATAACTATAGATAAAAACTTGCAATGGAGTCCCCATATAGCAGTACTAGCAGGTAAATTAAGTTCGGCAGCTTATGCTGTTAGGAAAATCAGGCAACTTACTAATGTTGAGACAGCTCGCTTAGTTTATTATAGTTATTTTCATAGTGTTATGTCGTACGGTATTCTGGTTTGGGGAAAAGCTGTTGACATACAGACTATATTCGTGTTGCAAAAAAGAGCCATTCGTTCTATATATAATCTAAACTCCCGTGATTCCTTAAGAGTACTATTTAAAGAAATTAATATTTTGACAGTAGCATCACAATTTATTTATGAGAATATTATTTATGTCATTAAAAATCAAGACTCTTTTGTTAAGAATTGTGATGTACATAATTTGAATACGAGAAATAAAAATAAAATTGCTATTAAAAAATTTCGTGTCCGTAAGGTTTATAAATCATTTGTAGGTCAAAGCATCCTTTTCTTTAATAAATTACCTGACGTTGTTTTAAAGTTACCATTTCCAATACTTAAAACTTACTTGAAAAAGTCGTTGATGTCTAAAGCTTACTATAGGGTCGAAGACTATCTAACAGATAAAAATGCTTGGCCAACACCTAAATAATTTAATAATTTAAATTAGTCTTAAAAAATATGTAAATATTGTATTATTGTCTAGGGGACACGGTTTCTGTAGGAGAATGTATCGAAACTTTTATGCATGTGGTCTTGCACCGTCACAGGTAAGTATAAGTTGTATACTTTCTATATATATATTTTTTTTATATTACTGTTGCTTATTAGTTTTGTGACAATTCTGAGTTTTGACACGTTTTCCTGCTCAACTACGCATGAATACATTTTTGGTGTTATGTGAGATTCATTATTTTATATAATGCTAGGTTAAGTTTATTATTGTATAATATCATTAGCAATATTTAAAAAACGACTTACTGTTGAGTTTCTTGCGGCGTTTCTTCTCAGCAGTGGTCTCTTCCGAAGCGCTGGTAGATTTTTGACGTGTAAAAGTGCCCGTGCGGCCTACTTACTGAATAAACATCTTTTATCTTTTTTTTTTTTTTAAAGTTGGTTCCGTTTTCCATAACCTGTGTTTTTACTTGCGCTACAAAAAAGCATCGTCCGAGTCCAAGGAAATTGTTAAGTTAATTAGAAAACATAATACTAGAGGGCGCCACTGGACGCTCGACGTTTGATCGGCGCAGTCTCCGATACCTAGTCCGATTTTTACGATTTTTGCACATGTTTTAGATATCATGAAATACTAGGTGTGTACGTTTTCCTTTGCACGAAAATACTTCTTAGAATGAAACAAATTTAAAAAACAAAAAAACAGAAACGTACAGGCCTAGTTCTTTATAATAACTACAACATATCCAAAAATCGTGGAAATCGGACTTGATTTAGGGGGTGAAAAACGTTAACGACCGGAGCAAAATTTGTATGGTTTTTTTTTACCGGCGCTTTACAAACCTTTTAATTAGTCTACCTTATGAGGATTGTGTTTTGAAGCCGCTAGTGAATACGAGTTACAAATAACGGTAAGTAATATTTTTCACTCCACGACTTGGTATGGTTACCAGTTGGTTTTATCTCACAAAAGGGTTTACCATTTAGTTGTAAGTACACGTATAGACACCCACACTACGACACGAGACAACGTCGACGCGTCTACACACACAGGTAAGGCATACTGGCTCTCGTGAGATATAACAAAGGGACCGATTTAAATGATCCCGGTTTCAAGACAAATGAAACGAGCTCAAACTCAATACTAATTCATTTCATTGTTTTATACGAGTGGTGTCTACTCATACTGTAAAGTAATCCGCTGACAACTGACAGATTTGTTTAATTTTCAGCTTACTCGGAACTCTGGAAAGTACGTTAAATTGATTTTTTTGTAGTTGAACTGAATAAATAGATAGACACGATTAAAAAAATAGAAAATACCATTATTTGATAGCTTAAATTAATAGTCATTCACCATTTCTTAACGCATGTCTTTGATATAAAAAAACACCAATTGTATACTACTGCGTTTCTATCGATAAATTGGATTAGGTACCTATTACTCAACTCTCGCATATAAATATAATGGCGGCCAGCCGGCGGCACTAATCACGTGGCAATCGGGAAATGAAGACTTGATGCGTATGACCACACTGTCATTCGGGGATGCCATCTGTCGGCAGCGAAACGAAGATCAGTAACATAAACTAATTGGTAATCAGTAGAGTTAGGACTTTTGGTGGCAAATTATGCTTCTAGAATCCATGAAGTTGCTATATCCTATTTATTATAATACATACCACTTTGATTTTGACCTTCAATATTTCAAAATATTTACAAAATTAATTAATTCATTAAATCGCGAAACCATTTTAAATGAACTTTGCTATAGAGGATATCTCTACTGTGAAAGTGTTACAAACAAGCAAATGTTAGTAGGTGCGGAATTACCAAAAGTAAAATGTATTTAGTTCATTTTTAAATATGACCATACTGAAGGTCAAAATCAAAGTGTCATGTATTATAATAATTAGGAAATAGCGACTCCATGGATTCTAGAGCCACTATATCCCACCAAAATCCTAACTCTAGTAATCGGATACCACATTAATCTATAAAAAATATACTATTTATACCATAAAAAATATTCCTTTACTTCGGATACACACAAATATTTACTTTTGACGTTATGTACACTTGAGCATACGTCGTTATCGGGGGAGCAAATACGATTTGACAGTAGTGAAAGATTATGACAAATAGCCAATAACAGAAGTGACACTCGTATCGAGAAACGTTTATAACCAGACCTAGGAATATACGGGGCAAAATTAAATGACAGCCAGGGATTGCCTATATCGATAAAATCAATTATCGATGCCTTTCCCATATACTAGTGATCGGTCCAAGTTTTGTTTGTAAAAATAACTTTTTATTGAAAGTATGCAAATGAAATAAAATAGCAACAGTTATATTAATTTTTCTTTATTTTAAAAGGATTTTTTAACCTTCTCATCATCATCATATTTTATTTACTCCTATCAAATTCTGATAGTTCATTTTAACAATAGTAAATTCAATGAAACAATCATTCTGAAATACACAATAAGGAAAAATATATGATGATGAGTGAAGGTTAAAAAATCCTTTTAAAATAAAGAATAACGAATATTATGTTGCTATTTTGTTTCATTTGCAAACTTTCAATAAAAAAATATTTTTACAAACAAAACTTGGAGCGATCAGTAGTTTATGGGAAAAGCATCGATAGCTGAGTTTATCGATATAAGCAATCCCTAGCTGTCATTTAATTTTGCCCCGTATATTCCTAGGTCTGTTTATAACTAAGAGTTCAAAATGTACCTATACATTTTCTTTAAATATCATACCTCCGTACTTGATTTGATTAGTAGTACATTTTATAAAGAGATTACCTATGCAATCCTGACGTCAACCTCTTCAGTCACTTTTTTTGCTACTTTAAACATTTGTTATTCTTGATTGATTTGATATGTACAAGAACATACAAAAATATATCTAAATTAAATTTGAGTGCCAGTGGAAAACATTATATTTAAAAAGTTAAAACTAGTTTTGGATAAAATACCGGATTTGACGTTTTGTTTTTTTAATTAAAGTTGACACGTAGACTTATAGAAGCGATTACTCAGTGTAAGACAAGTTTGATTGACCGTTTCCAGCGAAAACTTCGTGTTAGATATGAAGAACTTCTTAGAGACTTACAATGTATAGGCAGAACATTCTTCTTCTTCTTTCGTGTCGGCAAGAACTCGGGCTAAATCTTACTTGCCCAGAAAGCGGCTACCGTGGTAGCCCTCTGGTTACTGACAAGTAAATCCTCACGCGAGCAGGTGGTCGGGCACGCGGGACAGTTAGTGAGGTGTAACATGGTTTGCAGGGGTTCTCCACATTCACAGCTAGCGTCTGCGCTACTTGAGTACCCCCATCGACACACGTTATCTTTGATTCGGCCAACCTGGGCAGAATATTCAGTTTATACTAAACAGACATTTTGTTGTGTTCTTTAATAGATTTGATTTTGCTCCCTCGATAACGACGTATGCGCATTAGCGCATTAGAATGCGCGAGTAAATGCTCAAGTAAATCAGCCCCTAAGATCACTGCCAACAGTGCCAACTTATTTGTTTCGCTTGAATTGCCAACAGGTGTTATATCAGACGCCGAAGAGCAAATGGGAGAGGGGATCCGCTTCGAAATAAAACCAAAAGCGTCCGTAATGACGGAAGCGAAGGAACCGAGTTTCTTTAAATTGGCAAGTCATCTGAGGATAAGCAGTAAGAAGAAAGTGACTTTGCCGAACGCCGCAGAAACTTTCGATGTGTACGACACTCCCAAAGGATTGACCTCGCATAAATTAGCAAAGTATCCTACTGGTGTCCCTTATAATAGCGATCACAGCTGGAGTCATTTTGGTAATAATTACAAGAGATCCCTTAAATCGGTTATTGACGATGCAAAGGATGGTGAAACAGACAACGTTACTGTTGTAGATGATATAATGGGACACTTTACTGAAGCAGATGAACTTAAGACAGCTACATATAATTATAACTACACAGGAAATGTGCTTTCTGCCACTGCAGCGCCTGCTGAGGGAACGAATGGAGTCGACGTGTTTAATCGTAATGATGACAATGAAACGCCACCGTCTGATTTGTATAATATTGATTCAACTAACGATCTTGACAATTATGATGGATCAATGAATAATAATGCGAGTTACGTTAATGACGTATTAAGTGCCAGTACAGAGGCGCATGAGGTTTTAAAATTTATATCTGATTTTTTTCTCATTTTGGACAACATGAACGTCCATGGGAGCAGGAATAAAACATGGTAATTATGTGTTTTTTTTTTACCTGCCTTGTCAGTAATGGCTTGTGGGTCAAATGTTACAACTGTTCCAAGTCTATTTTTAACCATTTCCCGCTATGATGATGCTTTGAAATTTGGTGAACCGGATGACAATACAATATTATGGACATTATGGTATCTAACCGTGCCATGTTTAGAAACGGTTAACTAGTTCCAATTTCAATCTTGTGCTCAGTAGCCTTTTCCATGCCATAAAGGACTGGTAGAAAGTATGTATGTATGTATTAGTACATAAACCTAACATTAACATGTACAATGGCGAAGTTATCCCTTTAATCCTCTCCGGTGTTAACCTCCAAGGGGCTGTTAACGGGGGCACCGTGGGCTGATCACTATGCTACCACTTTGTGCCTATTGCCCCCCGAACCCTGCCCTCTCCCAGACGTGTAGGACCATAATGTGAGACCCTATCTCCACGGTCCTACTAGGGGTTCAGGCGGGCGGCAAACTGCCTCCGCCTTCGCCCCCCACGTCTACGCCGGAGCGGGTGCGCATCCACGTCCTCCTCGCGCTCCCGCTCCACCGCCTCCTTCTGCGAGATAATGCTCTAAGAAGGAGACGACCGCCAACCACGATCTCTCGCTGCTCAGCATGGCCGACACCAAGCTGTGCAGTGACAGATCGGAGAGCCCCGTGTCCTCAACCAGAGTGCGGCGCTCCAGACCCCATTTCGAGCACACCTCAAGGGTGTACTGGTCCGTGTCATCCGGATCGCCGCACCCCACGTCGGGCCACATGCGGCCCATTGCAGGGTGGGGAGCAAGTTTGGCGGAAATGCTCCCCGAAATCCCACCTCCGGTCCAAGATGAGGCCAAGGTACTTAATATTGGCCATCAACTGGACCACCTCCCCCGCCACAGGGATGGTCGTCCCGCTATGGGGGCGCCATCCCCTCCCCCCGAAGACAATAGCGTCTGTCTTCGGGAGGGACACCTCCAGACCCGGTTGTCGGATGCGGCCGACAACCAGATCTGCCGCCAACGACGCCCTTCGGAGCCGCCGCCGGCCTCCTCCAGCTCACGTCCCCGCACGGCCACCATTGTACCGTCGGCACACCTGCACAACCTAACTTAACCTAACCTAACCCCGTTCGTCTTCAGCATCATACCAGCTTGGCAGTACCATGTTATTGTATTGTCATCGAAATCGCATTTTAAGCATGCAAAATTTCAAGTCAATACAATGACTATAATAAGTAGGTTAAAATCGACTTCCTAGATTAATTTACATACTTTGCTCCCAAGTGTATCACATTTCCGAAGTTTCGTTAACCTATTGTTTCATTCATCCGAAAATTCATAAGTTAAAAAGAACTGTTACTTTTACAAATGTTTAAAGCGATATTTGTATCTACAGAACCTGTAGTTTAGATTAGATTTGTTTTATAAGTTTTATAACAATCCATGAAAGTGAAACTATTTCAAAAATACTTGATGTTCTAACTAATGAAAATTCGGACTAGGTAACTAAACAGTTGGTAGGTACCTAAGATTCTTATATTGATATATATATATATATATATATATAACCGCTTTTTCAGCGCATTTCATGATCACGAAGATAAACACAATTTAACTACACCATTGCCGTATATGCTGCATGCTATCACTTCTACTACAAGCAAATATGGCTCTACGTTACTTGATTCCGAAGTTGTTGCAAATGTTGGTCATAGATCAAGACTTCTGATGTCTGTCAAGGAAGACAAAACAAATAATGTGACCTCAGTAACTACACATGATGATGAAGTAATGTCAATTAAGGTTGTGCCATTACTAGTAAAAGGTACAGTTACTAACAGGTACCACTTACAACAAATGGTGACTTTGATGATGAAAGTGAATGTTAAAAAGACGAAAGTGATGGTTGTGGAGAGCGATGAAACTGTTACAGAATATCAAATAATGATAGGTGATGATAAAGTGGAGCAAGTTGATGATGTGTATTTAGGTTCTATGTTTGCGAGAGATAGATAATGTGACGGGGATATTGAAAGAAGAGTAAAAGCGGGAAATATGATCAATAGGGCGTTACACTCAATGTTGACAAACAAGTTCGTAACGAGCAAAGCTCGCCTTGCTATTGCTCAGGGAATATTGACCCCAACGTTAATGTATGGTAGTGAATCTTGGGTATGGCAGAAGAAGAACGCAAGCCGGATTAATGCAGTTGAAATGAGAGTTCTAAGAAGTATGTGGAGTTAAGATGATAGATAGGGTAAGAAACAGCGAGATCCGAGAACGATGTGGATTGAAAGAAGATGTAGTGACTAAAATCGAAAAGGGTATGCTGAGATAATTTGGTCATTTTGAAAGGATGGATGAAATAAGGGTTACAAAAGATATATGACGAGTGAGAGGTGATCAGATTCGCGATGTACTGAATAAGGGCCAAATAAAAATCACCCGAAACCAACGTACGTGCATGAAGAGATTGATGAATGTAGAGGAAGCGAAAGTTGTATGTTTAGACCGGTTGTTTGTATGGTACAGTTACTTTTAATTCAAAGGATGAAATTTTATAGAATGACGGAAATGAAGGATTCTGACCATTGATACATACATACATACATACCTTCACGCCTTCATTCCCAGAGTGGGGTAGGCAGAGCTACAGAATTACCAACAACTCTAAAAACTTGTTGATAACTCTGTAACCACAATTTGCACAATTAGGCTAAGATGTGTACCCGTGTGGTTGCCGGGTTAGAGTAGTACCACTCCATGTCTTCCTGTGGATGTTGTAAGAGGCGACTAAGGGAATAAAGGCTTGCAGTATTATTAGGCGATGGGCTTGCCACCTGTCACTAATACACTGGGAAACATCTTAGCCTACTTGTGCAAAATGTGGTTACAGAATGATCAAGAAGTTTTAAGACTTGTTGGTGATTCTTTAGCTCTGCCTACCCCACTCTGGGAATGAAGGCGTGAGTTTATGTATGTATGTGTATGTGGGCTAAGATGTTTAACAGTGTATATTAGTGACAGGTAGCAAGCCCATCGCCTAACAGTACTACAAGCCTTTATTCCCTCAGTCCCCTCTTACGACTTCCACGGGAAGACATGGAAAGAATTATTATTGATAATTATTTCAAAAACGTTAATTTTAATAATAATATGTTACTTTTGGTTGCAGTTGAACATTTCAATGCAACAACAAAATCTACTATGGTTAATGTGTCCAATACAGACAGTAACGATAATGTATTCTCGGCCCCTAATGCTACAGTGGTAAAAAGAAGTATACCAGAAAACACTAACCAAATTTTCTGGAATGATATGTATGATGAAGAGTACGGTGTAAAGGATCCATTAGAAAACGCTGTAAGAGCAAACAAGCCTCATGAGAAATCTGAAGATTTAATGGCTAAGTCGGGAAACTGGCTTGGCGTCAAGTTCAGGAAGATCGGCGATCGTGTGCGGAATTCGTATGGGAGGATGATGGCAGTGCAATTGACTGATGGGTAAGAAATTCATTATCATTACTAGGGTCAGGATTTTGGTGGCATATCGTGGTTTTAGAATCCATGGAGTCGCTATTTCCTAATTACTATAATACATGACACTTTGATTTTGACCTTCAGTATGGTCATGTTTCAAAATGAACTAAATACATTATTAGTTCGGTTGTTCCATACCTACTAATATTTGCTTGTTCGTAACTCTTTCACAGCAGAGATATCCTCCATACCAAAATTCATTTAAATTGGTTTAAGCGGTTGAATGAATAAATGAATTTTAAATTATTAACATACTGAAGGTCAAAATCAAAGTGATATGTATTACAATAAATAGGAAACAGCGACTCCATGGTTCCTAGAACCACGATTTGCCACCAAAAGTCCTAACTCTATTCATTACCGACGGATAGTTGGTTGCCATTCTGTATTTTTCCAGGTCTATAATACTCAAAATGTTGACAGGAAAGGACGTAATATTATAGTTTTCGTTCAAGAACAAGATACAAACCAGGGGGTAGATTTTTCGAATCTCACAAGGTTTTGATTTCCAAATAAAGTATGCAACTTTTTTGACGACGCGCTGGCCTAGTTGGTAGTGACCCTGCCTACGAAGCTAGCGGTCCTGGGTTCATATTGCAGTAAAGGATGATATTTGTGTGATGAGCGTACTAATTATTTACTAAAATAAAACGGTTTGCTATACCCGCTTTGGAGTAATGTTTTTTTAAGCCTGGCACTATATCGAAAGTACGTTACCTAATCAGTAAAATGACACTAATAACTTTTTAAAAATAAAACGAGAAGTATCCAAATTTTTTACATTAAACACTCCCATACATTTAGTATGAGATTAGATTTCTTCCTATGGGGATTTATCAAAGACAACTTTACTTACTAAGAAATAAATATTATTCAATTAAAATATAGTATTTTTACTTTATTGGGTTAATAAACAGTCTCCTTTAATATCAGTTCTAAGCTAAAATAACCTTTTAAAATAAGGAAACTAAAACCTTTCTACTAATCTCATACTAAATGTATGGAAGTGTTTATTGTCAAAAGTTTTAATACTTATCGTTTGATTTTTAAAAAGTTAAGTTACGATTATACCCTGTAGATATTTTTGACGTCTTGGGAACGTATATATATTTATGCCCTTGACTGTATGACGGTAAAAATCGAAATAAATGTATGAATAATAATTTAAATGTTATTTCAGAGGCAAACATAACAAAATGTCTAAGAGAGCTGACCCTGATAGCAAATCGAGGGTAAGTACCAAGACACTATGAGGACTATAGCCATTTATGTATGTATGTATGTTTGTTGGTGTTTTATTTGAATGGCAGACCAATCCAAATATGTTTGGATTGAAGTATTTAAACATCAAAACCTTCCACCTTGGGCGTTAACATTTGAATCCCTCACTACGCTCAGGATTATATTCTAGAAACCTTCGCTTCGTTTAGGCTTCAATGTACGCCGTCGTCGTAAATATGTCAGTTTGCTCCAATGTGATACAATCTACAATTATCGCTCTAGGCCACCCCTACTAAGTTAGTTTTAATTTTAATGTCGACTCCATAGCTCGCTTTAGCCCTGCGGGCCTAGTATCGACGTTTATCGCGTGACAGAATATGGATAAAGCATCCGTTACCCTCGTACTTATATGCGTGTCAGAAAGTGACGGATGCCCATGCCTCATCAACATTTTGTCACGCGACAAACGCAGCCATTAGGCCCCTGGTAACGCGCAATGAATGTTGGAATTTGAATTTGAATTTAAGCCCACCTTCGAATCTTTGAACGCTAAGATGCAGATGGTCTGCAAGGAAGCTGCTGAAGCCGTCCAGAAGACCAGAAACATGCAAGGTAGGTGTTTTTGTTGTAACCTATCAACACCCGTTACGGGGCAGTGGTCCAACTGCTCTGGTCAACTGATCAAAATGAGGTAGGTTTAGGTTATATTAGTTCTTCAGCTGGCCCGAAGGGCCAAACCACCCAGAAACAGGAGCTCCACGTTAGCACAGCTCCGTCGAGCCTGTTTATTTGATATTCAATTGGAAATTATTGGTCGGTTGGCCAAAGTAGTTGGACCACTGCCCCGAAAGGTCAAATGTGAAGTTTTATTTCCCAATTGTTTCATATGTGGCAATAGTAAATATTAGGCCAAGTTGGCGACACGATAGCCTGGTTGGTAGTGACACTGCCCTTAAAGCTAGCGGTGTCGGGTTCAAATTCTAGTGCGAAAATTAATTCCTGAGTCTTGGATGTTTTCTATGTATTTAAGTATGTAATTTCTCTATACAAGCAAGTTCATCCTTGTCTAGTACCCATAGTACAGGCCCTTGCAAGCGTGAACAGACCGGACCCCACAAACAGCACCCGTTCACGAGTATGACGCGTATCTCAGCCATCGCCTCCCTCAGCCATGTGTTCGGGAAGGTGGCGACCCGATCTATGTCCATATACGAGTATAACCGATTTAGATAAATGATGAATAACAACTCAAAAAAACATTTCGTGTTTTGATGTTTTCAAATTATACAGTCGGTTTTTAACCTCGTAAGGCCCCCATACTGCAAAATGGGAGTTTTTTGTACCTGGGACTTTGAATCTACAATCAAGGGAATAAAGTTCAATTGCGATTGTTCAAAAATGCCATTTTCAGTTTATGAACAAAATAAACCTTAGTCTTATTGCAACAGAGTTTAAAGTAAATTGCCTTGATTATGTGCATCCTATTGCACACTGGGTCCTACGAGGTTAAAGCTTGCTTTTTATTTATCCTATTTATATCCAAAAACAGCATCCTCAGCAGTTAACTCTTTCCACAGTGCGTTCGGAGAACGACCAGGCCCAGGCTCTGATGAAGCAGCTGATCAACATGATGTCGGATCTTGTAGAAGTGCAGGTTAAGAAGAGGACCTGTGTAGGTTAGAATTTTAATCTAGTTTTTTTTAAATGCATAATGGGTCTGCTCTTAATCACTCCATTTAATTTAACGACCTAGTACGTGGCGTGCAGTTGCACGTGATTGGCTCATGAGAGTCCGCTAAAGCCGCACTCACGAGCAGGTAATCAGTCGGCTCTTACATCTGTACGGTGCGGACGCGTTTGTTGTCCCTTCTTGCGACTTATTGAAAAGAGAAAGAAAAACATTAATTCGTGGTAAACAAACAAATAAACTCATCAATAATACTGACATAGACAAAAATACCTGTTATCACGAAATGGTTCCAAGCGTTATGCTGGCGTTAGAACCAGCGCTGGTCTTCCGTTGGAACCATCCAGTGAAACCAGGGCGGATTACACACACATACTATACTATCTTATCTTATCTAATCTTTAGGATCTTTTGCGCAATTACCCTTACGTATGTGCTTTAAATGCTTCCATATTTAGCTAACAGGTTCAAACTTGAAAACAATTTTAAATCTAAATGGACTATGCATTATAAAATGAATTAATTCCTAATATAGTTAAATAGATTCATATTCGTAATCGTTAATGGTGTTTCACGAAATTAAATCCACAGCACAGCACATTTTGAGGTTATTTTCACACCCTACAAAAATTCTATGCAAAATCACTGAAAACGGCGATTATCCTCCATTCACAAACACCGTGATTGGATGTTTAGGGGTTTCCAAAGTAAATAAATAAAAAAACCCTTGAGATTAAAAATACTCTTTATAAAAATAGTCTCTGCGTAGCAGGACTAAAGCAACATTTTAAGAGCATGAGAAGTGAAAAGTCTTTTTTTTCTAATTCTAGTACAAAATTAAATTTCAGGTAAGGAATAAATTAATTTAATTTATTCTTTGGTCATCATGGTCTCATGTCTTGTGCTTTTCGCATCCACCGCTTTCCCGCGATCCTTACAAGGTCAACACTCCATCTTGTTGGAGGCCTACCTGCAGCTCGTCTCCAACAAGTATACTTTGGAGTCACGTCCAAAACTTGCCCAATCTGTTCTGGTTTTCATGGTCCTTCGCCTATTTTTGCGCATATTTGCTGCGTTTTATGTAATAAATGTGGTTAGCGTTACTTAATTGTTGATTTTTATGTCATAGATAAGGCCTAGTTTAGTTTTCTTTTTTTAATATGCCACAGACTGCATTTTTGCATGACGGCGTTATGTACGTAGTTGCGTGGCGTGTTTTTACCTGTTTTTTCATTTTCTTTTTATTTTGATTTTGTTTTTATCAGTGTGCGATCGTGGCGTCATTGCGCCGTGACTTTAAATGGTCGCAACGGAAGACCAGCTGAGTTGTGACCATTTCGTGACAAACTGTGCATGTTTTAATTTTTTTTTATGTGTTTATTAATGTTTATCACGAATAAGTTTTTTCTTTTTTTTTCTTTTGTAAGCATACACACGAATGTTTCAGCTCTGCCTGCTGACCTCCGTAACTTCCTCGGACTCCTGACCTCCGTGAACGTCGAAGACACCTTCCAAGGGATGCCGAATGTTCATCGGAGCTCTACATATTCTGGTGAGTTCTTGTTCTCTGGTCGCTCCCTCGTATGACGGAATAAAGGTTAGAATTGTACGATAATGCTGTTGAAAATATCTTGTTAATAAGCGTTTATAAGTTTTTAGCAAAATGATATCGTCGGTGATACTGCAAAATCGCGTAACTAACAAATTTATGATAGAGCAAAATAAACCTTAATGTCTTATTAAAAAGGTCAATTTTTACGATTTTTTTTGGGAAGTGGATCGGTTTATGAAATCGCACTGCCACATCAAAAGTTGTAACACTTTGAGGTCGAGACACAATTCACATCTAGTGTTACTAACCTTTTTTTTCTTGGCAATCTAAGTTGTTTACGCTCCGCAATCTTTAACCGCATCCTTATATAACGTTATATCGCTGTTTTACCATTATTTCTTCGCCTAAAAGCCTATTTCTTAGACTATTTCAATGATCACAAGTCACAACACCATATAACAAACCGGTCATTTGACAGTCCTCGAATGTGACGTTTTGTTCTACACCACTTAAATGACAAGGCTAACTCTAATCCATGACGTTTTTTTTCTTTATAGTTTCCTTCGATCACGCTTAATAAACTTTCAAATGTTTAGCAAATCCTTTGTTTAAGCTTCATCTATTGCAAAGTAATATTTTAAGTAAATAACTTTATTTTATTTGTAATAAAGATTTATCTCTTCGATCGATTCATCTCATGGAACGAAACGCAGGATAAAGGTGCGTTCAAAAACTTGCTCTTCGACTTCTTTATATCCTAGAATATAAAGATATGGTACTTGTTTTAACTTATGAGTAAATAAGGAACCCAATAAACTCATTTAACTACTTTAATAACAATAAAATCATTTAATTTACTATTTAAGAAATACTGTTTAAATCCTTTGACACTTTAGTTTTGTTTTGTTTACGATCAAATGTAAATAAACAGAGCCGTTCGGAAGTCAATAACTTAGCACCTTTGATGGTCGTATCCTTTGACCTCTATCGGGATCGAATCGTCAAGATGTGAGCACGTCGAAATAATCTCTTGGATTTACCGATCTAGTAACTCAAAATACAACTGTATTTTAAAATAAACTTTAATTCAACGGCTATGAGCTATGATAATGTCTTGATCTAGCGGTGCGAAATGTTATTTAGCCAGAGATTGGATACCATTACCAAATCATCGTTTCGCAAACTTCCATTTTACAAGCTTTCATTATGCAAAACAAAATGTTTTAGCATTTATTCGCAGATATATTTCCCGCCGCGTATTTGGTCGAAAGTCTAACCTAACCTTATTTATTTAACAAGCCCATGTAACCCATGTAATAAGTGCTTACTTAAGACTGCACCGAGCAAACGTCGAGCGTCCAGTGGCGTCCTCAATACTATTATTGTGTTTTCTGATAAACTAAAGAATTTCCATGCAATTGGACGATGCTTTTTTGTAGCGCAAGTAAAAACACAATTTATGGGATACGTTACAAACTTTGACAACTGTTACCCTTTGAGTAGTCAGCTTAACGGGAAAAGGTGGCCACTTTTTTCCGTTAAGTTGATAAATCGAAAGTAAATTGTTAGTAAACTATGTGATATGTAGGTACTATAAGTTTTGTTTTCATTTGAAGTACAAAAAGCGGTTCACTAATGTTTGACCAAAAAATTATTGACAAATGATCATTTGACAAACAACGTTTCACCAAATGATCATTTGGCAAACGAGACATTTGACAAAAGTATCATCTTACAAAAACTCACTTAGCAATTGATCATTTAGCAATTAGTTTACCTATTTCTGGGCAGAAAAAAAAACAACCTCGAAGGCCAAGGCGGGAGCCAAGCTCCCGCCTTTGCCTTCTAACCTAACCTATCCGAGTCGGTTATGCCCTGGTTCGTTTTCCTCGTAAAATGTAAATTTAACTGTTGATCATTTGGAAAAGTAAATCATTTGTAAAATTACTAGTAGTAAAATGATCAATAGACTTAATTTTTTTTTGCAAAACGTTGTTTGTCAAGTGTAATTTTGACAAATGACTTTTGGTCAAACGGCAGGACACCACAAAAAGCACAGTCCGATTTCAATAAAATACATAACTTATTAGAAAACTTAATAATAGTAATGAGGGCGCCACTGCAGCACTGTACATCCGGCGTTCGCTCGGTGCAGTCTTAATGGTTTAAGCGCAAAGATTTTCAAACTTACTTTTGGTCGAACAAACTGAACCCCAGAGTGAGCGATAACTGCTCAGCTCGCCAGCTCTGGCTCCGACTTTCTTTAATATGCAAATATTTTGTGGTAGCTTTTGTGTAACTAGCTTCTGCCCGTCCAGGCCTCCCCGAAGGTATGCAGTCCTCATCAGAAGACGTGTACCCTGACGTGAGGACCGAGTGCCTGGGCACCATCCACGATGTGCAGCACCTGATCGAACTGTACGACGAGATGAGCGAGGAGGATAAGGTATAGTTGTGTGACGATTTTGGTGGCATACCATGGTTCTAGAATCCATGGAGTCTATCATCATCATTATCCTGGCCCTGATTCCTCTGCGAGTGGAGCCTGTCCGTTAAATTCAGCTTCGTTCACAGCGTCGCCTATTGTTTGCTCTCTCTACATCGCGCACTCGAGCGTTGTCCCACTCCCCTTTGCATCGTGCGTTGACTCTCTTTAATAATATCCTGAGCAGTGATAGCACATTGGATGTCTTTCATAGTGCCGTACCTGGGTTCCTAACAGCGACCGGCCGCTACCTAGAGTCTACAGCAACTCCAAGCACAATACCTAATGTTTAAACTAAGTTTACTGTACTACAGCTTATCTGTAAATATTTATCCTGTTAACACGTTTAGCTAGTCTGTAAGTGTTAATTATAGGAATTTGAATAATTAATAAATAAATAAATAAAATTATCACCATATACCAGTCCACTGCTGGACGTAGGCCTCTCCTATTACACGCCACCGAGCACGATCTGCGGCCACTCCTATCCAGCTCTTGCCATTTGGAGCTTCATCAGCGAGCAAACGTCAAAAGTGCCATCACTCGGTGCCGCTACTTTAGCAATATGAGGCACTAAAACAAACGGTGAAATTACTAGCATACAGGCGTTCCACCTTGGTCCTCAGGGTAAGCAACGGATTTGGCGTCTGAGGATGGCAGTCTTGAGATTAAATCTCTCCGGGTCTCGGATCCCACTTACTATTAGATAGGTACAGCTATGCCTGCTTTACATTTCTTGATAAGTTTTCGTCATCATGCACTTGGTTTTTTATTTTTCAGAGCAAAATGAGCGGCATCAGAGAATATCTGGAGAATCAGTTGGACTTCCTTCATAAGCAGCTGTCTGCTTTTGATGACTACGCTGTAAGTATAACCACCGAGTACTTATAATCTGTTACTCTGTGGTCTCTGTGAACAACACCTATCGACATCTAACGATGTTGTTGTTGTCGATGATGCCCAAGTACAAGATTTGTAGTATTTGTAGTTTTGGCTTTAGGGGGGCACTTGACTTTAACAACAAAATCTCTTATTTACTTGACAGTTATGGCGGCTGACGTCATAACAATACCATAAAAAGTTAACTACGATATGGTTTTTACCGTGTTGAATAGCGTCCGGGTTGGCACCACCATCTTGTCCATTAACCTACCGCCAAGCAGCAGTGTCCGCATTGTTGTGTTCGGGTTTGGAGATAAGACAGCCGGTGAAATGACTAGCATAGAGGCAGTCCATCTTAGTTCTCAGGGGTGGCAGTGCATTTGCAGTCTTGTGAATGCGAATGTCTATGGGTCACAGTTTCCACTTACCATCAGGTGGCCTGTGTGCTCGTTTGCCTTCCTATGCCATAAAAAAACGTTTTTAACGCTACCGTTTCAATTAAACCTTCTCTTACAGTTCCCAGTGAGATATGATAACTCCCCCATACGAAGGAGAAGGCTATCGAAAGATGCAAAGAAGAACAGACGCGTAAAGAGGAGAATACACAAATTCATCAACTTCGCCAGGAAACGGACAAAATCCCCTATGACAGACGAATCATACGAAACCTTGACAGACAGTTACAAGAATGAAGATAAGGTCTTGAAGAAAGAAGAAGACAAGAGTGGGAAAATAGGGAACGGTAGTAAGAGACATAGTAATGATGTTAAAGATGGTGTTACAAAAGATGACGAGGCGAAAGATGAAGATGCAAAGACTAAAAGGAATTTACAGGATATTTACTATAGAGCTTTAGCTGAAGCTAAAAATGCGACTACCTCTAGGAGTTTGAATAGTAATACTAGGAATTAGGAGTTTTAACTGGGGGAAGATTAAGCTGATTATTGTTGTAATGATGCGTAAGCACCGGGAGTGTACTAGGCACCCAGCCAAGATAGCATAAGGTAACACTATACAGTTTTACGTTACGATAGTGGTTTTTGAGAATCGATAGGCTAGGCATGGTCCTAGATATATGAGTATCCAACAATGGATTTCATAACACTTTCAATAACACTTTAATCCATTGATGGATACTCGTGGATATTGTAGTATACTAGAATCCATTGATGGATCTTTGTAGACTTGCCTGGATGCTTTTAATGGATCCTATCAATAGATCCTAGTCGACGGAGGGGACCTATTTACTTAATGGAAAGGGATCATATCAAAGCGAGATGGTTTAATGTAATCTGGTATAGGAACCCCGGTTTCTATCATGAAAAGAACCTTTGGTTCCTAAATCTTATAGGCTCCTATACTGCCGTCCTAAGAAAGAAGGCATAAAGCTAACTGCATGCATAGTAATAGTAAAACCATTTTAAAGTTAATGTGGTTACCAATAGAGTATAGAATGCTTTGACAACTACATTGCAGTTAGCCGCCCTCTTTGGTAGGACTGCAGTATATTTTTCTGTTTTTTTTTTAATTGGAACGGGCTCCTAACAGTGGGTTTATCTGAAAATGCTCCCGGTGGGGATGCATCATAATCATTAAGTTTTTGTTGTTTACTCGTTTTAGTATTTATTTGTACGATTATTGTTATAAATTATGTTTAATTTGAAGTTTGTTTTATTTACTACTAGCGACCCGCCCGCGGCTTCGCCCGCGTGGAACGTATTATACATATAAACCTTCCTTAAGAATTACTCTATCTATTAAAAAAAACCGCATCAAAATCCGTTGCGTAGTTTTAAAGATTTAAGCATACATAGGGACAGACAGCGCAAGCGACTTTGTTTTATACTATGTAGTGATAACTTTTACTGCCGCACTCAGAGACGTCAATTAAATAGAATGCTTGTTAAGTGACGTGTTGTCTTGTTCTATTCATATAGCAAAGAAAGTGATAACAGCAACTTTAATCAAGCATTAAGTTTAATTGACGTCTCTGAGTGCGGCAGTTAGTGGTGGTAGGTCTATTGCAGCTTCTAAATATTACATAATTAGATGGAAATGATTCGGGCACAAGTTAATTCTGGCTCATGAAAAGATTCTGTTGCCTGACTTACACGTCGAAACTACTGCAGTTTTCAGAAATTAAACGATTTCACTTTGGTAACTTTCAGAATACCATAAAATGTGCCTAATTTGCTCCCCCATTGGTGTCAATTATGCTCTGACTATTTCGTTTGTCGATGTATACATCCAGCCGCGCAGTGAATGAAAGCAATAGAATGATTACCTCAATATAACGATGGAGCATAATTACCCGTGGGGGAGCAACGTAGACCGGGAGACGAGCTGTAGGTAGGCCTCCAACAAGATGGAGTGACGACCTTGTAAGGATTGCGGGAACGCGGTGGATGCGAAAAGCACAAGACCGGTCTGAGTGGAGAGCCTTGGGGGAGGCCTATGTCCAGCAGTGGACGTCTTTCGGCTGACATGATGATGATGAGCAACGTAGGCACATTTTATCACTAGGTACCTTGTACAGACTCGCTACCACCATCTTATCCTCGATGGGCTGAGATTTGGAACCAAATGACAATGTAATATAATGGTATCTAAGAGCTGATCTGATGATGGAGTTGGAAGGTGGCGACAAAGACCCACCGTGTTGGGACTCGTTAGAGAAGTCTTGATATACCGTATATTCTTAACGGACGGACAGCGTAGGCATTAGTGAATGCAAATAACCGTCTATAACCGGTTTTATCCGGTTTTATCCGGTTATTTTCATACAAAATCGGTTAATAACCGGTTAAATTGCATTCCCTAGTAGGCATATTAACCGTTGAGGTCCCTTTGTGTTCGGAACCCTAAAACTGATCTTCCTTTGAGCACCACCCAAATGCGACATTTCATCCCTAGTTTACTTTAAACCTATTACAACAGACATACACATATTTTATTATCCCCGTAAAACGGTAAAATGGTTTTTATTTCAAATAGAATTTGGCAAATGGCTAATGTGGTGGATGAGGTGTGAAGTGGGGTGCCTCCCTTAACAGGTTTACTTTGCGTTTGGTGGGGTGGCAACCGTTCAGATGAAATGAGGACTGTCCCGAGGTTTTATAAAGCAATTATATTTAAAACTAAGTGACATCAAAAGGTAATGAAATAACAGGATCATTATTTTTAGAACTAGCACAAAATAAAATCGTTACAATGTTGATAGTCCACTGCTGAACAAGGCTTCTCTCAATGCACGACACTGCTCGCGATCTTTAGCTTCTCTCATGCATCCTACACCGGCCCATCTGCGCATAATATCATCACTGCATCTTGCCGCTTCTGTATCCGTGGTCAGATTGCATTGTTAGATCAATCTGACCACGTCCACTCTTTTGTATGCTTGGTCAGATCGATTGATTTATTAGTATCATAAATATGAGGTCGGTTTAGGTTATGTTAGTTCTTCCGCTGGACCGGAGGGCCAAACCACCCTGAAATAGGAGCTCCGCGCATGTGGAGTTCCGTCGACTTTCTGCGAAAGTCTATAAAATGCGAATAAATCAATCGATTTGACCAAGGATACAAAAGAGTGGACGTGGACGTGGTCAGATTGATCTTTATAAATTTTTTTTTTTTTTAATTATACTATTTAGTTTACTCCAATATGTTCAACTATATGTTCAACCAGTTGAACATATTGGACAACTTTCCTCCATTGTTTTCAACTTTAAATATTAGTTGAACTACTTAGACTGAAAATTACAACAAGTTCAATCATAATATTTTTATTAACCAAAACCTAGGTAGTTTAGTTTAGGTTAGTTTTGCAGCAGGCCCGGAGGGCCAAACCACCTAGAAAACGGTCTTATTGAAATAAGAGTGTGTGGGATTGAACTTATTATATTTTTCAGTCCAATGATTTTAAAATTGGAGAAAAGTCATCCAATATGTTCAACTGGTTGTACAGATAGTTAAACATATTGGAGTAAAGGTTTATACTTACATATGACGGTGCAACACAACCCACATAAAAAGTTTCGAAACATGCTCCTACAGAATCCGTATCCCCTAGACAATATACAATATTTACATTTTTTTTTATGACAGTTATTATTAGGTTATTTAGGTGTTTAGTTTAAGCCAATCGTTTTTATCATTTTTTGAAAACAGGACTGTCCCTGTTACCCCCTGACGGGGGTACACTCCGAGGGCGTCATCCAAACATTAACAGCTTGTTGACACGCGAGCTATTGTCACGTGGTTACAGCTTTAAACGGCTTTGTCGCACATGAAGGTTACTTTTATTTTGAATTTATATCGTGTGACGTCGTTTGAGAAGTGTTACAGAGCTGAGCTATGTGTATATACAAGCCATGCAAACTTCTCTTTTCTATCACTCAAAATGTGGAATTACATTCTCGTGTGTTGTGATAAACCACGTGGTCCACTGTCATCCCACACATTTTAAGTATTAGAAAAGAATAAGTGTCTGCCAAAAAATATTTTTTGGGACCAGCTTTTATTGCCAACTGTACTTTTTTTAGCAAACTCTTTATCTGCTTTTCAATAACAAACCATTGTCCTGGGTCTGCGGAAAGAATAGCGGAGATCCTGTCGCCACCTTCCGACTCTATCATCCATCAGATCAGGGGACTGATTTTTGACTTTCGAGCGCTCGAAAGTGACAAAAAACAATGAAATGGTATTTTTGACTTGCGAGCGATACATAATAAAATCTTATTGGCACTGAAATATTAAATTGCTTTCATTTCATCTTTTGTTAGCTTCACACATTTATTCGCAATTAAAATATGAATTAAAAAAAACCGGTATAACATCGAGTTTCTACGTATAATGAAACAAGATCCAACTTAACAATACTATTTAGTCAATGCCTCAGTTTCGAGTGAAAATCTCAAAAATATGGAATTTGGGACCATTCGAAAATAAATCGTAAAAGATTTTCGAATTCGAATATTTTCTACCGCTCGGTTTTGAAATCGAACACTCGAAAGTCAAAAATCTGTCCCCAAAGACTGAAATGTTTCAGCCTACCTATTTGCCATATCGCACTGCCAGATCAAGAGTGTAGTAAATCAAATTACAACTGTATTTTAAAATCAACTTTAATACAACGTCTATGAGCTTGAAACAAAACTAACCATGATTTTAAATTGATACTGTATTGATCTAGCAATGCGATATATTACTTAACGTAGTTAATTAGATATAAAATACTTTTAGCGAATACACAGCCCGGTGAAGGTCGTCTCCTATTTTGGATCTTGGACCATTCAACCCAGCAGCATGTTTTTACAGGTCTAGAATGAATATTTACAAATACGAGGATGAAGACTTTATAGCTCCCGTGTGGTTGCCGGGTTAGAATAGTGCCACTCCATGTCTTCCCGTGGATGTCGTAAGAGGTGACTAAGGGAATAAAGGCTTGTAGTACTGTAAGCGATGGGCTTGCAACCTGTCCCTAATACACTGGTAAGCCTACATACATACATACCTTCACGCCTTCATTCCCAGAGTGGGGTAGGCAGAGCTACAGAATTACCAACAACTCCAAAAACTTGTTAATAACTCTGTAACCACAATTTACACAAATAGGCTAAGATGTTTTCTTTTCTGTAACATCTTAGCCTTATTGTGCAAAATAAGGTTAGAGAATTATTAACACAATTTTTACAGTTGTTGGTAATTCTGTAGCTCTGCCTACCCCACTCTGGGAATGAAGGCGTGAGTTTATGTATGTAAGACTTTATAGCTATTTAAAGATGTAGGTATGTTTGTTCCATCAGAGAATAACGCTCCGTCCGGTCCCTATGCAATAAACTGCATCTAGCAATAACGTAAAAGCGTTCCGGTTAATATTTGAGTCCGTCTGGGCCCGGTAATAAAATGCAGGCAAACCCTGTAATATTAACTAGCTGCCGTCTGATGGGGGGTTGAAGGAATGACCGCGGTCCGGAATACTGCCCTCCTAAGGAAAAAAGGCGTATCTACACTATCTACTATATGAACTGTATTGCAAATCCAACCTTATTATCACCCTTGAGAGTTTAATATGCTTCTATGAATTAATTGCACACGCGCCTTTTCTCCGTACGAGGGCAGAATAGGTTCTTTTAGTTTCAGGCCTATAAATGGTCATGGTGGAATCCGGAAGCTTAATATTACGCACGGAATGATGGTAAGATACCCGACGGTCGGAAGAAGGTAATGTGTTTATGTTTGTATGTATATTTGTTCCGTTGTGGCTTACCTTAAATCACATAGCTTTCACTTAAATAATGTTTTTTTTAATGATTGGAAAGGGTAACGTACGGTAAGGCTAATGGACCCGATTCTACGTTCACATCGCTTAAATAGCCTAAAACTAAATTGTTTAATTTTAAGACATAGCTTAGACGGCAGATTTAACCAGTGCTATTCCAGAATGTCAAGCTGACAATGTATAAGACCGCCTAAAATAAGAAGCGTCAGATTCAAATTAGCGCTGTCATGGCGCTGTCATTTGATTATGACAGCTGCTCATAGAATAGCAAAGTGTTTTAGCGACACCTAAATAAAATTAGGAAGTTTAGAGGCCACTGTAGAATCGGGTCCACTATCGAATCGGACTTGGTTTAAGGGGAAATAAAGGTTATATAAATATAAGGTTATATAATAAATAAATATAATTTTTCAATGGATTTTTTCAGCTTCACAATCATGTTAAATAATGAGAATATATTTGGTATTTTTTCTGTTGTAATGAAGAACTAACAATAATGGCGTTAATTACCTCCTACCGCTGCATTTTATCCCGGATGCATCCGGATTTAACCTGCCGCCAAGCAGCATTCGCATTGTTGTGTTCCGGTGTGGAGATAAGACAGCCGGTGGAACTAGCGCAGAGGCATTCCATCTTAGTCCCTTAGTAGAAAAGGTTAAAGACGATATGGTTTTACTGGGTGTTACACATTAATAGTAATGAAAGCCGTCATAAATATATACATACATACATACCTTCACGCCTTCATTCCCAGAGTGGGGTAGGCAGAGCTACAGAATTACCAACAACTCTAAAAAACTTGTTGATAACTCTGTAACCACAATTTGCACAACCAGGCTAAGACGTCTACCAGCGTATTAGTGACAGGTTGCAAGCCCATCGCCTAACAGTACTACAAGCCTATATTCCCTTAGTCGCCTCTTACGACATCCACGGGAAGACATGGAGTGGCACTATTCTAACCCGGCAACCACACGGGGCACCGTCATAAATATTTATTTTTTAATTGGATGGTTTATTATACAGATCGAAAATATGCAATTCGTGTTATGTAAAATGATCATTAGACCATTTGTTTTTATGCTAAACATTACACTTTGGTTTTACTAGCTAGAATTAGAGGCTTTGGACCTCTAACTCGGTAAAACAATATTGATTTTGACGTATTGTTTTTACCCCAGACGCCATTACTATCAAGAAAATAAGACATGGGAGGCCATTTGCAACGTTAAAAGATGGCGGACGTGTAATTTGTTTTAGACTTTAATTTTTGGGTAATTAGGTGTTCAAAGTTCTTTTCTGATAGTGATTTGTACTTTTTATGCCTTTGTGTCGCACAGTGATTGAGGACTTGGACTTATTTCGTGTATCTGGCATCTTTCTTCTCGTTTCAAGTGGACCCGCAGTGGTGCAGAGGTTAAAACTATCTTGACCTCTGACCTACAAATCACCGTACAACGTTGCCCCCAATCTTCCTAGAGAAGATTGGATTGTGTTTTATTGCTATATTGATTTATACTTATATATACTTGACACTGGCGAAATCACTTCACGTGGAAACGCCATATCCCCGCGGTAGTAGCTGTTCAAGTCGCCGCGGGGGCAAAGAAACAAGAAGAAAGAAGACATGTAAAGCCCCAAAGGAGAGGCCCAGTAAAACTAATACATAATATTGTTCAAAATTTGCCAAACGCTTCTAGCGCTAAATATTAACTGAAACAATGTAAGAACATCCACTCGTAGTCTCTTAAACAAATTACGCTTCAAGATATTCCAGCAGCAGACGGATTCTATTTTTCAAAACAAAACATAAATTTAAAATGCTTTAAAACGCCCGATACATTTGTCAAGCCATAATGCCCGGCTAGTGATGTACCCGGAGCGCATTATCGATAGAGTAATTAGTGTTGTATGTTATACACGTTATGAAGTCGAGACTGCACTTTGCTGGGACTATTAGTAGGGTTGGGGTGGGATAATGAGTTGTCGATAGAAATATCTTGTTTATAATCAAAATAATAGCGGCATGTGTTGTTTAAACTGTGTTGTTATAAATACATACATACATTAAATGACGCCTGTTCTTTTCTCAATCTCTCAAGATAGAATTTGTATTTTTTTTTAAATATAAATCTCATTGTATTCTTTTTGTTTTGTACAATAAAGTGTTTACTAGTGGTACTTGAACGACTAAGTTGACTAAAACAAATATGTTAATCACCGAATTCTGCACCGTGTATTAAACAAAATGTCAAAATGTTAATAGTTTAGTTTTGAGTTTTATCTCAATGTTAATTTATCAGTCACGTTACATGTTCGATATTTGATATACTTAAACATAATTTATAATTTCAATCCAAGTCTTTAAAATGGCGCTGGCCTGGTTGATATTAGTGAGCCTGCCTACGAAGCTAGCGGTCCTGGGTTCAAATCCCGGTAAGGGCAGATATTTGTTCCTGAGTCATGGATGTTTTCAATGTATTTAAGTGTATATTTATCTGTGTAAGTATTTATATCGTTGTCTAGTACCCATAGTACAAGCCTAGAGCTTAATTTGGGACTAGGTCAATGGGTAACATTGTCGCCTGATATTTAAATAAAAATAAAAATAAAATAACAAGGCCTGTTTCCTTCTAACTTCAAGCGCCCCATTAAATATATAAAAATAATTTATTTATTTATTTATTTATTGCTATACATAAGTACAACCCTGTAAGGGCGTGGCCATCTACTTAAAAGCTAAACATAAGTATGTCAGAATCGGCGAAGGACTACGATCTTCCATAGCGACTGACTCTTGAAATAAAACCTTATTTTTGTTGATTAAGAGTGTATTTAATAACGCCAATCAAAACAACTTATAAAGCACTTTAATATAATGGGATGCAAACGGATATAAAAATGGAAACGTGGTGAATTCAATATGGGGCTGACCGCACCGCCACTACAGTTCAAAGCGCAACGAACAAAGTGAGTTTTTAATTCTCGCTACCAACCTCCCCTCCGTTCCGTTGGCTAACCTGATCGTTGTCAAGTACCAACATTGAAATCCAAAGGCAAAGTGTTGCCAGTCAGCCACATATCGACTACACCCAAGCTTAAGGCTTGACGTTTCCAAAAGAAACTAAACTGTTATTTCTACCACCAAAAACATAAATGTAAAAAAGGAGAGCCAAGTTCAATACAAAAATTATTCTCTGCTGTGGGCTTCGCCGCAAAAAGAATGGAGATCTGAGATTGAGTGCCAAGTTCTATGCAAAATCCAAATATGTAGTCTAAGGGCTGACTTGGCTGGTTTTCCCATACGAATTATTATTAAGTACCTACTTTTACACAGTCATGGAAGAGCCTTATGTTCGATGGGTAGTTTCTACCAGCAAGCCAAATTTTCGGAATAATAAAATAAGAACCGAAAGGTAACAGGTTTAGAACATGCGAAGGCTATATAATTAGTATGGGAAAACCAGCCAAGTGAGCCCTTAGACTACATATTTGGATTTTGCATAGAACTTGGCACTCAATCTCAGATCTCCATTCTTTTTGCGGCGAAGCCCACAGCAGAGAATAATTTTTGTATTGAACTTGGCTCTCCTTTTTTACATTTATGTTTTTGGTGGGATATCATTACTTTTTGTAGGTAAGTACATATCCTCGTAACGCCGTGGGTCCTTTTAAAAGGACAAATTCAAAACTAAAAGTAGACTTTATAAATATAAAACAATTGCATTGCCAAGCCCACAGCAGAGAATAATTTTTGTATTGAACTTGGCTCTCCTTTTTTACATTTATGTTTTTGGTGGGTACCTACCTACGTAATAAAAAGATAAAACTATTTGCTACTATCAACAAGTTCTCAAACTCAGAGTTAAGTAGGTATTACCTACTTACTAAAAAATACAATTATTATTTATTTAAACTATTGCCTATACTATACTAAACCTACGTACCCACTTATTATAGGAATTGTAATAATAATAAGTATATACACCTCCCTACT
Source organism: Acleris emargana (assembly GCA_927399475.2). NCBI lineage: Eukaryota > Metazoa > Arthropoda > Insecta > Lepidoptera > Tortricidae > Acleris > Acleris emargana. The sequence continues at coordinate 2,001,030 of OV656863.1, read as the reverse complement.
TATAACTATAAAATTATTATTTATTTAAACTATAGCCTATACTATAATACTATACGTACGTAGGTACCAACTTATTAAAGAAATTGTAATAATAATATTACTACAAATTATAAGTTTTCCTTAAGAAAACTTAGCAATTTCGCAGCATAAATTGCAACCTTATAGGTCAGATATCGAGAGACAACCGGACGGACAGCAAGCCGGCGCTCGCGCTTGTGAGCGCGGCTGCCGCTCGCTCGGCCACGTTCGCGTCAACGGTTCGATTCGATCGTCACAGCGCCCGCGCCGCTCCGGCGTCACTCGGCGCGCGCGCGTCGTGTATATACCGAAAATCTAAATGCCTATTATTTTATCATTATTTATGAGTAGGTAATGATTTTACACTATTGATGTGCGCTAAATATAATAATAATAATTAATCCCAGTTAATAACGTAGGTACCCTAAGTAATATTAGGTATTTATGTTAGTTGCGTTCATAATAGAATCTAATTATTTAAAAATTGACAGTTTTTTATTTATTCCTTTGTATTCATCTAATTACCTATCTGCATACCAAATTTTAACTCTCTAGGTCATCTGGAACTGGGTTAGAGTTTTGGTCTATAGGTCAGTCAATGATAAAAATGAGGAATTTTGGACATTAATATCTAAATAACCGTTTGAGATAAGCTTATGAAATTTAGAACACATATGTATCTCGCAAGTCTCAATATATGAGCAAAATTTGATACGTTTATGTAAAATAGTTTTTGATTTATGAGGGGGTCAAAAGTGGCCCCAAATGGTTCGTGTAATATTACACACGGTGCGCCTCGCCAGTTCTGTTTCTTGAACTTGGCTTGACACGCTCCCGCGTGTCTAGATGTCTCGAACGATCTTGTTAAAAATGCTAAGCTAGTTCCCGAACCCGCCGTGTGGCGCCACTAGTCCTGACACTGCGACAAGTACTTCTGAATAATAGAATCTATTCTGTAATACTTATTCATAACATTACAATAATCACGTATCACGTTTTTTATCTATCAGGAATTCCTCTATAGTATAGTAGCTTTTTTGGATAAGAAGTTTTTTAAGTTTGGTATAGAATGCTTTTAACGTAATTCCCAGCGTAATCTATCGATATCAACACAGGGTCGGCACAGCCCCAGCGCGCCGCAGTGCTATAATTTCGTACAAAATACAGCACTTACCGCACGGTTACTTTCGATACTGCCCCGCTCTAGCACTACAGGGTGTTGCGTTTAATATTTAAGACATCTTAGTTTCATTTCAATTTGCTGTTTATTTCTGAGTGTTGTAGAAGTGCACGTTAATATTAAAATGGGTTTCATAAATTTGGTTTTAATCTTGTATGTGTTATTGAAAATTTGGTGTTACATTTGGGTAAGTTTTTTTTGGAGTTTCTTGCGGCGCTTCTTCTCCGCAATGATGGTCTTGTCTGAAACGCTAGTAGATTCACTCCATGTTACCGACGTGTAAAAGAGCCCTCATGTGGCCAATTTACTGAATAAATACTTAGAATTTTTGAATTTTGAAAGTTATTTGAGTTTTAAATTTAATTTGGTTAAGTATATCTATCACAGTCTTTAATTTTTATTATCTTTAAACATTAGCTTAATCATTTTTGCCGCAATAGATTTAAATAGATCAAGATTTAAATAATTTCTGCATGCATGAAAGCATGAATTAAAAACAGTTCGAAAACCAATTGCCACATATGTAAAAAAAAGTCTTAAAAATGAAGTTTTTTACATCACCGCAAAAACATTCACAAGCCTTTAACTTGTAAATCCAATATCACTCTCATTTCGCATCACCCTGTGAACTCGGTAATGAGTAAGCACGTACAGTCGCGATGTATATTTAAATTTGATGCAGGTACAGTCAGATATATATATCGGAGGCTATGTTGTATGTTTGTAACTGAAGTGTACGTGCTACGAATTTCTGTTAAGACGGCATGAAATATCTTCGCTAATATTACAAATTCTGAGCGAGCTTGTATATTTTTTGCGGCTTTTTCTGGCGTGTTTTGGTGTTTTCTAAAAGCGTTGTATTTACAAGAAATTTAAGTGGAATTTAGGGTCCCGTAGAAAGAAAGGAAAAAGACGGACCCTTATAGGATCACTTGTTGTCCGTCTGTCTGTCTGTCAAGACCATTCTATAAGACCATTTACCTCCGGAACGCGTAAAGGTATCGAGTTGAAATTAAAACCATATACTCAAATTTACATTTACTTGAAGTTGTACAAAAAAAAACTTCAAAGTAAACTTAAAAAAAAGTTACGACCGTTTATGCCTCAAAAACGTATATTTTGACACTCTCCAGGGAATCAAAATTTAAAGGGTATTTTCCGTTGACCTAGAACTATGAAATTTGCCAAGTAATACTGTCTTACATTACCAGTGAAGGGAAAAATCTGAAAACTATATTTTTTTAATTACATACTCCATGTCTTCCCGTGGAAGTCGTAAGAAGCGACTAAGGGAATAAAGGCTTGTAGTACTGTTAGGCGATGGGCTTGCTACCTGTCACTAATATACACTGTTAAACATCTTAGCCTAATTGTAAAAATTGTGGTTACAGAGTTATCAACAAGTTTTAGAGTTTTTGGTAATTCTGTAGCTCTGCCTACCCCACTCTGGGAATGAAGGCGTGAAGGTATGTATGTACATTATGTATAAATTCTGGTACTGAATTATCTCCGCTGTGAAAGCGTTACAAACCAACAAATATTATAAAACGAACTAAAAATTTACTTTAATTTGAAATATGACAATACTGAAGGCCAAAATCAAAGTATGTACCTAGTATGTTTTTCATAATAAGAAAATAGCGACTCCATGGATTGTAGAATCATGAATTCATGATACTTATGCCACCAAAAGTCCTAAAACTATTTATTACCATATTAAAGCAATAGCTATAACCAATTAGATAAAGTTCCAATTTGCGTTATTTGACAACAAAATACAACATAAAAAAATATCAAATAAAAACCAGCTCAAAGTATTTTAAACAACAAAAGCTCATTTTATTTATCGACAAACTTTTGTCCCCAAGCTTGCCCCATGTGCAGCTTTCACTTTGGAGATACGAGATTATTTCGTTACAACTTGCAATTATTTTATTTCTTTTTATTTTGAACTTGGGAAGTTTTAGTGCAGTTTTATTAAGTTTAGAGCTTTTTTATGAAGGGAATTATTTTTTGTATAAGTTGAATTATTTAAAATAAGTTTTTTAATTAAATGGACAATGCTGAGTTAATTAATTCTCCTTTCCCATGTATTCAGTGCTCGGGGTTTCTCTGCGTGATAGAATGAGAAATGATGATATCCGCAGGAGAACTAAGGTTACCGACATAGCCCGAAGAATAGCTAAACTTAAGTGGCAGTGGGCGGGGCATATCACTCGCAGGACTGATGGCCAATGGGGCCAGAAGGTTCTTGAGTGGCGTCCGCGGACCGGGAGACGAGCTGTAGGTAGGCCTCCAACAAGATGGAGTGACGACCTTGTAAGGATCGCGGGAACGCGGTGGATGCGAAAAGCACAAGACCGGTCTGAGTGGAGAGCCTTGGGGGAGGCCTATGTCCAGCAGTGGACGTGTTTCGGCTGACTTGAGGATGATGATGATGTATTCAGTGAATCTATACAGGGTGCTAGACAACTCGACGGTTATACTATAGGTAATCTCTATATATAATAAAACCGGCGAAGTCGGACTCGCGAACCAAGGGATCCGTACCATGAAAAGAAAAAATCACGTTTGTTTTATGAAAGCCCCCTAAAATATTTATTTTATTTTAATTGAATTATTTATATTTAAAAAAAATATAGACCTTAATATTTTGTGAATATTTCAAGCCTCTACCTGTTGCCGTTATTAATATAAAGGACGCGTTGGCCTAGTTGGTAGTGACCCTGCCTACGAAGCTAGCGGTCCTGGGTTCAAATCCCGGTATGGGCAGATATTTGTGTGTTGAGCGCGAATATTTATTCCTGAGTCATGGATGTTTACTATATATTTAAGTATATATTTCTCTATATAAGTATTTATATCGTTGTCTAGTACCCATAGTACAAGCCTAGAGCTTAGTTTGGGGCTAGGTCAATTGGTGTCCCCTGATATTTATTTATTTATATAGAAAAAAATGGAAAATTACGTTTATTGTATGGGATGGTATATTTATTTTATTCTGATTTTACACCAGGCTGCATATCACGAACCGTGTTAGCTAGAAAGTTGAAATTTTCACAGATGACGTATTTCTGTTGCCGCTATAACAACAAATACTAAAAACAGAAAAAAAACAAATATTTAACCCCATACAAAAAACTTTTTTTTTTTCTTTTTTTATCTGTTTTTGCTCGATAATAATAACGGCAACTGGTATAGCGTCTAATGTTGTATAGATAATGGCACGGAACCCTTCGTGGGCGAATTCGACTCGCACTAGGACAGTTTTTTTTCATTTTGACATGATTTAGGATTATAACGATTTAAAATTAGTTCATCATCATCATCCTGCTGGACATAGGCCTCCCCCAAAATTAGTTCGCAAGCATATTAAACAGCAGTTGGATTTTTTACATACATACATACATACCTTCACGCCTTCATTCCCAGAGTGGGGTATGCAGAGCTACAGAATTACCAACAACTCCAAAAACTTGTTGACAACTCTATAAACACAATTTGCACAATTAGGCTAAGATGTTTAACAGTGTATATTAGTGACAGGTAGCAAGCCCATCGCCTAACAGTACTACAAGCCTTTATTCCCTTAGTCGCCTCTTACGACATCCACGGGAAGACATGGAGTTGCACTATTCTAACCCGGCAACCACACGGCAATGGATTTTTTTATTCTAAACTTGTTAGTTACATAGTATATCGTTCAAATAACCCCAATTGCCCCAACAAGGTCAAACGTCGGTAATTCAGCAACGTATCCTGCCCCACGTTTACGGCGCACCGCGACGTTAATACTTTATAAGGCTGCCAACGACTTTTATTGGTTAGGGTGCCCCCGGAGAGGCGGGAATTTTGCGACGTGTACGTCTTATCAACGGCTAAAAAGAGTAAATAGATAAGAAACACTAGCAAAAAAAAACGATTTAGTGTCATTAGGTACAAATGGAAAATCGTCCACTGGAAATTACCTTCTTTTTTTTATCGCATAGGAAGGCCAACGAGCACACAGGCCACCTGATGGTAAGTGGAAACTGAGACCCATAGACATTCGCATTCACAAGACCGCAATCCTAAGACAGCAAATGCGTTGCCAACCCTGAGGACTAAGATGGAATGCCTCTATGCTAGTCATTTCCCTGGCTGTCTTATCCCCAAACCGGAACACAACAATGCGAACACTGCTGCTTGGCTTATCTGAAGTTGGGTCGAAAGTAATAGTATTCAAGGTGAATTTAGTCAAAATGTTAGTGTGCTGAAATATATTTTAACCAAATTTATTTTCGTTATAAATTAATTAAGTCCGAATGTAATTTTGTCAATTATAAATTATGAGCAAAATAAAATACGCAGAAGTGAATGTATTCTAATATCACATACATACATACATAAACTCACGCCTTCATTCCCAGAGTGGGGTAGGCGGACTAAAGAATTACCAACAAGTCTTAAAACTTCTTGATAATTCTGTAACCACATTGTGCACTGTGTCTGTAACCTGCACAAGTAGGCTAAGTTGTTTACCAGCGCATTAATGACAGGTGGCAAGCCCATCGCCTAACAGTACTACAAGCCTTTATTCCCTTAGTCGCCTCTTACGACATCCACGGGAAGACATGGAGTGGCATCATTCTAACCGGCAACTACACAACTTAATATGAATTAAAATATAAACATATATGTAATTTGTTCATATTTCAGTTTTGATCGTGTTTTCGCCGAGCGGCTCCAACGGAAGACCAGCGCTGGCTTCACAGCCAGCACATGCTGAGTTGGGAGTTGTTTTTTTAGCACATCTCTATTCTCTTGTCTCATTTTCTTCATTTTTATTGCTACTTTTTTTTGTTGTTGTGTGTTATTGTTGTGAATAAATATTTTACTTACTTACTTACTTACTTATTTACAATTGGTCATATTTCTGAGTGTACGTCAATACAAATAGACATATTTTTTTCGACCAATATCTCATAAGACAATTTTAACATGGGACATGATTCCATTTTAGACGTAATTCAGGATGGTCAATTTTCCTTTTTGTTGTATTTCAAATGGTAAATTTTCTGAACTGATGTATAATTTCAAGTGGACGATTTTCCATTTGTACCTAATGACACTAAATTAAAAAACATCTTACATAAATTGAGATTTTATTTAGTTATTTCTTAAAACTGATTTAAAACACGAGTCAACCAGTAAGCGAAACAGAAAAAAAAACGGCCAAGTGCGACTCGGACCTGCGCACGAAGTATTCTGTACCATTATCTATAAAAAATCACGTTTGGTGTATGGGAGCCCCCCTTAAATATTTATTTTATTCTGTTTTTAGTATTTGTTGTTATAGCGGCAATAGAAATTCATCATGGCGTGAAATTTTCAACTCACGCCTTCATTCCCAGAGTGGGGTAGGCAGAGCTACAGAATTACCAAGAACTCTAAAAACTTGTTGATAATTGGGATATACCAAAAAGAATACTCACGGTTCTAACATTCTAATCCGAAAACATAGGTAATTTTAAGAGACAAATTTCATAAATGTATTTGATCCAGTAGTTTTGTTTTAAAATCTTTATTTATTTAGTAGCCATTTTATGGATGACATCATCATGTCAGCCGAAAGACGTCCACTGCTGGACATAGGCCTCCCCCAAGGCTCTCCACTCAGACCGGTCTTGTGCTTTTCGCATCCACCTCTTTCCCGCGATCCTTACAAGGTCGTCGTATGGATGACATGATTATTTTTAATTTGGGTTGTCATTTTCTAATATATTACAACAATTTAATGATATCAAAAAGTACATTAAAACATACAATTTCAAGCGGTTCTCGCCTAACCTGTAAGATGCACCTAGAAAGGCTTCAAGCCGAAAACGAAAGTCAAACAAAGGTTAAAATATTTTTCTCGAAATATCCGAAATACACTCGCGGTCAAATAATACGGGTCAGAGTGCGTTTTTCATACAAACGAGGCTATTTCGAAGCCTTGGTTCCTGGCCAGGGGTTGTTTTGAGTGAGGTTTCATAGTGGATACTTTGAGGTTCAATAGAGGAGGTCAGAAGTGCTTAAGATACCTAACTGATCGCACAATCAGTTAACACCACAGCGAGAGAGTTTGGATCAGCGTTTGGATTTCCTTACATTTTATTGCCATTTTAGATGTTTTTCTGAACATGCACGATTCCGGCGTTAACCGCAGACTCAATCAGTTGGGTATCCTAGGCACTCTGGAAGTCCTGTATCGATGCTCTGGGTATCCATCATCAGATTTCACTAACAGCATCCCCTGGCGAGGAACCAAGGCTTCGAAATGGCCTCTTTAGTATGAAAAACGCACTCTGACCCGTATTATTTGACCGCGAGTGTAGATAAATATTTCAAAAACTTAATACTTAATCGCAAATCGGCTTTAAAACCCTATTCCTCGAAATGGTTTTCGAATCAGAGCAATTGTAAAAAAATTAACAATCCCAGTTCTGTAACCACATTTTGCACAATCAGGCTAAGATGTTTACCAGCGTAGTGACAGGTGGCAAGCCCATCGCCTAACAGTACTACAAGCCTATATTCCCTTCTTGATGATACAGTGTATTGATATATCTTTAATTGTTGTACCCTTGTTTTTTTTTTCGCAATCGCTCAAAGATTAACTGGAAAAGATAGGTTATCCCAAAGGATAGGTTTGACTATCCAGAGAGGTAATGCAGCCAGCATCATGGGTACAATGTCGCTTGCCGATTTGCTAGAGGGAGTATTCTTTTTGTAGTTGTGCTAGTTTTAAGTAGATAATAGTTTACTTTCTTAATTATTATAATTAATATTGTATAGTGTATATTATATATAGTGTTATTTTTTGTATTTTACTTTATTTGTTTAATTAAAGCCATAAGTCATATTACTGGAAAAGATGCCTCAAATGTATATAAGTTCGCCTTTGAGCTTAATAAATCATGTTTTTGCCACAAAACTACTTTTTTGAAGTCGTTTAATAACTTAAGTACACGAATCAAGGCACTCCGTTCAAAAGAGGTAAAGGTATGAAATAAGGAAATTTATTCCTGTAAAAATCGTGGACTTACTCTTTTACTGCCGCACTCAGAGACGTCAATTAAATTTAATGCTTGATTAAAGTTGCTGCTGTCACATTCTTTGCTATAGCAATAGAAAAAGACAACACGTCACTAAACAAGCATTAAATTTAATTGACGTCTCTGAGTGCGGCAGTTCAATGCATAACTTAATGTCACTGGTTAAAGCTACATTAACTTGTTATAAGATAAATTGCATCTGCCACGTTGTCAATGCTTCTAACAACGACGGATACGTCTTTGGAACTGTACCGGTGTACAGTGAGCAAAGAAATATCTTACCAGGGTATATTCCAATTTGTTTAGCATTTTGATAACGCAAATTTTACCTACCTAATCAAGACATATTTTTATTACGTGATTGAAATTGAATAATGTAATTTTCACTTAATATGGTTCCTGCGAAAAAAATACGATTTGCTTATCAATTTTCTGATTTATTAATTTATTTAATCTTAATTTTTTATAAAACGAATAACATAACTTAGATCGATATAAAAAACCAATTACATGGAAAATAATGATCTATAGACTAATAAGTAGGCTATTCTAAACGTCTTGGAGTACTAAGTATCAATTTCGCCATGTTCTAACCTAACTTAGTAAAAAGAAATAGCTTTATCATGCATTTTTTTATAAAGCTGTATTAAAAATACATCTTAAATTATTGCAAAGGGCTAATACCTAAGTAATTTATTCTACTCGTGTACTATAAACCGCTAATATTGATATCGTTAATGGTATCAGAATACCACCAAAATGGCGTTTCGTTATGCATTCCAACTTTTAATAAATTGTCACAACTGTTTTAAAAACTATTAAAATTTGCATGAAATTTTGTCAACATTTAGCAATAAAATTCACAAACTATTAACGTCAATCGGAATAATGAAAATTACTTTGCTGACAAGTAAGTATTTTGTCAGCAGAAAATCGAGGAAAGCATACGAGAAAAGTTAACGATTGTTTATTTTGTCATTATCATTTTAAGCTTGTAGAAAAAGTTATGTATGCAACGGTAGGTAACAGATTAACAAATACAAGAAGAAAGTAGCCACGAAATGGTCCCAACTCAGCGTAATGCTGGCATTAAAGTCAGCGCTGGTCTTCCGTTGGAACCATCAGGTGAAACCACGGACTATTACACACACATAATTAAATGAACACAAAACGAGAAGAAAAAAAAAGCTCTGAGTTTCGCAAAAACATGCCCGTCTCTAGATGGCTGAAAGAGCAACAGTCCCTTAGCCTTACTCAAATGACATGGAGCAAACAAAGAAAAACCGACATGACCTATCCTATCTATGGCAGCGCCTATCTATGATGGTTGATAATAATGCATGCTGCGCGCAATAGGTAACTATTATCTTAGCAATTTCGTTTCCTAGCAGATTTGAAAGTGCAAGATGTAGTTATAGTTATGATAAATTAGTGTTATGTTATTAGAACATACGCACTGCTAGATTAAGACTGTATCAACTCAAAATCATTGCTAGTTTTATTTCAAGCTCATAGACGTTGTATTAAAGTTGATTATAAAATACAGTTGTATTTTGAGTTACTTATCTTTTGATCTGGCTGTGCGATATGCCTGATAGGACGATACAATGTCTTGTTACGATTTTTCATTTAAATTAAATTAAAATATACAAATTAACACCTGATCTTATTAAAATACTGGCCTGTACCTACTTGGCACAAAAATTAAGCATTTTGGGAACAGGGCCTACTGACAGCAGTTTGTTAGATTAGTGTAGTTTTAAGTAAGTTTCTAAGTTCGTTCGTTTGTAGTTTATTACCCAAATGCGGCAAAGCCCAAAAAGAGAGTTATGTTTTTGCCTTGTATATATGTCAGACTCAATGTCCGCTCGTAAATACTAAACTGCTAAAGCGATTTTAATAAGCTATACGTGGTTAGATTCGTATTAACCAGTAGTGTCATAGGCTATATTAAAATTATATACATACATACATACCTTCACGCCTTCATTCCCAGAGTGGGGTAGGCAGAGCTACAGAATTACCAACAACTCCGAAAACTTGTTGATAACTCTGTAACAACAATTTGCACAATTAGGCTAAGATGTAAAATTATATACTTAATGTGAAAATTGGAATTGTTCATATTTTTACAATTAGCCTGATTCGAAGATCATTTTGAGGAATAGGGTTTAAAAGCCGATCTGCATTATTAAGTTTTGGAAATATTTAACTATTTCGAATATTTCGACAAAAATATATTTAACCTTTGTTTGACTTTCGTTTTCGGCTTGAAGCCCTCCCAGGTGTATCCTACAGGTTAGGTGGAAACCGCTCAAAATAGTATGTTTTAAAACACTATTAAAATCACTTTCTAATATTCGATATCATTTAGTTGTTGTAATTTATTAAAAAATGGCAACCCAAATTTAAAATAATCATGTCATCCATAAAATGTCTGCTAAATAAATAAAGATATTAAAACAAAAGGGTCAAATACAAAATTTATGAAATATGTCTCTCAAAATTACCTATTCTTTCGAATTAGAATGTAAAAACTGTGAGTAATTTTTTTAAATTAAAATATAATATATTTGTAATAAAAAATACATATTACTTTTTAAAAATATATATTAAATATATTAAAAAGTAACATTACTTTGACGACATCATCCAAACAGAAGTTGAGTTTATTTAAATCTTGCTTGAATGAATGCTTGTTAGAATTGTTTTTTTTTTTCATTATGATCACAATGAAAATGTTTTTCTTTTTATTGTTTTTTAATAAACACAATTAAGTAAGTGTTGGGAGTCCTAGTGCAGGGTCCGAATCACTACCACCAATCACCGTCTTATGCGGGACTCACCAACCGGAATACCCACTAAGCACCCAGCGGTAAACCATCTCCTTCTGGGAGATTCCTCGCGACCAGGAACAAGCAAATAATGACCCCATTTGTGTGATGACCGGAAGTGTTAATTTACTATATTTTTAAGTTAGTAAATTCTCTATACATAATCTTTAATTACCATCCGCCTGAATTTCAAAACTTTAATGATGATTTGGAAAAATTACACGTAAAGGCAAAAATTATACAAAATGCTGGTTAGACAAAAAAAAAGTCGACTTCGTTCCAAATCGCAAATTTCCACAAATACATAATGACGTTGCTCCCTAGGCTACTTTCGCTGCTGACTGTACGCTTTCCTTCCTAGTTTATCAACTTCGTCTAACTGTTATGTACTTCCGTATATAAGCTATCTTGTCTATGTGGACACGCCCATTCGAGAAAGGCGGAGCTAACGGTGGGCGTGGTCGGTTTTTTGTAGGATGTTAGAAAGAGTTGATGCGGTATTTTTTTAAGGGCATCTAAAGTTGAAAACCGTTGATGCGTCAAATGCGTCAAGTTACAGATTAATTAACAGTAACGTCAGATTTTTAACTCGCCTATGCCTCAGACCATGTAATATTTTTTCGCAATTTTGACGCAGCTCATTTAAGATCTGTCAAAAAAAAAAACAAAAAAATTAGCGCTGGGCGATAACGTTTTTCACCCCATAAATAAAGTGGTTACGTGTCAGAACGCCTAAAATGTATAAGCCTAATGTATCATAATCCCTTAAGTTCATAATATCTATGGTTTTTTTTCTGAAACCGTTAAATTTTCAGGATTGTAATAAAACATACCTAGCTTAACGTAATGGGCGGGTGCGCCAAAGTTGAACTAATTATCTTTAGTCCGAATGTCATTTTATTCCTAATCATCGCAACTCCTAATGTAGTTTTTACTGAAACCGTTAATATTTCAGGATTTTTAAAGTATCCAACTGGTACTGGTAGAGAAGGTTAGGTTACGTTAGGTTTGTTTTATTAAAGCCGTGAAATAATAACCGTTTCAGTAAAAAACACTAAAGTGCGATGTTTAGGAATAAAATTAAATTCGGACTAAAAAAAATGAGGTCATCCAATATGGACCCAACTCGGGGCACCTATACTAAAGTCATGTAGCAAAATATTTTATCGACAAGAAAATATATCGATGTTACTGTCAACATCTAAAAATACTTAAATAACATAGGTACTACAATTAAAAGTTAAAACTAAACATATTTAAATTAAAATTAAACTAAGCTACTCAAATATTAACATCACCCTTTGTGACTCACGCGCGACGACAAGTGAAAGTTTACAACTTAATGTAAAATGACAAAGACATGTCCCAAATTCCGAATAAAGTGGCTTCATAGTGTTTTTTTATTTAATATCCTAGTTTTGCAGCCGCCACCTCTGTCTAAGGTTGTCTGGAAGAGATCGCTTTTAGCCATAAAACTGCGTGTAACCGTTTAAAGATGGCACGGTTCTGTCTTTAATTATTTGTGTGGTCTTAAATAAAGAGAGAGAATTTGTACTGTATTGAAAAAAAAAAAAAAAATTTAAACAGACAATGTTTTTTTCAGAATATCTCACGTTTTTGTTCAATAGTTTTTTATTGTTGTCGTAAAAATGGTAAAATATACAAGGATCAAATTGTGATAATTACTATTATAACAAATCCTGGAAAAAAAAAGACAAAAAAATGGTCAAGTGTGAGTTGGGCTCGCTGATTCGATTCGCAATTTAATTGACAATAAATTAGTATGATATTTATCAGCACACCTTATAAAAAAAAAACCTGCTGTAAATTACGCAGCTTTGTACTATCGTCTAACCGTTGCCGCATCCACGAGCTCACTAACTGTGCTCGCATCTTCGCTGATCCTCGGGAGGCGTGTCCAGGTAGAAAAATCAATGTCCCAAGACTATGCTATGAATGTTTCAGATATTGCAGGTAGCGATCGATAGCCTATATCGCTGTGAGTTGTAAGCTTGCTAGGAATATGCCGGGGAATTTGTAGCTATACGGACTTTGAGGATCGTTCGAGCGATTGTTGAGCTTGACGTTGTTTAGGGTCGGCGGTGACCACGTTCCTGACAATTTGAATGGTGCATTGATGTCACTTTAATCCTTGTGACAATTCATATATAGAAAAATAGAGGAAAAAGAAAAATACATTTATTCACTACACACATAAGCATACGTCGTTATCGCGGGAGCAAATACAAATGTATTAAAGACATACAGTCATATTTTACCAATCGCTTTCAATTATAATAGGTATGTGGACATTGAAAATATAGATTTTCAGACGAGAGAAATTCAACTTATCAGGTCTGAGAGAGCCCCTGTGACAGGATCTATCCCCCAGGGTAGCGTTTTGGGATGTTTACTATTTATTATTTACATAAATGACCTCCCAAACATATTAAATGAACACTGCACACTCTTTGCAGACGATATCTCAATACTATTCCCATGTTGTAACAATAGCGAAGTTGAAAATAAATTAAACTCAATCCTCAGTACAATTACAAAATGGTTACAAACTCACAACCTACAGCTCAACCTTAGCAAAACCAAAATTATTCAGTTTAAACCCTATCAAAAAGTTACATTACTAATACATTTTAGCTACCATGGCACAAAACTAGAACAAGTGACTTCCGCTACTCTGTTGGGTCTAGGTTTGGACACCAACATGAGTTGGAAACCACATATCCAAAAACTTTCAAAAAAGTTATCTTCATTCATCTATGCTCTACAACACCTTAAAAGCGTTACGAACTTCAAGACAGCCCTCACAGCGTATTATGCGTATGCCTACTCGAGATTATCGTACGGTCTGGTAGTGTGGGGAAATAGCAGTGATATATATAAAAAAAATATTCTTCAAAAAAAAATTATCCCGATACTAGCGAACATTGACCAAATGGACTCGTGTAGACCTCATTGTATTAAACACCGAATACTCACCCTTACCTCTATGTATATCTTTGAGTCGTGCAAATTTGTCAGGAAACATATGTAGGTATCTATAGTCATTGTTAATTGATAACAGAAGAAACAACCGTAACCTTAATAAACTCAAATTGCCATTCTCTACATTAAAGCTTGTCACGACTAGCCCTCATTATATGACCATCAAAATATATAACCACTTACCAGATTTGCTGAAAATTTTGGAAAAGCCAAGTTTATTTAACAAGCATTTAAGGGCGTTTTCACTAAAAAGTGTACCCAATTAAGGACTGAAATTAAGGAACTTTAACTAAGTCAGTTTTGTGACGAAAATTAGCCATACATTGCGGCCGTCAATATATAGCTAATTTTCGTCACAAAACTGACAGAGTTAAAGTTCCTTAATTTCAGTCCTTAATTGGGTACACTTTTTAGTGAAAACGCCCTTAAACACCTTTCTCGTGCATAAGTGTTTCTATAACTGAAACGAGTTTTTTGATGAAGTCCAAAAGTAGTTAATGTTTATGTTTACAATTTAGTTACTTAAGACAGGAAAAAATAAAATTTATATTTGTATAATTGTAAGCAACTGTAGTATTAAATACCTAGTTTTAGCCCTCTTATGTTGCTATGCAATTGCAGGGCGTCACATGTATACCTGATTATTTATATACCCTCCACCTGTAAACTGTAATGTGATATGCAATAAACTATTTATATTCTATTCTATACAGCATTGACATATTGGCGAAATTAACAAAAAACTAAAGAAAATCAAAGAAAACTAAACTATAATTAACGGACAAAGGGCTGCTGGTTGGGAAATTATAATTATTGGAGCGTCAACAAATAGGCTTAGGCAAATACTTGGTTTACTTGTGGGAGGACCTTGTGCAGGGTCCATCCAGGTTGGTACCACCATCTTATCCATTAAACTACCGCCAAGCAGCAGTGTTTGCATTGTTGTGTTCCGATTTGGGGATAAGACAGCCGGTGAAATGACTAGCATAGAGGCATATATTCCATCTTAGTCCTCCGGGTTGGCGGTGCATTTGCAGTCTTGTGAATGTGAATGTCTATGGGTCACAGTTTCCACTTACCATCAGGTGGCCTATGTGCTCGTTTGCCTTCCTATGCCATAATATAAATAATGGCCATTTAAACATTAAATAGACAAGGTACTAAAGTGTATACATATTTATGAACTCGACGGTACCTATTTAGTGAGTTAATAATTTATAATAATAAGTTTCTGTCAAAAAAACATTTTTCTTGAAAAAAAACGGAACCATTATAAGATCACTTTGTTGTCTGTCTGTCTGCCCGACCGTCCGTCTGTTTGTCTGTCAAGACCGTTTATCTCCGGAACGCGTACAAGTATCGAGTTGAAATTTAAACTATATACCTACTCACGTTCTTTGACGTACATAAACCAGAATATATTATTCATAAAAACCTTTCGGTATTTTATCTAATAGGTGGTGAAAACCATGATCACGATATTAGTTATTATGTGAACAAGACAGTTTTAAATGAGAGCACACTGTGATGTTTCTCGCCGGACAGCTATTTCACATAATATATATTATTATTTTTTATGGCATAGAGAAGACAAACGAGTACACAGGCCACCTGATGGTAAGTGGAAACTGTGACCCATAGACATTCGCATTCACAAGACTGCAATGCAATCCTAAGACTGCAAATGCGTTGCCAACCCTGAGCACTAAGATGGAATGCCTCTATGCTAGTCATTTCACCGGCTGTCTTATCCCCAAACCGGAACACAACAATGCGAACACTGCTTGCTTGCTTGCTGCACTTTTATGTTGTCCGGCAGCATGAGCATGTCATGCTCGCTCAAAAGTCTTTGCTTACGGCGGCGTCGTTGATCGGGTCGCCACCTTCCCGAACACATGGTTGAGGGAGGCGATGGCTGAGATATGCGTCATACTCGTGAACGGGTGCTGTTTGTGGGGTCCGGTCTGTTCACGTCTGCAAGGACTTGTTCAGTTAATTATTCCAGTTATGGCTTTTGACGTAGAGACCTCGTCTTGTTGTTATCCTAGTCATTATTTTTAGTTTAATGTATTTAACCTTACATTTGTAATGTTTTTATTTGTGCTAGTTCTAATACCTAATTAATATTTGTTAATTTATTACCTTGTAATGTAACTTACTTTTAATTAGTATTGTATTTTATGGTTGATAAAATGACCTTCTGCTGGAGTTTCTTGTAGTGTAGAGACCTCGTCGTGTCGTTCTCACAGTTATTTATTTAAATCATGTTTATTGACCTTACATTTGTAATAATTTTATTATTGCTAGTTTTAAGAATTTACTGGGTTTTACGTTTTACCTTTTTTTTTTTCGTTTTATTATTATTATTATTAATTAGCCCAATATAGTGTCCCACTGCTGGGCAAAGGCCTCCTCCCTTGATTTCCACACCTCTATATAATACTTAATGTAACTTACTTTTAAGTACTTACCTATTATTATGTTTTTAAGATTGAGAAAATGACTTTCTGCTGGAGTTTCTGGCGGCGCATCTTCTCCGCAATGATGGTCTTGTCCGAAGCGCTAGTAGATTCACTCCATATTACCGATGTGTAAAAGAGATCGTATGTGTGTGTATAGATTTGATTTTGATTTTGAGATTACAGAGATTTCTAGCAACTTAACACTTAACTTTATACGACTCAACTAATTCCTTAAACAATCACAGTTTGAAAATTAAAAACTACTCTGTATGCCAACTGTTTAGTGAATTTAACGTCCAGTTAGTTTTTACGAGCAGTAAAACTGTGGAGTCGCTGCGAGCATTGTAAAACGCAGTTTATTTCTTAGTTTAAGTGAATTTTTCGCGTTTTATGGTTAACAAGGAATATGGAATGATATTAAAAGTTTAAAGGCTCGGGTAATTTGTAGAAAATGATTAGTTTCTGCTTTTATTTTGCTGAAATTTCCTGCGGTTGTTTGTTTCACTGACAAATATATAATGAAAATTTGACGGAACGGAACCAATGGTGGACAAAAGACCAATTATGGATTTTCATTCACATTTTTTTGTTTTACAACAATAAATTCATAACCGTATGATCTTTGAATTAAAGAGTTAGGTGTCCATTATTGGTGCCTTCAGCTAAAAGTGTCAAACATTAGTGCCATTACGTTAAATAAGTTTTTTTAACACAAGGATAATGCACACGAGCACACAGGCCACCTGATAAGTGGGATCTGAACCCTAAGACTACAATAATAAGGATTCAAATACGTTGCCAACCCTGATGACTAAGATGGAAGCTCCTTTGCTAGTAATTTCACCGGCTGTCTTATCCCCACACTGGAACACAACAATATAAACACTGCTGCTTCACGCGGCGGTAGGTTAAAGAATAAGATAGGTGGTAGCGATACGGACAAGGTAAAAACCGCCACTGTTAAAAAAATGAGACGAAATTTTGTTGCTGACTGTACTTTTTTTGGACAGTCATCATCTACTTATTGAGACAAAACGGGGTTACTTATGTCTTGTAACATTGAAATATCGGAACAAAAAAAAAACACGTCCCGATTGTTCATAATTTCGACCGTAAGTTTTCGATTGCAGACTTTTTTGTTTTGATGCACATAGTTTATTACTTAACTACCTATATAGCAATTAATTACTGAGTTAATTTATAATAGCTGCAAGAAAAAATAATAGTCGGCCAAAATAACATTCAGAAAAAAAACTATGATACCTAATAAAGTAGTACCTAGTCAAAAAATCTATCTCTCGAGTCGAATCATCGAACTCGAACATTACCCTCTTTCTTCAGCATAGTTGAGTAAAAAACAAGATCTAAATCCACCCTCAACTCAAGACAGACATAAAACAAACCTTACAATATCGGAGCAACAAGTATATATATAAATATATGTCTGTTGTTTGTCCGCCGGAGCGCCGGGTGTTCATTTGTATTCGGTCGGGTGGCAGGGGTTTAAAAAAGATAGATTAATGTGGATAAGACGCGAGGAAATTGACATTTAATTCAACATGTGTCTATAGTATAGAGGGTTAGTTATAAAAGTCTTACAAAACTACGTTAGTAAACACAATGTAAATATTTAAAAAAATCCTATATATATTAGCTCTGGACTCCATATGAATGGAGTCCCAATGGGCTAGGAAACCGCTGGCCGGCGAGGCCCAGACCAGCTGCACAGCATTTAGCCTAAAAATAAAAAAGTTTGCATGACTTTGCAAAGATGACGAATTTAGTTTTAGACGAGACGAAAATAAGACAAGTAGCCTGTGACAATTGATATAGCCAAAGATGTAAACAACTTAGTACTGTTTGACATATAACCTCAAATATTTATGTGGTATAGCAAAGTGACACTCAGCTTAACGTGAAAAGAGTATAATAAAAATTAAAGAAATTGGATATTACAGCACACACGTCTTTTCGTCTTAAGCTCGGATCCTCGATATTTATAACATCAGTACAGTCATCTCTTTCAGTCTGATGTCCAGTTATACGTCATACTGCGTTCCTATTCACTCATCCTACATTCATCAAGGGTGTTTTTATATTTATACAATAACGTATAATTAATAGCTATTTTATTTTAAAATTTATGTGACAGTGAAGATCAAGTGTTTACATCATTGCTAAGACCTCATCTTGATCTTTAAAAGCACGTGATTATCGAGTAATAATGGTAAATGTAATAATGGTTATTTATTTTTTTATGACCTAGGAAGGCAAACGAGCACTCAGGCCACCTGATGGTAAGTGGAAACTGTGACCCATACACATTCGCATTCACAAGACTGCAAATGCACTGCCAACCCTGAGGACTAAGATGGAATCAAATCAAATCAAATCAAATCAAAAAACGTTTATTTCGCTTACTAAACTATAACATACATGCATTGTTTGAATAGAGGTGCTGCGAAAATGGTGTCCACTCAGCTGATGTCGCACCACCTATTGGAAGTGCGACGCTGGTTTTCAGTGGACCCAAGGACTGGTTTTGCTAGACAGCATACATTGCATTCGCTTTTACCCTCAATTTATAATATGGAAAGTCATACATAATACAAAAATAACCTTACCTACAGAATAAGTGCTTATATCGAATTAACTATTTTAAAGTATAATACAATAATTAAGACAATAATTAACTCTTAACCTGCCAATATTTGCATATATCTGCATATATATATATTTTTATGCCTCGGCACGAAACCGTTTACATTAATTGAATAGATAGTAAATGCGCTTTTAAAAGACGCTTGAAGGAAGATAGTGATTTTGCATTTATAATAGGAGGAGGTAGATTGTTCCAGCATTTCGTGGCTGCATACTGGAAGCTGCCACGAAATGCCGCGGTTCCGTGTCGAGGATAGATTAATTTGGGAGCCTGTCTCTCAGGTCTCCGCGAAAATTTCAGTCTCCGGTAGAGATGCGGCGGTTTTTTACTTTTTACAATCTCAAACAGAAGTGAGGCAAAGTGCAGTTTTCGACGAGCTTCCATTTTTAACAAACCACCCTTATTTAGAAATGGTGTAACATGAGATCGATGCGGGACAGGGAAACAAAATCTTACGCACGCATTTTGCAGGCGTTGAATCAGAGTCTTGGTGCGAGACAGCAAACATTCGCCAAAGACAGTATCAGCATAATTTAGTTTAGATAATACCAAGGTATCTGTTAATTCAATACGAAGATCGACGTTAAGATACTCTCTAATTCTATATAATACTTTCAAACGATAGAAGCAGTTACGGACTATTTCAAGCACATGATTCTCAAAACGTAACGATCCGTCCATGAGTACGCCCAAATTCCTAGCCTCTGATACTCGGTTCAATTTATCACCCAAAATTGTTACTTGTGGATTACAAGATATCACTTGTGATCTAAACTGCCGCGTACCTAATACCATAAACTTAGATTTAAGCGGATTCAGAACTAAACTATTTAAATCTGACCATTGGGCTATCTGATCCAGGTCATGGTTCAACTTTGAAACGGCAGAATCAATGTTGTTGGCTTTGAAGGAAATGTACAGCTGCAGATCATCTGCGTAAAGATGGCATTTGCAGTTTTTTATTTTATCAATTATGTTTGCACTATAAAGAATAAACAGTACGGGTCCCAGGATCGAACCTTGGGGGACGAGCCTCGTTACAGGAGACGCGCTGGAGACCACAGTCGTCCCGTCAGCGTTTCGTATTTCAACTTGCTGAGTACGACCACCAAGATAAGACGCAAACCACCTAACCGCACTCGGTTCAAAGCCATAATATGTAAGTTTTGAGAGTAATAGTGTGATATTAATTGTTTCAAAAGCGCGCGTAAAGTCAAGCAGGGCAAGAATTGTTCCTTCACCTTCATCCTGCGCTGCTAGGATGTCATCAATAACGCTTAACAAAGCCGTAGATGTGCTCCGCCCTTTCCTAAATCCCAATTGGTTTTCAGGAAGTATATTGTTGCTTTCAAGGAATTGGGTAAGCTGTATACACACAGCCTTTTCTAGAATTTTAGACATAAGAGGAAGAATGCTTATAGGCCTTAAATCTTTTAAATTTATTGGAGTAGCAATTTTAGGTATAGGCCTTACTGTAGCTACCTTCCATGCATCAGGGAAAGTACAGGTTTCAATTGATTGGTTTACTATATTTGTAATAAGTCGCAATGTACGTGGCAAAGTTAGTAGCAACATGTCAAGTGATATTTCATCAACACCCTGGGCATTTGTTTTGATAGATTGAATAATTTTAGCAATACTTGATTCAGTAACCGGTTTAAGAGTAAAAGTGGCGGAGCCATGCCTGTGAAATTCATAATATGATAGTTGTGATATATCTATATCATTCCTGCCAGGCACCTCAAGAAAGTGGGCATTAAGCCGGGATGGGACTTTTAGATGAAGAGGTAAATCAATTTCTTTACGTTTGAAATCAGCTACATTTTTTTTTATATTTTTCCAAAGTGTGCAGGGGTCTTTTGTTTTATTGATAATATGATTATTAAAAAATGCAAATTTTTCACTTTGTATCGCACATATAACAGTTTTTTTTAAATCTGTGTAGTACTGTTTATGTGATTCTACCCCTGTCAATCTACATCTGGCGTGAGCTTCGTTACGTTTTTTTATCATTTCCTTGATGTTGTGTGTTATCCAAGGATATGACCGTTCCCTAATGAGAGCATTTTTTTTTGGCGCATAACGATTAATAAGGTGTAACAAATAGGCATTAAACGAAGCAACAGAAACCTCGACATTATCGGACAATAATCCTTCCCAGTTAATGTTATCAACATCTGAAGTAAAACTTTTTAAATCAATATTTTTAAGAGGGCGGTAAGTTATAAGTTTTGGTGGCAGTTTATCTTTTTTCACAGAAAGTTCACAATAAATAAAGGCATGACTACTCAAATCAGGGACGTAATCAATGTTCAACTTAGATATTTTGGCACTTGAACACACAACATCAATGAGAGTCTCGCTGTGGTCAGTGAAATGCGTTGCCTGGTTCACATACTGTTTAAAGTTATGGGTATAAAAGAAGGCTTGAAGTTTTCTAGCATTAGCATCCTCTGGGTTAAAAAGGTTAATATTGAAATCGCCAACCAGAATTATATGATCAAACGTCAGGAAAGATGAAACCGAAACACTAATAACATCTATGAAAGTATCTACACTTTGCCAAGGCGGGCGGTACGCGGTGCCAACGGCCAATTTGGTACCTTTAACATTGAGGCTGAGCCACATTTGTTCAACGGACGGCGCCGGCGGGTGAGCGAGAAGACGCGCGCTGATGCCGTATTTAAGATAAAACCCAACGCCTCCGCCACGAGAGCGCGCGCCGGCCGGCCGGGGCTCGTGACGCAGGCGGTAGCCGGGAGGCGCCGGCGCGCGCGCCTCCTCGCCCGCCCGAAGCCACGTCTCGTTGATGGCCATCACATCCACCGCGTGCCGCTCCATGGCCACGAGGAACTCGTCATGCCGCGTTCCCAATGATCCTGCGTTTAACAGCCCAATAGTCAGATTCTTAGTAACAATAAATTGCAAAATATAGGAGAAAGTCAGTTGAATATATTTATTGTTTGATAAGAAAAGCTTAAGGCATGTTGCATGGCGCCAATCCATAACACAAGTTATGCATGCCCTGCTCACACTTGAGTATGGAGGAAGTGTAATATTATTATTACTTTCAAAATGAACCTTCAGACTAAAACTATTAGTGAGATAAATACTATCAAAACACGAGTACTTTAGTACATAATAAACAAATATTACTATCAAAAGTGGGCCCTTGGACCAGTAAATGTCAATATAAGACCATTTTGGGTATAGCTTCAAAGGAAAAAATAATAATATTTTACTGTAAAATATCTCAGATTTAGGAATGTCTAGATTATTACAAATTGTAACTTCATTACCTGACCTTTCCAAATACCTAGCAAAACCAGTCCACAGCAGCAGACAACAAACATAATGAACATGAACATAATCCCACGGTGTCCCCCGGCTTTGACTAACTGAGTAATAATATGTTAGATTAATTTGGGATAACAGACATATGACATAGCATTTAGATACCATACAGCTACAAACAACATAATATTCATAATATTGCACAAAAAAATTTAAAGAAAAAATACTATTTAACAAGGTTGACCATAGTAGTAGGAAATTGCACTGGTTATTAAAATGAACACTGTATCTATTATTTGTGGTGGTACAAGTTATTGCATGAAATATGATAATTGAAACTGTGCATACAACATGAAAGACTAACCTTTCCTCTACCAAAAATACACATGACATCAGCCGCACTAGACAGTTTAATGAAAAAATACTACTTAACAAGGTTGAACATAATAGTAGGAATTTACACTGGTTATTGACATTAACAGTGCATATATATACATAGCACCGAGATACCATATAGCTACAAACAACATAAAATTGCACAAAACAATGAAAATAAAAAATACCATTTAGCAAGGTTCTCCATACTAGTAGGAAATTGCACTGGTTATTAAAGTGAACACTGCAATACTTATTTGAGGTAACACAAGTTATTGCAAGGAATATTATAATAAGAGAAACTGTCCATGAAATATGAATGACTAACCTTTCATCCACCAAAAACACACCTGAGGTCCGCTACAGTGCGGATTCTTAGTATTGGTTTACCAGCATCCTGACGGGTAAAAATATTTCCTTGCCTCGTCCATGTGAACCTCCATTGAAGCCTACGAGCTTCCATCCGGGCCATGTAGAATAGATGCCTGTTGGTGCCTGTGAGGCGCTCGTTGAGGTAGACTCGCTGGGGTTCACCAGGTAAACCGAAGCCTGTGGTATCAACTACACGGCGGACTCGCGCCGCCTGGATCAGCTCATCCCGCTTGGCACGGCGCACAAACCGTACTGCTAGGGGGCGCGGCGTCGTGCGTCCCGCGTCACCCGACGCGCCGGGTGCCAAGCGCCGCGCACCGACCCGCGACACGCTTGCAACATCTTGTACTGTCACATCTACACCAAGTTTTCTACCAATCAGAGTGATCAGGCTGGCTGCATTCTCATCTGGTGTTTCTGGTAGTCCCGTGATCTCTAAGTCAGCGAGAAGCAATTCTTGATCCCGGCTGTTCAATTCGTTCTTAAGGCGTTCAATTTCTTCTGACTGGGTATTTTGGGTACCAAAAACACCGCCGTCTTGTACTTGTTTCTCCAATGTTAGGATGCGTTCGTCGAAGCCACTCAGGCGCGTCATTATTGCATCCATCGCCGCCGTGAGTTTGTCCAGCCGATTAAAGAACTTGTCGGTGAAACCGTTCAGTAGCGACGTCACATAAGTCTCCATGGTAGATTTTAAGCTTTCGTTGACACTGTTTATTATAAGCTGATGCGTGTTTTCAAGCAGGCTACCACCCGAAGTGTCTGAGGGCTGCTGTGCTACTGACTTAGCTCGCATCGTGACGTTCTCAGAGTGATAATTATCCACCTTATTTGTACACTCAACCATATTCTCGAGCTGATCCGACGCATAAGCAGTCCGCACCGGTGAGTTTTGGTTGTCAACTTTAGGGCCTTTATTATTTCGACAAGGCGGACACACCCAATCCTCTCTACGATGTTTTTCCATAAGTCGAAAGCGTGGCTCAGACACATTGGCACAATCCAGGTCATACTTAAGCTTGCAAATTTTACAACACAACAACAGTCTGCCTTTTATTGCCTCCCTGCATATAGCACATTCATTTATAGAGTTATTATTAGCTTTAGCACCAGTCATCTTTTAGTCGTCGGCCGTTAGCACGCCGTTAGTAAATTGAAATAAGAAAGTTCACGGTGCAAGTCAGCGGAAAGCAGCGAAAACAGCATGCGCTTGAAGATTTTACTGCGTCTAGCGGTTTGAATAATATTACCGCTTGAAGCGCTGAGCCGCTGAATGATGCGAGGTTACGCGTCAGCGTCACGGTAGCAAGTCACCACGAGTTTGCACTTTTACGAGTTAAATATAATATCAAACCGAGCAGAAAACAGTACCAAAGTTTTAGGTATATCCACTGACAACAAATATACTGATAAACTACAGATTTGTAACGAGAACTTAGTTGATTTTGGATATTTACGGAGGAGCGAGGTAAAAACGCGACCGCACTGACGCTGTCTAGTGTTGCCAGTCCTCATGCTGAATGCCTCTATGCTAGTCATTTCACCGGCTGTCTTATCCCCAAATCGGAACACGACCATGCAAACACTGCTGCTTGGTGGTAGGTTAATGGATAAGATGGTGGTACCAACCCGGATGGACCCTGCACAATACATCTTTGCCTATTTATTATAAATGTGTACAAAATGCGAGTATCCTCCTAAAGCTCAGTAAAAATATTATGCCATACAATCTCAAATTTTATACCCGATTACGATGAAGCAAAACGGATGGTTACACATACAAGATTTCCCTTACTCAGGGCACAATTAGATAATAACCTAAGGCCTTATTAAAAATCTTTGAATTTTTCGTTCCAAGACGCATTAAAGTAAATACCATATAAACATATGAAATCTTGAATGACTTACTAAAAATCAGTTTATAGATATTCCTAACTTAGTCAGTCACGCTTCTATTTTTTTGCCCATAAAATCATATCAAAATGCTAGTCATGTCCATATAATTCTTCCATTTCCCTAAAGCCCAAGGATCTGTATAAAACACCAATTATTTGTCGCAACCAAGATATTTTACGATTTCATTTACCATTCAGATTATGGTAAAAACTCTTCGGTACATTTTGTAATAAAATTTAGAAAACAATTACAGTTAAATTTGCATATTCGTGCAATCTAGGGCGAGGAGACATCTTTATTCAATTTAAACTGAACAAGGTTTGTTGTTATAATTAATAATTAGAAATTATAAAAACTGTTGAAATTTTTAGCATAGACAAATGTCAATTGACAGTATCTTTATTCGACATCACAAACTGAGTATGGTTCATACAATAGCGACTTATGTCCGGTTCCTATGTCCAAATTAGACGAGGTTATGTCCGTATTTTTTTAGGTCCTACCATATTTATACCAACTTATACATCATACTCACTTATGGCATACTAGATTCTTCTCTTAATTATTATTATTTATTGAACGACCTTTAATGTCCCACTGCTAGCCAAAGGCCTGCCTCCCCATCGTTTTTTATCCTAAACCTACCAAATTCTACCAACTTAATTATCAAAGTCACTTACTTACACCATACTATATTCCTAACGCAATAACACAAAGTGCACTGCTGCACGCTCGTATTAACCGTTTATTGAAAACGTCTCATCGCAGCTGTCAAAGTGACAGACGGCGGCCATTGCGCGGGAACGATCGCGCAAAATGGCGGAATCGTGCTGTATCTGTGACATCGCGGTTTGTGTACAGTGTCTCACGATATTTACCCTTTAAAAGCATTTTAATACCACCAAATTTTTAGAAATTATAACTTTCTAAATAACAATTTCATGCTGCTTTTATAGTTAAACAGTTAATAAACCAATGTCTAATATGGAGTACATATTTCTACAAAATCATTTAGTGGTTTTTATTAAGGACGTATCAAATACTGAAAAATTAAACTCTACAAAATGACTTTGTTGTTCGTCTGTCGGTTTGGCCGACTGTCTGGCCGTTTAAGTCCGTCGGAGTCGGGCTGACATTTGGAACAAAATAGATTTATTTAGTGGTCCAAATAAAGGGTATGTATCGTGGAGCTTCTAAAAGAAAGACAAAGCAAGCAGCATCAGGACTACTGGATCTACTGGGTTTCTGCTGTTTCATACGTAAACAAGATGTGTTTCTTAGCTAAGTTCGATGAAAATCAATTGGGCTGTCATATAGTTATCAGGTCTGAAAGGTAACCCATCATTTCATCGAATTTAATTTCATCGAACGTAATTTTCTGCTAAAACCATGATGTTTGTTGTAACATTACTTACGTTTAGGTTAGGTTAGATTTGTCACCACTAAAAAAAAACTCATGCAGCGAGATGTGCCTTTCGATTAAATGAAAATTCTGCGTAATAAGAAATATGCTTATGTTAAAATAATAAGTACCGCCAAAAAGTAGGGGTGGAAATTAAATCGGGTTGTTTTTGTCTGCTTAATAGTTATAATATGATAATGTTTTTAGTCATAAAAAAATATGTAAACATTGTATATTGTCTAGGAGACATGGTTTTTGTAGGAGAATGTATCGAAACTTTTTATGTGAGCTGTCTTGCACCGTCATAGGTAAGTATAATTTGTATAATTGTCTATTTCTTATTTTTTTATTTCTACTACTTATTAGTTACATACGTCATACATACATACCTTCACGCCTGTAATCCTAGAGTGGGGTAGGCAGAGCTACAGAATTACAACTTCAAAAAGTTGACATTTCAGTAACCACAATTTGCACAAATAGGCTAAGATGTTTACTAGCGTATTAGTGACAGGTTGCAAGCCCATCGCCTAACAGTACTGCAAGCCTATATTCCCTTAGTTGCCTCTTACGACATCCACGGGAAGACATGGAGTGGCACTATTCTAACCCGGCAACCACACGGGGTATTTTAGTTCTTGTGAAAATTCTGAGTTTTGACACTTTTTTTGCTCAATTACGCATGAGTATATATTCTTTTTGTATTATGTGAGATTCATTGTTTTATATACTTAATGCTAGGCTAAGTTTATTATTGTATAATATTATAAGCAATATTTAAAAAACGACTGACTTGAGTTTCTTGCGGCGATTCTTCTCAGCAGTGGTCTCTTGCGAAGCGCTCGTAAATTTTTGACGTGTAAGCGACCTACTTACTGGATAAACATCTTTTATCTTATTTTATTTTTTATCTTATCTTTTTTAGTAGTTTATTTCAGTTCTAAAATATATTGAAATTAATAAGTATAACTGGTGCAATGGAAACAAGCGCTCAATTTTTAAATCACCCATGCATCACAAATTATACCTAACAAACATTAAAGAAATTGCTTTTCTTACACCTATGCTGCACAAGATAGGTAATACAGGTAAATCACTTGAAGGATGCGGTGTTTGTTTGTGGTGGTGACCAACACAAAAACGATTTAGAAATAAATTAACACGCACACGTCACGACTCACGACGCTACTGTAATTTATTTTAAAACCAGCGATTTCACAATCTTGACAATGACACCTGACAGGTGACAATTCGGTATACATTGCAAAGTTAACACGTTGATACATCACTGAGAGTCATATAAACTGCGAAAAGTACACTGAAATGTCATCTGTCATTGTCGGGCTGGTGAAATAGGGGATAGGAGACGGCAAACGGGCGAGGTAATATTTATTTATATCCTAAAGATGAGTGAATATTCCGGCGTTTCAACCGCCGTCTTGTGGTCTTCAATATACTGACGGAAATAATGATAACGATTAGCAGCTTTTGATGTCAAAAATAGCAGAGAATAGTACTCGTAGTATCGATTCCAATTACAAAAAAAAAAAAAAATTGTCTTAAATAATACGCGAAGACAATAATGACGGCGTTTAAACGCTGAATAATCACACAAGTGAGCTAAGAAGGGATTTTTAGAAATTCATCCCCAAAGGGGTTGAAATCACACTATAATAAAATAATGATTATAAAGCAAAACTTTCCGCTACTATAAAAAAAACCAGTAGGCTGTGTTCGGCCGGTACTCGATCAATTAGGGTTGTGCATGTATTTATGTTATGATCAGGGGTCGGACAAAAAGTGCGATGACGTCAAACCACTTATGGGATGATTTCAAATTGTATTTTCGATTTTCATAATCAATTATAATAATAATTGTGTGAATACCTGTGTAGTCACTGGGTTAGAATAGTGCCACTCCATGTCTTCTCATGGATGTCGTAAGAGACGACTAAGGGATTAATTTCATTAAATAATAAGTATAATAACATCAAATTATCTTTTTTTTTTTTACTAAAATCTTACCTACTGTTCCCACCTTTTGAGTATTAAACCTATTTATCTGAGGTTCCCAGAGATTTGTTCTAATTAAATTTAAATAATCGTACCTTATGGTAACAAGTTTCGTGAAATTTATTTTATTTACTACATCACCCTACCACTTTATTATTAATTCCATGGATTTATTTACGATTATTTTGTTACTTCATTAAAACTTCTTCGTTACTGCATGTCACACGGAAGTTTAAATACAAACAACATCCTGTGTGCAAGATTAGGTACGTAAATTTTACGTCATCCGCACTTTTTGTCCGACCCCTGGTCATAATCATAAGTTATGATTATGACACATCTGTATAAATGGTTCGACATTCTTTAATCCAAATTTGTTTTTTTTTTATACTAGAGACCCACCCTCGCTTTGCTTCGGCTTATGTGAGTTTGCTGTAACACTTGTAAATAAACCAAAAACCTCCACTGAAAATTTTGTTAATGATATGCTGAAAACCGCATGTAAATCCGTTAAGTAGTTTTTCTGCTTCGCGAACAAACAAAGAGAAAACAAACGCGGATAGTTTTTGAACTTAATGCAAAATGTGCTTTTTTAACCTTTAACGACGATGCCTTCTGTGTATTTAACCAGCTACAATAAATCACTCGTAATTAACGGGTGCGTCCCACGAGATATAACTACATAATAACTATTTTCATGTTACTAACGTTTACGAGATATAATGAACGTTAGCTATAATAACAAAATCAATATTTTTATAAGGAATAACGGTCAAGTCATATAATATTCATTTTATATAATATTTTTTAATATAACACTCACAGTGACTAATTTCAGTTCTTATAACATACATGACATATAGCGATCATAATACATATTATCTTTTAGTATAAGTGTTACAAGATATAATATCGTATGATATAAATGTGAGCGAGCAAGACTTCTCTGGGCAGAACCGACTCGGTTAGGTTTGGTTAGCTTTGCTCCCGCCTAGGCCTTCGAGGTTATTTTTTTTTTGCCCAGAAAATTCAGAATGCTGCCAGTAAAGTTAGTAAGGTAAGGTTGATTGTTAATAAAGAAGGCCACTTAATACTGAAAATAGAATTTAATTTCAAATAACATATGCATGTATTTATATTATACGTGTATTATGTTTTTTGATGTTAGATAATTTGATTAATATATCTTTTAAATCTTAGGTGTTATGAACGTTATACGTTTTATAATAGTTATATAAATTGATATTATATATTAATAACGTTATACTGTATGGAAATAGATATTTTGAAATTATATCTTCCGTTCATTATCTCCAGTGAACGTTATACTAAACGTGTTTATACAAAGTGAGCGTATATATTATGAGTGTTATATTATCAGTTCTTATATCTCGTATTACTTACCCGTAATTAACACATGTTTCCAATAATTATTTCATTTCTCCAAAACAAGATGTTTGATGAACCGCAAATTTCATAAAATTAACCTCCAGAAGTGGACAACTCAATTTCCTATCAACCAACTACACTCAAAGTCAATCAGACATAACTCAATATGTCATTGCGATTAAATTTAAACCTAAATACACACAATTATACCTCATATTCGCATAAAAACTGAAATAGATTTACGTCGTTTCATTAATAAATGTTCGTCTCGTTTCGCGCCAAGTCGCCGGTGCTGCTATCTGTTCGAAATTTGAATCCCACTGACCGGAAATGCGGCGTCGAACACATCCGGCGTCGCTTCCGGTTTAGGCGGTGTTGCCAGCATTTGAGTTTGGAACGTTACATTTGAAATTTGTTTTTTTTATTGGATTTCGAAATGGCAGCTTGTTGAATAGTAAGCCTGAAATAAACTCACTTGCTTTTTAATACGGCAGTGTGTTATGCTAACGGATGCTGTCTGTAAAGTCCGGTCTGTTCACGCTTGCGAGGACCTGTTTTTCAGTTAATTATTTTAATTATCGTTTCTGACGTAGAGACCTCGTCATGTTGTTCTCCTAGTCATTATTTGTATTTTTATTTTATTGACCTAACATTTGTACTTAATGATTTTATTTGTGTTAGTTTTAAAAATAATTATTTATGACTTTATTACCTTGTAATGTAATTTAGATACTTTTAAGTATTATTGTGTTTAATAATTGAAAAACATGACCTTCTGCTGGAGTTTCTTGCGGCGCTTCTCCGCAATGATGGTCTTGTCCGAAGCGCTAGTAGATTCACTCCATGTTACAGACGTGTAAAAGAGCCCTCATGTGGCCAATTTACTGAATAAATATTTTGAATTTTGAATTTTGAATTAACCGAAAAGTTTGACTTTTTCTCACTGTGCGTCTGTCTGTTAGCGAGCTAGTGCCTAATGAACCGTATTAATAGCGTTTGCTTCGACATGGTACTTACGGAAGTATTCGTGAGCGAGTCAAATTTAACTTCTCAGTACATACATACCTACAGGTAAAACATAGTACCCTCCTTCTTCGGCAGTACGGTAACAAGACAAAGCGCATTTAAGCGCATGACAAGCATTGTAATATTGTCTTAGATATCTCGTTTACATGACAACAGCACCAAAGATGATTGTATCACTTAAAACGATCTCGTACGAAACTTTAACTAGAATTCTCAAAATGATAACATTTAAATTACACACACGATGAACAAAGCCGTCAAACGTCATGTTTGTTACGTTGGTATCGGTGACAGCGCGGGTTTCCGTTGCCGCCATTTTGTTTGACGTTTTCATGCCGGTGTGGTACTATTGGTTAGCGATGACGTTTCAGAATGAGTTTAAGGATTCCTTTGTAACTATCTCTCTGGCCGTTTCTCTTTATATCTTTAATAAATTACCTGACGTTGTTTTAAAGTTACCATTTCCAATACTTAAAACTTACTTGAAAAAGTCGTTGATGTCTAAAGCTTACTATAGGGTCGAAGACTATCTAACAGATAAAAATGCTTGGCCAACACCTAAATAATTTAATAATTTTAATTAGTCTTAAAAAATATGTAAATATTGAATTATTGTCTAGGGGACACGGTTTCTGTAGGAGAATGTATCGAAACTTTTATGCATGTGGTCTTGCACCATCACAGGTAAGTATAACTTGTATACTTTCTATATATATATTTTTTTATATTACTGTTGCTTATTAGTTTTGTAACAATTCTGAGTTTTGACACGTTTTCCTGCTCAACTACGCATGAATACATTTTTGGTGTTATGTGAGATTCATTGTTTTATATAATGCTAGGTTAAGTTTATTATTGTATAATATCATTAGCAATATTTAAAAAACGACTTACTGTTGAGTTTCTTGCGGCGTTTCTTCTCAGCAGTGGTCTCTTCCGAAGCGCTGGTAGATTTTTGACGTGTAAAAGTGCCCGTGCGGCCTACTTACTGAATAAACATCTTTTATCTTTTATCTTTTATCTTTCTTCATGACCAGAGGCCGGAATTTT
Source organism: Acleris emargana (assembly GCA_927399475.2). Lineage (NCBI taxonomy): Eukaryota > Metazoa > Arthropoda > Insecta > Lepidoptera > Tortricidae > Acleris > Acleris emargana. The sequence goes on along the minus strand of OV656863.1, from coordinate 1,968,975 downwards.
CGTGGCACTTCGAAATAACGCTAGTGACTCCTCATTTATCGACTTCCGTTACAAATAATAATATAACGACACGGAAGACAAAGAAAAAAAAGAGTATAGGTAAATAACGGGAGGACTTATCGCTGCAAAGCGATCTGTTCCACAAAACTTTTGAATTCAAAAGTTACTTGGAAAACAATATTATTTTATGATTAATCAGTTCCCAAAACTACTAAAGTAGTAGTAGTGCTAACAAGTTAAGTATTTCTTAGGCTATTTATTTAAAAAAAAAACAATTCTTTACCACATTTGGTTTACGATAAGTTACCTACTAAGTCTATTTTAAAGTTAAACATCTCGATATAAAATCTTATTGAAAGTCTATAAATGAGAAGTCCCTATGACAGCTCTAACATGCTACGAAATTCCGGCCTCTGTTGTTGACAAAAGATTGTCATTAATGGAAGTCCTAAAGTTTTGGAAAGAACGATTTGATTCCATCGTCTCCTGTTAGTGGCTATCCGCACTATATCACAAAGCCGTAAGTTGAATATACAAAGGTTAAAGGTTAATTTTATTAAACTTTCTCACACATGCTATAAGTTGTGTATTCACGGGTAAAACAAAAAACTCTTCGATTCAAAATAATACTTTAGATTATAACAAAACACAATAACAGTAATCACGGCTCGACCTCACGTCCGCTGCAGTCTTAACTAATGAAAACGTGAGATCGAGTCGAGTTCGTAAACCCAGTATCCCCGCGACTATTGTTGTCACGCGACGTTTCCTGCGCTTTTGATCTCACAATGGGACCCTCGAAGGGACCTGTTTAGTCCTTTTACGTATGGAGCCTTTTGTGTAATTATTGATTAAAGTTTTATATTTATCATGCGAATTTCATGGTACATATTAGCCTTAAACGGGAATACAACCCGGGACCACTTAAGGTCTAATTCTATGGAACTTGCTAACTATGTAAACAAACCGCCATATTGAAATTGTCTCTTAATGATGAATTTACTAGTGATGGGCAATACTCCTTTACTTATGACACCATATCGAATATTAAAATACCGAAAGTAAAAAACAAGCAGTTACTTATTTCTAATTTGTTTAATGACGATCTGAAGAAAAATAGGTACTTGAAGATGATATATCACCAATATTTATTACAAAAGGTGCCGTCATATCATCTGTGAGTGTGATCAGCGTGAGTTAGGTAATGTGTAGGGGCCTTAATATATCGCCATCTTTAGCCACAACACTACCCATCATAGACAATTGTAGATTTTAAAAGAAACAAAAACGTCATTCCATCAGGTCCTAATAACCTAACTTATGAAACCATTTAAACTTTTAATGAAATATCCAAGTTAGAGTTATATATTTGGTGATTTTGTATTTTAAAGTAACGACCGTTTCAATAGTTTATGGTTTCAATGGTGTTTGATGAGGTGGTGTGAAAATTCAAGGAGAAACAGTGAAAAAACAAAGTTAAGTCTTTTGTTTATATAGTTAGCAAGTTCCATAGAAATACACTATACGTTACACGTTACGCTTACAGTGAGAGTCCAACTCTCGCACCGAGGGTTTTTTACTGCCAGATAACATAACATCAAGGACTTTAAATGTTGTTCCTCCATAGAACCTTATAATAATAAATAAATATACACCGTGTTTTTATTGATTTACGATAACTTCGGCATATTACTAGGTACATCCATAGAAACTAAGTGGCAGATTCTTTTTTTTTATATTGCAAAAAAAAAAAAAAAAATTCTATGGAGCTAAGTTCATTTAGTTACTTTGCTCCATAGAGTTTTTTTTTTTTCAGGTCAGGGGACTATGTCACGCCAATTGAGTTAGTCCCAAACTAAGCTCTAGGATACTAGACAAACTGTACTATGGATACTAGACAACGATATAAAAAGATATAAAAAGATAAAAAAAAGATGGCACTTTTACGCACGGGCACTTTTACACGTCAAAAATCTACCAGCGCTTCGCAAGAGACCACTGCTGAGAAGAAACGCCGCAAGAATCTCAACAGTAGTATAAGATTCAGATCCAGATTTTATTACTCAATATAACACAGTATAAATAACATGGCATGTCAAATTATATGCAGTTACATTGAGGTCGTCGGAAATATAATTAAATGATAATAGTAGAAGTCAACACAAATACAGAGTAGGTACATTAAAAATTAAAAGTCAATCTTATTTATAAGTCAAGTAAATACTTATATTGAGAAATATATACTTAAATACATAGAAAACATCCATGACCCAGAAACAAATATTCGCGCTCATCACACAAATATCTGCCCTTACCGGGATTTGAACCCAGGACCGCTAGCTTCGCAGGGTCACTACCAATTAGGCCAGCGCGTCGTCAATGGACCCGATTCTACAGTGGCCTCTTAACTTCCTAATTTGATTTAGGTGTCGCTAAAACACTTTGCTATTCTATGAGCAGCTGTCATAATCAAATGACAGCGCCATGACAGCGCTAATTTGAATCTGACGCTTCTTATTTTAGGCGGTCTTATACATTGTCAGCTTGACATTCTGGAATAGCACTGGTTAAATCTGCCGTCTAAGCTATGTCTTAAAATTAGACAATTTAGTTTTTTGTAATTAAAAATATTATGTTAGCACACATTTTTGACATGTTACTCTGTACTGTATTAGATAACTATGGCAACTTCACTGGTCAATGTGTTATGTAAGTTTTTCTGTAAGTAATATTTTTTCTTTACTTGTACTGTTTGTGCCCAAATAAACTTAACTTTGTCGGGGCAATTAAAATGTCTAATTATGCCAAATTTAAGCTTTGTAGTCCTACGGACAAACGTTTGTTTGACTTTGGAAACTCATTAAAAAAAAGTATTAAACATTAAAATTGTGCTTGAGCTACCAACTTAACAATAACAGGGTTGTGAATATTCAATTATTTCTCCCAGTACAAAGTTCTTCGCACGACCATTTTCCACCCAGAGTTATTAATGTTATTATATTAAACTATTGACAGCGTAAGTTATACAAACTTGTTAATAGTTGGTATCAGTTCAGACGCGAACAAAGCCGGGTGAAAACAATGAGAGAGGGAATTGAGTTTTCAATGTTTTACCTCGAGTTAGAGCTGGCAAGCTACGGAGGTAAGGGCACAATGGTTATAACGAAAATCTATGTCACGTACGTAAATGTGTAAATAACATACATACATACCTTCACGCCTTCATTCCCAGAGTGGGGTAGGCAGAGCTACAGAATTACCAACAACTCTAAAAACTGTTGATAGCTCTGTAACCACAATTTGCACAATTAGTGTAAATGAATAAATAAATATCAGGAGACTATGTCACACCAATTGAACAAGTCACAAACTAAGCTCTGGTAGGTTGGTAGGTAGGTCGGTGTTGTTGTTTGTTTGTTGTTCAATTGGTGTGACATAGTCTCCTGATAGCCAGCTCTAACTCGAGGTAAAACATTGAAAACTCAATTCCCTCTCTCATTGTTTTCACCCGGCTTTGTTTGCGTCTGAACTGATACCAACGATATAAATACTTATATAGAGAAATATATACTTAAACACATAGAAAACATCCATGACTCAGGAACAAAGAGATCTCAAAGAAAGTAAAGATTCAAATGGACATCAGTAAACCCCGTTATCTAAAGCTCAGTTTGGGGCAAGTGATGGGGCAGTATCGATAATCTGAATCGATAAAAAAATAAGTGGATTTACTCTCTCACTAACATATCAAAAGCTATGATTCGTACTTAAGAGGATGGTAAAGGCCCGCTTATATCGCGTAGCCGTCAAAAAATCCATACAAATTTAGCTCCGGCCGTTAACGTTTCTCACCCCCTAAATCAAGTCCGATTTCCACGATTTTTGAATATGTTGTAGTTATTATAAAGGACTACGAGTAGGTCTGTTCGTTTCTGTTTTTTGTTTTTTTAATTTGTTTCATTCTAAGAACTATTTTCGTGGAAAAGAAAACGTACAGAGATAGTTTTTCATGATATCTACAACATATTCAAAAATCCTAAAATAGGACTACGTTTGTGGGTAGAGAAACGTTTTCGCATTTTGCATGGACATTTTAAGGATGTATATAACCTTGGTAAGAAATACTCTATTAATAATCACTTGGGATAGGGATTTCGGACTTGTTTTAGGTCCGACTCGCACTTGGCCAGTTTTTGAAGTAGGTACTTCTAATTTGTAAAAAAAAAACCTCTATCATGTAATGTGTCAAGTCCACAGTCTCGACACCGCGACTTGTTGTACGGTCGCAGACAATAGACCGCAGCGAACTTGTTGCCATCTCACTGCCTAATGTATTTATTGAATACTAACCCGCTGCTTTATCTAAATAGAATCTAGGTTTACCTTTCGAAATGAATTTCTAAGTGCTAAGAGTTAAATATCAATTTAATAAAAAACTCATTAAGAATTTATGAACCGTTTATTTCATAATATAGGTACTACGATTAAAAGTTAAAACTAAACTTATTTAAATTAAAATAAAACTAAGCAACTCAAATATTAAAGATGTAAATAATAATCACCACTATAAAAAGAACACCCCCTCTAACAGGTCCGCTCGCGGCATGGTCCCTATGACACTGGCTGCACTACCTCTCTGGATAGCTAGCCCAATCCTTTCGGAGAGGTAAGCACCAGCTCTAGGATCTCCGGAGGTGTCCATGAGCCAGGATGACAGAGCCTTAATAAAGCTTTAAAAAACTCATTAAAATTAATGTATTTATTTTGGAAATTACGAAGTTTAGTTAGTTAGTAATTAAAAAAACATGAAAAATATGGTTTTAATTTAAGCAATGTCACGCTACACCTTGTCGCATTTATGTTTTGGATGGTGACGATGGGACAGACTTCGGAGCGGATTATTTTGATATAAGAAAATTATTGAGAAACTTCGATACTATTTGACTTTCCTGTTGTGTAAAAAAATTACATGTGATGTCTTCTCGGAAAATAAATTCTGTAAGCACATTTCGCACAATCAGGCTAAGATGTTTACCAGTGTATTAGTGACAGGTTGCAAGCCCATCGCCTAACTGTACTACAAGCCTTTATTCTCTTACGAGTTACGATTACGACATCCACGGGAAGACATGGAGGGGCACTATTCTAACCCGGCAACCACACGGCCAAATAAAGAAGACTATTTTTACAGTTTATTAATACAGTGTGAATATGAAAACAGCTTCTTTATTAGGTAAAATATATTGTGACTCAGGCAAGACGTTAATAGTCTGAGAGGTCACCCTCGGCAACGCTACCTGATTGAGTAAAAGCACAATATATTTACTATGTGGCGAAAGCAAAATTTTAAAGTAACTTTAGTTTATTTATTAATTTTACAATATAAATTGCATTGCATGTCAAAAAATATTAAAGATAGATAAGATAAAGACATTTATTCAGTAAGTAGGCCACACGGGTACTTTGACACGTCAAGAATCTGCCAGCGCTTCACAGGAGAAGACCACTACTGAGAAGAAACGCCGCAAGAAACTCAGCAGTCAGTCATTTTTTAAATATATATAATATTACAATGGTACTACTTAGTCTAGCATTATATAAATCTATAAATAGCAAATTAAAAAATATTTCAAATATCCTGCGTAGTTTCCGCAGGAATACACACCAAAATTTTACGAGAGAGATAAAGAGAGAAAAGGAAAAAGGAACACCCACCTACTTATGTGTACATAAGACGGTGCAAGACGACCACATAAGATTGATATGTTTTCCTACATCAACGTCGTCCCCTAGACAAGATAAAGCTTTGTTTCGGGTTTTGGCCAAGCATTTTTGTCTATTAGATAGTCCTCGATCCTATAATACGCTTCAGTCATCAACGACTTTTTCAATGATTTTTAAGTGCTGGAAAGGGTAACTTTAAAACTACGTCAGGTAATTTATTATAGAAATGAATGCATTGAGATAACTTCTTCTAATAGTAACTGCGTTTTTCTGATACTTGATGAGGTAGGGTAACAATCGGTCGTCTCTCGGTCTACAACGTTACCTTTAAAGTGTCGCAGCTCATAGCCTGAGGTATTGATTCCATTTTATTGTGTTTGCCGGACGGGTCCGTCCACAAGCTAAAGTAGGACGGACACCTTTAGTATGTTTGACTAATGGACGTCGCCCTGGGAATTGCTTTTAGGGGTGTATTTTTGGGAAGGACAGGATGTATTGTCAAACCAAAGAGTTGTTTTAATGATTTCGAAAATTGTGTTTTTTTGTAGATAAAATATTATACAATGAAACAAAAAATACCATTTTACATAGACAGCATTTGGTTAATTTTTAGGGTTCAAGCGATAAAAACAAAATCGTTTTTTTTTTCATTATTTTTCGTGACGTACTTTTTAGCCGATTGCCTCCGAAGTACCAAAAATCTGTGATAGACATCTTAAAGATATTTATTTATATTTTACGCAAAAAAACTGATAGATCACGTTTTGCGGGCGGTACGACCTTGTGCAGGGTCCGTCCGGACCGCTACCACCATCTTATCCATTAACCTACCGCCAAACAGTGTTCGCATTGTTGTGTTCCGGTTTGGGGATAAGATAGCCGGCGAAATAACTAGCATAGAGGCATTCCATCTTAGTTCAGGGTTGGCAACGCATTTGCAGTCTTAGGATTGCATTGCAGTCTTGTGAATGCGAATGTCTATGGGTCACAGTTTCCACTTACCATCAGGTGGCCCGTGTGCTCGTTTGCCTTCCTATGCCATAAAAAAAAAACATGACCTTTCTTATCACCGTGAATACCGTGATCTAACAGTGATGCGATTGGTTTAAAAACGAAACGAATAGAAACGCTAGTTAGCGTAGTGCATCTTGTCAGGGCCCTTTGTACGTACTAAGCTTTGATTTCAAACAAACTTTGGCGTTGAAAAAAAATAGTTTTTAAATAATTTATTAATACAAATACAATAAAACTAAACTAAAAACATTATCACATAAATAAAAACGAAACTATTAAAAGTACAACTAATTATAACTATGCTAAATAAGACAACATTAAACATTAATAAAAACTAAAAAAGAGAGGGCCCCGTGGCAAAGTACCACAGATGCTGGCAGCATTTCCTCGTTGAATAGCAATGCTTTTAAATTGTGTTTGAAGGAAAAAGGTTTACATGTCCTCGAATCTATGTTTAAGACATGACATCAGATAGGGTAGCCAGTCGGAAAAACTATACCTAAATGAGAAAAGCAGGAAAATTGCCCTGTCATCTGCAGGCTTAGATTTTTGGATACCAGCCAACCGACATACTCGTAGGTATCTCGTCGGTTACATTACTTACAATTCTGTTTACGTCTGGTTAGGTACTATCAGCCCACTGGAACCGTGACCCACCATAGAACTCATCTTCAAAAGTCGCTGAACATTTTAGTACAGTCAATGTCATAAATACCTGTACAATCAGTACAATCACACAAAAATAGATAATCAGGTAGAACAATATTTTCGATCCTACAGTTCGATCGATACGTATTTCTGAGAACACGATATCAAGGTTTTTTTTTTTTACTTTTGAAATTATGTTATAGACGTAAGTAGATATTAATAATTGAGTTCAGTCATGTTACTATCAAATATTTCAGTGGCTATAAATTGGAGCCATAGGAACGATCTACAAGTAACACCGCGAGAAAACCTTGTATAGTATGAAGTAAAACTATTAAATTGAAAATTTATAAAACTGACTTCTACAATCCTGAATAGGGCCACAACCACCCCTTGGAGTGTAACTTATCCATTAAAGAAAAGAATTCGTAAAATCTATTCATAAATAACGTGAAACACAATTGAATTGGGAACCTCCTCTTTTTGAAGTCGGTTAAAATCTAAAATAGTAAAAAAGTGTACCTAAAAAGCGAGAGGCTGGCATAATCAAATGACATGTCAATGGTGACCCACCATAGAACTATGTCACAGTGACGTTATGATTCAAGCCGTAAGAAGTGTCAAACAAATTGTTTTATAATGTCACTGTGACACCGTTCTATGGTGGGTCAGGGCTCCAATGGGCTGATAGTACATTGTGCGTTACAAAACCAGTTTACTTTTTATCCCGGAAAATTATACAGTTCTCGTGGGAATAGCGATAAACGACTTGTACGCGGACGGAGTCAAGCAAACATACTTACCTATATTAATTACCAGTGATAGGATTAGGTAGTGCTATTTGCGGTGAATGACCCTAAACGCTATCCATAATATGGATATGCCCTGGGGATTTCCGGAAATCCCGGACTCGTATTTTATTGACGGTTGATAATATGTATAAAATAAAATTAATTCTAGGTTTAGGAAAAAAATATACTTAATTAAAATTATACTAACCTACTTTTTTTTACTTTCGACTTCCGTCTCTTTCGCACCTACCATGGTAATTGTTGTAAACAATAGAAAATTAGAAAGCGCCCTCGAGTTAGGTAAAGGATTGAATGCAGACTTCAGTTTAATAAATAACACGTGTACATAAAAATAATAACACGTACGGCTGAGCACAGAAAGATAAAAAGTATATAAAGTATGTAACGAATTATTGTTTACGTAAACTTTGAATCTTTAGTTTATAGGTATATTATTAACTAAACATTTTCATTAAATCCCGTGCTATAATATAAGCACCTATCTACTTTTTTATAACTACTTACTATTTAAACTTTATAATCATAAAAATCCCGGGATTAAGGCATATCCATATTAATCTTTCGCCACGAAGTCTCGGGTCATTCACCCCAAATAGCACTACCTAATCATATCACTGTTAATTACGCATATTTTAAGGTTCCGCACGTAAGTTGACAAACTGGACCCAATGTCTTAAGTCTAAGCTCTCCGTCCGTCGGTCGGTCTGTGCGTCGCAATCTTAAAGTGTTGTATCTATTGAAAAAAACCGGCCAAGTGCAAGTCTTTCTCGCACACGGAGGGTCCCGTACCATTGTTTATAAAAAATCACGTTTGTTGTATGGGAGCCTTAAATATTTATTTTATTCTGTTTTTAGCATTTGTTATTTTAGCGGCAACAGACATAGGTACAGGGCGTCCCACGGCTATGCCACATGGAAGGAAAGTACCTTAAATATTGGAGATGGAACATTTTACTGAAAGAAGACATTATTTGAATTTAAAAAACAATTTAAACTGCATTCACAGATTTTTAAATAATTACATGCTTGAGAGTGGGGCAAATCTGACAACAAGATCAAAACCGTCTGGAATGTAATTAACACTGAAACTGGTAGAACTAGAATTAGAGACCCGCACTACAGCCTGCAAGTTGACGATACTCTGGTAAACTCTGACCTTGATGTAGCTAAAGAATTCGAGCGGTTTTTTACGAACATTCCTTTAGAGACCACTAAATCTCTACTATCATCTCCTAATAAGGCTGAAATCTTATTAAAATCTAATGTTAAGGAATGCACGAATGTTTTCAAATTTTATCATGTCTCCTCTAAAGTTGTGATCAAAACCTTTAGGTCTCTTAATATCAAAAAGACTGAAGATCTTTGGGGCCTCTCTGTTACAGTACTTCAGTCCATTTTAGAGTCAACTGCGCCTTACCTAGCTACTATTTTTAACAAGTGTGTCGACATTGGTGTATTCCCTGATCTGATGAAACATAGTAAGATCATACCCATGTTTAAGTCGGGGACAAAATCGGACCCCACAAATTTTAGACCAATTTCAATACTACCAGCTCTAAGTAAAGTTTTTGAGAAATTAATTCTTAATCAAATATCCTCACACTTTAATCAGAATAAGCTACTTCATAGCAGTCAATTTGGATTTACCAAGGGACGATCAACTACTGATGCCGGTTCCACTTTAATAAAACATATCTTTGATGCCTGGGAAAAATCACTAGATGTAATTGGAGTTTTTTGTGATCTGTCCAAGGCATTTGATTGTGTTGATCATGTTACGTTAGTGCGGAAGTTAAGCCACTATGGCATCAAAAACAGTGCACTTGATCTTATTGCTTCCTACCTCGCGCACAGAACTCAGCGGGTAGACATTAACAGAACACAATCCTCTGGGTCATCTGTAGCTATGGGAGTGCCTCAAGGATCTATTCTAGGTCCGTTTTTATTTTTGATCTATATTAACGATCTCCCGTATGTAGTGCGCGATAAACATGAAATAGTCTTGTTTGCTGACGATACCTCACTAATATTCAAAGCGGATAGGAAACAGGATAATTTTAATGGCATCAATGTTGCGTTGTCTACAATTGTTGACTGGTTTACAGCCAACAACTTACTTTTAAATGCCAAAAAAACCAAGTGCATTAAATTTTCTTTGTCCAACGTTAGGAGTATGAATGCGGATAGAATAAGACTGAAGGATGAGACACTGGAATTTGAAGATAGAACAGTATTTTTAGGTGTAACTCTAGACTCGAAACTTCAATGGAGTGCGCATATATCCACACTTGCAAGTAAACTAAGTTCAGCGGCTTATGCGGTAAAGCGAATCCGACAACTTACTGACGTCGAGACAGCGAGACTTGTCTACTATAGTTATTTCCATAGTATTATGAGTTACGGAATTTTACTGTGGGGAAGAGCGGCTGACATCCAAACCATCTTTGTATTACAGAAGCGGGCTGTACGTGCTATTTACCAATTGGGGTCTCGTGTTTCGCTGAGGGATAAATTTAAAGAAATTAATATTCTTACAGTCGCGTCTCAATATATCTTTGAGAATATAATGTATGTACGCAAAAACCTACATGAGTTTAGGCATAACCGCGACGTTCATAATTTAAATACTAGAAATAGGGATAAGCTCGCACTTCCAGGTCACCGTCTCCGTAAGGTGAGCACTTCGTTTGCGGGGAACTGTATACGTTTTTACAACAAGATACCATCTGATGTCGTCAATATGCCGTTCAATAAATTTAAGTCTCACATCAAGCGCTGCTTGTTGGGTAGGGCATATTACACTGTAAATGACTTCATTGGTGACCAAGATGTATTTTAGTAGTTTCAATGTGACATAGCCTTCAAGCCAATTGTGCATTCAAGCACTGACTCAGTCAGTCTACTGTGATTTACTATTTGTATTTTGTATCTTTTCTAGTCTTGTATGTACAAGAAGTTTTTAAATGAGAACACACTGTGATGTTTCTCGCCGGACAGCTGTTTTCCACAATATTACTCTTACTTATTGTCCGGCAGCTTGAGCATGTCATGCTCGCTCAAAGGTCTTTGCTTACGGCGGCGTCGTTGATCGGGTCGCCACTTTCCCGATCACATGGTTGAGAGAGGCGATGGCTGAGATACGCGTCATACTCGTGAACGGGTGCTGTTTGTGGGGTCCGGTCTGTTCACGCTTGCAAGGACTTTTTGTTCAATTTATTATCCTAGTTATATAGCTTTTGACGTAGAGACCTCGTCGTGTTATTCTCATAGTCATTATTTTATTTTATGTTAATGTTTATTGACCTTACATTTTGTAATAATTTTATTTTTGCTAGTTTTAAGAATTTATTGTTTATTACCTTATTACCTTATTATTACTTAATGTAACTTACTTTTAAGTATAATTATGTTTTTTATGATTGAAAAAATGACCTTCTGCAGGAGTATCTTGCGGCGCTTCTTCTTCGCAATGATGGTCTTGTCCGAAGCGCTGGTAGATTCACTGTACATTACCGACGTGTAAAAGTGCCCGCATGTGGCCAATTTACTGAATAAATATTTTGATTTGATTTGATTTGATTGGGGTAGGCAGAGCTACAGAATTACCAACAAGTATAAAAATTGGTTTTTATACTCGTCGATTAAAATCTGTGTATTAAGATTTCATAGAGAATACTGCAACGTCACTCTTTTCATCGTTGTTACTTCCGAAACAATCGAAATAACTATTTCGATACGCTCTAGACAACCGAAAAAAATTTGAAAATAGAACTTCGGATATCCATATATGTGTCCTTGTTTAAGGAGACTCGATCCGATACAAAATTGCCAATCTGTGGCGTTTCGCAACGTAGCAGCGTCGCGGCATCTGTCAAAAATCTACTATTCAATTATCTTGTGTCAAAGAAGTCGGATAGTAGAACACTTACGATATTTAGATTTCTTGTATACTCGTATTAATGACTTAAATTATTAATTTTAATGAACTCGTACAAAAAGTATTGTTCACAATAGTGTCATAATTAAGCTTTTTAATCTCGTACCTTACTTAGGCCACTCAGCAAGCTTCGTGGCCTAAACACGGTACTCGACTAAAAAGCTCTCTATTATAACACGATTGTGAAAAATACTATTATAATTCTGTAACCATATTTTGCACAAATAGGCTAAGTAAGATGTTTACCAGCGTATTAGTGACAGGTGGCAAGCCCATCGCCTAACAGCACTACAAGCCTTTATTCCCTTAGTCGCCTCTTACGACATCCACGGGAAGACATGGAGTGGCACTATTCTAACCCGGCAACCACACGACCACAGTTAAGCGCAGTTAACCATGCAAACGTTCCGTTATGCGACGAAAAGTATCCTACAATTGTATGGCTAACTTTCATGTCACACCGGTAAAGTATCATAGAAAAGGAGAACATTCATCCTTCATACATTTTTGGGCCTTTTTTTAAAGTGCCGGCCAAAAAAAAATTTTGCTATAAATCGCTAGAACTATTTATGTTGAACCACTTTTATTATGGCACGAAAACTGTCGTATCATTGCCTGACTTTTTATAGAGGTTCGAAAGATCGACTTTTCCATAGCACAGACAGTTGATCCAGCAGTTGGTGGACGACAAGCTATAGATTAAGATAAAGATAAAGATAAAGAGACATTTATTCGCAACAATACAAAACCACATTAGGTAGGTATTTAGGTAGGTATTATTACTGCACGTGCCCTATTGGGAAACGCACAATAGGCTGCTTGTTCGCACACAATGACCATTGCATGGTATATGGGCTTCGCACGGCATGAGCCCTTTATTAACCCACCAGCAGCAGGTTTGGAGGACGTTATAGTTACTTAAGAAGAATCCTAATCGTCGAATCTTATTCTGTCCTAATAAAAAATGATCAATATAACCTATTCTAACAGCGAATAGCATTATTTTTTTACCTTAAACCATTTTTTATGAATGTTAATACTATAGAAAAGTCCATCTTTCGAAACTGTAAAAAGTCAGGGAATGACCCAACAGCTGTCATGCCATAATAAAAGTGGCTCAATATAATTATTTCTAGCGACCTATACCAAAATTTTTTTTTGGCCGGCACTTTCGAAAAAGGCCCAATATGAATGACCTCCTTTAATAGAGATTGTTCATATTTTTACAATTACTCGCAAAAACCATTTCGAGGAACAGGGTTTTTAAGCCGTTCTGCATTATTCAGTTTTTGAAACATTTATCTAGTTCGGATATTTCGACAAAAGAACATTTAACCTTTGTTTGACTTTCCATTTCGGCTCGCAGCTCTCCTAGGTATATCTTACGGGTTAGGCGAAAACCGCTTGCAATAGTATGTTTTATTACACTATTACAATCACTTTTTGCCCGTGTGGTTGCCGGGTTAGAATAGTGCCACTCCATGTCTTCCCTTGGATGTCGTAAGAGGCGACTAAGGGAATAAAGGCTTGTAGTACTGTTAGGCGATGGGCTTGCTACCTGTCACTACACTGTTAAACATCTTAGCCTAATTGTGCAAATTGTGGTAACAGAGTTATCAACAAGTTTTTAGAGTGGTTGATAATTCTGTAGCTCTGCCTACCCCACTCTGGGAATGAAGGCGTGAAGGTATGTATGTGTGTGTGTGTGTGTGTTATTTTATTTATTTTAGGCATAGGAAGGCAATCGAGCACACATGCCACCTGATGGTAAGTGGAAACTGTGACCCATAGACATTCGCATTCACAAGACTGCAAATGCACTTCCAACCCTGAGGACTAAGATGGAATGCCTCTATTAGCATAGACATTATTATTTATGACAAAATGCCACCCCAAATTTATAATAAAAATAAAAAATAAAATAAAATAAAATGTTTTTATTGTCAGACAACTTTAGGTCCATAGAGTGTTAGTAAAAAAGGTATCTTAAGAACTATATTAGTATTAATAATCATGTCATCCATAAAATGTCTGCTAAAAAAAAAAACCTATTAAAACAAAACTATTGGGTCAAATACAAAATAAATGTAATTAGTCTCTTAAAATTACCTATTATTTCGAATTAAAATGTACAAATCGTGAGTTATTTTTTTTTGGTTTATCCCAATGGAGTGAGTTAGGGTGCTGGCCAACTTTTTGGTCCTTACACTCGCACTTGGCCGGTTTTTAATGTGTCTTTTAGCTCAAATAATTTGCTAAACTCTTTTAAAAAGCTGAACCAACGGCACGGCAGCTCCAGTTTAATTAACACGTAGACTTTAAAAATAAAATGTTTTTAAACGTTTAGTTCAAATGTTAGCGGATTTGGCGGACGCCGACAAATGGGTATGAGCACTTCATTATGCGGCACATGCGCCGGCGGCGGTGGTTAGGGAACCAAACAAAACTGAAATATATTTTGATGATATTAAATCACCATATTGTGGTCCTAATTGAAATCATTTATAATAAAATAAATACGTAAATACATAACTAACTATTTAAGATAATTATATTTAATAATAATATAGATACTACAATTAAAAGTTAAAACTACTACAAACTACTTTAAATTAAAATAAAACTAAGCTACTAAAATTAAAATCAAACTAAGCTACTCAAATATTAAAGATCCTAGAGCTGGTGCTTACCTCTCCAAAAGGATTGGGCTAGCTATCCAGAGAGGTAATGCAGCCAGTGTCATAGGGACCATGCCGCGAGTGGACCTGCTAGGGGGGTATTCTTTTACACCATTATTAGCTACGCAGGCAAAGTCATGCCTAACTAGGCAAACCCTTTAATGTTTCAACAATTTAATACTCTCAGAAGCAATAAACATTAGGGATAAGTTCGCCTTTGTACAGTCAGCATCAAATATATAGACACAGTAAAACTTCCAAAAATATGTAAACACGACTCTACTGCGAGGGAATAAGGGTGTATATATATTTCTGAAACCTTGTTAACGTATATATATTTATGACGCTGACCGTACATACCTTTTGTGATTCCCTCTATTTCGTAATTTGTATATTCTCCTGTTTGTAAAAATAAATTATTATACATACGCGCCATTACCCCTGGCGGCGGTGCGTCGCGGAATGCTTAAAAATGTTCATTAGAGTACAGTCAGCTCAAAAACGATAACAGTACAGTCAGCCAGATTAATGGAGCAGCGTTTTGCTCGCTCACGCTTCCGGATGACTGTATTGTTGTGCGCTTTGTTTAGGGGAGAGGTTTTAATGTTGTGATTATTAAAAACTAGATTTAAGCTTCCGGTAGGGAATGCAAATAACCAGTTATAAGCGGTTTAAACCGGTTAAATTTCATGCCCTAGCTTCCGGTAACCTTTGGGGAGGGAAGATGGCCGATTTATTCTGTTTACTGATTTACTCTACTCAATTGACACTGGAGAAATCACTGCGGAATATCGCGGTGGACCGTTATTAATAAAAACCGGGCAAGAGCATGTCGGACCATGCTCAGTGTAGGGTTCCGAAGCCGTTACTACAAACAAATTAGACCTCGCGACAAACTTAACTTTGCCGTCGGAAAACTGATATTCCCATACATCGACACGTCGCAGTCAGTTTACCAACACCGCAAATAAGATTTCGGTAGGTATAAACATTTAAACCGTTTGTAACTCAAGAACCACTGAAGTCTACTTGGTAGTGATAGTTTTCCTTTAATTCATTATATGCGCTTTCATTGAAGATATTTTTCAGATTTTTAGTATTTGTAGTTTTAGCTGTTGGGGGGGACACTTGACTCTAACAAAAATTAGAGCTTTAAAGCTTAATATTTCATAAATGGATACCTTAATCGAAACATTGTTTGCGTAAACCCGCAATATTTTTGAAAAACCTATCTTGTCTTTAGATAGGTTTTTCAAAAATATTCCCACACTAGGGGGTAGACGAGAAAAAAAAACATACCCACGTTACGTGTAGGGAAGGTACACTATCAAAAAACATTTTTCAAGAGATTTCAAAATTAACCGACCCAAGATCTGTCGACCTTTTTCAAAGGTGGAATTCTGGCCGAGGCGTGTCATAATTTCGGTGATTTCGTGTCCGCCGGCTAGCGGACACCGCGAAAGTGTCGGTATAAGTACATACATACATACATAAACTCACGCCTTCATTCCCAGAGTGGGGTAGGCAGAGCTACAGAATTACCAACAGGTCAAAAAATATGTTAATAATTCTGCAACCACATTTTGCACAACTAGGCTAAGTTGTTTACCAGTGTATTAGTGACAGGTTGCAAGCCCATCGCCTAATAGTAGGTACTACAAGCCTATATTCCCTTAGTCGCCTCTTACGACATCCACGGGAAGACATGGAGTGGCACTCGGTATAAGTAGTTGTGTTAATTTAAATTATTATATACTAGCTTTTGTCCGCGACTCCGTCCGCATTTCATCCCCTCTTTTAACCCCTTACAACCCCTTTTTCGCAATCAAACGTAGCCTATGTCCTTTCTAAGGCTCTAGACTATTTGTGTACCAAATTTCATTTAAATCAGTTCAGTAGTTTTAGCGTGAAAGCGAGACAGACAGACAGACAGAGTTACTTTTGCATTTATAATATTATAGTTAGGATAGGATTAGGATTGTTATGGATGTCTGTAAGGTATTATTAAATTATATTCTATTCTATAAACAGCAGCAATGCCAGGTACATACGTTGTTTTTTCAATACAATCAAAATTAAATGTATGAAATGTTTCAAATACTATGAACAACAAAATGAAATATGTAAATCGTAAAACTACTTACGTTGAGATGGGCTTTCGCCGGTATTCGGGAAACGTACGTACTAATTGCTTTTTTTAGGGGTCCGTATTATCAAGAACCATCGTTGTTAATGAATTTAAATTATATTTACTCTCTTACAAAACGCGAAACAGCTAAAGTGTTAGTGTTTTTTGGCGTAAAGTGTACTTAATATAAAGTTTGGCCTTATTTGTCATTATGACATTTGAATTTGACAGAAAGTGGCAAGGAGCAAGAGGACCTTGTATAGGGTCCGTCCGGGTTGGAACCACCATCTTATCGATTAACCTACCGCCAAGCAGCAGTGTTCGCATTGTTGTGTTCCGGTTTGGGGATAAGACAGCCGGTGAAATGACTAGCATAGAGGCATTCCATCTTAGTCCTCAGGGCTGGCAGTGCATTTGCAGTCTTAGGATTGCGGTCTTGTGAATGCGAATGTCTATGGGTCACAGATTCACTTACCATCCGGTGGTCTGTATGCTCGTTTGCCTTCTCTACGACATAAAAAAAAAAGGAATAGACTTGACAGAAGCGCGTGGAGCTGACCCACGAGCTTCTGTTTGGTCCATTAGAGAAAATACTCTTTTACCGATCAATTGTCTTTGGGAGTGATATCCATGGGCATGGCCTCCCAACTCGAACAACGTATAATTATTACTTTAATAAACTCATAGATGGCGTCACAGGTATCGAGCGAAACATTTGAATCAGTAATCGTGAAGATTTTATGATTTTTGCACCTTAATAAATTCAACGTACCTTAATTACATCAAAAACATCCTTCTCTACATAAAGTGGGGTATATTTTACAAGTTTAATAAATGCAATAAATTTTATATTAACTCCATCTAACTCATAAAAAACTTATAAGCTTTCAAGCTTGCTACGCCTTATTAGGTACTGTCACTAGATGGTGCCATCACGGATCGCGAAACTACTATCACAGTATATAAATAAACCAGTAAAGAAACTAGGCCTACTTTTCAAGATAAATACCTACGCTCCAATTGAGCGTTTAAGTTGTCCATTAACATTTTGTAAAATTGAAAAAAAAACTTGTTTATTGTATTTCAGCTAGTTAGTGCAAAATCGATACGTGTGATCTGCGACAACAAATCCGTTGCAGATTGAGAAAAAGTAGCCGCCATCTTGAACTTTTTAGTTATTCAACCGATTGCTTCCAAAATCGATATATGGGGATGTGTATGGTCTCCGACAACTAATCTGTTGACAGATTGAGAAAAATAAGAGGCCATATTTATTTATTTATTTATTCAACCGATTGCTTCCAAAATCGATATCTGGGGATGTGCGTGGTCTCCGACAAAGAATTTGTTGGCAGAATGAGAAAAAGTAGCCGCCATCTTGAACTTTTTTATTATTCGACAGGCTAATTCAAGTGTCAATTTCGAGAGTAAGGACCACACAGATCTCCAGATATCGATTTTGAAAGCAGCCTGTCGTATAATAAAAAAAAACAAGATGGCGGCTACTTTTTCTCATTCCGCCAACAGATTAGTTGTCGGAGACCATACACATCCCCAGATATCGATTTTGGAAGCAATCGGTTGAATAACTAAAGAGTTCAAGATGGCGGCTACTTTTTCTCATGCTGCCAACAAAATCATTGTCAGAGACCACACAGATCCCCAGATTTCGATTTTGGAAGGAATAGGTAGAACAACACAAAGTGTAACAAGGCGGCGGTTTCTTTTTTTTCTAAATTCGAGAGGAAGTATGCTTATTTGACATATTTCATAACCTAATAAACAAAATGTCAGACGTGTTGCAAAAGTTTCCGATTTATCGGGAAATCTACCGATTTCGGCTCTTCCCTCCCGATATCACGATTTAGCGACCCCGTTTCCCGAATTTCTACATTTCGAACCAAAGTAACAAATTCAAACAGTATTTTTAAGACGACAACACCAATGGTAGACACTCAAAGAAGGACCTATCCACGGTCGAGAAAAATATTTTTAAAAAAACACTCAATGTTCAAATATTGTAGAGATGTTTATTATTTTATATCGTTTAATAATTTAATAGTTTGTAAATTAAAGTAATTAGTGTAAAATACAGTTGTTTTATTTCGACTAAAATCTCCCGAGTTCTCTTGAATTTTCGCTGGGAAATTAAACGATTTTTATATTTTTACTTTTGCAACACGTCATCGTATTATAAAAAGCATTTTTTTTTTTAAATATTTTATTTATTCTTACGAAAAGTAAGAACACCAGCAGAGAGTTTAAAAAATGAAAGTTCCGGGTTTGAAGAAGCCGAATTCAAACAACCTTATCCTCCTGAGGTTCCTTGTACTAATATTAGTACATAATACGACCATTGAAATAAAGATCTAGTGCAAAGGAAGTAAGGTGGTATTTCTTTTGTTTCAATGATTAATGATCAATCCAGAAAATTTACTTTATGATCATCCATAAAAGATTCATATTCCATTGACAAATTTCATTGTATGGTGGGTCTTAGGAGGGTATATACCACGCAATACTTTTGTGGCATCTTTCTCAAGAACGAACGTAAAATGCGAAGGAGCCCATTCGTCTAGACGCGACACACGCGGCTGACAGCACCGCCAAATCCTCTTAGCGGTCTCGTAGAGGCGTGCGTCTGTGTGAGTGCGTCGTTTCGAGCATTTGTTCGTAGCTTCTTTACTGGTTTATTTATTATACTGTGCTACTATGCACTCACAGACCCGAAGCGTTTCGTTTGTACAAATTCTTGTTTGATGCGTAAAATCAATACTCAAAATACTTCTTTTATATTCAAAACAAAAAAACAATAGAGAAAATAATGTCTTGACGAATATAAATGAATATTACAAAATACTGTTTTGGCGGTTTCGGTGTATTAAAATGTTAGTACAAACACGGAACGAACAACGTGCTATCTTTAACCATTGAAGTATCAAAACGCGCTGACAGTTTGTGTACAAACATTTAAACTACACTCGGCGTCAAAAAAATCGCACCTTTTGAAATTTTGACTTCAAGCGAATAAAGCTCTTAACTTATTTATTGTACCCTACCAAATATTAGTATCATTTGAAAGCACAGTTAATAAACTTTAAAATCGGGCAAAACCGACCTTGTGTGCGTCTCCCGCACTGGAGGTGGACGTGGCCAGGGGTCCCTGACTGCTCATCGGTACATCACAGAGATCCTGGAGGACCACGTGGTCCCGTATGCTGGTTTTGTCGGACCTGAATTCACATTCATGCACGACAACGACCGCTCTCATACGGCGTTGATTGTTCGGGACAATCTGGATCAGGTTGGGATCCCCGTGATGCAGTGGCCAGCGAGAAGTCCTGACCTGAACCCCATAGAGCACATTTGGGATGATCTGAAACGCCGGGTGCGGTCTCGTGATACTGCCCCTGCCACCCTTGAACAGCTTCGGGACGCCGTCGTCGAGGAGTGGAGTGACATTCCTCAAGAACGCATCGTGACGTTGGTGAGGTCAATGAAGGATCGCATGGAGGCTGTAATTAGGGCTAGGGGAGGTAACCCTAGGTTTTAAGTTTCGTTTTAAGAATTTGTTCTACTGTATTTTTTAATTTTGTTATGTTTTTAGATTGTGTAATTTTGGCGTGAATAAATGTTTTTCCTCTTTTCATGAAAAACATTTTTTTAAACTTAGTAATCATTATCACATTTTTATTAATTAAAGGAAAAAATGAGGCCCCACACTCATACCTTATCTTAGATTAAATACGGTTTATAGCTGCTTGAAGTCAACATACCAAAAGGTGCGATTTTTTTGAGGCCGAGTGTATAACTTTGTTTCGTTGGATTCGGATAAAGTTGAAGTTGAAGGCGATATTTCCTTTTTATGTAAATACGCACGCTTAAATACGCTCACCAAACTATTTTTAACTTATTCTTAATTCTCATTGTAAGTGAATTGTAAAATTCTTATGAGAAAATAAATTCTTTAAACCTAATAAACCAGTTATTTTTACCTATTGCTTTTATTTATTGTCATCAAAAAACTTCCCAAACATGTCATTAAAACATTCCTATTTGTCCTGGACATCATTAATCAGGGCAGATGTTCCTATGAATTAATAAAACGCTAACACAATGTCACCGGTAGGATTATACCCATTACATATTAATTTTAAGTCAACAATTTTCTTGACGTCTCATTCTTGAAGTCAATGCCATCTGGTGATACGTTACTAAAACTATTAGGTAGGCTGCCAGCATCCAGTGGTGGCTCAGATACGGCATCTACTGGTGTAACTACGGGACTAAAATTGCCTACCGAATTGCCTACATTAGGACGGCACGCTTTTGCTGTATGAGATTGGGTATCTGTACTTGTATTCTGTTATCTGTGCCATGGGCTTATTTATATAATAAGTCCATGGGAGTGTCTATAATTAACTCGACATTAGTGAAATGTTTAACAGAGGCCCTAGCCAAGGAGCAAACGCAACTAATGTTTTTCTTTTCTATCACCCAATATGTATGGGATGACATTCTCGTACGTATTGATACACCACGTGGTCAAATGTCATCCCATACATTTCTAGTGATAGAAAAGAAAAAACGGTAGTAGCGTTTCCATCTGGCTACGGCCCCGGAAGCGACAGCCATTAATTAAAATTAACATTAGAACTAGAAAAAGTTTCCTTTTTTTTATGAATGAGGGTTAGTGTTTTTAATGTGCGCTGGCGCAGTACTAGACGCACGTAGCACGCGTAGAAAGAAACAATACCCCGTTAAGACCCAGAGGCCAGAACAATGGGAGCCCTTCGTTTCGTCAATTTTTTTTGCCAAACTGATTCATTTCCCAAACATATAATTTGACCAAACTGCTTTTTTTCGGAACTGTAAATATTTCAGGATTTATTTCAAGACCATCGTGTAGAACCCTATATATAGGTTAGGTTAGGTTACTTTTATAAAAATCCTCAATTATTTACACATACATACATACATACCTTCACGCCTTCATTCCCAGAGTGGGGTAGGCAGAGCTACAGAATTACCAACAACTCTAAAACTTGTTGATAACTCTGTAACCACAATTTGCACAATTAGACTAAGTTTTTTTTTTTTTTTTATGGCATGGGAAGGCAAACGAGCGCACAGGCCACCTGATGGTAAGTGGAAACTGTGACCCATAGACATTCTCAATCACAAGACCGCAAATGCGTTGTCAACCCTGAGGACTAAGATGAAATGCCACAATGCTAGTCATAAACACACAACACAGTGTATATTAATGACAGGTAGCAAGCCCATCGCCTAACAGTACTACAAGCCTTTATTCCCTTAGTCGCCTCTTACGACTTCCACGGGAAGACATGGAGTGGCACTATCCTAAGCCGGCAACCACACGTTAGTTAGTTAAATATTTACAGTATCGGAAAAATAAGCGTTTGTCCAAATAATATTTTTGGGAAATGAATCAGTTTGGCAAAAAGTTTTTGACGAAACTAAGGTAACCCCGGAACAATACCTCGTTCGCATAGAATTCGGTTATCATAATTCCATCGGGAATTTTTAATTTTTTCTGTATGAAAAGTAGCCTAATCCAGGTTGTAACCTATGTGCATCCTAATTTTAATGCAATTATGTCCAGCCGTTGCAACGCGAAGGAGTAACAAACTAACACACAAACTTTCTCATTTATAATATTAGTACAATTGGGATAGACCAAAAAAATTAAGTCATATTAAGTAATATTATTCAGTTAGAGCTTCCCAAAACCTTCTTCTGTCAGTCCCCTTTTCTTCCACTAAGTTTTACTCCAATTCCTTCACAATCCAGGCAATAAGGCTATGGAACGCTTTGCCTACAGAAGTAAGGCGTGCTCAGTCTATTTTTATTTTTAAAAGCAAGCTAAAGGACTATTATCTATCGCTTCCGTAGTTTTTCTAAGATTTCCTTTACTTTTATTTTTACCATCGTATGACCTCGTGTGTTATCTTTGCTTGGCTGATTTCTAGAATTTATGTATATATGTATATATTTTATAGTTGTATAATAATATGTATTTAGCGTGTATTTATTATGTATTTATTAACTCATTCACTTTGTGTATGTGTATATTTATATGTAGTTTATATATGTGTAAGTAGTTTTTACAATAACAGAAGTGTTTCTTGTAGTTTAGTTTGAGTTCTGAAGAATTTAGTTTACACCGCCTGCCATGTATTTTTGTCATTATTATTTCTCTGTCCAAGGTTGTCTGGAAGAGATCGCTATTTAGCGGTAAGACCGCCTGTTGTATACCTATAGTTAAAATGTACTGGTCCGTGTTTTGTTTTTTTTTGGTGTTCAATAAAGAGTATTTGTATTGTATTGTATTGTATTAAGAGACCAACTTCATTAATTTTGTATTTGACCCAATAGTTTTGGTTTCGTATCTTTATGTATTTAGCAGACACTTTATGGATGACGTGATTATCTTAAATTTGGATTGGCATTTCTTAACAAATAACAACAATAATATGATATTTAATGATAAAAAGTGATAATAATAGTGTATTTAAACATACTATTTCAAGCGGTTGTCGCCTAACCCGTAAGATGCACCTAGGAGAGCTTCAAGCCGAAAATGAAAGTCAAACAAAGGTTAAATATACTTTTGTCGAAATATCCGAAATAGATTAATATTTTAAAAACTTAATAATGCAGTACGACTTTAAAACCCTATTCCTCGAAATGGTTTTCGAATTAGAGTAATTGTAAAATACGAACAATCCCAAGTCTCAGAACCCTCTACACACCCACCGTTTCGCGCTTCACCATTCCGCGCATACCGCTCAAGTTTTTTAATAACGCCCGCGTATTCGCAACCTGCATGATAATAAAAATTATACGTGCATGTTTGTTTGTTTGTTCTGCCTGTATTGGATTGTTCACGGACTTCCGTAGACTGTACGCATTCTTTGTAAAGGTTTTTAATCCGACTATGTTTATAACGGCTTAGCGATTGGAGGTAATTACTCGCATAGAAGCATTCCAACTTAATTCTGTACGTCGTAAAAGACGACTAAGGGAATAAAGCCTTGTAGTACTGTTAGGCGATGGGCTTGCAACCTGTCACTAATACGCTGGTAAACGTCTCAGCCTACTTAATTGTACAAAATGTAGTTACCGAATTATCAACAAGTTTTTAGATTTGTAAGTAATTCTGTAGCCCTGCCTACCTCTCTGGGAACGAAGGCGTGAGTTTATGTATGTGCATGAATGTAAGCATTATTCCAACTTAGTCTTCAACGTAATCTTAAGATTGTAGTCCTGAGATTATAGTCTTGAGAGTGCATGGGTTTTTACCATCAGGTGACGGTCGTGCTCGTTATATACTTCTCAGTTCCAAAGAAAAGGACCTACCTACTTAGTGTATTCATAGGTGCAGTCGAGTTCAAAAATATATGTACGCTTTAGTACGTTGTACTAAAAAAATGAGAGGCAACTAAGAAAGACTTTTTCTTGGTTGACAAAAAATGAATACAATAGTTAAGATGTTTAATGTTTATTTGAGCACAAACGGTAGGTACAAGTAAAGAAAAAATAACAGAAAAACTTACATAACACATTGACCAGTGAAGTTGCCACAATTAACTAATACAGAACAGAGTAACACGTCAAAAATGTGTGCTTACATAATATTAAATTTAATTACAGACAACACTTAATGTTATATGTTAAGATATGAGTTATATCAAACAAAGCTGATAATAACAACAGCAAATTATTTAGTAAGATTGCTACACTAAGTAGTAACATTGTAAGTAATATAAAATATCACTGACAGCTGAGTTTCTTGCGGCGTTTCTTCTCAGCAGTGGTCTCCTCTTGTGAAGCGCCGGTAGAGTAAAAACGATATCGTAGTTAACCTGTTATGGTATTGTTAATTACGTCAGCCGTCATTACTGTCAAGTAAATAAGAGCATCAAAACGATAACAGATCAAACACATAGTGAATAACAATTGTTTATAATTTATCGGATGAGTATGTGTTTATTTTGCTTTCTCAATTGGCCTATTGATAAATACGAACTTACCCGACAAAAAACGACGGAAAAGCATTATTCACGACATCAATATACAAATATAATTAAAACAAGTTTAATGTAATGAGGTAACAAATTAAATAAGTAAATATCCAAAGCATTATAATGAAGATGTCCTGAAAACAAAATGGCTTCAGAGATTGCGTTTGATTAAATGAAATTATGAGAAACAAATAGTTGAAAAACATCCAGTTAAAAGAAAACATAATAAAATATCAACGCCAGAAAATAACAAAGCTAAACCAAAACTATTGGTCCTCTGTATTTCTAAAATTTTCATGAGTTGGTGGCGCCATCTATTGACGAGTAGCTAACCTAAACAGAACTAATTTAAATTAAACCTGCACTTTTATTATAACTCATATTATACTACGAGTTATACTAAATAAAGTAACGTCATAATTATAGTAGAACACTAATATAACGCTTTCAAATACTAACATTTTGTCTTACTAGTGACATCTAACGGCGAATAGCGGAAACCTTAACGCGGGAATTTTTCATCAAATATGCATAATTGAATACATGTTTTCTGATAGAATACTAAGTGAAAATGCTTATTTGCAACAGCTTCAAAGCTTCGTAATATATAATTGAATAAACAAAAATAAATTGGGGTTTTCTTAATTCGCAAGGTAACTTTTTTTATATAAATGTAATGCGAAACATTTATAGATATGAAATATAAATATAACATTTCATATTGAATATATTCACTGCCTTATTAGTAATTCTATAGTCATAAAAACCTTTATACATTAAAACCTATACAAATAAGTTTTCCTTTGCCATAAATTATTTAAATAGCACTAAAAATAATTACCTGGACCAACTTTCATGCACACAAAATTCATCTGTGCACGGGGCGACAAAGACAACGACACACGAGACAGTATACACACAAGCGAGACAGCGCTATACATCGATAGAGGCTGCATGCCTGAGATATGAAAACCATTTTCCAACTTCCAACTTTGCGTTACACTGTGTTATTGGCCTAAGAACCAAAATGCAATTTTATCTCAATCGTTTCACGCAATTTTGTTGTTAATCGCAGCGTTTTTCATACAAAATACAGCTAAATTCCTGTGAAGTAAATCGGTTTATGTTACCTTTAGTGATTGGGGTCGTGTGCAAATTTTCTTGCTAGAAGGAAAGCGACTGTTGGCATTCTGTGCCCCGTATATGTATTTAGGTGTTCTTCGTATGTGTGCGTGTCGTGAGCGAGTGTGGGTGAGGAGGGTTGAAACGGACGCAGGGATGGTACGGTTGGCATGAAAATTGCAAAAATATATTCATTATTTTAATACTTAATACTTTTTTTTAGTACAACGAGTTATATAAACTTGATTGTTTAATTATTTGTATGAAAGTGTTAGTACTGTTTGAGTGAAGTTTTATATACTACATTTTTGTATATTACATGCGGTTTTTTAATAACCATCGGCCATTTCATTATTAAAAAAAATTAAACAGAATTACGCAAGTATTACTTAGGAAGTATTTAAAAATGTTTTGAAAACTGTAAAGCGTTACCAGAAATTTGGTTTTGGTTTAAAAACAGTAGGTATGTTACAAATAAAATTATCTAGTCTTGAAATTAAAAACTTGGACAAACATGGGCATATTAACTTTTGCGTATATCCCATAAAATGCATACTTTACTAGGACTTGAATAAGTTATTCTTCTGTCAATTTCTAATGTAAGAATAATCTTAATTTAAATCTACTATTTTATGGGATGGATAATATTAAAAGTTTTATTTCAAGTTTTTTTTTCTTAAGATCGGTTTCCCCCTGGAAACTGGAACTGGACTATAATTACATACATACATACCTTCACGCCTGAAATCCCAGAGTGGGGTAGGCAGACTATAATTATTTGGGAAGTAACCAAATAATAACTACCAGGAGACCTTAAAAACAAAGAAAAGAAGCGTTTAATGAAATAGAAAATAAAAATAAATCTAACAAAACTGCGTACATACCGAATGCTATTAAAAAAAATACATTTGAAATGTTCGTTTAGTGGGCTATTCATCTGTTAAACGTTTAAAAATTCGTATACTAGTAAAAAATAAGTTTTTAAACGTAAACATACACATTTGTCATTAAATATTCATAATTTCACCAATTGACAACAGCACCTCCTTTTAAATGAGTTCTGAAAAAAAATGCTTAAGTATAGAGGTTTATATCAAAATCATA
Organism: Acleris emargana; assembly: GCA_927399475.2. Lineage (NCBI taxonomy): Eukaryota > Metazoa > Arthropoda > Insecta > Lepidoptera > Tortricidae > Acleris > Acleris emargana. The sequence continues at coordinate 1,941,760 of OV656863.1, read as the reverse complement.
AAAAGCATATTTTTTATAATGTATGATTATTTATTGAGAAAATAAATAAACATATTTCTGCTAATGGCTAAAGAGCTTAAACGCCACATGGTGTTTTAATACGTCACAGCTAGTGCTAGATTTAAAATAACAAAACGAGGCGCGGCTGTTACAAACAAAATGACGTCATCCGACCGCTAGTCCAAGGAGAGCGTAGCAAACACTGATAATATTAAAAAAATATCTTAGTAAATAATTATTAAAAAATAGTACGCTTTTGAGACAAACCTCTATGAAAACGTTTTTTATCAGAACACCCTTTCAAAAAATTCCGGTAGTCAATTAAGATTTCAAAGACATTTACTAGAAACTTAAAAGACATTTTACAGATTTATCTTTCAATACCTGAATTGTAGTTTAGGTTACAAAATCATTGTTTTTTTTTTATCTGTTTCAGTGCAATTCATTCTTTTACCTAATTTTACTTCTAAACTTTACACAAAACAAAAACACACAACCTCTTTTATCCACATCTAACCAATAACAACAAAAATCTTTAAGTGTCACCTTAACGACCAAACTCAAATAAGACAATCATAAACCTGTTAAGAATATCATTATTAAACCACAATATCATAAAATTAATTATTAACCCCTGCCGTTGCTGTCCGTACAACTAATCTGTTCCCCCTAATAGGCCATCTCCTCGTTGCCATGGCGACGCCAAGATGGCCGACCGTCCCCCCGCATCGGCCCCGCGCGGATATATAAGAACGCCCTCGGCAACTAAATTTCAGAGAGCCAGTACGTTTCTTAGCGGTCACACGCTGCGTCGCATTTTATTTGAGTCGATTTTTTTCTCCCGATATTTTATTTTCAATAAATTTATTTTCGCTTTTCTTTTTGTTTTTTTTCCGTGCAGTGCTTGTGGCTGATACTAAGGTAAGTCTAGTTGTAAGTGTATTTACCTTTGAAAATTTCGCGCGTCGTAAATTAAATATTTTAACGCCGATCGATGCAGTGAAAATAACTTCATCTCGCTTGCTAAAAATGCTCCTTGCGATATAGAAATCCAGCCCGAAGTCGCTTGGCTGCGTGGTGTTGCTACATTTAGGTTAGAGTTGCAAGGTGGAAATAATTAAACAGCAGAATATTAAGTCAGACGTCGTCTGGCGGTTTCCTTTAATAATTCCCTTTGCCTGTCTCCGTTAATAGGATCAGTTTTGTTAATTTAACACTGGTCTTGTCTTGAGAATAATAAACTTCGCAAGCTTCAGTGGCGTTTTACTTGTCGTGTCGACTCGTGACGGCTATGCTTCCGAGTTCGATCCTCAATGGCCGCCATATCAGTGACCTTTTCTAACTTGACCGTGACTTTTATGGGGACCGTTGCTTTTGCATTGAAGAAAAAACATAGAAGGATGTTTAATTGAATTAAAGATCTTACAGGATCCAAGATTATTTGAGCGAAGCCATACGAGACGACATATGGTTCCACTTTAGTCCAGAGACTTCTGGAGACTTACAAGTCGGTGTAAAATACGTAATGACATCATACGCTGGTCATCTCGCATAAGTTGCTCGTGGCTTTTCCGCTCGGATATCCCTCTCATGTAAGTCTGTAGCATTACAGGTGCTCTGAGCGTGAGCGAGAAAACACTACAAGCCGCTCTGATGATTAAAGATATGGAAGCATGGATTCCTAGATAGTACTCTAGACTTGGAACACCGTTATTTTTAATGTCGCGAGAATAGGAATGTCACCGGTAAGAGTATAATTCCCTAGCAGTTCTCATGATAAAGTACGTAAACTTCATGAGGATGAAGATGAAACCTATACTTTGAGTCAAACGATTGAAAGAAGGGTCCCTGAGTTTATTAAATTCGGATTTACTGACGAGCATACAGACCACCTGATGGTAAGTGGGAGCTAATGAACACTTCGCGGCAGGTCAGCTGGTAAGATGGTAGCAGCAACCCAAACGGGCCCTGATTGATTGATTGGGGCGATCTTTTTTAGGTAACTTGTAGGTAATATCAGAGATGCCACTCCTAGACGCCTAATATACCTTGATAACTTCCAGATACTTTGGTGTAAAAAGTTCGAGGTGGTACTCTTAAGCAGTTTTTGGGTCAAAATTTAGCCATGTTTGCATGGATGGTTTCTAATTTTACAAAAAGAATTAGTCCAGAATTAATGGTTCGTTTGTTCGTACTCTTTTGAGCATGTAAAACAATGGATGCTTGGGAAACTATACCACATCATGCATGGTATCTTCCACTATGTCATCCTGAATCCTCCCCTTTTCTCTTTCTATTAAATTCGAGTACATGTGTTTGCCGTGGAGCAAACTGGTACCATTTCTGCTGCCACCGATTGCTTCATTTCCGATGCACTCTTCTATCCCATTTCCACCGTGGAGCTCTGAGCTGATAATAAATCTCTCGAGTCTCGTCTAGTGAGGTTGCTGAACTACTTCCATCCCTTTCTTTTGTTAATGCGTCTCACCCAGCAAAGACCTCTTCAAGGTATACTTGGGTCACCTAGCCAAAGCAAAAGTTTCCAGTTAAGGGTATTCCTGGGAATGCCCATTGCTCAATCCAACTTGACTGTCCCTTATTTTTGATACATCATGAGTTTAATCTTCTCCATTTAATCATAATTGTTATTTTCTAGAGGATCTCCTTGGTTCCCTCCTTTCTTTCCCCCTATGACGCTGTTTAGGAAGACGAAGGCTTTTCTTTCCTTTGAAGAAAGCCGTTCAGCAAGACCAGAAGCACCAACTAGGAGTTTTTTAACAGGATCTTCAGGTTTTCTAGGAGTTAAGAGATCAATTTCAGGGTACAACTAGAAATAAGGCTTAATTTCCTAAAGCGACAACTAAAAATCATGTGTCTCAAGTAATTTTCGTACTTGTATCTCACATTTAAAACGAACAACTATTAAACGAGTAATATCCGTATATATGTATATATTTGTAATGACGTTTGTATTAAAATTTGCAGTATGAGTTCACAGAGGCGAAAAATAGATCTGTCAAGTCATTTTCGGGAAATTTAGTTTTTTTAATACAAGCGACGGTCGGTTTTTCTAATAGGTACAGTCAACAGCATAAATAAGTGATCATTTATGTACCTTGTCGCTTTCAATCGTTTCACCATTTCGTATAACATTCCTAACACAACGTTAAAGTGACAAGGTACATAAATGATCACTTATTTATGCTGTTGACTGTACTATATTAAGACTGCACCGAGCAAACGTCGAGCGTCCAGTGGCGCCCTCAATACTATTATTGTCTTTTCTGGTAAACTAATGAATTTCTATTGAATTGGACGATGCTTTTTTGTAGCGCAAGTAAAAACACAATTTATGGGATACGTAACAAACTTTGATAAGAGTTACCCTTTGAGTAGTCAGCTTAACGGGAACATGTGGCCACTTTTTTCCGTTAAGTTGATAACTCGAAAGTCAATTGTTAGTAAACTATGTGATATATCCTATAAGTTGTGATTTCATTTGTAGTACAAAAACCGGCCAAGTGCGAGTCGGACTCGCGCACGTAGGGTTCCGTACAACTATACATCTAAATAAATGTTTTTCTTTATTCTTTATTATATTTGAGTTGATTGAATGAAAGGTAAAATGCGGTTTACGATTTATAACGTATTAAAAAAAAACTAATTATTAGATCTGGTTCAAACCAATTTTCGGTGGAAGTTTGCATGGTAATGTACATCATATATTATTTTTACATTTATCATTCCCTTATTTTAGAAGTTACGGGGGGGGGGACACACATTTTTCCACTTTGGAAGCGTCTCTCGCGCAAACTATTCAGTTTAGAAAAAAATTTATAATAGAAACCTCAATATCATTTTTGAATACCTATCCATAGATACCCCACACGTATGAGTTTGATGAAAAAAAAATTTTTGAGTTTCAGTTCTAAGTATGGGGAACCCCAAAAATTTATTGTTTTTTTTCTATTTTTGTATGAAAATCTTAATGCGGTTCACCGAATACATCTACTTACCAAGTTTCCACAGTATAGCTCTTATAGTTACGGAATAAAGTGGCTGTGACATACGGACGGACAGACGGACAGACATGACGAATCTATAAGGGTTCCGTTTTTTGCCATTTGGCTACGGAACCCTAAAAAGCACCGTCCGATTTCAAGAAAATACTTTAGTTTATTAGAAAACTCAATAACAGTAATGAGGGCGCTACTGTACATCCGGCGTGCGCTCGGCGAAGTCTTAACAGCGTTACATTGTGTAATTCTAAGAGAATCTAGAATTCATTTTTATCTATGACATAAACTACTCGTAAACCCTGGATCCTTAAAACCTCTAAAAAAAATATCTTCAAGAGACACGTCAATTGTGACAACCCTATGACTTAGGTGCCGCTTGCAGTAAAATACCTACAGGTGAAAGCCAGACAGGGGTGTCAACGTTGAGAAAACGCTTCTTTGTTTCCTCGTAGTAATTGACTGATATTTGGCCACGCCCACACCAGAGTCGGCTTTACGTGCGTCCGCGCAAAGAACATGAGATGCTTGGACTGCAGCGTCAAATTCAAATAAATGCTGTTAACTTTAAAACTACATGATTTATTTAAAAAATGGTTTACCAGAATTAAGAAGTTATAATTATTTAACTATTGAATAAAAAATCATCGCTAAAAATCGTAGGGTTTTGAAGATTCAACGAAAAATATTAAAAAATAAAAAACTATCAAAGATCTTGTTTCTAATCGTATTTTTACGTTTAACGATCTAAATAAAATATGGCCACGTTTAATATATCCTAAGGACAGACACATAAGCGATATGCTTATTGAGATTGAGATCGCGTATCACTACCGAGTCTATTATATAAAACGATTTTGTAAAATAATCATTATTATTACGGATATTAAACATAAATATTATTAATTAATTAATAGTAAGTTCTATCCAATGTACCAGATCGAAGAGCCCTTTTATTGACGTCAGTTTCAGATAAATGTTTGAATAAAATATCTCTATAACTATACTAAGTACAGACCTTAGTAGGTATATGAAATCAATCTTCTTGCAAATCATCATCATCATGTCAGCCGAAGGACGTCCACTGCTGGATATAGGCCTCCCCCAAGGCTCTCCACTCAGACCGGTCTTGTGCTTTTCGCATCCACCGCTTTCCCGCGATCCTTACAAGGTCGTCACTCCATCTTGTTGGAGGCCTACCCACAGCTTGTCTCCCGGTCTTGCAAATATTGTAGTACATATATAGTATATATAACCTTTAAGTAAGGAATACGTCGATTGACTGTTCACCTTAACGTCGAGAATTGCATAATGTAGATTAATTTAACCCTTAACTGATATTATATTGTTTGAACAAGGTATCAGCGCTCCTCAGGCCTAACGTAATTAGTGTTGACCTTTCGTGACCTGAATTAACGAGTTAAATGATCTAATACCTGTAATTATCAGCCATCATTTCATAATATAATAACATAAGATCGGCATTTACATATATATATATCAAATCAAAGCATTACTTACTTTATACTTCAACTAATATCTGGTAAACTCAAGACTCATTACTTGAGATCGGTTGGACAGATTTATGTGCGAATAGGTTTTTCAGGAAAACAAAATACTAATATACAATAAAAAAAAACAGAAAACTTTATTCGATAAAAAGTAGAGAACTTGATAACTAAATTCATTGGTTACTTTAGTATCAAATCGGCGAGTACTTTAAATATTGCCAATCGACCAATAATATAGAACGAATTTTAAATTTAAAAAATAACACTAAGCACTTATAAAACGACAAAATAAATACTATTTTAATAATTCCATTACTTTGAACTAAGCGCCTGCCAAAAACAACGAGCAATTACGCGACACTGTGCCATTAAAATTTCTGCAGGCGCAATATAAAAACCTTCTCCAACCAAATTGTATCTTTTGCGAACACATAGTAAGTTAATAAAATATTTATATATGAAAATTGCATCGTCCGCGTTGAAATTGATGGGTGGAGGGGTGTATATTGAATACGGAATACAAGCAGATATTTCTTTTCTTAAAAAATTGCTTTATATTACATCACAGGCGCTTTTTCTTTTTTCTTCGTAAAAAATAAGGAATTTGACTCGATCGTTAGATGATTTACAATAACTACTTACCAGCGTTTTCATCTAAGAATTTATTCAACTATCAAACTAAGGTCAAGTTAATGCGTGTGTAAAGCGAAAAGCCTACTTCGAGATATATTTCATTTTTATCCATTTGTATAAAGAAACTTGTAATGTTTCGGTCATAAAGCAACTAAACAATGTACTTTTACTTAGGTACTTACGCTCTTTTAAAAAGAGTTACTCTACTGATGGGTTATTATGTAACATTTGAAATGAAAATAAAAATGCTGGTAATCGGTTAGGTTAGCATTGAATGGTCACAAATAAACTTAACGATCGTCCTCGCTCCGCTCTTCGTCGCACCTAACTTTACTCCCCGTTTACTTCGAGTTCACTCAAAAAAAGATAACAATCAACAACGATCAGTTCTGTTACATTTTTACCTAAACAGATATTTTATATACTTTGATATTTCTGAAGTACAAAGTAATATTTACATACATACATTAAATCACGCCTGTTTCCCAGAGGGGTAGGCAGAGACCACTTCTTTCCACTTGCTACGATCCTGACAAATTTCCTTCGCTTCTTCAACATTCATACATCGAGTCATGCACGCACGTCGGTTTCGGGTACTTAAGATTTATAAGTTAAATTTTCTATAATAGCTTAATATATGAATTTAAATGCACAAATTTAGCATTTTTTTTGTCCGTTAGCATTTTTGCATAACGTCAAATTAAAATATTTTTCAAAAACAAACATTGTTGCGCGAACGACAAATGTTTAATTTCCTAACCGACTGGTAAAACTAAGTAATATGTTTTTCTACCAATTTAAATTGATAAACGTAATCCTTAAAAAAAACTTATGCGCTGGGGTGAACTTTTCGAGAGATACAATTTAATACTCACTTGGCTATAAGCACATTTAATGAAAAAAAATGTTTTTTTTAATTTGCGCAAGGCTGGCCTATTTTTTGGTTCAATTTCCCCGGGCTAAGAAAAGGAGATCCGAGCGACAATCAAGTCGCGGGCAACGTCTGGCGTCCGAGTTAGAAACAATACCATAACAGGTCAAAGACAATATGGTTTTCTCCGCCTAGAGTAGAGGCCCAGGGGGCCGATTTTTGACTTTCGAGCGCTCGAAAGTTTCACTCGGAAATGAACAAAATCTGTGCAACGGTATGTTTTAAATTACGATCGATAGATAATTTAAAGACGAGTGGTCCACACCATTCGTTTTCAATTCTACCGCTCGTATTTCAAAAAACGGTTTCACAGATTTTGGTCACTTCCAAGTGAAACTTTCGAGCGCTCGAAAGTCAAAAATCGGCCCCCAGGTCAATGACGATATGGTTTCAACCGCCTAGATTCTCAGCCCTCAGAGTAAAATACAAGGGTGTTGCAACGTTGAACGTCTAACTGTATATGGTATCATAGCTCCCAAACCAATGACCCGATTGAGACGATTTTTTTTTATTAGAAAGCTATTTTTATTGCGGTGATTTTAAGCTATTTTTTATGAAAATCAGCTGGACCGTTTAGGAGTTACTAGCTTTCAAAATAGCCGCCAATGTCACGATCTGGGGTCATAGTGAAAAAGGGTATAAGTCTGAGGATCAAGTGAATAAGGGCTTAAGTCTAGTATACTCCGTTCATGTATATACCCTTTTATATTACGAGTTAAGTTTACTTGTACTCTTTTTCGATAGGACTCCAGCAGTATATCAAGGGTTTTTAATTTTTTATCCATTTAATGTATGCTGCCCTGCGTTCTTTTTTTAGTAGGGGTCAGTGTGAGGTCTAATAGAAACAACTAGGGTCCCTAGCGACCCCATAAAGGGTGGTCGTGAGGTTCTAAAAATAAACAGGTCAATAGAACGTTGGCTGGAAGACGCGGCCGGATGCTGGATCGATAGGGACCGTCTGAGCGACTAGTGATGGGGCAAGGCGATCATATCGATAGTTTATTTTTATTAAAAAAATGTAACTACGAGTATATTGTTCAGAATTAATTTATGATAGTTGTTATGATCTTGACATAATCAAATATATTCTATTTAGAGGTTTAAATAAGAACGGATACTTTTTGTCTTTGGAAATAGTTTTTAATGTCGTTTAAAGTTTTAGTACTATAAATACTAAATAAAAACCAGTTTATAATTATAAATTAAATAACTTAGTCCCAAACTAAACTCTAAATAGTATGTTTTTGTACAATTGAATACATTTACACTTACCTGTAATCAAACCCAGACCGCTTTTGTAGCCAAAGTAAAAAGCAACTAAGCTTTGCGGAATTATAACATGGCATTTTTCTTTTGTCAAATTATTTACCGGCTTTGGTCACCCGGAACGATATTTAAGCGCAAAGTCTCTTTATCCAGTTCTGTCACGTTTGCCCACAAATATTATAAATGCGACGGCTTCTTTGTCCTGTCCTCGTCACTTGTGAGTTGAAGAGTGACAGAAGTATCTTTTAATCCCGGAAAATTAGAAACGTGCCGAGCACATCTTCCGCTGAGCGATTAGGACACACCGTATATTTATAATGTATATTCAATCGGAAATAATATTCATAGTCGTATTTTTAAATGTGCTCCATCATTGTTTACCTTACTTACTTCTTACTAATACTATAAATGCAAGAGTTTGTATGTTTGTTAGTCAATCACGCCATAACGGCTAAACGGGTCTGGATGAAATTTGGCTACGAGATAGATTATAGTCTGAAATAGCACCTAGCACCTCTTATCAAAATTTACAATCAAAATGATCTTCCAAACTGTGTAACAGTTTGTGGGCAGGTTCCCGAGGGAAGAGTGATGAATGCTATAGAAACCCATTTACAGATTCTTGGAAATTTTTAAATGTTGGAATTTTTATTTTCATGTTTTACATTTATTTTCATGTTATACATAGTATGATCGATATCTTTTTTTTAACTTATCGATACGAAAGTTGTGAGTTACTTCGAACTTAATATTACATAAAAAAATCTTCTATAAATATGCAAAGAAGTGGCAAAAAACTTGACTCAAAAGATATCAATATACAAAACACAATGGCGTCCTCGTGAAAAGCTTCTGTTGAAAGTTGAAAGCTCGCAATCTCCTACTTTTGTCAGTCGAACGATTCTAGCGTCGAGATTTTGTAATGAATATATATTCATCAGAGCTTTTTTTTATCATATTTAAAAACATTCGCAACTTGGAGAGACTTTTAATTATACTGGATAAAGAGATTTGTAATTTATTTTCATTGTACTAGTAAAATACGAATACAGGATTTATTACCCAATAAGCTTTACCATTCAATCAGCAGGGGAAAAAGAAAAAAAAATGCTTGTAAGAAAAAATAAATTATATACAATTATATAAAAGCGTCTGAAAAAAACTAAAATTATTTAAAGCGCATAGACTAAAATTAGTAAATAAATATACACGTTGAATGGAATAAATATAAACTAAAACATCGATAATCTATAGCTACTAAAATTCAATATTTATAAAATATTTCCCATGCTGACTATCTTTCTATTAAAAAACACTCAGCCTGAACTTCTGAACGTGAGAATGCAGTAAAAAAAACAGATAAGAAAAACAAGATTATAACACTGTGAAATTAAACATAACTCTGTCACAACATAAAATTTAATAATTATAGTAATTTTCAAACATACGAATGCCTACTGATCTTTTTGTTGATGGGTCGTCAGTGGCAACACATATTTAGAAAAAACTAAATTCGGCTCAAAAAGCAAGACGCTGTACTCCATTTTCATCTCCAAAACAATCTCAACCTTAATTACGTCAAATTAATCACAACTAATGACATTTAACTAATCGACTACCCCCATCACTAGCAAAGTGTAAAACGTCAAGAAATTCGTCTGCCGTCAATTTTCAGGTTATTACACGAGATGATGGACTGCCGTAACTCGATTGTCAAAGACGGGAGCCAGTGATGGCCACTTTAATTATCGGTGGTTTGTTAATTTTTAATTTTAATTAATAGTTGCTTTAATTATGCGGTAGCGTTAAACGACTTGGAATTTGAATGAGTTTAGTTAAACTATAATTAAATTACTTGACGGTTAATGTTAAATATCAGTTGCGATTTTTAATGTCAATTTAAACATTTGTGCTTTGCAAACGCAACGCTAAAGTGATTAAACTATACCACGGTATGATTTTATTGAAGCTTTTTTAACGCAGAATGTTCATATATTGAAGACTTTTTTAAATTGGTCCGTAAAATAAATTTTATATTTAATCGCGATCTTAACCTCTTAAGGGCCAGTGTGCAATAAAATGTACATGATCAAGGCAATTTACTTTGAACTCTGTTGCAATAAGAATAAGGTTTATTTTCCTATGTTCATAAACTGAAAATGGCATTTTCGGACAATCGCTATTGAACTTTATTCCCTTGATTGTAGATTCAAAGTCCCAGTTACAAGAAACTCCCATTTTTCAGTATGGGGGGCCTTACGAGGTTAATAGAGTTTACATGAACTATAAACACATTTAGTTGGTTTCATGACTTGTTATTATTCAAACATGTAATAAAGGTGATAATTAAATTAAATTCACCATAAATGTTGAAATAATTCAATAAAAATAATTCTCGCCAACTTCAAACGCTTGTACTTCTAAATTAATATTTTGACCCCTTCTAATGAACTGAAAACATCAACCCCATTTAATATCTTCGTTCAGATTGAACCAGTCATTTTAAGACACGGGACAATGTAATTACAACCCTCTTCCTTCCTTAAAACATTCGCCGCCAGAGACTCCATTTTGTATCCATTTTTAATAGAAGTTAGGAAGCTTGGCATTTTAACTTAATCGTTAGATGACACTTTAATGTTGCCTCTCTTAAGTAAAGTATGCAATTTTCCGAGAAGAAAATTCCCCATGAAAAAAGCAATTGACAACATTAAAAAAAAAAAAGCATTATGGTTTTTTCGCGTTTATAATAACTGGTTAAAAATTATACTACCCGTATTTCTTGGTTTTTCTATATTTAACTTAAATTCGTCGTTAATAATTTATTAAAGAAATAGTCATTAAAATGACCGTATATACAAAGTTAGGAATACTGATGTCGTGATCTTAGCCTGATATAAAATTTAAAAAAGTAACTTTAAACAGTAAACAAAACTGACTGTCATGTCATGTCAATCATTCGCTGCCGTTCGTTCACAAATTTGCTATTTTGCGTAATTTAATTAATTACGTAATTTGTAGACGCCATTAAAATAAATAAACTATTTTGCGTAGAATTGAAAGCGTGTCGTCAGAATCAAGTAATCCGTCAGACAGATAAACAATGAATATGACAGTTGTATATTTTTTTGAATTCCTTTGTTAATAAATGGACTAAGGGCACTATAAGTGTATTCCTAACATTCACAATCCAACTTTTTTTACTGTTTTTCCTAAATATAAAAAAACTACTGCATATAAAAATCCAAAGATATTTTTACTGTAATCAGCAGTGTAAAATCTAGAAACGGTATTTTATTTTACTACCTTAGCACAAAATGAATTGTTGTCAATTGAGAGGTACAAAAAAGATGCAAGTCAAATTGATAAACAAAAATAGTTTTCAATGGAGATGTGTTTCTTTTCTTACATAACAGAATACGTTGGCAAAAAAAACGTGTAAAAGTGCCCGTGCGGCCTACTTACGGAATAAATGTCTTTATCTTTAATGCCAGATAACTAGTTTTTCATAATTATATAGAATGATGGAACCAGTAATGGACAAGGCACCAATAATGGATTTGTATAATAATAATAAGTTGATTCTTATTTTTCAGAAGATAAGGGTTATTCATTTGTTTTGTTACAATCAATTTAGGACCGTATAAAATTTGAATTAAGAGTGAAGTGTCCATTACTGGTGCCTGTCAGCTAAAAGTGCCCACCATTGGTGCCATCACACTTAAAAATATATTTTTTTATAAATTGGTACGAACATTCTGCCACTGTTGTTATGTTTAACAAAGAATTTTACAAAAAACATGTCATGCACAACTAAAATACGAATTTTGCCAACACTTAATTTGAAATTCATCGATATATCGATATACGTACCTGTGCCGTGACATCACTAGCGCGTCCCCTCGTTATGCACGATGCAAGTGTGCGTGGGATGAAGTGCGATGCCGAAGTACGTTGCCCTTTATTATAAACATACGAATCTAGCCCTTATACGCAGGTAGCCTAGTTGATAGTATTTTTTTTTTATGTCATAGAGAAGGCAAACGAGCATACAGACCACCTGATGGTAAGCGAATCTGTGACCCACAGACATTCGCATTCACAAGACCGCAATCCTAAGACTGCAAATGCACTGCCAACCCTGAGGACTAAGATGGAATGCCTCTATGCAAGTCATTTCACCGGCTGTCTTATCCCCAAACCGGAACACAACAATGCGAACACTGCTGCTTGGCGGTAGGTTAGTGGATAAGATGGTGGTACCAACCCGGATGGACCCTGCACAAGGTCTTCCCACAAGTAGAGTGATAGTGACCAAAACGTTTATTAATCACCCGCCCTAACTTCGCTTCGTTTTTTATACATAAAAAATTCCGTTACAAACAAACACGATAATATACAAAGTATACAGAGTTATTGGTAAGTCGACTTATTCCCCTCTAGGGGTTATGGGGGAGGTCATTTGCAATCATTGTGGTCCCATAATACCCTACGCATAAGTGAACCATTTCTGAGATAATTTAAATGTAAGTTTTTTGCTAAAAAAGTCAGGGATGCATCTTCAAAATATTTACAAAAAAAAATACATACATACATACCTTCACGCCTGTAATCCCAGAGTGGGGTAGGCAGAGCTACAGAATTACAACTTCAAAAAGTTGTTGACAATTCAGTAACCACAATTTGCACAAATAGGCTAAGATGTTTCCCAATGTATTAGTGACAGGTGGCAAGCCCATCGCCTGACAGTACTACAAGCCTTTATTCCCTTAGTCGCCTCTTACGACATCCACGGGAAGACATGGAGTGGCACTATTCTAACCCGGCAACCACACGAGGTCACAAAAAAAAATTAGCACTTTAAATCATTTTTTTATATAGCTTTTGTACAATGTAAAATTGCTGTTCTTATGCAATATTAAAAGTAGAATTATCTGTACACGTTTAAGAATGCGAGACCAAAAACTAAAAACAACAAGTTTTTTTTATTAGTTTATCCAACATTAATCATACAAAATCAGAAAAAAATTACTAACTTTTGCGTAGGGTATTATGGGACCAAAATGATTGCCAATGATCTCCCACATAACCCCTAGACGAGAATAGGTTGACTTACCAATAACCCTGTATATATATACGTATGTAAAAACATGAAAAGGATTATGTCCTGTAATTTACGCTGAAGCAAACATCATTAGATGCAAAGACGTTGCTCACCACGAAATCATTTTTCTTTTTACTGTAATGATACAAGGCAGTTGTGTCACATACCTACTTATATAATATTGAGAAACTATACAAATTTCGCTTTAGATTTAGATTTAGATGTATTGTTCGCCTTTTGTATATAAAGTGTATTCTTTTGAGAAATAAAGATTAAATAAATAAATAAATTTAAGATACAGTTATATTGCACACATGTAAATTATACAGAATTCATATGATCGTCAAAGAAGTAAAAACAAGAAAAGTAATGTAGCAAAAGCCAATGTTTTTTTTTTTTATGGCATGGGAAGACAAACGAGCACACAGGCCAACTGATGGTAAGTGGAAACTGTGACCCATAGACATTCGCATTCACAAGACTGCAAATGCACTGCCAACCCTGAGGACTAAGATGGAAATATGCCTCTATGCTAGTAATTTCACCGGCTGTCTTATCCCCAAACCGGAACACAACAATGCGAACACTGCTGCTTGGCGGTAGGTTAATGGATAAGATGGTGGTACCAACCCGGACGGACCCTGCACAAGGTCCTCCCACAAGTAAAAAAAATAAGTAAAGTAAGTAAAGTAAGTAGTAGTAAGTAATGTCAAAAATTAATGGATTATAAAACACAAATAATTATAAAAACGAGTCACCAAGTTAAATATACAAAGGGTAGTACAATAAACAATCTCAAAAATATATATAGGTATTATAAAGTCAAAATTCAGTGTCAATAAATTCACTTAGGTGCACAGTAAAATGCATTATCTAACAAAAGGTTTTTCAATCGACGCTTGAATGTTTCGTCACTGGACTCATTTTTTAAGGAAGCGGGTAGGTGCTCGTAGAATTTAGTTTATAAATAGACCTAGAGATTTTCCTAGCACGAACGACGTGTTGTTAGGGCTTGACACAAAAAAAAACATCGACAATCCTGTTATCGATAACAACTTCATAAAGGAAATAATTGTACATCATTACGAGTATGATAGTTATTAAGAAAAGATTCACAATGTCTTAAAACTCATTGACGTACCTAACCGGAAAAAAAATACAATCATATGTCTTATGATTCATAAAACAATGTGGTGCGTTTTAAAAATTAAAATAAGACATACATACCTTCACGCCTTCATTCCCAGAGTGGGGTAGGCAGAGCCACAGAATTACCAACAACTCTAAAAACTTGTTGACAACTCTGTAACCACAATTTGCACAATTAGGCTAAGATGTATGACAGTGTATATTAGTGACAGGTAGCAAGTCCATCGCCTAACAGTACTACAAGCCTATATTCCCGTAGTCGCCTCTTACTACTTCCACGGGAAGACATGGAGTGGCACAATTCTAAGCCGGCAACCACACGGATGATAAGTTAATATCAAAAGTATAAATTTATTAATAATTAATATTTTACATTAATCAGTGAAAATCGCTCTATGATATTGAAGTGGAGATATGTTAAGGAATATCGATAAACGACGTTAGCACGATATTAAAAAATCTAGTCTTCAACTAAGAATAAAATCTAAAACAGTATAAATCCATAACAAAAATCTAATTAACCTCGGATTTAGATCTTAATTCCAATTCACCCAGTTTCAATTCCTTTGCCGCGACGTTCTTGCTTAAAACGATAAAATTCCCGGTACCTATTACCTTATATAACCGAAGTAATAAATCAAAATACTTTTTATTTCAAAAAGCAAGATTAAAAACATGCTTTAATATTGTTGTCAATAATAATAATTAACCATGATAAATCTAGATTCAGATTCAGATTCAGATTTTATTGGCTAGTGGCGAGCTGTTGGTGAGTGGCGACACCACGGACCTGAATGCTCCCGAGGGTAGGTCCTGTTCCTCACCTCACGCTTGCCTTCACCGGCCGGCTGGAGTGTATAATGACGAGGAACAGACCCTCACCTCTGGCTTGCCTTTATTGGCCGGTCAGAGTGGAGTCGCAAGAGCTATATGCTCGAAGGGTGGATGTGTTGCATAAGTGGTGAGTGGGCACCTTATGGTCGTTTAAAGTCCAGAAGCACCTCTCCACCCTTAGCCCCTCTGGAACTGTTACCTCCCTGCTGCTATATATATGCGGCTATTTCGGGAGGCCCATTCTTGAGTTGGCGAGTCACCGCCTGCCATTTCAACCAAAGTAATTAGCATTGGCCAGGCAGGCGCCGTAGTTTCATCAATAGCCTAGTTCACCAATCCATATCTGTTCATTCATAGAGCCTATTGTTAATACTTCCATCCTTCTTAAATAGTCCTACACTAACCGTTGGTTGTCCGTGGGAGCATACTTTTATAGTTTGAACTCAGGGACAATCGCCGGTTGGTGTCCCATCACTTTACTAAATTAAACTTGTCTAAAGGGCCTCTGCGTGTTGGCTTCGGCTCCATGTACGCCTTCCAAAGGTCCGGGACTCCCATAGTCCCGTGAATGGTAAAGACATACAAATAATAATAATAATAATAAACTTTTATTTCGAGCAACGAGGCCCATAGTTACAAATACCTTATAGACTAACATACATAACAATATAAAACTTAAAAACTAACACCGAGGTGACAGAACAGTGTGGTTCTGTTTTGCCAAACTTGGCGTGATGATCGATGCCGGTAGGTTGCCCCGAAACCGCCGGAACACGACACCTTTCGGCCAGAAGTCAGGACACTCGACGGTTTCCAGCATAAACCGCGGCACGCGCACTACAAACGAACTGAAGTGCACGTAGCGAAGCGACCGCAGCTGGAACACCGTCAGACTGCATCCAACCTTCTGATGGACATACTCCACCACGTCATCTTTCGTTGCAGAGTGGTGCAGGCGAGACACGTAGAGCGCCGTATTCGGTATAGCTGCCCGCAGCTCGGAACTCGGGTCCGTTACTGCAGTACCACACCGAGTCTTATGAGGCTTCCTACGTGGCTTGCTGTGCTGCACCAATGTGAATCCCTCCTTATCCACACTGGTACGAGGGAGCTCCTTCACGGAAGGTGGAGCTCTCTTCTTCGACGCCTTAACAGGCGCTCCAGGCCGCCTAAGTTCAGCGGCCTTGCCGGCTGCGTCAGCGTAGCTGCGGGCGGTCAGCGGGGTGGCGGGGGCGGAGGGGCTCAATATAACACAGTATAAATTACATGGCATGTCAAATTATATGCAGTTACATTGAGGTCGTCAGAAAAAAAAAAAAAAATTAGGGCGTTTTCACTAAAAAGTGTACCCAATTAAGGACTGAAATTAAGGAACTTTAACTTTGTCAGTTTTGTGACGAAAATTAGCTATATATTGACGGCCGCAATGTATGGCTAATTTTCGTCACAAAACTGACAAAGTTAAAGTTCCTTAATTTCAGTCCTTAATTGGGTACACTTTTTAGTGAAATCGCCCAGCCTGCTCTTAACATCTTCGTCAAAATCGGGCAAAACTTTCTGCCTCTATATATGAGACAACAAATAAACATACAAACGTACAAATACATTTGTGACTTTTCAAAGATCCTTAGCTGCTCATTAAAAAGTCTTGCGCATACATACAAACAAACATATCAAACATTACACTCCTTCAGCAGTCTGTTTAATAGTAAAATTGAAAAAGATCCTTATGTACACAGCTTTTCAAAATGGCGTTTCAACCGTGATCTTTTAACGAACTGTCTTATCTGAACCAAAACAAGCAAATTACTAAACACCAGGGGCCGACGAGGAGGGGGATGTACAATAGGGGGGAAGGTACAAAAGTGGGAGGACAATAGGAGCGAATGATTAAGAGGTGAAACCGCAGGGAAAAGAGTATTTTGTACTTGGAAATTTATAAAATGGATAAAAATATTCGACATAATTGCGTTTGAATGAACGTATGTAAACTCTTTATTGCATAATTTGCTACTTCAGGAGCTGATAACTTTTGAACAACTAAACCGATTTTCAATATTCTTAGATTAAAATAACCGTAGTTAAACTAGCTTTTTATTACTGAAAATGCACCCGAATCGGTTTATCCGTTTGCGAGTTACATTGCCTAAGACAGACACACAAATACATACATACACAGATAACCCATCATTTTATCGAATTTCACTTCATAGATCGTATCATTTCATTTAGTATCATTTTATCGAACACTATTTTCTGCTGCTTAATATTTTCATCATCATCATCATCATCATGTCAGCCGAAAGACGTTGCTGACTGCTGGACATAGTGGACATAGGCCTCCCCCAATATTAATATTTTCAGGATATCTTAAATATACTTGTGGAAGGACCTTATGCAGGGTCCTTCCAGGTTGGTACCACCATCTTATCCATTAGCAGCAGTGTTCGCATTGTTGTGTTCCGGTTTTGGGATAAGACAGCCGGGGAAATGACTAGCATAGAGGCATTCCATCTTAGTCCTCAGGGTTATGGCAACGCATTTGCAGTCTTGTGAATGCGAATGTCTATGGGTCACAGTTTCCACTTGCCATCAGGTGGCCTGTGTGCTCGTTTGCCGCCGAAGCCATTTTTTTTTTATAACGTATGTTAAGTTAAGGTAGACTTGTGACTACGAAAAAAAGTCATGCGGCGAGAAATGCCTTTCAATGAAATGAAAAAAAAATCTACGTACATAGGTACGTTTGTTGAAAGTGGTTTTAATGAATTAATCGGTTCCCGCTACACACATACAGAGGCATAATTATAACACCTTTATTTTTTGTTGGGGGTTAAAAATGCTAACATTTCCCATTCCTTATCGTCCAAATCTATTTAACGAACGCCACGGAACATTAACCGCGCACAAATGAACTGACATTTGACAGTCGCATCGTTTTTTGGCGGGAAACATGACATTTGACGCGTAAAATGTCGTTAGCGGACACACGGCTGTATTTCATTTTTTAGTATCAAATCAATTGAAAAGGGTTTGTGAATAGACTGAATATTCCGTTGTTTTTAGGGCACTTATTGCTTCGTAAGGGGTTATCATTTAGGAATTTGAAAAATCCTGACAAAAATCCGGCCATTTCGATAAAATTCCGGACTTTTTAGTCATTAATGGTGGGCGCTAACAATGGGCCTCATAAGGAAGCACGAAGTCACTCAGAGGGCATTGGAGAGGGCTATGATGATATCCGCAGTAGAACTAAGGTTACCGACATAGCCCGAAGAATAGCTAAACTTAAGTGGCAATGGGCGGGGCATATCGCTCGCAGTACTGGCCGATGGGGTCAGAAGGTTCCTGAGTGGCGTCCGCGGACCGGGCGACGAGCTGTAGGTAGGCCTCCGACAAGATGGAGTGACGACCTTGTAAGGTTCGCGGGAACGCGGTGGATGCGAAAAGCACAAGACCGGTCTGAGTGGAGAGCCTTGGGGGAGGCCTATGTCCAGCAGTAGACGTCTTTCGGCTGACATGATTACTCATATTCCATCTAATTAAAGAGCCGGACAAAGTCCAGAATAGTCTAGAAGTCCAGACCTGTCCGGACTAATCCGGACGTACTAATCGTGAGTCACTTTAGGCCGATAATAATGTAAGAAAGTAAACTAACGCACTAATGCACGTTAAGACCGGCCTCGACACGGCTATCTATTAGAATGAGAAAAAAAATATCTATCTTACTCTAACAAATAGCTGCGTCCCTACTTACGTAAGTAAAAGTTACGAGTGTGAGGCCAATATTTTATTCATGGTTTATGCGGAGATTTAGCCCTCAAAAAAGTAGTAACTCAGATCTGGTAAACCTATACTTACGATACAATGACAGATAATTATTATACTGAGGTAACCTATCTCAACTTCGAGTTTTTGGGTCCCATGTTCATTAGTCTGAATTTTCATTACGTTCTGTTTGTTTCATAACAATCTTGAAAAGTTAAATAGTTCGGCGAAAAATATATTATAACTTATGAATTTGCAGATAGTACGTGAACTCGGAATAACCGATGCATTATAATTTAAATGACACATTAAGACCTTTTCTTGCTCCAACAAACACTGTAGGCAAGCAAAATAATCAAACTTGTAACCTTTTTTAAAGATCTAAAATGACAAAGTGTCATAAGTCAACTCCTCTAGCCACTACAGTATTCAAATAACAATTCAAAGTGCATTACACTAATATTCGCCACACAATCGCTGACAAACAATGCCCCCACATAAACTTTAATCTCCCGCCACCAGCCAACTTTGCCCTATCGACTATATTTTGGCATAAATTCAAAGTTTTCGTGGAATATCTCGGCGGTATGGAAACTATTCCAGAATAGTTTCGCGAAGGCATGCAGCGCCATCTAACGGCGGATAGCTTAAATACTTGTCGTGATTTACTTTGAGTTTGCGTTGTTATTAAAAAAATAGTTTGAAGGATTTACTCTTTTAGAGACGTTAAAATATTTATTGGGTGTTATGGGTTTTACAGAGATTCTTTTAAAGCTATTATATCATAACAGTTTAACAGTTGTCCGTAATAATATCCTACCTGACAGAGGAGGAAAAGTATACTTAATCTTAGGTCTAATTCTTTTTTTTTAACTGGGATATTATGGAGGAATTTCAAATCCAATAAAAAAAACACACTTAGAATATCATCGTCTTACTATCTTAAACAAATGATTATTTTTGGATTCACGGCCTTCGACTCTTTAGGATCTTATTTCCTAAGATATTTCACTATATTTTGTATAAAACTTAGTGATTGTACTTGTACTTACTGTAAGTGCTAATAAAGTCTGTATTTGACGTGGACAAATAGGTTATTAAAAAAAATTATGACTCTAGAGGTGAAATGGTTTAAGCTGCGCATTACCTTATCACTTTATTACCTTTTGAGCATTATGGAATTTTATGATTGAAAACATAACCTTCTGCTAGAGTTTCTTGCGGCGCTTCTTCTCGGTAATAATGGCGTTGTCCGAAGCGCTAGTAGATTCACAGCTGAACAAGTCAAGTGCCTGTACAACTTGCACGCGCAATTCCACTTCGTCGATGCATCGACATTTTTAACAGGGCACTTACTTCGCCTTAACCTATGATATAAAATGCTTATCATCTCACTTGCCTTTAACATGAACCAGCTTATGTGGTTACCTCCACGCGCTTTAGTCAAAATTTTTGGAACTATAAACCATTTTGCCGTAGGGCGTTTTCACTAAAAAGTGTACCCAATTAAGGACTGAAATTAAGGAACTTTAACTTTGTCAGTTTTGTGACGAAAATTAGCCATACATTGCGGCCGTCAATATATAGCTAATTTTCGTCACAAAACTGACAAAGTTAAAGTTCCTTAATTTCAGTCCTTAATTGGGTACACTTTTTAGTGAAAACGCCCCGTACCTACCATTAATGATCGCGTTTTGACATTTACCAAATGCCAGCTCCAACAATAGACAAGTCCCATGGGAAGCCTCCGTAAAAGGTCGGACAGGGTAAAATACCTTGAGCATACACTTGAGTTCACTAAAAATAGGAGTTTCTATACGATTTTTTCTAGCACTTATTAGAGTGCCACTGCTGGGCACAAGGCCGCCACTCGTTCCCATTTATTCGTTCGAAATGCGTCCAAGTCGATTACGATTAACTAGTAAGAAATACTGTCATACTATAATTACTTAGTCACATAACATTCAATTTCAATTCAAAGTCAATTTATACGACATGGTCGCCTGATATGTTTCTTGAGAAATTTATTTGAAAGTTAGTGGCACGCTTCGGTAGATGTCGTTGTAAGGATTTTCTTTGATATCGTTGTTGTGCTTCCTTGTGTCTTTTATCGCTATTCCCTCGAGAACTATTCAATTTAAAACGATAAAAGTATCATATATCCTTCCCCAGGACTCGATCTATGTCTATGCTTGATCGAAATCGGTTCTGCGAATTAGCCGTGAAAGCATAACAGGCCGAGAAAGTTTCTTCCACATTTATAATATTAGTATGTTTGGATATAGATTACTGATCAGTAGTAATTTTTGACGTCTTAAGCGGAATCTACCTACAGCCGTTTAGGAGCTAAGCAACCAAACAGAAAGACAAACCCACATTTACATAGATACGTTAATCTTATAGCAATCCCCGTTAAATAAGTTTCTGACAAAAATAATAATTGGGTTCAAGCTTTTGTTGCCGACTGTCCTTTTTTAGCACCGAGAGTTTCGTACCGTGGTCGCACAGTACCCTTACTCGTTAGCGAGTCGAATGCTCTGTCCCTTGCACTCTACAAGAATACTAAGAGGTCTGCGAGGGACAGAGCATTCGACTCGCCTCAATTGTAACTCATGGTAATGGTACAGTAGGTTATATTATATTCCGATTCGAATTCGATTTCCCGCTTCACCATTTTTAGTATCTGTGGTTTTCTCTATAATCGTACCAATATGGACGCTTGTATATTTTACCGTTATTACGACACGACAAAAATGAAAATATGTTGAATAAAACCTTTTATTGTGTTCCCCACTTTATTATTTCACTTTCTTATTTAATAACACATATTCTGAAAAAAAAAACTGCTATCAGCTGTTTTAAGCTAGGATGGACGAACGGACGGACGAACAGCAGAGTCATATTAATAGGGTCCCGTTGGATTCCCTTCGGACACGGAACCTTAAAAATGAACGATTACCTATACGTAACTTTCATCATGTCAGCCGAAAGACGTCCACTGCTGGACATAGGCCTCCCCCGAGGCTCTCCACTCAGACCGGTCTTGTGCTTTTCGCATCCACCGCGTTCCCGCACTACATAACTACGCACACGTAACTTTAATAACTAATATTCCGACATCAGTCTACAAATAGCATATAACAGGTTCATCATCATAAAACCTATAATATTCACGTAAACAGAGAATGAATGATCTTCATTTTTATATTATATTCATCTAGGACAACGCAGCTCAAGAATAATAGTCAAGAATCAAATCTATGACGCCGGCAGATTGCGTCAGCCACAGATAAAACAACAGTACAACAATGGCCGGCATTTTTTCTGTAAAGTGGAAGAATTAATTACGATCCTTTATACCGTTGATTGTTTGCTTTTTAATTATGAGAATGATCAAGAGGGTTTCAAGAATTATAATATTTTTTTGACATTTCGCAGCTTTTCTACCAATTTGGTAATAAAATAATATAACGTGCTAAATGTGGTCTAAGAGCGCCATCTATACGAATAAATCGTAAACAACCATATTTGTAATATTTATGTGAGACCGAGCAATTAAAAAAAAACTATTAATTGGCCAAATTAGGATTCCCGTGACATCCGTATTAAGTAATTTAAAACACTTAATTTACTCACTACTAGTGACTCACTAGAGTCACTAGCAAAGCAAGAGACTTATTTAGAATTATTAATAAAAACTCTGAACGAATTCGCAAGACTCACAAGGTTTGTAATAATGAAGTATACATATAAAGTTATAGAAACAAGTGTATGAGTGCTTATTATACGCTGTTTCTGAACTCACCAGGGATTAAACAAGATTAAAGCTACCAAGAGCATCTTTAAGTGAACTTACAGTGCCATCTATCGCTCAGTAGCGGTACTTTTTCACTGAAATCATATTTAAACATTTTAAACTGAATTTCTTATACAAAAATTAAACTTCTCCATATATCAGTAGTCATGACCATAAACATGGCTGTCTGTTATCCGGAAATACATTTTAGTGTAACTAAGGTTAGTAATTCAACCAGTCACCATAGATCCAACTTGAAACAATACCAGTTCTTAAATGTTAATCAAACACTGAGGATAAGAAAAATAAGTAAGCGAACATTAATATACTTAAGTTAAATTAAATCATTATTTAAATTATTTCCTAGTTTTGTAAAAAACATTATTCACTAATATTATTTTGTTGATAATAGCGCCATCTATGATAGCGGTAAGTAACTAAAACTAGTTGAGAAAGTTTCGGGTCACCGTAATCTGTTATTTTGTTCATGGAATATTCCGAATATTGTAATTTGCTATAAACGTATAAAGTATATAGATAGCGAGACAAAATGAACATTTCCTCACTAAATCCATTTTACTAGCTTTAAAATACTCAATTCTTGAGCTTATCGGGTTTACAGTCGAATAAATATACTGCGGAGATAGAAATAAGATTTTACTTTCTGGGTTTACAAAATTATTGCTGCTTCACTAGGCATTGTATTGTATTGGAAAAGTAAAAATAAAAAAACGCAAAAAGATTGGAGGTGCGGGGTATCGATCCCCGTACTTCTCGCATGCTAAGCGAGCGCTCTACCATCTGAGCTACACCCCCGGTAAGAAACAAGGCGAAATTACTGTTCACTACATCATCGTCGATAAAGTGCAAATAACCCGCTGAGCTAATTCTAATTTTCCTTTTTGAATTCTATTACAATTAATATACGAATCAAAATACTCTATTTTGTTCAATTCTATAGTTATATCCACTCCGTACTTATCAATGAAAACTTGCCCTGTTTATTATATCATTATATCGCACCCCCTCTAAAAAACTGTCATAACACAAAAAAAGGGATTTTGAGAAAATTGTATTTAAAGTTTTTTTTTTCTTCTTCGTATAATTGTGACTGTTTATTAATAGTTTATAGTATTTTTATTTTTCACACTACTGTAAAATGTACTTAACTATAATGGTAGTTAAATAAAAATTGTGTTGTCATACATTATCATTTTTATTTTTATTATTAATTAAAAAAAGTCATATGTTATGACAGTTTTTCACATTCTGAATATGATATGGCTGTATACTGCAATAGGCACGAACAAAAGTAGTGTTTGACACTATAAAAAATTGTCATAACCTGTGATATGACTCTTATTTACATTCAGTATCACAAAAAATCGTAATATAAAAGAGTAATATTCTATGTTACGACTGTTATGTACAAATAAAGTATGTGATACAGTGTGTGAACTTAACTGCAATAAAGTCGCATAATAGCTTATGCCGGTTTTCACCCGCACCGACACGCGTGCGCCTGCGGTAAACACTGTTAGGGCACTGTTGTAGATTGGCGGCGTGTCAATGTCGCTCCGGATTAAACAGACACTAGTGCCCTCTATCCGCGATTTTTTGAGTTAAGAATATGGCGTTTTTGTAGATAATAAAGAAAAAATAGTGGTTTTTTTTTGTATCATTGGTTAAAATTTGCACTTTTTTGTGTTATGACAGTTTTTTAGAGGAGGTGCGATATGTAGGTATTTTGAATGAGGTGAAATATGGAATGAATACCTGAAGACAGTGCAATATTATGGTATCATCGAGCTGACCTGATGATGGAGTCGGAAGGTGGCGACGGGATCTTTGCTGTACTTAGTACGCGCCGAGTTGCGCCTTAATTTAATAGTTTCGTCTTGATGTCTGAATGAAACTTTTTTTGTTAAAATGATTATTACAATTTTATTCAAATAAACAAACTACTGTGAAAAGCATTTATATATCACATATTAAAACTAAAACCTTAAATTACGGCAAATTTTAATTATGATTAATGTACACTTACAATTTCTGTAAAAATGCAGAAAATCAAAACACTTTTGTAGTTATTTAAATAGTGCTAATCACGCCTCTTTCTTGTATAAATCACATCAATAAAGCACTTGCAGAAAATTTATTCATCGCAATTATTGCAAAATTACTAAAAAAAAAAGTGCTATTAAGTTAAATAAATTTAATCCACAATATTTGAATAACATAAAAAAGAAAAAAAATGCCAAAATGATTTCGCCCAACGTGGGGCTCGAACCCACGACCCTGAGATTAAGAGTCTCATGCTCTACCGACTGAGCTAGCCGGGCTGTGAGAGACATTTCGAAATTACTCATTCAATCATTCAACGATATTCCAATGGTCATATGAAGCTTCTCAAACTTTATGACGTGATAAATAATAATAGAAATAGTAATTACTTATTTTAAAACATATTGTTCAAAGTCCACGTACGAAGCTGAGTTTGTATTTCAACATAAAGTTAAAAGTGAGACTGTTTTCTGTTTGTACAATCTTCTCAGTTTTCGTTGAATAATGTAATGACAAACAAAAACCAAATGGAACGCTGCTTAAAAAAAAACAATTTTACCGGAAAAATACTTCCATTTACAGATATTTATAAGTAAATTAAAAATATCCTACTGGCAAGAAAAAGTATTTTTTTAATAAAATTCGAACCGAGTACCAATCAATTAAAACTTAATCTAGAATCTATTGTGAAAGCGCCGAATAAAAAAAATGCACTTGTATACCAAATTTGTTCCAAATTAGGTTCTTGAAGAGGCCAACTTCCAACACTAATTGGCGACAGCTTTTTTAACCCTTCCGCAACTCTAAGTAGTCGCTAACTAGTCTAAACCGGTTCGAATCGGCTTTCACCGAGTTTGTTAGGAATTCCGGTTTATTGTGATTTTTAATTGCTTCGATTTAAGAGTTTTAAGGAACTGACGAGTTGGTTTACAGTTTTGATGGTTTGAGACACACAATGACGAAAGAACACAATGCTCCCATCTTCTGAGTTTCTGACCAATACAATGCAAAATACAAATTGGAGATAGAATTATTCATTTAGGAACAAGCATATAGATATTATAGATTGCAAAGTAATTTATTGATATTCTAGAAACTTTACATTAATAATTATATTTTTAATATATGAGTAGCTTAGTTTTATTTTTATATAAATACGTTTAGTTTTTTTTTGTAATTGTAATTCATGTTATTTAAGATTTGGAATTCGGTTAATGTTAGATTATTGAATAATAATAAGATTATTCATCAAACGCCAACTTAATATCAACGATACACAATTATCTTCATTCCACAATTCGACGACAAATTAAAGACTCGCATTTTACAATTGCATTATATTTAAGCATATTTCTAATTTGATTTTAATTCCTTGCCGCGGAGGAACTAATCCGATTTGGACAAGCCTTCGCCGGCAAAGGCTTTTCCACCTTTTTTATCGCTCAATATTAACGTATTTATGGTTTTTTATAGCGTCGTTAGAATTGAATAATTTACTTGTCAATTCGTTATAAACTGTGGTTTTTATGGTTCCGTAGTCAACAAGGAACTCTTATAGTTTTGCCATGTCAGTCGGTCCTAAACTGTCCGAATTTAACGAAATAAATTTTAACTACGCCAACAAAGTTGTAAATTAACCTATACCTCTCTACATGTAAAGGTGTTTTTCTTCTTCTTTACAATATGGGTGGCCGGTGGAGTCACCTCTATCTGCACGGATCCGAATTTGTTTATATTGTCTATTTAAAACGGGAAGCAGCAGCTTTCAAATAAAAAAAAACATCAAAATCGGGACACCCAGTCGAAAGATCTGAGTAACAAACATTAAAAAAAAAAACCAAACGAATTGAGAATCTCTTCCTTTTTTGAAGTCGTTTAAAAAAAATAACTTTGTATCAAGATGCGTACGCATTAAATCTCCTTTCGCATACGTTCGCATCATCGTACACAACAGCCATTTCATGTGCGAATCAGTGCTGGAAGATGTGACTCCGCCCTATAATAATCGAGTAAGGTATAACTGGATCGCTCTTAAAAAAACGTTATGTACATGTTCCTGTCAATTTTTCAATTTAGGGTAACTAGAAAATTTAAATTTTTCCGACATTTTTAATCGCATCAATAACCCCTATATCCCTATAATTAATAATAGCAAAAGAGAAGTTTCGTGTATTTAGAGCTTCGATACCTTATTCTAACCTATATTAGACATTAAACCTTAACAGCATTTAGACAAGGAAAATAAACAATCAAATAGGTACATTGTAATACAAGATAACAACAAAAATTGATGTTTAGAACCCTAAAAGGGGGTAAACTAATATTACCCCTATTAACCGAGGTATAACAAGATCGTCCATTTTTTATAGCCAAAATGGCGGCTATCAGGTCCGACCCGGTTGAAACTGCTTATATCCGGTTCACAATTGTTTGGACTGTTTCAGTAGCAGCTAATGGGTTAGAGTGAATGTGTATGTAGTGTTTCGTGTCGTATTGAGCTCTTCTCTGTGGCTTGACAGATAATAAAGGCTAAGTGGATTCCATTTTTAAACATCGACGTATCTGTCTGTGGCGTGGTAGTTTCAAAACGGATGAACCAATTTTGATTTTGGTTTTTTTATTGGAAAGCTAGTTTAACTGGGGTAGTTTTAGGCTAATTTTTATGAAAATTGGTTAGGCTGTTTAAGAGATATCAGCTGTGAAAGTAACGGCCGCCATTGCATGTCCATGCATTATTGAAACGAAGTTCTATTGAATTAAAGTTAGGTTAAGTATCATTATCTAATACACATAGCACAATGCTTAGTTTGGGACTAGGTCAATTTGTGAGGGATTTTCGTCTGATGTATTTGTTTATTTTTTATTTATTCATTCATTTATCGACATTATGTTATCTCTTATTATTTTTTTTGAAAACACAGGCAGGAAGAAAGGGACATAATATAGCGGCTTAGATCAGGATGGAGTTGATTACTGTCAATCGCCACTATATTACTAATTTATTTATTTTATCAAGGAAAACCAACAGCATACAATAGTACATAAAGTATTATAACAACAATGGGTAGCTCACAAGCCAACAAAGTTTTCACTAATGTACTCATACATACACATTTGGAATCTGATTCACAAAGTCAGCTACGCCTGAGCTTTGTGTTCAACACAAGGTTCAAGGTTCATTTTAAAGTTAGATTTGAACTTGAATCGCCACACGATACGATAATTTAAAAGAGCGAACTAGGAACATCGTAATTATCTTCTTAAAGGATAATACTCTCATGTGAATAATTCCACTTTCCAATTAAAAAATGTTGAGCCTAAGTTGAAAAAAAATACGGTCAAACGACCACAGACGAAATAATTCCCGCATTCATCCCGGCATTACAGATAACAAACCGACGCGGTCCGTATTTTTTTAATAACCCGGAACCGCAGGACCGTGGATCGTCCGTCCGGCCTCGATGACACTTTGATGTTTATTCCTCTATATTTCCAGTTCTGCCAACTTTAAGCACCTAGATAAGGGTTGCGGTTGGCTCTTTGTAGTATTTTGAGCTGGCAATTGTTTTGTAGTTTTAAGATGTAGTGAGTACGGTGGCACCATCTCTCGGAATTAAAGTGAGTTATGTAGTGAGTTGACGGGCATTTCAATCGAGACATAAAACCTTGTAATGAGATAAAAAATACCACTTCTACTTATAATAGCTTTGTAAAATACACGAGAAGACTAAGAAAATAAGATATTGTGGACACTTTACCTTCCTTTACTTACCTTACTTAGTGTCGACACCTTAATTTCTTTGTCTTTTTTCGTGGTGTTGTCCGAAAAATGAATGTGAATTAATAGATACAAGATATAAGTTTTATATTTCACAACTCATGGTATATTTTTGTTACAGGCACTGGCTGAAAGACACTGTAAATAGGTGAGTTTAATTTTTAAGCATTATTCATCATTATATTAGGTACCTAATGGGGCACAAAACTTGCTCAAACGGCTGGTCGTCATTGGTCGAGGTTGTGTCAAATGGAAACTTGTAACCTGTAAATTGTAATTTATACCTTTATAAAACAGGCCACTAAAATAATTTGACTCTAAAATAATTACTTAATGTTGAAAAATGCTACTTTTTCAACTTATAAATTGGCGAAAACATTTTGAATTTGAACCTAAAAACTGCTAAATGTTGTGGTTTACTTGGTAGCGTATTGTTTTTAAACTCGACCGACATTGCCGAGTAAATAAGAGCTATCGTAACTTTGACAATATGATAAGTGCGATAACATATCAAAAGCTATATGGCTTTACCGAGTAAAATAAACCATACGCCAAACTGTTTTATGTCAAGCTACACATAACACTAAAAGCGCTAACCACGTAAGTTCAATTTTATATTATTATAATTTGTAATATTATTATTAATCAGAAAAACCATGATAAAGAAACATAAAATTGTTAAAGGAAAAAAAGTTTACAGGTATTAAAAACAAAGATAAAATTTAATAAACCGTAAAGGCAAGGCGCAGAATATGCGCGGACACGTTTGCGAGGGTGCGGAAACGCGTAATGGCGGAAGCTCAAACAATACTGATTGCGGAATACCTACTTTGTTAACCCTAGACTATACGAGTATACTGTATTATATACAACATACAACACTATTCGAACGTTAATTAACATACATACATACATAAACTCACGCCTTCATTCCCAGAATGGGGTAGGCAGAGCTACAGAATAACCAACAACTCTAAAAAATGTTGATAATTCTGTAACCACATTTTGCACAAATAGGCTAAGATGTTTACCAGCGTATTAGTGACAGGTTGCAAGCCAATCGCATAACAGTACTACAAGCCTATATTCCCTTAGTCGCCTCTTACGACATCCACGGGAAGACATGGAGTGGCGCTATTCTAAATTTCTAACCCGGCAACCACACGGGGAAACAAATTAACATCAATTAATTGACTAGCATAGAGGCATTCCATCTTAGTCCTCAGGGTTGGCAGAGCATTTGCTGTCTTGTGAATGTGAATGTCTATGGGTCAGAGTTTCCACTTACCATCAGGTGGCCTGAGTAATCGATTACATTCCCAAGCCATAAAAAAAAAAAAAAAAAACAAAAATTACGTAAAAGCTATTTAAATAGTGACATTAGACCTGATTCTACGAGCACATCGTTTAAAAAGCCTAAAATTAAATTGTCTAATTTTAAGACATAGTTTAGACGGCAGATTTAACCAGTGCTATTCCAGAATGTCAAGCTGACAATGTATAAGACCGCCTAAAATAAGAAGCGTCAGATTCAAATTAACGCTGTCATGGCGCTGTCATTTGATTATGACAGCTGCTCATAGAATAGCAAAGTGTTTTAGCGACACTTAAATAAAATTAAAAAGTTTAGAGGCCACTGTAGAATCGGGTCCATTATTACAGTTATTAAAAATAATCAACTTTTGTATAAGTTCCTTTGTATTAGACTGCCGAAGACGTAGGTTAATGTGTTTAAAGTATATATGTTTGTTTGTATGTACATACATACATACATACCTTCACGCCTTCATTCCCAGAGTGGGGTAGGCACAGCTTCAAAATTACCAACAACTCTAAAAACTTGTTGATAACTCTGTAATCACAATTTGCAAAATTAGGCTAAGACGGTTAACAGTGTATATTAGTGACAGGTAGCAAGCCCATCGCCTAACAGTACTACAAGCCTTTATTCCCTTAGTCGCCTCTTACGACTTCCGCGGGAAGACATGGAGTGGCACAATTCTAAGCCGGCAACCATTTAAATCATTTCATACATATAGGCGTGACAGAAATATGAATGAATGAATGAATGAATGATATTGATTTCCCAAAATAAGTCACAGTACACATTGCATATTATGTCAAAGTAATATAACATTGAAATCGTCAAAAAGTATATACAAATTAAAGAAGTTTTTTTTCCTTCAATTTAGCAATACACCTATGAATATCAGAAAGCATTACCACCGGTAATTGAAGAAGTTTCTGGAATAACATCCTATTCATAAAATCAGTAGCTAAGTATCCTTGCACAAATACACAAAGGCCTAAATTTTACGAAAATATTTTTATAATCGACTGAATGGAAGATCAATCATGGGAACGTCAATAGAACGCCCACTTTGCAATCAATTTGTCTTTTTATGACTGATGGCCATTTTGGGGAAACGTCTTGGAAGTTTCTTTGCAGATTTTGTATGTGAATTGCTATATCGTCGGTGATACTGCTAAACCACGTATCTAACAAATTTATGATAGAGCAAAATAAACCTTACTTAATTATTGAAAAGGTGCATTTTACTCATTATTAAAAATGTTACTTACGCAGTTTTGCAGTTTTACCGACGATGTTAAACATCTTAGCCTAATTGTGCAAATTGTGGTTACAGAGTTATCAACAAGTTTTTAGAGTTGTTGGTAATTCTGTAGCTCTGCCTACCCCACTCTGGGAATGAAGGCGTGAAGGTATGTATGTATGTATGTATATTTACATTCATTAATCGTACTAAGGTAAATGCTCCAAAGGTGCTCAAACTGTAATACTTACACGAAAAATTACTCAGCAGTCAAGTGGCATCCTCTTTGGTAAAGACGTGTAAAATTGCCCGTGAGGCCTCAATTTTTTTAAAATCTTTATTTTTCTTGTTATTTACTGGATACTATAGTTAAAGTTTACTTCCGGTTTGTTTAAAAAAAAATGCAGTACCTAAATGTATAGTACTTGCTTACAACAAAATAATATGAACAAATCTACTAAAACACAGGAATATTTTAACTGGCAACATCATAGCAAATTATAATGAATTTATGTAGAAAAGCTTTTTACTATAACACCCGGATCCCTTATAAGCGTCATGACATTGTCTTGTAGGTACGAGCTTAAAGTTTACTTGGGGGCTAATTATTATTCCCGTGAGCTTATCCCGTCATAAAAGCTCGCTCATGGTACAAGCTTAAATAGTGTAAAATAATATTTAAAAAATACACGGCAAAAAAGGTACTTATAATGCTCTGATGAGACAACTTTAACTCACCGGTTAGTCATTTCTCCGTCAAGTTAAAGATTCAGTCTTTAAAGGCCCATTTAGATTATACAACTTTTTTGCACATTCCATACAATATAATTAAGGAAATAAAAAAATGCAGTCTAAACCTTACGTGATAACTCTTGCATATTGAAAGTAACTTGAATTCAATTCTGGAATAGGTGTAAACAGGCCATTTTTTGAATATTGCACACGTGTAAACTCTATGGTGCAATTCTTGAATAGGTACAATTATTGCAACAACATAATTGCATACAATTATAACCGATTCTTGTACAAGAAACTTGCATGTACAAGGGCCTTAAGAGAATAAAACACGCCTGTAAAATATATAAGATCCACCAAAACCGCTCGCCATCTTGTTTTGCACCAACCCGGTCCCCCAGTACACCGTAATGATAAGGACCGCCATACGCCCAAATAGGCTAAATGAAAATGATACCACGTTACCCGGTTATGATGCCAATGATTTTTTATGACGGTGTGACAGCGGCGCGCATTGTTTTCGCGTTTTGAAAATGGAATTGGACAATTTATTTTCGCTGTGGTAGTTGAAAACGTGGGAATAGTTGCTTTTTAAATTTAACGTCAGTTTTTGCATGGAATAGAATGACAGTTTGCCTTGTGGTTGCCGGGTTAGAATAGTGCCACTCCATGTCTTCCCGTGGATGTCGTAAGAGGCGACTAAGCGAATAAAGGCTTGTAGTACTGTTAGGCGATGGGCTTGCAACTTGTCACTAATACGCTGGTAAACATCTTAGCCTGATTATGCAAAATGTGGTTACAGAATTATCAACATGGTTTTTAGAATTGTTGGTAATTCTGTAGCTCTGCCTACCCCACTCTGGGAATATAGGCGTGAGTTTATGTATGTATGTATATGTATTAAATTTAACGTCAGTTTTTGATGGATTAAAATGACAGAAACTGTTTATTAATGCAAATAAAAATATGAAAGATATACTTCTGTAATGCTTTTGTATGAAAATTAAGTGTGCACGTTCTGCGCCTACACCGAATCGTATTTGATCTGTTATGTTATGGTATTGTTTTTAACTAGGTCGCGATGAAAATACGAAAAAAGATCAAAAACGATATGGTTTAAACCGTGTTGAATAGAGGCCCTCTTGATGAGCAAATTTTACAATAATGTGAGCATCTCAAACTTTGGCATTATTTTAGGGTAGGTAATATTTGTTGTAAGCTGGCATTTTCTAATATATATTTTTTTATTCACTCCGTTTTCCCCTGGATGTCGAAAGAGGCGACTAAGGGAATAAAGGCCGGCAGTACTGTAAGG
Source organism: Acleris emargana (assembly GCA_927399475.2). Classification (NCBI taxonomy): domain Eukaryota; kingdom Metazoa; phylum Arthropoda; class Insecta; order Lepidoptera; family Tortricidae; genus Acleris; species Acleris emargana. The sequence goes on along the minus strand of OV656863.1, from coordinate 1,908,308 downwards.
CCATGGGCTTGCAACCTGTCAATAATACACTGGTATACATCTTGGCCTAATCGTGGAAATTGTAGTTACAGAATTATCAAAAACTTTTTAGGGTTGTTGGTAATTCTGTAGCTCTGGAAATATAGGCGTGAGTTTATGTTTTTGTGTAAAATATAATAATTCGCCGCATCATAATTTAGACATCGTTGGAATTTTAAAGTTAGATAGCCTTATCATAAATGCCCGCGTAAAACCACCACCACAAGCCGCGCCCTACATTTTTAATTAGCATAACTAAAAATCATTTAAAAAGGGTTCTACCTACATCCGGTTCGCAATGTGAAGAGTTTATACACGTATGTATAGTATTTATGTAGAAAAGGGAAGTGTAGGGCTGCTACAGTCTCTTAAAGCCAGAGGTCGAGTATAAAAAACGCTTTTTGTGGCATCTGAAACCTTACCGCCTTACTTATAAACGTGGCGTAGCTAAACCATGCATTGTCCTTATCTATCATTGTGACATTTGAATTTGACTGATAATGACAAAGCATGGTTGAGCTACGGTTATTCCATGTTAAGACTGGAAATACAGTTTTACCTACTTTTTAAAACAAAAAATTCAAAAAAATTCAAAAATTCAAAATCTTTATTCAACAAAAACACGTAAAGTATGATCTAAGGGATGGAGCCTCCCTGTAAGCAAAATAAATGCCTGTGTTGGGAGACACGTTACCGCTCTTCCTTAGGTAACTTGAGGTAAGTACCTACAGTAGCAGCAAAACAAACCATTAAATGTTTAATCCTACCTTTAAGAAACTAGTACTACGTTTTTTAGGGTTCCGTAGTCAAACTAGGAACCCTTTCGTTTCGCCATGTCCGTCCGTCCGTCCGCAGCCTAGCTCAGACTCTTAGTACTAGCAAGGTGTAATTTTGGCACGAATATACACATATTAGTCACGCCAACAAAGTGGTAAAATAAAATCTTTTTTTTATTGTAGCAAACCTACACGTAACGTGGGGATGTATTTTTTTTCTCGTCTACCCCATAGTGAGGGGTGTCGTTGGATAGGCCTTTCAATAATATTGCAGAATTGTGCAAACAAGCTTTAAAGCCAATTTTTTGTTAAAGTTAAACTACTCCGAGGCCTATTACATTTGGACAGCCCTGAGGATTGAACTGGAACTGCTTTCCTAGTCATTTCTCTGGCTATCTTACTCTCAAACCGAAACAACACACTCTTGTTGATGGCAGTAAGTGGGTAGCGCGACCACCCTACACAAGGTCCTACGAGAGAAATCCTGGATGCAATTAAACCCGGGCAGAATCATAGACAGAAGGCAACCCTACGTGTGTATGTACCCCAACCCCCCTCTAGGGTAGGGGTACAGGTACGGGAATTTCATTACAAGTCCGAAGCTTGGCTTAAGTAACGTTAATCTGAGGTTGTAAACGTGTTTGAGCGTCTGTGCGTTGATAAATTGGCTTTGGGGGTTATGAGGTTTTCAGATAGCTGCCTGTCTTGGGATTGCAATCTTGAGATTGTAAATGTCTAAGGGATGCACTGACTTTCAAGTTCATAATAGCTTTTGTAATGTTAACAATACGAAAACAATAGAGGAACAATATAGAATAGGGCTTAGGACCATTTTGTATGTTTGAACGTAAAACTCTTTATTTCACATAAACAATAACAAGACGTGTTTGCCTCAATAAAGATAACTAGCTGACGCGGCAAACGTTGTTTTGCCATGTATGTAAAATTTTGCGGTGGACCACCCTTAACATTTACGAGTATGAAAAATGGATATTGTCCGATTCACATACCTAACCGATATTCACACAAAATTTCACGAGAATCGGTTGAGTTTAATTACAAACACCGTGACACAAGAATTTTTTTATATTAGAGAAGAAGTACATACTCCAACTTATCCCATTTGGGAGCTCTTCCAGTTAACCTTGGAGTAGAATAAGTAAGATAAACAAAATCACCGAAAAATTACTACTTTAAAAACATAACTGTTACCCAATAATCCCTTTAGCGAGATCGGCATTTTTTACATATTTAAATATCATTAAGGAAGTACTCTACAAGTTTCCATGGTGCCTCAAACACATGCTCAAACTCATTCCTCCTTGGGCAGTCGGCTAATAACAGATCTAGATTTGCCTGAAGCATTGATTTTTATGGTAGACTTTTGACTTGTAAAAGTCAAGTGTCAACTTACTGAACGTCTTTTATATTTTATCGTCTAGATTTTTTTCAGTTGATGAGTAAAAGTTACCAAACTGCTAGACAAACCCATTAGTAACAATTATTTTCCCACCGTACATTATCAAGCGAGACAAAGCGCTGCGTTAGAAGATCATATCCATTGTCAACTCATGTAGGTCGGGTGCGCTTGGTGTAACGCATAAGCGGGAGCGGTTTGTTGAAACAGCGGAAACTATTAAAATCTATGCAATTGATAAGCGACGCAGCTTGCTAATTCCAAATATACTAGAATTTTAAAATATCTGCAGCAGATAACACTATATACCAGATTCCACGAATTTTCCGCTATGAAAAAGTAGCCTGTGTTAATCCGAGCTATCTTCATTCCACATTTCATCCAAATCGGTCCAGCCTTTGCAGAGTATAGGAGTAAAAACACAAACTTTTGCATTTATAATATTAAATAGGAATAATAAATGCTAAAAGTGCATACATTTCGTCGACTGTAAACTAAATAGAAAGCAAGTTTCAAAAACATGACTGCATTTTTGATACTGTCGTCGATTTATGTTAAAACCATTTATAAATTACATAAAATTCGATTGATGTTTTTTAAGAATGTTATGTACCCAGTGACACTCGCATCAAGACAAATCGAATGACGGATCGTATATCAAAATCGGTTGACACTTTGAATAGTTACGACACGAACGAACATGCATACCTGAAGGCCTCTATTCAACACGGTAAAAGCCATATCGTATTATTACCGCTTTGACAGCTCTTATTTACTTGACAGTAATTCAATTCAATTCAATTCAAATAACTATGATTCATTTGGTTAGTGACAAGAAGAGATTATCCATACATCTATGTTAGTGATACATTGAATAATATATATTATATATACATATATATATACACATTTCTACATAACCTTACGATTACGAGTCACCTGGGTCCGAACATGAAGACTAATGCAGTGATTCATGTACGGACAATCCAGGTAATGGCGGTTGTCGTCATAACAATACCATAACAGATTAACTACAATATCGTTTTTAATACCGGCCTAGGCCAAACACATAACACTTCTTCGCCGCAGTAGGGTGAAAAAACATGGAAACTTCGCTCCTCCCGGACACCGCACCCCTCAGCTGAAGAGTATAATCACGACTCACTTTTGCAGTCGACACTGTATTTGCATTACTCTGAAACCTGCGGCGCTGGGACTGCGCAAATGATTTTTCATGGCGTTGGTTAGTGCTCGTAATTATGGAGGTAATGCGTGGCTTCAGGCTTGACGATACAAGGGTGTTGAGCTGTTAAAAATAATGCCTTTCAATTCGTTGACGAATTAAAAAAAAAAAACAGACTGGGTCCATAAGTGTGTTAGTTATACGTTAATCTAACAACCTAGGTTGTGGCATACATAACCAACGCTAAGGCAAAGCAATGTCAAAAATAAATAAAAAATACAATGAAAGAATCAAATACAAAAAAAAAGTCAATTTAATTTCTTCTTTCTTCTTTTAACACTAAATATGATATCTCGATAGCGACAAATTCTTTCCAGTTTTAGGCGCTCAACCAAAAAATACTAAGTAAACATTATTCATGTCTTTAAAGAGACGATAGGCGGTAGTCGTATTGTTAATTTAAAGAAGTTTAAAAAGGGTGAATTAAAATAATAAAAAAAATATAAAAAACCGTTAATGAAATGATAAAAAAAAACCCCAGCTACTTAGCAGTCCCCCGACGTGTCGACACTTGTATCAAAAATGTATACCTACGGACACTTATTACACTTTTTTTACGGACGGACTGTTTCAAAAGGTGTTCAGAAAAAAACATGCTTAAAGACTCAAAAGCTCATCATTTTTCTAAGACAGCACCAAATAAGTTTAAATAAGTAGAGACACTTGTTATTTCTGAGATTTTTGTGTAGTAATAACGGCTTCGGGACCCTACACTAAGCATGGTCAGACATGCTCTTGCCCGGTATTTACTTTTGATATCCATCCACACCGCACCGCAGATCTATTTCAGGGAAAATTCTAGTAGGTATATCTCAATTTTCTCGCAAAATGTCTGCGTAAAAACCGAAGCAACTTAAAACAGTTCACCAACGTTTAAAGAACTCTTAAACCGCAAAAGTTAAAAGATATTAACGGCGAAAGAAAAAAAGGATTCGCAAAAGTTCGCCATTGACAATAGAAGACACTTAAATGTTGCGCGTAACGAAAAAAGTTTTTTTTAACCCGCGTTGTCTATGGTACAGGGTTTTGTTTTTTGTTTTCTCTAGTTTCACTTGATTTTGGTTAATATGTTATATTATTATTTAGAGATGATTCTTGTTTTTAAACGACTTAAAAAAAGGACGAGGTTCTCAATTCGTCTGTTTTTTTTAAAAGTTTGTTACTTACCTCATTTTAATACTTCAGTAGGTATACCATAGGTACAGTCATATCCTTGAATTAAATAGTTACAAATACTCAAATGATAGGAGCGTGTCGTCTATACCTAGAGCTCAAAAACTGTTAATATTTTTTGTTATTTAAAACATTATACATAAAAAACACGTAGTAAATTCCGTGTCCCATGAATATTCATTTATGTCTCAAACATCCTAAAACAAATTCCTCAACTTGTAAAATGTCCTCGTTTGATGTCCCCGAAAATTTTCTTAAAAGCATTTCTTAGCTAAATAACTTATATGCTTGCTTACATTTTCTTTGGCGAACTGCTTTTATAATCATTCCGTATGTATATATTTTTTTAATCATTTAGTACGTACCTAATTATTTTAATAACAAAAAGTAGGCAATACAGCAAGAAACAATAAATCTATTCTCATTGTGCATTGATTGCGCAATATTTTATATCAATAATTGCAATTGCTGCTTTTTGATATCTACTTTTAAAATAATACGAAACTTTTGAAGCCGCTGACCGCCCTAGGTTTCAAGCAATCGTGATGCGGCCACGCCATTGGTCCTTTTCACGCGCGCCCATCAAACGCTCCATTCCGCCATTTTGAATCTTACAGCGCTTCAATCGCGTTATATTTTAGAACGTTTATCAATATCATTTGTCTACTATTTTAGACTATTTCACTGCGATTAAGAACATGAAATGTTTTATTTGTATTTGAATATAGCATTGTATTTTTTGTTGTTGCAATAATGGGTTTTTTGACGAAGGTACACAAAAAGCTGTGAATCGTTTTTGTAAGCGATGGAAGCGCTTGATAGTGTGGATCTAATATCCTCCCTTCAATATTCATGCCAGTCATTCATTCTTTCAATCATCCACATTCAGTCCAGTTCAGTTCAGTGTGATTTCGGCGTCCGAAGTTCGCGGACTTATATTTAGCGCGAAAGTATTATTAAAACTATGAAGAGGTTATAATTTCAAAAATATACTAGTTTAACAGTTTACTTGTGCGAATAATCTACTTTGACTGTGTCAAGTAAATTTGGCGCGACGTTCTATTTTTAAATTTGTATTTGGAGTTCGCAAAAATGGCGGATACCTAGTTGGGTGTTTTTTCATGGTGCGTTCCTGTAACCGTTGAAAATAACGCGTCAAGGATAATGTTGGTGAGTTGTTTTTAATATCATTTTCCTTTTATTATGTCAGATACTTTATCGTAAAAAATACCAATTAACGAATACCAAATCGATTAGATAATGATAAGTACATAGGTATTTACTTTTCTTTTAGTTAACTAGGTTCCTACATGGATAAACATTAGGTTAGTCTAAACTTGCACGATAAAAGACCTGTGTGACTTAGGTTCACAATGATTTCTTGAATTTTTTAGGACACTTTAAATGTATTTTCTTAAGCTTTTATTTTATCTTACTATGTTTAGCACTAGATGGGATATGCTAAGTAATAAGAGTAATAGCACACAATACCTAGGTAGGTAGGTACATGGTTCTTTCAGGTAGGTATCGTAAATTATGTTTCAGTAGTGAGTAGATATTGTGTCGAACCTTCAGTCTTCGTACCTACCTACCTAGTTAAAACTGTTTTAATGTTTGAATACATTAATAAAATACCTCATTATTAAGGTAGGTATTTAATTACAAAACTGCGTCGACATAGAGAGTTACTACTTACTACATTCAGTCAGATACTTATCGGTTTTATTAATATTCACGTACTAGTACCTACCTACTTACCACAGAATGAATAAGACTTGTTACATCTACCTACAACGACGTAGAGTAGGTACCTACCTACTGTCATGGGGATTTCTACGAGCATGTAGGTGGCAATACCTACCTACAAACCGACTAGCAGTTTTTAAGTTTTATTTGTCCAGTATCCTTGTAACGCGAACGCCCAGAGGTCTTATAAAAGGCCTCCTGTCAAACTTTTTTTTTTAATTGATATTATGTACGACAAGTACCTACCTAGGTAGCTATGTTCCAATTTCAATTTATAACATTTTTTCATTGAGTTGTCAACCAGAGCGAATAAAATAATATGATGCCACAGGTTCAGGATTAATGTTAGATAAATTTATGGCATTATGGCACTTTTACTTACGTACTCTATGTACCTATCTATCTAGCCCTTTGCATGGCATTTTAGTAAAATAGGTAATTACCTAATGTCAAAGTTGGTTAAGAAAACTTTTCATACCTACCTACCTACATATTTTTGGCTTCAAAAATAGCAAATTAATACCTACAACCGGTGAAGCTATTAGCATAGAGGCATTATAGGTGGGTAGGTATGTTAGGTTGGCAGATTTGCAGCCTTGAGATCGTAGTTTAGATCCGACCCTACTTACACATAGCTTGTGTTGTGTGCTCGTTAGGCTCTCCTTGCCATAAAAAAGCCATGTGTTAATGTCGTGTTAATGTCGTATGAACGATCGATCATTTACTTATTTGAACCGTAGGATAAAGTGCTCAAATGTTCGTGCGTGTCAGAGTGAGACAAAATCGAATCGTTGATCGTAAAGAGCCATACACTGTCGGTTCATCTTTACGATATTGATGAAGTAAATCGTTAACGATCTTGACATACACTATCGATTCGTCGTTTCGATGTGTCTGAAGCGACACGAATCGTACAGACAAATCGTACGTAAAGAAACGTTTCTTGAGACTTATTGGTTATAGATAGCCAAGCTCTATTTTTTCACACAACTTTGACACCATTTAGAGTCTTTGGCATTGAATTACTGTTTAGCTTTCAAATGGAGTTTCGAGCCCCGGGCTCCCGACCCGCGACCCTCGAATATTTCGCGTTCTGCCTTTGAAGCAGACATTTCAACTATTTGCGGTTGTTGTGATGAGATTAAAACGTTTTTTTTTGTTGATAGATTAAAACGTATGTCACACGGCTACGTTTGTAGGTACTTACCTATTTAGTTTTTATTTGATAAATAAACAGAAAACTTATTAAGTAGATCAAGTTTCACTTTAGTCTCTATAGGTACCTACGAGCCCTTGCGTAGGTACAGTCAAAAGCACTAATTTCTATAAGGCCGTCGCGCCAAATATAATGTAAACATACTAAGGTATACTATTAGGTAGACCTTAATTATCAGTGGCATAGCATAGGGCTGTAGATATTTTTGACGCCTTAGGAACGCATACATATGCGTGGTACAGTCAACCAATTTGAATTATGCCACTCACTATGTTGGTACCTATGTAACAATGTCAAAGTGACGTAATAAAGAATAGGTAGGTAGGCATATTCGTCAATTTCCAAGTGATTTTTAAGATGGGGTTATGTGGCTGTGTTTTGTCTCAATATCCCTCCTTTCAACAAGTAAAAAGCATAATTTGTCTTTTTACTGATCTTTCATTTCCACTACTTCGAAGCTTCCTTCGAAGATTTATTGTAAGACCTACCCACAGTAGGTACGAACTCTTATTTAATCTGTGACAGTAGGTACTTAGTAAAGTAGAAAGAAATCCCATAATCTGTGGCACACCTATGCCACTTCATATTAGGGCTACAAATTAGTCGTTACCTCGCGTTTCAGTGTATGCGTAGATTAAGTAGGGCGGGGCAGTTTCGCGCGCAGGGGATGTAAACTCTCCGCGTTTTTTTAGGTTATAATAAAAATGGCGGATGCGCGTGTTTTGAATTTTAGTTAAATGAAGGCGAAATATGCGTAGCTTCTATTTCTATTATTATTGTAACTGTTCAGATAACTCGTTTCCTGCTTTGTTATCGTTTATAACGGAAAAATCCTTGAAATGTACTTTTATAAAGCAACGTTACAAGTTAAAACCCCAGCATAAAATCAAGTTTTTATTGAAAAGAAATCAACCCCTCAACAATAATCACTAACCGTATTCACAAACAACAGCTCTCAAATTCGCATTCCGAATTTAAAAATCAAAACGGGTTCTCAAACTGCGAACCTTTGCGATGGGTCAAACAAAATCCGCACCAAACATCTGCTCCCAGCCCCAATTCAATTAGGCCTATTGAGTATTATTCCCAGCAACGAACCCCAGACGGTATTGTCCAAAACCCACCACGTGCGGGACAGATGCGCATGAGACTTATTTTTAGCTAGGTTGGCCATAGTTTGAGTTTCAAGTTGGGAACCGGATAGACACGAGCTCGCTCAGCACGAACGGGTAAGCTGGGAATGCACGCCCTTAAATGTGTTCTTTTTGTTGTGACTGGACAACTTCAACTCGCCGGTTAATATTTGATGCATCGAGTTCAAGAACGTGCTGTTTTTTAAAACCTGCCCGTGTTTCGGTTGTCATCCAATACATTTTGAGCGATAGAATAGAAAAATCGTTACTAGCATTTGCATTTTGGCTAGCGACGTGATATTTAAATCGTGTGTGCTGCCTTCCAATAGGTAGCGTCTTAGATAATATTCTTGTAGAAATATCAACATCAATCTAAAGTTCTAAACGAAGAGAATTACAAATGATTTGGGTATTGTTTTTCAGATACTATTATTTGGCTTAGCAGGGCAGTGGTATGGCCGAATTAAGTAATAGCTGACATTATAGTAGATTTTCGCAGCTAATAATATATTTTATTCATTTATTTATAAAATAACTTTTATAGGTTCGGATTTATTACGTTACGCTAACAAGGTACTAAAATTTGAACTACATCTGAGTTCCAATTTACCCACTGTCATGTGGTAGTAAAAATATTATTTCATACGAATATTGAACGCACCGGAAGCAAAACCAACTCTTTATCATTAAACTTATTAATTCACACAATAATCTTATCAGGTTTTTGAACTAATCTGAACCCTGTTACTTCCTCAATAAAAATATTTTAATTAAAATGCTACTCATTATTTTTCAAACATATCGGTCAGTTACAAGGAAGTAGGGCAAAAAAAACTACAAATAAAAATAATTGTGTTTATGTAGAAGTGTATTGGTATATAGACTAGGTATATAGCTTCACGCGTAGGCTAAGACTAGGAACGTCAGGCCAGGTGCACCGGTCTAAGGATACAACTTCCGCTTCTTCCACTTCCATCATCCTCATGCACGTACGTCGGTTTCGGGTGCTTTTAATTCGGCTCATCAGTACATCGTGAACCTGATCATTGTACCTATGTGCGTTTAGGGCATCTCCAATCAGTTACAGAGATATAATTATAACATTGTAAGTAGTCGCTTTGGATTCAAACTTAAGCGTATAATTGTAACTTTAAAAATATAATATATCATGTAATTCTTCTAGATTAATCGATACTTATTACACCGAAAATGACTACCTATACTAGAGGAATCCTGCGACTTCTTACGATCCTATGGATGAATTTCCAAAAATCCCTTCTTAGTGCACTTCTAGACCTCATAAGGAACCTACGAGCCAAATTTGGCATCCCTAGAACCAGCGGTTTGGGCTGTGCTTTGATATCAGTCAGTTTCTTCTTTTATACAGGGTGTCCCAGAAACCGACGTCAACCCGCCTAGGGCTGATAGAGCAGCTCATAAGCTATCGATTTAACCCCCATGTATGTTCAGCAATTGTTATTAGTTTCCGAGATATTGATCATTTTAATCGGAATTTTTGTAATTTTTCCTTATGTCCGTGCTACGAAAAATCCCTAAATTCATGTATTAATTCACATTTTTTTCAGTGTTTTCTTGCATGATTAGAATCACTGTAAAACAAGGAAGTTTTTAAAGCTACATGCGAATATTTTTTTCATTACAACTTTTTGAGAAAACACACAAAGTTGGTTTTTCCATACTTGGTGAAAAACAGACGCGGGGTTCTCTTAGTATGGAGAAAGTAACTCTGTGCGTTTTCTCAAAAAGTTGTAATGAAAAAAAAATTGGCATGTAGCTTTAAAAACTTCCTTGTTTTACAGTGATTCTAATCATGCAAGAAAACACTAAAAAAAATATGAATTAATACATGAATTTAGGGTTTTTTCGTACCACGGACATAAGGAAAAATAGCAAAAACTCTGATTTAAATGATCAATATCTCGGAAACTAATAACAATTGCTGAACATACATGGGGGTTAAATCGATAGCTTATGAGCTGCTCTATCAGCCCTAGGCGGGTTGACGTTGGTTTCTGGGACACCCTGTATATCGCACCTTCAGTACAATAGTGACATAACTCAGATATTTTGAATTTCGAGTTAGGGCTCTATCATAATCAATTTATGACTTAAAGTTTGCAAGCTGAAATTTTGAATTAGGTCACTATCGCTCTGAAGGTGCGATAGGTATTTAGATTTGGAGGCTATTTTCATTTTAAATTACTAAATTACAATCTTGTTCACCGCGTGGATCATGGATCAACCGATAGATACGTTTCTTTGTTAAGTTATAAGTAGGCTTGGGACTTTTGGATGCTCGCTATGGTTTTAGATTCCACGGAGTCGCCATTATGTTAAAATATAATTTTTCGAAGTCAAAGTCAAAGTGTAAAAATAAAACATGTTAGATTTACGCTGTTATATCGATCGGTAATAACCACGTTATTATGACTGCAATTAATTTTATCATAAATTTATTAGTTATTACACACACGTGTCACAGTTCACAGGTGACGCGATATGCAAATATAGGTACGATTTACTTCATTATGCATCCTCTTTGATACTTGCGTTGTGACAGACTACTGACTGACATCTATTTTAGCAATAAAAAAAACACTTGATTAATAAATTGTCACTTGATTAAACACGGTTTAAGCAATTTCTGATAAAATTTAAAATTACATCAACGAATTTTACCACAACGCACCACAAAGATGACGAATCGGCAAAAATTCTCGAGAATACAACTTTAACATCAGTGGACGTGGAGAGATCTTTTTCAACACACAAAAGAGTTTTTGATAGGTCCAGAACTCGTTTAACCCCGCAAAATATAGAAAAAATAATAGTGATCCATTCTTACTACCATTTTAATGATGAACATGAAATAGTAATAGATGATGATTATGATGCACTGATTCAAAAAGCCTGTACCTCATCAAAAACTTAGAAGTGGCGACTAATATTAGATTGAAAAATACATTTTTGTTATTGTTACTTAAATTATTTGTTTTAGTTTATTTTGTTTACTAGCAATAGAGTATTTTATTATTGGTAATTATATACATACAAGTTGTATGTACTTATCCACTTTGACTTTGACTTCTAAAAAAATATTTTAACATAATGGCGACTCCGTGGATTCTAGAACCATAGCGAGCATCCAAAAGTCCCAAGCCTAGTTATAAATTACTAACCTATATTCATATCGTTATGTACACATGATATTGTAAATGTTGTTATCAATAATCGCAGCGAATGATTCTCTTCGGCTGCTTTGAAATCATTCATTACTGAACGAATGGTTATACTTCAGTCATTGGATGTTAAAAGATAGACGACATCAGTACAGTAAACTCATTTGTCGACGCGCTGGCCTAGTTGGTAGCGACCCTGCCTACGAAGCTAGCGGTCCTTGTTTCAAATGCTGGTAAGGGTAGAAATTTGTGTGATGAGTGCGAATATTTTGTTTCAGAGTTACGGATGTTTTTTTAAGTATTTAAATCGTTGTCTAGTACCCATAGAACAAATCCAGAGCTTAGTTAGGGACTAGGACATAAATTGGTGTGACATTGTCCCTGAATAACAGTCGATAGATGACTAAAAGAAAAAACAAACCCTACTGTCAGATCTGATAACTCACTATAGATTTTCATCAAAAGTTAAACCAGCTTTAAAAAAACACCGCGTCAATATCGGTCCATATATGTTTGGGAGCTACGGTGCCACAGATAGACATACAGGACACACGTTAAACTTACAACTCCCGTCTGTTTGCGTCAGTTACTAAATTACCTCGAACACATAAAAATCATGAAAATGCGGTCTTTATTAATTTTGCCTCTTTATTAAACATTTATTGCCTAGTTCATTATAAAAATTATGGCTCATAATAATCAGTACCTAAAACAAACATTTCCATTCACTCATTCATTCAAAATCGGCTAAACATTTCCATTCGTTCACCCTAATCGAGACTGTCCCAATGCCCCTATAACCGTTACGTCACTCTACTCGACATGATGCTGGTACATTGTGAAAAAGTACCATGCGCAGTGTTCCGTGTATATATTTAGAACCCTGTCGTTGTAACCTTGTCGGTATTTGTATAGGACATGTTTCTCTGAATAGAATCGGGTATTAAAAATAACCGGAACATGTAAAATCTATTTTGTTTGCGAGTCGTTAAATTCAATCGCTGTTACTTTAGTTTTTACATACATACATACATAAACTCACGCCTTCATTCCCAGAGTGGGGTAGGCAGAGCCGCAGAGCTAAAGAATTACCAACAAGTCTTAAAACTTCTTGATAATTCCGTAACCACATTTTGCACAAGTAGGCTAAGATGTTTCCCAGTGTATTAGTGTGGTTGCCGGGTTAGAATAGTACCACTCCATGTCTTCCCGTGGATGTCGTAAGAGGCGACTAAGGGGAGTAAAGGCTTGCAGTAGTGTTAGGCGATGGGCTTGCCACTTTAGTTTTTAGTTGAATTAAATTTTCTTTATTGGGCGAAAAATGTAGTAGGACTATGTATCTCCTTTTTCACTTTATTGCATTGTAATAAGGACCAAAAGTGGATACATCTCTTTGTAGTCCACTGTACTAATAACGGAAATAATAATAATTAAAGCTTTTTTTTAGAACAAGAGATGACTGGAGAAGTTGGGCCTTTTCCCAAGAGTTGGATACTAGATAGATAGGCTATATAGAGAATAGATAGTAATAACTTTAGGCAAATTTAATTTTACGAATAGTCGCCCGCGGCTTCGTCTGCAAATAAGTAATTTAACAATAAATTAAATAATAAGCAGTATAGGATAAAAAGTATTATAGGTATTAAAAAATAATATGATTAAATAGTCATTAATAAGATTATGGTATTGACAATTTGACATTCTTAAAGGAAAATTGTCTCAATTTGCCCTTTTTTAGTATTGAGAGATGAAAAATAACTGGCGTTATCCGTATCATCGCTTCTTATTAAGCATTTTTTTATTTGTACCAGTTAATGGACCCGATTCTACAGTGGCCTCTAAACTTCCTAATTTTATTTAGGTGTCGCTAAAACACTTTGCTATTCTATGAGCAGCTGTCATAATCAAATGACAGCGCCATGACAGCGCCATGACAGCGCTAATTTGAATCTGACGATTCTTATTTTAGGCGGTCTTATACATTGTCAGCTTGACATTCTGGAATAGCACTGGTTAAATCTGCCGTCTAAACTATGTCTTAAAATTAGAAAAAATCGTTTAAGGCTATTTAAGCGATGTGCACGTAGAATCGGGTCCAATACATACCTAAACCATACATACCAATACATGCCAAATGAAAGCAGTGCCTGTGTGTAAAATTTCGTCATTTTGACGTCATCGGCATTAAAATAACAACCCCTGTTTATAACCTTTGAAAAACCACTTAATAAGATGACTTTACAATACAGGGTGTGATACTTCACACAGTGATCAATATCAGTATAAAAACATTGAAAAGTAATCTAATTTAGTGCTATCAGTAAAATCATAGGAGTGGCTCGTTGATAACCCGGCTCCAACTTGTATGGGAAACTTTACTTGGCTTTACCGTTGCTAGCATGAGGCATTCCATCTTAGTCCTCAGCTCTGGCATCGGATTTGCAGTCTTAGGATTACTGTCTTAAGATGATTGTGAAGCTAAAAATTTCCATACTTAATGCGAAAACATTTCTATACCCTTAAAAAAATCTAGTCTGATTTTTACGCTCTTGATTATCTTGTAGATATCATGAAAAACAATGTATGTACGTTTTCCTTTCCACTAAAATAGTTCTAAGAATGAAACAAATTTAAAAAACAAAAAACAAAAACGTACAGACCTAGTTCTTTATAATTTAATTACTGTAGCATATATTCAAAAATCTTGGAAACTATTTTTTTTTTTTTTCCTTTTTTTTTTTTTAGTTTATTTGTAGGAATAAAACATTGTAATATTATAAAACAGTTCTAGCGGGCGAAAACTGAACACAGTTTATCTGCCGCTGGAGTCACACGGTAGATCCTTATATGTCTAGGTATTGAAAATAAATAGTTAAATAAAAAGAGTCTCGGCCGACATACCACGTTGACATACTATATTATATTATATTTAAAAATTTGTTATACATATTCTAAAAGTGAAAAGTCAGCCGAGGTAAGCTAAAGGTGCTAAACGATCACACATACCAGATGGTTAGTGGGATCTCCCATAGACATAAGGGACTATAATTAGGTGAATACACTCTTAGACGAGCTGTAGGTAGGCCTACAACAAGATGGAGTGACGACCTTGAAAAGATCGCGACGCGGTGGATGCGAAAAGCACAAGACCGGTCTGAGTGGAGAGCCTTGGGGGACTATGTCCAGCAGTGGACGTCTTTCGGCTGACATGATGATGATGCTAACATTTTATAGTAGTTTTTAAAGACCAAGGGCGTGATTATATTACTTATATGTGTTCAGGGAGTGTTGAAATAGCTGTGCCAACCGCGCCTGTGTGACCTTCCGTGTTAGTCCAAGACATAAGCTATTTGCCTCTCTTTAATTAAGAGACTAGTTTAGTAGCTTTTCTCGGTGGAATAATAACCAATCGCTCAAAAGATAAAGTAGTATGGTAAAAACGCATATTGCAATTTCATTGGCATCTACAATCGCTTGCATGATGACATGAAGTAATTTCCTACTATTTAGATTATTCAAAGACTAAACTTAAGAATTGGTTAGTGCAGGACTTTAAGCATTGGTAACTTTTTAGGGTTCCGTAGTCAAACTAGGAACCCCTTATAGTTTCGCCATGTCCGTCCGTCCGTCCGCAGCCTAGCTCAGAGACTGTTAGTACTATAAAAATGTAATTGGGCATGAATATACATATTACCAGAGGGCGGAATTGCTCATGGCAAAAATCAAACGTCAATAGAGTTGGAACGTTGAATTTTATCGACTTTATCAGCTATCGATAAATTCAGTCACCATTTACATTTCTGACTTTAACATTGACCTCTTTGATTAGATTAAAAGTAAATTGCAAGGCAGTTAACTGTCATTTCTGCCACTAGTCTTTTTGCAAATAATTCGCGTTAATCCAAAAAGAAAAACAATTAACAAATGGATAAAGAAGTATCCTTGTCTTACTTACAACGAAAACAACTCAACAATATACTGCTCTAAATGTAAGGTTCCCTAAAAGCAACTAAAAAAATAACGAGTAAAACACATTCACCTGAGTTTAAAGAGATAAAGAACGATCGATACTAGTTTTTATCTAGATTTGGTAATATTTCTCGTTTCTTGCAACATTCCATGGATAAAAATTGATAATCCACATTTCCGGTTATTAAAAAAAAATATATGACTGTCATGAATTATTACAGAGAAGACGAGGAGAACTTCATTAGCACAGACTTAGATTACGATACTGTTTTATCGATAAAAATTTGTTCACAGGTGATTTGAATCCTTATGTTGGTATTATTGAAACTTAGGTAGTTTCAAACTTGCGCTAGGTAAACATAATTTCAGTTTATTCGATAGTCGATAAAATTCAACGTTCCAACTCTATTGACGTTTGATTTTTGCCATGAGCAATTCCGCCCTCTGCATATTACTTACGACAACAGTGTTAAATTAAAATCTTGAAAAAAAAATTTTTTTGGTGTGTCCTGGGATAGGTCTTTCAAAAATATTGCTGGTTTGTGCCAACAGTTTTTCGATTAAGCGATCCGTTTATGAAATATTAAGCTTTAAAGCTCTAATTTTTGTTAGTCAAGTGTCCCCCCCTACAGCTAAAACTACAAATACTAAAAATCCGAAAAATATCTCAAATCAAAGCACATATTATATTATAACGAATTTTTCAAATAAAAATACCTCACCAATACCCCTCTTTTTGCGTCAGGGGATAAAAATGTGTCAAAATTCCGTTGATCGCTTTTCTTCTATCCCTTGTCACCTATATAGTATCGATCGCGCCTTTCCCGGCTAAGGGCGGTAAGA
The DNA here is from genome assembly GCA_927399475.2 of Acleris emargana. Classification (NCBI taxonomy): domain Eukaryota; kingdom Metazoa; phylum Arthropoda; class Insecta; order Lepidoptera; family Tortricidae; genus Acleris; species Acleris emargana. The sequence goes on along the minus strand of OV656863.1, from coordinate 1,891,574 downwards.
GACCTTTTTTCGCCCTCGTGTGTTTATATAGGCTGGTCAAATAGGCTTATTGTTGGTGTAATTTCGTAGCTATTGGCGGAAGTTTTAGGTATTTTAGGGTCTTTGGAAGATGCTGTCCATATTTGTATGAATAATTTTTGGATTTTGAGGATTTTTGGATATGATGCAAAAGAAGTAGTATGCAAATAGAATAGTCAGTATCCCAAAATCAATAACCGAAGCAGTTTTAGTTCTCTTCTCTTAGTAATAAGGTTGATATTGCTACAGGAGTTTTATCTGACATGGAGGGCAGCATGGTAGAAATATGTTGCTTGTCTAATTAGGTTTTTAGGGTTCCGTATAGGGCATCCTCCCGGGAAATCCCGGTTCTGTAATTCCCGGGAATTTCATAGTGCTTAAAGACCCGGTACTGAAGATTACATCCCGGTTCTCCCGGTTCCTTCCATGAATACCAAACAAGTATCACAAATATCCTGACACCCCGGAGCGACTACGCGGGAACGTCGCATCAAACCCCATCATATTTGGTGGCATATTTGCCATAACATAACTGATCTCTAGATTTGTAAAAAATACCAAAGGAAGAACAATTAACTTTCTAGTACCTAAGTAAATTAAAAATCTTTTCTAAATTAAAAATCGTGACATCTAGCCCTCACTATATGATGATAAAAATATATAACCATATACCAAATCATATAAAAAACTTGGTAAAATTTTCGCTATTTAGCAAAGAACTAAAAAAATTCATAATAAACAAAATGCTTTTATAATATTAGTGATTTTTTTAAATTTTAATTGCCAAGTAATTGTAATTGTTAAATAATTTAAGTTTAGCAATAAATGGAATTTAATGTAATTTAATTAATAGGTAGTAATATAATAATGTATAGCCGTCCTCTCGCATTGTGCTGTGCTCTTCCAGGGCGTCACATGTCTCTCTACATTTTGTTCCATCTGTTGTTTTATGTAATGTGACATGCAATTAATATTTTGACTTTGACTTTGAAAGTATTTTACTTAATTTAAATACGTTTTTGTTGAAGAAAACATGCAAGATTTTATTTCAATTTAATTTAAAACAGTTTCCTATTTTTTTTAATCGGTTTATTTTTCAAATGTCCACGATTGGCGGTAACTTGGGGTAAAAAATGGGACCGGGAGAATCGGGAATCCCGGTACCGTCCCTGCCTAGAATCGGGAAATGGAATTCTCGGAACCGGGCCCGGTACTGCATGCCCTAGTTCCGTAGGCAAACTGGGAAAGGTCTGAATAAATATTAAAAACTACTTCTTCTGATATTCGATCTATTCGTAGGCTTTTAAACTAATTTTTTTCATCTCTTTTTTTTCTACAAATGTTGTACTTGATGCAAATGAGCTCTACTTTACAAATAGACAATCACCCTGTATACGGATAATTATTAAAAGTAAAATAAAACCATATTGGCTATAACGTGTTATCGTAATATCAACGTTACGATAGCTCTTATTTACTTAACATATCAAAAGCAATATGATTTTACCGAGCAGAATACAGCCCTGATTGTTATTTGGTAATTTACAGGGTGTTCTATTTTATGCCATGTGGTTGCAGGCTTAGGTGCCACTCCATTTCTTCCCGTGGAAGTCGTAAGAGGCGACAAAGGGAATAAAGGCTTGTAGTACTGTTAGGCTATGGGCTTGCTACCTGTCACTAATATACACTGTTTAACATCTTGGCCTAATTGTGCAAATTGTGGTTACAGAGTTATCAACAAGTTTTTGGAGTTGTTGGTAATTCTGTAGCTCTGCCTACCCCACTCTGGGAATGAAGGCGTGAAGGTATGTATGTATGTATGTCCTATTTTAGACAACGTTCTTTATTAACGCAACAGCGTTATATGAATATATTGGCGCCATTATTTACCTTTTGTTTCGGGATTCGAACCCCGGATCGATAAGTCATCAAGCGAAGGGTTCTTACTGTACAAAAGACTGATCGATTGGTCTTAAGCCACTTGAGGTTTGAGGACCTTTTGTGTCTTAACGTTGTAGTGCAGGTACCTAAGTTATATTAGGTACTTTTGTTTTGAAGCTGTTTATCGCTGTCCGAACTGTGCATTTCTTTTTAACCTATATCGCTATCCAGCTTTCACAATACCTTTGTACAAAAATCATGTCGTTCCGAAGATTGGTTCCTGCTTGAAAAAACGACAAACCTACAAGCTGAACAACCTCCTAATATTATAGATATAAAACTGTGTATGCATATTTATCTTTCAATTACGCTTAAACTGCTGATCAGATTGGGATAAAATTTGGTAGATATATAGTCCAGATCCTGGATTATATCATCATCATCATGTCAGCCAAAAGACGTCCCAAGGCTCTCCGCTCAGACCGGTCTTGTGCTATTCGCATCCACCGCGTTCCCGCGATCCTTACAAGGTCGTCACTCCATCTTGTTGGAGGCCTACCTACAGCTCGTCTCCCTGTCCGCGGACGCCACTCAAGAACCTTCTGACCCCATCGGTCATCAGTCCTGCGAGTTCACTGGATTATATAGAACACTCTTATCCCGTAAAATTCACAAAAAAAAAGATATCTATGTCTTTAACATCTTACTTTGCAGTGCCCAACAGTGGGCTTAGCCCCACTCCACTTGCTACATACTTGACCTAAATCTGTGGTCTCCCTTTGTAGTTCGTATTGGCAGGATTACCTTATACAGCCGCAAATGGGCTTCGGAAGCGTTCGCGTATCTTCGGAAATACGTATAAACCCGTATACAGGGTGCTTAGCTTAGACACACTGAGCTTAGACCAGGTAGTTAAATTTTATTTGCGATTGTCAATTGTTGCAATAAAAATAATCTTTATTGATTTAGTGGTCATACATTGTGCATGATTTTTGTTTCATCATTAGAGAAAGAAAGAAAACTTCTTTACATGACAACGCGCTGGCCTAGTTGGTAGTGTCCCTGCCTATGAAGCTAGCAATCCTTTGTTGAAATTGATATTTGTGTGATGAGCGCGAATATTTGTTCCTGAGTCTTGTATGTCTCTATAGTGTATTTCTATGGAACTTGCTAACTATGTAAACAAAAGCCTAAACTTTGTTTTGTCACTGTTTCTCCTTGAATTTTCACACCACCTCATGAAAAACCATTGAAAACATACACTATTGAAACGGTCGTTACTGTAAAATACAAAATCACCAAATATATAACTCTATCTTGGATATTTCATTAAAAGTTTAAATGGTTTCATAAGTTAGGTTATTAGGACCTGATGGAATGACGTTTTTGTTTCTTTTAAATTCTACAATTGTCTATGATGGGTAGTGTTGTGGCTAAAGTTGGCGATATATTAAGGCCCCTACACATTACCCAAATCACGCTGATCACACTCACAGATGATATAACGGCACCTTTTATAATAAATACTGGTGATATATCATCTTCAAGTACCGATTTTTCTTCAGATCGTGATTAATCAAATTACAAATAAGTAACTGCTTGTTTTTTCACTTTCGGTATTTTATTATTCGATATGGTTTGTCATAAGTAAAGGAGTATTGCCAATCACTAGTAAATTCATCATTCAGAGACAATTTCAATATGGCGGTTTGTTTACATAGTTAGCAAGTTCCATAGAATTAGACCTTATGTATTTAATTATATATTTCTCTATATAAATATTTATATCGTTGTCTAAATGTCTAGTACCCATAGTACTATTTTTATAGTACCCATAGGCTTGTACAAGCCTAGAGCTTAGTTTAGGACTAGGTCAATTGGTGTGACATTGTTTCCTGATATTTATTATTATTATTTGTATGTCTTTACCAATCACGGGACTATGGGGGCCCCGGGCCTTTGGAAGGCGTACATGGAGCCGAAGCCAACACGCAGAGGCCCTTTAGACTAGTTTAATTTAGTAAAGTGATGGGACACCAACCGGCGATTGTCCCTGAGTTCAAACTATAGAAGTATGCTCCCACGGACAACCAACGGTTAGTGTAGGACTATTTAAGAAGGATGGAAGTATTAAAAATAGGCTCTATGAATGAACAGATATGGATTGGTAAACTAGGCTATTGATGAAATTACGGCGCCTGCCTGGCCAATGCTAATTACTAGGCATCGGAGTTTTTGTCGCACGGTAAGACTAATAGCAAGCTATGGAGTTGTCATTTGCCGTAAATCTAAACTCTTATTCATATTCATACTCATTTATTTAATTTATCTTGAAATTCCTCTATAGCGGTCGGTCGTGTATAATTATCTTAGTCTAGTAATATAAAAAAAAAAAAATTACTTACATTATAAATTCTTAACTTGACCTATTTTAACATACAATTCGCCACTAGTGTGGACTAAAACATTCCCTTCTGCCGTGTTTTAATGTATCTTTTGTTTGTTTATAAATTTTCGTAATTAAATCAGTATAAAAATGGTAATTATTTTTTATTGTAATATTTATTTTCCAAATGTAACATTAAATATTCGTTTCTAAACTCGTCAATGTTGTTGTCCTTGATTATAAAGAAAACCTAAATAAATAAATGAGTATGAATATGAATAAGAGTTTAGATTTATGGCAAATGACGACTCCATAGCTTGCTATTAGTCTTACTGTGCGACAAAAACTCCGATGCCTACTAATTACTTTGGTTCATATTATTATTATTGTAATAAGGTCCAAAAGGTCGACTGTACCTTTAACAATGTCATAGTTGTTTAACATAGCTTTAGTAATACAATATCCGAGATGCAATACTGAGAAATATGACGCTATTATTTAGAGCTTCATAGCTGGAACTCATGTCAGCTAAAGTAGAGTTGACATAGTGCTGTTTGGTGTTAACCAAAGAAGGAGCTAAGTACGATGTAGTAGTCGAAGAATTTTATACTCTATTAGTAGCCGGGTTAGATTTGAAATGCTTATACTATTGGTATGCAGTTAGGCGCTTTCTTTGGTTTTACGTTAAAGTGTATGTTCACACGGGACATAATTCCGAATTGATCTAAATTTCGAATTTTATAGAAGATATATGAATGTATGAATATGTATGAATGTTGAAGAAGCGAAAGAAATTTGTCAAGATCGTAGCAAGTGGAAAGAAGTGGTCTCTGCCTACCCCTCTAGGAAACAGGCGTGATTTAATGTATGTATGTATGTAGGATATTTTGATAGAAGACTTGTTTTGATATCGCTTGTACCTAACTCTAAAACAGCTTCAGCTAAATTTAGCTTTCGGAAAAATCGGCTAAGTGCGAATTGGACTCACGCGCGAAGGGTTCCGTTACCTATAAAAAAACAAGTTTGTTGTTGTATGGGAGCCCCCTTAAATATTTATTTTATTCCGTTTTCAGTATTTGTTGTTATAGCGGCAACAGAAATACATCTTCTGTGAAAATTTCAACTGTCTAGCTATCACGGGTCATGAGATACAGCCTGGTGACAGACAGACGGACAGCGGTCTTAGTAATATGGTCCAGTTTTTACCCATTGGGTACGGAACCCTAAAAACTAGCTTCTTCCCGTGACTTCGTCCGCGTAGATATTGATTATCGTTATTCCCTTCGGAACTTTTATATTTTCCGGGATTTTATAGCTATCTCTTCAAATATCATCCAAATCCGTCCAGCCGCAGCCGTTGCATCGTGAATGAGTAACAAACTAACATACACACACTTTCGTATTTATAAAGTAGGATCTCACAACAATATATATATCAAGTGAATATAGTGTTATTGATGCCACTGATAAAGTCAATGACATTGTTACATTGAATGTTTCTCCATTTTAATGATAAAGCGTTTACATAACGACTATAACGAGGATCTGGCGTTCGATGGTCTCTTGGGGTTCCGTGGGGACCACAAAAACCCTTTTTAACCCAAGACGCAAAAAGAGCGGTGTTTTAATGTTGACAGCTGTGTTCGTCTCTGGCACCGTAGTTGTTAAACGGCTACAACGATTTAAATGCGTTTTTTTTTTAGTTTAAATTACCCCTAGTTTTTCTTGTGGGAGGACTTTGTACGGGGTCCGTCCGGGTTGGTACCACCATCTTATCCATTAGCCTACCGCCAAGCAGCAGTGCTTGCATTGTGTTCCGGTTTGGGGATAAGACAGCCGGGGAAATGACTAGCATAGAGGCATTCCATCTTAGTGCTCAGGGATGGCAGTGCTGCAGTCTTGTGAATGCGAATGTCAATGGGTCACAGTTTCCACTTACCATCAGGTGGCCTGTGTGCTCGTTTGCCTTACTATGCCATAAAAAAAAATGTTTTCATTAATTTGTTACTATACGGAACCAAATAGCTAAACTAGTGCTTACGGTGATAAGCATTGGCCTTCGCCCAGTGATAACGACTGATAACGACAGCATTGTCAAACGTGCTGTACGTTAATATAGACCGATTTATAATTGGGACTATTTTATTATACTCTAAACTCATTTTGAACCATCCTCAATTCATGTGAGTTCATTTCGACACCGTTATAAAAATATATCGTACAACAAATTTAAATTATTTTTTGATGTCTGATTGGTAAGTAGTTTATATTACATTTTATAATTTTACAATAGACTGTTTTTAATATTTGATGTTACTTTTAATGTCTAGGGCTCTATTATCTTCTGTAAAAACATATTGTATTTAACTCGGATGCCATTACGGTCAAGTAAATAATATAACATTGCCAATTTCATAACATCTAGATAATAACAAGCTATAATGGTTTTACTGAGCATAGTATAGAGGCCCTTCACACAGTCGGCGTGGAACTAATATACAGGGTGCCTCTGACCTTGGGGCTTTAAAAGCATCGATAGATTCTACTCACTAAACTGTACTAATTTTAAAAATACATTAAGTTTATATAACTAATGCAGTTGAAACGCGCTCTTTGCGTAGTATGTGTGGTGTGAAACTGATTGATAGAGTAAGAAATGAAAAAATCAGAGAGAAATGTGGAATAAAAGAAGATGTAGTGACTAAGATTGAAAAGGGCATGCTTCGATGGTTCGGTCATTTGGAAAGGATGGATGAAAGAAGATTGACGAAAGAGATATACAGATCGAAAGTGAGTGGAAGGGTCAGAAGGGGCCGCCCTAGGCGTACTTTTTCGAATCAAATCGGAGAAATACTGGAAAAGGGCCGAATCTTAAGTACCCGAAACCGACGTGCGTGCATGACTCGATGTATGAATGTTGAAGAAGCGAAAGAAATTTGTCAAGATCGTAGCAAGTGGAAAGAAGTGGTCTCTGCCTACCCCTCTGGGAAACATGCGTGATTTAATGTATGTATGTAACTAATTGATGTTAAAGTCTAATTGTAAAATCAGTGTAAATACTATCTCATGGTACGGAGGCGACATTTCCTTGGTACGAGGTCTAAAGGGAATTGGATCGCGTACATTGAAAATTATATTTAACAATTTTTTCTCAAAAATGAACGGAAAAGTTGACATTACAAACTCCATACTGAGACGCGAAGTACATAGATTACAGACAGTTCCGAAATTAAAAAAAATACAAATTTCATTGTTGTCTAGTTTGTAACTTTTTAAAAAGTGAAAACGGCCACAATAAAATGAGGGCACAAGTCTTATACATATCCATATTTTATTCGAAACGTAACTTTTTTATCTGTGTCTGGAATAGCTTGAGTTTTTTTTTTCTAAAAAAGCTTGCGTTTCTCCTTGTCATAAACAAAAAGGCGGTAAAGAGTGATGGTTTTTTCACGTGAAGATTCTGCTTGTATGCAATTCAAAAAATAAGTGATGAAGATTTTACTCCTACATTATTTTTTTCTTGCTATTTTTGAGACTCGCAAGCACGTCCGGTTAAACCAATACTCGGCCCGCAATTGCCTGCTTCACTGCCTAGGCAATAATGTACTATTAACAACTTACAAAACCAAAAAAATAATAAGAAGGAGAAACGAACCATACATTTAAAGATAAAGACATTTATTCAGTAAGTAGGCCGCACGGGTACTTTTACACGTCAAGAATCTACCAGCGCTTCACAAGAGGAGACCACTGCTGAGAAGAAACTCCGCAAGAAACTAAGCAGTCAGTAATTTTTTTAAATATATTTAATATTACAATGGTAGGTACTACTTAGTCTAGCATTATATAAATCTATAAATAGCAAATTAAAAAATATTTCAAATATCCTGCGTAGTTTCCGCAGGAAAACACACCAAAATCTTTAGAGAGAGAGATAAAGAGTGAAAAGGAAAAAAATAACACCTACTTATGTGTGTATAAGACGGTGCAAGATGACCACATAAGATTGATATGTTTTCCTACATCAACGGTGTCCCCTAGACAAGATAAAGCTTTTGAATTTGAAACAATATATATTATTGATAATTCGGGTTTAGGCCAAGCATTTTTGTCTTTTATAAAATAAATAAATATCAGGAGACAATGTCACACCAATTGACCTAGTCCCAAACTAAGCTCTAGGCTTGTACTATGGGTACTAGACAATGATATAAATACTTATATAGAGAAATATATACTTAAATACATAGAAAACATCCATGACTCAGGAAAAAATATTCGCGCTCATCACACAAATATCTGCCCTTACCGGGATTTGAACCCAGGACCTCTAGCTTCGTAGGCAGGGTCACTACCAACTAGGCCAGCGCGTCGACCCAAGGTCAGAGGTTCCCTGTAGAAATACAGATAATAACGGGCATAGTTAGAAGCTCAGATCCCGTGTCACGTGTTCTGTTTATCATTTTTATTGGTCGTCTGAGACAGACTGACAAATCATATCAATGCCACTAGCGTGGCATTGATATGATTTGTCAGTCTGTGACTAGCCCCTTTCCATGGGGAGCCATTTAATTCGCCCCGTCAAGCCAATTGCGCGAGCGCAGACCTATTTACATGGTCGAACTGATCGGACGTTCTTGCGTTTTGCGTCGTGCGTCGTGCGACTCGTGCGTGTCACGCGGGCTGTGTGAGGTGACCTTAAGTGTATTTGAAGTGAAGTGTTTTAATTTTTCGTTTTTTTGGTAAGTTTTTTCTTCTGTCTATTTTTTTTATACCTACATGGAAAAGTGCCACGTGTTGTTAGATAACGTTCATTAGGTAATGTAGGTACTTAAGTCAAATTAAGTGGTAAGGCGTTATTGAAATAACGTCCTATTTGCGAGTTTGTAAATGCGTAATTCAATTTTTTCAAGTAAATTCAACGTTTTGAACTATTTTTCAGTCCTTTTATAGTAGTTAAGGTACCTTAATTTCTATAAAACAAAGCATACATGGTTTTTGAACGCTGAATTCCCTTGAAAATAAATTAAGTGACGCATTTAGCCCTCTGCCGGAATGGCCCCGCATGACCTTACATAATTATTAACCTTAATCAATAGGTATAATAAATAATGTGTGAGAAAAGTTACTTTTTTACTAACATTAGATAGTCGTAGGTAATTTAATTTTTATCCACAAAATTACCTATTTGCTTAAATTCCATTGCATTGCATAGTATCTAATACCTATGTTTCTTATACCTGAATAATTAATAAAACAATTTCATCGAATGTAGGTAGCTATAATATTAGTTTTTAACCGTCTATCTTGGTTAGTCTATTGGTAGAAAACTATTAACTTGCTCGTTCATATTTTGTGTAAACTTTATTCCCACAATCTCTGGAGAAATCAAATTCTATACTTGTAGTTCCTCTTTTATTACCAAGGAAATAATAAAAGAGAGAACTACGTACAAATATCAACCTTAACTTAACTGCAATAAGTAAAAAATCCAATAGTTACACCGTAGTTAGACCAGCTGTTTGTATAAAAAACTAATACGAACTTTAAATCAATGTATTAAAGTTGAAATTTAAATGCAGGAAGCATACAGCTACCGGTCATGTTTGGTTCTGAAACAAGCCAAAATCAATCATAACACCGAGCAGTAGAACTGAATTTACATTGTATTATAACAAGCGTAACCACAGTCCCGACTCGAAGGAAACTCGGAACAATGACTTCAGCTGCCGTTTTTAACAAAAGATTTATATTACAAAAGTTTTTTTCCGATAACAATGGGGCTACATTTCGGAAGTGATTGCCGCCATTTTGTTTTGTCGTGTTATAATGATGTGACATTTTGAGAGTTAGTAAATTATTATCGATGTTTTTAAGAAGGCGTCTCGTGTGCTACGTCAAAAGTACAAGGGTTTTTATGCTCTTACTCGTACAAACTTGTTTCGCTCTTGCTCTTATAAAACGGAGAGCCTTAAAAAACATAAATTTAGAAGAGTTCTATTAATCAGTTGCCTGGTTTCATGCAAATACTTGTGGGAGGCCTTGTGCAGGGTCCGTCCGGGTTGGTACCACCATCTTATCAAAATTAACCTATCGGCAAGCAGCAGTGTTTGCATTGTTGTGTTCCGGTTTGGGGATAAGACAGCCGGTGAAATAACTAGCATAAAGGCATGAATTCCATCGTAGTCCTCAGGGTTGGCAGTGCATTTGCAGTCTTGTGAATGCGAATGTCTATGGGTCACAGTTTGCACTTACCATCAGGTGGCCTGTGTGCTCGTTTGACTTCCTATTTCATAAAAAAAAAAAGGTTGATCTGAGAAAGGTGAGGTTCTCTTTACATCGGAGTTTTTCTTCCATTTATATTCTGAATCAGTGTTACCACCTTACTACTACCCACCAACCAACACCGCAACCCTCAAGCGACTCTACAGACCGTTGGAATTCGATCCTATAACGATACAGAATACACCAAGTGCTATTAAGCGTAAATTGGGGTCAATTGTTATTTGCCCGTTGGGTTCGTTACGCGCCATGTTTGAATATTTGGAAATGGAACGCGTTTTGTTTTTGTGCGTTTCGTTACTGCTTCGGCGTTTGCGTTTTGTTCCGTGTTAATGTGGCGTTTTATTAACGCGTTAAATGCCCAAGGGCGCCATGCGGTGTCAAATTCGTTTAGAAAATATGGCGGTTTTGTCATCGATGTCTCCCTAAATTTTATTATGATTGTATTTCTTTAAAGGCATTTCATCTTAGATAGGTACTTAGTCCAGAGATTCGGCAACGACTAAGGTCTTGAGATTGCAATTGTCTTAGGATCTCAGAGTCATATGATTAAAGAACCATAGGCCTTTTCAATGCCATAATAAAGGACGATAGGCAAATGTCCCCCGCAACCAACAGAGATGAAACATGTCCCAGTTTATAGATCTTGGCAACATGATGTATTTTAACTATGACGAGGATCGCGATATGCATGGGATTTTCTTGGAAAATCATAATCATATCGTTAGTTTTTTTTTAATGAACACATTTCTTGTTTTGCTTGGCTCTTGGAAGGGTTTTTAAGTTTTTATCATAGAAAATTCCCATCTACTAGCTACTAAAATAGGTATTTTGTCTTTTTTTGGGTCCTAAAGAACGTATCGTCGGTGAAACTGCAAAATCGCGTGAGTAATATTTTAAATAACGAGCAAAATACACCTTTTTAATAAGACTTTAAGTTCTATTTTGCTCTACCATAAATTTGATAGCTACGCGGTTTTGGAGTAAGTAGGTATCACCGACGATATCTTAGACATGCTTCCGTGACTGTTGGATGGTGGGGACGGGGTCATACAAAATTGCCCATCACCCTTTAAACAGATAAAAATACCGACATGATTATGACACCTACTTTCAAAGCTGATATCTGTTAAACGACTCAGCTGATTTCAATTAAATCTAGCTGAAAACCCAAAAAATATGCATCGAAATCACTCCATCCTTGTGAAAACTGAGTTGCCACAGACAAACGAAAAAGGCTGTTGTCTCCTATCTTATAAAACTTAGAACAGGATGGTTATTATGACATGGATATACAGTTCATTTTACGGTGAGCGTAAAGGACAGAGCTATAGCAGTTACATATCTATGTCCTTTTCTCTCAGCGACAAGTAAATTGCACAGATACGTCATAATAACGTCTGAAAGTAAAGTTCGATCACCTTAATGTTTATATTCCTAGTTATTCTTACCGCGGCACTCTGAGACCGAAATAGACGCAATACCTTTATAGTGCGTAGTTGCTAGTTACGTTACAGCTTTGGTGCGTAGTCCGTAGAGTTGTGTTAGACGCTAGGAGCTCAAATTGTTGCCTTCTTTGTCTTTATCTTTACTTGTGGGAGGACCTTGTGCAGGGTCCGTCCGGGTTGGTACCACCATCTTATCCATTAACCTACCGCCAAGCAGCAGTGTTCGCATTGTTGTGTTCCGGTTTGGGGATAAGACAGCCGGGGAAATGACTAGCATAGAGGCATTCCATCTTAGTCCTCAGGGTTGGCAACGCATTTGCAGTCTTGTGAATGCGAATGTCTATGGGTCACAGTTTCCACTTACCATCAGGTGGTCTGTGTGCTCGTTTGCCTTCCCATGCTATTAAAAAAAAAAAAAAAAACGGTCCGTCCGGGTTGGTACCACCGTCATATCCATTAACCTACCGCCAAGCAGCAGTGTTCGCATTGTTATGTTCCGGTTTGGGGATAAGACAGCCGGTGAAATGACTAGCATAGAGGCATTCCATCTTAGTCCTCAGGTTTGGCACTTTGGTAGTGCATTTGCAGTCTTGTGAATGCGAATGTCTATGGGTCACAGTTTCCACTTACCATCCGGTGGCCTGTGTGCTCGTTTGCCTTCCTATGCAATAAAAAAGAAAAAAGTCTCTTCCTCCTTCGTCCGCTTAGATCTTTCAAACTCCGCATCGGATTTTAATGCGGTTGTCATCAATAGATAGAGTGAAGAGGAAGGTTTTTGTGTATAAAACATTCTGGATTACGTACGGGAGTCACGGAAAAACTATTTCTTAAGGGCAACACAGGTAACGATTTACCTAAAGTCCCAAATCTGTTGTTTGCCTGACAGTCCAAAATCAGTGACAAAATGTATCAAATCAGACTTTCCAATATCGTTATTTTACGATAACGTTATAATTATATCGTTATTTTCTTGCTATAACGTTATTCAACGAACCATAGCGGTATTAATCATAAACATTATAACCTTCATATCGATATAGGATAACGATAACGATAATAACGTTATACATCACCTCTTTCACGCACTGCCTTTATTTTCGCTGGCTCATACGATACCGCGATAGCCGCTATGGCCGCCTATCTAATATGGATTTAGGACGTCAGAAAAGAAATATCGATACGTTTAAACAAAAAAAAATAACATTAACTAACGCGCGTTCTTTTAACGATACTTATATAACGTTATGAAGGTTGAGGTCGGACTATTTCGTCTGTGGAGCCCTTTAGACCAAGATTTGGACTATCCGAGTGTTCAATTTAACTCCATTAAGTCTATGCAACCATACACGCATGATTAAATTATATATCATAGCCAGAATGACAGACATGTTGCTTGCGACATCGAATGACAGTTACAAACAAAATGGTGGACAAGTCTTGGTACTTGTAATAACTTCGTTGAAATCATTAGTCACTTGTATTTCTAATTATGACTCATAAATAGCTGAAGAAGTGGATCAAACCACTTGCGCAGTTGATTTGATGATTACCTAGTTAAATATGAGGACAAAGAGATGTCATATAAACGGTAAAAATCGGGATGTATTTTCTGTGCTAGAAAAGTCGCATATTTTTGTAATCTCGAGTAAAATTTTCCATTTACTCTTGCAAAGATTTGGTGAATTTTGGTGCACTGCAATAACTTGTTGTTAATATTCGATTAAATGTACAATTACAGTTGCCATAATGGAAAAATATTGCAGACTTAAATACATCAGGTGCATAGAGTTCATACATTGTGTTCAATAATTCCACTCTTTTTAGTTTATTTAATCAAGAAAAGCATGGGGTAACGTACTTAAGATGGAGTTCATACTCTGGCAGCAATTCTAGAGCAAGATGGGCTAAAGCAAATCGGAATAGAGCCGACAAGCTACACTATTAATTCTAAAATCCTATTAAAAACTCAATTCCGATACAAAAGTATCCACTAGCAATCCGATAACTCATATCAAGATCCTGCCATAGACTGAAGATAGCCCTGCCATCGCTATAGCGTAAGGATTGATATGTCGGAACCAATTCGCAATCTGAAAGTGACAACCAGAGAGATATCGTTAGTTCAAACTTTGATAGGATATTGATATTGGAAAATGACCAGGTTGTTTTGCGTTGTGAAGATTTTTGTTTCTGACATTAGTTTTTTTTAAGAGCTAAGAATGAAATACTTATCTTTTTGGTTGTTAAGAAGAATAAATATTTTAGCACAGTAATTTCAAAGGTTATTTGCTTTTAACTTTAGACAAGTACTTAACTATTATTTGTGTTTACGCATGAAACTTTGAAAGACATTGTTATTAAAATTAATACGTACAACATTGCTATTAAATCTAAATTATAGTCAAATTAATATAAACCCTTACCTACTCCTATTTATTCGATTTTTTAATATGTAGTCATCATCATCATGTCAGCCGAAAGACGTCCACGGCTGGACATAGGCCACCCCCAAGGCTCTTCATTCAGACCGGTCTTGTGTTTTTTGCATCCACCGCGTTCCCGCGATCCTTACAAGGTCGAATATGTAGTAGATATCATGAAAAACTATGCCTGTACGTTTTGCTTTCCACTAAAATACTTTTTGGAATGAAACAATAAAAAAACAGAAACGTACAGACCTTCTTTATAAAAACTACAACATATTAAAATCGTGGAAATCGGATTTGATTTAGGGGGTGAGAAACGTTAACGGCCGGAGCTAAATTTGTATGGAATTTTTTGACAGCTACGCGATTTTAGCAGAGCTTCGCAATCTTCTTAAAATAAATCACTTTACACAAATAATGTTACAATAGTCCAAAAGTATCAAGTTCCACCGGCGCAGTATAGAAAAAAATCAATTACTATATTTCACCATTAACTAACTAGAAACTTTTCTATAGAGGAAATGAGTCTATGCCCCAGAGACGCCATCTTGTACATTGTTTTAAAAACTTACAGAACTTCCGGTGGGAAATATTACTTAGTAGAATTTATAGAAGAATGTTGCCACATTATGATCAGTGCTTTTGTAATCGATATTAAAAAGTTTGTCTTGGGATACTAAATATTACTTATACATAAACTACGTACTTATGTTCCCGTTCGTTACGAATGATTTATCTTTAAATCATTAGACATTTATTATCATAGCTTAATCTATTTATTGTCAACGTTATTAATTATTATGTATTGTATTATATTTATAACTCTTATTTACTTGACTGTAATGGCGGTCTGTACTGACCGTTAAACTGTAGCTCAATCCTCCCTGTAGCCAAAACAAAAACAAAAAATTCAAAAATCGATTTCGTCGAATTGAAAAATGTCACTGACAGCAAAAAACCTTCTAACGGGAAGTGACAGCGATAAACGCGATAGGAAGCGCTGACCCCGCCGATAACGTTCGAAATTCAAATTGCGATTGTAAACAACGGTTTTCAATTTTTTAGGAACTTTTTTTATAATCGGTCCGTTCTAAATCGGCTGATTAGTCATTTTAGGGCAATATGGATTATTTTTTGATAGAATTATTATTTGGCTAGCTGCGAGAATAAAGTGTTATCTAAAATAAATATTAAAGTAACTACACGTCTCTGTCAATAAATTAAATAATTGTATGGAGCGTATTAGAGCGGTATCTGTTAACTATTATAATGTAGAAATTATATTTTACTATTATAATAATATTCCGGAAGTCGGTAGGTACGTCATTTTTCTACGAACCAGAGACATTATCAATATGATAATGGCATACGCCCTAAATGTTATCTGGTTTATTTAAAACTCCCATTCAATAGCAAGACTTATTCAACAGCACGTGTTTCATAAATGACGACGAAAAAATACCTTAAAATTTACGCACAATGTAGGGACTGTAAAGAACTTAAAAGATTACAATACTGCCCTGTTTATCGGTGACGACATCGTTCCATATTTGAAATTTAGATTCGATGGTGGTCAAAAAGTACTAAACGCCGCATTAACTTATTTCATAATAAACCTAGCGCGATAGCTTTAAGTTTGAAATTGAACGTTTTTTTACTTACGCCGTTTTTCCTCACAATAGGTATTTTAGTATGTTTACATTAATACAAAAGAATGCTATTTGATCTTTTGCGTGGTAAGAAACATGGTTGAGTTTTGTTTGTTTGGCTTCATGTAAAATTTTGTTTTGTTTTGTTGAATCCAAAATCGAGTCACAGTTCTCTTTTTGAATTTAAATTTGTTGAATAATTTTCTGGTGCACTGATTTTTAATGTCTCATGGGCAATTCAGATGTTTCTTCTTGGAAATTCTGAATTCGAAATTCAAATCTAAAAATAATCTTTGACCATTTATGATTACTTGGAAGACGTGCGATATTCTAGTTTTGAACGTTTTCTTTTTAATATTTTGTGAGATTTAGATAACTAAGGCATTAGGTTTGGTAAATGTCAACTACAGAAATGGAAGTATAGTTGTATTGTAATTGTATATCTCTTTGTCTGTGTAAATACTGATTGCATGCATGTGGTCCGGTACACAAGATCTGATTCATCTGAAGAACATTAAATCAAGTGAATGGCTGATAACCTTTTAACTGTTATTAAATAAACTGTTTTCATATTACGAAATCTTAGCTAACTTACATTGACTTGAGATAACTGGCATCATCGATTTGTGTAGATTATTTGTCTGAAAAAACGTTGAATCAAATCAAAATTTTACGTACCACCGTACTACTCGCTGGCCTAGTTGGTAGTGACCCTGCCTACGAAGCTAGAGGTCCTGGGTTCAAATCCCGGTAAGGGCAGACATTTGTGTGATGAGCGCGAATAATTGTTCCTGAGTCATGGATGTTTTCTATCTATTTAAGTATATATTTCTCTATATAAGTATTTATATCGTTGTCTAGTACCCATAGTACAAGCCTAGAGCTTAGTTTGGGGCTAGGTCAATTGGTGTGACATGTCACATGACATTGTCCCCTGTTTTGTTTTTTTTATTTTATTTTTTATTCTTTAACCAACCGCCGAGCAGCAGTGTTTGCATTGTTGTGTTCCGGTGTGGGGATAAGACAACCGGTGAAATAGAGGCATAGAGGCATTCCATGTTAGGTCCAATGGTCGTCAACGCATTTGCGGTCTTAAGTTGTCTATGGTCACAGATCACACTTACCATCAGGTCGACTGTGTGATCATTCGCTTTTTCCATGCCATACAAAGAAACCTGATGTTCTTACTGTGAAGGAGAAATATATATATCGAGAGGAAACCAGCACATTCAATCTGCTAAGTGTGTTAGAGCCGTAAGAGGGTAGTTAATAAATAAATAATAAATAAATATCACACCAATTGACCTAGTCCCAAACTAAGCTCTAGGCTTGTACTATGGGTACTAGACAACGACATAAATACTAATATAGAGAAATATATACTTAAATACATAGAAAACATCCATGACTCGGGAACAAATATTCGCGCTCATCACACAAATATCTGCCCTTACCGGGATTTTAACCCGGGACCACTAGCTTCGTAGGCAGGGTCACTACCAACTAGGCCAGCGCGTCGTCAAATGATCCTAAAGGGTCGAAGTGTATCCGAAACACACAGTCTTACTTTCCTTCCAATGTTCGCGAGTTATAGGACTTCTAGGGGCAGCGTAAAACCGATCTCGACGCTAAGCGTGATGAGTAGACCTAGAAATTTTCCTAGCACGAACGACGTGTTGTTAGTGCTTGACACAATAAAAACATCGACCATCTTGTTATCGATAAGTCCACTTCAATGTCATCGAGCTATTTTCCTTGAAGTATGTGCCTAAAATATTAATTAAAACTGAAAGTTTTGTTATTAACTTATTTTATCTTACTTTTTAAAACACACCACATTGTTATATATAATATGACATAATGATTGTATTTTTTTCCTTACTGAAATGATTTTGCTATTTTCTTATTAGGCACTTCAATGAGCTTTAATTTTGATTATTTTCTTAATAACTATATTATAATGATGTACAATTATTTCCTCTATGACGTTGAAGTAGTGGTTATCGATAGCAGGATTGTCGATGTTTTTACTGTGTCAAGCACTAACAACACGTGGTTCGTGCTAGGAAAATCTCTAGGTCTAGTGATGAGCTAAAGGCATGTCTTCCGCTGCCATAAACTACAATTATGTTAGCGGCGTACTCACGTGCCCGCAGTGTGAACGGAGGTCGCTGCGAAGATTGGCTTCATAAGCCATCTTCATCTTCATCTTTAGTCGAAGTGGTCGACATGGCCGACGGTCGGAAAGATCATCATCATCATCATCATGATCAGACCTAGGAATATACGGGGCAAAATTTAATGACAGCTAGAGATTGCCTATATTGATAAACTCAATTATCGATGCTTTTCCCATATACATTTTTTTTTTAATTGAAATTATAAAATTAAAACAAAATAGCAACATAATTCTGGTTATTCTTTATTTTTTAAGCAGTTTTGAACCTTCACTCATAATCATCATATTTTTTTCCTCATTCTGTATTGCAGAATTACTGTCCTATTTAGGTACTATGTTAAAGTAAACGATCAGAAGTTGTTCAAAATTTTCGGGCGTTAATTTTGTCGGTCTGGACTGATGGATCTATTTCGGGTGGCTAAAGGACTTTTCAATTTCTGTGGAAGTGGTAAGGGCAAAACAAATAAAAAAAATACATAATTTACAAACAATGCTAGAGGCGATCACTAGTATATGTAAATAGGTCGATAACTTAGTTTATCGATATAGGCAATCCCTAGCTTTCATTTAATTTTGCCCCGTATATTCCTAGGTCTGATCATGATATTTGTGAGGATTCCTAGATTTTCGTTTGCTTGATTGAGCGCTTCCCAAAAAGCGACCATTGTTTTATACATACATAAACTCACGCCTTCATTCCCAGAGTGGGTTAGGCAGAGCTAAAGAATTACCAACAAGTCTTAAAACTTCTTGATAATTCTGTAACCAAATTTTGCACAAGTAGGCAGCTTTCCCAGTGTATTAGTGACAGGTCGCAAGCCCATCGCCTAACAGTACTACAAGCCTTTACTCCCTTAGTCGCCTCTTACGACATCCACGGGAAGACATGGAGTGGTTGGTTTATCTTTACAAAAAAATGCAGGATAAAGTTCACTATAAATTGGTTATAACCAGATTTAGTTATTATGTTATGACTGCTTTATAAGGATCCCTTAAAGTTTTAGGTTATGTTACGAAACCGCCATATTGTCCCCAACGCGCATGTCAGGCGGGAACGACCGCGATTGGCTGCATCCTGCCGCAAATTGACGCGGACGTCCGCCGCAGACGCGTTCCTATTTCAAATGTGATCGAATTATGACTTTTTAATTTGTAATTCTTGAGGAGTAATGAAGGACGCGTGTTCTTATTTTAAATGTGGCTTCGGTTTTTAATTTTGTACTTTGTGATGGCCAGGATTTTTATAAAGAGGCTGTTACGTAGCAAAGAGAAACGGGCATTTATATAGTCAGTATTTAATTTTGAATTAAGTTGTTGGGATATATTTGCGCAGCTACAGCGTAAAAAGCTTTTACAAAAACCTGCCGGGTAGTTCTCTCTCACTTCCTCGTCATACCTACGCGAGTTTAACCGAACCGAGAAACTTGTTAAGACCTTTTGGTGTATTTTTTGTATTTAATTATACTACAGAAGTCATTAAAAAAACACTGGATATCAATAATCATATTTAAAAAGTAAAATTGACATAGGTATTCACTTTCTGAACGTGACTCTGTTTGAGACACTGAAAAAACTGCCCGAAAAAAATAATTAAATTTATCACAATACGGGAATAATGTCCGAAATATCATTACCTTCTATTGAAGCCGCAGAATAAAAGAAAATGGCGGGACGTAAATAAAAGGAAAATGACGTCATTACGTGGCATAATGCCGGCAGGCCCGTCATTTATCACGATTTGGTTGTGATACAAGTTCTTATTAAAAAAATGTACTTATTTTATATTTAAAATGTCAAATGTATATTAATCTCTTTAGTCTTTCGTTCGTACACATGTGTGTGTAAGCATTTACAAATTTGACATGTAGAAGTCGTTAATCGCTGTTCCCTCGGGATACTGGCTTTTATCAATATATTCTTCCTGAAATGGACTCCACGGAGTTTGTATCAATGAAATTGCTAATGAAAAGCAAATCACCTAAATTAAAAATTCTGGCAACATTTAAACTTTAAACTTAGAGCGTTAAATTACAAAGCAGTTGACAGTTGATTTAAATTGCGAACAAGAAAACCGGAAAGCCGAAATACACTTTGTTGTCCCTGAATAAGGTGTTTCGTTCGATATCGAGTTTGAAATTGGAGCATTTAATTAAAGAGCGCCACGATACGATCGTTATTTGTTTTTTCGCGCGGCATTTTTTTTGTTCCGTGTAATTCTAAGCTATTTGAGGCATGGCTAAAAAGGTTACTTAATAAAATCTAGTTTTGTATTTTTAACAAGGTTTACTTAGTTTACAATTTATGCCATATTAATTAATAGTTCTTTCGGTTTTGTAATTATTTGTATAAGTATAGGTTAGCAAATAATAGAGGGCGTTGTTCGGAATGAAATTGGCAATATGATCCAAGTTTCTGCTTCCTTGGATTCCTTATGCCACTTGAGAATATTGTAAGTAAAAGAATAACCTCAAAATGATTTCGAAATGAACATTACTTATTCATTCATTGCAAACATTGTTATGGCTAAGGAAACAGTTTCAAAAATATCCTAAATATGGATTCCTATTCACAATATAAGCATTTTACGACTTTTTTAGTCGTGCAACACTAATTTTGTTTGCGATGTTGGCACACATTTGACTTCTGTCAGCTGTCAAGCAGTAACGTCGAATCAGCTGTTGTTTCCTAAACTTCTCGGGATCGGAAAAGCAGTATTTTTTTAATTCAGGATGCTTTAGTGAAATACAAAGTTAAACGGCATATTGTGCGTCTGTCGAAGTATTGCATTTCTTTGCTTGGAACCTGCAGCAAATTGGAATCGAATTATGAATTTCGAACTGGCGTAAAGCAAGTTGCAATGTATTCTGCGTTATAAAATGAGCACGCTTGAATAAGGTACCTTTAAAACAACAGGAAAACTTCCACAAATCGACCTAGTCCCAAACTTCTGCGTTTTTTCCCTAAAATACAGCTATTTTAGTACATAATTTTATTTGAACTTCGATTTATGTTATTACTTTAATTAAAATATTATAGGCATTTCAGCCTATATCACTCCCACAACCAAAACGAATCTAACGACACGACACACCTCGAATGTTAAAATAATTCAAGCCGTTTTGGCTGCAGAGCGTGCCAAAGAAATAGACAATCATACATTTACGGTCGGTACGGTCTAGAACTTGAATTTGGAACCTAACTTAGGTCCAAAGTTAATCTGACATTCTACAGCAATAAGGTTGAATTTCCTGTCAAGTTACAGATGATTTGGCCTCTATAATGTCATTAACGACGGAACCCTATACTGAGCACGGTCAAACATGCTCCTGCCCGGTTTTTTTTTAAATGGGTCACAAATTAACGTTCGTGACCGCACTTCTGACGTGTTTGACGTTCTTTAAGTTTCAATAATATGTAGACAGGTTAAAATTTAATACTTTCCTGGAATCTAACCCGGGATCGGTAGCTTCGTAGGCAGGGTCTCTAGCTCTACCAACTAGGCCAACGGAGTCATCGATCTGCTCAGCTGATTAAAAAAAACTATGTGGGTATCCTGAATGAACCCACCAAACCAACAAACGATTTTTTTTCTTAATCCTTTAAAAGCGCAAACCTTTAAATAACAGCCAGCTGCAACCGTTTTGTGTATAAATAGGACAAAAAATAACCCCTCTCGTTTTGTTCACAGAACACGTGCGATCTCGATCGGAGTTCGCGCGACCCCGGGCGAGATGCGATCGAGTTGCTGCGGTTGCAATGTTGGGTATCTTTTTGATACTGTTTTTTATTCTATTTTTTCGATACGTATTTTTTTAAAGATGCTGGTCTTTTCCTGGCGTGTTTTGCGCTTTGGTAATGTTAAATTAATTTTTTGATATTCTTTATACTCATTCCAAAAAAACGATCTACCAGTGGGTCAAAATTCAAATTAAATTTTTCGAATTTAAATGCTTCAGTTAAAATTTCTCCAGAAACGGAAAGGTGAATATTTAAATTTTATTATAAGAAGACCCTTTGGTAAGGTTCAGATAGCTACCACCATCTTGTCCTTTAACTACCGCAAAGCAGCATTCGCATTGTTGTGTTCCGGTGTGGGGATAAGACAACCGGTGACATTACTAGCATAGAGGCATTCCATCTTGGGATTGCGATCTTAAGATTAGTCTTGAGACTGCGAATGTCTATGGGTCACAGATCCCACTTACTGGGTGCTATGATTTCCATCTTTTTTTATTTTATTTAAACTATGAAAAGACCATCATCGGTTCATCAATTTATTAATTTATTAACTTAAAAAGAGGATATAATAGAGTCAAATAAATACACACCATTGCAACTCAGCCCTTCTAAGCAATTACGCAGTATTCCCAAAATCAATCACCAAAGCATTTTGAGTTCTCTACTCTCAATAATAAGGTTGATATTGCTACAGGAGTTTTATCTGACATACTGCGTATTTGCTTAGGACAGGACTACTGTACAACAGGAATCATGTATTGGTAAGTTATTTTAATTTATTTAATTAAGTTACGATAACTCTTATTTAATTTACAGTAATGGCGGCTGAGTTAAAAAAAAGCCAAAATCGGTCAAGTGCGAGTCTATGTCGCGCACTGGGGGTTCCGTACATACCGCATAACACTTTCTGAAGAAAAAAAAACAATCCGCTTTCTCTTATTTTTCAAAAGATATACTTAGCTCTTTATAGTTTGGACAGACAGACAAGCATAGGCATATTACGTCCTGAACTTTACCTTCGCGTACGGAATCCTAAAAAGGAATAGGTATTTTAAATGTTTACATACATACATACACATACATAAACTCACGCCTTCATTCAAAGAGTGGGGTAGGCAGATGATAACTCTGTAATCACAATTTGCACAATAGCCGAACCTAGCAATAACCAGTGTATTAGTGACAGGTTACAAGTCCATCGCCTAACAGTACTTCAAGCCTTTATTCCCTTAGTCGCCGCTTACTACATCCCCGGGAAGACACGGAGTGGCACTATTCTAACCCGGCAACCACACGGCAAATGTTTAATGCTGTAAAAAGTTTTTTGAAAGTCAAGTTAAAGAATGCACTTTATGCAAATGTGGTAGATTTGATCGAAATCCGCTTAGGCGTGTAATTTAGATGATTTTGAACGGTGAAACAGATTGCAACGGCTAAGGGCGCGTCACACTGACGTCAGGGGTCATCACACCCTCACCGGGCGCGGTCGACGGGGATCAACGCTAGCTAGATGCGACTAGGGAATGCAATTTAATCTGTTTTTAACAGTTTTTGTATGAAAATAACCGGTTAAAACCGGCTACAACCGGTTATAACCGGTTATTTACATTCCCTAGATGCGACCTTAAAGCTGGCAACGCATTGCGAGCGGGAGCGGCGCGGTGCGGCGTGTTCCTATACAAAAAAAAACGGCAAGAGCATGTTCAGTGTAGGGTTCCGAAGCCGTTGATACAAACACAAAAACACGATCTCAATAAAAACCACCGATATATTAGCGACCTCTTTTTACAGAGCTGATTATCTCCTACACATGTCTTCACTCTTTTACATGTGGGAGGACCTTGTACAGGGTCCGTCCGGGTTGGTACCACCATCTTATCCGTTAACCTACGGCCAAGCAGCAGTGTTCACATTGTTGTGTTCCGGTTTGGGGATAAGACAGCCGGTGAAATGACTAGCATAGAGGCATTCCATCTTAGTCCTCAGGGTTGGCAGTGCATTTGCAGTCTATGGGTCACAGTTTCCACTTACCATCAGGTGGCCTGTGTGCTCGTTTGCCACGAATGGCACGAGTTTTTAACGTTTTATATTTATTTTATTTAATATGTTTGTCGTTGTAGTAAATGCTTGTGTGAGATTGTCCCCTTTATTTATTTATTTATCAATCCCTTCCATTGACCATACATCCGTCCAAAACCCGGATATGTCTGTTTGCCCTTATAATCGAATAGCTTGCCCACTCTGCCCTTTGCCCACCCCCACAATTATACAGGGGGATAACTGTTATTGTGGGAAATGACAGTCCGGTGATTGACACAATCATCTATACGTTATAAAAACTTCTACACATCTTATAAAGCGCAAATCTATATATTACATTGGCAAAAAATCGTCTGTCTGTGTATTTCGCTTTTATAGATACATCGCTGAACCGCTTTTTAATTTGGTAGGTCTGGAGATTATGTCCCGAGAAAAAACTCGTAATTTATCTGGAACGAATCCAAATTTTCAGACGGATATATGTATACATAGAGCTTACTGCCAATGGCATAAAGTTGTATTAATATTTTTGACGTCTTGGGAAGGTCATATTTATGCCATTGACTGGACCATTTGTGATACATTGTTCTTAAGCGTATTTCTTTGTTCTTTGTTGTTGTTTGTGTAGCTTAACAATTTATTAAAGATGTTAACGATTAAAACTTAAAACTAAACTTATTTCAATTTAAATAAAACTAAGCTAATAATAAATAATAATCACCACTATAAACACACCCCCTCTAGTAGGTCCGCTCGCGGCATAATCTCTGGATAGCTAGCCCAATCCTTTAGGAGAGGTAAGCACCAGCTCTAGGATCTCCGGAGGTGTCTATGAGCCGGGATGACAGAGCCTTAATAAAGCTTTTCGTATCGTCTGACCAAGGTCACATGGTCTCCACTGCAAGTATTAAGCTTGTATTAACCGTATTAAACTTAAATAAAAACGTTATCTGACCAAGCCATTTGGATGCGGGTGGTAGTTACCAACGAATTAAATTATCGGTACTGGGTAGCGAATGTGAATTGATGGAATTGTGGGTGAAGGGAGGGCAGAGTGCTCCCGTGGGAATACATTACATTTACCTGTGGGAGGACCTTGTGCAGGGTCCGTCCGGGTTGGTACCACTATCTTATCCATTAACCCACCGCCAAGCAGCAGTGTTTGCATCGTTGTGTTCCGGTTTGGGGACAAGACAGCCGGTGAAATGACTAGCATAGAGGCATTCCATCTTAGTCCTCAGGGTTGGCATTTGCAGTCTTGTCGATGCGAATGTCTATGGGTTGCCATTAAAAAAAAAACGTGATACGTTTATTTATTCCCGTAGCAAAAATGTGACGGCTATCGTCTTTATCGTCTTAACCAAAGTATCAAAAAAGTTTAAAAATAAATCTAGTCGAGGTAAGACCTTGTGCAGTTTCCGTCCGGGTCGCTACCACCATCTTATCCTTTGACTACCGCCAAGCAGCATTATTGTTGTGTTCCGGTGTGGGAATAACACAACCGGTGAAATTACTAGCATAGAGGCATTCCATTTTAGGACGCGTACACGTATCAATCCGTTTTACAGGTCCATTATTTGATGGCGTATGTAGTTGAATGAGCGTGTTCACACACAATAGTGTTCCAGATCCAGTAAAAAAGAAGTTAACAAGATACTTTTTACTTGTGAGAGGACCTTGTGCAGGGTCCGTCCGGGTTGGTACCACCATCTTATCCATTAACCTACCGCCAAGCAGCAGTGTTCGCATTGTTGTGTTCCGGTTTGGGGATAAGACAGCCGGTGAAATGACTAGCATAGACGCATTCCATCTTAGTCCTCAGGGTCGGCAGTGCATTTGCAGTCTTGTGAATGCGAATGTCTATGGGTCACAGTTTCCACTTACCATCAGGTGGCCTGTGTGCTCGATTGCCTTCCCAAGCCATAAGAAAAAAAAAATAAAAAAAAAATGATAACAGATCCGTTAAAAAGGGTCCTGTAAAAACGGACTTTCTATGTGTACACCGCCCTAAGTCCTTAGGGTTGGCAACGCATTTGCGGTCTTATGATTGCGGTCTTAAGATCGCGGTCTCGAGCTCTATGGGACATAGATCTCACTTACCATCAGAGGCCTGTGTGCTCGTTTGCCAACTAGATCCCATGTATTTTGTAACCCCCTAAGCAAATAGAGAGGTGTTACATTTTTAAAGCTTGTATCTATTTTTTTATAGATAACAATAGTACATTATTGCCTAGGCAGTGAAGCAGGCAATTGCGGGGAGAGTATTGGTTTAAAAGGACGAGCTTGCCAGTCCGTTTAAAAATACGAGGCCCGCAATTGCCGTTCCTGCCGAGGCATAATATATATTGTGCTTTTCTCAAAAATCGCAAATAAATAGAAACTCCACGTGAAATAACATCACTCTTTACCGCCTTTATGTTTATGACAAGAAGAAACGCAAGCTTTTTTAGAAAAAAAAACTCAAGCTATTCCAGACACAGATACAAAAGTTACGTTTCGAATAAAATATGGATGTATTAGACTTGTGCCCTTATTTTATAACTAGATAACAATGAAATTTGTATGCAACATGGCGGGCTTGTGTAGCGAGCACGCAATGTAATTTTTTTTAATTTGGGTACTGTCTGTAAACTATGTACTTCGCGTCTCAGTATGGAGTTAGTAATGTCAACTTTTCCGGTAATTTTTGAGAACAATATGTTTACTCGAATTCCGATTGAATCTTTGTGTCCGTGGGTACCATCCATTAAGTTTTAATTTCCTCTCCATCAGATACGCTGAGTCACCCCCATCGCATCCCCCTTATGCGGGCGCATATGCTACAGGGGGCCTGTTACGGGGCAAATAGTTACCCCAAAACGTAACTGTTGAATAGACGAAAACTCCCGTTATTGGCGACCTCTACTTTCAAAGCTGATATCTCTAAAACGGTCATCGCGATTAAACTGTATGTACTCTGTGATCGAATTCGAGATCAAAATCTGACAGTTCCTGTATTATTATTATTCAGATATTCATTGAATTTTCTGTAAATTAGGTTTTTTACATATTCAAATATAAAGGTAAAATAACAATACCGAAACAAAAAAATTACATTATAAAAAACCTAATCTATGGGTGCCGCCAGCAGCGGGGCAGGGCTCAAGCTACCGGTGGTTAGGGCTGCAGAGAGAGGAACCTCCTCACAACGCGTGCCGTGTCGAGGAGTACTGCCTTCTGTATCTGGCCCTTGATCCAGCCATCTAGCGAGAGTCTCTTGAGATGTTGGTCAAGACTCTTCGCTATAAGACCGTTTGCCGAAACAACTATCGGGACAATGATCGTCGAGTCAACATCCCACATGGTGGTCACCTCGTGAGCCAAGTCAAGGTACTTGCTGAGCTTATCCTTCTCGGCCTTCACGAGGTTCTCATCATGCGGGATGGTGACGTCGACGAGCACTGCCCGGCGTTGAGATCGATCTGTCAACACGATGTCAGGTTTATTGGCGACAATAGTCCTGTCTGTGATAACAGATCGATCCCAATAGAGCGTAGCACGACCATTTTCGAGAACTGGCGCCGGTGTGTACTTATAGTACGGCACTTCAGACTCAACAAGACCGTATTGAAGAGCAAGCTGCTGATGAATGATCCTGGCTACGAGGTTATGTCTGTGCAAGTACTCGCCGTTGGCCAAATGCGAACAACCGGAAATTATATGCCTGAGGGATTCGCCGGGACAACGGCACGCTCGACAAATGTCAACCGTGCCATCCCTCAGAATATATTTCCGGTAATTGTTAATTATTATTATTATTATTTTATCATGTAAACATGAATGAGGACTCTCGTAATCAGTTATACTAGGGGAAGTTTTATTGATAATAATACCTACACTTAAAACAAAATGCAGTAATCAAATCGGTAATCACAGCGAATGTGCGCGAAAGGTCATCTGGAAGGTCTGGAAGATCCCTTAAAGGAATAAGTACGTTTGTGGCCTACTTTTATTTCTGTAATTTTAATATTTTTGTGATGTAATTGTTACATACTCGCCGGCCATTACTTTCAAGTAAATTATACACTCTCGGTCAAATAATACGGGTCAGAGTGCGTTTTTCATACAAACGAGGCTATTTCGAAGCCTTGGTTCCTGGACACAGGCATGTTTTGAGTGAGGTTTAATGTTGGATACTCCGAGGTTAAACAGTGGAGGTCAAAAGTGCTTAAGATACCTAACAGATCGCACAATCAGTTAACACCACAGCGAGAGAGCATGGGTCAGCATTTGGATTTCCTTACATTTTATTGCCATTTTATATGTTTTTCTGAACATGCCCAATTCCGGCGTTAAACGCAGATTCAATCCGTTGGGTATCTTAGGCAATCTGGAAGTCCTGTATCGATGCTCGGGGTGTCCATCATCAGATTTCACTAAAAGCATCTCCTGGCGAGGAACCAAGGCTTCCAGATAGCCTCTTTAGTATGAAACACGCATTCTGACCCGTATTATTTGACCGCGAGTGTAGCTATCGTAACGATAACGGTGAGGCTAGACAAGGTCCTATAGAGGATTGTTTTCAGCGCCGCTAAAATCTGTCAAAAAAATCCATACTTTAGCTCCGGCCGTTAACGTTTCTCAACCCCTAAATCAAGGCCGATTTCCTCGATTTTTTACTATGTTGTAGTTATCAAAAATCAAAAATCAAAATCATTTATTGAATAACTACACGATAATCATAAAAAGGGTTGGGAGCTCTTCTTTTAAGTTATATAAACCTGTGATAGAAGAGTCCCCTCTTTACTGTGGTTTGTTGGATATTTAAAGATAAACAAATAATCGTAAAGCAACAAATGGTTTTTAACTAACAATAACACAATAAACATTTTCAACATATAGCAATAGAGGATCTGCCAGTGTGTGTGTGTTGGTGTGTGTGTGTGTGCATGTGTGTGTGTGTGTGTGTGTATGTGTGTGTGTTTGTAGTGCGTATTTCGGTGTGCTAGTGTGTTCGATAGTAGTTATGATAAAGACCTGTGTGTTTCTGTTTTTTTTTTTATTAGTTTAATTCTAATGAGTGTTTTTGTGGAACGAAAAACGTACAGACACAGTTTTTCATGATATCTACAACATTCAAAAATCGTAAAAATCGGACTAGGTTTAACGGTAGAGAAACGTTTTCGCATTTTATATCGAAAACGATTTTCGAACACTTGACAATATGTATGGAATTGGGTTGTACGTTATTTTACAGACTGAAGTTGTTTAGAATTTCATTTCATAGAAAAATTTTCTCGTATTATCATTTCATAGAATAATCAATATGTAGAATAATTACTTTGAAGACATTTAAATCATCGTTTTTTATTTCAAATAAAATTCAATGTTTCTTTTTTCATATCACAAAATAGCAAATTAAATATTATTAGTTCTCATGTTATTTAGTTCATATATGACTTAATAACAATAAAATCATGCATGCTTGCTTCGCTTCGCTCCCGCCATAGCCTTCTAACCTAACCTATTCGAGTCGGTTCAGGGTAATGATTCTCTCAACAACGTCGGTCGAACGGACAAATAATACCATTATTTATCATATTACCCTTATACTAAAAGATAATAATGTATTATATTGTATTGCTTTTGTTATTATTGGTGTACCCTTATTATGCAGACAGTAATTTCGGTTTGTTTCACAAAAAATAATCACGGAACATATAGTTTCCCACGTGTTTTTATACTAGGTACTTTTATTGAAAAAAAAATACATTGTCCTAGCAATATTCTTTAAAAAATAACTATATTATTTGATAAGTTTGATAAATGAAAAAAATAAATTATAAAATTCATTGAATTGATTTTCTGTGGAATATGTTTCATTCAAGTAAACAGTTTTAGAAAAAAAAAAAATCGAAGCAAAAATATAAGAACCAAATAGTATATGAAACATTTTCTATGAAATAATATTCTGAGAAATTTCAGTCTGTAAAATAAGGGGACACCATGGAATTGTCGTAGACGCTCGACGCGACCGTCTCTCAGCTAACATCAATCCTATACTTTGATAACGATAACCTACGCCAAACGCACCTTGTCTGGGCCTTTAGGGTCTGTTCTACAAGGTAAAGCATATCGCCTTTGTTTTGTTATTTCAGTGTCAACTTTACGATATATAGCTCTTATTTAGTTGACAGGAATGGCGGCGGAGTTGAAAACTACCATAACAGTTCTACTGCCACAGCAAGGCATTATTGTTTTGCCTTGTACGAGTAGAATAGACGCCTGGGCATAGGCGATATGGCTTTACAGAGTAGAATGAAGCCAAGCTTTAGTCGTTACTCACCTTTAAGCTCTAGGCTTGTACTATGGGTACTAGACATCGATATACCTACAGCAGCCACAGTTATAATCCTCTTAATGACGGTGTAAAATACGAGAAGAATAAAATAAAAATCCCCAAGAAGGGAATATCACGAACTTTCCAATTTGATATTTCGCGTCATTAAAAAATTTCGCAACCCTTCGCGCC
Organism: Acleris emargana; assembly: GCA_927399475.2. Classification (NCBI taxonomy): domain Eukaryota; kingdom Metazoa; phylum Arthropoda; class Insecta; order Lepidoptera; family Tortricidae; genus Acleris; species Acleris emargana. Next base: position 1,861,016 of record OV656863.1, on the reverse strand, counting down.
GCGGGGGATGGGGAGCAACCGACACAGTAGGAGACATTTTACTTTTTGAAAGAGGTCGCATTGAGGGACCAACTTAAGTTTGCAAAGAAACAAAAATTTCTTCCCGTATGGCGATGTGTATGCCCCAGTGGACACGTTAAGGACTAATTCCATTGATTGCGGGCCCGTATGCTTGTAATGAATGATCCATTTGTAACGAGGTTGTTACAACCTCTTTTGTTTGAGTTCCTGGCCACTATTACATTTCGATATAAATCTTCCAAATTCAAATTTATTACATTCTATTCCGATATCGATCTTTTCGAATAGATATTTTCTAGAAGAACAAGACACGAATAGGTACTCGTGTCTCAGTAATATTGTACCTGCATTAATTTATTTGGTATTTGGTTATCACTACGTAGTATAAAACAAAGTCGCTTGCGCTGTCTGTCCCTATGTATGCTTAAATCTTTAAAACTACGCAACGGATTTTGATGCGGTTTTTTTTAATAGATAGAGTGATTCTTAAGAAAGGTTTGTTTTAACATTATTTCCACGAAAAATGAAGGAAATCCTCGGTGATACAGCAAAATCGCGTAACTAACTAATTTATGATAGGGCAAAATAAACCTTACACTCGTATTAAAAAGGTGCATTTTGCTCCTTATTTTAAATGTTAACCGACGAAATATTCATTAATATTGTAAGGGTGCATTAAGAAGGGATTTGAGTAGGGACAAAAAAATTAGACCATAGTTAAGCGCAGTTAACCATACAAACAATAAAGTTGAAATAAGTTCCGATGTGCCACGAAAATTATCCTTACAATTGTATGGCTAATTATCGTGTCACACCGGAAAAATCATAGAAAATGTAATTAAGTGAGTTATGCCCAACTTTTTGGACCTTACCCATTTTTGGAAATTCATCCCCTAAAGGGCGAGTACCGGGTAACTATTATATTTTGCTAAATTGATTTAGCGGGCCTACTGTAGATGTCGCTACGGTGTCCGGATCTTTTCAAATCACTCCATGAAATTGTGTTGTAATGGTCCCCTAAAGCTTTCACCGACTTCGGAAAAGCACAGTTATGAGCTTTTTAACACTTATCACACACGACGCGCTGGCCTAGTTGGTAGCGACTCTGCCTACAAAGCTAGCGGTCCTGGCTTCTAATCCCGGTAAGGGCGAATTTTTGTGTCTGAGTCATGGATGTTTTCTATGTATATAAGATATTTATCTATATATCGTTGTCTAGTTACATAGTACAAGCCTAGAGCTTAGTTTGGGACTAGGTGGATTGGTGTGACATGGTCTCCTGGTATTTATTTATTTTAATTTTATAACATGACTCGATGTAAGGATGTGGAAGAAGCGAAAGAAATTTGTCAAGATCGTAGCAAGTGGAAAGAAGTGGTCTCTGCCTACCCCTCTGGGAAACAGGCGTGATTGAATGTATGTACATATTAGTCACATTTTTATTTTGTCGTTTTTTCCTCACATATTGTTAAATAACTTGCACGTCAAGGGTTCGGTACTGTTCTTGTATGGGGGGACCTCTTTTTTTGGTGTTAGTATCGGCTATAGAAATACACACTCTGTCAAAATTTAAACTGTAGGTACTCGTACCTATTACAATTCATGACATATACAACCCGCTAACAGGCCCACAGACTGGCAGTGGACTTACTTGCAGAATCCTTTTGGTACCCTTTGGGTACGAAACGCTAAAAAAATGTTTTTATTGTTTAATAAAATTGCAAAAAAACAAATTTCATAAAAAACCGTATCGCTAGCACAACCTTAACTATTATTAAAAACAAACTTCTAAACGGCTGTCTCTTTCCAACGGCGCGGGGGTGAAAGAGCCAACCGCGGGTCGTTAGTGTGTTAGGTTAGGTTAATTACAAACGAAGTTTCTGTCCTAAGCAAATCGGTTTAAATCTGATACTGCGGAGAGGTTTACATGGCAGTTTTGCCCCTCTGTCTCCTTTATCGCCGTTCTCTTGGAATGGAAACTGTCTATTAAAATAAGAAATAAATGTAAAAGTAACTTTGTCTGTCTGTCACGCTTTCGCGTTTAAACTGCGGATAAAAAAATCGGGGGTCGGACTCGCCCACAGAGGGTTCCGCACATGACACGGTTAACTCAATTCAAAATGTGGACGCCGCACCTTGCATAAAGACCCTGGATTTTGTGATTTAATTTGATAGTTGTAGGTCAACGGAAAATACCCTATAAATTTTGATTTCATCGAGAGTGTCGTGTGTTGTGTGTGGTATCTTTTTTTAAGTCATGTTAGAAGTTTGATTTTTTCACAGCTTCAAGGGTCTGTAGACTTGAGTATATGGTTTTAATTTAATTTTGAAACCTCCACGCGTTCTGGAGATAAAGGGTCTTGACAGACAGACAGACATACGGACGAAAAGACGGACGGACAGACAGACGGATAACACAGTGATTCTATAATGCGTTTAGTATCAGCATAACATATCTAAATATAAAATATTGTAGATTTTTGTAGATTAGATGTTTTTCCGTGTGGTTGCCGGGTTAGAATAGTGCTACTCCATTTCTTCCCGTGGATGTCGTAAGAGGCGACTAAGGGAATAAAGGCTTGTAGTACTGTTAGGCGATGGGCTTGCCACCTATCACTAATACGCTGGTAAACATCTTAGCCTAATTGTGCAAAATGTGGTTACAGAATTATAAACAAGTTTTTAGAGTTGTTGGTAATTCTATAGCTCTGCCTACACCACTCTGGGAATGAAGGCGTGAGTTTATGTATGTATGTAATATTGTAGAATACCCCATAGTCGGATACTAAGTGGTGAATGTGTTAACTACTGCTGTGAAGCTCGCAAAAGTTTAAATGGACCATCTGTTCTGTCCCTTAGCGGGTACCAAATGAATCCATGGAAGCCCGCCGCGTCGGAATCAGCGTCGCCCAGGTGTTCATGTGTTTGCGCTGGCCACACAGTAATTATGTGGGACCGCAGTACGTCCTCTGCGGCTGCGGTGTGGGGCGCCCGGGGTTCAAGTGAGATTATAAGTTTCTGTCAAAATACATACATAATACTTACATATATTTTCCGTGTTTTTTTTGCATGGGAAGGCAAACGAGCACACAGGCCACCTGATGGTAAGTGGAAACTGTGAGCCATAGACATTCGCATTCACAAGACTGCAAATGCGTTGCCAACCCTGAGGACTAAGATGGAATGCCTCCATACTAGTCATTTCCCCGGCTGTCTTATCCCCAAACCGGAACACAACAATGCAAACACTGCTGCTTGGCGGTAGGTTAATGGATAAGATGGTGGTACCAACCCGGACGGACCCTGCACAAGATCCTCCCACAAGTTTTGTCAATATACTTCGAATAGGCAATTGAAATGAAAAACCCATATTTTTAGTATTTAGCGGTATTCAATTCCAGAGATCTCTCATTTTCAATTTCCATAAGTAGGTACTTTGTTTAAAATCTTTTATAATTTGCCTTAAAAGCTGAAAAGAACGTCGACATTCGAATTCACCTTCAGTTATAAATACATCCATTTTAAATTCAAAATGGCGTAGAAAAATAAAACTAAAAACACTAAAACAACGTTCTGCACAACCCCAGATCACCTCGCAACGGAAACATTTGAAAAACGGACGCTTTTGTTTTAAAAATGGAACGGTTCGAATCCGTTACATCTTTTTACATAAAGCCGAGAGAAATCGTACGTTCAGCCAGTATTGAAATTTGACTTCTCATTTTAGACAATGCTTTTAAATCTGACTTGAAATTTGAGTAGTATTAACACTGCATTGATGAGTTTTTCTGCGCTACGTAGCGGCGAGTAGCGGAACTGAGTACAGATTTGATTCATTCTTACTATTTCAATACATTTTAGGAGCGTAATATTCGAAACGGAATACGAGAGATACAGGGAACACAAGTGAACTGTTCCTTTCATAATTGTGTACAAATTCTTTACATATTTTATGTAGGAATAATATTTATTTAGTGTATACATTTTTGAATGCACGTTAATTATCAAATTGGAACGTTAACTAATTTGTAGGCAGACATGTTTATCAATTCTAATGGAAAAACCTTAAAATTCCGAATTACTTTTTTCAAATGTTAATTTGTCCGATTTTTAATTTTTCCGAAAGCCATGTTATGCGGGACCTATTTAAGATTAAATGCATAATTTAATTGTCATACGTAGGTTAGGTTAGGTTGAATTTATAAGCGATATCAAAAAGTGAAGTCTTCTATCAAAATATTACGCTCGGATGTATGAAAATAAATTCGGAATTATGACTCTTTGGAATTATGTAGTGTACCCAATTTTAATCGGTATAGACCTTGACAAGTGTTTTTTTTCTACATACTTGATGATTTACAAAATAACTAAAATAATTTCTCTTCCAGCGCCATCTAGATTTCTAAACATAACCTAAGCTTCGGCTACTCACCGCTAGGTGGCGTTGTTTTCAACCCGCGCAACGTCAATACAAAGACATGCATAGTTTATTTGGAGCATCATAACTGGGTCCCAGGACGGTGTATCATGAAATTGCTATCCCTGGCCAAACCGGTGTGTTAAATATTCACACAGGGGGTAACTGGTTTTGTTTGGGAGTCTAATAAACGATGTTATGTTAGGAATTGTATGATGAAATACGTAAAGGTACAAAGGGGAGATGAATTGCCATAGATTCAACAGAATGTTTCGTAATTTTGTATAGAGATCTGGATTTATTTTGGTTTATTTGAAAGGCAACGATTCGCTCTAAAGATTTTTTATTAACATCACTAAAGGCTAAGGAAGTTGATTCAAGTGATCTGGTTTTTAAAGCTTCTTAAGAGGCCGTACACGATTTTTTTACCGTTTTGCTTATTTTTGTGATTTAACAGTTAAAATACTGCTTTTCTATAAGTTTTAATGCTCAACATTAAATATCATTTAAGTTATGATCGAATAAATGAACTACGAATAAATGAGCCACTTTTTTATTTTTGTCGAGTATCAAAATGCGAGATTTAGGTTGTTTTAAAACATTATTTATTGCCAATTTTTTTGAACTTTTTGGATATTTTTTTTAGGTAATGGATTGATTATAAACTAAAGTTTATTTCTATTGTTTTAATTTTATAAACGAGTTCTGAGTAGCCGAAAAAAAAAAATTTTTTGCCCGTTTTCTATAAAAAATTACCAAGTTTATTTATTTTTTTACTCGAAAAATTTATTTAAAAGTGGTAAAAAGTAATTCATACATTCTTTAGACGACTTTCACAGCAATACATTGTAAATTTTTCATACCGTTTAGACGTGAAAACGGTTCATGAATATGTGACATTCTAAACCTCTTCCAGCAAAATTCACATAACAGTCGCCAGTGTCAGGTCGATTAATCAAAATAAAATAATGAAAACAGAAAAGTAGCTCATACATTCGATAAAATTAGAATTTATCTTTCGTGTTGTGTATTAAAACTTGTAGAAATACAGTATTTCAACTGTAAAATCACGTCTGGAAAATCACGTAAATCAGCGATATCGGCAAAATTTCGTGTACGGCCTCTTAAACGTTACAACTTCTTAACTCGCAAGTTAAGTAATTTAAAAATTAAATATTCGGTTTTGAAGTACTTGATGAAAAATAGGTACTTACATAAAAAATATCACTAGACAATCTCACACAAAATGACGTAGCTCTTTGCTTTTACAATGGGTACAAGAAAACAATCTATTTTAAATTAATCTATTCCATTCTATTATTTGTAAAGAAATATATACTTGGAAAATATATCCAGTTTATTTTGCAATAAATTTCTAATTATGCTAAATTACAGCGTTTTTGTACCAAGAGTCACAGAACTAGACCGCGGACAGACGGACAGACGGACATGGCGAAACTATACCTAAGGGTTCCTAGTTTGACTTAGGACCCTTTTGTTTTTTTGTTCCGTTTTTACGCTTCAACGCCTACATAGATGGTTTATGGCCAGAAAACGATCAAACGCTACTTTTTGTTTCGGAAAATCGTACAGTTCCTCAGGGAATAGCCTTAAACGACTTCTAACCGAACATATTCGCGGGCAAAAGCTAGTGAGCCAGCACCATCTTGTGCTTCGCCAACATTTTTATTCACAAACTAAGCGATAAAACTTTGAGACGCCAACAAAAGGGCATAATGCAAAAACTTACAATTGAGTTTGCTCTTTGGCTTGCATACTTTTATAAGATTCAGCTACAAAATATAAACATATTATAAATAACATCTCAGTTTACTTTGAGCCCGAAAAATGAGATGCTTTATGAATCTCTTGTCAAGCAAAAGACGTCGGTATAAGCTATAAGCCTACGTATTTTAGCAAACTATATGAAAACTGAGTCTAGTAAAGGGAAATTCAACGTATTTAATTACATTGGCAGATACTCGTATAATGCATAAAAATCCACATTCGAACAGCTGAGTGTGTAAGAGGGTAATTGCACAATAGATCCTAAAGGGTCGAAATGTATCTGAAAGGGCCCATCTGTAAGATGAGAAATCTGTATTATCTATATCATCTGTATCATCTGAAAAAAAAAAACTGTTTCTTTCTCGAACTTAAATGATATAACCTAATTAATATAACGTACCTTCCCGCAATTTAAATCTAAATGGCTAATTGTTCAGAGTTAGTTCTATGTGGTCATAGTCGCGAAGAATAGCTTTGCCTATATTTAACTAGCTTCTATCCGCGGCTTTGTCCGCGTTGGCCACGGAAACAATGTTATTTTCTATATAAAAGATTTCATCGTCATCATCATCATACCTTCACGCCTGTCCCTCAATGGGGTAGGCAGAGACTATGGAACGCCAGGTGCCCCGGTCTAAACATACAACTTGCGCGTCCTCTACATTCATCGACCTCTTCATGCAAGTAAAATTTGGACTTTTTTCGGTACATCGCGAATCTGATCTCGTATGTGTCTAGGGCGTCCCCTCCCTTAACAACATCTCCACTCATTCTCGCTTGCCACATCTCTTTCGTAACTCTTAAAAAAAGAACTTATTGTGTTAATTCAGTATATAAGCCAAAAATCATCTAAATTCATCAAACCATTATTGTGATTAGTGTGATAACTAGACATGATACGGCCAACAGCGCCATCTGTTAAATTAATCCAGAACTTGAGCTATTGGTAAGTGCTAACACATCGAGCTGCCGTCTGCAGCGCTGGCCAGTTGTTTATGGGCAGAATGGGCGGAGACTCGTAATGTCTAATGGTCGCTGCTAGACTGCTTAGTCAATGGGCTGGAGTTCAAATTCAGGCTAGTTTTGGATGTAGACTTTAATATTGGACCATGGTGGTAATTTTACTGGAAGATAAGATGAGAGAGATGACGAATATTCGTTGATTTAATTCGATTGTAATGTGTATCTAATGGAATAACAATAAATAACGCCCGCGAATTCGTTAGCGTAGTGTTCGTTTTCCACTTTTTCATACCGTTAATGGGCGAATTTCGAAATCAAATGTAGTGCACTGCTAGCCAAATTATGCCCTCCAATTTTATAAAAACTTGATCTTGATTCAGATAAACGTTTCAAGATACGCCGGTAATGACATTTTTCAATGAATTTTCTCAAGATGGCCATCTCACTCAAGATCACTCTTTATAACATAAATTTAATCTAAAAGAGATGAACTAAACATGCATCATAATGCAAAACGTAACAGCTGGTACACTAGTATGTCGTACTGAAGTTAGTTTAGTGCTATGGCCTTATTCCACAATGGTTTCTACCTTTATTGTGGGATTGGTTGATTTATTGTGACCACGCCGTGTTGATAGAGAAGAGCATGGTCTCCTGACCTGACTCAGGTATATGGTACTCACTTGCCTAGCTATTGTTAAATGTAAATGATTACGAAATTAACTTTTCGATTCGAATCAAAATACGATTATAATAAGGATAAATACGATAAGGCCCTGTTTTGTTGTTAGTTACAGTAGCACTGCACTGTGCATTTTAGATCCCATTATCTTATATAGATTTGCATCTAGGATACACTTTGACCCTGAAGGATCTTCAATGCAATCCCTCTTACACACGCAGTTAGCTAAATGAACGTCTACATTATTCTGTATTATTTTTACAATTGATATATTCATCAATCAAAGTTAACATCGCCCTCATAACGTCTGAAACACCCCGAAAAAAATTACTTAAACGAGTCATTTACGAATCATTACGACTTGTAAACTGCGTCATAAAAATCATTGAAGGGCGAGTTGTAAAAAGAGTAATCATCATTCACAACGCATTAACTATTATGATTTGAGTTACCGAAAATATTGATGATAGAGCTCCATATGACACAAGAGTTTGGACGAAAGGTGATGTTATGAAATATGATCTATTTTACACCAAAAATGAAGAGAAATGGAGCTCTGAGAAGTATGTGTGAAGTTTGGAAAATGTAGTGATAAAGATAAGATTAAGATAAGGGAATGCTAAGATGGTTTGGTTATTTAGAAAGGATGGATGTAAGAAGTTACGAAATAGGTATGGTGAACGAGAGTGAGCGTAGTGTCTGCAGGGGCTGCCCTAGAAGCCGCTCTAGTGATCAAAATCGCGATGTCCTGAAATAATGCCAAATTAATGCAGGGGTTGATGAATGTTTGGACCAGTGCACCTGGCCATATGTCCATAGTCTCTGCCTACCCCAATGGGAGACAGGTGTAAAGGTATGTATGTAATAAGCGTTTTTAATGTGGTAGTTGCCACATAAGAGCATTGAAGTTGGCATTAATGGCAAAATCGTCACTGTAAGGTACAGAATTATAATCTAAATCTAATGATTCTACAAATTGCAGTTCATCAGACAGAGCCCGTCTGATTGTGATAAGGTCATAGCCGGATAGTACTATCAACAATTTGGACTGAAGATTTGGCATTCACAGCCAAATTTGGCACTGACGCGATCGACTTAACGTGAATGTCTAGCTTAAAGCTCGTTGTTAATTCAAGCTCGCTAGCGAATTGTTGAAGGTAGTTACAGCAGCCGGTAGTTTTATTAAATCTGCACCCAACCACGCATGTAACACTCTCAAAAAACGAGTCCAAGCGGCCGTGAAGGCAAATGGATGCGGAGATTTATGTCTGGGCCCGAACCCGCGATCAAATTGACCGTTAATCCGGCTCTAATGGACTGCGGTAGTTCCGACAAATGCGCAAATTGAATACGGACTGAGAAAATACGATTTGTTAGTCCGGAGACCTTCGCGGTGGCCTGTGAGGTGGCCATAGAGGGTTAGATGCTCAGGTGTTTGCAGACGAATTGTGGCATTCTTAACTCGAACAGTGGAAGCTGGTCGTGAATAATGGAATTAACAGTGTGTAGGAGATTTAGACTTCAGTCCTAAGGGTTGACAAGGGATTTGAGGTCTTAAAATTGCAAATGTAAGTTTCAGAATCGGTTAATCGTCAAGTGGGTTGTGTGCTTGTGAGCTTGTTACTCTTGACTTCTGTGTTTGTAGTCGTTCTTATATTTAGTGTATATCTTTGACGTACTCAAGGAAATAACGTTATTCATTCATATAATTTATGCATTCATCCATGCCGTAGGATAAAATGACAACTCGTATTGGATTGACGACCATAAAGACTGGCGACTGTGCAATTCTGAAAGTCTTTATCATCAGCTTGTTATCAAAAGTTTAATTTCAACTAAGGCAACTATTTCTACTTAAATGATACTGAACAAAAACTAGTAAATTGCTATTTTAGTAAAAAAAAATAGTTAGTTATTTTGCCATGATAAATAAATATCTTTAAGCCAAAATCATGATGATGATGATGATAAGTGGGGACGCCCAGCCGAAGCAGGCGGGCAGTCGATTCGGTTGCCCGTTCATTCTGCCCTATTCCCCTCAGTCGTGCCTCAGGTTACTGGCCCGGCGGCGCTCCCATCCAGCATCGATCCCATCTTCCTGTCTTCCTACAGAACAACAATGCGTCCCGTAAGTTGATGCTTTTGAGATCTTCTGTGGACAAAACGTCCTTTCCGAATGTGTGGTATCTCAGTGACGAGTACATGACACACTCGGCTAGGACGTGTTGACTAGTTTCCTCTTTGCCACAGTGTGGGCATTGAGGGTTCTGTTTAATACCTATTACCGTCAGATGTCTGTTGAGCGGACAGTGTCCAGTCAGAATTCCTGTTAGTATGCTTAGGTTGTACTTACCCAGGTTTAGAAGGTACCTTGTTCTGTTTTTATTAACCCTTCCTATCATGAGTTTGGATTGTCTGCACCCTTGCGTCATCCCCCATGCCTCATTTGTTTTCTTTTCCATTCTTCTGGCGATAACTCCTTTGGTTACCATCTCCGATATTGGTAATACCGGTTCCGGGCCTAGGTACTGTTGGTCCGCACCTGCTCTGGCAAGTTCGTCTGCCTTCTCGTTTCCCACTGCTCCACTGTGTCCTGGCACCCACGCCAGTGTTACATGGGATGTGGTGCCTAGAGTGTTCAGTTCATTCCTACACTCTTGTACTAGAGATGATTTGATCACCGGATTGTCTAGTGCTTTGAGTGCCGCTTGGCTATCTGAGTATATTATAACGTGACTACCCGTTACATTGCTTTTTTCCTTGAGGCTCAGGGCACACTTCATGATGGCGAAGACTTCTGCCTGAAACACACTGGTGGAGCCCCCTAGTGGTATCGTCGTGTGCTCATCTGATTCTTGGCTATATATGCCCGCTCCCGCTCTTTTGGTTGAGGATTTCCATGAACCGTCTGTGAAGCATGTCACTTTGGGTTGTGGTATTTCTCTCTCCCAGCTGTCTCTCTCTCCTATGTGGATTCTGTATTTCTTGTCGAACCTCTTTCTTTTCTTGATTAGGTCATTGTTTACCATGAGCATATCCATGTTTGACATTGACTCTTTCTGTATGCTTGCGTGTCTCTTGTCCATCTCGGACCCGATCCACTCCCTGCTCGCTTTTATTCTATACCACTGTTCTGTGGCTCTCTTCTCCACCTCTATGTGTACCGGGTTCAATCCTAGCATGATCTCCAGGGCTTGTGTAGGTGCTGTTCTCATTGCCCCGGTTGTCATCAGACATGCTAGTCTTTGAACCTTTGTTAATTCTTTGTCTATATCTTTTATCTTTGCTCTGTGCCACCACACGATGGCTCCATAAAGGAGTCTGGGTAGGACCACCGCTCTGTATATCCATTGCGTTATCCTTGGTCTTAGTCCCCATCTCCTTCCTATGGCTTTCCTGCATTGCCACAGGGCTATAGTGGCTCTTCTGCATTGCTCCTAAGCCAAAATCATGCGCTTGTAACAAAATTACAAGAAGATCAGATCCTAAACGTTGAAAAAGTGGCGCAAAATATTTGATGAGGCGAAGTATTAAATATTAAAAAAATAATTTAGAACACTGAAATAATGCAGACTAAAGTTAGATTAATGGACCTGAGTCGTACAATTTCTGAATGTGGATTCACTTTCCAAAATAAAGACGGATTCTTGCAAAAGCAACACAATTGCCGCGAAAGAGAAACACCTCGCGAAAACAAATTATTTACAAGGCGTTCAGATAAATTTTATATGACCGTAATAAAAAATATTTACCGAGAAAAATGGGGTCGTAACAAACCCTTACGCTCATTACAGAGGCCATTAATAATATTAGGCACTAAACAGCGACAGAGGGGGTCATAAGGGTCATTAATAAGGGTCGAATGACCCCAGGAGCTATTAAGGGGTATTATTGGTCTAAATCAGTTTTTAATTTTTCGCGCGTTTCGCTGATACTCGAGTCAATTTTGGGTGATTTGTGGTTTCGGTTTCCGTGTTCTTTATGGGAGATTTGGGTTTTTGGTTTGATTATACTGTATTTGCTAACTTTAGTTACTAACCGCTGTAGTCTGAGACATTTTAGAAACAATTAACTCGATCTTTTTCCAAATTATAAATCTTTACTAAGGAACGTCTTAATCGTCATTACTTTAATACGCAGTATGTCAGATAAAATTCCTGTAGCAATATCAACCTTATTACTAAGAGAAGAGAACTAAACCTGCTTTGGTTATTGATTTTGGGATTCTGTTTATTTGCTTAGGAGGGAGGAATACTTTTTCTTAACTCAAAACTTATCGTGAATCATTAATTTGGTGTTTTGATTACATAGTAAGTGCCCGTTGTGTCAGTAGTTAAACATACTAATAGTTAAAACTCGTAACCATTTGTTAAATCTGAACCAAATTTTTCATTTTAATTTTCCATTCGATTTTTGAATTCTTCTGATCAAACAAATGTTGATTTTTTTCAGTTCTTTATGACCTTACGACGTACCCAAAAGACTTGCTTTTTTATGTAATTGTAGTTCAATTAATAATATACACATAAACTCACGCCTTCATACCCAAAGTGGGGTAGGCAGAGCTAAAGAATTGCCAACAACTTTTAAAACTTGTTGATAATTCTATAACCACACTTTGCACAATTAGGCTAAGATGTTTACCAGCGTATTAGTGACAGGTTGCAAGCCCATCGCCTAAGAGTACTACAAGCCTTTATTCCCTTAGTCGCCTCTTACGACATCCACGGGAAGAAATGGAGTGGTACTATTCTAACCCGGCTACCACACGGGGCAAATAATAATAACAAACAAATTATTTTCACCCAAACTGTCAGGTTTAAATAAAACGTTCCGCCGGCCGTTATTAATGCAGGTTTAACTCACGAATAAGCTAATCATCTTAGCTGCTCTAATGAGAAACTTTGACGAGGGTGGCGTTGTCAGTTTGTTGCCGCAACCTAAACGTTTCCGAACAAACCTACAAATTAACAAAACGTTTGTATTTTTAGTCTTTGTTAAGGTTAGGGATTGGGACGTAGAATACTAAAGCATTAAATAAAATATTTGATACTATTAAGTACTAAACTAATTAAATACTCTTCTCTCATCATTGTGAAAGTTTTTCTTGTTTGGTACAAAATCAATATTCATTTATTCACAGTCACGGGTCTATTTATTATGTTTTATAAATGCGACTATTAAATTAGGTTGACGCACGGATTTAACCAAAAATAAAGATATACAGAAGGGACGGCTCACCGAAAACTGAAACCATAGCTTCAGACCATTGTACTGAACTGAAATTCAGTGGAATTTTTCCCGGGAAAACGAAAATTTTCTCGTTTTTTTTTTTCCATGTTTTTGCATATAAACCGATCTAGGACAACATATTATGACATACTGAAGCTCATTATGTAAAAAAAACTGAAAACGGCATTTTCACGAAAAAAAACGAGAACATTTTCGTTTTCCCGGGAAAAAATCCACTTGATTTCAGTTTAGTGCAATGGTCTGAAGCTATAGTTTCAGTTTTCGGTGAGCCGTCCCTTACACCCTGTATATACACCTATACAGGATGTAAGGGACGGCTCACCGAAAACTGAAACCAACGAGAAAATTTTCGTTTTCCCGGGAAATTTTCCACAGGATTTCAGTTCAGTACAATGGTCTCAAGCTATGGTTTCAGTTTTCGGTGAGCCGTCCATTACACCCTGTATAAAAAAATATGTTTTGTACAGCTACAACAACAAAAACTTGCACAAAGTTAGTATGCAAAGACGTTGCCCTATCCGTCCGTTGTTTTGAAATATGTTGTAGATAGGTACTATAATTCGCTCAATAAAGGATCTTCTCTGAATTGTGTATTCATTTCTACAACAAAAAACCATATTTTGATTTAAAGACAAATACTTACGACGGCAATAAGTAATCAGGGCGCCACTGGACTGGATTAACTGTTAGTTGGATATTGTTCTGAATATCTAAAAGAGACAATTAATTACTAAACTAGGTATGTAGGTGAAAATCAAAAACTTAACAATATAATTTTACAAATATCAAGAGTCCATTACTGAGGTCAAATAAACTTTTCAATCCCCGGCACAGTCGAGCCAATAGAGCGTATTTGAAAAATCTGCCGCAAGCGGCTAGGAGTCATAAATTACGTGCGACTGTACACGACAGCTCCGTGGTTGAATTAACAATGTCGGAGATTTAAGTGTTTTTTTTTATATTAGCTGGATTTATTCTTTATTAGGAATTTAATGGTGCAGCTTGTGTAGATTAAATATTTGTGTTCACTATGAACGTTTTGTTTTTAGTATATTTTTGTTTTAGTGGTTTTTAAGATAATCGATCCACTTGGGCTTGAGTTTTCATTTTGCAATTAAAAATAGCAACGAAAGGCATCACATTTAATTTTAAAATGGGGTTTGATTCATAAAATTATCAAGTGGTTTATTTTTGTTACTGATTAAATTAAAACTAATAAAGACCTATGATAAAATCCCAATAATAATATATTGTTTATCTTTGTTACAGAACAATGGAGACGCATCAATCAACAAAGAAAATCCCACTCATTTTCTGCATTTTACTTAGTAATAATATCCAATATATTTTACCCTTAAGATGCAGAAATATGTATAACAACGCCATCTACACTTTCAAATGCAAAACTTTACTCGCCCAAGTTCCGCTACTCGTCGATAGATGGCGCCACTGAAACAAGAATTTTGGCAAAGAATAGAGCTTCTAGCAGAAAAAAGAAGATAATAAAGTATTGTTACGTGCCCTTGTCATTCTTCCTGCCCCGTGTGTTTATACTACTGGACGGAGAACTGATAAGGGCATGTTCATTACTAAATCATCGAGGGATCAAAGAAGATTAGAAAACTTAATACTTTTTTTTATGTATGTGTGAATTTGGTCTTATATAATGTGTACCAGGATTATGGCAACGATGGATGAATTACCCTTTGCATAGTTCTTGTTATATAATGTTCTGTATGTATGTAATAATTGGGAGTTGCGACTGCATGGATTCTGGAACCACGGTACTCTACCTAAAGTTCCTACTACTTACCTATTCTGCCCATATGCAATTAATCCATAGAAGCATATTAAACTCTCATAGCTTATAATAAGGTTGGATGTTCAATACGATTCATACAGTAGATACGCCTTTTTTCCGTTGGAGGGCAGTATTACCATCTTTGACACTAGCCTCTCATTGATTGATATGTTTAAATAATGTTAACTTGTAATTGGCAGTAAGCTAGATTGTTATTTCGAAATATACACAAAACTGTAGCGCTGTGGATTCAATCAATCAATCAATCAATCATTTATTTGTGATTACAGGTCATTACAAAAGATGGTAAAATATGTACAGTACCTATCACTGTAAATGGCCGGTCGGCGTACACATTTATAAAGAAATACAACTAATGCTATAATCAATGTCAATAATGTAACAGGAATAAAGTATTAGTACATTGTGTATTAAGGTCGGTAAGTAAGGAATTACGATCGAGGCTCTAGTAGAAGCCCGAAGTCGAAGACTGAGGGCTTTCTGAGTCGAGGTACGTAATTCCCGTACCGCCCGTGAAACATACAATGTTTTTCATCACATTTGCGAGTAAATAAACACACAAGTCATCACAACTATTATTACGAATTACTTGAACTTTTTTTAAGCGGATGGCTGGCGGACTCCACAGATTATGCAAATGTTTCGTTCAGAAACGTTAAGGGCAAATACTTACGTAGGTATACATACAGCCCTGAAGGAGGGTAAAAAAAAACGACGTTTGTTACAGACAACTATTAAAATCGATTATTAAGAATATTAATTGAGTATTTAAGTAACATGTAGCGAGATTGCAATAAAATTCCTGTTTAAATAACATTTTAAGACAATTTTACAATTGCGTGTAAACTCTTTGCTTGAACTTGCATGACCTGTGTGCTGTGCTATAAATTAAAAAAAAATTACTTACCGACCTTGGGTTTCATGGTAAGAAGGAAGGTCGAGGGTTTTATATGGGGCATTGCGGTCAAGTTAACCTGTATGTTTAGATACTGTTTACATGCAAGTGTGATGAAAAAAATGTTAAAGTTTGAATCTGATTGGTATTAAATATATTAAAAATTCAATCAGTACAGTTCTTTTCAGTCAGTAATTTCGATAGCTTTACCTTAAAACTAACAATGTCGGCATTTTTTACATTGTCACCTGACAATGTAAAAAATAGGGAATATGCATGGATTTTAAAAATCGCATTTCTCATCAAAATATGAAAATACCGTAAAAGAGATCACCAACACGGAAATTAAAATTAAAATCGGTCAAGAAATACGGAAGTTATAAGCATTTCAAACTTCTAATTAGACAGAGAGATCCGATGTGCACCGTGACGTCATTGTGCACTGCGGCCATATAAACTCCATGTAAAATTCCGTTTTTCTAGAAAGAGATAGGAACAAATCTTTGTTGGCTTATATCTTGGTTATTTTTATAGTTATTCAAAAAATGATTTTTGTGATCTGTTTGTTACATGAATCAGCTTCAATTGAAGCTGTAAAAAAAAAACATGCATATTCCCTATTGTTGAAGATTGTAGGTGCCATACCTACCAAACAAACTTTTTTTATAAAGGGCAGTTTTACAGAGCTCTGGTATGATGCGTGATTTGTATCTTGCTTTACCACCTTGCCCTCGAGTCTTAAACTTATAAAGGTTTATTTTTACAAAGCTAAGAAATTAAAAAAAACTTGATGAACTGCGCCAATATTTGAGGTAATCTGTTCTAGATCTAAAGCATTTTTTTTCTACGAGTTAGATGTTGAATGTAAAACGAGTTGCTTTGATGACTTAGAAAATATAGATTTATCCTAGAGCTGGTGCTTACCTCTCCCAAAGGATTAGGCTAGCTATCCAGAGAGGTAATGCAGCCAGTGTCATAGGGACCATGCCGCGACCGGACCTGCTAGACTGCTGTTATTTTTATAGTGGTGATTATTATTTAAATCTTTAATATTTGATTAGCTTAGTTTTATTAGTACTTTTTTATGTGTTATGTTATGACAAATAATGGATTTATTTAAAATATGTTGTTAATATTTGAGTAGCTTAGTTTTATTATAGTTAATTAGTACTTTATATTTTTGTTTTTTTCATGTGTTATGAACTTATGACAAATAACGGATTTATTTAAAATAATAATATGTTGAATTTTACACTCGTACATTTTCAGGAAAAAATAACAAGTTTTGGAATTTAACTAAAATTAATGATTACTAATATTATAAAGAGGAAGGCTTTGTATTTTTGTATGTTTGTACTGGACCGATTTCAAAAACCCTTTCACCATTAGATTACTAATTTTCTACATTATCCCTGAGCAACATAGGCTATGTTTTATTTTGCTTCCCAGACGGAGTCGCGGTCAACAGCTAGTTTATTATAATAATAAATATTTTTAGTCAAGGGAGTGGTTTTTACCAATATCATTATAGTAGTTTATGCAACAGTTGTATAAGAGAGGTCAAAAAAGACGAGTGGTGTGGTTACGATGTGAGCCCGCAGGCGAACATCGTAAAGCAAGACGCCACGAGTATTTTTTGACTTAGTTATACACCGTTGCATACAATACTTTTTCTACGACTAGGTTTCAAATAAAATGCAAAATTAAATTAATATACCTAGGTTAGAATACAAACGAACGAAGCACAGAACAACAAACGAGCGAGAAACATTCGAAAACAACAAAATATGTGTCTATGGTTAACTTTGTTTTTAAATTGATGTGCACTTGCCAGGTTTCATTTTTTTTTTAAAGTTGTACAATCGATTTAACTTGTGAAATAGGGACTAAAAAACACCTAATGATTTGAGAAATGAATTCTTTTACCTGATTGGTCGATTTTAATATAGCTGCGTTCTGGTTGGCCAAATAAAATGTTTTTTTTAAAGAGTTAAATTAGTAAAAGAGTTTACATACCAAAAAGAACCTAACGTTCCGATTGACAGTCAATGTGTATTGTGATTGGTGGTTTAATTTGGTGAAGTATTTTGATTGGTCAAATTAACCTAGGTGTAAGCTTTGGCAGCTAGGCATATCGTTTTGGCTCAAAAAAGCACAAGTGCTGTTAAGGGGAATAGACTAGATAGACTTTTCTACGGAATGTTCTGCGGACATATTATATTAGTGTTCGTGACTATATAAATGACAGATAAAAGTACAGGAGTAGGAAAAAACCTTTATTCTGGACCTTATTTGGGTAAGGACTAAAAAGTTGGAGCATCGTTAAGCGCTATTAACCTTACAAACAATGAAGAATTTTCTCCTGCATTGAAAACCTTTTATATTTATTATTTATTTATTCAAACTTGATTGCACAGTACAAATGGCGGACTTAATGCCTAAAGGCATTCTCTACCAGTCAACCTTATGGTTAACAGAATACATGGTGCAAACAGTGTTGAAAACTGAATTAATTACCTACTTGATACTATAAATGTATAGAATACATAAATAATAATATGACCATATAAAACATACATATAATACTCAAATACATACGAAAACAAAGTGTGCTGAAGATGATGACACCTGTTGGATGATTATACGAACAGCTTAAAATTTTAATTCTTTGATGTTGCGTACACATAATTATAATCCAACACAAACCCAATTAGTATAAGTAGTTTTAGAAAACTAAATGCTAAGAAAACTAAATGTGTTAGGTTCGCTTTGCCTAATGTTAGACCGGTAGAATCTAGTATATTTCTTAATAATGAGAGATTGGAAATGGTAGATAAGGCGCTTTTCTTAGGGATAACTATAGATAAAAACTTGCAATGGAGTCCCCATATAGCAGTACTAGCAGGTAAATTAAGTTCGGCAGCTTATGCTGTTAGGAAAATCAGGCAACTTACTAATGTTGAGACAGCTCGCTTAGTTTATTATAGTTATTTTCATAGTGTTATGTCGTACGGTATTCTGGTTTGGGGAAAAGCTGCTGACATACAGACTATATTCGTGTTGCAAAAAAGAGCCATTCGTTCTATATATAATCTAAACTCCCGTGATTCCTTAAGAGTACTATTTAAAGAAATTAATATTTTGACAGTAGCATCACAATTTATTTATGAGAATATTATTTATGTCATTAAAAATCAAGACTCTTTTGTTAAGAATTGTGATATACATAATTTGAATACAAGAAATAAAAATAAAATTGCTATTAAAAAAATTCGTGTCCGTAAGGTTAATAAATCATTTGTAGGTCAATGCATCCTTTTCTTTAATAAATTACCTGACGTTGTTTTAAAGTTACCATTTCCAGTACTTAAAACTTACTTGAAAAAGTCGTTGATGTCTAAAGCTTACTATAGGGTCGAAGACTATCTAACAGATAAAAATGCTTGGCCAACACCTAAATAATTTAATAATAACTTAGTCATAAAAATATGTAAACATTTGTATATTGTCTAGGGGACACGGTTTCTGTAGGAGAATGTATCGAAACTTTTATGCAGGTTGTTTTGCACCGTCACAGGTAAGTATAACTTGTATACTTTCAATTTTTTTTTATTACTGTTGCTTATTAGTTTTGTGACAATTCTGAGTTTTGACACATTTTCCTGCTCAACTACGCATGAATATATTAATTTTTGGTTTTATATGAGATTCATTGTTTTATATAATGCTAGGTTAAGTTTATTATTGTTTAATATCATTAGCAATATTTAAAAAACGACTTACTGTTGAGTTTCTTGCGGCGCTTCTTCTCAGCAATGGTCTCTTGTGAAGCGCTGGTAGATTTTTTTGACGTGTAAAAGTGCCCGTGCGGCCTACTTACTGAATAAACATCTTTTATCTTTTTATCTTTATCTTTAGAAAATAATTGAATTAACTGATAACTAGATATTATTATATTGAAGTGTATAGCTGCTCTCTATCTTATATTGCTGTGCCCTTGCAGGGGGCGTCACATGCAGACCTCCCATTATGTACCACCCATAACTAAGTTAATGCGACATGCAATAAAAAAATTGAATTTGAATTTAATATTCAACACTGACTGGTTTTCGAATGTGTCCGTTTTGTATTCAATGAACGAATTGTATGGCTAATTTTGGAGTCACAACGGAAAAGTTCCATAGAAAAATTTGATTGAGTGAGCGTTGCCAACTTTTTGGTCGTTACCCATTTAAATGCGGTCTTTACACGTCAGGTTCTGACCACGGGACACACCACGCGCCGTTCCAATCTGCGTTCCGAACCATACATTTTCTATTACATTACTATTTTACTATTACAATTGCATTTACACGTTCGGTTCGGAACGAAGTTAGGAACGGCGCGCGGCGTTTCCCGCGGTCCGAACTGTACGTATACCTACAGGCCGCTATTGTTTTGTTTTATTATGTATGTTAGCCTGTAAGGTAAGGTATTTAATTATCATGGTGTTTATTTTAAAAATCACGTTAGAAAGTAAATACAGGGTGGTTGGAAGGTAGAGGTAAACCTTTAAGGGGAAGCTAGTACAGACCATTTAGAACCATTTGAGCCATGGTCGTCATAGACGAAGTCTCACAAAAAAAATTTTATTGATCATTATGTGTTTTTAAGAAAATATCCCAAAATTTCACAATTAATTGCTAATAGTGGCTAATTTAAACAAAAAACTGATAATTTTTTACTTAATTTCATTAGAGTAATGTGTAAGCAATCTAACAAAATAGGTTTCAAGTATCTTTGTCATCAGAATTTTGTTTTACAGACATTTGAATACCCGAAACATTTCTAAAGTTTAAGAAACCCTTTGCTTTAAAGGCATTTAAAAAAAAAACAGAGCGTGTGATAATAATTTAAACCTTTTTAAAAACATGTGTAGTTATTCGTCTTTCTTTTGAGGTATCATTTACGCGAATATCTAGGCAAATATGGAAATTAGGACCTACAAACCAAATTAAGGGGGAAAATTTCAATTTTTAGATTTCTTAGGCAGACTGACCAAAACAACATTTTTAATTAAAACCCTCATTTTTGATGTTCGAAATGACTACCGCCGTTTCTAATACAAGCACGAGCCCGTCTTCTCATTTCTACTGTTGTTGTTTTCAACATCATCTCTATCTTCATGGTTGCAAACGCTGAATGAATTCTCTCCACCAATTCTTCTCTTGTGTTTATTTCGACGCTTGAAATACACTAATTCTTTGGCCCGACCCCACACGAAGAAGTCCATTGGGGTCAAGTCTGGTGACCGAGCGGGCCAAGAGATGGGTCCATCTCTGCCAGAGATGTACAAAATACTTTTAGAAAAGTATTTAAATACAAAATGCAAATACTTTTTTAATATAGTATTTCAAATGCAAGATACAAAATACTTTTGCCTTTTGTATTTAAATACTAAATACAAAATATGTATTTTCAAAATACTTTATTGAAATAAAATACTTTATTGTAAAATTACTGGTTTCCTTTATTTATTAAAGATTTTAAAATCACAAGCTCTTCAAAAAGAGCATCTGACATGTGAGCGAACAACACAGAAATAATGAAATAGCTGCCAACACTGCAAAACGTAACAGTGACTTTGAGGATTGTCAAGAGGGGTCCCTCATAATTATATTATTGGTCAGGTTTTATATGCGTTTTGTTTCATCTGTCATTTTGCGCATAGACTTTCAAAGCTGCTGCGCCAATAGTGGCCATTTTTTGTTTTTACTGAATCGCGGAATGCTTTAGAAAAATGAAGCTAAGAATAAAAAAGTATTTTGTATTTTACAAATACAAAATACGTCTCGAATAGTATTTCAAATAAAATACAAAATACTTTAAAAAAAAAGTACTTAAGTACAAAATCCAAAATACGTATTTTGTATTTTGTATTTGTATTTTAAATACAAGTATTTCAAATATGTCACAACTCTGATCGCTGCCGATCCAGCTATCAGGGAAAGAATTATGAAGGTGCTCTCTTACAATTAATGTCCAATGAGCTGGACAGCCGTCTTGCTGAAACATGATTTCTCGCTCTGTTTCAAATATCGGGGCACCGGATTCCTCTAAAAGCACTGGAAGGTCATTTTGTAGAAATTGCAAATAATTATTGCCATTCAAAGTATCCGGTAAGATGTGGGGTCCAATCAATGTTCTGCCAATTACACCTGCCCACACATTGACAGAAAATTTCCTCTGGAATGACACCTGCTTTTTCCAGTGTGGATTGTTGTCTTTTTCGGTCCATTGATGGAGGTTATGAAAGTTTGTTATGCCCTCTCTAGAGAATTTGCATTCATCCGTCCACAAGATTGATTTTAGAAACCACGCATCATCAATGTCTCTATTGAGGAGAAAACGGCAGAATTCAATCCTTTTTTGGGGATCCCGCTCTTCCAGACCTTGCACACCCGTGCCATGGAATGGATACATGTGATTGTCATGCATTGTTTTCCAGACCTTCCATTGTGAAATGTTTAGATTTCGAGCTACAACTCTGGTACTGGTATGAGTATCGGCTTCAAACGCTGCTAAAATGTCTTCTTCCGTGGTAGGATCGTGTCTGCCCGTGTTGACTCCAGGTTCAAAGTGGTGTATTCCATTTTCAGCTAGCCGACGATATGCGTTGTAAAATACTCTAGCATTCGGTACCCTGCGATTCGGAAAACGCTCTTGGTACATTCGTCGTGCTAAAGATCCGTTGCCGTTTGCATTGCCATACATAAAAACAATATCCGCATATTCCTGATTAGAAATCTAGCCATCACAATTAAATTGTGCGTGTACTTTAAAATTCAAAGTTAGGGTTAAGTCTACGACTTGACGCATCGTGACAAAAATGTCAATTCCTTCAATTAAAAAAAAGAACAATCGAAGTTAGGGTATCATCATCATCAAAGAGTATTAATTTACTTATTTGGATCAAAAAGTTTTCAATGTTGTTTCAAAATGTTCCCCCTTAATTTGGTTTGTAGGTCCTAATTTCCATATTTGCCTAGATATTCGCGTAAATGATACCTCAAAAGAAAGACGAATAACTACACATGTTTTTAAAAAGGTTTAAATTATTATCACACGCTCTGTTTTTTTTTTAAATGCCGTTAAAGCAAAGGGTTTCTTAAACTTTAGAAATGTTTCGGGTATTCAAATGTCTGTAAAACAAAATTCTGATGACAAAGATACTTGAAACCTATTTTGTTAGATTGCTTACACATTACTCTAATGAAATTAAGTAAAAAATTATCAGTTTTTTGTTTAAATTAGCCACTATTAGCAATTAATTGTGAAATTTTGGGATATTTTCTTAAAAACACATAATGAACAATAAAAAAAAATTGTGAGACTTCGTCTATGACAACCATGGCTCAAATGGTTCTAAATGGTCTGTACTAGTTTACCTCTACCTTCCAATCACCCTGTATAATTCTCGTTGTCTGAGAAAGAGTTTATATTATTACTTTATGGTTTTGATAGTAAAAACATAATAAAATTATTCCACTCTTAGTATTGCCTGTATTTCGAGCGTTTTATTTCGATGTCAGTGCAATAGTAAGTATCAAAGGACTTAAATAGGTCATAAATTCAAATTCATTTATTTGCAAGTACCAGTGATCGGAATTAAGTGAGCCAAAATATTACTTAACCGCGATTAGAATACACTTCGGAAGTAACGTCAGCACGCTGTCATTGCATATAAATGACCATTACTAATGGCGGATATGGGCGTTTTCACTAAAAAGTGTACCCAATTAAGGACTGAAATTAAGGAACTTTAACTTAGTCAGTTTTGTGACGAAAATTAGCCATACATTGCGGCCGTCAATATATAGCTAATTTTCGTCACAAAACTGACAGAGTTAAAGTTCCTTAATTTCAGTCCTTAATTGGGTACACTTTTTAGTGAAAACGCCCATATCCGCCATTAGTAATGGTCATTTATATGCAATGACAGCGGCTGACGTTACTTCCGAAGTGTATTCTAATCGCGGTTTAGTAATACCTATTCTTCACATGAGTACATAATATAGAGTGGTTACAACCGGGAAGAAAAAAACATTTATTCTTGAATACCGGGTAGGTCCTATTCGATATTCATCCGGGTATTACTCGTAATTTTAAACATCCATGTTTTTACTTAAAGTACGGGATGAAGTATATTAATCTAAAAGTTGTAACTAGTTGTAGTGGTTTTTAAAACTTCAAAAGGGTCAGTTCAGCTTCAGTGTAAATATTACATCTTTCGATATGTTTCGTCCTTGGGTAAAATCACCTACCACTGTGCCATGTGAAAATAATAAAGACAATAATTATACCACACACTTTTTCCTTCTTTACTTGTAAACCTTATGTCTAGCCCTTTTTACTACAAACTAACATAAAAGACCCCGTATACTTAACAGTACCTAAAAACGACTACGTACCGAATAATACCCGGTTCCTACACAAGAAAAAAAAACTGCCCGGTAGTTATTACTCTATATTATGTCCTCTTGCGAAGAATAGGTATTTTGGCTCACCTAATTCCGATCACTGGCAAGTTGTACATACACAGATCTTATAAATATACATGTCAGTACTGTAGTAGTAGGTACATGGATATGTTCTGCCACAATTTTGGCATGCAAGTCTTAATCTACTTTTAAAATAAATGAAAACTTAATCATATTATTATAATTATCAAAATATTAATTTATTATTATAAGTATGTCAGTGGATATGTCAATAAAACTGAATATGTCAATCATTTGTAATTGTCAATTATAATGACATGAGATGTTTATAGTAGGAGTGGCATAAGAGTGACGGCACCAATGATGGACACTTTTAGCCGACAGGCACCAGTAGACCCTACACTCTTAAGAGAATTGCGAAGCGCTGCTAAAATCGCGTAGCTTTTAGGTCTTCCGTTGCTGACCCATAAATCAAGTCCAGTTTCCACGATTTTTGAATGTGTTGTAGCTATTTCAACGAACTAGGTGCGTACGATTGTTTTTTGTTTCTTTCTAAGAAGTATGTTCGTGGAAAGGGAAACGTACAGGGGTGAATCAACTTTTAAGGTAAGTACTCCCCATTTTTCGACATGTTTTACCAATTATATGTTTTTAGAAAAACTATATTTTTGTTAATGACGTGGCTTACACGCTTATTAAATCAGACAAATAGGCTCACATTTGAAGTTATTTGATTTAAAATAGTACAGTTTTAAATAATAATATAGTTGGTAACGCAGCGGACGATGTTGTCCCTAGGTTTTGTATGGAAAATGTGCATTTTCCCCTGAGTTACCAGGTTTTTTCGCGGATTAAAAAATATTTGAGCTGTTTAACGTGTAGGTAAGGTCTGTAAATTTGGTGCTCTGATTTTAATATTCATAGATCATTATTTAACCATAAGTCACCAGGAAAGTTTTAAAACCGCAAAAGAAAAGGAGTACCAACCTTAAAAGTTGATTCACCCACAGACACAGTTTTTCATGATATCTACAACATATTCAATAATCGTAAAATTGGACTATGTTTAAGAGTAGAGAAACGTTTTCGCATTTTGTATGGACATTTTTAGCTTTACAGTCCTCATAATTCAAATTTCATACGGACCTAAATTAATGTTTTAGTTAATTTATAAGTATATTTAGAGTTAGTATTATTTAATTTAAGTGATAATATTATATAACTTTTATTATAACTAGACGGTAGGTAATGGTGGCCGATTAAATATATTGTTGCAAAACAAATAAATACCCTACTAAAAAATGAATACCTTACTCTACTATTGTCCCTACTAAGGTTGTCTGGAAGAGATCTCTAATCAGCGATGATACCGCCTGTTGTTTACCTGTATTATTTTTAATTGTGCTCTATGTTATGTTATGTTTTTCTTTGGTGTACAGTAAATTGTTTTGTATTGTATTGTATTTTAACCCTTATCTTCTGTAAATTAAGAATCAAGTGTCCATTGTTGGTGCCTTGTCCATTACTGGTTCCATTACCCTGTGGCATTTTAGTCTAGAGTCTAACACTTTACTTGTCTCTGCGATTCCGAGAAAATAAAGCAAATATTTTCAAGACAAAAAAATGCTGTTTTTTTTAATCTGTTCTATGGCAAACAATATTACAAGTTAAAAACAATGCCATAACACGTTAAAAGCTTTATTGTGTGACTTCATAGAATAGATACTCTACATAGTTGTTTTTTTGTTATCTATGGAACCTAACAAATGGTTCATAGACAACTTTTCTAAAACGGAAACCGATTTAACTATCGAACAGTTAACTGAAAAAAAGCATTATATGCTTTGCATCATACTATAACTAGGTTAACTGGAAGAGATCCCTTGGAGGGATAAGTTCGCCTTTTTAAATAACTTTTGTGTTTCTATTCTGTTTTTAGTTTTTATTTGTCTGTTTCGGCTATGAATAGTTTACATGCATACATACATTACATACTATATGAGCCTAACGATTAAATCTGTACAGGTAATTGTTACTTGTCCAAAAAACAGTTGAAAGCTTACGGCCAAATTATTATTTACTAGCGACCCGCCCGCGGCTTCGCCCGCGTGGAATGTATTATACATACAAACCTTCCTTAAGAATCACTCTATCTATTAAAAAAAACCGCATCAAAATCCGTTGCGTAGTTTTAAAGATTTAAGCATACATAGGGACAGACAGCGCAAGCGACTTTGTTTTATACTATGTAGTGATTATACCTACATATTGGCAGTAAAGGATAGTGGGCAAAAATGTTAGGACGGCAAACCCAAGTCCGCCACAGCTTAGATTACTTTTGTTTGGAAGGTATCAAAGCTATGTACTTCCGTACCAATGTGCATCAAGTTCTGTCCATGGGTTCTCTATTTATTTAAGTCCAATGGGTTTAACTTACCGAGCATTATTGAAACAAGCGTAACATATTAAACCTTTTTTAAAACAAAATAAACTCAATAATAACTTTATAAACTAAAATAGTACATTATTGCCTAGGCAGTGAAGCAGGCAATTGCGGGCCAAGAATTGGTTTAAACGGACGAGCTTGCGAGTCCGTTTAAAAATACGAGGCCCGCAATTGCCGTTCCTGCCGAGGCATATATAGTGCTTTTCTCAAAAATCGAAAGATACAAATCGCATATAAACAGAAACTTCACGTGAAATAACATCACTCTTTACCGCCTTTATTTTTATGACAAGGAAAAACGCAAGCTTTTTTTAGAAAAAAAAACTCAAGCTATTCCAGATACAGATAAAAAAGTTGCGTTTCGAATAAAATATGGATGTATAGGACTTGTGCCCTCATTTCACTATGGCCGTTTTCACTTTTAAAAAAGTTACAAACTAGATAACAATGAAATTTGTATGCAACATTGCGGGCTATTGTAGCGAGCACGCAATGTTTTTTTTTGTTAATTTGGGAACTGTCTGTAAACTATGTACTTCGCGTCTCAGTATGCAGTTAGTAATGTCAACTTTTCCGGTCATTTTTGAGAAAAATCTAGTATTAAGTGTGTTTATCATTACGATCTATTATTATTATTTTTGTTAGACGTTTCAAGTCATTCAATATATGTCTGGCGGAGCGGGGTGTATTTTGCCCACTATCCCTTAATTTGAAACGTGTATAGATAACGACAGGAATCAGTAAACGTGATTGTTTTGTTTTGTTACTGTTTTTCAAGAGCTTGATGATACCTTGCATGTTCTGTGTGTAGAAGGAACTTATTTTTTTCAGTGTTAATACAGGGTTGGGCAGATTAAGTGTTAAAAAGAGCCATAAAATTATAACAAGACAGTTTTTTTTTTAATTTATCACTTTTTTATTTTTAGCGTACTCTATACTTAAAAAAACTAATTCATAAGTTCAAATCGCTCGCCATCAGCTTTAATAACTTGACGCATTCTTCCATAGAATGCATTGCACGCGGCACGCACTACCTCGTCTCGTATTTCATCCCATATCTTAACTAATCGATGCTTGAATGAGTTTAGATTCATGCCCTGTGTGCTCCCAATCTTGCTCAGCATGTAACCCCATATCGAAAAGTCCAAAGCATTCGAATCCGGCGATGATGCAGGTCATTCTTGCCAAGGTATAAAATCTGTCAAATTTGTTCTACACCAGTCTTGAGTGTGTTTAGCTTTGTGAGATGGGGCACTATCTTGTTGGAAGCAGTAATAGTCGTTTCCATATATTTTTTGAGCATTTTCTAGCAAATGACCCTGTAACACGTTCTGGATGTAATAGTCTTGGTTAATTTTGACACCTCGATCAATAAACAGCAGCGCTAACTTGCCTCTAGGCGATATCGCACCCCATACCATGACAGCTGATGCACTCTGGAACCGTTGTACGGCTAATTGGTCCACAGGAATATCCTTCAATGAAGCACCATAGACACGATCGTTTTGTTGGTTGTGACTGTCTTGTAACTGGAACATCTTTTCATCGGAAAAAATAATATCATCGCCGTCGTGCCAAGCTAGCAATTCCCTACTTTTTTCACTCATTGTTCGATGGGATATTTTCATATCTTTAGCAAGTTTGCTTGCACTTCGAGCTGGATTTCGTCTAATACGCTCACGAATATTATTAATGATGTTTTTGGTGCGAACAGATGGCTTTCTCCCAGGTTTGGGCCTGATTTGTGAAGATCCCGTTTCTTTGAATCGCTTGACGGTCCATTGTTTTTTTTTTTTTTTGCCCCCGCGGCGACTTGAACAGCTACTACCGCAGGGATATTATGGCGTTTCCACGTGAAGTGATTTCGCCAGTGTCAAGGTTTATATGAGTATAAATCAATAAGTATAGCAATAAAACACAATCCAATCTTCTCTAGGAAGATTGGGGGCAACGTTGTACGGTGATTTGTAGGTCAGAGGTCAAGATAGTTTTAACCTCTGCACCACTGCGAGTCCACTTGAAACGAGAAGAAAGATGCCAGATACACGAAATAAGTCCAAGTCTTCAATCACTGTGCGACACAAAGGCATAAAAAGTACAAATCACTATCAGAAAAGAACTTTGAACACCTAATTACCCAAAAATTAAAGTCTAAAACAAATTACACGTCCGCCATCTTTTAACGTTGCAAATGGCCCCCGCGTCCATTGTTGAAAACAATATAAAAACAAAATATATCAAGCTGACGTGTAGAAATCATAAAGAAGGTTAAATTGTCAACAAAAAAAAAACGAAGTGAATAAGAAGTTTAGTTATATTTAAGTAAAAAAGCCATACACCACTAGGACACTCCACGAAACCAGTAAAAATAAATGTTTTACAGCATATCAGCGACTAGATTAGCCTCACGTCGTCGCAGAGGCCGGTGGACAGATTGACCCTACATGAGTCGCACGACAAACCCGCCTACACCGACCTCATCGCCGGCATGAACTTGTAGCTGGCTGTTTGCGGTTCTCCAAGGAAATAAGAAAAAATACTTTAGTCCATAGAAACCAACCACTGTTACCGGTTTTTTTTAATAAATAATATTTTAATTGCGAATGAATGTGTGAAGCTAATAAAAGATGAAATCATCACAAGCAATTAATATTTCAGGGCCAATGAGATTTTTTTACGCTTATTTTACAAATTCTTGACAGGTTATAATAAATGTAGGAAAAATGAAACGCTTTCTCGTCTGTGGATGTCTATGGCATACATACAGGGTGCCTCTGACCTTGGGGCTTTAATTGCATAGATCATTTCTACTCCTGAAACTAAACTTCTTTTGTTCTGTAAGTTGTTAAAAATATGTTCAGTTTAAATTTATTTTTTATCATACAAGTTAAATCTAATTTTCAATGTACGCGATCCAATTCTCTATTTTCCTTTAGCCCTCGTACCAAGGTAATGTCGCCCCCGTACCATGAGATAGTGATTACATGGCCAGTATGTAATACACTGATTTTACAATTAGACTTTAACATCAATTAGTTATCTAAATTTAAGTTATTTTTTCATGTTGCAGAACAAAAGTAGTTCAGTTTAGCGAGTAGAATCGATCGTTGAATTTAAAGCCCCAAGGTCGGAGACACACTGTATATAGCATACATACCCAACAGGTTTGAAAGATGTCAGATGATACTTTCTATTGATAGAATTCAAAACGAATGCCACGGACCACTCGTGTTCATATTTTCTCTTTCAACTTTTAAGGTACAAGGAGTTCTTTTGCGGTATCAAAACATTCCTGGTGACTTATCATTAATAATAATGTATGAATATTAATATCAGACCACCAAATTTACAGACCTTACACGTTAAACACCTCAAATATTATTTTATCTTCGAAAAAACCTGGTAACTCAGGGGAAAATGCACATTTTCCATACAAAACCTAGGGACAACATCGTCCGCTGCGTTACCAAAACTATATTATTATTTCAAACTGTACTATTTTTAAATCAAATCATTTCAAATGCTAGCCCAATTGTCTAATTTAATAAGCGTGTAAGCTACGTCGTTGGCAAATATATAGTTTTTCTAAAAACATATAATTTGTGAAACATGTCGAAAAATGGGGAGTACCTTAGAAGTTGATTCACCCAAATACCATTTCATTGTTTTTTGTCACTTTCGAGTGAAGCTTTCGAGCGCTGGAATGTCAAAAATCGGTCCCCAGGTCGGACCATGTTCAGTGTAGGGTTCCGGCGCCGCTACTACGAACTCAAAATAGGTTTTTTTTTTTTTTTTTTTTTTTTTATTTAAACTTCTTTGCACTAAATACAATAAAGTACAAATAGCGGACTTAATGCCCAATGGCATTCTCTACATTAGGCGAAAAAGAAAAAGAAGATCAGTGCGAAGAAAAAAAGCTGTTTAAATTGAATATATACAAGATGCGGGAAATAAAATAGTAATATACGTAAATACGTAATATAAATATAATAATAGATACATATAAAATATATAAATAAACAGATATGGCGATGTGTGTTAAATCGATTTACGACTGCGCTTGTGCCAGCAGATGCTTATGAAGCATCCGCTTGAAACCTAACTTGCTTGGGGCTTGTCTGATGCTCAGTGGGAGCTCATTCCAGAGACGGATCGCCTTAAGGGCAAACGAATTAGAATAAAACCAGTATGGTGGGGAGCAATAGAAAGTTTGAGAGTACGAGAGGAACGCAATTCACAGCCACAATCACACAATTTTATGTTCAATTGTTCATAGTGATTTCCGTACAATGTGCCTACTTTGCTCCCCCACGGGTAACTATGCTCCATAGTGAATATTTCGTTTGTTTACTTATAAGTACACAAACAAACACAACCATGTACCGAACTCCATCAACAGTAAAAATAAATTACCTTTATTTATAAGTCAGTTAAAAATATTTTTAAGTGATAACTGCTTTTATAGTTTAAGTTAATTTTTAAATACCAAATTTAGAGATAAATTAATGTAATGTACTTATTTAAGTATAATTCTTTATAGTGTTTGTACAAGTATTATATAATTATATAATTAAATAAATGTGTTATGTAATAATTAATGATGTGTGCAATATTCGTAGATAATATTTTATTCTAATAATTAGGGGCTAGTACCTAATTATTAGAATAAAATATTATCTACGAATATTAACTGTCTACTACTGTCTTAAGTTGCTACGCCCTTGCAGGGTGTCACATGTATACCTTCCATGTAATTCCATCTATATACCTGTAATGTGACATGCAATAAACGAATTTAACTCTTAAAGCTTAAGTCGAGGTCGATGACAAATTTTCTATAAAGAATCGATGTATAGGTACATCCAGAATGAAAGCAATAAAATGATTTACAATACAAATTACCTCAATATAGTCTGTCAAGAAAGGACTGTTTATTATTATTTAATAATTAAATCAAAAAATTAAAATCATACTCTTTATTGCATATCACATAACATTGGACCCGATTCTACAGTGGCCTCTAAGCTTCTAACACTTTGCTATTCTATGAGCAGCTGTCTGTCTGACAGGTGCTCATATCTGACGCTTCTTATTTTAGGCGGTCTTATACATTCAGCGTTGCCAGAATGTTACTTTTGTAACATTTTACGTTACTTTTGACCCTATCATGTTACCCCTATGTTACAGGAATTAAAATGTTACTTTTACGTTACTTTTAGGTCAGTATAAAATATTTAAATAAATATTTATAAAATAATTTCCAGCAAGCAAAAAATAATCGTGAAACGGAACGCATCCAAGAAAGTTTTGGTTCGTCATTCGTCAAGTTGGCGCACTTGCTTTTGTGGCTTGCTTGGCTTGGATTCTGTTTTGAACTTTTGACAGCTGAGAGACTAGACCAGACACGAAAAAGTAATACGAGTAAA
Source organism: Acleris emargana (assembly GCA_927399475.2). Classification (NCBI taxonomy): domain Eukaryota; kingdom Metazoa; phylum Arthropoda; class Insecta; order Lepidoptera; family Tortricidae; genus Acleris; species Acleris emargana. The sequence continues at coordinate 1,828,823 of OV656863.1, read as the reverse complement.
AAAGAAGCACTTATACGGAAATACATATAAATAGAGGAGACGGCCTTTTGCCTTTACTTTTTAACTCACTCCGCGTAATACGTTTTTTCAAGGCCAGTTTTGTGATCACCAAAACTACACTGGGGTTGCTCTTAACTATTGTGTTGTTTGTGTTTCTGTGTATTTTCGTAGGTTACGTAGATGTCTGTGATCTAAATTGAAATATGCGAAAGTGCAGTGCTCAAAAAATTCAAAAATAATAATATTTCACTCGCGTCTATTTTAACTAAAGAGGAGTGAGGAAGGGTGCCGGGTGGTAAGTAAATTAATATTCATTTAACCCGTAGTAAGTAATTCAATAAAAAATCGTGTTTGCAACTGAAATTAGTTTATTTGTGCATTGTAATCTAAAAGTATCAAGTAAAAATAAAAAAGGAAAGTAATAATAATATGTAATTATGTGTGGCATTCTGCCGATCACTGCACATTTAGCTTCAATAAGTACATTAGCTATTTAATACTTATTGTTAAGTAGTAATGTTGGTTTTGTTTACAGGAACTTAGAGTGGGCCGAGTACCGGCTGGCTGGCGTAGTCCAAAAATTCTATTGTGTTTATCGAATATCGAACTCCGCTAACGCGACGCGACCAAGGTAAGTGTGTACTACCTACCTATCTAAATAGTGGTTTCTCGTTGTAATTTCAATTCGTCCGCTAGTCTCACGGAATTCCACATTCGGAAATCGAATTCGGAAAACGTATGTAAACGGCCAGCCTTATCATCGCGTAACTATCAAAGTTCTCAAACTGACGCGACTTCGATTCCAGTGTCCAGTGTTGCTAGATCTTCCGAAAACAAACGATTTCAATATTTTTATGCTTATTCGTCATGTTGATGTCTTTTTCGACCAAAATATTTTGTGTACGTACTTACGTATATAACTATGCATACAAAGTTTGCCATACAAAGGTTTGTCCTTATAGTCTTAGTATGGACAGACCTACTTACTTTATTTTATTCATGACAATCTTGGGATTAGATTCACGTCAGTTTTTGGGAACGCAGCGATGTACGCACAGTATGGAATCAACAAATATTTTTTATGGATGCATGGTTTTTGTCTTGTTCTTGGTGCACTAACTTTATTGATTGCTCTTTTTTTCATGTATGATGTGGTGGTGAATAATTTATTGCATGTTTTGCTATGATAATAAAATTAACATGTACCTAAAGATAATGAAGAGGTTTTTGACTGCTAAAGCATCGACTTCTACAGAAAAAAATGATGGTCGACAAAATATTCAAATCTCAGTAGATGAGGCAACTCCTGAAAAAAAAAAGAAGCAAATTTATAATTTTAACGAAAAATGGCTAGGAGACATTGCATTTAAAAATTGGATCTCAAAAAGGGAACAACAAAACGGCTCAATCACAGCTTTTTGTACACTTTGTAATTGCAATATTCTCAACCATAGGCCTGCTCTTATAAAGCATCAAAATACCACAAAACATAAACAAAACCTTAACGCTATTAGTAAAACATCATCCATAGACGAAGCCTTTAAACCGAAAAAAGAAGAAGAGCTAAAAAAGAGAGCTGAACTCAAATTATGTGCTTTTCTCGCCGAGCATAATTTGCCACTTATGTTGTCAGATGATTTAATTCCTTTTTTGGCCAATACATTTCCTGATTCAGTAATAATCAAATCTGTTAATTTAGGAAGAACAAAAGCAACTAATATCGTAAAAACTGTACTCGGTCCAATACTAACTGAGGAACTAGTATCAAAACTTAAAAAAACAACATTTAGTGTTATCATGGATGAGACTACAGACATAACCGTTAAAAAGCAAAGTGCACTGGCTGTGATCTTTTTTGACGAGGATGAATTCTTGGTTCGTACTCAATTCCTTGACATCTATGAAGTTACTTCTGGAAAAGCCAAAGATCTCACAGATGCAATTTTGAATTGGCTTGAAAATAAACAGATTCCTTTAAAAAACTTCGTTGGCTTTGCTTCTGACACCACGAACAGTATGGTTGGGCAGCATAATTCCGTTTTCAGCCACTTAAAAGAAAAAGTACCACACATTTCATGTGTAAAGTGTAGCTGCCACATGATCCATCTAGTGGCTTCTAAATCTTGTCTCAAGCTTCCGAGATTTGTGGAAGATTTTTTAAGAAATGTTGGATCTCATTTTAGCCGCAGTTCACTAAGACAAGAGAAGCTAAGAGAATTACAAATATTTTTCAATGTAGATGTCCATAAGATTTTGAGTCCTTCGATCACTAGATGGTTATCCCTACAGGCTTGCATCAGCAGAGTATTAGAACAGTACGATGTACTCTCTGAGTACTTTAGACTCGAAGTTTTAGAAGATCCAAGTAAAATCACGGAAGATATAATAGCTGTACTTGACAACAAACTCACAAAAGTTTACTTAGAGTTCATGTCCTATGTCCTAGATATATTCAACGAATTCAATCGCCTATTCCAGTCTGAAAAGCCATTACTTCACCAATTAAAACCGGAAATTCATAAATTGATAAAAACAATAGCCAGCAACTACATGCAATTCAATTATTGTAAAACTACCGATGCCTACCTAATAGAATACGCTAATCCAAGATTTTTTGTACCTCTTGAGAAAATATATTTAGGGGTAGCGGCACAATCATCAATGGAAGAATTGTCTAAAGAAATTCCTGGACCGAAAACCGTAATCACGGACTTCAAAAGAACCTGTTTAATGTTTTACATAGAGTCAATAAAACAAATTACACAACGCTACGATTTTTCTGACCCACTGTACGGCATTATAGAAGTCATTAAACCAAGCATAGCTCAAAAATTTGAAATAAAAGATTTATCTGGCGTGATTATCAGATTCCCAAACATAAAAGATGATGTTGATGATGTGGAGCTACAAAAGGAATGGAAAAAGCATGCTTTCCTAGACCATGATGAATTAGATTTATCTCAAGATGTTGAAGAATATTGGAGAAAAATTTTGAAATTGAAGGATTTAACTGGGTCTCCAATGTTTCCAAATTTAAAAAAGGTTATCGGGCTTTTACTTGTGTTGCCTTTTTCAAATGCATGTGTCGAACGAATTTTTAGCCAACTAAAATTGATAAAATGTGAAAACCGGAACAGGCTAAACACCGAAACCATTTCTGCTTTGATGGCTACTAAAGCAAACATTAAAAACGCCACAACATTTGAGCCGTCAAAAGCAATGATACAGGCAAAAATAAAATATAGCAAGAGTGGTGAAGGTACTAATATTCTTCAAATCTCACAAAGTTTTGATAACTAGTTTTAATTTTATGACTCCACTGCTAATATTATCTCTTTTTTCCAGGTTCCAGCTCAAATAAGCTTTAGTTACCCTAATATTAATAATATAAAATGGTGACGTTTTTTTATAAATTGATTAATAAACAAAGTAAGTTGTAGCTATTGAAAAACATTACGAAATTAATTGGTATATAAGGTACGAGTATATTACTGACACATTATTAATTGTATGTTTTTTTTTTCAGTATCACTAGTAAATTATTCGATCAACATTTTTTTTCGAAGAAAGAAAGAAATGGGACAGAATACTTTTTTTTAGTTTTTGTGTAAATAAAGTGCCATAATTTAGTATTAGTGTCGTTTTCCACATTAATAAGAATAAGGTACATACTAAATGTTATTTTTCTCGTGAAAATGTTACTTTTTGACCTGACTTGTGTTACATTTGACGATATGCCACAGGCAACACTGTATACATTGTCAGCTTGACATTCTGGAATAGCACTGATTAAATCTGCCGTCTAAACTACGTCTTAAAATTAGACAATTTAGTTTTAGTATTTAAGCGATGTGTACGTAGAATCGGGTCCATTAGTAGGCTAAATAAAAATTTGTTCGTGTAAGTTAAATAATAAAAATTGTACTCTTTACGTGCGTTCCTATTTATAAGAATTTTTTTCCATGTAAAGTTTTTCAATAAAATATACAAATAGGTACTGAAATTTTATTTTTATGATATTGTACTGCCACCAACACAAAATACAATGCAATGTTAAGCTGGCCATTCACGACCACTCCAACAAGCCGAACAGAGCACAGAGCAGCGCCACGCCAAAATCAATCCGTGAATGTCAAAAGCGTAGCTTTTAAAAGTACTTGGCGCGGTCCGTTGGATTTCCAAATGGACGAAGAGCAAGCGCGATTCAAATGAAACTATAATTAATTACCTAGTCGAAATTCAACGTTGTAACACGCCGCGCCAAGCCAAATGGCGTCGTCGCGAAGGCGTTTTCTGGCTGCAATTTTCTAATAAGTCTGCTCCGTGATGTCACACCGTTGGGGCGCGGCGTGACGCGTCAGTGAATGTGAAGGGTCCACGGAAAGAACATGTCCTAGTCACATTAGTAACTCTTTGAGATATCGCGATTTGAAAGTTAGGAACCATGTCATTTTGTAAGTAATTTTCGTGTAGAGGTTTTTTAAAGAGTGAAAAGATACTAGTTATATGAAGATTTATATCTGAATCTGAGTGGTAGGTAATAGTTCATTTCGTCCTCTACATTTTGAGATTCAAAACTCATTTTCAAAATAAAGTGACTAGACATGTTCTTTCCGTGGACCCTTCATGTGGTCAAAATATTACGCCCATCCAGTTGTATACACTCCATCCGTGAATGCCCAGTTTAACAGCTTCTAAAAGTCTTTCGGATTCGGTAAACTCTGTCAGACTCGCATAAGAGTGTATGAGATCTAGTGAGAGAATCAAAACTAAAGGTACCTACTTTTAAGAGTTATTTTGCACTGCTAAGGTCAATATACCTACCTATTATTCTATACTTACATATTTAAACCAAGGTATAGTTACGCAGAAGTTTCATTTCATCGAAGGTCATTTCTCGTTGCATGAGTTTTTTTTAGTCCCAAGTTTAACCTAACCTAACCTAACCTAACTAATAGTAGGTAATTCATGTTTAAGATACATAACTTGAAATAGTCACGGCATTCAGCAAAAAAATTGCGTTCGTTGAAATGAAATTCGATAAAATGATAGGTTACCAAAGCCAAATAGTAGTATTTTTTTTTTTATTGCATAGGAAGGCCAACGAGCACACAGGCCACCCGATGGTAAGTGGAAACTGTGACCCATAAACATTCGCATTCACAAGACTGCAAATGCGTTGCCAACCCTGAGGACTAAGATGGAATGCCTCTATGATAGCCATTTCACCGGCTGTCTTATCCCCAAACCGGAACACAACAATGCAAACACTGCTGCTTGGCGGTAGGTTAATGGATAAGATGGTGGTACCAACCCGGACGGACCCTGCACAAGGTCCTCCCACAAGTAAAGTATCTGAAATAAACCTCCTGTTGCAATCACGACCACATTATTAACAGGAGAGGACTGAATATAGTTTGGCAATCGTGTTTTTTTTATTGTATTAGGATATTATTATGTCTGTCTATCGCTTTCACATTCGGGCACTGTTCTGCTCTGTCAAAACTTAATGATTTTGACCTGCTGTTGTCAACGTTATAATAAAGTGGCCGTCAATAGAACTTGTGAACGATGTAAACAAATAGTACTGATTGACACATAACTTCAAATATTCACAAAGCGTGTTTTTATTAAATATAACGTATTATTAATAGTTAAGTATTTCATCTTGAACTTAGTAATATGAAAATAATGATCTAGTATAAATCATTGCAAAATATCAGTTACATTTGAGAATGTCACAAACTTTTTTAAATCGCATCTCTATTCAAATTCGCAAATTTCAAATGTCATACATACATACATACATACCTTCACGCCTTTATTCCCAGAGTGGGGTAGGCAGAGCTACAGAATTACCAACAACTCCAAAAACTTGTTGATAACTCTGTAACCACAATTTGCACAATTAGGCTAAGATGTTTAACAGCGCATTAGTGACAGGTTGCAAGCCCATCGCCTAACAGTACTACAAGCCTTTATTCCCTTAGTCGCCTCTTACGACATCCACGGGAAGACATGGAGTGGCACTATTCTACCCCGGCAACCATACGGGGAAAAAAATGTCAAATGTCTTAAAAGAGATTATCAAAACACGGATGATACAAGCACGTAACAGGTCGGCTATATAAACTCCATCTAAAATTCTGTTTTGCTAGAAAGGATACGAACAAATCTTGGTTGGCTCATATCTGGGCCATTTACTTAAATAGCTATACAAAAAAATATTTTTTGCAACTGCTTCTTACATTGATCAGCTTTTATTGACGCTGTAAAAAAAGTCCGTTCGTCCGTTCTTTGTTAGGTAAATTATTTACTAAAAGTGTAAAACCTCAGAAATAACCAACACAGCAAAGTATTTAAGAATATATTTCGTTCACAACAGTAAATACCACGAGCTTATTCGAAGAATTTTACAATCCAAAATTACGTTCCGTTCGGTTTCACCGCACGACCCCGAGTGAGTTCTGGCGCCAAGTCCCGCCATTTTCGTTGCTTCCGTCACCAGAATAGTCAGTACAACTACTTTCAACTTCCTGTTTAGTATTTATTTAATGAAACCTTACAAAAGTTACAACTAAACTTATTTAAATTAAAATAAAACTAAGCTACTCAAATATTAAAGATGTAAATAATAATCACCACTATAAAAAAGAACACTCCCTCTAAAGTCGAGTCCGGAATTAGGCGAACTAACTTGACAGTTCATTGTACACTAATGCTGCCACAGTTTGGCTAGTGCTGTTAATATCGATATTTAAAAAGTCTAGTTTATCATTATTATTGTGTTTGGAATCTAACTAATAAATAATAATAATAAAAATTACGACGATATAAGCGTTTGTCTCTATCGCACTTTCATATTTGCCAGCAAGAAAGGAATGAATGCTATATGTATGGTACATGAAATGTACCGTACTAGCCCGACGGAAGCCACCTAAAAGGATCACAATGGCCTGTAGTAATGTCAGCATTATTTTTGTATTTTATTCCTAATTTGAGGAGTAAGTATCGTAAATATCCGCTTTAAACCGTACATCCTTCAGATCATTATTATATCGTAAAAATTGCTGTTGTTTTTCCCTATTTGGCAAGTATGTATGAGTGTGAAAGTTTCGACGACAATTACTTGATAAAATATAAATATAATCAGATTTATAGAAGGCACAAGGTTATATCGACATTTTTTGTGTCGACATAAACCTATCACTATTTATTTTTTCCTATGTCTGGCAACATTTTCGGCTGTCAAGTTAGTTCGCCTAATTCCGGACTCGACTTTTTAGCAGGTCCGCTCGCGGCATGGTCCCTATGACACTGGTTGCATTATCTCTGTGAATATAGCTAGCCCAATCTTTTGAGAGTTATTGTTTATGACGTCAGCCGCCATTACTGCCAAGTAAATAAGAGCTATCAAAACGTTGACTATACGATAGCAGCTCAAACACGATATGGTTATTACCGCCAAGAATCTCAGACCTGACAGCTATCATTTCAGTATAAATTATAACCTCTAACTTCTTCTTTCTTTGCCCCCGCGGCGACTTGAACAGCTACTCCCGCGGGGATATGGCGTTTCCACGTGAAGTGATTTCGCCAGTGTCAAGTATATATAAGTATAAATCAATATAGCAATAAAACACAATCCAATCTTCTCTAGGAAGATTGGGGGCAACGTTGTACGGTGATTTGTAGATCAGAGGTCAAGATAGTTTTAACCTCTGCACCACTGCGAGTCCACTTGAAACGAGAAGAAAGATGCCAGATACACGAAATAAGTCAAAGTCTTCAATCACTGTGCGACACAAAGGCATAAAAAGTACAAATCACTATCAGAAAAGAACTTTGAACACCTAATTACCCAAAAATTAAAGTCTAAAACAAATCACACGTCCGCCATCTTTTAACGTTGCAAATGGCCCCCCTAAGAATAGGTTATAATTATAAGTTGAACTACGATGACAGGTTTCAGTAATTACTTTTTTTATGACACATGGTTGACCAACGAGCTCTGGCCACCTGATTTGGAATCTGACCCATAGGCATTTGCTTTCTCAATACTATACAATCACAAGACTGCAATCCTGAGATCGCAAATGCTTTGTCAACCCTGAGTATGAAGATGGTATGCCAGATGCAAATTGATCACCGCCGCGCCGTGTATTGTTTATTTGGTGCATAGCATGATTATTTAATTTTAATGCTGAATTAATAATGAACATGTATATGAGCTTTTAAATAAAAAAAAGTAATTTTTAAGGTATAAAAATCTGGTATTTTTCACAAAGATTAACTTACAATGCCGCGAGTCGTTAGAAGAAGGTACTGAGCGATACAGAGCTATATCACGGAATACGGCGATTTTTTTTGGGCTACGTCTCATAAACGTCACGTCAGTCGCAGAGGGTTAATAGGCTGATTCCATAACACTGTCTTGTGTAGATTTGTTTTGCAATATAGTAAGTACATTCATACATACCTTCACGCCTGTAATCCCAGAGTGGGCTAGGCAGAGCTACAGAATTACAACTTTAAAAAGTTGTTGATAATTCAGTAACCACAATTTGCACAAATAGGCTAAGATGTTTACTAGCATATTATTGACAGGTTGCAAGCCCATCGCCTAACAGTACTACAAGCCTATATTCCCTTAGTCGCCTCTTACGACATCCACGGGAAGACATGGAGTGGCACTATTCTAACCCGGCTACCACACGGGAAAGTATTAAATAAGTAGTAAGTATTATAAAAAAAACAGTAAGGTGTCCACATCAGGGCCTCTATTCAACACGGTAAGAACCATATCGTGTTTGAGCTGTTATCGTATCGTCACCGTTTTGACAGCTCTTATTTACTTGGCAGTAATGGCCGCTGACGTCATAACAATACCATAACAGGTTAACTACGATATCGTTTTAACCGCCTGGACTACTGGGCCAGAGCTCTGTTACACGTTGGTACGACTAATAATGGTAATATGGAGTGAATCTGCTAGCGTTTCGGACAAGACCATCATTGAGGAAAAGCGCCGTAAAAAGCTCCAGCAGAAATTCATTTTTAATCATAAAATACAATAAAATAAAAATAACACTTAATATTATATTATGTGACAGGTTCATAATGAGAGGCATTAATACATGAGTGTGGTATTATGAAACGAAAGGAGAGTCTCATAACAAGATCACACGAGTGTTTTAATGCCTAATTATGTACAGTCGCATACATAACTTAATCTACATGCATATCATAAGTTTTCTACAATATTGTGAGAAACTTATATGGTTGCTATGTATCTTAATGGTGACATTAAGGTACCGGTCACCGATACTTTAATATAAATATTAAGATGCAAACACATCGATGTCATTAAAGTATCGGACTTTAATGACATACAATAGTTTAATGTTAACATTAAAATACAATAATAGTAGTTTATGAAATTGTTGCATAAAGAGGGGTATTAAAACACGAGTGTGTGTTTAAGAACCGAGCCGCCAGGCGAGGTTTTTAATAGTATCACACGAGAGTTTTAATACCTAGTTATGTGCAATTTCATACACTACTTTATCTACTCCCATACATTGCGATTTAACCTACAAAATAAAAGATCAAAGTTAATGAAGTAACTACAGCAAAACGTATTCAATGAATGGCGCCAAAACCTAGCACATCACCACAGAACTATATTCTGTGCACATCACCGCGCATGCGTTAAAGCGGGCGCTGTCACAGTCGTCACAGACAAGTAAAAATTGGAATGAAAACTTTCTGTAATGCTCAAAAAATGACGCTAAACGCATGTGCGTTCCATTATAAAAAAATAATTGATATGGAACCTCGTTGGTGACATTAACTTTTTGGATTAACTTGTATCGTAATGGTAAAAAAAATACTTTATAACATTATTTTGTTAGAGAAATAAATGTTATAAGTAAAGTGTTTTTTTATTATTTCGGTATTGTGTTTTTATAAAGTATGCCGATATAAATTCGTTTCGAAGTTTATAATTCGAACTTTATGATATGAGAGTATAGATAAAAGGTTTTTTTAATATACTCGAAGGCTATTTCCGTATCGTTTCTGAACATATTATAGTACGAGGTTATAATAGTACATTTTGATACAAGTGCGGAAAGTATGTCATTTTGCACGAGTCCCGAGGTGTCTTGGTCCTAAATAAATGTGTATCTGTGTATGTGTATGTATGTATTTGGGTATCTGTGTATCTGTCCTCTACCCCCCGGACCACTGAAGTGAGCTTAACGTGTGCACACACTTTGTCCGAAATTACCTACATTTTAATAAAATTATTAATACAAAAATGATGTCGTCAAATACTAGGAGTGCATAAACATTTGAAGTACCTACCTAACCTACAGTCACCCGCGCTGTGTCGGGCGCGCCCGCCGCTGCGCCGCGGTGCTACCTCCTAATTACCTCTGCGCTCCTGGTACTTTATTTAAACATGCAAATTCTTCGGTTTGATGCACGGAGAAGTAGTTAGTTATATTTTAAAAAATATATACCACTCCATGTCTTCCCGTGGAAGTCGTAAGAGGCGACTAACGGAATAAAGGCTTGTAGTACTGTTAGGCGATGGGCTTGCTACCTGTCACTAATATACACTGTTAAACATCTTAGCCTAATTGTGCAAATTGTGGTTACAGAGTTATCAACAAGTTTTTGGAGTTGTTGGTAATTCTGTAGCTCTGCCTACCCCACTCTGGGAATAAAGGCGTGAAGGTATGTATGTATGTATATATATAAAAACGCTCTAGTGTACAAACGCACTATACAGCTACGAAAAGTACCACTTCTTGAGCATCTGTATTTAAAAATTATAAATAATAATTATAACAACAAGCACAAATAAAATCATTACAAATGTGAAATCTTTTTTTTATAGCCTTATAAGGCAAACGAGCATACAAGCCACCTGATGGTCAGCAGTCACCGTCGCCCATAAACATCAGCAATGCCAGGGGCACAGCGAAGTGGTTGCCTTTTAATAATAATAATAATAAATGTTTATTTTCAGACTTTACATCCATAGGGTTAGTAAATACAGCATCTTAGTAATACAATATTAATATTAGGGTTAGTAATACATGAGATGACATCACAATCAAAGTAGTGTCATCCATAAGTCGTATTTAAATACTACCATTAATTTCATTTTTCCCTCTAAAGTTCACAAAACGCCGAAATGCCATCAACCATCATCAATACCATCGAGCCAAAAGTCATCTTTTAAAATAATATCCAATTTATGTTTGGGAACATACACTTAAAAAAACTTAAATGAATACTCTTTTTCTCAAACATGCTCGGAAAAAACGGTTTCCCGATTGAAACACAAGGACGGAAAGAGCCTCATTTTACTCCTAGGAGTAAAAAAAACATATGAAAACACTTTCCGTCCATGCCCATATATTTCTTAAAAATGCTGTCGATTTGCTTACAAAATCAAAAGGACCAAGACAAAAATTCCAAACAGCCAAGGTAACTGCTCGCTTTTTTAGCACAGTGCGTGTGTTTCTTTTTGAATTTTCATTCCAATGTCTATGGTTAGTATGCTCCTGGAAAAACTATTAAGTTTTTATTTACAAATTGCCCAAACATGACCAACATAACTTTTAATGTGAATTAAATTAAATTACTTGCTTTTTAGAAATGTATTTGTATTATTTCCTCACATGTTTGAGAAAAGCATTATGTATGCCTCGGCGGAAACGAGGATTTCCTGACTCGTATTTTAGCAGGCCTCGCTGTTGCTCGGCCTGCTAACCACCTCGTCAGGAAAACCCTTACTTTCCGCGCCTAGGCAACAATGTACTATTTCAGCCTTCTTTTTTATATTAAATAAAAAAATAATGAGTAGGAAATCAACACAACGAGCTCTTTTTGTCAAATGCCATAATATCAGTAACTAATAAAGTAATAATTGACTGAAAAACCAGTCATTGCAAACGTGAATAGACCGGACCCCTAGTAGTTTATCATCCATCAAGTGGTGGGGATGGTGAGACATCAATATACGTGAAATAAATGATGATGATGAAGAGAGATCATGACAAGATCCATAAAGTACACCGACACCTGATGTTAACTGAGATCTGACTCATATAAATTTGCATTCTTAGGTTTACAATCTTAAACCGCAAATGCACTGCCAACCCTGAGGACTAAGATGCAATGCCTGTATGCTAGCCATTTCACCGGCTGTGTTATCCCCACACCGGAACACAACAATGAGCCTTTCAAAATAAATGAAAAAAAAAAAACTGAACCCATGGTTCTGGATGAAATGTTTAAATAACTTTGTTGATTTGTTAGACTTTCACGGTTAAACTGCTGAACCGACTTCGATGAAATTTGGTATGGAGATATATTGAACTCCGAGAAAGGACCTATGGTACTTTTCCGCCAGTAGCGATAAAATACCTACGCGGACGGAGTTGCAGGCAACAAAGGGTACCTACCAAAGGGGTATGTACCATGTTTTATGTTAAATGATTGATTGATTGATTGATTGAACAGTTAGTCCCACTATCTAACTAAAATTATAAACTAGATTTTTCCCGCGACTTCGTCCGCATATATTTCGATCATAGTTATTTCATCGGAAACTTTTAAATTGTTCGAAATGTAAAGTAGCCTATCACTATCACTATTCCAAATTTCATCCAATTCCGTCCAGCCGCGGCAGCTTGCAGGAGTAACAAACTAACTAACACACACGCGAACACACAAACTTTCGCATTTATAATATTAGTGGGATGCGATGCTGGACGGATTTGGATGAAATTTGGAATGGAGATAGCTTATAAGGTACATACCCTGGATTAGGTACACATAGGCTACTGTATGACGATGATCGGAACCTACGTACGAGCAAGTAAATTATAAATGTGAAAGTTTGGGAGGTGGGAGGACCTTGTGCAGGGTCCGTCCGGGTTGGTACCACCATCTTATCCATTAACCTACCGCCAAGCAGCAGTGTTCGCATTGTTGTGTTCCGGTTTGGGGATAAGACAGCCGGTGAAATGACTAGCATAGAGGCATTCCATCTTCGGCCTCAGGGTTGGCAACGCATTTGCAGTCTTAGGATTGCGGTCTTGTGAATGCGAATGTCTATGGGTCACAGTTTCCACTTACCATCAGGTGGCCTGTGTGCTCGTCTGCCTTCCTATGATATAAAAAAAAAAAAAAAAAAAAAGTAACTTTGTCTGTCTGTTTGTCTTTGTCTGATGTAAAGATAGCTTGAGTGGCTGAGAACGACATAATACCTTTACACATACATACATGCCTAAACTCACGCCTTCATTCCCAGAGTGGGGTAGGCAGAGCTAAAGAATTACCAACAAGTCTTAAAACTTTTTGATAATTCTGTAACCACATTTTGCACAAGTAGGCTAAGATGTTTCCCAGTGTATTAGTGACAGGTCGCAAGCCCATCGCGTAACAGTACTACAAGCCTTTATTCCCTTAGTCGCCTCTTACGACATCCACGGGAAGACATGGAGTGGCACTATTGGCACTATTCTAACCCGGCAACCACACGGCAAAATCTTTTAGTCTGGAAAATGGACTGTTAAAGAAAAAACAGCAATACACGACTAATAGTATCATATATGTTTACATAGGTTTTTTTTTTTTTTTTTATAGCATTGGAAGGCAAACGAGCACACAGGCCACCTGATGGTAAGTGGAAACTGTGACCCATAGACATTCGCATTCACAAGACTGCAAATGCGTTGCCAGCCCTGAGGACTGAGATGGAATGCCTCTATGCTAGTCATTTCACCGGCTGTCTTATCCCCAAACCGGAACACAACGATGCGAACACTGCTGCTTGGCGGTAGGTTAATGGATAAGATGGTGGTACCAACCCGGACGGACCCTGCACAAGGTCCTCCCACAAGTAAAGGTATGTCCATATTATGCAATCTCTTAAAACAGCTCACCCTGTCCGAGGACTCCGAGGTCTGATCATAACATAACAAAAAGCTAGCTTTAAAAACACGGCTGTTGCTATTCAACTTTGAATCGTTATAAATCCTAAATGGTCACTTAAAATTAAAAAAATATGAAAGAAACCGCAATTCAACGATTCAACAATACCGCATTTGTTAATAAACAAAGAGCGGAATTCTTCATAGCAAAAATCAAACTGTCAGAGGGATTGACCTAACTGTTTTATCGACTTATCGATGTTAAATTCAAAAATTAAAAAAAAAAACAAAATTCAAAATTCAAAATATTTATTCAGTAAATTGGCCACATGAGGGCTCTTTTACACGTCGGTAACATGGAGTGAATCTACTAGCGCTTCGGACAACACCATCATTGCGGAGAAGAAGCGCCGCAAGAAACTCCAGCAGAAGGTCATTTTTTTCAATTATTAAATACAATAATACTTAAAAGTATCTAAATTACATTACAAGGTAATAAAGTAATAAATAATTATTTTTAAAACTAACACAAATAAAATCATTACAAATGTAAGGTCAATAAAATACCTAATGTCTAGGAGAACAACATTACGAGGTCTCTACGTCAGGAACGATAATTAAAATAGTTAACTGAATAACAGGTCCAAGGCAAGCGTGAACAGACCGGACCCCACAGACAGCACCCGTTCACGAGTATGACGCGTATCTCAGCCATCGCCTCCCTCAACCATGTGTTCGGGAAGGTAGCGAAGGCGGGAAGGTTACGGAATAATATCGCATTAGGTATCCATAATCAACTTAAAAGATTATTCTGTAACATTTGACCTGATATGCTGATTTTATAGAAAAAAGTGATTACAGCCAAAACACCGTTATCGAGTACTACAAATATGCTCCTGTAACTTCAACTGAGGTAGAACGCTCGTTTTCATCTTATAAATGGATCTACAATGAAAAAAGGAGTAATTTGAAAGGTGACAAGACAATGTTGAAAAAATAATGACTATTTTCTTTTACTACAGGGAAGATGAAGAAAACATATTTAGTACAGATTTAGATTTCGACTTTGTTATTTTGAATGAAGATTAGTTACCTACTCTTAACAATATTTGTTTTTAATTTTTAATGATAAGTTTCATATAGAAAATTAAAAAAAAAGTATTTTTTGTTTTATTCTTTACTATTATACTAAAATACAGACGCGGTCAGCTAATTAGGGACACCGTTAATTTGTTTGTATGTATGTCCAAAAGCCTGATTTCATTACTTTAACTTTGTTTCGTTAAGTGACAAATATTTATCGATAAGTCGATAAAACAGTTAGGTCAATCCCTCTGACAGTTTGATTTTTGCTATGAAGAATTCCGCTCTTTGGTTATAATTCGTCAACGTATTTATTTTTCTTTTTTATAATATGGCGTTTGGTTGCCGCCATATCGATTTTTATTACTGTCATATCTTTAGTGATATTCACAAGATTAAAACAAATTGATTGACATACGAATCATCGGAATCTGTCCGTGTGTTTATTTTCTACAGCGCCACAAAGAAACAAACATACATAGTTGTATGTAGGCTGATAAACACACTACCTTCCTTCGTTCGGTAGTAAAAAGAGCTCTCTCACGGCGAAATATTGCTTTATCAGACATTGGGCGGGGCACATCGCTCGCAGGACTGATGGCCGATGGGGCCAGAAGGTCCTTGAGTGGCGTTCGCGGACCGGGAGACGAGCTGTAGGTAGGCCTCTAACAAGATGGAGTGACTACCTTGTAAGGATCGCGGGAACGCGGTGGATGCGAAAAGCACAAGACCGGTCTGAGTGGAGAGCCTTGGGGGAGGCCTATGTCCAGCAGTGGACGTCTTTCGGCTGACATGTCAGACATTCTGATACTCCATGCTCACACGCTCAGCGTTTTTTTTTTCATATTTATGAATATTTTACTTCAATAACGAAAACATGTAATTGTTAATGTTAATGATTTATAATTTATTTACATTTCACACATTTCTAAGAGTAACAATGAATTGAGTAATTAATTGTTCAAAAATGTGGTCAAGCAACATGCATCGGTAATAATTGCATACGAACTGCATCGTGTAATGTGTCGCGCTGCATCGCCTAGGGGGTGCCCGGGAACAGCATTCGGCACTTTTGAGTGCATTTATAAATTGCGTATTTTAATTCAATATCAAATACAGTCAGGCTTCCGTCGTCGTTTTATTACGGTTCCGTACCATACCAACATGGTAAAAAGAACCCTTACGGTGAGACTTCATTTTCTGTCTGTCTTTATGTCACATCAGTTTTTCTCAGCAACTACAAATGAAATCAACTTGAAATTTGCCGTAGTTGTGCTTTACTTTTTGATTTACCTATTTATAGCCAGAATGTACAAAAAAAAATCCCGACATAAGTACCTAATTATTTCTATTTTACGGGGAAAATAAAATGAAGTTTGCATAATTTAAACTTATCGAGAAATATCAAAAAAAATACAAATCTGTAAATACATTTAGGCTAGTTAAATATAATATTTATTGAATAAAAAATAAAGTTCAGCACCAAGCATGTTATCTTAAATACGGAACGCAGTTCGCAGGGCAAGTCTGACTCGGACTTGACCGATTTTTATTTAATATTTAAGTAATGCTCACAATACTACACTTATTTTATGGGGATGAGAAGGAAAACAATGTGACAGGGCCTTAATAAAGCTTTTCCACTGCAAGCGTCACAAATAGGTAATAAATAAATGTATCAGGGGACAATCTGACACAAGTTGACCTAGCCCCAAACTAAGCTCTAGGCTTGTACTATGGGCACTGGACAACGATAAACTTACTTATATAGATAAATACATACTTAAATAGAAAACACCCAAGACTCAGGAACAAATACTCGCACTCATCACACAAATGCTTGCCCGGGGATCGAACCCGGGACCGGTAACTTCGTAGGCAGGGTCACTACCGACTAGGCTACCGCGTCGTCAAAAAAATCATTGTTTTATTGTATTTTACGAATTATGATTGAAAAAATTACTTCTGCTGGAGTTTCTTGCGGCGCTTCTTCTCCGCAATGATGGTCTTGTCCGAAGCGCTAATAGATTCATTCTATATTACCGACGTGTAAAAGAACCGGTGTCCCCTTGTTTTACAGACTGAAAAATTACAGAATTTTGTTTCACAGAAAATGTTTCATATACTATTTGGTCCTTGTATTTTTGCTTCGTATATTATTATTTTTTAACTATTTACTTGAAAGAAACAAATTCGACAGAAAATCAATTCAATGAATTTTGTAATTTTATTTTTTCATTACACAAACTTATCAAACAATATAATTATTTTTCCACGAATATTGTTTGGTCAGTGTATTTTTTCATACTCACTCAAAACTCATTAGAAACTCATTAACGTACAACCTATAAATATGAGTGAGCGAGCAAGACCTCTCTGGGCAGAACCGACTTGAATAGGTTAGGTTAGAAGGCTATGGCGGGAGCGAAGCGAAGCAAGCTCCCGCCTTAGCCTTCGAGGTTATTTTTTTTTATATTCCTTGAATACCTAAGCTATGCGATATAATTTGATTGTAAATCAAATAATATGAGAACAATGAATATTTAATTTGCTATTCTATGATATGAAAAAAGAAACATTGAATTTTATTTGAAATAAAAAACGATGATTTAAATGTCTTCAAAGTAATTAATCTACATATTGATTATTCTATGAAATGATAATACGAGAAATTTTTTCTATGAAATGAAATTCTAAACAACTTCAGTCTGTAAAATAACGTACAACCGAAAGAACCATCGTCATGTGGCCAATACTTACTATCGGTCCGTCTGTATGTACGCTTAGATCTTTTAAATTTACGGTTTTTATCAATAGATATAGTTCTTTTTTTTTTTTTTTTTTTTTTTTTTATATAATAGGAAGGCAAACGAGCACACAGGCCACCTGATGGTAAGTGGAAACTGTGACCCATAGACATTCGCATTCATAAGACCGCAATCCTAAGACTGCAAATGCGTTGCCAACCCTGAGGCCGAAGATGGAATGCCTCTATGCTAGTCATTTCACCGGCTGTCTTATCCCCAAACCGGAACACAACAATGCGAACACTGCTGCTTGGCGGTAGGTTAATGGATAAGATGGTGGTACCAACCCGGACGGACCCTGCACAAGGTCCTCCCACCTCCATTTATTTATTTTAGCATGATACAGAACGCAATAAAGGTATTTTATTGGGCACGTTACACGCAACATAATAGTTATACAAAAATATTGGACGAAAACGTCTTTTTTGACTGCTATTATTTCACAGTAAATATTAAATGAACGTTATAATCTATTGCAGTAGTACTTTAAGTCATATTCGTTAATATTAACATTGCGTTTTTTATTTGTGTTGATTAAATTTACTTCAATTAGAAACGTGGTCTATAAAAGACCTAAAGAAGCAGGGGTTACAGACCTGTGTGTTAACAAAATAACGAAACATCTAAGCATATAACTCGACTAAATCAAATACTATCCTGTCACCTGTCAAATATAGAGAACCTAGTGAATTTTAAATTGATCATTAATAACGCCACAGTTTGCATTTTTTGACAGATTGAACGTCACAACGCCCTTATGTGATATGCCCCATGTTATATTATGTCATTTTCTCCCGAGTTCGAGAGCGTGAGCGTTGATATTGTTCCATAGCACTATGGTCCCGCTCATAGGTCATAAGTCCAAATAATCAACAATAGCCGAGCTATGATTTGTACTTCTCTGATAACACATTAATTACCAGCCTACTTAAAACTATAAATAGTTTTGAAGTAATCAGTCGGGATCATTGTTTTTCAGACCTCCGAAGTGAACACACTTAAACCGCGTAATTAGTCTTATCAATAGATCATTAAAGTGAAAGTTGTTTGTTGACGGATTTCTAAAAACTTGTTGTGATAAACTCTATTGAATCATCATGGAAATTAATGACAAAGGTATGTGTTTTAATAATAATATTTTTACTAGCTATTTTTACTATACATTTTATATTTATTTGAGAGCTACGAGACACCTAATTTTATAAAAATATTTAAATTGTTTGTGTATTACCATTGAGTTTTATCAATGACGCCATTCTGTACCATTAATAATTTTGATTGTTTAAAAAGCGTATAAAAGTCTAGTTAGTGTGCCAATAGTCATCTTCTGCTAGATTTTGCTAGATGTTTTATTAATTCGTCCTCTACGTTGTTCGTAGAAGATGCTACGATATTTGTCAATTTCTAATGTATTTGGTTTTCTTTCTTACAGGTTCTTTTTTGCAAGTTCAGTTTACAAGAATGCACATATTTGAACTATGGCATCTTGCTAAAGGATCACAGATAGAAAAATATCGAATTATACTAGAGACAGTTTTGGAAATGGTGCCGGAAGCTGAAAACGTTGAAATCGAAGTTCTAAGTAAACGCGTTAATTGCATAATCCAAAGGATCGCAGATTACTGGAAAAAAGCAGCAAGGAATAAATATGAACTAGTCAGAAAACATGAAAAATGGTTAAATGTCCTTGAAACTATAGATATAGCAAAGAATGAGTCGGTATCTGCGAGAGAAAATCAGTTTACTGGTCAAGAAATGACATCAAATCTCGGTCGACCGAAGAAAGATTTTGAGTCTTGCAGTAAACGAACTCAGCGAAGGAGATTAGTGGACCTCTCAAAAATTGATAACTCGGCCGTCAATGCTTTGATAAATACTTCGTCAACCTCGAGTAGTGGGCCAAATGATAGTCATAAATGTGAAGTGAATCCAAGTGAGATCCTATCGCTGATCACAGAAGCAAAATTAACAAAACACCAATACCTTTTAATTAAAGAGTTCATTAATAGTAAACAATATCCAGTTTTGCCTTCGTATCATAAGGTTTTAGAAGCCAAGAAACAGTGTTACCCTGAAAAATTAACTATTACTGAAAAAAGTGCCGAAGTAGAGTTACAAAATTTGTTGGACCACACGGTTAAAAGAATACTGGATTCTCAAAATATACTGTTATCAAGTATCGATCCCGAGACCTTAGGTGATGTTATGTTAGTTGGTAAGTGGGGTTTTGACGGTAGTACCGGACACAGTGAGTATAAGCAGTGCTTTTCCGATGACCCAACTTTAGAAGATGGAAGTTTATTCGTGACATCATATGTGCCCTTGCGTCTCGTGTCCATAGTTGCAACAACAGGAGAAGAAACAATATTATGGAAGAATCCTCGCCCATCATCAACTAGGTACTGTCGCCCTATTCGCTTCCAATTTGCAAAAGAGACAAAACAATTATCTAAGAACGAAGAAGATTATTTTAAAGAGAAAATTAATAATTTAGTACCATCGACGTGTATGTTGCCGGGCGGCGATGAATTACAAGTTCATCATCAATTGCAATTGACAATGGTAGACGGCAAAATTTGTAGTGCGTTAAGTGACACGGCATCTGCTAGCAGGTGTTATTTGTGCAAGGCTACACCCAAAGAGATGAATCAGATAGACATGTGTTTGACCAAAGAAATTGATACCGCTACGCTGGAGTTTGGATTATCTCCTCTCCATTCATGGATAAGATTTTTTGAATATTTTGTGCACGTGTCATATCGGCTCGAGGTAAAAAAATGGCAAGTTCGATTAAATGAAGAAAAGGAAAAAATGGCAGAGAGAAAGAAGACGATACAAAATGCTTTTAAAAATAAATTAGGTCTGATAGTGGACAAGCCGCGTAGCGGAGGAATTGGCAACTCGAATGATGGGAATACAGCACGTAGGTTTTTTGCTAACTCTGCCATTTCTGCCGAAATAACAGGAATTAAGCAAGAGCTTATTGATAGGTGTGGTACAATTCTTAACTGTCTCAATTCCGGTTACAAAATTAATTCTGAGAGATTTAAATCGTTTGCTTTAGACACGGCTCGACAGCTTGTTGAGGAATATCCGTGGTACAATTTGCCAGCGTCCATTCACAAAGTTCTGATTCATGGGTCTGAAGTAATCGATCAGTTCGATCACATGATGGTATCCATAGGAGAACTATCAGAAGAAGCTGCCGAAGCTACAAATAAAAATATAAAAGCGTTTCGGCTCAACAATACTAGAAAAATGTCACGTGTTGCGACGAATACCGATCTTTTAAATCGACTTTTATTAAATTCTGACCCACTAGTTACGGGTCTTAGAAAGCTTCCTAGGAAAAAAAAAAGTGTTTTATCTAAATCTGTCATTAGTTTATTACATTAGGTATTGCTAAGCTCATTAAAGTCTTCACTAATGAGTGTTAGATAGTTTAATTACAGTATTTTTAAGATAACAACTCTTTACGTGCGGTTCATTCTACTGCATGAATTGCACATAACAAAAAAACTTAGTAAATATGTTTGCGTTCAATATAAGTTTTTTTTTTAAATTAAATAGTATTAAGGTATTGTTTATTATATTTTTAAGTGAAAACATGTTACTTACTATTTATAAGTGTTAATTATACGGTATTGAAATATAGTGCATTTTGAAACGTTTTTAATTGTTTTATTTTATTATTATTCAATAATATATACACATTAAATTAATTGTAAGTCCTTTATTTTATCAAATAAATTCATAATTAACAACAATATATGCATTTCTTCCCAATAATGTTGGAAGTTTTGGACAAATCGACTTATGACACTCTCTCCATACACGCTGAACCACAGTGCATAGGTAGTTAAATAAATAAAAAAATCAAATAAAAGAATCTTTATTCACCAACAACAAGCAAACAACATTAACAGAATACAAAGTAAAACAAAAATAACAAAATTGCTGGTGAAAAGGTGCAGAACTCAGCTATGGAGCTGTTTTTCAGTCCTCACCTGGATAGAGTATCGGTAGACGGCTGTCAAAACATACCACAGCTATACTTATAACTAGAGCTATATTTTAATCATATTGTCAAATCAACAATGCAAAAACAAAACAGTGGTAGAGTGAAGGGAAAAGATGATGGTTTAGAAATTTACAAAATAAATTAAGACCGAGCGCTATTAGTTGACGTTACATTAGTCCAACAACAAGATTTCTTTTGCGCAGAAATAAGATATTTTTTACAGGCTAACCTAAAGCTAAAAATCGATTTGCACGTTTGAACAGGAGGGGGTAGGTCATTCCAGCATTTAGATGCTGCAAAACGAAAAGAGCCCCGAAAAGAGACTAGCCGCGGGAGCGGTAGTTCTATGCGGGGGTACCGCTCAGGCCGCGAGCGACCCTCCCTGTCACCACGCCACATCAACTTATTGTACAAATAATTTGGAGTTTTGTGTTTCCTCAACTTAAAAACTAGACAGTTGAGTTTTAAGATGCGTCTGTTCTTCATACATAAAATGTTATTACTATTGAGCCATGGAGTGATGTGTGACCGTTTTTCGACATTATAACAAAATCTTATACAGGAGTTTTGGACTTTCTGTATCTTTTTCTCAGTCCTCTTGTTTAAACGAGGTCCATAAACAACATCCCCATAGTCCAAGTTGGAAAGAACCAGAGTGTCCATCAGATTGAGTCGTACAGGTGCACTCAGAAATGGCCTTATTTTATACAGCGTTTTGAGAGCACCGTAACATTTCCCCACTTTTGACCTAACGTGATCCTCGAAAGTTAACCTGTTATCAAATAGTATTCCTAGATTCCTGACAAGCTCGGACTCCTGAATGGGAACATCATTCACAAGTACCAACGGTTTGTTTCTACGAACTGTCTCTATTTGGTGCTTCGTACCTAAAACGATATAAGAGCATTTCTGAGGATTTAACACTAGCCCATGATTGGTTGACCATGCCGAGATGCTACGGAGGTCGCTATTTAGGTCCTGTATAGATTGCATAGAATTTGCACGAACTAATATTTGTGTATCGTCAGCATACATATGAGATATACCTGAATAAGTACAGTCAAGCGTGTCGGCAGTATACAAGGAATACAGCGTTGGGCCCAAAATAGACCCCTGTGCAACTCCCTTATTAACCGGAAGAGATTGGGATTGTGTTTTAAACCCTGAACTGTCGACACATTCTACAAACTGCATTCGCTTATCAAAATAGCTTGAGAACCACGTACAAACAATATCAGAACAGCCATAATATTTTAATTTGGTTACAAGCAGCCCGGTATCAAGGCAATCAAAAGCACGGCTGTAATCCAGCAAGACGAGTATTGAAGCATAGCTTTCATTTGATGATGTCAAAACTTCGTCAACCATGTGTAAGAGGGCCGTCGTAGTACCATGCTGCTTCCGGAAACCAGACTGATTGAAAGGAATAATGCCATTTCGCTCAAGATACGGCATTATTTGTCCATGAACAATCTTCTCCAAAATTTTCGATAGAACAGGTAACAATCCTATGGGTCTTATATCTTTAACGGACTCCGGGTTATTTTTCTTGGGAATTGGTTTTATTAAAGCAGTTTTCCAAGCTTTTGGGAAATAGCCTGTCTCCAAAGAAGTATTTAAGATTGCCGTGATAGCTGGTAACGAGTATGGCAATGTCAGTTTAATCATTTTCAACGAAATACCATCAGAGCCCATGGCATTAGATGCCAGAGAATTAACAACCTTGTCAACGTAGTCTGGAGCAACTTTACTAAACTCGAAAGCATCTTCGCAGAAAAGGTTGTTTACGTACTTATCAAGGTTTGCATATGCACTACCTGTTGAAGGCAATGAGTCCAGCAAAGCCCTATTTATTTCATCTGGATCACACAGATGAGCAGGCAGCGTTGTCTGTGCATGAGTTCCTAGCGTCTTCTTTATTTCGCCCCACATTTTCCTGGGATTTTTTATATTGCGGTTGATTTTTCTTTCAAAATAATGCAGTTTTTCTGAGCGTGTCACACTGTTTACTAAATTACGAAGCGATTTGTAGGTATTTATATGTTCGGGCGCATTTGTTTTTTTCGCGATACGGCATGACTCATGTCGATCGTGACGTATTGCCATCAAACTATCAGTGTTCCATGGAGTAGGGGGATACCTAAACGTTTTAGAGCATTCAGGGGCAAAATTATCAAACAACTGCAGTATTAAAAACTCAAAACAATTTACCATAATATTAACATCATCGCAGCAATTGACCACCCATTCCCATGGTGTTGCCGCCGAAGCAAACTGGTAAGTTTCTAGATCTACACTATCGAATGGTCTGTAAGTCACGGTACGAGGAGCAGGTTTCTCCAGTTTGATCGGAAACTTTGCGGATATAAACGCATGATCACTTAAAGAATCGTTATGCCTTACTTCTATACGCTTAGGTTTTATGCTCGAACTGCAACAAATAACGTCGAGAAGAATGCTACTGGAGGTAGTGACACGCGTAGGTTCGGTTACAATCTGATGTAAAGCATGATACCCAAAAACTCTTTAACATTTTTATCACCTTTGTTAAGCAAATCAATGTTAATGTCTCCACAAACAAACAAGTGATCATATGTGGGTGAAATAGTTGTTAACGAATCCTCAAGTTGCGCTATGAAGCTTTGCACATTCTGACTAGGCGGGCGATATACTATGCCAATTGCAAATTTAAGGCCCTTCGCTTTTATTTCCAACCATAGTTGCTCCAGACCGTTAGAGGGTACAGCTATTCTGCGTGACGATAAGCTATCTCTGACGTATGCTCCGACACCACCCCCACGCTGCCCGGACTCGCGAGCAATATGTACGAGACGATACCCCGGAACACCATAATACCTCAAATCAGATGTGACTCGTAGCCAGGTTTCCTTTAAAGCTATAATATCCGGATTTTCTTCCTTTAATGTCTCAAGTAGTTCATCCCTACCAGTGCTCAGTGACCGTACATTAATTAAACTTAATTTTAAGTTAATGACCCTTTTTACCATAAATAATTGAAAATTTATAAAATTACCAGAAATACAAGAAACTTACAAGCCACGAAGCTAAATATTATGTTAGTCTATTAAGATCACCAACGGTGTTGATTGGAAGAGCTCGCTGTTTTTCAAATTTGCGCACTAATACAGTTCCGTTGCCGAACCAGGCGTATTTGTATCCCTTTTCACGTGCCACTTCCTTAGCAAGACGCAAGAGTCTTCTGTTGGCTAAGGTTAGGTTATCGTTAATGAATATTTTGTGGGCCTCACCGGGGATATTGAGACTAGTGGACATAAAACTTGTACTGCGACGTTTCTTCACTTCCGTCAAGATGGCTATCTTTGTATCAAACTTACGTAACCGCACCACAATTTTAGACGGTCCTGTACCTTTAGGAGTCCCGGCGATGTCAGCGATGTCAGTTGCTTTTGTTGTGATTTGTTTGTTGTTCAGCTGCTCGTTTAGTCTACATCTTTAATCTCTACCCAACTACCGCACTCTTTAGCGGAGAAACGATGACACTTCATCCAGAACAGTCAGTCTTAAATTAGGTAAATCAATTAAGTATAGCAGTTAGAAACCAATATATACATATTCAAATAGTTTTATAGTTAATTTTTCATGTAATATCGAAACCCAATGTTTTGTCCAACACAAAAACATTAATGACACATGCACAGATACAATATATTGAGTGCATAGATTCTTATTAATTCTGCCAGCGAGTATTAGAGTTGACGACTACTGGTTCTTTTTCTTTTTTTTTTCTCATCCTAAAATAAATGAACTATAGAGTGATTCAAGAAGAAGTTATATTCTACTAATATTATAAATGCAAAATGACCCAAGCAAGTTAGCTTTCAAGCGGATGCTTCATATCATAAGCATCTGCTGGAACAAGCGCAGTAGTAAATCGATTTAACACACATCGCCACATCTGTTTATTTATATATTTTATATTATTATGTATTATTACCTATATATATAAAGAAATTTGTCAAGATCGTAGCCAGTGGAAAGAAGTGGTCTCTGCCTACCCCTCTGGGAAACAGGCGTGATTTAATGTATGTATGTATTATATTTATATTATGTATTTACGTATATTTATATTTCATGTAACCGTATCTTGTATATATTTTATTTAAACATTTTTTTTTTCGTGTGTAATATGTCAAGATCGTAGCAAGTGGAAAGAAGTGGTCTCTGCCTACCCCTCTGGGAAACAGGTGTGATTTAATGTATATGTATCTATTTGAATTTTGATTTCAAACCAAATGCGTATTAATAGCAAAATTCAGAACGATAATCGCGCTAAAACATAACCATAGAGTGTGTATACGTCGCCAGGGTTGTCGACAATGGCGCTGCGCCGGCGCCGGATGTCGCTAATTGGTACAGCCCTGGGCGCTCCAAGGCGGCGGAAGCATATTTTTCTGGATTAAAAAGCAGTGGAGACGGTGCTCGTTGTATGTTAAGATGTTTTTCTAATACGAAATCGGAATAAACAGGGTGATTTGCCGGTGTATTGTACATTTCATTTTTTATTCTTGTACAATTCGTCGACGAATTGAAAATCGAGTTGTTTAAAGGAATCACCTAAACTCGGATATGGAATTCGAGATCAAAAATTTCAATTTCAAAGTAACTTTTGCGGGTATGCTATAAAACCTATATTAACGAATGTAAAATATAAATTATATATCCTCTTTAGTATGTATAGGACATATATGTATATAGACATTGGCTGGTACACTTTTTGATATCTGTTAACGCACGGCATATGTGTGACACGCACACACATGCACACGCAGCGAGCCAGCAACGGACCTCGGATGACGTAGCGGCGACCCCTCCACACATTCTTACCTGCTCTCGGCTTAGACACCCGCATTCATGTTTCTTAAAATATAATGCATTAAATTTTGTTAAAATCATAAGGACTTCTTCTTTACTCTCCACCGTTCACCAAGCTAAAAGACGCACCTGTTCTTCATTTTGGTCCTTCGAGCCGGATTTTACATTTTTGGATACCAACGAACCTGCCACGAACAAAGGAAAGCGCAAGCACGGCGGACCGTTATGTGGATGATAGAAGAGAAGCTACAAGTCATCCCGATTGCCGACGTAATAACACTTTGGAAGTCAAGAATCACGCCTACTTCGACTGGAATTTATTGTGATGAGTACCTGAGAGAGTAGCGTTATCGTGAGTTCGTTCCAATTACCTATCTGTTAAGCTTAACCCCATATTCCTATAAAAAATCGAACTTATTTATTTTCGCACTTTAAAAGCGAACAAACTTACCTGTTATACATAATTTCTGTCTTTCCGATCCCTATTTCACACTTTAAAAGTGAATATACTTAATCTTAAATACATTTCTTATCTTCTAGTAGCAAAGTCCCGCTTATATCCTAGTACTTTCTAAATTTCTAGTGCTTATTCTTCTAAAGTTTGAAGTTCACGGTCCAACATTCTGTGCCTTAACGTATTTATTAAGTGTTCGGTGCATATTACAGCTGATTGCATTGTATGCGCTTAGTCGCGTGACCGTGACCTTGGGCGCTTCCTCGCTTGGCGACCGGTGGCCGGCCGGCTAGGCTCAGCGCTGCTGACCTTGGACCTTATCTTACTGCATTCTCGCTGCGACCCGCAAAATAAATTTAAGTATTTATTGCCTTACCTTTCTTATTTTAATAACTACATTATTGGTTTAACAAATCATTATATTTACAGCTTAATTATTTGTGAGTGAGTACATACATAAATTACGTAATACAAAATGGATTTCAAAAATCTTAGTAAACAACGCGCAACCTTTAAAACTAAAATGACACTCTTCGAAAGTTATTTAGATACGTTGAATAGTTGTCCGCGTTTAGGTAATTTACAGTCCAGTGAGCTTAATATTCGCTTAATAAAAATCGAAGAGATGTATTCAGATTACGATACCGTGCAAAGTGACTTAGAAAGTATTTGTGAAATTCCAGAGGATCAGTTCCAAGACCGAAAGGATTTCGAGTCCCGGTACTTCGGCGCGATCGCGCTCGCGCGGGACGTGCTGGCGCGGAGCCAGCTCCCTGAGGGCGCCG
Organism: Acleris emargana; assembly: GCA_927399475.2. Taxonomy (NCBI): domain Eukaryota; kingdom Metazoa; phylum Arthropoda; class Insecta; order Lepidoptera; family Tortricidae; genus Acleris; species Acleris emargana. Next base: position 1,800,864 of record OV656863.1, on the reverse strand, counting down.
GCGCAGCCGACGTGGACTTCAGGTCGGTCTCAGGCTCTTGTGTGCACCAAGGTAGGCCAAACTTAAAGCTTCCTACTATACACTTACCTAGCTTTTCGGGTCAATATCATAACTGGCTAGAATTTCATGACACCTTTAGCTCGTTGATTCATTTAGACGAGTCTATACCAAAAATAAACAAGTTTCACTACTTGCGCGCAGCGTTAAAGGATAGTGCCGCTTTGATAGTGCGCTCGCTTGACTTCTCGGCTGAAAATTATGACATTGCTTGGGAGCTGCTTTGTGACAGGTTCAACAATAAAAGGCTTCTGGTCAACAATCACTTACAGGCTATTTTTAACATAGAATCGTTACCTAAAGAGTCGTCAAAGTCGTTGCGCAACATCATAGACACTATAAATAGAAACTTACGTGCTTTAAAAACTCTTAAGCTGCCCACTGAGCACTGGGATATTCTTATCATATACATTGTATCAAGTAAATTGGATTCAACGACTATTTGTGAATGGGAGACTCATCGTAACTCGCTACAGGATTTACCTACATTAGAAATATTTTTAAACTTCATAAAAAACCGTTCTGATCTCTTAGAAACTATGGAGGATATTCGCATAAAACGCCGCCATAGTGACGTCACGCACAGTCACCATAAATCGCTAGTCGTCAACTCTTATTCTCCCCCCGCAGACAAACAATTTGTTTGTCCGTTGTGCAAAAATAACCATGCTATTTATCGTTGCATGAAATTCAGATCCTACATGTTAGATGCTAGAATGCAAAAGGCTAAATCGTTAAAGTTATGCTTAAACTGCTTGCGTCAAGGTCATCATGCTAACGCTTGTCGAATTGGACCGTGTCGTTTATGCAACCAATTGCTGAACAGTCTCCTACATTCCCACGACACGTCCGCTGACGCGGCGCCGCCTGCAACGCGCACCAGCGTGGCACTCTGCGCGGTGCCCCCTTTGCCGTTAGAACCCCATGCAGCATCTGAAACAAAATCTCCTTCAGAGAGTACATCACAACCTAACGTAGTTTTATCAGCTGTTCATAGTAACTGCGTGCTCTTGTCTACAGCGTTAATTCAAGTACAAGATCACAAAGGACAAAAGCACACAGTACGCGCCTTACTGGATAACGGAAGTACGTCTTGCTTTATAACTGAAAAAACATTTAATAAACTTAACTTACCTTACTCGCCGACCTCGTCATTAGTCGAAGGGTTAAACTCCCAAACTTCCCGCTTTACCAAGCAATGCGGTGTCACTTTATCATCGCTTATAGATCCTTACGAAGCTAATGCGACGTGCTTTGTTGTTCCGCGCATCACGCAGCCGTTACCTTCGGTGCGCATAGATTACGCGTTACTTAACATTCCACCTAACATTGCCCTAGCCGATCCAACCTTTAACGTTCCGTCTGAGGTAGACATGCTCCTCGGAGCAGATATTTTCTGGAGCGTGTTAGGTTCCTATAATATTTCATTAGGTAACAATATGCCAACTTTAAGCAAAACCAAATTAGGCTGGTTAATTTCCGGCCTAGTTCAAACAAATACTTACCCAACTACAGTCCACTGCAACCATGCTATCATATCATCAGAAAATCCTAGAAATGTCCGATCTTGGCGCTACGTGCTCACTGCCTTAAACCCAGCCGACATAGGCTCAAGCGGTGCTAGTGCCGCAAGCTTAGACAATTGTTCGTTATGGTGGACGGGTCCTCCATACTTGTTACAGGATGAAGAAACATGGCCCAAACCACCTAACTGTCCTAATGATACCGAACTGCCAGAATTTAAAGTTCAATGTAATTTAAGTACAAACCAAACAGACCACTTTACTTATATTTCAGATTTCATAAAACGATATTCCGATTGGAATAAATTACAACGTATTTTGGCTTATGTCTTACGCTTTTTACATAATTATTTCTACCCAAATAACAAGCGTACTGGGTACTTACGCATTAATGAATTAAATTCAGCACTGATTTCGCTATGTAGGTTTGCTCAACGCGAAACGTTTTTAACAGAGTACAAAATCTTAAAATCAAGAAACACTTTGCCTGTTAAAAATCAACTTAATAAACTAAATCCATTTTTTAACACTAGAGACGCCTTAATACGAGTAGGGGCGAGACTATCAAACTCGTACTATGATTACGATACAAAGCACCCCATACTGCTCCATTCATCACATCACATTGCTATGCTCTTGTTCAGACAATATCATATTCTACTCATGCATGCTGGACCGCAATTGCTTCTCGCTTCTTCGCGTCATAAGTTTTGGGTTGTTGGTGGCAGGAGCCTGTCCAGAAAAACGGTACACAAGTGTATCAAATGTTGCCGTTTCTCGGGAAAGGTTACTCAACCGATAATGGGTAACTTGCCCAAACAACGACTTCATACTGATTTCCCTTTCTCAAGTACAGCTGTTGACTATGCCGGCCCAGTGATGATATTGAACCGAAAGGGTAGAGGTAGTAAATTGATGAAATCCTACCTCTGTATATTTGTTTGTATGGCCGTTAAGGCTGTACACATCGAGCTTGTGACCGATCTGAGTAGTGACACCTTTATATCTGCATTACACAGATTTACCGCCCGCAGGGGAAAGCCCGCCAACATTTTCTCGGATAACGGGAGGTGCTTTTTAGGCGCGTGCAACGACCTTTCAAATTTTTTAAAACTAAATTCTAATAACATTAGTGAACATGCCTCAAACATGTCAATAAACTTTCACTTTTCGCCAGCTTACAGTCCTCATTTCAACGGTTTGGCAGAGAGTGCAGTAAGATCCGTCAAACATCATCTTAAGCGTACTGTAGCCTCTGCTAACTTAACTTACGAAGAGCTAAATACGGTTTTGGTACAGATTGAAGGAATCTTTAACTCAAGACCTCTCACTCCCTTATCTTCAGATCCTTTGGATCTTGCAGCTCTGACTCCTTCTCACTTCCTAATTGGACGAACGGTAGCAACACTCCCATCTCCTCAGGTCAAAGAAACAGCTGCTCCCCATACACTCTCACGATACATGAGAACGCAGCAACTAAAAAAACATTTTTGGAAAAGGTTCTACACAGAGTACGTTGCAGAACTCCAAACTCGTCAGAAGTGGAACAAGGATGGAGGACAACTCAACTTAGGCGAAATGGTGCTTGTGAAGGATGACCGGCTGCCTCCCAACCAATGGATGCTGGGGCGCGTGACTCGCCTCTACCCCGGCTCCGACGGCGTGACCCGCGTCGCCGACGTACTCACCACGTCAGGAACCGTCCGACGTGCCTTCAACAGATTATGTCCACTCCCAGTCGAACACCAGGACTGCAGCCCTGGGGGGCCAACATGTTAACGCACGGCATATGTGTGACACGCACACACATGCACACGCAGCGAGCCAGCAACGGACCTCGGATGACGTAGCGGCGACCCCTCCACACATTCTTACCTGCTCTCGGCTTAGACACCCGCATTCATGTTTCTTAAAATATAATGCATTAAATTTTGTTAAAATCATAAGGACTTCTTCTTTACTCTCCACCGTTCACCAAGCTAAAAGACGCACCTGTTCTTCAATATCTATAGATATATAAAGGGGCAGATATTTGTGTGATGAGCGCGAATATTTGTTTCCGAGTCATGGATGTTTTCTATGTATTTAAGTATATATTTCTCTATATAAGTATTTATATCGTTGTCTAGTACCAATAGTACAAGCCTAGACCTTAGTTTGGGACTAGGTCAATTGGTGTGACATTGTCCCCTGATATTTATTTATATAAATAGCATTCGAAAAAAATAGCATACGAAATATGTATATATCATAATCTTATTGTACCTAATCTTAAACTTAACAGCAAACAAAAAGTCAAAATCAACACGCATATAGCTACTCAATACGCATAAAAATGTACTGCACATTCGACAAATGTCAGAAAACGAATGCTTGAGTTGATTTATGAGACGGACAAACAAAAATGGCCGCCATGATATAATGCGCGTTATTTTTGCTTGTCGAGCGATATAAAACGATTTGTCAGGTCACTAAAACTATAATTTTATATAAACAACCCCTTTTTACCCGACTGCCGAAGGAGGAGGGTATTGCGTTTTTTTTTTATTGTGTGCACCTGATGGTAAGTGGAAACTGTGACCCATAGACATTCGCATTCACAAGACTGCAAATGCACTGCCAACCCTGACGACTAAGATGGAATGCCTCTATGCTAGTCATTTCACCGGCTGTCTTATCTCCAAACCGGAACACAACAATACGAATACTGCTGCTTGGCGGTAGGTTAATGGATAAGATGGTGGTACCAACCCGGACGGACCCTGCACAAGGTCCTCCCACAAGTAAAGTAAGTGTTTATCAGTCTATATATATGTATGTTTGTTCCTTTGTCGCGATCTAGAAACTAGCGTGGAGCGATTTCTATGATTCTTTTGTCAATTGATTTGTCTTAATCCCATGAGTGTCACTAATATGACAGTAATTAAAATTCAATATGGCGGCAACTAGACGCCATAAAGTAAAAAAGAATAAACAGGAGACGAATTAAGACAATTCGGGTATAATTGAATAGGTATTTAAATATCATTTCTAGGTTACTTTAATTATTTTTTATTTCGAACGACCATTTAGGATTTATAATGAATGTTGGTTAGCAACAACAGTCGTTTTTTTTAAAGCTTGCTTTTTGTGTTCTTTTTTTAAATTAAAATATTTTTAAGTATGAATAAAAAATATTTTACTTTACTTAATTATGAATGTGATATTTTCAAAAATTATTTTTTATTTCGAACGACCATTTAGGATTTATAATGAATGTTGGTTAGCAACAACAGTCGTTTTTTTTAAAGCTTGCTTTTTGTGTTCTTTTTTTAAATTAAAATATTTTTAAGTATGAATAAAAAATATTTTACTTTACTTAATTATGAATGTGATATTTTCAAATATTATGATGACTCAACCATCTTGGCTATTTGTTTGATGGTGTAACTCCCCATCAGCAAATAAACCTTCCGTATTTTTTGACCGGATATGTTTTTTTTTAACATAGTATGTTTTCTTATTTTAGCCAATAAAAAAACTTGTTTTTTTACATTTTTGATCTTGAATTCTGTTAAAAATAAAAGATGTTTATTCAGTAAATAGGCCGCACGGGTACTTTTACACGTCAACAATCTACCAGCGCTTCACAAGAGACCACTGCTGAGAAGAAACGCCGCAAGAAACTCAACAGTCAGTCGTTTTTTAAATATTGCTTATGATATTATACAATAATAAACGTAACCTAGCATTATATAAAACAATGAATCTCACTGAAAATGTATCAAAACTCAGAATTGTTACAAAAACTAATAAGTAATAGTAATAAAAAAAATGAAATTATACAAGTTATACTTACCTATGACGGTGCAAGACCTGCATAAAAAGTTTCCATACATTCTCCTACAGAATGTCATTTCCGAGTTTATCTAATTACTATTCCAATAGCGACTCCACGTATTTCTGTGCCCGTCGAACTTTGCTAAGAATGTTAGTTATTCTCAAAAAATATAAAATGAACAGTCATAGTGCGCAGTGACAGGAAGACTGTGTTGTTAAATCTTGTTCGCCTACTTTATTGTCATGCGAAAAGTCCACATATTAACAATGTTTTTATTAGACGACATACTTATAAAAATAATCCATATACAGAGTGCGGGGTCGTTACCGTAACTTAAACATCCCAACTCGGTAGGTAAATGATTGAGAATCTATTAGTATGGTGGATTTTGAAATAAGAAAGTTTTTTATTTATCAAAATAATGTTATGTTTCTGAAATTATGGTCACCTTATATTTACACGTTAAAAAAAATGTATTTAGGGTAGCCATGATCCTGAACAAAAATATTTAATTCAATGCTTATTTAAATAAAAAAAAACCGGTCAAGTGCGAGTCGGACTCGCGCACCGAGGGTTCCGCACAAATTCGTAGGTACATATATAATAGTTCAGCTGGTCTATTGCCTGACGCACACGCGGTCGCAATCGACTTTAAAGCGGAACAAGTGTGCTCATTTTGTATTCAGACAAGCTTTCGATTTTCAAAATGAAAACGATTGCTATTGCGATTGCGTTAGGCAATAGCCCCTTAGGAATCAAAAATCGTGTAGGAAATTACTTATGCCCGGTTCACATTATTCCAGCAAAAGCATTCCAGTACAAGTACATTGCGTCTATAACGTCGCTCTCGCCGCAAACGTGAAAACCAACTCGTCAATGTACTTCTACTGGAATGCTTTTGCTGGTGTTATATGTGGGTAGTTATTAACGTAGGGTGCTTGATGAAAATGATAAATAAATCAGTCATCCTTGAATCAGCATACGAGTCGTTTCATTTGTTTTTATCTTAAACACTACATTGTGTCAGGTGTAAATAGACTAAGTTTAGTAGTTACATTTTACTCCAGAGTGAAATTATGTCGTTGGGTAATAAAAGTGCCACGGTTAGTGAGAGAAGTGCATCTTATGTGAATATTCAGCAACCGCCGCCAATGTCGGATATTGGGAACATGGCGGACAATTGGCGTGACTGGAAAAAGACTTTTGAGTGGTATCTTATAGCATCGGGTCGGGAACAGTCGGAAGGCAGAGAAAAGTGCGCCTTATTTCTGCATGTTATTGGGAAATGCGGCCGCGAGATATACGAGGAGCTCGACTTCGCGCAGGACGAACAAAACGATTACGCGGTGTTGTGCCGGAAGTTCGACGAAAGATGTGATCCGTCGAAAAACATAAATTTTGAACGGCACTTATTTTTTGAGTGTTCGCAGGGGAGTGAGCCGTTCGATAAATACTATGCAACATTAAAAGTGAAAAGCAAATCGTGCACGTTTGGATCTCTTCGAGAAAGTTTAATTTTCACAGATGATTCGAGGGATAAAAGATAGCCAGCTACGAGAACGGATGCTCCGGAAATCTGATCTGGTACTGCAAGAAGCTGCACAGTGGTGCCGGGCGGCGGAGGTAGCCAGCGAGCAGGCCGGAGCCGTGCGCGCTGCGCCCGCCGGCGAGGCGCCCGCGCCGCGCGCCGACATCGAGCCTGTCGCGGCGCGCCGCGCAGCCCGCCGCGCGCCCTTGCTCGCGACGGCGGCGGCGCCTCAAGGAGCCATGTCACCTGCGTATGGTGCTCGACAGAGGCAAAGATGCGGAAATTGCAACTACGCGCATGATAGCGGTCGGTGTCCAGCTTATCAAGTGACGTGCTATAAGTGTAACAAGCGTGGCCACTTCGCAAGGTGTTGTAGGTCTCCAAATTTCGTAAATCGTGCGGTGCGGGAACTATCATGTCAATCTCCGGATGCGGTAAGTGAAGACGAAGAATTCATGATTAGTGGAATTGAAATTGGCAATATAAACTTTAAGAGTTGGCGTGAGTTAATAAGTGTAAACGGTGTACCCGTGCAGTTCAAATTAGACAGCGGAGCAGATGCGTCTGTCATGTCTGTCGCTAGCTATTTGGCGGCTGGTTTTTGTAAGCAAGAGTTACGTCAGACTGATACCGTGCTAAAGGAGGTTAGTAAAAGTTCATTACCTGTTATGGGTTATTTTGATGCGAATTTATGTTACAATAATATTAAAATGGTTCATAAAATATACGTATTAGATTTATCGTGCAGTAATTTATTGTCAAGGGAAGCTTGTACGGAATTAAAATTAATAATGAGAGTTAATGAGGTTTACAATAAGGATGACTCAGATATATTTACTAAATACGAAAACATTTTTGAGGGAATAGGACGACTGCCAGGGTTGCATAAACTAGTTATTGACGAATCTATTCCGCCTGTTGTCAGAGGGACACGTAAGATACCCATTAAATTAAGGCCGAAATTAAAGGAGGAGTTGGAACGACTTCAAAATCTTGATATTATTACTCCAGTCAGCGAGCCCACCGACTGGGTCTCTAATATTGTCTTGGTGGAAAAATCTGACGGTAAATTACGCTTGTGCCTCGATCCTCAATTTTTAAATCGTGCAATCAAACGAAGCCACTTCCAACTTCCCACCCTTGATGAAATTACTTCGAACATTTCGGGTGCCAGATATTTTTCGGTGTTAGACGCGAGCAAAGGATTTTATATGTGTGTTTTAGACGAGACAAGCTCAAAATTATGTACGTTTGCGACGCCATTCGGCCGATATAGGTTTCTCAGATTGCCGTTCGGTATCTGTAGCGCTTCTGAGGTATTTCACAGTATAATGTACAAGTTATTTGGGAAGGAAGGGACTGAGGTATTCGTTGATGATATTTTGGTGTACGGGCGCACGCAGGAGGAGCACGACGAACGGTTGAAGTCGGTGCTGCAACGTGCGGCCGAGTACGGCGTTAAGTTTAATAAAGCGAAATGCGTCTTCGGTCAAGACAAGGTAAGATTCTTAGGTCATATATTTGATAGAAGTGGAATTCGTCCGGATCCCGACAGGGTTAAATGTATTAATGACATGCCGACGCCTAAGAGCAAAAAGGAGTTAGAGCGTTTTATGGGCATGACAAACTATCTATCACGATTCATACACAACTACGCGGATAAAGCAGAGCCCCTAAGGGAATTGTTAAAGATGGACGTTGAGTTTGAGTGGCACGAAGCTCACTCAGGCGCTTTCAGGTCACTGAAACAGCAGCTGGCGCGCGCACCTACCCTCAGGTACTACTGCCCTAACGAGCCGGTGACGGTGTCGGTCGACGCCAGTTCGCGCGGCCTGGGCGCCGTGCTGCTGCAGGGCGGGCGGCCCGTCGCGTACGCCGCACGCACACTCACGCCCGCCGAGACGCGCTGGGCGCAAATAGAGAAGGAGCTGCTTGCCATCGTTTTCGGCTGCAGTAAGTTTCACCAGTTTATCTATGGTCATAATAGTGTCACCGTGGAGACGGACCACAAACCATTAGAGGCCATTTTTAAAAAACCATTGAACGAGACACCAATAAGACTTCAGCGCATGCTCCTCAAATTACAAATCTACTCAATGAATATTTGTTATGTACCCGGGCGCCTGATGTACGTGGCAGACACTCTGTCAAGAGCGACAAACATCGAACCGAGTAAGTATGATTGTCACGTACAAGAGATAGTAAATATACACTTGAACACGTCAATGGGTAATCTCTGCTTCAGTAACGAGAAAATTCAGGCCATCAAGGAAGCAACGCGAAGAGATCAAGGTTTGTGTGAAGTGATGGAATATTACCGTAAAGGTTGGCCCCATACAAAAAGCATTGTCACTGAACAGGCCAAGCCGTATTGGGAAATTAGAGACGACATTCACGTCATCGAGGATACAGTCTTTCGTAATGATAAGGTAATAATTCCAAACTGTTTAAGAAATGAGATGACGTTAAAGATACACGAGGGGCATCTCGGTATCGAGAAATGTAAGAGGCGAGCACGCGACGTGATGTGGTGGCCGGGCATGGCGGCCGCGGTGGAGAGCGCGGTGCGCCGCTGCGCTGCCTGCGCCGCGCACCGCACCGCGCCGCCACGCCAGCCCATGCAGGCGCACCCCGTGCCTGATCGCCCATGGCAGTCACTCGCAATGGATATTTTCCAGATAAAAGATAAATATTACCTATTATTAGTGGATTATTATTCGAAGTATGTGGAAGTAGCGACCATTAGAGACCTCAGAAGCGTTACGGTTATAAATCAATTAAAATCATGGTTTGCACGACACGGTATACCGCAGAGATTAGTTTCGGACAACGGACGTCAATTTGTATCGGACGAGTTCAGGCAGTTTGCTCAAAACTGGGAGTTTCAGCAGGTTACGAGCTCGCCGCATTACCCCCGGTCGAACGGCCTAGCGGAACGTAATGTACAGACCATTAAAAATCTTATTATTAAGTCGCAAGAAGACGGGTCCGATTTTTATTTGGCACTCCTAAATTTTCGTAACACGCCGATATCAGGGGAGGAGTACTCGCCCGCTCAGTTACTCATGGGTAGGCGGTTAAATACAAAACTGCCCGTTAAGTGTGATCTGTTAGACCCGAAAACGCCCCCGAAAAGTGAAATAAAAGAACGTCGCAATAAAGTTATTCGAACATCTAAACAAAATTACGACAAGGGGACCAGAACCCTACCACCGCTGAGTGACAATGAGCGGGTACGTATTCGAGACCCGTGCGAGGCTCCCGGCGCGGGGCGCTGGATACCTGCGCGTGTCGAGCGTGCCGCCGCCGAGCCGCGTTCTTACTGGGTGCGTACACCCGACCGCCGCTTGTACCGGCGCAACAGGCAGCACATTTTGCCCGCTGCGCCGACACATGGCACTGCTGGCACTGCACAGCGAGATAGGTATTACGATGACCTGGAGGACTGCGGCGGGGAGTCAGCGCCGGTGCCCATTGGCTCCCGGGAGCCCGAGAACAGCTCAGCTCCGGAGCCCGCTCACCGCTACACTCGCTCAGGCAGGCGAGTGCGCACGCCAGATAGGTGGTAAAATTATTTAGTTATAGTGAATTTGATTTTTATATGTAAAATCATGCATGTTTTAGTGTAACACTGTTCATTCATTACGGATATATACCGTTATAGTACTACAAAAACTTCGTTGTTAGGTACACATCCTTGATAAGAGAACATTTAAACAAGTTTTTGTAGTACTACCTTTGTATACATATGTTTATTTGTAATACTATAAGTTTGTTAATAATACAAATGTTAAAGTTAATATAACACGCTGCTTATACACTTTCTTCGTTAGGAAAGCAATATGTATGTGTAAATTATGATGATTTTGGTTTTGTTAAGAATAGCGAATGTATACCAGTTAAAAAAAAATAACTTTCATTTAAAATCAACTAAGACTGTTTGAAACTAAATGAATCAAGGCTAGCTTTTGATAAGGGGGGAGATGTTATATGTGGGTAGTTATTAACGTAGGGTGCTTGATGAAAATGATAAATAAATCAGTCATCCTTGAATCAGCATACGAGTCGTTTCATTTGTTTTTATCTTAAACACTACAGCTGGAATAATTTGAACCGGGCATTATAGGAAATTTTGGTTAATACAAACAATTCTTACCTTAATAAATTAGTTAGTAAATCTAATCAAAGTTGTTTTTTTATTATTTAATTAAATATCATATTTAGTCCATATTTGTAAGTGGTGAATGAAAAAATAACGAATATTATCGCATTGTACATCAAAATTGAAAAAACATTGTCATTGTCTATGATAGTGTTATTTTTGGTTGTGCTGTTGTGCAGAAGAAAAATATAATGAAATAGCATTTTGGGGATTGGTTTTAAAATCTATGTTAAAACGGCTCCCTATGTCTTCCCATAACGTTAGTAATCCTAATTTCACTTGCCATAATGTTTGTGGTAATTATAATTGTTTATCCTAATGATTACTTGACATAATTTTTATCGACATATTTTCTCTTGAAAAAATGTTTTTGTTCCTAATAATCGTTTGGCCTAATGATTAACTACGGCTTTTTAATTTTGACAGTAATGTTTCGAATCCTAATTTCACTTGCCGTAACGTTCTTGCTTCTAATTATCAATATGCGTTACGCATCCTGTGGCAGTGTCGACGGGGCTCCGCTTCGCGGAGCCCCTATTCCGCGTAGTTTGGCGCTACGCGCCTGGACACAACTGTAACCTAACCTAAACCAGTTTTTTTTATTGAACGCCTGCGTTTGTTTACAGCGGGCGAGGGCTGCCCTCCCTTTGCGCCTCCGGCTTTTGACTTAATTTATTAGGTGTCACAATATTCAAAACTAACAAAATTAGGAAATTAATGATTATAGCGAACACAATTATGACTAAAATGATTTAGGACTATCGATATATTATGGGAATTAAGCATTATGGGTACTGAACATTATGGCTGACATCGATTGTAGTTACATGCTTGTTTGCTATGTTTGCCTTTTTTGTGTTGATATAGATTGGGCTAGTTATGAAACACCCTGATTTTTTGGTTATTTAATTAAAATTTACAAATTTCAGACTTTTTCCTATACTTGTAGTATAAGACGGTGCTACTTGCGAAATTTCATAGTTCTAGGTCATCGGGAAATACCCTATACATTTTGATTCCCTCGACAGTGTCGAAATACACGTTTTTTGCGGCATAAACGGCCGTATCTTTTTATTTACGTTAACGTAGGAGCTTGATTTTTTCACAGTTTCACGGGGCTGTAGACCGGAGTATATGGTTTTAATTTCAACTCGATACCTCCTCGCGTTCCCGTGATAAAGGGTCTTGACAGACAGACAGACGGACAACAAAGTGATCCTATAAGGGTTCCGTTTTTTCCTTTTGAGGTACGGAACCCTAAAAACAAAGTAATGAGTAATGAATGACGTATTAATACATACATACATACACTCACGCCTTCATTCCCAGAGTGGGGTAGGCAGAGCTACAGAATTACCAAGCACTCTTAAATAAGTTGTTGATAATTCTGTAACCACGTTTTGCACAATCAGGCTAAGATGTTTACCAGTGTATTAGTGACAGGTTGCAAGCCCATCGCCTAAGAGTACTAGAAGCCTTTATTATTCCCTTAGTCGCCTCTTACGACATCCACGAGAAGACATGGAGTGGCACTATTCTAACCCGGCAACCACACAGGTAAAATAAAAAATAAATAAATAGTTAAATATGGTAAGATTGCATTTTTTGATAAGTTGAATGAAATTAAAACAAAAATATATATGCACTATATGTAAAATAATAATTAAGAACTAATTAAGAATTATCTATTTAAAACTCATTCATTCATGTCAGCCGAAAGACGTCCACTGCTGGACATAGACCTCCCCAAGGCTCTCCACTCAGACCGCTCTTGTGCTTTTAAAACTACAATTATTAAATATGATATTTGTGTACACAACTACAAAAAGAATCCCCCCTCTAATTAATCCGTTGCGGCATTGTACATACCCATGATGCTGGCTGCGTTACCTCTCTGGATAGTTAAACCTATCCTTTGGGAGAGGTAAGCGCCAGCTCTGGGATCTCCGGAGGTGTCAATAAGTTTGGCAGACAGGGACGTTTTAATAAACTATTACATACATACATACATACATACATAACTTCACGCCTGTCTCCCAATGGGGTAGGCAGAGACTATGGAACGCCGGAAATAAACTAAAAAACTACCTATTACAATCACTGTATATCATTAGATATCGTTTAATTGTTATAATTTATTAGAAAATTACTTACCAAATTTAAAATAATCATGTCATCCAAAAAAGGCTACTAAATTAATAAAGATATTAAAACAAAACTGTTAGGTCAAATACAAAATCAATGACATATTTAAGTATATATTGATCTATGGAAGTATTTATATATTTACCTGTGTGGTCACCGGGTTAGAATAGTGCCACTCCATGTCTTCCCGTGGATGTCGTAAGAGGCGAATAAGGGAATAATAAAGGCTTCTAGTACTCTTACTGCCAAACCCTATTATTCAATCCGCGGACAGATAGGCTTACTTCGGATTAAAATTTGACACATTTTGTATGGGCAAATGTCAAATTTTAACCCGAGGTAAGCCTTATCTATCCTCGGTTTGAATATAGGGTTCGGCCGTTAGGCGATGGGCTTGCAACCTGTCACTAATACACTGGTAAACATCTTAGCCTGATTGTGCAAAACGTGGTTACAGAATTATCAACCACTTATTTAAGATTGCTTGGTAATTATGTAGCTCTGCCTACCCCACTCTGGGAATGTAGGCGTGAGTTTACGTATGAATGTAAGTATTTATATGGTTGTCTAGTACCCGTAGTACAAGCCTAGAGCTTAGTTTGGGACTAGGTCAATTGGGATGGTTCATATTTTTTAAATTAATCTGGTTTGAAAACCATTTCGAGGAATAGGGTTTTAAAGCCGTTCTGCATTGTTAAGTTTTTGATATATTACTCTTTTTCGGATATTTCGACAAAAGTATATTTAACCTTTGTTTGACTTTCGTTTTCGGCATGAAGCCCTCCTAGGTTAGACGAAAACCGCTTGAAATAGTATGTGTTAATACACTATTAAGGTGGAAACCCATTACACCGTGTCATGCTATGACCGTGCTATGAACGTGTCAGGCAAAAAAATATTCTTTGTATTACAAAGTATGAGGCTATGCATACTAGCCCGTTCCGTCACCGATCATAGTGGGCATAGCCATCCGTACACGTTCATAGCACGGTCATGGCATGGTGTGGTGTAATGGGTTTCCACCTTTACAATAACTTTTTATCATTCGATATCATTTCATTGTTGTATATTTTTAGAAAATAAAATAATAAATAAATATCAGGGGACGATCTCACACCAATTGACCTAGTCCCAAACTAAGCTCTAGGCTTGTACTATGGGTACTAGACAACGATATAAATACTTAAGTATATAGAGAAATAAATACTTAAATACATAGAAAACATCCATGACTCAGGAACAAATATTCGCGCTCATCACACAAATATCTGCCCTTACCGGGATTTGATACCCAGGACCGCTAGCTTCGTAGGCAGGGTCACTACCAACTAGGCCAGCGCGTCGTCAACCAAAGTTTTAAATAATCATCATAAAATGCCTGCTAAATAATTAAAGATATTTTTAAACAAAGGTATTGGATCAAATCAAAATTAATGAAATTAGAATCTTAAAATTAACTATTCTTTCGAATTAGAATGTAAAAACGGGAATATTTTTTTTTGGACCTTCCCGATTGGTGTGACATGGTCCCCTGATATTTATTTATTTATTAATAATTTATTGTGGAATTATTTTAAAATCTATTCGTAATACATTAATTACAAATAAAAGTATTTTATTTCACGTAAAATTCTCGAAAAACGCAGCATCACACAAATATTTCCGACATCGTCAGTGGAATTAGCTCTTTTCAAATATATGTTTTTAATTCAAAATGAATGCAACTGTTTGCATCAACGAAAATACGAAATATTCAGATTTCGTGAATGCGCTGAGGGCTTGAAAAATATATAGTGATGGGACAAATGGGTTATATTTAATTTATCGATATTTTTTTTTTTAAATATTCATCCCTTAAAATGGAAACCATAATAAGACAGACTAGTTTGATAAACAAAATGTTGGTATGTATGTAATTGAATAGTGATGTGATGCTGTTGAGATGAGCTATGTTAATGTCCAGTATTGACTCGAAACATATGGTCTTCTTAATCAGAGTTATACTGAACCACTGTTCGCATCAGTCTATTACCTTTATAATATAATTTTTGGTAACGCACCGAAACAGCACTGCCCATGCTGTGGCATCATTTGTTTTGTCAAGGTTTTCAATTGATAACTTAAATGATGACTTGGTTTGAGTATCCCTTGGGTACACTAAGCAGATTTTCCGAAAATCAACCCTCAACAAGAAGAAGGGGGTCTAGCGGGAAGCTGATTCTACGCGTACGAATTAACGGGCGTTCTCTAGTTTCCTAAAAAAACCTTACAATTGACAGACCAACAAAACGCCGCTAAACTTAAAAATGTACAATCTGAAGAAGCATTTAAACATCAGCTAAGAAACCTTTTATTGGATAATCCATTATACTCCGTGGATGAATAGGTAGGATGGATAGTATAGTATGGAGGTGGAAATGTAAATTTATTATTGTGTTGAAATTTATTAATCATTGTATGTATTGACATCGGACGAGTGACCATTATTCGATATTTAATTGTTGTTGTTTTAATTAATTATTATTAATTATTCTTGTAATCTTTGATTAGTATTTATGTTTTGACGATCTCAATGTAATTTCGTATTTTTTGACATGCAATGCAATATATTGTAATATTACATAGATGAGTAAATAAACCAAACTAAACTAACTTGTTAAACTTGGTAACAATATTCATATCGATAAAAAAGTCGATGTCGTTACCGTATCCCCTCCCTACTCTAATACAGCATGAATGCCGAATTGAGTATGTTTGTACGTTTGTATATTTGAGCATCAATGACTCTTAACTACAGTTTTTAGCCGGCGGCAAATGCAAAGCGAGATTGGATATACCTTTCACTAGTTATTTTATCTATCATATCATATACTCTGATTAAGTGATTATTATTAAATTTGTAATTTAATTTAGTTAAGTTTAATATTTAGATTCTACCTCTGTTATAAATAGAGCATGAACATTTAAGTAATTGTTGCATTTACCGATCTAACCATAACTTAAGTGACTATAATGTTGTATTAATGTAAACAACTGTTGGTGAACCTTAATAAAATAAATAAATAAATAATTCATCATCATCATCATCATCATGTCAGCCGAAAGACGTCCACTGCTGGACATAGGCCTCCCCAAAGCTCTCCACTCAGACCGGTCTTGTGCTTTTCGCATCCACCGCTTTCCCGCGATTCTTACAAGGTCGTCACTCCATCTTGTTGGAGGCCTACCCACAGCTCGTGTCCCGGTCCGCGGACGCCACTCAAGAACCTTCTAACCCCATCGGCCATTAGTCCTGCGTGCGAAAAATGGTAGATGATTGTAAATTTTAATAACCACAAAGAAAAGTTGACACGGTGGGAAGGTACTTTGTTTTATACCGTGTAAGCAGCGAAGTAAAAACTAACTATATAGTTAGACGTACCGACAGACGGGAGCTTCAGTACATGCATGATAATATAATGGATCGCGACACGGGCTTTGGCACGTTTTTGTGCGGCGTCACGACCGCCCTATATACGAGTACATCCAGGTAGTCTGGGCTAGGCTTAATAAGATAAAAAAAAAATTGGCACACTTTACGTTGTCTTAAGAGTAAAATGAATTCCCTTTACAAGCACTTTCCTTTACTTGTGGGAGGACCTTGTACTGGGTCCGGGTTGGTACCACCATCTTATCCATTAAACTACCGCCAAGCAGCAGTGTTCGCATTGTTGTGTTCTGGTTTGGGGATAAGACAGCCGGTGAAATGACTAGCATAGAGGCATTCCATCTTAGTCCTCAGGGCTGGCAACGCATTTGCAGTCTTGTGAATGCGAATGTCTATGGGTCACAGCTTCCACTTACCATCAGGTGGTCTATGTGCTCGTTTGCCTTCCTATGCCATAAAAAAAACACTAATGTTTTACCTAAGATTGGGCGCAAAATTATCTGACACGCTGTTATGCATGTACCTAGTAATAGAGACTGTCGGGTACTATATTATTGCTGGTGACCGTACAGTCGAGTACGCTTTAGTACCTTGTCTATTTAATGTCATGTTTAACCTGCCATATATGAATTGTCACAGCGATTAAAATGTGCACATATTTATGGACTGTACTATGGGTACTAGACAACAATAAATTTACTTATATAGAGAAATAAATACTTAAATACATAGAATACCCCGTGTGGTTGCCGGGTTAGAATAATGGCACTCCATGTCTTCCCGTGGATGTCGTAAGAGGCGACTAAGGGAATAATAGGCTTGTAGTGCTGTTAGGCGATGGGCTTTGCTACCTGTCACTAATATGCTGGTAAACATCTTAGCCTATTTGTGTAAATTGTGGTTACTGAATTATCAATAAGTTTTTAGAGTTGTAAATCGACTCACCAAAAACCCTTATACTTTTTTAGACTTGAAAATGTTTTTTTTTGCTTTATATCGTATACGGAGCCCTAAAAATCACTTCATTATCCAGCTTATACCTCGCAAGTGTACTATAGTGACAATGTAACAGCACCGTATTAAAGTACTGCACTATGTCGGCAAAAAACGGCCGAGTCACTCCACCGATATTAACGGAGCACCTGATCCAGGCCGCTGGGACTTTCTTATCTGGAGTTTAACGGGCGGTTAACTTTGAAATTAAACCGTGGTTTACGTTGGGAATGATTAAAAATTGGCGCGAAGGGAAATGTCTATATATGAAGGGTCCACGGAAAGAACATGTCTAGTCACATTAGTAACTTTTTGAGATATCGCGATTTGAAAGTTAGGAACCATGTCTTTTTGTACGTAATTTTCGTGCAGAGGTTTTTTTAAGAGTGAAAATATACAAGTTATATGAAGATTTATATCTGAGTGGCAGGTAATAGTTCATTTCTTCCTCTACATTTTGAGATTGTAAACACATTTTCAAAAAAAAGTGACTAGACATGTTCTTTCCGTGGACCCTTCATATTTTTTACTTTGCATCATAATACTTGTACTGTATTTCACACTGCTAGATCAAAACGGTAGTAACTCAAAATACAACTGTATTTCAAAATCAACTTTAATACAAGTTCTATGACCTTGAAACAAAACTAACAAGGATTTCGAGTTGATACTGTTTTGATCTAGTAGTGCGATTTGTTTTGTCTATGTACTAAGGTTTAACTTGAATTGTACATATTATAATCATTTATATATTAGGGTGACGAAACTAGTAATGGACAGGGAATAATGATGGACACTCGGATCTTATTGTACAGAAGATGGAACAGGACCGTATGTAATTTGTGTGTGCGTCCATTACTGGTGCCTATCATCTAAGTGACCATCGTTGGTGCTGTCATCCTAGTATTGTTATTAACTCATTTGAATATATCTTTATTTAGTTTTTTATAGTTTATATTTGTGCAATAAATAGTTTTAACTACCTTATCTTCGGCTCGGCTGCTCTAACTCATACTCATCCAGCAACCGCTTGCTTCCCAGCCTCTACAATAATATAAAATTATTTTATGTAGTGGAGAAGGTAACACAACAACGAGCCAGACAAACAAGTCTAAGAAAAAGCAAGGTTTAAACACTCATCTACCCCTGCAACACGGCGGTGTAGGACGTTCTATCCAATATAGCCTAAGTATAACACTCCGAGAGTGACTATCAATCCAACGATACCCTTCGCTGTTGAATCCATCAAAGCATTTAGCCTACGGGAGCTCATAAATATACATGGGTGTATACATACATACACCAGAAAAACTAATTTTTGAGTAGGCTGTTTAAATTTACGCAGGTACGCGAACCATCTGACGAAATGTTTAGGCGCCGGCTTAGGAATCTTTTGTTGGATATCCCACATCACGTTATGCCGTGTGGTTGCCGGGTTAGAATAATGCCACTCCATGTCTTCCCGTGGATGTCGTAAGAGGCGACTAAGGGAATAAAGGCTTATAGTACTGTTAGGCGATGGGCTTGCCACCTGTCACTAATACACTGGGAAAAATCTTAGCCTACTTGTGCAAAATGTGGTTACAGAATTATCAAGAAGTTTTAAGACTTGTTGGTAATTCTTTAGCTCTTCCTACCCCACTCTGGGAATGAAGGCGTGAGTTTATGTATGTGTATGTAATATTGTAATGTAACTATTTGTGTTGACTTTTACTATTATCATTTAATTCTATTTCTGACGACCTCAATGTAACTGCATATAATTTGACATGCCATGTAATTTATACTGTGTTATACCTATTGAGTAATAAAATCTGAATCTGTTAATACTTTAACACATAAACCCTTGTAGGTATAACGATTTCTTCAGCCTTATTTCAACGGTATAAATAACTCACTTTTCTTGGTTTCCGAGTTTTCCGACCCATGATACAAGAAATTGATACAAATCTACTAAACTACAGTTAGAGCGGTAGTCGTGCCACCGGCCCCGTCGGTAAGCTGTTCTGTTCCAAAGTTTGCAACCGCGTTATTTATTTACGCCATTAATTTCATACAAATTAGACCGTCACGGCGTTACGGTAATTGGAATTAGTTCATACAATTTATTTCATACAATCAATTTTTGAGTGACTTGTTCCGTCGTTGGTGGATCCAAAACTCGGTAGGAGGATATTTGGTTGGCGTGAATGATTAAAACGAAACTTATTTAAATTAAAATAAAACTAAGCTACTAAAATATTAAAGATGTAATTAATAATCACCACTATAAAAACTAAATTATTTAAATAAAAACAAAAAACCCGACTGCAGTAAAAAAAACAACTGAAAAGCGAGTAACAAGCTATATTATATTTTTTGTTTGTATAATAAAGTGTTTACATTCAAACATACATAGGTAAATACTTATAATGTACCATGCAATGATTTTTTGTTTGATACCTCGTTAACAAGTAATGCAATTTACAACTTGAATAGTGGAAAAGGTTTTCCAGGCGGGGAAGCTATTAATCCAAATGTTTTTTGTTTCAAGAAAATACTTACATTTTATAAATCATTGCTTGTCCCCGCCTGCAATACCTTTTCCACTATTCAAGTTGTATGTATATTGGTATAAATTGCATTACTTGTTAACGAGGTATCAAACAAAAAATCATTGCATGGTACATTATAAGTATTTACCTATGTATGTTTGAATGTAAACACTTTATTATACAAACAAAAAATATAATATAGCTTGTTACTCGCTTTTCAGTTGTTTTTAGGGTTCCGTACCTCAAAAGGAAAAAAACGGAACCCTTATAGGATCACTTTGTTGTCCGTCTGTCTGTCTGTCAAGACCCTTTATCACGGGAACGCGAGGAGGTATCGAGTTGAAATTAAAACCATATACTCCGGTCTACAGCCCCGTGAAACTGTGAAAAAATCAAGCTCCTACGTTAACGTAAAAAAAAGATACGGCCGTTTATGCCGCAAAAAACGTGTATTTCGACACTGTCGAGGGAATCAAAATGTATAGGGTATTTCCCGATGACCTAGAACTATGAAATTTCGCAAGTAGCACCGTCTTATACTACAAGTATAGGAAAAAGTCTGAAATTTGTAAATTTTAATTAAATAACCAAAAAATCAGGGCCTTTATGCAGGAAACGACGTGTGATCAATGAAGTGTCAGCTACTCGCTAGCAGATGGCGTTAGTAATCGTAAATAGAACTTTGATATTTGGTAAGTAATACTGTCATGAACTACAAGTATAGGAAAATATCTGAAAACTGTACATTTTTAATTAAATCACAAAGAAAGGGTCTATGCAAGGAACGGTGAAATAAATTTGGTGTTATAAATGAAGTGTTAGCTACACGCTAGCAGATGGCGATAGTAATAGTAAATGATGGTAATTTTGAATGTTACTTCTACAAAAGAAAACCAAGTTCTCAATAGATGTCGAACACAACAACGACGAACGACGCAATGTACTTGTACTGGAATGCTTTTGCTGGAATAATGTGAACCGGGCATAAGTAATTTCCTAAACGATTCTTGATTCCTAAGGGGCATTTTAGGGGGATTCGTTTTCATTTTGAAAATCGAAAGCTTGTCTGAATACAAAATGAGCACACTTGTTCCGCTTTAAAGTCGATGGCGACTGCGTGTGCGTGAGGCAATAGACCCGCTGAACTATTATATATGTACCTACGAATTTGTGCGGAACCCTCGGTGCGCGAGTCCGACTCGCACTTGACCGGTTTTTTTTACTGCAGTCGGGTTTTTTGTTTTTATTTAAATAATTTAGTTTATTTCACATTTTTTAGTTTTTATTAATAAAATAGTGGTTTTATTAATATAACCAAACGTTAAATGAGCTCTGGAACTCGATTTTTTAATGTCACGAAGCTATAAGTAACAAATTACAAGCGTAACTCTCCTTTTAGCAAAAGAAGCATCGTGCATTCAAAAATCGATCCCCAGTAGTAACGTAAGATTAGTTCATTTGGTTAGATGGAGGCCGAATGTAATATTTTGCATTTAGTTTATAGTATTTAAATCTCGAAGACGTTGAAGCTCTTTTAAAGAATTGGTATCATGTGGTCGATTTAACAACTTTTTGGGATCAAGGACACTGATAGCCAACCCAGCTAGTGTTTTTACTCGGCTGAGAGCAACGTAAGTTTGACCCTTTGCAAAAACATGTGAGCTGAGGTCCACAACGGCCCTATCGAGAGTGGTGCCTTGAAGCTTATGGACAGTTACAGCCCAGCAAAGTATTACCGGCAACATCCTTCGTTCAATTTTTCCTTGTCCCCTAAGCGCATCAAAGTCGATGGTGCAGGCCGTGCAGGGCTCAATCCGTACACCTATTCCTGGTATAAGCGGATTGCTTTGCTAAATTATAATTCGAACAGATTGTAGATACCTACTTAGACCGAGAAATTGAAGTAGGTATAAATCAACTAAACTTCTCTTAATCTCTAACAATTTAGTTCCTCAACGGTCAGTACGTCATACGTGTACCTGGGTACTAGACTAAGCACCTATTTACATTGAGGTTACCTATTCCGTGTATCTTTACTTAAATAAACTGTCCATGCGTAGGCAGGATGGCGCATTAGGTAGGTATTAGCCAGCAATTTATACTATAACATCAATGTGCATTAATCAAGTATGTAGTAGGTATTTGTGAATTATTAAAAATTAAACTACTTTCTTAATGGTTTATATTGTAGGCGTTTACAGCTCAACAAGAAATATTGGGCGATGGGCTTGCAACCTGTCACTAATATACTGATAAACATCTTAGCCTAATTGTGCAAAATGTGGTTACAGAATTATCAAATAATTCTGTAGCTCTGCCTACTCCGCTCCTGGAATGAAGGCGTGAGTTTATGTATGTAGGTATGTAAGAAATATTTATTACTTAACATTTAACGTCCTTTTTGATTTCCCTGTCTAAATGGTAGCATCAAAGTATTATAATGTATATATATTTGGAATGGGCTATTTACTAGCTTTCATTTAAGACCCATATTGCTATAATAAACAATTTTTTTTTTTTAAAACCCCCTCTTTTTTTTTGCAGATGCCATTTTGAAATATTATATACTCTATGTCACTTCGGCAATTAAGACGAATCGAATGACACCTAGTATGTTAAAATCGGTCAAGCCGTTTAGGCTGCAGAGCGTGCCCAGAAATAGACATACATACATACATACATACATACATACATACATACATACATACATACATACGCTCGAAAAACATAACCCTCCTTCTGACGCAGTCGGGTAAAAAGAACACCCACTCTAGCAGGTCCGCTCGCGGCATGGTCCCTATGACACTGGCTGCATTACCTCTCTGGATCGCTAGCCCAATCCTTTGGGAGATGTAAGCACCAGCTCTAGGATCTCCGGAGGTGTCTATGAGCCGGGATGACAGAGCCTTCATAAAGCTTTTCATATCAGCTGACCGGACCCATGGTCTCACCTGCAAGTGCCACAAATTCGTAATTATTTAATAATGATGAATATTTGCGGCGCTTGATGGCTTGGGCCTGATCAGCTGCTGCACCGGCCCGATTGAATGATTGTATATTTAATAGTACATTGTGTATTAAGGTCGGTAAGTAAGGAATTACGATCGAGGCTCTAGTAGAAGCCCGAAGTCGAAGACTGAGGGCTTTCTGAGTCGAGGTTCGTAATTCCCGTACCGCCCGTGAAACATACAATGTTTTTCATCACATTTGCGAGTAAATAAATACAAAAGTCAGCACAACTATTATTACGAATTACTTGAACTTTTTTTAAGCGGATGGCTGGCGGACTCCACAGATTATACAAATATTTCGATCAGAAACGTTAAGGGCAAATACTTACGTAGTTATACATACAGCCCTGAAGGAGTGTAAAAAAAAACGACGTTTTGATACAGAAAACTATTAAAATCGGTTATTAAGAACATTAATTATTGAGTATTTAAGTAACATGTAGCGAGATTGCAATGAAATTCCTGTTTAAATAACATTTTAAGACAATTTTTCAATTGCGTGTAAACTCTTTGCTTGAACTTGCATGACCTGTGTGCTGTGACATAAATTAAAAAAAAATTACTTACCGACCTTGGGTTTCATGGTAAAAAGAAAGGTCGAGGGTTTTATATGGGGCATTGCGGCCAAGTTAACCTGTATGTTTAGATACTGTTTACGTGCAAGTGTGATGAAAAGGTATATTATAGCTCCCGCCCGATATAATAGTGAAGATCAGAGGCCAGTATTCTGGGCGGTAACAAAACATATACATAGTTTTTGACCTGTTACGGTATTGTCGTAAGATAACATACATACATACATACATACCTTCACGCCTGTAATCCCAGTGTGGGGTAGGCAGAGCTACGGAATTACAACTTCAAAAAGTTGTTGATAATTCAGTAACCACAATTTGCACAAATAGGCTAAGATGTTTCCCAGCGTATTAGTGACAGGTGGCAAGCCCATCGCCTAACAGTACTACAAGCCTTTATTCCCTTAGTCGCCTCTTACGACATCCACGGGAAGATATCAAAAAAAAAAAATTACAAAATTCTTTATTTCAAAATATACACTTTTTTATAATCTAAGGTGATGGTGCCACCCGGTAAGCAAAAATAAGCTTGTGTTAGGTGGCGCCGCTCTTCCTTTAGGTTACATGATTTTTACATTTAAAATTACAGTTTGGACTAATTACACTGTTAGATTTGCAAAATTAAAAACTAGAAACTAAAGATTAAAGATACATGCTATGATTGATTTATGTGAAATGAGGTACTGTGTTCATGAGTGGCACTATTCTAACCCGGCAACCACACGGGTCGTAAGATAACATTAGTGAAAAATACCAGATTTAAGGATTCCGTAGTCAAACTAGGAACCCTTATAAGTAGTTTCGCCACGTCCGTCCGTCCGCAGCCTAGCTCAGAGACTCTTAGTACTAGATAGCTGTAATTTGGCATAAATATAGTGGTAAAATAAAACCTCGATTTTTTATTTTTTTATTTTAGGTCCACTAACGTTTTCCCAATCGTCATTTGGCAAACTATATCATTTTACAAACTTTTTTGTCGCTAACAGGTACCTTCCCGATGGTTTTTTTTCGAGGTCCGAAGTATAACTTAAACTAACCTATTTAATAAGCCTATGAGACTAATGTAATATGCAGACCTAGGAATATACGGGGCAAAATTAAATGACAGCTAGGGACTGCTCATATCGATAAACTCAGTTATCGATGCTTTTCCCATAAACTAGTGATCGCTCCAAGTTTTGTTTGAAAAAATATTTTTTTATAGAAAGTTTGCAAATGAAACAAAATAGCAACATAATATTCGCTATTCTTTATTTTAAAAGGATTTTTTAACCTTTACTCATCATCATATATTTTTCCTTATTGTGTATTTCAGAATTATTGTCTCATTGAATTTACTATTGTTAAAATGAACTATCAGAATTTGATAGGAGTAAATAAAATATGATGATGATGTGAAGGTTAAAAAATCCTTTTAAAATAAAGAAAAACGAATATTATGTTGCTATTTTGTTTCATTTGCATACTTTCAATAAAAAGTTATTTTTACAAACATAACTTGGAGCGATCACTAGTATATGGGAAAGGCATCGATAATTGATTTTATCGATATAGGCAATCCCTGGCTGTCATTTAATTTTGCCCCGTATATTCCTAGGTCTGGTAATATGTAACGGTTTAAGCACAAATACATTTTTGCGAAATGAAAGTTTGTAAAACGATATAAATAGTTCGTCAAATAATGATTTGGTCGAAAGTAGATACCATTAAAACTACTACAAAAAATAGTTTTAAAACGTATAATTGAGAAAAAATTACGCATTTATCCCTCTGTCGGAATAGCCCCGCCTGACCTTATATTAAGACGGCCATCTTGGCCAAGATGAATTTAATTCATCCTCCAGTCTGTAGAACCGTTTGATGGGTATTTTTGAATTTTGCTTATTTAAGGTTAAGAGCTACGTATGAAAAAAAAACAATCACAGATAGTAGTTAGTTGAATGGAGTCAGTTTCAATAATGCCGGCTCAGGGCAGTGGGAGGGTTAGAGCTCAGGCTAACATTGAAATGGCTAGCCTTTAGTTTAGTTTACATACATACCTTCACGCCTGTAATCCCAGAGTGGGCTAGGCAGAGCTACAGCAAGTTGTTGATAATTCAGTAACCACAATTTGCACAAATAGGCTAAGATGTTTACCCGCATATTAGTCACACATCATCCACGGGAAGACATGGAGTGGCACTATTCACTTTATTTTAGTGTTGCGAATGTCTATGGGTCACAGTTTTCACTTACCATCACGTGGCCTGTGTGTTCGTTTGCCTTTCTATGACATAAAAAAAAAAAAAAAAAAAAAAAAAAAAAAAAAAAAAAAAAAAAAAAAAAAAAAAAAAACAGGAAAAAGTTTAGTTTAATGATAAAAAAATATATTAGAACTTGGCTAATTAAGTGCGAGTCGGACTAGCGCACGCAGGGTTCCGTACCATTATCTATAAAAAATCACGTTTGTTGTATGGGACCCTTAACTACTTATTTTATTCTGATTTAGAGACATTAGATATAACATTAGATACGTTAGATACAAACTGAATGCAACCATTGACGAATAGACGACGCGCTGGCCTAGTTTGTAGTGACCCTGCCTACGAAGCTAGCGGTCCTGGGTTCAAATCCCGGTAAGGGCAGATATTTGTGTGATGAGCGCGAATATTCGTTCCTGAGTCATGGATGTTTACTATGTATTTAAGTATATATTTCTCAATATAAGTATTTATATCGTTGTCTAGTACCCATAATACAAGCCTAGAGCTTAAATTGGGACTAGGTCAAGTGGTGTGACATAGTCC
This sequence comes from Acleris emargana, assembly GCA_927399475.2. Classification (NCBI taxonomy): domain Eukaryota; kingdom Metazoa; phylum Arthropoda; class Insecta; order Lepidoptera; family Tortricidae; genus Acleris; species Acleris emargana. Next base: position 1,774,303 of record OV656863.1, on the reverse strand, counting down.
CCTGATATTTATTATTTTATTATTATTATTTATTATCTAAGTATAAAAAATCACGTTTGTTGTATGGGAGCCCCCCTTAACTATTAATTTTATTCTGTTTTTAGTATTTCTTGTTATAGCGGCAACAGAAAATACATCGTCTGTGAAAATTTCAACTGTCTAGCTGTCACGGTTCGTGAGATACAAACTGAATGCAACCATACAGTGCGGCAATAAATACCGCAGGAAAGGTAGAAGTTACGTCATCTGCGCGCAAAAGCCTTCCTCAAAAAGGAAGGTAATTTACCTTACTAGTGTGCATGTGCGCCGCGGCCGCTGACACGCGCGCATCAGAGGTAATAAAATTTTACTACCGAATAGTTACAAACATACATACATTAAATCACGCCTGGTTCCCAGAGGGGCAGGCAGAGACCACTTCTTTCCACTTGCTACGATCTTGACAAATTTCTTTCGCTTCTTCCACATTCATACATCGAGTCATGCACGCGCGTCGGTTTCGAGAAATGCCCTTGGATGAAAGGTGTTTCGATAAAATAATTGGTAACCGCGGCGGCCCTGAGGCCCAAGGCTAATAAAATGGTCGTCAAATATTTATAACGATGGTATAATATTTATAGGGTTCTGCGCCCGAAGGGACCCCAATAATAAGCCTACGCTGTCCGTCCATCCTCACTTCAAAGAGTATGAATCTTTTGGGGTTCATTAATGTTTTACCAAATCATCATTTGGCAAACTAAATCATTTTACAAACTTTCATCTCGCAAATAGATACTTCCCGCCGGTTTTTTTTAATGGTCAATAGTCGAAGTTAACCTAAGCTATTTGATAAGCCTATGCAACAAATATAAGTTTGTAAAACGATATAGTTTGTCAAATGATGATTTGGTGTAAAGTCTGGATACCATGTTATGAACCGTCATAGATCGCAGGATATTTTTATTCCCAGAATATGTGTTATGGCGGATTTACTAACAAACATAAAAATTATGAAAGTTGAACGATACAAGAAAAGTTTTTTTATTTTTTTTGTCATATGGTAAAGCCGATAAAACAAGCGTCCAATTAGGTATGATTATATAACATACCCTGAAGAAATCAACAAATACTAAAAAAACGGTCAAGCGTGAGTTGGGCTCGCGAGGATTCGATTCCTAATCGAATTATAATACCTAGATACTACTCCGTGGATGAATATATGGAGCTGGAAATTTAAATTTATTACTGTGTTGAAATTTATTAATCATTGTACATACATACATACATACATACCTTCACGCCTTCATTCCCGGAGTGGGGTAGGCAGAGCTACAGAATTACCAACAACTCTACAAACTTGTTGATAACTCTGTAACCACAATTTCCACAATTAGGCTAAGATGTTTAACAGTGTATATTAGTGACAGGTTGCAAGCCCATCGCCTAACAGCACTACAAGCCTTTATTCCCTTAGTCGCCTCTTACGACTTCCACGGGAAGACATGGAGTGGCACTATTCTACCCCGGCAACCACACGGGACATGTTGCTGTTATCATTATTAATTATTCTTGTATTCTTTAATTATTAGTATTTATGTTTGACGGTCCCAACATAATTTCATATTTTTAGACATGCAATGAAATTTATATTGTAACATTACATTGATAAATAAACTAAACTAAACTAAACTAAACTATGCGGCGGGACGGAATCCTCGGTGCGCTAGTTCGACTAGCATTCCCATTTTTTTTACTCTAGCCATTTCCCAGCTTCCCTGATCCAACACGCGGCCCGCGGCAACTCTTTCACAAATGTTACAAATCCAGTCTTATTGCGACTGGCTGCGCGCGGGTTTCGAGGACGCGTGCACATATACAGAGCTGATAATACCACCCTTTCATTAAACTTAACTGTTCAGTTAGATACGAGTACAAGCTGACAGCCAACCTTCACCATCAAACTTAACTTGGATAGGACTCGGTTCTGTATTCGGCATTGCCTTGTACCTCATAAGTCTTACTTACAGTAAAGGCGGCAAGCTGATAACACCACACTTAAAAAAATGAGAGCCTACTAAGACATATTATCTCTTAGTTGACAAAAATTGAATACAATAGTTAAGATATTAGCTACCTATATCAACCAAAGCTGATAGTAACAACAGCATTTTTTTTAGTTTTAATGTTTTAATGTTTATTAAGATACAAACGGTACAATATGGCTAATACAATAAAAATCTTAAATTATACATCAACCAAGTTACCACAGTTAAATATTACATGTACTAACCGAGCAATATGATATTAATTAGGTACTTGAAAATGTGACATTAGTTTAAAAAATACTAAGGATACCTTAGTTGTTCAACTAAAATCTTAGTTGATGTATCTATCGCCTTGTCAAGCTCATATGGATTCAAGATGCTGATGCACAACAATCACAATCTTGTTAGAAGCGATCAATTATTTTGTCAGTGCACCTCTCTTCGAGATCGCTTTTGTATATCCTTTTTTTTTGTCTTAATTATCTTTTTTTTTCTCTTCTACCGTAAAGTGTTTACATACATATCCTCAGTTCAGTTGTATTAAACTTAATTACGACACCTGTGGGACACCATAGGACACCGTGACCCTAGGCGATCGTTATCGAAATTGTGTTTTTTTTGTGGCATAGGAAGGCAATCGAGCACACAAGCCACCTGATGGTAAGTGGAAACTGTGACCCATAGGCATTCGCATTCCCAAGTCTGCAAAAACACTGCGAACCCTGAGGACTAAGATGGAATGCTAGTCATTTCACCGGCTGTCTTATCCCCAAACCGGAACACAACAATGCGAACACTGCTGCTTGGCGGTAAGTTATTGGATAAGATGGTGGTACCAACCCGGACGGAGCCTGCACAAGGGCCTTTCACAAGTATAGGTAGGATGGACGTTAGCTGCCAGAAGCTTATGTCAATTCTAAACATTTTGACAGTTGTCGTAAATTGTTTACGTTCTCGCAATGCAAGATGCATCCAAGGCCACTGAGACTATAAAATGACGTAGACATTGTCTTTACTCCTATAATTGACGTATTCTAAACGCTATAAATAACGCTTATTAACTTGACGGTGAAGGAACTTAAGCCGAGTGTCGAGTGACTGCTATAAGTATAAAAACAAAGTAAAATAGACGGAGGATGTATTTGCCGTAGCCCAAATTGCTATTAAATTATAACCAATACATTGAACATTAAAACTACCCTAATGCACCAATAATATGTATGACTTTGGGAGTTCTTACTTGTACAATCCCGATACTCTGAGTGATACTATCTCCGCCCTAAATGAAGTACAATTTGAAAATAATCCTTAACCTTAATAAAATTCAATTTAAAAAAAAGTCAACATTCAAAACTGAATTGCGGTGTTAACAGCTCTATACAGTTCCTCACTTGGTAATAATTTAGGATTAAAATATGCATTCGTAGCCTTGCGTTTTCTTTCAGTGCCTACTTGAAGCCCTCTTTTGTATCCCCAGTACCTACTTAGGGTTTAATCTAGACCTATCTAGTGTACCTAGGGCAAATAGACATTGTGCGGTCAGAATTACGGTTCATCATTTATTTTGATTAGGTTTTTAATCTTATTTGGGAGAACAAGAAATTTGTGGTACCTGGGATATTATTTGATACCCTGGGATTTTAACCCTGTAAGTAGGTTTAGCCAAGAGCCAAACGGTATTAGCGTTTTTCCATTCCATCGACTTTAAATTTATGGGATGACAAGTTGGTCACGTGGTTTATCACAAAGAAACGCTAAATGCTAGCCAAACGGCCTCACGTACGATCGCCTATGGAATATCGAAACGGCCAAAGTAGCGATCAGTGCTGTCACAATGTCAAAACCCATACATATGTCTAGCCAAGTGCCACTTAGCGTTTTCCATTCCATCAACATGCAATGTGTGGTCACGTGGTTTATCACAACGGACAACTAAAATGGCCAGCCAAGTCCCCTCGGAAAGCATATCGAAACGCATAGAAAGCAATCAGTGCTGTCAAACGACCAAATCTTAGCCAAGTGCCAGTTTTAACTACTATTATTTTCTATATTCCTTAGTCGATTAAAGCTATCTTTTCGCACACCAACTAAGCTATCGAGTCGTCAGCCACTATCAGCCTAATGGGACCCTGACCCACAATAGAACTCGGTCACAGTGATGTTATGATTCAAGTCATAAGAAACGTCAAACAAATTGTTTTATAACGTCACTGTGACACCGTTCTATCTTGGAGCAATCGAAATGCATACACCAATAAGAAGAGTAATTGCACAAAAGCTTATTATTATAACATAACTGCATGGTCTGCATGCAATAACTGCATACCTTATACAATAATGGTACGAAACCATGGCTCCCCATCGTGTCAAATTTGTACGCAATATCACAGATCGGTACTGTAACGTTATCTAATGAATCAAGTACCGGAACCCTTCAAAGTGATATCCAAATAATGTCGAAAGAGGCAACGAACTACAATTTAAAAAAATACTCACTTCGCTTTGTAAGCAATTATTTGGGGCTAGAGAGTTAGCGGGTAGCGGACCGCAAGCGGGAGCGGGTAAAGGCGTAAAAGAAGGTGAGTTCGACTCTAATTCAACGCCATTAAGGTCCAAAAGAGACGAACCTTTTCACAATGTTACTCTACGTTGTAACAAAAGAATGTAAAGCTTCTAATGCTCATTTGAATAATACCTTTTTTAGGGATCCGTAGCAAATAGTGTAAAGCGGAACCCATAAAAAAGGTTAAATGTGAGTAGTATTTATAACACAAAGCATCATCATTAGAAATTGGAAATTATTTCATTGAACTGCAGAAAAAGACCGGATTTTTCATAATGAGAGGTACTTATTATTTAAAGGCTCTATATAGAATACTCATAATTTTTTTTTAAACAATCGATGCCTTTTGAGATATTTGAGTAACTTTTGATATTTTTCTTAATAATATTCTTAATAAACAATAAATAAATAAATAAATATTTTTTTAAATTTAATATTGGAAACAGGCGTGATTTAATGTATGTATGTATGTAATATTTATAGAAGTATACCATTGTAATATTAAATATACATACATACATACCTTCACGCCTTCATTCCCAGAGTGGGGTAGGCAGAGCTTAAGAATTACCAACAACTCTAAAAACTTGTTGATAACCCTGTAACCACAATTTGCACAATTAGGCTAAGATGTTTAACAGTGTATATTAGTGACAGGTTGCAAGCCCATCGCCTAACAGTACTACAAGCCTTTATTCCCTTAGTCGCCTCTTACGACTTCCACGGGAAGACGTGAAGTGGCACAATTCTAAGCCGGCAACCACACAAATATATTTAAAAAATGACTGACTGCCGAGTTTCTTGCGGCGTTTCTTGTCAGCAGTGGTCTCCTCTTGTAAAGCGCTAATAGATTTTTGACGTGTGAAAGTGCCCGTGCGGCCTACTTACTGAATAATAGTAGATTATACACCGAGGGGATAAAGCACAGTTTTATGTCACGGGCGCGATATTGAATCCTGAACGTAACGAAGGACTCCAGATTTTTGTTACGAGTTAATTCCCGAGCGAAGCGAGGGAATTAAGAAGAGTCCTGAGCGCAGTGAGGGGTTCAAGCGCGCCCAAGACGAAAACAGCTTTATCCCCGAGGAGTGTACTCTACTTTTCTCACCTTTTGCGAGACAATAAAAAAGCGAGTCTACTAAAAACATCGTTTTATTATAGTAAATTAAAATTAAAAGTGAAAATTGATAGTTGTATACAATATTATTTAAAACTTTGCAGTTATCACCAATGTATTTTTCTCAAACATGCTCGGAAAAAACGGTTTTCCGATTGAAACACAAGGACGGAAAGAGCCTCATTTTACTCCTAGGAGTAAAAAAACCATATGAAAACACTTTCCGTCCATGTCCATATTTTTTTAAAAATGCTGTCAATTTGCATACAAAATCAAAAGGACCAAGACAAAAATTCCAAACAGCCAAGGTAACTGCTCGCTTTTTTAGCACAGTGCGTGTGTTTCTTTTTGAATTTGCATTCCAATGTCTATGGTTAGTATTTAAAAACAATTGACAGTCGGTAACATTCGTTCATTCTGCATAATATAATTGTGAAACCGAATAATAAACTATTTGTTGTGTGAAATACTTACTATAAAAAATGAGCTCAAGCGACGAAATAGGTACCACACCGCCTATATTAAAATCTGAAGCTGCCTCGGTTAGGCAAAACCTGCTTCCCGCTAAATCTAAGGAAATTAAATTACTTGCTTTTTAGAAATGTATTTGTATTATTTCCTCATATGTTTGAGAAAAGCATTATGTATGCCTCGGCGGAAACGAGGATTTCCTGACTCGTATTTTAGCAGGCCTCGCTGTTGCTCGGCCTGCTAACCACCTCGTCAGGAAAACCCTTACTTTCCGCGCCTAGGCAACAATGTACTATTATTGCAGCGTCTTACAATACTCGCGGCTTTTGTTTAATTTCAAATGTGTTCCATTCAGCTTGCCGTGGCCAGCTCGATTTTAGAAAATGTTCGATTTTCAAATTAGGTTCGACGCGGCGGTGGCGGCGGCGCCGCGCCCGGCCTTCGAGTATTAGTTGATATTTTATTACGAAATTAGACTTTAAGGCCATTGTAATAAGAACTATGAAAAGTGAAAATATTACAACCCAGCGGGTTATAATGAGATTCAGTACAACATTACACCCCGGCTAAAGCCAAGGGCTTTAATGACTTGGTTTGCGTGAGGTTTGCATGATTATGTAATTTGGCATTGTCGAGCAGGTGGTGTGAAAATGTCTTTATCTTTATCTTTATCTTATCTTTAACCAATACACCCTTTATCTAAATCTTAAAACCACTTTGCTGTAACACGTAAGGTTTTCTCGAAAGAATATAAAAGCCGTCGCAAGGCATATCTTTAGACTGTAACCCTAAGACTGCCAATGCTAATGTTAATGCCATTTCCATCAGGGCCACGTAATAAACTGTTACAAGGCCTAGATTCAATGTGGTAAAAACTAGGTATAAAGTCTTTGAGCTGTTATCGTATTGCCAACGTCTTGGTACTTAGCTCTTTTTTACTTCTTTAAAGAGTTGCTAAGTAACGCACAGTTCAAAAAGCTCCTTGAGGAATGGCTACTTTGCGATTTTTTTACTGTAAATTATTAAATACTAGCGGCCCACCAGCGGCTTCGCCCCGCTGCAAATTCCTGACTTTCCCGGTGGATTTTTCAATTATTTTCTTTCATACAAACCTTGTCCTGACAATGAAGAACACAACAAAAAAAAATCAGCCAAATCGGTTCAGCCGTTCTCGAGTTTTGCGCTTAGCAACACATTTAGCGATTCATTTTTATTATATAGAAGTTATTGTACGGCCGAAAAGGGCAAACTGTTGGAGCTATTATAATCTTTTGATTTTTACATGATAACAGCTGTACCCAGTTTGACAATAAATGCTTATCTTATCTTATCTTTTCTTATCTTGACAGTATGGCGGCCGAGTTAAAATCAACATTTAAACAATTATTGACTACACAAATATATTTTTTACCTACATACATACATTAAATCACGCCTGTTTCCCAGAAGGGTAGGCAGATACCACTTCTTTCCACTTGCTACGATATTATCTTATGATTTTTAATTTAATATTTATAGGTTTACATAATAATAAAGGCGTGAAGGTATGTATGTATGTATGTACATAATAATAGACTAATGTAAGTAGGTAGTACCTTTGTAAATTTAAATATATTTAAAAAATGACAGACAGCTGAGTTTCTTCCGGCGTTTCTTCTCAGCATTGGTCTCCACTTGGGAAATTCTGGTAGATTTTTTACGTGTATTCACTTTATAAATGTATTTTAAGTACCTATACCTTAACCATAACAAGTCAAAGACGATTTGTCTATTTATCGCCTAGACTAGAGGCCCTGACAATGTAGCCCGCTGGTTTCGTGGCCGCTAACCTCAAACAGGTTGCGAGTAATCCAATCCCAGTACAGTTAGCCGTCTATTGGCTCGCCGCTGTGTACAAAACTAAGCTTTTTGTACCGCGGAGTTTCCGGAATACTGATGTATGGTAATGATGCTTTCATTACTGCTAAACAGATGACATTTGCATAGTGAACAGACTATTATTATTGGGGGGGCTGAGATGGGCCTTGTGACTTTGACCATTGCTGATCTTTTGTGGCAGTCCGTTGCGTCCAGGAATTTCCAGATGCTTTGGGCAGTGAGTAGTTGTGTCTCTTGTGGGTCAATGATATGTCGCCCTAGGTGGATACTTCTGTTGCGCATTAGTGGTCCGCAAGAACAGAGCATGAGCATTGCTGTCTCCTCTGTCTCCTCTGTCTCCTGACAGAACCTGCATCGCGTCTTGTTTCATACCCATTAGAAACAGATGACTGTTCAGTTTGCAGTGGCCAGTTAGGATCCTAGTCGAGATGACTATCGCAAATGACATTAAATATCACACGTATCTAAACATCTGTGTGTGTCTGTGTGGCATCATAGAGCTATTAAACGGATATATATACACGGTGCCCGTGAGCATTGCGAGACATTTTAACAGCATATTCCTGACCACATTTTAAGTTAAAAATGTTAATTAACGTCTGCTGAATTCGGCTTGGTTTTAGAGATATTTCGATTTTTGTGTAAAAATGTTGTTATGAAATCTCCAGTATGAAACACACATTCTCCCGAACTCATTATTTCTTTGTATTAAATTTTCCGTTCGCATTTTTCCCTGAACGCGTTATTACCTAATTTTATTTTTCACCATTCTATTTTATTACAGTCGCTTTTTTTGTTGTTCGACTTTTTTCCGAGTCGCTTTTTTTCCCGTTCGATTTCTATCTCAGTCGCACTTTTCCCAAAAGTATTTACATCGTAATTCGTAGGTAGGTTTAGGTTATGTTAGTTTTGCATCAGGCCCGGAGGGCCAAACCACCCAGAAATAGGAGCTCCGCGGTAGCGGAGCTCCGTCGACTCTGTATCTTTGACAAATTGGAACGGGAAAAACACGACCGTGAAAATATGGTGGTAGGAAAAGAAGCGACTGGATAAAACTCGCAAGCGGAAAAACACGACTGTGAATATAAACTGCCGCAGGAAAAAAGGCGACTGGTAATATCGCGTTCGGGGAAAAATGCGAATGCAAAAATGACTACGAAGAAATAATGAGTTCGGGAGAATGATCTAACAAATCGACATTTGATAGATACAAACGAAAAAAAATGTCTCCTATGGATCGGTAACTGTAGGATTTTAACACATAAGGTGACTTAAGTCTTATTGTTATGTGATTGATCTTTTTTGAAAATGGTGTGTTATTTCTTCAGCTAGTCTATGTCCATTGACATTTCGTGTCATAGAATTTTCATTCGACAAGAGTATCATAATACTACAACAAAAATGCCGCGTCCGCGTACATATCCACCGGAACACGTGGCAGATATCATTTTTACTTATGGTCTGTGTAATGGCAACTCCATGCAAGCTGTTGAAGAGTATCGACATAAATTTCCAAATCGACCTGTACCCCATCATACCACGTTTGTGGGTATGTTTAGACAGTTACGAGAAAGGGGAATTCAAGCGAACAACTCCGAGCGAGCTATAGGAATAAACACCGAGACGGAAAACAGAATACTTAACCAAATCACCGAGGATCCTACACTATCAACACGTGGTGTAGGCATTACTTGCGGCGTCGACAGTAAAGCTGTTTGGAGATGTTGGAAAAGACATAACCTCCATCCTTTCCATTATAGGAAGGTGCAGGGGCTAATAGATAATGACGGGTTTTCTAGGGTAGTGTTTTGTCAACGAATGAACGAAAAACTAGATCAGGATCAAAATTTTCTAAGAAAAATATTATGGACCGATGAAGCTCAATTCACAAGAACGGGGGTATTTAATTCCCACAATTTCCACAACTGGATGGCAGAAAATCCACACAAAGCCTGGGAATTCTCGCACCAACACAAACATGTGGGCAGGCATTATTAACGACCAGTTGATAGGGCCGGTGTAGAGTGTCCGGCTAGACTAAATTCGGAACTTTATCTAAATTTTTTGCGTGATGATTTAAATGTTCTCTTGGAAGACATCGATTTGGAAACTAGACGGTCTATGTGGTACCAACATGATGGAGCACCTCCACACTATGGTCACATTGTTAGGAACCATCTAGACCGAGAGTTTCCAAATCGATGGATTGGTAGAGCGTCTCCAGCAATCCAATGGCCCGCGAGGTCTCCGGATCTTACTCCACTGGATTTTTATCTTTGGGGTACCTTAAAAAATATGGTTTATTCAAAACCCATTCGTTCCAGAGAAGAATTGGTTGAAAAAATTATGGAAGCGGCACAACACTTAAAAAATAGGCCCGCCCTACTTACCAACCAAATACGTAGACGGTTAAATTTATGTCTTGAAAAGGATGGATCCCAGTTTGATTTTTTTTTAAATTGATGAAGTTATTGTAGATAATTTTTTCCACTTTTGTTTTAAGCCAAAGAAGTATTTATTTTTATTTTATTACATTCAAAGTGGTATTGTGTGGTGTTGTTGTTGTTGTTATTGTATTTTGTGTAACCAACTGGTCAATAAAAGCCCAAAATCAGTGTCTCATTAGTCTCATTACATTAACTATCCCAGGGTTCGATGCCTTAGGCAGGCCTCACCATCACATTTACTTTTGGGCTATTGTTTATTTAATTTAGTAATGATAAAACTTTTTTCTGAAAAACAGCCAACCGTTGCTTAAGGGACAAGCCTTATGATTAATCATTCTGTTAAAAAGGTTACTAGTAACGGTTTTGAATAGATTCTGCTTGGTAATAATTTATGGCTATTACGCAAATATCTTCTTACTCATGACAGGGGTTTGTCTCTTTCTTCCACTTGACTTTTCTAACATTACTGGTTGGAAAAGGAAACAAAATAACATTCATTCAATGTCAAGGGTAATCCCCATAATACATAAGAAATGGAGGAAAAAGCGTTGCCAGCTCGTCCTAAAGCATTGTTTCACTAGAGAAGCGAAAATAGTTGATTTATTTTGTATGAAAAATCGAAAACTTAAAGAGTTTGAATTGGACCTAGGTTCATCCAACATTTATTACTCATTATGACCTCAGGAATGCGTGGTTAAAATCTCTCACAATGCTCACGGGCACCGTGTATATATTTGGATGCTAGTTTAATCAGGATTGTTTGTATCTAGGTTTTGTGGAAATCGTGTGAGCCGTTGATAAGATATACGCTTTCAAGGAAGACAACTTTATATGGGTTTTTTTTTTGTAAATCGTAATAAGCAGGCTTTGAAAACTCGACTCCCCCTGCAATCTCAGAACTTACGAGGTCCTATTATAGCCGGTGGCCACTTCTTGGAATACCTATCCAATGATACCCGCACTTTAAAATCCAATGAGGCGTTTAGTGTCACAGCCGACCAAAGTTAAAACATAGTATGCGCCGTATGAAGTTCATATTCTATACTGCGTTTTGTTTTCGACGGCAAAGGAGGACGGTAATGTGTTTATCAAACTTTATATAGTTTGTATGTTTGTTCCTTTGTGGCGTTCTAGAAAATAAACGCGTGGGCAGATTTTGATGACTCTTATGTCAATCGATTTGTCTTAATCTTGAGTCACTAAAGATATGACAGTAATCAAAATTCAATATGGCAGAAACTAGACGCCATATTGTAAAATGGAAAAAAAAGCCGACGAACTATGACCTGTGGGGGGTATCATTGAATAGGCATACTTTTAGGTTACTATCATCATTTTTACATACATACATACATACATACCTTCACGCCTTCATTCCCAGAGTGGGGTAGGCAGAGCTACAGAATTACCAACAACTCTAAAAACTTGTTGATAACTCTGTAATTACAATTTGCACAATTTGCATCATTTTTAATTTTGAATAATCATGAAGGATTTGCTAAGATTTAAAGTTGGTTAGCAACTAGAAATAATACCAATTATAACACCCTGTCGAGGGTTCCTAAATAAAGATTAAGTATGTATGTATGTATGTAAGTATGTATGTAAAACTCTTTATTGCACATAAACAATTCCAAGACATTTTTGCATCAATATAAATAATGTACATAGGCGAACTTATCCCACATGGGATCTCTTCCAGTTAACCTTGGGGTAGAAGAAGCAAGGACAATGCCGAAGGATATACAAATGAACAAAATTTCAGGAAATAACAAATAGTACATACAACAGAGAAATAGGAAGAAAATAAAATATCTTCCTCAATAAGATACATACATACACACCTAAACATAGAAATAATATAATATACAATATAATACTACCACACATACGTAAACAGCAGTTAAAACCTACAACAGAAGGATCAACACAAGATACAGATAAAGACATTTATTCAGTAAGTAGGCCTACTTTTTTTTGCACGGGGTTTTTACACGTCCAGAATCTTTCATCGCTTCACAAGAGGAGACCACTGCTGAGAAGAAACGCCGCAAGAAACTCGGCAGTCAGTCATTTTTTTATTATATTTAATATTACAATGGTACTACTTAGTCGAGCATGATATAAATCTATAAATATTAAATTTAAAAATATATCAATTAACCTGCGTAGTTTCCGCAGGAAAACACACCAAAATCTTACGAGAGAGATAGAGGGAGGAAAGGAAATATGAACATCTACTTATGTGTATATAAAACGGTGCAAGACGACCACATAAGATTCATATGTTTTCTTAAATCAACGGTGTCCCCTAGACAAGAAAAAGCTTTGAATTTGTTTTTTTTTTAATTATTGATTAACTTTCGGGTTTAGGCCAAGCATTTTTGTCTATTATATAGTTCTATTAACCATCAAAAACCCGCGTATCATTCAATATTGTCGTCCATATAAAAAAACCCTTAAGGTGAGACTTCGGGGTCTGTCCTTTTTATGGGGTGGAGAAGGCAAACTAGCACACACAGGCCACCTGATGATAAGTGGGATTTGTGACCCATAGACCATTTCATTCTCAAGACTCCAAACCTGCTGCCAACCCTGAGGACTAAGATGAAATGCCTCTATGCTAGTAATGTCACCGGTTGTCTTATCTGGAATTTCTTGCGGCTCTTCTTCTCCGCAATGATGGTCTTGTCCGAAGCGCTAGTAGATTCACTTCTTATTACCGACGTGTAAAAGAGCCCGCATGTGGCCAATAGACTGAATAAATATTTAGAAATTTGAATTTTGAATCCCGACACCGGAACACAACAAATAAATAAATATAAATAAATATCAGGGGACAATGTCACACCAATTGACCTAGCCCCAAACTAAGCTCTAGGCTTGTACTATGGGTACTAGACAACGATATAAATACTTATATTAGAGAAATACATACTTAAATACATAGAAAACATCCATGACTCCGGAACAAATATTCGCGCTCATCACACAAATATCTGACCTTACTGGGATTTGAACCCAGGACCTCCAGCTTCGTAGGCAGGGTCACTACCAACTAGGCCAGCGCGTCGTCAAATATTTTGAAATTTGAATTTTGAATCCCCACACCGGAACACAACAATACGAATGCTGGCGATAGGTTAAGGATGGTGGTACAGATCCGGATGGACCTTACACACACAGGGTCCTACCCCCTGTATGTCTGTATGTCACAGCTGTATTTCTCAGACACTACACTAACAACTTGAAATTTGGAACAAAATATGAAAATAATATGGGTGTAATGGCCGTAAATGAATACATGAAAATGAATAAATTGTCGGGGAAATTTTATATTTCCTAAGAAATTTAAGTTCTTTGTTTACAGCCAACGTAAGATAAATAATAAATAATTAACATCAGACCACAATGTTACACCAATAGGGAATGTTAATAACTTTTTTTACAACTCCAGTAAAAGTTGATTCATGTAACAAATAATTAAGAAAAAACCTTTTTGGATAGCTATAAAAATAACAAGGATAAAAGCCAACAAAGGTACAACCTATCTTTTTCTAGCAAAGCAGAATTTAACATGGAGATAATATGGCCGACCCGTTGCATGTGTGCACATCGGATCTCTCTGTCTATTCGCTGTCTCATTAGCAGTTTAAAATGCTTGTATCATCCGATTTCAATCTTAATTTCACTCTCGGTGATATCTTTTCAACAAAACCGAAATAATATCTGTTCTGTTCGAGCGGAATCAAAATAAAAATACACTTTTTAAAATGTATTTTGACGAGCTGATTAAAAAAAAACATTTTCCAAGCCCATTGTGGCAACAGCCAGGAAGAAGTGTAGAATAGGTACTTCATCAAGAAATAACATACGAGTAGCTAGCTATCCAGAGAGGTAGTGCACCCAGTGTCATAGGGACCACGCCGCGAGCGGACCTACTAGAGGGGTGTTCTTTTTATAGTGGTGATTATTATTTACATCTTTAATATTTGAGTAGCTTAGTTTTATTTTAATTTAAATAAGTTTAGTTTTAACTTTTAATTGTAGAAATAACTAGAGGAAAATTAGGGAATATCATATTCTTCCTATATTGGGCCGTTGGTACAGTGGTGTTACCAGCTCAAAAACTGGCCAAGAGCGTGTCGGTCCACGCGCAGTGTAGGGTTCCGATTATAACTTGGTCGACTGTCAGTCAGATATTCGTTAACTTGTGAACCCTATTTTGCCAACTGTTCCTTTTAACTACTGTATTTTTTTATATTAAAACAACGGTTTATCTGGCAGGGAGGGGACACTCGACCCTATCAAACATTTCTTTAAAAGTTATATTTCGCAAACGAGGTTTCCTGAATATAAAAAATACAATGAAATAGGCTGAGTAAAAAAAAACAACCCCATTAAGTCATGATATGAACCTGAGTTTTTTGGAGAATATTTTATTTAACAAACTTGTCGGTTTGATTAATATGCATTTGCAGTGGAGACCATGGGACCTTCGTCGGCCGATATGAAAAGCTTTATGAAGGCTCTGTCATCCCGGCTCATAGACACCTCCGGAGATCCTAGAGCTGTTGCTTACCTCTCCCAAAGGATTGGGCTAGCTATCCAGAGAGGTAATGCAGCCAGTGTCATAGGGACCATGCCACGAGCGGACCTGCTAGAGGGGGTGTTCTTTTTATAGTGGTGATTATTGTTTACATCTTCAATATTTGAGTAGCTTAGTTTTATTTTAATTTGAGTAGCTTAGTTTTATATTAATTTAAATAAGTTTAGTTTTAACTTTTAATTGTAGTATATACATCATATTTTATTATGTATAACTTATTATGTATTACAGCTTTACAGTTCCAACAGTCTCTATGTTAAGCCGCGGACGGACGGACGGACGGACGGACGGACGGACGGACACAGTGAATCAACGGAACTGGTTGACTATGGAACCATAAAAAGTGTACAGGTTAACGTCTTTTAAAGTATGTTCTTTAACAAATATGACTCTTAATTTTGAGGTGAATCTGAATTTAAACGTAAAATGAACTGTCAACCATAAAGTAGTTAAATGTGGTTAAATTGATATCTCCTCATGGTTTGACTCTTTATGGCAAAAGGAGCCAACTTAGAAATTTATTTTTTACGAATATTTTGATATTTTCACCGCTATGCCGGAGTATGAAAGAGCGCAACAATCTGTGTTGAAAGAGATGTTAAAAAAAATCTATACCCAACTGAAGCTCTTTACGCGGAATGACATGTTCTCACTGAACGTCAACTTTTTTTACACCACATTTCCTTAATTACTCACCAATATATTCTAAGTCCATGCTATGACACACTACTTGAAAAACGCGTTTTCAGACTTCCAGTTCCAAAAGTACTTTCTCTACATTTAAAATATTTCTCAAACATTGTAACCTGAAGGGCTGCACTATTTCTGGCCTAAATAGTACATGTGTCAAACATGCTCGGAAAGAACGGTTTTCCGTTTGACACACAAGGACGGAAAGTGCCTCATTTTACTCGTAGGAGTCAAAAAATCATATTAAAACACGTCCATGTCCATATTGTTTTTTAAAAGTGCTCTCTATTGCGTGTAAAATCCAAAGGACCGTGAAAGAAATGTGATTTCCTTAGTTCATAGTGATTCTAATGATGCAAGAAAACACTGTTGTTTGTTTAATAAGGAAAAATTACAAAAAATCCGTTTAAATTCATCAATATATCGGAAACTAATAACAATTGCTGAACATACGTGGGGGTTAATTCGATAGCTTATGAGCTGCTCTGTCACCCCCTTACAGCTTTGCACCTAGCTTCCAATCACGCTGTATATTATATTAACCTGAAGTCGTCCCGTTTCTACTACCGACTGTTGCAACACAATTGCAAAACTATTTATATAAAACGATAAACTGACTGGCTGACTGATTGATCAACAGTCTAGGGGACACCGTTGATGCAGGAAAACATATCAATCTTATGTGGTCGTCTTGCACCGTCTTATATACACATAAGTAGGTGTTCTTTTTTCCTTTTCTCCCTCTATCTCTCTCGCAAGATTTTGGTGTGTTTTCCTGCGGAAAGTACGCAGGTTATTTGATGTATTTTTTAATTTAATATTTATAGATATAAGGCTAGACTAGGTAATAGGTACCATTGGAATATTAAATATATTTAAAAAATGTCTGACTGCTGGGTTTCTTACGGCGTTTCTTCTCAGCAGTGGTCTCCTCTTGTGAAGCGCTGGTAGATTCTTGACGTGTAAAAGTGCCCGGGTGGCCTACTTACTGAATAAATGTCTTCATCTTTATCTTTATCTTTAACACACAGCCGAAACCGCTGGACCATGGGACTTGAAATTTGAAGGGAATATTCCTTAGATATTCAGGGTATGCAGTTAGAAGGGATTTTTGGAAATTCATCCCCTGAGGGGTTAAAATAGAGGGGAACGGGAAACATATTCTCCGCCTACGAAGTATGTATATTATGTATGTAAACTCTTTATTGCACAAAAATAAAAATATTGCATAATTGTTATTAAACTAAAAGTCGCGGTGGTCCCTTTAAATTTATGTTCCTATTACATTAAACCGATATTGGACCCGATTCTAGGTGCACATCGCTTAAATAGCCAAAAACAAAATTGTCCAATTTTAAGACAATAGTTTAGACGGCAGATTTAACCAGTGCTATTCCAGAATGTCAAGCTGACAATGTATAAGACCGCCAAAAATAAGAAGCGTCAGATTCAAATTAGCGCTGTCATGGCGCTGTCATTTGATTATGACAGCTGCTCATAGAATAGCAAAGTGTTTTAGCGACACCTAAATAAAATTAGGAAGTTTAGAGGCCACTGTAGAATCGGGTCCACTGACGTATTTTTGTGTCCATTATTTGACGTTGTTATAACAGAATTAGGTTTTTCTAAATCTCTCAGCTACCCAGTTTCTCAGCATCCTGAGGTCCAAAATGTGTTGTTCAAACAACAACAGAGCGTTGCCCTCGTGTTTGCCCGCCGGAGTGTTTGCCCACGGTCTCCTAGAACCATTGACTTGGCATAAGACTTACGCAAGAGCAAATATGGAAGGCGTTGACGTTCGCGTTCGGGCAAAAGTGATAAATTTATCGGTATTTGGAGATACGATGTTATAAATGACGTGTAAATAGAGTAACAGTTAATATGTTGTAAGAGATATTTGTTTTATTTTAGTTGTACCAGAAATAATCTTCTTAGAAATAAATATCAATTGCCACAGGAATGACGGAGCATCACAGGAGGGGCGTCCCTTTTACTAAGCCTATTCTGACCGTCCGTCTGTCTGTCTGTCTGTCAGTCTGTCCTAACTTTAACTTTTGACCCATAATAGAGTGTTTGATAAAAAACATGTATTTTTTAGTTTTCGGCCTCGCATTCTCAAACGTGTACAGATTTTTTTTTTTTAATATTGCATAAGAACAACAATTTTATCTTGTACAAAAACAAATAAAAAAAGTTGATTTAAATTTGGTATTTTTTTTTATTTTAATTTTTGAAGTTTCATTTCTGACTACAGTTTAGTTCGAAGACGAATTTCCGCCCGCTTCCTTTGTGATGATTTTTTTTCAGTTTTTTTAAAATAAGTTCCTTGTTGTTATGCATTTTTGGAGAGCTAAGAAAACAGTTAAGTTTTTAAAATAATCTGCAAGCCAAGTTTCATAACGTTATTTTTTGTTTTTAAGGCATTTTAGTGGAAAGCGATCGCAAAAAAATATTGAAAAATTTTCGTTTTCCGTCTCGCTTTTTTAAATTTGGACCGATAATTATTGTTTTAATATTGAGAAATAACCAGTGTTTAATCGTATTTGTAAATCATAAAAAAAAAGATTTAAATTGATACTTTTTTTATAATAAAATTTTCAAGTTAAATTTCTGACTAATTAAAAAAAAAACTAAAAAACGCGATAACTCAAAAATGGTTCACTTTTGCATTATGCATATGTGGGTCAAAATTATCGCAAATAGTCACCCCTATCGCCTCCTAACGGGAATAGGTCGACTTACCAATAACCCTGTATAACAGCTATAGCTTGTGGGAGAACCTTGTGCAGGGTCCATCCGGGTTGGTACCACCATCTTATCCATTAACCTACCGCCAAGCTGCAGTGTTCGCATCGTTGTGTTCCGGTTGGGGTATAAGACAGCCGGTGAAATGACTAGCATAGAGGCATTCCATCTTAGTCCTCAGGGTTGGCAGTGCATTTGCAGTCTTGTGAATGCGAATGTGTATGGGTCACAGTTTCCACTTACCATTAGGTGGCCTGTGTGCTCGTTTGCCTACCTACCTATGCCATAAAAAAAGCTCTGTCCTTTACGCTCGCCATAAAATGAACTGCATAGAAATGTCATAATAACCCATTAAAAAAAAAAAAAACGATTCTAACAAGATTATGATTGTTGTGCATAAGCATCTTGAATCCATAAGAGCGTGACAAGACGTTAGATACATCAACTAAGATGTAAGTTGAATCACTAAAGAAATAGCTGTTGTTACTATCAGCTTTCGTTGATATATTTATTCATTGTATTCATTGTTTGCCAACTGGGAGAAAATCTCTCTGAGTTGGCTCTCATTTTTTTGAGTGCCCCAGTAGTCAAACTGGAAATCCTTAAAGTAGTCCTTTCATTGTAGAGTATTGCGTTGAAATGTGCACTCTTGGATTACTAGTACACTCAGGGTCAAAAAAACGGGTCAGTGCGTTTTTCATACAACCGAGGCTATTTTGAAGCCTTGGTTCCTTGCCAGGGGTTGTTTTGAGTGAGGTTTAATGGTGGATACTCCGAGGTTCAATAGAGGAGGTCAAATGTTCTTAAGATACCTAACTTATCGCACAATCAGTTAACACCACAGCGAGAGAGTTTGGGTCAGCATTTGGATTTCCTTACATTTAATTGCCATTTTAGATGATTTTCTGAACATGATTAATTCCGGCGTTAGCCGTAGATTCAATCAATTGGGTATCCTAGGCACTTTGGATGTCCTGTATCGATGCTCGGTGTATCCATCATCAGATTTCACTAAAAACATCCCCTGGCGAGGAACCGAGGCTTCGAAATAGCCTCTTTAGTATGAAAAACGCACTCTGACCCGTTTTTTTTTGTCCCTGAGTATATTATAAATGCAAAAGTTTGTGTGCGTTTGTTAGTTTGTTACTCCGATTGTCCGTGAAACGATTTGGATGATATTTGAAATGGAGATAGCTTATACCCTGGATTAGCACATAGGCTACTTTTCATCGCGGATTTAAATAAGTTAGGAACGTAACACGTTGGCCTAAACCCGACACTTAATCAATAATATATATTTTTTCAAATTTAAAAGTTTTATCTTGTCTAGGGGACACCGTTGATGTAGGAAAGCATATCAATCTTATGTGGTCGTCTTGCACTGTCTTATATACACATAAGTAGGTGTTCTTTTTTCCTTTCTCTCTTTATCTTAAGATTTTGGTGTGTTTTCCTGCGGAAACTACGCAGGATATTTGAAATATTTTTTAATTTGCTATTTATAGATTTATATAATGCTAGACTAAGTAGTACCATTGTAATATTAAATATATTTAAAAAGAACGACTGACTGTTGAGTTTCTTGCGGCGTTTCTTCTCAGCAGTGGTCTCTTGTGAAGCGCTGGTAGATTCTTGACGTGTAAAATTGCCCGTGCGTGCGGCCTACTTACTGAATAAATGTCTTTATCTTTATCTTCGCCGTGTGGTTGCCGGGTTAGAATAGTGCCACTCCATGTCTTCCCGTGGATGTCGTAAGAGGCGACTAAGGGAATAAATACTTGCAGTACTGTTAGGCGATGGGCTTGCCACCTGTCACTAATACACTGGGAAACATCTTAGCCTACTTGTGCAACATGTGGTTACAGAATTATCAAGAAGTTTTGGGACTTGTTGGTGATTCTTTAGCTCTGCCTGCCCCACTCTGGGAATGAAGGCGTGAGTTTATGTATGTATCTTTATCTTTATCTTTATCTTCCTAATCGTTTTTTTAACATCCATAGTGATTCACAGATCTTTACATAGACTTATTTATCCAAACGCCGTAGGGTCACAGTCAAGGTCCGTTATAAAAGCGGCTGCGAGCTTGCGAGGAAAGCTCTCCGTCGGACTCCGTCGCCACGCACGAACGTAAGCTCTATTCTTATTATTATTACATTAAAGTGATTAATAGTGGTGATAATAATTAAAGTACAGGGTGTTAAACAATTTAGTGTTAAAGTAAAATTAAGTTATTATTATATAATAAGTAAAAGGAAGTACGTAATTAACAATAGTCAATGACTTAACTACCACAATAAACGTTTGCGAATGGTTAATAATAAAAGTAGAATAAAGAAAAGTTTATTTTTAAAAGCAAAACTTGAGTAAATATAAATTTACTTATATCGAACAAAACCGATTTTTTCGGGGTAAGTGCACATCAATAAAATGAAGAAAAAAAAGTTATTTACTTTGTAATTGAATAGAAAATCGGCTATTTAAAATCTAACTAAATGAAATGTTTTTAAATATATATTAATAGGTAATGCTTGCAAAAACTAAGATTTTATTATAGTGTATGTATTTATGTGAAAACAAAATTTATTTTATGAAAACTTAATTAATATTAGCTTATCTTTTTTTTAGATTTTGTTTTTTCAGAATCATATAAATTAATAGCATGCAAATTGTAAAAATATAAATCCCTTCAGCGTAAATTTTTTGCATTAAATACGTAATTAAAAATAGAAATGCAAAAAAGTTCATGTTGAGTTTATTGATATATAATTTTTAATGGTAATGTTAAAAAACTTTATTTCGGACCAAGTATAATCCAAAATAATAACAAATAAATGCATTGTAGAAAAATTAACAATTGGTTACATATTGAACCACCAATATTAAAACTAAAAATAAAAAAATAAACCTAAGTTACCTACTTCAATAATAATAAACTATAAAAAGAACAGCCCCGCTTAATCGATATAATATAATATTTTTTAATTTCCCCTTTTATTGTCCGGATATATGATTTCGCTGAATACCAATTTCGCATAATTGGTATTCTACTGATACCTTTGACTTTTTTGAAAAGTTATTAAATAAACCTAACCTAACCCTACCCTACTCTATCAGGATTGCATAAAACATTTAATAACATATTTTCCGTTTAAGCTGGCGAAATAAGGGTTTATAACACCTTATAATACTGTATTCTGACAAATAAATTATTTTGATTTGATTTGATTTGAAAAATTATCCGAAAACAAAATTCGGCCTAACCATACATTCGGCTTAAAAAGTTTCGGCGAGACAGACCCATTTGTTGATATACATATAAAATACATTCAGAGCATACTTTTTACCTACATTGGATAGTAGGTAAGTGGCAGCTGACTTACATTTAAAGCCAAAAAAAAAGTTGAATGCTTAAAACACTTAGGTAATTAATATACATTATTAAATGTGCGAGTTTGTTTGTTTCTGAGTCTTGGATGTTTTCTATTTACTTAAGTATCTATTTCTCTATTGAAGTTTATCGTTGCCTATAGCACAAGCCTAGAGTTTAGTTTGGGACTAAGGCAATTTGTGTGAAATAGTCCCGTGATATCTATATTTGTATTTATTTATTTACATTAAAAAAATATTAGGCATTTATTTAGGGTTAGGATTTGCCCAACGAGATATGTCGTCGTCGAAAACTGCGACCAAATTTTATCAATACTCTGGCGGCCATAATACGAATTGAAAAGTGACTTGTTTAAAATATTCATTTGACGCTGTACGAATATATCACGCGAAACTATCAACAAATCTTTGAAACTTACTCAGTTGCCAAAACAATAAATACTTTACAAGTTATGATGGAATAGAGAACACAATGAACATAAAGATGCCGGAGAAATGTTCGGTCAACCATAGACGAAGACATTGTTGGAATTCCCACATTTACTTTACGACCGTTTGTGTCATCGTTTAGTCGTTTTCCATCGCTGGAAATAACTTAGAGGTGCCACATACTAAGTTTTTCATGCAGTCCCACGTCTATGAAATCACCTCAATGTGATTAAATTATGCCATACACACACCCTATATGTGTATACAGGATGTCCGAGAAACCGATGTCAACGCCTAGGGCTATTAGAGCAGCTTAAAAGCTATCGATTTAACCCCTATGTATGTTCAGCGATTTTTACTAGATATTGAATTTTTGTAATTTTTCCACATGTCCATGTCATAAAAAATCATTAATTTCATGTTTTGTTTCATAAGTTTTTCAGTGGTATCTAACATAGAAACATTACGAATCTTTTAAACCTATTTGGCCGTTTTTAGGGTTCCGTAGTCAAACTAGGCACCCTTATAGTTTCGCCATGTCTGTCCGTCCGTCCGTTCGTCCGCATCCTAGCTTCTGGGCTAGGGACTATTAGTACCTATTAGAAAGCTGTAATTTGGCATGCACACACATTAGTCACGCCAGCAAAGTGGTAAAATAAAATAATGAAAAAATTTTTTTTTTGTTTACCTCCTCTACGTAACGTTGGGGTGTATTTTTTTTCTCTCGTCTACCCTGTAGTTTGGGGCGTCGTTAGATAGGTCTTTCAAAAATATTGCGGGTTTGCGCAAACAATTTTTCGATTAAGGTATCCGTGTATGAAATATTAAGCTTTAGAGCGCAAATTTTTGTTAAAGTCAAGTGTCGTCGTCGTCGTCGTCGTCGTCCCCCTACAGCCAAAACTACAAATACTTAAAATCAGGAAAAAACCTTAAATGAAAGCACATAATAATTAATTTAATAGGAAAATATCACTTGTGGGAGGACCTTGTGCAGGGTCCGTCCGGGTTGGTACCACCATCATATCCATTAACCTAACGCCAAGCAGCAGTGTTCGCATCGTTGTGTTCCGGTTTGGGGATAAGACAGCCGGTGAAATGACTAGCATAGAGGCATTCCATCTTAGTCCTCAGGGTTGGCAACGCATTTGCAGTCTTGTGAATGCGAATGTCTATTGGTCACAGTTTCCAGTTACCATCAGGTGGCCTGTGTGCTCGTTTGTCTTCCCAAGCTATAAAAAAAAAAAAAACTATCACTACTAAAAAGACTGCAGTGGTTCTTGAGTTACAAACGGTTTAAATGTTTATACCTACCGAAAACTTATTTGCTAAATGTAGATAATTATTTGTAAACTGACCGCGACCTATGTCGATGTATGGGGATAACAGTTTTCCAACGGCAAAGTTAAGTTTGACTCGAGGTCTAATTTGTTTGTAGTAACGGCTTCGGACGGAACCCTACACTGAGCATGGTCCGACATGCTCTTGCCCGGTTATTTTTATAGTAATAAAGTTTATTTCTCCATACTAAAATAAGTACTGGATGCTCTATTCCGTTCGGTAAAAACATGTTACTTTTGACTTGTTATTGTATTGTTTACAACTGGATCCTCAATAATGTCAAGTAAATACATACATACATACATTAAACCACGCCTGTTTCCCAGAGGGGTAGGCAGAGACCACTTCTTTCCACTTGCTACGATCTTGACAAATTTCTTTCGCTTCTTCAACATTCATACATTAAGTCAAGTAAATAATAGCCATCAAAACGATTTCAGCCGTATTTATAAGATATTGTATCAAAATCAGCGACTTGTAAGTTAAGTTAAACTACGCCAAACTTCACAGTTAAACTTAAACTCTGCAACTGCAGTTAAAGTTCAATGACCTTAACCGGTTACTACTGTACCAATAACCTTTACCTAACAAATAGGTAACACTCTCCCTGATGATAGCACCTTAAATACATACCCTTTAAGTCGAAATTCGTTTAAATCATAGCGAAACCCAATTGTTTTGATACTTTGATTAGAATATGTGTTTTATTGATGGAGTTGGTAGTTTAAATACTTATAAATAACGGTTTATAGGAAGTAAGGTAACTGTTAGGTTATTTTAAGATTAGCCAATCGATATAGGCGTTTTCCGCTACGGGATATGAGTTAATTAAAGAACAGGTCGGTAGATTGTATTTAAAGTGTCAAGACATTTGTTATTTATGTGTTACGGTGCACCTTTATTAACCTTTATTAATTGCCACTGCCACTACTCTTCCAAAACCTTTTTTTATTAACTTTGTATGCTATATAGTTACAAAATACAACGACACTTACAAATATGTATAACATATTATTAAAACACTAGATAAAAAATGCTATATTCGCTTAATTAGAAAAAAAGCCATGAAAAAATGTAGCAAACTAATTGGGATTGACCAAAAAAAAACTCACGGTTTTTACATTCAAATTCGAAAGAATAGGTAATTCTAAGAGACCAATTTCATTAATTTTGTATTGGACCCAATAGTTTTGTATTAATATCTTTATTTATTTAGCTGACATTTTATGGATGATATGATTATTTTAAATTTGGTTTATCATTTTCTAATAAAGTACAACAATTCAATCATATCTAATGATAAAAAGTGTTTGTAATAGTGTACTTAATAAAACATACTATTTTAAGCGGTTTTCGCCTAAGACGTAAGATACACCTAGGAGGGCTTCAAGCTAAGAACGAAAGTCAAACAAAGGTCAAATATACTTTTGTCAAAATGTCCGAAATAGATGAATATTTCAAAAATTTTAATAATGCAGAACGGCCTCAAAACCCTATTCCTCGAAATGGTTTTCAAATAAGAGTAATTTAAAAAATATGAAAAATCCCAATTCTTTAAACATTACCTCTGAAAAAGGCTCTGTCAATATGGATTGGAAGACGCCATTATAAGAACAATTAATAACAAAGTCCCTCTAAACAACTTTTCCCTCTTCGCACGGAGTAGTTAAATCTACCGCTTTTTTAAATACCGAATAAGAATTCGTAACTTCGCCTACAGCATATTTTATCAACCTTTATACGTTTCTAAAAACTTTAAATGTTAGAGCAATTCTCGTATTTTTCCTGTATTGTTAAGGATATCACTGTACTAAGTAATTTTCAGTAGTAGTTTTTTAAATAAAGGGAGATGACAGGGTGTTTTTTTTAGAGTTTTACGTTAATTACCCCAATGGACCCGATTCTACATGCACATCGTTTAAATAGCTTAAAAACTAAATTGTTTAAGACATAGTTTAGACGGCATATTTAACCAGTGCTATTCCTAATTCTGCCAAAATAAGACCGCCTAAAATAAGAAGCGTCAGATTCAAATTAGCTCTGTCATTTGATTATGACTGCTGCTCATAGAATAGCAAAGTGTGTTAGAGACACTTAAATAAAATTAGGGAGTTTAGAGGCCCCTGTAGAATCGGGTCCAATATCTCATATACCAACAATTTTAGAAATCTAAAAAAAAAATATCCTGTCCAACTTAAAAGCCTACAATTAATGGGTTACATTTATGTTTCTGCGACTTAAAAGTTTCTCGTTTCTAGCAACGAGGTTTTGTTTGGCCCACTAAACACTACCAATAACACAAACTTCAGCCTAATATATTAAGCCGTTTTAGAGAAAACCTGTCTTTACAGACATGTTATAAGAGTTCCAATTTTCAGTATTTGGTATACGGAACTCTGTACACGGAAATATGTTCACACAAATACGAAAGCGAACGAAGGCATACGATAAACCATTAAAGACTATTCATCGAAATGTTTCTCGCTTAACCAACCAGTTAAGGTGACAGTAACGACCTTTAGAAGTGTCCATAACGCAGTTCAACATAACGAGTAGATATAACGGTTTTAAAATAGTTATTCCCAGCTTGGTCTTCGAATAATAGTTGCAAAAATATAGTAAATCACAATTTCCTTTTTAGATTTACAACTGTATTAAAGTTAAAAGAACTAACAGTCGATTATCATTGTTTAAATTTAACATAGTTTGCTGAAATTTTAACTTACTCAAACAAAACATGAAACATTTAACAGCGCGAGATATTGACGGAAATAATGAGAACTAATTTATGTTTTGTGTTGCAGCTATTCAACATAAGATGGCGCTGTCTTCAATAAGCAGATTAGTTCTGCTAATCGCTGTAGCCTTCAGCAGCGAGGCGTCAGAAATATCTAGAAGTTTGTACTTTAACTGATAGATTTCGCTGTTTTTGGAAAAACCATAAAGTGCTTTTTTATTTGGTTTCGTAAACATAATCGCAGATGTAATAAATCATTTTCTTCTGTTTTAGCAATCCGACAGGCTCCAGGAAGTATCTTCACGGTTGGCAATGGAGAACAGTGTTTAGGCTCTGACAGGTCTACCGGAGGTGTCTGTTTGTCTAGGAACCAGTGCAACACTCAAGGTGGCAAGGCTATTGGTTTCTGTGGAGTCTTCGCTACGTGTTGTGCTCGTAAGTGGATGTTTAACTTGTTAATTACGTTAAAGAAACTTTTCTATTTTGTTTACAAGTGACCTCTAGTATGCAGTAGTATAACTACAAACTTAACCAATAGACAAGTAGCAGCAGTGAGCAAGTATGTAGTTCATTATTTTTAATAGAGATGTCGTTGTTTGCAGTTAACGCATGTGACGTCCGAACGAACACAAAAGTGGCTGTCTTCATCAATCCCCCGTTGAACAGAGAATCTTCTGGCTTAGAATGTTCTTACAATGTTGAAATAAACAATAACAACGTTTGCCAGATGAGAATTGATTTTGAGACGTTCAACTTAGCGCCTCCAACTACGGTGAGTTAAGGCTACTTGACGTGACAACAGATGGCGTTGCCAAGTCATTATTTAATTAAAAGTAAATAATACTTGTTTACCAAGAACAAAAGCAAGTATTTTTTATTAAAACTAACAGTACTTTACAGGAAACTGAATTGTTTGTAAATCGTAAACTTGCATTGTGTAAGTTACTGGGCCATAGATGACGGTTAAATTTATTTTTCTTTTACCAGGTTGACACAGTCGACAATGTCACTCAAAGACCAGGCTTCGCGTGCAAAAACGATATCTTCCAAGTAACCAATCTGCAAGCCAACTCGGATTTCATCCCGCCTCTTTGCGGAGATAACAATGGGCAACACAGTAAGTAATATTTTGTAACTAGATATCTCTTTAATAATTATCCTCTCTTATAATTATCTTTTGAAGCTAGAGTACCTAAATACAATAAATTTGTCAGGGTTCAGTAACTGGGGTTGACCAGTTATAATGCTAAATTATATATTATATATTTTATTTGACAAAATTGTTCAACTTGCCCCCAGTGTACGTTAGGGTAAACGCATCAACCGACAGCCGCTTCATTCGCATCAGCATCAAGATCACAGACCGCAGCTCACAGCCCAACTTGCCCCAAGCCACGTGGAAGATTAAGGTCACGCAGCTTGAGTGCTTTAACACTTTAGGGTAAGTGTATCAATCGACGACATCTATATTAATACTTAATTTGTTAAATTCTAATATTCAGAAATATAAATACAATTTTGAATTATATTACAACATTTTAAAACTTAGAGTGACTGTTTAGAGGATGTTATTTAAGTAATTATTAATTACTCTTCCAGAAAATACCGTGATGGAATCCTTCAGGCTATCACGTCTTCGCTTCCATCATCACCGCTGATATCTTCCGCAGACAGAGACGAATATCTTGTTGGTAAGACTTATTCATACCCAAAACCACTTACTATATAGTATAGTATAGTATAGCTTCGCTGGTGGAAGATGTGGTCAAATTCTCAAGTCACCAGTGCATTAAACAGCAGGTTTATGGATAAAAATTAGAACATATTACCATTTTTACCCCGAACAGCTTCCTGTTTTTTTACCGACTAAAAAGAGAGTTGTGTGTTTAACGTCTCTCTGTGGCTTTGCAGCTAACCTAACCTAACCTAACCACTAAGCGCACGGATTGATTTCAATGTGATTTATTTTTATTGTAAGCTAACCTAATAGACCTTGACCCTGACCTTGATAGACCTTGTAAAGATCGCGGGAAAACGGTGGATGCGAAAAGCACAAGACCGGCCTGAGTGGAGAGCCTTGGGGGAGGCCTATGTCCAGCAGTGGACGTCTTTCGGCTGACACTTAATACCCGATTATCTTCACTTTCGGATGACAATGAAGATAATCGGGTCTTAAGTAAACTCTAGCCTCTAGGTTATACGTACATTGCCTTCATTAGTGGGGGTAAGACCTTGTACAGGGTTTATCTGCATTGCTACCACCATCTTAACCTTCCACCAAACAGCAAAAGTTAATTAATTGCAATGTCTTGTTATAGCTCCGCCTGGTTGCTTGCAATACTACCCCGATCGCTCGGGTTCGTTCGAGTCCTTCAACTACAACCGCGGCTCCGGGCCTTACATCGCTAACCTCGCTTATGCCACGTGCTTTAAACGGACTTCTGACGTTTGTGGTATCAAGTAAGTACCTATCTTCCTATATCATCAACATACGTATATACACCGTGGGAACGAGTAACCCGACAAATTTTAACCATCGATTCTAGAGCCAATTTGTAGTATATAATGTGATATAACATGTAGCCCAATAACGCATAATTTCAGAGTTCTTAATTATTTAAAAAAAAATGAATTTAAACTCTGTCACCTTAACGTAAAGCAATATTTTCTAAGAAAGATTCATCTTGTAAATAGCAATGTCATCAAAGTACAACGTAAATTAATTTAATCAATTTACATACATACATACATACATATCTTCACGCCTGTAATCCCAGAGAGGGGTAGGCAAGGCAGAGCTACAAAATTACCTACAACTTTAATCAATTTCTTAGTAAATAATGCTTTAGGTATAGGTGACAAAGTTCAAATTAAATTAATTATGGAATATTTTTTGTAATAATAAATATCTTGGAAATTATGCGTTATTGGGCTACATGTTATATAACATTATATACTACAAATTGGCTCTAGAATCGATGGTTAAAATTTGTCGGGTTACTCGTTCCCACGGTGTATACATATCTACATACCTTCACGCCTTCGTTCCCAGAGTAGGGCAAGCAGAGCTACAGAATAACCAATAACTTTTAAAAATTGTTGATAATTCTGTTCTCCATTTTTTCACAATAAGGCTAAGATGTCTACCAGTGTTTTATTATTGTTTTAGAAAGGTATCGTTAAAATTAATACAAAACCATCTTTCCCCAGACTAACAGCAGCCTCCTTCGACATGGCCTACCGCCAGGAAGACAACCTGTATCTGGACACCGACTGCCAGATCAACCCCTTCACGCAGGGGGTGGCCCAGAGCGAGGACTACCTGTTCATCCCTGAGGCGGAGACGGCTGACGGGCTGAGAGGCTCCAAGTTCTGCGGCAGTAGTGCTGACAACCAGATCATTGCTTGTAAGTATCACATAATCCGGAGATATTATTGTAATGCCTAGCTAAGTAAAGCTAGCGGCACTTAATATCGGTCGTCATCATGTATTTGATATATCGCAACATCAGAACAATAGTGACCTAATTCAAAATTTCGAACTTTAAGTTATAAATTTATTATAATAGAGATTTGGAGGTGGGAGGACCTTGTGCAGGGTCCGTCCGGGTTGGTACCACCATCTTATCCATTAACCTACCGCCAAGCAGCAGTGTTCGCATTGTTGTGTTCCGGTTTGGGGATAAGACAGCCGGTGAAATGACTAGCATAGAGGCATTCCATCTTCGGCCTCAGGGTTGGCAACGCATTTGCAGTCTTAGGATTGCGGTCTTGTGAATGCGAATGTCTATGGGTCACAGTTTCCACTTACCATCAGGTGGCCTGTGTGCTCGTTTGCCTTCCTATGATATAAAAAAAAAAAAAAAAAAAAAAGACCTAACTCGAAATTTATAATTTCTGAATTAGTCACTATTCAAAAGGTGCGATATGTAGTGAGTGTCTATTAATAATAACATTGATCTGTAAATAGGCATTGTGGATATCTCCTATCTGGCCCCTATTTGTATATGTACATTCTAAGTAGACGAGTTCAGACGTCACTGGTTTTGCATGAATTTTCGGTTATCACGTATATTTGTCTGAAGATGAAATTGAAAAGAAAATAATAATTAATTTAAACCTGTGACTTGAAAAAAATACTTACGAAATTTCACATATTTTTCAGCTACACCCCCAGGTCCACTGTACGTGCACTTCCACAGTGACAACCTGGTCAGCGACGACGTCAATGAGTCTGGCTATCGGTTCAACTACAACGTCCTAAACAACTGTCACCTCAAGAAGTAAATCTAAGTCTTCAAGCTTGGCAATTGATTGGATAATTAGAGGACGCTATTCGACTTGGTCAAACTATAGGTTTATAAAGCCTCGGCTGGCTTGTATTATGTTGATGGGGTAAGATGAACGTTTGGGGAAAGATGAACAATAATAATAAGTTTAATTGTTTTATTTTTCTCTGATTAATAATAAGTCAATTAACTATATAAATGCGTTTCCATTGGAAATAGAACAGTAGCTGCAATAATTTAATTTATTTAATAACGGTTTTGACAATATTAGTAGACGTGCCATAGTGAAGTATCTAAAGGGTATCCTAACCTGGTTTGAGAACAGACAAATATGAGCTTGATTATATTAAAAATATTATAGTAAACGTTGCTTACCTCAATATCAACTAAAGTTAGTAATATAACTGAGGGGCAATCGTATCAACCCATAGTTGATAGATTTGCCCCTGGGTAGTAATATATCCAGCCGATGCATTTTTGAATGATTATATTTATTGTTAAAGATGCATGCATTTACTTAGTGCCAATAATAATTAAGGTCTGTTTTTTCGATTGTATTTTAAAATAAATGATCAGAGAACATTTCATGTTTTAATTTTGTGTCATTTTAGTTTTAAATAATCGAAAGTTCTTACTACTTACAGCATAGCCTTGTAACCGTAAGATCAGTCAACAAGTTGGTGAATGCGATCACTACGGATTACTCACGGTAATAATCTCGAAAATCGCTCCAATTGTTCAATCGTTTTTTGAATTTACTTAGGCAACATAGTGTTATAAGTATTATCATAAATTTATTTAAGTATATGGTAACCCTTTAATATGTCTGAGTCTCACGGAAGGTTTATCATCAAAACATTTTTTTTAAATCTTAGTACCTTGTCAAATTAACAACGTCGTAAATAATTATTTCATTATAATTAACATCTCTGGACATTTAAAGTCATAAATAAAATGATGTTAACTTACGATAAACTAGCGAAATATCGGCTTAAAAAAGCCGTTTTTTTTATTTCTATATTCAATCTTTTTCGACGTTATTAATATGCTTTCTAATGGACGTTATTTTCGATAAACTATCAGTACAAGTAATTTAATAATTATCAAGTTTGCCCAAAACCAAAAGTTAAATGTGAATACTGTTTTTTTAAACATGCTGTAATAAATTTAATTTAATTAGTTTATTGATCGAACAAAAACAGATTACGAACGTCAAAGTAAAAAACAGGGTTTATATTTTAGTTTAATTAAATATGATCAATATATAACTTATAAACTATGCCTTAAAATAAATATAATATAAATGCAACTCCTAATGTTAAATGACTATGTTAATTCTTTAAAAAATATGTACAACAAAAAAACCCCTCTGGTGTGTGTCCTAACAGTGCGTTGTAAAATAAAAAAATATAAAAAAACTTAAAATCAGTCTAAATAATTTCGTTGTAATTTGAAAAGAAAAACTGTTGTATCGATGGCTCAAAGAAGTAAATTTTCTTAAAATTAAACATTAAACTTAAATAAATATTTACATTCGTAATATTCGTATTTACGCTTATTATAAAATATATTTTAAATACTCGTAATTCTTAATAGACTGTTATTTTTAAACCACACTTTAAAAAATCGTTGCTTGCAGTCTTGAAATATAAAAAGCTTAAAATAAGCGCTAAAATCTACTGAAATGCTGGTTTCTCATTCAAAATAATTTATACCAGAAAAACAAAACAGTTTTATATACTCCAAAATATTCTGTATTTCCCAAAAATATCCATGAATATTTTCATCACGCATGCTTACTACTCGTAACATAATTATTCAATATTACACAGAATAAATAGCACATTTAAACTTCCGTATAAGAGAACCAATTACACGTTAACTGATACTCTGCCCTCATAAGGCAAAAAACAGTATCTCAAATTCAATAATCAAAGCAATTTGAATTCTATTCCGTCAGTTATGAGGTTTATATCGCTACAGGAGTTTTATCTTACATACTGCCTATTGGCTTAGGAGGGCAGTAACTGCGTACTAAATGTTATTTCGCTTTAGTCCCATCTCGTAGCCGGATTTGGTAGCTGGCTTACAAATGGGAAATGTGGTTTCCCGCCTAGTAGCCAGCTATGAAATGGGAATGACTTTCCCATCTTGTAGCCGGATTTGGTAGCTGGCTTCCAAATAAACATTCTCATCTTGTAAGCAACCATAATATTAAGAATATATTCTGAATATATTCTGCGAGACATTTCGAAGTTCTTTACCTATATTTCCCTCTATGAGGGTAGGTTACTAGGTTACTTAGGACTTTAAAATCCCGTTTCGTATCCAGCTTTAAATCGGGACTATCTCTCACATTTGGAAGCCAGCTTTAAAACCTAGCTACGAGAAGGGACTTTAAGATTCCCGTTTCGTAGCCAGCTTCGAATCGGGACTATCGCTCCCATTTCGTAGCTACCTAACAAATCTGGCTACAAGATGGGACTAAAGGGTTATTTCATGACTCTATATATTTACTGGACATTGTCAAAGAGAGCCAACGATACTAAAAATACTACGATCTATAGAACGGCGGTCCCCTACTGACGGTGTAGGTAGATAGGGGGATGCCTTTAGAGCCGTAGATTGCTTCGGGCGCGTTCTCATAATCCACGTCGTAGTATATTCCCGTTTGGTTCTGTAATTAAACAAGATTTGTCATAAATTTTTCTTCACTGACACTTCACATTCATCATCATCATGTCAGCCGAAAGACGTCCACTGCTGGACATAGGCCTCCCCCAAGGCTCTCCACTCAGACCGGTCTTGTGCTTTTGGCATCCACCGCTTTCCCGCGATCCTTACAAGGTCGTCACTCATTAATCTATCAAAATAGTTTTTTTCTTTTTCTTTTAATGTATTTTTTTTTATTTTAGTTGATTAAATTTGCTTTTAAGTTATTCAAATAATGTATCTCTTCTTAATATAGAAAAAAAAGTTTTAAAGCCGTATTATATTAGCCATAATTAGTTATGTACATTTATTTATTTAAATCTCAAATATCTCTGAAACGAATAATTTTCGGCCAGGGTACTACATGATCTTATTGGCTCCAAATGAACTCTACTATGCCTCCTTGGAAGGTTTGTATCAAATATCCAGTCAGGGTGACTGGATATTATGTATGTATGTATGTAGGAATCATCAGCAACATGCTTCGTCAAAAGCGGTCAAAGTTAGTATTAGACTTACATGCATGCTCCTAGCTCTAGACTTCGGCCGAGGCACCAACAAGTCGGCCCTCTCCTGCACGTGGCTGGACGCTTCGGAGCTGGTAGACTCTGTTGCCATATGGTTGGTGTAACCTGAAGAAATTGGACCAAATGAATTATATAACGTAGAGAAGAAGGCGAGTCAAAATTCAAAATTCAAAATATTTATTCAGTAAATTGACCACTTGGGGTCTCTTTTACATGTCCGTAACTTGGAGTGAATCTACCAGCGCTTCGGACAAGACCATCATTGCGGAGAAGAAGCGCCGCAAGAAACTCCAGCAGAAGGTCTTTTTGTTTTTGTATACTGGTATAATTTGGCCTGTTGCCTTGTACCAGGTTATAGTTGAGTTTTGGGATTGAATATGTATTTTATGACGCATTTCTCTAGTCTAGTATCCGTAGTTTAAGCCTAGAGCTTAGATTGGGAGTAGGCCGTATCTTGTGATACCTACAAGTAATGAATAAACCTCTTTCATTACTCGTACTGACGATTCTCTTACTTATATCGTCGGTGACTGAAAAACTACCTAAGTAACATTTTAAATAAGGAGAAAAATTGACCTTTTTAATAAGATAGTAGGGTTTATTTTGCTCTATAGTAAATTTGCAGTATCGCCGACGATATCTCATTTTATACAAACAAACTTACCGTACAAGTTGTGGTGCGACGCCGACGTATTTGCCCTAGAAGCAAGCGTGTTTAGCGTCCCAGTGTGGTGGCCGGAGTGGAGACCCAACCTTTAAAATAAAAGTATTGATAATTTAGTCTTCGTGGTTTGAATCAATTGTAACTTCAAGGCCGAACGTCGGGCTATTTTTATCTTGATTTATTTTGTACATACACCGTGGTTTTTTTATATTTACGATAACTTCGGCATATTACTAGGTACATCCATAGAAATTAAGTGGTAGATTAAGTTATTCAATAATGCAAAAAAATAATAAAAAAAACTGATTAGAACAAAGTAATTAAATGTTTATCTTTGGTCATTCTAAAAGGGCCTTTCGAGTTAACTAATAGTCAGTGTCAAATACGTCCATGTAGGCGTGACATACACACACAATTAAGAGCCTTTTACACCAGTTCATTGTGATTAACTGATTAAATTTAAACAATTAAATATCTTTAAAACCCTACGAGTTATCATTTGTCTGTATTCGGGAAATTAACTTTATTTGACCTAAAGAACGTTCCCTTAAAAAGTAATAGAAAAAAAAAAAAACGGTGTGTAAACCTTTTCAGACATATTTCGACCAACTGAGACCTTTGTAGAGTTACATCTCATAAAAACTTAGCTGTTTGATTAGGGGAGGATTCCTATTTTTTTTTTCTTTATTGTGTTAGCATCAGGGCTTCCATTCTACTCGGTAAATCTATATTGCCTCCGTCATTCGATACGATAGCTCTTATATATTTGACAGTGATTGCGGCACAGTTAAAAACAATACGTTAACATGTAAAAGGCAACATGGTTTTAATCAGTAGAATATAGTTTCAAAGTTAGTAAAAAGGGTAGGATAGGCTCTAAGAAATAGATTTATTATAAATATATTATTTTTTTAGTTACCTTGGCATGGGTACTGGCGGTAAGGTGGGGTAGCCGCCAAACATGGCGGATGACGGACGAGTCGCCATTTGATTTGGCTCGGGCTAAAAATAAAAATGATTTTTTGAATGTGATAAAGACTTATAAATCGATGGACGCCGGCTGCACGCACGAAAAAGCGTGACACATTGTCACGTTCCGCCTGAGTGGAGCGCGCCAGCGAGAGCGCGGAACAAGGGATAGAGAGGCACGATCGTTCTAAGCATTCTTTTACATTACCAAGTAAAATTATCGTCCGTAAACCGACTTTGCAGACAAGCAATTTTTTTACACAATTTCAAACATCACTTTGACATTTAAAACCACGAAATATTTCTGCAGTAAGGGCATATTGGTGTTGGAAATCATTGTTGTGATCGGCTTACCCCGTAACATTGATTAGCTTGCCCCTTTGATAGGAGTTGTGATTTTAAGTCTGGCTTGTAAGAGGAAGTGACGCTAACACCGAATTATACTACAAAATGTCAAAAAAAAACAACAAAATCAGTAGATATCAACCGACTAAAAAAATAAACTTACCGCGTAGTGATTGGACTGGGCCATGGCTTCGGCTATTTGCGCCCAACGCATCCTTTCTTCCAAAGTCACCTAGAAATAAAAATACGGTAATGTGAAATATTTACTCCAATGAGCTCATGTTAATGTCTGTCATAAATCTGTTACAAAGCTCAGTTTGGACATAGGTATGCCCTCAGAAATTTATTAATTTAGTAAATAATGTACCTGATAAGGCGGAGCTCCAACGGGCGGTGTTTTGATGGTGTTGGCTGTCATATAGTTGAACACGGGAGAGCCCATGCCGGCTGCCTTCTGCTCGCGGGACCACTTACGGCTAAAAATATATTAATTTGAAATGTTATTTTTACTGCTGAAGTAACTCGTTTTTTTTAATAAACGCAGCTGGAAAAGTAGTTAAAACTGTGTGAGCATTATCTCGTAGCACATAAAAATGTAGAGCAAAAAGGAAAACATATTGCAACAGCAGTTTAGGGCCTTCATAATAATTAACCCTTTTAAAAAATAATACTATTTTTGTCTTGCTTTACATTTGGTGTTTAAAACACCAAAATATTAATTTGAAATAATAAATACTGCATAATTACAAGGTGCCAACGATTGTTCTAAGAACCAAAACCAAAATCTTCATCGGGCATTTTACTATATTCTGTAATATGGTGTTTTTTTATATTAATGGTATCATCGTGAGATAGATAGATATTCACCCTTTTCCAGGCATAGTACATTTCATGGACCACATTCATTCGACCTACATTTTATAACACAAATTTAATTGAAATTTCCTGAAACATGAGTTCATGGATCAGTATCCTTCAGGAAGTTACGAATTCGTGGCTCTATTCCATTTCTTGCTGGAAAAGGCCAAGGCCTGGAAAAGTGTTAAGGGAATTATTTTGTAATAAACTCACCTCCAACTCAACAAGGCAGCCAGCGTGAGCGCGATGACGAGCGCGGCCGCCAGCGACGCGCCCACCGCCACGCCCACCACCTCGCCGTCCACCTCGCACGTCGCGCCGTAGTACCCCGACGTACAACTGGCAAGGGGCAAAATGATCAATTAGGGGCAATCGACTATCAGAAACTATATGGACTTCTTTGATTATCTCCAGAATTAATGGTCGTATTTATAACCTGATTTTAAATCCTCGGACTTTGGAATCATTGCCACACGCTTCATACTAGGTTTATGAGGTGATGTGAGGTGCACTTCACCAAACACGTTACAAAAACTGTATTGTACAGCGTCTTGAGACGGAAATCACACTCAAGATCATTTTATAATTCGTTCCTAGTATTTATTTAATTTCTTCGAGGCTTCTGCCCGCAACTGCGTTTAACAGACAACGCATGAGGATTGCAAAAAACAAGTTAAGCTAAATAAATAATGTATACTTACACCAAATAACAAACTTACTTAAAAACAAATGGTATTATAAAAATGCGATTTGGTCAGTATGAGCTTTAGTTAATTGATGTTAGATTGTTCTCTGATTTGTATGCGTCTGAGCTATAGTCACTTACGAGCAAACTGGCTTCATGTTGCTGTAACTGCACGTGCCTCGGTCACTGCAGTGGCTGCTCGCGC
Source organism: Acleris emargana (assembly GCA_927399475.2). NCBI lineage: Eukaryota > Metazoa > Arthropoda > Insecta > Lepidoptera > Tortricidae > Acleris > Acleris emargana. The sequence goes on along the minus strand of OV656863.1, from coordinate 1,736,614 downwards.
AGGAGCGACAATCACGCCCTTTCATCGTGATTGACTGGTGTGCGTCGAGCGTCGTGTCGGGGCACTCGCATCTGTGGGGCAAATGTAACATAAAAATAAAAAATAAAAATATCACGGGGGATAATGTCACACCAATTGATCTAGTCCCAAACTAAGCTCTAGGCTTGTATTATGGTACTAGACAACGATATAAATACTTATATAGAGAAATATATACTTAAATACATAGTAAACATTCATGACTGAGGAACAAATATTCGCGCTCATCACACAAATATCTGAACATACCGGGATTTGAACCCAGGACCGCTAGCTTCGTAGGCAGGGTCACTACCAACTAGGCCAGCGCGTCGTCAAATTGATGACAAATACCCCGTGTTTTTTTTAATTTACGATTACTTTAAGGGAACGTTCTTTAGGTCAAATAAAGTTAATTTCCCGAAGACAGACCAATTATAACTGTTACGGTGTTAAAGATATTTAATTTTTAAATTTGATCAGTTAATCACCTTGAACTGGTGGCTCTTAACTGTCTGTGTATGTCACGCCAACCTTGAATTATTTGACACTGACTATTAGTTAACTCTAGACCCTTTTAGAATGACCAAAGATACAACATTTAATAACTTTTTTCCAAACAGAAAAAATATTTTTTTTTTGTGCAATGTTTAAAAATCTAATCTACCACTTAGTTTCTATAGATGTACCTAGTAATATGCCGAAGTTATCGTTAATAAAAAAAACACGATGTATAGTGTTGTCAGATATGTAAAAAATAATAGTAATGCGGATAGTATGTCGATGATGAATCGGAGTACGTAGATAAAAAAATTGTTCATCTGGTAAATAAAACCATCGTTATAGACAGTAAAAAAAGGAATTCTCGATCATAATAATAATGTATCATATCACACAGCGTTAGCTTTGTGAACATGCTATATGTGCTCTAAGAACCATCGGAACATAATCCATTTCACCTCCTGTACGACACCAAATAACTGTATGCGATTATTACCAAAAAAAAAAATCAGAACATTTCAAAAAGGCTAATACATAGAAACAACCAGAGACCACAGAGCTGGCAGCTTCCTCGGACAGCGCATTAGCATTGCTATTCAACCAGGAAATGCTGCCAGCATCTGTGGTACTTTGCCACGGGGGCCCTCTCTTTTTTAGTTTTAATTTAATCGTATTTAGCATAGTTATAATTAGTATACTTTTCATAATTTAGTTGTTTGCAATGACACTCCATATCAGATTGTGTTTTTTTTAATTTAGTTTTATTATAATTGATTTAATATGTTTGTACATACATACATTAAATCACGCCTTTTTCCCAGAGGGGTAGGCAGGTACCAATTCTTTCCACTTGCTAAGATCTTGAAAAATTTCTTTCGCTTCCTCAACCTTCATACACCGAGTTGAAATGCGCTCTTTGCGTAGTATGTGTGGTGTGAAACTGATTGATAGAGTAAGAAATGAAAAAATCAGAGAGAAATGTGGAATAAAAGAAGATGTAGTGACTAAGATTGAAAAGGGCATGCTTCGATGGTTCGGTCATTTGGAAAGGATGGATCAAAGAAGATTGACGAAAGAGATATACAGATCGAAAGTGAGTGGAAGGGTCGGAAGGGGCCGCCCTAGGCGTACTTTTTCGAATCAAATCGGAGAAATACTGGAAAAGGGTCGAATCTTAAGTACCCGAAACCGACGTGCGTGTTTGTAAAAGATGCTTAAAATTTAATTAATAACTACTTTTCTGCTAGCGGAAAGCGTCATTCATAGAATACACATAATAACAAGGAATCATTCTTTGATGAATTATTGTATTTTTTTACTGTCCTAAACACCACCACTGACGCGGAATATTTTCTTAAATCTCATTTATTAATTATCAATTACCTGAACCCTCCCCAGGTGTTGGTGCAGTACGCCAGCCGGTGGCAGTCGTTGAACTCAGGAGACGTGCATTCATCCAGATCTGAAACAGAAGATTTCTTTGAGATTATACTGCATATCGTACGGTCAAGTTTAGTTGTTAAAGCACCATGGGACCCTGTCATTTTAACACTGTTGTCACGATAAATTGCGTACAAAGACTCAGCCACCGGTAACCTTCGGGGAGGGAAGATGGCCGATTGAAAAATGCCCAGCTTTTACTTTTGTTAATTTTGATTTACTGTTCTATTTACTAATTATACTCTCTCACTGACACTGCAATGCGAAAAGCACAAGACCGGTCTGAGTGGAGAGCCTTGGGGGAGGCCTATGTCCAGCAGTGGACGTCTTTCGGCTGACATGTTGATAATGATGAGTGACACTGGCGAAATCACTTGGTGAACCGCCATTAATTTAAAGAAGAAGAAGAAAGACTCAATAATTTAAGTGTTTCAGCAATGTTTATTTTATCTGGAAACAGTACGTATTACGTAGTAGTGGTTCTTTATTCTTACCCTTCAATGGTGCGACGCTGCCAGCAGGGCTATCGACCCAGACCGCGGAAGTGCCGACGTTGTTGGATCGTCGACGAATCACGCCAAGGATGTGCTTCTGTATGTCAGCGGCGACCGCTGGCCGGAGAGTTTCTCCTGTTTCTTGCATCTGTTGGATAACGGGATACTACTATAAAGGAGGAAGGAAGAATATTTTCCCAAGGGTCTCGTATTTCGGCGATTTCGTGGCCGCGATGAAAGTGTTTTAATAGACAACGACTCAAATATTTTTGTCATGAGCACGAGTATTTGATACTGAGTGTTGGATGTTTTCTTTATATTTAAGTATTTATATTTACTTAGCTACATTGGTGCCGTGGAAACTGGGTAGGGCACTGATATAATAGGACGCGACGTGTGTTGACACATTCGCACTTTCCCACGTCGAGTCAACCCTTAATCGGGCCGGTGCAGCAGCTGATCAGGCCCAAACCATCAAGCGCCGCAAATATTCATCATTATTAAATAATTACTAATTTGTGGCGCTCACAGTGGAGACCATGGGACCTTGGTCAGCTGATAGGAAAAGCTTTATTTAGGCTCTGTCATCCCGGCTCATAGACATCTCCGAAGATCCTAGAGTTGGTGCTTACCTCTCCCAAAGGATTGGGCTAGCTATCCAGAGAGGTAATGCAGCCAGTGTCATAGGGACCATGCCGCGAGCGGACCTGCTAGAGGGGGTGTTCTTCTTATAGTGGTGATTGTTATTTACATATTTAACATTTGAGTACCTTAGTTTTATTTTAATTTGAATAAGTTTAGATTTAACTTTTATTTGTAAACAGGAAATTAATATCTTATTAATAATAGTATTTATTTCTCTATATTATCATTTGTATATCGTTGTCTAGTAACTGATAAATCATCTACTTTTAGAGAAATACATCAAAGACTCAGAACCAAACTCATTCGCGATAGTCACATAAATATTGCCCTGACGCGAAATCGAACTCGCGACTGCTAGCTTCGTTGGTAAGTTTACTTCCGTCCGAATAGAATGACCGCGTTATCAATAAATATATTACATTAGTGTTATAATTATAAATAAATATATCAGGGTGACAAAGCCACACCGCTCTAGGCTTTTACCATGGGTACCTAGACAACCATAAACATACTTATATAGAGAAATACATACTTAAATACCTACAAAAAATCCAAGTCTCATCACACCAAATCGAATCGAACCCAAGACCGTTACCTTTAAAGGCACTACCAACAGCCAGTTAGCGTTCAAATATACAATTTGGACGACGAAGATTTGGACGACGCGCTGGCCTAGTTGGTAGTGACCCTGCCTACGAACCTAGCGGTCCTGGGTTCCAATCCCAGTAAAGGCAGATATTTGTGTGATGAGCGCGAATATTTGTTTCTGAGTCATGGATGTTTTCTATGTATTTAACTATAATTTATATTTCTCAAATTTATTGATATTAACACAATAAAAAGAACACCCCCTCTAGCAGGTCCGCTCGCGGCATGGTCCCTATGACACCGGCTGCATTACCTCTCTATAGCTAGCCCAATCCTTTGGGAGAGGTACGCACCAGCTCTAGGATCTCTGGAGGTGTCTACGTACATACATAAACTCACGCCTTTATTCCCAGAGTGGGCTAGGCAGAGCTACAGAATTACCAAGCACTCTTAAATAAGTTGTTGATAATTCTGTAACCACGTTTTGCACAATCAGGCTAAGATGTTTACCAGTGTATTCGTTGCAAGGAGGTGTCTATGAGCCATATTTCTCCATAAAGTATTTATATCGTTGTCTAGTACCCATAATACAAGCCTACGGTAGGGTTTAGTTTGGAACTAGGTCAAACGGTGTGACATAGTCCCCTAATAAAAAAAAAGGAATAAAGAACAAACTTACCAATATAGTATAATTGACGAAGACGCCTTGGCTTCCAAGTTCCCTATGCACAGAGTTGACTGAACCGGCCACGAAGTCGTCAGAGAACGGCGTCATTGAGAACGCTGAGTCAATCTGGAGAAAACAGGTCAAAATTTTACAGTTTTTTTTTTTTTTTTTTTTATTGCCGGCAAACGAGCACACAGGCCACCTGATGGTAAGTGGAAACTGTGACCCATAGACATTCGCATTCACAAGACTGCAAATGCGTTGCCAACCCTGAGGACTAAGATGGAATGCCTCTATGCTAGTCATTTCACCGGCTGACTTATTCCCAAACCGGAACACAACAATGCGAACACTGCTGTTTGGATAAGATGATGGTACCTACCCGGATGGACCCTGCACAAGGTCCTCCCACAAGTATAAGTAAGTAAGTTGCAAAGGTTTTTTCTACGGTATAGAGGATGCAAACAAGCAAACAGGCCACTTGCCCTCTATTTCAACGACTTGTTACAGCAGCCTAAATGAGCCCTAGAGATTTAAAAACTACATCGCAATGTATAGGTACTAGGGAATGCAATTACCGGCCAAATTTGAAAACCGGTAAATTACCGACTTCGGTCCGGCAAAACCGGTTAACCGGTAAATTACCGGTTTTTGTGTTTCTCAAATAACAGCAATAAAAATGTTTGAAAATCCTATATTTTACTTTAACAAGTCATTTAAAAATAATGACAACTTGAAGTAATAATTTTAAACTTCGATATAAGAAAAAATATCAATGTCTTAAAATTAAAGAAATCATTTTAATGACTAACAGTCATTTATCACCAAGGTAACTCAAAGATTTAATTTGTTTCAAGGATGACACAAGTAAAAAATATGATATTTATACTATACTTATACGTAACTTTGAATATATTTATACGTAACTTAATAATAGCTCTCTAGTGTGAATAAAAGTTGTACTTTTAATTGTGTGACTGAGCTAAAGAAACAGTAACCAAATAGTACCTTACCTAATAAGGCACATCTTCGGCTGACCCTGGAATACGTAGCGTTACTTTACTTGCTTACTTCGTAATAGTAATATAATTTTACAAATAATTATCAGTTTTGTTCATAATTTGAAAGCCAATTTCAATCCAATACATTTTTAAGGAGTGGCTGAAAGTAAATTGCACTTAAAATCATATTATTTCACGTTTATTTTTAGTTTTTCACGGTTCGGTAAATTACCGGTAATAGCTATAAATTACCGGTAATTTACCGGCTATAAAAAGGGTCGGTTTACCGGTAAACCGGTATACCGGTTTACCGGTTTGCATTCCCTAATAGGTACCCTCTATACATAATCAACGCAATTGAATTTGAACTGTGTTGCAATAAGAATAAGGTGAAACTGAAAATGCCACTATCGAACAAACGTAATTAAACTTTATTGCCTTGGTGGTAGATTCTAAGTCCCATATCATACTCCCTGTTTTTAGTATAGTGGGCGTTCGAGGTTACCGAATTGTGTTCTGTCACCTACCAGTGTCAATTCTGCCCTCCTAAGCTAACACGCAGTATGTCAGATAAAATTCCTGTAGCAATATCGATCTTATTATTAAGAGAAGAGAACTAAAACTGCTTTGGTTATTGATTTTGGGATAGCTATTTGCTTAGAGGGCAGAATTGGTGAAATAAGGGGTTAGTGAAGACGGTTAGTGGAATCTGAGACTCAATGATATTAATAATCTTAAGATTGTAATCATAAGACTGCGGAAGCCTTGCCAACACTGATAACTTAGTGCGAATACTACTACGTCGGTAATACAGCAAAACCGCGTAACTAACTTTATTATAGAGCAAAATAAACCTTACTGTCTTATTGAAAAGGTGCATTTTGCTTCTTATTTAAAATGTTACTAACGCTTTTTTTAGTTTTACCGACGACTAGTCATTTTTTCTCTTCGCCTTCTGGACGGACTCTGCATAACGGATGGAACAAAGACGCTTAGGCATTCCAATTTAGTTTTCAGGGTTGACAACTCGTTTGCAATGTCTGTGTACTTTGCAATCAAAAATCTAGTTCAATCGAGATAAATCACAAGTGAGTAGGTACAGTATGAATAATAATTGAAGTTGTGAATTTAGTTATTACTTTTATAGCGCTTTTACTTTTTGTGAGCACTTCCTTTCTTTTTTTTTATTTACTAATTCTGATATCCCACCATATTTCGTTGTATAAACTCATTTTCTTTAGTTAATACCCATTTTTAAACTTTCCTGTCAAAACCCTTTCTTACTTGTGTATTAATTGTTGTTAATTGTACTTGCTGTTAATAGTTGTTAAGGGACTTCCGCTGTTGAACCGGCTTTTTGAGGTTTTAATCACTGTTAATTTAGTTATAAATATCTGCGAGAACCTATAATTGGCTTTCTACATCTATTTTAAGTTCTATTTCTGTTATGTATAGCTGTTGGATCTCCTCAAACAAAATAAAATAAAATATTTTTTTTTACTCACGGCTTGTAGTGCTTCATAGCTCAACTGCCGATAGAGCTCAGAATGTTTGTCTGCTAGCTTCGCGTCCCAGGACATCTGCAAACAAAAATACAAATAAAAATCCCCAACCTTTTAGTTCCTCAGGAACTGTTTAAATTTTAGACAATTCTTTTGTTTTTCCATTTTTATTGCGTAGAACTGAAGAGGCCACAAAATTATTTAAAAAATACAAATTTAAATTAGCCATATAAAATTTTACATAGGTACAGTCAGCTGCAGAGAAAAGGATACCCCCCTCCTGGTAAGGATTGTTTTTTTTTGAAAACCTGTGTTTATATTTAAATGATTTTGAGTTTATGTGTAGACATTAGTGAAATCCTCAATTCACCGAAAAATCATTTAAATTTAACCACAGGTAGGCAGGAGTGATGATTTGCGCAACGCTGCTGGTTGTTGTTGGATGCGTCAGGCCAAGGACAGGGTAAAACTGTACACATTAGTGATGATGATGATGATATAAAATTTGATCGAAATCGGCGGAGCGGTTCAGCTGTGATAGCAGAACAAACAGACGAAGTAACTTCCATAATTCTACATACATACATACATACATTAAATCACGCCTGTTTCCCATAGGGGTCGGCAGAGATCACTTCTTTCCAATTGCTACGATCTTGACTTTCTTTCGCTTCTTCAACATTCATACATCGAGTCATGCACGCACGTCGGTTTCGGGTACTTAAGATTCGGCCCTTTTCCAGTACTTATCCGATTTGATTCGAAAAAGTACGCTTAATAAATGATAGTCTGTAAGTTTATGAGTAATTATGGGCCTCGTCCACTGTACGCCATCTTGCGAAAATCGTCGCTCCACCTAGAGGGCATACTTCGTCGGTGACACTGCTAAACCGCGTACCTAACAAATTTGTCATAGAGCAAAATAAACCTTAATGGCTTATTAAAAAGGTGCATTTTGCTCCTTATTAAAAATGTTACTTACGCGGATTTGCTGTTTCACCCACTTAATACTTCAGCTAAGGTTAAGGAATGATAGGTTTGCCCCTTACCTTTTTATCGTATAGCCGATCTACCCTCAAATTTAGAATAAGCGCAACAACCCGTCGACACGGGTCTCCTTGTTTTCGTCGAGCGTACCCCGGTCGACATTGGCAGCTTGAAATACCTGGGGGTAAGTCAGGGGGTAAGATGATCAATAATGTTCAGGGGTAAAGCGATCAGGGGATTCGAAGGGCAGCATTTAATAAATGCTTTGATAAATAGATCAAGTTTAAACAAAGTTAGTCATAAATTTTTAGGGGTAAGTTGATCAGGGGTAAGATGGTCGTAATGTTCAGGGGGAAGTTTATCAGGGGTTAAGATCGTCAATAATGTTTAGGGTGAATTTAAATTGTACGAAGTTAGTAGTTATAAAGTTTATCAATGTTTGAATATCTATGTTAAGGATTAAAATATTTAACATTTGTGTTTACCTATTTCTGTCCTGCATTTCTCGTTCTGCGCCAGATCACAGGTAGAGTCATCTCCGACGATGCAAGTGTCGATTCTGAAAATAATAATTAATATTGTACAGTCAGCATAAAATACAGGACGCAAAAACAAAAACCTCGCTCAATTATTATTAGGGTTCCGTACCCAAAGGGTAAACGGGACCCTATAAGGAAACGGGACGTCATAGCTAGACAGTTGAAATTTTCACAAATTATGTATTTCTGTTGCCGCTACAACAAATAATAAAAAAAGAATAAAATAAATATCGCCGTTTTTTGATAATGTTGATTAGACAATGGCACGGAACCCTTCGTGCGCGAGTTTTTTTTTATACTATACTTTTGCTTTGAGGCATTAAGAACAAAGGTTTGTGTCTATAGTCTACCATACTCCATATTTTTTTTCTTCTCAAAATTTTATTTGACTGTCTTCTCTGCCTATTAAAATGCATAACGCTTAGTGTATAAGTAGTAAGAAAATGTATAAGATTGACATAGATGATATATTTATGTAAAGTTATACGCTGAGCCATTACCCATTTGCCCTGCTGCAGTAGTGTTAATGTTAGTACCACTTTGCTTCTTTTTTTTTTTGTCATTTGTGTGTGTGTTTTGTAGTACGCAAATAAACGTTTTATCTATCTATCGTATATCAACTTCGTACATTTGAAGTCGATAGAAATCGGCTCCAAGCTTCAACGTGTCTTACCTGAGAGTTTCCTGTGGCCTTGGTCGTTTATACGGAGGCGGAACTGGTTGCGGCTGTGGGTGTGGCCGGGGCTGGGGCAGCGGGCGCCGCGGGGGGATGATAGGCGGGGGGAAGGGCTCGTCGTCCGCCGGGATCGCCACGCCCGTGCCCAGCGTGGGGCCTATTGGGCCTATGGGGCCTTGTGGTCTTTGGGGCTGTGGGGTAACTGGAACAATGAGGTTTAGGTTATTACTAATATGTCTATAGTAGATACAATATGCTGCTCTCCTAAGTAAATACGCAGTATCCCAAATTTAATAACTAAAGCAGTTATAGTTTTCCTCTCTCAGTAATAAGGTTGATATTGCTACAGGAGTTTTATCTGATTTACTGCGTATTAGCTTAGGAGGGCAGTATGGATGCTGTTATGCAAGATATCGGTCCAGGGGGTGGGCACAGATACCCCAAAATGAGGGTTTACCCTTGAAATATCGAAACTCATTACATAGAATGATTCACTTCGCCGAATTTTCATTTCATCGACAGACATTTCCATGTGCTGGAGCTTTATTTTTATTGTGGTCAGTGTGGTCAAAAGTCTAACCTAACCGTTACGTAACGAATGCTTAAGATCCCCCTTTTTATACCGCAGCAAAAAAATAACTTGTATCATGACGTCAAGGACTTAGCAATGAGAACAACAATGAGAGAGTTGGAAGTATCCCATTTTAACAGATACCTGCATCCCTTTAGGCTACTCAGTGCTATTGTTGGTCTATGGAAGCCAAGATGGAATGCCTCTATGCTAGTTATTTCACCGGCGTTTCTTCTCAGCAGTGGTCTCCTCTTGTGAAGCGCTGGTAGATTATTGACGTGTAAAAGTGCGTGCGGCCTTCTTACTGAATAAATGTCTTTATCTTTATCTTTAAAGAAGAAGAAGAATATGGTGCTGGTGACAAAGGCAAGAGCAAAGGCAGGACTTGGTTCCAACCTGAATGCAGCATGCTCTGGACCCTGGTGGGTTTAACATCGACGTTGGTAGCCGTATCGAACAGGTTTAAGTAGGTTCTCTTCCCGTCGATGGACACGAAGCCTTGCTCACCTACGGCTGAGATTATGATGTCGTCGTGCTCCGCGTGGCCGGAGAGTGGGTGGACGTTTTGGATGTGAACTGGAAACAAAAGAGTTGACAATTTGAAAACTAACTCCACTGATTCGGAAAGTAGACACCGTGTTTTTTTGATTTACGATAAATTGAAGGGAACGTTCTTTAAGTTAATTTCCCGAAGACAGACAAATGATAATGTTTTAATGGTTTTTTTTTTTAATTTAATCAGTTAATCACGTTGAACTGGTGTAAAAGGCTCGTAATTGTGTGTGTATGTCAATCCAACATTAACGTATTTGACACTGACTATTAGTTAACCCTAAAGGCTCTTTTAGGATGACCAAAGATACAACATTTAATTTCTTCGTTGTAACAGTTTTTTTTTGCAATATTTAAAAATCGCATCTACCACTTAGTTTATATGTATGTACCTGGTAATATGCCGAGAAGGCAAACGAGCACACAGGCCACCGGATGGTAAGTAGAAACTGTGATCCATAGACAATCGCATTCACAAGACTGCAATCCTAACACTGCAATGCACTGCCAACCCTGAGGACTAAGATGGAATGCCTCTATGTTATGTAGTGATTTCACCGGCTGTCTTATCCTCAAACCGGAACACAACGATGCAAACACTGCTGTTTGGCGGTAGGTTAATAGATATGTTCCGCATGGAACCCGCACAAGGTTAAGGTAACCCTTAAAGTGGAATGTTTTTCGGTCATATTTTAAGAAATCATGGCAAAATCTGGAGCTGGCGTCTTTTCTTCTTTCAGAAAATCAGAAAATCAGAATATATTTATTTGCATAGACACAGTATAGGGATGTTACAGTACATTATGTTTCATGTGTCAAGCTTGCATGCAAGCGTGCAAATATAATTATAGTAGTAAATAAAAATGTCAAAATAATAATAATAAAAAATAAAAAACAAATATAAATGTCAAATTCAAACAATACAAAACAATAGCAAAGGTTAACATAGTAGGCATTTCACAATTACATAGCTAAATACTATTAATCCTACTACTGTCGGTGCTCGAGATACGCCTTTACGCTGTAAAAGCAACGATCCAAAAGCCAGTTTGTTAGACTGCGTTTAAAGGCGTTTCCCTCTAGCAGCCTGAGTTCCTCCGGGAGATAATTATAAATGACAATGCATATATTAAAAACATTTTTTTTGTAAATCGTCTTATGACTTCGCGGGTGATATAAGAGGTTCATTAGTTTTACCCTGGTTCGCCTTTCGAGAACCTCGCTTCGTGTCTTAAAGTACGAGTGATGTGATCTGACAAAACTACATATTTCTCTTAAGTATAGGCATGGCAAAGGGAGAATTTTAAGTTTCCTGAAAAGAGGTACGCAACTTTCATCCCACCACGAACCACTAATGACCCTGACACACTTTCTTTTATTCTTTCTTTCTTTTATAGATCTGTTCCATATAAGTACCATAGTTTTGTTCAGGTGTGGGGATAAGGATACCAGTGAAATTCCTAGCGTACTTGTAGATGCATCCATATATTCTTAAGAATGCAAATGTCAATGGGTCACAGATAGTGATGGGCGGCTTGTAAGTTTCAAAAGTGAAACTTTCACCTAAAATTTCATGCAATATTCTGTAAGTTACCAAAGTGAAATCGATTAATTTCTGAAAATTCCCAAAGTTTTCTAATGTAACGTAAGTAACGGAAACTCTTCATGAAATTTAAATGAAATTGACTTGTGTCAGAATAATTTCCACCTAATTTTGTAACTTTCAGAAGCTGTAATTTTCGCAGTTAAGGAAAGTTTTGTAATGTTTCAGAAATCGCCCATCACTGGCCACAGATCCCACGCGCAAATCCAACAGGTGGCCTATGCGCTTGTGTGCCTTCTCCATTCCATGAAAAAAAGTCAAGTGTGAAAATCTGCCAACTGTCTGCTTCCCTTACTTTGGCCACGACTATTATATACACTAAGGTCACCGACATAGCCCGAAGAATAGCTAAGCTTAAGTGGCAGTGGCCGGGGCACATCACATCGCTCGCAGGACTGATGGGGTCAGAAGGTTCCTGAGTGGCGTCCGCGGACCGGGAGTGACGACCTTGTGAAGATCGTGGGAACGCGGTGGATGCGAAAAGCACAAGACCGGTCTGAGTGGAAAGCCTTGGGGGAGGCAGTGGACGTCTCTCGGCTGACATGATGATGATGATGTATACACCTTGTGTAAAGACTATTTATCCTCCAACCTTCGTCTTTGGTCAAATGAAAACCCTCATAACTTACCCGATGCCCCCTTTTCCCCAGGACCTTGTATAGCGGTGAGGGTCACATCGAAGATCTCTCCATAAGCCGGAGCGGTGACCACTGGCGCGTCAGCTCTGATACGACTGCCGTGGGGTTTGAAGTCGGTGTCGTCCAGCACTATACCAGGGCGAACCACGTATGGATGGTATGGAGATTGGGAAGCTGTTGGAGAAAATATAAGCACAAAAGTATTAATTAATCAGTCAGACTAGTAACTCCAACTCCAACTGCTGTACGGAAATTGATAACAGCAGGATTTTTTGCTTCGTCAATTTTGAGGGAAATATGTGTGATATCAGGGGACTATGTCACACAAATGAACCTAGCCCCAAACTAAGCTCTGTCCAATTTAGTCCCTTGTCTATTTAATGTTATGTTTAAATATTGATGTATGAATATTGATTGTATGAATTGTCACAGCTTTTAAAGTGACTGACTAGGTACTAAAGTGTAGACATATTTATGAACTCGAATGTACTAGACAACGCTTAGCATTATTTATACGACGCAAATGTTGACTACTTTCACTCGCGTTGGTAGCAATCTTTACTTTTTTTAATGAAGGGATAAGACTATATCTATATTAACCAATATCATTACAGAACCATAGTTTAGGAATTATTTTATTAAGGATATTTAACGTTAAAAAAGCATATAAAATTATGAAAGACTTACATGGTAAAGGCTGTGCATTGATTGAAGATGTTTTAACGACACTATCTGAATTTCCTAATCCACTGAATGTTGGAGAATGTGTTATTAATCCTTCTGTAGGAGTTGCAGCAGCCATGGATGCTAAAGCTAACTTATTTTCCTCTATAGACGACTCTATAATGTCTATAATAGTCTCAATCTTAGTCTTGTTACTAGGTTTTTCATCAATCTTGTATTTGTCTTTCTTGTCTGCATTAAAAGGCTCTTTTTTCTTATCTTTCTCAGGTTTCCTCTCAACTTTAACTCTCTCTGTAGTTGTTTTAACCTTTTCTGTAGTTGTTTTTGGCTTTTGCGTGGTAGTTTTTGGTTTTTCTGTGGTAGGTTTTGGTTTTTCTGTGGTAGGTTTTGGTTTTTCTGTAGTAACCTTTTCAGTCGTGGTAGTTGTGGTGTGATTTTCTGTTGTAGTTTCCGGCTTTTCCGTAGTCGTTGACGTTGTTGTTTTTTCTGTTGTTGTCGTCGTTGTCGTGGTTGTGCTGCTAGTAGTATCAGGTGCAGTGGTAAGTTTATTTTCTTCTCTTTCATTTTCTTCGGTAGTGTTAGAGATAGATAGATTTACTAAAGGAACGCTTTCTTTCTCATCGTGAACCAAATGGTTATCATGATTAGTCTCATTTTCTGGTTCATCTTCCTTAAGATCATCCAAGTCTGGTATGTCAACAGGCATTGGAGGAGGTTTGTATACTGGAAGTCCAGGGTTTGGTCTGGGCCTGGTTGGAGGTCTAGGCCTTGGCCGCTGCCATGGAGGTATGGGCCTATTAAACCCAGGTCTATAAGGATTCAGTGGTGGAACAATTTGTTCAGGCAAATTGACACCATGATGAGGTCTATCGAAGGGATAAGGAGGGGGCGTTTTAGTTGGATGATAAGCATGAGTCGGCGGAGTTATAGGTTTATCACGCAAAGGAGCTACATCAGATATTCTAGGCGGTCCTCGGTCATTAATCCTAGAATTCATTGGTCTGCCTGGTCTTAGTAACTGAGTATTTGCTTGCACATTTACATTACCGTTCAGTAGTTTAACTATACCAGTAATGATATTTTGTATTTCTGTATTCTGCCTACCTTCATTAGGGGTCATTGTTGCATACATCGGTTGCACTACAGAAGGACGTATCCTGGGCCCCAAAGGAGGCATCGCCCTCGCCTTTGGAGCCCTTCTGGCTTCCCCCGGAAACTTAAACTCAAATTTATCACCGAAACCATCAGACGGCAATACTACTTCATTGTCTTTATTAAACCCTGTCGTTTTTGTTGGTAATATTTCGTAATACTTCCTTTTATTATGTAGTTCTAATTCGTTGTCTATTTCGTTGTTTGATGGTGGGGCTTCATCAAAGTTTATAGATCTGGATTCTCGGTCAGGAGTTGCTGATCTAGCCACGATGAAGTGTCTCTCAGTTTCTTCATCGTTTATTATATTTTCTGGTTCTATTACCTCTACATCATCGTAATTGATGCTAGGTTCTATCCTAAACGCTAGGTTTTCAGTCTGAGTGGTGTGCAGGATGAAATCCTGGTGGTGGTCGACTCCTTCCGATTTTGGTGATAACTGGGATATGGTGTGGATTTCTTCGTACCCTGAAAATAATGAAAAATATGAAGTTAGAACAGTTGCCTTCTTTTACATATGTACCTTCACGCATGTAATCTCAGAGTGGGGTAGGTAGAGCTACAGAATTAACTACCACTATAAAAACTTGGTGATAATTCTGTAGCCACATTTTGCACAAATAGGCTAAGATGTTTACCAGTGTATTAGTGACAGGTTGCAAGCCCATCGCCTAACAGTACTACAAGCCTTGATTCCCTTAGTCGCCTCTTACGACATCCACGGGAAGACATGGAGTGGCACTATTCTAATCCGGCAACCACACGGGAATCACAGGTCTTCTTTTACTCATGGGGATGTGATGCATCATATTAAAGTGCAAACATATTCCAGTGGTAGTATTACATCGACTTTTAAGGGCATCAAATAATGTGGTCGGTAACCTCCCTCTCATTATAAAGAGCCTGTTGCGTTCCACCTCCTCCCCACCATGTTTTTAGTATTTGTTGTTATAGCAGCAATAGAAATACCTATAGAAGCTGACTGATAGAAGGACAGTAGATGCTTAGAAATAGGGTTCCGCTGGCACCCTTTGGGTACGGAACCCTCAGAAATGATTAAGTATTTGATAAAATCCATCATAGAGGCATTCCATCTTAGTCCTCAGGGTTGGCAACGCATTTGCAGTCTTGTGAATGCGAATGTCTATGGGTCACAGTTTCCACTTACCATCAGGTGGCCTGTGTGCTCGTTTGCCTTCCCATGCTATAAAAAAAAATGCACTTATTTGGGTGGATCAACTTTTTTTTGTTGTTATTCCGTCCCGTAAGCCAGGAGACAACAGTGATAGAGTTTCTTAGAGAAAATGTTATAATATATACTTCTAGCACACTCAGGAGAAAGGCCATAAAATAATGGGTGTTTAATTGCCAGTAAAACAGTTTTATAGTGGACTTATATCCTTTGAAATCATAGTTTTAAAGAGTGACCCAGGAAACGTCACCATGGCAACGAGATCCAAAGAAAAGTTGATTGACCCGTTTATTGTGTTCTCGTAAGTTAAGTTTTAGGTCAATTAATCTAAGTGTGGTGTACTGCCTTTTTGCCGAATTATGTTTCGTCAAATTTCATTTGGCAATCAACTTTTCGCCGAAGTTTTATTTGGCAAATCAATCCTTGGCATTATTTTACTTCGTAATTTTTTTATTTCGCTACATTTTTATATTGCAAAATTTTATTAGGTCAAATTTTTATGTGATAAATAATTGTGTAGCAAAATGATTTGCTTAGGCAAATAACATATTGTCAAATTTTATATGGTAAATAATTGTGTAGCAAATGATTTGCTAAGGCAAATAACATATTGTCAAATAATTATGTCAGCCTCTGGCAAATAACTGAGTGCTAGTAAGCATTTTACTTGTTTATTGAAAGTCATATCAGCTGCGTACTTTTTTGCGTTACCTTGAGCTTGAACTTGTCTGAAACAAATATAAATTGGATTAAAAACGAAACTGCTCCCAGAGATAGGTAGGTTAGGGTTATTTTTTTTATGACTCTAAAACCGAAACTGCTCCCAGAGATAGGTAGGTTAAGGTTATATTTTTTATGACCCGTAAAACGAAACTGCTCCCAGAGATACTCAATACTCAATACTCAATACTCAATACATTAACTATCAACGATAACTCAAGAATGAATTGCTATTTTGAGCCATAAAGTATGTAAACAAAAGTACCCTCTTAATTTAGCTGAACGGTGCATTACCCTACCCGCTTAATGCAATAAAATCATACTGCAAATTGAACCTTGCATTCTAACAAACTAGGTTAGATTTCATAATGCCATTCAATATGTTGCTAAATCAAAGTATGCCAATCAATACATTTGACGAAAACATAATTGACATCTTAAAAAAATCCCACGTAATAATTTGTCTAACAATAATTTATCAAATCATTAGTTGGGAATTGATATCAGTGCGAAACGTTGAGTTGGGAAATAAAAATTTGACCAAATAAAAATATGGGATACGTAGTTTGGCGATTTAAGAATTTACTAAATAATTTTCGGCGAAAAAAGGGTAAACCCTAAGTGTACTAAAATTCATCGTTTCGGTAGTTTAGGTAAGAAAGCACAACAGACAGACAGCAACTTAAACAGAACGTCTAGAACAAGTCAAACATACGTTTTTTTTGCCGAAAAAAACCCTGAATGACACACTTGAAATTTAAACGTCAATTAAAATATGAAAGTGCATAATTATAATACTTATGTAAACTAATCTTGGTATTATTCAACGTTGGATTTAAAAAAAGCTTTATGGTTAAAATATTTATGTACATATAGATGGAACCAGTTATGGACAAGGCACACAAGCCATTGATTCTTATTTTACAGAAGATAAGGGTTATTCCGTGGGTTAAGGGTTATTTTTATGCCGTGTGGTGCCGGTAGAGTAGAATAGCACCACCCCTTATCCTCCCGTGGGTATCGTAGAAGGCGATTATGGGATTAAGGGATTATTTTAATGGTAAAATCTCCTCCGGCGGGATAGGCGTCGTTTAGCATTGGGCTGCTACCTATCTAGGAGAAGGAAAACTCCGAATTCAAACCCGGCGGGATAGGCGTCGTCAGCATTGGGCTGCTACCTATCTAAGAGAAGGAAAACTCCGAATTCAAACCCGACCCTGCACAACCATGCGAGCACTGTTTAAAAGGTTTATACCCCAGGAGGGTACTGGCAATGCCAGAGAATCCCTCCCCAGGCCTAGCCTGGGCAGCCCTTCGTACTCTGGGGGGGGGCAAAATAGTGCACGTATGTTCGGATCCCTCCGGGGATCGGAACGGTGGCGATGCCGTTTGCCACGCGTCACGCTGTGTTCGCAGGGGGGTTGGCAAAAAGCGGGCCGCTGAAAGCCGCCTTGCTACGATGAATGTTTGTGGAGGGATGGAACATAAATTAGATGAAGTATGTATGATGATGAGAGAGAGAAAGCTGGATGTTCTTTGTGTGACTGAGACGAAGAAAAAAGGGGTGAGTACGTCCACACACGGAACCTTGACGGCTTTGTGGTCCGGAGTTCCGGTATCCGAGCACGGTCGTCAGGGAGTTGGTATTGTACTCACAGAGCGAATGGCCGAATGTATGCAAGAGCATGAAAGTGTGAGCCCAAGACTTCTCTGGGTGAGACTCAAGGTAGGTCTCACTCGTTTATTCGTAATTGGGGCTTATGCCCCAGATACGAATAAATCAAAAAAAGAAAGGGAGGAGTTTTGGGAAAGTTTGCATGAGGTTTCAACAAAATGCAAGGAGAATGAAAGGATTATTTTGCTAGGCGATTTTAATGGTTGGACAGGTGTGCAAAGGGATGGTTATGAATCGGTGCTGGGTAAGTATGGTGATGAGCGAGTGAACGAGAATGGCAAATGTCTTCTCAATGTATGTTTGGCCAAGAATCTCTGCGTGACAAACACTTTGTTTGATCACAAAGAGATTCATCAGTATACGTGGAGACGGCAGAATGAGAAGTCTATGATAGACTTGATTGTGGATGAACGGTTGCGTAGCAAAGTTGTAGATACCAGAGCATTTCGAGGTGTTAGCGTAGGTTCAGATCACTACTTAGTGGTAACACGAGTAAGGGGTCTGTTCACACGTTGGCGCCATCGTGTTCCCGTACCTACCACTGCGTTAGAGAGAATAAAAGTAGAGAAACTGAATGACGAAGTTATACAAGATGAGTACGTAAGAAAGCTAAAAGACTGTTTTGAATGTGTTAATAAGATGAATGACAGTGAAGTTGAGAATAATGTAAATAATGTATGGGAGATTATGAAGAATGGTATGGTCAAATCGGCCACTGAAGTATGCGGTGTAGTCAAAAGAAGAAAAAGCAAGACTGAACGTCCGGAATGGTGGGATAGAGAGGTAGATGATGTAGTGAAAGAGAAGAAAAAGTGTTGGTTGGATTTTGTAGCTGTAGATCCAGGACAAGATCTAAGCGACAGAAAGAAAAAAGAGTATAATAGATCAAAGAAAAGAGTGAAAGAAGTTGTGGCTAGAAAGAAAGATTTACTGAATGAAAAGTATGATAGGAGTTTCTCTGACAACTTCCGATCGAATATTAAACTCTTTTGGAGCTTGATTAAATCGGCTCGGGGGAAATCAGAGAAAACTAAATTAAGCGCGGTGAGGGATGAGTCTGGAGACTTAATATGTGAGGAAGAAAAAATGCTTGATAGATGGAAAACTTATTTTGAAAGCTTGTTTGAATGCGAAGATGTTTGTCTTGAGCCAGAAAGCATGAGTAAAGATGCAAGTAGCGAAGATGAAAGTGTGATTAGTATGAGTGAAATCATGAAAGCTTTAAAAAGTATGAAAGCGGGAAAATCAGCAGGTTGTGATAGTGTCGATAGAAATGCTGAGGAGAGGAGATGGCCTGGTGGGTAGTCTGTTGTACCGTCTTTTCAATGCATGTTGGAGTAGCGGCCGAGTCCCGGAAGATTGGGTCAAGGCCGTTATCGTCCCTCTGTATAAAGGAAAGGGGTCACAGCAAGACTGCAAAAACTACCGCGGTATCAGCCTCCTTAGTGTCGTCGGCAAAGTATATGCGAAGATTTTAATTGAAAGGGTGTTGAATGTTACGAATGACAAAATCTGGGATGTACAAGCGGGATTTCGAAAGGGAATGGGATGTACGGATCAGGTCTTTTCATTACGGTCCATCACAGAAAAGTTCTTGGCTGTCAACCAAAAGGTTTTCTGTGCTTTTGTGGACCTGGAAAAGGCCTATGATAGAGTAAATAGAAAGGAGTTGTGGACGGTGCTGTCTATGTATGGAGTGAGCAGCAACCTGGTGCAGGCTTTGAGGTCCCTTTATGAGGGCTCCAGAGCCTGTGTCAGAATAAATGGGGCATACTCGGCCTGGTTTAATATCTCTAAAGGTGTTAGACAGGGCTGTGTTGCCTCACCATGGCTGTTCAATCTATTCATGGACAGTTGTATGCGGGATTTGAGAGAGTATGATAAGGGTTTGCGTATGCAAGAGTTGCTAATCAAATGCCTCTTATATGCCGATGATCAAGTTATACTTGCCCCATCGGTACTTGAGTTGCAGGAGATGGTGACAGTAATGAATGAGGGATTTAAGCAAAAGGGGATGAAAGTAAATGTTGCCAAGACCAAGGTCATGGTGATAGAGAAGGATGAAGAGATGACTGAGTGCGTGATAAATATAAATGGTGAATTAGTAGAACAAGTGAGCGAATTTGTGTACCTGGGAAGTGTGTTTACAAGAGATGGTAAGTGTGAGAAGGATATCGAGAGGAGGGTAAATGCGGGGAATCAAATTAATGGGGCCCTGTACTCCTTTGTGAGCAGACAGGGCGTTTCACAAAAAGCCCGGCTGGCTGTTCACAATGGAGTGCTGGCCCCTACCCTGATGTATGGTAGTGAATGTTGGGTGTGGCAGAACAAGCATGTAAGTCGTGTAAATGCAGTTGAAATGCGCTCTTTGCGTAGTATGTGTGGTGTGAAACTGATTGATAGAGTAAGAAATGAAAAAATCAGAGAGAAATGTGGAATAAAAGAAGATGTAGTGACTAAGATTGACAAGGGCATGCTTCGATGGTTCGGTCATTTAGAAAGGATGGATGAAAGAAGATTGACGAAAGAGATATACAGATCGAAAGTGAGTGGAAGGGTCGGAAGGGGCCGCCCTAGGCGTACTTTTTCGAATCAAATCGGAGAAATACTGGAAAAGGGCCGAATCTTAAGTACCCGAAACCGACGTGCGTGCATGACTCGATGTATGAATGTTGAAGAAGCGAAAGAAATTTGTCAAGATCGTAGCAACTGGAAAGAAGTGGTCTCTGCCTACCCCTCTGGGAAACAGGCGTGATTTAATGTATGTAATGTAAGGGTTATTCATTTGTTTTGCAACAATCAGTTTAGGACCGTATGAAATTTGAGAATTATTAGAAGTTATTAGAGTTGTTGTTAATTCTGTAGCTCTGCCTACCCCACTCTGGAAATGAAGGCGTGAGTTTATGTATGTATGTATGCAATTTGAATTAAGAGCGAAGTGTCCATTACTGGTGCCTGTCAGTTAAAGTGTCCAAAATTCGACAGACTAGCTAGATGGATACTGTTGCCAGATATGTAAGAAATTAATAGCGATATGGGAAAGGGTTATTCCACTTGATAAAAACATAGATATTGCTTTTGAAATTTTCTGATCAGCTTCTTTTGAATCTGCCTATACAATATACTAAATCTCCTTTAAAATTAAATATACAGGGTGTTTAAAATTCCGTCTACGATAAGATCGTTATACGATGCATAATAAATGATTACAAGCAAGACACCAAAGTGACAACGTAACAGCACCGTGACGCAACACGCACAATGCGTGACTTACGGCCGGCGCTTTCTCTGTGTCAACTAGAATGACGAATGTGCACTCAAATTCGAACATCTGAATTTGTGATGCACTTGGAAATTTTAGTGCAAATAATTTGCGCATGCTTAAGAGAATTAGCGGGCGTCGAACGATATGGGTTACGTATCGCTGTCAATCCTCTTGTCTACAGAGCTTCGATAAAGAATAAGTCCAGGTGCAGGCTCCGTCCGGGTTGGTACCACCATCTTATCCATTAACGTACCGCCAAGCAGCAGTGTTCGCATCGTTGTGTTGCGGTTTGGGGATAAGACAGCCGGTGAAATGACTAGCATAGAGGCATTCCATCTTAGTCCTCCGAGTTGGCAACGCATTTGCAGACTTGTGAATGCGAATGTCTATGGGTCACAGTTTCCACTTAACATCAGGTGGCCTGTGTGCTCGTTTGCCTTCCCATGATATAAAAAATAAAAATAAAGTCATAGTACAAAGCTTCGATCAGCTTTCATGGGAGCTTAAAATTGAGAGAATATTGTACTTCATATAATCCTTGAATAATCTAATTCGTTGAGGTACGTACCTACCGTAAGAACGAAACCAAATAAACTCCAAATAGGGCCGAATTTTGTCGCTTTATATTTATAATTAAGTATATAAAAATCAGTATTTAGATGTGTTATTTTATTTGACAACTAATTTGTATCTATGATAGTCTATGACATTCGTTTCCAAGAAACAGACATAAACGAGTAGTAAAATGCTAATTAGGGAAAAAATTACTCATTAAAATGCAAAATAAATCAAATTATTATCTAAACATGGTCTATTCTAAAACGGTTTTCAATTAAACCTGTAATTAATTTAGTGCAAATAAACCGCACGCTAAAGTCATTGTCACGAAAAGGATTAATAAAACTTTGCCATTTTCACCAGTCTGCCGTCCTACCAAGGAAGGCGGCTAAGTGCACAGTAGTAGTATTAGCATTTTAAAGGTAATGCGGTTAGCAATAGAGTTTAAAATGGTTTGAGTACTACATTGCAGTTAGCCTTATTTGGTAGGACGGCAGCAGTACATACCCTCTCCAAAACCCAACTTTACCAAAAAAGAACTTAACTAAGCGTGGCGTCGTGTAACGTCAGTTACGGCTATTAGATACATCTCGCCACGGTCCGCTGCTGCTACCAACTTTATACAGATATTTTCTATACCAATCCTACACCAATAGAAGACGATATTATTATTATAGTATACAAACGACTGTCCCTTACTTCACTTCGGTTTATCTGAGTTTGTGAGTGTGTCTGAGAAGTGGGCGCTAACAATGAGCCTCATAACGAAGCTCAAAGTCACTCAGAGGACTATGGAGAGGGCTATGCTCGGGGTTTCTCTGCGTGATAGAATCAGAAGTGAGGATATCCGCATTAGAACTGAGGTTACCGACATAGCCCGAAGAATAGCTAAACTTAAGTGGCAGTGGGCGGGGCACATCAGAAGGGGTCAGAAGGTTCTTGAGTGGCGTCCGCGGCCGTGGCTAGGCCTCCAACCAGATGGAGTGACGACCTTGTAAGGATCGCGGGAACGCGGTGGATGCGAAAAGCACAAGACCGGTCTGAGTGGAGAGCCTTGGGGGAGGCTTATGTCCAGCAGTGGACATCTTTCGGCTGACATGATGATGATGATGATGTGAGTTTTTTGTAACCGTACATAATACAGAATTTATTATAATTAAAAAAACTTCTTGATTCTCTATTAATGAAAACCGAACTAAAATAGGTACTTTGTGTAGTTTTAAAGATCTAAGCGTACAAGTAAATACAGAGGGACAGACGGAAAACAGGAAACATACAATCTAGGGTAAGCGCCCACCACGATTTTAGTTTTTGCGACACGATTTTAGAATCGCGCTGTAAAATATCGTAAAAAATTCATTGCGCGCACTTCGATGAAAGAGTCGATGGATTATTCATTGTCAACATGGATTTCGTACAAGTTGGAGGAGTAGAAGGAAGAAAAAAAGAAATCATAAATATTGGACACATCCTTTAACAGCTCAAAGATATATCAAAGGTTTTTTTTATCTGAAATACAATGATATTCGACTATATCCCAAGATTTTTTTTCGCCAGGGTGCGATTTTATAATCGGAGTGCGCGCGGGGCCATACAACTCCGCATGATGCAATTCACTTTTGCGATAATCGCGTCGCGAGCCGTGTTGAGCCACAATGTGAAAAATCACAATTTTCAAATCGCTGCGATTTTTTCTCGTAAATCGGCCATTCTCACGATTGAGTGTTCTCCGCCTAATTACCAAAGCCGATTTTTTTTCCGTTTATTTGACTAGATAACATAAGAATATGAACAACAGGAACCTAAATAATCAATATGTCGAAATGGCATTAAAATATACAAAGAAGTTCTCGAGTTATAGAGATTCAAATATTTAATATAAACGGTAATTAGATTTTTTTGTTTGAGATGGATATGGTAATTAGAAAATACATTTGACTAAAGAAATTATTATATAATAATTTATAAATCAACAACTAAAAACATGCTTTTTTTTCTAAATGATTTCTTTTGATTTTTATTAATATTTATGAACATAACCTAGTTAAACCTAGACAAAAATGGTAATACACAATGACAAACATGCTTATATAGAAAAATAAATACTTAAATAAATAGAAAACATCCAAGACTCAAGACCAATAAAATGAATAAATAAATAAATTATAAATATCAAGGGACAAACAAATATTAGCTAGCTTAATCACACTAGGCCACTAGGCTAATCATTTAGTTATTTTTTAAAACTTTTGCACCCATCCAAGACAGACTAGGATGTATACCTGTGTTGTTAGGAAGAAATATTACATTATTCTTGACGTGTGGTTTTGCCAATCAGGAGTTTACGGGACTAATAATGAGAGAATTTGAAAAGGCATACGGTGACTCGCCATTAACTACGTAACTTCAATAATCTGATGGCCAAACGTAATAATTATTTTTACATTTGTCTTAATTAAAGGGCCTGTTTTCTTCTTGTTTTAATTGTCAAATAAATTGATTAAATATAATATAATATACTTAAATTGATAATGAAAATGGTGTATACATAATTATACCATATCGTGGTTCTTTTTGCACTACATTTTGCAACATTGATTGTATTATTGAAACTCTTTCAATAGATTTCATACTACGGTGATTAGTAAATCTACGGTAATTAGCACTACGGTACTTAGAATAATTCACATTTTCCTAAAAATAACGAAAACTTGAAGTTGTAAAAATACTGCTAAATTGATGTTCACAGAGGCTTTAGAGTTCTTTTGTTCTACTAAGCGACAGCGAATTTCCCTTTAAAACCAATTTTTTAAACACGGGGTACGGGAATTAGAGAATTTGTAAACCAAAGTTACGGTACTTAGACACTTACTTGCACTGTGGGAAAATACGACAAATCTGATACGTTCAAATAGTTTGAGTACCGAGGCACAACCCTCAGCTCGCGACTCATGCAATTTGAATGAAATAATATTATGATATTTGGCGATGAGCACTTCAAAAAGCAACGGTTATGGTAATTATATGTTCGGGCCGGACAGGCGGTTTTATAATAACATAATTTTAAGGAATGGTCCTAGTGAATTAAAAATAAATCTGGTTATACAGACACTATTGGCCTACCAAGATTTAAAATGGCACACGTAGAAGCCGTTCCTACTTGAAATTAGAAGAAAATTTGAAGACCAAGGTAGCGTGCGGACAGGCTACGGTAATTGGAGAATGAGGTTTTGAAAAATAAATTAAATATGATAACTAAATAACAGGGCAAATATATTTCTTATACTGTATAGATAAAACCGTAATCTATGTAAGAAAAATATATGCAGTTATTTCTGACCATGTTTAGGGATAAATATCGGGTCGGACACGCAAAAACCCACTATTCTGAGAATGGCCGATATGCGCGCATTGACGTATAAACCCATAAGTTGCATTTCTTCGACAAAATTATCGCTCGGCAAAAAATCGTGGTGCGTGCTTAGCCTTAAAGAATAAAACCTACTTACATTAAATTGACAACAGGATTTTTTTGATAATTCCTTCTTTCACATGATTCTTCTACAAAATAAATTGTTTATTAAGCTAGTTCGGTTACCTAATATTATTTAAGTTTCCTTATAGAAAACCGGAACTAGTTTTTAATACGTCAAAACGCGCCATTTATAAGTACGATATGATGAAATTGTGGCTTGTTCCGCGTAGATGACCATTGACCATTGCAAGTCAAAAAACTGGTTACCTATAAGGAAAAATATTTCTGATTGACCTAGTTTCCAAATATTTTTCAATTTGGACCATCGAAAGCCGGAATATTATTCGGTCACTTACCATCAAACGGAAGAAATAATGTCTTTATAGCTAACCTGGTGTAGTGGTGAGGTGGTGACTAGGGAATGCAATTTAACCGGTTATTAACCGATTATGTATGAAAATAACCGGTTATTACCGGTTATTTGGATTCCCTAGTGGTGACTAAATATTATTTTATTTTCCTCATAGAAAAACCGAACCGCTTAGCAATCCACAAAAACGCGCCACTTACAGTTACGTAATCGTGGAGCGATAAAGCACTAGCTTGCTGAATGTTATTTTATTTTCCTTATAGACAACCGGAACTAGTTCTCAATCCACGAAAAGACGCTTAATTGTATGCATTATGCAACTACATACGTATACATAAACTCACGCCTTCATTCCCAAAGTAGGGTAGACAGAGCTAAAGAATTACCAACCACTTTTAAGACTTGTTGATAATTCTGTAACCACATTTTGCACAATTACGCTAAGATGTTTAACAGTGTATATTAGTGACAGGTAGCAAGCCCATCGCCTAACAGTACTACAAGCCTTTATTCCCTTAGTCGCCTCTTACGACATCCACGGGAAGAAATGGAGTGGTACAAAATGTGGTTACATAATTATCAAGAAGTTTTAAGACTTTTTGGTGATTCTTTAGCTCTGCCTACCCCACTCTGGGAATGAAGGCGTGAGTTTATGTATGTATGTATGTAGTATTGTGATAATAATATTTCAAAATGCATACATTCGTTCAAGCGCTAAACCAGTTTAAATATTTTTTGATAAAGAGGATAATTATCTGCGTGGTTAAAGCGTTAAAAACGACCAAAGTAGGTATAGATAAACCGAACTAAAAATGTATTTCATGTTTTTTGAAATGTGACCATACTGAAAACAAAGAGTAGGTATGTAGTTTGTTTATAACAATTATGAATGTTGAAGAAGATAAAGAAGTTTGTCAGCATCGTAGCAAGTGGAAAGAAGTGGTATCTGCCTACCCCTCTGGGAAACAGGCGTGATTTAATGTAATGTTTAACAATTATGACTAAAACTAGTCATTACGGATCAAAAACGCAATTCCTAGTGAGATTATCAGAATCGGAAGTCAGTCGAGAGTAAAGCTAAAATGGCGTGGAAAGTGTAAGACAGTCGTGACGAGTGAAAGTAAGTAAATAAATAGTTTGTGATACGCGTGTTTTGGAGCAAACAAATAGAGAAACTAGCTCGCTATATTAAATGTTATAAATTGTTTGTGTGCAAGAAGCATTCACATTGTTGTGTTCCGGTTTGGGGATAAAACAGCCGGTGACATTACTAGCATAGAGGCATTCTGACGAAGCGCCTAGTTGGTAGTGTCCCTGCCTACGAAGCTAGCGGTCCAGTGTCCATATCCCGGTAAGGGCAGATATTAAACATAAATTCCTGTTAGCACTTCACCATCACAGCTGTCAAGAGCATAATCTATCCCTTGTCAACAATTCATGCGGCACTAGGTCGGTGGCTGCGGGGAAGTACGTTGTGCCGAGGGTCGCTAACTACTACGGTGACAGATGCCTGCAGAAACGTCTACCCTACATTCTCAATAGCTTGCCCACAGATATTAGGTTAGAGGCCAATAAGACAAAGTTTAAAAGAAGAATGTTCAATTTTTTTTTTTTTAATTAATTGTAAGTAGTTATATCCTATAGTTAAGAGACTCAATGATCCCGCAGTCAAACTGTGTAAACAGTT
The DNA here is from genome assembly GCA_927399475.2 of Acleris emargana. Lineage (NCBI taxonomy): Eukaryota > Metazoa > Arthropoda > Insecta > Lepidoptera > Tortricidae > Acleris > Acleris emargana. Next base: position 1,709,414 of record OV656863.1, on the reverse strand, counting down.
TTGTGGGACAATGATCTATAGATGTAGTTTAATTGTTTACGTTAATAAATTTTAATAAATAAATAATAATAATATTTGTGTGATGAGCGCGAATATTTGTTCCTAAGTCTTGGAGGTTTTCTATGTATTTAAGTTTTTTTTAAGGCACAGAAAGGCAGACGTGCACACAGGCCACCTGATAGTAAGTGGAAACTGTGACCCATAGACATTCGCATTCACAAGACTGCAAATGCACTGCCAACCCTGAGGACTAAGATGGAATGCCTCTATGCTAGTCATTTCACCGGCTGTCTTATCCCCAAACCGGAACACAACAATGCAAACATTGCTGCTTGGCGGTAGGTTAATAAAGATCCCACAAGTAAGTTGTAAGTATGTATATTTCTCTTTATAAGTATTTATATCGTTATCTAGTACCCATAATACAACCCTAGAGCTTAGTTTGGTACTAGGACAATTGGTGTGACATTGTCCCCTGATATTTATTCATTTTTTATTAATTCCATCTTAGTCCTCAGGTTTTTTTTTGCAGTCTTGAGATTGCATTTGTCTATGTTGGCCTGTGTGCTCGTTAGGCTACTCTCGGTATGCTATAAAACAGGGCCATGTAGGACCATCCTCAGTGCAGGGTTGCAACTTCGTTTAGAAACAAAAAAGTTTCTGTCAAAACTTCCATTTTTGGGACACAGTCGTCATCTACTCCTCATGATGATTCTAACATCTCTAACGAGCCCTAACACGACGGGTTTATGTGTAATTTAGGAGTTCCCATGGCCACCCTGAGTCTCCATCATCAGACTAGCTCGATGGTATATTATTGTATTGTCATCAGAACTAAAGGTGTATGCTCTTCAGCTTTATCAGAAACCGGGAATTTAACTTGCAAGATTTGACCCATACATACATACATGCATTGTTAGTTAAATAAAAGCATGTAATATCCAGTCAAGTGACAGACAGACAGTGAGTGACAGACTCGCGCACTAAGGGTCCCGTACCGCGCCCAACCTTTTCTTAGGAACCATAAAAAGGGACTGTCAGCCCATTGGATACCCTGACTCACCATTAAACGGTGTCACAGTGACATTATAAAACAATTCTTCTTCTTCTTCTTCTTTCTTTGCCCCCGCGGCGACTTGAACAGCTACTACCGCGGGGATATGGCGTTTCCACGTGAAGTGATTTCGCCAGTGTCAAGTATATATAAGTATAAATCAATATAGCAATAAAACACAATCCAATCTTCTCTAGGAAGATTGGGGGCAACGTTGTACGGTGATTCGTAGGTCAGAGGTCAAGATAGTTTTAACCTCTGCACCACTGCGAGACCACTTGAAACGAGAAGAAAGATGCCAGATACACGAAATAAGTCCAAGTCTTCAATCACTGTGCGACACAAAGGCATAAAAAGTACAAATCACTATCAGAAAAGAACTTTGAACACCTAATTACCCAAAAATTCAAGTCTAAAACAAATTACACGTCCGCCATCTTTTAACGTTGCAAATGGACCATATAACAATTTGCAATGACACTTCTTATGAATGGAATCATAACGTCACTGTGACAGTTCTACGGTGGGTCACGGTTCCAATGGGCTGACAGTAGGTCGATTTATTAAACTAGCTTATGCCCCGCGACTTGGTCCGCATAGATATCGATTATCGCCATTCCCGCGAACTTTTATCATTTCCGGGATGAAAAGAAGTCTCATTCAAATTTCATTTAAATCCATCCAGCCGATCCAGCGTGAACGTGTAATAAAAAAAGAAGACGCTATAATATTTTGGCCAAGGTTTGGATTGGGGCATGCGGTACCGGTACCATTCCCGGAACCGGGACTAAGATTTCCGGTACTAAGTCAGAACCGGGAATTCCCGGGATTTCGGTACTTTTCGGTACTGAGTAAATTATTTGTATATTTTTTTTGTTTAGTGATTATTTTTTTAAATAAGACACCAGTTAAGTGATAATTATTAATTATTTAATCCAGAACACGACTACCAAATCAGAACAGCTATCTTTCTGACTACCTGACTACCTGTCGGTCGGCCCGACCGGTTGGCCTTGGATTGGGTCGAGGCGTCGGGTCGAAGGGTGGGGCGACTGGGGCGGGCCGAGCGATGCCGATCTCATATCGCATCCGAATAAAACCGAGCTTGTGCGAATTGGGGGAAAGCGTCACCAGGCCACCACGTAGTTTTGAAAAGAAAAAATGACAATTAGTCTAGTCACAAACTCAGTACCGAAGGAACCGAAGAACCGGGATTTTTTTTCACCAGTACCGGTACCAGTTGAAATGATAATTCCCGGGATTTCCCGGTCCTTTTAGCACCGGGAATTACCGGGAGCATGCCCTAAAACTAACCCAAAAACTTTCGCATTCTTCTAATTCTACTAATATTATAAATACGAAAGTTTGTCTGTCTGTGTGTATGTGAGTTAGTTTGTTACTCCTTCACACTGCAACGGATTTGGATGAAATTTGAAATGGAGATAGCCCATATCCTGGATTAACACAAACACTATTTCATTACGGAAAACTTCAAAGTTCCCGAAGGAAAAACGATAATCGAAATCTATGCGGACGCAGTCGCGAGCAGAAGCTAGTGTGATTCTATGGAACTTGCTAACTACGTAAACAAACCGCCATATTGAAATTGTCTCTGAATGATGAATTTACTAGTGATGGGCAATACTCCTTTACTTATGTCAAACCATATCAAATAATAAAATACCGAAAGTAATAAACAAGTAGTTACTTTATTTCTAATTTGTTTAATCACGATCTGAAGAAAAATCGGTTCTTGAAGATGATATATCACAAGTATTTATGTTTATGGTTTTTGTGTGGTTGCCGGGTTAGAATAGTGCCACTCCATGTCTTCCCGTGGATGTCGTAAGAGGCGACTAAGGGTATAAAGGCTTGTAGTACTGTTAGGCGATGGGCTTGCCACCTGTCACTAATACACTAGGAAACATCTTAGCCAACTTGTGCAAAATGTGGTTACAGAGTTATCAAGAAGTTTTAAGACTTGTTGGTAATTCTTTAGCTCTGCCTACCCCACTCTGGGAATGAAGGCGTGACTTTATGTATGTATGTATGTATTTATTATAAAAGGTACCGTTATATCTGTAGCCCTATCGATGATGCCTTAATGTATCGCCAACTTTAGCCACAACACTACCCATCATAGACAATTGTAGAATTTAAAAGAAACAAAAACGTTATTCCATCAGGTCCTAATAACCTAAGTTATGAAACCATTTAAACTTTTCATGAAATATTCAAGATAGAGTTATATATTTGGTGATTTTGTATTTTACAGTAACGACCGTTTCAATAGTGTATGGTTTCAATGGAGTTTGATGAGGTGGTGTGAAAATTCAAGGAGAAACAGTGACACATTTACATAGTTAGCAAGTTCCATAGAAATACAAGTTCATAATATTACTAGGTTTTTTTCAAACTAGCCACATCATGAAATCGAACGCGCCAGTAAAACTTGCTCAATAGCGCGTGCGCAGCCAACGGAATGCGATAACGGTAGGCCTACATACGGGCGCCGAGGAAATCCGTGGATCGCTTCAAACCTGCGCACTGACAGGTTTTGACTGCCTCGCCCAACCTGCAGTCCCTTACTTGTTGCAGAGAAACAAGCACACAGGCCTTCAGCTCCCTATTCCACTTGAGAATGATAGGTGACAGTGACAGGCGACAATTCGGTATACGATAGGGTGCAATCAACTGCGCCATGTATACAGAAATGTCACCAGTCACCTGTCATGGTCAGGATGGTGAAATAGGGTGCTGAAGGTAAGGGGGATCTCATACCATAGACATTGGCAATTAAGGCTACAATCTCAAGACTGCCAATGCGTTGCCAACCCTGAGGACTAAGACGGAATGCCTCTATGCTAGTAATCACGGGCTGTCTCATCCCCACACCGGAGCACAACAACGCGAACGGCGGTCGGCCAAAACGCACGTCATGATACAACAAGTTCGATTTTCCCTTGAAATAATATTATGACAGTGACAGGCGTCAACCTTAGCGATAATTAGATCTCACATAAACTTTAGTCAAATCTGGTAGACCATTTTCTTGGCGTACCGTACCACTAAAGGTCTCCTAAGCCAAAAGATAGTATCTCAGATAAACCTCCTGTAGCAATATCAACCTTATTCCAAACCGAATAGAATTCAAAATACTTTGATTATTGAATTTGGTATACTGCTAATTGGTTTAGGAGGGCAGAGGGATCCTCCTAGTAGTAGTGATAGTAGGACCCTGTGCAGGGTCCGTCCGGATCTACCACCATCTTATCCTTGAGCGTACCCTCGCTCATCACACAAATATTTGCCCTAAGAATCGAACCTGGGACCGCTAGCTCCGTAGGCAGGGTCACTACCAACTATACTTCATTTGTTTAGGTACTTAACTAAATGTAAACAAAAAAACCACGTGACATAGTTGGTCAGCCAATAGGAGCACAACACTGATACGTCGCAGCTCGACCAAACAGTTTTGATTAGCTGTTGAACAGAGCCACATTTATTTAAATACCTAAACAGATGGAGTATAGGCCAACATTGGACCCGATTCTTCAGTGGCCTCTAATCTTCCTAATTTTATTTAGGTGTGCTAAAACACTTTGCTATTCTATGAGCAGCTGTCATAATCAAATGACAGCGCCATGACAGCGCTAATTTGAATCTGACGCTTCTTATTTTAGCCGGTCTTATACATTGTCAGCTTGACATTCTGGAATAGCACTGGTTAAATCTGCTGTGTTAAAATTAGACAATTTAGTTTTAGGCTATTTAAGCGATGTGCACCTAGAATCGGGTCCATTGTCATCTAACGTAAATTAAATATGCTATTATTTCGTATGCATTCACACGTAAATAAACTTTATTTACCGCTAGAACCCAAACACCGTGGCAGTGGGCATGCGCAGTCATTAAAGTTCAGTTAATTAACCAACAGTTATTTTAACTGCTTAACTGTTCGGTTATCGACGCGATTAATCAGTAAATTTGATAATAATCGGTCGAGGGATATAACTGATAATGTAATTGTACTTTATTGTCTAGGCTCGGAAAGTAGGGGATTGCTGGACGAGGTGGTTATACCAGTCAGGTAAGTACATATAAATACATATAAATATTTGTAAACAAAAAATCAACGAATTAAGCGAGATTCATTTTTTTTTTTAACTACGTGTTGTAAGATATTTTCATGCACAATAAACCGCCGTCCGCCATTTATTAAATCTGCTCTATGGTATTTTTTTCATGGTCCTTTAGATTTTATAAGCAACTAGCTGACCCGGCAAACGTTGTTTTGCCATGTATGTAAAATTTAGAGGTGGACCACCCTTAACATTTAGGGGGATGAAAAATAGATATTGTCTGATTCGCAGACCTAACCGATATGCACACAAAATTTCACGAAAATCGGTCGAGCCATTTCGGAGGAGTTTAATTACAAACACAGTGACACGAGATTTTGAGCTATTTCGAAAAAGGCAGGAAAGGGATTTTATATGTTTAATTTACTCCTAGAACAGTTAGGAGAGTTATTATTCACCTTCAAGAAAAGAGCTTTTTCTCAAAAATGACCGGAAAAGTTGACATTACTATGGAGTTAGTAATGTCAACTTTTCCGGTACTGAGACGCGAAGTACATAGTTTACAGACAGATCCCAAATTAAAAAAAAATTACATTGCGTGCTCGCTACACAAGCCCGCAATGTTGCATACAAATTTCATTGTTATCTAGTTTGTAACTTTTTAAAAAGTGAAAACGGCCATAATAAAATGAGGGCGCAAGTGTTATACATCCATATTTTATTCGAAACGTAACTTTTTTATCTGTGTCTGGAATAGCTTGAGTTTTTTTTCTAAAAAAAGCTTGCGTTTCTCCGTGTCATAAAAATAATGGCGGTAAAGAGTGAGGTTATTTCACGTGAAGCTTGTGTTTATATGCGATTTTTGAGAAAAGCACTATATATGCCTCGGCAGGAATCGCAATTGCGGGCCTCGTATTTTTAAACGGACTCGCAAGCTCGTCCGTTTAAACCAATTCTCCGCCCCCAATTGCCTGCTTCACTGCCTAGGCAATAATGTACTATTATATCTCTAATAGGCCACCAAGCCATCCACTTAACTATTCCATCCATGACACGTCTGATTTGTCCATTTAATAGTACATTATTGCCTAGGCAGTGAAGCAGGCAATTGCGGGCCGAGAATTGGTTTAAACGGACGAGCTTGCGAGTCCGTTTAAAAATACGAGGCCCGCAATTGCCGTTCCTGCCGAGGCATATATAGTGCTTTTCTCAAAAATCGCAAGATACAAATCGCATATAAACAGAAACTTCACGAGAAATAACATTACTCTTTATGACAAGGAGAAACGCAAGCTTTTTTTAGAAAAAAAAACTCAAGGTATTCAAGACACAGATTAAAAAGTTACGTTTCGAATAAAATATGGATGTATAAGACTTGTGCCCTCATTTTACTATGGCCGTTTTCACTTTTTAAAAAGTTACAAACTAGATAACAATGAAGTTTGTATGCAACATTGCGGGCTTGTATAGCGAGCACGCAATGTAATTTTTTTTTTATTTGGGAACTGTCTGTAAACTTTGTACTTCGCGTCTCAGGATGGAGTTAGTAATGTCAACTTTTCCGGTCATTTTTGAGAAATAGTTATTTAAATGTTAAAAAAGTTCAAATACTCGAAGCTACTGTCTCGACAAACACTTCAGAAATCAATCAAATTTAAAAATCGAATCTAACCTAAACCCACTTCCAAACTTGACGAAACCGTTATGTTGGTGGAACTATTTTCGGCGGCTATCTCAGGCAAACGACCGCGCGTCCTTGAGATCGGAGGCTGCGCCACTGCGCGGGAGTTGATACCTACCTGTATTGTTTGTTTAAGTAATACCGATCGGGACAAATACTAGCTACTTAGCGAATTAGTGATTATAGGTAGCAAGTTAGTGAAGCTACTAAGATAACGGAAGCGTGCAAATATTTGTGTGACGAGCGCGAATATTTAACCCAATTTTGAATTGATCTATTTAATATACAGGGCGATTGGTACCTAGCTAGGAGCCAAGTTTTAAGGGGCGATAGAGCAGCTCATAAGCTATCGCTTTAACCCCCATCTCAAGGGCAACACAGACTAACAGGCCGATATTGGCATCAGTAAAGGATCGATCACAGGGGAAGGCAGGGAATATGCCCAGCACTGGACATAATGATGAAGATAACAATTAAAATCTAACTTACCATTGACAACTTGTAATAATATCGCAAACAGCACCGCCCCGCGGCACTGCGTCCGCCATCTTGTCTCCCCTGCAGCCATCTTGTCGTACTTTCTCAGACCCATCCACACTACATCTCTGGCGTCTCACTTCCGTTTCTCGGGCTTACATTTGACCTGTAACAATAAAAGAAAGGTTATAACTCCTGTAATTAACTTCCCTCCACTGTGACATGACCTCCTTGAATAAGTTTTTTTTTATGTCATAGGAAGGCAAACGAGCACACAGGCCACCTGATGGTAAGTGGAAACTGTGACCCATAGACATTCGCATTCACAAGACCGCAATAATAAGACTGCTAATGCGTTGCCAACCCTGAGGACTAAGATGGAATGCCTCTATGCTAGTCATTTCACCGGCTGTCTTATCCCCAAACCGGAACACAACAATGCAAACACTGCTGCTTGCATTCAGCTTTTTAGCGCAAATTTTTGTTACAGTCAAGTGTACCCCTACAGCCAAAACTACTAATACTAAAAATCTGAGAAATATCTTAAATTAAAGCACATACCTATAATGAAATTAATAGGAAAACTATCATTACTAAGTAGACTTCAGTGGTTCTTGAGTTACAAACGGTTTAAAGGAATACCTACCGAAAACTTATTCGCGGTGTTGGTTAACTGACCGCGACCTGTGTCGATGTATGGGGATAATAGTTTTCCAACGGCAAAGTTAAGTTTGACACGAGGTCTAATTTATTTGTAGGCTTCGGAACCCTACACTGAGCATGGTCCGACATGCTCTTGCCCGGTTTTTAAATATAAACGACTTCTACGCGAACGGAGTAAATATTGCAACAATTGATAGCTAATAAATAATATGAACGTACGTTTAATCGTCGGCCAACGCACCAACATTGGTGTATTGGTTCAACCGATACAGCTACACCACGCTTCAGTGAGCCCGAGTTGCGTGTGTTAAAGAAACGGGACACGGATGTCGTTCACGCTGGAAGGGGCTGGAGTATCCTTTAGCGTAAAGAACAGCCGTGTGGTTGCCGGGCAAGAACAGTGCCACTCCATGTCTTCCCGTGGATGTCGTAAGAGGCGACTACGGGAATAAAGGCTTGTAGTACTGTTAGGCGATGGGCCTGCAACCTGTCACTATAATACGCTGGTAAACATCGTGGCCTGTTTGTGCATAGTGTGGTTGCAGAATTGTTAACAACTTTTTGAAGTTGTAGGTTATTCTGTGGCTCTGCCTGGGATTACAGGCGTGAAGGTATGTATGTAACACTTTAGGGGGTGGACAAGGCAAACGAGCACACAGACCTCCTGATGTTAAGTGGGATCTGTGACCCATAGACACTTGCAGTTCATAAATATGTGTACCTTGTCTATTTAATGACAGATTTAAAGTGTAATCATATTTATGAACTCGACTGTAATACCATAGAAGGCGGGTAACTGCAATGTAGCAGTCAAGGCTTTTATACTCTATTGATAACTATATTAAATTCAAAATTCTATGCTATTACCGTGTAGTCGATATATTCACGGTCTTTGAGCAAGCAAACAAACGGACAATCTTTTGTAATGTGTACGCATTAATAACAATGACATCTAACTTGACTCACAAGTTGTCCATAGCTAAAGCTAAAGATTTTTAAACTAACTTAAACCCAAACCAAATCAAACCCTATATGCTTAATAATAAGGTCAAACATCCTGCCATATAAGAGCCATTTCCAGTCCAACGCACACACACACACTGTTATGTGTTTATTATTCAACAAGCATTCGCCCCACATATGCAGTTACGGTGCTGCGGCTGCCGGCCAATATTGTTTTTCAATGAGCTTCGCAAATACTTTGAACCGTTTGGTTATAGAGTTGTTGAGTTCCGGAGTGTAACCTATGGATGGAATGACCGGCATGGATGCATTCCGTCTTAGTCCCCAGATTTGGTCACGTATTTGCAATCTCAATGTCAAGAAACTGCGTACTTACTTAGACTTAGGTGCATGTGTGTTATGTATGTGAATAAATGTAATAAGAAATTAAGAGATATTGACTTTCCGAGTGAGTTAGAAGTATGTTGTGATAATTTATGTAATAAAACTGACCATAGGAAAATAATTGATAGCATGTATAACTCCATTATTACGGTACTCAGGGAGGCTTCTATTGATAGTTGTGACAGAGAAAGACGCAGGGGGGTTGGTTATGTGACGGGCTGGAACAGACACGTGAGCGGGGCTCACCAGAGGGCTAGGTTCTGCTTTCAGGAATGGTGTTTGTACGGGAAGCCTAAGTCAGGCCGATTATATGAGGAAATGTCCCGCTCCAGAAAATAATTCAAAGCTAAACTCAAATATTGTCAAAACAACAAAGATCAAATTAAGATGGATATAATTGCCTCGCACCATAGGTCTAGAAACTTTGTACAGTTTTGGAAATCGACAAATAAGATTAACCCAAAGGTGAGCCTACCAGCAAGTGTAGAGGGTGTTAGTGAGCCTAGAGACATTGCCAACCTCTTTATGAACCATTTCAAAGTGGAACCTCTGGCGGTGGACGGGCGGGAGCCGGTTCTCGATGCTGGGAGCCGTGTGGGTGACAACTCCATCAGAATAACACCAGCAGAAGTGGCTAAGGCTGTTCGTCAAATGACGAGAGGAAAGTCACCCGGTCACGACGGTCTCAGTATCGAGCACCTGCAACATGCTGGTGTCCATCTTCCCAGGGTTCTTGCTATGTTTTATACGTTCTGCATTCGTCACAACTATCTACCAGTTGACCTCATGAGAACCGTAGTGGTACCTATTATAAAAAATAAGACGGGCGATGCTTCCGACAAGTCCAACTACAGGCCAATCTCTCTGGCCACTATCCTGGCGAAGGTTTTGGACAGTGTGCTTAATACGTATCTAAACAGACATATTAACCTGCATGACGCCCAGTTTGGTTTTCGACCAGGGTTATCAACCGAGTCAGCAATACTATGTCTTAAGCACACTGTTCAATATTACACTGATAGGAGTACGCCGGTATATGCATGCTTCTTGGACTTGTCGAAGGCATTTGACTTGGTGTCATACAATGTACTATGGAACAAGTTGAATAGTGTTACGAATTTACCTCTTGAAGTAACAAGTATGTTTAAATACTGGTATGAAAACCAAACGAACACGGTTCGATGGGCAGGTGGGTTCTCGGAGCCCTACAAGATGGAATGTGGAGTCAGGCAGGGGGGACTAACTTCACCAACATTATTTAATGCATATGTGAACGGGTTGATTGAGGAGCTCAGCAGCGCCGGGGTGGGTTGTTCGGTGGATGGATGTTGTGTTAATAACATCAGCTATGCTGACGACATGATGCTGCTGAGCCCCTCAGTCAACGCACTGAAATTAATGCTGTCTATATGTGAAAGGTTTGTTGTGGCCCATGGACTCCAATATAATGTCAAAAAGAGCGAGATATTGGTGTTCAAATCTGGCACCAAAACCTACCCAGTTCCGCCAATAACTCTTAGTGGTTCTCCTCTTCAGACAGTAACAAAATTTAAGTATTTGGGTCACTGGGTCACAGACACTCTAAAGGATGATATGGACCTGGAAAGGGAACGCAGAGCACTGTCGGTCAGGGGAAATATGCTTTCACGCAGATTTGCTCGTTGTTCTCGAGAGGTGAAGATAACCCTCTTTAAAACCTATTGTCAAACGTTGTACACGTGCAATCTGTGGAGCAACTACACCAAAAAGACCTATAGTGCTCTGCGAGTCCAATACAATAACGCCTTCAGGGGGCTGCTGGGGCTGCCCTGGCGCTGCAGCGCCTCGGGGATGTTCGCCGCGAGCAGCACTGACGGCTTCCAGGCCGTGCTGCGCAAGCGCGTGGCGTCCCTGTGGGCGCGCGTGCGGGGCAGCACCAACACTCTCCTGAGGGTGCTCGCTGAAAGGATGGACAGTCCTATCCTCACACATTGGATGTCCATCCACGTAAATCCTAATGAACTTTTTAAATTTTACTAACTTAGTTTATAAGTCTATTTTACTAATATTATGTGATATTATGATTATGGATATTCTTTGTCCGAAATAAATATTTTCATTTCATTTCATTTCATATGTTTGTATAATTTTGAATATAGTATAAACCAAAGTCACTTCCCTCCACCCGCATACAGGGGCCCTAATATAGCTTTCGCGTGATAAATAAAGGCCGGATGACAGATGCAATATGGTGACGAAAGCATAAGACGGATAAGACTTTTAATTTCGAGTACAATTTCAGTAGTCATATCCATATTATGGATATCGTTTGACATTATTTTGACGTAATATGCATCCGTCAGCCGCTAATTAGTGATAAAGTTGGGAAGCATCCGTCACCTTCTGACACGTTAATAAGTACGAGAGTGACGGAGGTTTTATCCACATTTGACACGCGAAATTCTTGTTTATGTACCTACAGGTGTTACAGAAAACACACACCGAAGCGATGCAAGGGCGGGTCGCTAGTAATCTATAATCTATCTATATTTAAAAAAAAAACCTTGTTTCCCTTGGTCAGGCCATAACTCGAGAAAGGCTCGACAGATTTGAATGAAAAAAACTGTTGTGTTCATAATTTGACAAGGACATGGTCTGTATGAAAAAATACCACATACATACATAAATAAAATCACACCTGTTTCCCAGAAGGGGTGGGCAGAGACCACTTGTTTCAACCATTTTCTGCTGTCACTTTCTCTGCTATAGCAATAGAATAAGACAACAGGTCACTAAATAAGCATTAAATATAATTGACGTCTCTGAGTGCGGCAGTAAGTCATAAATTATAAATAGGTATACTTGTTAGTGTATCACTGCATTTTGGTATTTTGTACAAGTATTTCTTAATCCTCAAGGAGCAATATCGGGCGAGCCGAGTGGTAACAACTAACATCCCACCTGACCCGACCCAAAATTACCCCTAGTTGTTCCGGTGAGTCACCCGGATCGGCCCGAGGTTGGGTAACGCTTACGTGCGCGTCTGCGCAGCCTGCGTCATTGTTCGCGTTATGAAAGCACGCGGGGAATTGCGTGTTGCAACTGTTGCAAGCGACATGTTGCGGGGCGGTGACGCTGTTCCTTGTCATAACTTTGTTTAGAGTTCCGTACCCAAAGGGTACCAATGGGAACCTGTTACTAAGCGTCCGCTGTCCGCCCGTCAGTCCGTCCGTCTGTGACGGCTGTATCTCAGGAACCGTAACAGGTCGACAGTTAGATATTTCAGAGAGTATTGGTAAGTCGACCTATTCCCCTCTAGGGGTTAAGGGGGAGATCATTTGCAATAATTTTGGTCGAGTTCAAGCGAAAAACCGTTCTTTAAAATGGCAGAACGATTTAGGTGTTCTTGTTCTTACTCATATAACACCTGTCTTCAACGGTATTAAATTCCATAGTCGACTAATATTATAATCACGACAGACCATGATTTTCTATTTAAGTATGTCTGTCTGTTTTTAGAGTTGTTGGTAATTCTGTAGCTCTGCCTACCCCACTCTGGGAATGAAGGCGTGAATGTATGTATGCGTGTAAGTATGTATGTATGTCTGTCTGTTATAATTTTAGGCTGGTAACTAATTACTGTAGACATATTTTGATTACAATCGTGTGATGAAAGGTTTGTAAAATAACCATTGATTGGCAAGCGTGGGGAACTCACAGCGTAGCCATCACTGACCCCAATCTTAAACGTGAATCATAGACGGACATCCTTTTGCACGCCATGTTGACCAACATTCGGCTCTATCAACATCTTAAGTAAGCAGTTACAAAATTAGGAGGAATAAATATTTAGAGATGAGACAGCCGGTGAAATGACCAGCGTAGAGGCATTCCATCTTAGTCCTCAGGGTTGGTAGTGCATTTGCAGTCTTGTGAATGCGAATGTCTATGGGTCACAGTTTTCACTTACCATCAGGTGGCCTGTGTGCTCATTTGTCTTCTCTATGGCATAAAAAAAAAACAATTTCTGACAGTTACGCGTTTTTTGGCCGAACCATAAATCCAAACCGTGGACAGATAGGAATACTTCGGATTGAAATTTGACACATTTTGTATGGACAAATGTCAAACTTTAACCCGAAATAAGCCTTATCTATCCGTGGTTTGAATATAGGGTTCGGCCGTTAAGGGTTTAGGTCCTGTAGGTACACATAACTGCGAATTCGCATCGCATCGCAAATATCTGCGAACTATTTCCGTATAAATCCGTATAATCGCAGTTATGTGTACAAGCCCTAAGTCACATACGTCTTAAATTTGGAGGGGATATTCCTTGATACCTACCCAAGTGTACCCACTAAGAGGAATTTTCAAAAATCAACCCCTAATGGGAGGAAAATGTTACATTTACAAGATGTTAATGTTACTTTTAATAGACACGAACGAAGTCGCAGGAGAAAGCTATGTTATTTAAACAGGAAAAAGAAACACTAATTAATATTACGTAACCTATAAATGTATATTATTTAACGTTATTTTTCATAGGTTTTTACCTTACATCATTAGAAATTTCTAATTTCGTATCATGTATAAGATATTCCAATATATCAACATATACATATATGTATTTACATAACAGCGGTTTGCCAGGTCGATGAACTAAACTGTTTCTTATCGTTAAAAAACTAGTTGATTTTAGTGCTACAGGTTTTGCAACTAAAGTCACGTTAAAGAAAATGTCGTCGTTTAAATCGAGTTTTAAAGTTATGTGGTTGGACGGATGTCTATATTGTCTATACTAGTTTTAAGTTAGCTTTAAAAACTACAGACATACATACATAAACTCACGCCTTCATTCCCAGAGTGTAGGCAGAGCTAAAGAATTACCAACAAGTCTTAAAACTTCTTGATAATTCTGTAACCACATTTTACACAAGTTTAGTAGGCTAAGATGTTTCCCAGTGTATTAGTGACAGGTGGCAAGCCCATCGCCTAACAGTACTGCAAGCCTTTATTCCCTTAGTTGCCTCTTACGACATCCACGGGAAGACATGGAGTGGCACTATTCTGACCCGGCAACCACACGGCAATTTTTAAAACTATTGAAAATATTTCGAAAACAAAGCTAGGCGTGCGTTTTTTTAGCGTTCTGTACCCATAGCGAGCTAAAATGGAGCTATATTCATTTGTGTGTTCTTGTACAATCCCCTTTTTAGGGTTCCGTAGTCAAACTAGGAACCCTCATAGTTTCGCCATGTCCGTCTGTCCGTCCGCAGCCTAGCTCAGAGACTTTTAGTACTACATTCCCGCCAACAAAGTGCTAAAATAAAATCATAAAAAAAAATGTTTTCTGTACCTCCCCTACACGTAACGTGGGGATGTATTTTTTTTTTTTTTTTTTATGGCATAGGAAGGCAATCGAGCACACAGGCCACCTGATGGTAAGTGAAAACTGTGACCCATAGACATTCGCATTCACAAGACTGCAAATGCACTGCCAACCCTGAGGACTAAGATGGAATGCCTCTATGCTAGTCATTTCACCGGCTGTCTTATCCCCAAACCGGAACACAAAAAAAAAAAAAAAAAAAAAAAAAAAAAAAAAAAAAAAAAAAAAAAAAAAAAAAAACATTTATTCTGTAAGTAGGCCCTGTAGGCACTTTTACAAGTCTGAATCTACCATCTACCAGCGCTTCAAGAGACCATTGTTGAGAAGAAGCACCGCAAGAAACTCAACAGTAAGCCATTTTTTTAAATAAAGAACTTATTACAATACTAAACATAAGCTATCTAATTTAAATGTCACAGGGATGTACAGGTCCCAGTAGTAATAATAATGAAATTAATAAAAATGTCAGGTTAAAATAATAATACAATTCCGGAGATGTAAAGAGTCTCCAAATGTCAAATTAAAATTAAATATAGGTAAGTAGGTAATTAAACAAAAAAAACAAAACAACAAACACAAACAAGGGAGATGTAGAAAGTCTCCACGGTCAATTTTGGAGATGTAAAGAGTCTCCAGATGTCAAATTAAGATAATAAGCATACAAGGAGATGTATATAGTCTCCACGGTCATTAATAATTGTAATACAAATAATTCAGTCCCAAGCATTGTCATCATTTATATAATCTTTAATACTATAATACGCTTTAGAAATTAGTTGACGTTTAACGTAACTCTTAAATTTATTTACTGATAAATGAGTAACACTACTTGGGAGCTTATTATAGAACCTTATACAATTACCCATGAATGAGTTTTTTAGTTTGTGAAGCCGTGTAAAGGGCACTGCGAGCTTATGTTTATTCCTGGTATTAACATTATGTATGTCACAGTTCTTTCTAAAACTACCGATGTGTTTATGAACATGCATAATATTTTCATAAATATATTGACTGTATACGGTTAATATATTCGTTTCTTTGAACTTATCTCTAAGCGAGTCTCTATGACCCATCTTGTAAACAGCACGAATAGCCCTCTTCTGTAGAACAAAGATGCTGTTCGACGTAAACAGTGCGACAAAACGAGTGAAACAAAACAATGCGAACACTGCTGTTTGGCGGTAGGTTAATGGATAAGATGGTGGTACCAACCCGGACGGACCCTGCACAAGGTCCTCCCACAAGTAAATTTTTCGTCTTCCCCATAGTGTGGGGTTGTTGGATAGGTCTTCCAATAATATTGCGGGTTTGTCATCAATTTTTCGATTAAGTCCTCCTTTTACGAAATATTAAGCTTTAAAACGCAAATTTCCAAATTTCCCTTTAAGAGATTTCTTTCAGATCGTCCTACAACTTTATAGGTATGCGTCTACAGCTACAGCAGCTCAGCTATTAGCGAATTTTATAGCTTTCCTCCAACATCAATCATACAGCCTAAATACCGATCGAAAATAAGCTTCTACTATGCGTTACAGACAGACAGACAATTCCAAGGGACTTGGTACACCGCTCGCTATATGTGGGTCACGCGTCGCCACCTGCCTGACCGTTAGCCGAGAATTCTTGCGATTAGCTTCTTCGCCGATAGCCGTTAGCCTATGTTTTTTTTTACACCTGTTGATGTGTTTTGGTTAAAAAAAATTGAAACTCAAAAATGTAAGTAAGCCTCTTTTTGTATCCGTAGTCAAACTAGGGACCCTTATAGTTCCGCCATGTCCGTCCGTCCGTCCGTCCGCAGCCTAGCTCAGAGACTCTTAGTACTAGAAAGCTGTAATTTGGCCTAAATATACATATTATTCAAGCCAACAAATGAAATATTAGCATATTATTATAGCTAATTTTTGTTAGAGTCAAGTGTCCCTCTCCCCCTACAACCAAAACTACATACCTATACTAAAAACCTATACGAAAATATAATATAATGCAAGCACATATAACGAATTTTAAAGGAAAACTATCACTACTAAAAAGGCTTAATTGATTCCTGAGATACAATACAGGTGACTAAAGTGTTTATACCTACCAAAATCACCTAAGGGTGCGTACACATAGAACGTCCGTTTTTACAGGATATTTTTAACGGATCTTGTTATCTTGTTAACTTCTTTTTTACTGGATCCGGAACACTATTGTGTGTGAACTCGCTCATACAACTACATACGCCATCAAATAACGGACCTGTAAAACGGATTGCTATGTGTACGCGCCCTAAGACAGCAAACAACTTTAAATAGAGAATTAGTTCTTACTTTTTTTTTTGATTTTTGTGTATTGACGGCTTCGGAACCCTACATTGAGCATGGTCAGACATCTTGCCCGGTTTTATTAAACCTTGACGGTATAATATAATTTACAAGAATTAAGCATAGAAACCTGTGTAAACCCGCGGGAAAAGATAATGGCTAGGTGTAGGCAGTAATTTGCTATCTAGGCTCGGCTCAGTCAGTAGACCAGGTTAGCACAGTTTCACTTTTAAAATAGCGATGCGGGCGCCATTTTGACGTTTAATAGACTTTGTTATGGAGTTGTCATGTTTTAACGAACAGTAGTAATATTAAAAACTGATAAGGAACATCATATAGTATATTAAAAGTTAGACCTGACGACTAATACTATTCATATTATGCCTTATAGAACGAGTCAATACTAAAACAATCATTTTCTCATGAAGGAGAATGTATCGAAACTTTTTATGTGGGTTGTTTTGGACCGTCATACAATGAATTGAATAGGAAAACTATCACTACTAAGTAGACTTCAGTGGTTCTTGAGTTACACACGGTTTAAATGTTTATACCTAGTACCTACGGCCTACCGAAAACTTATTTGCTAACAATTTTCCAACGGCAAAGTTGGCTTGGAACTTGGAACCTACACTGAGCATGGTCCGACGTGCTCTTGCCCGGTTTTTTTACATAAAACATACATACATACATACCTTCACGCCTTCATTCCCAGAGTGGGGTAGGCAGAGCTACAGAATAAAACAACACGCAAGAAAAGCCGTCTCGTCACACTAGAGTCAGTCAGTGAACACTTTCATACACGACTTTGAAAAAGCGGTAAAAGGCATTCAATAACTTATGAACTGCTTGTGGGAGGACCTTGTGCCGGGTCCGTCCGGGTTGGTAGCAGAAGCAGCAGTGTTTGCATTAATATGTTCCGGTTTGGGGATAAGACAGCCGGTGAAATGACTAGCATAGAGGCATTCCATCTTGGTCCTCAGCGTTGGCAGTGCATTTGCAGTCTTGTGAATGCGAATATCTATGGGTCACAGTTTCCACTTACCATCAGGTGGCCTGTGTGCTCGTTTGCCTTCCTATGCCATAAAAAAAACTGTGATAATGATTTTAGTCACATCAACAAAAGCTGATAGTAACATGGTAACAACAGCAAGTGATTTAACGTTCATACATCTTAGTAAATAAGTATATTATGACGTCTTGTTAGGCTCTTCTTCTTTCTTTGCCCCGCGCGGCGACTTGAACAGCTACTACCGCGGGGATATGGCGTTTCCACGTGAAGTGATTTCGCCAGTGTCAAGTATATATAAGTGTAAATCAATATAGCAATAAAACACAATCCAATCTTCTCTAGGAAGATTGGGGGCAACGTTGTACGGTGATTTGTAGGTCAGAGGTCAAGATAGTTTTAACCTCTGCCCCACTGCGAGTCCACTTGAAACGAGAAGAAAGATGCCAGATACACGAAATAAGTCCAAGTCTTCAATCACTGTGCGACACAAAGGCATAAAAAGTACAAATCACTATCAGAAAAGAACTTTGAACACCTAATTACCCAAAAATTAAAGTCTAAAACAAATTGCACGTCCGCCATCTTTCATCCTTGTTAGGCTCGTTTAGAGACTTATTCACAACAGTTATATTCTCGTAAGACGCAACTTTTTTTTTAGTGATATGACCTACTCGAAGGCCTATACATATACATTCCAACATGTTTTTGCCGTGTGGTTGCCGGGTTAGAATATTGCCACTCCATGTCTTCCCGTAGATTTCGTAAGAGGCGACTAAGGGAATAAAGGCTTGTAGTACTGTTAGGCGATGGGCTTGCCACCTGTCACTAATACACTGGGAAACATCTTAGCCTACTTGTGCAAAATGTGGTTACAGAATTATCAAGAAGTTTTAAGACTTGTTGGTAATTCTTTAGCTCTGCCTACCCCACTCTGGGAATGAAGGCGTGAGTTTATGTATGTATGTAACGGGCTAGGGTGGCTACGCATCGTCGGAACACTATTGACCGACTTTGGGACCGGTCGCTTAAGGGCGTGTTTGCATTATAGCGGACCAGTGTCCTAAATTTAGGACAATAGACAATAGGAACGTTTTTGAAAGGTTGTCTGAAAATAAAACAACATGCATAGAAATTTGTCCGATTGTTTTTGTTTTTTGTTTATTGATTATTTACTCAGAAAATAAATAAACATATTGTTGATAATAGCTAGCTTAAACACAACATGGTATTTTCTACGTCACAGCTAGTGCCAGACTTGAAATAACAAAAAGGAGTTATAAACATAATGATGTCATTCCGTCCAAAACTTGCGTAGCAAACGATGATAATATGAATAAATAAACAACTCATTGTCAGTGATGCATGATTTTTATCACTTCACCTTTCCAAAAAATACCCGTTGTCAATTAGGTTAACATTGGATCCGATGGCGATGGATAAGATGGTGGTAGCGATCCGGACGAACCCGGCACAAGGTCCTACCACCCACAAAATGATGAAAGAAGATTGACGAAAGGTAGCGTTGTTCAAGTTGCAGAACATTCTCAGAAGTTAAGTATGACCTCAAGAAATTGCTGAGAATATTATCGGAAATATTTGAGAGCATTGAGAATGTTCTCTTTCCATACAAAATTAAGGAATATTCTTAGAAATTTCCGAGAATTTCTCACAAGAAACTTTCACAATTTGAGAAGTTACTTTTCGGTACAACGCTACGAAAGAGATATACAGATCGAAAGTGAGTGGAAGGGTCGGAAGGGGCCGCCCTTGGCGTACTTTTTCGAATCAAATCGGAGAAATACTGGAAAAGGGCCGAAT
The DNA here is from genome assembly GCA_927399475.2 of Acleris emargana. NCBI lineage: Eukaryota > Metazoa > Arthropoda > Insecta > Lepidoptera > Tortricidae > Acleris > Acleris emargana. Next base: position 1,689,609 of record OV656863.1, on the reverse strand, counting down.
CTTAAGTACCCAAAACTGACGTGCGTGCATGACTCCATGTATGAATGTGGAATAAGCGAAAGAAATTTGTCAAGATCGTAGCAAGTGGAAAGAAGTGGTCTCTGCCTACCCCTCTGGGAAACATAGGCGTGATTTAATGTATGTTTGTATGTAGGTCGATCTGTGTGATCTCCTAATAGGTTTGTATAAGTATAGTATAGAGCTGTAGGTAGGCCTCCAACAAGATGGAGTGACGACCTTGTAAGGATCGCGGGAACGCGGTGGATGCGAAAAGCACAAGACCGGTCTGAGTGGAGAGCCTTGGGAGAGGCCTATGTCCAGCAGTGGACGTCTTTCGGCTGACATGATGACTATTTATAGATAAATATACTTTTAACAATCTATCTACACCCTCAATAACAATCTCGCAAACTCTCCTATCTAACTTATACCTACATACATATATATATTTACTCCTACGTACAGTCAGCTGCAGAGAAACGGATACCCCCCCCTCCTGGTAAGGATCGATTTTTTTCAAAAACCTGTGGTTAAATTTATATGATTTTTCGGTGAATTGAAGATTTTACTATTGTCTACACATAAACTCAAAATCATTTAAATCAAACCAAAGGTTTTCGAAAAAAAACAATCCTTATCCCTTTCTCTGCAGCTGACTGTACCTATTTAAATAAATGCATTCCAACGAGTTTTTAATAACGGGCAAGGGAGTCTACGCATCGAGCCGGGCACTACTGACCGCCTTTAGGACCGGTCGCTTGAAGCGTGTTGGAAATTAACTCGTGGGTCTATGGGACGAATGAAACAGTCAAGTTAAAATTTGATTTTTGATCCTAGATTTACTATCGTTTGCAAAATTTTAAGTCAGGCAACTGTAGCCTTGTAAAAAGGTAAAAACTACATACATACATACATACCTTCACGCCTGTAATAGGCTGAAGCCAGACGAGCGTATTTTTTGAGTTGTGAGTCGCGTAATTTCTGCTCCTCCATTCAGTTTCATAGTAGTAGTAGTATGATGGATGGAGGAGCAGAAATTACGCGACTCACAACTCAAAAAATACGCTCGTCTGGCTTCAGCCTTAGTGTTAACCCAGAGTGGGGTAGGCAGAGCTACATAATTACCTTCAACCTTAAAAACTTGTTGATAATTCTGTAACCACATTTTGCATAAATAGGCTAAGATGTTTATCAGCGTATTAGTGACAGGTTGCAAGCCCATCGCCTAACAGTACTACAAGCTTTTATTCCCTTAGTCGCCTCTTACGACTTCCACGGGATGACATGGAGTGGCACTATTCTAACCCGGCAACCACATGGGAATCGGTAAAAAGTAAATGCCAGTAATATTAAAAATTCAAAAGCTTGTGTGCGTGTTAGTTTGTTATTCCTTCACGCAGCAATGCTGAACAAAGGATGAAATTTGAAATCGAGATAGCTTATATCCTGGATTAACACATTGGGTACTTTTCATCGCAGAAACTTTTAAAGTTCCCGGGGGAATAACGATATTGTTACGATATAAGTCACGAACGAGGTGTCAATTGTTTGGATCACCCATTTTTTTATGTTGGCTCATACTTTTTTAACTTAGTAATGGACCCGATTCTACGTGCGCATTGCTTAAAAAGCCTAAAACTAAATTGTCTAATTTTAAGACATAGTTTAGACGGCAGATTTAATCAGTGCTATTCCAGAATGTCAAGCTGACAATGTATAAGACCGCCTAAAATAAGAAGTCACGATTCAAATTAGCGCTGTCATGGCGCTGTCATTTGATTATGACAGCTGCTCATAGAATAGCAATGTTTTAGCGACACCTAAATAAAATTAGGAAGTTTAGAGGGCACTGTAGAATCGGGTCCAATGACCGACTTTGAAGCTCGGCTGCTTAAGGGCATGGGTGACCTCACATTGCTCGCGGGCCAGCGTCTTAAATTTAGGACAAACCTCTTACGAGTTTAGGTTATGAATAAATCTTTACTTTAGTAGGTTATGGGCGGTTAAGGTCACATTAACTGAGCTCTAGGGTGTCTAGGAAGGAATACAAATATTCTATTAGCCATTGTTTTTTATAATATTTTGAACATTTCAGTACGTCATAGAGAAGAGAATGTTTTTCTACTGCCTGTTTCTCCTCCATATAATGTTTGGGACTCGATTTGACAAAAAGAAGCATAAGTATACCTATCTCATGCGGAAACAAAGAATATACGCTATTAATTTCTAGTCTTTATATAAGTACCTAGGTCTATCGGTTCCGACCGTGAGATGTCTAGTAGATAAGAAATAAGTATGACATGTAAACAAAAAAGAAGCTAAGTACGTCAAATACTTGATCTATCTGAGGGCTAAAAATGTCTATCAATATAAGACTGTAGGTACTAGTATTTATTTAATAGTTAATGTCCATCATCATCACCATCATCATGTCAGCCGAAAGACGTCCACTGCTGGACATAGGCCTCCCCCAAGTTGGGGAAAATGCCGTAGTCGCCAGGCTTGGCAGGCGGGTTGGCGACCGCAGTTATACCATGTAGTCCGCGGAGGACGCTGCTGCCCATCCTCCGGTTTATCCCTTAGTCGCCTCTTACGACACCCACCCACGGGAAGAGATGGGGTGGTGCTATTCTCGGCCGGCACCAAAACGGCCAGTTAATGTCCAAACTAAGGCAATTATAGGGCTTACCCCTGTTGATTACTTAACAGAATCTTAGATCAGATTAGTTTCGTTATTAAGATGTCTTTTTAACGTTGTAAATGTTTGCGGTCAGTATCCTGTGAAATACTTGCCCAATTCCATTTCCTTGTAAGCATTTGTTCCCAATTCTTACAGATTTCTATTATACAGATTCCCAATTCTACAGATACCCATTTCGCAATTCAATAGGTACTTTACATATTCCTAACTTAACATAAAGATAAATTCACAAGTGAAACAAATGATAATTTTCAGTCGTAGGTTGGTTAGGTTAGGGTCGTTTTTATATGAGGCCTGGAGGGCCATAACAACCCAGAAATAGAACTCCGCGAGGAGCTCCGTCGACTCTGTCAAATTAGATTTCCAAGACTGACCAATCAGGGACGGTTGACTAGGCCTAGGTCTTCTGTAGAAATGGGAATCTGTAGAATTGGAAATCTGTAGACATATGCGAATAAAGGCTAGGCTATAAAACATCTCCGCCTTCTCTTAATAGGCGTGATGTTGTGTTAAAAAAGCGGACAGACGGATGAATAGATGTACAGTAATAGTGTATGTACTTGTATGAGAGTTGGGAAAAGTAAAATGAATTAGTGTCTTACATTCAACGCCCTTGTTTTGATGTAACTGTTTAATTGGCCTTTAGTTAGGACTAAAGCTTGGTGATTAGGGTTGGCATTTTTTTATGTGCTAAAAAAAGGTCAGGCCTAGGTAAAATGGGTAATTTTCCATTACTTGTAGGTATTCCCAATAGAAATGTTACCAATTTTTAATTTAACAGTTCGTCGTTCGATGTGTAAATAATAAAATATGATGAAATTGATAAGTAACCATCTACCCTATTTTTTTTTATTTAAAGAGGTGGCGAAAAGAAATGCGAAGTCCGATCATAAAACTAACCAAAGCTATTAAAACCTTTTTGTTTTGTGTTCTTTGGACCCATTCTAAAATATGTTAATAAAACATGGCAAAGTGGTGGGCAAACCGTCCTATTGTTGACACCTATCTATTATTAGTACCTACTATAAACTTTATTTCAAGGTGCCAGAGGCGTTAATTCTTCATCTAAGTACCTACCAAGAGTGTTTTACATTAAATTAACTGGCAGAAATGAGTGGAATCCAGTGCCCAAAAATAAAATAAAAGTGCCCGCGAAAGCATAAAGCTACTTATTATAATAAAGCAAATCTTACCTCAGTGTAATTAGTAATAAAAAACACAGCTGCTCAAATAAAAAAAGTAGGATAAACTTGCAAAAAAGATACCGCAGTGTTTTCTTATAACTTTCACATTCACAGACACACGTATCAACACTAATGTTATTAAGATAATAAAATCCCAAGTAAAAAAACTGAATTTTACCACAAACACACAATGGTTTTTAAGTTTGTATAAGTTTTTTACTCAAAAGAGTATTTAATTTGTTTATATTTCACGTCAGAGTGTCAGCCATGTTTCAAACATGCGCGCGCCGAACACACCATACGACTGGCTTCATTCAGAATGAATTCGAGCGTGCCGTGTGCTAGAGCGGGGACGATCATACAAGTTGCACAGGATAGAGGGAGGCGGATATAGGGTGTGATGTAGCGGTATTTTTTTTAGCCTTTCCCGCGTTACTTTCTAAAATCTTACTGAAGCGTTTTGTGTTGTGAGTCTACCGCTTTAGGTTCAATTTAAAGTTCTTACGCCTAAATAACTAATCAAAATTATTAAAAATAAAAGAGAGTAGTACCTCTCATCTCATCTCATAATCGAAAAAGACGGAGCCATGATAAATAAGCACTATTTTTGAAAACGTAGGTTCTCTTACTAGTCTTCGATTGATGATATCGACGCGTAACGCCTAAGGTTAGAAAAACGATATAAATATGACCTAAATTTGATCACTAATGATGGCGATAGTGTGTAATTTTTTTAACTTTGTTGTTCTAAAGATCACAAAAAACATCAAGACGGTAAAGTATTTTGACAATAACAACAGATTAAACATGACATGAACATAATAAGCAGTGATTTGAGATTTTGAGCGATTTACTTCGATTTTGTTTCCATTAGCTCTTGAAAACGGAATACGTCATCACTGGTGTTAACTGATAATGTAATTCGCCACTTTTATACATGGCTCGTTGGTCTAGGGGTATGATTCTCGCTTCGGGTGCGAGAGGTCCCGGGTTCAAATCCCGGACGAGCCCGGCATATTTGCCTTTTTGTGACAGCTTGCTTTTTTAAGTAAATAATTAGCAGCAAATTATTTTTATATCTAAGCTGATTATTAGTTTTTATATACGAAGAAAAACTTTAAACACTATTTTTACTTTGCTTTCCGTTCATTTATTTGTAATGAACTTACCTGAACTTTCGTTTCAAGAATAATTTTATAGATTTATACGATTTGTTAGAAATACCAGAGAAGATTCATTAATTATTACTACATAGTATAAAACAAAGTCGCGTGCGCTGTCTGTCCCTATGTATGCTTAAATCTTTAAAACTACGCAACGGATTTTGATGCGGTTTTTTTTAATAGATAGAGTGATTCTTAAGGAAGGTTTATATGTATAATACATTCCACGCGGGCGAAGCCGCGGGCGGGTCGCTAGTGTTGTTTATAAATTTGTTCCATTCTTGTACCTAATACTGACATCTATAATGTGCGAAAGTAACTATAAACCATGTTAAGCTATTAAGGAGCAGCCAGTACGGCTACTGATCGCTAGATGACGCTATCTACTCCCAAACAGGCGTAAACAGCGGCGGAAATATATTCGACTAAATTAAAAAATACCATCTTACACAACCTACTAACATTCTTGTCGACATTGTAACTTTATCGGTTTTCCCGACAGGTGTTCGTAAGTTCGTATTCCCTCCCCTCCTCCAACTTCCCGCAAACGACTCGACCGAAACACTAAACTTGATGTGAAAATAAAACAACTTTGAAACTAGTTTACAAGCAAAATAAAGCGGTGTCCTTGTTTGTGCAAACAATATACCAAAACCAAGAAGGAGTAATTATGAGTATTGATTTGTGATCTGTGATTTAGTTTAGTGCAATTTGTGATCTATAACTGTGTTTTTAATTATCATAAAATGTCGGACCCATCCGCTGCTAGTGGTAGTTCTAAAGCTCCTCCAGTTGTTTCTATAAACGAAGTCAGTGATTTATTTGAATCAGCGAAGAAATATGAAGAATTGAATGTTATTGGGACAGGTAACATGTCAATTGAAGTTTTTAAAAGCTTGTTAGTATAACCTTAAACGTGAAGTCCATGTGCCGGGTTAATTACATTTTAAGCATCTTCGTATTTTTTTTTACTGGTTTTTTTAATGGTTACGTTTAAACGACTACTTACTTAAGTAGACCATAATATTATCTGAAGTACCTATTCTAATTTCCATAGTTTAACACTTGATTAGATTTCTATCTTAAAAACCGCTGCGTCGGCTAACAAGCTTGAATTTTAAAATGTGTAGTCAGATTTATTTTCAGCTCAATTATTTAACATTAAAACGATACTTGACTATCTACCGGTTTATCTCAACCATGGTATTAATTTTCAACGTATAAAGCATAGATGTGACGGCAATTGCAATGATGTTTTCATTTTATTGCTGTTCCCCGCGCCTCCTTCCGCGAAGTCGTTTGTCGCTTTGCCCTCGGGATCTGTCCAATTTTCAGGGATAAAAAGAAACCTATGTCCTTCCCCGGGGTTCTATCTTTGTGCCAAATTTCATTGAAATCAGTTCAGCGGTTAAGCTGTGAATGAGCTGTAAACAAACAGCATGTTTCACATTTTTTAACACTAGCAACCGTTTTAGATAATTTTAAAAACGTTTACTAGAGAAACCAGTTTGATAATTCCAAAGGCAAAAAGGTTGCTGTAGCATAGCATGTTTGTATTTGTTTAAAAAAAAAACTTTAATTTGATATTTATTATAACTTTCCATTGATCTGCCTTTTTTTTATTGACAATGGGTTTGCTTTAACATAGTGTTATAGAGTCAGATTTGGAGAAAAAGTTAGAATGGAGCTCTTACCATGAATTAACACAAAGGCAACCGTTATCCCAAAAAATCACTGGATAAAGTCGCAGGAACATGCTAGTACAGTACATTATCTCGGACTTCACAGACCATCACTAAAAATGAATGAATAAAATAATTGTTTTAAAAAACAAAATACTGCCTTTCTGATGGGTCATCGGTGGTCTTCATCATCAGTACTTCTTCACCAAATGATGAGGAGTTCCCTCATTTCCTTACTGATCCCCTCATCAGATAGATTTGGTGACAATGGGACCACCTCGGAAGTATACTCTATCAGAACAAAAATAAAATATATATTGACGGAGAAATGGGTGAACATACATGAAAAAAAAAATATACAACCTCCTCCTTTTTTGAAGTCGGTTAATAAATAGCCTTTATTCATTTATAATTATTACTTCCATTAAACCTAAATATTAATTATGTTATTTATTTATTAAACATCTCTAACTTAAAACCATTGCATGTTTTGTTTTTTTGGTGTTCAATAATGCATCCATACTGTTTATCTATTACAGGTGCCTATGGAACCGTGTACAAAGCTCGTGATCTTCTGAAAGGGGGTCAGATCGTGGCCATGAAGAAGGTGAAGGTAGCGTTGACCGAGGATGGTATCCCGCTATCCACCCTGCGGGAAATAGCGCTGCTGCAGCAGTTGGGAGCTTATAAGCATCCGAACATTGTGCGGTGAGGGCAAAACCGAGGTTAACAAAAAGATTAATTAAAACTTTTAAATATATATTTTTAAATTGGCTCATTAGCATGTCGGTAATATGGGATGAATCTACTGACACTTCAAAAGGCAATCACTGAGGAGAAGAAGCGCCGCAAGAAACTCCATAGGTCTTTTTCAATCATTAAATTGAATAATACTTAGAGTAATTTGAAAAAAAAAACAGTTGTGTGCGAGTCAGACACTTTCGGGTTGTATTTATGATATGATTGGTAACCGCAAAAGAAAATACTCATCACTACATAGTATAAAACAAAGTCGCTGGCGCAGTCTGTCCCTATGTATGCTTAAATCTTTAAAACTACGCAACGGATTTTGAAGCGGTTTTTTAAATAGATAGAGTGATTCTTAAGGAAGGTTTATATGTATAATACATTCCACGCGGGCGAAGCCGCGGGCGGGTCGCTAGTCTTTTATAAACTTAGTTTCTATACAATAAGGTCAATTTTGACTAGCCTAAATTTTAATACAGATTTTCAAACTTTTTTATTTCTTAATAACTAAATAATGAACACTTCATTTTATTTACATACATACATACATTAAATCACGCCTGTTTCCCAGAAGGGGTAGGCAAAGACCACTTCTTTCCACTTGCTACGATCCCGACAAACTTCTTTCGCTTCCTCAACATTCATACATCGAGTCATGCACGCACGTCGGTTTCGGGTACTTAAGATTCGGCCCTTTTCCAGTATTTCTCCGATTTGATTCGAAAAAGTACGCCTAGGGCGGCCCCTTCCGACCCTTCCACTCACTTTCGATCTATATATCTCTTTCGTCAATCTTCTTTCATCCATCCTTTCCAAATGACCGAACCATCGAAGCATGCCCTTGTCAATCTTAGTCACTACATCTTCTTTTATTCCACATTTCTCTCTGATTTTTTCATTTCTTATTCTATCAATCAGTTTCACACCACACATACCACACATACTACTCATTTTATTTTTCCTATAAGATATAAGTACATAAATAAACTGGCTACCAGGGAAACAGGCGTGATTTAATGTATGTATGTATGTATGTAATAAACTTCAGAGATAAGGGGGGGGGAATGGTAAGTTTTTGTACATTTTTGTCTATAAATCAAAATGTACATCAAAGAAAATAAAAAAATAAACTATTGTAATGTTCAGATTAAGTCCTTTAATATGACACCCCATTTGCTTTAATCAAACCACTTTCATTTTTCAACCCCCCCATTCTAGACCCCTTTTCAATTTTTTTTTTTTTTTTTACTAAAAATAGATGCGGGCAAGCATGTTGTACAACAATGCCAACAAATTTAGGGCATTTGTAGTTCCTGAGAAAACCTGCTGTGACGTATAGACAGACTGACAGACAACGAAGTCTTAACATAAGGGTCCCTTTTTTACCAATTTGGTAAAAATACGATTCGAATCCTATAAATACGATTCGAAATTCATTAACAAAAGTCTTAACTGATTAACTATACTCGTAATAATTAATAATCGTATTAGCAGAGGCGGCGTGTATCCTATACTAAAAAGCGTTACCAAAATCGTGGAGGGCGTTTATAGTATGGAAACTCAGCCTCTACTGCAAGTGCGTGGCTTTAAACTTATCCTTTTTAGGGTTCCGTACCTCAAAAGGAAAAAACGGAACCCTTATAGGATCACTTTGTTGTCCGTCTGTCTGTCTGTCAAGACCCTTTATCACGGGAACGCGAGGAGGTATCGAGTTGAAATTAAAATCATATACTCCGGTCTACAGCCCCGTGAAACTGTGAAAAAATCAAGCTCCTACGTTAACGTAAAAAAAAGATACGGCCGTTTATGCCGCAAAAAACGTGTATTTCGACACTGTCGAGGGAATCAAAATGTATAGGGTATTTCCCGATGTCCTAGAACTATGAAATTTCGCAAGTAGCACCGTCTTATACTACAAGTATAGGAAAAAGTCTGAAATTTGTAAATTTTAATTAAATAACCAAAAAATCAGGGCCTTTATGCAGGAAACGACGTGTGATCAATGAAGTGTTAGCTACTCGCTAGCAGATGTCGCTAGTAATCGTAAATAGAACTTTGAAATTTGGTAAGTAATACCCTCATGAACTACAAGTATAGGAAAAAATCTGAAAACTGTACATTTTTAATTAAATCACAAAGAAAGGGTCTTTATGCAAGGAACGGTGAAATAAATTTGGTGTAATAAATGAAGTGTTAGCTACTCGCTAGCAGATGGCGTTAGTAATCGTAAATAGAACTTTGAAATTTGGTAAGTAATACCGTAATGAACTACAAGTATAGGAAAAAATCTGAAAACTGTACATTTTTAATTAAATCACAAAGAAAGGGTCTTTATGCAAGGAACGGTGAAATAAATTTGGTGTAATAAATGAAGTGTTAGCTACTCGCTAGCAGATGGCGATAGTAATCGTAAATGATGGTAATTTTGAATGTTACTTCTACAAAAGAAAACCAAGTACTCAATAGATGTCGCTGTTACTTGATTGACTTGATTCCTACATCGCGCTGACAAGATTTCCCCAGTGAATAACATAAGGCTCGGGAACTTTCACGAAACGCGCGACGCGTTATTGAGCAATTTCGTATTGTGCTCCTATATTAAAATATAAATATGTAGATTATTATATAGATACTAATAATAATAAAATAATATCTGTAACTATAACTAAGAAATAAACGTTAACGCAGTTCTAGATTCAACAGTGTCCACACCTTAGGGTATTTTACCCTAAATTTAGGGCATTTTTACGGGTTCAGGGTAATTTTTAGGGTAGAAAATTATTTAGGGTATTTTTCAGGGTAAAATATTTTCTAGAGAATTTTTGAAAATCTTTACAAGTTTTGGTGATTGATTTGAATTTTAATGCGTAGACCGGAACGTACCCAACTTGCCGATGTACCTTTCTCCTCCGCTAGCAACAGATGCAATGTTGAAAAAGTTTTCGAATGAAATGTACGATTTTAAAAAGAAAATAACTGCAGATGACGTAGAGGCTCAGACGATGGATGCATTCCAAGAATGTTTGGAACGGTGAATTAATAAAGATTTATACGTAAATTAATTTGTTGTTATTTAAAAAAACATTTAGGGTAAAAAATAAATAAAAGTGCCTAATTTAGGGTAATTTCGCCGAGCGTTAGGGTAAAATGGAAAAACTGAGGTGGCAACACTGAGATTCAATTACTTTGTTTGTTTGTATGATTAAACACCTAAAATTACAAATTACTGCATATCCAGGTAGGTACACATTAGCAGCGGAAATATTTAAAATTGACTGAGTATCAGCTAAGTGTCTACCTTCTGTAAAAACCAAATCTTCCCTCTTTTTGGTCGTGAGTTCAGGAAGGTTTAATCCTCCAATCTGAAATATCAGAATCGTGCGCGGTAAGAATAGAACTGAAAAGACTGGAGCAAAACAAATTGATCTTTTCAAGTTCAGATTGTGTTTCATAACTAGCCCAATCTATATCAACACATAAAAGGCAAACATAGCAAACGCGCATGTAACTACAATCGATGTCAGCCATAATGTTCAGTACCCATAATGCTTACTTCTTCTTCTACTTCTATTCTATTATTGACATTGAATTTGAAGCGGACAATATGGTACGAGCGTTACATACCGCGTGGACCAATAATTGCCCGGAAAAACGGGTGCTAGCCAAGAAGATACCCTGGTGGAACCCTGAGATAACCAAAATCAGAAGCGAAACAAGGGCGATCTTCAATGATGCGAAGGCGACGAATGACTTTAGCATGTACGCTCATAAGCTCACAGAGTACAACAAAGCTGTAAGGAAAGCAAAAAGGAGTGCGTGGCGGAACCACTGCAACCAAATAGGCTCGATACCAGAAGGTATGAGGCTCACAAAGGCACTAGCAGTAGCAAGGTCAACTCCGTTAACATCAATAAAAGATGACAAGGGAAGTATGACTGTAACGGGTTTAGATACCCTGAAAGTTATGTGTAGCACACATTTTCCCGGCTCCATTATACGTGAAAGCGAAATAGACAGTGTACCAATCTGTTTGTCAGAGCAGACAGCACGCACAACAAGACACAATTGGGACACTGCCAAAAAGGTAGTAGACGATTGCAAGATACGGTGGGCACTATCCACTTTCCAACCGTACAAAGCACCGGGCCCGGACGAGATATACCCAATCCTACTACAAGAAAGCGCAAATATAATTGTAACGCATTTAAGCAGGCTGTATAGAGCGTGCTTAGCCTTTGGGCACGTTCCACGCGTTTGGAGGCGTGTAAAAGTGATCTACCTGCCAAAACCTGGCAAAGCAGATTACAGCGATCCCAAATCATACAGGCCAATAAGTCTATCATCATTCTTCCTAAAAACAATGGAGAAGCTGGTAGACAGGCACATAAGAGATGGACCTCTAAGGCGGTATCCGCTGCATAAAATGCAATGCGCGTATCAACCGGGTAAATCCACAGATACTGCAATTCATTTTGTAGTGAATAAAGCTGAAAACGCACTAGAGAACAAAGAGATATGTCTTGCGGCATTTCTCGATGTGGAGGGTGCATTTGATAAGACTACGTTTGAAGCCATAAGCACAGCAGCTGCTAGGCATGGCATTGAACCAACCATTTGCAAATGGATAGGCAACATGCTAAACAGTAGACTTATAAAGTCAAGTCTCGGGCGATGTCCTATTCGCCACAACGACAAAAGGGTGTCCCCAGGGGGGGGTTCTCTCACCGACTCTATGGAGTCTGGTGGTAAACTCACTCCTAGAGGAACTCAACACAGGCCCACTACACACGGTTGGGTATGCAGATGATCTCGTGATACTTATCAACGGGAAGTTCCCGGGAACAGTATCGGAAATCATGGGAAATGCTCTGGAAAAGGTGGAAAGATGGTGTATTAGTCATCAACTATCCATCAATCCCAGCAAAACTGTAGTAATTCCATTTACTAAGAAAAGAGACCTCAAACACATTAAACACCTCAAGCTGTTTGGTAAGGTACTAGAATTGTCAAGTGAGGTAAAATATCTAGGCATAATACTAGATAAAGAGCTCACTTGGAAGAAGCACGTGGACAACGCTATAACAAAAGCGTTGAGAGTGTTCGGAATGTGCAGATCAGCATATGGTAAGACATGGGGCCTTAACCCTAAAGTACTGAAGTGGATCTATACCATGATGGTAAGGCCCATAATCATGTACGGCTGCTTGGCCTGGTGGCCAAGAACAATTTTAAAAACATGCAGAGACTCTCTGACCAAGGTGCAGAGGGTGGCCTGCATGGCTATAACAGGGGCGTTCAGAACGACGCCAACGGCGGCAATGGAGGTTCTACTAAACCTACCACCACTGCATATCGCCATACAGTCTGAGGCGTGCAAGTCGCTGCAGAGGTTGAAAGAGACGGGCCTATGCAACGATGCAGCGCTTAGAACCAGACACACCAAAATGGCACACAATGGTTCTCTAGACAGAATACTGACGATGGGTTGCGACAAAATGCAGCCTAAGTATGTATTCCGAAGGAACTTCAATGTCCACATTCCGACAAGGGATGAATGGATGGATGGGTTGCACCTATTAGAGGATGACGACGCGATATGGTATACGGATGGCTCAAAAATGTGCTCCGGTACGGGGGCGGGTATTCACGCCAAGGACTATAACAGCAGCATAAGTATGGGCAACTACGCAACGGTCTTCCAAGCGGAGCTATATGCGATAATTGCCTGTACGCAAGAGAATATAAGTAGGACTCCGCAGGGTAGAACTATTTATATTCTAAGTGACAGCCAAGCGGCACTTAAGGCGCTGACAGCGCCTAAAGTAGACTCGAAACTAGTCTACAATGGCGTCCAGGCCTTAAACAGGCTTGGTAGGAAGAACAAAGTGAAACTGATGTGGATTCCAGGACACGAAGGCTATCCCGGAAATGAGGCCGCGGACGAGCTGGCAAGGGAAGGGTCCAAGGGCGCATACGTCGGACCTGAACCATTTGTGGCACCGTCACCGGGCACCATAAAAGCAGCCCTGAACAATAACACCCTAGTAAACCACCAAAAAGAGTGGAAAAATACTGTAGGCTTAGGGCATGCGAAGCTCTTCATAGAAAGAGTTGATCAGAGCTGGACCAAAAAACTTTGGAAACTCAGCAGAAGACAACTCCGATATATTGTCGGAGTGTTCACCGGGCACTTTGGGGTCAAACATCTCCTAGCAAAGATGGGCCTTTATGACAATACAGATTGTAGAATGTGCGGCGAAGAGGCGGAAACAGTGAAACACTTAGTGTGCGAATGTGATGCCCTCGCCGGAGTAAGAATGAAAATCCTCGGTTGTGGCTACCCGGAACCAAGCGATTTCAAAGCCTTGCCATTGCACTCCACTATCCGGTTTCTGGAAGGGGTGGAGGCTGCATTGGATTAAGCGCTAAAAGAGGGGTAATTACACAAAAGATCCCATAGGGTCGAAGTGTATCCGCAAGGACCCCACATACAAGATAAGATAAGATAAGACCCATAATGCTTAATTCCCATAATATATCGATAGTCCTAAAACATTTTAGTCATAATTGTGTTCGCTATAATCTTTAATTTCCTAATTTTGTTAGTTTTGAATATTGTGACACCTAATAAATTAAGTCAAAAGCCGGAGGCGCAAAGGGAGGGCAGCCCTCGCCCGCTCTAAACAAACGCAGGCGGTCAATAAAAAAAACAGGTTTAGGTTAGGTTAGAGTTGTGTCCAGGCGCGAAGCGCCAAACTACGCGGAATAGGGGCTCCGCGAAGCGGAGCCCCGTCGACACTGCCACAAGATGCGTAACGCATATTGATAATTAGAAGCAAGAACGTTACGGCAAGTGAAATTAGGATTCGAAACATTACTGTCAAAATTAAAAAGCCGTAGTTAATCATTAGGCCAAACGATTATTAGGAACAAAAACATTTTTTCAAGAGAAAATATGTCGATAAAAATTATGTCAAGTAATCATTAGGATAAACAATTATAATTACCACAAACATTATGGCAAGTGAAATTAGGATTACTAACGTTATGGGAAGACATAGGGAGCCGTTTTAACATAGATTTTAAAACCAATCCCCAAAATGCTATTTCATTATATTTTTCTTCTGCACAACAGCACCACCAAAACGAACACTATCATAGACAATGTTTTTTCCAATTTTGATGAACAATGCGATAATATTCGTTATTTTTTCATTCACCACTTACAAATATGGACTAAATATGATATTTAATTTAATAATAAAAAAACAACTTTGATTAGATTTACTAACTAATTTATTAAGGTAAGAATTGTTTGTATAACCAAAATTTCCTATAATGCCCGGTTCAAATTATTCCAGCAAAAGCATTCCAGTACAAGTACATTGACGAGTTGGTTTTCACGTTTGCGGCGAGAGCGACGTTAACGACGCAATGTACTTGTACTGGAATGCTTTTGCTGGAATAATGTGAACCGGGCATAAGTAATTTCCTACACGATTCTTGATTCCTAAGGGGCTATTGCCTAACGCAATCGCAATAGCAATCGTTTTCATTTTGAAAATCGAAAGCTTGTCTGAATACAAAATGAGCACACTTGTTCCGCTTTAAAGTCGATTGCGACCGCGTGTGCGTCAGGCAATAGACCAGCCGAACTATTATATATGTACCTACGACTTTGTGCGGAACCCTCGGTGCGCGAGTCCGACTCGCACTTGACCGGTTTTTTTTTTGTCATATTGCTTGAGCAAGACTCAGAAAAACCCCCGTCATCTCTCAAAAATAACTTGTTCCATACAGTAGACTTCCATCCACAACAAGTTATTGCTAATTTATTAAATATAGAATATGATTTTCCACAATTGTACAAGAAATAGCCCTTATTATATTATAGTTGTTTTAAGGAAGTCTCTTGTGCAAGAAACATGGTACTTTTTTGACATCACGGGCGGTATCTTGGGCTTGAGGAAGACCCAGTTTTTCACCCGAGGGTGACCCAGATGTTTTTTCATTGACTTACAACCCAATGTCTTCAGACTCCTGGACGTATGCCACGGCGGGAACTCTTTGGAGCGGGAGCAGCTGGTGCTGTTCCTGGTGTTCGAGCACGTGCAGCAAGACCTGGACTCCTACTTAAAGCGCGCGCCGCCGCTGCCGGACACCAGGATCAGGGTGAGCCAGGGTCATGTCACCAACAACTCCATGTTCCTTGGACTCTTGGACCGGCAGCTCCCTGGTGTGCGAGCAGCTGGTGCTGTTCCTTGAGCGCGCACCGCCGCTGCTGGACACAAGAATCAAGGTAAGCCAGGGTCATCACCAACAACCCAGTATTCCTTAGACTCTTGGACCGGCAGCTCTCTGGAGCGCGAGTAGCTGGTGCTGTTCCTGGTGTTCGAGCATGTGCAGCAAGAGCTGGACTACTTCCTCAAGCGCACGCCGCCGCTGTCCGACACCAGGATCAGGGTGAGCCAGGGTCATGTCACCAACAACTCCATGTTCCTTGGACTCTTGGACCTGCAGCTCCCTGGAGCAGGAGCAGCTTGCGCTGTTCCTGGTGTTCAAGCACGTGCAGCAAGACCTGGCATCCTTCCTCAAGCGCTCGCCGCCGCTGCAGTACACCAGGATCAGGGTGAGCCAGGGTCGCCACTAACAACCCCATGTTCCTTGGACTCTTGGACCGGCAGCTCCCTGGAGCGCGAGCAGCTGGTGCTGTTCCTGATTTTCGAGCACATGCAGATAGAGAGTTATAAAAGTAACTGCACAATTTTGAGTTATTATTTCTTTTTCTCGAATTATTTTTTTAAATTACGTTTTTCCAATTTCCAGAGCATGTCCTTCGACATACTGTCGGGCGTGGACTTCCTCCACTCCCACCGCATCGTCCACCGAGACCTGAAGCCTCACAACCTGCTGGTCACCGCCGAGGGGAGAGTCAAGCTGGCTGACTTCGGGCTTGCGAAGACTTACGACGCTGACATGAAGCTGACCAGTGTTGTAAGTACATATAGAAATAGTTTTTTAAAGGGGTAGTAGCAGAATCACGTGTCAAAATTACCGACTCGCAAAATGACCAAATTGTCTACAATCACCGTCGCAAAATGACCAATTCAAATGTGGGAGGACCTTGTGCAGGGTCCGTCCGGGTTGGTACCACCATCTTATCCATTAACCTACCGCCAAGCAGCAGTGTTTGCATTGTTGTGTTCCGGTTTGGGGATAAGACAGCCGGTGAAATGACTACCATAGAGGCATTCCGTCTTAGTCCTCAGGGTTGGCAGTGCATTTGCAGTCTTGTGAATGCGAATGTCTATGGGTCACAGTTTCCACTTACCATCAGGTGGCCTGTGTGCTCGTTAGCCTTCCCATGCCATAAAAAATATTGATCATAATTGATTTCAAGGTCGTGACCCTCTGGTACCGTCCACCCGAAGTCCTGCTAGGAGTGTCCTACAACACGGGGGTGGACGTGTGGTCCGCCGGCTGCGTGCTCGCCCAGCTGCACTCCCGCGCGCCGCTGCTGCCCGGGGCTTCCGACTCGGACCAGCTCCATTGCATATTCAGGTGACTGGTTTGTTCTAGAAACTTTGGCATTCCGAGCTGAGATTTTTAGGGAAGGTCTAGAACTGATAGCAACGAGGTGGGGTTGAATATTGTCGAAATCAAATTGAAGCTGCCAGACTGTGAACGCTTTCTTCTAAAAAAAAAAGAATTAGGCTTTGGTTTGTACTGAAGGTTTAGAACAGCTGGCAACGAGGCGGGGTTAGGTTAAATTACATTCAAATCGTAGCTCAAAATTCAAATTATAAAATATTTATTCGGTAAATTGGCGACATGAGGGCTCTTTTACACGTCGGTAACATGGAGTGAATCTACCAGCGCTTCGGACAAGACCATCATTGCGGAGAAGAAGCGCCGCAAGAAACTCCAGCGGAAGGTATTTTTTTTTTCAATTATTAAATAAAATAATACATAAAAGTATCTCAATTACATTACTAGGTAATAAAGTAATAAATAATTATTTTTAAAACTAACACAAATAAAATCATGACATTCATGACAAATGTAATGTCAGTGGTTTAGATCTCCACTTGCACCATGTATTCTCTGTTTACCGTGAGGTTGACTGGTAGAGAATGCCTTTAGGCATTAAGTCCGCCATTTGTACTTTTCACTTTTGTATTGTGCAATAAAGTTTAAATAAATAAATTACATTTGATTTCGGTGATCTTGACTGTTGGTGATGATAAAATAAATAAATATCAGAGGACAATGCCAAATTGATCAAGTCATGTATTATGGGTACTAGACAACGATATAAATACTTATATAGAGAAATATATACTTAAATACATAGTAAACATCCATGACTCAGGAACGAATATTCGCGCTCATCACACAAATATCTGCCCATAACGGGATTTGAACCCAGGACCGCTAGCTTCGTAGGCAGGGTCACTACCCCCACCCCCCTGCGTGCTGCCCCGCCCCCGCCACCCCGCTGGCCGCCCGCAGCTACGCTGACGCAGCCGGCAAGGCCGCTGAACTTAGGCGGCCTGGAGCGCCCGTTAAGGCGTCGAAGAAGAGAGGTCCACCTTCCGTGAAGGAGCTCCCTCGTACCAGTGTGGATAAGGAGGGATTCACATTGGTGCAGCACAGCAAGCCACGTAGGAAGCCTCATAAGTCCTCGGTGTGGTACTGCAGTAACGGACCCGAGTTCCGAGCTGCGGGCAGCTATACCGAATACGGCGCTCTACGTGTCTCGCCTGCACCACTCTGCAACGAAAGATGACGTGGTGGAGTATGTCCGTCAGAAGGTTGGATGCAGTCTGACGGTGTTCCAGCTGCGGTCGCTTCGCTACGTGCACTTCAGTTCGTTTGTAGTGCGCGTGCCGCGGTTTATGCTGGAAACCGTCGAGTGTCCTGACTTCTGGCCGAAAGGTGTCGTGTTCCGGCGGTTTCGGGGCAACCTACCGGCATCGATCATCACGCCAAGTTTGGCAAAACAGAACCACACTGTTCTGTCACCTCGGTGTTAGTTTTTAAGTTTTATATTGTTATGTATGTTAGTCTATAAGGTATTTATAACTATGGGCCTCGTTGCTCGAAATAAAAGTTTATTATTATTATTATTACTACCAACTTGGCCAGCGCGTCGTCAAAGTGGTATTCATCTCCTCAATTTCCAGGTTAATCGGCCGGCCGCCGCGGCACGAGTGGCCGGAGAACGTCTCCATAGTGGTGGACAGCTTCCCGGACTACCCCCCACAGGACCTCGTTGACATCCTACCCAGGATCCAGCCTCACGCCCTGGACCTCATAAGGGTAACTTTGCCTTAGCATACTATAAAAAAAAGTCGCTTAGGTCTTTCTAACTGCAAAACGGATTTTAATGAGGTTTCCATCAATAGATGGTTCAAGAGGGAGGTTTTTATGTCCAGTTGACTACAAAGAGATGTTATCCACTTTTGGACCTTATTACAATGCAATAAGGTGAAAAAGTGGATTCATCTAAATTTAAAAACCTTCGTTGTATGGTAGACTCATACTCATTCATTTATAGTATTATAAAATATTACATGTCAAAATAATTGCATAAATTTGGTGATGTTACAGTTAGTTGCATTATAGTAGGTACTTAAAAATAAAAATAAATAAATATTTACAGAGAGTAAAGTCCTGTTGCCGATTTGTGTATGTAAACTAATTTTGTAATAGCCGTAACCGCTACCTTTATTTTCTAGTTATTAACTCTTACTGCCGCACTCAGAGACGTCAATTAAATTTAATGCTTGTTTAAAGTTGTTGCTGTCACTTTCTCTGTTATAGCAATAGAATAAGACAACACGTCACTAAACAAGCATTAATTTTAATTGACGTCTCTGAGTGCGGCATTTAGTGAGAATTGTATTAGGATTTAGACATTTATTATGTACTTCTCTTTAGCATATTATTCTTAATTTTTCCGTTGTCTTTATCTGTTTTTTTCTCCAATAAATAAAAATAAAATAAAATACTTTGGATAATATTAAAAATAAGTTAATTTGAAATTAAAATGTCATTTTATCATTAGGAAACAGGCGTGATTTAATGTATGTATGTAGTCTAAGATGAATTCATTAAAATCGTAGAAGGAATTGTCAATAAGCCATTTCCTTAATTTATTACAGAAAGCTGCATTGCTTTCCAAGTTTTTAATGTGTGAAGGTAGCCTGTTGGAGACCTTCGGAACTAAAATGTGCATAGTTTTGGTGGACTTGGTCAGTCTGGGGCTTGCGATTAGTAAGCGATTAGTGGATCCTAGTCGCGTGCGGGTTAGTGTTCTAGTAGGAAAACTATTTATCTTATACCTAACGAATTTAGTATTTGTTATAGCGGCAACAGATATACATCGTCTGTGAAAATTTCAACTGTCTAGCTATCACGGTTCGTGAGATACATCCTGGTGACAGACAAACGGACAGATTGACAGCGGAGTCTTAGTAATGGGGTCCCGTTTATGGGTACGAGATCCTTCTAGTGCGTGTCTGGCTCGCACTTAACCAGTTTCCCACACTTTTTTTTTCATTTTTGTGGCTGACTGATGGCCGATGGGGTCAGAAGGTTCTTGAGTGGCGTCCGCGGACCGGGAGACGAGCTGTAGGTAGGCCTCCGACAAGATGGAGTGACGACCTTGTAAGGATCGCGGGAACGCGGTGGACGCGAAAAGCACAAGACCGGTCTGAGTGGAGAGCCTTGGGGGAGGCCTATGTCCAGCAGTGGACGTGTTTCGGCTGACATGATGATGATGATGATGATGATTTTACTGAATCTTACTTTTCATTGGTTCCAGCGTATGTTGGTGTTCGACCCAGCCAAAAGACTGACCGCCCTGGACTGCCTGGAGCACCCTTACTTCACCGAGGAGCCGTTGACGTAACATCTTGGATCAGAACCAACTTATACATACCGGTGTCACAACACCTTTAAAAAAAGTTTGTAGGGTCACTGACCCCTAGCCTGATGCAAGAGAAACAAAATAATAACCCGAAAGAACTATATCCATAAATGAACAATAAACCTATTTTAGTTAAAGTAGTCTTTGTCCCATTTTGCCCAATTCAAATGTCATAAGGACAGAGCATAATATTTCAAGTACATTTTATAGCTATCGCACGTTTAGAAGAATGAATACCGAAGTTTTTAAACGAATTCAAAAAAGGAGGACATTCAATTTTTTTTAAGAAAATGCGATGCATTACTTGATGGTGTTCTATAAACAAAAACTATGATACATTTTAGTAGCGGTATTTCTATGCCACAGCATTCAAACTCATAATTTTCAGAGAAATAATTTACGAAAGTTAGCTGTCGCGTTTAATGTTGGTTAGCACAGAATATACAAAAACCGTCCCTTTTCTGGTGCGGTCTAGAAAACGAAGATGCTAGCCGATAACCATTCATGCGTAAATTCCCTTCGTTCCCTGTTTTTATGAACGTTTCGGTAAAACATAATACGTCATACCGTTTATCGCTTTCTCTCAACTCTTCTAGTGTTAACTCCAATAACTCTTTATTTATATCGTTGTCTAGTACCCATAGTACAAGCCTAGAGGTTTGAGACCAGGGCAATTTGTGTGAGATTGTCCCCTATAAAAACATTGCAAAAGTTGACTGGTAGCTTAAAAAAATACAATGCAATAATTAATTCCGAAATTAAGATGTGACACTTTAATATAGATTAATAAATAAAATGAACATAACATTATTATTTTTGCTTTATTATAATTACAATACATTTTAAATAACATGATTTCAGGGTGCAGGTCGATGTATTGATTTAATTAATATTATATTATTGAATAATTAAGATTGTTAAGTTAATGTTAACCCTTTTGGGAATAAGCTACAATTATTGAAGTACATTTAATTGTTAAGTATTTTTGATACAATTGCATTTTTAGGATAAGTAATATTGAGGTTGATAATAATTGTACAAGAAATGTTCCTTCGAATCGCCACCAAATAAAATTATTTTTGTATTTCTATTTTGGTTTTCTAATTTAAAACCTTCATTCCCCGAGTTCGGTGACAAATAAATGCCGCCATGTTTAAAAAAGCATTTGTTTCGATTTTGGTCACAACCACAGATAACATACACTGTGAAATTTAATAATGTCCTTGAAACGCTCATGACAAATAGCGCCATCTAGCGTTGAGTAGCGAAGTTAAACCAGTCACGCAGGAGAAAACGTAAGTATACAATTATCTGATTATGTGTTATTACTTATTACATGAAACAAGAATGTTAACAGTTCGATACATTAATTGTCTAGTATTTTCAATGAAATTTCCGTAAATGTTAGAGCATTTGCTGCGTATGTATCAACAATATAACGCGAAATAAACAGTACACCACAAGAGCTCTTAAAAATTCCTTCGGGTAAAGGTTATAGTCGCATAATATGACGGTTGCCCCTCTATGGCACTAACCAAGGCGTGAATCCGGCGTTGATTGAGTTGAGACTTTGAGACCCATATTAAATCGACGAATTGGTTGGGCGAGGCTTGTCCTTCTACTAGGCATGTGTTGTATATAGAGAACTAAATACTATAATATTTAATAGCAATTTCTGAAAATCGCTAACATTAATGTTACGCATTTTGTCTACGCCCCAAGGTCGATGACTCGCTGTCACGCGATCTGTCGACATGTCTAGTCCAGTTCGTATTAGTTCAAATTATTAAAGTGACCACACCCTGGAGACACCGCTCCTCGCATTAACCCATAACGATAATGCCATTAGTCAAAACTATACAGTCTGTGAGCATTTAGAAGAGGCTTTTTTTTAGTACTTCTCTCTCACTCGCTCTCATACGATCTTATTAAGAGCGAGTGAGAGAGAAGTACTAAAAAAAAGCCTCTTCTAAGTGGTCACAGACTTTTTTTTTTTCATGGCATAGGAAGGCTATCGAGCACACAGGCCACCGGATGGTAAGTGGAAACTGTGACCCATAGACATTCGCATTCACAAGACTGCAAATGCACTGCCAACCCTGAGGACTAAGATGGAGTGCCTCTATGCTAGTAATTTCACCGGCTGTCTTATCCCTAAACCGGAACACAACAATGCAAACACTGCTGCTTGACGGTAGGTTAATGGATAAGATGGTGGTATGGTACCAACCCGGACGGACCCTGCACAAGTTCCTGCTCAAGGTGCACTATATTTTCTGGATCTCTCTCTCTGTATAGGTTACGACGTGCTATATTTTCCTCAACTCGACGACCCAATAAATGCGCCTTTTTTGCGTGCTGGGTTGCTGACGCTACTCTTGCCAACCCAGTTCTACCAGGAAGCCTAGCAGACCCTCGATGTTGCAATGTAACACCTAATGTGAACAAGTGTTTGTTAAACAAGGCCAGTTATGGCTCCAGTTAGTAATCGGAGTTGGGCCCTTTTGATATCTTTATTTAAGAGCCATGGTCTGGTTGGTCTTCCGTGTGGTTGCCGGGTTAGAATAGTGCCACTCCGTGTCTTCCCGTGGATGTCGTAAGAGGCGACTAAGGGAATATAGGCTTGTAGTGCTGTTAGGCGATGGGCTTGCAACCTGTCACTAATACGCTGGTAAACATCTTAGCCTATTTGTGCAAATTGTGGTTAGGTACTGAATTGTCAACAACTTTTTGAAGTTGTAATTCTGTAGCTCTGCCTACCCCACTCTGGGATTACAGGCGTGAATGTATGTATGTAGGTCTTCTGGTAAATGGCATCAATTTAAAATCTTTATAGTTTAAAAAAAACGTTAATATCAATTTCCATTTTCATCCGACGCTGCCGCCGACGCCGCACATCCGATGCTCAATCTTATTTTTATATCGCTTACCTATACTTACATAATTACTACTGGCATCCTGTAATTTGCATTGTTATCTATAGATGATGTTTAAGACGACCTACCTAATGTTAGATCATTCTGCTGTGTGATTCATAACAACTAGCCGGTGGGTTCGATGATAAATTACTAGTGTGATTAGGTTTCCTCGTATGATTGTCGAGGCATAAGCCCATAATGGACCCGATTCTACGTGCACATCACTTAAATAGCCTAAAACGAACTAAAACTAAATTGTCTAATTTTAAGACATAGTTTAGACGGCAGATTTAACCAGTTCTATTCCAGAATGTCAAGCTGACTACTTATGTATAAGACCGCCTAAAATACGAAGCGTCAGATTCAAATTAGCGCTGTCATGGCGCTGTCATTTGATTATTTCAGCTGCTCATAGAATAGCAAAGTGTTTTAGCGACACCTAAATAAAATTAGGAAGTTTAGAGGCCACTGTAGAATCGGGCCCATTGTCTGCCGTGATTATTTTTAGGTACTCATAATGCGATTTGGGTTAGTTTACATACATACAAACATTAAATCACGCCTGTTTCCCAGAGGTGAGGTGAGAGACCACTTCTTTCCACTTGCTACGACCTTGACAAATTTGGGTGGATAATGCCAAGAAATACCTATTTAAAGCTAGAATATTAATATGCAAAATAGGCAAAGAGCTTATTAATTAAGGTGTTCGTCTGGAGCATAGCTCTATATGGCAGCGAAACGTGGACAATGACTCAGTGGGACCGAGAAAGACTGGAAGCCTTCGAAATTTGCTGAAGACGGATGAAAAAATAAGCTGGATAGAAAAGAAGACGAATGAGGAAGTACTAGGCATAGTGAAGGAAAAGAGAAGCCTAGCAGACAATAGATAATAGACGAGGAAAGATGTTTGGTTACCTGTTACGTTACGGCACGACGAGTAAATTAAGATGAAGATTGAAGGAAAAATAGAAGGAAAAAGGAAAAGAGGGAGACCACAAGAAGACCTTATCTAGACCAATTAAAAGAAAAAGTAGGCGTCGTGCCGCATCAGTGTGTTAAAGAGAACGCTTGGAACAGGGAATGGAAATTACTCCGACAAGAGCATAGCTCTTAATCTTAAGTGTTTAGATACCAGCCTATATATGTATGTTTGTTCCTTTGTGGCTCTCTAGAAACTAAATGCGTGGACCGAATTTGATGATTCTAATCTTATGGCAATCGATTTGTCTTCAAAGTCAAAGTCAAAATATTTATTGCATGTCACACATTACATAAAACAACAGATGGAACAAAATACAGAGAGACATGTGACGCCCTGTAAGGGCACAGCAAAATGCGAGAGGGCGACTATACATTATTATATTACTACCTATTTATTACATATATATATATATATATATATGTTTTTAGAGTTGTAGGTAATTCTGTAGCTCTGCCTACCCCACTCTGGGATTACAGGCGTGAGGGTATGTATGTATGTATGTATATACATACCTTCACGCCTGTAATCCCAGAGTGGGGTAGGCAGAGCCACAGAATTACCGACAACTTTAAAACCTTGTTGATAATTCAGTAACCACATTTTGCAAAAATAGGCTAAGATGTTTTCTAGAGTATTAGTGACAGGTTGCAAGCCCATCGCCTAACAGTACTACAGGCCTATATTCCCTTAGTCGCCTCTTACGACATCCACGGGAAGACATGTAGTGGCACTATTCTGACCCGGCAACCAACCTATTAATTAAATTACATTAAATTAATACATTGCTAAACTTAAATTATTTGACAATTAAACTTATTTTGCAATTAAAATTATTGGAGATTTTAAGACTGGGAAAATTTTACGGGTAAATTTACATAACTAATTAATTGTGATTGTTACCTAGGCATTTGAAGATAAAGTCTGGCAAACGAAAGCGTGACCTGAAAAAATGGCAACACTGTAGTGTCATCCCTTTCAAATCAATCTAAGAAAAAAGGGACGACACTACAGTGTTGCCATTTTTTCAGGCCACGCTTTCGTTTGCCAGACTCTACTAGATTTCATTGAAAAAATTCACTAAGATTATAAAAGTATTTGTTTATTAAGATTTTTTTTAGTTCTTTGCTAAATAGCGAAAATTTTACCAAGTTTTATATAGGATTTGGTGTCTTAATCTTGCGAAGCCGAATTTAAAATTTCTGAATTAGGTCACTATAGATCTGAAGGTTACTTGTTAACACTGATTTTCTAAAACTGTCAAAACGTATGGAATTAACATAAGCGTTCGACGCGATCGTCCGGTCCGGCAGCACATCATCTTATAGCCCCTCTATACGTTGGCGGATCATGGGCGTGCGTGAAGGACAGAGCAATACGTAAGAGTGAGCAACATATTCTTGCATCTTACTCTTACGTATTACTCCGTCCCTTACGCACGCCCATGATTGGCCAACGTGTAGAGGGGCCATTACACAATTTCCGTACACGATAACGTTCGTAGAATAAATCTTGTCTATGGTTCCAGTGCCTAGCGTACATGTTCAATGGACGAGGTTATTGACCTTTGTGACGTAACAATCGCATTCTAAACCTGTTTTAGGGTTACGTAGTCAATCTAGGAACCCTTATACCTAGTTTCGCCGTGCCCGTCCGTCTGTCCGCCGCCTAGCTCGGAGACTCTTAGTACCTACTAGAAAGCTGTAATTTGGCATAAATATACATTGGTAAGTATATTTATACCTATTTGTCACGCAGACAAAATGGTAAAATAAAATAATGAAAATATTTTTTTTTGGTTTACTTACACGCATCGTGGGGTTGTATATATTTTTTCTCGACTACCCCTTAGCGTGTGGTGTCAGGTCATTCAAAAATACTGCGGGTTTGTGAAAACAATTATTCGATTTTTTAAGCCAAAACTTGGATGCCAAAAATCAGAAAAATATCTTAAATGAAAGCACGTATAATGAATTTAATAGGAAAACTATCACTATTAAGTAGACTTCAGTAGTTCTTGAGTTACAAACGGTTTAAATGTTTATACCTACCGAAAACTAATATGCGGTGTTGGTAACCTGACCGCAACCTATGTCGATTTATGGGAATATCAGTTTTCCGACGGCAAAGTTAAGTTTGTCGCGAGGTGTAATTTGTTTGTAGTAACGGCTTCGGAACCCTACACTGAGCTGGGTCCGACATGCTCTTGTCCGGTTTTTATGTCTTTAATAATATAACCAGGCAATTTTAATGTTACTTACCTAACAAAAACAAAATCTAGCAAATCACCTAAAACTATACTACAACGTCATTTTGAATTGTCTCCGGACAAATTAAATTTGAAATTGCCACGGTATCTTTTTGACTTGTGACGGTTTAGTTTAGAATAGACGGCGATTAGCTCTTTTTATTTCTAGACAAATTGCAAAATAATTGATATAAAATTGTTTCTATATTATTGTGTATTGTATTTTCCGACTAGCTGAACGTGCAAGTAAGGTTTTTGCTAAGGCAGAGAGCAAATTGTAATGTATTACATGATTATATTATTCTAGCTACAGTTATCGACGATGCATCTATATTTTTACAATGATTGATTAAAGAAACCGACCGTGTGGTTGCCGGCTTAGAATAGTGCCACTCCATGTCTTCCCGTGGAAGTCGTAAGAGGGAATAAAGGCTTGTACCTAGTACTGTTAGGCGATGGGCTTGCAACCTGTCACTAATATACACTGTTAAACATCTTAGCCTAATTGTGCAAATTGTGTTTACAGAGTTGTTGGTAATTCTGTAGCTCTGTCTTCCCCACTCTGGGAATGAAAGCGTGAAGGCATGTATGTATGTATTAAAGCAAAATCCTAATAATTTTATTATTTATTTATTCATTTATTTAATTAACCAGTACGGTTACAAACCACTTAAGTAGGTACACTAATTAATGAAAAGATTGAAACTAATTGTTATACATTCATGTCAAATTAGATATACCTATGTTCACTAAATGTACAAAGAAAATTACAAGTCAAACAAGCAATCATCCTATCATTCATAACTAGGGTTAGGATTTTGCTGGCATATCGTGGTTTTAGAATCCATGACACATGACACTTTGATTTTGACCTTCAGTATGGTCATATTTCAAAATGAACTAATTACATTTTTAGTTCGCTTATTCCATACCTACTAATATTTGATTATTTGTAACGCTTTCACAACAGAGATATCATCCATTACAAAATTCATTTAAATTGGTTTTGCGGTTTAAATAATAAAATAATTTTGAAATATTTAAATACTGAAGGTCAAAATCAAAGTGGTATGTATTTTAATAAATAGGAAACAGCGACTCCATGGATTCTAGAACCACGATTTGCCACCGAAAGTCCTAACTCTATTCATAACACACAACAGGTTACATAATAATATATTATTTTTTTAAACTCCCCCATGTGTTCGGGAACGTGGCGACCATCAAAGACGCCGCCGTAGGCAGACCTTTGACTGACCACGACAATGTTTACTACATTAGAGATTCTATATAAGAAATCACTAACGTATTTAGTAGTTTTTGTTGGCACTATTGATTTTCGTCGCCATTTTGTAATTTTTCCACAGAACACAAAAGGCAGAGTGGATGATGGGACCTTGGCCTGCTAATAGCTCAGTAATTAGGCAAAAAAAAAACATGTGCAAAGTGCAATGGCGCCTTTTGACACTAGTGATCCATCATTCAAGTTGTATTTAAATAATAGTACCTACACGTTTTATTAATAGTAAGTATGGCTTAATAGGCTCATAACGTCAAAACGATGTGTTTTTACTCATACGGCACAATCGCGCCCACAAAGTCGCACACTCACACATGCATACATGCTTACACAAACATACACACACTATCACATCACATGGCACTTTTTTTTTCCTTCATCAACTAAATAAATGTCTTTATTAGTAATTTACTAAATTTTCACTTACCATTTGTAACATGACCTTTTTATTGTACTTTTTTACTTACCTAGTTTACTGTATCAAACATTTTGTATATGTTTGCGACCGTCCCGTTTATAGGGACAGTTTGAAAATCAGCGCCGGGCCCTGCCCAGCACATGCTGAGATTGGGACCCATTGTTCAAACTAGTTTCTTAGTTACTATAAGTTTTTATTTTATTCTCATAAACTATTCTATTTATTTTTTTATTCTTTTGCATTTGCATAATTTAAGGTTGTGGCAATAAAGATTATTCTTATTCTATAGGTACGCACGTAAAAAATGTAAGAGATATGTTTAGTCGTTAGATATACGTACACTTAAATCTTTATTATCTATCTGCCGCACTCAGAGACGTCAATAAAAAATAATGCTGGTTTAGCGGCGCATTGGACCTGATTCTACAGTAGCCCGCTAAACTTCCTAATTTTATTTAGATGTCGCTAAAACACTTTGCTATTATATCCTCCTGGATCCCCGCGTCCTATATAAAGGACAAAATGGATGCTCGCTTTGAGTCCCGACACAACGCAAAAAAACTCATCCGTAAAGGCCGAGTGTACTTTATAAAGTACTTATCATTTGCCGCTAAAAAACGTTAGTACAGTGGCGTGATCCAAATGACCAATCGCTGTCCACCGAACCGAAATATATTTATCTCCCTTTAGCAAAGGTGACCCGATGATGAAAACGAATATTTCCGATCAGTGCGACGTCATCGTCAAACAAGATGCCGCGTCGTGCAGGTGTAGGTAAGTGAATCTCGATTTTTCCACGCAGTCTGTTAAGTTATTGTTTGCAAATGAATGTTTTCAATGAGTTTAAAGGGTGTGTTTTGTGTTACTACCGTTATTATTTTTGTTGAAGGTATGATGGTTTGAGTAAAATTTGGAATATCTTGAATTTGTACTTTATAAAGTACTCCCGGTTTATGTTATAAAGTAAAACTACCATATTTAGTTCTTTATGTACGACTGTCGGTCAATATACTTATACATTAATTACCATTGCATTGTGGTAATTCGCAAATATAAATTAGATTATGACCGTATAAACACGGATGGAGCTACTGTAATTATATGTTTTGTATTATTTCAGCTCTGGGGCTAGAAGATATCAGTTTAATTTTAAACAATTCGGACTTTGAAGATGATAACTCTATGATAACAATTACTTTTTGTTACTGAGTTTCTAAAAAATACTTTTATTGAATTGAGAATATTTTATGTTTTTTTCAAGAGAAGAGTTCTTTGTTTTTTTATTTTTTCAATAAACATAACATTTTGACATGCCCTTCTATTTTATTTCTTAAATTAAAAAGACCTCCATTTTCATACAAAATGTCTCATATTCGCCATAAAAAGCGACCAAAAGCACTCAAACGAAAGCCGAGAGACCTTTATAAAGGACAAATAATTTCTAAATAATAGTAAGCTTAGCGTGTCCTCACCGAGTATAAAAGCAACTTTGTTCCAGAGAAAAATAGGCACAACCATTTTAGACCTTATTTCAAGTGTTTGAAGGTGCAGGACTCAAGGGTAAAGTACTTTATAAAGGACATTCGGCTTTTATGACAACTCGCAAAAGAAAAACTCAGGATCCAGGAGGCTATGAGCAGCTGTAATAGAATAGCCAAATGACAGCGCCATGACCATGACAGTGCTAATTTGAATCTGACGCTTCTTATTTTAGGCGGTCAGCTTGACATTCTGGAATAGCACTGGTTAAATCTGCCGTCTAAAGTATGTCTTCAAATTAGACTATTTAGTTTTAGGCTATTTAAGCGATGTGCACGTAGAATCGGGTCAATTGTCTTATTATATTGCTGTAGCAAAGTGACAGCAGCAACTTTAATCAAGCATCATTTAATTGACGTCTCTGAGTACGGCAGCAAGTCCATTAATTTTCATTTTGACATTTTACATTTTTACAGCCGTCATTTGTCAAATCTTATCACGACTTCGCACGACGAAGTTAATTGGTGTCGTATTTTGAAGGACAATTAAAACAACTATTACGAAACGATCCTTTACTTTTTTGTATGAAATGTCATGGTCATTATCGTAATGAGTGCTATATAAGTATAAATATTTTTTTTGCATAATTTTTTTCACGTCTGCTTGTCAAAAAGGCAGGTTTTGCTGCTTAAGCTTGATAGACGGAAAAATCGAAAAATGTTTGTATGAAGTCTTTTTTGCATGAAGGATTAATTCGCCAATAGCGCTGAAAATATTAAATAACATCAATAAAGATACAGAGACGTCAGTTACAAGTTATAACGATTAAATATTGACTGAAGCAAAAACAGTACGTAAATAGATACGCTTACACCGGCCCAGAGGTGTCCCGTTTCTTACATACATACATACATACCTTCACGCCTTCATTCCCAGAGTGGGGTAGGCAGAGCTACAGAATTACAAGCACTCTTAAATAAGTTGTTGATAATTCTGTAACCACGTTTTGCACAATCAGGCTAAGATGTTTACCAGTGTATTAGTGACAGGTCGCAAGCCCATCGCCGAGTACTAGAAGCCTTTATTATTCCCTTAGTCGCCTCTTACGACATCCAGGAGAAGACATGGAGTGGCACTATTCTAACCCGGTGACCACACAGGTTCTAACCCGGTGACCACACAGGTCCCGTTTCTTAATTTAGTTATAATTAATAAAGTGTAAGCATATTCATAATTAAATGCGGCTAAAGGTGATAAGTATTAACATGGTTTATTTATACGCAACCAGAGAGTATGTTTTATATTTTCTTTCCTCTAAAATCATAATTGGCAATGTTGACCTTTTTAAAGGTCACGCTGATAATTGCTACTTAATTATCACAGTAACGACCTCCAAGTGCTTACTTATCAAGAATGTTAATTTCGCCAACAGCGCTGACATATACATTAAAAGCACTATTGCGACATAAATGTTTATTGATACTTTATATTATTGCATTGTAAACATTAACAAGCATACGCACTAATAAACTACCTAATATTAAAACTAAACTTATTAAAATAAAAAGGAAACGAAGCTACATTAATTTTATAAGTAAAAAAAACTTAAGATTGTAGCTCTGAGAATACAAATGTCAATGGTCACCGATAACACTTCTTCTTTCTTTGCCCCCGCGGCGACTTGAACAGCTAATACCGCGGGGATATGGCGTTTCCACGTGAAGTGATTTCGCCAGTGTCAAGTATACAGGGTGTCCCAGAAATAGCACGTCACAGTGACACTGGAGATTTCCTAGCCTCAGACAAACCAAACCAGCCTAACATGACTTCAGTAAAAGTTGCACCGTTTTCGAGTTATACCAATTTAAAGATTTTTCCAAATTTTCACCTCTTTTGACATTGTAAGTGCTCGCATTTACTGGGATAGCTTTAAAATTTAGTTTTTTTTATTTGTACGCGTTAATGAATAGTTGATTAAGATGATAGAAGCATTATTATGTCAATAACTAATGTAAAAGTTGGAAAAATAATGTAATGAACTTGACTTAAATTATCATCAACATAGTAATTTAAACTTTGAACACCTGCCATAACTTTTTTTTACTACAAACGAAATGAGCAAATAACTTTAAAAACATGCGTGTTTTATGCCAATTCTAAAATCATATGACACATGATATCTTAATGCATAAAAGTAGGAATTCGTATGACATTTGCCAATATGGATCCTCGGAAATCAATGCTAATCATCTAAAAAATTATCTTGTACTCTACGATATCTCATTTGTTTGTGCTCCTTTGAAGAATATGATTGATTTTTGGTTGACCTTGGTTCAAAGATAATAAAAAACGGGTTTAATTTTCATTAGTTTTTACAGTAAATGTTCGAATTGTTTCCCTCCGACTCTAAGGCACAAATGGCATCTTCGAATAAAATTTCGGTTTAATTTTCGTAAACTGGTTTCCGATATGTCGTATTACTATGTATGTATGTATTACTATGTTGATGATAATTTAAGTCAAGTTCATTACAGTATTTTTCCAACTTTTACATTAAGTAGTTATTGACATAATAATGCTTCTATCATCTTAATCAACTATTCATAAACGCGCACAAATAAAAAAAACTAAATTCTAAAGCTATCCCAGTAAATGCGAGCACTTACAATGTCAAAAGAGGTGAAAATTTGGAAAAATCTTTAAATTGGTATAACTCGAAAACGGTGCAACTTTTACTGAGGTCATGTTAGGCTGGTTTGGTTCGTCTAAGGCTAAGGAATCTCCAGTGTCACTGTGACGTGCTATTTCTGGGACACCCTGTATATAAGTATAAATCAATATAGCAATAAAACACAATCTAATCTTCTCTAGGAAGATTGGGGGCAACGTTGTACGGTGATTTGTAGGTCAGAGGTCAAGATAGTTTTAACCTCTGCACCACTGCGAGACCACTTGAAACGAGAAGAAAGATGCCAGATACACGAAATAAGTCCAAGTCTTCAATCACTGTGCGACACAAAGGCATAAAAAGTACAAATCACTATCAGAAAAGAACTTTGAACACCTATTTACCCAAAAATTTAAGTCTAAAACAAATTACACGTCCGCCATCTTTTAACGTTGCAAATGGACCCCCCCCCCCCCCCTATATATATATATATATATATATATATACATATATATATAGTATGGTGCAAAGCGGTGAGTGTTTATGTTTTTTCGGTATTATTAAACAGCATTTTTTCAGTGTTTTTGTTCATAACTTCCGGAAATATCCAAACAAATGTATTCAAGTAATAATCTCACGTATCGAGTCGTCCATGTTTAACAGTATCAGGTTGCAACCCGAATCAATTACAGTCGTTGTTGTATAAATTTGTCCTTGCCTTAATAAAACAGAGTTAATTTCATGATTTCATTATATTTTTGTAGACTTTTGACACTTTGTTACTATTAAATTACGTAAAACTTATTTTATTTATTTAAGGATTTATGCACCTAAGTGCTGGCCGATTTTTAAGCACAGTTTTTTTGTTTTTAAATGGCGTAGGAAGGCAAACGAGCACACAGGCCACCTGATGGTAAGTGGAAACTGTGACCCAGACATTCGCATTCACAAGACTGCAAATGCACTGCCAACCCTGAGGACTAAGCTGGAATGCCTATGCTAGTCATTTCACCGGCTGTCTTATCCCCAAACCGGAACACAACAATGCAAACACTGCTGCTTGGCGGTCTTTAAACGATATTGTCAAACGTTCCCTCGGCACAGCCAATATTCCAGCAACCCTGGAGTCATCAGGTCTTTTTGCCTTAGATGGCAAAAGACCTGACTAGTCTTTCCCTACCCCTCTGGGAAACAGGCGTGATTTAATAATATGTATGTATGTAAATAAATAGAAAAAACCCGGTTAGCAGTTTTAAGATTTAGGCGACCGTTTCGGAAATATTGAACTCGAAAAGTGTCATTTTGTCACGTGTCCACTACAGCCAAAACTGCAAGAATTAAAGAGAAATACTGATTTGTTGTGTCTGCAGTAACAGCGTAGGAACCCTATACTGAGCGTGGCCCGACATACTCTAGCCTGTGTTTTTTTAAACTTAAATTTTGACGCAGTTCTGCAAACGGGAACCAACCCACAATGATTTAGCAATCAAATGTCAACTGTCATGCTGAATACTGTGGGTTGGTTCCAGTTTGCAAAATGTTTGTGGGTTGGTTTCCGTTTGCAGAATTGCGTCCATTCATTGTTTGCTGTAATGTAAGGCTTTCGATGCTTGTCTTTCTATCACGCAAAGCGGAAGGATTTGAATGAAATGTTGGCCAACCGGCAGACTACCTAAGTATATCCTGGAATAAATTATTGGATTTCTATCCCGGAAAATTGTCTAGTTCCCGTGGGAATTAACGTTAAATGACTCCTACTCAACGCAGGAAACGGTAATTGTTTATAAACATACATCGTGCTTACATCGTCTAATGAAGAGCAGTTTCCGGCAACATGCTCGAAGAAGATATCTTGTGATAATTTACACATTTTTAACCTACAAAAGCAGAGGATGGTATAACTACAGTGGGTACAGTTTCCTCTGGGTAAGTAATACGAGATATAAGAACTGATAATATAACACTCATAATATATACGCTCACTTTGTATAAACACGTTTAGTATAACGTTCACTGGATATAATGAACGGAAGATATAATTTCAAAATATCTATTTCCATAAAGTATAACGTTATTAATATATAATATCAATTTATATAACTATTAAAACGTATAACGTTCATAACACCTAAGAGTTAAAAGATATATTAATCAAATTATCTAACATCAAAAAACATAATACACGTATAATATAAAAACATGCATATGTTATTTATTTGAAATTAAATTCTATTTTCAGTATTAAGTGGCCTTCTTAATTAACGATCAACCTTACCTTACTAACTTTACTGGCAGCCGTCTGACTTTTCTGGGCAGAAAAAAAAATAACCTCGATGGCCTAGGCGGGAGCAAAGCTCCCGCCTAGGCCTTCTAACCTAACCTAACCGAGTCGGTTCTGACCTGATTCGTCATGCTCGTGGCATTTTCTGGTTAATTAAAACAAATTACAAGCAAGACCGTTCTGGTAGACTCGAGTTCATAAATATGTGTACACTTTAGTACCTTGTCTATTTATTTTGTCATGTTTAAACTGCCATAAGTATATGAATTGTCACAGCGATTAAAATGACAAAGTACTACAGGGTACACATATCTATGAACTCGACTGTACCCGCTCCTTACAGTACCCACCCATTGAGTATAAGAAGATATTATGTATTATGATCGCTATATGTCATGTATGTTATACGAACTGAAATTAGTCATTGTGAGTGTTATATTAAAAAATATTATATAAAATGAATATTATATGACTTGAACGTTATTCCTTATAAAAATATTGATTTTGTTATTATAGCTAACGTTCATTATATCTCGTAAACGTTAGTAACATGAAAATAGTTATTATGTAGTTATATCTCGTGGGACGCACCCGTTTCCTCTATCATATTCAGGTCAACTGTATAAGTCCGCCATTTTGCACGTTAATCTTAAGTGCCCTTATTAATAAACGTGGAGTAACTGTGGGGTAGCTAAACCATGTTTTATCCTTATCTGTCATTGTGACATTTGAATATGACAGATAAGGACAAAGCATGGTTTAGCTACTCGACGGTTACTCCACGTTTATTAATAAGGGCAAAGATGTGTAGGTATGTATGTATGTAAACACTTTATTGTACAAACAAAAGAGATAACAATTATAATAAAGACAATAATATAAAAGGGTTGTACAAAGGGTTTGCGGGTGGTACGACCTTGTGCAGGGTCCGTCCGTACCGCTACAACCATCTTAAGGTGGAAACCCATTACACCGTGTCGTGCTATGACCGTGCTATGAACGTGTCAGACAAAAAAATATTCTTTGTATTACAAAGTATGAGGCTATGCATACTAGCCCGTTCCGTCACCGATCATAGTGGGCATAGCCATCCGTACACTAGGGTGGTCCAAAAATCATTTTTGTTGTTTTTTGACCGGGGCACCCCGGTAATTTATTACTTCCTACTACCTTATTACGATACCCAAATTATAGCTTTCTAGTTTAAGTGCAAAACGGTGCTCAAAGAACATTAAAAAAAATTAAAATTTGCATTTTCATACAAAATTATCAAAAATATTTCTTTGATAGAGTTAATAGTACATTGTTGCCTAGGCGCGGAAAGTAAGGGTTTTCCTGACGAGGTGGTTAGCAGGCCGAGCAACAGCGAGGCCTGCTAAAATACGAGTCAGGAAATCCTCGTTTCCGCCGAGGCATACATAATGGTTTTCTCAAACATGTGAGGAAATAATACAAATACATTTTTAAAAAGCAAGTAATTTAATTTAATTCACATTAAAAGTTATGTTAGTCATGTTTGTTCGTCGCTTTCGTCGCTTGAGCTCATTTTTTATAGTAAGTATTTCACACAACAAATAGTTTAATATTCGGTTTCACAATTACATTATGCAGAATGAACGAATGTTACCGACTGTCAATTGTTTTTAAATACTAACCATAGACATTGGAATGCAAATTCAAAAAGAAACACACGCACTGTGCTAAAAAAGCGAGCAGTTACCTTGGCTGTTTGGAATTTTTGTCTTGGTCCTTTTGATTTTGTATGCAAATTGACAGCATTTTTAAGAAATATATGGACATGGACGGAAAGTGTTTTCATATGGTTTTTTTACTCCTAGGAGTAAAATGAGGCTCTTTCCGTCCTTGTATTTCAATCGGAAAACCGTTTTTTCCGAGCATGTTTGAGAAAAGTATTAATTCCAAACGTATAGAGGACTATTGAATAAAAAGCCTTAAAAGCATTTTTAACATCAGACTAGGGTTAAGAGTTTAATTACTAGTGAGTGCCAAAGTGCTAAAATGAGTAAGTTTCTTACATGAAAAAAACTAGTATTACGAAATGATTTATATTAAATTTGATTAAAAACTAGAATAGAGACGTTCAATTACAAGATAATGTTAAGTAACTAATTTCCGGATACACCGGGTTTTGAATATTCGCAATCCGGATATGCAAACTTTGAGGTTGTTGAGCACCGCTTTATTTTTGGTTTAGAGAACTGAAAGTTCACATAGATTCGTTTTGAAACATAAGTAACCAATTAAGCGGGTGCCGTGACTTTTAACTGCACTTTGTTTTTTTCCCATACAATCGTGGACCACCCTACCGTACACGTTCATAGCACGGTCATGGCACGACACGGTGTAATGGGTTTCCACCTTTATCCATTAAACTACCGCCAAACAGCAGTGTTCGCATTGTTGTGTTCCGGTTTGGGGATAAGACAGCCGCTGAAATGAATAGCACAGAGGCATTCTATGCTAGTCCTCAGGGTCGGTAACGTATTAGACAACTCAGTCCTGTGAATGCGAATGTCTATGGGTCACAGTTTCCACTTACCTACCATCAGGTGGCCTGTGTTCTCGTTTGTCGTATCTATACCATAAAAAAAACAAAGGCGAACTGGTCCTTTTAACCTCATGACCCACGCAGTTTAGATTATTTAGATATATTTTTTGGAAAAAAACTTTCTAGTATTTTTTTCCAGAAATCAAGTTAGTGATAGATAAATTAACCTTAATCTTAATTTAAATTTCGGAGAAGATAGAAAATTATAGATTTCTTTCGTTTTTTTAAATGAGTGGTGAAAGGGGAGGGGGGCACACATTTGAGCGGATGGGTTACGACAGGTTAAGGGATCTCTTCCAGTTTTACCTTTAAGATGTGTAGCGCTATCGATATAACACGTCTAATTAAAGATGGCGCAAGCTACTTAACATATTGTAAACTTAAAAGGTTTACAACATTACACGTTAAATAAAATCGATTCGATTTGCAAATGTTTTTTCACAATACGCAAGTAAAAGGTACCCATTATGTTTCAGGTCATTGCCACAAACTAACTTACGCGACGGGGGCGCCACTAGTCTTACAATTTCGAAATTTGCGTAGTTGCAATTGGAAATGGTACTGTTTTGTACTCTGTGTTAATATTGTGTTCACGTTTTGTAAAAAGATTTTCATTCGTTTTATTGTACGATAATTAGTTAAATTATTAATCCATACAAATATTATACAAGCGAATGTAAATGTTGCTTTGTCACGCTTTCACAGTTAAAACGAAGAATCGATCTTAATTAAATTTGCTATGGCGATAATTAAACCCTGAAGATGACTTAAGTATGTGATACTTAATTCTATCCAAGGCAATAACGATAAACGACTTCTACGCGGATGAAGCTGCGGGCTTCAGCTAGTATCACAGTAGGTAATATTATTAAATGATCATTAATATAATAACCCAGGTCGATACTCAATGATCTACTCATAAAAATAAATGAATCAAACCCAAAACTTTTCATCACCAACCTTAAATTGCCTTAAGGCAGTCCGCCATTTGTACTACTTTGTGTATGGTGCAATAAAGAGTTAATAAATAAATAATATAATAAATAAGCTTAACTTAGATTGCCGATTGAATTTCAAACCAAACGAGATTAAATTGGCAAGATGAAAGAGAAATACGAGTAAAACCATAGATAAAATTTACTATTTTGGAACGTATTACGCAGACGGAGTTGCTTAAAATATAGCTCAATGGGTCCAGAAAAGATGCATCCAGGGAGCGTTATCGTAAACGAAAATGAATAGGATTTATCGACGTAAGCTGCCAGACGGAGTGTCGGTGGCCTGGTGGCTTAGGGGGTCGACTCATGATCGTAAGGTACTGCGTCCAAGATAACGAGTTAATATAGCGTTCTCTCTGTTGCACTTTTGTATGCAAATGAAAGGGACAAAGGAAGGTCGGTGGGCGTAAACAATTACACCTCTATGCTTGGGCAGGCTTACATGCCGTTCGTTCGGAATATTTATGTAAGTAATATTTTTGTTAATGCGGTCATTTCCCAAATAAAGCGAGGAATTATTATCTTTATTACCTTTTTATTTTAACATCATTAAGGAAAGTTTAAAAAGAGGTAGCTGGATAGTTATATAAATAAAACAATGTATATTCGTAATGTACAATTTATTAATCATTATTTAAGGAAAGTATCATACAAATTGTGAATCATTGCTTTTTCGTGAGAAGAAAAATATCGCCTCGGTCTTTTAATTGGTGAATTAACCATTGTAGAACACCAAAACTTAGTCCACAATCCAAGTCACACAGTAAGCAGGAATCAGTCCGGTACACAAGCCGAGTCGCAGATTAAGTAGAAAACAGTCCAATAAACAAGCCGAGTCACAAGTTATGCAGAAAATAACAATCCAATCCAGTATACAAGCCAGGTAAACGTAAAAAATCGCCAAATCGAAAGAAAGTATAACGCGTCCGCACCGTACGAGAGACAGATGTTGACTGAACTTTGGCCGCCATGTAAACCTATCTGATGCGTATTTGTGACTCATTTCGCTGACCAATCGCGTGCGTTCTCAGGTTTCTAGTAGGTACTAACTCGTTATCTTGGACGCAGGTTCGAAACCCCTTGTCACCATGTACATTGGTACCAATGCAATGAGTTTTTCTAACTTAAGTACATTACCCGATGCTCTTACGGTGAAGGAAAATCATCGTGAGGAAGCCTGCACATTCGTACAGCTGTGTAAGAGATCAGTAAGATAAGGAGCCGGATCGTCGTGTCATTTCGAAAATTGTTTACTTTTGAGTTGTGCATCTAGTAGCATAATACCATATTGTGATCGGTGTTTTTTTTATAATCTGTTTTAAAAACGTGGTCTTTTTTTTTATACGAAGTAGTAGGTAAGAACCCGCGCGTCATCGGTCCCACCTACTACGAGCCCCGGCGAACTCAAACGCGAATCTGACGAAATGTTTAGGCGCCGGCTTAATAATCTTTTGTTGGATAACCCAGTATATTCGGTGAATGAGTATATAAATAAGATTGGCTTTTAAATTTTTAATGTACTCCGTATTTGTGTTGACTTTTACTATTATCATTTAATTCTATTTCCGACGACCTCAATGTAACTGCATATAATTTGACATGCCATGTAATTTATACTGTGTTATATTGAGTAATACAATCTGAATCTGATCGTACATACATACAATAAATAACGCCTGTTTCCCAGAGGGGTAGGCAGAGACCACTTCTTTCCACTTGTCACGATCTTGACAAATTTCTTTCGCTTCTTCAACATTCATACATCGAGTCATGCACGCACGTCGGTTTCGGGTACTTAAGAATTCGGCCCTTTTCCAGTATTTCTCCGATTTGATTCGAAAAAGTACGCCTAGGGCGGCCCCTTCCGACCCTTCCACTCACTTTCGATCTGTACATCTCTTTCGTCGATCTTCTTTCATCCATCCTTTCCAAATGACCGAACCATCGAAGCATGCCCTTTTCAATCTTAGTCACTATATCTTCTTTTATTCCACATTTCTCTCTGATTTTTTCATTTCTAACTTTATCAATCAGTTTCACACCACACATACTACCCAAAGAGCGCATTTCAACTGCATTTACACGACTTACATGCTTTTCCTGCCACACCCAACATTCACTACCATACATCAGGGTAGGGGCGAGCACATCATTCTTTTAGTAAATGTACTACACAACCCTAGCTTGCACTTTTCAATCGCATATACGTGTTTAGGGCACTGCGTGAAAGTTAGGAAACGCGTATATGCGTGTGCTACTTTGATTGCGTCAATCTCTTTATCATGCGCATGCACATTTAAAAGTTACTCATTCACAAATGAACTTGCAAAACTCGTTTGCGGTGAATAATGAAACAATAGTTTCGTTAAAGATCACATCACAAAGCATAAAGGCTGTCAAGGTCATTCAATGATAAAAATCATAATACGGTCCGGCTTGTTTTCTTTCCCAAGCTATAAACAATGTTTGTTTGTGGCTTGGAAAAGAAAACAAACCGGACAAGTGCGACGCGGACTCGCCCACTGGGTAACCAGGGTAACGCACATGAGTGAACTGTTCACTCATTTCAAACGCCGTTTCTTACATAAAGACTGATTTTTTGTGATTTAATTAAAAATGGCGGTATTATTTGGCAAATTTCAGGTGTCCTGCCGTTTGACCAAAAGTCATTTGTAAAAAATGTTAAGTCAATTGATCATTTTACTACAAGTCATGTTACAAATGACTTACTTTTCCAAATGATCAACAGTTAAATTTACATTTTACGAGGAAGACGAATCAGGGCATAACCGACTCGGATAGGTTAGATTAGAAAGGCCTTGGCCTTAAAGGTTGTTTTTTTTTCTGCCCAGAAATAGGTAACCTAATTGCTAAATGATCAATTGCTAAGTGAGTTTTTGTAAGATGATACTTTTGTCAAATGTCTCGTTTACCAAATGATCATTTGGTGAAACGTTGTTTGTCAAATGATCATTTGTCAATATTTTTTTGGTCAAACTTTAGTGAACCCAAATTTCATAGTTCTAGGTCAACGGGAAATGCCCTATACATTTTGAATCCCTTGAGTGTCGAAATATATTTTTTTTGCGGCATAAACGGCAGTATCTTTTTTACGTTAACCTAGTAGTTTAATTTTGGCACAGCTTCAAGACACTATAGACTTGAGTAAGTATATGGTTTTATTTCAAGTAGATACCTCCACGCGTTCCCGAGATAAAGGGTCTTGACGGACAGGCGGATAACAATATACACATACATACATACATACATAAACTCACGCCTTCGTTCCCAGAGAGGGGTAGGCACTAGGCAGAGCTACAGAATTACCTACAACTCTAAAAACTTGTTGATAATTCTGTAACCACACTTTGCACAATTAGGCTAAGATGTTTACCAGCGTATTAGTGACAGGTTGCAAGCCCATCGCCTAACATTACTACAAGCCTACAAACAAACTGATCCTAGGTATAAAGGTTCTGTTTTTTTCTTTTTGACGTACGGAACCCTAGAAACAGGTCCAGTGCCAGTCGGACGCTCTCTCCGAGGGTTCCTACTTACAGGTATTATATTTCGATTTGAATGTTACCTTTACCAAATAAAAATTATGACGGAGTTCAAATCACAAGACGCTATTTATTAGTATTTGTTGTTTTTCTTTAGAGTTTCTACCTATTATTCTATTGAAATACCTTTCTATAAACGTAACGTATCGTCTCATCTAGGGTTACCATCCGTCCGAATTAGTGCGGACATGTCCGGACTTTGTCCGGCTCTTTAATTTGTCCGGTTTTTTGTTACCACCCGCAATGCGAGCGTCTGCTACCATATCTACCTAGATTGTTCCGTAGTCAAACTAGCAAGAACCCTCATAGTTTCGCCATGTCCGGCCGTCCGTCCGCATCCTAGCTCTGAGACTCTTAGTACTAGAAAGCTGGCATGCATATTCATAGTAGTCACGCCAACAAAGTGGTATAATAAAATTTAGTTTTTTTTCGTGTACTTCCCCTACCTACGTAACGTGGAGATGTCTTTATTAGATTAAGGGATCCGTTAATGAAATATTAAGCTTTAAAGCGCTAATTTTTGTTAGAGTCAAGTGTCCCCCCCCTACAGGCAAAACTACAAATACTAAAAATCAGTAAAATATCTTAAATGAAAGCACATAATATAACGAATTTTAAAGGAAAACTATCACTACTAAGAAGACTTGATCGATTCCTGAGATACAAGCGACTAAAGTGTTTATACCTACTAAAATCACCTATGCCAGTACCAAATAACTTTAAATAAGTAGTTTGCCCGGTTTTTTTCATGCTCACACCACAATATAATAAAGTTAAATACATACATACATTAAATCACGCCTGTTTCCCAGAGGGGTAGGCAGAGACCACTTCTTTCCACTTGCTACGATCTTGACAAATTTCTTTCGCTTCTTCAACATTAATACATCGAGTCAAGTTAAATAAATATAAATAAATATCAGGGGACAATGTCACACCAATTGACCTAGTCCCAAACTAAGCTCAAGGCTTGTACTATGGGTACTAGAAAACGATATAAATACTTATATAGAGAAATATATACTTAAAAACATAGAAAACATCCATGAGACCATGACTCAGGAACAAATATTCGCGCTCATCACACAAATATCTGCCCTTACCGGGATTTGAACCCAGGACCGCTAGCTTCGTAGGCAGGGTCACTACCAACTAGGCCAGCGCGTCGTTAAGTACTTCGCTTGTACACGTATGTACCTAGACTGAATTGATTCCGTTTCATGTAAGTGTAATCGATACAATCTTTTAATGGCTTATTTTCTCCTTCGGAATGCTCCAGTTGGCTCGGCACGAAAGTGATTCTGTATTTCTACGCGACTACGTGAAACCAAAAGACGGTAGAGTTTAACAGTGTAAATATATGTAGGAATATTATGTGATTAAGTATAACTCAGGTGTTCTACACTAGTTTCTTTTATATACCTAATGCTAGACTAAGTTTATTATTATATAAGCAATATTTAATAAAACAACTGACTGTTGAGTTTCTTCCGGCATTTCTTCTCAGCAGTAGTCTCTTGCGAA
Organism: Acleris emargana; assembly: GCA_927399475.2. Lineage (NCBI taxonomy): Eukaryota > Metazoa > Arthropoda > Insecta > Lepidoptera > Tortricidae > Acleris > Acleris emargana. The sequence goes on along the minus strand of OV656863.1, from coordinate 1,646,253 downwards.
GCGCTGGTATGTTTTTGACGTGTAAAAGTGCCCGTGCGGTTTAATAAACATCTTTTATCTTTTTTTTATTGCCATCGATGGTCAAACAGACGGCCCTGATGGGAAGTGGTCACCCTCGCTACGAATATTTGCAAAGCCCGGAAGAGTCACAATTACTCAAACATTTGTAATAAAAAAGAAATTGGCATGTAGCTTTAAAAACTTCCTTATTTCACAGTGATTCTAATCATGCAAGAAAACACTAAAATAAATATGAATTAATACATGAATTTAGGGTTTTTTCATACCACGGACATAAGGAAAAATGGCAAAAATTCTGATTAAAATGATCAATATCTCGGAAACTAATAACAATTGCTAAACATATATAGGGGTTAAATCGATAGCTTATGAGCTGCTCTATCAGCCCTAGACGGGTTGACGTTGGTTTCTGGGACACCCAGTATAATTTCGGTTTGTATAATTTTTGTAGTGCATAATATAAGTTAGTATAATAATACTCTTATTGCCTAATAATCACTTGGTAAAATAATATTTTTTATATAATCATTTTTTGTTTTATATAAAAATGAATCAACGGGGCAGATATTGGAAATTAGTAGGCTCCCGCCAGAACTCTCGCTCGAAGGGCCCACCCTACACTCGCATGCGCTCCGCGTTTTGCAAAAACACTCTAGGGGTAGGTAGGGCAGACAAGACCACGTGGATACGGGGTGCCCTGAAGTCGGTTTTTAAATAGAATTCGACTTTAACTTGCATAAAATATCGGTGTAATCGATGTAATAAAAAATATTTGAAATTATCAGTATAATCATTTAGATTAAATATAAGTTATACTAAACGATAGTTAGGTAACTTAATCATTAGGTATAAGAATATTAGACTATACAAAAATGGTGCAAAACGTCTATTAGAGTTAACGTGGTTCGATCAACAAGTCATTATACTAAATAAAAAATATGAAAGTGATGTTTGACAAAATGGTTAAATATTCCAAACAATATTAGGCAAACCGAAAATAGAAGAAAAGTTGTTATATCAACCAAGGGAATACCGTTTATATGATTCGACTGCCTGTATTATTCCTACCCCCAGCACAAAAAGAGGGGTATTATCCGAACCCCCCTATACAGCCAAAACTACAAATGCAAAATATCTGAAAAATATCTTAAATGAAAGCACATAATATAATGAACTTAATGGGAAAACTATCAGTATTAAGTAGACTTCAGTAGTCATTGAGTTACAAACGGTTTAAATGATTATACCTACCGGAAACTTATTTGCGGTGTTGGTAGACTGACCGCGATCTGTGTCGATGTATGGGGATAACAGTTTTCCAACGGCAAAGTTTAGTTCGTCGCGAGGTCTAATTTGTTTGTAGTAACGCTCTTGCCCGGTTTTAAACCAATCGCATCACTGGTAGATGACGTGATACGAAAAGTCACGTGATCTACCGTTGACGCGATTGGTTTAAAAACGAAACGAATAGAAACGCTAGTTAGCGTAGTATAGTTAGGGCCTCTGGGTTCGTTTCCCGGTATATGGGCAAATATTCGTGTGAAGAGCGTGACTATTTGATCCTGACTCTTGCAATTTTCTCTGTATTCAAGTAGGTATTTCTCTTTGTAATTTTATCATTTATCTTGTACCCATCGCAGTCTTTTAAAAGGGGGAATTCTAGCCGACGGGTGTCATATTTATTTCCGGTGGCCGCCGGCAACCCGACACCGCTAAAGTGTATTAGTAGTCATGTTAATTTCAAGTTATATGTATATCTTTTCGTATGTTAGTCTGTGGGGTATTTGTATATTTTTTGGTTATTGGTAAGTCAACCTTATCCCCTCTAGGGGTTATGGGAGAGGTCATTTGCAATCATTTTGATCCCATAATACCCCACGCAAAAGTGAACCATTTCTGAGACAATTTAATACATACATACCTTCACGCCTGTAATCCCAAAGTGGGGTAGGCAGAGCTACAGAATTACCTACAACTTTAAAAACTTGTTGATAATTCTGTAACAATTTAATTTTGGTAAAAAAATCAGGAACGCTTTTTTTATTTATCACAAAAAACTTAAATGGTATGTACATATTTATATTCCGCCAAACTGAGGACAATACAAGATACAATTGCTGTTTATGCAATATTAAAAGTAGAATTATCTGTACACGTTTAAAAACGCGAAACCAAAAGTAAATAAAAAAACATGTTATTTTATCAGTTTATCCCAACATAAATGAAATTACACAAAAACAGAAAAAAATACTAACTTTTGCGTAGGGTATTACGGGACCAAAATTATTGCATATGATCTCCCCCATAACCCCTAGAGGGGAATAGGTCGACTTACCAATAACTCTGTATATTTTGTTGCATGGAATAAAGTTATTATATTCTTTTCTATTTTACAATATAAGTGTAAAATTTAGTTTAGGTCAGTTGGTGTGAGTCCCCTGATTTCCCTTTCTTCGACGTCAATGTAATTAGGAACGGTGTCTTGTTGACGACAACGGTGCGTCGACCATTACAAAGTCGTCAGCGATACGCCCTAAATTGCCTCACACGTGTAACGAGCGCTCCACACTCGCCATACATACATATTTATTAACTGTTACTGTTTGTTTTCTATTTGTATGCATTTTTTTAAGTTAGTGACGTCGTCATCAATCATTATCAAAAATATGTATAGGTTAACGTCTAACTTTATCATTTTTTTCTTAATTTTTGACATTTTAACTACTTATGTATATATTTTACTAGCGACCCGCCCGCGGCTTCGCCGGAATGTATTATACATATAAACCTTCCTTAAGAATCACTCTATCTATTAAAAAAAACCGCATCAAAATCCGTTGCGTAGTTTTAAAGATTTAAGCTTACATAGGGACAGACAGCGCCAGCGACTTTGTTTTATACTATGTAGTGATAACTGCCCAGTTGACACACGCATGACTATGCCAAAAAAAATACAATTTTCTTCGCTCTTTAGCTCCGGCCTTTAACGTTTCTTACCCCATAAATCAAGTCCGATTTCCACGATTTTTTAATATGTTGTACCTAGTTATTGTAAAGAATTGCCTGTATGTTTCTGTTTTTTGTTTTTTAAATTTGTTTCATTTTAAGAAGTATTTTCGTGGAAAGGAAAACGTACTATCAGCCCATCGGAACCATGACCCACCATAGAACTGTGTCACATACTGTCGTTATGATTGAAGTCGTAAGAAGTGCCAAACAAATTGTTTTCATCTCACTAGCTCGGAAAGCCCTTTTTGTTTGTTTGATATCTATTGAGAGAATCCCTTTTTATCCACATGTGAAGAAAGAGATTCGACATTTCAAATGTCGAATCTCTTTCTTCAGTGCAGCAGCTTAAGTGATATTTGACAGCTAACAAAACGTAAAACGTTAAAACAGCTGAATTTTTAACATCACAATTAATTAATTGCATCAAGAAAAAACACTAAATACAGTCTTACAACTTTATTTTATTTCATAAATATCAGCATTCAACATTAACCTTCATTATTGTTGTAGAAACGGATAAAATGTTCTGACAGCCCAAGTAAGTCGATGTGCGAACAAAACGCATCCGAAATAATAAAAAAAAACTTAAGTCAAAACTTTTCAATTAAGCCGTTAAATATTCGCATGTTTTTCTAGTTTGTTTTGTTATTAAAAATGAGTGATTCTAGTTATGAAGACGTAATTAACACCTGTGGAATTACGGGAAACCGTGCAAAATGCGGAATTGATTGATTCTTATTTTCCTCGCTGTAGTGAGGTGAAAAGTTTTGTGTTATACACGGGTGAAAAGTTATTTTACGTCTCGTGTGTTGAAACAATGTACACTCGCAGGTAAAATACAACTTTCCCCCCTTGTATAACATTTAACTATTCATAATGTCACTATGACAACGTTCTATTGTGGGCCAATTCCGATGGGCTAAAGTAGACATAGTTTTTCATTCTACAACATATTCAAAAACCGTAAAATTCGGACTAGGTTTAAGACTGCGCCGAGCGTACGCCGGATGTATGTACAGTGGCGCCCTCATTACTGTTATTGAGTTTTCTAATAAACTAATGTATTTTCTTAAAATCGGACGGTGCATTTTTGTACTACAAATGAAATCACAACTTATAGGATATATCACATAGTTTAATAACAATTGACCTTCGAGTTATCAACTTAACGGAAAAAAGTGGCCACCTTTTCCCGTTAAGCTGACTTCTTAAAGGGTAAGTGTTATCAAAGTTTATTGCGTATCCCATAAATTGTGTTTTTACTTGCGCTACAAAAAAGCATCGTCCAATGAGGAACTTGTGAATGCGAATGTCTATGGGTCACAGTTTCCACTTACCATCAGGTGGCCTGTGTGCTCGTTTGCCTTCCTACGCCATAAAAAAAAAAAATTGCTTAAAAAAGCGGCCAGCACTTAGGTGAAAAAAATCCTTAAATAAATAAAATAAGTTTTACATAATAAAATAAGTTTTCGATACCGTGTCGTATGATATACTGTGGTCAAAGCTGAAGGAGACAGGCGTAAATCCGGCTGTGACAGGAATCATGTCGCACTGGTATAGCAATCAAATAAACGTGGTAAAGTGGGCTAAAGAATATTCAGATCTATATGTGCTGAAGTGCGGGGTGAGGCAGGGGGGGCTAACCTCACCTAGATTATTTAATTTGTATGTGAATGAACTGATTGAGGGGCTCAGCAGCATTCGTGCCGGCTGTAGAATTGATAATGTTTGTGTAAATAATATTAGTTATGCAGACGATATGGTGCTGCTGAGTCCATCAGTATCAGGCCTTAAAAAGCTTATTAATTCATGCGAGATGTATGCACAACAGCACGGTTTGAAGTACAACGCTACTAAAAGTGAGTTCATGATTTTCAAAGGTAAAATTAAATGTCCAGCCTACTCGCCCAAAATATTGTTAAGCGGAGTTCCTTTAAATTGTGTTACACGGTTCAAATACCTAGGTCATATTGTGACCGAGGACCTAAAAGACGATCTCGATATAGAGCGGCAGCGCAGGGCGTTGTCGGTCCGAGGCGGGATGCTGGCGCACAGGTTCGCGCGCTGCAGTGCTCAAGTGAAGCTGACGTTATTTAGAGCTTACTGTCAAAGTTTCTATACGTGCGGCCTGTGGGCTAGTTTCGGGCTGAGGCCCTACAATACCCTGCGAATCCAATACAATAACATTTTCAGGATGCTGTTTGGGCTTCCTCGATTCTGCAGCGCCTCTGGGATGTTTGCCAGAGCTAGCGTAGAGGACTTTTATGCCATAATACGGAAGAAGACGGCCTCTGTGGTGAGGCAGATGAGGGGGAGCACAAATAGCATCCTGAAAATGATAGCAGGGAGGTGGGATTCGGATATTCTCCGCCGATACACCGACCTTCATGTCTTACGACACTGAAATATTAATATTATTATTACTGTACTAACTTAGTTTTTATAAGTGTTTTTGTAACTAACAACCTATGGATCTGAGATATCTGAAAAGAATTTTATTTTTTTATTTTTTTATTTTATAATTTAATAGGTAGTAACAAAGTGTCAAAAGTCTTCAAAAATATGTTGAAAGCATGAAATAAACTCTGTTTTATTAAAGCAAGGACTTTATACAACAACGACTGTATATTCCAGTTTACTATAGGCATAGTCAGAAACAAAATAGATTGTGTAGCCCTCGTAGAGGCGTTTGTGCGTCTTTTTGTGCCCTGTCGGTACATTCGCGGTCGAAAACACCCGCTGCTGGCTGTGCCGGTGGCGCGAACGCGTGCACACGCGCAGGCGCCTATCGCGCGCGCTCTTGCGCTGCTCATTCTGCTCAACTCCGTGCTCGAGGCGGCGCCACAGTGCGATCTGTTTGCGAGTCCGATTGGGCGACTGACGACAGTGTGCAAGAGAGTGATAGAAGGAGAAATGCCCAAGAGCACGGTAGATTGATGTAAGTTTAGTTAGACTAAGTACTTAGCTGTAAGTTTGTGCTGTTTTGGCTTTAGCTGTTAAGGTACAAATTTGTTTTATAAATAAATAAATAAATAAATAAATAAATATTCGGTTGATTCGGGTTGCAACCTGATACTTTTAAACATGGACGTCTCGATACGTGAGATTATAACTTGAATACTAAGGGAATAAAGGCTTGCAGTACTGTTAGGCGATGGGCTTGGCTTGTCACTAATACACTGGGAAACATCTTAGCCTATTTGTGCAAAATGTGGTTACAGAATTATCAAGAAGTTTTAAGACTTGTTGGTAATTCTTTAGCTCTGCCCACCCCACTCTGGGAATGAAGGCGTGAATTTATGTATGTATGTCGTTGCTTTTATGCAAGAGTGTAGCATCTCAAAATAAGTTGCTGTTGCATTTAAATTCAGAACACTTTCTACTTAAAGTTTTCTTTAAAACGTCATCATTTTTCGAGTTGTAGCAGTATTGTATAAAAGCAGCGATGTATGTACAGTAGTACCCAACTGATATGGCTTACCGATGTACCTGCGCAGATGACGAATTTTCGAAGCGCGGGAACCAATCAGCACTTTTCATACGCGTTGCGCGTATATAGGTATGTATTCTGCGCTATTATTGGTTATTAGTGACGCCATGTTGACGCGCGCCCGCGTGTCATTCAGTCAGCAGTGAGTGAAATGGAAAAAATTGATGCAATTCAATTTGCACCTTATTACTATTACGTACAAGTCTGATGGTGGGTTTTAATCGTGCTTCGGAAATCATCGGAATCGTTGTTCGTGTCTGCGTGAACGAAGATTCACGACGTGCCATATCAGTTGGGTACTACTGTACGTGTATGGAAATTATGAACAAAAACACTGAAAAAAATCTGTATGTTTTACCGAAAAACTAACATTCACCGTTTTGCAGCATACTATATATGTATATGAGCCTATCGAGCGAAACTGTAATTGTTACTGGTCCAAAAACAGTTAAAGTTTGCGGCCAAATTTCTTGCCTGTTAGCTAAAAGTGTCCATCATTGGTGCCGTCAATCTAGTTGGTTATGATTATTATTTCTATGTTTTGTATGGCTTGGGGAACACACAAAAGCACACAGGCCACCTGATGCCTGGCCTGTGTGCTCGTTTGCCTTCTCTATGCCATAAAAAAAGCATTACAGTCTCCTCTAGTGTTTTGATCTCACGTTTCGTTGGCAACGCTGGTTGCCACGTTTTCGGCGAAATATTAATGAGTTTGCGCAAGCAAATTGTTTGGCCTGGGGCTATTGTTTGCACCGGCGCGGACGAGGCTGAATTAAACATTTAAGCCTTTGTTTATTGTTTGTGTCAAAAGGACTATCAAATAAATGAATAAACTTTAACACATGTTTTCCTGCTCAAGTCCAATCATCTTTATCTTTAGATGTTACAAAATAAAATAAAAAAACCGGTCAAGTGCGAGTTGGACTCGCGCACTTAGGGTTCCGTATTTACTATAATATGCTTGGTAACCGCAAAAAATATTATTCGTTTTATTATGAACTTTATTTTAAATGCAATAAGGTCCATTTCGACTTCGACTAGCCGAAATTTTAATATACATACATACATACCTTCACGCCTTCATTCCCAGAGTGGGGTAGGCAGAGCTACAGAATTACCAACAACTCTAAAAACTTGTTGATAACTTTGTAACCACAATTTGCACAATTAGGCTAAGATGTTTAACAGCGCATTAGTGACAGGTTGATTATGAAAATTTATTTTATTTCTCAATAACTGTGAATAATAAACACTAATAATAATTATCTTTACGTCAGGTTTTTTTAAAGATTTTTTGATAAATAAACTTTGGAGAAAAGTGGGGAGAGGAACGATAATTTTTTGTAGTTTTTTGGCTATAAATCTAGACACGCGGGAGCGCGTCAAGCCAAGTTCAAGCAACAGAACTGGCGAGCCGCGCCGTGTGTAATATTACACGAACCATTTGAAGCCACTTTTGACCCCCTCATAAATCAAAAACTATTTTACATAAACGTATCAAATTTTGCTCATATATTGAGACTTGCGAGATACATATGTGTTCTAAATTTCATAAGCTTATCTCAAACGGTTATTTAGATATTAATGTCCAAAATTCCTCATTTTTATCATTGACTGACCTATAGACCAAAACTCTAACCCAGTTCCAGATGACCTAGAGAGTTAAAATTTGGTATGCAGATAGGTAATTAGATGAATACAAAGGAATAAATAAAAAACTGGCAATTTTTAAATAATTAGATTCTATTATGATACGCTTAACATAAATACCTAATATTACTTAGGGTACCTACGTTATTAACTGGGATTAATTATTATTTTTATATTTAGCGCACATCAATAGTGTAAAATCATTACCTACTCTACGCATAAATAATGATAAAATAATAGGCATTTAGATTTTCGGTATATACACGACGCGCGCGCGCCGAGTGACGCCGGAGCGGCGCGGGCGCTGTGACGATCGAATCGAACCGTTGACGCGAACGTGGCCGAGCGAGCGGCAGCCGCGCTCACAAGCGCGAGCGCCGGCCGTCTTGCTGTCCAGTTGTTGTCTCTCGATATCTGACCGATAAGGTTGCGATTTATGCTGCGAAATTGCTAAGTTTTCTTAAGGAAAACTTATAATTTGTAGTAATATTATTATTACAATTTCTTTAATAAGTAGGTACGTACGTATAGTATTATAGTATAGGCAATAGTTTAAATAAATAATAATTTTATAGTTATAAGAAGGGAGGTGTATATACTTATTATTATTACAATTCCTATAATAAGTAGGTACGTAGGTTTAGTATAGTATAGGCAATAGTTTAAATAAATAATAATTGTATTTTTTAGTAATTAGTTAAGTTAAGTATAGTTAAAAGTAAGTAGGTGTATATACCTACTTAACTCGCTATAGTAGCAAATAGTTATATCTTTTTATTACGTAGGTAGGTACCCACCAAAAACATAAATGTAAAAAAGGAGTGCCAAGTTCAATACAAAAATTATTCTCTGCTGTGGGCTTGGCAATGCAATTGTTTTATATTTATAAAGTCTACTTTTAGTTTTGAATTTGTCCTTTTAAAAGGACCCACGGCGTTACGAGGATATGTACTTACCTACAAAAAGTAATGATATCCCACCAAAAACATAAATGTAAAAAAGGAGAGCCAAGTTCAATACAAAAATTATTCTCTGCTGTGGGCTTCGCCGCAAAAAGAATGGAGATCTGAGATTGAGTGCCAAGTTCTATGCAAAATCCAAATATGTAGTCTAAGGGCTGACTTGGCTGGTTTTCCCATACGAATTATATAGCCTTCGCATGTTCTAAACCTGTTACCTTTCGGTACTTATTTTATTATTCCGAAAATTTGGCTTGCTGGTAGAAACTACCCATCGAACATAAGGCTCTTCCATGACTGTGTAAAAGTAGGTACTTAATAATAATTCGTATGGGAAAACCAGCCAAGTCAGCCCTTAGACTACATATTTGGATTTTGCATAGAACTTGGCACTCAATCTCAGATCTCCATTCTTTTTGCGGCGAAGCCCACAGCAGAGAATAATTTTTGTATTGAACTTGGCTCTCCTTTTTTACATTTATGTTTTTGGTGGGATCCAAAAGTACATCACACAAAATAAATAAAAAATGGTTCAAAATGTGCTGATTGTACCCTTTCAGACATCCCATTTGTAGACAAGATCAAATTATTTATAAAATTAATTTCATTTAGTTTTAATAAAAACTGATTGTACAAGCAAGTTGTACAACTATGCCTAATTTCAAGTTAATAGCAATTTGTAGTTGCTTAGAAAACTTGCTGTGACATACAGACAGACAACGAAGTCTCACCAGAAGGGTTCCTTTTTTACCATTATGGTACGGAACCCTAAAAATGTACACTACCGGAATACAGATGTAGTGCATAATTGTTTTCCTTCGTATTTTCACGGAAACGTACGAACGTGTCTTGCTATTTCAGTTGGTCACAGTACAACAGTACTGAGGTTGACTGAAGAAGCATGACAGATACGAACGTTTCCGACAAAATACGAAGGAAAACCATTATGCACTACATCTGTACAGCGTTATGAATATGATAACGACATTTTTTAAACTGTTTTATGAAGGTCTGGTCTGCTCCTATGCCCTTCTTCGTCACCGCTCCCCACCGCGCCTTGCATTATTAATTCGTGGGAAATATGTACCTATTACATAATCAATGTCATTTTAAAACAACTCCCAGTGCTTTAGTTTATAAACAGTAAAACTGTATTGTAAATCTAAACTGGGCTTGTCTTAAAAACATTCTCACGATTATATAATAAAGTAGTTTATGCAACGGATGCATAATGGGGGGTGAATTAAAATACGAGTGTGGTTTTATGACACGAGCGTCAGCGAGTTTCTTAATAGGATCACACGAGTGTTTTAACCCCCTCTAGGGGTTATGGGAAAGGTCATTTGCAATCATTTTGGTCCCATAATACCCTATTCAAATGTGAACCATTTCTGAGATAATTTAAGTTTAAGTTTTTTGCTAAAAAAGCCAGGAACGCATCTTCAAAAATTTACAAAAAAAAAATAGCACTTTAAATATTTTTTTTAATAGCTATTTTTCAAGGTAAAATTTCTGTTCTTATGCAATTTCAAAAGTAGAATTATCTGTACACGTTTAAGAATGCGAGACCAAAAAGTCAAAAAAACATGTTTTTATCAGTTTATCCAACATAAATGTCACAAAACCAGAAAAATTTATTAACTTTTGCGTAGGGTATTATGGGACCAAAATGATTGCAAATTATCTCTCCCATAACCCCTAGAGGGGGTTAAAACACTCGTGTGATCCTATTAAGAAATTCGCTGACGCTCGTGTCATAAAGTCCCCTAGAGGGGAATAGGTCGACTTACCAATAACCCTGTATGTTCCGAGGTAACGAACATTAAAAAAAACAATCGAATTGAGTACCTAATTTCTTTATTCTGTTTACAAAACATTTCTTTAACCGTCTGAATTTTAGGTTTATTTTTTACAGGTTTTATCTCAAATCAATTTTCACATGTCAAACTATCTAACATTGTCATGGAATTGAAACCTCAAGTCACAATATGACAGTGTCAAGTCACTCTTTACGCGAAAGAACTGTAAGCCCCCGTTTCTTGTCAAAGGGGTTAATTTTATCACATGAATTAAATACAGTTTTAAATCGACAAGAATTTTAATAACATGAATTCTAACAAGTATTTTTAAGTAGTCAGTTAATCATCGACTGTCTAAATACTCTCTGCACTTATAAAACAAGTTTAACAAAAAGCTAGCTTTAAAAAACTAACCAACTTTAATTCGTTATAAAACCTAATATAATTAAAAATGATAAAAGAAACCATATGTCATAGTTGGTCGACCTTTTTTTACTTTTTTTCAACATGGCGTCTAGCCTCCGTCATATTGAATTTTGTCTACTGTCATATCTTTAATAACACTCACAAGATAAAGACAAATCGATTGACATAAGAATCATCGGTCGACGCGTTTGGTTTCTAGAGAGCCACAAAGGAACAAACATACATATAAGGTGCCTATATCTAAAACGAGTATATCAAGAATATTGCCTATTTATTTTATTAACAATTTTTAAAGCTTGCTATCAAAACATTATCGATTTTAGTATAGCGTTTGATTCTTCGTAAAAGACCGGCAAGAGATCCAAAGGAAGAATTAAAATTCGTTGCAACTAGCGTTGCCAGGGTAAAAATCCTTATCCCTAATTTTTAATAACACGACATATTTTTTTTCTAATGACACAAAACTTAAATTAAATGAGTCAGTCTCCTGTATAAAAAGATAATATAAAAAGCCGGCAAGCTGGACACGTTATAATTTGGCCGTACAAGCAACCAAAGCGCCTGACTCAGTGCGGCTTTATCTAGACACCTGGCAACGCTAGTTGCAATACCTTGAGTAATTTTAATTGATCTACAATTTAATTGTATCGAGGTTTATAAAAAATACTTAGATGCTAGACATAATGGATGCTATACTCCAATTGTTTAGTAACTTAACTAAATGTAAACAAAGAAAACCACGTGGTGCAACAGCCAATCAACAACTGTTTTGTCGAGCTTTGACGTATCAGTGTAGTGTGTAAGTAGTAAGTACTGGCTCTATTGGCTAAATACATGTTCAGCTACATTTAGTTAATATTAGCAAACTTAACTTACTGTTTACTTGTGGGAGGACCTTGTGCAGGGTCCGTCCGGGTTGGTACCACCATCTTATCCATTAACCTACCGCCAAGCAGCAGTGTTCGCATTGTTGTGCTCCGGTTTGGGGATAAGACAGCCGGTGAAATGACTAGCATAGAGGCATTTCATCTTAGTCCTCAGGGTTGGCAGTGCATTAGCAGTCTTAGGATTGCGGTCTTGTGAATGCCAATGTCTATGGGTCACAGTTTCACTTACCATCAGGTGGTCTGTGTGCTCGTTTGCCTTCACTATGATAAAAAAAAAAACTAAAACCCCGCCTACACGATCCGATCAACCTCCCAACTCAACCGATGCATGTCAAGATGTCTTCTCCTTGCTTGTCCAACTGAAGTCTACGCGATATTTTTTGTTTCACTAGGTCATGGACCGATTGACCTTGGTCGAGTTGTGTGGTTTTTCCGACCGTGTAGAAGGGTTATAAAGTTATAATATAATAACTGAAGTTGTGTTTTGTTTTTCAGATTAGAATTAATTACCTTTATTTTGCACATGTTTTCGTCTTACACGATTTCAAAATTAGAAAAAGAATACATTTGTGACACAAATATTTTATGAGTATTATTTCGAAATAATAAAAAGTTTAATTCTTTAGCTCTGCCTACCCTACTTTGGGATTGAAGGCGTGAGTTTATGTATGTATGTATGTAAGAAGTTTTAAAAAGGCACGTTTTAAGTATCCGCCATTTTACAATCTTTGTCACTGTAAAAATGAAAACCCTACATCTTAACATTATAATACACTTCCAGGCTTCATACATAATGTCGCTATTAAATTAAGAGTAACCAAGGATTAGGTAAGCCATGCTTTGTCCTTATTTGTCGATTTCAAATTTCACAATGCCAGATAAGGACGGTTTTAATCCTCGCTTATTAAAAAGGTAAAGGTTTAAATGTATCCAACTATAAGACAACTCAGTTCTATAACTAACACCTATTGACTGCACATTCCATTGCAATGTCGCCGTCATGGACCGTGTCAAGTGATTTATATACTGCATATAGACAATGTCTGTATCATTGCAAGCAATCCACGCATTTTCCACTTTCACGTTTTAATCGTTTTCATTTTCACTTTCCTTTGCATTTGTTTTGCCGAATACAAAGAGCTTGTCAAAGTCTATGTTATTTTGATTGTAGATGGTGTGGTCTAATGAATCGCCCCAGCTGACTGGAGTGGTCCTGTCCTTGGTGTCGTTGAGTTGATTGATTTGCGCCCTTGTAGCTTCTGGGATAGTGTTCAAAACAGTTTCAGATTGCACGCTAGGCGTCCTTTCAGAATTAGCTTCTCCTTCCGCACATCTGTCTAGGAAGTTCATCATCCTTTCTTTATAAATCTCCGAACTGGTTTCAGTGTTTTCTTTGTTTTTCGCATCCTTTTTTAGATAGAATCCTTCGCTTTGCTCCAAGAATATCCTTTTGACTTTCCTGCTCGGATAATGCTCTATCAAATCAGGTTTTGGTGGTAGTATTTTAGCATTTATTGGGAGTTTTTTTGTATTGTTGCCTTTTATAGTTGTGACGACAGATATCCTATTGCTTCTTGGTTCGTCGTCGTCTTTGTATTTCCGTCGCATGCCTTTGTAAGAGATTTTAACGCTTAGAATGGACCAAAGCAGCTCCAAAAAGGCTGCAATTATAATATTGATACATAGAACTCGTTTTGTGAAGACGAAATAATCCTCTACCCCTTCTTCTACTTTATTGCCATTTTTCAAAGCAATCAGCATATGAGTCTCGTTCTTAATCAAAACATCTGTATGTTTCACAATCACATGCTCCATAAAAGGCACTTTATCTTTGTAAAATTCAGAAAAATCTGTGTCTGAAGTCAATATAAACCATACAATGATCATAGTTAAAGAAGTTAGAGCTACTAGAGTTGATGATACGGACATAATAAACAACCAAGTTATATTTCGATCTATATACCATCGGATAGACGCCATTATAGAAGCAATGCCTGCTGCTGCTGCGAAGATTGTAATCAAAGTTGGAGCCAACACCAAAATATAGCTCGAATCGGTGGCCTCTTCATTTGTAAGGTTAATTTCCAAAGTGTCGTTAGCCTCCGTAGATTCCGTCAAGTTGAAAATCAACTCGCTTTTATTAACAGCGCGTTCTTCAGTGTCGTTAAGAGTTAGTCTCTTTATTTCTGAATGTGGATTTATTAACGCTAGGCAAGCTAATAAAAAGGAAGTAGCAGCCAATGCCAAATGCACCCATGCTAGTCCAGAAACAGTAGACGCGGAATACCGCCTTTCCGAAGGATATAAATTCCTAGTATCCGGTTTAGTCTTAACTTTGATCGTATAAACGTCCTCCATTTTGTGTTTTTTTACGAAATCATCACGATAAAACACAATAGAACGCTCTCAACACTCCACTAAAGAGTTTTTAAACATAAAAACTCCTTAAAGTCACTTTTTGAAGTTGTTTGCGTAAACTGTCACTTTTATATTTAGAATATGGACGTTGTTTTTAAATTTCGGTTCGCGGCAGATCGCGCGCGGCCGGCGCCTCGGCGGTCGTTGGGAAACTAAATTTTAATGATCACTGTGAAGTTAGCTGCGTTGAAGTTGTGGTTATGAATTTATTTGGAGCGCTAGGTCGATTGTGAGTATCGTGCCGAGCGAGTGTGGTTGGCAAGATAGATAGTGTGGATAGATAAATAATATTGATAATGTCACTTTATGGTTATCTATTGTATTGCATATTTTACTTATGTATAGTAATAAATATGATCAAACTCCTGGCAGCTCTTATAACCATATTATTATTTATATGATAAGTGAGACAAAATACCTTCTTGATATATAAATTTTAGTCAACTTGTTAAATATGTGAACTTTGAAAATGAGCTTAAACGCTAACGGTGCGATTAAACATTAGGCTTAGTAATCGTATTCATGAAATACAATTCGATAATATGTTCTTTATTGAACACCACATAGGTACAATAACATCTCGCTTATCACGGAAATTAAATAAAAAAGAAACATTAGAAAGTGAGTCAACAGGCGGTCTTATCGCTAATCGATTCCTAAATACTTAGATAAATAGACTCAGAAATAAATACTCCCGGACAGATGTAGTGCATAATTGTTTTAAATCGTATTTTCTCGGAAACGTTCGTGTATTTGTCATGCTACTTCAGTTAACCTCAATATTATTTGTTCTGTGACCGGCTGAAATAGCAAGACATTATGCACTACATCTGTAGGTACAAATATTTTCCCTGACCGAGAATATAACCCGCCCGGGCTACTACCTTCAGACGCAAAGTCACGGATTCTATTAGTGTCAATATCCAAGTGTCAAAAACATTGTACGTTAATTTTGATTGTTTTAATCTTGTCTGCCAATCTGTAAAAGTATACAAAATTTACCAAACCGTGCAGATTTTCAACTTAACTCTTCATACAATATTTTTCATTGCCACCTAGGCTTAACGTTGTCAAACACACATTAAAAAGTCACAATTAATTAAAAGTATTCAGAGAAAAACTGCATTAAGTAATATACTAGCAATCCTTCCATTTATATAAATGGTAACCACAGGAATGCGGTATCATAACAAACTTAACTTTTCCTTCGTCACACAAAACGCCAAGCCAATTCAAACTCTATTCAAACACAATAAAAGCTACAAACTATTCTCAACAACTCTCAAAGCGTTCGTTGAGTTTTATTGTAGCAAATCAGCAAGTTATCTACATAAAGCCCTATCTCACTTAACTAAGTAGCTAGAGATACTACCTTGTTTGTACGGAATAGAGTTGAAATTGCAAGGTTATGTAAAATTGTCCTAAGACCCTTTTTTTAGTGAATGGTTCCTAACGGTTTTTATATTTTTTGCTGCTAATATCATTTGACTTTTTTATACTTTTGCGCATAAAAATGTCTAAGATAGTTTGAACACAATTTCTTCATAAATGGCGTAAGGGCCGTATAAAGTACTTAAGGTTTCATAATATGACAATGTAAAAGAGCTAGGAAACAGAGCAAATTACATATTAATTAATATTTAACCGTAACCTATGATTGCCAGTATTAGTGAGGCTGAAAATCTTCATACAAAATGCTCCTACTTAAATCTAGTCCGATTTTTACCATTTTTGAAAATGTTATACTTATTTTATTTATTTATTTAAACTTTATTGCACAATATATGTAAAAAATACAAATGGCGGACTTAATGCCTAAAGGCATTCTCTACCAGTCAACCTCATGGTTACCTAACAGACTACCTGGTGCAAACATGAATTAAATACCTACTTGATTCTACAAATGTATAGAATATATAAATAATAATATATTCATATAAAACATACATATAGTACCTACTCCGTGTGGTTGCCGGGTTAGAATAGTGCCACTCCATGTCTTCCCGTGGATGTCGTACGAGGCGACTAGGGGAATATCGTTATGGTTAGGCTTGTAGTACTGTTAGGCGATGGGCTTACAACCTGTCACTAATATGCTGATAAACATCTTAGCCTACATACATACATATATAAACTCACGCCTTTGTTCCCGGGGAGGGGTAGGCAGAGCTACAGAATTACCAACAACTCTAATAACTTGTTGATAATTCTGTAACCACATTTTGCACAATCAGGCTAAGATGTTTACCAGCGTATTAGTGGCAGGTTGCAAGCCCATCGCCTAACAGTACTGCAAGCCTTTATTCCCTTAGTCGCCTCTTACGACATCCACGGGAAGACATGGAGTGGCACTATTCTAACCCGGCAACCACACAGGTATCTTAGCCTATTTGTGCAAAATGTGGTTACAGCATTATCAACAAGTTTTTAAAGTTGTAGGTAATTCTGTAGGTCTGCCTACCCCACTCTGGGATGACAGGCGTGAAGGTATGTATGTATGTAATACCTACTCAAATACATACGAAAACAATGTGTGATGAAACTGATGAAACTGATGAAGATGATGACACCTTACTGAAGTTCTTGCTCGTGTAGATGTTGGCGAAGCTTAAGCTTAAACACGGATTTGCTGGACGCTAGTCGTGTTGTATTTGTTGTATATTTTCAAAAATAAGGGCTACATTATTTTTTTTAACAGCAAAATTATAGAAATCTCAACCTTATTGCGACTAAACAACAACATTGGGAGCTTGGTCAGCCGATATGAAAAGCTTTATTAAGGCTCCTTATTAAGGCTTTTATAAGAACTTAAGGTTTATTTTGCTCTATCATAAATTTGTTAGTTACGTGGTTTTGCAGTGTTACCGACGATATGTCAGTTGAGTAAACTTTACCATAATACTTACGCCTTACAAGCAAACTAAATTGATGTAACTATATCTTTTGTTCGTTTCTTGAGCAAGAAAATAGTTGATAGCTAATCGCTTCCTTGCCCTTGGGGGGACCAGTGCCTTAGGTCCAAAGTCAATCTGACATTCTACAGCAATAAGGCTATAATTTAATATACTTAATATAGGTACTTCAATTAAAAGTTAAAACGAAACTTATTTAAATTAGTTAAAATAAAACTAAGCTACTCAAATATTAAAGATGTAAATAATAATCACCACTATAAAAAGAACACCCGCTCTAGCAGGTCCGCTCGTGGCATGGTCCCTATGACACTGGCTGCATTACCTCTCTGGATAGCTAGCCCAATCCTTTGGGAGAGGTAAGCACCAGCTCTAGGATCTCCGGAGGTGTCTATTAGCCGGGATGACAGAGCTTTCATAAAGCTTTTCATGTCAGCTGACCAAGGACCCATGGTCTCCACTGCACTTTTGTTATTAAATAACCCTGGATGACATATCGGGCAACACTTTTTCTGTCAAACTCGCTAGCCTAATCATTCTACATTAGTTTATACTTTCTGACCTGTTCGCGATATTTTATCCTATTATGACGAGCCCAAGGCGCGCCGGCTTGTATGGCTGTATGGTCGGCGGTCGAGGCGAGTCAGTTTGTCTAGTCACGACTATAACATTATTATATCTGTTCACTGTTATTGATAGATATAACGTTATCCTGGAGTTATTATTATGAAGAATTGTATGTTTTGAAATGAAACAGTCAGCGAGAAATTGGAATAAAAGAGGTAGTGACTAAGATCGAAAAGGGCATGCTTCGATGGTTCGGTCATTTGGAAAG
Organism: Acleris emargana; assembly: GCA_927399475.2. NCBI lineage: Eukaryota > Metazoa > Arthropoda > Insecta > Lepidoptera > Tortricidae > Acleris > Acleris emargana. Next base: position 1,627,847 of record OV656863.1, on the reverse strand, counting down.
GATGGATGAAAGAAGATTGACGAAAGAGATATACAGATCGAAATTGAGTGGAAGGGTCGGAAGGGGCCGCCCAAGGCGTACTTTTTCGAATTAAATCGGAGAAATACTGGAAAAGGGCCGAATCTTAAGTACCTACCCGAAACCGACGTGCGTGCATGACTCAATGTATGAATGTGGAAGAAGCGAAAGAAATTTGTCAAGATCGTAGCAACTGGAAAGTGGTCTCTGCCTACCCCTCTGGGAAACAGGCGTGATTTAATGTATGTATGTATTCAGCGCTCATCATAGTGGCCCTTACCGAGGTCCAAACCCTAGTGCGTTAACTAAGCTACTACGTCATCGGACACTCGAAACCAAACCGGTCAAGAGACCTCTCGTCCCAAATAAGCTATGAGATTGCGTTATCGTTAACGGTTTTAGACATATAGCACTAATACTTAGTTAAGTATGTTGCTGACCGCACTGTTTAACGGTATTGTTAAGTTAAGTGACCGCCTGACTGGACCCCTACCATCATTTACAATTACCGTACCCGCTAGCTAGTCGTATACTATCCCTCTCACTCTATAAGAATACTCACTCATCCATCACTCATCTACAACAGAACGTCATTTTGTTTATTCCATTCGGCGTCGAGACCCTTGGTCCGTGGGGTCCTAGCGCTGGAAGCCTCTTCAAAGAAATTTCGAAGAGGCTCATTGACGTCACGGGAGACCGAAGAGCTGGCAGTTTCCTCGCTCAACGTATAAGTTTAACCATCCAGCGAGGAAATGCTGCCAGCATCTTTGGTACAATGCCGCAGGGGCCATTCTTAGATTTAATGTTTTAGTTAATTTATATATTTAGAGTTAGTCTTATGTAGTTATGGTTGTTGTATTATTTTATGTCGTTTAACAATAAAGTATAATCAATTTAGAGAAACAAAAGAAAAATAGATACATGACATAAGCACCTGTGTGTGGTGCACATACACACACGCACACACACACACATTTTAATTGAAATGGATTCATTTCACGTGTAAGCTTTTGGTTTGTAGATCTTTTAAGAGCGAGGCCTCCTGTCACATGTATTACTATACTAACTACGAGGTCTCAACCTTTTCAATTATTGTAACCTGAATTTCTATCAAAAATATTTGATATATTTTTTAATTTAGAATTTATAGATTTATATAATGCTAGACTAAGTAGTACCATTGTAATATTAAATATATTAAAAAAAGTGAACTGCTGAGTTTCTTGCGGCGTTTCTTCTCAGCAGTGGCTCTTGTGAAGCGCTGGTACGAGTAGATTCTTGACGTGTAAAAGTGCCCGTGCGGCCTACTTACTGAATAAATGTCTTTATCTTTGTCTTTAGCCGTGTGGTTGCCGGGTTAGAATAGTGCCACTCCATGTCTTCCCGTGGATGTCGTAAGAGGCGACTAAGGGAATAAAGGCTTGTAGTACTGTTAGGCGATGGGCTTGCCACCTGTCACTAATACGCTGGGAAACATCTTAGCCTACTTGTGCAAATTGTGGTTAAACAATTATCAAGAAGTTTTAAGACTTGTTGGTAATTCTTTAGCTCTGCCTACCCCACTCTGGGAATGAAGGCGTGAGTTTATGTATGTATCTTTATCTTTAATAAACATTTTTTCATTTTACATTTTTTCGTTTTCATACTGCGAGGTCTGCGGGGGACAGAGGATTCCACTCGCTAGCGAATACGTTAATTGTAACTCTTGGTAAAGGTACTGATAGAGTATTATGATGTTTATGATCCACCATTGGCTTTCGATCAAGACAGCATCAACTCTAAATCATTGTTAGTTGTGTTTCATGCTCATAGGCGTTGTATTAAAGTTGATTTTAAAATACAGTTGTATTTTGAGTTACTACACTTTTGATCTGGCAGTGCGACATGTCTTAGTAGCCTAGCTAGTAGATACCCATAGTACAAGCCTGGAGCTTAGTTTGGGAGTAGGTCAGTTAGGGTGGGATCGTCTCATGATTAAAAAAAAAACCGGTCAAGTGCGAGTCGCGCACTAAAGGTTCCCCACCATTATCGATAATAAATCACGTTTGTTGAATGGGAGCCCCCCTTAAATATTTATTTTATTCTGTTTTTAGTATACAGTGATAGAGTTTCTTAGAAAAAATGTTATAATATATACTTCCAGCACACTCAGGAAAAAGGCCATAAAAGAATGGGTGTGTAATTGCCAATAAAACAGCTTTTTAGTGGACTTATATCCTTTGAAATCATAGTTTTAAAGAGTGACCCAGGAGACGTCACCATGGCAACGAGCTACAAAGAAAAGTTGATTGACCCATTTGTTGATATAGCGGCAACAGAAATACATCATCTGTGAAAATTTCAACTGTCTAGCTATCACGGTTCATGAGATACAGCCTGGTGACAGACAGATGGACAGCGGAGTCTTAGTAATAGGGTCCCGTTTTTAACCTTTGGATACGGCTATATGAATGCGAATGTCTATGGGTCACAGTTTCCACTTACCATCAGGTGGCCTGTGTGCTCGTTTGCCTTCCTATGATATAAAAAATAAAAAATAAAAAAAAACGGCTTAAATAGTTTTTTTTTTTTTTGCCCCCGTGGCGACTTGAACAGCTACTACCGCAGATATGGCGTTTCCACGTGAAGTGATTTCGCCAGTGTCAAGTATATATAAGTATAAATCAATATAGCAATAAAACACAATCCAATCTTCTCTAGGAAGATTGGGGGCAACGTTGTACGGTGATTTTTAGGTCAGAGGTCAAGATAGTTTTAACCTCTGCACCACTGCGAGTCCACTTGAAACGAGAAGAAAGATGCCAGATACAAGAAATAAGTCCAAGTCTTCAATCAATGTGCGACACAAAGGCATAAAAAGTACAAATCACAATCAGAAAAGAACTTTGAACACCTAATTACCCAAAAACAAATTACACGTCCGCCATCTTTTAACGTTGCAAATGGCCTCCAAGTAGTATATTGAACATGGCGGTTAATTCAAACGTCGGCCAGGAGACAGCTGTCCCAGCGTAATGTTTTGACCGTTAAGCGATTACATAGTTAAGATAACAGGCGGGTCACCCGAATTGATAACGGACCAACAATTGGCCAACGACACGTTCTCTTAACGGTCGGTGCCATTTTCAAGAGGCCAATTGAGATAAAATAAATAAGTCTGTGTCAAAGAATACCTTTTTTGGGGTTCCGAATCCAAAGGGTAAAAAGATTGATTCCTTTTTCGGCACATTCCTTTTTGGACATAATCCGTTTTCGGCATATTCTTGTTTCGGCACATTTTAGTAAATAAATTATACTATGAAATACCTACTTGTGACTTCGCTTGCGTAATAAAATAAAATAATACATACATAAACTCACGCCTTCATTCCCAGAGTGGGGTAGGCAGAGCTAAGGAATTACCAAAAAGTCTTAAAACTTCTTGATAATTCTGTAACCACATTTTGCACAAGTAGGCTAAGATGTTTCCCAGTGTATTAGTGACAGGTTGCAAGCCCATCGCCTAACAGTACTACAAGCCTTTATTCCCTTAGTCGCCTCTTACGACATCCACGGGAAGACATGGAGTGGCACTATTCTAGCCCGGCAACCACACAGCAACCTTCACTGATTACTTAAAATAATTGGGCAACTAATGATAACCAGCTAGGTATCTAAATTTATATGCTAATATTATATTTTATGTCTTGAAACTAAAAATAATTATACCTAGGATTCATTTCATTTGTTGTATATAATGATTTCTGCCGAAAACGTAATGTGCCGAAACAAGAATATGCCGAAAACGGAATATGTCCAAAAAGGAATGTGCCGAAAAAGGAATCAATCGGTAAAAATGGGACCGTACTACTAAGACTCCGCTCTCCTATACGCTCGTATTTCACGAACCGTGATAGCTAGACAGTTGAAATTTTCACAGAAGATGTATTTCTGTTGTCAACTTTTTTTTTGTATGGCGTGTAGAAGCCAAACGAGCACACAGTCCACCTGATGGTAAATGGAAACTGTGACCCATGGACATTCGCATTCACAAGACTATAGCACTGCCAACCCTGAGGACTAAGATGGAATGCCTCTATGCTAGTCATTTCACCGGCTGTCTTATCCCCAAACCGGAACACAACAATGCAAACACTGCTAAAAACACACACACTGCTGCTCCTGTTGCTTTAAGGGGGCTCCCATACAACAAACGTGTTTTTTTGCCGTTTTTTGCTAATTTTATATACATGGTACGGAATTCTTCGAGAGCGAGTTCGACTTGCACTTGGCCGGTTTTTTAATATAGTTGCTCTAAAAGTGGTACTTTTTGTAACTGCATATATCGTGCGAAAAGTTAGATTTTTCGCACTAGTGTTTTACTGTTCCATTTTATACCCTTAATTGCTTAAATCATTTGCGTGGTTACCGGGTTAGAATAGTACCACTCCATGTCTTCCCGTGGATGTCGTAAGAGGCGACTCAGGGGATAAAGGCTTGCAGTACTGTTAGGCGATGGGCTTGCATGTCACTAGTACACTGGGAAACATCTTAGCCTACTTGTGCAAAATGTGGTTACAGAATTATCAAGAAGTTTTAAGACTTGTTGGTAATTCTTTAGCTCTGCCTACCCCACTCTGGGAATGAAAGCGTGAGTTTATGTATGTAGTCATGTCCACATTATTGAGAGTAATGACGCCCACTTGTCCGATATCTGATTGTTATTATTATTTATGGCATGGAGACTTGCACCTGATGGTAAGTGGAATCTGCCACCCTTAGATATGTGCATTCTCAAGTCTACTAACTTAAGTCCGTAATCCTAAGGACCAATAATGGAATGTGTAATTGCTTAAATTGTATTATGAAAAAAAAAAACAATCCGCTATCTATTAGGTATTTAATGCTACAGGTCTTTAAGGTTAGGACAGAAGGACAGACGAACATACGGACAGCGTATTTATAAGAATGAGTCTCGGGGGTAGAGAGTTGGGCTCGCTTTGGATCATGTCAGCCGAAGGACGTCCACTGCTGAACATAGGCTTCCCCCAAGGCTCTCCACTCAGACCGGTCTTGTGCTTTTCGCATCCACCGCGTTCCCGCGATCCTTACAAGGTCGTCACTCCATCTTGTTGGAGGCCTACCCACAGCTCGTGTCCCGGTCCGTGGACGCCACTCAAGAACCATTGGCCCCATCGGCCATCAGTCCTGCGAGCGTGCCCCGCCCACTGCCACTTAAGTTAAGCTATTCTTCGGGCCATGTCGGTAACCTTAGTCCTACTGCAGATGTCATCATTTCTGATTCTATCACGCTTTGGATACGGATCCCTAAAAATGGGTCAGAGCTTTTGTAATACGCACAGAACCCTCACTCTGCCAGTCCGACTCGCACTTGACTGTTTTCCTGTCACAATTAAAACAAAACTCATTCAACAGACCTGCTTTACAAACAATCAGTCCAGAAGAAAAACTTCTTTCAAATTTGACTGTCATACCGCAGTGTAAATTTAATATAATGAAATTCTAAATTATTTATACCTATTTAAAGTTATTTTTGTATTTAAATCATTTAATTCCGTTTCAAGTATGATGTAAGTAATTTTCTGTTCTTTCACATTCAAAACTTTATGGTGTTTATCTTATTGGAATAACAAGACATGGGTCCTACTCCCCGTACTAATGTATTTATTTATTTATTTATTTATTTATAAGCAAGTGCAATCAACACATCATCACAGTTAACACCAATGCACCGGGAAATGCAATTAACCAACAGATATATACGCAACAAGAAATTATACACACAAAAAAAACAACAAGCTAATAAAAACAGAAAATGCTCACAATGCACGTTACTGGAATAATCTATCCCTTCATAATTTATCTATTTCCTAACAGAATCTGAGACATACACGAGAAATAACCTCTAAATATTTGACGTTTCTTCTCAGCAGTGGTCTCCTCTTGTGAAGCGCTGGTAGATTCTTGACGTGTAAAAGTGTCCGTGCGGCCTACTTACTGAATAAATGTCTTTATCTTTACACATACATACATACATACCTTCACGCCTTCATTCCCAGAGTGGGGTAGGCAGAGCTACAGAATTACCAACAACTCTAAAAACTTGTTGATAACTGTGTAACCACAATTTGCACAATTAGGCTAAGATGTTTAACAGTGTATATTAGTGACAGGTGGCAAGCCCATCGCCTAAAAGTACTACGAGCCTTTATTCCCTTAGTCGCCTCTTACGACTTCCACGGGAAGACATGGAGTGGCACTATTCTAAGCCGGCAACCACGCAGCAAAATCTTTATCTTATCTAAAACATAATATATTATCATGCGTGCATTCGCATTCGTAGTGCCCGAACATTTGGAGAATTCCTGGGCCATTCCATGTGATTTCAACAAATCGAGTGTGCCGCATGACTTTTGATTTGAATAAAAAAAATTGAGGATATACCTTATGGTGAGAGAAGTGCTGAACCACCAACATTTTTTTTTTTAATATTTTTATTTCCGAGTTTTACCCATTCGAAGTAAATAGTGGGGTCAAATTCCTGCTTGTATATAATACGCTCTAACTTTTTTTTTTGAAAATATAACGAAATAATTGTTGCTGTGTTTGATTACGTAAGAAATGTGGATGTCATACTGTATGATAAAAGTTATCTAAATTAACTACAAAAAAAGTGGTGTCCATTTGAAATGTTCAAGTAACTGGTAATTTTTTGCAATTTTAATTCATTTTTGTGCAAACCCTGATGCATATTAGGGATAACTTTTTTCAGAAATATAAAGTACTAGTTTTGTTCATTCTGTAAAATAAATATTATCGTTTTAGAATTATAATTCTAACAGAAAAATAGTAGTGAAAATTGAGAATTTCGAAAAATGCTTATGTTTGACCCCCAAAAAACCCATGTGGAAGAATAATTAAAAATTTGAATTTATTCAGAAAATATAGTCCATGTCTTTGTTAATTAGATTCAGTTTTAAAAGTTTCATTATTTTCCCTATTTTTGGATATATGATTTTTTTTAACTGCTTATCTCGTGAATTTTCTCTCATTGTTTTTATATATGCATATTAAAATATTTTTGACTATAACTTTTAAATGTATGGTAATCAATTACCATACACTGAAAAATCAATAAATAAAAGCCAGACGGTTCAAATTTACTAAATATATTTAATAATACTTATATATAAAACGAAAAAAAACATTACTTGCAAACCTTTGCTACTTCGAAATTTTCCCCGAAACCCCCAAAAAACCCATGTGGAAGAATAAATAAAAATTTGAATTTATTCAGAAAATATAGTCCATGTCTTTGTTAATAAGGTTCAGTTTAAAAAGTTTTGTTATTTTTGCTCGTTTATGAAATTTTTTTTTTAGGTGCTACTATAGTCCTTATCGAAGTTATATATGTATAGGAGACCGTACTTAGGAGATAATGAAGCGGTGCAAACTCTTTGTAGGAAGTGCTTGTGTTATTTAACCTGTTTTCATGTATAGTTATTGTTCGTTATATACCACTGGTGGGTACGTATTGCAATGTCTAAAATTAAAAAAACTAACGTTAAATAACCTACGTTCAAAATACCTAAAATCTAACTACCTAATGGTGTTTTGACTTAAATTCAAAATATCGAAAGTTTAAAAGGGTGCCAATCATAATGTCTAAAATTAAAAACACTAACGTAAATTTACCTACGTCCAAAAGCACTAAAGTCAAAATACCTAATGATAAAATACCAAAAGCTGTAAAAAATCTTAAAATGCATAATGGTCATAATGGTTACGTATCAGAACGCCTAAAATTAATAAGCCTAATGTATCATAATCCCTAAAAGTTCTGATACGCACCCGGTCATAATGGGTACGTATTGCAATGTCTAAAAGCAATTTTTTCAGGACGTAAAAAAAAATAACCTCGAAAACTAAGGCGGGAGCGTCGCTTCGCTTCGCTCCCACCTTAGCCTTCTAACCTAACCTATCCGAGTCGCTTCTGCCAAGACTCATCTTACTCGCTCGCTACGCTCGCTCGCTTGCAAAATGCATGGGTACCTACCTATAATAAAATAATTATTTAATTCAGTATTGCCGTGTTTTGGTCACAATTGAACCTAACACGCTCCTCCTCGCTTCGCTCGTTGTTAGCAGCTCTCAGATTTATCATTTGTCAAATATTTCACCATAAGCGAGCGAGTAAGATGGGTCTCGGCAGGTCGACTCGGATAGGTTAGGTTAGAAGGCTAAGGTGGGAGCGAAGCGAAGCGACGCTCCCGCCTTAGTCTTCGAGGTTATTTTTTTTTTCCGTCCTGTAAAACTTGCTTGCATGTATAGCATCATAATATTACGTGAAGTCATTTTTAACAAATAGCTCGCAAATGAATCATTTTAGGTATTTTGACCATTGGGTATTTCAAATGTTGGTGTATCAAATTTAGGTGACATAGCTTTTGGTATTTTAAACATTACATATTTAGTCCAAAAGGTTTTTTAAAATTAGGTAATTCGTAAGTAGGTGTTACTTGCTTAGGTATTTACAATCATTAGGTATTTAGATTTTAGGTATTTTGAACGTAGGTTATTTAACGTTAGTTTTTTTAATTTTAGACATTGCAATACGTACCCACCACTGGTTGATAAGAAGTGGAACTTTTTTGCCACCTCTCACGGCAAATCCCCCTGTGATGGTGCTGGCGGCACGATTAAGCGGTTGGTAAGAAAGGCTAGTCTGCAACGCACCACAGGTAGTGATAACATTTTATCCCCTGAAGCTATGTACGAGTTTTGTGTAAACAAAATTCTTGGAATCAAGTTCTTTTTCGTCTCAAAATCAGAAGTCGATGTAGCTGAGTTGTACTTATCAGAGCGATTTAAAAATATGAGAACCATAAAAAATACACGATCTTATCATAGTTTCGTTCCCATTTCTCAAAATGAATTAGTAGTGCGACGTTACTCTACTTCAGAAAATTTCGAAGTAGCAAAGGTTTGCAAGTAATGTTTTTTTTCGTTTTATATATAAGTATTATTAAATATATTTAGTAAATTTGAACCGTCTGGCTTTTATTTATTGATTTTTCAGTGTATGGTAGTTGATTACCATGCATTTAAAAGTTATAGTCAAAAATATTTTAATATGCATATATAAAAACAATGAGAGAAAATTCACGAGATAAGCAGTTAAAAAAAATCATATATCCAAAAATAGGGAAAATAACGAAACTTTTTAAACTGAATCTAATTAACAAAGACATGGACTATATTTTCTGAATAAATTCAAATTTTTAATTATTTTTCCACATGGGTTTTTTGGGGGTCAAACATAAGCATTTTTCGAAATTCTCAATTTTCACTACTATTTTTCTGTTAGAATTATAATTCTAAAACGATAATATTTATTTTACAGAATGAACAAAACTAGTACTTTATATTTCTGAAAAAAGTTATCCCTAATATGCATCACGGTTTGCACAAAAATGAATTAAAATTGCAAAAAATTACCAGTTACTTGAACATTTCAAATGGACACCATTTTTTTTGTAGTTCATTTAGATAACTTTTATCATACAGTATGACATCCACATTTCTTACCTAATCAAACACAGCAACAATTATTTCGTTATCATTTCAAAAAAAAAGTTAGAGTGTATTATATACAAGCAGGAATTTGACCCCACTATTTACATCGAATGGGTAAAACTTGGAAAAAAAAAAAAAAAAATGTTGGTGGTTCAGCACTTCTGTCACCATAAAGTATATCCTCAATTTTTTTTATTCAAATCAAAAGTCATGCGGCACACTTTTTAATTCAAATTTGTTGAAATCATATGGAATGGCCCCTATGTGACACTGTTCTGTACTTATATAGATAAATACATACTTAAATACATAGAAAACACCCAAGACTCAGGAACAAATACTCGCGCTCATCACACAAATATTTGTCCACACCGGGAGTAGAACCCAGGAGCGCTAGCTTCGTAGGCAGGGTCACTACCTCACTACCAAATAAGGCTATGCGTCGATAATAACGCCTGACATTTTCTTTTAGCAATAATTCTGTAAATATAATTCTTTGCTCTGTAGGAATTACAGGATACTTGACATGTTTATTAGGGAAGAGTGACTCTTGCCTAATAAATATTCCAAGTATCCTGAAACGTGTTTTTTTCGGCGTTTTGTTGATAAAAAAAAGATAAAAGATGTTTATTCAGTAAGTAGGCAGTACGGGCACTTTTACACGTCAAAAATCTACCAGTTGCCCGATCTTAATAATCGCAAAATATAGACTTAAATCGACTCGCACTTGGCCTGTTTTTTTTAATAGATGTAATGTCTTCCCGGAAGAGACGTTCCTTGTATAGCCTCGTACTAAACATAGTACATAATACGGCCAATGAAATAAAGATCTAGTACAGTCAACAGCATAAATAAGTGATCATTTCTGTACCTTGTCGCTTTCAATCGTTTCACAATTTTGTATAACATTTCAAACACAACGTTAAAGTGACAAGGCACATAAATGATCACTTATTTATGCTGTTGACTGTACAAAGGAAGTAAAGTGGTTTTTTGTTGTTTTTGTGACTACTGATCAAATAAGAACATTGTCTTTTCTCAAACATGCTATGTAATGTCGGCGTTATGTTAGTTATTTTAGGCTTCAAAGTGCCACGTTCCCGACGGAACAACTCGAGAGAACTGTAAAGGAATTTCATACAAAATTGAAGGCCTAGGCCGAGAAAGATTTTTTTTTAAATTTTAATTTGGCCATGACAGCTGGTTTTATGAACAGGCTGAATAGCTGAAAATCGTTTTTTTTTTGTATCTGTGTGGTTCGGACCAAAAATATCCGCGTTGATGCCTATTACACAAATGTTTTTTGAGTGATGTTTTTTTTTTATTTCAATGCATATGTTTGAGAAAAGCACTATACATACCTCGCCGTGAAAAGGGGTTGCCAGCCTCGTAACTATCCGACCTCGCTTCGCTCGGCCGTCTATATGAACTCGGCCTGCAACCACCTACTTCCCGGCGTCTGTAGTAATGTACTATTATTTGATTCACAATAGATTCATATTCCATTCACAAATTTGGTTGTATGGTGGGCCTTGGGAGGATAGGGTAGGGTGATGGAACCAGTAATGGACCAGGGCTAATAATGGACACCTGATTATTGTGTTCCAGAAGATAAGGGTTCATCAGGACAAGCATGAAAGTCTTGTAAATGCAGTTGAAATGCGCTCATTGCGTAGTATGTGTGGTGTGAAACTGATTGAAAGAGTAAGAAATGAAAAAGTCAGAGAGAAATGTGGACTAAAAGAAGATGTAGTGACTAATTAAGATTGAAAAGGGCATGCTTCGATGGTTCGGTCATTTCGAAATGATGGATGACAAAACGACGGATAAGATTGACGAAAGAGATATATAGATCGAAAGTGAGTGGGCCGCCCTAGGCGTACTTTTTCGAATCAAATCGGAGAAATACTGGAGAAGGGCCGTGTTTTAAGTACCCGAAACCGACGTGCGTGCATGACTCGATGTATGAATGTGGAAGAAGCGAAATAAATTTGTCAAGATCGTAGCAAGTGGAAAGAAGTGGTCTCTGCCTACCCCTCTGGGAAACAGGCGTGATAATGTATGCATGTATGTAGGGTTATTCATATGTTTGCAACAATCAATTTAGGACCGTAGGATATTTGAATTAAGAGTTCAGTGTCCATTATTGGTGCCTGTCAGTCAGCTCGAAGTGTCCAACACTGGTGCCATCATCCTACCCCTTTAATTCTTCTGTAAAAAAGTAGTAGTAGTGTATTTAGGCACATATTTACATAAAAGACTAGCGGCCCGCCAGCGGCTTCGCCCCGCTGCAAATTTCTGACTTTCAATTAATTTGTTACAAAAAATGTGATAAATGAAGAACCGCTCGACCGATTTTGTGCAAACTTCACATAAACCATCTACTAAACAGTCCCAACAAAGACCAAACATTTGGTTTGGATAGGTGAGCCCGTTCTTGAGTTATAAAATTACAACGAAAAATGGCATTGATTTTTATATATATAGATATATAGATGTAGGATTCCTCGCTTTTCTTCTCAGCAGTGGAGTCTTGGGAAGATCTGGTAGATTTTTGACGTGTGTCTGGTGTTCCATTCTTCTTAAGATAAGATCTGGTTGTGTTGCAGACCGGCTCCTTTATGCGACGCGTGGCAGGGCTGCTCCATGTCCAATGAGTGCTGCCCCTCGCTGCGTCTCGTCAAGATGTCCGTGAGTATCACCATCATCATCAGAGCTCGGCGGGTTCAGCCATTTATTCGTCATTAATGTCATCATCATCATCATCATCATCATCATCATGTTAGCCGTAAGACGTCCACTGCTGGACATAGGCCTCCACTCTCCACTCAGACCGGTCTTGTGCTTGTCGTATCCACCGCGATCCTTACAAGGTCGTCACTCCATTAATGTCAAGTGTAGATATTAATATAGATACACCTTAAAATGAAATAAAAAGAAAAAAAAAAATCGGCATACTCAAAATTTGCATAATTTTTCTTCTGATATTTTATTATTTAATCGCTTACTTCAAATTGACGGGCTGCTTACAAAATAACATAACAGAATAAAGGTACGCCCAAACCAATGCTTAAAAAACGGTGATGGTATACAGAATCGCAGTGACGCATCGTATGCGTACCGTTTTTATCGCATGCCCTCCACACCGCTGCTTAACGTTGCGTATATTACGGTGCGTCACAAACGGTGCCAAGTTGTTATTGTTACTATGACCCCGTCTTTTGTTTACGCAACGACACCATATTTTGAACAGCCCATGCGATAAAAACAGTACGGATACAATGCGTCGCTGCGATTTCGTACCGTCTCCGTATTTTAAGCATTGGTGCGGGCGTACCTTAAAACAATAATGACGTTGTCATGATATTTCACTCAGTTGAATAGGTATTAGATTATAAAGAGGTTTGATATCATATAACTTGATCAACTTTCATAGTAGCATATGGATATACACATTATTTAAAGAGGTTTGGTAAAAAAACTTGCTATACAATTCATTTGTTTTGATGGTGACGTAAAGATTGTAACAGAAAAGCAGCCTAAATAAAGTTTCATTCGTTATTAAATTACACCACATCTACCATTAATTAAACCATTAATGTCAAGGTATGTCCATGTTATGCAAACTATGAAAACAGCTCACCCCTGCCGAGCTCTGATCATCATCTCTATCACCATCATCAAATCATGGTTACCTACCACAAGGTGGAATGTGTTCCCGAGGACTATAGGCTCTTAGCCTTTTTTTTGGAGGCTAAGACTCGTAATTAAGGGGTTTGAAAGGCTGAAAGCCTATAAAAACGTTTAGTCCTTTAGGCTAGGCCTATTCAAGACTACCGGATGGAGGTCGAAACGGTCTTGCTAAGGCCTAAGCTATTTCAAGGCTAGTCTGACAACAGTAACGCTTAACACTCTGAAATGGCTATGAAGGCTATGAAACTCTTAGTCCTCAAATTCAAGATTATCAACTTTAGAAAATTGATTAACCCTAGTAATTTAAACTATCAATTAAGATATACAAAAAAAATACGAATTACGGAATAATAATTATTTTTTAAATTGCATTAATGCTCTGTAAACATTATTTTATTCTTTAAATACATGAAATTTAAAAATACATGTTGTTTATTTTATAATTTTTTAACGGATCATTAATGGCTTTCTTAGGCTAAGTCTCAAAAAAAGCCTTTACATAAGTAAAAAAAACTTGAAAAAAGACTCCATCACAAAAAAGGCCTTTAAAGGCTTTTATAGGCTTTTATTTTATTAGCATAGCCCTAAAATAGAATCAATAGACTTAAATTTAGTGCTAAACGCCTATAGTCCTCGGGAACACTACTAAATGTACTTTTTAAATTTGATTGTTTCTTAATGTGTTATACATTGCTGTTTGTTTCCCAAATAAATAAATAAATGAATAAATAAATAAATAAACACTAGGTGGAATTTCAGTTTCCAACAGTTTCGTTTGTCTGAATTTCCATACCTTAGTTTAGTAGTGATAGGACCTTTTGCAGGGTCCAGGGTGATGTAGTCCCATAAAACCACCCTTCTTTGATTCCAGCATATTCCCCTACCCCACTAGAAACCGAAACGATGGGGGGAGGCAGTTTGACAGCCATCGTCCAGGACCTGATCGGTGGGGTGGCCGTGGTGGTGCTGAACAGGAAATCTGAGGAGTTGAACCTGAGGACGCCGACAAGCCGGACCGAGCGGAGGTCGCGCCAATTTGGTAAGATTCATACTCGATTTATTTAGATACCAAAACACTTTTTTTTTTTAAGGCATAGGAAGGCAAACGAGCACACAGGCCACCTGATGGTAAGTGGAAACTGTGACCCATAGACATTCGCATTCCCAAGACCCCAATCCTAAGACTGCAAATGCGTTGCCAATCCTGAGGACTATGGTGGAATGCCTCTATGCTAGTCATTTCACCGGCTGTCTTATCCCGTAACCGAAACAATACAAACACTGCTGCTTGGCGGTAGGTTAATGGATAAGATGGTGGTACCAACCCGGACGGACCCTGCACAAGGTCCTCCCACAAGTAAAACGCAGCAACACTGTAACAGCCAATCAAATCTGTTTCATTGAGCTTTGACGTATCAGTATTCTGCTTCTATTGGCTGATTCAAAAAAAATCAAATTCAAAATATTTATTCAGTCAATTGGCCACATTGGGAGTGAATCGACTAGCGCTTCGGACAAGACCATCATTGCGGAGAAGAAGCGCCGCAAGAAACTCCAGAAATGTACTGAATGAACTGTGTCACGCGGTTATTGACAGCTTACATACATAAACTCACGCCTTCATTCCCAGAGTGGGGTAGGCAGGGCTAAAGAATTACCAACAAGTCTTAAAACTTGTTGATAATTCTGTAACCACATTTTGCACAAGTAGGCTAAGATGTTTCCCAGTGTATTAGTGACAGGTGGCAAGCCCGTCGCCTAACAGTACTACAAGCCTTTATTCCCTTAGTCGCCTCTTACGACATCCACGGGAAGACATGGAGTGGCACTATTCTAACCCGGCAACCACACGGCAACAGCTTAACAGAAACAAATAGGGTTCTAAACTATTTTCTCCTGACACGCATAAACACAGTATAAAAACCGGGGAAGAGCATGTCGGACCATGCTGTGTAGGGGTCTGAAGACGGACTACAAACTAGACCTCGCGACAAACTTAACTTTGCCGTTGGAAAACTACACTTGATTCTAAAAAAAATTAGCGCTTTAAAGCCTAATATTTCATAAACGGATACCCTACTAATATTATAGTGTGTTAGTTTGTTACTCCTTCACGCCACAACAGGCTATATTTCATCCCGGAAAATTGTAATTGTTTACCTATATAGGGAATAACGAATATCGACATCTACGCGGGCTAAGACTCGGGCGGAAGCTAGTTTTTTCTTTTTTTTATAGCATGGGAAGGCAAACGAGCACACAGGCCACCTGATGGTAAGTGGAAACTGTGACCCATAGACATTCGCATTCACAAGACTGCAAACGCGTTGCCAACACTAAAAAAAAAAAATGATTTATGGAAACTTCCAGAAGCGGCCACCGCTACATCGGTTCACCATGTAAGTAGGAAGGTGGCGACCGACAACAACCACATGACCGACAGCAGCGCTCAGATCTGCGATGTACGCTACGCCAGCACCTATCAGGTATTTCTATATATCCTTGCTTAAGTCCGCCTTGACACAGATAACAGAATACAAGTACAGATACCCAATCTCATACAGCAAAAGCGTGCCGTCCTAATGTAGGCAATTCGGTAGGCAATTTTAGTCCCGTAGTTACACCAGTAGATGCCGTATCTGAGCCACCACTGGATGCTGGCAGCCTACCTAATAGTTTTAGTAACGTATCACCAGATGGCATTGACTTCAAGAATGAGACGTCAAGAAAATTGTTGACTTAAAATTAATATGTAATGGGTATAATCCTACCGGTGACATTGTGTTAGCGTTTTATTAATTCATAGGAACATCTGCCCTGATTAATGATGTCCAGGACAAATAGGAATGTTTTAATGACATGTTTGGGAAGTTTTTTGCTGACAATAAATAAAAGCAATAGGTAAAAATTAAATAAAAACAAAAAACCCGACTGCAGTAAAAAAAACAACTGAAAAGCGAGTAACAAGCTATATTATCTTTTTTGTTTGTATAATAAAGTGTTTACATTCAAACATACATAGGTAAATACTTATAATGTACCATGCAATGATTTTTTGTTTGATACCTCGTTAACAAGTAATGCAATTTATACCAATATACATACAACTTGAATAGTGGAAAAGGTTTTCCAGGCGGGGACAAGCTATTAATCCAAATGTTTTTTGTTTCAAGAAAATACTTACATTTTATAATTCATTGCTAACAGTCAATGGAATATGAATCTATTTTTATGATCATAAAGTAAATTTTCTGAATTGATCATTAATCATTGAAACAAAAGAAATACCACCTTACTTCCTTTGCACTAGATCTTTATTTCAATGGTCGTATTATGTACTAATATTAGTACAAGGAACCTCAGGAGGATAAGGTTGTTTGAATTCGGCTTCTTCAAACCCGGAACTTTCATTTTTTAAACTCTCTGCTGGTGTTCTTACCTTTCGTAAGAATAAATAAAATATTTAAAAAAAAATGCTTTTTATAATACGATGACGTGTTGCAAAAGTAAAAATATAAAAATCGTTTAATTTCCCAGCGAAAATTCAAGAGAACTCGGGAGATTTTAGTCGAAATAAAACAACTGTATTTTACACTAATTACTTTAATTTACAAACTATTAAATTATTAAACGATATAAAATAATAAACATCTCTACAATATTTGAACATTGAGTGTTTTTTTTTAAATATTTTTCTCGACCGTGGATAGGTCCTTCTTTGAGTGTCTACCATTGGTGTTGTCGTCTTAAAAATACTGTTTGAATTTGTTACTTTGGTTCGAAATGTAGAAATTCGGGAAACGGGGTCGCTAAATCGTGATATCGGGAGGGAAGAGCCGAAATCGGTAGATTTCCCGATAAATCGGGAACTTTTGCAACACGTCTGACATTTAGTTTATTAGGTTATGAAATATGTCAAATAAGCATACTTCCTCTCGAATTTAGAAAAAAAGAAACCGCCGCCTTGTTACACTTTGTGTTGTTCTACCTATTCCTTCCAAAATCGAAATCTGGGGATCTGTGTGGTCTCTGACAATGATTTTGTTTGCAGCATGAGAAAAAGTAGCCGCCATCTTGAACTCTTTAGTTATTCAACCGATTGCTTCCAAAATCGATATCTGGGGATGTGTATGGTCTCCGACAACTAATCTGTTGGCGGAATGAGAAAAAGTAGCCGCCATCTTGATTTTTTTTATTATTCGACAGGCTGCTTTCAAAATCGATATCTGGAGATCTGTGTGGTCCTAACTCTCGAAATTGACACTTGAATTAGCCTGTCGAATAATAAAAAAGTTCAAGATGGCGGCTACTTTTTCTCATTCTGCCAACAAATTCTTTGTCGGAGACCACGCACATCCCCAGATATCGATTTTGGAAGCAATCGGTTGAATAAATAAATAAATAAATATGGCCTCTACTTTTTCTCAATCTGTCAACAGATAAGTTGTCGGAGACCATACACATCCCCATATATCGATTTTGGAAGCAATCGGTTGAATAACTAAAAAGTTCAAGATGGCGGCTACTTTTTCTCAATCTGCAACGGATTTGTTGTCGCAGATCACACGTATCGATTTTGCACTAACTAGCTGAGATACAATAAACAAGATTTTTTTTCAATTTTACAAAATGTTAATGGACAACCCTTAAACGCTCAATTGGAGCGTAGGTCTGTAGGTAGGTATCTTGAAAAGTAGGAGCAATGATCGGATATCCCGGTGCAACACGGGGTGAATGACCTCAAACATTATGCTAATATGGATATGCCCCGGGGTTCCGGGACTTATGTTGTTAAATATTATTCTGATTTTATTACTTCAAATAAATTTCAATACCTACAATTTAAACGTGTAAAATAAATATTTTGACAAAAGTAATTTAGGTATGTAAATTAAAATAAAAAAGTTAGTTTTTATTATAGGTACTCTGTTTAAAATTGATCTGCCAAATAGTCTTTAGGTATGAATACTATGAATATAAATAAAATATATAATACGGTACGCATTATCAGTTCACCACACTACACACAGATATTATATTTTATTTGTTTGTAGGAAATTGAAATAGCATACAATTATTTTCTCAATATTTTATATGTTTAATCGATTTCTTTACACGTCTAAAATCCTATCCTCATGCCTATTTATAAATATCCCAACAATCGCATTTTCTTTTCGAACCAGATCCCGGGATTTTAGTCATAGCCATATTAAGATTTCTACTCTATATCCCGCAGTGTTGCACCGTGAAATCCAATCACTGGTAATGAGGTTGATATTGCTACAGGAGTTTTATTCGAGAGACTGCTTCTGTTCTCAGGAGGGCAGAGTAGCACACGTGTTTCGCCGCTTTTAAGTCACTTTTGAACTGCATAGTTCCTTTTAAGTTGGCTCTATCCTTGTCTATTTAACAGTGTAAGAAAAAGAAAGGGCTAAATTTAGATTCACAAAAAAATCTGATATACATAATTTAAATACTAGAAATAAAAATGAAATCGTTATTCGAAAATTCCGCGTCCGTAAAGTACATAAATCATTGGTTGGTCAATGTATTCATTTCTATAATAAATTACCTGACGTAGTTTTAAAGTTACCCTTTCCAGCACTCAAAAATTGCTTGAAAAGTCGTCAATGTCTAAAGCTTATTATAGGATCGAGGACTATCTAATAGATAAAAATGCTTGGCCTAAACCCGGAACTTAATCAATAATAAAAAAAAAACAAATTCAAACCTTTATCTTGTCTAGGGGACACCGTTGATGTAGGAAAACATATTAATCTTATGTGGTCGTCTTGCACCGTCTTATATACACCTAGGTATATAGATAGGTGTTCTTTTTTTCCTTTTCTCCCTCTATCTCTCTCGCAAGATTTTGGTGTGTTTTCCTGCGGAAACTACGCAGGTTAATTTAATATTTATAGATTTATATAATGCTAGACTAAGTATACCATTGTAATATTAAATATATTAAAACAATGACTGACTGCCGAGTTTCTTGCGGCGTTTCTTCTCAGCAGTGGTCTAAGTGGTAAAAGTGCCCGTGCTTACTGAATAAATGTCTTTTTCTTTATCTCATCTTTATGTATGTAAACACTGAATTGTACAAAAGAAAACCCAATCACTTCACTAGTCGATTGTAAAACAGGCGGTAAATCTAATTATTACTAATAATTAGACACTTATTGCACCAATTGCAAGAGGCTTGTAGCAACACTTCAATGACCAATGAGCAACGCTAGCTAACGTTTAAAATCGTTTAGTTTTTCAACCAATCGCGTCACTGGTAGATGACGTGATGCGAAAAGTCACGTGATCTACCAGTGACGCGATTGGTTTAAACGCGAATCGAATTGAACCGTTACCGTAGTGCATCTTGGCAAGCGACTCTGCTCCCTATCATGTTAACGATGATATTAGTTAAGTAGGATTATCTTCTACCTATATAATAAAAATTAATCGCTAAATGTGTTGCTAAGCGCAAAACTCGAGAACGGCTGAACCGATTTGGCTGATTTCTTTTTTGTTGTGTTTATCAATGTCAGGGCAAGGTTTTTATGATAGAAAATAATTAGAAAAATCCACCAGGAAAGTCAGGAATTTGCAACGGGGCCAAGCCGCTGGCGGGCCGCTAGTCTATATGATAAAAATGAATCGCTAAATGTGTTGCTAAGCGCAAAACTCGAGAACGTCTGAACCGATTTGGCTGATTTATTTTTTGTTGCGTTTGTCAATGTCAAGAAAAGGTTTGCATGATAGAAAATAATTGAAAAATTCACCGGGAAAGTCAGGAATTTGCAGCGGGGCGAAGCCGCTGGCGGGCCGCTAGTGGTTTATGTTTTATGTCTGTGTTCTTTCCACTGCATGACCTGCCAGGTCCTGAGGGCTTGTTCTCTGTTGCAGCTGGCTCACTGCAGTCACCAGCCGACGTCCCCGGAGATGAACTCCACAGAGTACCCTGTGCGAAGACAATGGTCTCACCGAAGTACGTATCCTGAGGGTCAGAAGGGCTAGAGTGAACTCTGGCGTTTCGACGGATTTGGATTAAGTTTGGAATGAATATAGCTTATACTTTGGATTAACATAACACATAGGGTACTTTATATGTGTATATTACCCCGTGTGGTTGCCGGGTTAGAATAGTGCCTCTCCATGTCTTCCCGTGGAAGTCGTAAGAAGCGACTAAGGGAATAAAGGCTTGCAGTACTGTTAGGCGATGGGCTTGCAACCTGTCACTAATACACTCGTAAACATCTTAGCCTGATTGTGCAAAATGCGGTTACAGAATTATCAACAAGTTATTAGAGTTGTAGGTCATTATGTACCTCCGCCTACCCTACTTTGGGAATGAAGGCATGAGTGTATGTATGTATGTATGATAACTCGAAGGTCAATTTGTTAGTAAACTATGTGATATATCCTATAAGTTGTGTTTTCATTTGTAGTACAAAAAGGAATGTCCGATTTCAAGAAAATACTTTAGTTTATTAGAAAACTCAATAACAGTAATGAGGGCGCCACTGTACATCCGGCGTGCGCTCGCGCAGTCTTATCGTCGGTGAAACTGCAAAACCGCGCAACTAACAAATTTAAGATAGAGCAAAATAAACCTTACTACCTTATTAAAAACGTGCATTTTGCTCCTTATTGAAAACGTTACTTACGCGGTTATGCAGTTTCACCGACGTTATGTTTATTACACCCAGAGGGTTTTCCCGCGGTATTTCAAAATGAGGTTTTTTGCAGATGAAGGGAACTTCGAAGTGGGGAGTTACAACTTCGGCCGGGCCAGGGGGAGCAGCTCGAGAGCTACCTCTCCCAACTTCCGGCTGACGTCACCGTGGCGGGACAGAGGTCGGGATAACCAATAACTATAATATATTTTCTCACTAGAAGTAGTCGTTAGAACCATTATAAGGATTATGGTGTTTCGAAAGTGTGAAGGCCATTTCCAGGATTTTTTTTAATGACATGGGAAGGCAAACGAACACACAGGCCACCTGATGGTAAGTGGAAACTGTGACCCATAGACATTCGCATTCACAAGACTGAGGACCAAGATGGAATGCCCCTATGCTACTCATTGCACCGGCTGTCTTATCCCCAAACCGGAACACAACAATGCAAACACTGCTGCTTGGCGGTGGGTTAATGGATAAGATGGTCGTACCAAGCCGGACGGTCTTATCATGTGGGGAAATTCTGTGGACGTGGACAGGGTATTTAAAATTCAGAAGAAATGTGTAAGGGTCATTTGCGGGGCTTGGTTTGACGAAAGCTGTGTCCCATTATTTAAACAACTTAACATTCTGCCATTACCGTGCTTATATATAAGGGAAATATGTATATTTGTTAAGTCCAAACCAATTTTCTTTAAAACTCGGGGCGAAGTCATGCAACGTCGGACGAGAGTGGACGTTATGAACCGGTTGTATAAACCTCGTTGCTTTAAAGCCATCTACTCCAAAAATGTATTTAACATGTGCATTAACATCTATAATGCCTTACCTGAGGACATACGGTTGCTCCAGGGAAATATGTTTAGAAATAAGTTGACAAACTGGCTATTTGATAAGTGCTACTACAATGTTAAGGATTTTCTCGAGCGTAATATTAATATTAATGTTAATTTGTAATTTTATTTTAATTGTTGACATTAGATTATAATTTTATTATATTTTTATTATTTTTCAACTTTACATTTATATCTTAGACCTTAACTTGACATTTTATTAATATTTGCACGCCTGCATGCAGGCTGAATACACTGGACGTTTATAATAATGTTTACTACCACTTAAGATACTGTATTCAGCAAATATTTTTTTTTGATTTGATTTTTTGATTTGATTTGACGGACCCTGCACAAGGTCCTCCCACAAGTATCCCCTAGGCCCTCCCACTTCTAAACGTATTAAAAAACCTGTATGTATACTATCTATAAGGTTGGCGTTAGATCTATTTCTAATGGCTTTGTACAGTTGGTAGAAGATCCTTCGAAGCCGGAAACGTTATGCGAAACTAAAAACTAAAAGTAAAAGTATTTTCAAATGTTTTTGCTAACGTAAAAACGTAAACTTATTGCGTTGCCGTTCCTTATTATAAATTAACTAGGAGTATTCGACTTTTCGCAAATATGATCAAATTCATTTCTGCCCCGTCGAAAAATGAATAGAACAACATTCAAACCGCGAATATCTATTAAAGGTTACTTAAAGTTTAAATTTGCCACTTCATTTGACACATACAAAATGTGTCGAATTTATGTGGCATTACTTGCCCTGCTTACTAAGGTAGTCTTCTCGGGTTCGATCCCCGGTAATGCATCGAATGCAAGTAAGCATTTGTACCTATGTTCTCTTTTTGGCAAAATAAGGCTTTGGTCCCCTCGTATCAAGCTAACGGGAGCCGCAGTAAGGCTTTGGTCCCCTCGTATCAAGCTAACGGGAGCCGCAGTAAGGCTTTGGTCCCCTCGTATCAAGCTAACGGGCGCCGCAGTAAGGCTTTGGTCTCCTCGTATCAAGCTAACGGGAGCCGCAGTAAGGCTTTGGTCCCCTCGTATCAAGCTAACGGGAGCCGCAGTAAGGCTTTGGTCCCCTCGTATCAAGCTAACGGGCGCCGCAGTAAGGCTTTGGTCCCCTCGTATCAAGCTAACGGGAGCCGCAGTAAGGCTTTGGTCCCCTCGTATCAAGCTAACGGGAGCCGCAGTAAGGCTTTGGTCCCCTCGTATCAAGCTAACGGGAGCCGCAGTAAGGCTTTGGTCCCCTCGTATCAAGCTAACGGGAGCCGCAGTAAGGCTTTGGTCCCCTCGTATCAAGCTAACACGGGAGCCGCAGTAAGGCTTTGGTCCCCTCGTATCAAGCTAACGGACGCCGCAATAAGGCTTTGGTCCCCTCGTATCAACCTAACGGACGCCGCAATAAGGGTTTGTTCCCCTCGTATAAACCTACTAAACGGGGTGCCAGAGGCGCCGCGATAAGGCTTTGATCCCCTCGTATGATTCTACTAAGGACTGGCTCCAGGCTGAGCATCCACTGACGCTCTGTCGGCGCCTGTGGCGCCGCAAAACAGTTTTGAGCTCGCGCCGCTATCATCATGTCAGCCGAAAGACGTCCACTGCTGGACATAGGCCTTCCCCAAGGCTCTCCACTCAGACCGGTCTTGTGCTTTTCGCATCCACCGCGTTCCCGCGATCCTTAAAGGAGAGGAGGCCTACCTACAGCTCATCTCCCGATCCGCGGACGCCACTCAAGAACCTTCTGACCCCATCGGCCATCAGTCATGCGTGCGATGTGCCCCGCCCACTGCCACTTCAGTTTAGCTATTCTTCGGGCTATGTCGGTAACCTTAGTTCTCCTGCGGATATCATCATTTCTGATTCTATCACGCAGAGAAACCCCGAGCGTATCCCTCTCCATAGCCCTCTGAGTGACCTTGAGCTTTGTTATGAGGCCCATCATTAGCGCCCACGTCTCGGATCCGTAAGTCATTACTGGCAACACACACTGGTCAAAGACTTTTGACTTCAAAGCGGTAATTTGGACGAAAAGGTGCTGCGAAGCTTTCCGAACGCTGCCCAGCCAGCATAAAGAATTTCAAATATCAAATGATAAAATGTCATCTATCCTCTTTCTGTACAGGACGCGTTTACACTACGCGCTCCCCGCCCGAGCGAGACGACGCGTTCGAGAACTCCCTCCGAAGATATCCGAGCACGACGAGCTACCCATCTGAGGAGTTGTTCCAGCGATTTCTAAGGCGACAGAGCAAACTGCGTAAGTGATTACAGAGCTCGGCTGGAGTGAGCTGTTTTCAGAGTTTGCATAACATGGACATACCTTGTCATACAATGGTAGATGTGGTGTAATTTAATAACGTATGAAATTATTTTGAAAGTATTTGAAAATAATGAATTTTATAGCAAACCTCTTTAAATAATATGTATATCCACATGCTACAATGAAAGTTAATCAAGTGATAAGTATGATATGATATCAAATCTCTTTAGATAGGTAATAAATCTGTTTGAGGATGCCTATTCAACTGAGTGAAATATCATGACAACGTCATTATTCTATTATTCTGCTGTGTTATTTTGTAAGCAACCCCTCAATATGAAGTAAGTATAATACATACATACATACATAAACTCACGCCTTCATTCCCAGAGTGGGGTAGGCAGAGCTACACAATTACCAACAACTCTAAAATCTTGTTAAGTATAATAAATAATAATAAATAAATGATAATATCAGGGGACAATGTCACACCAATTGACCTACTCCCAAATTAAGCTCTAGGGTTGTACTATGGGTACTAGACAACGATGGTGCCATACGTGGTAAAACAGATACACGCGTTAAAAAAAAAGAGTTACTTCTGTCGGAGAGATGCTAATAGAGAGATCTCACTCCAGGTGCTATGCCTGGAGACCGTGGGATCCGTGGGCCATTGGGATGAAGTTGGAAGGGGTATACAGGGTGTCCCAGAAACCGACGTCAACCTGCCTAGGGTTGATAGAGTAGGTAGCTAATAAAAGCTATCTATTTAACCCCTATATGTTTTTTTTTTTTTTAAAGTTATCACATAAAGTTGTTTACACTGGGACACCTAGTATGGAGAAACAAACTTTAGGTGATAACTTAAAAAAAACGGGAAAAGAGGTTTGAAAAATTCGCTGATTCGTAATGATTCTAACTATGTAAGATACTTCTGAAAAACTAAACGAAACATATTGGGGCATGGACCTAAAAGTTGGACCATAGTTAAGCGCAGTTAACCATACAAGCAACGAAGTCGAAAAAAAGTTCCGTTGTGCGACGAAGAGTATCCCTACATGTTTGATCCGTACACTAATTATTTTTAATCTAGTTGTTTAGGTATTATTTTAATTGCACTCGTAATACTGTAATTTCGGAACGCATCTGTTAGTGACAGTTCATGTAGGGTAGATTTCGTGACAGTTGACTTTAAACAAAAAGCCAGTTGAAGGTAGATCGATTTGTATGGCTGCTCGCTGCTAGTCGCGTAAGCCTTGTGCGTCGTGTGTTAAATTGGAAGGAACGCTGACAATATCTCCAATACCTCTCCAAACTTGGTGTACAAGATCCTCAAGCATACCAACAAACCAGAAACCAGTGAACTAGACCGGTACCGGTCCGGATGCAAACCAGGAAGAAATTGGGTGAGTCGGCTTGCATTTGATATATTTTCACTGGCTCTAGGATTTCTCGTATTCGCGTTTGTTGTAATTCGCTTTAATCCGATCTCCCGAATCGCGGGTGATTGAACATTGGTCCTTCGGCCGTGGATCCTCCTGAAACTGAGAACAGCTAACCTGTCTCACGGCTAGGAGTGACGTAGAACCATTTTCGTAGGTATAGAAAACTGTCACTAATTTCGTTTCGTTTTGTTTCGTATCGTATCGTTTAGTGTCGCTTCGCAATCGTATCGTTACTTTCGTTATCGTATCGCATAATTACACTTGTCGTAGTCGTGTCACACGTCATTACTTATAACTTTGTTACATCGAGTTAGCACCCAGCATTCCCTCGAAATATTTATCGTCTACTATTCGAAATATTCATACGTCTTATTACAATTGGGATTAATAAAAACGTCTATATTTGATATAAATTCACCAGATTAATGATGCAACCATATTATGTGACCAAATTGAATAGTCATTGATTTTGCATTAGGCTCCTCCGAATTTGTGTGCTTTTTAAATTAGTCGGATAATACCAACCATGTGCCATATGTAACCTAAAATATAATTGTTAGATCGGTGTCTTTGATAACGGTAATATTACATGATTATTGTTATTTATAAGGTGTTATTAACAAGACCTGTGTGGTCACCGGGTTAGAATAGTGCCACTCCATATCTTCTCGTGGATGTCGTAAGAGGCGACTAAGGGAATAATAAAGGCTTCTAGTACTCTTAGGCGATGGGCTTGCAACCTGTCATTAATACACTGGTAAACATCTTGGCCTGATTTGTGCAAAACGTGGTTACAGAATTATCAAAAACTTATTTAAGACTGCTTGGTAATTCTGTAGCTCTGCCTACCCCACTCTGGGAATGAAGGCGTGAGTTTATGTATGTATGTATGTATTAACAAGACAATAAATAAATAAATCTAAATTGCTTCGTGCTTTAGTTACGTAATAATCTGGATTTTTCGAAATATAATACCAATAATACCTAACCTATAGTTTATCGTACGTTATTATGGAATAACGATTACAGATAGATGTTCTATTAATAATATTCACAGTAATTAATTGCAGTTTCACCAATTAGAATCGCCCACTAATAAATAATACAAAGGATCATTATAATTATAAAAGGTAGGTACCTACTTCGGACACGTTGTTTGTATGCATAGGTACTGTGTATTGTTTCCGACGGGAATTAAAACGAGAGATTGATTTAGGTGATTTGATCAACAGTGTGACTGACATACCTTCGTGTACTGTTATCTAAGGTTACTAAACTTGAATTTAAAACCTAAAAATAAAGGTTTAATTGTTCACTGGTTAGACAAATTAATAGTTAGGTGATTCATTTCTCGTATTTGTTGTAAAATAAAGATTGTTTGCTTTCACGATAGCTTAAATCGATAACGTACATTGTTGCGATCGTAATAGGATCGAGTTTTGAATGACCACATTGTATCGTTCTATAAATATATGAGTTGTGTAGACATTTACTCGTAGGACATTTGTGTTAGTTAAGTAAGTACCACTATGTCTATGGCGCTCGCTCGCCGGAGCTTGCAATTAAAGCGCGAAATATCGATTAAACGCATCGATGAGTGTTTATACGCGGGATGGCAAGCAAAGGTGGATTCTTCTCGACTACCATTGTTTTTGTCTCGTTATAGCAAAATGGAAAGTTACTGTTCGAGTTTCGAAGCACATCATCTAAAACTTATTTCGGAAATAACCGATCAGGATGAGCTGAAGCAAGAGGATTCTTTGCGTCAAGATTTCGACGATAAATATTTTCAAATTATCGAAATCCATTCTGCATTATCATCTTCCGCCAGTATCGAAGGCGAGACGCATAGGTCAGACTTGTCCGTGAAATTGCCCCGGCTCAATTTAGTACATTTCGATGGAGACATTAGATCATGGGGTACATTTTATGACATGTTTAATACTATGGTACATCAAAACAAGCGGCTGTCAAATATTGAGAGATTTTCTATTTTGATTTCACTTCTTTCCGGTGAACCGTTACAATTGTTAAAGGGGTTTCCTCTGTCTGAATCGAACTATTTAGATGCCTATGCGGCTTTGATTGATAGGTATCAAAGCAAACGCAGGCTAGCTTTTCATCATTGGGAGGAAATTCAAAATGCTAAATTGAATTCTAGCTCACCTAGCGAACTGCGTCGTCTCGTAGACACGTTTAAGGAAAACATCGCTGTTTTGAAAAACTTAAGATTTCCCGTAAAGGACTGGGATTTTCCATTATTTTATCTCCTGATTAACAAGTTGGATCAGGACACCCGTCGTCGTTTCGAATTGCAAAATGATAATAAGGATATACCTTCGTTCGATTCGTTATTAGAGCACGTGAGTAAAGCCGGGCAAGCGTTAGAGCTCGCTGAACTCACAATGAGCGCGCCCGCCTCCGCGACCCGTGCACCCCCCTCCGCCGCTCGCGGCGCGCGGGGCCCGGGCGCCGCGCGTGCCGCTCCCTGGCGGTCCGCTGTCGACAATTCTGCCACTGGTTCTACATTGAAAACACTGATTGCTAGTAGCACCCCATCGTTTGAATCCGTTTGTGTGTTGTGCGGATCGAATCACGACCTAGCTAAATGCGAAGCTTATCGAAATAAGACACCCTACGAGCGTTTCACGGTGATTAAAAATAACAAGCTTTGCATGAATTGCCTTCGTCCAGGTCACGTGGTCAGGTTTTGCTCGTCGAAATCCCGTTGTTTAAAGTGTAATGTTCCTCATCACACTACCGTACATTTCGATGATAGTGTTTGTAAGGTCTGTGCCCGGCCCAGTTACCAGCAGATCAACGGCACCGCCTGCGCTTGTTTTGACCTCCGACATCTCAGTACCTGCCGACAAACCGGTAAGCCTGTTTGTCTCTGGTGCAGCGCCCACCGACCACATCTCGCTTCTCGCCACTGCCTCGGTGGATGCATTAGATAGTTTCGGTGGTTATCAAAGGATTCGTATCGTTATTGACAGTGGAAGTCAATCGAATTTCATTACAAAACGATGTGCGCAGCGCCTCAGGCTCCTGGTGCACAAAACAACTGCTTCCATCGAGGGCATTGGTCAGGTATCCTCGTTAGCAACCACCTGTGCGATGTTTCGTATTCGCAATAATAAGGCTGATTTTGAAGCCCCCATCGAGGCCTTTGTCACATCTAAAATTTGCAGTGAATTGCCTATAGTAAAAATTGACACTGATAACTTGCCTCATTTAGAAACATTCGAACTTGCTGACCCTAACTTTGCCACACCTGGGTGCATCGACGCTTTGGTAGGAGTTGATATCTTTTGCCAGATATTCTCTGGTAATCGATACCAATACGAATCCGACGGACCCACACTTTTTGAAACCAAGCTTGGCTGGATCGTCATGGGTAAGGTATCGTGCTCACCTGTCCATTTAAAGACCTCTCTGTTTAGCTCATTCGAATTATTGGACACCCAAATTCGCAAATTTTGGGAGATCGAGAATCTTCCACATTCGTCTCCTTTAAGCGATGATGAAATCATGTGTGAGGAAATGTTCGCCTCGACTCACACACGTGACTCAAGCGGGAGATATATAGTCCGTTTACCCTTTCGTACCGTTGATCCCAAGTTAGGTGAATCCCATACACTCGCTAAACGTCGCTTACTCTCCCTTGAGAGGAGACTTACTCGGAACATTGAGCTCCGTGATGACTACAACAGCTTTATGCAAGATTACATAGAAGCTGGCCACATGGAGCCAGTTAATAGCACACCTGGACAAGCCTATTATTTATCGCATCACTGCGTGCTCAAACCAAGCAGCACTACTACTAAGTTAAGGGTAGTTTTCGACGCTACTGCTCAACCTGCTGGTGGGCCCTCCTTGAATGACCAGTTGCTTGTCGGTCCCAAGTTGCAGTCTGATCTCGTATCGATTCTTCATCGTTTTCGTTTGCATGAAATTGTTTTTACAGCTGATATCCGTCAAATGTATCGCCAAATCTTGGTATCCCATCATGATCGTGATTTTCAGCGCATCTTGTTTCGGTTCTCTCTCAACGAACCGATACAAGAATTTCGTCTAAATACCGTTACATACGGCATGGCTTCTTCCAGTTTCCTCGCGATTCGCGTTCTAATGCAACTATCTGTTGATGCGGGCTGTGAGCTCCCTCGTGCGGCTGAGACTCTCAAAAGGGACACTTACGTCGACGATATAGTAACCGGCGCGAAATGTGTTGAGTCTGCTCTCCAGTTGCGATCTGAGGTCATCGAAATGTTACGCAGAGGTTGCTTTGAACTCAGAAAGTGGGCAACTAACTGTCCACGTTTGTTAGAAGGGCTGGATCCC
Source organism: Acleris emargana (assembly GCA_927399475.2). Taxonomy (NCBI): domain Eukaryota; kingdom Metazoa; phylum Arthropoda; class Insecta; order Lepidoptera; family Tortricidae; genus Acleris; species Acleris emargana. The sequence goes on along the minus strand of OV656863.1, from coordinate 1,597,996 downwards.
GCACATTGTCATAACAGTCCTCTGTCGTTTGACTCTGAGCCGTCGTCACCTATAAAGGTGCTCGGCATGGAGTGGGATCCATCTCGTGACGTTTTCTCATTTACCGTTAACGCGCTTCATGCAAACTGCACTAAACGAAGCATTCTTTCGGAACTGGCAAGAATTTTCGACCCCTTTGGATTTCTCACGCCTCTCACACTTGCGTTCAAGTGCATGATTCAAGAGCTTTGGGCTCTTCGTCTTGGGTGGGATGAAGTAGCACCCAAAGACATATGTCAGCGTTGGAATCGCTATCGCTTAGATCTCGACTTGCTTTCCTCCCTCGAAATTCTTCGTTTCGTTCCATTGACTGAGCCCCGTCGCGTACAGTTACATGGATTTTGTGACGCCTCTGAGGTTGGGTACGCCGCCGTGATCTTCTTTCGTGTTGCCCATAGCGATGGCAGCATCACTACACATTTGATTACATCTCGTTCTAAGGTAGCTCCTTTGCAGAAAACCTCTATCCCTCGCTTGGAGCTTTGCGCCGCTGTACTGTTGACGGATCTCGTTGAACACACCAAAGATGTTTATGCTAGAAGTGTTCATTTTCAGGGCACGTATTGTTGGTCCGACTCCACCGTAACCCTGGCTTGGCTACAATCTCCTTCCTATCGGTGGAAAACTTATGTCAGTAATCGCGTGAGCCATATTCAAGAAAGAATTCCGGCGGCACATTGGCGTCATGTTAGTTCCCACAGCAATCCAGCCGACTGTGCCTCTCGCGGAACGACAGTTCGGGAACTTGTTAAACACCCTCTTTGGTGGACAGGGCCTGATTGGTTGTTCGCCGAGACTAATACTTGGCCAGAACCGTCGTCGTCTCTTAAACAAGGTTTCGAAGTCTTAGAAGAGCAGAAACTCCCTAAGCAAGCATTATTTGTAGCTGTCGATAAAATTGATGACTTCCTGGATAGATATTCTAATCTTAACAGAGTCAAGCGCATCGTAGCTTATGTTCGTCGTTTCGCACACAATTGTCGTAGTTCCAAGAATAAACGAAAGAAAGACCCTCTGATTCAGTCGGAGCTGGATGACGCTATGACCTCTCTCGTCGATATTGCTCAAAGGGCGGCATTTTCGAATGAAATACAAAAATTAAAGGACGGGAAAAAACTACCTAAGCAGTTTCGCAAACTGAGTATTTTCGTCGATGAACGTGGTTTGTTGAGGGTGGGCGGCAGGCTTACCCATTCGGATCTTGATTACGACTGCAAGCATCCTCTATTATTGCCAAGTCAACATCGTCTGACAATGCTGGTGATTGATCAGGTCCACAGGGACAATCAGCATCCCGGATTACGCACCCTTCATTTCTTGATTGCACAAAACTTTTGGATAATAGCATCTAAACGAGTAATAGGGAACCGATTGTCTAAGTGCTTACGGTGTTATCGCGTCAACCCCAAACCGTTGGTACCTCGTATGGCAGATCTACCGCAGTTCAGAATTTCGCAAGTTAAGCCGTTCTCCTATGTTGGAATTGATTTCGCAGGTCCGTTTCCCACGTACATCAAACGTTACCGGGGAGCTAGACCTTTTAAAACTTACATTAGCCTTTTTATTTGTTTCGCTACGAAGGCGGTCCATATAGAATTAGTAACCGGACTGACGACCGAAGCCTTCCTCGCTGCCCTTCGTAGATTTATAGCTCGCCGGGGTCGTTGCCAGCGTATACATTGCGACCGGGGCACCAATTTCGTAGGCGCGTGCAACGCTTTATCACCCTTTATGCAAGACGCTGCTTCTCAAGAAAGCATCGAGTTTCATTTCAACCCACCGGCTGCATCCCATTTCGGCGGTCTGTGGGAGGCAAATATTAAGTCTTTCAAGACTCATTTATATCGCGTCGTTGGAAGTCAAATTTTGACGTACGAAGAACTTCTTACATTGTCCATTCAGATCGAGGCCGTGATGAATTCACGCCCCCTCTGCGAAATGAGCTCTGATCCAAATGACATGTCAGTATTAACTCCCGGACATTTCCTTACTCTCGAACCATTGACCTCGTTGCCTGGACCCGCGAATGTCGATAATCCTATTTCCGTATCGAATCGTTGGCAATTAGTACAGAGACTTCATCGCGATTTTTGGAAACGATGGCACATGGAGTATCTACATACTTTAAATCAACGTTCTAAGTGGCACTCGGACGCTTGCGAACTTAAAGTCGGATCGTTAGTCTTGATAAAGGATGAACAAATCAAACCTCTTCATTGGTCTCTTGGTCGCGTCGTTGCTCTGCATCCTGGGAAAGATGGAATCTCTCGGGTAGCTACTGTCAAGACACAATCTGGTCTCGTGCAGAGACCTCTCGTTAAGTTGTGTCCTTTACCCTTAGTTTAGTCGTATAAAATACGTCGTATTTTGGTGGGCGGAATGTTTGATCCGTACACTAATTATTTTTAATCTAGTTGTTTAGGTATTATTTTAATTGCACTCGTAATACTGTAATTTCGGAACGCATCTGTTAGTGACAGTTCATGTAGGGTAGATTTCGTGACAGTTGACTTTAAACAAAAAGCCAGTTGAAGGTAGATCGATTTGTATGGCTGCTCGCTGCTAGTCGCGTAAGCCTTGTGCGTCGTGTGTTAAATTGGAAGGAACGCTGACAATATCTCCAATACCTCTCCAAACTTGGTGTACAAGATCCTCAAGCATACCAACAAACCAGAAACCAGTGAACTAGACCGGTACCGGTCCGGATGCAAACCAGGAAGAAATTGGGTGAGTCGGCTTGCATTTGATATATTTTCACTGGCTCTAGGATTTCTCGTATTCGCGTTTGTTGTAATTCGCTTTAATCCGATCTCCCGAATCGCGGGTGATTGAACACTACAATTTGTATGGCTAATTTTCGTGTCACAGCGGAAAAGTTTCATATAAAATTTAATTGAGTGAGCTAGCGTGGTTTTGATCCTTACCAATTAATGATTTTTCGTTACATGGACAAAAGGGAAAATTACAAAAATTCCGATTGAAATTATCATTTTTTTTTATGGCATAGGAAGGGAAACGAACACACAGGCCACCTGATGGTAAGTGGAAACTGTGACCCATAGACATTCGCATTCACAAGAACGCAATCCTAAGACTGCAAATGCGTTGCCAACCCTAAGGACTAAGATGGAATGCCTCTATGCTAGTCATTTCACCGGCTGTCTTATCCCCAAACCGGAACACAACAATGCAAACACTGCTACTTGGCACCCTGCACAAGGTCCTCCCACAAGTAAAATCATCAAAAATCAATATCACTGAACATACATAGTGGTTAAATCGATAGCTTTTTAGCTGCTCTATCAGCAATAGGCGAGTGACGTTGGCTTCTGGGACACCCTATATAGGTCAATTTACTGGGGAAACATCGTTAACGCGATGCACCGCACTCTGCGTGCGCACTATCAGATTTAGTAACGCTTTTTGACGCTAATGGCGCTGTCGAGTTGGTTTGTTACGAGAACAAGCCGCTAGATGTCACTAGGTTGCCGCACCTCTGTTAGCGCTGGGATTTGGAATGCAAATACCTTAGAGTAAAACATTGCTGGTAAGGGCTCTCGTTTTGCATATTATTGACTTGAAACTGGTTTTATGTCTAATTCGTTTGCCTTTAAGGCGATCCGTCTCTGGAATGAGCTCCCACTGAGCATCAGACAAGCCCCAAGCAAGTTAGCTTTCAAGCGGATGCTTCTTGAGCATCTGCTGGAACAAGCGCAGTCGTAAATCGATTTAACAGATATCGCCTTATCTGTTTATTTATATATTTTATATGTATTATTATATTTGTATTACGTATTTACGTATATTTATATTTTATATACCCGTATCTTATATTTTAATTAAACAGTTTTTTTTTCGTCGCACCGATCTTTTTTTCTGTTTTGCCTACTGTTTGACTGGTAGAGAATGCCATTGGGCATTAAGTCCGCCATTTGTACTTTATTGTATTTTGTGCAAAGAAGTTTAAATAAATAAATAATATTTGATTCTAAAAAGTACGTCTAGGGCGGCCCCTTCCGAGTTTCCGACCCTTCCACTCACTTTCGATCTGTATATCTCTTTCGTCAATCTTCTTTCATCCATCCTTTCCAAATGACCGAACCATCGAAACATGCCCTTTTGAATCTTTCAAATCGGAGAAATACTGGAAAAGGGCCGAATCTTAAGTACTTACCCGAAACCGACGTGCGTGCATGACTCGATGTATGAATGTTGAAGAAGCGAAAGAAATTTGTCAAGATCGTAGCAAGTGGAAAGTCTCTGCCTACCCCTCTGGGAAACAGGCGTGATTTAATGTATGTATGTAATAAATATTGTTTTCAGTTGACAAAGCGCTCCAGCATACAAAGAGCCTTCGAACACTAACCAACTCCAAACGTTCCAATATTTGTATCAAGAAGTCATCCAAGACCCTCAACCTCAACCGGCGGAAGAAGGACCAAACTGCCGCAGAATGCTGGAGCCGAAAGTTCCTGACGATGCACGCGAAGCAGAAGATTTGCAGGAACTCAGGGTACAGGTCACCCGGACCTTGCGGCAGTAGGAATATCAGGTAACCTCACCTTTTACCGGTACGATCTTGTGCAGGGTCTACCACCATCTTAGTGTACTCCTGATAAACGGTTTGCGGTTCATACTGTCCAGTTTGGGAATTTGCGTTTGGCAAAATGGCGTCGCAAACTGTGACTGCCTGAGGACCAGTCGTTTGATCAGTAGTCAATCCGACTCATTGTTGAAATTCGAGAAAGGAATTGAAAATTTGACACATTTCTTTTTAACGATTAGTTCAGCTACTGATTGATGAAACAACAGGACCTTAGGATGCCACACGAGCGTCGTTTGGGAGACTAAAGGTCTAATACAGTTATGCAAGCGGTTACTGATTAGTGGTATAGAAATGTTTCTTTTTTGAGAAGGTCAAGTTCGGTTCACTGACACCGTATTCCCGATGAGTTAACTACACGAAGGTTAAAGGATATCAATAGTCATATTGCTATACATTGTGTTGTATGTGGGCTTATTACACTGTAAATGACTTCATTGGTGACCAAGATGTATTTTAGTAGTGTCTAGGATATTTACAATATAAAATAGCCTCTAAGCGAATTATGTATTCAAGCACTGACTCAGTCAGTCGACTGTGATGTACTAATTGTTTTTTATCTTTTCTACTCTTGTGTGTACAAGAAGATTTTAAATGAGAACACACTGTGATGTTTCTCGCCGGACAGCTGTTTCACACAATATTACTTTTGTTGTCCGGCAGCATGAGCATGTCATGCTCGCTCAAAGGTCTTTGCTTACGGCGGCGTCGTTGATCGGGTCGCCACTTTCCCGATCACATGGTTGAGGGAGGCGATGGCTGAGATACGCGTAATACTCGTGAACGGGTGCTGTTTGTGGGGTCCGGTCTGTTCACGTTTGCAAGGACTTGTTGTTCAATTTATTATCCAAGTCATATGGCTTTTGACGTAGAGACCTCGTTGTGTTGTTCTCATAGTCATTATTTTATTTTAAGGTTTATTGACCTTACATTTGTAATAATTTTATTTTTGCTTGTTTTAAGAATTTATTGTTTATTACTTTATTACCTTAATATTACTTAATGTAACTTACTTTTAAGTATAATTAGGTTTTTATGATTGAAAAAATGACCTTCTGCTGGAGTTTCTTGCGGCGCTTCTTCTCCGCAATGATGGTCTTGTCCGAAGCGCTGGTAGATTCACTGTACCTTTCCGACGTGTAAAAAAGCCCGCATGTGGCCAATTTACTGAATAAATATTTTGAATCTTGAATTTTGAATTTTGTAATTTGTACAATCACAAAACGGGATTGTTGTTGTTGGGTCCAACAATAGTACATTGTTGCCTAGGCGGGGAAAGTAAGGGTTTTCCTGACGAGGTGGTTAGCAGGCCGAGCAATAGCGAGGCCTGCTAAAATACGAGTCAGGAAATTTTCGTTTCCGCCGAGGCATACATAATGCTTTTCTCAAACATGTGAGGAAATAATACAAATACATTTCTAAAAAGCAAGTAATTTAATTTTCATTTTTGTTTGCCCTCCACAGCATAAATTGGTCATAAGTTCGGTTATAATTTTCCTTAGATTTAGCGGGAAGCAGGTTTTGCCTAACCGAGGCAGCTTCAGATTTTAATATAGGCGGTGTGGTACCTATTTCGTCGCTTTCGTCGCTTGAGCTCATTTTTTATAGTAAGTATTTCACACAACAAATAGTTTAATATTCGGTTTTACAATTATATTATGCAGAATGAACGAATGTTACCGACTGTCAATTGTTTTTAAATACTAACCATAGACATTGGAATGCAAATTCAAAAAGAAACACACGCACTGTGCTAAAAAAGCGTGCAGTTACCTTGGCTGTTTGGAATTTTTGTCTTGGTCCTTTTGATTTTGGATGCAAATTGACAGCATTTTTAAGAAATATATGGACATGGACGGAAAGTGTTTTCATATAGTTTTTTTACTCCTAGGAGTAAAATGAGGCTCTTTCCGTCCTTGTCTTTCAATCGGAATACCGTTTTTTCCGAGCATGTTTGAGAAAATAGTACATTGTTGCCTAGGCGCGGAAAGTAAGGGTTTTCCTGACGAGGTGGTTAGCAGGCCGAGCAACAGCGAGGCCTGCTAAAATACGAGTCAGGAAATCCTCGTTTCCGCCGAGGCATACATAATGCTTTTCTCAAACATATTGTGAGGAAATAATACAAATACATTTCTAAAAAGTATTTCACACAACAAATAGTTTAATATTCGGTTTCACAATTATATTATGCAGAATGAACGAATGTTACCGACTGTCAATTGTTTTTAAATACTAACCATAGACATTGGAATGCAAATTCAAAAAGAACCTTGGCTGTTTGGAATTTTTGTCTTGGTCCTTTTGATTTTGTATGCAAATTGACAGCATTTTTAAGAAATATATGGACATGGACGGAAAGTGTTTTCATATGGTTTTTTTTACTCCTAGGAGTAAAATGAGGCTCTTTCCGTCCTTGTGTTTCAATCGGAAACCCGTTTTTTCCGAGCATGTTTGAGAAAAAACTATTCTTCAATTTCAAGATAATACTTTAGTTTTTTAGAAAACAATAATAGTAATGAGGGAGCCACTGGACGCTCGGTGCAGTCTGATACAGTTTACGGTTTACCAGTTTGTACAGTTGTCCAGTTTCTGGTGCTGGTCCAGCAGCGAGACAAGAGGATTGGATTGAAGTGGATTGATAGTGTGGCAAAATTGTTTCTCTTCTAGCACAATCCTCGTCGGAAATAGGGGCTATTCCCAGTAGTTCGCACCCCGTAGTTCGCACTGCGAACTACTGGAAAAATTTTTCCCAGTAGTCCGCACCTCCGGCAAGTGGTGCGAATAGTAATTTTAATTAAACACATTTATTTAAAATTAGACTGACAATTAAAAAAAAAAAAATTAATTTTACGAAAAATTTAACAAATCAACATAGTAAAGCATTTTTATTTTTACTCTATATATATACCTAACATTTATTGTTTTTTTTTTAAATTGCCAGTCTAATTTTAAATAAATGTGTTAAATTAAAATTACTTTTTTATATTCCTGCTCCTATAATACCATATGAAATAGAACACAGATTTTTGAATTATTATTGATTGTTGAATTAAACAGTGCGAACTACTGGGAAAAAAAATCCCATTAGTTCGCAGTGCGAACTACGGGGTGCGGACTACTGGGAATAGCCCGGAAATAGATGGATTTGATTTATTTGCTGTGGTTATTTATTTTGCAAAATGGTGTTATAGAATTAACAACAAATTGTTAGAGTTGTTGGTAATTCCATAACTCTGCCTACCCCACTCCGGGGTGAAGGCGTGATGGTATGTATGTATTTTATACCGTAGGCATTACTTGAACAGAGTGTTTATTAACCGTGCAATGGTGACACAATTCTCTCGATCGCTCGGCATGCTTTTCTCGTAATTCCTCTTGCTTCAATCCCCACTACATTTTGATGGGGGTAGCAAAGGGGAGTTTCAAAATAGATAAAACACATCGTCGGCGATACTGCAAAACAGCGTAAGTAACAAATCCATGATAGAGCAAAGTAAACCTTATCGTCTTATTAAAAAGGTGCATTTTGCTCCTTATTTAAAATTTTACTTACGCGGTTTTGCAGTTTCACCAACGACATCACATTTCTTTGGAACTTGCCTCCAGGGTCCCAAGGACAGGCGAGCACTCAAACAGCTGCTTTCCGCGACCACCGCCCGACGCGACGAGCGGTGACCGCAGGGTGGTGATGGATTCCATCAGGGAGAGCCTACGGACCGTGTATGGAAATATGGGAGGGCCCTTGGTAAGTCTTACCGGCCACCAATCACCATCTCCACCACTCACCACCGCTCACCACCACCACTCACCACCACTCACCACCACTCACCGCCACTCACCGCCACTCACCGCCACTCACCGCCACTCACCACCACTCACCACTAGTGATGGGCGGCTTGTAAGTTTCAAAAGTGAAACTTTCACTTTTAAATTTCCGCAATATTCTGTAAGTTTCAAAAGTGAAACTTTCACCTAAAATTTCATGCAATATTCTGAAAGTTACTAAAGTGAAATCATTTAATTTCTGAAAATTATTAAAGTTTTGTAATGTTACGTAAGTAACGGAAACTTTTCATGAAATTTACATGTTACAGAATCATTTCCATCTAATTATGTAACTTTCAGAAGCTGTAATTTACCCAGTTAAGGAAAGTTTTGTAATGTTTCAGAAATCGCCCATCACTACTCATACGCAGACGACCTAATTATAACACCCACACATATCAGTAATCGACCGTTTAGTGAGAAAGCTGGCAGATCTATTAAACACCGTAGGATTGACAATAAACACGGCAAAAACTAAACTAATTGTACGGGACCCATGTGATATCTCAAAAGGAGATTTACAGCCTATTATTTACTTAGGTGGAGTGTCTATCCAAACTACAAATGAAACAATATACCTCGGTCCTTATATTACACATATACCCACAATAGGAGGGCCTCCATAAAGTCGCGTTGCCAAAAAGCCGTAAGAAATTCCAAGATACTAACGCAATTTATTAAGAAAAACAATATTGATAAAAAAAAGATAAAAGATGTTTATTCAGTACCTAAGTAGGCCGCACGGGCACTTTTAAACGTCAAAAATCTACCAGCGCTTCGCAAGAGACCACTGCTGAGAAGAAACGCCGCAAGAAACTCGACAGTCAGTCGTTTTTTAAATATTGCTAATGATATTATACAATAATAAACTTAACCTAGCATGATAAAAAACAATGAATCTCACATAAAACCAAAAATTAATATATTCATGCGTAGTTGAGCAGGAAAATGTGTGGAAACTCAGAATTGTCACAAAACTAATAAGTAACAGTAATAATAAAAAAAAGAGTCCGAGGATACTGAGGGAGCAGAGCAATGATATATATATTTAAATTTGGTTTTCAATATTAGATTTCATTTTAAGTAGTCCATACCTTTCGTATATATTACACGCCAAGTATTTTATCTATCTCCCTAATGCTGACTTAACGATGCATGAATTCGGGTTGGCTCCACCTTCCGTCTCTCCCGTCATATCGACTGCAAACCCTACACTCCTATCCTATCTTCTTGACTCTCCGGTGCCTCGGGCAGGTGCGCCCTGCCTGCGGCGGGCGGAGATGGTTGGTGCAGCAAAGGCGACGAGGCTCGCATGCCCTGATCGGTTTAGTATTAGTGGCTGGTCGGTGCGGGTTAAGGTTCTCGTGCTCTGCCGGCTCTACGCTACTCTTACTGGACCGGTCGGGCGGGCGTGCTTCTCCCCGCTAGCCTAATCTAACATCTCCTCTCCGTCGCAGTCAGCGCGTACGAGTCCTTGCAGCAGAACTGCTGGCTGGAGGTGTCACCAGCACAGAACAGAACCGAAACAGGTAACATGACAAACACATACATACATACATACATTAAATCACGCCTATTTCCCAGAGGGGTAGGCAGAGACCACTTCTTTCCACTTGCTACGATCTGGACAAATTTCTTTCGCTTCTTCAACATTCATACATCGAGTCATGCACGCACGTCGGTTTCGGGTACTTAAGATTCGGCCCTTTTTTTTTGCAACATTTTAAACAAATCCTTTTTAACTGCCGTGATTGCCCTAGTTATCAATATTACCATTTAGAAATTTTGAAATGTTGACTTTATATTGTTTGACACTGTGTCAACACACTTTCACACTCGCAAGCTCGTCCGTTTAAACCAATCCTCGCCCCGCAATTGCCTGCTTCACTGCCTAGGCAATAATGTACTTTTGTTTTACAGGCCTCGTTTAACGTTTGCCCTCGGATGTCTGACAGACTGGAGAAGCATAGGCGGGTCTTCCACGAGACGGAATCAGTAAGTATCTTCTTGTACCGCCAACAGCAGAAGTAGATCAGGCGAAAATAAAAACCAGTAAATTAGCTATATGAGGGCTCTTTTACACGTCGGTTATATAAAGTGAATCTACTAGCGCTTCGGACAAGAATCATTCCGGAGGAGATGCGCCGCAAAAAACTCCAGAAGGGCATTTTTTCAATCATAAAACACGACACGAAAACACACCAAATTTCGTGCTTCATAAGATGGCTATTGAATGTCGTTAAGAAAATAACGGTCTGTTCAATGGAGTGCTGGCCCCTACCCTGATGTATCGTAGCCAATGTTGGGTGTGGCAAGACATGCATGAAAGTTGTGTAAATGCAGTTGAAATGCGCTCTTTGCGTAGTATGCGTGGTGTGAAACTGATTGATAGAGTTAGAAATGAAAAGGTCAGAGAGAAATGTGGCATAAAAGAAGATGTAGTGACTAAGATTGAAAAGGGCATGCTTCGATGGTTCGGTCATTTGGAAAGGATGAATGAAAGAAGATTGACGAAAGAGATGTACAGATCGAAAGTGAGTGGAAGGGTCGGAAGGGGCCGCCTTAGGCGTACTTTTTTGAATGAAATCGGAGAAATACTGGAAAAGGGCCGAATATTAAGTACCCGATACCGACGTGCGTGCATGACTTGATGTATGAATGTGGAAGAAGCGAAATAAATTTGTCAAGATCGTAGCAAGTGGAAAGAAGTGGTCTCTGCCTACCGCTCTGGGAAACAGGCGTCATTTAATGTATGTATTTATGTAAGAAAATAATGCTGGTATGTGAGCATACCCCGAGATGAGAGGCTTCACGATATCAAATAAAAAAGTTTCCTCGTTAACAAAGACTAACCTTAAAGCGTTTTCAAAAAGAGAAACTCTTGCGTATTTTAATCTGTGCCGGCCGGGAATGTTAAAAGATCGTATCGTAAATTGCGGCGACGATGTGGAATGATCATGCGTCGTTATCGCAGGAGCAAAAACAAATCTATTAAAGAACACACATAACAGAATGTCCGTTTCTTCATATTCTGCCTACACATTGTTAGTCTCTAAGAAGTTCTTCACATCTAGCACAAAGTTTTCGCTGGAAACGGTCAATCAAACTTGTCTTACACTGAGTAAACGCTCCTATAAGTCAACGTGTCAACTTTAATAAAATAAAATTTAGTAGTAGTAAAGTATAGTATTTATCTCCAAAACTAGTTCTAACTTTTTAATTATCAAATCAAACAAGAATGACAAATGTCTAAAGTAGCAAGAAAAGTGACTGAAGAGGTTGACGTTAGGATTGCGTAGTAATCTCTTTAAATATGTACTAGTAATCAAGTTAGGTACGGAGGTAAGATATTTGAAAGAAAATGTATACGTTTTAAACTCGTAGCTATAAACGTTTCCCGATAGGAGTGTCACTTCTGTTATTGCCTATTTGTCACTACTGTCAAATCGTTTTTGCTCCCGCGATAACGATGTATGGGAATGATGATAAGTTCCTAAACTGGGGTAGGTACCAATTGGTAAAAGTACTAGATAGGTAACAATAATTAAAACTAGTACAAATAAAAACGAGAAACTAAAAGTAAAAAGAGATCACTAGACTCTAGGTCAGAATCAATCACTATAAATAACTAGCTGTCCGTGCCCGGCGCCGCCCGGGTGTAATAATTTTTCAGACAAACCTGGCGAGTTACACACACACACACACAACAAGGTGTCCGAGGGAAACAAGAATTCATTTATAAATATTGCCCATAAATATTGTAGTGTATTGTTGTATTGTGTTGTTGTGGTGTTTGAAATACGTCCTCGCTAGCGTGAACAGACCGGACCCACCAGCAGTAGCGCAAGTAAGATTTGAGAATGTCCTGTCACGGCCTGTTGTAGACTAAAGCGTACTGCAAGTATAGGGTCGAAGGACCATCTAACAGATGTTAACCTTTCGTATGCCGGAGACGCTCGCATACTCGTATTATCAAACCGCGATTAGAATGGGATTCGGAAGTACCGTTAGCACAACAGTACTTATAATAAATAAATATAATTATAATACACTCGCGGTCAAATAATACGGGTCAGAATGCGTTTTTCATACTAAAGAGGCTATTTGGAAGCCTTGGTTCCTCGCCAGGAGATGCTTTTAGTGAAATCTGACGATGGACACCCCGAGCATCGATACAGGACTTCCAGATTTCCTAAGATACCCAACGGATTGAATCTGCGGTTAACGCCGGAATTGTGCATGTTCAGAAAAACATATAAAATGGCAATAAAATGTAAGGCAATCCAAATGCTGACCCATGCTCTCTCGCTGTGGTGTTAACTGATTGTGCGATCTGTTAGGTATCTTAAGCACTTTTGACCTCCACTGTTTAACCTCGGAGTATCCACCATTAAACCTCACTCAAAACATGCCTGTGTCCAGGAACCAAGGCTTCGAAATAGTCTCGTTTGTATGAAAAACGCACTCTGACCCGTATTATTTGACCGAGAGTGTATCTATGATATGATAACTTCGTACTTTAAGTGCAAACATTTAGCTATAGATAGGTATTAGATTCACAAAGTATGCTTTATCATAAGCAGTCACTACAGATTTCAACTGTACCTATTCCTGGGAACTATTGACATTTATTAAAAAAAAATAAAAAAATTGACAAATCGGTTCCGTACCATTATCTATAAAATATCACGTTTGTTGTATTGCCCCCCTTAAATATTTATTTTATTATATTTTAAGTTTTTTTGTTACAGCAGCAACATCAATTTGTGAAAATTTCAACTGTCTAGCTATCACGGTTCATGAGACACAGCCTGATGACAGACAGAGGGACAGACGAACAGCGCAGTCTTAATAATAGGGTCCCTTTTTTATAAAATATAAATCGTGGTAAAGTATTAAACAGACGACGGTGTCAAAAAATTATTTGATAACGAAAAAGATAAAACGAAAGGTTCTTCTGAAAACATAACATAGTTATTTAACACTCATTTATTCATTTATTTTCTTCGTACCATTTCAAGACAGAGACATACAGGTCTGATTATGATGGTCTTGTGAGTAAATAATATAATAATAAAACATTTATATTATATTCAAATAATAATAATTTGATGTTTTATGCCAAGCTGTAAAACTTCGTTATATTAAAATAAGTATTTTCATTTATCTGCACACTCTACCACTGACAATGTCATTTCATGTATTAATTCAAAAACGACATATGTGCTCAATCCCATTCTAATCGCGGCTTGATAATACTCGTCGTCTGCCGGGCTATGACGTCATCGGTGTCACGTGACCGAGTTTAATAGCTCCTAGTTCGAAAGTGATTTGACGTTTCGAGCAACTGAATGCTATCTATGGAAGATTGAGTTTTTTTACAAAGTAGAACCCTATCTTTAAGCTACTAGAATCCAATTTCAAATAACCCCCTTAGTGACGTATACGGAACAAGGCATAGGACCAGGGTCGGTGCGGATCCGGAGCTAGGCATACGAAAGGTTAATGCTACTTTAAAGAGCACCTAAAGTTATTGACAAACCTGTTGAAGTGTTGATTTGATATTACAGCAGACCTTACATTTGTTTATTGTAATACTAGCGACCCGCCCGCGGCTTCGCCCGCGTGGAATGTATTATACATATAAACCTTCCTTAAGAATCACTCTATCTATTAAAAAAAACCGCATCAAAATCCGTTGCGTAGTTTTAAAGATTTAAGCATACATAGGGACAGACAGCGCAAGCGACTTTATTTTATACTATGTAGTGAAAACGCGATTAGAATGGGATTGAGCACATAGGTTATTTTTGAATACATTATATGAAATGACAGGGGCAGACTCGTGGTCACACCAGATTGTCACACCACTGCTATTCGCTTTGGTCGGAAATTCGACAGAAATCATTTTTATTCCGCAAAAGTAGGTAGGTTAGGTTCGTTAGGTATCTTTAGATGCCCGAAGGGCAAATCGCTCAGAAATAGGAGCCCTGCCTCAGGCAGGGCTCCGTCGAATAGTAGTGGTGTGACAACCTGGTGTGACCACGAGTCTGCACCTGAAATGACAATGTCATTGGTTTTGAAATGACATGTCAATCACGTCCATTACTGGTTCCGTCACCCTTCTTATGTTTAAAATATCTTACATTCCTTTTCTTTTACAGAATGATGATTCCAGCCCCAAATCAAGTAACTATAACAGTTTTTTTTTATGTTATTCACTAACCCTCCCTCCACTTAGCTCTGTGACATTAATAAATTAATAAATATCAAGGGACAATCTCACGTAAATTAAAGTAGCCCCAAAGCTCTAGGCTTGTAATGGGTGCTAGGCAACGATAAACTGACTTTCATCATAAATACTTGCCCATAATTGAATCCAGGACCGCTAGTTTCGGTAGCAAAGCTAGGCTAAACGTGTCATCTGTTTAATTTATAATAATTATGATATATAATAATAATGCCACTCCATGTCCTTCCGTGGATGTCGTAAGAGGCGACCAAGGGAATAAAGGCTTGTAGTACTGTTAGGCGATGGGTTTGCAACCTGTCACTAATACACTGGTAAACATCTTAGCCTGATTGTGCAAAATGAAATTACAGAGTTAACAACAAGTTATTAGAGTGGTTGGTAATTCTGTAGCACTGCCTACCCAACTCTGGGAATCAAGGCGTGAGTTTATGTATGTATGTGTATAATATATTATTATAATATCTTTGGTTTCTCTATGGCAGTGCATCGTCTTAGAGTGCAGAAGTCCTCCGACAGTAACGCCTCCGGCATACTCGGCAGGATCTGGCTAGTAAGTGGTCAATATTATAAGGATCAAAAATATCCTTAATTTTTTGATATTAAGAAATATATCGCATCGCAATACCACGGATTATGTACTATTTACTTCGTAACAGAACGATAGTTATAATATAATTGACAAGATTTCGTTTTTCTAAGACTTTAATTTTATTAGTTCTCTGTATACAGAAGTGTGTCTTTGTGTTCGAAAGAAGGAAGACAACAATAGTTTTTTAAGTTTTCCCTAGGATTAATAGTTCATTTATTATTCATTTATGAAGATGTACTTATTGTAAAAGGGCGTAACTTGTATTCTACGGCACAATAGACAACATTACGTTAGTCTAGCTAGTCCGTTTAATAAATAAAAAAGTAATGACATCTAACGTCTGACGTTGTCAAAATTTAGCTGCGCGATTTGTGCGTGTGGTTTATATTAGATCTCTACAGTTACGAAGTTTTTACAGTGTGGCAAAGGCTACCTTACAAAAATGCCACCAGTGTTAAAAGTTCGTCACGGTTTAAGTCAAGTCTAACATTGCAACTTTAACATTCATTTACGAGAAACTGCAAAAATGGTGATAAGTACTTACACATCTTATAGTGCAACTAATCAGTACTAGTTACTTATACATAAATAAATTAAGCTGAACCCTCAAGTTACGGGAGAGAGATTACTTAAACTGAAGCAAGATGTGAAATATGAAATTTCCATTACATTGCAAAACCGTTACTTTTACTGGACCTAAATTAGTTTTTTAAGATAGATTGTCTATAAACAGGTCGATCTTGGAATTCTAAATGCGGGACACTCTGTATTGACTGTTGATTTCCAACAATAATCTTTCTCTTTCAGGGTAAAAATCGCTCAAGAAACAAAATTGAGAAAGAAAAAGTCGTCTGCGAATGCGATAAGACTATGCAAGCACGACAGAAAAAACAGAAAAAAGAAAATACGCGTGCGTGCCCTACGGATCCCTGCTCCGCACCATTCATACACTCGACAGGCAAAAGGTGTCCATGTGAGTGTGATCCTAAAATTTGCGAATGTGACTTAGGTAAAGCTATCTGTGAATGCTCTATCCCTGTGAAAGAAACACCACGTAAATTAGAAACACCACCCAAAGTAGAAACACCACCCAAATTAGATTGTGATTGTGTGATTGAAGATTGGCTAAGTGAACTACCTATCCAAGCCAGAGAAAAACCAAAAGACAATGCTACGAGAAATAAAATTATAAAGGACTTAGTCAAAACTCTTGGTACTATGGACGACGATAAATTCAATAAGGAAGGATTAAACGAAATAAAAGAACACGTACGCGGGATGCCAATGTGGTTGCCGAAGGATGAATACAGAAAAGAAGCATTTATTAATGAGATCAGCGATAATTTGTTTGACCGATTTAAAGTATTCCGTGAAGAAAAATCTAGGTCTACCAAAGGAAGTGTATTAGAAAAGCTATCTGAGGAACTCGCTAATGAAATACTCACATTATCCAGAAAGGGTAATCAACCGGTTGGGATGACCGATGAGTTGAGACAAAATCACGAGGAATCAGTATTGGACGCTCTGAATGGAGTTTCTGAATTTGATAATATGAATGATTATAAAAAGAGGATGGCCGCCAAAGATGTTGTTCAAAAACTTTCAGATTCTCTTGTAGAATGTAGTGATGATGGGAAGATTGAGAAAATAGACAGTGTTTTGCGTTTTTATATAGTTCACAATTGGTTAGATCAATTACTTAGAGATAATAATATTAATTTGGCTACAGAAAAGCAACGGCAGCTACTGACGACCATTGTTCAAGGTACTAAAGCAGTACAAGACAAGTTTTCGCGACAATATCCTGATCCAAGACGTGGCAGTCAATTAGACAAAAGTTATATAAATAGATCAAATGCAGCAACTGAACATCCAACTGGTCGGTTTGATGATGGACGACCCACCCGTCAATATTTAAGACAACCATCCGTTGATGGGAAAATTGGTCAACCTGGTCAAGGTTTTGACCCAAGTTTCATTAGTATTAACTCCCGAAATCAAGCTAAAAGGCAATATTCTTCTGATTTAAGACAAAACTCTGATGGATCTGGTTCCAATGCTGTACTACATAGGAGTCACGACTGCTTGCATTTAAATAAAGAACCTAGCAAATCAAATCTTAAAAAAAACACTAACAATTTAAGAAGACAATCCGTTGTTGAGGGAACTGATCTACCTGGTCCAGGTTTTGGGCAAAGTTTCACTAGTATCCACAATCAAGCTAAAAGGAGCTATTCTTCTGATTTAAGACAATATTCTGATCGACCTAATTCTAGTGCTGGACTACATAAAAGTCCAGTAGGCTTGCATGCAGATAATGAACCTAGACTAAAAAATCAAAAAAAAAGTGGCCCCAAAAGAAGTGGTTTGGTAGATCAGTCACAACACAGTCCCGACGCGGTAAATAGCAATGAATATCCTAAAAACTATACAAATCGAGTTCCTCCTCATTTTCGTCAGCCTCTAATGAAACCTGGGAACTCACACGTTCGCCAATTTTCCCGTAGAACAGGACCTGAACAAGATATGTCTACGTTTGCACGTAACATTCCAACCCCTGGACAACATGGTCAACAATATCCGCGACAACAAACCCCCCCAAAAAGATTTTTAAATCCAGGTACACAATATCCGTCTAAAATAAAACCTGGTCCTCTAAATCCGAGACAATATCCTACTGAAATGCGACCTGGTAATCTATATCCTAGTCAACATTATTCTGAAATAAGACCTGGTACTGAGGATCCTAGTATATATCCTCCTGAAATGAGACCTGATGCTGAAGAGCGAGATATTCCTGAAATTAGGCCTGGAAATATAGATCCTAGTAAAAATTCCTATTATCAAGGCCCTTATACATCAGAAACGCAATCAAGTTATAAAGACCCTAAACTTTACCATCCTACTGAAAAAAGACCTGGTGTTCAAGATCTTAGTCAAAATACTTCTGCAATTAGACCTGGTGACATGGATTTTAGTCAACATCCTACTAAAATGAGATTCGGTATTCAAGACCCTAGACAATATTCTTCTGACATAACACCTGGTACTCAAAAACAGAGTCCACATTTTCCTGAAAAGAGACCTCAAGAACAGAGACAATATTCTCGTAATATTAGACCTGGTAATCTAGATCCTAATCAATATCCTTCTGAAATAAGACCTGGTACTCAAGATCCTATTCTATATTCTCCTGAAATGAGACCTGGTACTCACGAACAAAGAAAGTATTCTCCTGGAATTAGACCTGATGATATGGATCCTAGTCAACATTCTCCAGAAGTGAGATTTGGTCCCGAAAACCCAAGACAATATTCTTCTAAAACAAGAACTGGTACTCAAGAACACAGTCAAGAACAGAGACTATATTCTCCTAACATCAGACCTGGCAATCAAGATCCCAATCAATATTCTCCTGAAATGAGACCTGGTACTCAAGAACAAAGACAGTATTCTCCTGAAATTGGACCTGGTAATCGAAATCCTAATGAATATCCTTCTGAAATAAGACCTATTAATCCGGATCCTTATCAATATCCTTCTAAAATAAGACCTAGTGATATGGATCCCAGTCAACATTTTCCAGAAATGAGTTTTGGTTCTAAAGGCCCTAGACAACATTCTCCTAACATCACACCTGGATATCAAGATCCTAATCAATATCCTTCTGAAATAAGACCTGATATTCTAGATCCTAATAAATATCCCTCTATAATAAAAACTAGTATTCAAAAGCGAGATACTCATGAAATTAGGCCGGGTAATCTAGATCCTAGTAAAAAATATTCCTATTATCAAGAAACTACATCAGAAACGCATTTAAGTTATAAAGACCCTAAAATTTATGTCCATAATGAAAATCGTAATCCTTCTGAAACAAGAACTGGTACTCAAGATCCTCGTCAATATTCTCCTGAAATGAGACCTGGTATTCAAGAAAAGAGACAATTTTCTCCTGAAATTAGACCTGGTAATCTGGGCCCTAATCAATATCCTTCTGAAATAAGACCTGAAATTCTAGATCCTAATTCCTATCCTTCTGAAATACGATCTGGTTCTCAAGAGCGAGTTACTCTTGAAATTAGACCTGGTAATCTAAATGCTAATTATCAAGACGCTGGCCCTTTCACATCAGAAACGCAATTAAGTTATAAAGACCCTAAACTTTATGTTAGTGATCTAAATTCTAATCAATATCCTTCTGAAATAAGAACTGGTACTCAAGATCCTAGTCAATATTCTCCTGGAATGAGACCTGGTAATCTGGGTCCTAATCAATATCCCTTTGAAATAAGACCTGGTATTCAAGAAAAAGATACTCTTGAACTTAGTCCTCGTAATCTAGATTCTAATCAATATATTTCTCATAAAACACCTGGAGATCAAGGTCCAAGACAACATTCTCCCGTAAAAAAACCTCGTTATTCAGACCTAGGACAGAATTTTTCTAATTCACCATCTAGTCTTGTAGACTCTAGACAATATTCACCTAGAATAAGTTCTGGTTATCAGGATCCAAGATTTTCTCCTGGCACACATTTTCCTTGTGATGAGAGTCCTGGCACTGAATATCCTGGACATAGTGGTACAGCAGGCAGTCCAGATCGTCAACGACCTTCAGAGATGACACCAACCAGTCCAGGTCATAACAAAAAAACTTTATCAAATAAAGAACTTAGCAATACTTATCTACAATTTCGTGACAAACTCGGAATTCCAAATCTTATAGATGGATCTAGTGATAAAGATAAAATTAGCAAAGAATCAGATTTCGAAACAACTCTAGAGAACATACTCAAAAATGAGGACAGTACCGAAGCTTCTATTTTAATGGAGTTACTTACACTACTAGAACAACTTAACAACGCTGGCATTCACTCCGGTGATTTGCACGATAGGATAATAAAACACATAAACGAATTGAGCGAATACTTGACACATAACCAAGCACACCAGTCACACCCGCATGATGGACGACCCGGCGCCATGCCTGAGAGAAAAAATATGAGCAAAATACTAGGTAGGTATAGTACAGATGAGAGAGAAGATCCAAGCAGACACAGAAGCAAAAACATGATCGGGCCAAAGAATCCGAGAGTACAAAAAAAAAGAAATGTTAGTGCGGCACCGAGCAGAAGTATACACAGTCCTAGAACACCAAGTAGGAGCCCAGGCAGAAGTCTAGATGATCAAAGAAGGGTTGCTAGTCCAGGACCAGTTGCAAGAAAGTCGAGTTTTCGTAGCAGAATTGATAAACCATTAGGCGGCACAAGCCCACGTGAAAGAAGTCCGAGCCTAAAGAAAGCTACGGATGAAAGGAATGAAAGCTCAAATCTAATTAGTAGAAGAAGAACGTCTTCGGGTTCATCCAGGCATAAACAAATTACAAGAAGTAAAAGCTCAGAGACTGAGCCACTCATGGCAGGAAACAGTGATGAAAATGTTGACGGTACTCCTAAAAGCAAAAATGAACTTATGTATTTTAATGAGCTTCAAAATAATATAACAAAATGGATAGATGACCTAGGTATAGATTTACAAGGCAACGAGCAAAATTTGGCGAGTGTCATAGCTGACGAAGTATTAGATAGACAAAAATATCTACAGTTGAATCCGAACGTGAACACTTCGGATACGGAAGAATTGGAAGATATGAAATACCAAATTTTTAAGATGCTTAGAAAGAAAGTGGATCCTGACACCATAAAACTCATAATGCCTCATGTTGATACGTTAATGGGTGACTTAAAGCTCGTTCTTGTTCCGAGCTTGACACAACCAGCTGGTAAGATCTAGGCATACATTACACAAAGAAATTACAATGTTTTTCCATCACGTAAATAGTTGTGTCCGTTGACAATCTAATTCCAATTTCGAAGCTCATAATTTTTCATTAATGGAAAATATAATAATTCCGAATTAACATCACTGAACTTTTTATTAATTACAAAAAATATACATGGTGTACGGGATATTAAAGATAAAGTTATTTTAAATCTATGTAGTTAGGTATATACTATGATATATCGTCATTACTTTGAAAAAACCTCTTTCTCATATTTCGTGACGTATGATTCTCAACTTAAGGTTGAAGAATATTAAGTTGAGACTCATACATCTCGAAATAACAGAAACGATTTTTTCTAGAGTAGTAACGATATTTTTTAGTTGGTTTTCATTTTCGTGATTCTTTTCTTCGGTAGAACTATACTTAATTGTAACAATTGATTTCTAAATTTCTAAATTTTCTTTTTAAATGAAATAAGTAAAACAAAATTAAGGCATGCGGTGATAATTCCATGAAATTAAAATTCTGCATTAAGATACGTTTTGTTATAAGGAGTTTGGACAAAAAATAGGTAAACTGGAGGCCCTTGCCAAGATATACTACGCTAACCAACCAACCAACCGCGTCACTGCTAGACCACGTGTCTTTTCGCATCACGTGGTCTACCAGTGACGCGATTGGTTTAAAAACGAAACGAATAGAAACGCTAGTTAGTGTATTGCCTCTTGGCAAAGGCCTCTGCTGCCAGCATCTGAGTATGTTGGCATGGAGGTTCTCGTGTTGTTTAGTTCATTAGCTGTATATATCAATACAATACAATACAAATACTTGGGTGGATCAACTTTTTGTTGTTGTTATTCTGTCCCGTAAGCCAGGAGACAACAGTGATAGTTTCTTAGAAAAAATATTATAATATATATTTCCAGCACACTCAGGAGAAAGGCCATAAAACAATAGGTGTGTAATTGCCAATAAAACAGGTTTTTAGTGGACTTATATCCTTTGAAATCATAGTTTTAAAGAGTGACCCAGGAGACGTCACCATGGCAACGAGCTACAAAGAAAAGTTGATTGACCCACTTAAACCTACTCTTTATTGAACACCAAAAGAAAACAAAACACGGAACAGTACATTTTAACTATAGGTATACAACAGGCGGTCTTACCGCTAAATAGCGATCTCTTCCAGACAACCTTGGACAGAGAAATAATAAAAACAAAAATACATGGCAGGCGGTGTAAACTAAATTATTCAGAAATCAAACTAAACAAGAAACACTTCTGTTATTGTAAAAACTACTTACACAAATATAAACTACATATAAATATACACATAAACAAAGTAAATTAGATAATAAATACATACTAAATACACGCAAAATACATACTATTATACAACTATAAAATATATACAGGGTGTCTGGAAAACCTTCGGAGAAATTTGGGGGGGTAATAGTTGGCACGATTCTGATCACGGGGGTATGGTTCATTTTTGTTTCTGTTAATGTAAAAAAAAAGAAGGATTAATTATATTCATTTTGTTACTTGATGTATCGCAGCCGATATCTCGACCTTGACATTTTGACGTTGATAGTATACTACTCCAACAGTTCGTAGTATCTTACGTCAAAATTCAATGTCCGAGGTCAATGACCTGAGACCATACGTTGTCACATGGTATGTAAACAAACAGTTCGCTCCATGTAAACAAACAGTTCGCTCCATGTAAACAAAAATCAAGGTAGCATTATAATAAAAATAAATGAGTAATTTTAGTGCAACTTACTGTATTTTCGTTTTTGCAATTTGAACACTAATTGGTTTTAAATGTGAAATCACTAGGTCTCTTGTTCATGTTTTGCCGAGACTGATCATATCGTCCGTCTTTTACTGTCGAGATCTAACCATTTACCATTGTTTTCTGCTCTAAAGTAGCCCATATAACTGATTTACAGCAAAAATATTGAAAACGTGAATATTGAAAATAACATAATTTAACACTGACATCTAATGACAGCCATAAATTCATAGACTTCTCAAAGTTCAAATAGACGGATTGAACGATCCGATTATTGCTCTCCGTATTGAAGAAAAAAAAGGAGAAAAAGAAAATCGTTTATTGGTGCAAACCACAGAAAAATAATAATCAAATTAAATACAGTGAGAAAATAATTTAAAACAAAACCTTAAAACTATTTTATAAAATAATAATGCACCAAATTGGGTGCTACTCAGCATCATAGTGTCAGACATGCCGTGACGCTGCACGCGCTGATTTTCAGGGCAACCAGACGGGGAGAAAGCGCTGCTGGCTGCTGGTTCTTTCCTTTTGATCCGCATGGTATTTGTGGCAGTAGCCAAAAGTCCAAGTGCAAAACATTTTGTCGATGGATATAAAGGTCGTCGCATAAAATAATTGATTATAATAGGTGATTTGACAACATTGAAAATATACTACAAATTGTGGTCATCCTATCTGATACTAGCGTAAAATAACGTATTTCACTTTATTTCACATTAAATTATGTCTATTTTTTTGGAAATTACACGAAATAATAAGGATTTTTGTTGAAATTTAATCTGTGGCAAAAACGCTATGTGATGTTAGAAATACTTTATAACCTGTGAGTGTGATGTGAAGTCACATCACATGCAAGTAAACAAAACAAACCCCAAACCAAACATCGCTTCGCTTGTGACATCGCTTCCTTGACTGATTGTGATTGTAGTCCACGTTTTATATTTTCTGGGTGTTCCTTAAGCCGGCTACTCACACACCTGCTGCAGGGGCAATACCGGTCGCACGGCGGTTGGACCAATTTTAGGCTGATCTCTACACACTAGCCTGCCGTTCAGTGTGTAACTGATAGTCCCGCTGAACGCACGTCCACGAGAAAGCCTCCTGTATTGTCGAAACACCAGAGGATTGGTATCGCCTTGGCACTTTCTGTGGTGCTACCAAAAAAAAAAGGAAGAGAAGATATTGGGTGAAGAATTGGTTGCAGAAACGAAGCAAATTGTGCCACATGAATATTATGAAAGAATTGGAAGTAGATGATCTTAGAAACTTTTTGCGAATGGATATTGATTCTTTTGAAGAGCTCCTGGCTATGGTAACACCATTTTTTCCATTTTTGTCCACTCCGCTCGGTTGTCACCAATGAACTGACTGGAATTACCCCTACACACGCAGCAACCTTGCAGGGCGGTAGACACAATCTAGGGAGCTAGGAAGGTCTTGCGCCCCTGCCGCCCTGCCGCAGGCCCAATCTAAAAATTGCTCCTGCTTGCCTACACACATCACAATTAAGGAGGCAATCAAGGGTCCAATTCCCATATTGCCCCTGCAGCAGGTGTGTGAGTAGCCGGCTTTAGTGGCCTTTTTCTTATAAGGGTTTTTACCACAGAGTGTAATCACGTCGACCTCTTCTTACAAAGCGATCCTATTTTTCTCTTTCTTCTATGATACGAATATCTAGCAACAACATGTATGATGCCAGCTTTAAATGTAATTTTGATAAAACGTAACGTGTAGGTAGGATTTTTTGTTTACAAATGAAACCTAAAACTCTTTTCATAAAGAGTTTTAATGGTACAAGATTTAAAAAGATAATATGTCAAATTGTCAATAATTAATTATTGTGTTTTTTATTCGTCGGAAGCCCTGATAGTGGTACAAATCAATGAAATACAGCCATGATTCATGATCTCGTAAAATAAGTAATGTGCCTACGAGTGCAAGTGCTATTTTAGCCGTGTGAGTGTGAGAAAAGTGTGAGTAAAAATCATAATCGTAAGCTTCAGTTTTAGATTATTTCACATAATAGCCCTTATCAGACACCGTCTTTTCATTCACATTACAGGATAATGTGTCAGTTTTCTAAACTCCATGGAGCTTTTGACCATGATTGGAAACATTGTTCATAAGGAACAACTTGTTTATTTACATTACGTTGTGACACATATCGTCGGTGAAACTGCAAAACCGCGTAAGTGACATTTTAAATAAGGAGCAAAATGCACCTTTTTAATAAGACCGTAAGGTTTATTTTGCTCTATCATAAATTTGTTACTTACGCGGTTTTGCAGTATCACCGACGATATTATGAATGAATCAGTTAAGATGGGGCACACTGAGAGCATCGTCAGGAAAGTCGATGATAAATCTGTCTGTAACTCAGTCAAATATTAACTTAAACAAAAGTTACCAATATAGGGATGATCCAAATCATCCACCCTATCTACAGTTAAAATTTCTCCGAAGGTTTTCCAGACACCCTGTATACATAAATTCTAGAAATCAGCCAAACGAAGATAACACACGAGGTCGTAGGATGGTAAAAATAAAAGTAAAGGAAATCTTAGAAAAACTACGGAAGCGATAGATAATAGTCCTTTAGCTTGCTTTTAAAAATAAAAATAGACTGAGCACGCCTTACTTCTTATCTTTTAGGGTAAAAATGGAACCCTCATGGTGAGACTTCGTTGTCTGTCTGTCTGTATGTCGCAACAGGTTTCCTTATAGTTAGGGAGGCGAATAGGGGAATTTTCGGTAATACTCGAGCGTGGCAGTTTAAGATATGAGAGATACCTTAGACCTAATAGAACAACCTTGTAAAGTATTTAGCTCTATATGTAGTGACGCGCGCCTAGGATAGACGATCAGATTAGTAAAAAAAAATCGATAGTCTGAAATACTCGAGCGCGTCAGATTAAGATATTGGGGGTTGATTTTAGTGTTTTAAGACTAAATTTAACTAATCTGACGATAAGTCCTTGACGCCGCCGAGTTATAGGGTCGCGAACTTGTAAAAAAAAAACGTTAATCCGGCATTCTCGAGCGCGATTTTTATTTTTTTTATTTTGAAGAATATAATCTAAAACTTACTAAAAATACAAAATCTGCCGGTTTCCGCATGACCGGAAGTGTGGAGGAGCCATTTCGTCTTCCGAAAAACGCCCGATTTCCGAAAAATTCCGAAAAATACCGAGATAAACCTCCCCTATGAAAATCTGACGCGCTCGAGTAAATTTTTTTTTTTGCATTATTGACTAGTTTATATGCCT
Source organism: Acleris emargana (assembly GCA_927399475.2). NCBI lineage: Eukaryota > Metazoa > Arthropoda > Insecta > Lepidoptera > Tortricidae > Acleris > Acleris emargana. The sequence continues at coordinate 1,571,832 of OV656863.1, read as the reverse complement.
ACCCCCACCACGCAAACCGGCAGATTAGTATACCGTTGTTATCAGAGGCACTTGGGGCATACGTAGTATGAATATCTGACGCGCTCGAGAATGCCCAAGTAAATGTTTTTTTTAACATTTTTGAAAAACCGTACACGCCAAACCCACCGCTAAAATGGTTTTTACCATACGAGCTTTTCTTTTCGAAATTATTTTATCTCTCGATTTTGATAGGTCTCGACGGCGCCGTTGAATTACGCCATTTAGCTACCTCGCCTCCCTAACTATTAGCAACTACTAATGCTATCACCTTGAAATTTGGCATATTTGTACAAGTAACTGGCCCGCATATGTTTTTAGTAAAAAAAGTGAAAAAGTATTATTTCTGAAATTTATAAATCAAAAAATCTGAAAAAATCCTGTCGAAATGAAATATATAAAAAATAACTATTTATATTTTACGGGAAAAATAAAACGAAGTGTTGATTATGTACAGTTGTTGAAAAACAACGAAAAAACTTTGAATATCTGTATTAAAATTTAGGCTAATCAAAATGGACCTTATAGCATTGAACATAAAGATCATAACAAAATGAGCATTTTCTTTTGCGGTTACCAAGCATATTATTTTAAATACGGAATAATTTAAAAACGGTGAGCGAGTCCGATTCGCTTGATCGGTTTTTCACTAAGTACAGTCAACATCATAAATAAGTGATCATTTATGTACCTTGTCACTTCAACGTTATGTTTGAGATGTTATACAAAATTGTGAAACGATTGAAAGCGACAAGGTACATAAATGATCACTTATTTATGCTGTTGACTGTACTAATATCGGCCATTGTTATTTTAATAATTAATCTGCCACTGTGTAAGTTTTCTTTTGAGTTTTAATTTATAGTTGAAAATTCATTATTTATGGTTTTTAACCCTTAATCAAATATTGGGAAACTATTTCCCACTTAATTTTATAGTTTTCATTTATGTTTCTGTTTTTTGTTTGTGTCTTAATAAAGTTTATATTCCTTTATCTTCTTAAAAATGACCCGTTTGATTAAGGGTTAAATTTATATTTGACCACTAACACATACATAACCACGCCTGTCTCCCAATGGGATAGGCAGAGACTATGGAACGCCAGGTGCCCCGGTCTAAACATACAATCGCTTCCTCTACATTCATCAATCTCTTCACGCACGTACATACGTTTCGGGTGCTTTTTATATGGTCCTTATTCGTACATCGCAAATCTGATCACCGTACGTCCGTTTAGGACGTCCCCTACCGACTTCTTCGCTCACTCTCGCTCGCCATATATCTTTCGTAACCCTTCTTTCATCCACCCTTTCTAAATGACCAAACCATCTTAGCATACCCTTTTCGATTTTAGTCACTACATCTTCTTTCAATCCACATTGTTCTCGGATCTCGCTATTTCTTACTCTATCTATCATCCTAGCTCCACACATACTTCTTAGAGCTCTCATTTTAACTGCATTAATCCGGCTTGCGTTCTTCTTCTGCCATACCCAAGATTCACTACCATATATTATTGTTGGGGTCAATATTCCCTGAACAATAGCAAGGCGAGCTTCGCTCGATATGACATTGTTTATCAAGGTTGAGTGTAACGCCCCGTTGATTATATTTCCCGCTTTTGCTCTTTCAATATCCCCGTCACATTTGCCATCTCTCGCAAACATAGAACCTAAATACACATCATCAACTTGCTCCACTTTTTCATCTCCAATCATTATTTGACATTCTGTAACTGTTTCATCCCTCTCCACAATCATCACTTTCGTCTTTTTAACATTCACTTTCATGTCTTTCCTTTTAAACGCGTCATTCATCAAAGACACCATTTGTAAGTGGCATAAAACAAAGTTTTAAAAACTGACATCATTCATGCTTATTACACAATCATACTCTCTCAGATCTGACAAACAACTGTCCATGAATAGGTTGAACAGCCAAGGAGACGCTACACAGCCCTGGCGAACTAAACCCAAGTAAAACTAAAACTAGTGTCTAGCTCGGTTGTTAGTGACCCGGCCTTCGGAGCTAGCGGTCTCTCGTTCAATTCCCGTAAGCGCAAATGTTTGTGTAATGACCGCGAGTTCTGTTGTTCTCGGTTTTTAAAGTGAGTGCTCCCATCTCGGTCAATCGGTCAAAGGAACAAGTTCGGTCTTTTAGTTCATTCAGTTCCTGTAGCTCCGGAGCTAATTTTGATATCAGAGCAGGACACACTTTGAAATAGGTTTGTCTCTTTCACATCGAGTGCCGCGCCGTGTGCTCTTTACTCTTTCGCTCTGTTTCGCTCATACGTTCAACAATTGCTACGATCCTAAAGGACCGAAGACCGATTAAGATCGTTTATGAATAATTAGTTCCTTCTGGTCTTTGACGGAAATTCATTCCTTTTATTTCTTCATTCCTGACCGACTCAAGACTATCAAATGGGTTACTAGCGCAAATAATATCGAATATCGTCGTTATTCCACGTTGGCAGTCCGTTGTTAATCTCTTTAATAATGAATACTTAAGTCGAGTTTTAAATTCATTTTTCTATTAAATTTTCTATGTATTTAGCTTTTGACCAAATCATCATTTGACAAACTAAGTATATCGTTTTACAAACTTTAATTTCGCAAAAATCTATTGGTGCTTAAACCGTTACATACTACATTAGTAGCATAGGCTTATTAAATAGGTACCTACGGTTAAGTTACACTTAAGACCACAAACAATATGAAATAATCAGACGGGAAGTACCTGTTTGCGAAATGAAAGTTTGTAAAATGATACGAGGGCTGATACTTATGTAACCAGAACAGAAAAAATAAAAAAGTATTTACTTTTCTTCGAAATATTCTCCGTGATGATCGATGCACTTATGCATACGTTGAAACCAATTTTTAAACCACTTTTTCCACTCTGATTGATTGAGGTATCTTAAAATCGTGCTGTTTGAACGCATCGACGGCATCTTCACGGGTCGAAAATCGTTAACCACGTAATTTATTATTTACATTTGGAAATAAATTATAATCACTTGGTGCCAAATCAGGACTGTACGGTGGATGACCCGTTAATTCTGTATTTTGACCTTCTAAAAATAGAGTCGTTTCGCGTGATCATGCATCACAGCTGGCATTGTCACGGTGAAGAATGATTCTTTTATTGAATGATTACTTATTTCTTCAAATACTTCCGGCAAAGAAATGGTCGTGTACCACTCCGAATTAACCATTTTACGAATCTCCAGTGGCACTATAGCGACATAGCCATTAATACCAAAAAAACAGGCCACCATTTGCTTCAAGGTGCTTTTTGCACGACTTGCACGAGTTACTTTCGTAGGGTTCGGCTCATTTTGAATCGCCCACACTGTTGATTGTTGTTTAGTTTCGGGATCACACGCATAGATCCAAGATTCATCACCTGTGTAGATATTACAAACAGCTTTTGAGTCACCACGGTTATATTTTTTCAACATTTTTTTTGCACCATTCGATGCGAGCCTCTTTTTGATCCTTAGTTAATTTGTGCGGGATATTAATGCTCGCCATACATAGCGTCTATCTCGCGATACGTAACATGACGGTCATGCATTATAAGTTTTCGCACAACTTCAATATTTTGTTGTAAAACGACCGATTTCGGGCGACCATCCTTACCTTCGTCCGTGAGCATACTACGTCCACGATTGAACTCACTAAACCAGTGATACACAGTGGTTTTCGATGGAGCTTCATCACCAAAAGTTGAAGTTAATTGATCTAAGCACTGTTGATGCGTTAAACCACGCGAAATCGTAATAAATCATAGCACGAAAATTTTCACGTGTGAGTTTCATTCTTGCAGCGAGATGACATTTTAAAACCGCCAAAAACAGAAGACTAGCGAACATGAGAAAAAAAATAACGGCCAGTATTAAAAAAGTTCGAATTTTACCATGGAGGTTAGATTATAGCGTTAAAAAATGTTGGTTTCCCGGATTCCGGTTACATAAGTAGCAGCCCTCGTACGTTAGGTAGTTTGACAAATGATGATTTGATAAAACATCCGTGAACCATTTACTTAATTATATATTTATATTTATTTATTTAGTAGGCACGGTAATAAAATGTAGCTTACATTAATAGTGATTATCTTACACGTAACTATCATAGTTTCATATCTATACAGGGTGTCCCAGAATTTGACCTAAATATGAAGGGATAAGAAACGTTTGTTAGAACAACCTCGAAATGATAAAGATAAAGATACTTAAAGACATTTATTCAGTAAAATTATTGTAGCGAATGTACCTTTTTGACATTGTGCAAGGACTGAAACTAAAATCCCAAAAAATTAGGTACCTAATAAACAAAAAACTTGAGGTTATAGTGGCAGATTTTTTAATAGCTTGAACTATTCGCAATTATCCTGTTTATTTTGGGTAGATTCAGTTTAATATGCGATGCGATGAGCGAGCGTGTATGAAGTGGATGAAATATTAGCATGGTAAAACTGAACTGATGGTTTATTGCATTCGTGTTTTATGCAATTAATTGATTACACTTTAATTTTTGTGATGCAGTTCTTTACAAAAATAACTGGATTTTAAATTTATTCATCATCTTTTTTTATACTATGATTGGTTGATTAATGGGGCATATAGTTATAAACTGACTAATTTAATTTTTGACTTAAAATTATTACTGATATAGATTTATTGTTGTGTCTCCATACGAAGAGATCGTATCTTCCCTGGGCTAGACAAGGTACTTATAAAAAATAATTGAATTGATGTCCAATTATTATACAGGGTGTATTGCAAGTCGTGTGCCAAATGAATATGATGGGTAGCTAAGGTCACTTGCAACACGTTTTGGGCCAATTAACACTCATCCTACCCACGGTGTTTTTTTTATATTTTTTTTGAAAAAATCTCGGAATCTTCCAAAAGTTAACCATTTTGTTCACCTATAGTAATTTTTTTCACTTTCAGTATTGCGTTTTGTATTCTGCATTTAGCCCATTTTACTGGCTGGATCTACTGACCGAATAAAACCACCATTTTAGATTGAAACCATATTTTGACGAAAAACTGAACGTGATTCTAGACATGTGGTATACCGTAAGAATTGTCAGGAACTGGAGAAGTTTTTATGATGTTGGAAGATCTGAGGAGCTTCTACTTTTTTTTAAATTGTGCCGTAAAGTTGACCGTGAAGATTTTATTTTTCTGTCCTTCACACTTTGTTGGCTAATATTTTTTTATTTGTTTACTATATGAATAAAAATAACATTTCATTCGAATGCGCAAACATTAAAGATAAAAAAACTATAAGTACTTTTGTGCTGTCACATTTAAAAAAAAAGATAGGTGAACAAAATGGTTAACTTTTGGAAGATTCCGAGATTTTTTCAAAAAAAATATAAAAAAAACACCGTGGGTAGGATGAGTGTTAATTGGCCCAAAACGTGTTGCAAGTGACCTTAGCTACCCACCATATTTATTTGGCACACGACTTGCAATACACCCTGTATTTTGTGCGTTTTTGACTCTCCTACCCTGAAATACCTGTAGTACGCAAGGAATTTGAGTTGGGGCCGTTTCTTGACATATTTTACCTGTATTGTTTGCAACAAAATAACCTCTATTTACATCGGTCAGCACTGTCTAATTTAAGCTTTGAGTAGGTATTTCGGTTCAAAATTAGGTCACTTGGAAGAAAAACAGCTTTATTTTTGGCCCGTATTAGGCCAAGGCTAGACTAGGAAAAAAAATAGGTAGTAGATACTTAATTGAAAAAATTACCTTCTGCTGGAGTTTCTTGCGGCGCTTCTTCTCCGCAATGATGGTCTTGGCCGTAGACTCACTCCATATTACCGACGTGTAAAAGAGCCCTCATGTGGCCAATGATATTGCTACAGGAATTTTATCTGACATACTGCGTATTAGCTTATGAGGGCAGAATTGGCTACGTTATTGCAAGGATTAGATATCAAGTTTTACAAACACAAATTGACAAAGTAGTAATCCTAACCAGTGCCATTAAAACGTTAATAACCGCTAATAGTATTTTTCGTAATCGTGTTATAATAGAGAGCTTTTTAGTCGAGTACCGTGTTTAGGCCACGAAGCTTGCTGAGTGGCCTAAGTAAGGTACGAGATTAAAAAGCTTAATTATGACACTATTGTGAACAATACTTTTTGTACGAGTTCATTAAAATTAATAATGTAAGTCATTAATACGAGTATATAAGAAAACTAAAAGTAGATTTTTGACAGATGATGCGACGCTGCTACGTTCCGAAACGCCACAGATTAGCAATTTTGTATCGGATCGAGGCTCCTTAAACAAGGACACATATGGAAATCCGAAGATCTATTTTCAAAAAAATTTCGGTTGTCTAGAGCGTATCGAAATAGTTATTTCGGTTATTTCTGAAGTAACAACGATGAAAAGAGTGACGTTGCAGTATTCTCTATGAAATCTTTATGAATGATGATTTTTATTTCCACAGAGAAAACGTAAACTTCTTGGCTTTTAAAAGAAAAGTTATCACACCACCGGTTTTTTTTAATGTCCTGGATACAGCAGCATGTTTAAGTAGATTTTTGACAGATGACGCGATGCTGCTACGTTCCAAAACGCCATACAATATTGGCAAATTTTGTACCGCATCGAGTCTCCTTAAACAAGGGCACATATTATTTAAATACGAAGTTCTATTTTCAATTTTTTTTCGGTTGTCTAGAGCGTATCGAAATAGTTATTTCGGTTGTTTCGGAAGTAACATACACTATTCAACGATGAAAAGAGTGACGTTACAGTATTCTCTATGAAATCGTAATACAAACATTTTAATCGACGAGTACAAAAATTATTTATCATATGGAGAAGTTAAAACGATATTCTGGATAGGTAAAAAAGGTGCTTACTTATGCCGTATTTTTTACGTTAGTTTCTTGGACGCTCTGTATAAGTAATTAAGATTATTGTTGACAAGTCTAGAGCTTAGTTTGGGACTATTCAATTTGTGTGAGATTGTTCCTTAACATTTATTGAATTATTATTTATTACCATATATATACACTATGCAGGGTGTAAGGGACGGCTCACCGAAAACTGAAACCATAGCTTCAGACCATTGTACTGAACTGAAATTCAGTGGAAATTTTACCGGGAAAACGAAAATTTTCTCGTTTTTTTTAAATGTTTTTGCATATAAACCGATCTAGGACAACATATTATGACATACTGAAGCTCATTATGTAAAAAAAACTCTGAAAACGGCATTTTCACGTAAAAAACGAGAATATTTTCGTTTTCCCGGGAAAATTTCCACTGGATTTCAGTTCAGTACAATGGTCTGAAGCTATGGTTTCAGTTTTCGGTGAGCCGTCCCTTACACCCTGTATAGACACTATAAATAGCACCCCTTTGCTTTGCTAAGTTAGTCAAACGTTACATCCGTTGTCGCATTTGGGTAAATACTAAAAAGTTGGCCACACTAACTCACTCAATAAAATTTTCTATGACACTTCCGTTGTGACACGAAAATTTGCCATACAATTGTAGGGATAATTTACGTCGCACAACGGAACTTTTTTTGACTTCGTTGTTTGTATGGTTAACTGCGCTTCACTATGGTCCAACTTTTTGGTCCTCACCCATTTCGTAAAGGACACCGCACGGAAAGTATGGAAAAAAAAACATCGGTGAATTTTGATAAAAAAAATATATGTTACGCGCCTTGATTAATATACAAAAATACTTGGAGGGCAATAAAATCCTATGACTAGTTTTTGACAAAAAAAATATTTAGTGAAAAATCAAGGGGATTTGGATCCATAGAAAAATGTATGAAGGAAAAAAAAAAGTGTTCTGTTTTGGACGAAAAAAATATATGTTTTAGAAACCATTAAATTGATCAATTTCATCAAAAAAACTTATTTAAAAAAGAGTTTGGTTTTTAAGTTATAGCGTTTCATAAAAATAAGTAAAAAAGGTCTTTAATTTTTTGTTTTTTTTTTAATTCGTTAATATTTCCGTTTATGGCGATAGTAAAAATAACTAGAAAGATACTGTGTGCATCTTTTTTACTTACATAAGTTTTGTATCACATTCACCTATTCTTCAGTATTTAGATTTGAAATGAATTTTAAGGAAAAAAACTTGGTTTTTCGTGTTTTTTTTTTAAACCGATCGGTGAAAAATTGTGCATTTTGAATATTTTATAAGTTGTGTTATTGTTAACATAAATCATTAAAATTCAAACATATTCTATGAACTAATAAAAAAAAAAAACATTTTTTAAGTCTTATTATTATTATTAACTTTACACTCACTATAGCCCCAGCTTATCTATATACAGTATTTGTATTCTATAATACACTCTACTCATGTTCGTTCGGATCTCGTCGACGAAGTGGTCGTTGCCCAGCGTCAATAACATTTTGGGGAATGCGGTATCGGGGTACCAAACATTTTCGACGTGTCTTGCGTAGCCCAAAAACCACAGAACGCTTGCTACATGAGAGCAACATCCAAGAGTACGTGCTCCAGATTTGCATGTACAATAGTAGCCAAGAATGGGTTCTTCGGAATCATCGGTCTCGTATGCTATCCATAGCTGGTATTTTGTTGCATTACGAAATCTCAAGTACACTGAGCATCTCAAAAACCCAGATTCATCGAGTCGGCTATCAAACTTAAATGTTACGTCGTTCTCTCTTTGCAGTTTATCTTGCACATATGAGGGTGCTAACTTTATTTGGGTGCAGACTCGTGGTCACCCCAGGTTGTCACCCCAGTACTATTCGACGGAGCCCTGCCTGAGGCAGGGCTCCTATTTCTGAGCGATTTGCCCTTCGGGCATCTAAAGATACCTAACGAACCTAACCTACCTACTTTTGCGGAATAAAAATGATTTCTGTCGGATTTCCGACCAAAGCGAAAATAACAGTGGGGTGACATATAACAGTTATAAGTTCCAATTGTTATGTTTCTCAAGTAATGCATCGTAAGATGAGGAAAGTCTAGAGCCTCATTTCTCGTCAGTGGCACCCAGTTAGCTCTCTGAGATCTTAGATTATCGCTTTCAACACGGGCTTGCACAACATTTACTGACTGCGACCTTAATAATAGTTCCCGAGCCCACTGCGAATCAGCACCTTCCATTGAGATTGGTCCGTGGTAACGATTAATAAGAGCTCCTGCGATTTTGTAAAAGTCACAAAGATTCAATACATGCGGGGGTATTAAAGTGCCATCAAAGAATTTAAATATTGACTTTATGTGACCATTTCTTGACTCCACGATCCACCTAGTTTTTGTTATCAGACGAGACTCATTGGCAGATTCGGTATTGAGTTGTGATTCGTTAGAGGCTAACATCGGAGGCATTTTTACTGTAAGACCTAAAAATGGAAAAGTAACATTTAGGTAAAAAGATTATAATGTTGTGATGTGTGTTCACACGCTTCCGCATTTAACGGACACGAACATGGGCACAAGCGTGTGAATGGGTTTCCCGGCTTTTGTGTCCATAGGATACTCGCCTGTGCTCGTTCGTTCGCTTCGAGCCCGTTCAATGTCACGTTGAACGGAAGAGTGTGAAACGGTACCCAAAACTCTCATATACACTTAATAATATCTGGAGCACGTACTCTTGGATGTTGCTCTCATGTAGCAAGCGTTATGTGGTTTTTGGGCTACGCAAGACACGTCGAAAATGTTTGGTACCCCGATACCGCATTTCTCGAAAATGTTATTGACGATGGGCAACGACCAATTCGTCGACGAGATCCGAACGAACATGAGTAGAGTGTATTATAGAATAAAAATACTGTATATAGATAAGCTGGGGCTATAGTGAGTGTAAAGTTAATAATAATAATACTTAAAAAAAATTTTTTTTTAATCCGTTCATAGAATATGTTTGAATTTTAATGATTTATGTTAACAATAACACAACTTATAAAATATTCAAAATGCACAATTTTTCACCGATCGGTTTAAAAAAAAAACACGAAAAACCAAGTTTTTTTCCTTAAAATTCATTTCAAATCTAAATACTGAAGAATAGGTGAATGTGATACAAAACTTATGTAAGTAAAAAAGATGCACACAGTATCTTTCTAGTTATTTTTACTATCGCCATAAACGGAAATATTAACGAATTAAAAAAAAACAAAAAATTAAAGACCTTTTTTACTTATTTTTATGAAACGCTATAACTTAAAAACCAAACTCTTTTTTAAATAAGTTTTTTTGATGAAATTGATCAATTTAATGGTTTCTAAAACATATTTTTTTTTCGTCCAAAACAGAACACTTTTTTTTTTCCTTCATACATTTTTCTATGGAACCAAATCCCCTTGATTTTTCACCAAATATTTTTTTTGTCAAAAACTAGTCATAGGATTTTATTGCCCTCCAAGTATTTTTATATATTGATCACGGCGCGTAACATATATTTTTTTTATCAAAATTCACCGATGTTTTTTTTTCCATACTTTCCGTGCGGTGTCCTTTACCCCAAGGCTTCAGTAGAAAATTGTAACCGATTTTTACATGGCAACTATGTTGCCTAACAAGCTGATTCTGCTAAAACGGGGACGGTTTACTATCGCCACATGTTAGACCGAGTTTACCTTAAGGCTGCCCTTCCAGTGAACCAGAGACGAGCAGAGCTGCGCCAATATTAACCATTGCGATCACGTCGAGCGTGGCTTTGGCTTAGATTCTATTGGTTAATATTGGTACAGCTACGCTCGTCTCCGGCTCAGTGGAAAGGCAGCCTTAGCCGGCAATACACATTGCGCCTTCATAACATAACATTTTTTTTGGGCCTTATGTTGTCTGATTTTTATAATAAATAAATAAATAAATAAATAAATAACAATAGTGACCTAATTCAAAATTTCTGCTTTCAAACTTTGAGTCATAAATTTATTATTATAGAGACCTAAATCGAAATTTTTAATTTCTGAATTAGCTCACTATTGTTCGGAAAATGCGACATGCCTGTTAAACGGAAGAGAAGCGTGCATACTCTACTATACTGCGTCCAAGATAACGAGTTAATATAGCGTTCTCTCTGTTGCACTTTTGTATGCAAATGAAAGGGACAAAGGAAGGTCGGTGGGCGTAAACAATTGCACCTCTATGCTTGGGCAGGCTTACATGCCATTCGTTCGGAATATTTATGTAAGTAATATATTTGTTAATGCGGTCATTTCCCAAATAAAGCGAGGAATTATTATCTTTATTACCTTTTTATTTTAACATCATTAAGGAAAGTTTAAAAAGAGGTAGCTGAATAGTTATATAAATAAAACAATGTATATTCGTAATGTACAATTTATTAATCATTGTCAGATTCACTTTCATTCACAAAATATCGCCTCAGTCTTTTAATTGGTGAATTAACTATTGTAGAACACCAAAACTTAGTCCACAATCCAAGTCACACAGTAAGCAGGAATCAGTCCGGTACACAAACCGAGTCGCAGATTAAGTAGAAAACAGTCCAATAAACAAGCCGAGTCACAAGTTATGCAGAAAATAACAATCCAGTATACAAGCCAGGTAAACGTAAAAAATCGCCAAATCGAAAGAAAGTATAACGCGTCCGCACCGTACGAGAGACAGATGTTGACTGAACTTTGGCCGCCATGTAAACCTATCTGATGCGTATTTATGACTCATTTCGCTGACCAATCGCGTGCGTTCTCAGTTTTTTAGTACTAACTCGTTATCTTGGACGCAGTATAGTTTACGGCATGTACAAATAACTGGAACACAGTGAATACATTTGCAAGTTAACCCTTCAGTTGGCACGAAAAATATCATCATGTCAGCCGAAAGACGTCCACTGCTGGACATAGGCCTCCCCCAATTCTCTCCACTCAGACTGGTCTTGTGCTTTTCGCATCTACCGCGTTTCCGCGATCTTTATAAGGTCGTCACTTCATCTTGTTGGTGCCTTCCTACAGCTCGTCTCCCGGTCCGCGGACGTCACTCAAGAACCAAAACCAGTCACTTGAGAATAATAAAGCAATAACTGTTATACGGCTGCTTGCCAGTTGAAGGGTTAACTTGCATGCCACTTTATCCAGGCATGCTTGTATAGTTGTCAAGTTCATTCAACCGGTGAAATGACAGCCATAGTGCATCCCATCGTAACCCTCAGACCGAGGCTAAACTAAGGCGCGACGCGACGAGTGACACAAATGTACGTTCTTAAGACTGCGCCGAGCAAACGTCGAGCGTCCAGTGGCTACTGATGTGCCAAAGGAAACTTTCCAAAATTGCGGAAAATGTCATGTAGGAAAATTTCGGAAACTTCTCACAATTTTGTATGGGGATTGAAACTTTCCGTTTCTTAAATTTAATTTTCCTATATTTCTTGTGAAAGTTTCCGGAAGTTTCTTGCAACTTTTCCAACTTTTTGGAAACTTTCCGCAACTTGCACATCAGTACCAGTGGCGCCCTCAATACTATTATTTACCCTTTACACACGAGCCTATTGTGAAGTGAAGGTCAAAACTAAACCACATAAACGTTTAATATTCCTATAGATTAATCCAGACTTTTTTTTATATCACCAAAAAAAAAATTAAAAAAAAATTGCCCGTTTAAAACACAAGCACAAAGATATTGAAACTTAGTATATTTTTAACTTGTTACTGCAAGAGTTCAATAACGAACAATAAGAGCCATATTTTTTTTTTACTAAGGTTCGTATTCCGTCAGAAAAAAACCCTCACAATCGTATCAGCCCGGTTGTAAAGGGGTTTTCTAATTAACTAAACAATTTCCTTGGAATCGGACGATGCTTTTTTGTAGCGCAAGTAAAAACAGAGGTTATGGATAACGTAACAAACTTTAATAACAGTTACGCTTTGAGAAGTCACCTTAACGGGAAAAGGTGGCCACTTATTTCGGTTAAGTTGATAACTCGTAGGTCAATTATTAGTAAACTATGTGATATATCCTATAAGTTGTGTTTTCATTTGTAGCACAAAAAAGCACCGTCCGATTTCAAGAAAATACTTTCGTTTATTAGAAAACTCGATAACAGTAATGAGGGCGTCACTGTATTTACATCCGGCGTACGCTCGCGCAGTCTTAATGTAACGCGGCTACACTACTCTTTAAAAATCCAATTATAGAGATATTATAACCGCGACAATTTCAAAATTGCTATTTCAAGTAACTTCGCTGACAATTGGCTACATTCATAAGCAGTGATCGGATTTCACGGTGCAACACTATATATAGAGTAGAAATCTTAATATGGATATGACCAAAATCCCGGGATCTTGTCCGAAAATAAAATGCAATTGTTGTGATATTTATAAATAGGCATTAGGATAGGATTTTAGACGTGTAAAGAAATCGATTGAACATATAAAGTATTGAGAAAATAATTGTATGCTATTTCAATTTCATACAAACTAATAAAATATAATGTCTGTGTGTAGTGTGATAAACAGATCTTTTATTAGACTAATTGGCAGATCAGTTTTAAACAAAGTATTAAAAAAAAATACATATACGTCCAGTGACAATATTTATTCCAAACTCAAACGTTAAAATGTTAAGGATATTATAATATTATAAAATTTGAAACATTACCGTCTTTCAACAACATCAGTCCCGGAATCCCAGGACATATCCATATTAGCATAATGTTTGAGGTCATTCACCCCGTGTTGCACCGGGAAATCCGATCACTGTTCATAAGCGAAAACCTAGAGATGAGGTGGCCGCATTGCATAAAGCGTACCTTGCGATTTAAAGAGCGATTTAGGTAGCTATTTATACAGGGTATTTTTTTGGTCAACAACTTCCAAAACAGGAGAAATAGTTTAATCAATGCTGAATCCGAATACCACATTAAAAAATTAAAAAACTTCAGGAGGTCAGAGAAATAGCATTTTAAATTTTTACCATTATTTCAATTAATTGTGGTTACCATGCGCAGTGTTTACCGAAGGCGTTAATGACGTTACCTTGCACACTGTTATGATTCATCTTTCCCTTATACTTGTTACGGGCTTAGGACCATCTAAGATTACCAACACGGTTTAGGTTAAAAAAATGTAGATTATTGTTGTTAAAAACTTGATAAAAATGGAAGTAGCTGACCAAAAAGACATCCTATATAAGCGATTTCGCCAGGAATTCGCCTTTACGCTGGACGCAAAAGATTCACCGCGATTTCACTCAGTCGCATCGCAAATAGCAGCTTAGTGTAGCCTCAGCCTCAAGGTTGACAACGCTTGCAGTCTTGAGAATGCAAGCCCTCCTAAGCCAATCAGCAGTACAGTGAGATAGCTCTTCGTAGGTGCTTCGAGTTTGTACTTGCCTCTCACTCGCTCTTATTGAGTAGAAATCCGAAGCACCTGTCAGACTGTATCTCAAATTCCAGCATCAAAGCAGTTTTAATTTAGTCTGTTAGTAATTAGCAGAGGGCGGAATTTTCATGGCAAAAATTAAACGTCAATAGAGTTGGAATGCAAAATTTTATCGACTTTTCCAGCTATCGATAAGTTTATTCTTCTTCTATGTTACTGACTTTTAACTTTAGATAACCTTTTTGATCAGCGAGTTGCTTCGCCATTAAAAGTAAATCGCATGGCAGTTAACTGGCATTTCTGCCACTAGTCTTTTTGCAACTTATTCACGTATGAGAAAAATGGTTAATCCAAAACGAAAAACTTTAACCTTTTTCTTACTTACAACGAAAGTATTCAACAATATACTGGGTACATAAATTAAATTAGTTAAACTTTAAACCCACATGACGAGTAAAACACATTCATGTGAGTTTAATTTAAAGTAGTAAAGGACGATAATAGTTTTTATCTAGATTCGATTATGTTTGTAGTTTCTTGCATTACATTGAAAAAAAATAACAATCAACTTTTTTTTTACATTATATTTGTTGTGATGGAGATGGAGTGACGACCTTGTAAGGGTCGCGGGAACGCGGTGGATGCAAAAAGCACAAGACCGGTCTGAGTGGAGAGCCTTAGTGGAGGCCTATGGAGGGAGGGAGGCCTAGGCTGACATGATAATGTTCCTGTTGATCATCATTTGAGGTCTATTTTTGTTAAAAAATAAATAAAGATACGCTTCGTAACTATAACTCATCGATAGTTGATAAAATTCAACGTTCCAACTCTATTGACGTTTTATTTTTGCCATGAAAATTTCGCCCTCTGGTAATAAGGTTGATATTGCTACATGAGTTTTATCTGAGTTACGGCTTATTGGCTTAGGTGGTCAGTATGGTTCTCATACCCATTTACCATCAAGTCTGTGAGCTTGATTGCCTTCGCTGTCATAAAAAAAAAGATCGGAGTAGAGGTCAGAACAATAGTGACCCAATTCAAAAGCCTTTTGTCTGGGTCTGCCTAAAACGCAGTTTGACAAATTCGCGTTACGACAAAACTTCATTTGAAATTCGCTATTCGTCTAAATCGCTATTGACCTATTACTCATATCACCTATTTCGCAATATGTCCAAAACGCAGTAAGCCTAAGTAGCTGTTTGTCCATTTCGCGATACGCCTAATTAGCAGTTAGGCTAAAACACGTTACGCCTATAGACAAACAAACAAGTATAACAAATATGAGGTAGGTTTAGGTTATGTTAGTTTTGCAGCAGGCCCGGAGGGCCAAAACCACCCAGAAATAGGAGCTCCGCGTAAGTGGAGCTCCGTCGACTCTGTTAAAATTAATTTTTGGGAAGAAGGGGAAATTCGCTTTTGGACAAAATCGCATTAAGTTCAAGTCTCACTCAGCTGAATTCGCTTTTGGACAAAATCGTAATACGTCCGAGTCTCACTGTGCCAAGTTCGCTTTAGGACAAAAGCTCATTCGGCCTAAGTCTTAGTACGACTATTCTCGGTTGGTCTAGGCATAACGCGAATTTGTCAAACTGCGTTTTAGGCAGACCCAGACAAAAGGTTCAAAAGGAGACCATTCACGTTTCATACAAGTTTGGGCCCGAAATCAAAAGTGCCGGCCAACGAATAAAAGTGTTTTTAATCTAATCAGATTATCGCTCTGAGCATTTCATTATATGACATCAAAACTCTATCTAGCCGGAACTTTTGATTTTGTATAAAAAGTCAGGATTTTCGAACATCTATAACACGATGGTTCTAGAGTTTTGATGTCATATTATGAAATGCTCAGAGCGATAATCTGATCAGATTAAAAACACTTATTCGTTGGCCGCCACTGTTGATTCTAGGCCCAAAATGATTGGTCTCCTTTCAGCTTTCAAACTTCAAGTCTTAAATTTATTATAATAGAGTCCATATTCGTAATTTTAAATTCTGAATTAGATCACTATTGTTCTTGGAGGTGCGTCGTATGTAGCATCTGATGAGGGTTTTTAATATCGCCTCTTCAGAACAATAGTGAACTCAAAATGTCAGCTTTCAAACTTAATCATAAATTTATTATTATACAGTCCAAATTCGTAATTTATAATTTCTGAATTAGGTCACTATTGTTATGATAAGGTTGATTTTTTGTCCTCAATTTTTAAATTTATCCGAATCTATCCCAACCGATCCGTAGTCACACCAAATTGCCACAACAGGGTGATTATGGTTTATAAAATAATGCGTAGTCACTCAACACACCCGGGACTTGATTTGCGTGTTTTATAATTTATTGACGTGTCCACGACTCATCTATGCGACACAGTTATTTATGCCCGTTCTTCCTTCTTTATGTCCTTCTGCGAACTTCTTACCAATGATTTATATTTCAAAATTGAACGGACTCGACGGAGAGAGAGATAGAAATGGAGTTCCTATTTCTGAGTATTTTGGCGCTTCGGGCCAGCTTAGGTACTAACGTAATAAAAAATAGGTTGTCTGTAAAGTTAGTTTACGGATGATAATTTTACGTGATAACGTAAACGGTGCGTCACAAGCCGAACGCTTAGGCCAATCGTGCCTCTCTATCCCTTGTTCTGCGCTCTCGCTTGCACGCTCGGCGCAGGCGGAACGTGACAATGAGTCACACTTTTTCGTGCGTGCAGCCGGCGTTCATCGATTTATAAGACTTTATCACGTCACGATTGTCACTCTAGTGCGGCAATTCGGTGTATTGTTGGTACCGTGTGGTTGCCGGGATAGAATAGTGCCACTCCATGTCATCCCGTGGATGTCGTAAGAAGCGACCAAGGGAATAAAGGCTTGTAGTACTATTAGGCGATGGGCTTGCAACCTGTCACTAATACGCTGGTAAACATCTTAGCCTAATTGTGCAGAATGTGGTTACAGAATTATCCACAACTTTTTAAAGTTGTAGGTAATTCTGTAGCTCTGCCTACCCCACTCTGGGATTACGGGCGTGAAGGTATGTATATATATATGTATCACGTCACGATTGTCACTCTAGTGCGGCAATTCGGTGTATTGTTGCTACCTACGGATCGGTTGAACTTCCATAAGTTAGAAACGCATTTTTTTAAATCTTAACTTCCCAGGTTCTTGTTACCTTTCGTTTAGGTTCTACATGTCGCACCATCAGAACAATAGTGACCTAATTCAGATATTTTTAATTACGTATATTAGTAATACATTTATGACCAAAGAGCGGAATTCTTCATAGCAAAAATCAAACTGTCAGAGGGATTGACCTAACTGTTTTATCGACTTATCGATAAATATTTGTCACTTAACGAAACAAAGTTAAAGTAATGAAATCAGGCTTTTGGATATACATACAAACAAATTAACGGTGTCCCTAATTAGCTGACCGCCACTGTATTTTAGTATAATAGTAAAGAATAAAACAGAAAATACTTTTTTTTAAATTTTCTATATGAAACTTATCATTAAAAATTAAAAACAAATATTGCTAAGAGTAGGTAACTAATCTTCATTCAAAATAACAAAGTCGAAATCTAAATCTGTACTAAATATGTTTTCTTCATCTTCCCTTCTAACTTATCGTTCGTGCTAGAAAAATATCTAGGTTTAAATACTTATCAAAGTGGTCAAATGTTACAGAATAATCTTTTAAGTTGATTATGGATACCTAATGCGATATTATTCCGTAACATCGATAAGTCGATAAAACAGTTAGGTCAATCCCTCTGACAGTTTGATTTTTGCTATGAAGAATTCCGCTCTTTGTTTATGACTGTAATTTTGAAAGCTGAAATTTTGAGTTATGTCACTATTGTTCTTAAGGGGCGAATTGTATTTTGATCTATTACAATGGATTTAAAAAAGACTGTTCAGACAGACAGTTGGAAACGAAAATTCGGCCTTGTCTGCAGCCACCAAGCAGCCACCGCCTGTTTCTTTCACTGAATAATTACAGACCGAATCTCCGTGAGTAGGTTCGGTTCGAGGAAACGCCCTTTTCCCCTGTGGAAATTCTCGGTAGAGGTAGCTACTGTAGTGCGTAGGTATAAAACATGTCGATTCGGTGGGGTGTCCAAATTGTCTGAACAAAACACGTACAAAATGCGTTGAATGATAATGGAATGAAAATATATCTATTCCTGGAAATACATAGGGTAAAGTCACCAGTGGTCAGCCAGAGACTTGTAGGCAGCCTCTGCCTGTACTTTGTATGAGTGGGAAGAGTACGAAAGATATAATTTCCACTCTTCGCACTCATTATAAGGTTGACTACTGGTCTCTGGCTGACTACTGGTGACTTTACCCTACCATTTTTATGTAGAACAGTCATAAACAGGGTTCGGAGTTTTCATGGCACGGTTAGACGAAAGAGAGCTGTAGAGTCGCCATTAACATTAAAAGTCAACTCTTACTCATACTCATTTTTTTATTCTATTCCAAAATCGTCGGTGATACTGCAAAACCGCGTAACTAACAAATTTATGATAGAGCAAAATAAACCTTACTGTCTTATTAAAAAGGTGTACTTTACTCCTTATGTAAAATGTTACTTACGCGGTTTTGCAGTATCACCGACGAAATGCTTTTAAATTAAAACTACTTTCCCCGTGTGGTTGCCGGGTTAGAATAGTGCTACTCCATGTCTCCCCGTGGATGTCGCAAGAGGCACTAAGGGAATAAAGGCTGGTAGTACTGTTAGGCGATGGGCTTGCAACCTGTCACTAATACACTGGGAAACATCTTAGCCTACTTGTGCAAAATGTGGTTACAGAATTGACAACAATTCATTTTGTGCTAAGGTAGTAAAATAAAATACCGTTTCTAGATTTTACACTGCTGATTACAGTAAAAATATCTTTGGATTTTTTTATGCAGTAGGTAGTTTTTTTTTATATTTAGGAAAAACAGTAAAAAAAGTTGGATTGTGAATGTTAGGAATGCACTTATAGTGCCCTTAGTCCATTTATTACTAAAGGAATTCAAAAAAATATACAACTGTCATGTTCATTGTTTATCTGTCTGACGGATTACTTGATTCTGACGACACGCTTTCAATTCTACGCAAAATAAGAAGTTTATTTATTTTAATGGCGTCTACAAATTACGTAAAATAGCAAATTTGTGAACGAACGGCAGCGAATGATTGACATGACATGACAAATTTTATATCAGGCTAAGATCACGACATCAGTATTCCTAACTTTGTATATACGGTCTTTTTAATGACTATTTCTTTAATAAATTATTAACGACGAATTTAAGTTAAATATAGAAAAACCAAGAAATACGGGTAGTCTAATTTTTAACCAGCTATTATAAACGCGAAAAAACAATAATGCTTTTTTTTTTTAATGTCAATTATCAACAAGGTTATAGAGTTGGTGGTAGTTCCGTAGCTCTGCCTACCCTGCTTTGGGAATGAAGGCGTGAGTTTATGTATGTATGTAATAAGTATGAGTATGAAAAAGAGATGACTTTTAATACTAACGTCGACTCCACCGCTCTCTTCCGTCTTGCCGTGCTATGAACACTCCGAACCCTGGTCATAAACTTGTGTTCTATACTATATTCTCGATAGGACAAAGTTAAAATTAAGTTGTTAGTAATGAATACAAGTCTTATCGTAGAATAGACAACTTGTAAGCGTAGGACTGGGAAAACATACCACCAAATTAGTAGAACTATTGTGGTCATGCATACAAAAAATCAGCTGGTTTTTTATAATTTTCTGAGTGGAGGACGCTCCAGTTAAACTATCCATTTTGTATATCAGAGTTTATTATCCAATTACTTATATTGCCTCTTGTCCCGTGTGGTCGCCGGGTTAGAATAGTGCCACTCCATGCCTTCCCGTGGATGTCGTAAGAGGCGACTAAGAGAGTAAAGGCTTGTAGTACTGTTAGGCGATGGGCTTGCAACCTGTCACTAATACGCTGGTAATCTTAGCCTAATTGTACAAATGTGGTTACAGAATTATCAATAAGTTTTTAGAGTTCTGCCTACCCCACTCAGGGAATGAGGGCATGAAGGTATATGTATGTATGTATGTATTTAAACTTAAGTGGCAGTGGGCGGGGCACATCGCTCACACGACTGATGGCCGATGTGGTCAGAAGGTTCTTGAGTGGCGTCCGCGGACCGGGAGACGAGCTGTAGGTAGGCCTCCAACAAGATGAAGTGACGACCTTGTAAAGATCGCGGGAACGCGATGGATGTGAAAAGCACAAGACCGGTCTGAGTGGAGAGCCTTAGGGGAGGCCTATGGTAGTGCATGTCTTTCGGCTGACATGATGATGATGATGTACTTATATTGAAATAAAAAACCGAATTGACATGTTTTACGCCTGCGCACTACAGTAGCTACCTCTACTAGAGGAACATTTGGGCGTCTGGTCGTATTGAACCTACTCACGTAGATTCAGCTTGTAGCTACTCATTAAAACATCTATAAGCAGATACAAAACAGTTTAAATGTTGTTGTAAACAGTTAGATAATTGAACAAGTGAATAAGAGATACTTTTGGGAGTAATTGTTAGCAAGTTGGAAGTCCCACATAGACAAGATAAATAAAAAGCTAGCTGAATACAGCTATGCACTATCCAATTATCCATATTGACTATAGCTTCGATCAATTTTACGAGGAAGGAATTTTTACCTCGTAAACTCCGTAAAATTTGAATCTACATTTCTTCTTCAAAAAAAATATACTTATGCGGGATAGAAGCTTTCCGCCTACATCTCTATATGGCTAGGTAGCTGATACGACCAGATCGCTTTGTGACTACATCTCGATCTGACTACATACATCGCTTTGTGCCTAGATCGCAATACGACCAGATCGCTTTGCGACTACATCTCTAAAAGTCCGAGTCGCTAAATGACCACATTGTTTTTTTCACCTTATGTCTGTCTTAGCAATATTGACGGAGCCCCGCATGGCGGGGCTCCTATTCCTGGGTTATTTGCCCTTCGGGCGTTTGAAGTTACCTAATGAACCTAACCTACCTAGTAACGCAAACGAAGTAGTCATTTTGCAACTCGGACTTTTAGAGATGTAGTCGCAAAGCGATCTGGTCGTATTGCGATCTAGGCACAAAGCGATGTAGTCAGATCGAGATGTAGTCACAAAGCGATGTGGTCGTATCAGCTACCTAGCCATATCGAGATGTAGGCGGAAAGCTTCTATCCGACTTATGCGTATTAAGTATATTTAAGCTCATGAATGTGCAATCCCTTAGAGACATTTTTAAAGATATTGAAATATTAACTCTGACGTGTATCTATATACTACAAATTTGTTTATTTGTTAAAGACCAAAATGAGATTTTTATAAAAAAAAGTGACTCTAAAAATAACATCCGATCCCAATACAAATACGATGTATGTGGGTCGAACGCACACAAAAAACAAAAGTTGTCTCTCCTGTGGTCAATAGTTAAAGGCTTGTGTGCATATAAGATATGTTTTATCTGATCGGGCCAAAGTAGACCTAACGCCGTATATGCGGATATGGGTTCAGCTAGAACATTAGGCCTTAAAAACATTAACTTCGGGTATGTCCACAGGAAAGACGCGAACCTAACTCTGCGTATGACCCATGTGCAGTTACACCTTCCGGCTTTATATTTAGTAAGAGCGCATATGTATCTGGAATTAAAATATTTAACCATTTGTCTGAACGTATTAAATCGCTTTGCTGGCAATTTAAATGAATATTTGAGGTTAAGACTTTTTTAATATAATCACTTGCAAGTACGCAAACTGTTTGGCCTTTTATATGATGAGAGAGTTCCTACAGTAAAATCTAGTAGTATCTTATTCTTATAGAAACGGGCGGTTGCTGCTGAACTATCATAATGGCTACCTCTAATAAATAGCCTTGCTATTAATATTCTAAACAAATTTCTTCTTCTTATTTAATACGTGAAATTCTAGATCCTCCTCGTATGAAACGTGGTGATCCGAAACATTCTACCGGTCGAGACCGTAGTCTTTATTTTTCTGAATTGAGACATGGCAATCGGCGTTCTAAACGTTCTCCTGGCGTGGATCGTTCTTCTGAAGCGAGACCTGATAAACGAGATGCTAAACCTTCTCGTCGATTGGATCATTCTTCTGAAGCAAGACCCGGTAGTCGAGAGTCTACATGTTCTCCTGACATGGAACATTCTTCTGAAGCCAGAACCGGTAGTCGAGAGTCTATACGTTCTCGTCGCATGGATCATTCTTCTGAAGCAAGAAGACCCGGTAATCGAGATCCTATACGTTCTCCTGGCATGGAACAATCTTCTGAAACAAGACCCGGTAAACGAGAATCTACACGTTCTCCTGGCATGGAACATTCTTCTGAAGCAAGATCCGGTAGTCGAGAGTCTACACGTTCTCCTGACATGGAACACTCTTCTGAAATCAGACCCCGTAATCGAGATCCTATACGTTCTCCTGGCATAGAACATTCTTCTGAAGCAAGACCCGGTAGTCGAGAGTCTACACGTTCTCCTGACATGGAACATTCTTCTGAAGCCAGACCCGATAGTCGAGATTCTATACGTTCTGGGCGCATGGATCATTCTTCTGAAGCAAGAAGACCCGGTAATCGAGATCCTATACGTTCTCCTGGCATGGAAAATTCTTCTGAAACAAGACCCGGTAATCGAGTTTCTATACGTGCTCCTGACATGGAACATTCTTCTGAAACCAGACCCGGTAAACGAGATCCTACACGTTCTCCTGGCGTGGATCATTCTTCTGAAACAAGACCTGGTGAACGTGATCCTATACATTCTCCTGGCATGGAAAATTCTTCTGAAATAAGACCCGGTAAACGTGATCATATAAGTTCTCCTGGCATGGAACATTCTTCTGAAATAAGATCCGGTAAACGAGATCCTATACGTTCTCCTGGCATGGAACATTCTTCTGAAACAAGACCCGGTGAACGAGATCCTATACGTTCCCCTGGCATAGAACATTCTTCTGAAAGAAGACCCGGTAAACGAGATCTTATACGTTCCCCTGGCATAGAACATTCTTCTGAAACAAGACCCGGTAATCGAGAATCTACACGTTCTCCTCGCATGGATCATTCCTCTGAAGCAAGAAGACCCGGTAATCGAGATCCTATACGTTCCCCTGGCATGGAACATTCTTCTGAAACAAGACCTGGTGAACGAGATCCTATACGTCCTCCTGGCATAGAACATTCTTCTGAAAGAAGACCCGGTAAACGAGATTCTATACGTTCTCCTGGCATGGAACATTCTTCTGAAGCCAGACCCGGTAGTCGAGAGTCTACACGTTCTCCTCGCATGGATCATTCTTCTGAAGCCAGACCCGGTAGTCGAGATTCTATACGTTCTCGTCGCATGGAACATTCTTCTGAAACAAGACCCGGTAAACGAGATCTTATACGTTCTCCTGGCATGGATCGTTCAACTGAAGCGAGACCCGGTAAAAGAGATCCTATACGTTCCCGTCACATGGATTGTTTTTCTGAAACAAGACCCGGTAGTCGAGATTCTATACGTTCTCCTGGCATGGATCGTTCTTCTTTAGCGAGACCCGGTAATCGAGGGTCTATGCGATCAAGTGGCATGGTACATTCTTCGAAAGCAAAACCCGGTAATCGAGGTTCTAGACATTCTCCGGACATGGATTATTTATCTGGACAGAAAAGTCAAGGCACACTAGCAAATGATAGAAATGAGCCTTACGAAATAGATACAGATGCTTTCGGTAAAGAGCTTCAAGCTTTAATAATAGATTGGGTGAAATATCTTGATATAGATCTAGGGGTTAACGAGCACGACTTCGTGAATGATCTAGTCAATGAAATAGAGGACAGACAAGAATATTTACGGTTCCATTCAAAAGTAACGCCTTCGGACGACGAAGAAATAATAAAATACGAAATTTACAAACATTTTAGAGATAAAGTGGACCATGACACTTTAGAAATCTTGATATCAGACGTTCATGATTTATTGGATAAAATGAATAGTGTTGCTATTCCTCGATACGGACCGGGTAAGTTTGAAATATTTGGAAACTAGGCAAGTGCCAGTCTTTTCACATCATCAGGGGTCGAACTATTCATGCCGATGACGTCAAAATGACGAAATTTTACACACAGGATGCTCTGCTTTAATTTGGCAGGTGTTTAGGCAACAAATAAAATAAATAAAAAGAAGCGGTAAAATAATTAAAGTTAAGCTTAATCGCAATCAAAATACGGATCACAGCAGCATCATAATTTTTCACTACTCATTACTAAAGATTATAAATGTAGGCAATTTTCTTATAATAATGTCAATGCCATAATTGACAACATTTCATTTTGGTGACACCTGCAAATTACTATACGAATCGAAAGGGTTTTGCGTCCTGAACACGGCAAAATATTTATTTAGATTTATTTTTCTTTATTGACAAAATTACAAGTAAGTTAAAAAAAAATCGAGTTTTACCAATACTATGCCTGAATAGATATAATACCATTGCCTTTTTCACGAGAAAAAAAGCTGTCATACTTCAAGTTTGACATTGACACTATTGATAGATGGATAGATACTTGAGATCGGTTGACCGCCATTATTAAAAAGAAAAACTTTTTTTTTATACAGATTGGACTAACGTAATATGTCCATTGTGTCGTAGAAATGAAGTTACGCCCTTTTAGAATAAGAACATCTTAATAAATTAATAATAAAATAATTATACATCCTAGGGAAAAAATAAAACTATTAGTGTCTTCCTCCTTCCAAACAGTATCTATAAAACGAAGAAAATTAAAGTCTTGAAAATATGAAATCTTGTCAATTGTATTTATGATTATTTAATCATATACTGTCCTTCTCAATGTCAGTATCGTTAAACTTATGAAGTTAAATAAGGGTTCGTAGGGGCACAAAATGCTGCGTCAACGCATATCGCACTGCATGTGCATGAGTCGATGTGTAGGACTCAAGTACATAGTTAGCTCGTTGTACTTAAATAAAATAAATGAAGTGATCTAATTGGCATTACAAGAAGATTCAGTATTGGTCACCTACATATTACATAAACGACCAATAGGTTTATGCAGAACTTGTTTCGCCATACTCGAACCAAATTGCAACCTTTCAATCTAGTATTTCATATTTAATCAGCCTGTATACAAATTGACGTCATCGGCATGAAAAGTTCGACCCCTGCACATCATTATAGTCTATGTAGAGGATAGCTCACGAAGTACAATATTCTCACGGCTGGCTATTGCTATCACGCTTGCACTAGCAACTGACAGTATATTTGTCACTCGTGTGTCATAGAAAATCGAAAATTGCCGATCGCTATTAAGAAAATGGTAGCACGTACATATAATTTACTAATAACTTAGTGAGTCTTCCCTCTTTATAATGTCGGTGTTTAGTTTAAATAATTCCCAAAAAAACTGGTTTCATCTGGTCTATATTGGAATTCCTGATTTATCATTTATCTTAATTCATCGTTAGTACCTACAAATTTTCGTTAATCTTAAAGCCATGTTTGAATAATAAAACTTTTTTAGCCTTAAATGCTGTTATTTTTGAAAAACTGAACCAGTTTATGTCAAATGATAATTTGTACTCGTGATGTGTTAGGAAGGAGATTATTATGGATTGCGAATGACACCAGTTTTCCAAAGGACAAGCACTTGGCTGGTTTTTTTTACCTTTAGATATTTTACATTCATACCTGGGAATTTTCAGTGCTTGCTCTAGTGATTTGATATCGATAAATATTATGTTGATATTATTATATAATATATCCATTGCAAAACCCCTACTGGGATAAAGAAGCACGACATCATTCAGTAATTTAAAATGGATATTTTCAACATGAAAAAAAATAGTCATAGTTACTTTGAAAAACATTAGTGAATAAATATAAATACTATTTTTCAGTTGTTTATAGTTTTTGTTTCAAAATTAAGAGAACAAAATATTATGCATTATTTTTGAAAAACATCTTGATCTTGACAGTAATATGGATATTATTTTTCCTTGGCCATATCAGTCATATCACTATAGCATTTGTGCCCCGAAAATTCCCAGGTTTTAGTAGATGATTATTTTAAATTTGACACATGATAGTTTAACTGATTTTACGATAGATCAAAAACAAAAGAACGATGAAAAAAAAACTCCCTTAAAACGCGAACCACTCAATAACCGTTGTTTAAATAGAGACCCCTATTTTTTATGTCGGATATTTTTAGGGTTCCGTACCAAATGGTAAAAAAGGAGGAATCCTGAAGGTGGGTTTTCGATGTCTGTCTGTCAACATCAGTTTTTCTTAGCAACTAGATAAGCAACATCGAAATTTAGCGTATCGTTTAACTAGATTTAGGTAAAAATAAAAACAAATATGTATTAAAAATTGTCTTGGTATGCACAATGTGATGCATCACAAAAAGGGTTCAATTTTTGTTACATGCTTTTCGATTTAAAGCCAATTTACAAATAAATTCTTCTCTTATCTTAGGAGTTTTTAGCCAAAAAACATGTTATTACAAGTAATATTTTATATTAAGATACGATATGCTCACACTAAGTTAGTCAACGCTTCACGAATCGAAGACTGTCCACATTCTAAACTATCACAAAAAATTTAATCCTGTCCAATACGTTTAAAAAAGTTATTTTAATATATCAAACTTGGAGTGATCACGGTTAGCTTTTCGAGTTATTTGGTTGGTCGGTCTCAGTGTATGGGATTGACTAATGCTGCTGGATCCACTGTCCTCTCTGAAGTAGTGTATTAAGTTGCGGGGTGCCACAGGGTTCTATATTGGGTCCCATTTTGTTAAAAAAATTGTACACTGCTGATTTTACTTGTGGTTGGAACATTGCGATTACCATAGGTATGCTGATGATCTACAAATGTAGACCTAGAACGTGTTATTATTATTTAGATATTCATTTAATTTTCTATAAATTAGGTTTTTTACATATTCAAATATAAAGGTAAAATAACAATACCGATACAAAAAATAAACATTATAAAAAACCTAATCTACGGGTGCCGCCAGCAGCGGGGCAGGGCTCAAGCTACCGGTGGTTAGGGCTGCAGAGAGAGGAACCTCCTCACTATGCGTGCCGTGTCGAGGAGTACTGCCTTCTGTATCTGGCCCTTGATCCAGCCATCTAGCGAGAGTCTCTTGAGGTGTTGGTCGAGACTCTTCGCTATAAGACCGTTTGCCGAAACAACTATCGGGACAATGATCGTCGAGTCAACATCCCACATGGTGGTCACCTCGTGAGCCAAGTCAAGGTACTTGCTGAGCTTATCCTTCTCGGCCTTCACGAGGTTCTCATCATGTGGGATGGTGACGTCGACGAGCACTGCCCGGCGTTGAGACCGATCTGTCAACACGATGTCAGGTTTATTGGCGACAATAGTCCTGTCTGTGATAACAGATCGATCCCAATAGAGCGTAGCACGACCATTTTCGAGAACTGGCGCCGGTGTGTACTTATAGTACGGCACTTCAGACTCAACAAGACCGTATTGAAGAGCAAGCTGCTGATGAATGATCCTGGCTACGAGGTTATGTCTGTGCAAGTACTCGCCGTTGGCCAAATGCGAACTACCGGAAATTATATGTCTGAGGGATTCGCCGGGACAACGGCACGCTCGACAGATGTCGACCGTGCCATCCCTCAGAATATATTTCCGGTAATTGTTCGTCATTATGACCTCGTCTGCAATTGCACAGGCAAAACCTTCGGTTTCCCCAAAGAGGTCACCAAACCGTAGCCAGTTCACGGACGCTAAAAAGTCTACGTCGGGCCTTGTTAGGGCCCGGTAGAAGCGTCCGTGTAGCTCCTTGCTCTTCCATACGTTCTTGCGGTCTTCAGTGCTCAACACTGTTGGTCTACGCCAGTTTTCGTTTGCCAAGGAGAGAGGCGTGAGGCTCCTGTCTACTGCAACCACATCACGATGCATCCCACACTCATTGCCAAGGAAATAATCCCTGAGATTGCACACCTCGCGGTTATGGAGATTCTTAGCATTTAAAATGCCTCGACCTCCACATTTCCTCGGGATGTACAATCTCATGACAGATGAGCGTGGGTGCAACATGCGATGTGATTTGAGCAGTAGACGGACCTTCCTGTCCAGGGCGTCCAGCTCAGTCTGAGTCCACCTTAGTATGCCAAAGGAGTATGTGAGCAGCGGCATCACCCAGCCATTGAAGGCACGCACCTTATTGCCACCCGACAAAAGACTGTTAAGAACTTTTGTCAAGCGGCAAAAGAAGCGCTCCTTCACTGACTGCTTGACATCGCCGTCCATAATACCCAAAGACTGTGACATACCAAGATATTTGTAGGTTTCAACTTCGGAGAGAGATCTGAGGGTCATTATCTCAGAAAGCTGCAAATTAGATGAATTTACAACTTTCCTTCGTTGAACATGCATGACCGCACACTTATCTACACCGAATTCCATCTTGATCGCACTACTGAACTCTTGTGTGATTTTCAATAGTGCGATAAGATCTTGGCACCCCGATGCAAACAATTTGAGGTCATCCATGAACAATAAGTGAGAAATGACTTCAGCCTCTCTACGAAGTCGATAGCCAAGCCCGGAATCCTTCAGTAAAAAACTGAGAGGATTCATGGCTAGGCAAAACCACAAAGGACTCAGACTGTCACCCTGGAAGATGCCTCTTTCAATCCTTATCAAGTTAGGCGAATCAGAGGGGACATCTCGACCACCTGGTTGACAAAGGACTGTGACCCACTGCCTCATACACACACCTAAAAAGGACCTCAAAGTTGTATCAACTTTATACAATTCTAAGATCCTTTCGAGCCATGAGTGAGGCACCGAGTCATAAGCCTTCTTGTAGTCAATCCAAGCAGCCGAGAGGGCCACCTTGCTTCGCCTGACTTGCTGACAAATGGTCATGTCTATGAGGAGGAGCTCCTTAGTACCACGAGACCCAACCTTACATCCATTTTGAGCAGAGGCCAAAATATTGTTTGCAGTAAAATGTGTATTTAATTTTGTGCTCAAAATGGATGTAAGGAGCTTGTAGATGGTAGGCAAGCATGTAATGGGTCGGTAGTTCTTTGGATCCGCGGTACTACCAGACTTGTGGAGCATGGAGGTGATACCAGTTGTTAATAAAGGTGGCAAGGAACCGATTTCAAGGGCATTTTGGAGTTGCGTTGCTAAACACTCATGTGAGGCTTTGAACCATTTAATCCAGAAGTTGTGCAATCCGTCCGGCCCAGGACTTTTCCAGTTCTGAGTCATTCGAATTGCACAACTTACGTCTTCGGGACAGATGGTTATAGGCCCCATTGGTTCAATAGCCTCACACGTGCGCTCAATAGCACGCATCCAATCTCCTTCAGTGTGCACGACCGGCACCGACCAGATGTTGCGCCAGAAATTAATCATAGCAGCAGGATCCGGTAGGTGTCCGTCGCTCACACCTTGATCAGTTCCTTCCCACTTTCGGTTCACCTTCCTCTGATCACTTTGGAAGAGGCGATTTTGCTGGTATCTATCCACACGTTCTCTATAGCGACGAATACGGCTTGCCCACGCGTAAACTTTCTGCTTCAGGAAGTCGATACGTTCCGTGACAAAAGCCATAATAATGTTGGGACCTTATTCCCCGGTCCCAGCAAAGGCTTGGTTCACGAAACGCATGACTCGGAGGCGTTGATTGCCCCCCCTGAAGCAGATAAGCTTCGTTACGCCGCTCAATTCGTACTTGCCAAGCGGGGACAGACCCGCGAGTGCGCGGAGCTCGGTCAGTGTCCGGAAACTTGACTCGAGCTACGCGGCACGCAGCTATGGCCCCGCAGTACAAAATTGAGTGGGCATCGATAATATCCTCGCTGGCTTGTAAATATGACGCCAGCAAGGCGTTCAGGGCTCCCATAAGCGCCAAATTTCGTTTGCAGGCAGGCAAGCGTGGTAGACGAGGCCTAGAGTTGGGTGTGGACCGATACTGCGTGATCGCGTCTTCCAAAGCCCTCCTCAATTGCTCATTTACCTGGTTGGTTACGCTTATATTCGCACAATCCTCAACATCAATAGCGGGATCATCCTGCATTGACATCAGTGCGTGTTGGGCGACTGGCATCGAAGCTGATAACGCAGCAAGAGGATCCCGTGACGAAGCGGAGGTCGCGCGAATAGGTAGCGCTTCCAGGCGTAGCCGATCAAGCCGCCGCCGATCCAGCCGCCGAAGCCGCTGAATAGCCCGCACTTGATCCGATAGTCGTTGGGCGGTAACGGTGATGGCCGGTTCAAGGGTCTGAAACAGGAGCAGCATTCGATCACGATACGCAGTGAGGTTAGTTCCTCCCTCTGTAGCCCCGTAATACGCTCGCATGCAATTTTCATTGTTCGATATTGACCATCGCATGCGACGCACTAAACCACCGGTAGCGGGAGCCATGCTCGGAGCAGGATGCCCTGCAGGCCCCAAGCGTGCCGGCAGCGGTGGTCGCCCGCGTCGCGCAGGTGGTCGCGGCGGCGGAGGCGGCGGCCCGCGCTCGTCGCTCGACTCGCTGGTGTCGGGTGCAGTGGCGAACTCATCATCCGACGACGATGGCGAGGAGCTAGACGAGGCGGGCAAGGGTGGAGGGCGTGCGTTAGGTGTATCCGCTTGACGTCTTGTTGTAGATCTTGTTAACATTCATGAAGAGTTAGAAAATTTGTTTGAAAATGATTTAAATCATTTTTTTTTTCTTTTTGTCCTAAGACAAATTTGACACACGTCAGTCATGTTCAGCGGTTTTTTTTTTTTTTTTTTTTTTTTTTTTTTTTATTATTTGTATGTCTTTACCATTCACGAGACTATGGGAGTCCCGGACCTTTGGAAGGCGTACATGGAGCCGAAGCCAACACGCAGAGGCCCTTTAGACAAGTTTAATTTAGTAAAGTGATGGGACACCAACCGGCGATTGTCCCTGAGTTCAAACTATGGAAGTATGCTCCCACGGACAACCAACGGTTAGTGTAGGACTATTTAAGAAGGATGGAAGTATTAAAATGGGCTCTATGAATGAACAGATATGGATTGGTGAACTAGGCTATTGATGAAACTACGGCGCCTGCCTGGCCAATGCTAATTACTTTGGTTGAAATGGCAGGCGGTGACTCGCCAGCTCAATGGAATGGGCCTCCCGAAATAGCCGCATATATATAGCAGCAGGGAGGTAACAGTTCCAGAGGGGCTAAGGGTGGAGAGGTGCTTCTGGACTTTAAACGACCATAAGGTGCCCACTCACCACTTATGCAACACATCCACCCTTCGAGCATATAGCTCTTGCGACTCCACTCTGACCGGCCAATAAAGGCAAGCCAGAGGTGAGGGTCTGTTCCTCGTCATTATTCACTCCAGCCGGCCGGTGAAGGCAAGCGTGAGGTGAGGAACAGGACCTACCCTCGGGAGCATTCAGGTCCGTGGTGTCGCCACTCACCAACAGCTCGCCACTAGCTGCCCTGCGGTAAAATAATAATTAATTAATTAATTATTATTATTATTATCACTAGTTAATGGGAAAATCAAAGATAATTTAGTTTATCGATACAGGTGATCCCTAGCTGTCATTTAATTTTGCCCCGTATAATACTAGGTCTGACTATAACTCCACAGCTCATCGCACTGCACGTGCTACTTAGTATGTAGTGGCCCCAGTGGGTTTAACAAGTAGAACAAAGGCCCAGGACCTTTATTCAACACGGTAGAAACATGTCGTGTTTGAGCTGTTATCGTATTGTCACCGTTATGATAGCTCTTTTTTTTTTCTTTTTTTTTTTTTTTAGTTTCGCATTGTGATTTTTTATTTACTTGACATTGACAGTAATGGCGGCTGACGTCATAACAATATTATAACAGGTTAACTACGATGTCGTTTTTTGTTAGTGTGGCATTTGGACTCACAATTTTAAATTCTACTTTACGAGCGGATAACGTATCTAAACATAAAATATAATTGTGTGCTACATATTTTTAAAAGTTATTTAAAATTAAATTTGTCAAAGCAATCATCATCTGAAAGCAGCGCGTACGCATACCGATTGCTTTACTGCGCTCCCAAAACAGTATGATACAGCATTGTCATTATTTTAGAGCGATGTGTGTAGAAAGAGCTAAGAAACCTGGAGCATCCCTGACAACGTTCTGGTTTTTTATTTTTCAAAGAGACCACAGATAGTGATAAATAAATAAATATCAGGAGACTATGTCACACCAATTGACCTAGTCCCAAACTTAGCTCTAGGCTTGTACTATGGGATAGTATACAACGATATATAAAATACTTATATAGAAAAATATGTAGATATGATACAAATACAAATATCTGCCCTTACCGGGCCAACTAGGCCAGCGCGTCGTCAAACGTCGTCGTCGTCTTCGTTGTCGTCGTCGTCGTCATCGTTCTGGTATACACGCATCAAAGTGAGTAAAGCTAGAATATAACCTGATATTAGGGTTTCTTAACTAAGATAATGTAGCTTACTCAATGTATAAAAATATCAAAACAGGCTAAGGATTTTAAAGTACCCTTAAACTTTTATTCTTCAGATATTGTGAGTTCTGATCATTCAAAATACACTTCTAATATGAGTGGAAGTCAGCCCGAGTTGTCTGATGATAGAAATGACAGTCAGAGCCCTGGAGAACCATCTGCATTGAGGCAAGGTCATCAAGACCCGGAGCCTAGTCAATACTCTCCAGAAATGAAAATTGATACTCAAAATCAATATTCTACTGAAATAAAACCGGGGGATCTATACCCTAGTCAAAATTCTCTAGAAATGAAAATTAATACTCAAGACTCTGGACAACATTCTTCTAAATTGGGACCGAGTAGCCAATACACTTCTAAAATAAGAACTGGTACTCAACAGGACAGACAATATTATCCTGAAATTTTACCTGATGATCTAGATGCTAGTCGAAATTCTCCTGAAATAAATCTAGGTCGTGAAGATCCTACCCAATATTCTTCTCAAATAAAACCCGCTAGTCTAGATCCTAGTCAAAATCCTCCAGAAATAAGAACTGAAACTCAATATCCCGATCAAGACCCGAGACAATATTCTTCTAAAAAGATATCTAATAATCTGGAGCCTGGTGAATATACCTCTGGAATAAAAATTGGTTCTCAAGGCCGTAGACAAGCTTCTTCCATGAAAAGATCTGGTAACCTTGATCCAAGTCAATACCCCCCTGTAATGAGACCTGTTGACCAGGACCCTAGTCAATATCTCCCTGAAATAAAACCTGGTGATCTGAATACTAGTCAATATTCTTCAGAAAAGAGAATTAATTCGCAAGACTCAAGAAAAAGTTCATCTACAAAAAGATCTGAAACTGATCAGAGTCAATATCCTACAGAAATAGGAGCTGGTAATATAGACTCCAGTCAATATCCACCTAAAATAAGCACTGGTGATCAGGAACCTACTCAATATTCTCCAGAAATGAGGTTAAGTAGTGATGGCCGTAGACAATCTTCTTCTAAAAATATATCTGGTAATCTAGATCCTAGTCAATATCCTCCAGAAAATAAAATTGGTTCTCAACATAGTAGACAAGCTTCTTCCATTAACAGATCTGATAAACTTAATCAACGTCAATACCCCCCTGTAATGAGACCTGGTGACCAGGACCCTAGTCAATATCCCCCTGAAATCAGACCTGGTGACCAGGGCCCTAGTCAATATCCCCCTGAAATGAGTACTGCTGATCAGGATCCCAGTCAATATTCTTCAGAAATTAAATTTGGTTCTCATGACCCTAGACAATATTCTTCTAAAAAGATATCTTATAATCTAGATCCTGGTGAATATACCTCTGAAATGAGAACTGGTGATCAGGATCCCGTTGGATACTCTTCATTAATAAAAATTGCTTCTCAAAACCGTAGACCATACTCATCTCAAATAATATCTGAAAATGTAGATCCTACTCAATATCCAACTGAAAGAAGACCTAGTGACCAGGATCCTAGTCAATATTCTCGAGAAATGAGAATAAGTACTCAAGACCCGAGACAATATTCTGCTAAAAAGATATCTGATAATCTAGATCCTGATAAATATACTTCTGAAATGAGAACTGGTGACCATAATCGCAGTCAATATTCTCCAGAAATGAAAATTGGTCCTCAAGATCGTACACAAGCTTCTTTCATTAGCAGATCTGGTGGCCAAGACCCTAGTCAATATATTCCTGTAATAAGCTCTGGTAATATGGGTACTAGTCAATATACTGAAGAAAAAAAAATAAGTTCGCTGGACTCAAGAAAACTGACGTCTAGAATAAGATCTGGAAATGTAAAACCCAGTCAATATCCTCCTGAAAGAAGACCTGGTAGTCTAGATCCCAGTCAATATCCTGCTGAAAGAAGACCTGGTAGTCTAGATCCAAGTCAATATCCCCCTGAAAGAAGACCTGGTAGTCTAGATCCCAATCAATATCCTCCTGAAATTAGAACAGGTGATCAGGATCCTACTCAATATTCCCCAGAAATGAGAATTGGTACTCAAGACCCTAGACAATATTCTTCTAAAATGATATCTGATAATTCAAATCCTGAAGAAAATATCACTGAAATGAGAACTGGTGATCAGGATCCTAGTCAATATTCTCCCGAAATGACAATAAGTACGCAAGAACCTAGACAATATAACTCTAAACAGATATCTTATAATCAGGATATTGCTGAATATCCCTCTGGAATGAGAACTGGTGATCAGGTTTCTAGTCAATATACTCCAGAAATGAGAATTAGTACGCAGCAACCTAGACAATATACTTCTGAAAAGATATCTTATAATCGGAATATTGCTGAATATCCCTATGGAATGAGAACTGGTGATCAGGATGGCAGAAAAAAATCTCCAGAAATAACAAAAACGAAAATTGGTTCTCAATACAGTAGACAATATTCTTCCATAAGGGAATCGGGTAACCTGGATCCAAGTCATTATGCCCCTGAAATGAGACCTGATGACCAAGACCCCAGTCAATATCCTCCTGAAATAATACCCCGTGATGTGGATACGAGTCAATTTTCTTCTAAAAACATATCCGTCAATGTAGATCATAGTCAATATCCTTCTGAAGAAAGACCTGACAGTCTAGATCAAAGTCAATATCCTCCTGAAAGAAGACCTGGTAGTCTAGATCCCAATCAATATCCTCCTGAAATTAGAACAGGTGATCAGGATCCTTCTCAATATTCTCCAGAAATGAGAATTGGTACTCAAGACCCTAGACAATATTCTTCTAAAATGATATCTTATAATCAGGATATTGCTGAATATCCCTCTGGAATGAGAACTGGTGATCAGGATGGCAGAAAAAAATCTCCAGAAATAACAAAAACGAAAATTGGTTCTCAATACAGTAGACAATATTCTTCCATAAGGGAATCGGGTAACCTGGATCCAAGTCATTATTCCCCTGAAATGAGACCTGATGACCAAGACCCCAGTCAATACCCTCCTGAAATTATACCCCGTGATGTGGGTACGAGTCAATTTTCTTCTAAAAACATATCTGGCAATCTAGGTCATAGTCAATATCCTTCTGAAGAAAGACCTGACAGTCTGGATCTCAGTCGATATCCTCCTGAAATAAAAACTGGTGATAAGGATCCTAGTCAAAATTCTCCAGAAATGAGGTTAAGTACCCAAGAACCTAGAAAATATAGTTCTAAAAAGATATCTTTTAATCAAGATACTGGTGAATATCCCTCTGAAATGAGAACTGGTGATGTGGGTACGAGTCAATATTCTAAAGAAAATATAATTAGTTCGCAAGACTCAAGAAAACTAACGTCTAGAATAAGATCTGGAAATCTAGATCCCAGACAATATCCTGCTGAAAGAAGACCTGGTAGTCTAGATCCAAGTCAATATCCTCTTGAAAGAAGACCTGGTAGTCTAGATCCCAATCAATATCCTCCTGAAATTAGAACTGGTGATCAGGATCCTACTCAATATTCCCCAGAGATGAGAATTGGTACTCAAAACCCTAGACAATATTCTTCTAAAATGATATCTGATAATTCAAATCCTGAAGAAAATATCACTGAAATGAGAACTGGTGATCAGGATCCTAGCCAATATTCTCCCGAAATGACAATAAGTACGCAAGAACCTAAACAATATACCTCCGAAAAGATTTCTTATAATCAGGATATTGCTGAATATCCCTCTGGAATGAAAACTGGTGATCAGGATGGCAGCAAAAAATCTCCAGAAATAACAAAAACCGTAATTGGTTCACAATACACTAGACAATATTCTTCCATAAGGGAATCGGGTAACCTGAATCCAAGTCATTATCCCCCTGAAATGAGACATGATGACCAAGACCCCAGTCAATATCCTCCTGAAATAATACCCCGTGATGTGGGTACGAGTCAATTTTCTTCTAAAAACATATCTGGCAATCTAGACCATAGTCAATATTCTCCAGAAATGAGGATAAGTACCCAAGAATCTAGAAAATATAGTTCTAAAAAGATATCGTTTAATCAAGATTCTGGTGAATATCCCTCTGAAATGAGAACTGGTGATCAGGATTCCAGAAAAAACTCTTTAGAAATAACAAAAATGAAAATTGGTTCTCAAAACAGTAGACAATATTCTTCCATAAGGGAATCGGGTAACCTGGATCCAAGTCATTATACCCCTGAAATGAGACCTGGTGATGTGGGTACGAGTCAATATTCTAAAGAAAATATAATTAGTTCGCAAGACTCACGAAAACTAAGGTCTAGAATAAGATCTGGAAATCTAGATCCAAGTCAATATCCTCCTGAAAGAAGACCTGGTAGTCTAGATACCAGTCAATATCCTGCTGAAAGAAGACCTGGTAGTCTAGATCCCAGTCAATATCCTGCTGAAAGAAGACCTGGTAGTCTAGATCCCAGTCAATATCTTCCTGAAAGAAAACCTGGTAATTTAGATCCCAGTCAATATCCTGCTGAAAGAAGACCTGGTAGTCTAGATCCCAGTCAATATCCTCCTGAAAGAAGACGTGGTAGTCTAGATCCTAGTCAATATCCTCCTGAAAGAAGACCTAGTAGTCTAGATCCCAATCAATATCCTGCTGAAAGAAGACCTGGTAGTCTAGATCCCACTCAATATCCTGCCGAAAGAAGACCTGGTAGTCTAGATCCCAATCAATATCCTGCTGAAAGAAGACCTGGTAGTCTAGATCCCAGTCAATATCCTGCTGAAAGAAGACCTGGTAGTCTAGAACCCAATCAATATCCTGCTGAAAGAAGACCTGGTAGTCTAGATCCTAGTCAATATCCTCCAGGAATGAGAATTAGTACGCAAGAACCTAGACAATATACTTCTAAAAATATATCTTATAATCAAGATCCTGATGAATATCCCTCTGAAATGAGAACTGGTGACCAGGACCACAGTCAATATCTTCCTGAAACAAGAACTAGTGATCAGGATCCTACTCAATATTCCCCAGAAACGGGAATTAGTACTCAAGACTCAAGACAATATTCTACTAAACGAATATCTGATAATTTAGATCCTGGTGAATATACCTCTGAAATGAAAAGTGATGATCAGAATCTCAGTCAATATTATCCGGAAATGAAAATTGATTCTCAAGACCATAGACAAGCTTCTTCCATAAACAAATCTGGTAACCTTGATCCAAGTCTGTTCACACCTGAAATGAGATCTGAAATTAGACCTGATGACCAGGAACCTAGTCAATACCCCCCTGAAATGAGTACTGCTGATCAGGATCCCAGTAAATTTTCTTCAGAAATTAAAATTGGTTCTCAAGACCCTAGACAATATTCTCCTAAAAATATATCTAATACTCTAGGTCCTGGTAAAAATACCTCTAAAATGAGAACTGGTGATCAGGCTCCCGTTCCATATTCTCCAAAATCAAAAATTGGATCTCATCACCGTAGACAAGCTTCTTCCATAAAGAGATCTGGTAACCTTGATCAAAGTCATTATCCTCGTGAAATGAGACCTGGTGGCCAGGACCCTAGTCGAAATCTTCCTAATATAAGATCTGGTGTTGAGGGTACTAGTAAATATTCAACAAAAAAGAGAAAGGTGTCGAGAAAGATATCAAGAAAAAGGTCGTATAGAAAAAAATCTGGAAAACTGAATCCAAGTAAAAATCCTTCTGAAAAAAGAGCTAGTAGTCTGGGTCGCAGTCAATATCCTCCTGAAATTAGAACTGATGATCACGATCCTACGAATTATTCTCAAAAAATTAGATTAAGTCAAGACCCTAAACAATATCCTTCTAAAGAGATATTTGAGAATTCAAATTCTAAAGATTATACCAATGAAATGAGAACTGGTGATCTGGATCCAAGTCAATATTCTCAAGAAATGAAAATTAGTTCTCAAGACCGTAGACAATACTCTTCCCAAAAACTATATGGTAATTTAGATCTTAGTCAAAGTCCTAATGAAAAAAGATCTAGTCTTGATCCCAGTGGATATCCTCCTGAAATAAGAACTGGTGAACAGGATCCTACTCAATATTCTCCAGAAATGAGAATTGGTACTCAAGACCCTAGACAATATTCTTCTAAAATGATATCTGATAATTCAAATCCTAAAGAATATATCACTGAAATGAGAACTGGTGATCAGGATCCTAGTCAATATTCTACAGAAATAACAAAAATGAAAATTGGTTCTCAAAACAGTAGACAATATTCTTCCATTAAGAGATCTGGTAATCTAGGTTCAAATCAATATCCCTCTGAAATCAGACCTGGTGACCAGGGCCCTAGTCAATATCTTCCTGAAATAAGACCTGACTATTCTCCAGAAATGAGAATAAATACTCAAGAACCTAGACAATATACTTCAAAAATGATATCTGATAATTCAAATCCTGACGAATATATCACTGAAATGAGAACTGGTGATCAGGATCCTAGTAAATATTCTGCAGAAATAACAAAAATGAAAATTGGTTCTCAAAACAGTAGACAATATTCTTCCATTAAGAGATCTAGTAATCTTGGTTCAAATCAATATTCCTCTGAAATGAGACCTGGTGACCAGGTACCCAGTACATATCCTCCTGAAATAAGAACTAGTGATCGAGATCCTGGTCAATATTCTCCAGAAATGAGAATTAGTACTGATGGCCATAGACAATCTTCTTCTAAAAAGATATCTGGTTATCTAGATCCTGGTGAATATACCTCTGAAATGAAAATTAATGATCAGACTCTCAGTCAATATTCTCCGGAAACGAGAATTGGGTCTCAAGGCCGAAGACAAGCTTCTTCCATCACCAGATCTGGTAACCTTGATCCAAGACTGGTCCCACCTGAAATGAGACCTGATGACCAGGACCCCAGTCAATATCTTCCTTTAATTTCTGGTGATGTGGGTAACAGTCAATATTCTGAAGAAAATAGAATTAGTTTGCAAGACTCAAGAAAACTAGCGTCAAGACAAAGATCAGGAATTCCAGAGCCAACTCAATATTTTCCTGAAACAAGACCTAGTTATCAGGACCCTACTCAATATTCTCCAGAAATGAGAATCAATACTCAAGACCGTCGACAATATTCTTCTAAAAATATGTCTGATAATCTAGACCCTGGTGAATATACTTCTGAAATGAGAACTGGTGATGAAGATGTCATACAATATACTCCAGAAATGAAAATTAGTTCTCAAGACCGTAGACAGTACTCTTCTCAAAAACTATCTGGTAATTTAGATCAAAGTAAATATCCTTCTGAAAAAAGATCTAGTCGTATGGATCACAGTCGATACCCTTCTGAAATAAGAACTGAAGATCAGGATCCTAGTCAATTTTCTCGAGAAATGATACCAAGTACTCGAGACCCTAGACAATATTCTTCCAAAAAGTTATCTCATCATTTAGATGCTGGTGAATATCCCCCTGAAATGAGAACTGGTATTCAGGATCCCCGTCAATATTCTCCAGAAAAGACAATTAGTACTCAAGATCCTAGACAATATTCCTCTAAAAATATATCTGATAATTCAATTCCTGTAGAATATCCCCCTGAAATGAGAACTAGTGATCAGGCTACTACTCAATATTCTCCAGAAAAGAGAATTAGTACTCAAGATCCTAGGCAATACTCTTCTAAAAAGATATCTGATAATTCAATTCCTGTAGAATATCCCCCTGAAATGAGAACTGGTGTTCAGGATCCCCGTCAATATTCTCCAGAAAAGAGAATTAGTACTCAAGATCGTAGACAATATTCTTCTAAAAACATATCTGATAATTTAATTCCTGAAGAATATACCACTGAAATGAGAAGTAGTGATCAGGATCCTACTCAATATTCTCCAGAAAAGAGAATTAGTTCTCAAGATCCTAGACAATATTCTTCTAAAAAGATATCTGATAATTCAATTCCTGTAGAATATCCCCCTGAAATGAGAACTGGTGTTCAGGATCCCCGTCAATATTCTCCAGAAAAGAGAATTAGTACTCAAGATCGTAGACAATATTCTTCTAAAAACATATCTGATTATTCAATTCCTGAAGAATATACCACTGAAATGAGAACTAGTGATCAGGATCCTACTCAATATTCTCCAGAAAAGAGAATTAGTTCTCAAGATCCTAGACAATATTCTTCTAAAAAGATATCTGATAATTCGATTCCTGTAGAATATCCCCCTGAAATGAGAACTGGTGTTCAGGATCCCCGTCAATATTCTCCAGAAAAGAGAATTAGTACTCAAGATCCTAGACAATATTCTTCTAAAAAGATATCTGATTATTCAATTCCTGAAGAATATACCACTGAAATGAGAACTAGTGATCAGGATCCTACTCAATATTCTCCAGAAAAGAGAATTAGTTCTCAAGATCCTAGACAATATTCTTCTAAAAAGATATCTGATAATTCAATTCCTGTAGAATATCCCCCTGAAATGAGAACTGGTGTTCAGGATCCCCGTCAATATTCTCCAGAAAAGAGAATTAGTACTCAAGATCGTAGACAATATTCTTCTAAAAATATATCTGATAATTTAATTCCTGAAGAATATCCCCCTGAAATGAGAACTGGTGTTCAGGATCCCCGTCAATATTCTCCAGAAAAGAGAATTAGTACTCAAGATCCTAGGCAATACTCTTCTAAAAAGATATCTGATAATTCTATTCCTGTAGAATATCCCCCTGAAATGAGAACTGGATTTCAGGATCCCCGTCAATATTCTCCAGAAAAGAGAATTAGTACTCAAGATCCTAGGCAATACTTTTCTAAAAAGATATCTGATAATTCAATTCCTGTAGAATACCCCCCTGAAATGAGAACTGGTATTCAGGATCCCCGTCAATATTCTCCAGAAAAGAGAATTAGTACTCAAGATCCTAGGCAATATTCCTCTAAAAAGATATCTGATAATTCAATTCCTGTAGAATATCCCCCTGAAATGAGAACTGGTATTCAGGATCCCCGTCAATATTCTCCAGAAAAGAGAATTAGTACTCAAGATCCTAGACAATATTCTTCTAAAAAGATATCTGATAATTCAATTCCTGAACAATATACCACTGAAATGGGAACTAGTGATCAGGATCCTACTCAATATTCTCCAGAAAAGAGGATTAGTACTCAAGATCCTAGACAATATTCTTCTAAAAAGATATCTGATAATTCAATTCCTGAACAATATACCACTGAAATGGGAACTAGTGATCAGGATCCTACTCAATATTCTCCAGAAAAGAGAATAAGTACTCAAGATCCTAGACAATATTCTTCTAAAAAGATATCTGATAATTTAGATTCAAGTCGATATCCATCTGAAGTCAGACCTGGTGACCAGGGAACTAGT
This sequence comes from Acleris emargana, assembly GCA_927399475.2. Lineage (NCBI taxonomy): Eukaryota > Metazoa > Arthropoda > Insecta > Lepidoptera > Tortricidae > Acleris > Acleris emargana. Next base: position 1,529,566 of record OV656863.1, on the reverse strand, counting down.
CAATATCTTCCTGAAATAATACCTGGTGAAATGAGGACTGGTGATCAGGATCCCATTCAATATTCTCCAGAAATGAGACCTGGAACTCAAGACCCTAGACTGTATTCTAGTCATATGAGACCTGCTGGTCAAGAATACGGAAAATATTCTCCTGAAATGAGACCAGATAACCTAGATCCTAGACAATACACTTCTGAAATAAGACCTGGTGATCAGGACCCTATGCAGGCTACTGGCAAATATTATAATCTAGATCCTGCCAAATATTCCTCTAAAATGAGAACTGGTGTTCAGGATACCAGTCAATATTCTCCAGAAATGAAAATTGATTCTCAAGACCGTAGAAAAGCTTCTTTCATAAACAGATCTGGTAACCTTGATCCAAGTCAATACCCCCCTGAAATGACACCTGTTGACCAAGGCGCTCGTCAATATCTTCCTGAAATAAGACCTACTAATCTGAATACTAGTAAAATTTCTCCACAAAGAATTATTTTGCAAGACTCAAGAAAAAAGTCTTCTAGAAAAAGATCTGAAATTCTAGATCAAACTCAATATCCTCCTGAAATAAGACCCGGTAGTCTGGATCCCAGTCCATATCGTCCTGAAATAAGAACTGGTGATCAGGAACCTACTCAATATTCTCCAGAAATTATACCAGGAAATCAAGACCCTAGACTCTATTCTAGTCATATGAGACCTGCTGATCAAGAGCGTAGGAAATATTCTCCTGAAATGAGGCCTGATGATTTAGATCCTAGACACACTTCTGATATAAGACCTAGTGATCAGGATCCGAGGCAGGCTGGCACTGTTAATGCTTCTGATAGGGGATCCACCAGGCAATATCCTGAACATCTTTCTGATGTGGTGCCTGGTACAACGGTACTTCCAGGTCGTCAACAACATTCCGATATAGGACCTAGCAGTCCAGTTGATCCCAACAGCATAAAAGTCTCTGAAGAGCCTCCAAATAGAACAACTTTCTCCCAGCAACAAGATAGCAATGATACATTATTAAAAAAATACGGCGAAACTATGACACAAGAATTAAAACACAAGCCAGAAACGACAATTAGTCTTACAGATTTCACAGATGATCTAGTAAATGATAAAGGAATAAACCCAGTTGAATCAGAATACCTAAATGCTTTAAACCACATACTTCGTAAGGATAGGCGCAAAGATTCTATTATACCAGATTTAATTAAATTGCTGATACGAGTTAAGGGTTCTGATCTCTCAATGCATCAATTTATCAACAAATTAATATCTTACATAAAAGAATTAAGCGAAGATTTGGCAACCGAACACAATACTGATTTATTGGAAAGTTCAATTCCTTTAAAAGGAGCAAGCTATAGAAAAAATAGTAGTACAGATGCAATGGCAGATCCAAGCATAGGCCGAAAAGCAGATGACGGAAGCCTGGGTAGTAGCCTAATTAGAGCTGCGAAGAGATCGAGTCTAGAGAAAAGTTTACATGAAAGAAGAGTTTTAACATCCAAAAGAAGACTTCTGACCCCTAAAATCATAAATTTGGATAGTAAAACTAAGGTCCCGTGGGATAAAAAAAGTATGCAACCAAGATATTTTGCAAAAAAGTCGAATATAAGTTTAGGCAAAAGAACGAGAAGTTCAACCTATAACACAGACACACTAGCAAACGGTGCAGATAAAAAAAGTAGCATAAAGGAACCTGCAAAATATGAAAATAACGCTCAAAGCAAAAATGAACAAAATTATAGTGCACGACTCCAAAATAAATTACAAGATTGGATAAATGATCTTGGTGTAGATTTGAAGGGTAACAAGGAACGTTTTATTAAAGAATTGGCTCTTGATATAGAAGACACAGTAAAATATCTTCAGCTTAATCCAAACGTAACGATTTCCAACGAGGACGGACTAGAATATATGAAACACCAAATGTTTAAAAGGCTTAACAAGAAAGTCGATCCTGCCACATTAAGCACCATAATGTCCCATGTTGATAAATTAATGGAACGTGTTAATGAAGTTCCTTTTCCTCGATTGGCACAGCCAGAGGGTAAGAACCATAAAAAGGGCAATTTTAACCTTTTGAACGCCAAAACACTTAAAGGCGTCACGCCACCGACGCTTATCGTTGTCAGAGGTACAGCTCAAAACAGACCTTCTTTCGTATAAATTAGGTTGAATTTTGCATAGCTTTTGAAACGTATTTGACGCAGGGCGTTGAAGAGGTTAAAATTTCTCTCAATGTTCAGTTGCAACTGATACTTATTGTATTTTTTATTTAAATAATTTAGTGCAATAAGTGAAATCTAACGAGGCAAGAATTCTGATCTTTTTGAATTTTGCTCTATTAACTAACAAAAAGTCCTTCAACTTCTGCATCTATTTAGAGAATTTCCCCAAACTTTTGAGATGATTTGGGACACTAGAACTTTTGCAGTTTGCCTTATGAGATGTGTAACCACATATCAGGATATAATTAGAGAATAATTGTTGCCGTTTGATTCGTGCTCAATTGTTGAATGTTATTAGGTCCATGTCCATGTTAAGTTCTTCTATAACCGTTTTTATTTTGTTATTATGAATCCTGTTCTATCGTAGCAGCATCTTCATATAATTTTCATATGGTTTTCATATAAATGGTACTGACCCTATCACTTTTATCTGAAAAATTATTAGGCAACTATACACATCGCTCTAACCTCAGGCCTGTATCATACCACTTGTAGCGCTTTGGGAATGATCAATGGGATGGGTTTTCATAGAACCTATTACAGTATACCTATATCGCACTGCCAGATCAAAAGTGTTGTAACTCAAAATACAACTGTATTTTAAAATCAACTTTAATACAACGTCTATGGGCTTAAAACGCTGTAGCGTTAACAAAACGGCAGTTGATGCTGTCTTGATCTAGCAGTGCTGTATATTGATTTATTTTCCGACCAGCCATTTTACGTGTAAACTTAGGAACTTTCATTACGAAATGTTGATTTGCTTTGATTCGACGCTGTTTGAATTTAAAATATGTACTAATCCATAAGTTAAAAATATATGAATACATTATATTTAATATAATATAGGTACTACAATCAAAAGTTAAAACGAAACTTATTTATATTTAAATTAAACTAAGCTACTCAAATTAAAATAAAACAAAGCTATTCCAATATTAAAGATGTAAATAATAATCACCACTATAAAAAGAACACCCCCTCTAGCAGGTCCGCTCGCGGCATGGTCCCTATGACACTGGCTGCATTACTCTATTATATTTGTATTGAATATGCAGTAAAAATAATAAGTGAGTGGAAGAAATTAACCTAAAAATAATAATATTTCGGAGTCTGGCTTCTGGTTTAAAGTATTCTGAGAACCCATCTTAGTTTAATTGACATACAAAGATTTTAGAAGATATATTCTGGACAATGTTTTTATACGAATACTATAAAGGCACATATATTGTTTAAGTTGACTTTCGGATCCCAATTTTGAACCTACTCTGGTTACTTTGGTACTCTTTTATATACAAAATTAGGTAAATAGGGTTTATAAATCAGCATAAAAAGTTAACATGATTCCTATCAATGATTATGATTTGGTCACACATTGCAATTTTGTCATTAATTTGTTAAATTTAAGACATACGACCCTATAACTGTATAAAAAAATATGTATTTGTACCTTAAACAAGCAGTCAGCTTTTCTAAGCAAACAAAAAGGTCGATGTTAAAATACATAAAATTATATTATTAACCCGTACAGGCAAATCTCTAAAATACAACCCTTGGTAAGCTTAGAGCGATGTATATTTGTTTTAATAATATTTCAGAAATAAATGATATCACGGTGGTACGTGTATTGGATCCGATGGATTCTATACTCGGGACATGGTGCGAATGTCTGCCACTGCCACTCACTACCATGGCGGAAGCTAAGGCCATTAGACGGGATATCTTTAACAGAATAAAAACACAAATAGATCAGCTTAATATGGACCCAGAAATGGTCAAGGAGACATTGTATGAACAATTGATTTTAGATTATATCGACGAACTACTAAACATGCTGCCTGTAAATCTTGATGCAGTGGACAGTATTCAACAAAACCACTTTGTTATAGAAAATGATGCCATTCGTGCAAAACTCTATAAGCAGCAACTTCGTGACACCATATCTAATGTTTCACCTAAAATAAAGAATCCTACGGAAGACGAACAAGCGTCCTTTGAAGTGTTCAAAGATGATCTCGCTGATGCTTTCATTAACTTACACTATGTAGGAAATGATAAAGCTTTAATAGACAAGTTTAAGGATAAAATAAGGGATAAGATTAACCAATTTGCTAATGAATACTTGAAAAGTGATCCCACTAAGCCTCTTAGTACTGCACAACTGGAAAATGATTTGCATAATGCACTTAAGAGTGTAGCAATGCCCGACAATGAATCAATGAGATCTGAAGCAGGACTTGCCAGAATGAAAGATCTTGTTGACGACTGGGCCCATCAGTTACCCTTAAAGGAGCTTACTCCGCGGGACAAAGTAGACATGAATAAAGTATTGTCGCGCTTGGCTAAGCGTTTGTTTGAGTTAGAAAAAGAAATAAAAATCCGTGATGCTATTTACGAAGATAATATGAGACGTGAAATAGTAAAACACCTTCACGAGCTTCCTTTGCGAAGCCGGCCTATGAATAGTGTGATTGATAAGTTATGCGACGAAATCAAACACTCTGAACATTCAAGGACGCTAAATGAAGGGAGACGACATTTGGTTGATACAAATAAACACTACATTCCACCCTCGCATTTAAATCAAGAAGAAAAAGAACATTTACAAAGGATAAAAGAAAGGTCACATGTACCTACAAAACCTATTGATTTGAGTTCTAGACCTCCTTGGGTTTCGCCGTATATGAAAAGTACTTACCGTGGACCATCAATGCACCACGCAAGTCAGACCGATGTAGAAGATGGGAAATCTTTGTATGGCCAAAGTTATAATCACCCATATAAAATTCCACAAACGAGACAAGGGAAACAATGTCAGTGTCCGCCACCAATGTCACCTGAATGCCATTTACCTCGGTACTGTAAAAGGAGTTTGGAGGATTATCATTTAACAGACTGGCCTCCGCCACGAAACAGTCAAGATCGCGTTAGCCTTCTAGCTCTGTCTTCGTCGTACTTAATACGAAGAGGTAGGTACTCTCCTCCATGTATGACTCCTGATATCTGGCTGCGGACGGCGTCGCCTTGCACGCGAAGGCGTAGACCATTTGACCAAGAGGATCCCTGTGAATACTTGCATACTCTTAAACCACTAATCGTATCTAGACACAGCAGACTTAATCGCGACATGTGCCCAAGAGATAGTCGTTTATTTAGCCGATCTTCAAGAACATGCAGGCCTCATACATACAGAGAAAGTGAAGGTATCTCTTCACCGTACATAACAGTAAACATGCAAGACAGCAATTCGATGAAGCCAAGCCATTCGACATGCGCTTGTGGGAGTAAAATCATTCCAAGTAAAACTCAGTCAGATCTGGAGAGGATTTGTACTAAATGTCCCCATCCCTCTAAATTCTATTTTAGATGATGTTTTGGGTTTTGTTTTGTAATACGTCCTGTGTGATCCATTGTTCAGATTTTGTTTAAATAAAAGTCAATAATAATTGCAGTTTTTATTGAAACAATACACCAATCTACAACAAAATAAACAGATTAACAGATATAAGATTCAAAATAAATACCAAGTTTTAGATAAATTCTGATATAGCGCATGATTTAATTTTGGCAGTAGAGAAAAAATACATAACTCGGAAAATTTTAATGAGTTGATTATATTGTTGATTTAGTTTCAAGGAGACACAGTTGCAACGAGACACAATCTCGAAGATGCATTTGGTTTCGTAGGATGCCTCCTACTTCCATTCAAAGGTTAACGTGGGAATTTTGGAACGCGTTTCATAAAGCCGGTGTAGCGGGTATAACGAGAGTTTTTCTTCCGTAGGTTAAAACAGGGATGAGATAAATAAGGGTATGGACAGACCATCGGGATCCCAGCACGTACATATTCTTCATAATCATACCATGTACCACATTGTCTTGTGCGGCTTCTCGTCCCGTCCAAGCATTGACATCTCATTCTCGCATCTTCAACGTCATCATCAGTCCCATAATCCCTTTCAGATGGCCGTTCTCTTTCGCCTACTCTTCGGTCTTCAAAATTCGGAAAGATGGTGTCGCCTGGTAGTCTTGGGCACCGCATAGGTCTTTCCAAACACGGACACTTATGTCTCCCTTGCTGATCAGCGTCTGTACCATTATCTCGTCTTAAATGCCTTTCTCTTTCTACCTGTCTTCTTTCTTTGATATTTGGAAGATAATCATTGGTTGGCCGTTGGTTAGGTGTAGAGGAACCAACTGGTTGGTTGTTCATGTATAACCCAGTTTGTGGTGGCGTTTGAGCTAGAAACCTTTGGTCTTGCTCATCAGGCCTTAGTCTAGACGTAGGTTGAGAGTTTTCAATTGGTTCTGTTGTCTTTACATAGGTTCTGTCAATTTTCGGGTTCCTATTCTGCCCATATGTTTGTCTCATTCCTGCCCTATCCGAAGATATTTCTGATGTTGCCTTATGACTATCATTAGCCATGTCTAAATTCCTACCCTCGATTCTATGAGATCCTGGCGAACTAGGTGGTTGAACTGATTTAGGTAAGTTGAAATCTTCTCGGTATGACTGATCTTGATCCATGCCAGGTCGTGCATTTATGAAGCCGCCGTCGACATAGTTCGGATTTCTAGTTTGTTGTCCGGGTCTTTCCGGAACTTCTTCTGGAGGCAGCTCGTAGGGTTCGTAATGAGTCCGGTGCTGGGTCTGTGGTCGTCGCGGTGGTCCGTCATACAATAACGAATAATACTCGTCTTCAGGTTGTTCCTGCCACGATGAAGACGCTGGTTTATCGCTAGTAAATTGTCTATACGAAGCCTTATCCGTTGGTCTGTCATCTGCAGGAACAGGTTCTTCTACATTCGCATAGACATCTTCCGGTGCTTGCATTGCAGACTGATTATTAAATAACGGAATTCTATGAATTTTCTGTGGTGCTGGATTTGGTTGATTTTGATCAACTGGTGACGGTATATAATTCCCTGAGTCGTCGAAATACTTGCGGATTGGTGGTCCCTGTCGGGTTGCGTCAGCGGAGTCTCTCGCGTCATATCGTGCATATCGAGGACTGGTCTGCTGCATGTCTGCACTTGGATTCTGTGTAACGTCCCCAAACTTTCCACCTAGATGTTGCTCCTGAACCTGCCCTGGAACGTAAGTTAATTCTTTCAGGGGCGGTTCTTTAGACAATTTAATATCCCCGGCACTGTCAAATGAGTACCACTTATCAGACGGTTGGGAGTCTAAACCCCATTTTCGATAATCTGGAATTTGTTTATTATTATACCGCTGGGGATCCGACGGGGCATTTATCATAGTAGAATTAGCCGGTTTTTCCTTATGAAACAAGTTATAATCATCTTCATCAAATGGCTGACGTGTAAGCTTGCCCTCTTCTGGTGTGTCTGTATGTACGTTATTTTGACCTCGACCATCATCTTTACGTCGCCTACAATATTGACGTTGACAATTATCTGGACACAGGTCATCATCATGAAGTAGACCATTTTCTTGACGTTGATGCATTCGACAACAATCAGGAACTCCTACTTCAAATGCTACAGACTTTCTTCTGTAACCGGGCCTGTCTCTATTTTTAATTCTGTTGGCTAATTGGCCGACCATAAAATTTATGTTTAGACTCTCGTCTTTTTCAAGAGGTACCTTGTCTAGAAATAATGATATTTCATGTTTAAACTCCGGTTCTTCGTAACAATCAGCAAAATTGATGTTCTTCTCCAATTCATGTAATTTTATAGTCAACGCGTCTTTGAGACGACGACGAAGATATTTTTCCTGCGGATCATCGTTTTCTATAACAGGCAAATCGTCAAACCATTGATCGATTTCGTGTCCTAAAATAATTTCGTCAGCCTCGTCTTTTAAAGTAACATCAGATGGCGCAGGTACTTTACGTAATGCGTTAATAATGTCCTGGACACATATATCCTTATTATCAAGATTCCGTAAATCTTTTCCGTGAGTTTTTTTGGCTTCATTGATCAATGACTCGACTTTCTTTTTCAATTTATTTCTATACGCGGTTTCTTTCAGCTTGTCCTCATTTTTATAACAAGTAGCTAAGATAAAATCCTCAACAATGCATTGAATATTCATTTCTTCATAAAGCTGTTTTGGATCCTCGTCCTCGGTTTTAACAGTCCTTCTTTGTAAGTTGCCTGCCACTTGCTCCGCCAACTGCTGCTTATAAGATGCTGGAGTATTCACTATTTTAATTAAATCAGTAATATCCATCATCTTTTCAATTAATTTCGCTTTTAGCATATACCTCTTATCTAGCAATTCCTGTGACTGAGGTAAAATATCCAGTAATTCATCTATTGCATCTTCCAATACATCTTCATAGTAAAATCTGTTAAAATACACCGCAGGCTGAGATTTAGCACTTGCAATAGCTTTCCAAATACCATGACGAATACCTATTCTAGCTTTATCTGCAACAGCATCCTCTTCTAGATTATGGGTTTCAATAGGTATATCGTTAACCCAATTGTTGAGATATTCGTCAAATTCCTCATTTAATTGTTTTATTGTGGGTGTAGCAGGAGTGTTAGGTCCCGGAGACAGTGGTTTTAAAGATGAAGTTAAAGGTTTGCAACAATCAGACTTCGGGGAAGATACACCAGCCATAGAAGCTGGAGGAACTTGCTCTTCGTTGGTTTGAAAGCCTTGATCGATAAGAACAGGGAAAACTGTTTGAGTGGACGTATCAACTGTTGGTATAACATATTGAAAATCTCTCCAAGTGCCGTAAATAGAATTAAATTTAGCCTCAGACAGATAACCATCGGCCAACATTTCATTATTACGTTCACCATTGGTATACCAATCTGTTTGAGTACTTTTAAAATTTAGCATTTGGTTTTTCTGATCAGGATCATTCGCATTGCCTGTAATCACATTTTCTGAACAAACAAGATTGCCATTATCATCATCATCATTTTTTTTTTGCGATGACCCTGCATTAGTAGTATTCTTATTGAGTTCAATATTTTTTGCATGCCTACTAGTCGTCCCGGGTTTTTGGATTACTCTGATCCTATCCAATAATTCGGCGGCGTGGTTTACAGCTTCATTATTACTATCACCTATTAACTTATTAATCCATTTAAATATCTGATATTTTAAATGATCAAGTTCATCATCAAGTGTTTTATATACAGAATCTTTATTTAATTGTAAATATTTATATCTGTCCACTATATCATCAGCCAAATCTTTGACTAAATGTTTTCTAAATTCTTGATTACTCGCTAAAGGTATATCTAATCCGCGTAACCATTCATCTATTTGTCCCGATAAATTATGTTTATAAATGTTTAATTCGGAGCGTTCTCCTTTATCGGCTCGACTGCTATTACTTTCATCAGTACTGATGTCACTAGATTGATTTAAAGCCGTGGTGTGAAGTACAAAAAATGTCTCTGGTCGAGAGCCAAATCCCTCATTCCCATTGAAAATACTTTTTTTTTGTCCGGTACAGGGTGTAGCAAATTTAGTTGCTTCATTCTCTGGGAACATAGTTACATTTTTTATTACCGTAGCAATGTCTGTTGCCAAATTCTCACCACTAAAATTGAGACGGATTATTGCATCCAAAAGTATCTTAATAAGGTCTTTTATTATTTCTTCTACGCTTTCAAGTTTTAGTTTTACTTTGATTTTATTAATTAATTCAATCAACGAATCCGCTACTAAAATTTTGAGTTGCTTTATAGTGGGTCGACAAAGATTTTTTTGGACTTCGCATAAATATCTTGACGGCTCTGGGTTTTCATCACAACGATTCGTCGTGTTTTTATGCTCTTCTGGAGCATTATTGAGTTTTGTTACAAAAGCTTCTGATAGAGTGTTCAAGTAAATCATTTTGCTTAATCCATGGAAATCAATAGGTGCGTCATGAAGAAGATTCAATAATTCTGCTCGAAGCATTTGCTTTCTATACGCCTTAGGCTTTTTAAAGGACTGTTTTATTTTGCCTACAAAAGCATCATAAACCTGTTCATTCTTCAGTGTTCTCGAAAAATCATGGTTCTCTAAAGATATCTCATTTATCAAAACTTTGCTGGTTTGTTCAAAACTTTGATCGCTGCATGTAGCTTTAATCATTTCAGCAGAATCAACAGGTTCGGAGTAACGGAGATGCATTCTAATTAACTTATCGATTACACAATCTATAATCTTTTTACCGTCATTTTCATGATACTCTTTATCTTCACTTTTCACGCTGAATTTCTCAGACTTTGACACTGCCATCTTTTTATACCTCTTCGAAAGTTTTTTCATCACAGTGTCTTGAAGTTTTTTCAACTTGGGATCAGTATTATCCTCAAGCCATTTCAATATTTCATCCTTCAGGCCTTCATCTATCCTACAGCCGCTAGAACTTTTGCTTGTTTTGGAAAGTTTTCCGTTGCTTGCTGAATGGACTATGGAGCTGGTGGATGTCTGAACTGATTTTTGGGAAGATACTGGTAGTAGGGGTTGGGCGGACTCGCAGCCGTAGTTTGCTTCAACAGTGACCGTCTGCTCGGGTATCGCAGAGAGGGGGACAGCTACCTAGAACAAGGGGGGGACTTAGTAGAAAATAAAAAATAAAAACTCATAGAATATGCCCACAGCATATTTTCGGAGAAGGTACTTTTCGTTCATTGAATACAAAACGGACACATTCCAAAATCAGTCAGTGTTGCATTTTAAAATTAGAAGCCGTTAGCCGTTTTCAATACAAGTGAGAATTGTTTCGGAATGTGTCCGTTTTGTATTCAATGAGCGTTTTGTTCCTTAAAGTGCCTTGTTCCAAAATAAGCTCTACAGGTATAGGTTTACAAAGTAGGTTTTAACAGGGTAAAGTTACGAACACGACTAGGTATCTCCTTGCCACCATTATGCCTAAATACCTACCGTCATGGCCTATGATGGAAATGACCTAAATTCGTAACACCAAAACACCCTTGAATTATCGTACTAGCTTTCGTAAGATAAGGCATTATACATTAAGCATTTTAGGAATCAGCTGTTTTGGATCACGGTCTCATTACTTTTATTGTTTTTTAATATACCAAAGCATTGTCTTGAAATCGAAGAATGGTTTTTGTTGTACAAATGAATACACAATATAAAAATGACAAAGTTTAATAGCTTTTATTTTAATTTAACTGACTAGAGGACCCGTCCGGCGCCGATGGAGTAAGGAACTCAAAAAAAAAAGAATTTTGAATTTTGATGAAGATGCAGCCACCTCCCCTTCACCAATGGCAGCGTCAGGAACGGTCGCACTGTTTCTTATTGTTGTACATTTAGATCACTTAGAGAATCTGATGGTGATGATGATGATGAGGCTCACTTACAGAGCGAATACTTCGGGTTGGAGACGCAACGGTGGCCACCGCTACCGTCGGCGAGATCATATTTCCCGCAACTGAAAAAAGCAAACGATGTCACCTCGAGAAATACTTATACATACACCCAGTTATCTTGAGGCACTGACATCGCTTTTTTTTAGGGATTGAATGTTTATTTTATTATGTTTATTTTGGTATGTTGTATGTCACGTCACTGTCAACGAGTCAATCACAACTAAAATGGAGTTCGTTCGTTAAAACTGTTTATCATAGTTTTTCCACAATAATTGCATCAGGTGATCACATCTCGTAATAATGATGAGGTTATCTACTTATTTTAAATCAAGTACCTACAATATATTGAGATTGAGCAGAGATTTAAAAAGCAAAGAATCAATCCACCAGATCTCAACACCTTAGAAAATTTGCTTATTTACCTCTATTCGTAGTACCAAAATGTTGTAATGTTTATGGTAAACGTAGGTGGGAATACTTGTTACCAGAGATCTTTAATAACGTAGACACCGAAATACTTAAGTGTTTTTGAAAACCCGCACTACTGCATGCGCATCATGAAAGCGGCTTACCTGAGTTGATGCTCCGCAAGCATTGCTATGCGCAGTATTAGGTAGATACTTGTGTTAAATATTTAGATTATAATTGAGTGAACACAGCGGCAGTTAAACCGTGTACGGATTTGACCGCTGTTTGTGGCATTAAATGTATTAATTTTTTATAAGAAAATATTTTTTTTTAAAACGCTTTATTGCATAATATATACTACACACATCGATATAAAGAGGGTCGATAAAATGAACATTCAATCCCTACAAAAAAGTGACGTCAGAGCCTCAAGATAACGGGGTCTAGTTATATATCTGCATAATTATTGTCACAGCGATTAAATTTACACGCTACTAAAGTGTTGGTCTATTATTTGTTATTATGGAAAAACGTTGACTCAGCCATCTTCTTAATCTTTACTTTAATTAAGCCTTTAGTTTAACTTTATTTATAGAATTATGGCCTCTTACAACTTTAGAATGTTGCTAATAATCTGTAAGGAACCAAAACTTATGGTAGTCTTCCCTATGTGTTTTTTTTTTTCAACAGTGCCTTTAGAAAGCGCTGGTAGATTGATTCATGTAGGTACCTAAAAGGTACTTAGACAATAATATGTTTTACTATCCCTGTCTCTATCACTCATGCGGTTTTTTCTAGTACGATAAACTTTTTACCAATGAAACATACCTTGAGTTTCCATATCGCCTGAACTATTATCCTGAAATAAAAAAAAGCATTTATAAATAAAACGCTACGAGTACGGTCGCAAATCGTTAATAAATTAATACCAGGGGGCAATCTCACACAAATTAACCTAGTCCCAAACAAAGCTTTAGGCCTTCAGAATGGGTACTAGCCTCCTGAGGCTCCTTGTACTAAATATCTAATACCTTTAAAAGAGGCAATTCTTTTATATAGCGACCAATATTATTTTTCAGTGTAGTGTACAGGTACTAGTACATAATACGGTCATTGAAATAAAAACCTAATAAAGTGGCATTTCTTTTGTTTTTACGACTCATAATCAAATAAGAAGTACTTTATTTAATTCATAATAGATTCATATTCCTTTGAACAAATATCGTACTTAGGAGGCTAGGGAGGCTACGATAAACCTACTAAGGTTGCAATCGACCAAACTGGAATAAGTGTTATTCCAAGTTAGGTGAAGTGCGGCCTAAGGCATATAGAGAACTTCGCGTGTCCGAATCCGGACCAAGCGTCTGAGTTGATCGCCGCTACTGACGTTCTGTGCGCCTCTTGTTGCAGCCGGTCGGCCGTGGAAATTAAGAAAATGCCTCGCTGCATGATAATTAGGGTTAGGATTTTGGTGGCAAATCGCGGTTTCAGGATCCATGGAGTCGCTTTTTCCTTATTATTATAATAGATGACACTTTGATTTTGACCTTCGGTTCAGTATATTTCAAAATGAACTAAATACATTTTTAGTTCAGTTTTTCCATACCTACTAATATTTGATTGTTTGTAACGCTTTCACAACAGAGATATCCTCCATACCAAATTTCATTTAAATTGGTTTAGCGGTTTAATGAATAAATTAATTTTGAAATATTAAAATACTGAAGGTCAAAGTCAAACGGGTTTGTATTATAATTAATAGGAAACAGCGACTCCATGTATTCTAGAATTGCCACCAATTACTGTCCTAACTCTCTAGTGATAATAAACTGCAATAGCCCAAAAAAGCGACTAACGGAAAATTCTCTTCCCTTAGTGTGTCTTAGTTGGTAGCAACATGTGGCACGGTTGGTTTTCATACAGATTGAGGTGTTTACATTATCTATGTGTGTTTAAATCCCCGTGTGGTTGCCGGGTTAGAATAGTACCACTCCATGTGTTCCCGTAGATGTCGTAAGAGGCGACTAAGGGAACAAAGGCTTGTAGTACTGTTAGGCGATGGGCTTGCTACCTGTCACTAATACTCTGGGAAACATCTTAGCCTACTTGTGCAAAATGTGGTTACAGAATTATCAAGAAGTTTTAAGACTTGTTGGTAATTCTTTAGCTCTGCCTACCCCGCTCTGGGAATGAAGGCGTGAGTTGATGTATGTATGTATGTTATGTATGTGTGTTTAAATAGGTTAGGTAAAGCCACGTACACAACTTACGCTCACAAACAATTCTGGGGTGACCGGTCTTTTACAAGTATCGGAGACTAGGGGGAGATTGTGCTGTAAAGGAAAAATAACCTCGTTAATGTCTATTCCGTAATTAGTACATTACTACAGAGGCCGGGACAAAAGGGGTTGCCGGCCGAAGACATATAGACGGATAGGTCTGAGGCGGGCAACCCCATATTTCCCGCCGAGGTATGTATAGCGCTTTTTTCAAACATGCAATGAAATAAACCACAAAAAAAACAACGTTTTATTTTTAAAGAAATTATAATTAAACAAGACAAAAACCAACTTGTGTATATTACTATTTCGCTGTATTTTAACTCGGTTTTAATAGGAAACAGATACGTCATACATTTATATTTATTATCATTACCAAGTTACCCGCCAAACCTTTTTTCTATACGGTTAGAGTTACGTTTGAGTATTTTCATTTTTACCGCTGCCTAATATTTAGATGAAATATTAATATTTCAATGTGTATATGTATAGTTAGGATTTTTTTTGATAATAATGTGTTATTTGTTATGTTCATGTGGATTTATCATGTAAATAAAACTGCACTAAGTACATACCAAATATCAATTCGTTTCGTTCATATTTTTAATACGTATAGTGGCAGAATGTCATGATGCCTGTGCCACAAATTTATGTGGAATGAAAATTAAAAACGAAGACTTTGCCGGCCTAGGCCTGCAACATTTGTATGAAATTCCATTAACGACCTCTTGTCCTAGCCGCGCCTGAAACGTCATACTTCGCAGCCACATAAGGAACATAACATCAATATTTCATTGCATGTTTCACAAAAAACATATTTACTCCTCTCTTGAAGAACTCCATCCAATAGTCCCCTGGGAAAACCTCAGCAGGGAGCTCATTCCAGAATCGAAGCGTTCGCGGAAGGAAGTTTTGGAATCGCACAATGCGCGACCATTTGGGTTCCAACATATGAGGATGAGCTCCCCGCTGGTGGCGAGCGGTGCGATGGTAAAAGATAGTCGTTGGCATCATATCGAACCTCGGAACACAACACGTTATACAAGCGGTAGAACACATAAGGCAAAGTATCTCCTTACACTTGGAGGCTCGATACCGCTTGTGAGGTTGGGATCATCAACGATTCTCACAGCACGTCTTTGCACCGAGTCAAAAGACCCAAGCTGTCCAGGTGCTCCCGCCCAGACATGACAGCTCCATATGGAGCTGGACTTGCGACTTATACAGCAGCAGCCTTTGCCCCGACGTGAACCACTTTGCTCTATTCAGCACACCGAGCTTTTTAGACGCCAGCTTGACCTTGTCTTCTAAGTGACTTTGGAACTGAACGTCGCTGGATATCGACACTGAGGATCCCAATACTCTTCAAGATGGTAACGGGTGTATTCTGGAACTGTGGGGACATAGTGGCCATAGCCATAGTTCACTTGTGGGAGGACCTTGTGCAGGGACCGTCCGGGTTGGTACCACCATCTCACCCTTAACCAGGCTGACAGATCACACGTCACAGTAGAGATTCAGCCTTAGGTACTAACACACAAGGTACTATTGAGTAGATTTTATGTGGTACTCATGGATCTCTTGCCTGGTTAAGGGTTAACCTACCGCCAAGCAGCAATGTTTGCATGTTGTGTTCCGGTTTGGGGATAAGATAGCAAAGAGGCATTCCATCTTAGTCCTCAGGGTTGGCAACGCATTAGCAGGCGGCGGCGATTGTCGTGTCTGTTACGAAGTAACTAGTATAATAATCTGTGGCATCAGTGGTAAACAGTTCCTTAACCTTTTCAACGCCAATAACCACTAAAGCGGTCGTGTACTGTCGTGCCTACCACGCCATCGACCGTTTTGGTGGCTCACAGATACAGTGCAAAATAAACCCGAGTATTTGTGACGTAACGTTGACATTAGCTCTGGTTTTAAGCTGTCATTGGCGTGTGAGTGATGTCTTTTGAATTTGATATGGCGTTGAAAAGGTTAAAACACTCTCCATGTTTTTTGGAAAATTAACTTTTTTTCCGATCATCAAGACCCTGGCCTCCTATGAAAAAAGGGCGCATGTCTCATCTAACCGCGTATGTATAAGCAACCTTATTTCTTAAGACAGGGAGCTTAATTTGCTTTGACTATCAAATGGCACATGCTTCCTTTTTATTTAGAAGGTCAGAACCTAAACTTATGTGTAACATGGTGAATTGGTGACCCATAATTTTATCGAATTTTACTTCATCGGTCGGTTCATCGAAATTAATTTTATCGAACACTATTTTCTGCTGAAACTATGATGTTTCAAGATATCTTAAACATTAATTACCAAAGCCCAGATGACAGGAGCAAAAATTCACTTTTCCTAGTGCTTAATTAAATATCAACTAGGTATTCTATCGACATCTATGCGATTTTTTTTTTAATCAGAAATTTATTGATCAAACTCATTATCATACATGTCAGATTGTTACACAATATTACATCAGGTACCTAGGTAAGCTTACATTATATATATACACGGTGCCCGTGAGCATTGCGAGACATTTTAACAGCATATTCCTGACCACATTTTAAGTTAAAAATGTTAATTAACGTCTGCTGAATTCGGCTTGGTTTTAGAGATATTTCGATTTTTGTGTAAAAATGTTGTTTTGAAATCTCCAGTATGAAACACCTTTATGATTGCGACGTTGCAAGACTTCACCATCTAATTTGACTGTAAAAGTCAAATCCAGTTCTGTCACTATGAGTGTTTAGCATGACATTGTTTACGTGTCAATCAACAGAAATATCGGCGTATACATACATACATACATAAACTCACGCCTTCGTTCCCAGAGTGGGGTAGGCAGAGCTACAGAATTACCAACAACTCTAAAAACTTGTTGATAATTCTGTAACCACATTTTGCACAACTAGGCTTAGATGTCTACCAGTGTATTAGTGACAGGTTGCAAGCCCATCGCCTAACAGTACTGAAAGCCTTTATTCCCTTAGTCGCTTCTTACGACATCCACGGGAAGACATGGAGTGGCACTATTCTAACCCGGCAACCACACGGCGTATAATTTTTTAATAAATAACAATGAAGAAAGAATCCAAGAATTTACGAGTCAATTTAAACATACCCAATGCAAATATACCGATAGGCCTATGGCTAAGAATAGTGATCGTTTTTTTGCAATTTTGTGGGTGTTTTACGTGTTTACTACTGAGAGCCACCACTGATGCCAGGGGGCAAGGGACGAAAGAGTGATGGATTTATGCACTGTTCAGTCCACCCAACGTTTGTTTCACACGCATATTACTCCTGCTAAGTAATTGGACTAAGTAACAATTGCGGGCATCTTTCTGTCACTCTAATTCCGCTTTCATTGGAGTAAAAGAGATTCCCGTAATTTGTGAATTTCGGTTTTCGCGGTAGGCACCCTGGACTCTGGCAACCGAACGTTAGAAACTATGTTCGGTCTTGTTCTTCAGAGGATATTGTAGAAGACGCCGCCGTGAGATATGGCTACTAGTAAATTCTATTTTGCATGTAATTACTGGACTAATAAACGTAATATTGTAACATTATGTATATTTTGTTACTTTTTGAGAAATCTAAAGTTAATAAAGATTAACTTTTATCAAGACCCCATTCATATTGGAACACCATAAATTGCAGGTAATCTATGTATGCCCAGCAAGAAATTCATCAAAGTCTCATTTACAGTCAGACGCAGTGCGACCCCATACAAAGTTTGTATACATTGGGGGTCACGTTTCTCTACAGTTGACTGTACTCAATTGATTTTGTACCTAAGTTATTCATTAATTACACATGAAACTACTTAAATAGCTTAATAGGGTGCAGACTCGTGGTCACACCAGGTCGTCACACCACTCGACGGAGCCCTGCCTGATGCAGGGCTCCTATTTCTGAGCGATTTGCCCTTCGGGCATCTAAAGATACCTAATGAACCTAACCTACCTACTTTTGCGGAATAAAAATTATTTCTGTCGAATTTCCGACCAAAGCGAGTAGCAGTGGTGTGACAACCTGGTGTGACCACGAGTCTGCCCCTATTTAATAGCTTTTCCATTAATTAATATGAATAATCTAAGGGTTCACAACCCAATCAAAACATAGCAATTAATGCGACTAACATGTTGTTGATAAATAGTGAATCGCTCGTTCGTGCATTGATTGGTTGAGTTGATGCGATTCCCGTCGTCTGCAGCATTAAATACTTAAGGCACACTGATGTTGCCACTGGCCCTCAACTTCCTGATATTAAGATTTTGGTTTCGGTGACACTTCAGAACAATGAAATATGTTTAGTACGATTGTTATTTTTAGATTACAGTTCATCTTCTTCTTCTCTTTTAAATGGTAGACTACAGTTTCAATCAACGCTAACATAAATAACAACAAAATCGATGACCCATATGAAAGTCATTAACACAGACTACTAATTATTATGTGTGATAACTTATATTTATTCACCTCACCATATATTCTTATTACCCTTAATTTAATTAAATAATTTAATATAGTAACATTAGTAGCAAGTTCATAGCATAGTATAGTGGCATTAAATGGAACATATCTAATTACTAACCCTTACATTGCAATTAATCTTAACGCAGTCACACTGCGCCCTACACAATACGCTAACTCACTAACAAACGACACGGAAACACTATGAAGTACGTTGCCGGTTGCTGTCCCGTGTATCACAATGGTGGACCCACGGAAGATCAGCGTCGTGACACTCCTGAGTGCCGCGACACCATGCTGAGTGGGTTCATTTTTCGCAATTTGTTACATTATAAAAATAAATACAAATGAAAATCCTGCACGCTTATTTGCTAAGTTATCTTAAGCTTAAGTTTTAAGTACATACCTTCACGCCTGTAATCCCAGAGTGGGGTAGGCAGAGCTACAGAATTACTAACAACTTTAAAAAACTTGTTGATAATTCTGTAACTACTCTCCGCACAAATAAGTTTTGGGTGTTCTATCATAATTAGCTTCAGGTACATAATGTTAACAAATAAGTAAAAATGTATCATTTTGCAGAAATAAAATTATTTTCTTTCTTTCTTTCTTTCTTACTAAGGGATACTAACGTATCAGACTGCCATCTCGCGAACAAAATCTGCTCAGCGTAGGTTTTTGACATATTTCTTACCTCATACTACGTTTTGCTGATTTTTTTTATTCTAAATGTAGGCACTGGAACTTCAAAATAATACGTCCTATTTTTTTTACAAATAGGAATCGGTTGGTTATTTTTCCAACGAATTTAGACAAAGGAACTTCTAAATAATACAGCCACATTTTTTTTTAAATTGGTGATGTTAATTTTTAAACCACATTTAGACTATGGAACTGATGGACAATACTGCCTATATTGATTGACCTATTCTACTCGGTAAAACCATATTGGTTTTGACATGTTGTCGTATTGTTTTTAAACCTGCCGGCTTTATTGTCAAGCAGAATAGAGCCCCTGCTAGAATATTACAGTCCGTGAGCACTTAAAATACCATTCGGTTTGTACTTTTCTCCCACTCGTTCTCAATAAGAGCGTATGAGACCGTTTGATTTTTTTTTAAATTGATGAAGTTATTTTAGATAATTTTTTCCACTTTTGTTTTAAGCCAAAGAAGTATTTATTTTTATTTTATTACATTCAAAGTGGTATTGTGTGGTGTTGTTGTTGTTGTTATTGTATTTTGTGTAACCAACTGGTCAATAAAAGCCCAAATTTAGTGTCTCATTAGTCTCATTACATTAACTATCCCAGGGTTCGATGCCCTAGGCAGGCCTCACAATCACATTTACTTTTGGGCTATTGTTTATTTAATTTTGTAATGATAAAACTTTTTTCTGAAAAACGGCCAACCGTTGCTTAAGGGACAAGCCTTATGATTAATCATTCTGTTAAAAAGGTTACTAGTAACGGTTTTGAATAGATTCTGCTTGGTAATAATTTATGGCTATTACGCAAATATCTTCTTACTCATGACAGGGGTTTGTCTCTTTCTTCCACTTGACTTTTCTAACATTACTGGTTGGAAAAGGAAACAAAATAACATTCATTCAATGTCAAGGGTAATCCCCATAATACATAAGAAATGGAGGAAAAAGCGTTGCCAGCTCATCCTAAAGCATTGTTTCACTAGAGAAGCGAAAATAGTTGATTTATTTTGTATGAAAAATCGAAAACTTAAAGAGTTTGAATTGGACCTAGGTTCATCCAACATTTATTACTCCTTATGACCTCAGGAATGCGTGTTTAAAATCTCTCGCAATGCTCACGGGCACCGTGTATATATATCGCACCTTTGCGACAAAACTGTGACATCTCCAAAGTTGTGATTTGCCCAGATGTCACAGTTTTGTCGCAAAGGTGCGATATATATTATTTCAGCTAAATTTTGAAAAATGCTAATTTTATAGGTATTACGAAAATACTACAAACGGTTCATTTTAATTTTGGTTACAACTATAATATTTCTGGCATCCAGTTTCCATCCAGTAAATCGTGCTATTTTTATCGACATCGGCTTAAAAATATATATCCTCGCACTATTGACACGTCAACACATAATTTCTCCCGTCATCCGGGCTTTGTTAATTACGTAAGTTAGATGAGGTTACATTTGTGACTACAGACTACCCAAAAAAAAAAATGCTCATGCGGCGATAAATCCGACTCGATAACATGAAAATTCTGCGTATTCATGGCACCAGCATCGCACATCTTTATCTTTACCCGTGTAACATACTCACATAATTCGACATACTTTTTATGCTATCCTTCAGCCTCCTGCTGACGTCCCTCACGAAGCGAGCGTCGCTAGTTTTGCTGAAGGTCGGCTTCCTACAAGGTCAAGGTTAATGTTAAGGTCAAGGGTAATCTTGAGGTCAAGGTCAAGCTGAAGCCACGTTTGTTGAGTAAACCAGAAGTTGTGTTGTGCGGTAACCCGTGATGTCCCATAAATAGAACTAATTCTGTATCACGAAGTAAACCTAGTATTGTAAATCAATAAAATAAACCATTTTAAAAAAATGGGACGGTTGACTAAGCCTAGGCCTTCCATAGAAACGGGCTTCTGTTGAGCCGAAAATCTGTAAACATGGGAATCTGTAGACATGCCGCGTGGCGTTCGTTTTTTCCACCCTGTATATCGTCGGTGAAACTGCAAAGCCGCGTAAGTATCATTTTAAATAAGGAGCAAAATGCACCTTTTTCGTAAGACAGCAAGGTTTATTTTGCTCTATCATAAATTTGTTAGTTACGCGGTTATATAATTAATTCGGATTTACGAACATGTAAGACTCTTCCGGCCACCTCCTATCGCTGGTGGGGCAGTCTTCAGGCGCCCTCTGCCGGCGGTCCGGCTCGTACAGGCCTTGCCTCGAGCCGCGGGCGCTGCCCTCCTGGTAGGAGGGGTGGTTGATGGTGTCGCACGAGCGGTTAGGGGGGGAATGCGTGCGCTGGGGGGACCGGGCTGGGAAGGACATTTTACAATGGTCATAGTTTTTACTAACATAATAATGACTTGACCCAGTAATTGCGGTATTCCGTTAGGCACGTGCCAAGTTTAGTGCAAGTTGCATGAAGTATGACGTCACACTTGCGTACAAGTTGTTTGCATTGGAAAAATGTTTTTGTGAATAGTTAAAACCTGCATGCAATGTACACGTGGAGACGCCGACAGTTTTTCGCCAGCCATTATTTTTAGCCTAACCATTATTTCGGCACTAGTATATGGGAAAAGATATTTGAGTGTATCGATAAAGGCAATCCCTAGCTGTCATTTAATTTTACCCCGCAATATTCCTAGGTCTGATGATCAAGTTTAATATATCTAAAGAACAGGCACAAAGGCGTTATGGTTATTGAGATAAATATCGCGGAACACTACCGGCTTTATCACTTTGTATTGTAATGATACTGATGGAGGGCTTACGGTAGTTCCTCCCTTGTGAGTAGTTGACCAGCCGCTCCATGAGCTCCTGGGAGCGCTCTGGCGACGAGACGGGGTACTTCCTCAGGGAGTTGGCGAACGCGTCAGAATCACAGGATGGGCGAGGGGAGCACACCGAACCTGTATTTAAAAAAAAACCTGAGTTGTGAAAATTCCGCGTCCGTAAAGTACATAAATCATTTATTGGTCAATGCATTCATTTCTATAATAAACTAGCGGCCCGCCAGCGGCTTCGCCCCGCTGCAAATTCCTGACTTTCCCGGTGGATTTTTCAATTATTTTCTTTCATAAAAACCTTGTCGTGACAATGACAAACACAACAAAAAAGAAATAGCTGTACTGGCAGCTAAACTAAGTTCGGCAGCTTACGCCGTTAGGAAAATTAGACAGCTAACAGCTAACCAATATTGAGACAGCTCGCCTAGTTTATTATAGTTATTTCCATAGTGTCATGTCGTACGGTATTCTGGTTTGGGGTAAGGCAGCTGACATACAAACTATATTTGTGTTACAAAAAAGGGCCATTCGTTCTATTTACAACTTAAATTCCCGTGACTCGCTGAGATAACTTTTTAAGGAAATTAATATCTTAACTGTAGCGTCTCAATTTATTTATGAGGATATTATTTGTTATTAAAAATTTAGATTCTTTCACAAAAAAATCTGATGTACATAATTTCAATACTAGAAATAAAAATAAAATCGCTATTCGAAAATTCCGCGTCCGTAAAGTATATAAATCATTTGTTGGTCAATGCATTCATTTCTATAATAAATTACCTGACGTAGTTTTAAAGCTACCCTTTCCAGCAATTAAAAATTACTTGAAAAAGTCGTTAATGTCTAAAGCGTATTATAGGATCGAGGACTATCTAATAGGCAAAAATGCTTGGCCTAAACTCGAAACTTAATCAATAATATTTTTTCAAATTCAAAAGCTTTATCTTGTCTAGGGGACACCGTTGATGTGGGAAAACATATCAATCTTATGTGGTCGTCTTGCACCGTCTTATATACACCTAGGTATGTGTTATTTTTTCCTTTTCTCTCTCTCTCTCTCGTAAGATTTTGGTGTTTTCCTGCGAAAACTACACACACAGGTTATTTAACATATTTTTATTTAATATTTATAGATTTATATAATGCTAGACTAAGTACCATTGTAATATTAAATATATTTAAAAAATGACTGACTGCCGAGTTTCTCGCGGCGGTTCTTCTCAGCAGTGGTCGTCGTGGTTGTGAAGCGCTGGTAGATTCTTGACGTGTAAAAGTGCCCGTGCCTTATGTTTATCTTGTAAACGTTATTAACATAAAAAATAATTTTGTAGTTTTATCTCGTGAGACGCGCCCCCAGTACCTCGATCAGCCCAGCACATGGCCCCGCGGTAGTTGGAAGACTTGGCTGGTAAGAAGCTGGCCTCGCCGCTGCCACTGCCACCGACCTGGAAACTGCCGTGCCCTGCAAAAAGATTAGGCAAGGAATAGACTCGTAGGTCGTAGGTCAACGATGGAGCGAACTACCTAGAATACAGTAATAATACAACGGGATCTTGTGTGGCGGCCTGGAGACATCTAACGGAAACTATCACGGAGAGTGCTCTGAGGAATTGTTCGAATTGATACCAGCCGCTGGATTCCACCATCGTACAACTCGTACCAAACTATCATTTCATCAACACCATCTTGATAGTTGGAAATCCACTACCGCGCGTTTTTCAAGGGCCTTCCTGCCACGCACCTTATCTATGTGGAATCAGCTTTCGGCGTCTGTATTTCCGACTCAATACGACTTGGGAGCCTTTAAAAAACGAGCCTACTCTTTTCTCAAAGGCCGGCAGCGAACCTGCGATTCTTCTGGTGTTGCGGGTGTTTATGGGTCGCGATGATCACTTACCATCAGGTGGCTCGCTTGCTCGTCTGCCCACTTTTTCAAATAAAAAAAAAATAAAAAATAAAAAACTTGTATCAACCAACTCGCTAGCGCCACCAGCGTCAGACAGCAGAACTAAGGGTTCTACATCGCGCTAACGAAGTTTCGACAGCCGGTTGACATATATTACCACTTCCAACTTCATCCCAATGGACTTCGGTCCCCAGGCATAACACCCGCCTGGAGAGAGATCTCTCTATTGTCCTCTCTTCCTACATTGGTGACTCCAACGTGATCGTCATCCTACATTGGTGACCCCGACGTGGTCGTCATTCTACACTTGCATAAAAAAAAAACTACAGTCATCTTCTGATCTGGCTTAATCAGGAATGAATTCATCCAAATCGTCCCACCATCTTCATATCGCTCGCAAAATAGATAGCCAACGTAGTCGAAGAGTTCTCCAGTGGCGTCCGCGTACCGGAAGACGCAGCAGAGGTAGGCCACCAAAATAATGGACGATGTAGCTAAGGTTGCGGGAACCCGGTGAACACAAGCGGCGCAGGACCTTGGGGAAGGTCTATGTCTAGCTGGCAGCAGGTCTTTCGGCTACAATGATGGTGATGATGATGAGAAATCTTCCCGCCATCTTCTTTTTGGTCTGCCTCTATTCCGGCTGCCGTTACTTTTTTTCATGGCATAGGAAGGCAAACGAGCACACAGGCCACCTGATGGTAAGTGGAAACTGTGACCCATAGACATTCGCATTCACAAGGCTGCAAATGCACTGCCAACCCTGAGGACTAAGATGGAATGCCTCTATGCTAGTCATTTCATAGGCTGTGTTATCCCCAAACCGGTGCACTATGCAAACACTGCTGCTTGGCGGTAGGTTAATGGATAAGATAGTGGTACCAAAACGGACGGACCCTGCACAAGGTCCTCCCACGGACTGTTGACCGTTGGTACTTGAGATCCAGTCAAGAAATATCTGGAGAAACGAGGGTAGGTCTTTGCCCGGCAATGGGACACTAAGTAAATAGGCTATTTAGATTTACAAAAGGAAACAATAAAGTAAAGAAAAATTACATGATATGTTAAAAAAGATTTATTCCCGAATTCCCAGTTTAAAAGAGTCCCAAATGTAACCCTTTTCCAGGCATAGTACATTACATCGACCACATTCATGTCGGTCAAAATTGCACTTAAATACCTACATTTTATGACACAAATTCAATAGAACTGTCCTGAAATATGACTTCATGGATCCTATTCCATTGCTTGCATCCTTACTTTAGCAAGGCCTGGAAAAGGGTTAAGGTATTCTTTATTATTTTCACCTAAGCTTCAATTGGTCTTTTGGGAATCTAGTACAAATATATATTTTTCCGTTGCCTCTCCGATTCCTGCCCCTTATATACTTCTGAGGCATTTACTTTCTATTAAATACTAATCACTAATTATCTACACGTAACCAAATATTAATTACCAGGACACATCTCAGGCCGTTGAGGGGGGAACTCGGTGTACAGCGCGGGGGGAGACGTGGGGGCAATGTTGCAGTGTTGCGTCTGGAACACAAACGTTTAATACGATCTCAAGACTGCAATCTCAAGACTAAGGGCGCTGAGGACTAACAAGGAATGCCTCTATGCTAGTCGTTACCTCCACCAGCAGTCCATTATGCTAATATGGTTGGCGAAAGTTGAAGGTTAAGATAGTTACGATCCAGCCGGACCCTGCGCACGATTCCTTCCCGGGACCGGAACATCCCGCAGATAAAATACATGACGCCTGACTCCCAATGGACTATAGAATACCTGGTGCACCGGTCTAACCGTACAACCCATCAACCTCTTCATGATTTCGTGGTTTTTCGCTAGTCTGATCATTCTATGTGCGTCTAAGGTCGGATTTTTATTCCCACAGAAAAAATGTAATACAAAGGTTCACGAAAAACATTTGCAGTATTCAAAACACATTTAAAAGAAATTGAGATTCTATAAAAAAACTATACATTGTAATCAAGATTGAAAAAATTATTTTGTTGATGGCGAACTTATTTTGATATAAACTCTCTGTTGTATTAATTTAAAACGAGAAAACTGTTGTTGTATGCATAATTTATTTATTGCACTGGTATCATTGGCTCCATACACCTGTGTCAACAAGTTGAGGGCCGCTTGATTGATGTGTTAGTCTGTAGCCGCCGCGGTGGGACCAGTGCCTTATCTAGAATGGGAATTAACCTGATATACGGTGGCGTATCTCCCGTCCGTCGCCTGGGCACTGGAGTCGCAGCTGTACTGTCTGGGGCTGGATACCGTTGTCCCCACTGCTTGGTGGTACCTCTCGGCGTAGTTCCTCCCTCCTCCCTGTTAGGACCACCATCACGCCATTTGAATGTAATAATGACATGACATTAGGATAGAAGCTATAGGTTTACATCTCGTTAGGGCTAGATAGGAAATTTATTCGACCATATTCGCTTTACGACTGCATCTCGACGGATCTGACCCTTTTGACTCACAAGGACCACGTCCCAAAACGTCCACTTAACAAAACGTCCACTTCCCAAAATGTCCACTTCCCAAAACGTCCACTTCCCAAAACGTTCACTTCCCAAAACGCCCAATTAGTCCTGAACTAATAAGGAATAAAAACAAGGATGATCCCACCACAAGACCACACAGGTGGCCAAATTACTATATCGGTTCTTTTCGATGTTTCTTTTCTAAATTATCATGTAAAACGTGAGAATACATTACAGTAAATATTATAAGGACGAAAGTGCTGGCCGAAATTATACGACCAGATCGCTTTACGTATGCATCTCGATCTGACTACATCGTTTCGTGCTTAGCTCGCATATCGCCTGAGTCACAAAATGACCACTTCGTTTGCTTTACTAGGTAGGTTACGTTTGTAAGGTAACTTCAAATGCCCGAAGGGCAAATTTCCCAGGAATGGGGGCTCCGCCGACAATGCTAACAATACATAAAATTAAAAAATTATGTGGTCACATGACCGCTTAATAGCGACTCAAGCTTTTTGAGATCTGAGATTTGAGATTTGAGCGGTTATGTCTGTGCCGACCTTTACGGTGGACATGTATTACTTTCAACCTGCTTCTAGGATAAACAATGACCTTCAGAGCTTGGGACATGAAAAGAGGTTCACTAATGTTTGACCAAAAAATTATTGACAAATGGTCATTTGACAAACAACGTTTCACCAAATGATCATTTGGCAAACGAGACATTTGACAAAAGTATCATCTTACAAAAACTCACTTAGCAATTGATCATTTAGCAATTAGTTTACCTATTTCTGGGCAGAAAAAAAAACGAGTCGGTTATGCCCTGATTCGTCTTCCTCGTAAAATGTAAATTTAACTGGTGATCATTTGGAAAAGTAGTCATTTGTAAAATGACTAGTAGTAAAATGATCAATTGACTTAACATTTTTTTGCAAAACGTTGTTTGTCAAGTCAAATTTTGCCAAATGACTTTTGGTCAAACGGCAGGACACCATGAAAAGAATATTGAACGGCTCGAGTTGAGGCGGTGCCGATCCGGTGCAAAGCGGTTACGTGAGAGTCAATTTTCAACGTACCGTACGTGGTCGCGATCCAGACGAACCTTGCAAAGTACTACTTAATCTTGAAGCTATTTAGAATGAAAGAATGCAAACCCTATAAACAGTAGAATATCTGGCATCATTCACTTGGGCACCAGCGTCGAAGCTCTGCGGCGGCCTGGCGCCGGGCCCCGTCCCCACGGCTGCGTTGGGCACCAGGGTGTAGGTCTTCCCGTCGTCCCCCATCAGCGCCACGGCCAGCCCACAGTCTTGGAGACCCTTCACCACCGCCACCATGCCTTGCGCCATGCTATTGCTACCAGTGGTTGGGCTGGAAAGATTTGGGAAGTCTTTTGTTGCATGATAAGAGAGGATTTAGAATTAGTTACAAAATTAAATAGAACGAAAAATTGCCGTCTTATATTATTATGAGCAGGGGTTGAACTTCTGGTGCCGATGACGGCAAATTACTTATACATACATACATACATGCATTAAATCACGCCTGTTTCCCAGAGGGGTAGGCAGAGACCACTTCTTTCCACTTGCTACGATCTTGACAAATTTCTTTCGCTTCTTCAACATTCATACATTCGCAGATTCGGCCCTTTTCCAGTATTTCTCCGATTTGATTCTAAATAGAGATTGAATAAAATGTAAAACTAGTATTGAAAGGTTGAAAGGCAGTGGACGGGGCACATCGCTCGAAGGACTGATGGCCGATGGGCTCGGAAGGTTCTTGTGTGGCGTCCGCGGACCGGGAGACGAGCGCAGTAGGTAGGCCTCCAACAAGATGGAGTGACGATTGTAAGGATCGCGGGAACGCGGTGGATGCGAAAAGCACAAGACCGGTCTGAGTGGAGAGCCTTGTGGGAGGCCTATGTCCAGCATTGGACGTCTTTCGGCATGATTGATTGATTTATTAAAAATAAGGTGGGGTAAGCGCGTCTACGGGGTAAATCCGTCAAACCAACAATATCTTCTAAAAATATATGGTTTGTCGCACTTACCCCGTTGACGCACTTACCCCACCTCCTGACCGTATTGCGGAACCGGTTCTACATAGATAAACCCTTATTGAACTTTTTAAGTTCATATATTATTCTGACATTGAGATGGACAGCAGTAAAAATGAGTACGGCTTGTACAGCTCACTTTCCCGAAATACGTGCTAAATGTACACTAACAAAAGATTCTTGTCCAAGTGGGGCACTTTCTTGAGGTGGTGGGGGACTATTTCAAAAAGTTCACTTTTCCAAAACACACATTTTGATAGGGTATTTTCCGTTGACCTAGAACTATGAAATTTGGCAAGTAAGGGAAAAATGACAAAACTATACATTTTAAATTAAATCCACAGCACACAATTTTGAATTGAGTTAACCGTGTCCTGTGGGGTATGGTATGAAAAGACATTGATACAAGCTTAAACAAAAACTTGAACGTTTCTTTTTTTAATAGTCTTACTACAGAGAAACTGCAAAGGTCTCTGCTACTGCGCAGGTCCTGTTAAAGGGGCTTTACATTATGCAATTTACTGCGCATGCATTAATAAAGCGTGGTACAGACGCAGCTATATTGTATATTATCAAATCGCGATTAGAATGGGATTGAGCGCATAATATTGTTTTTGAATTGACCCTCTGCAACCGTGGTGACTTTTTTAGAAACATTCTATTGCGGTGGAGTGGAATAGTAATGGTTCAATAATAACTGATAAGTAAGTAGGTATATCCGCAGTAGAACTAAGGGTACCGACATAGCCTCGCAGGACTGATGGCCGATGGAGCCAGAAGGTTCTTGAGTGGCGTCCGCGGACCGGGAGACGAGCTGTAGGTAGGCCTCCAACAAGATGGAGTGACGACCTTGTAAAGATCGCGGGTATGCGGTGGATGCGAAAAGCACTAAACCGGTCTGAGTGGAGAGCCTTGGGGGAGGAATATGTCCAGCAGTGGACGTCTTTCGGCTGACATTATGATGATGATGATGATGAAGTTTTGTTTATTTAGTGTATAGCATAATTATTTAATTTTAATGCGGAATTAATCATAAACATGTACATTCAGCTTTTAAATAAAAAAATATATAAATAACTTGAGTAAGGTTTAGTCTGGTATTTTTCACAAAGGTTAACTTACAATGCGTCGAATCGTTAGAAGAAGGTACTAATATATCACGGCAATTTTTTGTAATATTTATAAGACTATATTTTGCTTAAATAAAAAAAACCCGATTCCAGTCCCCGTATTCTTTTCCGGGAAAGAAGTCCCTGTCGTTTAAAGGGGCTCTAACAAATTACCATACCATACCAAATTTAATTGAAATATGTTCAGTGGTTTAGCAGTAAAAATGTAATAAATAAATAAATAGCGTTAGGTACTTTCGCTTTTATGTTATTATTAATAAATTTACACACGCGTCATAGTATAAGATTAACTTATCAAATTAATTTACTTTGTTATGTATTACAATGCATTCGATTGACGAGATATATTTATCTGCGGCTCGCTTTATTGCATGCTATAGATTGCGTTATGTAGAGCCCCCTTTAGTATATCCAATCTACCGCCATCTTTAGAAATTTCAACACGGAACTGGCGAGGTCGGGCCTGTAACAGGCCTGCCAATCGTCGGGTCCCGCGGGCCTGAAACAATATTGCTAGATCAACTCATTGAACATTTCCATAACGCGAACTTTGTCCATGGACAACGCAACCGGGCACACACACCTGGATGGTAATTCTATGGCCCATAGAGGTAATTTCTAATCGCATTTTTACCCAGGGTAGGCCGAGCAACAGACTTAACTACAACTCTAAATACATGTTGACGATTCCGCAATAATATTTTGCATAAGCATGTTTGCCAGAGTAATAGTGACAGTGCAAGCCTGTATTCCCTTAGTCGCTTCTTAAGACATCCATGGGAAGACATTGAGTGGCACTATTCTAACCTGGCAACCACTAGGTTTAATTTGACGTGTTTATTTTAGTTTTAAACAATTCAAGCGCACAGAATGCATACGGAATTAGTCCAGATTTAGAAGAAGAAATACTTAGGTTTAAGCGCGTTCTTCAGGCTCTACTTTGAAAATCAAAGGCCTATTCACGAAGTTACGTTAGCTCTATGCCTTTCTCTCGATTTATTCCTGAGTGGTGAGTGACAGGGACTCGACACTCGAACTTTTGAATTTAGGAGGTTGTGGTACCCATCCTGAGACGTAGGTACTAGTTATCCATCTATTAGCAAACCGCCCTCACTTCGCTTCGCTTTATGTGGCTTTTCTGTCACACCCTTACATAAATCAAAATTAATCATACTT
The DNA here is from genome assembly GCA_927399475.2 of Acleris emargana. NCBI lineage: Eukaryota > Metazoa > Arthropoda > Insecta > Lepidoptera > Tortricidae > Acleris > Acleris emargana. Next base: position 1,498,579 of record OV656863.1, on the reverse strand, counting down.
AAAAATACAAATTTAAATTCAAAATTTTTATTGCATGTCACATTAACATTGTTATAGGTGGTACATAATGGGAGGTCTGCATGTGACGCCCTGCAAGGGCACAGCAACATTTGATAGAGAGCAGCTACACAATACAATAAAATATAATAATATCTAGTTATCAATTAATTCAATTATTTTCTAAAAACTACTTATACTAATTGGGTTCGTGTTGGATTATAATTATGTGTATGCAACATCAAAGAATTCTTTCAAATTGTAAAAACATTTGTTTATTAGAAATTGTTTTAAGGTTTTATTAAAGATCCTGGTATTTTCTATGCATTTAATAGAGTTTGGTAAGTGGTTGTAAATTTTAATTAACATGTGATGGGGACTGGACGAGACTAATTTTAATTTGGAAAAGGGAAGTTTGAGTTTAAATAAATACCGGTCATTTCTTTTGATACTTAGATTTGGTGAGTATAGTTTTTCATGATTTCTGGCAAATTTGCTTGTTTCTAATATGTAAATGGAGGTAAGGGTAAGTATTTGGAATTTTATGAAGTATGGTTTGCATGACTCCATATGGTCAATGTTTGGTAATATCCTAATGAACTTTTTTTTTTTTTTTTTTTTTTTATATCATAGGAAGGCAATCGAGCACACAGGCCACCTGATGGTAAGTGGAAACTGTGACCCATAGACATTCGCATTCACAAGACCGCAATCCTAAGACTGCAAATGCGTTGCCAACCCTGAGGACTAAGATGGAATGCCTCTATGCTAGTCATTTCACCGGCTGTCTTATCCCCTAACCGGAACACAACAATGCGAACACTGCTGCTTGGCGGTAGGTTAATGGATAAGATGGTGGTACCAACCCGGACGGACCCTGCACAAGGTCCTCCCACCCCCAAAACTTTTTCTGGAGGGTAAAGATTGCACCTACTTGGCAGCTGTTTCCCCACAGCACAACACCGTAAGACATTCGCGAGTAAGCGTACGCGTAGTATGCTTTAAGAGCCGTTTGGAAGTTACGTTTTGTTCCATAAAAAATTTACTTAATATGATGAAAATCTCATCAAAATCCGTCGAGTGCTTTAGGAGGAGTTAGCGGGTAGACTGACAGACAAACGCGGATAGCGGCCTTGTTTTATAATGCTGCAGTTGTCCCTTTCGTGCACACTCGCAAAGCTATAACAAAAGTTTATTAAAATATCGTCAATTTTATCCGAGACCTTATTTCCGTGGCGGACGGTTAAGCGGACTGCGATGTAGGATGGTGAATGGGTCGCTTTACTCAGTGACGTCTAACACAGTTGCGCGCGCTTCCCTTCCCCGCGCACGTCTCTAACCTCGTGGGACGGTCGCGCAGGAAGTTGATCGACTATTCTGCTTACATTTTATCTCGTTTTCTAGACTAGGTACTTGATATTGATGCAAGTCTTTGACTAAAATAGTCATAATAAATGTGAAAATTTAAATCAGCCCAATTAGTTTACACATCAGCTGCATACCACCGAAATAAATGTTGCTGTAAAAATACAGGCCTATTCACCAAGACTATGTAAAACTGAATAAAGCATCTGGAACTGGAAAAAATGCGAAAAGAACTTTTTCAGGAAATAACGATTTCAATGAATCGAACTAACAAATTTGTAACGAGGCGAGTATATCGTTCCCTGAGTACCCAAAAAGGGGGTAGTGCTTGGGTGTATGTATATATTCTTAGAATAATAGCACATATAAGGTAAGGCCAGGCCAGTCCGTCAAACCAACGATATCTCCTAAAAACTATATGGTTTGTCGAACTTACCCCGTTGATGCTCTTGACCCAGCTTGGGGTAACATCGTGTACGGGGCAAGTACGTCAAACCCATATATTTTTAGGAGATACCGTTGGTTTGACGCACTTGCCCCATCTTACTAATGATAGTTTGACCGCCGCGTCAATCTTGAAGCCAGAAATGGAAACATGCACGCAAATGCACAAATAATGACGTACTGGGTAGACCAAATTTAGTCTGGTTTGAGTGGCATCACATTCGGGCGAGGACTAGGTTTCTAAGTGTCATTATTCTAAATACCCATGTATAGTCTGTGGGCACTTAGATGCTTCGGGTTTGTACTTTTTTTATGGCATAGGAAGGCAAACGAGCACACAGGCCACCTGATGGTAAGTGGAAACTGTGACCCATAGATATTCGCATTCACAAGACTGCAAATGCACTGCCAATCCTGAGGACTAAGATGGAATGCCTCTATGCTAGTCGTTTCACCGGCTGTCTTATCCCCAAACCGGAATACAACAATGCAAACACTGCTGCTTGGCGGTAGGTTAATGGATTAGATGGTGGTACCAATCCGGACGGACCCTGCACAAGGTCCTCCCAAGTATAACACCACTTCTCTCTCTCATTCGCTCTTAATAATAAGAGATAAATACACAGACAAACAAACAGCTTCTAAGAGCTGTTGCACCCAACCCCCGGATGGATTTTAAAGTGCGGGGTATGGTTGGATAATCACTCAAGGAGTGTCATAGGCTATACTGGAAACTCCTCATTCTTGATGCAGCCTTGGTAGTCAAGCTCCGAAATCTTATTTTTTTTACTTGTTTCTAACGATTCTAGCAGTGTAAATAACTAAAATAGAATACTCACATAACCGCTTAATTTAAAATTTACTCGGTAAATTTGAAGCTAAAAATAAGTTTGGAAAAACGTGGTAATTTGGATTAATTTCGATTAATTTACAACATCATAGATGAAAACTAAATCTGACACTAAGTACTAAATATTATTTGTCATGTCATGTCAAAGATTTATGAATTTTGTTACAGCCTGCTAGAAAGTAAATGTCTTTATAAAGGTTCACTAATGTTTTACAAACTTTAATTTCGCAAAGAGAGCAGCCTGCAGCATTTAACATTTTTTTGTGGTCAATAGTCTAACCTAAACCAACTTATTTAACAAACTCATGTAAATCACACTCACTCAGGCACAAAAACCAATCTTAAGAGAAATCGCCGGTCAAAGTTTTGCGAGTCGAGTGTGCGGCAGAATAAAGGATCTAGTTATCGCAGAAAGTATTTTACAAAATTTCGAGATGTGTACAAAATTGCATATACGAGATATACTGATCGAAAGTGAGTGGAAGGGGCGGAAGGGACCGCCCTAGGCGTACTTTGTCGAATCAAATCGGAGAAATACTGGAAAAGGGCCGAATCGAAATTCGGAAGAAGCGAAAGAAAGTCAAGATCGTAACAAGTGGAAAGAAGTGGTCTCTGCCTACCCCTCTGGGAAACAGGCGTGATTTAATGTATGTATGTGTACAAAATCGCAGAAGTACATACATGCATACATAAACTCACGCCTTCATTCCCAGAGTGGGGTAGGCAGAGCTAAAAGAATTACCAACAAGTCCCAAAACTTCCTGACAAGAAAGAAGTGTTATTAATAATTTGCAATACTATCAAAATGTAAAAAGGTAATTGTACTTGTACTTTCGGTAATCTCTATTACTGTATTATCTTATTTTGTTGAGAAAAGCAATTTAAAAAATCCATTGACAATATTCTCTGTTGTGTTGGCAGTCCTCTAGCATAATCGCGCATTGTTAATTAAATAGTAATTTACACTGACAGCTGTCAAATTCAATCCGTCAAAAAACTCGTAAATAAATAAATAAAGAAGAATGATGCGCGCAGTTTAAATACCCAAAAATAGACCTAGTATAAAGAAAAAAAACTAGAAATCATATAAATATTTAAAAATGAATTGCTAAGTCATAATTAGAAACCACTGCGTCAGAAGATGATGGATTTACACCGCGAAAGATTGAGTTTAAAAAAATTTGTAAACATAACCAATTTGCCATGGATGACCGGTGGAACGGTAAGCGGTACTAAAATGTTAACCCCAGGTTATCATCATCGGGCGGGTGTTATCATCATCACTATCTCAAATTCAAATTCAAATTCAAATTGTTTATTGCGTATCACATTACAAAAACACAGGTGGAAATACAGGTAGATAGGTATACATGTGACACCCTGCAAGGGCACAGCAATATAGATCTAGGAGGGCTAACTAACCTATGAACATTAATATCGAATTCTACCAACAACTCGACGAACGACTTCATATATATAATTCTTCTGTCCGTGTGTTGACAGTGAACTCCTCCTAAGCGGCTGAACTGATTTGATTTTTTTTTTTGTGTGTGTTCAAGTGGATTCGAGGATGGTTTAAATTCACAAATAAACCCGGCAGATGGCGTTGTCCTGCATGGCAGATATCATGCAGGACAACGTCTGTTGGGTCCGCTAGTCTTTTCTTTATCTTGACTGTGTTTGTAACGATTTGGTTATGTTACTGTTATGTTGCAAATTTTATGAATAAATAAATAAATAAATAAATAAATAAATCTTTATCTTTATATATATATATATATATATATAAGAAAGTTTGCCATCAACAAATTAAATTCATCAATCTTGATTACAATGTATAGTTTTTTTTTATAGAAAGTCGATTTCTTTTAAATGTAAAAAGCATAAAAAAATTGTATACCGCAAATGTTTTTCGCTAACGGCAACACCTTTGTTTACATTTTTTCTGTGGGAATAAAAATCCGACCTTAGGCTGGATGGCCTGTGCGCTCGTTCGGATGCTGCCATTTTAAATTACTGTTTCAGATCTATACGGTATCCTAAAGTCATCTCGTGGAGACGCCTTCATCTATTGGCTGGGCAATGAGGAGAACTCTAGGATTTCCAGGCTCAGGAGGAACGCTTGTACTTTATTGGTAAGGTGGATGAGAGTTCGGACATCTTTTATCTTTTTTTTTTTTAGGGATGCCCTTGGATATGGGTGTCCACTGCAGAATGAAGGGGGTTTCTTTTTTTTTCGCCTGGTTATATACGTTAATGTAACTTTAACGTTGTGTATCTGTTTATTACCTACTATTTCATGGAAGCACCTTTCAACGGACGCATCGGATGAAAAAAAAAAGATGTTTATTCAGTAAGTAGGCCGCACGGGCACTTTTACACGTCAAAAATCTACTAGCGCTTCACAAGAGACCACTGCTGAGAAGAAGCGCCGCAAGATACTCAAGTCAGTCGTTTTTTAAATATTTCTTATGATAATAAACAATAATAAACGTAACCTAGCATTTTATGAAACAATAAATCTCGCATAAAACAAAAAAATAATATATTCATCTGTAGTTAAGCAGGAAAATGTGTCAAAACTCAGAATTATCACAAGAACTAATAAGTAGTAGTAATAAAAAAAAATATACAAATCTGTATAGCCGTCTTTGTCTGTAGAAATATGGTAGCGTAGCAACTGTCAGTTATTGGCGACGGGTTTTAAATGCGTTTAGTATGAGCATAACGTATCTAAATATTCTAAATATCAAATATTATTGATTGTGGCCTGTTATAATAACTTGTTAATTAGCTCCCTTCTTCCAGCCGTGCAGCGTCAATCGATGCAACAAGCTGAAGGAAAGGCTGAACAGTCATAAACTGGCGTACCACCCCAGCCAGGTAAAGTCACCATCAAAAACGACCCCCTATCCTATTAAGAGGGATGCCACACGTGCGTTGCCGGTGCGTTGCGTCGTCGCTGCTGCGTTGTTACCAGAGGGAGGAATTTTCATGGCAAATATCAAACGTCAATAGAGTTGGAACGTTGAATTTTATCGACTATCGATGAGTTATATTTAAAAAGCGTCATCATCATCATGTCAGCCGAAAGACGTTCACTGCTGGACATAGGCCTCCCCAAGGCTCTCCACTCAGACCGGTCTTGTGCTTTTCGCATCCACCGCTTTCCCGCGATCCTTACAAGGTCGTCACTCCATCTTGTTGGAGGCCTACTAGCTGCAGCCTACGCAGCAAAAAGCGTATCTTTCTTTTTTTATTAATAAAAAGAGACCTCAAATGAAAAACAGGAACAACAAAATATAAATTTAAAATAAAGTTGATTGTTAATTTTTTCAATGCAAGAAACTAGAAATATAATTTAATCTAGATTAAAAACTATTATCGTCCTTTACTACTTTAAATTATACTTATGGATGTGTTTTACTCGTTATTTGGGTTTAATGTTTAGCTAATTTAATTTATTTAAGCAGTATATTGTTGAATTATTTTCGGTGTAAGTAAGAAAAGGTTAAAGTTTTCGTTTTGGATTAACCATTTTTCTCATACGTGAATAAGTTGCAAAAAGCCTTGTGGCAGATATACCAACTGCCATGCGATTTTTGTTTTAATGGCGATGCAACTCGCTAATCAAAAAGGTTATCTATTAGTTAAAAGATAGTAATATAGAAGGAGATTAAACTTATCGATAGCTGGAAATGTCGATAAAATTTAACATTCTAACTCTATTGACGTTAAATTGTTGCCATGAAAATTCCGCCCTCTGGTGGTTACACATATAAATTAGAACGACATGACTAGACCCGTTATCGGATGTGCGATTTGCTAGCTCGAATTTCTTAAGGATGGGTAAAAATATATATACATACATACATACATAAACTCACGCCCTCATTCCCAGAATGGGGTAGGCAGAGCTACAGAATTACCAAGCACTCTTAAATAAGTTGTTGATAATTCTGTAACCACGTTTTGCACAATCAGGCTAAGATGTTTAACAGTGTATATTAGTGACAGGTTGCAAGCCCATCGCCTAACGGTACTACAAGCCTTTATTCCCTTAGTCGCCTCTTACGACATCCACGGGAAGAAATGGAGTGGCACTATTCTATCCCGGTAACCACACGGGCATATTATAAAGCATATTAAAAATATTATATGACGTCGCTATTTTCTGAAATCTTATTATTAAAATAATTACAAAAATGACATTCCCTTTGGGGGAAAAAAATAGAATTTTATTTATTTTTCAATCTATAATTATTGTATCATTAGTTCGTGACACGAAGATACCGATAATTTGCAATTTATGAACATGGATAATTTTTGTTTAGGTATATATGCGAAAAAAAAGATACATATTAAAATTTATATTGTAAAAAATCATTATTTCAATAGTAGATTGTACAACAAGTGCATAAAACGTACCATTTTACCCGAGACGTGCATATAGCCACCCGAGCCGGTACGGCGAGGGTGGATGGTCACGTCGAGGGTAAAATGGGTTTTATGCTCGAGTTTTACACTCTGCTTTTCACTTCGATTGCAAGGAAATAAAACAACGATTAAGCATATATATGAAAATTTAATTAATTTTTATAATGTAAAACTTCTTCTGCTTCTTTTTCACCTATCACGCATAAAATGTAATTTCTTCGACAGTTCGTCAAATTAGCTTTAAAAAACACACTCCGCAAACGTGTTTACGCTTTTTTGGTTCCTCCAAATCATAAAACTTTCGTATGTGCTGAGATAGATTTTCTTCGATTTAGGCGGCAATAAGTATCTGCTCAACTACATTTTTCGCACTTCTGTCCATTAAAGTCTCAGGCGAAATAATTTTTTCATCGTCACTGTCACTACTTGAAGACATTGTTCAATTACTTACGAATAATTTATTGAATTTTCAACCGCAACACATCAAATTTAGTTAGTTTTTAATTTTGTTTGACGAATAATTAGCTTCCCGCTCCCGCTACACAATTTATCTTAATTTTTTTTTTAATTTTCAACTATGTGACGTTTGACTATGGACACTATGGTTTGAGCCTTAATGCCAAGTTATTATAAATATTTGCGTTACTTATTTTTTTTTTACGTAAATGCACGCCCGTATTAATCTTAAAGTATTTAGATAGTATTACATATGTCGTAATTAAAATAAGATATAACCTAAATCTCATAAAAATATATCAATTAAATGAAGGTGTATTGTGTATATGTTGGCTGTAAGGCCTTATTGCCTTAGTCTTAAAAGAAGAAATTACTTTATGCACTAGAGCATAAAATGCGATTTTATGCAGCCTATACCCAGCATAAAAAAGGACTTTACGAGCATGAGAAGTGAAAAATAAGTTTTGTTTAGACTTTTATTATGGTAGAGATAAATTATGTACACACCTATATTGCAAAATATTTTCTACCTATCCCTAAGAACGTCAAACTACCAAATCGCACCTCCAATTGCGGGGTCTAGACATGACATACGTTGCGTTGAAACGCTTGCCTCGCTTTATGTTGAAGTCACAGCGTAGTGATGATACTGATGATGTACCGCACCGGCAACGCTCGGCTGGCATCGCTCTGAGGATTCCATTTATAAGGTGGTTGAATCAAGAAGAAACATCGCGGGAGCAAAAAAAGTTTGACAGTACTGTACTGAAAGATTATGATATGATAGGCAATAACAGAAGTGACACTCGTATCTAATAGAAACGTTTATACCTACGAGTACAAATTGTATCAATTTTCTTTCTAATATCTTACCTTGATTAGTAGTACATGTTAACAAAATTACCTACGCAATCCTAACGTCAACCAAAAAAAAAAGAATAGCTTTGTCTCGGAAATTCTTGAGTTCTGAGAAGATACTATAAAAAAAACGCATTTTTTTTTAAATAATTTTGTTTTTTTTCGATTTTTCGAGGTCACAAACTTGGATTATTCATTAGGCCAACACCATAAAAAAGTCAAAAAAAATAGACCTCAGTATCTGCTTTGACGCAAGCTCTGTTGTATTAAGTTGGTAGACATGCATGTGTCTTGTTTCTCTTTAAATTAAAGGCTATTCTAGTTCTTAATCAGATCAACCGTTTTGATACACTTCGACTATTACAGCTCCTTACACACTCAATGTTCAAATATAGGCTTCTTCACGATGTTTACCTTCACCCTAACAGATGAACTGTACTGTTAGAAAACCTCATCGGTATATGGCAACCGCTGGGGTTCGAACTCGGTACCTTACAGTCACGAGGCGACACCAACGACTTGGCCATCAACGCTCTACAATAATTGATACGTTTTTTTCAGTCTACAGTTTTAATTGAGTTTCCCCAGCCATCAAAAGACGTTTTATCAGTTGAAACAGAATTCGAAGTTACAAAAATGGACAGGATACCTTATAGTGATATCAGTACAAAGACGAGCATACAAAAGCAAAACACACTTAAACCTAAATCAGTAAAAAAGAAAAGTCGTCATAACCTGGTCAAAATACCACTAAGGAACCTGCAAGCGGAAAAACTTGTCTCCAGAACCAATTTCTACAAACAACACCTCGAGGATGAAGTAATAAAATGGTTTTTAAATATCCCACCTGCTACGAAAAATCTCAAAAGAGATTTTCTGAGATTCAAAGTCATTATTAATCTCATTGAGAAATTAACTATTTTGTCTAAGTACGTCGATACGAAAGACTACAACAATGAAATCATACACGAAATTGAATATTGCGTAGATGTTCTACTCATGTGGTCCACTAGCGACAAGTTGCAAAGGCAATATTTAAAGGTTCATCTTTCTAGGTTACTTATAAATAGCGTTGAAGCCTTAAATGAAAAATGGCTTCGCCATCCAGACAAGTCTTGGGATACCGTCACTAATAGTGACTTGAACCATTACCCATCCAAAGTGAAGAATATTGAGATATTGAGAGATGAAATAGCAAAGTGGATAGATGAAAACCTTATCATCGCCAGTGGTTTAGAAAGCTCTAAGAATAAACAGTTCCTAACCGATATTTTTGCAAACAGACTTATACCATTAGTGAAATCGGCGAAAAACAAAAAGCGGAACGTAAATATAGAAATCAGAAATATTTTAAGAGAATTTTGTCCGATGCTCAAAATGCCTAAAAGTGGGATAACGTGTAAAGTCGAATTGAATAGATTGGCGTCTGACTTAACTGATAAATTGAGAAGTATTCAAGGAACTGGCAGCACAAAAAACGAAAAGGTGGGTATTCCCCAAATGTATGACAGTGGAAATAATGATTTGAATCATTCTAAATTAATGGAGGATGAGTTGTCTACGGAGCTCGTTAACATTCTGAAGCTCACCGATGCCCCAGAAGATACTATAAGTGATATAACTGAAGTTTTGTTTGAAAGCATGGATTTAGTAGCTGAAGGAAAAGATCAAAAAGTAGTCGATAGTATTCAAAAACTTCTTCGAAAGTCAGGCGAATTATCAGAAGTTGAAGCATTATCATTAGCAAACACACTTATTGACAACGTAAAGTCTTATACAAAGGGTTTCGGAAAACCCTTCAAGTCGAATTGTTCATTAGTACTTCTAACCTCAGAACAAGAACTTGTAAACCCGTTTCTGCCTAATCAACCACTTACTTCCACTCCATTACTGCCAGAAAAAGATATTGAAAAGCTAAACGCTGAAGAAAGACTGTATTTGGATAAGGTGGCAGAGGTAGTTGAAGCATGGCTTGACACAACTGAAAAGCCTTTCCAAACAAACGAAGATCAATTTTTCAAACATACCATCGCCAAAGATATAGCAGGTGAAGTTAAAGATTTTGTTAAAATGTCTCAAATGCAAGAAAGTATTGACAAAAGTTATTATGAAAATACGATACATTACATAATAATGAAAGCTACCCAAAAATATGATTTGTTTATGGACCCAGCAAATGCTCCTCAAGTTAAAGAATTGAAACAACAAATTTTGGATTTGGAGACACCTAAATTGTTGGTGCCGCAGCACGGTAACAGACAAGATTTAGCAAATATTATGGCGCAACTCATGAACCCTGAGCATGACCTGAACCCTGACGCATTAAACATTTTAGAAGATAACATATCGGTGTGGATGAATGAACAACCATCAGAGATCTTCAAAGACCAAGACAGGTCAGAAAGAAACAATCAATTGCATGACGTTGCTATTAAAATACAAAAAGATCTTGAACAAAAAAAGTCTGAAGGCGAAATAAAAACAGAATTAGCGCATTGGTTAAATAATATTGTTGAACCTAACGTCAAAAGCGACATTGACAGATTAGCGGAGGAACTGAAAGATAAAGTTATGAAATTACCACAGAATGAAACTATCGGCTTAAGAGCTCAGAAAAGAGCTAAAGCTTTAGCGGGTGAAGACACCGATCTTGATGAAGAACAGAGCGAGTCAATTGAAGAAATAAATAATTCTTCGCAAAATGAGCACACTACAACGGATGACGATACGGAGTATAATTCTAAACAGGAACAAAAAGACAAAGTTATGGAGGAACCACCATACCAACTAGTTTCAGTGGATCAGAAGTTGGATCACAGAGATGCAGATACAAACGCTGATAAAAAACTCAAACAATTCATTGAGAAATACGTCGAACACAACTATGAGGTTAAAGACCCTATAGTAGAAGGTGCTCTTGGAAAAATATTGGTGCATGAATTTGTAAAATTGAGTCCAATTATAGGAAAACAGCCTTCTGAGGAAATAAACACGAAACATTTTAGAAAGGAATTAGACTACATAAAAGAAATAACTGATTGGCTAAGGAATTTATCGTTTTACCCTTTGCTGAATTCTGAGACCGACCGCGTAGATTTCATAAATGATCTTGCTCGAATTATTGCAGACCTTGAAGAAGAGCGAGTAGCTGGTCCTCCAGTACTGGACTACGAGTTACTGTTGTATGATAATATTTTACATTATATGAAGCAATTGCCTTTACCCTCTCAGTATATTCCCCAAGTGATGGTTGGTGCCAATCAACTAAGGAGGAGAATAGCAAAGCACCGTCCACCTCCTGGTTATTTTTTACGAAGCAACGACAAAGCAATTCAAAGTGAGAACGACGTTGTTAAACTTATGGAGGAATTCATCAGCAAGCTTTACGGAGACGATATAGGCGATGATCAGCTCTTGCGAGAGGCTTATTTAGCTCGTCTCTTCAAAGAAATTAGAAAGATGATGAACGCTGGCGTATTCACTGATACTCAATTCATGGAGAAATTGGAAGCCGTGCCTTTACCAAGTAGAGACTCTGTTAAAAGATTTGACACTGAAATGAAATATGCTGCTGAAATTGCTGACTGGTTGCACAACTTTCCATTGATTCCGCTGAAGAGTGTAGAAGATTATGAAACTAGAATCCGAATGGTCAGTGGTTTAGCTGAAAAAATGGTACAAGCAGATGAAAGGAAAGCCGCGAATGATCCGGATGTCGATGAAAATATAGATGAGGAGATAACCAAATGGATACTTGACCTAGATCTCCAACCAGACAAGGATATTGTTGTACCTGTATTAATTTCGCAACTTAAGAGAAGACTGGAGAAAGTCCACAGCTCTGATGAAAATTCCCGTTCCTCGTTGCCAGTTTTCTTTCAAGATGGTAGTGCAAACAGGTATGGTTCTGCAGATACTTTTTTAATTCTATACAGGGATATTGGTAAGTCGACCTATTCCTCTCAAGCGGTTATGGGGGAGATCATTTTGGTCCCATAAAATACCCTACGCAAAAATTAGTAAATTTTTCAGTTTTTGTGTCAGTTATGTTGGATAAACTGATAAAAAAATATTTTTTTTTTACTTTTTTATCTCGCATTCTTAAAAGTTTACAGATAATTCTACAATTTTACCTTGTACAAAATCTATTTAAAAAAATTGATATAAAGTGCAAACATTTTATTTTTTATTTTTGAACATGCTTCCCTGACTTTTTTAGTAAAAAACTACGAGTACAATTTAAATTATCTCAGAAATGGTTCACTTTTGCATAGGGTATTATGGCACCAAAATTATGCAAATGACCTCTCCCATAACCCCTAGAGGGGAATAGGTCGACTTACGAATAACCCTGTATAAAGGGCAGGCGCGGATCCAGCCATCAAAAAGGTCGTGGTCACAGCCACCCGAAAATCGGCCAAGTGCGAGTCAAAGTATGAACTCGCTCATGACATGATCAGTATTAGTGCATCTTTTTTCTAATACAAGAATTCACGTGCCAAAAAGGAACAAAATATATTGTCGAAAACGTGTCAGCATATAGTCTATGACTGAGTACAGTTGAGTTTATAAATATGTGTACACTTTAGTACCTTGTCACTTTAATGTCATGTTTAAACTGTCATATATGAAATGTAACAGCAATTAAAGTGACGAGGTACTAAAGTGTACTCATATTTATGTTCTCGACGTACTTTGTTGCGTTCCAAGCACGATTTATTACTTTTTTGGTTAAGTCATAACTAAGATAATAATAAGTCTGACGTCAAAAATCTATTAGGGTCGTGGGCATGCATAAACGATGGATCCCCGCTTGATAGTAAATAATAAATATCAGGGGACAATGTCACACCAATTGACCTAGTCCCAAACTAAGCTCTAGGCTTGTACTATGGGTACTAGACAACGATATAAATACTTATATAGACAAATATATACTTAAACACATAGAAAACATCCATGACTCATTTGTACAATTAGGCTAAGATGTTTAACAGTTTATATTAGTGACAGGTGGCAAGCCCATCGCCTAACAGTACTATAAGCCTTTATTCCCTTAGTCGCCTCGTACGACGTCCACGGGAAGACATGGAGTGGCACAATTCTAAGCCGTCAACCACACGGCACAAAAGTCTGCTTTTGGTTAAAATATTGTAGGACGCCGCCTTCAGTTGGACTGAATTTTAATTATATATGTATATTTTCAGGACAAGAAGCCAGGAAGAAGACAACTCGAGCGTTGGTGCTGGTAAATCGATGGTAAAAGCTATCGAAATCTGGTGTCTAAATTTACCTATAACTGAAGAAAACAAAGATTTAGAAGATGCCACGAAAGAAAACATAGCAATAGAAATTTTAAAACACTTAGGACAGCTTAGTGACGACCCACACGTAGCTAATAATGACCCGTTGTTTGAAGAGTTATTGGGTGACCATATTGATGCTACATTAACGGATCTGGCTGAGAAGCATCCAGATATTGACTATCAAAAAAAAGAATTAAAAGAATCCATAGTTAAACAGGTAATGGAAGCAAAAAAAACAATTAAAAGAATATCGGCTGGAGACAATTACAAAAGTGTACTTGAGTTTAGCATTGAGTCATCTTTTCCCAACCCGGTTAATAAGCCTCCTAGACATGATCCAGGTTTTGAATTATACAAACGAAGAATGGCAATGCTGTGGCTATTAGAGAATTACGAGAACCCTAATAATTATGGTGTGATGAAATGTAGGATGAAACTTTACAAAGACATAGACAAATATGCGGACCAAGCACAAAAAAGAAATGCGTCACCTATTGAAAAAAGTGTCCTTTTTAAAGAGTTTTATAGTTCTCTTGATAAACAAACTCCTCCCACTGAGCAAACTATTCAAGAAGAAGTAGAAAAGGTAAAAATTAGATGCGAGGTTGATGAATGGTTCAAAGAATTGCCTTTGAGGGAAGCTTCTGGATTCGATGACCTTTTGCAACGTGATCAGATTTTGGACATATTAGCTAAACAAATATTTGATTTTGAAAGAAATAAAGATCCTAACCATGCGGGTGAGATGATGCGAAAAGAAATACTAAAATGGATTAAAAAAATACCACTTCTCCCCGGTGAAGATGGAAATCTAAAAATGTACGCTGATAAATTAATTTGTATATTAAAAGCTACTGCAGACCAGAGGGCATGTAATAGAGGAGTAAACAAAACTTCGGAAAAGCCAAATTCTCAAAGAACAGAAATTAATAAAGAAATGAAATCAGAGGTTCCTCCTAGACAAGCAAATACCAGTCAAGTTGCTGGACCTAGTGGAGTAAAGCCTCCGCATCATGAAAAACCTGCACCACCACGTAGGACAGCTGAAGACCTAATAGCTGCCACAGTAGACAACTGGTGTAGGCAATTGCCCCTGGAAATCGAGAGCCCTGATGAAAAGCAGTATATAAGAAACGAGACTTTTGACAAAGTACACCAGCTTGTTATCGACTTGGTCACTAATCCAACCGTACTGAATAACAAAGATTTATTTGAACACCATTTAAATTTTGGGATACAGAAGATTTTGTATGATTTACACCCTTTGTACGGTGAAGAACAATCGGCAAAAAATTCCAGAAAAGCACAGTTAGTACGCAAGCTTAGTGCTCTGAGACCTTTAATTAAAGATGCTTTGGATAGACAAGGATACAAACAGGATTTGAAATCAGTTGTGTCAAGTTTCATGGAGGAAACAGCCAAACCTAACAAAATTAGAATAGAAAACAGCGCACAAAATCAAATTGTTGACAATTTCATACAGTACACCTATTCTAAAGATGGTGACGCTGACCAACAAATCTTTACAGATAAAATAAAGGATACAGTGGCAAGCGCATTGAAAAATAATAATGAAAACTCCGATTTAGACCCAAATCTAACAAGTGACCGTTTGATCACAAAAATGACAACAGTAAGACCTCCAAGAGCATCAGTATTATCTGATGAAGTCTTTGAAATACGAATGAAAAACGACGTCGCAGAGCTATTGAAGGGAATCCCCGAAAGTGCAGAAAAAGAACAAACGAAGTCATCTGTCGCAAAGAATCTAGTAAATATACAAAGAGAGGGAGGAGAAGAAGAAGATGACAAAATTAAGGCCGTTATTGATAAGGCAATTAAAAAGTACGCAGTCGATATATGTCCTGAAGAGATTGACGCTTTTATCAATCGTTTAAATAGTAATAAAGAGCACAGACCTCTTCCACCAACAATATCACTTCCCCAAAGGCCATTTCAACCTCAAAATATTCCTAAATTTTCAGCACCTATACCTCGACCTTTTAATGCCCCAGTTTCTAAACGAAACAATATAGCTAAAAATGTTCCCATTGACGAAGAACCGCATATCGGTCCTACTGATAATCGAGGTCCTTCGAATATTTTATCAATTCCAGTTGATGGTAATTCTGGTACGAGAACACCGGCGACGGCACAAATAAGTGCCCAGACAGAAAACGACGGAAGGAATATGAGGATTGTGAAAAACAATGCAAGACACGCAGGAACAGCAACAGAGGAGCAGTCTTCTGGCGAAGGCCCTTGGGGAATGAGACAGCCTACATATTGTGATGAGTGCGAAGGTGAATTTGACTGCGAGTATGACCTACCCCTATGCCCCTGTGATATTCTTCAGCGGTATTATTTTTGATTGAATGACAATTTTCATTTGAAACGATTAATTTTGATTTATTACACTTCCTTAGGCTATAGTCGCGTCGTTCTGAGAGACCCGATTTGACAGCTGTCAACGCAAAACGAAATATAACCTCAAACGCATATTTTGTGGAAACAAACGAGTTCCCTCTATTAATAATGAATACTATTACACATACATCCTAATGTAATGTAAACCCAGAGTGGGGTAGGCAGAGCTACAAAATTACCTACAGCTACAGATGAGAGGCGGGTAAATAACCACCTACCCTGTGTTTACCCGTATCTACCCAAATTGTAGGGTACATTTTTATTAAGTACTTGTGTATTGTTTCGGGATTGGAATAAAAGTTTATAGTAAGTTTTATTGTATAATTCACAGCTAAAGCAATCAACAACACTGAACAAAAATAAATCAACAAATATTTTACCTTTACATGTTCTTATCTTATCTTATCTTGATGGATACACTTCGACCCTATGGGATCTTTTGTATATTTACCCCTCTTTTAGCGCTTATTCCAATGCAGCCTCCACCACTTCCACATAGCGGATAGTGGAGGGTAGGGGTGTTGCAGGCAACATTAATTATTTTTATTTTGTGTAGTTTTTAGTAATAAAAACTGGCAACACTCTCTCTCAATCTCTGTACGTAGCATGAAGTGCTGTGAAATTAAATACTCTTAATAATTACAAATGAGGTGTTTCTTCTTCAACCACTACTATATACAGTCCACCAAGCTCAAACTTCCACAAGGGGAGGTTTGGTTCTGGGTAGCCGCAACAAATAAACAATCCTAACATAGAGGGCTATAAAGATATTTCTGTTTCACTTTGACTGTTTGACAGAGGCAAGAATTAATACCCGCGTATCTAGCCGTGGGTAGGCAAATATCGGATATTTACCGGGTCAATACCCAGTACCGGGTAAATACCCGGGTAGATGCTCATCTCTACCTACAACTCTAAAAACTTGTTGATAATTCTGTAACTACATTTTGCACAATTAGGCTAAGATGTTTACCACTGATACTATTACAACCACAAAGTATAGAATAGTTACAACTGATGAAAGTAATAGTGGAAGTACACCCATCGGCTGTGTTATGGTAATAAGGATCCCATAAACATTTGCTTTCTTGAGACTGCAATCACAAGACTTGGAATAAAAGATAAAAAAAGATAAAAGATGTTTATTCAGTAAGTAGGCCGCTCGGGCACTTTTACACGTCAAAAATCTACCAGCGCTTCGCAAGAGACCACTGCTGAGAAGAAACGCCGCAAGAAACTCAACAGTAAGTCGTTTTTTAAATATTGCTAATGATATTAAACAATAATAAACTTAACCTAGCATTATATAAAACAATGAATCTCATATACAACCAAAAATTTATATATTCATGCGTAGTTGAGCAGGAAAATGTGTCAAAACTCAGAATTGTCACAAAACTAATAAGAGTAATAAGCAACAGTAATAAAAAATATGAAAGTATACAAGTTATACTTACCTGTGACGGTGCAAAACAACCTGCATAAAAGTTTCGATACATTCTCCTACAGAAACCGTGTCCCCTAGACAATATTCAAATTCAAAAATTCAAAATTATTTATTTTTAACAAAAGTTTTTACAGTGGTGTCGAATCCTCCTTTTAAGTTAAACACTTGTATTAATATACAATGTTTACATCTTTTTATGACTAAGTTATTATTAAATTATTTAGGTGTTGGCCAAGCATATCTATCTGTTAGATAGTCTTCGACCCTATAGTAAACTTTAGACATCAACGACTTTTTCAAGTAAATTTTAAGTACTGGAAATGGTAACTTTAAAACAACGTCAGGTAATTTATTATAGAAAAGGATGCATTGACCAACAAATGATTTATAAACCTTGCGGACACGAATTTTTTTAGTAGCAATTTTATTTTTATTTCTTTTATTAAAATTATGTATATCACAATTCTTAACAAAAGAGTCTTGATTTTTAATGACATAAATAATATTTTCATAAATAAATTGTGACGCAACTGTCAAAATATTAATTTCTTTAAATAGTAATCTTAAGGAATCACGGGAGTTCAGATTATATATAGAATGTGTTGCCCTGGAAACTAAGGTGGAATGTCCATGCTAGCAATTTCACCGGGTGTCTTATCCCCACAATTCAATTACTGCTGCTTGGCAGTCATTTAGGTACATATTAGGTTAGCTAAAGTATAAGTACCAAATTATTAATGTTCCTAACCCATAAGAAATTATTTAACAACTAGCTTCTGCCCACGACTTCATCTGCGTAGATTTCGATCATCATTATTTCCTCGAGATCTTTTAAATTTTCCGGGATCAAAAGCACACATATAGGTTATTGTGGTAATGAATATATCGTCGGGGATACTGCAAAACATAGTAAGTAACAAATTTATGATAGGGCAAAATAAACCTTACCTTCTTATTAAAAAGGTGCATTTTGCTCCTTATATAAAATGTTACTTAGGCGGTTTTGCAGTTTTACAGACGATATGTGTGCCACGTTTCATCCCGATCCGTTCTGTGGTTGAACTGTAGAATTTCTACGATAGAGCGAATCTGTCATATAGCGAACATGGGCTAGCTGCTGCCTGCGATTCCGTTCGCGTAGAAGACCTTCTTTAGGGTTAATCGCATTTTTTTACCTTACATAAAACAAGAATATAGTTTATTATAATATAAGTTCCTGTGCCCTAAAGGGTCCATAATGATCTCATAACTTTTCAGTTAATTTAAGTAACACCTATGTATACTGTATGGAATGCAATAAAATATTGAGTATTGAGTATTAAGATCAGTAAACACCAGGTATTTTTGCGACTTATTAGTATTACCATATTTATGTCCAGATTTTCAGATCTCCCGTTCAGGCCGTTTTCAAAAACATTGTACATAGTTAAGGAGTTTTTTAAGGCTTCAATTAAAATCCTTAAAAAAAACCATTTCAAAACTAAAATTACTACACTTAAATCATTATTTTATTTTATTTTATTATGGTTAAGTTTCGTTGCGAAATAGTTTTTTTTTTTAAGGATTTTACAAACTCAATGGAGGCTTTAACTGTTCTTAACTCAGATCATAGAAACAAGGCAGATATGTCATGAGTGTCATGACTTCATGAGCGCAAATTCGTACAGTTAAACATGTGTGCCTCATACGCTTACGCTCTATTAACTACTACAAAAACAACCTCCTCATAATTGGTTACAGCTTACGAACTAAAAACCGTAACATAATTTTGATAGCAGCATAAAATTGAGCTTTATAGTAAAATATTAAGATTGAAAAATGCTGAAATATCTTTTTTTTTCTAGCTTACTAGTTCACAGAAACAAGGGAGATATTGTATGGGATCTGAGGTTCTTAACAATTTACATACTTTCTTTTTTTTAAACTAGCTTGCTGCTGCACGCCACATCGCCCGCGAAAAAGTCGTTTATCGTGTTACCCTCGGGAATTGTACATCTATCCATTAAAAGAACCCTGTGTTCGTATCCAGGCTAAATCAGCAAGTTTTACTTTCTCATTTATAAACAACACTAGCGACCCGCCCGCGGCTTCGCCCGCGTGGAATATATTATACATATAAACCTTCCTTAAGAATCACTCTATCTATTAAAAAAAACCGCATCAAAATCCGTTGCGTAGTTTTAAAGATTTAAGCATACATAGGGACAGACAGCGCAAGCGACTTTGTTTTATACTATGTAGTGATTGATGCAAGTACTGTTGTGGCGACCTAGCGACATCTAACGGAAATTTGTATCAACCAACTCGCTAGCGCCACCAGCGTCAGACAGCGGAACTAAGGGTTCTAAATCGCGCTAACGAAGTTTCTACAGTCGGTTGATATACAGGGTGGAAAGGGACGAGGGCCGTTCCCGAAAATATAATATCACATAAGTGATGTACATTCGATGTGCAATGGTTAGAAACAATTATTATAAAGAAAACAAAAAAGTTAAAATGAGTCATGTTTAATATTGGTGACAACCCTATGTTCCTAACTACATTCCAACATTTGTAAGGAGAAAAGGATACCTGTTATCTTAGGGATCTACACCCGATGTTCAAATATTCCACCGCGTCTAATAATACAGGCAGCAGCTCGTGCCCGAGTATGGCGATGCACCTTCGATAATGTATTTTCTTCACGATTTTTTTTACGCAGTTGTTCGAAGGCAGTAATTAATCTTTCTTTCATTTCCTCGGCAGTATCACAGTCTGTCCTGAACACTTTGTCTTTAATCGTGCCCTACAGAAAAAAGTCCAGTGCCGTGAGGTCCGGACTCCTTGGGGGCCAACGGTGTGGCCCGAATCGCCCTATCCATCTGTCCCCAAACTCAGTGTTTAATTTCTTACGCACTTCTATCACGGAACGAGCTGGTGCTCCGTCTTGTTGGTACCAAGTGCGTTGTCTTTCAGCCAGTGGCAAGTTATCGAGGTAAGCGTCAACCTCGGAGTTTAGGAGGGCCATGTATCCAACTCTGTTAAGTGTTGCAGGTAAGAACACAGGCCCTATAATTGTTTCCCCGTGAATTGCAGCCCATACGTTTACTGACCAACGATATTGGTGACTCGAATAACGGTACGCGAATGGGTTTTCTTCGGCGTACACGGTTCATTTCGCCTGTTCCACACTCCATTGCGTGTAAATACACTTTCATCCGTCCAAATAATGCGTCTAATGAAGTCATGGTCTCCAGCTATTTTGTCCAACAACCACCGGCAGTATGCTTCCCGGATGGGGCAGTCTCTGGGCAATAACGCTTGAACCCTCCGTATGGAGTTTCTTGCGGCGCTTCTTCTCCGCAATGATGGTCTTGTCCGAAGCGCTGATAGATTCACTCCATGTTACCGACGTGTAAAAGAGCCCTCATGTGGCCAATTTACTGAATAAATATTTTGAATTTGAATTTGAATTTTGAATTTATGTGATAAGGACGACGACGGGCACGTTTTAGTATATTCAATACTGTCGTATGAGTTAATCCGAAGTGCTGACCCGCCCGCCTGGAATTTGCTCTTGGATTTCGATCAAAATAACGCAGTAGGTACTCTTTCTTCAAGCCCCGCAGCAAGTCGTACGACACCTCCTCCGCGTTGGTCGTCTTGAGATGTTCGGGGGATTATAGGACGATTGCTAGCAACGCGGTCATCGGCACGTAAAATCGTTCGACGATCTGATGGATGCGGTGGAGGATATCGCTGTCTGTATTGACGCAAAGTCTCAGAGGTATTGTAGTTGCACTCTGCGTATAACAGTAACAAATTGAGATAATGTCTAGCCTCAAATAGTGGGATTATTAAGCATTTCATTAGTTTAAGAGTGTGACATAATTGTGACGTGCTTATTGTCATTGTAATAATTTTCTGTGAAACAAACAGGTTGCAAAACAAAAATATTGTCAATGCACCTACAAAATGTCATCCATCAATAACGTCACAAAGTTAGTGTTTACTAGTTAGGTCAAGGTGGGGTCATTGACCTTATCAGCTGTTAGGGTTGAAACTACACGGTTTTTGTATTAAACTTTAACGAGCTGTAACTCGAAAACGGCTAAAAATATTAGCATAGTTTCTTGGAGAAAAATATAGTACTAAAGATACATAATCTCGAATTTAACGGAAAGGCCGTCGTCCCTTTCCACCCTGTATATACCACTTCCAACTTCATCCCAATGGACTTCGGTCCCCAGGCATAACACCCGCCTGGAGAGAGATCTCTCTATTGTCCTCTCTACCTACATTGGTGACCCCGACGTGATCGTCTTCCTACAACTGGTATACCTTCCTACAAATTTATTCGTCACACCAGCTTTTAACAATGGTTCGCTGTGTCGCTCTAAAACATAGTAATGAAAAAGGGACGCAGCGATAACCGGGGAATTACACCAAGAGTCATGGGATTTCCCGCGGATTTCGCAGACTCTTGTCGTTTAATTGTAATCATTTCACGTCGTTTGGGTATGTTATGTTTACCTCTTACTGGAGTTTCTTGCGGCGCTTCTTCTCCGCAATGATGGTCTTGTCCGAAGCGCTAGCAGATTCACTCCATATTATCGACGTGTAAAAGAGCCCTCGTGTGGCCAATTTACTGAATAAATATTTTGAATTTTGATTTTTGAATTAAAGCCCCAAATGCACTGAGTGTGCACTTGATAAGAGTTCTGTGACGTCAGCGATATGATGACGTTATTAGAAGCGAGACGGGCTTAAACATATTGTATTGAGGTACTGTGGTTGAGATAGATGAAAAGAGAGGCAGAGGAACCGTTCAAATGTGAATATCACATTCGCAAAAGATCATACTAACTAGCAAAACATCTTAGTCGCAAAACATGTTTTTTTTTAATGTCATATGAAGACAAACGAGCACACAGGCCACCTGATGGTAAGTGGAAACTGTGACCCATAGACATTCGCATTTACAAGACTGCACTCCTAAGACTGCTCTGGTGAAAATTTCAACTGTCTAGCCACAGCCTGGTGACAGACAGACGGACAGCGGAGTTTTAGTAATAGGGTCCCGTTTTTACCCTTTGGGCACGGAACCCTAAAAACTAATGTAAATTTTCATTTTGCATAACACAAATTGCATAATTGCGATCTCTATAATTATTATTAATTATTATGCATAACAACGAAGTGCATAAAAAAACTTAAATCATAATGTTCATAGGGTGCTTCGATGTTTCGGTAATTTGGAAAGGATGGATAGAAAGTGATAAAGATAGACATTTATTCAGTAAGTAGGCCGCACGGGCACTGTTACACGTCAAGAATCTACCAGCAGTGAGTGGAAGGGTCGGAAGGGGCCGCCCTAGGCGTACTTTTTCGAATCAAAGAAATACTTAAGTGACAGAAATTTGTCCAGATCGTAGCAAGTGGAAAAAAGTGGTCTCTGCCTGCTCTAGGAAAAAGGCGTGATTTAATGTAATGTAATGTATAATAATTATTAATTTATTACGCATAACAACGTAACGTTAGAAATGTCTACATTATACTATAGGAATAAGTTCCAGAAGTAAAACTGCAATTTCAACTTAAACACCAACTTTATTAAAGAACACAATATCGTTACATTTAACGTCTGCCGTAGTCCACCGGTGACCAGCGGGCACCAAAGTAATGCCCGCTGGTTAGTTCCATCGCTCCACTATGCCTCGGTACCCATTAAAGTCTACTGTAGAGGGCGCACTATTGCGACAATTCAAGAACTTTACTCATGATCATGACTTCCTGGGGTTTGAGAGATAGTTGAGCGACTTATAAATTGTAAATAATACTAAATATACTAAAATTATTCTATAAATAATTAACAAATAATAGTTAATAATAACACAAATAATTAATATGCTAACAATACCCTAATGTTTATAGGGTATAATGTAGACATTTCTAACGTCTTTGATTATTACTAATGTGGTCACAGTTTTAACAGTTTTAAATAACAAATGATTGTTATGATTAGTGTTGTTATTTGGCCGTATGCCTGATAAGATAAAATTATACTATTTGTTTACGCTAAACGTTTATTTTGGTTTGCGTAGTTATATGAAATTATTAGTAGTTAAAAATGTTTTTACACTGACTGCACACCCGCGTATGACGCACC
The DNA here is from genome assembly GCA_927399475.2 of Acleris emargana. Classification (NCBI taxonomy): domain Eukaryota; kingdom Metazoa; phylum Arthropoda; class Insecta; order Lepidoptera; family Tortricidae; genus Acleris; species Acleris emargana. The sequence goes on along the minus strand of OV656863.1, from coordinate 1,474,844 downwards.
CATCGTTTGTCCACCAAAAAACCCACCAAATATATGTCTCATTTCACGAATGCCCGTCAAGGCGACGACACAATGGTACTCGCGTCATTTGCGCGCGCGCAGCTTGCGGGAGAGCGCGCCCGGCGACCGGCTTAGGTATGTTTTTATCGTTTAATAATACACTTTCCTGCTACATCGGATGGGTCATTCGAGTGCAATGCCAAATAATCAGACCTAGGAATATACGGGGCAAAGTTAAATGACAGCTAGGGACTGCTATATCGATAAACTGAATTATCGATGCTTTTCCTGTGATTGCTACAAGTTTTTTTTGTGAAAATAAAAAATTATTGACATTATGCAAATGAAACCAAATAGCAACATAGTTCTGGTTATTCTTTATTTTAAAAGATTGTTTTAACCTCCACTCATCATCATATTTTTTTTCCTTATTGCGTATTTCAGAGTGCCTTTCCCATTTAGTTACTATTGTTAATATAAACGATCAGAATTTGAAAGGAGAAAAAAAAATGATCATGAAGAATGAAGGTTAAACAATCCTTTTAAAATAAACAACAGCCAGAATTATGGTGTTATTTTGTTTCATTTGCATACTTTCAATAAAAAAATATTTTTACAAACAAAACTTGGAGCGATCACTAGTGTATGGGAAAAGCATCGATCATTGAGTTTATCGATATAGGCAATCCCTAGCTGTTATTTAATTTTGCCCCGTATATTCCTAGGTCTGCAAATAATTGTATATCACGATATATTTGTAGCTTGGCAAAAAATAACAGCTGTTTTAAACAACGGGTTTAAATGTCACAAGAGCATTTAATTCAAAGAGGCATATTGAGCTCTCAGAGGTTATAATAAGGTTGGAAGTGCAATAAAATTATTAAAGTAGATGTGCCTTTTTTCCGTAGGAGGGCAGTGTAGTGTAGTGACCCATCTTTTTATCGAGGTTTACTTCGTTTATTGTATCAATTCATCAAAAGCTATTTTCTGCTGAAATCATGATGTTTTAAGGTTATCTTAAACAGTCAAGGTTAGGTTAGGTTAACACGTTCGCTGCGGGGCTCAACTTGAAAGACTTTTGGCTGGTGCGGTTGAGATCGAATCAGCCCAAACTGGAACTCTTTTACAGTGCGGGTGAGGCCGAATCGCTCTCAAATTTCAGTAGTTACTTAGATCCTTCATAACTTTGCCAAGAATAGGACCAGGGTTTTTTTTTTGTGTTGTAGTCATTCAGGCATGGCAGCAGGCTCAGTAAATATTTTAAATACACTTAGCTTCGCCCTTGGTTCTGACCTCTGGCTTAAGAAAAAATACCTAAAGAATTTTTGAGATCTTTTAGACCTCAAATCGCACTAAATTTTATCTGAGACTAGAGCAGGGAATGGCACTTATAGGTAAATCATCGATAAAAGAATGATCATCTTATCGAACATCTTTAAAGGCGTTTAATTGTGTGTTATAACAAATATTTGTTCCTGGGTCATGGTTGCTTATCTATATAAGTATTTATTTATCTATACATACGTTTGTTAATTGCCGCTTAGTAGCAATAGTACAAGCTTTGTTTAGTTTAGAGGTAGGTTTGTATAAATGCTCTATCAGGAAGAAAATAAATTTTGGTTTATGTAAATAAAACCCATTCATTTATAACATTATACAGTGCAGATAGTTATATGTATGATAAATATCTTGTGTCCAGATTTACTTGTGTAGAGTAAATTTTGTTTCTTTATAATAATGAGAAAATTATTCGGATTAATAATTTTCTATCTTGTAAGCGTTATTTAAAATAATAATATTCCTTTTGAAATTCTACCTTACAATACCTACCTACCAAAAAAAAAATAGACCAAGAATAGTTTTATAGCATGTCACAATTTGGTTAATTTAGATCCCTACAAATGTAGCCAAAAGTATTTTTTTTAAGATCTTGTTTGTATTTATTTCAGACCTTGGTCAAGTTTATAGACAACCCCATTTTAGAATTTATGAAAGCCTATTTTAACTTTTTTATCCGCCAATAATTTGTTGCCTTAGAAGAAATTCAATTGCCACAAAAGAAAATCACTGCCAGATAAAATTTAAATAAAACCTCAAAACTCATTAAAAAGCCGCCGCTTTCTAGTTTCTAGTTAAGATGCTACCTCAAATTAGTCGCCAAAGTAGATTATTTACTATCCATTTTCAGTTATTTTAAGACCCGGAATGGTATCAATTTGTCGCCGCGTTAAATACATGCCTTTATAAAACACACTACACATAAAATAACAACACAATAACAACACAATTATTCACATTTATAAACAATAATTATCTAGCAAACACTATCGATCGGTTACGATCACTTACGTATTCAATACCTACTAAAAATATTTACGTAAAACACGCGTGGTGTAGCATCGATAACTAGCACCGCACTGACGTCAAGCTGTCGACTCCCGCGTCGCCCGCCCCCCGCTCTGTGCGGCGTTGACGTCAACTTCCTTGAGGCTAAATAAACCTCAACCCGCACTGTGTGAAAAAAAAATATGCCCAGTGCGTTTGAGGCTTATTTAGACCTCAAACCTTTTTTCTGTATAAAAGAGTCAGCGTTTGAGAAACATAAAGAAATGTATATTTGACTTTATCATACGCCTTGTAAGTAAGCGGCAACAGCTCCCGCACGAGAGAGATATCACAACTTTTAGCCCCGCACCGACGTAATGTCGAGCTTGAGGCGGTTTTACCTCAACCCGCAGTGAACGTGTTAAACTTGTGACCAAAAGAAATTAACTCTTGCGGCGAGAAGTGCTATAAGGTGAAATGAAAATTCTGCGTAATGATAAGTTTGTTGAAAGGTATTCGATAAAAACAATAGGTATTCTTTATATATGTACTTATATTTATATCTGTGTATCTATGTTGATTATGAATTGGTTCGTGACATCATAACTGTATTAACACTGTCTGGTCCTCTGCTAGCGAAGTCATACAATTATATATACAACTAGCGGCCCGCCAGCGGCTTCGCCCCGCTGCAAATTTCTGACTTTCCCGGTGGATTTTTCAATTATTTTCTTTCATACAAACCTTTCCACTCAGACCGGTCGTGTGCTTTTCGCATCCACCGCTTTCCCGCGATCCTTAAAAGGTCGTCACTCCATCTTGTTGGAGGCCTACCCACAGCTCGTGTCCCGGTCCGCGGACGCCACTTAAGAACCTTCTAAGAGCCTTGGGGGAGGCGTATGTCCAGCAGTGGATGTCTTTCGGCTGACATGAATACAATTTTCCTGACAATGACGAACACAACAAAACAGAAATCAGCCAAATCGGTTCAGCCGTTCTCGAGTTTTGCGTTTAGCAACACATTTAGCGATTCATTTTTATTATTTTATTATATTATGATAAGTGTTTCTACAGCACCGCTCTTTTTATTTGTAGGCATAATACAAATTAGCGCATCCTCCTTGTTGACAATAATGCCTGCCTTATTTATTTTATCTTTAAGCTATTACTAACTCAGAAAGTGAAGTTTCGTAATGCATTTCTGCATATTATAATATAAAAGAGGATTTCCTGACTGACTGACTCGTCAAATGGAAAACTGGAATTTGAGAGAAAGTTGGTTTTATAACGTAGGCGTCCTTTATAAAGGGATTTTTCGAAATTGAACCTTAAAGGGAAAAAAAGGAGTTTTTTTATTTTATTTATGTATTTATTAGGACCTTCAACAATAAGCACACTGTTACATACATAGTGTGTACATGCACACTTACAAGCTAAGCGCATTATTTATTACAGAAGGTCACTGCATGCACGGAAATAAAAGTAAGAAGCACCTATGCCTTGGTTGCCAAGTTTGTATGGGGAAAAAAAAAATGGTCCAATTTACTGGAAACTTGAAAGAAATGCTCTTCAATGCAAATAATGAGACATGTCTTTCAGTGATTACTAAGATTAAACCCCTAGAGGGATGAAAGGGGGTCGCAAAGTTGGTATGGGTTTTTTTTAGGTTCAAATTTTCATGAAACTTGGTTGAACTGCTCTTCAATGCAAATAATCTACTTATCTACTTATAGGCGATTCAGGAAAAACTACCTCTGAGGTGGTAAAATGGGGGGTAGAAAAAATTGTATATTTATTTCATATAATATCTTTATATATATAATTCTTCTGTCCGTGTGTTGACAATGAACTCCTGCTAAGCGGCTGAACGGATTTCAATGCATTTTTTTGTGTGTGTTCAAGTGGATTCGAGGATAGTTTAGATTCACAAATGAACCCGGCAGATGGCGTTGTCATCAAGCAGGACAACGTCTGTCGGGTCCGCTAGTATGTATATAAAAGGCAAACCTGACTCACTAAATTTATCAACGCACAGTCCAAACCGCTGGGCCTAGAGATTCCAAATTTGGCACGTACACTCTCGGTCAAATAATACGGGTCAAAGTGCGTTTTTCATACAAACGAGGCTATTTCGAAGCCTTGGTTCCTGGCCAGGGGTTGTTTTGAGTGAGGTTTAACAGTGGATACTCCGAGGTTCAATAGAGGAGGTCAAAAGTGCTTAAGATACCTTACTGATCGCACAATCAGTTAACACCACAGCGAGAGAGTTTGGGTGAGTATTTGTATTTCCTTACATTTTATTGCCATTTTAGATGTTTTTCTGATCATGCACGATTCCGGCGTTAACCGCAGACTCAATCAGTTAGGTATCTTAGGTACTCTGGAAGTCCTGTATTAATGCTCGGGGTATCCATCATCAGATTTCACTAAAAGCATCCCCTGGCGAGGAACCAAGGCTTCGAAATGGCCTCTTTAGTATGAAAAACGCACTCTGACCCGTATTATTTGACCGCGAGTGTAGGTTCCTTTTGAAGTCTAGGGGAGCACTAGGAAAGGGTTTTTCGAAAATTGACCCCCCACGGTATGAAATAGGGGGAGTACCGGGAATACTAATTTTACGCGTACGAAGTCGCCGGCGTCCTCTAGTAATCTATATAAATAAAAATGAATCACCGAAATGTTCGTACGCGTATAACTTTCGAACGACTGCACCAAATTAGATAATTCTTGTTTTGTTGTGTTCGTTATTATCAGGGCACAGAAATTAGTAACGAGGCAAAGCCGCCGGCGGGCTGCTAGTAAATTATAACTACTGATGGAGTGCATAATTATGGTTTTGCATTGTATTTTATCGGAAAAGTTCATATTTATCGTGCTCTCTCAATTGGGAAAAATTAACTCACGGTTTTAACATTCTAATTTGAAAGAGTAGGTAATTTTAAGTGATCAATTTCATTTATTTTATATTTGACCCAATAGTTTCGTTTTAATATGTTTATTTAATTAGTAGAAATTTTATGGATGACATGATTATTATATTAAATTTTGGTGGCCATTTTCTAATAAATTACAACGTGATAAAAAGTGATTGTTATAGTGTAATAAAACATACTATTTCAAGCTGTTTTCGCCTAACCCATGAGATACACCTAGGAGGGCTTTAAGCCAAAAACGAAAGTCAAACAAAGGTCAAATATACTTTTGTCAAAATGTACGAAATAGATCAATATTTCAAAAACTTAATAATGCAGCACGGCTTTTAAACCGTATTCCTCGAAATGGTTTTCAAATAAGAGTAATTAAAAAAATATGAACAATCCGAATTAGGATGAGTACCAGTGATGGGAAATAGGTGAGCTAAAATACCTATTCTTTGCGAGAGGACATAATATGGAGTGGTTACAACCGGATAAAAGTATATATTTTTTGGATTCCGGGTAGGTATTTGATATTTATCCGGGCACTGCGAATACTAGCCGTAATGTTGAACATACATTCTTTTCCTTATAGAATGTTTGTAAAGTTTGTAGTAAAAATGGTAACATTCCTGCCATAAAGTTAAAATTATAAGTAATCCGAAAATGTGAACGCCCATTTGCAAGTCATAAACAAACAATGCGTGGGAAAACCCATATTATTAGTCCTGCTACTACTTTTTTAGAAATCTTTTACGTTCCTTCTTTTCTCTAGCCCTTTTTACTAAAAACTAACATTAAACATGCCGTACTTTAAACAAAACATGTCTTGTTTTACATTACGATAATTACCCGAATAAATATCGAATACCCGGAACAGAAAAAAATAATATTTTATTATTATTTATCCGGTTGTAACCACTCTATATTATATCCTCTCGCGAAGAATAGGTATTTTAGCTCACCTATTTCCCATCACTGATCAGTACCCATCGCACAGCGGGAGGGGTAAGTCGCTTGAGCAGACCAATATAAGGCATTTTAGGAAGACTGCATTGGGAAGGTCATTGATATAAAGGAAAAAACTAAATTATTATTGCTATGTATTTTTTGCCGTTGTGACGTGTGGTTGCCGGGTTAGAATAGTGCCACTCCATGTCTTCCCGTGGATGTCGTAAGAGGCGACTAAGGGAATAAAGGCTTGCAGTACTGTTAGGCGATGGGCTTGCCACCTGTCACTAATATACACTGTTAAACATCTTAGCCTAATTGTGCAAATTGTGGTTACAGAGTTATCAACAAGTTTTTTGAGTTTTTGGTAATTCTGTAGCTCTGCCTACCCCACTCTGGGAATGAAGGCGTGAAGGTATGTATGTACGTATGTATTTTTTCATCGTCGCGGTAGGTGCGGAATCCTAAAAATACAGCTGCTATTTTAGTATTTTCTTATCACAGGAGCAGTGTGGGCACGAGCGAGACGGGTGATGCGCCATGCGCCGGAGTCGGAAGATGGACACCCGCCGCCATGACGATGACGTAAGCAATTCGTGTGCGCCGAGATCCTACACGGACACGGACGAACCTTATCGCTTTGACGTGCTGTCAACGTTTCGATAGCTCTTATTTATAGTCGAGTCCAGAATTAGGCGAACTAACTTGACAGCCGAAAATGTTGCCAGACATAGGAAAAAATAAATAGTGATAGGTTTATGTCGACACAAATATGTCGATATAACCTTGTGCCTTCTATAAATCTGATTATATTTATATTTTATCAAGTAATTGTCGTCGAACCTTTCCCACTCATACATACTTGCCAAATAGGGAAAAACTACCGCAATTTTTACTATATAATATGATCTGAAGGATGTACGGTTTAAAGCGGATATTTACGATACTTACTCCTCAAATTAGGAATAAAATACAAAAATAATCCTGACATTACAACAGGCCATTGTGATCCTTTTATTTAGGTGGCTTCGGGCTAGTACGGTACATTTCATGTACCATACATAAATAGCATTCATTCCTTTCTTGCTGGCAAATATGAAAGTGCGATAGAGACAAACTATATCGTCGTAATTTTTATTATTATTATTTTGCTTAGTAAAATTATTAGTTAGATTCCAAACACAATAATAATGATAAACTAGACTTTTTAAATATCGATATTAACAGCACTAGCCAAACTGTGGCAACATTAGTGTACAATGAACTGTCAAGTTAGTTCGCCTAATTCCGGACTCGACTTTAGTTGACAGTTAAAACAATATTTATTTATTTGGGAAACAAATAACAATGTATAACACATTAAGAAACAATCAAATTTAAAAAGTACATCAGCCAAAACAGTTTCCACTTATAATCTAAATTACATTTCTGTTGCTCAGAAGACATATACATATGTATAACCTTGAAAAATGAAACAAAAACAACTAACTAACCATTTCATAATGTTAAACACTTGCTATGGTTTGTTAATTGTTGCAAAGTAGGTATAATAACTACCTTTATGATTTACCTTTATCTTTATACAGAAATATATATTTAGGAGAGTGATTGATTATTGATTATTGCAGAAACAAATTGATTTAATCTCATATGAAATATATCTATATAATAATATGATATTTATAATATGATAATTAGGCCCAGCATGGTGTTATATTTTTAACCAGACGCAAAAAGAGGGCATTTATAATAAGTTTGACCTCTGTGTGTGTGTGGGTCTTGTTGTCTGTTTTATTTTATTATTTATTATTACTGGAATAGGGCCGAATCTTAAGTACCCGAAACCGACGTGCGTGCATGACGCGATGTATGAATGTTGAAAAAGCGAAAGAAAATTGTCAAGATCGTGACAAGTGGAAAGAAGTGGTCTCTGCCTACCCCTCTGAGAAACAGGCGTGATTTAATGTACCTATGTATGTATGTCATTGTTTTATATAATGCTAGGTTAAGTTTATTATTGTATAATACATACATACATACATAAACTCACGCCTTCATTCCCAGAGTGGGGTAGGCAGAGCTACAGAATTACCAACAACTCTAAAAACTTGTTGATAACAGCAAATGTTGCTATTGTATAATATCATAAGCAATATTTAAAAAAACGACTGACTGTTGAGGTTCTTGCGGCGTTTCTTCTCAGCAGTGACCACTCTTCTTGCGAAGCGCTGGTAGATTTTTGGCGTGTAAAAGTGCCCGTGCGGCCTACTTACTGAATAAACATCTTTTATCTATTTTTATCTTTAGTTTGATCTCGGTGAGTCTGGGCCTTGTTGTCTGTGGCACCGTAGCTAACGGGTAAACTGATTTGGATGTGTTTATTTTTACATACATACATACATACATACATTAAATCACGCCTGTTTCCCAGAGGGGTAGGCAGAGACCACTTCTTTCCACTTGCTACGATCTTGACAAATTTCTTTCGCTTCTTCAACATTCATACATCGAGTCATGCACGCACGTCGGTTTCGGGTACTTAAGATTCTGCCCTTTTCCAGTATTTCTCCGATTTGATTCGAAAAAGTACGCCTAGGGCGGCCCCTTCCGTCCCTTCCACTCACTTTCGATCTGTATATCTCTTTCGTCAATCTTCTTTCATCCATCCTTTCCAAATGACCGAACCATCGAAGCATGCCCTTTTCAATCTTAGTCACTACATCTTCTTTTATTCCACATTTCTCTCTGATTTTTTTCATTTCTTACTCTATCAATCAGTTTCACACCACACATACTACGCAAAGAGCGCATTTCAACTGCATTTACACGACTTACATGCTTGTCCTGCCACACCCAACATTCACTACCATACATCAGGGTAGGTGCCAGCACTCCATTGTGAACAGCCAGCCGGGCTTTTTGTGAAACGCCCTGTCTGCTTACAAAGGAGTACAGGGCCCCATTAATTTGATTGCCCGCATTCACCCTCCTCTCGATATCCTTCTCACACTTACCATCTCTTGTAAACATACTTCCCAGGTACATCTATAATTAAATCACGCCTGTTTCCCAGAGGGGTAGGCAGAGACCACTTCTTTCCACTTGCTACGATCCTGACAAATTTCCTTCGCTTCTTCAACATTCATACATCGAGTCATGCACGCACGTCGGTTTCGGGTACTCAAGACTCGGCCCTTTTCCAGTATTTCTCCGATTTGATTCGAAAAAGTACGCCTAGGGCGGCCCCTTCCGACCCTTTCAAACACTTTCGATCTGTATACTTATCTCTTTCGTCAATCTTCCCTCATCCATCCTTTCTCATCCATTCTTTCTTTTTCCTTTTTTTTTTGTTTATTTTTATTGTTTATTATTATGACACTGAGTGAGGTAACATTGGATAGCTCTTCAAAAACTATGTTAATGTCATAAGTGTCATAACGTCGGTTAAACTACAAAATCGCGTAAGTAACATTTTAAATAATGAGCAAAATGCACGTTTTGAATAAGACAGTAAGATTTATTTTGCTCCATGATAAATTTGTAAGTTTCGCGGTTTTACAGTATCACCGACGATAAGCCGCGTAAAGGTGCGTATCCATTTGAGGCAGCCTCGGGTCGAGCGGCTGCCTCGCCCCGAGGCTGCGCAAGTGGAGACGCTGCCTCAACCTGAGGCCCGCCGCGACGCGAGGCAAATTCGTCGCCGCGAGCCGAGCCATGGTTTGTCGGTTTTTTTGCCGTGCTCAAAGGAGCCTCAGTCTGAGCCGTGCGTTAGTGGAGACGGGACGCGTCGCCTCAGGTCGCAATGGATAACGAAACTTCAATGAGCAAGTGCTCACACCCGTGTCGTGTTCTGTTCCGGTATAATTCTTTAATCCACCATTGGTGCTTCCTCTTTTGAATAGCTCTTTGTTGTTTCCTCTTCTTTTTAATAATTGCAATTGCAATCAAAGCAGCAGCTACTCGACGCGCGTCTGGTGCCATCGCGTTTTGGCTGTAAACTGCACACACGTTGCGCACTCTGAGGCGATTCGTCTCGAGCTGATCCACAACTTGCCTCGGGCTTTGCCTCACTGCGAGCAGCCTCAAACTGAGGCAGTTTGCTTCAAGTCGAGGCTGCTCGACCCGAGGCTGCCTCTAGTGGATACGCGGCTTATCAACTAGACGCAGCCTCGGGTCGAGCGGCTGCCTCGTTCCGAGGCCGCGCAAGTAGAGAAGCTGCTTCCACCTGAGGCACGCCACGGGACGACGCATATTCGTTTTTTTTACCATAAATCACCTAAGAGTCACGTGGTTGGTTCTTGAGATACAGGCACTTGGCGCGGCGCTGACGATCGCGTGCCGTCGCCGCGGGAATACAACATGTGTATGGTTAACTGCGCTACACTGTGGTCCAACTTTTAGTACTTACCCGTTTATGATCGAGAAATCACGCTGACTGAGCTCGACGGGTCACGCCCGTAGTGTGACCGGCACGCCACGCCACGCCCCGCCAGCCGCGTCCCGTCCCGCCCGCTGTTGTTGTTGCTGTTTTGAGCTTGCGATGAGTCGCATTACTATTGCTACTGCCAACATGCTTTATGGACAACATGTTTCTCTCGAAATCAGGCCTTTACATTTGTCTTTGTCTCTAAAATTACTAGGCAAAACTAGAGACGGTTCCTGCCGTGTGGTGGCGGTCGGGGCTACATTATCTACGCTATTTTTGGAAAAAAAATAAGAAGGTATCTTCAAATTTCATTGAACAAGTTTTGGATTACGCTTTAAATTGCTATGTCCCGTCTATTACCACTACATTTAACGTCTTTGATTGATTCTCATTTGTTTGTTTTGCAGAACCCGGAATTGGATACATCCTGTAAAAGCATTTTAGACGTTCTGAATGCGGACTGCTGGAGACATGTGTTGGATTATGTGGGAATTAACGATGTAGTGCGCTCGGAGCGCGTCAGCCGCGGCTGGCAACAAATGGTGCTCGAATACTTACCAGGTATGACCACGCCAGAGCCAGAGGTGCCTTTGATAAGAAATAACGAAAATAAGTTTATTTGGCAGGTATACTAGTATACAGATTCATTACATTACTTTAAGGTAATATAAAACTAAAAACTAAGATTACAAAGCCCTACCAAAATGTTCTTCACTCAGCTAATGTGCTAAAACGGGAAACGTTTCGTCACGGTGGTTTTCAGTGAAGCCAGAAACGATATTATAAAACTAAGTAGGATGAAGGCGCTAACTCCAAGCCATACACAAACCGTCAGACAATATCAAAATATAAAAAAAAGTTACAAAAAAAAAACTCATGCATATAGCTAAATACATTGACCTCTCCTGGACAACGCGTAGCAACACGACTATTTGTAGGGCCATTACCAACTGACTGTCGGGGCAATAATATTTTTTATCGGAGTCTCTCGCTCGTACCTACTCGTGGGGCTTATGGCGAGCGTAAGGGATACAAGATAACGCTGATACTACACGCATCCCTTACGCTCGCCATAAGCTCCACGAGTACGAGCGAGAGACTCCGATAAAATGATGACGTGCAGGAGCTTTATTTTTATTGTGGTCACAAGTCCTATTGTGGTCAAGTAACCTAACCTAACCTACGAAATGAATGGTTAAGATAACCTTAAAACTATAAGGTTTCAGCAGAAATTAGTTTTCGATGAAACGAAATTCGGTGAAATTTCATTCGATGAAATGTTTGTCGATATTTCAAGGGGATCCCATTGTAAACTGCCGATCGGCGCGATACGAATAGGGAATATGCATGTTTTTTTTTTACAGCGTCAATTGAAGCTGATTCATGTAACAAACAGATCACAAAAATCATTTTTTGAATAACTATAAAAATAACCAAGATATAAGCCAACAAAGATTTGTTCCTATCTCTTTCTAGAAAAACGGAATTTTACATGGAGTTTATATGGCCGCAGTGCACAATGACGTCACGGTGCACATCGGATCTCTCTGTCTAATTAGAAGTTTGAAATGCTTATAACTTCCGTATTTCTTGACCGATTTTTATTTTAATTTCCGTTTTGGTGATCTCTTTTACGGTATTTTCATATTTTGATGAGAAATGCGATTTTTAAAATCCATGCATATTCCCTATTCGGAACGCAGAAAACAGCGACGCGAATTACTGCGATCCGATTTCATTTTGGAGGGAGACCGTTGCACGAAATCAAATCGCAGCAAGGTATGATGCCGATGCGGTCGACCACGACCGGCGACGACGACCGGGTCGCGCGACCATCTGTTTAGTAACCAGTTCCATGTAAAGAATACTGATTAACGCAAACAAACTGGTCGCGACCAGTTTTGAAGAAATCTGCTGGAGTTTCTTGCGGCAATTCTTCTCCGCAATGATGGTCTTGTCCGAAGCGGTGGCAGATTCACTGTACATTTCCGACGTGTAAAAGAGCCCGCATGTGGCCAATTTACTGAATAAACTTTTTTTTTTTTTTTTTCCGCTCCTTATATAATAAATTTGCCGGTCGCGGTGACTAGTTTTGGAATCATATCTTTAGCTCTATATTGCAACTATCGCCATACATTATTTTGTCTGGGGTCTACCTGCACATAGTTTGCGCTCGCGTGGACCACTCAAAAACTCTTTGGCCATACAAGTCTTCGATTCTGCGAGCGATGCCCCGAAGGTCAGTTGGTAATGGCCCTGCACGTCGTCCCCGGCGAATAAAATGGTAATAGGAAAAAGTAAATTTTACAGGAAAAAATAAAAACCAATTTTGTTCAATATCTTCAGACCTATAAAGAGTTTGAACTTGGCGTATACATATAAAATGAATGGTAATTTTTTCAGGTTTAATGTTTATTATTATTTGATAATTTTGATTATTTTCGTTTGTTTGTTATAAGCTAAAATGTATATTACCGTAAGTATACAATACAATACAATACAAATACTCTTTATTGAACACCAAAAAAAAAAAAAAAAACACGGAACAGTACATTAACCAACCAACACACCATTATACCAGCGAATAAAAATTAAATCTTGCATAATTTCGTAAAAAAATAAAGGAAAAATGTGGAAAAAAATCACTATTATGCATTACATTACGGAGAAGCGGAATATGCAATTACACGAAAACTATGGTTTTATCGCATTACCATTTTATTCCCCGGGGACGACGTGGTCTGGCAGTAAACGGTAGGTAGGTTCAGGTATAATTTTGAAAAGCACGACTGCCTATATCTGTATCTGTGATTTCTGCGTAGATAATAATATGCTTTTTTAGTTTTTTTTAGGGTTCTGTAGTCAAACTAGGTACCCTTATAGTTTCGCCATGTCCGTCCGTCCGTCCGCAGCCTAGCTCAGAGACTCTTACTACCGCACTCAGAGACGTCAATTAAATTTAATGATTGTTTAGTGACGTGTTGCCTTATTTGATTGCTGTAGCAAAGAAACTGACAGCAGCAACTTTAATCAATCATTAAAAATAGACGCCTCTCTGCCGCACTCAGAGACGTCAATTAAACTTAATGATTGATTAAAGTTGCTGCTGTCACATTCTTTGCTATAGCAATAGAATAAGACAACACGTCACTTAACAATCATTAAATTTGATTGACGTCCCTGAGTGCGGCAGTCTGAGTGTGGCAGTTAGTACCTACTAGAAAGCTGTAATTTAGCATGCATATACATAATAGTCACGCCAACAAAGTGGTAAAGTAAAATCTTAAAAAAAAAGATTTTTGTGTACCTCCCCTACACGTAACGTGGGGATGATTTTTTTTTTTCTCGACTACCCCATAGTGCGGGGTGTCGTTGAACAGGTCTTTAAAAAATATTGCGGGTTTGTGCAACCAATTTGTCGATTAAGGTATCCGTTAATGAAATATTTAGCTAAAGTTAAAATTACATATACAAAAAATCTAAGCTATCCTAAATGATAGAAAAGCTATCACAACTAAATAGACTTCAGTGGTTCTTGAGTTACAAACGGTTGAGTTGCTTGAGTTATAAACATTTAAATGTTTATGCCTACCGAAAACTCATTGGCGGTGTTGGTAAACTGACCGCGACCCTAGGTCGATGTATGGGGAATACAGTTTTCCAAGGGCTAAGTAGAGTTGTTGGTAATTCTGTAGCTCTGCCTACCCCACTCTGGGAATGAAGGCGTGAAGTTATGTATGTATGTATGAAAGTTAAATTTATCGCGAGGTCTAATTTGTTTGTAGTAACGGCTTCGGAACCCTACACTGAGCATGGTCCATTTTTGAATGAGCCAAGCGATATGAAGTTCCTTATAGGCGGTTGATATTTGTGATTAATTTTATTTATCATTATATTACAGGTGTCAAGAGCTATCGAATACACCACCGCAGTCGGTGTGGCTATTTCAATCATTACAGCAACAAGCATCTGTACCAATGCATCTACCTGAACTGGGACAAAGCCACGTGCCAATCAATGCTTAACAAAATGGGCCCTTATATAGAGAAACTTCTTTTTTATAACTCAAATTTTAATTGCTTCTCTCCAAGTTTCGGCGCACATTGTCCAAATATAGAAGATATTACAGTAAGTACATATATATTATTTTCACTTCTCATGCTCTTAAAATGCTACTTAAATCTCTGCGAATCGGGACTAAAGCTCCTTATTAATCTCTAGGGATTAAAGTAATTTTTTTTTAATTTACTTTGGAAACCCCTAAACAACCAATCACGGTGTTTGTGAATGGAGGATTATCGCCATTTTCAGTGACTGTGTATGGACCATATTTTTGGGTGTCGAAATAACCTCAAAATGAAAACTGTGCAAATATATTTAAAAAAAGGATTTAATTTCGTGAAACACGATTAATTATTACGAATATGCATCTATTTAATCATATTAAGGCCGAACTATTTTATTATGCGTGGTCCAATTACTTTTAAAATGGTTTCCAAGTTTGAATCTGTTGGCTAAATATGCAAGCATTTAAAACATCACTTTACAAAAAAAACGCGGAACTTTTTTTTCCTATTTGTATTTTGAATAGATGTTCATAACTTGTATTGAACGTACGTTATTAAATAAATGTTGTAATTTTGTTTAGAGAACGTCGTTTTTTCCCTCGCATTCAAAGTGAAAAGTAGAGTGTTTAACGCGAGACTAAACAACCATAATGACACTCGAACTACAGCCACCCTCGCTCGCAAGCTCGCTCGCGTGGCTAAACATCTCGTGTCATTATGGCTTGTTTTAGTCCCTTGTTAAACAATCTACTATTGTGTCACAAGGGAGCAAAATGACATATTTACGGCGACGGTGTATATTTAATCCTGAACGAAGCGAAGGATTCTATAATAGAATCGTGAGCGTAGTGAGGGATTCTAGTGTTAACGCCCAAGGTGGAAATAATTTTTCTACCGTGTGAATCGTTAAAATGGAAACTGGTGAAGTGCGAGTCGGGGTCGCGCACCGAGTGTACTGCCGCGGTATTATTATTTACGAATCAGTGCGAGTCCAACTCGCACTTGACGATTTTTAGGGTCTCGTGCCCGAAGAGAGCCAACGGGACACTAATATTATAGGTCTGCGTCCGTAGACCTTTTTGTCGGGTCATAAATATCAGGCTGAAACTTTCTAGATCGCTTCATTTCAGTGAGTCGGACAAACTTTATATTTGACAAAAATCTCGGTAGTGGGGACTTATTTAGCTAGAGGCCTTGAAACATGTCGATAAGTCCGGGTGCCAAAAATTTACTAATACCAAGCCGATTCTTATTGAAATTTAAAGATTAATTTATGAGAAAGTCAAAAAGTAGATTGTCCGACAAAATTAATGGGGACTATGCGCCAGTCGGACATACTGAAAATGTTGGAAATTCCAACTCAAAAAAGTGATTAATATCAGGCTAATTTTTTTTTATGGGTTAATTAAAATTAATATAATACAACCGTAACGTTGTCCGACAAAATTTATGGGGATATGCGCCAGTCCGACACTCTAAAAATGTCGAAAATACCAGCACAAAAAAGTGATTGATATCAACCTAATTTTTATTTTTTCAGTAATAAAATAATGTTTCAAACGTGATTCTACGATTGTCCGACAAGAAATGTGGGGAATACTAATAAAAATCGATAAAATATCTATTAAAATTATTCGTTCTGTATACAGCATTTAAGTATACCTATATACAGGGTGTATTGCAAGTCGTGTGCCAAATGAATATGGTGGGTAGCTAAGGTCACTTGCAACACGTTTTGGGCCAATTAACACTCATCCTACCCACGGTGTTTTTTTTATATATATATTTTTTTTAATCTCGGAATCTTCCAAAAGTTAACCATTTTGTTCACCTATCTTTTTTTTTAATGTGACAGCACAAAAGTACTTATAGTTTTTTTATCTTTAATGTTTGCGCATTTGAATGAAGTGTTATTTTTATTCATATAGTAAACAAATAAAAAAATATTAGCCAACAAAGTGTGAAAGTCATGCATTGTAGGGTTAAAAACAAAAAGGGTAGCTTAAAAAAAAGTTAATACATTAAACTTGAGCTAAGTACAGCTACATATATTCACAAACTTCTAATTGTGGTAGAGAGGTTAAAACCTCTTGTATACTATACAGGGTGGTCCAAAGACTGACGTCTAAAAAAAAAATTTTGATGCCTCACATCCGCGGCTATCCGAATATACCCCATGTATGTTGGCCGATTTTTTGTTGTTTTCGAGTAATTAATTTTTAAAGATTTTTTCAAGAATTTTCGGGCCGAGCCGTTTATTAACATGTAACTTTTTTTTGTTACGTTTTTTCTGGATGTTTTATTTTGCGACATTATCCTCACAAACTGCAGTTTCACACATACAATAATCAGCTTCCCAACCTTAACGCAAGTTACAATAAAATTGACCGAAAGTGAAAGTTTTACCTTTGAGCAGATTGAAGTATGATTTTGTAAATAAAAAAAAACTTAAAAATCTTAGAATTCAAAGACCAGAAGTAATTTTAAAAACTTTGCCAGTCTCTAAACTTTCAGAATAATACAAAAAAAGTGACACTTAATAGGTCATAATTTGCTGGATTCGACTTTCAAATGTACTAAGGTAGAATGTGTAATAAAGAGTCTGTAACATAAAAACTGTTTTTTATTTGGTCGAACCTAATTTGGTACTGCCATCAATAAAGCCATGTAATATTTTTTATGACAAATACATTTGTTCTTCCTTTGTCTTAAGAAAGGAATCACGTATTTTATTGTGAAATAACTAATAGTTACTTCTGCTCTCGTTACGTTTAATTTCTGAATTCTTCTCGCTTTGTTAACTGGACTCTGATTGATTTGCCTTACGACCGACCTGTGCTTGTGTTTTGGACTTTTGAACTTAGCCTAGTGATTGAATTTACTTTCGTGTAGCAACATGAACTACACTCTTAGTGATTATGCAGAGATGCATTATTATTATGGTGCAGCTCTAGGTAATGGACATTTAGCGGCAAGGCTGTACCGCAACAATTGGAGCACCGGGAAGCCCCACGGCAGCATTACCCGGACCACAGAGTATTCATAAACACACAATTTTGACACTGATGGCTGGACGCGATCCTGGCCATCCAACTCAAGAAGGAGTTCCCAGAGTGGATCCAGATAGGAGGGATGAAGTCTTGGCAGAAATCCAAAGAGACCCGTCTACAAGTTCAAGGAGGATTAATAACAGAACTGGAAGCTATGCAAGCAAGCTAAGACCAGAAGTAATTTTAAAAACTTTGCCTTTGCCCAGAGTGGATCCAGATAAGAGGGATGAAGTGGGAAGGAGGGAAGAATTCAGAAATTAAACGTAACGAGAACAGAAGTAACTATTAGTTATTTCACAATAAAATACGTGATTACTTTCTTAAGACAAAGGAAGAACAAATTTATTTGTTCATAAAAAATATTACATGGCTTTATTGATGGCCAGTACCAAATTAGGTTCGACCAAATAAAAAACAGTTTTTATGTTACAGACTCTTTATTACACATTCTACCTTAGTACGTTTGAAAGTCGAATCCAGCAAATTATGACCTATTAAGTGTCACTTTTTTTGTATTATTCTGAAAGTTTAGAGACTGGCAAAGTTTTTAAAATTACTTCTGGTCTTTGAATTTAAACATTTTTAGGTTTTTTTTAATTTACAAAATCATACTTCGATCTGCTCAAAGGTAAAACTTTCACTTTCGGTCAATTTTATTGTAACTTGTGTTAAGGTTGGGAAGCTGATTATTGTATGTGTAAAAGTACAGTTTGTGAGGATCGAAACGTGTTGCAAGTGACCTTAGCTACCCACCATATTCATTTGGCACACGACTTGCAATACACCCTGTATATAGGTATACTTAAATGCTGTATACAGAACGAATAATTTTAATAGATATTTTATCGATTTTTATTAGTATTCCCCACATTTCTTGTCGGACAATCGTAGAATCACGTTTGAAACATTATTTTATTACTGAAAAAATAAAAATTAGGTTGATATCAATCACTTTTTTGTGCTGGTATTTTCGACATTTTTAGAGTGTCGGACTGGCGCATATCCCCATAAATTTTGTCGGACAACGTTACGGTTGTATTATATTAATTTTAATTAACCCATAAAAAAAAATAGCCTGATATTAATCACTTTTTTGAGTTGGAATTTCCAACATTTTCAGTATGTCCGACTGGCGCATAGTCCCCATTAATTTTGTCGGACAATCTACTTTTTGACTTTCTCATAAATTAATCTTTAAATTTTAATAAGAATCAGCTTGGTATTAGTAAATTTTTGGCACCCGGACTTATCGACATGTTTCAAGGCCTCTAGCTAAATTAGTCCCCACTACCGAGATTTTTGTCAAATATAAAGTTTGTCCGACTCACTGAAATGAAGCGATCTAGAAAGTTTCAGCCTGATATTTATGACCCGACAAAAAGGTCTACGGACGCAGACCTATTAGAATATATAATAACTACTTGTGGGAGGACCTTGTGCAGGGTCCGTCCGGGTTGGTACCACCATCTTATCCCTTAACCTATCGCCAGGCAGCAGTGTTCGCATTGTTGTGTTCCGGTTTGGGGATAAGACAGCCGGTGAAATGACTAGCATAGAGGCATTCCATCTTAGTCCTCAGGGTTGGCAGTGCTGCAGTCTTGTGAATGCGAACGTCTATGGGTCACAGTTTCCACTTACCATCAGGTGGCCTGTGTGCTCGTTTGCCTTCCAATGCCATATAAAAAAAAACCGTTATATCTCCTAGGCGGTTAGTCTTTTGGTTTGTAGTGGCATGTTACGAAGCTAGCGGGCCCGGATTTGATTTCCAGCAGTGTCATAATTGCATGATGAGCGCGAATATTTGTTCTGGAGTCTTGGATTTTTTCCTAACAATGTTTTTCGTTGTCTTGTACCCATATTACAATTCTAGGTCTATTCCGACTAGTTACATTGTTAGTTTCATTGATGGAACTAGATGGACTTTTTATTACTAGTAGTTACATTCAACGAAGATGGATTCCGTAATGGAACTACATGGACTTTTTTTTCCAAGTAGTTACATTAATAATACTTATAATAAATATTATTAGATCAAATGATCATTATTTAACTGCGTTTTTTTTAATTTCCCGCCATAAGGCCGACTCGCTTTAAAAAAGCATTTTTTTAATATAGGCAAAGAAATTGAAAATAAGTACCTTCTATAAGATTGCATTCGTTTTATATAAATTAATTCAAAATTCTTTATTTGCGATAAATATGGTTGGTACAGATCTTAAATTATTATACATAGGTCAACATATTTAGCCATCGGTGACAGCATGCAAACTTGAACACTTATATTTAACATGTTATTTAAATAACATTAGCAAAAGAATAAAGTACATCATCATTCACATTTTACTTATGGGCAGAATAGGAAGTTCTGAGCTCTAAGTATTCCTTCACTGAGTAAAAACATTTTTCCAGCAACCAGTTTGTCAGCGTTTTCTTAAACTCCTTGAGTGGGAGGTTTATAAATCGCTTCGGCAATTTATTATATAACTTAATGGCCATTGGATAACAGCTACTTTTAAATAGTTTAGTTTTAATTGCAGGTAGGGTTAGCTTATCCGGGTATCGAGTAGTAATTATGATCGCACATGTATCACTGGTTTTCTTAAATAGATCTGGATGAGACTTGACAAAAATACATGTTTCCAGAATGTATAAGCAAGGTAATGTTAATAATTTCAGTTTTGTGAATAATGGCTTACAGGACGTGTACCGAGGGACATCACAGATTCCCCGGATACATTGTTTTTGTGCAATAAAAGCTCTATTAATCTGTATCGAATTTCCCCATATCAGGATGCCATATCTAAGTATAGAGCACACATAACCGTGATATGCCTGGATTGCGGTTTTTTTGTTCGATATTTTACACAGACGCCAAAGAGCATATGAAAACCGGTTTATTCTGCTGCATACACTATTGACATGCGGTTTCCATGAAAAATGTTCGTCTACTTGTAGTCCAAGAAAAGAATAGAATTATAAGAGAATTATAAGTATTATTAATGTAACTACTTGGAATCCATCTTCGTTGAATGTAACTACTAGGAATAAAAAGTCCATCTAGTTACATCAATGGAACTAACAATGTAACTAGTCGGAATAGACCCAATTCTAGAGCTTAGTTTGGGACTAGCTCAATGAGGGTTTCCGCGCATCCGTTTTTTCACAAGATGGCGCCTGTGAAGTGAGGTCTTTTTGACAGTTGATGTTAAAATATATGCCTAGATGAAGACCAAACTAGTGACAATTTACTTTTTCACTTGATATAAGTACACATTTCAAATATTTAAGTACATAATTATTTCAATTTATATTTTTTTACGTATTATCAACTCTCAAAAAGACCTTACTTCCCATCTAGTGAAAAAACTGATGCGCGGAAACCCTCATTTGAGTGTAATTATCCCTTGGTATTAATTACTAGCGACCAGTGAGGTTTCTGTAATACCCGTATGTAAACCAGACCCGTACACGACGCGGTAGCCTAGTCGCTATAGTGACCCTGCCGACGAAGCTAGCGGTCCCGGGTTCAATTCCCGGTACGGGCAGATATTTGTGTGATGAGCGCGAGTATTTGTTCCTGAGTCTTGGGTCTATTTATCTATATAAGTAAGTTTATCGTTGTCTATTTAGTACCCATAGTACAAGCCTAGAGCTTAGTTTGGGGCTAGGGCAATTTGTGTGAGATTTTCCCCTGTTATTTATTTATTATTCACCCGTGTGGTTGCCGGGTTAGAATAGTGCTACTCCATGTCTTCCCGTGGATGTCGTAAGAGGCGACTAAGGGAATAAAGGCTTGTAGTACTGTTAGGCGATGGGCTTGCCACCTGTCACTAATACACTGCTAAACATCTTAGCCTAATTGTGCAAAATGTGGTTACAGAATTATCAACAAGTTTTTAGAGGTGTAGGTAATTCTGTAGCTCTGCCTACCCTTCTCTGGGAGCGAAGGCGTGAGTTTATGTATGTATTTATTTATTACTTAACTAGCGACCCGCCCGCGGCTTCGCCCGCGTGGAATGTGGAATGTATTATACATATAAACCTTCCTTAAGAATCACTCTATCTATTAAAAAAAACCGCATCAAAATCCGTTGCGTAGTTTTAAAGATTTAAGCATACATAGGGACAGACAGCGCCAGCGACTTTGTTTTATACTATGTAGTGATAGAAACCATCATTGAAAAGTTATCTAACTAATGGTGAAGCCGCATCAAAATCCGTTGCGCGGTTTAGGAGTTAACGAGTAAGTATACAAACAGACAGACGGACGCGGAAAGCGATTTTATTTTATACCATGTAAATATTTCTAATCAAGTGTATGTTTATTTACATTTCAGTTCTACGACGTAAATTGGGAGATGCAATTAAAATATTTCAAGCGGTTGAAAAAATTATCTTTGTTTTCTTGTACTCGTGTAAGTACTACATATTTTTAACTTACTTCAACTTCTATGACATCTGCTAACTGAGTGGTGGATACGACCTACATGGTCCTACGACGTTTGGGTGCAGACCCACCATACCCCTGGGGGTAGGGTGGGACTGAACCATACCACCGTAGAAGTGCTGGATATGAGGGAGGTTTAGGTTATGTTAGATTTTCAGCCGGCCCGAAGGGTTAAAACACTCAGGAATAGGAGCTCCGCGGTGGCGGAGCTCCATAGACTCTGTTAAATTGGATTTTAACACATTAAAACCTGAAAGCATATTATAGTGCACAGCACTACGGTGGTATGGTTCAGTCCCACCCTACCCCCAGGGGTATAGCTAGGGGTATGGTGGGTCTGACATGCGATGTTTGAGGTATAGAGGACATCCATTCATCCACACCCATTCATTCATTCATTCATTACATGAACAAGTGTCCCATGACCCTAATATGACAAGGCGTTAGCCTAGTCGGTAGAGACCCTGCCTACGAAGCTAGCGGGCCCGGGTTCGATCCCCGGTATGGGCAGATATTTGAGTGTCGAGCGCGATTTTTCGTTTCTGAGTCTCGTATGTTATATTATATCTATTTAAGTATTGATATCGTTGTCATAGTACAAGCCTATAGCTTAGTTTGGGACTAGGTAAATTAGTGCGGGATTGATGATTCGTTTTTTACGATACGACCAGTTGAGGAAAGCGACCAGTTTGATAAAATTAGGGAAACGGACGAGTATATTATTTTCACATGATTGACGAGTTAAAAGTGATCAGCTGGCGTAGAAATTGACGAGTGGTCCCTTAATTCATATTAATGATCATCATGTCAGCCGAAAGACGTCCACTGCTGGACATAAGCCTCTCCCAAGGCTCTCCTCTCAGACCGGTCTTGTGCTTTTCGCATCCACCGCGTTCCCGCGATCCTTACAAGGTCGTCATTCCATCTTGTTGGAGGCCTACCTACAGCTCGTCTCCCGGTCCGCGGATGCTACTCACGAACCTTCACGGACCATCAGTCCTGCGAGCGATGTGCCCCGCCCACTGCCACTTCAGTTTAGCTAAGAAGAATATTAATGATATGATAAATATTATTAACAAGATGGAGTGACGACCTTGTAAGGATCGTGGGAACGCGGTGGATGCGAAAAGCACAAGACCGGTCTGAGTGGATAGCTTTGGGGGAGGCCTATGTCCAGCAGTGGACGTCTTTCGGCTGACATGATGATGATGATGATGATTATCAATTTCAGGTAACTGAGCTCTATATGGACGGATTTATCCACAACGAATGCATTGAACATGCGAAAATAACCGACAGCAATCATCTGGCTGTCGCCGGAAAAAACTTGACATCTCTTACCCTGAGCGCATGCCCGTTATTGAAGATCGAGGGTTTAGATCAACCTGAAGACTTCTCACTACTAACGGAGCTGGTATTGAATTATATTTCCCCTGAAATTATCGCCAAAGTTTCGCAGTTGGTTCGGAAAACGCCCAAGTTGGAAATTCTATCTTTAAATGGCTATAAAGAGGTGGTCGTGCGTGAGGAGCTAGTAGCAGCCATCGGTGGACTCCGTGAGTTGAGGCGGTTCAGCATGAGAGACATCGCAACCGACGCGTTGCTGGAGGCTATCGGGAATGGCTGCAAGAAACTTCACTATTTATATGTTAACGGAAGCCGTGGTAAGATTTACTGTCTTTAGGAAAAACAACATCAGTACCTATGCTTAGCTTGTACTTTATTGTAAAAATTTAAATATATAAATTAACTAAAACATTAAATCTAAGAATGGCCCCTGCGGCATTGTATGTACCAAAGATGCTGGCAGCATTTCCTCGCTGGATGGTTAAACTGATACGTTGAGCGAGGAAACTGCCAGCTCTTCGGTCTCCCGTGACGTCAATGAGACTCTTCGAAATTTCTTTGAAGAGGTTTCGAGCGCTAGGACCCCACGGCCCAACGGTCTCGACGCCGAATGGAATAAACATATATTCTGAGCCGAGACCATTATATTTTCCTCCCTTCATGCTTTACTTTTTTTTTTGGCCAGCCGTCTAAAAAGTAATAACTTCATGACCAGTGATCAGATGACCTACGGACCTGAGACGTGGGCGCTAACAATGTTACCCTCCTACGGAAAAAAGGCACATCTACTATAATAATTGAATTGCACTTCCAACCTTATTATAACCACTGAGAGATCAATATGCTTCTTTGAATTAATTGCACTGGTGCCTTTTCTCCGCAGTAGGGCATAATGGGCCTCATAAGGAAGCTCAAGGTCACTCAGAGGGCTATGGAGAGGGCTATGCTCGGGGTTTCTCTGTGTGATAGAATCAGAAATGATATCCGCAGTAGAACTAAGGTTACCGACATAGCCCGAAGAATAGCTAAACTTAAGTGGCAGTGGGCGGGGCACATCAGTAGGTTCTTGAGTGGCGTCCGCGGACCGGGAGACGAGCTGTATGTAGGTAGGCCTCCAACAAGATGGAGTGACGACCTTGTAAGGATCGCGGGAACGCGGCGGATGCGAAAAGCACAAGACCGGTCTGAGTGGAGAGCCTTGGGGGAGGCCTATGTCCAGCAGTGGACGTCTTTCGGCTGACATGACACACTCGAGTCTAATAAAAATTAACGGACGGACCTGGCGAAACTATAAAAAAAAGTCGGGTTTTTCAATAAAAATATTTATTATTTATTGTATAATAGAAACGCTAGTTAGCGAAGTCAGGCATATTTCACTTCTATACACGTCAACACGTAAAAGTATTGAATACATATAAAATATATGTATAATGCTGGCCGAACGCGCCTAAATAAACCATATTAACTCCTATTGAAAGTTCATTTTTCGTAGTTTACTGCGAACGTATAGTTATACCTACGTTTGCTCGCTCGAACGGTAGGGTTGTCAACACATCGAAAATATTAATATAAATTAACAGGTACACATTATGAGAAAAACAATTACTTGAATAATCAAAATATAATATTTATTTGTTATTTTTTATTGTTTTACACAGGTTTTACATATGATTCAACTTTAAGAAATGCTGTCGCAAGTTTTTGTTGGACCGGAATAATCGGTTGTTAAATTTCAATACGGTAAAAAATCGAAATCTAATGAATAGTTTTAATTACATTACATTCACCAAAATAATTCAAAGAAACAACAACACACCACACACATCTAACCGAACTTGACGTAATGACTAGAATGTACCTACTACCACAGATTAAGTAAGAGTACTACTCGCCTACTTGCATTTCGCTTGACGTGTCTCGACCATGTCTCGACACTCAAAAACCGGTCGAGCGAGTTGACATCGCCGCGCGCGGGCATCCTTGATGTATTAGCATCGGCAACTATGTTCCGTCAGGCGGTGATTATCGGACGTACCTCGCTCAGATAAATATCTGTTACGTAGTAACTCTTACTTAATCTGTGGCGTAGTGCATCTCGGCAGGGCTCCAGTGTTTGGTATATACATGTTTAGTTATTTGATAATTTATCTTATATTATATTCTGTTCAGTTTGTCCTTAATAATAGTTTTTAATTATTTTTTTAACGTCCTTTCCGCAAAATATACTTTAATTAGTATGTGCTAATGATTTCCGCATTATTTGATGTCATCATTTTGGATTTGAACTTATATTTGGGTTGGTTTTTCCTGCGTGAATAATTAAATTAAAATTAAAATAAAGTCATTAAGGAAACTTTTGAAAAATAACAAACTTTATGGTCTGAGATCCGAATCGGAGGCTACATTCATCGGGCTGTTTATTCGATAAAAAGTATTTTAGATCTAATTTAATATGTTAAGTATGGCGAATAGGTACTCTCAAAAATTTGAGTCCAATTATATTATAATTAATAAAAAAATAAAAAAAAACTTATTTTGAAAATTGCAAAAAAATACATCCACACTTTTTTTTTCGGCATGAAAAGTAGCCTATGTGTTAATCCAGGGCATAACCTATTCCCCACTCCAAATTTCATCCGATTCCGTCTTCCGTCACACTTTCGCATTTATGTATATATTAGTAGGATGTATTCGTATGTTAAGCAATAAAAATATTGTATATTATCAGTGTTTACTACGCCTACTTTGGACTAATGGTCCGAATGACGTCATTTTTGTTTGCAATCGCGTTTCGTTTTTTGTAGTCTATCACTAGCGTGACGTACTAAGAAAATACCAAGAGGCGTTTAAGCTCTTTAGCCGTTAGCAGTTTTTTTTTTTCAGTAAATAAACAATTGTGGGAGGACCTTGTGCAAGGTCCGCCCGGGTTGGTACCACCACTTATCCATTAACCTACCGCCAAGCAGCAGTGTTTGCATTGTTGTGTTCCGGTTTGGGGATAAGACAGCCGGTGCAATGACTAGCATAGAGGCATTCCATCTTAGTTTTCAGGGTTGGCAGTGCATTTGCAGTCTTGTGAATGCGAATGTCTATGGGTCACAGTTTCCACTTACCATCAGGTGGCCTGTGTGCTCGTTTGCCTACCTACGCCATAAAAAAAAGGATTAAAATGTCCTGGTTGTTAAATGTGTTTTTCCCGTGGCAGCCGTGAGCGGGCGGGCAGTGAGGACGCTGTGCCGAGAGCTACCCTGCATCACCGAGCTCTGTGTGGCGAGCAGCCAGGTGACAGACGAGGACCTGACGCAGTGCATCAGCTACGGCAGCATCACGGTAACGTCCATTAACCTATCGCCAAGCATCAGTGTTTGCATTGTTGTGTTCCGGTTTGGGGATAAGACAGCCGGTGAAATGACTACATAGAGGCATTCCATCTTAGTCCTCAGGGATGGCAACGCATTTGCAGTCTTAGGATTGCGGTCTTGTGAATGCGAATGTCTATGGGTCACAGTTTCCATCAGGTGGCCTGTGTGCTCGGTTGCCTTCCTATGCAATAAAAAAAAACGTGATCCTAAGTCGATTCACAACAGCTGATAAAGATAAAGATACATACATACATTAAATCACGCCTGTTTCCCAGAGGGGTAGGCAGAGACCACTTCTTTCCACTTGCTACGATCTTGACAAATTTCTTTCGCTTCTTCCACATTCATACATCGAGTCATGCACGCACGTCGGTTTCGGGTACTTAAGATTCGGCCCTTTTCCAGTATTTCTCCGATTTGATTCGAAAAAGTACGCCTAGGGCGGCTTTACTTATTTAGATTGAAAAGGGCTTGCTTCGATGGTTCGGTCATTTGGAAAGGATGGATGAAAGAAGATTGACGAAAGAGATATACAGATCGAAAGTGAGTGGAAGGGTCGGAAGGGGCCGCCCTAGGCGTACTTTTTCGAATCAAATCGGAGAAATACTGGAAAAGGGCAGAATCTTAAGTACCCGAAACCGACGTGCGTGCATGACTCGATGTATGAGTGTTGAAGAAGCGAAAGAAATTTGTCAAGATCGTAGCAAGTGGAAAGAAGTGGTCTCTGCCTACCCCTCTGTGAAACAGGCATGATTTAATGTATGAATGTATGTAAATTCTTATCCTATCTTATCTTATACTTAATCGGTTGGTAGGCTCTCGACGCGTCGGCCTGCGGCTTGGTGTCGGGCGCGCTGGTGGCGGCGGCTGCTCGCGACGTCCGCCGGCGCCCGCGCAAGCTGTTCCTGCGGCTGCCCGAAACTGCCAGTACTGCGAGTAACACTGACCAGGTACGCGGCAACCCTCGCCCAGGCTCCAGCAGCACGGGAAACCAGGAATTGACAGCTGGAACTTTTATCAAAGGTCTAAAAAAAAACATGCTTATAGAGGCTTTTCTCAAAAGCATACTAGTTTTTTGGGTGCTTGTAATACATCCGAGAGTGGACTGGAATATCAAGAGCATCTGGGGACCGATTTTTGACTTTCAAGCGCTCAAAAGTTTCACTCGAAAGTGACAAAAAACAATGAAATGGTATTTTTGACTTGCGAGCGATAGTAAATATGAACACGAGTGGTCCGTGGCATTCGTTTTGAATTCTATCAATAGAAAGTATCATTTGACATCTTTTAAACTTGTTGGGTATGTATGCCGGGAAGTACACGAAGCATAAACAAACCTAGCACAATGCCATAGACATCCACAGACGAGAAAGCGTTTCATTTTTCCTACATTTATTATAACCAGGCAAGAATCTGTAAAATAAGCGTAAAAAAATCTTATTGAAACTGAAATATTAAATTGCTTGTTATGATTTCATCTTTTGTTAGCTTCACACATTTATTCGCAATTAAAATGTGAATAAAAAAAACCGGTAAAACATCGACTTTCTGCATATAATGAAACAAGTTCCAACTTAACAATACTATTTAGTCAATCCCTCATTTTCGAGTGAAAATCTCAAAAATATGGAATTTAGGACCATTCGAAAATAAATCGTGAAAGATTTTCGCATTTCAATCATTTCTACCGCTCGGTTTTGAAATCGAGCGCTCGAAAGTCAAAAATCGGTCCCCTGAACTGTTTCGACTCGAAGGACAGACAGCAAGTCTAGAAGTTAGTAGCCAACCTTCACTAGTTGGAGAGGCACTTGAAGAAGAAGACGAAATACCTGTTTTTTTTACTTTGGTCGCGTTGGCATGTATTGCTTTGGAAAAAGCAACCGGCTCTCCCGAACATAGACTAGGAGCTCACAAACAAAACTGAGAACGATCTCGGAAATGGATTACGCTGGGCTGACAGGATATAGGGCAACTCCCTGACTCCAAATATGTCGGTACAACTAGTACTTACTTAATGTACAATATTCACACATTTCCGTTATATTTATTTTTTTGTAACAGACCATCTTTGAAAAGTTTTTGCATAAATGCTGCGATAAAGGCGACCATGATACGGAAAATGAAAGTTCTCTTATCCACGTATATCCCCATCGTAAAGCACGACCAGAATAGAACAAGGTCAAGTTTTTTTTTTTCATTTTACCTATTTTTTTAATTATTTAATGGGCTTTTACCAATTCTTAATTAGGTCGAAATTCCGGTTAACCGGGTTATCGTTTAAATCAACGGGTTCTTTTGTTCTTTGAGGGGGGAAATAATCTGAATGCTCTGTTCCAGGATTTGTACGCCCAGGAGAAGCGCTTGGGCCTGAAGCTGACTTGGAAGTCCTACGAAGAAGAACAAGAAGAAGAAGAAGAATACTATCGTTGTTTTGGTAGAAAATACAAATCAACTACAATAAAATAAAATACAGAGGGAAATAGACATAGACACCTCCGGAGATCCTAGAGCTGGTGCTTACCTCTCCCAAAGGGTTGGGCTCGCTATCATAGGGACCATGCCGCGAGCGGACCTGCTAGAGATGTTCTTTTTATAGTGGTGATTATTATTTACATCTTTAATATTTAAATAGCTTAGTTTTATTTTAATTTGAATAAGTTTAGTTTTAACTTTTAATTGTTAACATCAATAAAAACTGTGGGAAATTAATTTAGAATAACAACTTGACACTATTTAGAGTTGTATTCATATAGATTATTTATGTTTAAATGATGTATTTCTGAGACATGTAGGTGTTTTTATTTTATTTTTTATTCTGCAGAAAAAAATGTTTCATTATTTATTTCAATAGGTATAGTACGATTGTAACGATGGTTCGATAAAAGGTGCCAACGGAAACCAGCGCTGCGGTCCCCGACCACAGCATTATGCCGAGTTGGAACCTTTTTGGCACTACAACTCGTGCATTCCGTGTATTTTTTTTTTATTTTTTTTTTGTATAAAATAAATTTAAATTCTATTCTTTAATTTCTATTTCTATTCTATTCTATTTTATAATGCACCAAATTGGGTGCCACTAAGCATAGTGTCAGACAGGGCCTGATTTGCCCACAGGCTATAAGGCTGGAGACTAGGGCGCAAGGGGGCGGCTGATGCGACGCTCAGCGGAGCCTTACTTAATAATATTTGGTAATTTCGGTTAAAATACGTGCGTTAATTACGTATTAGTTAAAATTTACATACATAAATTTACTCACTTAATTCTGTAACCATATATTGCACAAATGGGCTTAGATGTTTACCAGTGTATTAGTGACAGGTTGCAAGCCCATCGCCTAACAGTACTACAAGCCTTTATTCCCCTAGTCGCCTCTTACGACATCCACGGGAAGACATGGAGTGGCACTATTCTAACCCGGCAACCACACGGGACACGGGACACAGGAGTTAAAATTGACAACATTTCAAAAAAAAAAGCATTATTGTTTTTTCGCGTTTATAACATACATACATACATAAACTCACGCCTTCATTCCCAGAGTGGGGTAGGCAGAGCTACAGAATTACCAATCATTCTCAAATAAGTTGTTGATAATTCTGTAACCAAGTTTTGCACAATCAGGCTAAGATGTTTACCAGTGTATTAGTGACAGGTTGCAAGCCCATCGCCTAAGAATACTAGAAGCCTTTATTATTCCCTTAGTCGCCTCTTACGACATCCACGAGAAGACATGGAGTGGCACTATTCTAACCCGATGACCACACAGGTCGCGTTTATAATAGCTGGTTAAAAGTTAGACTACCCGTATTTCTTGGTTTTTCTTTATTTAACTTAAATTCGTCGTATTAATTTATTAAAGAAATAGTCATTAAAAAGACCGTATATACAAAGTTAGTTAGGTAATTTTGTAACTCTGCTTACCCCACTTTGGGAACGAAGGCATGAGTTTATGTATGTTTGCATGTGTTTATGTATGTTCTCATCTTCCCGATTATTCAATAAGTACGTTTAAGACACAAAATTATTCCCTTGATGATGACATGTTTTATGGTTATAGGAAACAATAAAATAAGGAGTTCAGGCAGCATTAAAAAAACATAAAAAAAAAAAACATAAAAAACATAAAACATCCTTAATAGTGCAGGCGCTAGAGGTAGAACAGTTGAGTATGCAAAATCCGAGTGACGGTAACTATGACCGGATTCTTATACCTGAGACCCTAAATAATGACAAAACACATCTTGCCGCCAGGTTTGATGGTCCCTTCCCGCTCCCTTCACATCCCCTCTTCGCCCATACAGTAAGCATAGGGCGCGTACGCGTTTAGTGTGTTTCTACATCTATTGGCGTAAAAACGTTGCTTTGTTCAGTCGTGTTTTTGTGTATACATATAAAATAATAGTAGTAGTTTTTCATATATAACTTTTATTTGTTTATTAATAAAAAAAATGAAAATTAAAAAAAAACGTTTTTTTTATTACTTAAGAATCCATCATCACTTTTACTATTAAAACAAACTATAAATTACAAAGGAAATAATCATTATAATGATTTTATATCATGTACTCAATACATTCCCTTTACGAATAAGAAGAGGGGGTAAAAACAAAATGGACCGGCAAGATCCACATTATTATTCTTTGGCCTTGTCTTTACTTAAATCCGTTGGCGAAATTCGGTACTCACATTTTGCATACTCACTTACGAGGGTGCATTGAAAAATTCTGAGCCTAAGGTTGAATATAATAAAAAAAAAACAAATAAATACTGGCAGGTCAAAGTGCCATATTTAGTCGCCATTATGCACTATCTTTTGTTTTTTTCCTGTCACAATTTTGCATTTTATGCTCGAACTGCTACATAAGGTCACTGATTTTTCAAGTAATGGATAAAATTGAGCACCGTTCTGTCATAAAATGTTTGCAAAAGAAGGGGTTAACACCAAAACAAATATTTGAAGATATGAATCAAACATAAGGGCAATCTGCTCCATCGTATGCTACCATAAAAAGATGGGTAGCTGGTTTCAAACGTGGCCGGGAGACTGTTCAAGACGAGCCTAGGAGTGGGCGGCCGTTGACGGCTACTACGGACGAAAATGTCAATACTATATTAGATGCGATAATGAAGGATAGGCGATTGAAGATTGTGGAGATAGCGGAAGCAATGGGTATTTCTTATGAGCGGGCACAGAACATCATCACCGATGTTCTTGGATTTTCTAAGGTGTCAACCAGGTGGGTGCCTAGACTGCTTACAGTCGAGAACAAACGAGTACGTGTTACAATTTCCCAAGATTGTTTATGTATGTTTCAACGTGACTCCGACGATTTTTTCAATCGTTTTATAACTATGGACGAGACTTGGGTCCACCACAGTACACCAGAATCGAAAGAACAATCCAGGCAATGGAAAAGACCAGGTTCACCACCACCCAAAAAAGCCAAGGTCATTTTGTCAGCTAATAAGGTAATGGCCTCAGTTTTCTGGGATTGCAGGGGGGTTATCATGAATATCATGATAGACTATCTCGAAAAGGGCAAAGCAATAAATTCGGACTACTATTGTGCTCTTTTACGTCGTCTGCGTGAGGAAATTAAAATAAAGAGACCTGGAATGCTGTCGAAAAAAGTACTGTTTCACCAAGACAACGCTCGCGTTCACACTTCGGCGAAATCAATGGCACAAATATATGATTGTGGATTTGTAGTGCTGCCGCATGACCCTTACTCGCCGGATCTAGCTCCTCCCGATTATCATCTCTTCCCAAACCTCAAAAAACTTGGGAGGACAAATATTTTCGACAAATATGGAGGTACAAGAAGCAGTAGACTCATATTTTAACGACCTCAGCGATTCTTTTTTTTTGATGGGATAATGAAGTCGGAGGCGAGGTGGACTAAGTGCATTGACTTTCATGGAGAATATGTCGAAAAATAAAATTGTTATAAAAAGTGAGCCCGTTACTTTTTTTTACCAGGCTCAGAACTTTTCAATCCACCCTCGTACCTCTAGCTCTAGCGCCCGGCCCGGTCTATAAATACGCATTATTACGGTACCGGTTTGATTGTTTATCCTAACAATATATAAAATGGTTTAAACATTACAGAATACAGATGGTGCTCATTAATCACCATGAGTTTCTCGTGGCGGCTCGGTGCTTGTCGCGAGTTTAAAAGATCCTAGAGGTGCTTGTTCTTTCAAAAGTTTTATCACACAAAATTATGGTTATAATTAGTGCTGGTTAAAATAATGTTAAATACTTACAAAAATAAGTTCATCTTCCTTCTCACTGTGAATCTCATCATCATCATCATCATCATCATCATGTCAGCCGAAAGACGTCCACTGCTGGACATAAGCCTGCCCCAAGGCTCTCCACTCAGACCGGTCTTGTGCTTTTCGCATCCACCGCGTTCCCGCGATCCTTACAAAGTCGTCACTCCATCTTGTTGGAGGCCTACCTACAGCTCGTCCAATCGTTCTGTGAATCTGTAATAATTATATTAAATACTTTTGCCTTTCTCGAGTCCGCAACATGTTGGCAACATTAAATAGGTTTTAGTCTGTAGATATTAACTGACAACACCTTTTTTTAACTCACTCCCTCTTATCAATCTTTGTTCTAGGCAACAACTGCTCCGAATATATTAATTATAAATAAGACTCAAGACTTCATCTTCGCCACTGCAACCTACTGTAGTCCACTCCAATCCCAGATGTGTACAATAAAAGCAACGTCATTCATTATCATTAAAATTTTAAAAAACTGTTTCCAAAAAAACATACAATCGAATTGAGAACCTCATCCTTTTTTTAAGTATGTTAAAAATAAGTTCTTTTAAGGTTCCGTGCCCGAAGGTAGCCCAGCGGGACCCCATAAATATGCCTCCGCTGCCCGCGTCCGTAAAACTGAGGAAAAACAACAAATTCTAAAACATATCAAGTATGAGTTGGGCGCGGCTGATTCGATTCAAAATCTAATTCAAATCTGAATATTATATTACAATACCTAGTCTGAGGCGGCACGGAACCCTCGGTGCGCGAGTGGTCTGGC
The DNA here is from genome assembly GCA_927399475.2 of Acleris emargana. Lineage (NCBI taxonomy): Eukaryota > Metazoa > Arthropoda > Insecta > Lepidoptera > Tortricidae > Acleris > Acleris emargana. The sequence goes on along the minus strand of OV656863.1, from coordinate 1,440,896 downwards.
ACTTGACCAGTTTTTAAATCTTTACTGCACTAAATTCGGCTTTTGGTTAAAAATGGTGTAGGCGAAGGAAATATTCTATTCTATTCTATTTTTTTAATTTTTGGCAACCGGTCGCTTTTGGTTAGCAACCATTACTGCCAATGACGTCTGACAGCGTGTATGACCAGTTTTTGTTGTTAATTAGTTGTTGGTCCTGAATAACGGTTGCAGTTACGTATGTTTGTTGTGATCCTGGAATAAACAGACACAAAACCTAAGACAAGACAAAACATTTGAGACAATATAGATCGGATACACAGATGTAAATTGGAAGCCACAAAAGCGGGTAAAAGCACCTAGAGTTTAATTTTTTCTTTGCCTATAAATTTAATTAAGGGAAGTAGAACTTTTTTGTTCGATGATGAAAGGAAAAGGAGGGTTTTAAGGTTGGTGGGCTTCGGAACTGAGGGAGGTAGGTTGTCATATAAAGAAACCGATCTATTCGGGCAGTTCAAGATAATGTGGTCTGCAGTTCCTTCCTCCAGGCCACAAGAACAGAGGGGGGATTGAACAATGCGCCATCTGTACAGGCGTGAGGGGGAACAAGTGTGACCAATGCGCAATCTGCAAATGACAGATGTAGTCTGTTTATTGGCTTGGCGAAACCGGAAGAACCATGGCTTGGAAGGGATGTTGGGCTGAATGTCCCCATAATGACGACCTTTGACCGATATAGAACTCTCATACTGCTGACGCCAGTTAGATTCGAGGTCTGATTTGGCAGAGGATAGGAGGTCGTAAAAGTAACACTGGGTGTGAACCAGACTGCCAATCTCCACGGCCTCCTTAGCACAGGAATCAACAACCTCATTGCCCTGAATCCCAGAATGGCTGGGGATCCAGGCCAATGTGATCTCGAGATTGCGGAGTTGACATTCATACAGTGTTTGCCTGATTAACATTACTAAGGGATAACTGACTTTTGTGTAAAACGGATTGGCCTTGATGGACTGCAAACCACTAAGAGTCTGAAAAAATTATTGATCTAGTAACTTTTTTCCCAGTACAGCCAGGGATCTGATTTTTTTAACAGATTTAAGTCAATGATCTTACAGCCCGCTCACCTAGTATGAGAATGGAGGTTCTATACTAACATAATGTAGTTGTTTTTAAACTGCCCCTGTACACAAACTTAACTGTAAGTAATAAAAGGCTTTAATCTTAATTTAATCTAATTTTGCATTCGTATTCGTGTTTGTATTTTATTTTATATTGCCGTAAAACACAGTGACATCTAGCGGATAATAGGATAAATGAAAGCGCCATCTGTTGTCGAGTAGTATTTTCACATATTATATGACTCGTAAATCCGTAGGATAAGTATTATTTAAATAAGTTATACTTGTATGACCCCCAACAGATTATTTTAAATGGCATGGAGAAGGCAGATAACCACACAGGAGGGGTTAGTAAAAGTTATCCGCGACTTGTTGTCGTTGTCTCTCAGACCTCCCTTTTTATACAATCTGTAACGACAGAGCCGGACTGAGCGACAAGCAAGAAAATACAACTTGTGTTACCCGTGCAGGCCAACTAGTAAGTGGCACTAAGTGATGACTACCTACTCTTTTTGACTGTAACCCTTATGCGTTGCCAACTCTGCGGGCTAAGATAGAATGCCTCTATGCTAGTGTGGCGACCTAGCGACATCTAACGGCAACGTGTATCAACCAACTCGCTAGCGCCACCGTCAGACAGCGGAACTAAGTGTTCTACATCGCGCTAACGAAGTTTCTACAGGCGGCTGACATACAGTATGTCTCTGACCTTGGGGCTTTAAATTCAACGATCGATTCTACTCGCTAAACTGAACTACTTTTGTTCTGCAACATGAAAAAATAACTTAAATTTAGAAAACTAATTGATGTTAAAGTCTAATTGTAAAATCAGTGTATTACATACTGGCCATGTAATCACTATCTCATGGTACGGGGGCGCCCTTACCTTGGTACGGGGGCTAAAGGAAAATGGAGAATTGGATCGCGTACATTGAAAATTAGATTTAAACTGTATGATAAAAAATAAATTTAAACTGAACATATTTTTAACAACTTACAGAACAAAAGAAGTTTAGTTTCAGGAGTAGAAATGATCTATGCATTTAAAGCCCCAAGGTCAGAGGCACCCTGTATATACCACATCCAAGTTTCAACCCAATGGACCCACGTCAACTGCGTGGGTAGGTACGTCAACTGCGCTGCGAAGCTGCAACAGTGTGTAATACTAACAGCGAAAGTCACATTAAAAAAAAAACATCCCAATGGACTTCGGTTCATAACATCCGCCTGGAGAGAGATCTCTCTCTACGAGTATTGTCTCCTCTCTTCCTACACCAGCGGGCCTATTGTGGTCAAATTTATCGATGTGGATGATAAGTATCTGTCTCTTTCTGACCAGTGTGTAAGTGCGAGAGTGACGGATGCTTTATCCACCGCGATAATGGCGACCATAATACGGGTTCAGTTGTTTCACCGGTTCTCTTATCGCCACACCGGAACACAACGGTGGCAGCGATCGTTCGCGTAGACTTTTATCTTGATACCCTCGGTCCAACTTTCCAAACTAAACAAAAGTGTTCGTCTCCAGGCAAGAAACTAGCTGTGTTAAGCCAAAAAGGCAAATATTCGTCATGCATGGTGTGGCCACATTAAATATAAATAAATTAAATTGGTGTTATTTTAAGGATCGATATTTTTAACGGTACTTCATTTAAGAACCTACATAGATAAATAAATATCCAGTAGCCACAGATTAGGGCAATAGGGCATATAGGTACCATAGATAAGATTGTATTGTGCCAGTTACATTAAAAAGGTAAAACGTAAAAGAAGACGAGTGTGGATGACAGCTATTCATAAAAATTGTACTACGGCCACAGCATACAAAAGAGTATTTTTTACGGATTCAAATAACTGTTTTCTCCTTTTAATATAACATAACTTATTCACTGTTATTTATGTTACCTATACCCTATTTATTGCTTTAATCTGTGGGTGCTGGGTACTTACCATCAATGGGAAGCCATAAACATCCAGCTACAATGTTGCCCCTGGTCACTAGGGAATACAAATAACCGGTTATAACCGGTTTTAACCGGTTATTTTCATACAAAACCGGCCAATGACCGGTTAAATTGCATTCCCTACTGGTCACCAATGTGGAGTTAGCTACAATTATTGCCATAAATAAAAAATCTCGGAACATATACTACCTATTTAATAGTTTTATGCGCAATTTGCCCTAATGGAATGGAATATCACTTTTAAACTTTCATTATTATTTCTAATATAAAATTAAACTTCGAACATAGAAGCTGTATGACATATTCCACAGTCTCACCGCACAGATCTAAAAAACCAAACTTTCATGACGCCATGACAGGTCACGTGATGTAAATTTCTGTCGGGCATGCGCGACATCACGAATTTTACAAGTGATTTTGAAACGTTGGGACTCTGTTCGTGAAGAAAACTGTTAGAAAATACTCAAGTGCGAACGTATTCATCCATTTATGTGTGTAAAGTCTCGTGTTGTAAGTGTTTTTGTGTTAAATTGATTTGTGCAAGGAAGTGTTACTCGCAAAGGTCAGTTACTGAAAAAGGCAATGTCTCCTCCAAATGGTATTTTTGCGCCGGATTCCTTGACTAATTCTTTGTTTTACTTGTGACTCAGTATCTCTTTATGCTTCTTTTGGGAATAGAGAGTTATTTGTGTATCTTAAGGGGTTAAATCTCGTGCAATGATCGCATTTCGCGGTTTGCGAATCTCCGTGCAATATTATTTGACAATCCTTTTGTTGGGCAGTCTCCGTTTATTACATTGATAATTTCAAGGATTTTAAGTTGTTGCGACCTTTTGAATAGGCTCTTGTACATTTTAAAGCAATATGAAGTCGTTAGTTTCAATTAGGTCTTGGGAAAATGGCATAAATTTGCATTTTTTCGTATGGGTGTCAAAGTTACTACAAGGCTGTTGGTCACTTTAAACCAGTATAACAGACTGTTAATTTTTATCCTGCTGGCTTCAATTGGTCGTCCGCGATGACATCACTCTCGTTTATTGTATCAACACAACTATGTCACTCGTTTATAAACACTAAAATTCGATATTTAACATTAAAATTGCTCAATTAGTCATATTAAAAATATACTTGTCTTCTTTTTGGTACAAGCCTATTATAGCCGAATTTCTTCGACGCTTTCAAGTGAAAGTATGGCTTCATGTAATCCTGTTACATACCAAGTTATTTACATAGATAATGTATCTATGGCTTATCTGTATATTCTTAAATCCCTTAGCTATCTAGTTGACATCAAACTTGTGATAATATGTGGATAAATATCAACACTAATTGATTGATTGACTTTGATCTACCATAATATTGATTGTTGATGTTTGAGTCAATGATCCAGTAGTAGCACCTGCTTATTGTTTAGCAAAGAAAGAAATTAAAATAAACATTTATTCATGACAACCAAACAAAAAAAAGGAACAAGACCTACATTAGACTACATTCCTGGTGTTGCTAAGACAGTTCCAATGCTGGTCTTCCATTAGTTCTATTATAACCATCCAGTAAAACCTTGGCAGATTACATACACAGCACACACACTAAACATACATAACAATACATAATACAAATGAGTAAGTAACAAGATTTAGGCCATTCATGGACTCAATTCTGAAAATCGAATCCCAAAGTTGCACAAGCTCCATTTCTGTCTCTTGATTTAGCCATGACAGAGAAAGGGGATCTGACTGTTTCAATCCTTACATGTTAGAATTAACCTTCAAAATTTAAAGTTTAAATTCTCCCCCATGCACTTATTATTGTTCCATCTAGTTACCACATCACACCTAATCTAAAATACCTACATAAGAATATTAGTGTTCTGCTGCTGAAACTATTTCAATTAAATTTTGAGTAGAGATGAAAAATTAAAATGAAAAAGTTTATTGAATAAAAAAAAACATTTCAGTGATATAACACAACCCTGCATCATGAGCTAGGAATTATAGGATGCAGTTTCGTTCGGAATCACATTAAAAAAACACTAACCTATTTGTACAAGCAACATTTACATTTTTGCTATTTCATATGTGTGTGTGTGTGTGCAATTGTATATGCATGTAGGTATGTATTAGATCATTATATTACATGCTAAATAAATACATAGATATGATTCTGCAGTAGTTGCCTATTTTGTCACATCAAGAAGAAGTTCAGTCTCGTGGTAATAGCCTGAATTAACATGGCTTTCTTTTTTTACTGAAAAATAAATCATTCATATGATAAATCATCCATCATCTTGGATTTTTGGAAAAAAGAAAATGCATTTTATCAAAAAACAGTCATGATGGCTCTATGTATAGATGAACAAATGGATTTTTGAGCCACTATAGAACTAAGTCAGAAACTGACATAGTTTTTTTTTCCAAAAAAGAGATTGGTTCACCTTATGTGAAGAGATCACTGCTGCTTGTGGACAATTCTAGAAACATGTTGATGATTGACTTACTGGCTCACTTTGACATTGTCATAGTCATATCATTTATTGCATTTATGTGTTACAATGGTGTACAATAATTAGAATAGTCCAACATAAACCCTGTAAGGGCACAGCAATATACAAATTTATTAATTTACACAAACTTAAGCTATGTACTTATAACTAATACTTAAAATCTAAAAATTCATATAATGTGTAAAAGTTAGCTATTAGAAAATCCTTTAATTTTTTATAAAATATTTTGTCTTCCAATGGTCTAATGGTCAGTGGTATTCCATTGTATAGTTTTATCGCCATGTGGTGAGGCCCTGAACTAACTATTTTCATGCTAGTAAATGTACTTAAAAACTATGGTTGCATAAAAATCCGTTTGTTTGACTGTATAGTCGTTGCAACCTAAAAAAAAGATGAGTGCATCTTCCCACAATTGTTTAAGTTATTTAGATATTAATACTGAGAACGAGTTTTTTTTTTGCCTTTATGAATTTTGTATACTCATTATGACCTTAAGTTGTATTTTTGATCGAATAATTTTAATATAGTATGTGGGTGGGTTGTTATTATTCATTATACCATATTTGTGAACTGGTCATGTTTATTTTATTTCAATGAATGTATAGATTTTAATCTAAATTATATTTTGAGGATTTTAAGAAGGATTCATGCTCAAAAAGAGTTCTTATACCTGATATACCTATCTGTATTAAATCGCTGAGTAGAAAATATAGTACAAGCCTAGAGCTTAGTTTGGGACTAGGTCAATTTGTGTGAGGTTGTCTTCTGATATTATTTATTTATATTTGTTGTATCTAAGTGCCATAAAAATGGTAAAACAAAAAACCGTCACATTTACAAAATAACTACTGTAAAACGGGGCTATTTGGGAACCACGAGGCTATTTGGAACCCAAGTAATTATAAGCTGTTAGTTGATATATTTTTGTCATGGCAATAATAGAACTAAAAACTTAGCCTGACAACAAATTTTACAGTTCTAGCATAGCCATGACAAAAAATATATCAACTAAAAGCTTATGATTACTTAGTTCCAAATAGCCCCGTGATTACCAAATAGCCCCATTTTACGGTAGTACAAAAGCTGAAGAAAAACATACAAATACTTAAAAATGGTCAAGTCTAGAGTTGCCGCGAATAGTGGTTATAGCGAATAGTCGAATACCGATTAATCGCCATTCAGTTTGGCGAATAGTCGAATAACTCGACATTACTATTCGACATAAAAAAAACATTAAACACATTAAAAATATTTCTAATTTCTTCTAAGGTTGTGAGCAAAAGAAAACAATAAAGTTAAAGAAATCTGTTTCATGTTATACATACCTACATATATGTAGTAAATTTAATTTTCAATTTTTAAATGCTGGCAATTGGCAACCCTTTTCTTGCACATAGTTTACGGGGAATACCCCGTTTTGTATAACCCAGCGTTTATTATTGTAGGACTTTATTCAGAAAGACTATTTTCCGAGGCAGATTTAATTTACGAGGAAAAACGAAACCGTCTTGCTCTCGAACGTGCAGAAAAAACTGTTTTTTTGCACCACAATCTGCCTCTGTTGGATTTTAAATATTAATTAAACAGCCTAACTAATTTAATTTAATGAATATGATACACAGAACAGATAAGTACAGAAGTAAATCACATGTATGTACTTCACTTTTCATACCTACGCTCGGCGGTCGCTCTAGGGTTGTCAACTATGGCTTATGCACAAAAAACTATCGCGGTAGTGGCACTCGCATCTAGTCGTTTGATTTATTGTTGAGAATGAAACGGGAAGAATGGAAATATAAATAAACAATAACTAAAAAAAAAATTTAATGACATTGTTACCTATATTACAAATTTGTCACAGAAAATATAAAATATACCGTAGGTAACTTCAAAAATAACCGACCAGACGAATTAATATTAAAGTGGAGGGGGTGACTGGAGGGGCTAATCCAAACCCGCAGTACCTACCTATAGCCCGTAATAGCAAAAAACTTATCCTACAAAACAAAACAATAAACCTACCTACTAGGTATTACAGTACAAAAAGTTTACAGAGCAGAAACATACAAAACTTTACGTTTGTCAATTTTCATTATCGAAAATTCCTTATAACTTCTAAACGGATTACCCTAGTTACACAATTTCCATTACCGTATACGTTTTAGACCTAAACCTATCAAAAGACACTAAAAACAACACAATATCTACACAAACAAAAAAACATGTTTTCAACTTACGTAAGGTGGCGTGAATTTACCTTACAAAAATATAGTTAAGTAGGTACTTCGTTTATACTGATTCAAAATAGGAAACTATTATTTAAATCGATCTTAGATAATATTCTTCGGGGGCCGGGGCGGGGCGCTTACCTACCTAACTCTTCTGTGTAACGTTAAAACGAACCATTGAAATACAAGCAGATACCTACTTACCTCTCTGAAGCCACTGGTAGCTTGAAAAAGGACAATTCACCGTTTAAAGTGGAATTTAAGCAACCGTCCACTGAACAGTTATAATAACTTCTTTTTTGTTGCTCCATTATACCTAGTTATCGCACAAAAAAGTCCACAGAAGCGACGCGTGTCAAGCGGACGGCACTCGCGCTCGCACTCCTCCCAACTACTCCGAGATATTGTGTCCGTGAGCGGCGTCTATGTGTGCGTTGCTCGAGCGCACTTTGTATGTAGATTGCTTTCTGTACCTATCTGTTCTGTGTATGATAGGCACAGGCACATATTACAGATAATAATTGATATTGTGTATTGTTTTATTAGGGAAAATAATTAAAAAAATGATTATTTTTAACTCATTCGTTTTTTTGTTCGATAAAAGTTTATTTTAGACGACTATTCGCCGAATGCCGAATAATACTAGCAATTATTCGGTATTCGACGAATATCGAAAAAATTACGAGTAATGCCGAATATTGAATAATAGCGAGTATTCGCGGCAACTCTAGTCAAGTCTGAGATGGGCTTGCATTGATTCGTTTAGAAATCGAATTCAAATCAGAATAAAATAATACCTAGGTAGTGTGCAGAGCGGCGGTACCAAACCCTAGTGCGGTAGTCAGACTCGCACTTGACCGGTTTTTTATCTTTTTAATAGATATCGGTGGGTACTAAAGTTAACTGAGACAGCAAGATAAAAACGAACTATCTGACAAAAAACGATGGCAAAAAATTCAATACATCTGTATGTCTTGTTAAATGTGTTACCAACTAGGGAATGCAATTTAACTGGTTATTAACCGTTTTTGTATGAAAATAACCGGTTAAAACTGGTTATTTGCATTCCCTATTACCAACACTACATTCTTGCATAATTAAATTTAAATATTTGATATGAGTGTTCCCACAAGATTACATTCTCAATTCTCATTGTGTCTATGAAAGTTATGGGAAGTCAACTAAATTAACTTGTGTACATAATTAAATTTAGCCTTATTTTCGGGTTCCGTAGTCAAACTAGGAACCTTATAGTTTCGCCATATCCGTCCGCAGCCTATACTCTGTTTGTTTAGGTACTTAAAAAAATGTAAACAAGTTAAACCACGTGGCATTGTTAAACAGCCAATCAAAACTGTTTTATCGAATTTTGACCTATCAGTGTTCTGCTTCTATTGGTGGACGAACTATGTCACGTGGTTGTTTTGTTTACATTTTTTTAAGTACCTAAACAAACGGAGTATAGCTCAGAGACTTAGTACTAGAAAGCTGTAATTTGGCAATCATCAATCATCCAAGTAGTAATAGAAAGAAATTGGTTAAGAACACTATTTATTAGGTAAAACACAACTTTAATTATAGAGAGAACACGATGCCGCCAAAAAGTAAGTTTTTTTTTTTTTTTGCCCCCGCGGCGACTTGAACAGTGATTTCGCCAGTGTCAAGGTTTATATGAGTATAAAACAATATAGCAATAAAACACAATCCAATCTTCTCTAGGAAGATTGGGGGCAACGTTGTACGGTGATTTGTAGGTCAGAGGTCAAGATAGTTTTAACCTCTGCACCACTGCGAGTCCACTTGAAACGAGAAGAAAGATGCCAGATACACGAAATAAGTCCAAGTCTTCAATCACTGTGCGACACAAAGGCATAAAAAGTACAAATCACTATCAGAAAAGAACTTTGAACACCTAATTACCCAAAAATTTAAGTCTAAAACAAATTACACGTCCGCCATCTTTTAACGTTGCAAATGGCCTCAAAAAGTAAGTTGGAGAGACGCCACCTCTGTCTGTCAAACGCGCTAGGGATGCGTCCCGATAATAGTGATGTTCCGAATCGATATTTTCCGTCTAACAGTTGGTAGGTATTTATTTCGTCGGTGAAACTGCAAAACCGCGTAAGTAACATTTTAAATAAGGAGCAAAACGCACCTTCGTTAAGAAGGTATAGTTAAGTTATATACCTAATAGATATGCAAGTAAAGACTAAAACTACTCATAACAAATAAGCACTCTCACTAGTTTATAAGTTGCTGTGCCCTACAGGGTCCATAATGATCTCATAACTTTTAAGTTAATTTAAGTGCCACTTACGTACACTTTATAATTGAGTATTGAGTATAGTTATTAACACTTTCGTTGCCAAGAGCTCTGATTTTCGTACAAAATGGACTCGCCTAGCGGGTTGGTGGCAGTTAAAGTGATAACAAACACATGTCTCAAAGATCATGAACTAAGTCAATGAACATAAATAAATTGCTTAACATCAAATGAATGTATTTATAACCAACTAAGTAATATTGCCGTCATAAATTCATGCATATTTATCACAGATAAGATATTATTTCGACATAGCTAGTTAATAAAATCGACGTGTTAGTAGATTATTTACGACATGGTTATCCTAGTTGCTAGCTTGCTAGTGACCCTGCCTACGAAGCTAGAGGTCTCAGGTTTGATTCTATGTAAAGACAAATCGTCGGTGATGCTTCAAAACCGCGTAACTAACAAATTTATGATAAAGCAAAATAAACCTTACAACCCTATCAAAAAGGTGCATTTTATTTAAAATGTTACTTACGCGTTTTGCAGTTTCGCCGACGCAATGCATAACTATACATTAAGCAAAATGGGGTTTTATTGGGTCAAAAAAAAACTGTAAAGTTGTCATGTTCGGGAAAGTTCGTTTTCAACCCGACCGACGCCCGGTCTTCCAGGTGCTAGCAATTTAGACAATTAAATAAATAAAACAATGAATATCAGGGTACAATCGCACACAAATTGACTTTGCTCTAGGCTTGTACAGTCAACAGCATAAATAAGTGATCATTTATGTACCTTGTCACTTTAACGTTATGTTTGAAATGCTATACAAAATAGTGAAACGATTGAAAGCGACAAGGTACATAAATGATCACTTATTTATGCTGTTGACTGTCCTAAGGGTACTAGGCAACGATAAGGTTACTTATATAGATAAATACATAGAAAACTCCCAAGACTCGGGAACAAATACTCGTGCTCATCACACAAATATTTGCCGGTACCGGGGATCGAACCTGGGACCGCCAGCTTCGTAGGCAGGGTCACTACCGACTAGGCTGTCGCGTCGTCACGCCGCGCCATGTAATTATTACGTTTCTTTTTGAAAATAGTCACTAAGGAACGACCTTATACTCATTGACTGACTCCTACGTTTAAGATATTTTTCATCACACTTGCACGTAAACAGTATCTAAACATACAGGTTAACTTGGCCGCAATGCCCCATATAAAACCCTCGACCTTTCTTTTTACCATGAAACCCAAGGTCGGTAAGTAATTTTTTTTTATTTATGGCACAGCACACAGGTCATGCAAGTTCAAGCAAAGAGTTTACACGCAATTGAAAAATTGTCTTAAAATGTTATTTAAACAGGAATTTCATTGCAATCTCGCTACATGTTACTTAAATACTCAATTAATGTTCTTAATAACCGATTTTAATAGTTTTCTGTATCAAAACGTCGTTTTTTTTTTACACTCCTTCAGGGCTGTATGTATAACTACGTAAGTATTTGCCCTTAACGTTTCTGAACGAAACATTTGTATAATCTGTGGAGTCCGCCAGCCATCCGCTTAAAAAAGTTCAAGTAATTCGTAATAATAGTTGTGCTGACTTGTGTATTTATTTACTCGCAAATGTGATGAAAAACATTGTATGTTTCACGGGCGGTACGGGAATTACGAACCTCGACTCTTCTTTCTACTAGAGCCTCGATCGTAATTCCTTACTTACCGACCTTAATACACAATGTACTATTACTAAACCATATCTATAACTAGTATGAACTGCTGACCTATTTACAATAGTGTACGTACTGTAATACTAGAATTACCTAGTTTCATCATGGATATAAATAGGTTAGCTTATCCACTCGTCACCTTTCGGCCTACACTTAAGTCGTTAGTTGATCGGTTTAGTTCATTTATAACAAGACTAGCTGTTTTCCGCGAATCCGTCCGCGTAGAAGCGCGCGCGCGCGTTTTGTTCCTATTCCTTCGGGAACTGACCAATGCACTAGCATTATTTAAATAATAAAATAACAACAAGAAGCAAGCTTTAAAAATTCCGACTGTTGTTGCTAACCAATTTTAAATCATTATAAATCCTAAATGATCGTTAAAATTGAAAAATGATTTGAGAAACCTGAATATGATTTTTTAATACCTATTCAGTGATACCCTTTATCATAGTTCTTCAACTTTTTTGTTTCTAATTTACAATATGGTGTCTAGTTACCGCCATATTGAATTTTAATTACTGGCATATCTTTAGTGACAAAATCATCAAAATAGATCCACGCACGCGTTTAGTTTCTAGAATGCCACATTTATTTATTTATTTATTATTAAAAACTAATTGCACAGTATAACAGTTTGAAAACCAAGGCACTGTGAAATTGTAGATACTTACAAATACAGAAAATTACATTAAAAAACAATATAAATTTCACATTAAATAATTGACGACACACGCACATCCATATTTCAAATTTCTTTATTTGCATAAAATATGTCATACTCTCGCAGTACCTCAAACATTCATCCCGCAGTGCAGCCCATCCGCTAGCAAATACATCCCGCTCAGGGGCATATGCGAGAAGCCCGTTTAATAGGTGCAAGGCACGGACCAGAGGAGAATTCCTGCGAAACACAGTACGAGACGTCGGAACCGCCAGCAAATAGCGAACACCAGGGCGAAAATCGATTTTAGTCCGTGAAGGAACCACATAGGAACAAACATACATATATAGGCTGATAAAAACAATACCCTCTTCCTTCGGCAGTCGGGTAAAAATAAATAAAGAACGGAAGACCTTATGGTAGATAGGAAGACGAGATCAGAAATATAGCTGGTCACAACTGGACTTGAACGGTTCAATTCAGAGAGGATTGGCTATCATTGGAGGTCTTTACCTGTAGTTCTTGCTAAAAATCCTAGTTTAAAGTGGCTATGTTTTATATTATGTAAAGATATAATAACTTAAATTAGTCGTATACAGATTACTCCTAAGGAAGCTCATAGTCACTCAGAGGGCTATGGAGAGGGCTATGCTCGGAGTTTCTCTGCGTGATAGAATCAGAAATGATGATATCCGCAGGAGAACTAAGGTTACCGACATAGCCCGAAGAATAGCTAAACTTAAGTGGCAGTGGGCGGGGCACATATCACGTAGGACTGATGGCCGATGGGGTCAGAATGTTCTTGAGTGGCGTCCGCGGACCGGGAGACGAGCTTTAGGTAGGCCTCCAACAAGATGGAGTGACGACCTTGTGAGGATCGCGGGAACGCGGTGGATGCGAAAAGCACAAGACCGGTCTGAGTGGAGAGCTTTGGGGGAGGCCTATGTCCAGCAGTAGACGTCTTTCGGTTGACATGATGATGATGATGATGATGATGATGAGATTACCAATAGTGTGTGAATAATTTTAATTGTCTCAAATAGGTATTCCTTTTTGTTCCAGGTAACCAACCATCTGACCATGTGGAGAGGCTTAGCCAATCCGTGATCTAGATGTAAATCATCCGAACAGTGTGACAGTGTACAGTGCAGTGTTTACCAGTGCTGGTATTAGTGGTTCGAGTGAAATGATAGCGTGCCAGCTATTGACAGTTTGCGTTGTGGACAGAAAGTTTTTGATAAACACGGATTGATTGCAGAAACAAGGTAAGTTTGGTTTGGTTTTTTTTAAATTCCATGTTTTTTTGTGGTTGACAGGAAATTTTCATTTGCCATAATTGTATCACTTTCCATATAGTGTATTTCTATAGAACTTGCTAACTATGTAAACAAAAGACTTAACTTTGTTTTGTCACTGTTTCTCCTTGAATTTTCACACCACCTCATCAAACACCATTGAAACCATAAACTATTGAAACGGTCGTTACTGTAAAATACAAAATCACCAAATATATAACTCGATCTTGGATATTTAATTAAAAGTTTAAATGGTTTCATAAGTTAGGTTATTAGGACCTGATGGAATGACGTTTTTGTTTCTTTTAAATCGTACAATTGTCTATAATGGTTAGTGTTGTGGCTAAAGTTGGCGATATACTAAGGCCCCTACACATTACCTAACTCACGCTGATCACACTCACAGATGATATAACGGCACCTTTTGTAATAAATACTGGTGATATATCATCTTCGAGTACCGATTTTCCTTCAGATCGTGATTAAACAAATTAGAAATAAGTAACTACTTGTTTTTTACTTTCGGTATTTTATTATTCGATATGGTTTGACATAAGTAAAGGAGTATTGCCCATCACTAGTACATTCATCATTCAGAGTAAATTTCAATATGGCGGTTTGTTTACATAGTTAGCAAGTTCCATAGAATTAGACTTTAGTATGCATTTGCCATAAAGGCATTTTTTATGAAACCTTAAATCTTTCAGATTATTTTTAAGGTTCCATACCCAAAGGGTAAAAACGGGACCCTAATTCTTAGACACTGCTGTCCGTCTGTCTGTCACCAGGCTGTATCTCACGAACCGTGATAGCTAGACAGTTGAAATTTTCACAGATGATGTATTTCTGTTGCCGCTATAATAACAAATACTAAAAACAGAATAAAATAAATATGGGGGCTCCCATACAACAAACGGGATTTTTCATAGATAATGGTATGGAACCCTGGGCCCGACTCGCACTTGGCCGGTTTTTACGTGCCATTGTTGGAGTCTTTATGGCAAATGAATATTATCGCAAGTGATACAATTATGACAATTGAAATTAGGGCAAACCGTAGATAACCAAATTTTTTAAATCATGTATGGTTCGACTATGAAGCATATGTATAAGTACATACATACATACATATCGTCACGCCTGTAATCCCAGAGTGGGGTAGGCAGAGCTACAGAATTACTTACAACTTTAAAAAGTTGTTGATAAATCAGTATGTGTGTATGTTTTTGTTAATTGTTATTAATATTTACTGAAAAAAAAACCAGTCCGCCCGCTTTGGACCAGTGATGGAAAGACCTCATTTTAATTTTAACGCAAAAAATATGTTTTATTAATTGGTCAGCTATATGTATGTGTATGCGTGTCTTAAAAAGCCCATGGCCTGTGGCACCGTAGGACCGATTTGGATGCCGTTTTTTTTATTTAAAAGCAGGTTTTCTAGCGGTGGTTCTAAGATAGGTTTCATGAAAATCGGTTATGGCCGTTTAAGACATAGGTATCAGCTCTGAAAGAAGGGGGTTACCGTTATACATACATACATACATTAAATCACGCCTGTTTCCCAGAGGGGTAGGCAGATACCACTTCCTTCCACTTGCTACGGTCCAGAAAAACTTCTCTCGCTTCCTCCACACTCGTATCATAAGCCACACTCTTCATATACAGATGTAGTGCATAATCCTTTACCATCGTTTTCTGTCGGAAAAGTTCGTATTTATCTTGCTTTCTCAGTTGGCTTATTGATGGGTACTGAAGCTAATTGAGACAGCAAGATAAATACGAACTTATCCGACAAGAAACGATGGGAAAGGATTATTCACTAAAGTAGGGACAACGAGTGATGGCACTTGACACATCTGACAATAGTGTTGTGAAACACTCCATTTAACTAAATGGAGTGTTTTCGTGAGTCGATTGTGTGATTGGCAGAAGAGTCTTCAGAGGTACCGTTAGCGTGGACCGTATTTAACTAAATGGAGTGTTTTACAACACTATTGTCAGATGTGTCAAGTGCCATCACTCGGTGTCCCTACTGTACGTCTGTACGTGCGTTGGTTTAGGGTCTCCCGACCTGGCACATGGCATTTTTATCTAGTACCAATCTAATAAAAAATAAAAAATAAAATAATAATAATAATCTAATTAATTAATTAATAATCTAATTCTACTTAGAAATAATAAGTGATACCGTCACGAATACGATGTGGACGAGCGCCGAACAGCGACAGATAAACCGTACGCGGTTTTCGCTCGCTGTAATACTCAATGTATTAGATTTAAGTTATTTTGGATAATAAATAAAAAAAAAAAAAAAAGTTATTTTAAGTCTAGTACTAGTGATGTAGAAAAAACAATGTGGCGTCTAAGCTCTTTGGCCATTAGCAGGTATTTGTTTAGTTATTTTTTATGTAGGTAAATAATTTAAAAAAAATGTTTTTGAGACAAACCTCTATACAAAAGCAAAGCAAACATAAATAATTATGCACCTTTTAAAAAATACCCTGTAAAATGGAATAGAATAGTGATAGAATCAGAAATGATGATATCCGCATTAGAACTAAGGTTACCGACATAGCCCGAAGAATACTTAAGTGGGCGGGGCACATCTAGGGAATTTGATCCCGGGCCTTCTTTCTAAACCCGGGATTTCGGGATTGTTGACAGACAATCCCGGGATACCGGGACAGTCCCGGGATTGTGATAGGTAATGAAAATTCAGAGAATAATTGTGTGAAAATCAGCTTTATACTTATATTTTCATTAACAGGACAATTAAATTTCCTTTAAATAATCAGAAGGTAAAAAAAATTAAAGCTTAACAAAATTCACTTTAATCTTTTCTTAAAACAAACGAATTACTTCTGTTTTTAAACTTTGAAAACAAAAATCAATTTACATAAAATAAAACGTATTCTTCTACGAGATAAATATCAATTATCAAATTAAAATGAGATATGGACCATATATATTAACCATATCATATGGTTAAATTTTAAGTTTTGTCAGGAAAACAAATTCCACCTAAACATAAATAGAATAATTTTAACACAAACTAAACTAATAAAATAAACATTCCAAATAAATATGTTAAACTAGTTAATTTTATTGTAATCTCTTAATTTTGTAAGTAACAAACTTAAGAGATATACGATAAAAATTAAATTGGGTTTAAAATGTTTCGTGAAAATGTTTGCATCATTTTTAATATTTTTTGTTAATCCCGAAAATCTCGGGATATGTAAAATTTAATCCCGAAAATTTCGGGACTAGAATACGCACGGGATCCCGGGATCCCGACACTCGGGATCCCGGGACCAAATTCCCTAGGCACATCGCTCGCAGGACTGGCCGATGGAGTCAGAATGTTCTAGAGTGTCGAGCTGTAGGTAAGCCTCCAACAAGATGGAGTGACGACCTTGTCAGGATCGCGGGACCGCGGTGGATGCGAAAAGCACAAGACCGGTCTGAGTGGAGAGCCTTGGTCGAATGACTTAAAAAATTGTTAGCGCGATGTAGCGCACAGCTTTAGTAGCGCTGATGCTGGTGGCGCTGTGGAGTTGGCTGCAACAAGTGGTCGCTGGGTCGCCACCATACCTGTTACTCTATTGCACTTGTTACTTCAACTTTTTATAAATTCTTCATTGATGCGAACCTTGTGTTGACGTTCTGTAATTAAAATGGTTAGTCACCTCTCTTTATTAGCCTCGCGTGCGAGCATAGGCGCATAGAAATAACTTTTAATTGTCAATAAGCAGAAACGCATATGGCATATCTAGAATTGTTTCGCTGAAATACATAGATACATTCAAACAACTCGCGCCTCTTTGTCTTTTCCATAGGAGTAGGTAGAGACCACTTCCTTCCACTTGCTACGATCCAGACAAACTTCCCTCGCTTCCTCCACACTCTTCATATGCGTGCGTTAGGGTTTCCTGACCTGGCACATTCATAATACGACCAAATCTGATCGTGGAACGTTCGCCTTGGCCGTCCCCTTCCAACATTCCCAAAATTCATTACGCAGAAATCATTACGCATAAATTTATTTTTTCGAATAATTTTTATGCATGACACTTTGACACTCTTGAGTCGAATTAAAATATGAAGCTTATACATACAATGTATCCTACAACAATCTAACCTAACCGACTAGCTTGTGACCCGTTTCACGTTGCTCGCTCGCTTCGCTCGCTCTCATTTGTTCGTGGATCGAACCACGCACGATCTGCATACGCTGTCTGTGTGTTCTCGTTTATATAGAGATAGGCGCCTTGAGCGGTTTTCAACCATCGGTTTCCCGTAACCTCAGCAACGTCGTCATTCGTCGGTCCACCTCGTTAGAGGTCAACCCTCGCCAGACATTCAAATAGAGTATGTCTAAAATAACGTTACGATTATATCGTTATTCACACGATATAACGTTATTGTAAACGTTATGGCATTCATCATTCATCATATCGTATGCTTAGTAATAAACGGGCCTAACTCAAAATTGGCATTAAATTAGTTATTGTATTAAAACGGCTTATAACTGACAGCACTTTCGGCTCTCTTTCTTAAACCAGCCAAAATCGCGTATTAAAAAGAGATGGCATGATACCAAATAATTCTTATAATTATATTTATGAAAATATTATGCATGTTCATAAACACATCGGTAGTTTTAGAAAGAACTGTGACATACATAATGTTAATACCAGGAATAAACATAAGCTCGCAGTGCCCTTTACACGGCTTCACAAAATAAAAAACTCTTTCATGGGTAATTGTATAAGGTTCTATAATAAGCTCCCAAGTAGTGTTACTCATTTATCAGTAAATAAATTTAAGAGTTACGTTAAACGTCAACTAATTTCTAAAGCGTATTATAGTATTAAAGATTATATAAATGATGACAATGCTTGGGACTGAATTATTTGTATTACAATTATTAATGACCGTGGAGACTATATTATACATCTCCTTGTATGCTTATTATTTTAATTTGACATCTGGAGACTCTTTACATCTCCAAAATTGACCGTGGAGACTTTCTACATCTCCCTTGTTTGTGTTTGTTGTTTTGTTTTTTTGTTTAATTACCTACTTACCTATATTTAATTTTAATTTGACATTTGGAGACTCTTTACATCTCCGGAATTGTATTATTATTTTAACCTGACATTTTTATTAATTTAATTATTATTAGGTACTACTGGGACCTGTACATCCCTGTGACATTTAAATTAGATAGCTTATGTTTAGTATTGTAATAAGTTCTTTATTTAAAAAAATGGCTTACTGTTGAGTTTCTTGCGGTGCTTCTTCTCAACAATGGTCTCTTGAAGCGCTGGTAGATGGTAGATTCAGACTTGTAAAAGTGCCTACAGGGCCTACTTACAGAATAAATGTTCTAATTCTAATTCTAATTCAATGGAAACAAAAAGTGCCAATTACGAAACTTTAAACTCGATTTACCACAATTCACGATTTTTGAGTTAAGCCCGTTTATTACTAAGCATGCGATATATACACTTCATATTGAATAACGATATTTGATATAACGTATTATATAATAACGATTTATGTCACCTCTATTACTGCACCTAACTTCAATGGTTCCTACAATACCGCAATGGCCTTCATTGCCATCCATCTAATATGCATCATAAAAGTACCCTGCTGCACAATTCTTTGACTAGGGGCATTAAAAAGATTAACCAGCAACAGCGCAGTATTCAAAACGTTACTATAACGTTATTTCGTCATCATCATCATCATCATCAGCCACAAGTCGTCCACTGCTAGACAAAGACCTTCCCCAAGGTTTTCTACAACGACCGGTCCTCTGCTGCTGTCATCCAGCGGTTTCCCGCGACCTTTATCAGATCGTCGGTCCATGTTGTGGACGGCCTGCCGACACTTCGTCTTTCGGTTCGCGGTCGCCACTCTAGAACCTTCCCGCTCCAACGGCCATCGGGTTCTACAAGCAATGTGCCATTGTGTTATTAAAAAGTATCGTTATAATTAAACGAAATTTAAAATACCTACTAGTTAAATATAGCGTTATGATATATCGATATTTTTCGTAACGTTATCAAGGTCTGACCCAGGCTGCGTCTGACGCTATTCGTCGGTGATACTACAAAACCGCGTAACTAACAAATTTTGATAGAGCAAAATAAACCTTACTGGCTTATTAAAAAGGTGCATTTTGCCCTTATTTAAAATGTTACTTACGCGGTTTTGCAGTTTCACCGACATATTGTCTCTCTCACTTGACCAGCTTGCCAGACTGTCATAGGGATCATCCTACGTGGGCTAGGTTAAACAAGTCGTTAACAAAGTTATTGCCATTCAAAAGTTAACCTTGTTGTTTCACAGATGGCTCACTATCCCCAACCAACCTCTCTTGAAGCGGCGCTGCCGCTGCTGCTGCGGCCGGACTTGCGGCTCCGCCAGCAGCTCGGCGAGCAGCTGGTGACGCTGGTGCGGCGAGAGGAGGAGGTGACGCAAGACATCGCCGCGCAGCTGTTGGACGCCATGCAGGCCTGGCTCAATGGAGGGAACTTCAAGGTACGCTTGTACACGATTAAGACGAAGCAAAGGCTAGGGAAGTCAATAACAGCGAAGTCGAGGTCCTTGTAAACAGTCGAGGCGACAGTTAATGAAACGATAAAGACGAAATGACAATCGCGGCTTTAGGCATTAGGCAGCATTAGGCATTGGTCGACCTAAGTTTGGGACGGGTTAGTCTCGTTTCGTCTAAAAAGCAGCTAGTCTAAGCTGCAAGTGGTTAAAAACGCAACTGGTCTCATGTAACAAGCGGTCTAAAACGCAGCTGGTCTAACTAGCAAATGGTCTAACTAAACCACACTTCTGTCTAAAACTAGTATCATAAATATGAGGTGAGGCTTACGCGGAGCTCCTATTTCTGGGTGGTTTGGCCCTCCGGGCCTGCTGCAAAACTAACATAACCTAAACCTACCTCATATTTATGATAGTTAGACCACCTTAGACCAGCTGCGTTTTAGACCATTTGCAATTTAGACGACATGAGAATGACCTGTATAGACGAAATGCTTATTAGACGAGTTACTGCATAGACCAGTTGCTTTTTAGACGAAATGAGGCCAACCCTTTGGGACTAGGTCATTTGTGTTTGTATCAGTCCGGTAATACCTAAATATTGAAAAGTACGTTTCCTTCAAATACCGAAGTAACGATACAACTGAATTGTAGAATGTCTTAAATCCAAAACATCTGTAAGGCATGTCAACACTTAATTTCAAGTAACTGGCCAGCACTGAAGATCGTTTTTTTGGTTTTTCGTATGGAGTCATTTTAGTAGTTTTAAAATTGTAATTCGGCGTAAATATACATATTAGTCACGCCAACAATTTGGTAAAATAAAACTATGTTGTTTTTTTTTTTACATCTACGCGTAACGTGGGGATTTATTGTTTGTTTGTCGTATACCTCACACGTGTGTGTGACAGTGTGGCGTGTTGTTGGATAGGTCTTTGAAAAATGTTACGGATTTATGCAAACAATTTTTCGATTAAGGTATCCGAATATGACATTTAGTTTCTTCTAGCATACCTCTACTGTCAAATCTAGACGTACGTAATAGACAAGGGTCGGAAAGTACGTCATTCCTAAAGCAATCCTATTCCGTACAGTAGGGACTTTATGATATTATTTTTATACTATTTCTTACCACGTTAATTTTGTCATATTACAAGCTTAAACTAAAAACATACCTAAAACTATGGAAAATCAAAGTACTTAAAGCAGAAATTAATGAAGTTAAAAATGTAATCAAAGCGAAAAGTGTTGTTATTTGTAAAAGTCATACATTTTCTAGGTGAGCGTCCATTCGTAAAAGTGGTAAATTATGATAGAATTATTCTTAAGTGCATCGGAGCCGAGGTATTGAAATATTCATACCTGGGCGTACTTTTAATAACAAACACGGAATACTTTAATCTTTAAAAACTCCGCCTGGATATAATGGAACGCATTAAATTTTATACATTTATGTGTATGTAGAGGTACCCCATGCCCTTTAGTCTTTAGTGTAAAAAAACGGTCAAGTGCGAGTCGGGCTCGCGCACCGACGGTCCCGCACCGCCGCACAGTAGGTATTATTACATTCTGATTAGAATTCTATTTGGAATCCAATCAGAGCGAGCCCAACTCACACTTTCCATTTTTTGACCATTGACCATTGACCATTTTTTAATTTTTTGTGTTGTTTTTCTTTAGGGTTTGTACGGTCAGCGTCATAAATATATATACGTTAACAAGGTTTCAGAAATATATATACACCCTTATTCCCTGGCAGCAGAGTCGTGTTTACGTATTTTTGAAAGTTTTACTGTGTCTATATATTTGATGCTGACTGTACTATAATCATACCAAATTTGACGTTTCTATGTTTTACCATTTTTATACGATACAGCAAATATAGAATACTTTGAAAAAACCAGTGTCGTGCTTTTTTATAACACATATTTTGAAAAAATAAAACTGCTATCTATTCCGGTTTAAAAGATATATTAATAGGGTTATGTTGGGCTACGGACCCTAGTATATAGGTTGTGGCAGGCTCTCTTCTGCAACTCGACGCCTTAAATACGCCTATTTTGCCTGAGAGACTACGTAGCCCTAAAAACAGCCAGCAAGTAATGCCGATACTCATAATCCATGTACCGAGCATACGATACGTCACATGCATCATACACAGTCTGATTGCGGCGCCTGCGCCGGCTCATTGCGCATGTCCGTATTCTGCTCTCGGCGGTAGATCGTCGCAGAGCAAAGTAATGTTGCAACTTGTACAAGAATTTAATTAAAATGTTAACTATCTATTTATAACTACACTCAGAGGCAAAAAAAACGGGTCGGAGTGCGTTTTTCATACAAAAGGGGCTATTTCGAAGCCTTGGCTCCTCGCCAAGGGATGCTTTTAGTGAAATCTGATGATGGATACACCGAGCATCGATACAGGACTTCCAGAGTGCCTAGGATACCCAACTGATTGAATCTGCGGCTAACGCCGAAATTGTGCATATTCAGAAAAACATCTTAAATGGCGATAAAATGTAAGGAAATACAAATGCTGACCCAAACTCTCTCGCTGTGGTGTTAACTGATTGTGCGATAAGTTAGGTATCTTAAGAACTTTTGACCTCCCCTATTGAACCTCGGAGTATCCACCATTAAACCTCACACAAAACAACCCCTGGCCAGGAACCAAGGCTTCGAAATAGCCTCGTTTGTATGAAAAACGCTCTCTGACCTGTTATTTTTGCCCCTGAGTATATATAGATTGGCTCCAGTAAACACTATAATTATTTCAGAACGTAATGTTTAACAAAGTAATTTATAGCCAAACTAGCTGTTGTCCGCGACTAGGTCGTTTTTCGCTCTTCCCTCGAAAAGTAGCTAATTTTAGCTATTAAAACGGAATTCTTAAATAATTATTTTTTAAACTAACACAAATGAAATCATTAAAAATGTAAGGTAAATAAAATAAAGTTGAAAATAATGACTAGGAGAACAACGTGACGAGGTCTCTACGTCAGGAACGATAATTAAAATAACTAAATTGGAAAACAGGTCCTTGCTAGCGTGAACAGACCGGACCCCACAGACAGCACCCGTTCACGATGATGATGTGCCCATCCTATGTTCTCAAATAGTTTTAACAGAATAAGTCTCCTACATCTCCACCGAGAACAGTACGCCTTGAGTTGTCTATCGGTAGTGTTGTGTTATTAATATGAAATAATAATGGTTATTGTGGATAAGAAAGTTGAAGAGAGGTGAGCTAAGATATGCCTTGTGTTAGAATATTACTTTTAGTTTACATACATACATAAACTCACGCCTTCATTCCCAGAGTGGGGCAGGCAGAGCTAAAGAATTACCAGCAAACTTCTTGATAATTCTGTAACCACATTTTGCAGAAGTAGGCTAAGATGTTTCCCAGTGTATTAGTGACATGCAAGCCCATCGCCTAACAGTACTACAAGCCTTTATTCCTTTAGTCGCCTCTTACGACATCCACGGGAAGACTTGGAGTGGCACTATTCTAACCCGGCAACCACACGGCTGGGTTTTGATTTTAGTTTTTTCTTTGGTAATCTGGTCTCGTCCAAGTAAAAGACAGGACCTTCCGTAAGGACTTGGGTGTCACTGAATAGGCAATTGAGGAGAGGTCCGAGGTGGGGCATAATTAGTGATTTCAAACTACGAAGATGCGCCCCACCACTTAGTTTGACGTCGTACGATTGCAAAAATGTACAGTAGCCCAAATTTGCGAAAAACCCCTAAGTTCAAGTATTAATTTTAAAAAATACAGTGTTTTCTTGCATGATTAGAATCACTATGATCTAAAGAAGTTTTTAAAGCTACATGCTGTATGTCATTTCATTACAACTTTTTGAGTAAACGCACAAAGTTTGTTTTTCCATAATATATAGGTGAAAAACTAACGCGGGGTTTTCTTAGTATGGAGAAAGTAACTCTGTGCGTTTGCTCAAAAAGTTATTATAAAAAAACTTGTCATGTAGCTTTAAAAACTTCCTTATTTCATAGTCATTCTAATCATGCAAGAAAACATTTTATTTTTTTAGTAATACTTGTATTTAGGGGTTTTTCGTAACACATATTGGGTCCTTACCTATGAAATTGGCGTTTTTTTACGTGTTTTATTTCGTACGGAATTTATTTATTTCAATTTTAACTTCCAAAATATTTTTAAATTTGATTAATACACTATGCAACAAAGGTTTTAGATACAAATAATATGGTTCAATTTCTTACTTAATGTTTAAAATTAAAGTGTGAACTTTACTCTTTTTAAGTGCTGCAAGTTCAAGTGTTTCAATTACGCAGAGTTTTATGAAGCGAACTATTTTTAAGTAACTAAGATATGTATAATATAGCTTAGAAGTGTCCAATATTCCTGACACAATTTTGCTTGGTTTGCATTTGACGTTACTAAATAATCCGCAAAATTAAATGTATGAAAACCACCGTTTTTATAAAATTCTCCATATAAAACGCCAATTTCATAGGTAAGGACCTAATACATATGAAAAAATGACAAAAATTTCGATTAAAATGCTCAATATCTCAGAAACTATAACAATTGCTGAACAAGTATGGGGGTTAAATCGATAGTTTATGAGCTGCCCTATCACCCTTTTAAAGCTTTGCACCTAGCTACCAAACACCCTGTATATCTATGTGTATTAAGGGAGGACTTTTGTAAGTAACTATGTAAAAACCATCTGTGGACGCTGAATAAAAAAAAAAAATTAACCAATGCCCTTTTAAATATACTAGAGCATACCCGCGATTTCGAACGCGTAGGATTAGCTCCCCGCTACTCCCCCCATTTCTTCCCGTTGGGGGTCGATTTTTGGAAAAAAAAATCTTAGTGCACCCCTAGGGTACCCAAGGGATACTCCTTCCAAATTTCAAGTCCTTAGATCCAGCGGTTTAGGCTGTGAGTAGATAAAAAAAAAAGTTAATTTAGTAATGAGGCCGCACGGGCACTTTTACACGTCAAAAATCTACCAGCGCTTCGCAAGAGACCACTGCTGAGAAGAAACGCCGCAGTCGTTTTTTAAAGTCAGTTTTCCAAGATATACCTACATGGCTTGTTTTATGCAAATAAACTATTCATTCATTCATTCATTCATGGGTACCCCGTAACTAATAAATTTATAATAGAGCAAAATAAACCTTACTTTCTTATTAAAAAGGTGCATTTAGCTCCGTAATAAAAATGTTACTTAAGCGGTTTTGCAGTTTCACCGACGATATAGCACCGTTTCTCAAGCTTTTGGAACTGTTTTTATAACGCATGTGTTGTCTCCAGGTGGCCCAGAACGGTTTAGAAACGATAGCAGCCTTGGCGGAGCGGCTAGGCCACGACTTCTCCCATTTCGTGCCTGGTATCCTGCCTCATATAATAGACAGGTGAGTTAGAAAGAGCACATCGCAGGACTGATGGCCGATGGGGTCAGAAGGTTCTTGAGTGGCGTCCGTGGACCGGGAGACGAGGTGTAGGTAGGCCTCCAACGAGATGGAGTGACGACCTTGTAAGGATCGCGGGAACGCGGTGGATGCGAAAAGCACAAGACCGGTCTGAGTGGAGAGCCTTGGCGGAGGCCTATGTCCAGCAGTGGACGTCTTTCGGCTGACATGATGAAGTTAGAAAGAGCACTAGATTATTCTAAGATCACAATATGTTAAAGAATAGAGGTTTCCCTAAAGTGAGCACTATGGAGGGTGAGCCTCATTTACCTCTCCGAAAAGCAGACAAAATTGCAAGAATAACTGGTTTTGGTAATTTGGTAATTAACGGGTTTTTAGAAAAGAAGAACTAGAAGAAAAACATTTATTCACAAAAAAGGGTTCACTAATGTTTGACCAAAAAATTATCGACAAATAGTCATTTGACAAACAACGTTTCACCAAATGATCATTTGGCAAACGAGACAATTGACAAAAGTATCATCTTACAAAAACTCACTTAGCAATTGATCATTTAGCAATTAGTTTACCTATTTCTGGGCAGAAAAAAAAACAACCTCGAAGGCCAAGGCGGGAGCCAAGCTCCCGCCTTTGCCTTCTAACCTAACCTATCCGAGTCGGTTATGCCCTGATACGTCTTCCTCGTAAAATGTAAATTTAACTGTTGATCATTTGGAAAAATAAGTCATTTGTAAAATGACTAGTAGTAAAATGATCAATTGACTTAACATTTTTTTGCAAGACGTTGTTTGTCAAGTGTAATTTTGCCAAATGTCTTTTGGTCAAACGGCAGGACACCACAAAAAAGCGATGACAGACAGACCTGAAGACTGCGCCGCCGAGCGGACGCTGGATGTGTGTCATTTCATTACTATTATATATTCAACCTTTTTATCCTTTATCTAAAGAAAATAACAGTCAGGTATACGTGTTATATTAATTGGTAGGCCGAATAGGAACAGACTTAAGCATCTATATCCAGCTGATTTGCTCACACTCCACCTACAACGCATTGACCTAGTTGTTAATGATCATGCATACGAAGCTAGCGGTCCCAGCTTCCAGGTTTGATTCCCGGTATGTTATTTATGTGATGATCGCGAGTATTTGTATCAGAGTCAGTGCATGCTTTATTTGGATTTAAAACTGCGTGCATCAGAAAAAAAAACAAGCAATTTAGACAGTTTCAATAGCGCCTTTATTTCCTTTAGCATTATTACGTTAACTTTTCCGCTAAATGTCACGCTTCTTGAAATCGGTTCTAGGTTAAAATGATCTAAAGTAACACACTTTCTCACCCGCCGGGCGTCGCTACGTATACCTGGCAGTGACATCATGCCGCCTCATTAAAGAATCGACGGAGCGCGACGATGATAACAATACTCTAATAAATAACAATAGTATAGTACCTATAACGCTGACCTGACATTTAGGCCACAGATTAAGTAAGAGTTACTACGTAACAGATATTTATCTGAGCGAGGTACGTCCGATAATCACCGCCTGACGGAACATAGTTGCCGATGCTAATACATCAAGGATGCCCGCGCGCGGCGATGTCAACTCGCTCGACCGGTTTTTGAGTGTCGAGACATGGTCGAGACACGTCAAGCGAAATGCAAGTAGGCGAGTAGTACACTCTTACTTAATCTGTGGTAGTAGGTACATTCTAGTCATTACGTCAAGTTCGGTTAGATGTGTGTGGTGTGTTGTTGTTTCTTTGAATTATTTTGGTGAATGTATAATTTAAAAAAATGACTCATTATTGCTGTGTGAGTGGGTGTTTGTTTACACAAGAGAACCAAAAATAATAAAAAGGAAACGTTTTTCTCTTTGCCGGTGAACGAGGAAAGGTCAGTAGTTGCAATTTATTTTTATTTATACATATAAGATGATACACCTAAGTATATTGAAGTGATCAATCAACACGAAACAGTGTTCATCAAGTTAGAAATATTTAATTATCTAAATTCGGGGTCAATAGAAATGATAAAATTATTTGTTTACAAACAAATCAGTACTGTTTGACACATAACCTCAATATTTCTGCAAACGAGTTTTGATTCGAAAAAACCTATAGTTAATAGTTATTTAATCTTAAACAGAATGTAAAAGTAACAATCAAGCGTGTACATCAAATAAATATATATAAATATATATATATATTATATTTTGATTATTCAAGTAACTGTTTTTCTCATAATGTGTACCTGTTAATTTATATTAATATTTTCGATGTGTTGACAACCCTACCGTTCGAGCGAGCAAACGTAGGTATAACTATACGTTCGCAGTAAACTACGAAAAATGAACTTTCAATAGGAGTTAATATGGTTTATTTAGGCGCGTTCGGCCAGCATTATACATATATTTTATATGTATTCAATACTTTTACGTGTTGATCGGACCTACTTTGTCGCTTTGTATAGAAGTGAAATATGCCTGTTTAGGCTTTAAGATGTCTTATTACCAGTGATCGGATTTCACGGTGCAACACGGCGGGATATAGAGTAGAAATTAAATGGATATGACCAAAATCCCGGGATCTGGTTCGAAAAGAAAATGCGATTGTGGGGATATCCTATATCATTAGGATAGGATTTAAGACGTGTAAATAAATCTATCGAACATATAAAATGTTGAGAAAATAATTGTATGCTATTTCAATTTCATACAAACTAATAAAATATAATATCTGTGTGTTTGGTAAACTGATTATGCGTACCGTATTGTCTTTTATTTATATTCACTTAAGACTAATTAGCAGATCAGTTTTAAACAGAGTAATAAAAAAAAATACATTACGTGCAGCGAAAATATTTATTCCAAATCCAAACGTTAAAATGTTAAGGAAATTATCACATGATTAAATTTGAAACATTACCCTCTTTCAACAACATCAGTCCCAAAATCCCAGGACATATCCATATTAGCATAATGTTTGAGGTCATTCACCCCGTGTTGCACCGTGAAATCCGATCACTGCTTATTACTGTTATAATGGTTGTGTTACATACATACATTAAATCATGCGTGTTTCCCAGAGGGATAGGCAGAGACCACTTCTTTCCACTTGCTACGATCTTGACAAATTTCTATGGCTGTTGTTGTTTAAAAATCTAAAAAAAAACACTCCACGCTACGTCAGAGGCCACAATTGAAGGATCCACGGAAAGAACATGTCTAGTCACATTAGTAACTTTTTGAGATATCGCGATTTGAAAGTTGGGAACCATGTCATTTTGTACGTAATTTTCGTGTAGATGTTTTTTTAAGAGTGAAAAGATACAAATTATATGAAGATTTATATCTGAATCTGTGTGGTAGGTAATAGTTCATTTCATCCTCTACATTTCGAGATGCAAAACTCATTTAAAAAAAAAAGTGACTAGACATGTTCTTTCTGTGGACCCTTCAATTAGCAAGAACACGCCAATCGACCACTACAGCTTCTTTTATAAAATATTCATACATTAAAAACTATTTCCCGTGATTGGCTATATACAGAAATACCCTGTTAACATTGACTCCCCATGGAAATCAGTTTCCGAAAAATAAATAAACTAACTATAAAAAATAGTGGTGGTTTTAACTACTCTATATAAATCAATGAAAACACAACGATGCACTCTTCGCGTGATGGATTGCTTTAGTCAAAAAGACAAATTTTCAATTTCTACTACACGAATCCTTCCGATTTCTGCCGAAGCCCGAAGGTTTTTCTCAGAGCTCACGGACATATTTATTTATTTACAGGTTAGCGGACACGAAAGAGGGCGTCCGCCATATGGCAAGATTGTGTATAGCAGCCCTAGGAGAAAGCAAGGCGGCCCCCCCGCGCGCCCTCCTCGTCCGCCTCATCCCCGCGACCCAGCACAAGGCCCCCCACACGCGGGAGGAGGCCGTGAGGACCATACAGACGCTGCTTGACACGTGAGTATCAATTTGGTTTTCGGTACATGTACCGGTTTCATTGGTACATGTACCGGTTTTTTAGTACGTGCTACGGTCTTTTTTGTTCATGCGCTTGAAAGTTGCTAACAGGAAATGGACCTTGTATGTTTTGGACGACGCGCTGGCCTAGTTGGTAGTGAGCCTGCCTACGAAGCTAGCGATCCTGGGTTCAAATCCCGGTAAGGGTAGATATTTGTGTGATGAGCGCGAATATTTATTCCTGAGTCATGGATGTTTTCTATGTAAGTATTTAAGTATATGTTTCTCTATATAAGTATTTATATCAATGTCTAGTACCCATAGTACGAGCCTAGAGCTTAATTTGGGACTAGGTCAATTGCAGTGATATTGTCCCCGTGACATTTATTTATATATTTATGTACCGGTTTTTTAGCACGTGCTATACTGTCTTTTTAGTTCATGCGCTTGACAGGTACTTGCAGGAAATGGGCCGGGAATGTTTTTAACGGATTTGGTACATGTACCAAAAAAGCGGTACATGTACCAAAAAAGCGGTACATGTCACGGTTCTTGTAGCTTTTCATCATAGTATTTTTTTAACTTATTACCAGGCACGGTGCTCAAGAATTGCAACTCCGTGCCGCCGTGCCGAACCTGGCCGCTCTGTGCGGCGACCCCAGCAGCGCGGTCCGGGATGCCGCTATGCAACTGTTTGTCGACATGTACAGACACGTCGGTGAGTCACACTTAATCAAAATTCGCAATTAAAAAAAAATGTATCAGTGGTCGTAGGACCTTGTCGAATTGTACTCTTGTAAAGTGTTGTGGTATAAAGAGAATGAAAGAAAAACATTTATTCGTGACATACATAACAAAGAACAGATTAACAAATACAAAAAGAAAGTAGCCACGAAATGGTCCCAACTCAGCGTAATGCTGGCATTAAAGTCAGCGCTGGTCTTCCGTTGGAACCATCAGGTGAAAATCACGGAAGGTTATACACACATAATTATTTGAACACCTAAAGCGAGTAATAAAACGAGAAAAAAAAAAGGTACTGAGTTTTGCAAAAAAAAAACCATGTCCGTTCTTAAATGGCGGAAAGGGCAACAGTCCCCTTAGCCTTACTTTTTAGCAAAAAACTTAAATTTAAATTATCTCAGTTTCACTTTTGCATAGGGTGTTATGGGACCAAAATTGATTGCAAATGATCTCCCCCATAACGCCTAGAGGGAAATAGGTCGACTTACCAATAACCCTGTATGTATATAAAAGAATTTCTCGTTTAAACGTATTAGATTCCTATACCCGGCCCGGCGAACCTTGATCCCTATGACAGTTTATGTTAGTGATGGGTCGTGTCGATGTAACTTAACTTTTTTATAGGCAAAGGCGTGACTTGCATTCAGCCACGTTGGTAAACGTGTGCTCTAGTTTGAAGTCCGTTATTCGAACTTCGTCTATTACTATCTCTTTTGCTCTCGACGAGTAACTATGAAATAGGATGTGGATAAATATATAAATAAATGATTGCTGATCAGGTTTTGTTTTATTTGGTTTTGTCCTATGGTTATTTTTTTATTTTCTTAGGTATACAATCGTGAGTGTATGTATGCTGCGCTCTGTTCTATTCAATAGAACACACACACACATCACACAGAAAACTGATACCTACTAATAAAACCTAATTTTAAATAAATCAAAAACTGGTGTCCCCAGAAATAATTATAAATTTGAGTGAAATAAAAACAATGTCATGTAACTTTTTTAACATTCAGCACCTAGAACTTAAATGATTATAAATTATGTACACTCGTTTCCATTATCGACATTTATTTATCGATACTTTCCGCACTTGTCGATATCTTCCAAACGAAGTAACTTTTGCAGGACGTAAACGTAAAGTCTGATTGAGGTAATTTCTCGTAAATATTAAGAATTGTTATAATTCCAACGGAATATCATTGTAATGGCATAAATCTACCTAAACTTAATAAATGCCATTTTTAGAAGCCTCCAATTTGATTCTAATGTAACGGTGACGCCACTACAAGGTTGTGTCGTAGGAATAACTGTCAATGTCATAGGGATCAAGGTTCGCCGGGCCGGGTATAAATGCAAGTACGTATTTTATCGATGTATGTCTAATGCCAAGTGTACAAGTACAAGTGTTGAGCTTATATTGGGACTATGTCAATTTGTGTGAAATTATCCCCTGATATTTATTGTATTGTTTTTTCAATAGGTGAACGATTGAGATCCGATTTAAAGAAGAAGGAGCTTCTGCCTGCGCAGAAGTTCGCCCTGCTCGAGCAGAAATTCGACGAGGCCAGAGAGGCTGGCTTACTGCTACCCACAGGTATTTATGCGTAGATATGCCGTGTGGTAGCTACTGATATGCCAAAGGAAACTTTCCAAAATTGCGGAAAATTTCATGTAGGAAAATTTCGGAAACTTCTCACAATTTTGTATGTGGATTGAAACTTTCCGTTTCTTAAATTTAAATTTCCTATATTTCTTGTGAAAGTGTCCGGAAATTTCTTGCAACTTTTCCAACTTTTTGGAAACTTTCCGAAACTTGCACATCAGTAGTGGTAGCCGGGTTAGAATAGTGCCACTCCATGTCTTCCCGTGGACGTCGTAAGAGGCGACTAAGGGAAAAAAGGCTTGGAGTGCTGTTAGGCGATGGGCTTGCATGTCACTAATACACTGGGAAACATTTTAGCCTACTTGTGCAAAATGTGGTTACAGAATTATCAACAAGTTTTTAAAGTTGTAGGTAATTCTGTAGCTCTGCCTACCCCACTCTGGGAATGAAGGCGTGAGTTTATGTATGTAATGTCTCATTTACATTGTGGCAAGCAAGAAAGAAAATCATTTATTCGTGACATGCATAACAAAGAACAGATTAACAAATACAAGAAGAAAGTAGCCACGAAATGGTCCCAACTCAGCGTAATGCTGGCATTAAAGTCAGCGCTGGTCTTCCGTTGGAACCATCAGGTGAAACCACGGAAGGTTACACACACATAATTGAACACAAAACAAGAGTAATAAAACGAGAAGAAAAAATAAAATAAATAAACATAGCTCTGAGTTTCGCAAAAACATGCCCTTCCTTAAATGGCGGGAAGGGCAACAGTCCAAAGCAGTGGCAAGAGCGAAAAAAAGTACGTCTTGCGATTTTCTTCACCGTCCCGAAGAGATACGCGTCCAATTGGGAGTCTATCTTATATCAAATTCGTGGCAATTTTCCATTTCTTTCTCTTATGGATTGAGAGCATGTTTTTGAAATTGTTTGAAATGTTTTTTTTATTGTTAGTTAATTTCCGCTTTATTGTCGTATACAGTAAGTTGCTGTGTATATCATTAGTCTAGAGTTAGGATTTTGGTGGCGTTTCGTGGTTTTAGAATCCATGGAGCCGCTATTTCCTAATTGGTATAATACATGACACTTTGATTTTCAGCTTCAGTATGGTCATATTTCAAAATGAACTAATTACATTTTTATTTCGGTTTTTCCGTCCCTACTAATATTTGCTTGTTTGTAACGCTTTCACAGCAGAGATATCCTCCATACCAGAATTCATTTAAATTGGTTAAGCGGTTTAATGAATAAATTAATTTTAAAATATTAAAATACTGATGGTCAAAATCAAAGTGTTATGTACAGTTATCGGAAATTCGGATCGATATTTACCTATACTTTCGCACCGGCTTTGTCGTTCAGTTATATGGAGGCGGACTCAATCATAGAATCTATTACTAAAATTTCTGGGATTTCAAAATAAATAAATTGCACCGGCATTAATTTATAATCAATTATTTATATTAACTGTTTGAAGTTATTATTCATGTATAGACTTACCAAATGTTATTTAATTTACCTGTAACTCATTAATCTAACGAATTTATAGGAGCAAAAAGGAATGTTTTATCCTACATGTAAAGTAATTATTATATTAACATTTTGTAGAATCCCTGAATCCCGGAACTTATATTATTAAAATAATATTATTAAGAAGCCGACGCCATGTTTGCCTATATTTTTCCGGGGTTTTGCCAACTTTAGGTAAATATCGATCCGAATTTCCGATCCCTGGTTATGTATCACAATAAATACGAAATAGCGACTCCATGGATTCTAGAACAACGATTTGCCACCAAAAGTCCTAACTCTAATCATTACTCATTGTATTTAACTGTACATTGGGTCGAACTCTGCGGGACAAAATGTGTCATCTTTAGCACTTGACGCAGCTGCGCAATTCAATGATATATGAAAACATATTTTTAAATTGATTAAAATCACCATTAAACCAATGATATTTTATATTAAGATACGTCTTGTGCGCGCAAAAGCGTTCCTCAAAAATGAAGGTAATTTACCTTACTACGGTTTAGTTGCGCCACGGCCGCTGACACGTACGCATCAAAGACAATAAAATTTTACTATAGAAAAGTAACAAATATATTTCGTAGAAAATGCCGTCTTGAGTTTTTCGAGGCTGCCGAAATTATACTGTAACTAAAAAGAAAGGATGTCTCATTTCATTCTTAAGTACCGTAAATATTTATTACATGTTGTTTACATCGCCATAATTTGTTTAATTTGCTCCGGCGTCACTGTCACCGGTGAAACATGAGATACACAATTAGATATCGCATTATTGCGATAAAGACGGGTGGCGGCCGGGAAGGGGCACTTGTCTTGGCGGAAATAGCGAGCAATTTGAAAACAATATTTATCTCTTTCTAACAATAGCGTTCGCTACGGATTGCCGTCTTTGTCTGTAGAAACATGGTAACCTAGCAACCGTCATTTATTGGCTACGGGTTTTAAAGGCGTTTAGTATGAGCATAACGTATCTTAATATAAAATATCATTGCATTCAACGTGAATTTAACATTAAAATGTGTAACAATCAACATATTGTCGGTGAACCTGCAAAACCGCGTAAGTAACATTTTAAATAAGGAGCAAAATACACCTGTTTAATAAGACGGTAAGGTTTATTTTGCTCTATCATAAATTTGTTAGTTACGCGTTTTTGCAGTGTCACCGACGATATACTGTTTTATGCGCTTATGAATGAATACCTTATTTTTCCTACTGCACCTCGTCTCCCCAGCAAACCAAGGCGCGGACGAGGCCGACTTCGTGTACCGGACGACGGCGAGGAGGACCATGGCCATCCCCACCTCAGCCAGGTCGAGGGAGGGGGAGACCTCCGGACCCCCTACACCAGGTCAGTTAAAGTCGCAATAAAGAAGTCACAGTTGGCAAAACAATTTAAGAGCTTACAATAAAAACAAATAATCATTCATTTACATACATCGTTATCGCGGGAGAAAATACGAATTGACAGTAGTGAAAGATTATGACAAACGGGCAATAACAGAAGTGACACTTGTATCGAGAAACGTTTATACCTACTAGTTCAAAATGTATCAATTGTTTTTCAAAGTAGTAGGGTAAACTCACCAGTGGTCAGCCAGAGACCAGTAATCGACCTTATATGAGTGAGAAGAGTAGAAAATATATATTTCTAACTCTTCCCACTCATACAAAGTATAGGCATAGGCCGGCTACAGGTCTCTGGCTGACTACTGGTGACTTTACCCTACCTGACTTGATTAGTAGTACATATTCAAAGAGATTAGCTACGCAATTCTAACGTCAACCTCTTCAGTCACTTTTCCTGCTACTTTGGACATGTCATTCTTGATTGATGTGATATGTAATACATACGAAAATATATCAAAATTAAATTTGAGTGCAAATGGAAAACACTGTATTTAAAAAGTTAAAACTAGGTTTCAAGAAAAAAAAACTGGATTTGACTTAGTATTTTTGTTTTATTAATGTTGACACTTTGACTTATAGAAGCGTTTACTCAAGTGTAAGAAAAGTTTGGTTGACCGTTTCCAGTGAAAACTTTGTGCTAGATATGAAGAACCTCTTAGAGGCTTAGAATGTTTAGGCAGAATCCGTTTATACTACAGACGTTCTGTTATATGTGTTGATTTAATACATTTGTTTTTGCTCCCTCCGACCTGCCGGAAATTACCGATATTTTATTAAATATAAATAAAACAAATATCAGAAGATTATCTTTCGCAATTTATTCATTAAAACTTTGCATAAACACACTAAAGCGATTTCTTATTCCAAATGCATTTACTTAATCTCGTCGACCCTTTCTAACGCATAACCTTTCTTTCTCTAACATGTTCACCACGGGGCCGCATCTAACCGTCTGCGACTAATTCATCGACTACGTGGGGCTGCATATCTATTTATATCTATCATATTTATCTATCATACAAACTGTAATTTACTTATTACTTCTAAAACTTTAACTATATTAAATATTTTAATTTAACATGTATCACGTATATATGTAATGTAATATAGCTGAAGTACCAAAAAGGGCAGTGGTACCCGGTCTATATAGTCTACCGTCGGCCAGCAGAAAACCTCCGCCAGCGAAACTCAACAGTGTTTCTAGTGGTAAGTACAAATGGAACCTTAAGACTTGTTGGTTAAGTTTAATTTTGTAACACGACAGCGTCACCGTTGTATGAAATTGTAAAGGATGATTTTTGGGAGGACCTTTACTTGTGGGAGGACCTTGTGCAGGGTCCGTCCCGGTTGGTACCACCATCTTATTCGTTAACCTACCGCCAAGCAGCAGTGTTTGCATTGTTGATGTGGATTTGTAAGTTGTATGTAGGTTTTTAATTTTGTATTACCCATTTTTGTTTTGTATTATCACAAAAAAATTGGTGGCATTATTACTTTAATGTAATTATTTAAAAAAAAAATTAAAGAAATCATGTCTTGCAATATTATTGTTAGGAAACTGTAAGTTTACTATTTAAGCGAATGTTTATGTATTACTTACACCTAAGGTCGCCGTCATTAGAACTTGCAAAAGATGTAAACAAAATCAAACGAACCAATTCACCATGATTACTCGATAATCACGTGCTTTTAAAGATCAAGTGAGGTCTTTGCAATGATTTATACACTAGATCATTATTTTTCATATGAAGTTTCAGATGAAATAACTATTTATTATACTTTATTTTTAATAAAAACACGCTTGGTGAATATTTGAGGTTAGGTGTGAATCAGTACTAATTTGTTTACATCGTTCACAAGTTCTATTGACGGCGACTGTATGTGAGACTGTTTGTTTCTAGAATAATAAAAAGAGAGTCAAAAACTACCATTAAATGAAATACTTGTTTCCAGCAGCAACCGGAGTATCAAACTCGGGCCCCAACGAGGCTGGCGCGGTGTCCTGCGAAGCGTTCGAAGCGGCGTTCGCGGCCACCGCGCCCGCCGCCATATACGGCGTGCGGGGGCTGGACGACCTGTGTCGGCACGCGTCCGGCCTGCTCGGGGACAAGGCGGCCGAGTGGGAGAGAAGAGTCGACGCGGTAACTTGATTTCTTACATATTTTTTGGTACATGTACCGGTTTTATGGTACATGTACCGTTTTTTTTTGGATTTTTTTTTCTAGATTTTTATACGCACCGGTGTTTTGGTACGTGGGTATTTCATTAAAAGTTTTTTTTATTTCAGGACTAAAATTAAGAAATGTTAACTTTTCCGCTGAGTTACGAAAATTAGTCGTACATCTATATCCTATCTCTCAACGCCAATTAGCAGTATCTCAAATTCAATTAATGAAGTAGATTCGATCCTCACCCGTTAGTAATATGCTTGCACTTGCTACAGGAGTTTTGGCTGAGATACAACCATTTCGACGACGCGCTGGCCTAGTTGGTAGTGACCCTGCCTACGAAGCTAGCGGTCCTGGGTTCAAATCCCGGTAAGGGCAGATATTTGTGTGATGAGCGCGAATATTTGTTCCTGACTCATGGATGTTTACTATGTATTTAATATATTTCTCTATATAAGTATTTATATCGTTGTCTAGTACCCATAATACAAGCCTAGAGCTTAAATTGGGACTAGGTCAATTGGTGTGACATTGTCCCCTGATATTTATTTATTAATTTATTTGTCTGAATAACAGTATAGCTGAAGAAAAGTTAACGTTTCTTAATTTAGTCCTTAACTAGGTACAAACTTTTAAAGAAACGCCTACGTGTACCGGTGGTCTTGGTACATGTATTGTAATTTCGGTACAAGTGTGAAATTGGTAAGTTACGTGACTTGTCACACACCTGCCGCCACATACAGTCGTGTACCAGTTTTGACCAAGCGTTCAGTGTTTTTTTGGTACATGTACCAGGTTTTGGTACCGATTTTGAAAAAAAATCGTACGGGACCCGCTCTACCTGAGTTCAACTCTCACTTGTCCGGTTTTTACAAGCCTAAACTATCACAGACCCTCACCATCCATGCATCCATAAATCAATAATATTTTGTTTCAGTTGAAGAAAATCCGGTCTCTCCTAACTGCCAACGCGCACACGCAGTACCCCTCGGAGTTCGCTGCCAACCTCAAGGAGCTGTCCGTGCCCTTTCTAGTCGTCATCAAGGACCTGCGGAGTCAGGTAACAGACTGATACGTTCGTTGAAGCCTTTCGATAAAATAATAGGTACCCTTGTGTGAGAAGGACATTACTTTTCTTGTCTGTTTCTGTCTCGTTCAAGTAGTATTTATTTATGTAACGGTATCTCTTTCTGCCGACGTAGCCGATACTTAGTAACCGACATAGCACAGAGAATTAGCAAGCAGAAGTGGCAGTGGGCTGGCCATATTTCTAGAAGAACCGATTACCGTTGGGGTAGACGTGATCTTGAGTGGAGACCGCGACTCGGCAAAGAACGCTGGTGGCAGATGTTGGATGCGACAGGCCAAGGACAGTTTAAAATGGCACATTAGGGGAGGCCTATGTCCAGCAGTAGACTCATATAGGCTGATGATGGTGATGATTATGGTGATGATGAAGATGAAGATGATGATGATGACGGTGATGATGACGATGACAGTGATGATGACGGTGATGATGATGATGACGACAGTGACAATGATGCCGATGACGATGATGGTGATGATGATGATGATTATGATCTCTTTTGCGCTTAGTTTACCTTTTTAATTACCTATATTTTTAATAATTTATTTTTAATCCCAGGTCGTGAGAGAAGCGTGCATCACCATAGCGCATATGGCTAAAGTGTTGAAGAACAAATTGGAACAGTTCAGCTTATACATCTTGCAAGAGCTGATCAATCTCATACAGAATGCTGCCAAGGTAAATCTCATGTTAAAATAGTCAACACTCTACATTACAAGAATAATTAATAATTTTTCAAAGAGGCCAAGAAAGCCGTTACAACAATAGTACATTATTGTCTAGGCGCAGAAAGTAAGGTATTTCCTGAGGAGATTGCTCGGCCTAGTAAAATACGAGTCAGGATATCCTTGTTTCCGCCGAGGCATATATCATGCTTTTCTCAATCAATGTGAGGAACTGATACAAATACAAGATTATAGATATTTTTAAATACCTTTGACATGTTCGGAGATAATGTTTGTATGAAAACTACGAGTATTAGTTTCAGACGATTTATAATTGGTATAAACATCGGTATCGGGTTTGGCGGGAAAGCGGTGGATGCGAAAAGCACAAGACCGGTCTGAGTGGAGAGCCTTCGGGGAGGCCTATGTCCAGCAGTGGACGTCTTTCGGCTGACATGATGATGATGATGATAAACATTTTAGTCAGCAGTATCTCTGGAACCAATCAATCCATAAGATACTGATAAGCCATACGAATTCTAAGACTGGTTATATATATTATGTACATACACATCATGTAGGAAATTTTACTATGAGAACCTTCTTGTCTGTGGTAGTAGGTTAAATCTGTACTGTAATGTTATTACAGTATAGATTTTTGTAACATTATTATGAGTTTAAATTTGGAACATCGGTCAAAACTCAAGAGGGTCTCTATTCTAGTATTCATAGATATTAAAACAGTTATCGACTCGAAACGTCAATTCAGTATGTTTCTTTAATATAAACCGCACGATATTTGTTCTCGAATGACTTGAGAATTGGGACTACATTCGTTTGTCTATGGTTTAAAAAAAACATTTGTCTTGAAGGAGGATTGCCGCCATTATTGTTGTCATTTCTGGTTTTTTTTCTGTTATGAAAGTAGGATAATACTAAATTTATGATATGTGTGTAGATAAAGTAGTGTATGCAACTGTACATAATTAGACCTTAAAACACTTGTGTGATCCTATTATGAAACTCGCTGATGCTCGTTTCATAAAACCACAATCGTACTTTAAGGCCTCTCATTATGCATCAGTTGCATAAACTACTATAGCCTAACTGTGCAAAATGTGGTTACTGAATTATCAACAAGATATTGGACTTGATAATAATTCTTTAGCTCTGCGTCCCCACTCTGGGAATGAAAGCGTGGTTTATGTAGGTAGGTGGTTGACGACGCGCTGGCCTAGTTGGTAGTGACCCTGCCTACGAAGCTAGCGGTCCTGGGTTCAAATCCCGGTATGGGCAGATATTTGTGTGATGACCGCGAATATTGGTTCTAAACCTTACATACTTATTAATAAGGTGCATTTTCTCCTTATTTAAAATGTTACTTACGCGGATTTGCAGTTTCACCGACGTTTTATCTTTTGATCAAGCCTCGTTTGTTTTATGTTTCGCACTTTGCCCGTTTTATTTAATACAGTTGCAAGTTTATTGATGATGCGTTATTTTCAGGTGGTATCGTCAGCCGGTACGGTGTGTGTGCGGTACATAGTGACGTACGTGCACTGCCCGCGTCTCATCCCGGTGGTCGCCACCAATCTGACCTCC
This sequence comes from Acleris emargana, assembly GCA_927399475.2. NCBI lineage: Eukaryota > Metazoa > Arthropoda > Insecta > Lepidoptera > Tortricidae > Acleris > Acleris emargana. The sequence goes on along the minus strand of OV656863.1, from coordinate 1,400,362 downwards.
AACAAGTCCAAAGAGATACGGTCTACGCTCAGGTAAGGACAATACGTGCGATAATGGGTCATTATGCAACTGAAATCGTTATTATGCAACTGTCACATAATTAAAGGCGGGTGTGATACGAGTATCGAAGTTAGGACACAAAGCTTAGCCGCGTTTTTAGTGTTGTGTCTTACTTTACTTTTGAATTAGTAAGGGCTGCATAAATATTACATTTGGTTACGTACGTACGGAAGAATAGCTAAACTGAAGTGGCAGTAGGCGGGGCACATCGCACGCAGGACTGATGGCCGATGAGGTCAGAAGGTTCTTGAGTGGCGTCCGCGGACCGGGAGACGAGCTGTAGGTAGGCCTCCATCAAGATGGAGTGACGACCTTGTAAGGATCGCGGGAACGCGGTGGATGTGAAAAGCACAAGACCGGTCTGTGTGGAGAGCCTTGGGGGAGGCCTATGTCCAGCAGTGGACGTCTTTCGGCTGACATGATGACGTACGTTAAAACAATATTCATTCACCAAACACCATCACTGACATTGTCCATGCGCGTAACCATGGTAATGACAATGCTATAATAATTATAAAAGAACAGTTATTACCATGGCAACGCTCATTATAGGCCTGGTTTCACGATGGTAAAAACCCTTTCAATTACGGGGCCAAAAAAACCGCGATGATGAAGTTTGAAGTTGTTTACGTTAGTAATTGTTATCGCTTTGTTACAGCGAGATCCTAGTGCTGATGCTGGAGCAGTGGTCGTCGGGGGCCATCGAGAAGCAGATGCCGGTCATCCGGGACGCCATCCGCCGCGCCTGCGTGGACGCAGACAGCACGGCCAGGACCTATGGACGGCGGTGAGTCGGACAATAGCCTGGTTCTGGAGTTGGTTAATTATATCCAGAGATGGGCAAAATTTATTCGAATGACGAATAACGATTGAGAATAAAAAAAACATTCGCATGAATTACGAATAAATTTTCCGAATGATTATTCTTATTCGTACATATGGCGAATAAATTGTATCATGAATAAATCATTCGCAAATAAAATACTACGAATAAATTATCCTAGTTTAAAAGTTAATAGCTATAAGATCGACAGGGGTATTAAATTAAATTAAGAAATGTGAAACACACATAACACACATCCGTCTCTTTCTGGTCTACCTGCGAGACAATTCCTCGACCCTCAAATATGCTCCAGTGGCATTTTAATGCTAAAATTTTAAAGTGTACTAAAACATTATTCGTGGTATTTATTCGAATAAAATAAAGAACAATTCATTTATTATTCGAAGAAGTAGCCGAATAATTTATTCGCGAATAAATTATTTGCGAATAAATTTATCACGAATGATTGTTTTTTCGAATGATTATTCGAATAATGCCCAGCTCTGATTAAATCTCAACCTCGAAGGCCCAGTGTGCGAAAGGATGTACATAATCGAGGCAATTTAATTTGAATTGTGTTGCAATAAGAATAAGGTTTATTTTCCTATCTTCATATATTGAAAACGGCATTATCGAACAAACTTAATTGAACTTTATTGCCTTGAAGGTAGATTCAAAGTCCTACTTACAAAAACTACCAGTTTGCAGTATGATTGCAAATTTGTTGTGTACCCTGAGATTTAAGATGGAATTCGTCTATGGTGGTAATTTTACCGGTTGTTATAGAAATGTTGTGTGACGGTAGGTTAAATTCTGGGTCTTTCTTCCAAAATACAACCAAATATAAAGGATTGAAAGGTTTTGAAATGTTCATAATTTGAAATTCATACTCAATCTGTGTATGATCCATCAATGATTCAAAAAACCAACAAATAATCAATCATACACACTAGAAGACTAACGCATACAATTAGTCTCCTGCCACCCACCCCCCTGTTTTCACTCTTACAGTTAGGGGTCGTTTTAAAAACATATTTGTACCACCCAAGAAATATTACCTCCATATATTCAGTCCCAAGTTTCGGAGGTTTAGGTTCTGCGTTGTCTGCCAGTCAGTCACGGTTTAGTTATAGTTTTTTATGTACAGATAAGAGGATTGATGCTCATACCTAAATCTGACCCATAAAGACCCTAACCTCCTTTTTATTTATAGCGCATACTGGGCCTACAAGCGAGCGTTCCCGGCGGACGCGGAGCAGCTGTTCGCTCGCCTGGACCCCGGCGCGCAGAAACAGCTGGAGAGGGAGAGGCACGTGGGCAGCGTGGACAGTCTGCAGCACGTGGGCACCGGTGAGTGTCATTACAGCGCATACTGGGCTACAAGCGAGCGTTCCCGGCGGACGCGGAGCAGCTGTTCGCTCGCCTGGACCCCGGCGCGCAGAAACAGCTGGAGAGGGAGAGGCACGTGGGCAGCGTGGACAGTCTGCAGCACGTGGGCACCGGTGAGTGTTATTACAGCGCATACTGGGCTACAAGCGAGCGTCTCCAGCCGACGCGGAGCAGCTGTTCGTCGCCTGGAGCCCGGCGCGCAGAAACAGCTGGAGAGGGAGAGGCACGTGGGCAGCGTGGACAGTCTGCAGCACGTGGGCACCGGTGAGTGTCGTTACAGCGCATACTGGGCTACAAGCGAGCGTCTCCGGCCGACGCGGAGTAGCTGTTCGCTCGCCTGGACCCCGGCGCGCAGTAACAGCTGGAGAGAGAGAGGCACGTGGGCAGCGTGGACAGTCTGCAGCACGTAGGCACCGGTGAGTGTCATTACAGCGCATACTGGGCTACAAGCGAGCGTCTCCGGCCGACGCGGAGCAGCTGTTCGCTCGCCTGGACCCCGGCGCGCAGTCACAGCTGGAGAGGGAGAGGCACGTGGGCAGCGTGGACAGTCTGCAGCAAGTGGGCACCGGTGAGTGTTTACATGGAGAAAGTAAACGAGCACACAGGCCACCTGATGGTAAGTGGGATCTGTGACCCTTAGACACAAGACGGCAATCTTAAGACCACCAATGCGATGCCAACCCTGAGAACTAAGATGGAATGCCTCCATGCTACTCATTCCACCGGCTGTCTTTTCCCCTTGGCGGTTCTGCCCTCGTACGGTGAAAAGGCACATGTGCAATTAATTCATAACGGCATATTAAACTCTCTGTGGTTATAATAAGGTTGGAATTGCAATACAATTCACATATTCACTTACTTGTGGGAGGACCTTGTGCAGGGTCCGTCCGGGTTGGTACCACCATTTTATCCATTAACCTACCGCCAAGCAGCAGTGTTCGCATTGTTGTGTTCCGGTTTGGGGATAAGAAAGCCGGTGAAATGACTAGCATAGAGGCATTCCATCTTAGTCCTCAGGGTTGGCAACACATTTGCAGTCTTGTGAATGCGAATGTCTATGGGTCACAGTTTCCACTTACCATCAGGTGGCCTGTGTGCTCGTTTGCCTTCCCATGCCATAAAAAAAAATTAAAAAATCAGCCTTTTCCGTAGCAGGGCAGGTTTGGTTACGGTTCTTTAGGGATACAGTGGACACAAGTAAAATTATATATAACTAAATTAGTTTTTCCGTTTGTTACAGAGAGACGAGCCATCACCAGCCCGCGTAGCCCCTCCGTCAGTGTTTCAGGTTGGTCCCGAGAATCGCCGATTTAAATAACTAATATGTACCTCACGAGTATATGCATGGCTGTACATACACACTAGAAGTGCTAGAGCTGGGGATTAAGCTAGGTCCTCAGCAGAATTACAAATTAGACCCCGTTATACGTTCAAAATACACATGCGTGTATATTTTTTTTGTTACGTCATGTGTCACGTTTTCGAATCACTTTTACTATTCAACAACATGAATTATACTGGGAGTAAGTTACATGTCGCCATAAAAAGACATCTGTCATTCTAATCTTCTAAGAAAAATCCCAGTATGGGGCCGGGTACAGCTATTATTTTACGAAACACCTTTCGACGAGCGCTACTAACTTAACCTAACCTATGTAATTAACAGAGCTCGGCTGGTGAACCATTTTTACGTCATTAAAGTCAAGTGTAGATATTAATGTAGATACACCTTAAAAATAAATATTAAAAGAAGATAAAACTCTATTAAATAATTATATTAACTAAAATTACAATATATTATATGTACAAAACGAGTAGGTACTATATTTTTTTTGGTTTTTCTAAATTTTCTTTGTTATTGTAATAAATAACTATAAGTTTTTGTATATTTTCAATTTTCAAAGCATTTCTTCTTGAGTTTAATATCCACTAATAGATAGAAAAAGATCTTTCTACATCCACTGAAGTGAGTGGAGTGAAATCGTACATTATAATACTGTCCAAATCTGTTCTTTTAAAGAGGTTTGCTAAAACGTTTACTATTTAATTAATTTGTTTTCATTTCATTAGTTATTTAATTAGCCGACATCTACCATTGAATGACAAGGTATGTCCATGTTATGCAAACTCTGAAATAAGCTCACCCCTGCCGAGCTCTGGTAATTCATGTTTAAAATATCCAGAAAGTTTCAGCAGAAAATAGCGCTCGATGAAATGAATTTCGACGATATCATACAATTGATAAAGTGAAATTCTATAAAATTATGGCTTACCACTAGCGCCTTATTCTACTTGGCACATATTGTTATTAGTATCTATCTGCGGCACGAACCTTTAAAACAGACCCACGTTTCCATAAATTATTTCACGTGAACTTCACTTTTCATACTCAATAAAAATACCCAACTCCAAAGTTTGTGCTAGGAAATTTGAGTCTTAAATACAGATGCGTAGGCGCTGTTAAAATCGCCTAATAGATTTCCTCGATGGCGATACGGCTACTGGTATAATTGGCTAGCTGGTGCCCGCGACTCGGTCCGCGTAGAAAAGTAAATCATAGCCTATGTTCATCAGGGATAATGTAGGAGTCTGTTGTTAAAGAATTTTTCAAATCGGTCCAGTAGCTTCGGAGCCTATTCAATGCAAACAAACAAACAAATCTTTCCTCTTGGTAATATTAGTGTAGACATTTTTTTTAAAAAGGTGCTCATATAAACTTATGCATATAGAGGTTTTTCTTAAAAATATACTATATATATAAAAAATATTTAAAAAAATATCAGTGTTTGGTACGCCAGCTCGGGACTAGTCGTCGGAATGACGTAATTTTTTTGAAACCAAGTTTACCTTTTTAAGTGCACTAGCTGAGACATGAAAATAACATGTGGCGCTTAAGCTCTTTAGCCATTAGCAGAGATTTAGTTATTTATTTTCGCAGTTAATAATAATTGTCAAATGTGACATGACTAGCTTGTATATTTAATTATTTATTTGTGCTCGTGATTTTGTCCGCAAGAAAAACAAAAGTGAAAGCTATCTGGGATAGTCTCTTTTTTATATAGCCTATCTCTAAATTTCATCGAAATCCGTCCAGCCGGTGCACCGTGCAGGAGTAACAAACTAACACACAAACCTTCGCATTTATAATGCTAGTAAGATAAGTAGAATATTTTACGGTCATAATGGGAGCACGTGATTAAAAAATGTTTAAATTTAATATAAGGTAATTAAATATATGTCACGGTGATTAATCAAATTAATTTACCAACTGAGTCAAATTGGTGTTTCCTTAGAAATTATAATTAAATTAATAGTTTATAATATAGTATGTATTAATTGTATATATTAACATTACATCATATGTGTATTAATATAATTGTTATACAAGTCTAACCTAACCTAACCTAATTAATGTTTAAGATATCTTAAAAACATCATTCGTGTCAGCAGAAAATAAGTGAAGCTCGATAAAATGATGGTTAACTTATATAATAAAAATCTAACCTACCTAATTTCCATATTTAAAATAATTTTAAAAGTTTAAACAACTAACTTTATCTATTTGTAGTTTAACCCCTCGGTAGGCTTAGACATTTCGTTTTGAATCTTCTTACACAGCAACGTAGGTTTAAAATCGGTTGTAGGTTAAGCCAATAAAGCTCCTTACATAAAAATATTCAGTATGGCCGCCATTCCTGTTGGTTTGATGTCATGTGACAGGTCAGGTGACCGCGTCGCCGGACTGGGCCGTCAAGTTCTGAAACGGCCCCTGCCTACGGGGGGTCAAGTTTTATCCAATTAACAACTGAGCGTTACATAACGGGGTCTAAACCAAGCAATGCTATTGGTCAAAACGTAACCGTTATTGAAAAACCAACCAATCACAACTTCGGAGCTTTGACATTGAAATAAACCTGCTAAAGGCCCGGCTTGACAAAGCATGATGTATTTGCATTGTGATTGTTTTTTTAACTTAAATGTTTTCTCGAATATATTAAATAATATTTTAAGAGCTTGTAATAATTTGTATTTAATTTTAAATAGCTTTTAATTTGTGTGATTTAATATACAGATTGTATTGTATGGGATTTATTTTATTTTAAAATAGTTTGGATTACACGCTGGGCTCAGCAGTGTTAACTTATCCTATTTAAAGCCTGTGATTGATTCTTTATAACCTCGTAAGGCCCTCCATACTGCAAAATGGGACTTTGAACCTACAATCAAGGAGATAAAGTTCAAATTGTGATTGTCCGAAAATGTTTCGGTTTATGAACATAGGAAAATAAGCCTTATAATTATCGCAACAGAGTTCAAAATAAATTGCTTTGATTATGTACACCCTATTGCACACTGGACCTTATGAGTATAAAATAATGGTGTTTTAACCAATAGCGTTGCTTTTTTCTGTTATTTTAACACTGCTGAGGACCTATAGTTAATTTATTTTAGGATGAGAAACCACAATAACATTATATTGCGTTTGGTCAACTATTTATTACCTAGCCAATAGTACAGTACAATAGTCTGGGAGCCGCAAAATAAAATTGTTTTAATATCACTTTATTTGCGTGTCGTCAATAGGGAATATGCATGTTTTTTTTACAGCTTCAATTGAAGCTGATTCATGTAACAAACAGATCACAAAAATCATTTTTTGAATAACTATAAAAATAACCAAGATATAAGCCAACAAAGATTTGTTCCTATCTCTTTCTAGAAAAACGGAATTTTACATGGAGTTTATATGGCCGCAGTGCACAATGACGTCACGGTGCACATCGGATCTCTCTGTCTAATTAGAAGTTTGAAATGCTTATAACTTCCGTATTTCTTGACCGATTTTAATTTTAATTTCCGTTTTGTTGAACTCTTTTACGGTATTTTCATATTCTGATGAGAAATGCGATTTTTAAAATCCATGCATATTCCCTATTGTTACTCTAGTACAAATTGTAAAGAGATTACAGTTCACGAGCCGCAATATAATGTTGTTGTGGTTTCTCATTCTAAATTAAATGAAGTATAGTTACTGATGTGCCAAAGGAAACTTTCCAAAATTGCGGAAAATTTCATGTAGGAAAATTTCGGAAACTTCTCACAATGTTGTGTGGGGGGTTGAAACTTTCCGTTTCTTAAATTTAAATTTCCTATATTTCTTGTGAAAGTTTCCGGAAATTTCTTGCAACTTTTCCAACTTTTTGGAAACTTCCGCAACTTGCACATCAGTAGACCTAGTTGAAGCATGCATAACGCAGTGATCTTGATTAATTACTAGATTCAATTTTAGTCTGGTTTTGAAATGCAAGATCAATGCCTAATTTGGGGTTATATTACATGCAGCTACGCATTTTGTATTGAGATGTGATATTATACCCGTAATAGTACATTGTGTATTAAGGTCGGTAAGTAAGGAATTACGATCGAGGCTCTAATAGAAGCCCGAAGTCGAAGACTGAGGGCTTTCTGAGTCGAGGTTCGTAATTCCCGTACCGCCCGTGAAACATATAATGTTTTTCATCACATTTGCGAGTAAATAACTATGAATTACAGCTTTAATACACAAGTCAGCACAACTATTATTACGAATTACTTGAACTTTTTTTAAGCGGATGGCGGGCGGACTCCACAGATTATACAAATGTTTCGTTCAGAAACGTTAAGGGCAAATACGTAGGTATACATATAGCCCTGAAGGAGTGTAAAATAAAAACGACGTTTTGATACAGAAAACTATTAAAATCGATTATTAAGAACATTAATTGAGTATTTAAGTAACATGTAGCGAGATTGCAATGAAATTCCTGTTTAAATAACATTTTAAGACAATTTTTCAATTGCGTGTAAACTCTTTGCTTGAACTTGCATGACCTGTGTGCTGTACTATAAATTAAAAAAAAATTACTTACCGACCTTGGGCTTCATGGTAAAAAGAAAGGTCGAGGGTTTTATATGGGGCATTGCGGCCAAGTTAACCTGTATGTTTAGATACTGTTTACGTGCAAGTGTGATGAAAATTAATAATTATAAGGGTTTTCGTCGGTGAAACTGCAAAACCGCGTAAGTAACATTTTCAATAAGGAGAAAAATGCACCTTTTTAATAAGACGGTAAGGTATATTTTGCTCTATCATAAATTTGCTAGTTAGTTTTGCAGTATCAACGGTAGCAAAAAAAAAAGGTTATTACGGTTAAATATACAGCTCTTTAAAGTTAGGACAGACGGACGGACAGTGTAGGTATATTAATAGGGCTCCATTTGGCTCTTTTTGGGTCTGGAACGCTAAAATCTTCCTTGTGGTTTTACAAAAAAAACTTGGTTTAACTTCACCATTAATGACTGCTCTATCATTTGCAATATCCTTGGGTTTTACTCAATTATTATACAAAATACGTAGTTTTACGGAAAATTTGGGACTCAGTACGTCTTCAAGTAGCTTGCAGGAAAAAAATCGAGTACTCTTAAATCTGTATAAATCTAAATGTATGACTAGATTTTCCATGCATTTTGTCAGTCCTTTAAAAAAATAGTCCGTCATTTACATTATGAAAAAATATTTAACACATATTTTTTATTTTGTCAATTAAACAAGAAATGAGTTAGATAAAGTGTGTTGAAGTTTCGCGTGACGTCACGCCGTAGCACTTTATCCTCGTAACGCCCCCCATACTGCAAAATGGGAGTTTTTTGTAACTGGGACTTTGAATCTACAATAAAGGGAATAAAGTTCAATTACGATTGTTCGAAAAAGCCATTTTAAATCTATGAACATAGGAAAATAAACCTGATTCTAATTGCAACAGAGTTAAAAGTAAATTGCCCTGATTATTTACATCCTATTGCACACTCGGCCATGTTGTGACGTCACCAGCCTCCACTCCCGAACTTTGATGCGCGTTATATTTGTCAATTTTTATTGATTTGAAGAAGCAAAGAACACGTATTTAATAATTTTTGATAATCTTTCTGACGGACTTCGAAAGGTCTTAACCTATTAAGAGTTTTCGATTGTGATCTTGTGTCTAATAAACAAGGCGAATGTACTGTCTATGCTAGAGCAAATGTGATTTGTTCCTGATTCGTCATATTCCAAAATGGTCATCTTCCAAACTCGACAATTTCCTAACTGGTCATATTCCTGATTCGTCATATTCCAGATTCGTCATCTTCCAAACTCGTAATTGTACAGTCAAATTAAATCGCGAACACGTGCTTACAGGAATAATAAGTATAACTTAGGACTTTAGGACAGATTGTACTTAGTAGTTAACAGAACCATTTTTATTTTTTTGTGAAAACTGTATTTGTATCCAGTGTGCAACAGTAACTTTTTTCCTCTTTCACTTGCGATAAAATGCATTTCTTCGTCCGTAGGTACCATTATTACAAGCCATCTTCTTATTTCATTAAAATGATATTGTATGACTCGATATAAATAATAAAGTGACAATGACATTAACTTCATGATAGACAAGTAGCACTCATCTATTAATTATCGGATAAAAAAAAAAACTTATTTATTTATTTCTATAATAAATTTGTGCAGGCAAATGTACATGGTATGACGAATTTGGAAGATGACGAATCTGGAATATGACGAATTAGGAATATGACCAGTTAGGAAATTGTCGAGTTTGGAAGATGACCAATTTGGAATATGACGAATCAGGAACAAATCGCAAATGTGACAGCTATAGACAACCGAAAATTTATAATAACCAGACAGGAGTTTTTGTGGCAAAACCGACGAAAATTTATCGAGCACTGTTGAAATCAGTTATTTCAAAGTAGATAGGTATTCTAATAGAAAATAGCTTAGCTGAAAACCAGCTCTGTGGCTCCAGCTGCAGCAAATGCTGAGCTGAATCCTTGCTGAACTTGCTTCTAAAACTAGCTAAAGAAATGGCGTGATATACGATTATTCGCTTGTAAGTATCTGTCGCACCGTATTTTAGTGTTGCTTGCATGCATTCCTGCTTTTCTACTGCGCTTTTGACACGGCATAACGCTATTTAGGGCGAAGGTGGAAGACAAATTGCATATGTATAAAGCATGCCGCGAGACGCAGCGGCGGTGTTAAAGTGATTTCTAGGGTGGTGTCATTTTGACTTGTTAGATAAATTTCACATAATCATTATTTCTGTGAAGCTATATTTCTTTTCGCATTTTTTCCCTTTCTTAATTTTACCCGGATAAATTTCACAGAATCATTATTTCTGTGAAGCTATATTTCTTTTCGCATTTTTTCCCTTTCTTAATTTTACCAAATTTTGTTTTTCCCCAGTCGATTTTACTACCGTCGCCTTTGTTCACGGTCGACTTACTTCCCAGTCGCATTTTTTCCCGATCGATTTCTTTCCCAAAAGTAATTACATCGTAATGTAGGTATGTTTAGGTTATGTTAGTTTTGCAGCAGGCCCGGAGGGCCAAATAATCTAGAAATAGGAGTTTCGCGAAAGCGGAGCTCCGTCGACTCTGTCTAATTTTATTTTTGGAGTGGGTAACACACTGCCGTGAATATATAATGCTAGGAAATGACGCGACTGGATAAAACTCGCAAGGGTAAAAACACGAATGTGAAAATAAACCGCCGGGAAAAAAGCGACTGTTAATTAAAAAATGCGTTTGGGAAAGTCATCTAACAAATCGTTATTTTGTCTATATAAAATAGTTACTTTGTATCGAAATGCGTTCGCATCAATTTTCCTTTCGCATGCGTACGCATCTTCATACTAAAAAGCCAATTTCTATGGATAGCATCTGAATCCCCTCACTCCTATGCGTTTAACGTGGTCAGGCTGTAGGCACTTGTCCCAGCGCCGAGGACGGGCGAGAAGTGAATAGAGCCAGCGATCAACTGAAGGGCCCACGGGAAGATCATGTCGACGCTTGAAAGGTGAAATTATCTAAGCGACATTTTTTACGACATTAAGTTAGTATATATTTCGAAACCAGTAAAGTTTACACATTCCGAAAATATATTTAACTCTAAGTCCTTAAAAAATGTCGCTTAGATGATTTCGCCTTTCAAGCGTCGATGTCTAGTCACATTAGTAACTTTTTGAGATATCGCGATTTGAAAGTTGGGAACCATGTCATTTTGTACGTAATTTTCGTGTAGAGGTTTTTTTTAAAGTAAAAAGATACAAGTTATATGAAGATTTATATCTGAATCTGAGTGGTAGGTTATAGTTAATTTCGTCCTCTACATTTTGAGATTCAAAACTCATTTACAAAAAAAAGTGACTAGACATCTTCTTTCCGTGGACCCTTCAACTAGTAATATTTGCGTATCTTTTAATGACATGGGATCTATATCTTTTGTTGAAGAGAGAGTTCTCGCTGGCAGTGTGAAATATCAACCGCTTGTATGGCTGATTTTCCACTTGCCGGCACGGCACCGGCACGGCGACGAACGAGAGGGACGCCGCAATACGTTGGAATGAGATGGAGATTATCTCCATACGTATCTGCGTATCGCGGCATCCCTCTCATTCGTCGCCGTGCCGGTGCCGTGCCGGCAAGTGGAAAATCAGCCTATGCTTTGGCACGGATCAGTGCTCAACATTTGGTATCTTTTTGTATTTTGTTTACTTATTTTTATGCATTATATCTTAATCAGAAGAAACTAAGGTCGGACTTTTAATTCACTGCAGTAGGATGACAGGTTCAGTGTTGTCAGTTTTTGGTGTATAAAAAAAAGTGATGTTCCTTACTGAATGAATGAAAAACTGAACGAGTAATGTAGTTCATTTGAGTGATTCACTACTTTAATATTAATAATATAATTTAAGAGGTTTTCCGAAATGCGTAAGTAATCTATTTAATTACGTTAATAAAGGAAATAACAAAATAAACATTACGTTTAATATTTTCTCAAGCTTCCGCGCTCGTTATGCCTTGAACATAAGAAATATTTACCGGATAGAAACGCGTATATTATTTCGAGCCCTTTGTCTTGTAGTCACGGCTAGACTGGCTGACCTTTTTTATCCAGCTAACATTTGGTTTATTCAAACCATTAGGTAACTAAGCAAAATGCAGTTCCTTAAATTTTAGTGCACAAATATCACGCGAAAGTGGTCTATAGAGGAACAGAACACAGTTTTGCCATTTTCGATTTTTTGTTTCGTTCGTTTTTTTTGTTTTATCAATGCGGTATTTATCTGCTTAGTCTGTGACTTACTCATATTAACATTTGGTTGCAAGCAAAATGATCAGCTAAATATAATAAAATAATACACTTAGCTAAGTACGTAATAATCATAAAATATTTAGTTCGATCTTTGATCAAATCATTCATTAGGTGAACGTGGTAAGCACTATTAAATTAAATGTGGTATCATTACTTCACAGAATGACATTTGGCCATGTCATTTTACTGCAGTGAATTAAAAGTCCGACCTTAGAACTAGGTATTTTTTTTAAGCGTCACGCATACGAGGGGTAATACATGCGTCGAGCGAGAAAATAGTTAATAGCTAATCGCTTCCTCTCCGGCGGTGGGACAATTGCCGTGACGTAGGAATCTCATCGCCTAAAATGGTTTGAACTGGTGTGGCATGCTATATACTATATTATGTATTTGTTTTTGCGATTCCCCTCCCACCGCTGCAGTAGAAATTAGCAAGGTCAAGGGTTTGGTGATAATCTTTGAGACTGCGCCGAGAAAACGTCAAGCGTCCAGTGGCGCCCTCATTACTGTGATTCTGTTTTCTAACGAACCAATTTCTTTGGAATCGGACGATGGTTTTTTGTACATACATACAAACACACATACATTAAATCACGCCTGTTTCCCAGAGGGGTAGGCAGAGACCACTTCTTTCCACTAGCTACGATCTTGACAAATTTCTTTCGCTTCTTCTTTTTTGTAGCGCAAGTAAAAACACAATTTATGGAATACGTAACAAACGTTAGTAACAATGACCCTTTTATTAGTCAGCTTAACGGGAAAAGGTAGCCACTATTTTCCGTTAAGTTGATAACTCGAAAATCAATTGTTATTTATTAAACTGTGTGTAAAATCCTATAAATTGTGTTTTCATTTGTAGTAGAAAAACGCACCGTTCGATTTCAAGTAAATACTTAATTTTATTAGAAAACATATTAATAGCAGTGTTGGGCATAATTCAATTAATTTGTAATTGAATTACAAATTAAAATATATTTAATGCAATTGCTTGTAATTAATTACGCTCGCAATTGAATTACATTTAATTTAAATTACTTGGTAATTTTTAATTGAAATTACATTAATTTGTAATTGAATTACGCAATTACGTTATATAAACTTGTCTAAGTATTACTTACTCAAAAAGTATCAAATTTACCCAATGAGTTCTTATTTATTTTATATTTAGTATTTTATATAAATATAGTAGCATACTATAATAAAAACAATGAAAATGCTTTCCTAGATGAATGTAATTTGTAATTTCATAAAGTAATGCATTACCAATTAAAATTACAAAATGTAATTTCTAATTGAATTACAAATTACATTTTGAAATTCAGAGCTGATCGTAATTCAATTAGAAATTACACATGTGTAATTTTAATTCGTAATTGAAATTACATTCTGTAATTGCAATTCATAATTTGTAATTCAATTACTTTTTGCCCAACACTGATTAACAGTAATGAGGGCGCTACTGTACATACGGCGTGCGCTCGGCGCAGTCTTAAAAAATGCATTGACAACAAGTCTTAAGATCTTCGGGTTCGGTAAAACTCGGTTAGACTCGAATCTAACGCGTGTGCGAACGAGAAGGCAATATTAACCCGAAGCTTTTAACACAGTGTAGTCGGTATGAAGAGGTTCGTTTTTTTTGGACCTTAATAGCATTGAAATAGACGTGAAAATTGAACTGTTTTATTCTGCCAATATATGGGCACATACAATCGCCACACAGCTGAGTGACCAATGAAGATAAACATAGAAACTGTCTCTGTCGTGCACATGAGATTCTTATGTAATATCTATATTCATCTCTTTCTACTTTTTCTCACTTCTGTCTTTAACTGGCAGTTAAGTGTGTGGCTGTTTGTACATTTCGTGTTTTTGGACCATAACAGCATTGAAATAGACTTGAAAATTGACTGTTTTATTCTGCCAATATACGAGGACATATAGTATGAATCTTCCCAGTTGAATTTTCGCTTGGAGCCCTAATATTTCAAACAAAGGCCATTGTCTCTATTATCCCAAAGCCGCCAGCTACCGAGTTAGCACGTGCCACTACAACATTCATATTGAAAAACAAACGGTATCGTCATAGCATTAAGGTTCAAATTTAATGTCACTGATATTCTAGATATTACGTTTTGGTAGTGTAGGACCAAATTCTTAGATATTACCAAAACGTAATATCTAGAGTATAATATCATGCTATACGTGGAAACGCCATACTTAAAATATATTTCTTTTCCACGCCGCTTTGGACATGGTTTGTATGAACTTGATATGTAAAGCTTCAACTGAAAACTTGGTGTGCGGTGTCAGTAGGACCAATTCTTTGAGGAGACGCAGGGCTTCCCAGGAGCGCCCGCCTATGTCGCATATTCCTGTCGCTTTGAGAGGTATACGAGTGCCATATCGTTACTACTTTAGAAAAAAGTCGTATCTGATATTTCGAGATGTACGAGTTTGAACTTAATGCCCTTCAATTTTAAGTTTAAAATCGCACGTCACAAAATATGAGATACGAGGTTTTTTAAAAGTAAAGTCGATATATCGTCTGTGATACTGGAAAAACTAGCTTTGTATATACGGTCTTCTTAATGACTATTTCTTTAATAAATTATTAACAACGAATTTAAGTTAAATAAAGAAAAACCGAGAAATACGGGTAGTCTAATTTTTAACCAGCTATTATAAATGCGAAAAAACAATAATGCAATTTTTTAAATGTTGTCAATTATAATCAGAGATCGGACAAGTGGGCGTCATTGCTAGCAATAATGTGGACATGACTCCTAGGATTTTAATTAAACGAATTAAATTACGTTAAATAAATAAATAAATATCCGGGGACAATGTCACGTCCTTGCTCTAGCCTTGTACTATGGGTACTAAGCAACAATATGAATACTTATATTGAGAAATATTTACTTAAATACATAGAAAACACCCAAGACTCAGGAACAAATATCAGCCCTTACCGGGATTTGAACCCAGGACCGCTAGCTTCGTAGGCAGGGTCACTACCAACTAGGCCAGCGCGTCGTCAAAAAAGAATCACTTACCCGAAAAAATGTTTTGATCCTTTGCAAGGCAGTAATAAATAAATACAAATAAACGGTAATTTTTATAATATTTCCGCGGTTAGCTTATTCCTTTTCACGCGTAAAATAAAGTTGCGGAGCAAGCTTAAGCAGATTAATATTAATGGTCACTCCTCACGACTTTGTATTATTTATTACCGCCCTGCAAAGGATCAAAATTACAGTTCAGGTAAGAAATCAATTAATTTAATTAATTATTATAATTAAAATCATCGTAGTCATGTCCACATTAATGCGAGTAATGACGACAACATAACGAATTGCTTAGTTTCTTGTTACCACTACGAGATCTATACTATCCGCAAAATTAAGTGGCGAGTCGTGCAACAAACTTCAGTTACCTTCCTTTTTGTGCCTACCGCTAACTGCACTATTGTTGCACGGCCCGCTCCATAAGGCCGTGCAGGTGCGAAAGAGATAGCATGATTCTGATTATTTATGACCCAACTCTCCACTTAATTTTACTCAAGTCTATACCTGGTCATAAGGATCTGTCTCCTGACATTGCATTCTCAATACTACTCAAGACAGCAATTCTAAGACCGTACATGCGTTGACAACCGGCGACTCGGATGGAATACCTCTATGCTAGTTTGACGTATGGATGTGAGACATGGTCGCTCACACTGGGCTCAAGGTCACTGAATGGGCGAGGGAAAGAGCTATGCTGGGTCCTTGCGAGATCGAGTCAAGAATGAGGAGATCCGCAGGAGACTGACTGACATAGGTCACCGAATTGCAAACCTTAAGTGGCAGTGGGCGGGGGCCGTTGGAGCGGGAAAGTTCTAGAGTGGCGACCGCGAACCGGGAGACGAAGTGTCGGCAGGCCTTCCACAAGGTAGACCGACGATCTGATAAAGGTCGCGGGAAACCGCTGTATGACAGCAGCAGAGGACCGATCGTTGTGGAGAACCTTGGGGAAGGTCTTTGTCCAGCAGTGGACGTCTTGCGGCCGATGATTATGAGGATTGATGATGATGAGTTTCACCGGTCTTATCCCCACATACATAATGAGATGGTGGTACCAACCCGGACGGACCCTGCACAAGGTCCTCCCACAAGTGAAGGACATGTTTCATCTCTGTTGGTGGGTGGGAAGAGTACGAAAGATATATTTTCCACTCTTTGCACTCATATAAAGTCGACTACTGGACTCTGGCGGACTACTGGTGACCTTACCTTACTCATAGCATTACTGCACAAATCCTCTCATTACTAGTTTTTACTTATTCTCTGCGAATGTTCTAGATCGTTCTCCAACCGCGGCGGCCACGCGCTCCGTCTCCGCCGTGGACGCTGCGGCGGCGCAGCGGGCTCGCGCACGCGCCCTCTACTCGCACATGACGCGCGCTAAGATGGCCGCCGGAACAGCTAGTCTACGTAAGTTCTTCATAGTTATAGGTGTCATTTTTTAAGAGTTCGGTACGAAAGGGAATGAAAAGATAATCCGGTCAAAGCTACCTTCACGTCTAAGCTATAAGGTTCAAGTTGTAATTTCAACCCCAAGTATCAATAAATGTGGCCGCCGCTACTATTTTTAATGTCAAGCCATTACAACTTGAACCTTTTCGCTTAGAGCGGAAGGTTCCTTTTACTTCGTACTGATTATTTCTGACTGATTACTGGTTATTTCCTTTTACTTCGTACTGATAAAGATAATCTCTTTATAACCATACGGTTACTTAGATAAATACCACTACGTATATACTGTTGGCCCGATAGATGGCGCTGGAAGTTCAACGTTACACTATTATCATTTTTCTTGGATAGTATAAAGAATCAGGCTAGTTGGTTATGCATATGTGATTAATTGCATAAGGTAAGTGTTGAAATAGTCACCAGGTTCGCTAGTCTCCGGAACTAGAAATTGAACTTTTGATCCGATAGATGGCGCTAGGTGTTCATCGTTCCACTAAGTTAGTAGTAAAAATATAGACTAATTCTTGTGAATTTAATTAATAATGTATAGAGATCGTCAATAAACAAATTGTATAAATTAAATAATTATTGACTTTTTTCAAGCATGTCTGTTTAATATTAATAATTCTGACTTCCAAATGCCTTTCTGCAGAGGGAGAAGTGGCACAACAAGGTATTTAACTAGAGATATATTCCAATATTTTACAATGCACCTGATTAATATTATGCACCATTT
Organism: Acleris emargana; assembly: GCA_927399475.2. Classification (NCBI taxonomy): domain Eukaryota; kingdom Metazoa; phylum Arthropoda; class Insecta; order Lepidoptera; family Tortricidae; genus Acleris; species Acleris emargana. The sequence continues at coordinate 1,382,648 of OV656863.1, read as the reverse complement.
AGTTGCAACGTATCTTTCCGTGTCAGCTTTCGTGTATTTTTTTGGTTCCGCTACTTTTTTTTGACAAATTCATGCGTGGTCATGCAACGATGTGGGAGACGCTGGGGGAGACGATTTCTTATTCCCCTCCCTGCCCCCTCTAAGCGCGGGACGGTTGTGCACTAAGTTGTCAGGCTATGCTTACAAATAATAATAAAACTGCGAAGATTCATTAATGTACATGTACATTAACCTTTAACTGACGTGGTATACGTCTCACAGACGTCATGATTGTTATTTTGAACTTTATGTCGCCATGGCTATGGTTACTTTGAGAGTGCTCTGAAACCACGTCGTCAATTAAAGGTTAACGTGATGCCAGTGATGGGCCTCATAAGAAAGCTCAAGGTCACTCAGAGGGCTATGGAGAGGGCTATGCTCGGGGTTTCTCTGCGTAATAGAATCAGTAATGATGATATTCGCAGCAGAACTAACTTATCGACATAGCCCGAAGAATAGCTAAACTGAAGTGGCAGTGGGCGGGGCACATCGCTCGCAGGACTGATGGGGTCAGAACGTTCTTGAGTGGCGTCCGCGGATCGGGACACGAGCTGTGGGTAGGCCTCCAACAAGATGGAGTGACGACCTTGTAAGGATCGCGGGAAAGCGGTGGATGCGAAAAGCACAAGACCGGTCTGAGTAGACAGCCTTGGGGGAGGCCTATGTCCAGCAGTGTACGTCTTTCGGCTGACATGAATGATGAATGAATGTGATGCCAGTTGATTGTTTGTCCAAATTAATATATTTTGCTGCATTATTTAGAACTCGAGTTTTTTTATTTTATTACCAAACTAGAGATAGAATTAGTTTCCCACTACTCAACCCCTTAGGGCCATATCACACTTGCGAGCGCGCAGCGGGTTCGCCTCGTCTAGAGTTGGGTTTTTCCCGAGGATACGCAGCGTATTCGTTGCCCGTTCGCGGCGAAATCGTTACGCACTCGCCTCGCTTTCAACTCGCTCGCAAATCACAAGTGTGATGAGGCCCTTTGGGGATGAATTTCTGAAAATCTCTTCTTACTACCCTTAAGATATCCAACAAATATTCCCTCTAATTTTCAAGTCCCTTTGTCCAACGGTTTCGGCTGTGCGTTGATTGATCAGTCAGCGTCAGTTTCTTCTTTTATTATATCACCGAATTATAATTTTATCTTATTCAGTTGACAAGGCGTTAATGACCTACAGACTTTTTAAAATAGTGCCACGTACGGTCCTTTGGCTTTAAATGTATGACTGCTGGGCTAATGTTTCTTACTGTCTATTTTTAGTCTTTAGCATTTTTTTTGAACCTATATGTCTAGACCACTTTGAAACTACGAGTATGTTAGAGTGACGCAATAAGTCAAATTAAGGTACGCCCACACCAATGCTTAAAATACGGAGACGGTACGGAATCGCAGCGACGCATCGTATGCGTACCGTTTTTATCGCATGGCCTCCACACCGCTGCTCAAAATATATAGTTACGTAAACAAAAGACGGTGTCATAGTAACAACATGACGCCGTTTTTGACGCACCGTAATATACGCGCCGTTAAGCGTTCTTTAAGCATAGCTGTGGGCGTACCTTTATAAAAGTCGCGTGCTTGATTACGTCACAGTTCACGGCGCAGACATTTATTTTGCCTGTACAGGGTTGGGCAGATTAAGTGTCCTAGTTGTGTATGGCTTTTTTACTTAAATATAACTTAACTTCTTATTCACTTCGTATTTTTTTTTGTTGACAATTTAATCTTCTTTATGATTTCTACACGTCAGCTTGATATATTTTGTTTTTATATTGTTTTCAACAATGAACGCGAAACGCCAGCTCGTGTGCGATTTGTACCAGAAAAAATACCGACCGTGTGAGATATTGAAGACGCTGAAACATTTAAATATCAATATAAGGTTTATATCGCGGACCGTCAAGCGATTCAAAGAAACGGGATCTTCACAAATCAGGCCCAAACCTGGGAGAAAGCCATCTGTTCGCACCAAAAACATCATTAAAAATATTCGTGAGCGTATAGACGAAATCCAGCTAGAAGTGCAAGCAAACTTGCTAAAGATATGAAAATATCCCGTCGAACAATGAGTCGTATTTTAAAATATGATCTTGGTCTAAAGGCCTACAAAAAACAAAAAAATCATGGCTTAACAGATGCCCAGAAAAAAGCTAGAGTGAAAAAATGTAGGGAATAGCTAGCTTGGCACGACGGCGATGATATTATTTTTTCCGATGAAAAGATGTTCCAGTTACAAGACAGTCACAACCAACAAAACTATCGTGTCTATGGTGCTTCATTGAAGGATATTCCTGTGGACAAATTAGCCGTACAACGGGTTCCAGAGTGCATCAGCTGTCATGGTATGGGGTGCGATATCGCCTAGAGGCAAGTTACCGCTGCTGTTTATTGATCGAGGTGTCAAAATTAACCAAGACTATTACATCCAGAACGTGTTACAGGGTCATTTGCTAGAAAATGCTAAAAAATTATATGGAAACGACTGTTACTGCTTCCAACAAGATAGTGCCCCATCTCACAAACCTAAACGCACTCAAGATTGGTGTAGAACAAATTTGACAGATTTTATACCTTGGCAAGAATGGCCTGTATCATCGCCGGATTTGAATGCTTTGGACTTTTCGATATGGGTTACATGCTGAGCAAGATTGGGAGCACACAGGGCATGAATCTAAACTCATTCAAGCATCGATTAGTCAAGATATGGGATGAAATACCAGACGAGGTAGTGCGTGCCGCGTGTAATGCATTCTATGGAAGAATGCGTCAAGTTATTAAACCTGATGGCGAGCGATTTGAACTTATGAATTAGTTTTTTTAAGTATAGAGTACGCTAAAAATAAAAACGTGATAAATTTAAAAAAAATCTGTCTTGTTTTAATTTTATGGCTCTTTTTAACTAGGACACTTAATCTGCCCAACCCTGTACATTGAACACCAGGCCTTTACATACGTACAGTATTAATTGAACTGTCTCCCGTAGCTCGAGCGAAGAGATCCCCAGTGAGTGGTAGCGGAGTGCCACCGAGCCCGGAAAGAGTGGTGGGCCGGTCGCGGTCCAGGCCCGGGGTGTCACAGTCCCAACGTAAGTACCTACACTACAGTTCAGTGTGTCCAGCGCGAATACACTGTTGTGGCCAGGATGGGCATGCCCATGCTAATAGACTTGTGACGTCACACTTTCACGTTCTATTATACAGGGTGATTGGTAGCTAGGTGCAAAGCTTTAAGGGGCTGATAGAGCAGCTCATAAGCTATCGATTTAACCCCCATGTAAGTTCAGCGATTGTTATTAGTTTCCGAGATATTGATCATTTTAATCGGAATTTTTGTCATTTTTCCTTATGTCCGTGTTACGAAAAACCCCTAAATTCATGTATTATTTTTAAAAAAACGGTGTTTCCTTGCATGATTAGAATCACTATGAACTAAGGAAGTTTTTTTGTAGTCACTTCGGACTTTGTGCTCTCATTGCATGCATCTATACATTGTTTCATTCTTATAAAGACCCAGATCGATTGGCAGCATGTTTTTTTGTGTCGTTCAGCCTGTTTTTATGAACGTGCGGAATCAATACTAATTCTTTTTTTTTAAACATATGCAACATAAAATATGCACCTTATTCCAGTGTAATAAGAACGTAAAACATGAGAGGATTTTTTCGATGCATATTTTTCCAATTGACTGTATCGTTTATATTAATTTCCATAGCGACGTCGCGCTCCTCATCGCCATCGTCTCGCAGCAGCGGGCCGATGTCACTCGCCAGCGCGCGCCGGCGCCCGTCCGGGATACCCCGCTCGCTGGCCGGCTCCAGGGAGACCAGTCCGACTCGGTAACATTCAGACATAAATTCGCAGCTAGCTTTGATAAGTAATGCCACAGAAAATAAAACTGCTCTAGAGCTTTTACTTGTGGGAGGACCTTGTGCAGGGTCCGTCCGGGTTGGTACCACCATCTTATCCATTAACCTACCGCCAAGCAGCAGTGTTCGCATTGTTGTGTTCTGGTTTGGGGATAATAGAATAGAATAAAATAGAATAGAAACATTTATTTCGAGTAAATTTACACCCATATATTGTTAGTAGTTCATTAATCCTAAATGTTAGTAACAATTTACAAACTTACACTAATTGTAAGGGGCGTGTAGCCCACAACAATGACGCATGTAAGGGCAGTCTACTCTGCCCCCTATCATGCTGAGGATGATATTGGGGCTGGCCCGCACGCGGCGCACCAGGGACGCGGCCCGCTTGCGCATGGTAGTGTGAAAACAGTCGACCCCGGCGGCTGCGAACATCCCTGACGCGCTACAGAAGCGAGGCAGCCCCACTATCACCCGGAACGCATTATTGTACTGGACACGGAGGGCCCCATAGGCCCGTTGCGTGTATTGCATCCATAGGCTGCACGTGTAAAGGGATGTACAGAATGCTCTAAACAACGTAACTTTTACCTCCCTTGTACAGCGCGCAAACTTACGAGCTATCATATTGGCCCTAACTGAAAGAGCCCTCCGTTCCCGCTCAACGTCCTTGTCATCCTTGAGGTCGGACGTTACTAAATGCCCAAGGTATTTAAAGGCATTTACCCTATCAAGAGACGCACCGTTAAGGGTAATTGGAGACAATACAGCTGTACGACTACGTCCGACTTCAAACACCATATATTGGCTTTTGACCACATTGTATTTTAGGCCGTGGGATTCGGTATAAGATTCGCACACGCTTAACAATTTTTGTATACCGCAAACTGACGCGCTCAGCAGAACCATGTCGTCCGCATAGCTTAAATTGTTGACACAAACACCGTCAATATGACGGTGAGAGGTGAGATAAGACAGCCGGTGAAATGACTAGCATAGAGGCATTCCATCTGAGTTCTCAGGGTTGGCAACGCATTTGCAGTCTTGTGAATGCGAATGTCTATGGGTCACAGTTTCCACTTACCATCAGGTGGCCTGTGTGCTCGTTTGCCTTCTCATGCAATAAAAAAAATAAAAAAAGCTGCTGACAAACACTCAAACAACTAGAAAAAACAGATTTATAAATGGGAGAGAGATGGGAAATGTGACGGGGATATTGAAAGAAGAGTAAAACCGGGAAATATAATCAACGGGGTGTTACACTCAATCTTGACAAACAAGGTCATATCGAGCAAAGCTCGCCTTGCTATTGTTCAGGGATTATTGGCACCAACATTAATGTATGGTAGTGAATCTTGGGTATAGCAGAAGAAGAACGCAAGCCGAAGTAATGCAGTTTAAAAGGGCGCTCTAGTATGTGTGGAGTTAGGATGATAGATAGAGTAAGAAATAGAGAGACCAGGGGTGTCTGGGTCGGAGCTGCACAAGACTCAGGATGAGTGAAAATGACAGTTCCGCACGTGTACCAAACCAGGATTTTAATACATTTGCGAAAAAAAAGGGTATCTGTGTATCTGTCCTCTTCCCCCCGGACCTCTGAAGTGAGCTTAACGGGTGCACACATTCAGTCCAAAATTACTAAAATTTTAATAAAATTAATATAATCTAAATGATATCGTCAAATACTAGGAGTGCATAAACATCAGAAGTACCTACCTAACCTACAGTCATCCGCATTGTGTCGCGCCCGCCCGCCTCGCCGCACCGTGCTACCTCCTAATTACCTCTGCCCTCCTGCTACTTTATTTAAACATGCAAACTCTTTGGCTGGATGCACGGCTTAGTATATTAAAAAAAAATTAAAAGTAAGACGCACTAGTGCCAATAAGAAAAGTAAAAAGCACTAGTTCGAAAAAAAAACAACATACCGCACGATATACAGCTACGAAAAGTACCACTTTTTGAGCAACTGTATTAAAAATAAAAGTTAAGTAAGTTCATCATCATCATGTCAGCCGAAAGACGTCCGCTGGACATAGGCCTCCCCCAAGGCTCTCCACTCAGACCGGTCTTGTGCTTTTCGCATCCACCGCGTTCCCGCGATCCTTACAAGGTCGTCACTCCATCTTATTTATTTATTTATTTAAACTTCTTTGCACTAAATACAATAAAGTACAAATGGCGGACTTAATGCCCAATGGCATTCTCTACCAGTCAACCAGTAGGCGAAACAGGAAAAGAAGATCGGTGCGAAGAAAAAAAAAGCGTTGAAAAAAAAACTGTTTAAATAAAATATAAATACACCGTGTTTTTGTTCATTTCCGATAACTTCGGCATGTTATTGGGTATCTTCATAGGAACCAAATGATAGAATAGTTTTTTGAAATACGAAAAAAAAAATTTTTTCACTTCTTAGTACATACTAATTAAATATTGCATCAACGGTTATTGTAAAGGGGTCTCTTGAGTTAATCTAAAATTAGTTTCAATTATGACGATGTCCGAATGACATCACACACACAAGTAAAGATAACATTAGACAGGTAAACAACTTATTGGCCGAGTGGCAGATACCTTTACTCACTGTGTAGGAGGTCACGGGTTCGATTCCCAGTTGTGCGGTGTTTGTTTTTTTTTTTTTTTCTAAGACCTTTTTATTAGAAAGTGAGTGTTTTTTTAGAATTGATAAGAAACAAAACCCATTACAACTGGTAGTAATATTAGTTAAAAGACAAAAATTAGCGAATTAAAGTATTTTATTAAAAAATGCCCACCGCCCTGCTCTAAACACACATTTAACCGCGTTCGTGTCTGTCTGTTTAAATTCACATTGGTACCACGCATTTCTTCAGCAACACGTTTAAGTACCGTCAAACCTGGTAACTATGATCCAAAATCTTCCAACTATGGTCCAAAATCTTCCAACTATGGTCCAAAATCAATGACCAAAAGTACAAGTTCCCATTATCTTTAGTTAAGGAAACGTGTTGTTTTATAGACATATCTTGTTGACTAAAGTTTTAAAATGCTTATACTTAAGTCATCTATGAGGAATTAAAGAAATTAGACTTGGTCCACAGTTGAAGTACTGGACCATAGTTACCATGTTTTACGGTACCAATTTCAATTCAAAATTAAATACCTAATGTGTTTATTTATGGTTTGTCAATTTCGCACTTTGACATGACATGACAATGTAAACTTTTTTATGTACATAGGTACATACTTGAAAATTTGAAACTCTTTACTCACAATATTAAAATTAAATTTTGAGGACCTTTTAGACTTGTGTTGGGAGCTTAATTGATTTAAATAAATAATTGAATATCCTCAAAATAGTGCGAGTTAGAATACAAGTGTCTTAGGGAAATTAACTTAATTTAAACTAAGGAATATTTCCTTGAAGTTATCGGAAATCAAAAAAAACACGGTGTATAATAATACATATAAAATATATAAATAAACAGATATGGCGATGTGTGTTAAATCGATTTACGACTGCGCTTGTGCCAGCAGATGCTTATGAAGCATCCGCTTGAAAACTAACTTGCTTGGGGCTTGTCTGATGAAGGGCAAACGAATTAGTCTTGTTGGAGGCCTACCTACAGCTCGTCTCGCGGACCGCGGTTAAGTAAGTTGCATTTCGGTATTAAATGAATGATTGTATATTCCAGGACTGGTCGGTCTTCCAGCGTCGTGGGCTCGGCGGTGCGCCGGCGCGAGTCGCTGGAGCGCGCGGCGCCCTCGCGCGCGCCCGCCGCCACGCTGCGGCTGCTGCAGCAGACCCGGGACGCCGAGGCGCAGCTGCGGGTACGCTACATACATACATACATACATTCATACATATGCATCACGAGGGTCGGTACATACGTCGTACTTACATATGTACCGACCCGTCGACCGATCAGTCGTACATACATTTCCTTCTTAGTCTGGCTTCTCTTCTCTTTTGGCTTGACTGAAACAAATAATCACTAACCCTACACAAATTAGTTAAGATATTTGTTTGTTGCAGAGCCCCGAAGACAACTCTGCATACGACTGCGGCCGACGGGACGACGACTCCGAAGCCTCCAGCGTTTGCTCGGAGCGGAGCCTGGACTCCTACAGGAGGCATGATGTACGTACAGTTGAAGATTTAAATTTGTATCGTAGGTTAAAAGTCAATTTGACATTCTACAGAAATAAGTTTGCGTTTCCTATAAGTTACAAATGACGTCTTCAAGCTTTTTTTTTAAATGGGTTCTAACCTTACGTTCGTGACTATTCTATGTGTATGCTTTACAGTTCATTTAAAAAAAAAAATGTTTATGCACTGTTTCCCTACTTACTCTTTGACTAATTGAATACAATAATTTAGAAGAATTTAAAATATCCTTTATAAAAAAATCAATTGCCGTTCGTTAGTCTCGCGTACAAAACTTGAGAATGGCCAAAATGTAAGTTAATAGTCAGGAATTGTTTGTATGAAAAAAAAAACCAAGCGACGCCAAGCATGAACAGCTAGTATACTATAAAACTACTAGCTGACCCGGCAAATTTTGTTTTGCCAAGTATATTATTTAAAGGACCACCCTTAGCATTTAGGGGGATGAAAAAAAGATGTTGTCCGATTCGCATACCTAACCGATATGCACACAAAATTTCACGAATATCGGTCGAGACATTTCATTTTTGAAATATCAGATTTTTTTAAATTGACTCTGTATTTCAGAGCGTGTCCTGGTCGGGGTCCGCGTCGCGCCTCGGCTGGGAGGGCTCGCCGCCGCCGCCGCCGCCGCCCGACGACATCATAGCGCTGTGCGCCAGCACGCACTGGACCGAGCGGAAGGATGGCCTGACACATTTGGTAAGCTGACGAGGACGTGGCGCTTGTTAGGATGGCCGTGTTTTTACATGATCATTTTAACATGATTCGTGTCTTGCTTCATTGCTATATTCAGTCAATATTACTTTATAATTAAAACCCGTGTGATTGCCGGGTTAGAATAGTACCACTCCATGACTTCCAGTGGATGTCGTAAGAGGCGACTAAGGGAATAAAGGCTTGCAGTACTGTTAGGCGATAGGCTTGCCACCTGTCACTAATACACTGGGAAACATCTTAGCATACTTGTGCAAAATGTGGTTACAGAATTATCAAGAAGTTTTAAGACTTGTTGGTAATTATTTAGCTCTGCCTACCCCACTCTGGGAATGAAGGCGTGAGTTTATGTATGTATGTATGTATGTATGTATGATTAAAACCCCTGCGCAGTAACATAACTTAAGTTAATCCGTCGTCAAACCTTAGTTTTAGTCATCAACAGGGAGCGTTTGGTGCAGGTGACGCCATTATGACGCCAATTCACATATAGGATGCTTTTAGATAAACAATATTGCGACACCGCACTGATTCTTAATAATGCTGTAATGATAATGTAAATGTTTAGATAATGACAAAGACGATACGAATAAAATATTTTGTTGGAGCATGTAATTTTAACGAAAAATATTATTTCCATAAGTAAATGAAAGATATTACGTAATGAAATTTCGAAGTATGCAGAACGCTTAAAATTCAAACATAACATCCCATGTGCTAGGCTGTTTTGTTTTTTTTTTCTAAATTGCTTACTTTTGCTTAAACATTTTTTCATTATTTACTTTCAGAAAGGGAAATTTCTGCAAATACGGCTGTATAGACACCATGGCGAGTTTGCTCAAACGAAACAATAATGTTTCGGTTATATTTACATACATACATAAACTCACGCCTTCGTTCCCGGAAGTACCGGCCGTCTCAACTTAAGTGTCAATATTGGTACTGTAAAGAGGCCAATAAGTTGTTAGTGATGATGTTCAATCTAGATAAACTCACTCTGTATGTAGCTTGACGTTATACGCCTGTCACCGGCACCAAAGTTTCGCTCCCTGGTCATCAATAGTCATCATAGCATAGTTATTGAATTTTTAGACATATTAATAATTGAAAACCCAATACTACAACCTCAAAATGCTTCCACAGGCCAACTACCTAAACTCCGGTCGCCTACTCACCGACTCCCAGCTCCGCCGACTAACTGAGCTGCTCAACAAGATGTTTGTGGACGCCCACACCAAAGTGTTCTCTCTTCTCCTGGACGCCGTCTGCGAACTCCTACTGGTCCACTGGCAACAGCTCAAGGATTGGCTATACCAGCTTGTGTTCAGGTCAGTACTGTACTGGCAGGGTTTCATTATAGTGTAGGAAGAGAGGATACAATAGAGAAATCTCTCTCCAGGCGGGTGTTATGCCTGGGGACCGAAGTCCGTTGGGATGAAGCTGGAAGTGTTGTATACGTCAGCCGACTGTAGAAACTTCATTAGCGCGATCTAGAACACTTAGTTCCGCTGTCTGACGCTGGTGGCGCTAGCGAGTTGGTTGATACAAGTTGCCGCTAGATGTCGCTAGGTCGCCACACCAGCCCCCCTTTGAGACCGGATGTTGTGTATGTGATGTGATGTGATGACGTGCAGTCTGTGCGTTGAATTGCCGCTTGAAAGTGCCAGTGGACGTCTCCAAATATTACTCAGTGAAGAAGCGATCCGAACCACAGATCACAGAAACAAGGGAGATATGTTATGGGGGCGTGGTTCGTGTCGCCTCGATATGGTCAAATTGACCATATCGGCACGAGGCGTGTCAAGCGTTGACACAGTCACTCACTGAACGCTGTCAGTATAGAAGCTCCGTTTAAATGATAAAATGACTGTATGTAGCGTGAAAGTGCGCAAAAATAAAAATACAAACGTTAATATAAAATCAAAGGGCATAACTTACCACCGGTAAATTTTGTTTTTAAGCATTATTTATATTTTTAAATGAATATTTTATATTTGAATGGATTTCAGAGCGTAAGGTTGTGAAAGTTGTGTTGACGTGATTTCTATCGACTATCGATAAATGGCTTATTCTACAGCTATCAATAGAATTCAATGTGTTAATAGTTCTAGTTATTTATCACTACCACGACACGCTTAAAACAGAAGAAAAATATTTTTAACAAATTTTCACGTTATACAAAATTTAATTTTCTTTACAATATTAACGAACGACGAACGACTCTAGCAATTCAAATATAAGTAGGCGAATCATACAATTAAGATAAAAATAAATTAACCAACCACAAAGGCAAAGGGCTCTGGCTCAGTATTGAGCTGTGCTTGCACACAGCAGCGCTGATTGACAGCTCGCGCCGACTCACTCTTAAAAGGATTCAAGCCTAAAGGTTGGATGGTAGAGATTGCCCCAAGTATTAAGTCTATCTTTCTGTTTTAAGTAATTTGTACCATTTATGAAATAAAGTTTACATAATCAAGTCGGTAAACTACTGGTTTGTCCCAAACTGAGATCTTGTGACGTGACACTCAACCGAACCCATTTTATTAGTATATTTGTATTAACATCATAAAGTCCAAGTTTACAATTTAGACTTTTATGTACTAATCAAAACGAAAATCTTTAACAGCTCCAGAAAATTTAACCAAAGAAATTCGGCCATTTTTTTGTTACGTTCTAATATAGGTATCGTTCCAAATTTGAAATCTTATGTATCAATTTTACGCAAACCGTATTCTTGCTAATAAAATATTATTCTATTCTAACAATAATATATTAAGTTTAAATGATGTAATTGTATTAACCTAGTAGTAAAATAATAAAAATAGTACTTATTGCCTGTAAATTGAATAGTACCTATATTAACGTTGCAAACAAGTTTGAATTGTTTATCGATATATTTTGAAACATTCCTTGTGGCATCCCTAAGTGGACGACAGGAGAGAAACGCACACCTCTTGAAAAAAGTATAACTAGATGTCGCTGTGTGTGAGTAGTCCTTAACCTGCTGAACATAGGGACTACTATCTTGGCGCCATCTAGCTCAGAGGAACTAATTAATTACTCGTCGCATAGATGGCAGCTAAGTGACGAGTAAGCGCTACCTTACGTTCAGTGACTGAACTACGATGGAAAAAAAACGATCTTTCAGCATTTTTCAACCTTGAGAACTTAGTTTAAAGCTTAATTTTCTGCTACTATCAAAACTATGTTACGGCGTTTTTAGTTCGTAAGCTGTAACCAATTATGAGGAGGTTGTTTTTGTAGTAGTTAATAGAGCGTAAGCGTAAGACGCACACATGTTTAAAAGTGGCGACACCGGGTCTTGTACGAATTGGCGTTCATGACATATCTCCCTTGTTTCTGTGATCTGTGGATCCGAACAGACACTGCCAACATGATTCTAAAAATGTGGAATTAAACCTGACTGTTGCGATGTTTGTAATAAGTGGTGTAAGATGTTAGTAGACGCTCTCACCAAGCTGTTCTCTTCCTTGACGCTGTCAGCGAGCTTCTATTGGTCCTTTTGCAGCATAAAAAAAAAGTTTGATAATTATTATAAACTGGTGAATAAGATTTGTTGCTTCAAGGATGTAATGTTAATGTGTTTTGTTTAGTGAAAATATATAATGAAATATGTTTTCGTTACAGATTACTAATGAAACTTGGTACCGACATCCTAGGCTCAGTGCAGAGCAAGATAATGAAGACGTTAGATGTGATACACGAGTGTTTCCCGCCGGAACTACAGCTGCATAATATATTCAGGTAATTTTCAAAAAAAAAACTGTAATTAGTAGCCGTATACGGAAATTAGTGAGGTTTTGTGTTAAGGCGCGTCTCAAGGGTTGTAAAATATCTAAACGCGACTTTAATTAAAGGACTTAGTGTGTTTTTCGTTGTGTGCTCTGTTGATGTCGTCTATACATGAATTAAAAAAACTCACATGTTCATATTCACTGATTAAAATGGATACTATGATTAATGTTAAATAGAAAAAAGATTATATTTTTAATGACTTTATTTTACTCATGGTAAAAAAAAAAAGTAAAATTTGTAAAAAAAAAAGTACTAATCACTATTGTCGATCAGGTTCCTGGCGGACGGCGCGACGGCCCCTACAGCGAAAACAAAAGCGGCAGCGCTCCGTTTCCTAGCAGAGCTAGCTCATGACTACTGCACGCCAAACGCACTGTGCGTCGCGTTACAAGGTAAACATACATACATACACGCCTCATTCCCGTAGGGTTAGGCAGAGACCACTCCCTTCCACTTGCTACGATCCAGACAAACTTCCCTCGCTTCCTCCACAATCATAAGTCTTTTCATACACGTGCGTCGGTTGAGGCTATAGTCTCCTGACCTGGCCCTTCCTTAATACGTTACTGTTGCCTCAAGGGAAATAGACATTTCAAGTCCATTCTTCCCCGATCCGATGGAAAAAATAGGAAGTGCCGAAACTTCGATTTTAAGCGCTGCTCTTCGCTGGTAACCTTTTTGAAGCTTCATCTTTAGCTTTAGTTACAGACATGATAATAAATCTGTAGCAGCTTCGCTTCATTTAGACTTGCCCGGGGACGGCTAGTGCACCTAGTTATTTTTATTAAATTGTATGTGTCTAATGCCCGTTTAGCGGTTCGTAACCTCCAATTTTTTTTGGCAGTTTTTAGCCAGGACATGTTAGTGTCCCATGACTTGACGTTTACTCTGACAACTCACTGAAGCTTAGTTTATTAAAGATAAAATAATGTTTCCATGGATGATTCTGCCACATCTAAATTGACCACTCAGCACTACGAGTATGTCACAGCATAAATAATTTTCAATGGCGCCAGTGACACAAACGAAGAGACAGTGTTCTTAATTAAAAAATACAATATAAACTTGTTCGTTCCCCCCTAGGTGGAGCTACAGGCGTGGCGGGCCGCGCGCTCGTCAAGGTGGCGGTCCTAGCGCAGGAGCCGCGCGCCGCGGACGTGCGCGTCAGTGCGCGTCGCGCACTTGCCTGTTTGTACGACTGCAATCCTGTACCGGTGAGCATTATTTACATGGGTACCTATTATTTTATCGGAACACCTTCCAACGAACGTATAAATAAATAAATACATACCCTCACGCCTGTAATCCCAGAGTGGGCTAGGCAGAGCTACAGAATTACAACGTTAAAAAGTTGTTGATAATTCAGTAACCACACTTTGCACAAATAGGCTAAGATGTTTACCAGCATATTAGTGATAGGTTGCAAGCCCATCGCCTAACATTACAAGCCTTTGTTCCCTTAGTCGCCTCTTACGACATCCACGGGAAGACATGGAGAGGCACTATTCTATAAATATAAAATAAAAAACCGGACAAGTGCGAGCCGGACTCGCCCACAGAGGGTCCCTCACATGACACGGTTAACTCAATTAAAAATTTGGACCGCCGTCCCTTGCATTAAGACATTGTTTTTATTTGTGATGTAATTAAAATTGTTTAGTTTTCAGATCTTTCCCTATATTAGTATTATAAGACGGCATTACTTACTAACACATTAACGGCATTAACTGTTAGATCTGAGTATAAATGTTTTTAATTTCAACTCGATACCTCTACGCGTTCCGGAGGTAAAAGGTCTTGACAGACAGACAACAAAGTGATCCTATAATGTTTCCGTTTTTTCTTTTGTGGTACAGAGCCCTAAAAATGATTTATGTTAATGGTTCACATTTGTCTTCTCCCCAGTTCACGGCCCTGATGAGCGAGCTGTCGCCCGAGACCCAGGGTCTGGTCAATGGAGTGCTGCAGCAGCACGTCCGGAGAACTTCCAGCAGTGAGTAGCACATACTTCTTTCTACTTAGCTATGGAAACCCGAAAAAAAACACTAGTTTTACGCTCGTAGAAGTTATCTATTACCTTAGGGATTGTTTTTCCGTGCAGAAAGTTCTATGTCGATCTCCGAGCGAGCTAGCATGTTATGTTTGACGACAAGCTGGCCTAGTTGGTAGTGACCCTGCCTACGAAGCTAGTGGTCCTGGGTTCAAATCCCGGTAAGGGCAGATATTTGTGTGATGAGCGCGGATATTTGTTCCTGAGTCGTGGATGTTTACTATGTACGAGGGCTGTTTGATAAGTCCTTTTAAAAACTATTTGTAAAACCTTTTTTCTGGTAAATTGCATTAACACTGGCAGGCACAATCTTTCAAATGAAGACTGTCAACAATTCAGCAAAAAAAAAAAACAAGTTTTTGTCAGTTTAACTATTGTTTAACTGTGATCACTCGTAAATTTTCAACAACTATGAAAAAATCTGAATTTCGTGCCGTTATAAAACATTTTTTTATGAAGGGTTGCAGTGCTGCCACAATAAAAACTGAACTTGATTCTGTTCATGGCACTAACGCACCAACGTTGCAGACAGTTTATAACTGGATAAATTATTTTAAACGTGGTCGGTCAAGCACATCTGATGCTCCACGCTCTGGTCGCCCAATCGAAGTCACTACTGAGGATGTTGTTGAAGAAGTCCAGGAATCATTATGATTGATTACTTGGAAAAGGGAAAGACTACCACTGGTCGTTATTAAAAAAACAATCTTTTTTGCTTTTTAAAACGACTTATCAAACAGCCCTCGTATTTAAGTATATATTTCTCTATATTATATCGTTGTCTAGTACCCATAATACAAGCCTAAATTGGGACTATGTCAATTGGTGTGACATTGTCCCCTGATATTTATTTATTTATTTTATATTATACTATTACTATGTAGTTAGCCGCCTTCTTTGGTAGGACGGCAACCAAGTCAGGTTGTCAAGACAAGTCAGGTCAGGTTAACATGAGTAATATGTCGTCAGCCGGCAGCGACTCCCCGCTGCGCACGCCGAGCGCCCCGCCCGGCGCGGACGACGTGTACTCCCGCATCAGGCGGACCACCACCGAGATACACACCTACACGGCGCAGCACGCTAACGGTAATGTACTGCTAATGCTTGTTTTTGACACACAGCTAGACTAGGTGATAGTAGTGGCTATGAAACTACCGGTACCTCGTCCACGACAAATGTTTGTGTCGGCAGGGGCGAGCCATTTTTACGACATTATTGTCGAGTCTAATATTAATATAGATACACCTGAACTGTCACTAAAACAGTGTGGTTATTGGATATGGACACTACAAAATCCAACGACTGAAATTGCCGTTCCTGCCGAGGCAAATAATGTATAGTGTTTTTCTCAAAAATCGCAAGATACAAATCGCATATAAACAGAAACTTCACGTGAAATAACATTACTCTTTACCGCCTTTATGTTTATGACAAGGAGAAACGCAAGCTTTTTTAGAAAAAAAACTATAGTTATAAGACTTGTGCCCTCATTTTGTTATGGCCGTTTTCACTTTTTGTAAAGTTACAAACTAGATAACAATGAAATTCGTATGCAACATTGCGAGCTTGTGTGCTTCGCGTCTCAGTATGGAGTTAGTAATGTCAACTTTTCCGGTATTTTTTGAGAAAAATGTACTTATTAAAAATTTAATTTTGTTAAATGTCTTGTTACAGCTGAGTGCGGTAACCACATGTCCAGCAAAGACTCGGGCATCAGCCAGATGTCGGACGTCACCCTCTCGAACAAGGGCGTCAACGGGGTGCCCAACGGACACTATATCGCGTAAGTTCATAGTTCATTTTGACGACGCGCTGGCCTAGTTGGTAGTGACCCTGCCTACGAAGCTAGCGGTCCTAGGTTCAAATCCCGGTAAGGGCAGATATTTGTGTGATGAGCCCGAGTATTTGTTCCTGAGTCATGGATTTTTTCTATGTAAATACATTATATAGTATGTATTTCTCTATGTAAGTATTTATACCGTTGTCTAGTACCATAGTACAAGCCTAGAGCTTAGTTTGGGACTAGGTCAATTGGTGTGACATTGTCCGCTGATATTTATTTATTTATTTATATGACTTGTTTGTCAATATTGAGTGTAACGCCCCGTTGATCATATTTCCCGCTTACTTATTTATTAATGATGTTAATGATCACAGTGAGAGCGCACGCGCGGCGTCCGCGGACAGCTCCGAGGAAGCCAACAGCACTAAAGAGTCCTCCCCGGTGCCCGGACACCACCGGCTGGACCTGCCGCCGCATGGGTAACGCTCTTATATAAGTATTAAAAAACAAAGTTAAAGCTTGAGGGGGAGAGGGTTATACGTCATATTTAGCTATTTCCATTATTTTTAGAAGCGTTAATAGTTCGGAATTTTACACTACTTAATTGGAATTGTTCATTTTTTTCTTAAGAGCTATTTCGAAAACCATTTCGAGGTTTTGAAAAAAATTCAGACATTTACTTCGAAAAAATAATCAATGATTCAAGATATTTTCATAAACGACCTTAAAAGACCTTTGTTTGACCTTCCTCACAGGCTGAATCTATTGAAGTCTTGGACTTTAGTCATGAAAAAAAAAGTTCATCTGTCACTGTCACTGACTTAAATGAATGTTAGGTTATACCGTTGTTTTCGATTTGTTGAATATCACAAAATCCCTTAAAAATGGAAGAATACAGGAAATGTTTTGTTCCTGCGTGTAAAAACGATTCACAGAATCGTTCGCATCCGGGAAGACTTACGTGAAAGGTGGTGTCATGAAGTTAATGTGGAGTCTCTGATTTATAGATTCAGTCGCGACATGTAATTTACGAGAAGTCGTATCTAAAATTTATAAAAAAAGATTGGAGCGATTAATTGCTGAAATATTAAATTAAGTTCATTAAAATACGTTATATTTTCGATAAAAAAAATAAAAATGGGGGGTTAGCAAAAATAAACACTCCTAATTGGCAAATTTTAACTAGTTTATGTTCTTTTTATGGCTGATTTTCCAATCTCCAGATAACACTATGTGTCATTTAAATTGTAGTTCTTTCCTCATCTTTTTTATGACAAAGAAAAGGACATCTACAATTTACCTGAGAGATAGCGCTATCTGGAGATGTCAAATGTTCACTCAAGGTCTATATCCGTGATCAACGTTGCTATAGTAATCATGCTACTATGGTTGTTAAAGAACTGTTGTTATAGTCTTTATTATTTCTACTGAGCCGATCTTCTACACAAAGGCCATTGTTTGTAAACAATACCATTGTCTTTCTTTGTGTCCGTAACACCAAGCCGATTACATAAAAAAAAGTTAGAACAACATTGAATGTACATTGAATTATCAACCCTACTCTCTTAGTCAGTAGGTTTAAAATTTTATTGTCAATAAGTCTTTATTATTTGAACTGTGCTTATTCTTTACACAATACTATCATCTACACAAAACATATCTGTATCCTGACACTTTACATTTTAAACCTACTGACTAAGAGGGTAGGGTTAATAATTCAATGTACATTCAATGTAGTTCTAACTTTTTTGTATGTAATCGGCTTGGTGTTACGGACACAAAGAAAGACAATGGTATTGTTTACAAACAATGGCCTTTGTGTAGAAGATCAGCTCAGTTCAAATAGTAAAGACTATACCATTATGTTATGACATAATTATATTGTGTTTTCTTTTCCAGTGATTACAATTCGGCCCTCCGAGACAAGATAAAACCGTATGAGACTGACGAAAATGGATTTCTAATTACTAAATGTATGTATTTTCAAACATTTCTTATCGAACCACCAAGATACTTCTAATTTATGAAACATTGTCCTTAGTTTGTGACTAGGTCAATTTGTATGACATTCATGGGTAACGTTGTCCTCAGTTCTGGACTAGGTCAAATTGTGAGACATTGTCAATAGTTTAGGACTAGGTCCATTTAAGTAACATTATCTTGTAACTTGCAAGGGTAACATGGTCCCCTGATATGTATTCCGTTGTAATGTTCCAGCCGGACTCCGCGAGCAGGAGGTGCTGGAGGCGCTGTGCCAGCTGGACACGAGCCACGCGCCGCCCGAGCAGTGGGAGCGGCTGCTGCTGGCCACGCACGAGGTGCTCAAGTACGGGGACTGCCGCAAGCCCTGCGAGTACTTCAAGTGAGTCCGACGTAGGGCCAGGGGCCGGAGCTCCCAGCCGGGCTCCGCGAGCAGGTGCTGGAGGCTGGGACTGCAGCAAGTGCAAGTGTACGCGAGAGCCGACCGTAGGTTTACAGCTGCTGTGAAAGCAAGACGCAGGCGATCGGGCGCCTCTGCGGCCGTACCGAGGATGAGACTGCTGAACGAAGGTTTACAACTGCTGAGATGTCTTAATTCGAATATTGTGGTGTAAAACACTCGGGTAAAGCCGATTCCGTGTCGATAGGTGTGGGGAGACATCATCATCATCATCATGTCAGCCGATAGACGTCCACTGCTGGACATAGGCCTCCCCCAAGGCTCTTCACTCAGACCGGTCTTGTGCTTTTCGCATCCACCGCGTTCCCGCGATCCTTTTTTTTATGGCATAGAGAAGACAAAGAGCACACAGGCCACCTGATGGTAAGTGGAAACTGTGACCCATAGACATTCGCATTCACAGGACTGCAAATGCGTTGCCAACCCTGAGGACTGGAAATGGAATGCCTCTATGCTAGTCATTGCACCGGCTGTCTTATCCCCAAACCGGAACACAACAATACGAACACTGCTGCTTGGCGCTAAGTTAATGGATAAGATGGTGGTAGCGATCCGGACGGACCCTGCACAAGGTCCCACCACCCGCAACACCTTACAAGGTCGTCACTCCATCTTGATGGAGGCCTACCTACAGCTCGTCTCCCGGACGCTACCCTAACGACGCTGGGGAGACCCTAAGATGGAATTGGGTTGTCTTATCCCCACACCGAAACACAACATTCCGAACACTTCAATAATATCATCCGACGGACTGTGAGTCTGTGCTGCCCTTGGTATCCTCCATGAGATAAAAATATTGTATACCCTTATTTATAGCATTTTCTGTTTTCTAGGAACATAGTCCGAGTGGCCCTCGCTACGCTCGCGGTGGACGAAAGTGCGGGTGATAAAGAAAATTCAGAGAACGCTTCTAATGCGCTACAGGCTTCAGGTATGTCGCCATTTATGGTTATTATTCAAAATTCAAAATATTTATGCAGAAAATTGTCTACATGAGGGCTCTTTTACACGTCGGTAATATGGAGTGAATTTACTAGCGCTTCGGACAATATTTATCGGAGCATATTAACAATATACATGTCCAAATGGCTTAGTCAGATTGCTGATAATTCTCTCCCATTTAAACTAGTCCGATTTTTGAAAATATTTCTAGAAAAGTAACAATTAAAAAAGTTTTTTATAATAACTATATTATATTAGAAAATATTCAAAATTAGACTTGATAATGTTGTGTAAGAAAATTGACAGCAACGCGATTAAAGCATCCGTTCACGATTCTAGATTATACGTATAACAATATCTATGCTGTAAGATATCAAGTATACGAAGAGGCATGATCTTTTCGGTATCAGTCAGACATATAAGGAATTATCCCCCTATATCAATAGAATAGAATAGAATAGAAAATATTTATTCAACGCACACAAAAATACAGTAGAAATAATATAAAGTGAAAAGAAGACAATAATGAGGAACGTTGAACAGGATCTCTCTCAGCATTGTGCCGCAGGAAAACTGCGGCGCTGATTTTCAGAGGGACCCTGACTTAAAAACTAAACTACGTTAAACAAAAAGACGGGTAACAGTAAACAGGTAACAGGTAACATGACAAATATTAGCGACAATTTGTTTTATAAAGTGAATTAAAAATAATATAAAAACAAATATAAGAAAAAACTTAACAAAGACTAATGCTATTTGTGTGGCAACACCAGAACAACACAACTATTTCCTGTTGGATCGTTGCAAGTGACGGCCAATATAATTTAAAGGTATCACTTAGATTTGCATCCTCTAGATACAGACAAAACAGTTTCTTGACACGTGCTGGTAAAGGCTTGAATAATTGGGTGAATATAAGCTGGATATCGGTATATTCAATTGCAAAATCTCTTCCGTGAGGCGAAATTTGATAGCGAAATGTATTGTTTGAGCATGTTTTGTGCACCATAGGAAAGAGAACCTTTTGGCGATCTACCTCTGGCTGGTATTCAGCAGTCGTTTTAATTGTACCTTTTATTTGCGCTAGTGTTTTTGTGTAAGTGCGTGTACCTTTGAAGTTTGTACTAAACTTTAAATTTGCTACTCAGTCTCTACATGTGAAATCCTTTAATTGGTTTTGTGCTTCCCATTCTTGTTCCATATGTTGTATTTGTAACTGTTGGATTTCCTATCAATAAATAAATATAATATTTATTTTTTTGTTTATCTCCCAGGCTGGGCCACAGCCAACGAGCGCGCGGCCGCCGAAGCCGTGAAGGTGCTCATCTGGCTGTGCCGCCGGCCCGAGACGCGGCCGCAGTGGCTGGACTACTTCGACCTGATCCTGCTGAAGCTGATCAACGCGTACGGCGCGCTCAGCAAGGAGGTGATGCGCGCCGTCGACCACGGGCTGCCGCACGTCGCGCGCGCGCTGCCCGCCGCGCAGGTGAGAACGGTTTTCTATTCTAATCTAGATTTGAATTTGCAATTTGCGGATGGACTCCGAAGGACTCGCAAAATTACAGCCTCCGCAATACGACCCCATCGCTCTAATTTATTTATTTATTTTATGGCATAGGAAGGCAATCGAGCACACAGACCACCTGATGGTAAATGGAAACTATGACAAATAGACATTCGCATTAACAAGACCGCAAATGCACTGCCAACCCTGAGGAATAAGATGGAATGCCTCTATGCTAGTCATTTCACCGGCTGTCTTATCCCCAAACCGGAACACAACAATGCAAACACTGCTGTTTGGCGGTAGGTTAATGGATTAGATGGTGGTACCAACCCGGACGGACCCTGCACAAGGTCCTCCCACGAGTAAAGGTCTTGTTTTAGTAAAGTTGTTGCAGCCCCGCACGGCGGAGCTGCTATTCCTGGGCGGTTTGCCCTTCGGGCATTTCAAGTTACCTATCGATCCTAATCTATCTAGTAACTCAACGAAGTGGTCATTACGATTCCAGATTTTAACATATCGGCCATTCTACTTTTCGATGCCTAATAAAACGTCCCTTAACGTGAACGTAAATTTGGAGTCATAATTTTCAACAAAACTAGATAATCTTAAAAATGCACACAATATTCGGATTCTGATCGACATACTTGAATATTTTTTATTTCTAAATTGGGTTGGGCTGTGTAAAAAAAGGCAATAATAGTAACGCAGTGGTCGTTATTCGTAAAGGGACGCTGAGACTGGTAACGAAGTGGTAATTTGAGCAGCAAATTCGTGTTTTATATACGAAAATGACAAAAATAGTGGGTAAATTTACAATATAACGTGAGATCTGGTTGAAAATTAATGTGGGACTGCTGTGAAATTATCTCAAGATATCTACGAATTTTTATAATGGATGTTAAATTATCATTTTTATTTTAGGTATCGAAAGGTAGAATGACCCATATGTCTGTGCCAACATTCATCTAAATCCGTTCAGCCGCTCTGGCGTGATTGAGTAACCACCACTATCCACCATCTTATCCATTAACCTACCGCCAAACAGCAGTGTTCGCATTGTTGTGTTCCGGTTTGGGGATAACACAGCCGGTGAAATGACTAGCATAGAGGCATTCCATGTTAGTCCTCAGGGTTGGCAGTGCATTTGCACTCTTAGGATTGCAGTCTTGTGAATGCGAATGTCTATGGGTCACAGTTTCCACTTATCATCAGGTGTCCTGTGTGCTCGATTGCCTTCCTATGCCATAAATGTACAGTAAAAACACTGTCATATTTCTCTGCTCCAATAATATTTACATACATACATACATACATTTATCCTCGTCAGGCCCCCCATACTGCAAAATGGGAGTTTTTTGTAACTGGGACTTTGAATCTACAATCAAGGGAATAAAGTTCAATTGCGATTGTTCAAAAAAGCCATTTTCAGTTTATAACCATAGGAAAATAAACCTTATTCTTATTGCAACAGAGTTCAAAGTAAATTGCATTGATTATGTACATCCTATTGCAAACTGGGCCTTACGACGTTAAATAACGCGTTTCCCAGAGGGGTAGGCAGACACCACTTCTTTCCACTTGCTACGATCTTGACAAACTATAATATTTTCTCACAAATGACCGGAAAAGTCTTTTTTTTTTTTATGGCATAGGAAGGCAATCGAGCACACAGGCCACCTGATGGTAAGTGGAAACTGTGACCCATAGACATTCGCATTCACAAGACTGCAAATGCACTGCCAACCCTGAGGACTAAGATGGAATGCCTCTACATCTCATGGAATCTCTCTAGTTGACATTACTAACTCCATACTGAGACGCGAAGTTAACAAACCGTTCCCAAATTAAAAAAGAAAAAACATTGCGTGCTCGCTATGCAAGCCCGCAATGTTGCATACAAATTTCATTGTTATCTAGTTTGTAACTCTTTTTAAAGTGAAAACGGCCATAATAAAATGAGGGCACAAGTCTTATACGTCCATATTTTATTCGAAACGTAACTTTTTATCTGTGTCTGGAATAGCATGAGTTTTTTTTTTTCTAAAAAAGCTTGCGTTTCTCCTTGTCATAAACATAAAGACGGTAAAGAGTAATGTTATTTCACGTGAAGTTGCGCGATTTGTATCTTGCGATTTTTGAGAAAAGCACTATATATGCCTCGGCAGGAACGGCAATTGCCTGCTTCACTGCCTAGGCAATAATGTACTATTATCGTCTTTTTATTATATTGTCTCTAATACACTATTAAACATCTTAGCCCGATTATGCAAAATTTGGTTACAGTGTTATCAACAAGTTTTTAGAGTTGTTGGTAATTCTGTAGCTCTGCCTACCCCACTCTGGGAATGAAGGCGTGAAGGTATGTATGTATGTATGTATTGTATTAATTCATCCCCCACTGATTCCAGGTGCTGGCGCTGCTGAAGCCGGTTATCCGCACCCGTGGATACCCCACGTCGCTGTGCGCGCTAAAGCTGGCGGCCGAGGTAGCCAAGGCGCGCAGCCACGAGCTCACCGACGACATCGTTTCGCAGCTCATGGACGGGGTCTCGCAGGTACGCTTGCAACATACTCATCATGTCAGCCGAAAGACATCCACTGCTGGACATAGGCGTCCCCCAAGGCTCTCCACTCAGACCGGTCTTGTGCTTTTCGCATCCACCGCGTTCCCGCGATCCTTACAAGGTCGTCACTCCATCTTGTTGGAGGCCTACCCACAGCTCGTGTCCCGGTCTAACATACTACTGAACACTATAAAAAATGAGATCGATAGGGTAGAAGGTTCTTGAGTGGCGTCCGCGGACGGAGACGAGCTGGGTACGCCTCCAACGAGATGGAGTGACGACCTTGTAAGGATCGCGGGAATGCGGTGGATGCGAAAAGCACAAGACCGGTCTGAGTGGAGAGCCTTGGGGGAGGCCTATGTCCCGTGGACGTCTTTCGGCTGACATGATGATGATGATGAAGCGATGTGCACGTAGAATCTTGTCCATTGTCATCCTTTTGACTCTACGGCCTATGTTCCAGTTGGCGGACCACCAGAACTCGGCCGTGCGTAAAGCAGCCATATTCTGCATGGTCGCGTTCACGTTCGCGCTCGGCGAGGAGCGCATGCAGCCGCACCTCAAGCACCTGACGGTCAGCAAGTGTCGTCTGTTGCAGGTACCTACACAATTCCGAAAAAAAAAAATCTACAATTTTAAAATAATATTTTAGTTACATACATACATTAAATCACGCCTGTTTCCGAGAGGGTTAGGCAGAGACCACTTATTTCCACTTTCCACGATCTTGACAAATTTATTTCGCTTCTTAGTTAC
This sequence comes from Acleris emargana, assembly GCA_927399475.2. NCBI lineage: Eukaryota > Metazoa > Arthropoda > Insecta > Lepidoptera > Tortricidae > Acleris > Acleris emargana. The sequence goes on along the minus strand of OV656863.1, from coordinate 1,358,015 downwards.
ACGGTGCAATAATATAATTTCGCACTTATAGTTTTACTAGTACTTCGTTTAAAAAACAACAAAAACAGTAACAGTAAAAAACAGATTTCGAAAATATTTTAATTTGCAGTCCGAAGTACTGGTTCAAGGTATCAAAAATCACAAGTTTTATAAACGTGCCGATATCTTGAAAACTATGTATTTTTTATATTTCAAATGTGCTTAATTTTGAAGCTTATGAGCTCTCTCAGCACTCTTAGATTAGGCGTTGGTTTTATGGACACCCTGTGTACTAGATGACTTGTAAGAAAGGTCAAATGAAAGCCTAATTGGACTACTACATAAATTTAAAAAAAAGATTGCCAAATAAGTCAGCCGTTCTCAATTAATTCATTTTAATTTTCTCTTTATTACTCTTCCTTTACTTCGCCGTAGTCGGTTTATTAAATAATCATTGCAAGTGCCCTGTTATTGCATTTTTATCATCAAAATTGACCACTCTGATCGTTCCTAAAACATTTATCAGAGCTATCTCGCCGATGGTAACGATGCCGCCGCCCCGCAGGTGTACATCAGCAAGCACCGCGACGAGGCGTCCCGCGGCGCGCCGCCCACGTAGCGCCGGCGCCGGCGCGCGCGCACCACCTCCCGCGCCACGCAGACCGACGCCTGATGCCCCGTGGTACCGTCTGATGACCTCTGGTGACCTCTGATATGATTTGTAAGTGATTTTTAGAAAATGTTGCACATTTTATTAGTTGAATGTGTTAGTTATATTGTATTGTACGCTACGAGTTTAGAATATAGTGAAAATTAACGTTAAAATTACTTTGGAGTAGATTAGAACAAGCAAAATTGTAGTTTTGTTGATTATTAAATGTGTTATGATTCTGAATATAATGAAAATTTTAAACAAAGGCCTTGTATCACCACTCATTTGGTTGAATGTATCATGTGCAGCTGCAGAAACCTTATTGTTTTAAGTTATCTTAAGCATGGGATATGTAGGTTAAGTGAGAAAATTATAACTCCCTTTCGATAAAATGAAAATTCGGCGAAGTACAACATTGTATGAAATTAATGTCAGTGATTCAAGGGCCATATTTGTTCAGATTTATCCTAGTTCTTGATTTGTCTGAAATATCTTATCTGACTAACATAAAATAGGCATATACCATATCCAATTATAACTTTTGTTTAAGTGTGCAATATAATTAACTCACTTTCCAATTAAAACTTTGCATAACTAAATGTGGCGTACATTTACAACTCTGTGTAATTATTGTCAATAACTAACCGCTCAAGTCAAAGGTCATCAAAGGTCATCAGACTCAAGGTTATCATAGGTTCAAGGTCACCGGTCGCTGGCGAGGCCAAGCCCTGTCATTGGTTATTTTGTGATATGTTACTGTTGATCTATGCAGGACTGTTGGCATATAGATATTATACCCATAGTTGTTTTGTATTTACGCACTATGAGACGTGGGCGCTTAAGATATTTTTAATTTATACGAGCGGTCTTGAATGGTGTGATTTTTACGCTAATGTGTGATGGGATTAGTTAATTTTAACAACAAATAATATTTGACAGTAATATAAAAACAATATTGAAATTGAAATCATTTATTTCAGACCATACCATCGATCCATAATTGTGTTAGTTATACAAAATACTTAAGAACTATAGGGTTAGTATGATACAGATTCTTACAACGAAAAAATATGGCGGCAACAAGACGTCATTAAAAAAAAAGTTGACGAATTATTTATTTATTTGATAAAAACGTTTACATGACATTACAGTTTAATCAATGCGTCACTAAACTTAGATTAACAATTAAGGATTAAATTCACAATAATAGGTAACAAATCAAATTGGAATAGTTGAGCACCTAGCATCCATCGCCTCACAGAATCTCAAGCATTCACTAAACACTGCCGCCCATCGCCACGCAAACAAGTCGCACTCGGGTATTGTGACAAGAGGGGTGTCGCTGAATAAGTATGTATTTAAAAATAATCTCTAGGTTTCTTTCATGATTTTTCATTTTGAATTATCATTTAAGATTTATAACGATTTGTTAGCAACAGCCGGGTTTTTTAAATCTTGCTTTTTGTTATTTTATAAACTGTAAATATGCCATATAAAGGATTATATCCTTAGGGTACTTAGTAAGGTTTTGGTCACAACACTATAAAAAACTTGCAACCCAGCCGACACGAATATTCTGGGCCTAATTTTAAAAAATAACTCTTATTAACCTATCCTGTCACCCGTTTGAGTAAAAATCACCACCTTTCTGATTCTCCAAGCCTATATTCCATATTAATACTACAGTTTTCTATATCGCTGGAGAAAGCAAGACTCAACTGTAGCAATATAAAAAAGTGTCAAATTAAGGCTTGGTATTTTTAATTGTTCCACTGATATTTTAACAACAATTAAAAACTTTATTAACAAGTTCTTGAACGCTTTAACTATAATTACTACTACGATTTCCAATTGCATAGATCAATGGTTCGACTATTCCTATTTTTATTAAGGATTGTTTGAGGTAGACAATATACAACATTTTTTGCGCGCCAACGCCTGCATTTTCATATATAGTCGTTGTATTACCATGTCATCCTTTAATATGACAAGCATCAACCGGAGTAATTACTAGCATAGTTCAGGGTTGCCAACGCATTTGAAGTCTCGAAATTGCAAACGATTTATCTACTACTAATTTTGCTATCTTACCGCCGGAACACATCAGTGCAGACACTGCACATACAAAGATGATTGTTAAATTATGACTCGAATCATTTCTAAAAATGTGATTCTATACTCCGTTTGCTTAGTTAGTTAAATAAATGGTTTTTTGTACGTAAGCAAATGTAGTAAATAATTTATGACGTTGCATTTAAAAAATGTTGTATATCTACTGAGTGTAATGAAAAGACAAGTTTTATTTATTTTGTAAAAGGTTATTTCGTATGGCAAGGGAACGCGCGCGTCACAGGACTTTTGTACAAATTCTCGTATTTATTAGGGGTTTATCTTTATTGAATGACGACATTTTGATTAAAAAAAACTACTAAAAACTAAACAAAACCCAAAAAAGTTTTGAAATAAACTAGTGTTTTTTTTTAATTGTTTTATATTCCAACCAGATGATGGATGGCAATTTGATGTACATTGCGTAGCTTCGATTAAGCCCAGTGATATAGAAACTCGTCGAGCAATGTATATCGAATAGTCACCTATCATCTGTCACTGTGAAATCTAGTCTTTGGGGAAAGTCTAAAAAGTTGGGCATGCTAACTCACTCAATTAAATTTTCTATGAAACTTTCGTTTATAACACGAAAATTAGACATTTAATTGTAGGAATACTTTTCGACTTCGTTGTTTGTATGGTTAACTGCGCTTAACTGTGGTCCAACTTTTTGGGTTCATACCTTTACGATTACACAAGCATTTATAGTACATACCATATAACGTATCTTATTTAGTAAACCCTTTTATAACCTCAAAATGCTGCCTTTTCGCCTAAAATTACAATTCTGTCATTAAAAAAACCCATCCATCATGTAAAATCAGGAAAATAGTGTGCAAAATGTGGTCTCTTGATGCTATATTCATCAGAAAGCAACCCGCGTTATAAAAGTGTTTACTAAATAAAACAAGTAAGTTGGTATGGACTCTAGGTATATTCCACTCTGTTTTAGCCTATTTTCATATCGTAGTCATGTTGACGATATAGTAGCTTATTCACTCGACAGTCAGGTATAACTTGCGGGTTTGCCATTAAAAAAACAATGCGATTGTGATATAGATTTAAGATTGGTTTAAACGAGTTGGAATAGATCCCCATATCATATCTGTATGTATTTAAGGACTCATAATACAAATATACAGGGTGGAATAAACGAACACCACATGGACGACAACTACCTTAAATGTTGCAAATGGCAAGTTCTAAGCAAAGGTCACTTACTCTTATTTAAAAAAAAATGCATTTAAATATTTTTGAAAATTCATCTACCTTTAGCGGGAATTGAACTGGTCGAATATGACCAACACAATAAAGAAGGGTTTCTTGCGGTCTTTATTTATTTTAAAGGTAAGTAAGTAAGCATTTATTTGTGATACACAGGTTAGTTACATACAGTTCTTTATATTATATATTTTGATATAGTACTTAAACTACTAAATTGAAATAGAATTATTCTATAAAATACATTATAAGGTGGACTATTTAACACTATGTCAGCCTTATCTTTAAAAAAATCCTCAATTGTGTAATATGTTCTATTAATAAGTTAATTTTTAAGCGTTTTTTAAAAATATGTGTCAATAAAACTTAACTTTCTGGTAGAAAATTATAAATCCTAGATGCCATTCCTAAAATGCTATTCTGTATGTGTTATAGACATTAATGATCACTATCAATAACTTTTTCTAACACGACTTTATTGTTTTGTCATATTCGACCATTTCGATATCCGGTTAAGGAAATGCATTTTTTTTTTCAAAAATCCAATAGTGCAACATGTTTGTTTAAAAAAATAAAAGTAAGTCCTTTGCGTAGAACTTTATATTCCCAATATTTTAATGTAATTGCCGTCCATGTGACGTTTGTTTTTAAGCCAGTCTTCCGTCAGTCAGCCAGGGTTGCATATCCCACTTACCATGAGGTGGCATCAAGTCGTTTGCCTTGTCTATGAAAGAAAAAGGTCAAACATTATTTTTAAGATGCTGAGTTTTTGTCAAGTTTTTTTTTCAAAGTGGTCGTCATTTAATTTGGTACCTATTTGGCTTAAGATTGGCGGTGTGTAGTGCGATGTATAAAATTACGTATGTTGGTAGGTATTTAACTCTAAACTCTTAGACAGTTTCTGAACGCACTTCCAACCCTTTACGAGACAATTTTTAATAATGTTAATTATGAAACCAATAATTAGGATTTTGTGAGGAGACAAACAACTTGCTTAAAATTGTTCGTAAATTTAACCAAATTGTTGTTTTTATAATTAAATCAAATCAATAACTAAATAGTCTATTTTTAACAGTAAAATGGCTAGAATTATCATTACTAAAATATAAACAAATCCATACAAATATATACCTTTTTCCATCATATTGTCTGCCTTAGAGATATAAGCATCTGTCTCGCTTTCTTTAACGTCTAGAAAGAGATAGCTGCTTACGTCTCTGAAGATTTGGGAACATAACAGTTTTGTACTGAATTTGGAAATCAATAAGGAATTATAGTTCTCGAAGGTATGTAGATGAGGACGTATATTGCTTGGCAATGTTAGACATCGGTAACTTTGCAAAACGACTGTGTTTTTGTGATTAAAAAATTACATTTCTATAATATTTTTTTACACTTGAGTAATAATTAACAAAGATTTTTTTTACCGATAGTGTATCAAATTGATCTGTGCTGGAACTGTGTCAATATGAAAGTAGACTCATAGTTATATATTTAACTCAATACATCATAAGTTTTACAAAGTTGCCGTTGGATGTCGCTTGAAACGCTGTCTATCTCAAAAAGTTTTTGATATTAGACTAAGCTAGAGACATGAGAGCTTATTATATTCTTAATTCTAAACTTACAGAAAAAAACAATACCCGCGGGTGTAAGAAAGATCATAAATCAAAAAAATATGATTCTGTCTCACTCACTGATAGTATAACAAAACTTGAAGAAAAAAAATATATGGAGTGGTTGGTGACAAACTGTCAAGACAATTTTGCAGTAGCAATTTATATCTAGCATTGTTTTTTTTAGCCTTTACTGTGGTGTCTTAACTACAGAAAAACATATACATGGACGGAAATTAAAATTACTTCAATCTTACTACTCCATGTAGTTATTTTCTTCAAGTTATTCACTGATTATGAGAAAAGTTCTGGACACAACTGATACTAGATTATTGAATCGAAGTCGTTATTTGATTTATATCTGCACAAATTTTGGTGAATTAGGTATAGATATATAGCTTTTGAAATGCAGTAGCGTAAGCAAGGACGTCTAAGGTATTAACTTTACTATTCGTCTGTATCATGCAATACTTAAACTGTCTTACGTTATTTCATACAAGGCGACAAGTGTGTGTGTCTATTTTATCAACCAATTACTCTCCTTGTATAGTCGAATCCACAACATGTACAGTCACAACATGGGATTGTTGAGCCACTTACCACTCTACGTATTTTGGCCGTGTAATACAAATACCGGCTTTAGTCGGTTACACCCGCATATCCAGACAAGCAAAGTCGCAGTTTGACAGGCGAGAAGTGCCATTTAGGTTAGAATCGCTTGATTAATGTTATATTTTCACGCAATTTAAATGTTGGCTAACCTGAAAACCAGGCCTGACAATAGAGTGACACCATTACAGGTCTAGAAACAGTAACCTATCGACAATTGTTATAACGTAACGATATCAGCGGTAAAACCATGATTGGTTGTCACATCGGGAAAACTCGGATTCAACGACATTATCCGAACGTTGTTTACGAGTGTAATAATTTAATTAATTACCGATGTTGTGTTAGATTATTTTTGACAGCTGATTTGATGGAAATACCGAATGACAAAGATAGAATACTCTTTCTGTTACACGAATATAGACATGTCATCATTCGTTATCAGTCGTTCACGACGATGACACACGAGTATGCGCGATTAGCATTACACGACTAAATTGTGAACAGTGGCTAGTGGCTCAACAATCCCGTGTGGTGACTCTGCCATTGTCAAAATAGAACTAGCGATTCCTACCATAGAACTGTGTCACATTTTGTTTGACAACTATTACAATTTGATATCTAACGTCACTGTGATAATTCTGTACATCTAAAGATGCATTTCTAAAGTGATACATCTACACCCTGTATAACAGCTACTAAATACATTAATTCTTAAGTATTTTCCAGATGGGAAATCATGTTTTTGTTAATCTACATTGGATTATGGTCTCTAAGAGTGAGGTGTTAGGGTGGCTTGTTCGTTGAATGTGTTTTTGTAGATTTGATCTATGATTTAGGTATAGTTGATTTTTGAGTTCAGGTTTTTGTATGTTATCAAATTAAATCTTTGGAATCCATAATTTTACAGACTAGTTTGACAAATAGAGCGATGCCGGATATAAGTTATATTAACAATAATTAGAGTAAATAATAAATAGTTTTTAATAACTATTTTTTAAAGCGAGTCGCCATATGTCGATCACAATGTCAAATTATAGTAATTTACGCTTATTTAATGATAATTATCTTTATTTATCACAGAAGACGTAAATAGTTTTATATCGATCCGAACCCGGTGTGGCGTTGAATTGTCAATCTAATCTGTGGAATTATAGATTTTGGTTTAATGCGGACGGACGCTTACTCCGTCGCAATTCCCAAATATACATACCTTAATGTGATCTATAATTAAATTGGTATGAATTTACCATTTTTGGTCACAACAAAAACATTTATAAAGTCAAATATACCTAAAGTTGAAGTTTGTAGTTACTCCATTTTAGAACATAGGTGGCGTCACGAGCGTATGTGCCTTTCGCCAAAAAACTACGCAGTCTGTGTTGCGATTGTAATATATGTGATTTTTGACGGTTTGCTGTATCTGTGGCATGTTTTATTAATGTCTAATTATGGAAATGGAAGCATCTGTGACCAAAGCCTTAAGGTAATGTACTAAACTTATAAAAAGTCATTATAACAATCGAAGGCACTTATATAATAGGTACCTACAATCAGCCCATTGGAATTTTGATCCACCATAGAACTGTGTTACATTGACCTTATGATTCAAGTCGTAAGGAGTGTCAAACAAATTGTTTTATATTGTCAATGGACCTGATTCTACAGTGGCCTCTAAACTTCCTAATTTTATTTAGATGTTGCTAAAACACTTTGCTATTCTATGAGCAGCTGTCATAATCAAATGACAGCGCCATGACAGCGCTAATTTGAATCTGACGTTTCTTATTTAAGGCGGTCTATACATTGTCAGCTTGACATTCTGGAATAGCACTGGTTAAATCTGCCGTCTAAACTATGTCTTAAAATTAGACTATTTCGTTTTAGGCTATTTAAGCGATGTTCATGTAGAATCGGGTCCAATGTGACGCCGTTCTAAAGTGGGTTAGGATTCCATTCGGCTGATTATAGCTACCTTGGTACCTTATGTCAAAAGTCGATACCTTAAGCGTACTCGGTCATTGATGCTTATATTACTCCATATTTTGAAATATGAACGTGTTATTTATCTATGATATTATGTGCAGCATCGACGATGTTCTATTAGAGATTGCCTTTATTTTGTACGTATGTCCCACGTTTTGTAACGACTCTAAACCATCTTCGGTTTTTTTTTGTTGTGAGCAGATAGTATTTGTTTACTAAAAACATATGCTGTCCAAAGTGCTTTAGCTGATAATAAGTCCTGCGTTCAAGATTGTTTTAAAAATATTTAAAAAGGTGTGTTTATATATTTTTATAAATACTGTATCTCCGGAGATATGAGCGAAATAATTATTGATGGGGTATGCTTCATTCAAATTATAATGTATGTAACACGAACGCAAATTATGTCATGAATAATTCCAATTTTATATACTTAACGTCGTAAGGCCCAGTGTGCAATAGGATATTTACTTTGAACTCTGTCGCAATAAGAATAAGGTTTATTTTCCTATGTTCATAAATTGAAAATGGCATCGACCAATCGCAATTGACCTTTATTCCCTTGATTGTAGATTCAAAGTCCCAGTTACAAAAAACTCCCATTTTTCAGTATGGGGGGCCTTGCGAGGTTAAAACCTATTGTTTCTAACACTTAATATGTAGGTGATTAATTTTATATGTCATATCGTCGGTGATACTTCATAACCGCGTAACTAACAAATTTATGATACAGCAAAATAAACTTTACTGTCTTATTAATAAAGTGCATTTTGCTACTTATTTAAAAATTTACTTACGCGGTTTTGCAGTTTCACCGACGATATGTTGAATGCTTTTTGTATGTTCTGCTTAATTCAGTATATAGAAAACTTTTTATGTGAAGAATCTCTTGTACTCTGTGTATCGATTATATATGTTTTAAAGACCGGTATCTTTGAAACATATGTTTTTGGTTGTTTATATAAGAATTTGTTGGAAAAATTAACAATAGATAAGAAAAATACACTTTATGTATAGTTTCTTTAGGGCAGATAATAAAATTGTTATTGGTTCAAATAATGTTACTTTAGTTTAGCACATAACACAATGTTACTCGGAGCATCACAAATCACGAATGTTAATGTTTTAACAGGACAAACTGACAAACGTTGTTTCTATTCATAAATTCTTATATAATGATGCTTAAAAGCCCCTGTTAATGAAAAATATTACTTCTTTTTTTTGCTAAAAAATTAGGCGTTTTTTTTTATATTCCACTATGAATAATTAAGTTTAGGTTTTTTAAATTGGCGTGTGATATTATGTGCTTGGTTTTAAGAAGTATTGAAGGGTCCAGTGAAATATTAGAAATCATAAAAATAAAATAAAAAACTTATATTGCATAAAATGCGGTTACTTGATGTTAGAAATTCATAACCATGTTGAAAAATACGTTTTTTTTTTAATACTGGTCTCATATTGAAATTCTTTTATTAAGTGGCAAGAATATAAAATTTACTTTTGTGTGTGATATAATTCCTTTTTTTTTAAATAGTACCGTTGCCCACATTGGAAAATGTTCACTTTTTTTCTTTTTTGTAATATTTTTTATTAACAAGGGTGTAACTTCGTCGCTTTAAAAATAAATGTTTTGGAAGTGAATAGTTATGTTTATAATGTAAAATGGCATTTATAAGTAATCGCTTGGGAGCTGTGTCAAATATTTACCCATGATTAATGTATTGATTATTAATTGATTAATGTACGATAGTTATGAATAAAATGATTTTTAAGCCTTTATCTGGTTGTTTAATTTAATAAAGCTACCCGTCCTTATTTTGTGAGGATAATATCGTCCCTTTACTATCTCAATCTCTTATCTCATCCAATCACAACAAGGTAATAAATAATAAAGAAAGAAAGAAAGAAAGAAAAATACATTTATTCACTACACACATAAGACACACAGAAAAAAGTAAAAACAGAAAACAGCAATAAAAAGAGTAGTGGGTGTGTCTTCGCGGCAGTGAATCGGACACTGGCTCAGCATAATGCTGAGGTGTTAAACACCTACAGCGCTCATTTTCAGCCAGCTCCGTTTGTGACAGACGGACGGTACGCTAAACGAATAAATAGAGTAAAGAGAAAAAAACTTTTAAACAAATACTTTTAGTAATTTAATTGAAAAGACAAATAAAAGGTCTGTTTACGTATAAAAAACGTGTCACTACAATGAATAAAGTATCTAACTAAAGTGCATACCTGATACTTATAAACAAATACTAGCTCATCACATCACATCACACAGCATTTGCCCGTACTGGTAATCAAATCCGGGACCGCTAGTATGGTTGCAAATAAGAACAGAAAATAAATTATTTATTCGTGACAAACATTAATTAACACAAAGAATTTTGAAAACATGCACAGTTTGTCACGAAATGGTCACAACTCAGCGTGATGCTGGCAGAGCCAGCGCTGGTCTTCCGTTGCGATCATTTGGTGAAGTTTTTTTTTTTATGCCATAGACAAGACAAACGAGCACACAGGCCACCTGATGGTAAGTGGAAACTGTGACCCATAGACATTCGCATTCACAAGACTGCAATGCAATCCTAAGACTGCAAATGCGTTGCCAACCCTGAGGACTTAGATGGAATGCCTCTATGCTAGTCATTTCACCGGCTGTCTTATCCCCAAACCGGAACACAACAATGCGAACACTGCTGTTTGGCGGTAGGATAAGATGGTGGTAGCGATCCGGACGGACCCTGCACAAGGTCCTACCACCCAATTTATGTAAGATTGTCCCCTGGCATTTATTTATAATTTATAATCATCATGTCTGCCGGAAGATATCCGCCGCTGGACATAATCCTCCCCTGAGGCACGCCTATTTCAATTAAGGAAATTGCACAAATTAATTCAACTAATCTGTGGTACCCTAGTGGTTTGAAAACGCTATTCTCTGGCAGAGGGTCGTGAATTCGTACTAGTACCTATATCTGTATTACAAAATTAATTTACTCTAAAAATGTAGCTATGAGTAAGTATAATAGATTTTGACAAATATATATGTCATATGTCCGCGCATATTCATTCCTAAGGATGGATTTTGAACGAACTTTTTGAATGGAATGAAGAAGAAATTAATTATATTTTTTTATGGCGTAGGAAGGCAACGAGCAGGTAAGTGTAAACTGTGTGTGACCCATAGACATTCGCATTCACACGACTGCAAATGCACTGTCAACCCTGAGGACAAGGATGGAATGCCTCTATGCTAGTCATTTCACCGGTTGTCTTATCCATAAACCGGAACACAACAATGCAAACACTGCTGCTTGGCGGTAAGTTAATGGATAAGATTAATTACACAAAGTCAGTTTATAGTTAACTAGCGAATGACTTCGCTTCGTTTCGGGTTATGAGAGTTTTCTGCAACACCCGTCTTACCTTATCTTATCTTATCGGTGGGGTCCTTACTTCGACCCTATGGGATCTTTTGTGTAATTACCCCTCTTTTAGCGCTTAATCCAATGCAGCCTCCACCCCTTCCAGAAAGCGGATAGTGGAGGGCAATGGCAGTGCCTTGAATTCGCTTGGTTCTGGGTAAACCTTTCTCTTGGATCATTTTTTTTTTTTTTTTTTTTTTTTTTTTTTTATATCATAGGAAGGCAAACGAGCACACAGGCCACCTGATGGTAAGTGGAAACTGTGACCCATAGACATTCGCATTCACAAGACCGCAATCCTAAGACTGCAAATGCGTTGCCAACCCTGAGGCCGAAGATGGAATGCCTCTATGCTAGTCATTTCACCGGCTGTCTTATCCCCAAACCGGAACACAACAATGCGAACAATGCTTGGCGGTAGGTTAATGGATAAGATGGTGGTACCAACCCGGACGGACCCTGCACAAGGTCCTCCCATCATCATTTCTAACTATTAATAAAAACCGCATTAAAACCTGTTACATATTTCGAAGATTTAAGCGTATGTATACATAGTAGGGGACAGACGGCGGGAAATCACTTTGTTATATTCTTCTTCTTAAAACAACAATATATTGTAACAAGCATAACAATTTAAGAGATTTTGTCGCCGATAGGGCTCCTGTAATGCCAAAGCTTTACTAATTTGACTGTGTTTTTGACTTACAAAATATTCATTTTAATAGCGACAACAAATAGAGTTTTTTACGTGTTAGTATGTACTGAACTGTGGCGTCCCCGGACCGGGAGACGAGCTGTAGGTAGGCCTCCAACAAGATCGAAAAAGGATCGCGGGAACGCGGTGGATGCAAAAAGCACAAGACCGGTCTGAGTGAAGAGTCTTGGTTGGTACCACCATCTTATCCATTAACCTACCGCCAAGCAGCAGTGTTCGCATTGTTGTGTTCCGGTTTGGGGATAAGACAGCCGGTGAAATGACTAGCATAGAGGCATTCCATCTTCGGCCTCAGGGTTGGCAACGCATTTGCAGTCTTAGGATTGCGGTCTTGTGAATGCGAATGTCTATGGGTCACAGTTTCCACTTACCATCAGGTGGCCTGTGTGCTCGTTTGCCTTCCTATGATATAAAAAAAAAAAAAAAAAAAAAAGTCACGGCGTAATGACGCGACGATCACACACGCATCAAACAACAAACCACAAAGACACTGATAAAAAGAAAATGAAGAAACAGGCCCAAAAATAGTTCGTATGCAATTCAAAATTCCACAAATTGATGCATTCCATATATTGCTGATGACTGTACAAAGGGTAAATAAACCATTTATATCCTATCAATATGTTTTTCAGAGGTCGTTCTAGAAATCCAATATGTTAATTCATATAACATCGAGGTTACACATTCTCAACTCAATTGAGTAAACATCAATGACTAATTATGTTCAAAACCGAGCGCAGTCGTAAATAAAATGCTTGAGCGATGAATAACATGTACCAGTTTATACAATTACTAATTTATTGATGATAACAATTAAAAGTTAATAACAATTATAAGACTTAATTATAATATAATCTCATTTAAGAGCAATTTTACAAACTGACATTTTAGTTTTTTTTAGTTTAAGTGAAATTGATTAAAATTCTCAAATTGTCGTATTGGATTAGACAATAAAGTGCTCAAATATAGTTTTAAATATTTTGGTGTTTGATCAATGTATTGCGTTGATAGATGATGAAGGTTCTTGAGTGGCGTCCGCGGACCGGGAGACGAGCTGTAGGTAGGCTTCCAACAAGATGGAGTGACGACCTTGTAAGGATCGCGGGAACGCGGTAGATGCGAAAAGCATAAGACCGGTCTGAGTGGAGAGCCTTCGGGGAGGCTTATGTCCAGCAGTGGACGTCTTTCGGCTGACACGATGATATACATTCACATTTCATTCCACAATGGAAGATAGTTAAGTCCTTAACTATGTAGGTAGAGTACTGAGGTCGCAATACAGATGTCTCGCTCGTACGAGCTACTGTTTGCTTGGATTAACAGGCAGCCAACAGATATTAGCGCCGTGAAAGAGTATTTTTTTTATAATTTATTTAATGGTATGGTTGCCGGGGTAGAATAGTGCCACTCCATGTCTTCCCGTGGATGTCGTACGAGGCGACTAAGGGAATAAAGGCTTGTAGTACTGTTAGGCGATGGGCTTGCAACCTGTCACTAATGCGCTGTTAAACATCTTAGCCTAATTGTGCAAATTGTGGTTACAGAGTTATCAACAAGTTTTTGGAGTTGTTGGTAATTCTGTAGCTCTGCCTACCCCACTCTGGGAATGAAGGCGTGAAGGTATGTATGTATGTATGTATTTAATTCTTCCAGAGCTCCAGAGCGACCGGGATTAATATTAATAGTAACAACAATGACTCTGACAATGATTTTACTCAATAATTAATATGCGTCATGGAACATACCTTTTCAGGCAAGCGGGTAAATGATAGTCCTTTTAGAAAGAAAGAAAGAAAATCATTTATTCGTGACATGCATAACAAAGAACAGATAAACAAATACAAGAAGGAAGAAGCCACGAAATGGTCCCAACTCAGCGTAATGCTGGCATTAAAGTCAGCGCTGGTCTTCCGTTGGAACCATCAGGTGAAACCACGGAAGGTTACACACACAATTAAATGAACACAAAACGAGAAGAAAAATAAAAATAAAATAAAAACAAAGCACTGAGTTTCGCAAAAACATGCCCGTCCTTAGATGGCTGAAAGAGCAACAGTCCCTTAGCCTTTCTTAAATGACATGGAGCAAGCAGAGAAAACCGACATGACCTATCTTATCTATGGCAGCGCCTATCTATGAATATTTTAATATGAATAACTTTAAGGTATACATATAGGTAAGTAGCTAGCGACGCGCCCTCGCCTCGCTTCGGTCGTACATAACCTAAAAAATATTATGCATGAAAACTTTCCTCTTGAATCAGCCTAAAAACTGCATTAAAATACATTGCGTAGGTATTTTCAAAGATCTAATCGTACATACAGAGGGGCAGACAGCTGGATGCGACTTTGTTTATACTATGTAGAGATTCCGACAAAACAGGAATACCTACGGCTAAACGGGAACAAGCCGTTTAAGTCTACCTGAAATGTAAAATTCGTCATCTCACGCAAAAGACGCACGTGAAAGTTATTATTTACCCAAAATACTGACACAAAACTGAACGAGACGCGGTTGCACAAACCTATAAATTACGATTGACGTCACAAAGCCATCGATAAAACAATGAAATCGACACAAACACCGTAACAAATCATTATCTACTTACATTTGCTGTAAATTATACGTAAATCCATTATTCAGAGTCATTTGCGTGAGCATTTATAGGTACAATACAATGATAAGTTTACACTTGGACAATATTTCGCACTGCTATATCAAAACAGTGGTAACTCAAAATACAACTGTATTTTAAAATCAACTTTATTACAACTACTATCCTAAACTTGAAACTAACCTAGCAAGGATTTTGAGTTGATACTGTATTGATCTACCAGTAGCAGTGAAGTGGGTGTTTTTTATTACCTACTTGACGGTGAGAACCTTGTTGTTGTAGAGTTGCTGGGTTAGAAGTGTCACTCCATGTCTTCCCGTGGATGTCGTAAGAGGCGACTAAGGGAATAGGGCTTGTAGTGTAGTAGGTACTGTTAGGCGATGGGCTTGCCACCTGTCACTAATACGCTGGTAAACGTCTTCGCCTGATTGTGCAAAATGTGGTTACAGAATTAACAACAAGTTTTAAGTGTTGTTGGTAATCCTGTAGCTCTGCCTACCCTACTCTGGGAATGAATGTGTTAGTGTATGTACAGATGTAGTGCGTATTTGTTAACATTCGTATTTGTCATGCTACTTGAGTCAACCTCAGTACTTTTTGTACTGCGACCGACTGAAATAGCAAAACCCGTTCGTACGTTTCCGTGAAAATACGAAGGAAAACAAATATGTACTACATCTGCGCCTCTATTTTAGGCGGTAAAAACGATATCATGGTTTTTTTTTTTTTGCCCCCGCGGCGACTTGAACAGCTACTACCGCAGGGATATGGCGTTTCAAGGTATAAATGAGTATAAATCAATATAGCAATAAAACACAATCCAATCTTCTCTAGGAAGATTGGGGGCAACGTTGTACGGTGATTTGTAAGTCAGAGGTCAAGATAGTTTTAACCTCTGCACCACTGCGAGTCCACTTGAAACGAGAAGAAAGATGCCAGATACACGAAATAAGTCCAAGTCTTCAATCACTGTGCGACACAAAGGCATAAAAAGTACAAATCACTATCAGAAAAGAACTTTGAACACCTAATTACCCAAAAATTAAAGTCTAAAACAAATTACACGTCCGACATCTTTTAACGTTGCAAATGGCCTCCGATATCGTGGTTAATTTGTCACGTCACGTCTGTGATTTCAGCCGCCATTACTGTCAGGTAAATAAGAGCTATCAAAACGGTGACAACACGATAACAGCTCATACACGATATGGTTATACCCTATATGTATGAGAATCCAAAAGAAAATTAACAAGTATACGAGCATTCTATGCTGGTATTTATTGTTTTTTATGTCATGGTGGAGAAGGTTCTTGAGTGGCGTCCACGGACCGGGAGACGAGCTGTAGGTAGGCCTCCAACCAGATGGAGTGACGACCTTGTAAGGATCGCGGGAACGCGGTGGATGCGAAAAGCACAAGACCGGTCTGAGTGGAGAGCCTTGGGGGAGGCCTATGTCCAGCAGTGGACGTCTTTCGGCTGACATGATGATGATGATGATGTCATGGTAGTGGTAGGACCTTGTGCAGGGTCCATCCGGCGCTACCATCATCTTACCTTTAACCCACCGCCGAGCAGCATTCGGATTGTGGTGTTCCGGTGGGGAGGTGAGGCAACCGGTAGCATAGAGGTCATCCATCTTAGTCCTCAGGGTTGGCTCACAAAGTATCAAAGTATTTGCGGTCACAGGATGGAAGGTCGCCGGAAACCGTTGGATGACAGCAGCAGAGGACCGATCGTTGTGGAAAACTTTGGGGAAGGCCTTTGTCCAGCAGTGGACGTCTTGCGGCTGATGATCAAGGTGATCGTGGCAGTCTTGAGAATGCAAATGTGTATGGGTTACAGATCCCTTCTACTCAAAAACAGTTACTCTTAAGATGTTATCAAGCCTAGAGCTTGTTTGGGAATAGATCAATTTGTGTGAGATTATCCCTTGATATTTATTTAGCCTCGTCCTGCCCATACATTTTTTTATTACTTTCGGTTTCTGCCCAATGTCCTTTATAAAGGACAATTTTACCGATTATTCCCAGTAGTTCCGTGGAAGAAGTTCCGCGGCGGAACTAGTGAGACTTTTTTTCCCAATAGTTCCGTGGCGGAACTAGTGACACTTTTTCTTCCCAATAGTTCCGTGTTGGAATTAGTGACACTTTTTCGAACGCTTACCCGTGGTCCCACTACTTCGTCCCACTGCTCTTTTTGACGGAGCCCTGCCTCGCGGCAGGGCTCCTATTTCAGGGCGGTTTGCCCTTCGGGCATTTATAGATACCTAACGAACCTAACCTACCTACTTTTGCGGAATATAAATGATTTCTGACGAAAGCGGAAATGCACGGAACTAATGGGATTATAAAATATTAGTATTTAATTGATGCTTAGTTCCGCGGAACTATTGGGAAAAAAAGTCTCACTAGTTCCGCCAGGGAACTTCTTCCACGGAACTACTGGGAATGAACTAATTTTACATATAAATCGAATGTGTCCTTTATTAAGAACACTTGGCAGGACGAGGTTAGACACGTCTATAATCTTTGGAAGATCACTGCTTTATTTTTTCACAATTAAAATATGTGACAGATAACAAAAACAAATGAATAATCGATCCAGTTTTCATAGAGGTAACACGGTTATAGAAAACCTCGAATGCCGTGCAGATGCAGTTGTGTGCCTGACGGCTGCGGCTACTAAAAAGCGCCAACACACAGCCGGCAACAAAAGCGTTTCACAAAAAAAGCCTGGGGTTTTCCAACACCTGCTGCCGCAGCTCCTAACACATTGATAAAGACACATTCAAGGAGTTTGTTAACCTGAAATATTCCATATAAAAGGCAATAAAGTTTCTCTCCCTTTAAAATTGTTCTGTAAGATTTCGTTTCCAAAAATATTTTTTTGAAACAAACAAATTTAAAAATAAACCGGAATCGTTAAAACCCAGTTTTTTTCACGAAAACTCAGAAAGCAGAAATATAATTGATATGTTTTGTAAATCATCGTGGTTACTTGTGGGAGGACCTTGTGCAGGGTCTGTCCGGGTTGGTACCATCATCTTATCCATTAACCTACCGCCAAGCAGGAGTGTTTGCATTGTTGTGTTCCGGTTCGGGGATAAGACAGCCGATGAAATGACTAGCAAAGAGGCATTCCATCTAAGTGCAGTGTTCACCAACAATTTAACGGACGGTTAGAGGTTTAACGGTTGTCAAATGTATTAACTAACAGCTGATTAAGACTTAATAGTCTGTTAAATTGGTTGGTGAACTCGACCCTTAGTCCTCAGGGTTGGCAACGCATTAGCAGTCTTAGGATTTGCGGTCTTGTGAATGCGAATGTCTATGGGTCACAGTTTCCACTTACCATCAGGTGGCCTGTGGCCTGTGTGATCGATTGCCTTCCTATGCCATAAAAAAAACCGACTTAATTTAGGGGGTGCCAAATGTTTTCGCCCGGAGCTAAGGTATGAATTTAAAAGATGCTACGTAACTTTTTAAATACCTACTAACCGCGAGGCGAGGCGGTGCGGGTCGGGTGCCAGGTGGGTCTGATGAGCTGTGACCTGTAAGCGTCTTTTCACAATCTTAAGGTTGAATGCATTTCTTTACAGATTGATCGTTAGGCGGCGACAGACTAGGGACTGTGGGTAAACTGGCACTATGGAAGAAGTCAAAATGCATATATAACGCTAAGTTAGGAGACCGTGGGTCCTTGGTCAGCCGATATGAAAAGATTTATGAAGGCTCTGTCATCCCGGCTCATAGACACCTCCGGAGATCCTAGAGCTGGTGCTTACCTCTCCCAGAGTATTGTGCTAGCTATCCAGAGAGGTAATGCAGCCAGTGTCATAGGGACCATGCCGCGAGCGGGCCCCTCTTTTATAGTGGTGATTATTATTTACATCTTTAATATTTGAGTAGCTTAGTTTTATTTTAATTTGAGTAAGTTTAGTTTTAACTTTTAATTGTAGTACCTATATTATGGTAGCGAATTACGAATACGACAAAATACAAACGGTGACGTTATCTATGTCAGATCTGCTGTCATCTCCATACATTTCGAGACGATATGAAACGCAAGCAGCATTCGCGTCGTGGCTAGATGTAACTGTTAGTCGATGGGAGCATAGTCGTCGCGTTAAGGGCTGCAACCTCTCATGAAATTATTTAAAAGCCAGCCTCATTTCTGCTGAATATTTTCAAACACGCAAATACATCTTGGTAAGTTAGTAGAAGCCCCCGGCTGTGTACACAACTGTGCAAACATAATTATTTTCCTTTTGTAGTTCAGAGCTGTTTTGCGACAGTCGTTGTCCAGGCTAGGTGACTAGAAGTCGTCCAAAATGCTGTTAAAAGCACTGTTTTTGGTGTGTGCAGCGTCCCTGTGCCTCGCCGGTGAGTAAGCAACCGATCAAGTGAGAGTCGGCCTCGCACCGAGGGTTCTGACCCCGACTCACTTTTGGCCGTTTTATATTATTTGAAGGGTCCACGGAAAGAACATGTCTAGTCACTTTTTTGAAAATTTGAAAATGAGTTTTGAATCTCAAAATGTAGAGGACCACATGAACTATTACCTACCACACATATTCAGATATGAATTTTCATATAACTTGCATCTTTTCTCTCTTAATACCTCTACACGAAAATTACGTACAAAATGACGTGGTTCCTAACTTTCAAATCGCGATATCTCAATAAGTTACTAATGTGACTAGACATGTTCTTTCCGTGGACCCTTCATTTGTTGTTTTTCTTTAGGTTTGCACTATAACCACCAATTTGACGCTTGTACAACCATTTACCTAGATAGTGGACCCGATTCTACAGTGGCCTCTAAACTTCCTAATTTTATTTAGGTGTCGCTAAAACACTTTGCTATTGTATGAGCAGCTGTCATAATCAAATGACAGCGCCATGACAGCGCTAATTTGAATCTGACGCTTCTTATTTTAGACGGTCTTATACATTGTCAGCTTGATATTCTGGAATAGCACTGGTTAAATCTGCCGTCTTAACTATGTCTTAAAATTAAACAATTTAGCTTTAGGCTATTTAAGCGATGTACACGTTTTAATCAGGTTCATTGAGATCAGATGAAAACTGAAAAAAAACGTACATGCAAATTTGGTGTTAGTTTAATTCTGCTATTAAGTGATCGCATAATTTTAAACTTAAAGCTCAGAAGATTTTAACGATAGAGATGTCTTTAACTTTGACGTGAAGCTGCCCTGACCTGTGACGATTCCAATCGGGTCAGCGCCTTTTATTATTTCCCTTTTTTGTCATCTCGGTTATCGGTTCAAAAGATACAACTCTCAAAAGAGGTCGGATGGACGTTCGTAATAGGGTCCCATTTGATTCCCAGAGGGGTAGGCAGAGACCACTTCTTTCCACTTGCTACGATCTTGACCACAGATCACAATTAAAATCGGACAAGGGTTCCGTCATCATCATCATCATGTCAGCCGAAAGACGTCCACTGCTGGATATAGGCCTCCCTCAAGGCTCTCTACTCAGACCGGTCTTGTGCTTTTCGCATCCACCGCGTTCCCGCGATCCTTACAAGGTCGTCACTCCATCTTGTTGGAGGCCTACCTACAGCTCGTCCCCCGGCCCGCGGACTATTTTTCGGTATTTTTCCCCCCAACGGTTCTAGAGGGTTCCGTACGAAGTCTCAATTCAAAATGTAGTTTTATATTTTACATACCTACCTACTATAAGACGGTGTTACTTGCCAAAGGACATCATCCGGGTTTCATACATTTTTGGTCCAAATATAAAAGTGCCGGCCAAAAAAAAAAAAGCTATATTCTGTTAGATCTTGTTCGCCTGAGCATTTGTTATTATGGCACCAAAGCTGTAGTACCAATATCCATAGTTTTATTCTAGTTAGAAAATTAAATATTTCGGTGAATTGAACTAACAAAAACTAATGAATTATTCTACCATACTTTACATTTGAACATATTTTGGTAAGATACGGTGGTTTCAAACATATATATTTTTTTTGTAATTTTTGAATTATGTATTGAGAGTATTTTGTTTTTTTTTTATAAATAAATAAACATGTATACATGTATATATGTATACGAAGGCGTATAACTCTCGTTATAAAAACGCTTTTGAAGCCATTAACCATTATCAAATGCGGACCAGACTATAAGTTATAATATATTTATATTTATATTTGTTTATTTAGTTTTTTTTTTTTTAAACTGTATGTATATTCAAATTGTAATAAAGTTATTTCCTTATAAGTTATAATGACATTACTATTAATAGTGAAAGATTAACGAAAGATGTGTGTGCAGATGATGATGATACGATTGTTTAAGACTGCGCCGAGCGCACGCCGGATGTACAGTGGCGCCCTCATTACTGTTATTGAGATTTCTAATAAACTAAAGTATTTTCTTGAATTCGGACGATGCATTTTTGTACTACAAATAAAAACACAACTTATACGATAAATCCCATAGTTTACTAACAATTGACCTTCGAGTTATCAACTAAACGGAAAAAAGTGGCCACCTTTTCCCGTTAAGCTGACTATTCAAAGGGTAACTATTATCAAAGTTTTTTACGTATCCCATAAATTGTGTTTTTACTTGCGCTACAAAAAAGCATCGTCCAATTCCATGGAAATTCTTTCGTTTATCAGAAAACACAATAATAGTATTGGGGGCGCCACTGGACGCTCCACGTTTGCTCGGTGCAGTCTTAATCCACAGATCACAGAAACAAGGGAGATATGTCATGAACGCCAATTCGTACAAGACCCGGTGTCGCCACTTTTAAACAAGTGTGCGTCTTACGCTTACGCTCTATTAACTACTACAAAAACAACCTCCTCATGATTGGTTACAGCTTACGAACTAAAAACGCCGTAACATAGTTTTGATAGTAGCAGAAAATTAAGCTTTATACTAAGTTCTCAAGGTTAAAAAATGCTGAAAGATCGTTTTTTTTCCATCGTAGTTCAGTCACTGAACGTAAGGTAGCGCTTACTCGTCACTTAGCTGCCATCTATGCGACGAGTAATTAATTAGTTCCTCAGAGCTAGATGGCGCCAAGATAGTAGTCCCTATGTTCAGCAGGTTAAGGACTACCCACACACAGCGACATCTAGTTATACTTTTTTCAAGAGGTGTGCGTTTCTCTCCTGTCGTCCACTTAAGGATGCCACAAGAAATGTTTCAAAATATATCGATAAACAATTCAAACTTGTTTGCAACGTTAATATAGGTACTATTCAATTTACAGGCAATAAGTACTATTTTTATTATTTTACTACTAGGTTAATACAATTACATCATTTAAACTTAATATATTATTGTTAGAATAGAATAATATTTTATTAGCAAGAATACGGTTTGCGTAAAATTGATAAGTACATAAGATTTTAAATTTGGAACGATACCTATATTAGAACGTAACAAAAAAATGGCCGAATTTCTTTGGTTAAATTTTCTGGAGCTGTTAAAGATTTTCGTTTTGATTAGTACATAAAAGTCTAAATTGTAAACTTGGACTTTATGATGTTAATACAAATATACTAATTAAATGGGTTCGGTTGAGTGTCACGTCACAAGATCTCAGTTTGGGACAAACCAGTAGTTTACCGACTTGATTATGTAAACTTTATTTCATAAATGGTACAAATTACTTAAAACAGAAAGATAGACTTAATACTTGGGGCAATCTCTACCATCCAACCTTTAGGCTTGAATCCTTTTAAGAGTGAGTCGGCGCGAGCTGTCAATCAGCGCTGTGTGCAAGCACAGCTCAATACTGAGCCAGAGCCCTTTGCCTTTGTGGTTGGTTAATTTATTTTTATCTTAATTGTATGATTCGCCTACTTATATTTGAATTGCTAGAGTCCTTCGTCGTTCGTTAATATTGTAAAGAAAATTAAATTTTGTATAACGTGAAAATTTGTTAAAATTATTTTTCTTCTGTTTTAAGCGTGTCGTGGTAGTGATAAATAACTCGAACTATTAACACATTGAATTCTATTGATAGCTGTAGAATAAGCCATTTATCGATAGTCGATAGAAATCACGTCAACACAACTTTCACAACCTTACGCTCTGAAATCCATTCAAATATAAAATATTCATTTAAAAATATAAATAATGCTTAAAAACAAAATTTACCGGTGGTAAGTTATGCCCTTTGATTTTATATTAACGTTTGTATTTCGATTTTTGCACACTTTCACGCTACATACAGTCATTTTATCATTTAAACGGAGCTTCTATACTGACAGCGTTCAGTGAGTGACTGTGTCAACGCTTGACACGCCTCGTGCCGATATGGTCAATTTGACCATATCGAGGCGACACGAACCACGCCCCCATAACATATCTCCCTTGTTTCTGTGATCTGTGATCTTGACCAATTTGTTTCGCTTCTTCAACATGCATACATCATTTGACCATTCTTGACAAAAATAGACGTAGTAGTGGCGGAATAGGTACCTACTCTATTTTTTTGCGTGTGTACTGTAATTTCTGGAAAGCGTTTTTTCTTAGTACCTACCGATTTGTACCATTCGCATATTTTATCACTTTATTTATTGTAATAAGTAATAACTGAAAAGTATAGACAAAGTTTGGACTCGTTAGTTTAAAAGCAGATAATCGTGCGAATGAAATGAAATGTTTTTTTTGCATATGGAATTTAGGTTCAAAATCTTGCAGATACATTTGCCAGACAGTTGTATGGTCTCACCAAATCCTGCCTTTACAGGCGTATACGCATTTTACAATTGCAAGTATCGACTAGTTTTAAACATTTAAATATATTTATCAATATGTATAAATAGGTACCACGACATATCATACCAACGGAAGACCAGTGCTGGCTTTACGGCTAGCGAATGCTGAGTTGGGACCGTTTCGCAACTGTTTCTCTGTCTTGTTCTTTTTGTATCTATGTACCTAATGTGGTTTTGTATTGTTGCGATTAAATGTCTCTTTTATCTTCATACTAAAACTAAAAATTTCAAGTATCAATAAAATAGTAGAAGAAAATATATATTAACATGTCTCAAAAAATAATAAAAAAAACAAAAACAGTATATAATTTCAACATGTCCAAAGCATATTCATTTTCTAAGTACTCCTTAACACTATAGTAACATTTTTGTGCAAGCCATGACTTCAAGCTATTTTTGAACGTTGTGATATAAAAAATACAGTCAGCCAAAATACCTAGTGTCATAGATGGTTTTTTTAAGCAGGCAAATCTAAAATTGTTCGGCCTTGCGTGCTGAGCGACCTGCACTGCATCCGCGACAACCTGAAGGCTAACTCCCAGTGCAACCCTGGGGTCCAGGGTTCACTTCCCGGCGAGTACCGTCTGGGTGCCTACCGCTTCGAGGCCCCTTACTTCAATGCCTCCTACATCGACGAGAACTTGGTCATAAGGAATCATGATAAGTGCTTCGTTTCGGAATTCTTGTAAGTATAAAACTACACATAATGTGAGCGTTGGCGGCCTAGTGGTATAGAATCGAATCGTGAACGTAAGGTACAAAGTTCGACCATTCGTGGTCACCATGTGCCGATGAGTTTTTCTAACTTAAGTGGGTACATTACCCGATGCTCTTACGGTGAAGGGAAAATATCGTGAGGAAATTGCACAAAGAGAGGCGAGAGGCCCATCTGTAAGATAAGAAGATAAGAGACATACACCCACACGCGTCTCATTTTTTCCCACTCAAATTAACCTTTTGAACGCCAAAGACGGCAAAACATGTAATCGAAAAATCGTGCCACTGACGCCAACGACGCCAATTGCCGCCCAAACTTCATCGATCAAAGACTCCGTAATAAATAAACCTACTTTTATATTTTTATGTTTGTATTATTTCTTTGTCCATCTTCCTTCTATTTTGCCTAATGTAATTCAAATATAACTAGCCACATCTCGAAAAATCCACATTTTGCCCGCGTTTTGCAATCACTAATTTTTAAGAGCTTTGTTTTATTGCTGTGGCGTCAGTAGCACGCCGGATTACTTCGCCGCTTGGCGTTCAAAAGGTGTGTCTCACCCCTAAATCAATTCCGATTTGCAATGTTTTTTAACATGTTTATCCGGTCGACTCTACTAGGATTACCAAGGATTACTAGGTTAAAAGGGACAACAGAATATAATAAATAGGTCGTCTCATTTTATTCATATATTTCTAAGTTCACAATCCTCAAGTTATTGAATAGGTAGGTGGTAGATTTTTGACGTGTAAAAGTGCCCGTGATCTTTTAATAAATCATTTCCGCGTAACTAACAAATTTATGATAGAGCAAAATAAACCTTACACTGTTATTAAAAAGGTGCATTTTGCTCCTTATTTAAAATGTTACTAACGCGGTTTTGCAGTTTCACCGACGAATTATGGAACCTAGGTTTAAATTTTCTGTCCAAGTGTCCTTTGTGTCAATCTTTATTTCAACGCTCTCCATCATCAGCTTCAACACGGAGACGGACGTGGCGGTGCTCGCGGTGGACTGCCCCGAGTTCGACATGGAGTCCGACCGCCGGCTGATCCAGCACCACTCGCTAAAGGAAGACACCACCTACAGCTTCCACATCAGGGCTACTTACCGTGAGTACTTCATTTACAACATTTACACGTTAAGCAGCGAAGTAATACGTGTCTAAGACGCCACAGACTTTAATAAAATAAAAATAAAATCGGGGGACTATGTGACACCAATTGATCTAGTCCCAAACTCTCGTGAGTCATGAATGTTTTCTATGTATTTAAGTATATATTTCTCTATATAAGTATTTATATCGTTGTCTAGTACGCATAGTACAAGCCTAGAGCTTAGTTTGGGACTAGGTCAATAGGGAATATGCATGGATTTTAAAAATCGCATTTCTCATCAAAATATGAAAATACCGTAAAAGAGATCACCAAAACGGAAATTAAAATTAAAATCGGTCAAGAAATACGGAAGTTATAAGCATTTCAAACTTCTAATTAGAGAGAGAGATCCGATGTGCACCGTGACGTCATTGTGCACTGCGGCCATATAAAATCCATGTAAAATTCCGTTTTTCTAGAAAGAGATAGGAACAAATCTTTGTTGGCTTATATCTTGGTTATTTTTATAGTTATTCAAAAAATGATTTTTGTGATCTGTTTGTTACATGAATCCGCTTCAATTGAAGCTGTAAAAAAAAAACATGCATATTCCCTATTGGTGTGACATTGTCTCCTGATATTTATTTTATTTATTTTTTATTGCAGCCTTGGTTCGCCTCACCATGAACGTCCAAAAAGCCAATCGTTTGGACATCTGCAACGCGTTCACCTTCGCTGACGTCACGGCGCTGCCACGGTTCCACATCGATCCCAATGGTAATCATAATTAATTATAACTTATCATCATCATCATCATGTCAGCCGAAAGACGTCCACTGCTGGACATAGGCCTCCCCCAAGGCTCTCTACTCAGACCGGTCTTGTGCTTTTCGCATCCACCGCGTTCCCGCGATCCTTACAAGGTCGTCACTCCATCTTGTTGGAGGCCTACCTACAGCTCGTCTCCCGGTCCGCGAACTATTTTTCGGTATTTTTCCCCCCAACGGTTCTAGAGGGTTCCGTACGAAGTCTCGATTCAAAATGTAGTTTTAGATTTTACATACCTACTATAAGACGGTGTTACTTGCAAAATTTCATAGTTCTAGGTCAACAGAAAGTACCCTATACATTTTAATTCCCTTGAGTGTCGAAATATACGTTATTTGCGGCACAATCTGCCGTATCTTAGTTTGTTTTTTTCACAGCTTCAAGGGACTGTAGACTTTAGTATGTGGTTTTCATTTCAACTCGATACATACGCGCGTTCCCGAGATAAAGGGTCTTGACAGACAGACGGACGGACAGACGGACAACAAAGTGATCCTAGTCCTAGCTCGTCCATTGAGTCGAATCTACAAAATGAAGACTCCAGAACTCGAGTCTTATACACTAGTCGCAAGACGGTAGGTAGGTAGGTATGTATGTCACGCTCCGATCCCGCATCAGGAGCAGCCGGGAGTTTCGCTTGTACGTGTACTTACTATTGATTGAAACGTATCGAAGCCTTTGAAATGTGGACATACAGGCGTATGTTGAGAATAAGCTGGACACACAAAGTCACAAATGTGGAGGTTCTGCGGCGAGCTAAGCAGAAACGTAAAGTCGCTTGTCTCTCGGTATTTTATAGGGTGTATCATGGAGAGTGTGCCCAAGAACTGCACGACCTCATCCCACCCTCCACTTTCTCACATCGGTCTTCTAGACGCCTGGAGGGCTTCCATCCACATGTAGTAGAATACCCAATGGTTCGCACGCAGCGGTTTGCTGCGTCGTTTCTTATTCGCACTGCTAGGGAGTGGAACGCTCTCCCTGCGTCTGTATTCCCGGAATCATATAACCTTGGTGTTTTCAAGGCAAGAGTGAATAGGCATTTTCTGGGTAAGCGTGTACCACCTTCGACCTCGTCGTCACTTAACATCAGGTGAGACTGAGGTCAAATGCAAACCCATTATGGATTTAAAAAAAAAGTGAACTTTTGTCTGGCATTAAGAGGCGAATAACTGCACATCTCGGTAACGTGCTTAGGCATGATAGATATGACCTTTTGCAACTTATAATGATGGGCAAGGTTGCCGGTAAACGGCGAGTTGGTCGGAGGAAGAAGTCGTGGCTCCGCAACATCCGAGAGTGGACTGGAATAGCGAGCGCATCTGAACTGTTTCGACACGCTAAGGATTGACAATTCCAGAAGTTAGTAGCCAACCTTCACTAGTTGGAGAGGCACTTGAACAAGAAGATTATTTATTCTTATGCCAATCGTTAAGGTCTCAATTTTGAAAACAGTTATTTTCCATTGTGTAACAAAACTAGTTTTGTCGTGTGGTTGCCGGCTTAGAATTGTGCCTTCCCGTGGATGTCGTAAGAGGCGACTAAGGGAATAAAGGCTTATAGTACTGTTAGGCGTTGGGCTTGCTACCTGTCACTAATAACTGACTGTTAACTGTTAAACATCTTAGCCTGATTGTGCAAATTGTGGTTACAGAGTTATCAACAAGTTTTTAGTTGTTGGTAATTCTGTAGCTCTGCCTACCCCACTCTGGGAATGGAGGCGTGAAGGTATGTATGTGTAACAAAATTTAAATGTTTTATTGTTTTTCCGAATTTTTGTTACACAATGGGAAAAGTCGTTTCCTTATTTAAGTCCCTTAACTTAACTTCTTTTAATTCGCCTTTATCCGGTTATAAGACCAACGGCATTAACACTGCTTCTCCCCACAGATCCTCCGACTGCCAGCTTCCTGGCTAAGGACCTCTCCTACCTGAACATCTACGAGCGAGAGCTGTTCGCCTACCGCGCCAACTTCATCATCAGAACCTTCATCAACTCCTACGTCTGCAACTTCGGATGCAACTTCTAATTTACTTTTAAAACGTTCAATTTAGTCTATAGTATAGTCACGTTCAGAAAAAGCTTTTGACAGATGTACACGGTGACATAAACCTCACCTATTTATCAAAACCAAGCATAGACAATTTTATTTCTTTAAATGACGTTAATTTTGGCGGGAAAATCTGCGGTTTCAATAGTCATAGCAACCGTCTTAACTTTTTTCTGATCAACTTTATGTAAATTAGGTTTTTTATTTGAGGACGTCATATATTTAACCTTTTGAACGCCTTACGTCGTATACAAGATGTGTCACTCACACGCCAAATATTTTTGCTATGCCATGCAACTTCTCTTCTTTCGATCTTGAACTTGTGACGGCTGTAGCCGTCGTGGCGTCAGTGGCACTACTTTACGTTGACGGCCAGAGCCGTCCGTGGCGTTCAAAAGGTTAACGTCAATGAAGACTATACAAATAAGTTTTATTATATACTAAAACTTATACAGTGTTGTCAACTGTCAAACTATTGATATGTAATATGTAAAAACTTACTCACCGTATTTTTTAACTAATAAAAATAAAACACAAAATTGATTCGTTTTATTTATTTATAAAAATCATCACATTCTGGAACACTATGCGTTAAGGACTCTTTCAAAGGCAAAGCTAAATATTTTATATTATTTATATTGCAACACTTTACATAGTTTACATGTATGAAAAAATAACTATATTACTAGGCTAGAGGGCGGTACACATTGAATCTATTAAAGTACCAATAACAACCATTAATACCATTATCATACCAAATATCTTACCATATTTAACAACTATCTAAGGCATTTACATTTTAAATATTGTAAGGAAGGAAATTCATATTGAATAAAAAAAACTTATTAAGAAACTCCATCTTGACCTAACAGAGATGTTACATTCAAAATTAGTAATCTATTTATTTCTACATATTTATCGATCTCTATTAGGCCAAGTAATAACGGGTTATCAAAAAAAAAAATGGCAGCGAACAACGCATTCCATCCATTGACAATAGAGTCGTGCGGATATTTTTTGTCACTGACATATTTTTGTCGTTTAAAAGTACCTCCATTTACATAATTTAAAAAGTACAGCCAAGTACCACTTTAAAAATTCAATATGTGCCTAAACTCCGGGACATCGCCTTTCTATTTTACTATCTACTTCATTTCATGGCCTTCAAAGAGCATTTTCTTTACAACCTCATCTTATTTAATAATAGACATTTTGTCAGTTTTGAAACGACACGAATAAAAAAAAGTCCGTATATGTAAAACTGGCAAAACGCTAGGTCACAAAGGTCTCGCAGCATTGTCTAGCAACACAGCGCAACATTACAAACAATGCGGCTAGATATGTTCAAGGAAGTCTGGCAACGTCGCGCCGTACGTTCGCTGCCTCACAGATCATTTCACTTATTACTAACAATAAAATAATTTCAAAATTCGAAGTGGCGACGTATTAATAATTGGACTTAAAAAAAATCTCATCCTTAACCTCCTATGTAACCAGCAAGTTGCTACAGACTTGCCAATTGTCAAAGATAAAATAGATAAAGCATATATCGAATAAAAGAAAAATAGCAAGGTAAAAATACATATCCGCGCAAAGGTACAAAAATATGTACACATAGACCTAATTATCATAGTAATAAGGTCTGTGTACATATTTTTGAGTTTTTTTTGTATACATATTGGAGCCGTTGACTTACCACTGTCGGAAGAAATTGAAAAATTATATTATTTGCATTTTTCATGATTTAATCGGGTCAATCAACTTTTCTTTGTAGCTCGTTGCCATGGTGACGTCTCCTGGGTCACTCTTTAAAACTATGATTTCAAAGGATATAAGTCCACTAAAATAGTATTTTTCACAATCGTGTTATAATAGAGAGCTTTTTAGTCGAGTACCGTGTTTAGGCCACGAAGCTTGCTGAGTGGCCTAAGTAAGGTACGAGATTAAAAAGCTTAATTATGACACTATTGTGAACAATACTTTTTGTACGAGTTCATTAAAATTAATAATTTAAGTCATTAATACGAGTATACAAGAAAACTAAATATCGTAAGTGTTACTATCCGACTTCTTTGACACAAGATAATTGAAAAGTAGATTTTTGACAGATGCCGCGACGCTGCTACGTTCCGAAACGCCACAGATTGGCAATTTTGTATCGGATCGAGTCTCCTTAAACAAGGACACATATATGGAAATCCAAAGTTCTATTTTCAAATTTTTTTCGGTTGTCTAGAGCGTATCGAAATAGTTATTTCGATTGTTTCGGAAGTAACAACGATGAAAAGAGTGACGTTGCAGTATTCTCTATGAAATCTTAATACACAGATTTTAATCGACGAGTATAAAAAACTGTTTTATTGGCAATTACACACCCATTCTTTTATTGCCTTTCTCCTGAGTGTGCTGGAAGTAATATTATAACATTTTTTCTAAGAAACTCTATCATTGTTGTCTCCTGGCTTACGGGACAGAATAACAACAAGAAAAAGTTGATCCACCCAATCGCACTCTCAACTACTTTATTATTATTGAATGATTTATTGAAATGATATCGAATTCTCAAATGTAAAACTCTATACATCTGCTTGTTTTTATGATTTGTTAGATCATTCTCCCGAACTCATTATTTCTTCGTAGTAATTTTTCCATTCGCATTTTTCCCCGAACGCGATATTACCACTCGCCTTTTTTCCTGCGGCAGTTTATATTCACAGTCGTGTTTTTCCGCTTGCGAGTTTTATCCAGTCGCTTCTTTTCCTACCACCATATTTTCACGGTCGTGTTTTTCCCGTTCCAATTTGTCGAAGATACAGAGTCGACGGAGCTCCGCTAGCGCGGAGCTCCTATTTCTGGGTGGTTTGGCCCTCCGGGCCTGATGCAAAACTAACATAACCTAAACCTACCTACGAATTACGATGTAAATACTTTTGGGAAAAGTGCGACTGAGATAGAAATCGAACGGGAAAAAAACCGACTGGGAGAAAAGTCGAACAACAAAAAAAGCGACTGTAATAAAATCGAATGGTGAAAAATAAAATTAGGTAATATCGCGTTCGGGGAAAAATGCGAACGGAAAATTTAATACAAAGAAATAATGAGTTCGGGAGAATGATTTAACAAACCGTTTTTATCTGTATAATGCAACACTTTCTCATGATGTGACTTGTAAGTGCATATTTACACAATATAACAAAAATGTTACACAATCAAAATATTACACTTCTCACATTTAAATACATAATAGAAGTATGCACAGCTCTATACCACTTAATATAGAACTGCATGAAATTGTAATCTTTAAAGTATTTTTGGTTGTGATTTAAAATGGAGAGATTCATTGAAAATTATACATTTTCAGTAACTCGAGAACCCAACATTTTGACTATTTCTATTATTAAGTTATTGTACATGGTATATTAGTCGTAACATTATAAAAGGAGAATATATTTTATATGAATTCTATGTAAAGGAAGGATGCAATGGGACGCGAAGTAAAATATAATATTAATTATTGTATTTCAATCAGTAATTATAATTACCGACGTTATTGATAAAATTATTTCATGAATTATCAAGGATTAAGCTACTCAAATATTAAAGATGTAAATAATAATCACCACTTTAAAAATAACACCCGCTCTAGCAGGTCCGCTCGCGGCATGGTCCCTATGACACTGGCTGCATTACCTCTCTAGCGGACCAGCTAGAGGGGTGTTCTTTTTATAGTGGTGACTATTATTTACATCTTTAATATTTGAGTAGCTTAGTTTTATTTTAATTTAAATAAGTTTCGTATTAACTTTTTTTTTTATTATTTCGTCAATGTGCTAAAAATAACACACTAACATATACATTTTTCAGGAAGTTACCTGCTGGACGTATAAAATAGAAACCAGATCGGGAAAGGATATAAAATAATTTACCACTATGGATAAACTATTCCGTCTCTCACTAACTAGCATCGACAAAAAGGGATCTTGAGAGATACGTCGATTTCGAGAACTTATTTTTGTCTTCAATATGAGATTATTTTACTGATTAGTTTAAGATAATTTCTAGTCTCATTAGATAATTTAGAAATAATATGGTTTAGAGCTGAAAAACCTGATGATTTCTACAAGATTCGTTTCATTATTAAGATGCTTTTAGATTAAGTACGACATTTTATAAGAACACTGTAATGATTACAAAAAAATGCACAACATTTTTCAAATGTAACTAAAGAAATATGTTAATACAAAAAACTGCTTGAAACTAGATTTAAATATAAGTACATATAATTAAAATATTTAAGAGTTCATTGAGTCTCTTTTTACGGGAATTTTATTGTATAGACAAATAGGAATAATAATATAATCAATAGTTGGAATAGACATAGTTTCTATGCCTAAATTTGTATTCGGAGTGAGTAGTAATTTAACCATCTGAGATAAAAAATATTCTTCTAGATGCCGTTTAGTCCAAAATCCTAAATACATTTCGTATCCCACTGGTGGTATCAACTACTTCATGTATTTATTTAGCAAATTTATTTCAAAAAGATGTCTTTTATTGCGTAAAAAAAACATATTTCAAGTTTTTAGTAAAATATTTATTTATGCAACGTTTTTTATAAAGTGACGTATTTACATTTAAAGCATTTGGAGCTATTTTTATTATCTATTTAAGGCATGACACATCCTAATTTAATACAAGTGTAAGTAGTAAAGTTTGTACAAAAAGGTAAACAATATTAAGTCGAAGGATTTTTGCCACTTATTTGTATTTTTTTTAATATTGTACGCAGTAAAGGACTTTATTGAGATACCGTTGACATCATTCCATTGAGTAAGGAAAGTTAGTCACAAAATAATGTGGTTAATTTTTGAAACACAAAGGGAATAAATAAATACGTTTTTGAATTGAGTCCTTAACTACGTACAATATTTTCGAAATTTACCCGTCCGGGCCACAATCGAACTATGTCAAAGTGATATAACCAATCAAATTCATTTGACATAGTTCTATAGCGGCTTAGGAATCTATTTGTTTGACTACACGTACGTACATTTGTTGGCTGAAAGATCAGTTAAGTTATTCTCCTAAACTCACTTCTCAATGTCGTCCGATCAGAGAATTTAAATCATTTTAGTATGTATATTTTTAATTTAGTCGCTGGCAGGGCTTGCTATACCGGTAATTTGGAGAACAGGTACTGTACTGTTTTTAATGAATACTATACAGGTGAACGCAGTGTCAAAATTACGGAAAATAAATTGCTATTGCATGGCGGTAAACATTTTAAATCATATCCCAAAAACACATTGGCAATTTGCTGTGTAAATGGTTAATAGAAAAAAGATTTTATTATTTTATCTGTAAAAATAATAATAATAATGTTACTAACTGGAGTTGAGTACAGTCAGCGTCAAAAGAAACTGATCACTGAAATACCTTGTCGCTTTACTGTCACATTCAATGTCAAACAAGATTGTCTAATGTGTTAATGCGATAAAGTACAAAAGTAGCTTGAAGTGACCAGTTACTTTTGACGCTGACTGTACGAAGCTTGAAATTGTACTTTCTGAATTGTATTTGAATTATTAGTTATAATCACATCACTTTTTTTAAAACAAGTATTGTGATCGCTTCTCAAGCAAATAAATTGAAACTTAAATTGTAATCTAGGTGTGAAACTTGTACCGGTATTAAATGTACCGGTACAAGATTAAGTACCGGTATCAACGATACCACTACCAGCCTAGGTACCGGTACTTATGATACCGGTATTTTGGAAGAAAGACAGACATTTTTCCGGTACTATACCGGTACCGATAAGGCTAGAATACAGGTAAAAAACGGTACAGTACCTATATAAGTGCGAGGGAGAAATAAGACAGAGAAATAGAATGGGTACAGTAAGCCGCTCGACCAAAGTGGTAACCCAAAGTGGTTTACTTGCGTACTAGCGCCGGGCATCATTAGTGTGTTGGTTTTTTTCGCCAACGAATTGAGAAGCGAGTTGTTTTGAATGTCCACCCACAACTTGAAATGCGCGCTCGTAGTCACCACGCGGTATTAGGTACCTTCGACTCTGGTGCAGCTACCTCAAAATACGACCAACGTAGAGATACGCCTGGGCTCCCTGTGCATTATTCCTACTGAGGGATCAATGTAAACCGGCTCGCGAAGTCTATAACGAACTAAGGGAGTTCTAGAAATGACCTAGACAAGTTGTCTTACTATCTTTATAGAGAATCTAGTATGAGCTATTTAAATTATCTATATCTCATATT
The DNA here is from genome assembly GCA_927399475.2 of Acleris emargana. Lineage (NCBI taxonomy): Eukaryota > Metazoa > Arthropoda > Insecta > Lepidoptera > Tortricidae > Acleris > Acleris emargana. The sequence continues at coordinate 1,323,342 of OV656863.1, read as the reverse complement.
TCATAAATTCATAGAATCTGATTATAATAAATTTAATTTAATATCAATTAGACGATATCATAACATTTATAAAATGGCCAGTAGAATATATCAAAAACCACAAACATTCATAAACATATAACTATACAACCATGCAAGCTTTACACTAAATAACTGTTAGTAACATAATGAAAATAACGTAAATTAGTAAAAATATGGAAGTAAAATATAAAGTATCTCATTCGGTATTTTTATCCAACTAAATCTACGCACAAAAACAAAAATCTCAGCATTAATCAATAAAGGGAATATTCGACATTTTAAAATGTAAAAAACTACAATAAAAAAAGATGTAAACTAATACAAATGTAAATAGTAAATAAGTGTACTTCGTTAATAAAAATACATTAAAAAGCGCGCAACTTCTATTGCAATAATATAGCACAATTACAGAAACCCAAGTACGCTTCAAAATTAATGATCGGAAAAGGCAGTGAAATCTGGGATCAACATAAACAATTATGGATAAATGTAACTTAGGTACTTCTACTCATTGGCGACGCGGTCAGTGTCATATAAACATACATCGTTATCGCGGGAGCAAAAACGATTTGACAGTAGTCAAAGATTATAACAAATAGGCAATAGCAGAAGTGACACTCAATCGATCAATTTTCTTACAAAATGTCTTACCTCCTTACTTGACTTGATTGGTAGTTAGTACGTATTTAAAGAGATTAGCTACGCAATCCTAACATCAACCTCTTCAGTCACTTTTCCTACTACTTTAGACATTTGATATTCTTGATTGATTTGATATGTACAAAAAGATACAAAAATACATCTAAATTAAATATGAAATATTTAAAGAAATTTAACTAGTTTTGGAAAATAATATTTGTCATTTTTTTATTTATTAAAGCTGCCACGTTGACTTATAAAAGCGTTTACTCAGTGTAAGACAAGGTTAATTGACTGTTTCCAGCGAAAACTTCGTGCTAGATATGAAGGACTTCTTATGTCGGGTTCCTATATTCAATCCGAGGATAGATAAGGCTTACCTCGGGTTATAATTTGACATTTGCCCATACAAAATGTGTCAAATTTTAATCCGAAGTAAGCCTATCTGTCCGCGGATTGAATATAGGAACCGGACGCTAGAGCCTTAGAGTGTGTCGGCAGAATGTTCCGTTTCTACTAAACAGACATTCTGTTATATGTTTTCTTTAATAGATTTGTTTTTGCTCCCGCGATAACGACGTATGCATATAAATATCAGATTCCGTACGTTTATAAAATAAATGAATTCAACATTATGAAAAATGCTGTCTTATGATTATCATGGCTGAACGAAATACAGCAATCTCATCTTATCTTATCTTATCTTACAGATGGGCCCTTTCGGAAGCCAATAAACCACCGACGCTCCAAAAATACAATACAGCAATGGTACATGGGTGAATCAACTTTTAAGGTACTCCTTTTCTTTTGCGGTATCTTAACTTTCCTGGTGACTTATCATTCATAATAATGTATGAATATTAATATCAGACTACCAAATTTACAGACCGTACACGTTTAACACCTCAAATATTATTTAATCTTCGAAAAAACCTGGTAACTCAGGGGAAAATGCACATTTTCCATACAAAACCTAGGGACAACATCGTCCGCTGGGTTACCAACTATATTATTATTTCAAACTGTACTATTTTTAAATCAAATCATTTCAAATGCTAGCCTAATTGTCTGATTTAATAAGCGTGTAAGCTACGTCGTTGGCAAATATATAGTTTTTCTAAAAACATATAATTTGTGAAACATGTCGAAAAATGGGGAGTACCTTAGAAGTTGATTCACCCACATACCAAATTCAAATTCTAAATCTTAAGTTGTTTTTTTTAATATATTTATTTCGCAATTTAAAGTATGTATCGTTGTCCAGTACGCATTTATTAGAGTTTAATTCGGGTCACGTTCAAATTGTGTGAGATTTTCCATCATGCTACCAATTATTTTAATTCATGGAATCCGAAAAAATGCACTAACTTTTCCGATCATTTATAATAATATAACTAAAAATAATAAAACTATGGTACGGAAGGCACTATCATCACTTCATTAAGTCTATATGTATTACTACGTACAACATACCCATTTTGAGATTGATACTTTTAAATTGCTTTTAAGTATATTTTTGGGCTAATTTACTTTACAACATATGTTTTAGTACGTAGTAGTATTTAGGTTAAAAGTACCACTATGTCACTAACCGTTAAGTGACAGAAATACAAAACAAACAAAGATATTAGATAGATCATTGTTCTTAACTATACTCCATCTGTTTAGGTACTTAAATAAAGATAAACAAACCAAACCACGTGCCGCTGTTCCACAGCCAATCAAAACTGTTTGGTCGAGCTTTGACGTATCAGTGTTGTGCTCCTATTGGCTGACCAACTATGTCACGTGGTTTTTTTGTTTACATTTAGTTAAGTACCTAAACAAATGCAGTATAGTCACGTTGTATCTTATAATTGTAATATTTCGGCTTTTGTACGCAAACCTCATTACTAAGCATATCATCGGTGTAACTGCAAAACAGCGTAAGTAACATTTTTAACAAGGAGAAAAATCCACCTTTTTAATAAGATGGTAAGGTTTATTTTGCTCTATCATAAATTTGTTACTTACGGCTTAGCAGTATCACCGACGATATGCCGTTCTTACGTCACATGCCTGTATTTATAACCGTAAAAGTCAGTGTTTTTTTTACAGTACACTTACGAGTATTTGACATACGTTGATTATCATGGCATGAAATATTAAGTTTTAAAACTACTTTGTAGTGTAAATGTTTGCTTTGTAGTTTTAGTAGTTGTTCAGTAAAATAGCCCAAAAAAATAGAATAAAAGTGCAACTCAGACGTTTGTATTTATTTATTTTTAACACAAGGAACGGAAATCGTAAATTCATTTTAATTTATCATAGTCATAGCTCACTCCATGCTTGCAGAAAAACTAAGTTATTCTACGGCAACAGAGTTGAGTTTTGTATAAGCAACCAATAAACCATCTAATCTTGTTGATTCCATTAAAAATACCGAACTCGCATATTTGATCTGTAATTTCATACCAACTCTATGACACGGGAGGTCAAACTGGTTAGTCATACATAACTCGTCAATCGCTATCTACTGCATCAGAAAAAAACGCTCTCTTCCTAAATACTACAAAGCAATGGACGGGCATTCATTTTTTATTTCCTTACTATGAAATATTTCTTCAATATTAATTGGTCTGCATAAAAAACGGACAATTCTATTAAATATTAGTAATATTACGAGCAGCTCACAGACTACCCAATAAGTAACTATGCGAAAATTGCTTTCACAAAAAATCATGATTTTTTAATAGTTTTCTAGTATCTCATAGGGTAAAGTCACCAGTGGTCGGCCAGAGACCAGTAGTCGACCTTATTTGAGTGCGAAGAGTGGGAAATATGTCTTTCGTACTCTTCCCACTGATACAAAGTATAGGCAGAGGCCGACTCCAGGTCTCTGGCTGACCACTGGTGACTTTACCCTACGTTTCCCCACCATTTAAAAAAAAAAAAAGCTTTTGTAGTGGTAACGATTAATTTAGAAATGATTAATTTGTCGTGTATGAAGATGCGGGAATCTTAAGAACTTAAAAAAAAACTACAGTTGTTAAATGCCCGTTTAGGAACCTCTATTGCGCTGTCAGTGTTTAGGAAAAGAGAGGCCAAGTGTCACACTTAACGTTACGTATACCTTGAACTTCTCAACGCCACCATTTATTTAAAAAAAAACATGGTAAAATTGTTTTTAAGTTTCGTTATAGGCACGATCCAATTGTGTAAATTGTTTCACTAATAGACAGATCCTAAGTTGACAAAGTGGTTGGAAAAAAGTGGTACCGTTCCTTTGCCGTAGGATAACACGTGGAATAATAATATCCATCATCGGCGTTGAAAAGTCAAAGTATGGTAACGATAAAGCAAAAGCTTTCCACCAGCACATTTACACATCAAAACAACCTTGTGTACTAAAAATAGCGTATGTACTTAGTAGAAAACTGGCACAAGGGATATAAAAAAATACTATTATGAGTACACAACGTAAAATTAAGCAAATGGCGTAGCTTGCTTTAAATCGATCAATAAAAAAATGTCTAAATATAACTTACAACAAACGGCCAATTTTCAAGGCAAATTTTATAAAAAAAAATATTTTTAAATAAATATAAGACACATTTTTTTATTAAAATTACATCTAAATTATGGTATGTATCGTGTAAAAAAATATGGAGGAAATTCAACGATAAGTATCTCGGTCTCTAGTGTTACGAAGTGGTACAAAGTGGTACGCAACCCAGTGGGCAAGTATATTAAACGCTTCTTCATTTCCGTGACATAGCTACGCCACCGCTTTAACCAAAGCCGAACGTCAAGTAATTGTATATTGAGGACAATGTACTTGTGGGTTTGGATGTCGGTTTCATCTGAAAGTGACGAAAAAACAAAACTAAAAAAGTTTAGAATTAAAACTAGAGTAAAAATAAATGTGTGAGTACGCATTTCATTGTTAGAAATTAATTATTAAAAAAAATATTGGACTAGTTAGTGAAATTTGCATCGATTTAAGTTTATCCACTAGAATACTGAAACTATGAATATAATTATAATAATAACCCATTTAGAAAAAACGGGTATTACTTGGAGTTGTTTAAATATAGTACCAGGAAATGAAATTCTATGGTAAAATAGTATATTTTGATGCAAGTACGGAAAGTATTTCATTTTAAACGAGATCAGAGGAGAATGAAAATGACAGTTCCGTAAGCGTAACAAAACGACGTTTTTTTAAACACATTTCAAACAAAAATAAAACAGTACCTTATTAAAAGAGACAATATTAATTAATTCTTAGCATAGTAAAAATCTACAGTTCAATTTGAACATTTAAGGGTAAAAAATGGAAAATTTCATTTTTTTTTAACATACTACAACAACGATTTTTCTTTGTAAATAATATTTTCTTCATTTTATAGCATAAAGTCTCATTCCCTTACAGTATATTTATACTACTCTAGGTGAACAGCCACCCAGTAAAAATGTGGAGCATACTTATAACCTTGTCATTGTGAATGTCATTGTCATTCTGTTTGAAGTTTACTATGACAACGCACTAAGCGCTTAACATTTTCGTTACATACTGTACATTACGGTTTTTTACCTGTTTAATTTTTTTTTATTCTAATATTCGTTTATTTTTTATGACGAAGAGCTAAATCGCAATCAAATTACTTAATACTTTTGTCAAGCGTAATAAACTACGTGTTCGTGCGTATCTTTGACTTTTGTCAATGTTTACCCACTGCAGGAGTGGTCGAAGGTACCTCGCGCCCGACTAAGGTTATGATTGAAGTTATTACCAGGAATTATTATTATTGAAAGAAATTGCTCTTTAGCGATAATACCGCCTGTTGTTTACCTATACTTTTAATCTTCTTTAACATGTAGTGTTCTATAATGTATCGATAAAATATGTATATCCGAAGTCGATAAACGAGAAGTCCCTATGACAGCTCAAAAGTGCTACGAAAATTCCGACCCCTGGTTATTACCGTCGAACGAGTGGTTAAGAGAATAACTGTCGGGAATTATATTAGTATGTAATGAAAGTAGCAAGTGGAAAGAAGTGGTCTCTGCCTACCCCTCTGGGAAACAGGCGTGATTTAATGTATGTATGTATGAAAGCGAGACAAAAGAAAACGCGTTAATTAAAAACCATGCACCATTTTTAATAACAATACAGAGGTCGGAATAGGCAGTGCCTATTTGCCTAAACTTCACGGGAGGACGTAACTAAGAGTGGTTACAACCACCGAAAATAATGTTTTTTTATTATTGAATGCGGGATTTCCGGGTGTTTAAGAATACATAAATGTGGAAATTCATACTAAAACTCAATATCACATGTTAAAATTTTACATTATCAAATGACATATTCTGATTTATTTTTAATGTAAATAAACTAACAAAGTATTTCGTATTAAATAATATTAATAGTAGTAATAATGATTGTAATTATCATATTGATGATTCAGATAGAAAGTTGTTTTTGTTATTGATGATCATGTAAAATTGTATACAATAAATGTTATTAACATGTGATATTGAGTTTTAGTACAAATTTCCACATTTATGTATTATTAAAAAATACCTGGAAATCCCGCATTCAATAAAAATAAAACATTATTTTTGGTGGTTGTAACCACTCTTAGTTACGTCCTCCCGCGAAGTTTAGGCAAATAGGCACTGCCTATTCCAACCTCTGACAATAACACACACGCTCATATTTCCTATTGGCCACAGTTACATGTATTATCATCAGTGATCGGAATAGGTAGACTATAAATACCTAAACTTAGTAGAACATAGTCATGAAGTGGAGACTTCCTTGCGATAACATTTTTTTCCAAGACTTACCGGGTTAAAAAGACTGCAATATAAAAATACAACAACGCTTTTATTACTTTACATGTAAATCACTAAACGTGATAAACCTCTTTACTATATATTTAAATTTTCTATACATATGTCAACTTCACATCACATTGTCATTTATACTATTACGTCTTACGTCAACAAACACTGAAAACACCACGGATACTGCAAGACTACCAAGCTTCAAGGTAAGATGTATTATTTTACACGTTTATTGCTTTAATTTGTATGAATATTCAAAAGTAAGAAAATAAAAGTCTCTATCTAATGTACGGTCGCGAACCTTCATTATTGGGTCACTTTGTAACGAGGTTTGTTGCGTGCGATGTTAGTAAACCTACATCAATACTTACTCTACTAAACGTAAATCAACACGTGCAAACTAGCATCTTTTCACTATCTATTGAGAGTATTGGAGCGAAATGCATGGTTTTTTATTCTATTTATAACAATATTAATTACTTAGTAAGTTCCCGGGACTTGTCACGAAAAAAAATGTAGTCGTAAGGAAGTCTCCACTTTTTGTCTCTGTTCTACCAAGTTTAGGTATTTATACACTGCCTATTCCGATCACTGATTATCATCGTATTACTTCATATATATTTATTTGTTAGCTCGAATGCTAATGCATAGCAAAATATACTGTTTCTATATCTATTGCATTTAATTTTATCAATTTTATGCTGTTTTTTTTAATATTATTAAATATCGTAAAGACGGAATTTGATTTATAAGATCCTTAGAGAGTATTTTGATAACATTTTTTGTTAAATTTCTTATTTGATTTAATAAAAGTAGAATAATTAGAAAAAAAACTAGTAACATTATCTCTACATGATAACAAACAAACGATCAGTAGTAAAATTAGAAAATATTAATGATCGCAACGGACCAGGGTTTTATTTACATTAAACATTAATTTTAAATAATATGTGTTTTGGCAATGTTTTGTGGGTCAATGTGAATTATTTCATTGAAACAAAATTGCAAACATAATCATCAAAATTACATTTACACCGACCGTTCGTTCCTAAATGCTACTTAAGTCTTTATTAAGACTGAACCTAATCTGCTTTATTGTATTTAACGATTTCATCATCAATATAAAAAATAAGTATTAAAAATCAAACTCTATAAAACATAGCCACTCTGAGTACGTTTTGGACAGAAATCGCAACACAACGACATATACAGTATCCCAGCTACACGCAGTACTGTAATATAGTTGGCGGCATTAAATACTTATAAACTAAATAATATATACTATTATAATAAATATATAAACAATACATACACATTTAATAAACTATATAAATAGAAGATACGGATATTACAACCTAGGTAAACCAAGAAAACTCATTAGTGGTCATGGTACGATTTGTAAACGTCAACTTGAGAAGGGCGTATTTCCGTTTTTTTTTTATTTATTCGGAAGACAGTTTCATCAAAGTAAATCAGGGCCTCCATTCAAACCGGTAAACCATATTGCTTTCAATATCACATTGTAGATAATTACTTGACAGGCAGGCGGCCGGTTTAAAAAACCATACGACCACTCATCAAAAGCGTAACTAACAAATTTATGATAGAGCAAAATAAACCTTATAGTTTATTAAAAAGGTGCATTTTTCTCCTTATTTAAAATGTTACTTACTCGATTTTGCAGTTTCATCGACGATTATTGATTTACCGTGTTGAAGTGACCCAAAGCATTTTAACTTATCATTACTAGATGCTTACGCCCTTCGTAACGATACCTAACGCACAAAACCTATACCTATATACGTCTTGAGGATTATTGACTTGACAAATAACGAGTGAGACATCACTACCATAAAAAAATATTTCGGAAAATCTAATACAACCGTGACATAACAAAACTTGAACATACAAACGAAACTTAATATTAAATCTCGGTAATTGTAATTACCTATCTAAGAGAGATTCACAAAAAATGAGATTCCAAAAAAAAGTGGTGTTCCAAAAACGTTACTAACTTAACTTAAACTAATAGAACTGTCAGTAAGTAAACCACCACTAAACAATTATACATGTTAGAATTGTTCATAATTATGTTTCCACGTGTTAGTAAAAATAATGTTTAAGCGTTGCTATGACGTCATGTAGTATGTTTTTTTATTACGACGTACTGAGATCAAACGGCATTAAAAATAGGTAGGCGTAATTTTTTACGTATTTTATGTCTCTATATTTATTTATAACACGGTAAAAATGTACCAAGAATAAATAACTTTGAGCAAATAAAAGAGAAGGTTAAGGTTGGGTCGTACCTTCTCTTTTATATTTAAGGGATAGAGAGAGAGAGAGAGAGAGAGGAAAATGTACTGAATTATTCTTAAGCAGAAATATATAACAATACGTTTCCAACTTACACTCCGGGACATATCAAATAATCACACAAAAGAAAAAAAGTTAAAATAGTGGTAGCTTTTAGCAGATAACTTTTTAAACATACTAAATGACGTCATAACTAAAAAGTAACTACTACTTGTTCTTATTTTGGCAACATGTTCTTTCCTAGACTAAGTCCAATATAAAAAGGGAATTGATACAATTACCTCCACCGTAGACTTCACAAAAAGGGAATAGTTCCAAAAAAAAAATGTAGACGTGACCAAAAATGATATTGATTTTCCTCCAAGTCATAAAAAAGGAGTTAAAGGAACCAGAAATATTTAAAAAATATATATTTCTTAAAAGATAAAAGATGTTTATTCAAAGAAACAAAGAAAAAATGTTAAGAAAGAATAAGGAATTATGATATTGTCATAAAATATTACTCCTTTTAATACATTTAATAATATATTGTTGAACATTTCTATGAACTCAATATAAACAAATAAATGTTATATTTTCGCTTTAGTTATATTAAAGCCATCCTGGGTAAAAAAAAAAAATTATTAGCATCTTTAGCACCATTTTTGTTTACGTTTAGTTTTTTTTTGTCTCGTTTTGACGTTCTTTAGAACGTTTTATTAATAATTACCACTTTGTTACTTTTTCAACACAAAGTGGTACTTAATAGACATTTCAATATCAGAGTAATCAGTGTACCTATAATAATATTTTCTCATTTCAAGTAACGAATTCATAGGTACATTAATTAATTACACTGGTATAAAAACAAAATTGAACTTAACTAAATTATGAAATCAATTATAAAATAAAATGATGTCATAGATGACTAAAAAAAAACAAAGTAATAATTAATAAATAAAATCATTGGATAATTAAATTCCTACTGACACAATTTTACTATAACATTTCACCGCACGATACCACTTGAAATCGCAGCGCAGCAGTTTGTGTACGCGCCTAACCTAAGAGCGATCATCAGAAGGATGCTGTAGGTGCTACCCCCCACCCGGCGAAACAGGGATGCAAACATTCCCGATGCACTGCAGCATAAAACAAGAAAAAAATGTAAGTATCGATTTCGCCAATCAATTACTCTTATTTGGTCACGTCTATATTTTTTTATTCTAGTCTATAAGCATGTATTGCAAACGGCGTCTTTTTCTTTGGCCGCGGTTTTGGCCGCATCCTATTTCGTCTTACCTGAGTTAGTCTCTTTCGTTCGCACCTGAAACAATATTATAATAATTCAATTAAAAAAAAACAATCTCAAGACGGCAATCTCAAGACGGCAATCTTTAGACTGCGAACGCATTACCGATCCTGTTGGTCAAGATGGAATGCCTCTATGCTACTTATTTCACCAGTTATCTTATCGTCATCGTAAGGTCAGATTTTAATTCCCACAGAAAAAATGTAAACAAAGGTGTTGAAAGAAAGAAAGAAAGAAGGAAAATCATTTGTTGCCGTTAACGAAATACACTTTTAAGAAATCGACTTTCTATAAAAAAAACTATATATTGTAATCAAAATTGAAGAATTTAATTTGTTGATGGCTAACTTTATTTCGCTCGTTCCCTTTAAACCATATTGCAAAATATCTAATTGCCGATATATTTATTTATTATTTATTTATTTAAACTTCTTTGCACTAAATACAATAATGTACAAATGGCGGACTTAATGCCCAATGGCATTCTCTACCAGTCAACCAGTAGGCGAAACAGAAAAAGATGATCGGTGCGAAGAAAAAAGCGTAAAAAAAAACTGTTAAAATAAAATATATACTAGATACGGGTATATAAGATATAGATATACATGCTTACCAAAATATTAGATTCCCACAATACCAGTATTTTTATATATTATGTTCCTTTTTATATCAGTTTTATAAAATACCATGTTCTCAATACACCATGTTCCCTATAAAACCTTATACCGAAATTATCAAATTTCGAAATCACAAGAATCTCAAAACACTGAAATACTTTACAAACCTGATTAGGAAAACACAATTTTCTCGAAAGAACTTGATCTCGCCTTAGCATGATCATGTAATACTAGATTTTTCAAAGAGCAGATTTCAGATAAACCATATTTTCGATATACCAGATTGAAGAACACTAGATCCCCAGAATATCAAATATCAAACAAGTACGGTCAGGTGCTTCAGGACTTCGTTTGCGTTAAATACCAACTTTGTCACTCCTTTTCTCTTCTTTTGGGGATGAGTTGTATTAAATGCTGAAATACATGTCTAATGAATTTTATTCAGAGATATTCAATCCAAGACTCAAAAAGTAGGTCAAAAAAAAACTCTTTCACCTACTTAGTGTTTGAATTTCAAAAAACCCCGTCTTTTCGGATCTTTACGTTACAAAAGCAAATCCAGATTTAATGTTTCTAGCTTCCGAAGTATTGGCTGGGCGACGATGAATCAGTCCGTCAGGACAGGTCTCTTTATTATATATAAGACTAGCTTTTGCCAGCGACTCCGTCCGCGTGGAATTCGTTTATCGCAGTTCCCACGGGAACCGTGTAATTTCCCGGGATAAACAATATTTAATGTCCTTACTCGGAACTCAAACTACCTCCATACCAAATTTCATCAAAATCGGTTCAGCGGTTTAAGCCATTTGCTAATGATAAAGTTCAGTACCTAGTTATAAATAGTTGACAATAAACATTTTTACGGTTGGTTTTGTTGTCTAACCGTACTTATGTAATCTACCAAAGTAAAAATCCGGTGTTTTAGGAATTTAGGCATTCGGAAATCAAGTATGATCAGCATCTGGTGTGTTGGGAATTACGTAAACTGGCAATCTGATATTTTGAGTATCTGGTAGCTTAAGAAACTGGGTGTTTCAAGTACATTGTGTTTTGCCGGCCTAGTGTTATCAAAATCTGGTATTATGGGAATTCGGTTTTAAAGAGAACATGATGTTTTGAAAACATGTTGATTTGCCAATCCGATATAAAAAGAAACACGGTAAAAAGAAAGTCTGGTATTTTGGGTATTATTTCAGAAAACGGGTAAATCGGCAATTAGATATTTTGCAATTATGGTTTTATGGGAACGAGCGCTTTATTTTGATATAAACTCTTTGCTGTATTAATTTAAAACAAGAAAACTGTTTTTGTATGCATAATTTATTGATTGCACTAGTATCATTGACTCGATACACCTGTCTCATCAAGTTGAGGGCCGCTTTGACGATTGATGTGAGACTGTGAGACATCTCTTCACTCGCTTCGCTTCACAATTCGTGCTCCCGTATCGAAATCGCTTTCCAGTGATACATTAGTTAGTGCGATTTCAAATTAAATTATTACTTTCAAATTATATTATATTTCTTGCTGGTCCAAACTTTGAGATCCCCTGAAACGTCACTTTGACAGTGACGTAACTTTGTTTACATTTTTCTGTGGGAATAAAAATCCGACCTTAGGTTAGGAAAAGATGGTGGCAGCTCTCCGGACCCTGCACAAGGTCGTACCATCAGGAAACCCTAATCGTCAATTGTCCTAGAGCCGCCAGAATTTCGTTTTTGTGGTGTTGTTATATAATTCGAAATTTTTAAGGCAAAACATAAGATTGTCGTGCTAGTGTTAGATTTTTTTTATCAATATCGATAGTTGTGTAATACATTTTAAGTGAGGTTTGAATAAAATCATATAGAGACAGATGTATTTTTTTTTCGAAGTCCACGTCAGTACACACTGCAGCACATGCTAACATATTTGGTTTGTATGTATGTATGTAAACTCTTTATTGCACATAAACAATTACAAGATATGTTTGCATAATATAAATAATGTACATAGGCGAACTTATCCCATATGGGATCTCTTCCAGTTAACCTTGGAGTAGAAAGAGCAAGGACAATGCTGAAGGATAGACAAATTAACAAAAAATTCAGGAAATAACAAATAGTACATACAACAGAGAAATTGGAAGAAAATAAAATATCTTCCTTAATAAGATACATACCTAAACATAGAAATAATATAATATACAATATAATACTACCACACATACGTTAAAACCTACAACAGAAGGATCAACACCCAGGCTCATCCTGTTTATTTAGCCACAACTTCTTTAATCTTTCCTTCAATGAATCAACAGATTTAGATTGCCTCAAGCACGATGGAAGCTCATTCCACAATTACACAGAGTGTACCGTAAAAGATTTAGCATAGGTGCGAGTCATGTTGGATGGAACGGCAAGGGAAAGGTTAGCACTAGACCGAAGGCGGTGTCCACTACCATCGGCCAAAAAACTAAACCTTTCGGAAAGGTACAAAGGAGAAGAAGGAGTGAAAAGTACATTGAAAAGGAGTGAGAGAATATGCACATCCCTGCGACGGCGGATGGGCAACCATTTGAGTTGCACACGGTACTGGGATATATGATCAAACTTCCGCAAACCAAAAATATACCTTATACAAATGTTTTGCAGACGCTCAAGCTTGTCAAGCAGTTCCTCCCTGAGGTCTAGAAACGCTATGTCTCCATAGTCAAGAAGAGGAAGTAATAAGGAACGAGCAAGGGTAAGCTTAGTGTTAAATGGCAGAAAGTTTTGCAGACGTCTCAAGGAATGCAGGGAAGCAAAGAGTTTACGGCTAACATCATTCACATGGGCTGTCCAGGACAACGTCTGGTCTATCGTGACACCCAAGTTTTTAACAGTGGAGGAGAAGGGGATAGGAGTCCCATCGTAGAAAACTTTGGGCATCACTACACCAGATAGTTTAGAGACGAAATGAGGGCTACCAACGACAATGGCCTGTGACTTCCCAGCATTAACCATCAACCCAAACCTCTCCGCCCAGCAACGTATAGAGTCGAGATCACAATTGATTTGACTTATCAAGGCGGGGAAATCATCAAGAGCAGCACAGGCGTAGATTTGCAAATCGTCCGCGTATAGATGATACGAGGAGCGAAGTGAGCTAGAAATACCGTTTATGAAAATGGAGAAAAGTAGGGGAGAAAGCACTCCTCCCTGGGGGACACCAGCTGACAGATGACACCATTCAGAGTAGCAGTCATCAACCCTGACACGCTGGCGCCTCCCGGAGAGGTAAGCGCGAAAGCAGGAAAGAGCAGTTGTAGAAAGATGGAGGGTATTAAGAATCCCAAGAAGAATATCAAAATCCACGGTTTGTCATAGTAATAAGAGTAGATAATCATTAAAACCCACGAACATTATTGAAAAATGCCACGAAAATTCCAGGCTCAGGTTATTAGACTCAGCTGAAAACTAGTTTATGCTCGTAATGCCTAACGTCCTAAATTTAGGACATTTGTCAAAGTGACTTTTGACTTTAGTTGACTGACACAAGATTATTTTTCGAACTTACGAAATTTGATGTGGGCCTTACGAACAAATTATTAAGACAACAAATATTTCGAACAGACAATGCGTTAGGACCAACGTAATTTATTAAGGATTCCAAAGGATACCACTTACCATCATAACTAGTGATGGGCGGCTTGTAAGTTTCAAAAGTGAAACTTTCACTTTAATTTCTGCAATATTCTGGAAGTTTCATAAGCACACCTAGGAATATACGGGGCAAAGTTAAATGACAGCTAGGGATTGCTACATCGATAAACTGAATTATCGATGCTTTTCCCATATACTAGCGATTGCTACAAACTTTTCTTGTGAAAATAAAAAAATATTGACATTATGCAAATGAAACCAAGTAGGTAGCAACATAGTTCTGGTTATTCTTTATTTTAAAATATTTTTTTAACCTCCACTCATCATCATCATCATATATTTTTTCCTTATCGTGTATTTCAGAGTGCCTTTCCCATTTAGGTACTATTGTTAATATAAACGATCAGAAATTGCTAGGAGAAAAATAAAATGATAATGAAGAATGAAGGTTAAAAAATCGTTTTAAATAAAGAATAACCAGAATTATGTTGTTATTTTGTTTCATTTGCATACATTCAATAAAATTTTATTTTCACAAACAAAGTTTGTAGCAATCACTAGTGTATGGGAAAAGCATCGATGATTGAGTTTATCGATATAGGCAATCCCTAGCTGTTATTTAATTTTGCCCCGTATATTCCTAGGTCTGTTCATAAGTCCAACTTTCACATTTCATTCTGAAAGTTACCAAAGTGACATCGTTTGATTTCTGTTTTAATCAATAGAGATGATCAGTGACACAGTAGAAAGGTTTTTTTTATGACATGGGAAGGCAAACGAGCACACAGGCTACCTGATGGTAAGTGGAAGCTGTGACCCATAGACATTCGCATTGACAAGACCGCAAATGCACCGACAACCCTGAGGACTAAGATGGAATGCCTCTATGCTAGTCATTTCACCGGCTGTCTTATCCCCAAACCGGAACACAACAGTGCAAACACTGCTGCTTGGCGGTAGGTTAATGGATAAGATGGTGGTACCAACCCGGACGGACCCTGCACAAGGTCCTCCCACAAGTGAATATTATGTTTAATATAAAATTCTGGATTATGTACGGGTGTTATAAAAACTCACATAGACCCAAGCGAAGCCAGGGCGGGTCGCTAGTTTTAATAATAATTTAGCACAATGACACGACCAAATGTATTAACTTACCAATAAATATCAAGGGACTCAGCAGTATGAGACAGCGTCTAAATACCATGAAACAAATTTAGTTCATTGGTTATCTTCAAATTTGTTTACAATTACATAATGGTGTACTTAAGTATATCTATTTTTGCAAGTTGATTACTTATTTACTTTATTTTTATGATTATAGTACAATTAAAAGTTAAAACTAAACTTATTAAAATTAAAATTAAACCAAGCTAATCAAATTAAAATAAAACTAAGCTACTCAAATATTAAAGATGTAAATAATAACCACTACTATAAACAGAACACCCCTCTAGCAGGTCCGCTCGCGGCATGGTCCCTATGACACTGGCTGCATTACCTCTCTGGATAGCTAGCCCAATCCTTTGGGACAGGTAAGCACCAGCTCTAGGATCTCCGGAGGTGTCTATTAGCCGGGATGACAGAGCCTTCATAAAGCTTTTCATGTCAGCTGACCAAGGACCCACGGTCTCCACTGCAAGTGCCACAAATTCATAATTATTTAATAATGATGAATATTTGCGGCGCTTGATGGCTTGGGCCTGATCAGCTGCTGCACCGGCCCGATTACGGGTTGACTGATCTAATACCAATTCTTGTATAATATATACAGGGTTATTGGTAAGTCGACCTATTCCCCTCTAGGGGTTATGGGAGAGGTAATTTGCAATAATTTTGGTCCCATAATACATGTTAGCCAAAACAGCTGATCTAAAAACCGTTTTGACCGCATACCATGGCGTTGTTGGCTCCACCTTAAGATCATCATCATCATCATCATGTCAGCCGAAAGACGTCCACCGCTGGACATAGGCCTCTCCCAAGGCTCCCCACACAGATCGGTCTTGTGCTGTTTGCATCCACCGCGTTCCCTTAAGATATGCAATTATATTTTGGGGCGATTCAAGGTACAAAAAAAAGCTCTTTAGAGCCCAAAAAAGATGCATAAGAACCATTAGCGGATTAACATCAGAAAGCTGCCAACGTCACTTCAAGAGCCTAAAAAAACTTTCCCATGCCTATATATGTGTGATGATCGATGTGTGATGATGACTTGTGCCCGGTTTCTGAAGTACTTTTATCGGTGGTTTATCTGTCCGTAAACGCTATTGGTCCGTTAACTTTGACAACTGCGTTTCCGAACAACGACTCAAAGATAAACTCCGTTTAAACTAGGTTTAACTTAACTGACCAAAGTTTGCCGTTTATCGGCTCCATAACTATTTGACGTTTTCTTTATTACTTAGCATCTTTTTAGGTTATGAATACCTACCTACTTTTTTCCAAATAAAGCTCCATTTGATTTTAGTTTTTTATCATACATACATACATACAATGAATACAAGCAGTTCATCAGAGTCTGATTTGGAAGTATTGCAGTTTATTTCTAATATATCAGTGCCAAGAAACTTGAGACACAGGAGAAATCCTTTTGAAATGTTCTCAGATGAAGAATTCAAATTAAGATATCGCTTTGACAAGAACACTGATACACCTTAGTGACATTATCAGCTTTTCGTTGACTCCCGTATCACATCGAAAATACACACTGTCTGTATTGGAGCAAGACGCTTTTGTTCAAATGTGTTCACCTTTGTGTGAATGTTTCGACGCCATTCCGGTCTGTGACTTGCAAACTCCTCCCATCTATCACTAGCGAGATCTACAGCTGCAAGGTTGCGTTTTAAGACGTCCTTGTACCGCAGGTATTGTCCGCCTTGCCTACGTCTCCCGCACGAAAATATATAATATACGGAAGACTCAACCTAAGCCCTCCTATAACTACACATATGACTCGGCTGGCCAACTCTTCTGCCTACCCTGTAACCGTACTTTTAAAACGAAATTCGGTTTTGCCAGCCACATTAGAGCACATCACCCGGACTAGACCAGTTGCAGGATTCGCCGTTACCGGACACGGTATGGAGGACATGATGATGATTGGAGCAAATTTTCATAACTTTGCGTTTTTACGCTACGGGTACTTTTCAAGTAGTGATTGGTGATGATCTCAACGTTCACAAAACCACTGTGTCACGAGTAGTTTATAAGGTGAGCAAAGAGATAGCTAGACTAGCCACAAATTACATATCCATGCCAACTTGGGAAGAATTGGGTAAAATAACGGCTCAGTTTTATAGAATTGCTAGATTTCCAAATGTAATAGGTTGTGTTGATGGCTCTCATATACCAATTCAATCTACTGGAGGTGAACAAGCTGAATTATTTAGAAACAGAAAGGGTTTCTTCTCCATCAATGTCCAAGTTGTTTGTGATGCTACTTTACAAATAAGAGATATAGATGCTCGCTGGCATGGATCAACACATGACAGTACAGTATACCACAATTCATTATTAAGAGCTCGTCTAGAGAATTTTTGTTCATACAGCCACTGGCAAATAAACTAGGTATTTTAATTTTCGTTATCATTTATTTATTAATTACTATAAAGTGGCTAAGTTTTCTCAAATTATTATTTTTACAAAAATCAACCGGAATTGATGTTGAATTAAGGCATTAACAGCAGTCTACGTATGACAAACTATTAAGATCCATCTAGCGGCAGCGGAAGGAACTATTTATCTGTCAATAGTTATCGAACTGTTCGTAGAGCACTCAGAAACGCACGAAGAGATAAACGTCGTTTAACCTAAACATAACTTTAACGGATCAATAGCTATTAAAGGTTTAACTAGTGACTTCAGAAACCGGGCATTAGACGATACTTTTGTCTCAGCTTGTGATTTTTCTTCCTCGTTTCACTCACTGGATGTTGCCGACGAGTCTTATTCTCTTGGCTTGTCTTTAGATCGCGTATTCCAGAATACCCCTCAATTTTTAAACGTTTAACACTTAAATGCTCAAAGTTTACCTAGTCACTACACTGACTTCCTTGACACGTTTACTTCATGCAAGGTGCATGCCATCCTTATTTCGGAAACCTGGTTTAAACCTGGTATTTCCTCTGACTCCTACGATCTCCCTGGTTTTGTCCTGCTGCGCAACGACCGCATTGGTAAAGGCGGCGGAGGAGTTGCAATTTATCTTCGATCCGATATCTCATATAAAGTAATTAACTCTTCTCCGTCCCTCTACACCGGTTCGATGGAACACCTGGTGATTGAGGCCAAGGTGCGAGGTATTAAGGTTATTTTAGGAGTTATATACTGCCCACCTTCCATTTCCCTTTCGGACACTTGGAAGTTCCTTCGGTCTCTCGGCTTGGTGAATAAATCCAAAATTAAATTTGATTCATCTCTTTTCTCTTTAAATGACCTGAATAACCATTTCTCCCGAGCTTCCAACTTAGACCCTGTTACAAAACTTAAAACTATTTCATTTATAGCTTCTCTCCGTTCCTCTAATTCTTCTCAATTTTCTTTCACTGAGGTTGCTGAAGAGGAGATTCGCAAGATAATTTCCTCAATCAAATCCATGGCCGTTGGCCATGACGACGTAAGTCGAGTCATGATTAATCTCATCCTCAAATACATCCTTCCCATTATTACTCATATTATCAATTTCTCTCTAGTTTCTGGTGTATTTCCTTTGTCTTGGCAAAAAGCTTATGTCATCCCACTTCCTAAAATATCTAACCCTTGTTCTCTTAGCAATTTCCGACCCATCTCTATACTCCCATTTCTTTTCAAAATCCTCGAAGCTGCTGCTCATAATCAGATCTCCAAATACATTCATCCCAATCATCTCCTCAGTCCTTTTCAATCTGGTTTTCGTCCAGGGCACAGTACTACAACTGCATTGCTCAAAGTTACCGAAGACATCAGACTAGGTATGGAGTCCACGAAAGTCACTGTTCTGGTGCTCATTGACTTCTCGAATGCTTTTAATGCTGTTGACCACGACCTTCTCCTTGCCATCCTTTCTCATCTTGGGATCTCAGCGGCAGCCACCAAATGGTTTTCATCTTATCTCTGTCACCGTGTTCAAGCTGTCCGTGCTGGTCGCAATCTGTCTCACTGGTGCGACTTGACCACTGGAGTTCCGCAAGGTGGAATTCTCTCGCCTCTTCTTTTCTCAGTCTTCATAAACTTAATAACCACTAATATTAAATGCTCATACCATCTGTATGCGGACGACCTGCAGTTATACGCGCAAGCCGACGTAAATGACCTGACCTCTGCAATTACTCTCCTCAATGATGACTTGGAGCACATTGCTGACTGGTCACGAAGCTACGGCATATCCGTCAACCCCTCAAAGTGCCAGGCAATCATTGTGGGGAGCTCACGTCAGCTTCTAAAGTTGGATACAGTTTCCGTCGCACCTGTCTTGTTTGATGGCAGTGCTATCCCTTTCTCGGATTCAGTCAAGGATCTCGGTCTCATCATGGACTCTCGGCTTTCCTGGGATGACCAGATGTCTGAGGTGAGCCGCAAGGTCACCGGTACTCTACGTGCACTTTATAAATTCAAATTTTTTCTGCATGTAAGTATCAAAACGTTACTGGTGCGGGCACTGGTGCTGCCCATAATTGATTATGCTGATGTGTGCACCACCAACGTCAATCAGGACTCTCTCAATCGTTTAGATCGTCTTCTCAATAATGGCATACGTTTTATTTTTGGGCTTCGTAAATACGATCATGTTTCTTTTTTCCGCCGCCAACTAAATTGGCTTCCGATTCGTCAACGTAGATCTTTTAGGATCTTGTGCTCTCTCTTCTCTATTCTGTTTGAGCCCTCTGCTCCTGAATATCTCAAATGCAAATTTCACTTTGATGCCCCACGCCCAGGGTGTGAACTGCGTTCCTCCCGCTCCCGTAAACTCAAAATTCCTTTATTCCATACCGGGTTTATGTCCAATTCATTCGCCCTTCAGGCCATCCGTCTCTGGAATGCGCTCCCTCTTGAAATACGACAAGCGTCCAGCAAATTCGTGTTTAAGCGTAAGCTTCGCCAACATCTACACATGACATAGATATCTATGTCATGTGTGTCATGATCTTCATCATATTGTTTTCGTATATATTTGAGTAGGTTATTATATGCATGTATTATATGAACATATTATTATCTATGTATTTTATACATTTTAGTATTAAGTAGGTATTTAATTCATTTTCAACACTGTTTGCACCATGTATTCTCTGTTAACCATGAGGTTGACTGGTAGAGAATGCCTTTAGGCATTAAGTCCGCCATTTGTACTTTTTACATATGTATTGTGCAATAAAGTTTAAATAAATAAATAAATATATCTACGAAAGTTGTGTTTTAGTGAAATTTAATCCTACAATTTTCAAAAGTAAAGTACCAGTGCAAGGCTATAATCTTCACCCTCGGAGCCCTACATTGTATAAGATTTATTATTTTATGGTCGATTTCTGATATGAGTTTACTCACTAGTTGTTGTTATTAAGTTATTTGTAGTCACTTACTTTTGCATTGGATCGATAATATCGACAATCTTTATTATTATCATCCATCATAGATAGGCGCTGCCATAGATAAAATAGGTCATGTCGGTTTTCTCTGCTTGCTCCATGTCATGTAAGTAAGGCTAAGGGACTGTTGCCCTTTCCGCCATTTAAGGACGGGCATGTTTTTGCGAAACTCAGAGCTTTGTTTTATTTAATTATTTCTTCTTCTCGTTTTTCTACTCATGTTTTGTGTTCAATTAATTATGTGTGTGCAACCTTCTGTGGTTTCACCTGATGGTTCCAACGGAAGACCAGCGCTGACTTTAATGCCAGCATTACGCTGAGTTGGGACCATTTCGTGGGTACTTTCTTCTTGTATTTGTTAATCTGTTCTTTGTTATGCATGTCACGAATAAATGATTCTTTCTTTTCTTTCTTACATTGTGCATTGATGCTGCAAAACTGCCCTGATGCAGAAGAATGACAGTGTCATGGCGCCTGGGCCATATAATTAACTACCCGCAACAGTAAAAAACTTACTAGTTATTAAATTTAAAAATAAACTGTTTACTCTACCTTATTAAGAAATGTTTTTATAGCATTAATGAGTATTTAGACGAAGATTACGGTAGCGTTTAGTGGTTTTAGATTGTAGTAGTATATTTAATATTTGTAAATGAATACTTTATCTTAATTTTTAAGCACTTGTTACAAAAAATGTTAGTTTAATATTTTTTCATCTCACTAGCTTGGAAAGCCCTTTATGTTTGTTTGATATCTATTGAGAAAATCGCTTTTTATCCACATGTGAAGAAAGAGTTTTGACATTTGAAGGCAGCTTAAGTGATTTTTGACAGCTAACAAAACGTAAAACGTTATAAGTGCTGAATTTTTAACATCACAATTAAAGAATTGCATCGAGTAAAAAACACTAAACACAGTCTTACAACTTTATTTTAATTCATAAATGGGTGAATCAATTTTTAAGGTACTCCTTTTCTTTTGCGGTTTTATAACTTACCTGGTGACTTATGGTTAATAATGATCTATGAATATTAAAATCAGACCACCAAATTTACGTTAAACAGCTCAAATATTTTTTAATCCGCGAAAAAACCTGGTAACTCAGGGGAAAATGCACATTTTCCATACAAAACCTAGGGACAACATTGTCCCCTGCGTTACCAACTATATTATTATTTAAAACTGTATTATTTCAAATCAAATAACGTCAAATGTGAGCCTATTTGTCTGATTTAATAAGCGTGTAAGCCACGTCATTAACAAAAATATAGTTTTTCTAAAAACATATAATTGGTAAAACATGTCGAAAATGGGGAGTACCTTAAAAGTTGATTCACCCAAATATCAGCATTCAACATTAACCTTCATTATTGTTGTAAAAACGGATAAAATGTTCTGACAGTCCGAGGAAGACGATGTTCGAACAAAACGCATCCGAAATATTAATAAAAAAACTGAAGTCAAAACTTTTCAATTAATTCGTTAATGTTAAATATTCGCGTGTTTTTCTAGTTTGTTTTATTATTAAAAATGAGTGATTCGTTCGAGTGATTAACACCTGTGGAATTACGGGAAACCGTGCAAAATGCGGAATTGATAGTACCCTTTTTCTTAGTTTCGTCGCTGTAGTGAGGTGAAAAGTTATGTAATATACACGGGTGAAAAGTTATTTTACGTCTCGTGTTTTAAAACACTCGCAGGTAAAATACAACTTTCCCCCCTTGTATAACAAATAACTATTGTTTATTTTCGTATGCTATCTAGGCACATCACAGCGGAAATATTGTATTCAATACCTGCTTTTCCCTGTGTTGACGAAATAAATATATTTGATGACAATTAAAGTAAGGTGTGCGACTCACTCGTCGACCACCCTGGGGTCCAGCAGCCGCTGCGTGAGCGTGCGCAGCGCGCGCGGCGGCACGTGGTGCGCGGTGGCCTGCGAATGCGCGGCGCACGCGGCCCGCGCCGGCACGCGCACGTACGAGAACATGGGGTCGTCGCGCGGCGGGACCGGCGGCATCGCGAGCTGCGCGCACATACCTGGAAACAACATATACATATATTGCTAGCTGCTAAATCTAAATCTAAGGTCGATAAAGATCTTTTTCTCAAACATGCTCGGAAAAAATGGTTTTCCGATTGAAACACAAGGACGGAAAGAGCCTCATTTTACTCCTAGGAGTAAAAAAACCATATGAAAACACTTTCCGTCCATGTCCATATATTTCTTAAAAATGCTGTCAATTTGCATACAAAATCAAAAGGACCAAGACAAAAATTCCAAACAGCCAAGGTAACTGCTCTCAGTGCTTGTGTTTCTTTTTGAATTTGCATTCCAATGTCTATGGTTAGTATTTAAAAACAATTGACAGTCGGTAATATTCGTTCATTCTGTATAATATAATTGTGAAACCGAATATTAAACTATTTGCTGTGTGAAATACTTACTATAAAAAATGAGCTCAAGCGACGAAAGCGACGATGATACTCGTAGGTACCACACCGCCTATATTAAAATCTGAAGCTGCCTTGGTTAGGCAAAACCTGCTTCCCACTAAATCTAAGGAAAAATATAACCAATTTATGCTGTGGAGGGCAAACAAAAATGTAAATAGCTTTTCTCAAAAATGACCGGAAAAGTTGACATTACTAACTCCATACTGAGACGCGAAGTACATAGTTTACAGACAGTTCCCAAATTTAAAAAAAAAATACATTGCGTGCTCGCTACACAAGCCCGCAATGTTGCATACAAATTTCATTGTTATCTAGTTTGTAACTTTTTAAAAAGTGAAAACGGCCATAATAAAATGAGGGCACAAGTCTTATACATCCATATTTTATTCGAAACGTAACTTTTTTATCTGTGTCTGGAATAGCTTAAGTTTTTTTTTCTAAAAAATGCTTGCGTTTCTCCTTGTCATAAAAATAAAGGCGGTAAAGAGAGTGATGTTATTTCACGTGAAGTTTCTGTTTATATGCGATTTGTATCTTTCGATTTTTGAGAAAAGCACTATATATGCCTCGGCAGGAACGGCAATTGCGGGCCTCGTATTTTTAAACGGACTCGCAAGCTCGTCCGTTTAAACCAATTCTCGGCCCGCAATTGCCTGCTTCACTGCCTAGGCAATAATGTACTATTGCTGAAGGTGTGTTTGTATTATTTCCTCACATGTTTGAGAAAAGCATTATGTATGCCTCGGCGGAAACGAGGATTTCCTGACTCGTATTTAACCACCTCGTCTCCGCGCCTAGGCAACAATGTACTATTTCTCAAGAAGGACCGGAAAAGTTGACATTACTAACTCCATACTGAGACGCGAATTACATGGTTTACAGACAGTTCCCAAATTAAAAAAAAAAAATTGCGTGCTCGCTACACAAGCCCGCAATGTTGCATACAAATTTCATTGTTATCTAGTTACTAACTTTTTAAAAAGTGAAAACGGCCATAATAAAATCAGGGCACAAGTCTTATACATCCATATTTTATTCGAAACGTAACTTTTTTATCTGTATCTGGAATAGCTTGAGTTTTTTTTCTAAAAAATCTTGCGTTTCTCCTTGTCATAAACATAAAGGCGGCAATTCGCAAGCTCGTCCGTTTAAACCAATACTCGACCCGCAATGGCCTGCTTCACTGCCTAGGCAATAATGTACTATTATTACACGACTGCCGAAGGAGGCGGGTTTTGTGTTTAACAGCCTATACAGGGTGGAACAAAACGAAGGACTGAGCTGAAAGGGTAGTGTTATCTAAGTGATCTACAATCGATTTATTAAAATTGTAAAGCTGGACTTAAAAGTAAAACAAAATGATTAAAATTAATCAATTGAATATGAGTGACAACCCTACTACTACTAGTTCAAAGTTATTTACATTTTAAATTGACACATGTCATCAACTTCGCTTCATCATCGGATCTACTTGCTAGGGTTGCTAATGTGCAGATTTCGAACTAATTTATTTATTAGTGCGAATTGACAACATTTCATTTTGGTGACACCTGCAAATTACTATACGAATCGAAAGGGTTTTGCCTCCTGAACACGGCAAAATATTTATTTAGATTTATTTTTCTTTATTGACAAAATTACAAGTAAGTTAAAAAAAAAAACGAGTTTTACCAATACTATGCCTGAATAGATATAATACCATTGCCTTTTTCACGAGAAAAAAAGCTGTCATACTTCAAGTTTGACATTGACAGATGGATAGATACTTGAGATCGGTTGACCGCCATTATTAAAAAGAAAAACATTTTTTTTTATACAGATTGGACTAACGTAATATGTCCATTGTGTCGTAGAAATGAAGTTACGCCCTTTTAGAATAAGAACATCTTAATAAATTAATAATAAAATAATTATACATCGTAGGGAAAAAATAAAACTATTAGTGTCTTCCTCCTTCCAAACAGTATCTATAAAACGAATAAAATTAAAGTCTTGAAAATATGAAATCTTGTCAATTTTTTTAGGTCTTGTACTTTATTTTTCACCAATTAACTGTATTAATATTTCTAACCGTTTTTGAGACACAGCTTGTTCTAAAAACTTCGTTAGTTCATAGTGCTTCTAATCAAGCAAGAAAACACTGGAAAAAAAAGAAACAATACATGAATTTAGGGTTTTTTCCTTTCACGGACATAAGGAAAAATTACAAAAAATCAGATTAAAATGATCAGTATTTCGGAAACTAATAACAATTGCAGAACATACATGGGGGTTATATCGATAGCTTATGTGTTGCTCTACCACCACCTTAAAGCTTTGCACCTAGCTACCAAACACCCTGTATTTCGAGTGTCAATAAAAGACACATATCGTTACTACTTTAGAAAAAACTCGTATCTGATATTTTGACATGTATGACTTTGAACTTAATTCTGTGAATTAAGTTTAAAATCGTACGTCACGACATATGAGAAACGAGGTTTTTTCAAAGTAATGACGATATATATATAGTTGTTCGCTGGCTGTACTCGCTTCCAGCTCATCGTCGGCGGTGGAACCAATGCCTTTTTTTATGGCATAGGAAGGCAAACGAGCACACAGGCCACCTGATGATAAGTGGAAACTGTGACCCATAGACATTCGCATTCACAAGACTGCAAATGCACTGCCAACCCTGAGCTGTGTTATCCCCAAACCGGAACACAACAATGCGAACACTGCTGTTTGGCGGTAGGTTAATGGATAAGATGGTCGTACCAACCCGGACAGACCCTGCACAAGGTCCTCCCACAAGTAAACCTATATATACCACTATAACTTACCAGTGATATAAATATCTTCTAAATGGAAATAATTCTGGTACAGTGCTGCTTTGTACAGGGCGGCGGCGGTCGGCGCGGAGAGGGCGTACCCAGTACCCGACAGGTACCGCGGGTAGAACTTCCCGGAGTACATATATTGGGGGCTGTACCTGGAGACAAATGAGGTCGTGGTATATTCAAAAATTGGATAGCTTCCTTTTTCGACAATATTCATTTTGGAACATTCTTGTTTCGTCGTTTTCAGTTTTCGACCCACTACCAAGTTATACTACGAGTATACAATGCCTATTTGCTTTTTAAATAAAAATAATATATAATATAGAAAAAGAGTTTTTTTTTAATACATACATACATTAAATCACGCCTGTGTCCCAGAGCGGTAGGCAGAGATAACTTCTTTCCACTTGCTACGATCTTGACAAATTTATTTCGCTTCTTCCACATTCATACATCGAGTCATGCACGCACGTCGGTTTCGGGTACTTAAGATTCGGCCCTTTTCCAGTATTTCTCCGATTTGATTCGAAAAAGTAAGCCAAGGGCGGCCCCTTCCACTCACTTTCGATCTGTATATCTCTTTCGTCAATCTTCTTTCATCTAAATTTATATAAATTTGTCGAAATGGAAGCAATCTAAAGTTGCCACCATCCAACACACACTCACCATTTGTTCCTCGCGTCGGCGATCGGGGTGGCACCACATATGAGGTCCCCTATCAGAAGGTACTCCTTGGACGCGGGGTGCAGCCGGTCGTGCACCCGGGACCGGTTCTGCAGGTTCAGCATCAGCGCAGGCACATTGATGTACATGTCGTCGTCAGTCTTCAGGATATAGCGAACTGGAATTAAAAAAGTTTTTACATACCTTCACGCCTAATTCCCAGAGTGGGGTAGGCAGAGCTACAGAATTACCAACAACTCTAAAAACTTGTTGATAGCTCTGTTACCACAATTTGCACAATTAGGCTAAGATATTTAACAATTTATTTACTGTACTATGGTTAAAATTCAAGATATCCACGCAAACACTCACCGCTTTTATCACACTTATTCGTGACCCACTTCAGCATCATGATGGACTTCAACGTGAGATTGTTATAAGAATCAACGAAGCCTTCCTGCAGTATATCTCCATATTTCTGTACTTCTTCCTCGATCTTGCTCTGCTCTTCAGACTTGTTCCGCCCCGCAGGCATACCGAGTATAAACAGCAATTTGAAGTCAGGCGTACCGTCCAGCACGTCATTGCTATCATCCTTAGCATCCTCTTCCTTAGTTACTAGTTTCTCTTTCCGTTTCCCATCTATAACTTCATCTTGCAAACTGACAGCTGATGTTCGATCAGAATCTACTTCTAGTTTAGAATTCTTTTTTTTTTTCATCATAGTTAAAATTTCACGTATATACGGGTTATTGATATCAAAGTAGTCCAGCCCTTCGGGAGGTATTTTCATGACGTTAGATTCATCATCGTACTCCGCATCCAGCCCAGGCTCCTCATCAGGTACATCTGTTCTATTATTAAGGTTTTCTAACGCTTTTAATATTTCTGGCAACAACTTTTTAATACTAGTATCTCTCTTAACTTTTTCACTACTATTACTTACACTATTAATCTCAGTTAAATCGTATGTGAAATTATAATGTTTATATCTTTCTCTGACCTCATTATATAGTTTTGATAGAATTAAATATGTTTTGTAATGCCCCCAGGTCTCTCGGATGGCGACTCTTTCATCGAAGTGCGAGGTGGCCGAGCTGACTATTATAAGTAAGAATAGATTGTTCTTTTTGATTCTAGTTTGTGACGTGCATATGTCTTTTGGTTCGTGGATCGTTGTCAGGTTGTTTGGCTGCACGTATACCTTAGTGTCACGGTTGGCGTGTATGGACCAGCCGGCCACGGTTCCTGAAAAGACATAATAATAATATGTTATAAGCATACATCGGGGTTTTCGGTGCGGGAATGATATGAGATAATAATTTATTATTTATTAAATATTACATCCACGAGAAGACATGGAGTGGCACTATTCTAACCCGGCAACCACGCACATTTGCTCTTAGAAAAAAAAAAAACGTAGATTTAAATTTTTAGCTGGTTCGTTTCCGTGTGAGTCGAGCGAATTTTAGAAAATCTTAAATACAGCTGTTTCTTTTTAAAAATAAAACAATGTTTCCTTTAAGTAAAATGATCTATCTTAAGTATTTAAGGCAGTTCTCCGCCGCCAGGGCCCATAATTTTAATCCACGTTGTATAGTATAGCATTGACCTCTGTTGACCTGGTCGCCAGCCTTGTTGTACACGGGTATATAACACTGAGCTCTGTTGACTAGGTGGCCAGCCTTGTTGTACACGGGTATATATAACACTAAGCTCCGTCGACCTGGTGGCCAGCCTTGTTGTACACGGGTATACATAACACTGACCTCTGTTGACCTGGTCGCCGGCCTTGTTGTACACGGGTATGTACAACAGCGCGCAGAACACGATCATTGCGGAGCAGAAGAGGAAGAACTTCGCGAGCGCGGTGACCGTCGACCGGCGCGTGCGGCCCGGAGGCGACGGCGTCCGCGCGCGCCGCGCCGCCTCGTACCTACATACAATTATCATCATTTTCATCGTCATCATCATCATCACCATCATCGTCGTCATCATCATCATCATCATCATCCTCATCATCATCCTCCTGCCCTTATCCAAACTTTTTTGGGGTCGGCGCAACATGCATTTTTCTTCCATACTATTAGTCGTCATCTCGGTAGTCTCTCCCTTTCTAGCCATATCATCTTTCACAAAGTACCGTTCCTATACACCGTGTTTTTTTTGATTTACGATAACTTTAAGGGAACATTCTTTAGGTCAAATAAAGTTAATTTCCCGAAGACAGACAAATGATAACTCTTACGGTTTTAAAGATATTTCATTTTAAAATTTTATCAGTTAATCACGTTGAACTGGAGTAAAAGGCTCTGAATGGTGTGTGTTCGAGTATGTCACGCCAACCTTGACATATTTGACACTGATTATCTATTAGTTAACTCCAAAGGTCCTTTTAGAATGACCAAAGATACAAAATTTAATTACTTTGTTCTAAACAGAAAACATTTTTTTTTTTTATCTACCACTTAGTTTCTACGGATGTACCTAGTAATATGCCGAAGTTATCGTAAATCAAGAAAAACACGGTGTATACAATACAATAATTAAAAAAGCGAGTTATGAAAAAGCAAGTGCTGTTTGGATAATGTCGTCAATGTAATGTTAATGTTCATCATGCCATTTTTTTTCTTCGCCAATTTAACATTTTTTTTAATGTACCCAGTGAAATCCTTGACGCTAAGACTACGACTACTCTAACGACATGACTACCCGTAGGTCGAAAGTAGGTCATTCGTTCAGATCATCACATATTACATACAGGTCAAAAGGTTACCGTCGTCCTTCACCAGTCGGGCAAAAAGGCCAGTTACAAATAATAAAAAACGATGTGCGCTTTTTTCGGGAAACAAATTGGTTGGTTCTCGTTGTTTTTTTCTTTAAATTCTATTTTTAATTTGTCCAAAATCAATCAACTGGATTCCGAATTCCTCGTCTTTACCCATTTCCTTGACAGTGTTACCAGACTAATTTTGGATAAGTTCAATAAATTAATCCTTATTTTAACTATGTCGTTTTGGGAATCTGGTATAAAGTGTATTCTGGTATTTTCAAATTATGATATTATGGGAATGAGCGGTTAAAAACAATACGATAACATAAGCGTATGGATTTAGCTAGTAGAATAAACCGGTGAGACATACCTGTAAGACAGTAGCGGACTGTCATCGCTGTCGCGGCTCGAGGAGTAGTACCTATCTTCGTAGTCCTCGTCATGCGCTTGTGCCATGTAGCGCTGTCTGCAACAACGATGGGTTACGTTAGGTTAGGTTAGGTGGGGAGCGAACTCGTTGCCGAGCCTGGTCAACACCATGCTCGGCAGCCGAAGGAGGTGGAGGGGGTAACCTCCTTCTGGGAATCAGTCAGTCAATCAGGAAGCGGAGCGGGCCAGAGGGACCACAAACGCCGGTCAGTGGACCCCTTCGGCTACCGAAACGCACCGAAACTCTGAAAGAAAGTAGTGGCTAGCTTAAGAGCTTGGAGGGCTTAAAGAGACGGTGGAAAGGGAGCGAGAGGCGACTGCCTCGGAACCAAATCCCCCGTTGAAGAGTTGGGCGCAGAAGAACTATGATGAGGCTATGGACTGGCTGCCTCTCAGTCAGTAGGCCACGGCCCGGTGAGTTCGGGGACCATTGGCTATAGTCAGTTTCACGCGTGATGCGCCGCTAATATTGTCCACTGAGCATACAAGCTCACACCACTTATTTAAGAGGCCTCTCACCACCAGGCTGCGGAGGATGCTTAGGCATTACCCATGGTTTCCGTGGACGAAGGAAACCAGAGGTGTTCTAGTGGGTAGGACGGCCGTCCCTTTTCGCAGAGGATGGGGTCGGGAAGAGAGCCACATAAGCCCAAGGGAAGGCACGGAGGTATGCCGTATGCATTTCCAATCTTTAGAAAAAGAAAGGTTAGGCGAGGGGTCACTGGTCCAGCGCTCAGCTCAACTGAGTGAGTTTTCGTTACGTCACATGACGCGGAGTATAAAATGAACCATTACCAACCAACCAAACCAACATATTACGCCGAGAGTATCAAGATTATTGGAGCCGACCATTCCCACAACAAACAGGCTTGTTGTATATTGTAAAGGCATGGTGTTGAAATGTTAATGTAAGATAAACATTATTCATGTTATTATAACGTTACTAAACATACCATCCTTGTGTGTGAGTAATTGGTTTACTATCATGGAATACCCATGCAAAATAATACAAACAAGTTTATTGAGTAAGTAACACGAGCACTTTTATACGACCAAAATCTACCAGCACTTCCCTGGGGAGACCACTGCTGAGAAGAAACGCCGCGAGATACTCGACAGTCAGTCGTTAGGGTTCCGTACCTTAAAAGGAAAAAACGGAACCCTTATATAGGATCACTTTGTTGTCCGTCTGTCTGTCCGCCCGATCTTCGGTCGAATCTTTTGCAAAATTAAGTTTTTTACTTATATTGTACATTGATTCGAATACATAAAGTACACAACGCCGACGACGACGCGCTGGCCTAGTTGGTAGTGACCCTGCCTACGAAGCTAGCGGTCCTGGGTTCAAATCCCGGTAAGGGCAGATATTTGTGTGATGAACGCGAATATATGTTCCTGAGTCATGGATGTTTACTATGTATTTAAGTATATATTTCTCTATATAAGTATTTATATCGTTGTCTAGTACCCATAGTACAAGCCTAGAGCTTAGTTTGGGACTAGGGCAATTGGTGTGACATTGTCCCCTGTTTTTTTTTTTTATAACTGTTCAATTAATATTAATAACCACGATAACCCCTTTCATTGTTTATATAATAAATACACAATAGAAACGAGTGTTCGATCGATTTCCCGTGTGGTTGCCGGGTTAGAATAGTGCCACTTCATGTCATCCCTTGGATGTCGTAAGAGGCGACTAAGGGAATAAGGGCTTGTAGTACTGTTAGGCGACGGGCGTGCAACCTGTCACTAATACGCTGGTAAACATTTTAGCCTGATTGTGCAAAATGTGGTTACAGAATCATCACCAACTTTTTAAAGTTGTAGGTAATTCTG
This sequence comes from Acleris emargana, assembly GCA_927399475.2. Classification (NCBI taxonomy): domain Eukaryota; kingdom Metazoa; phylum Arthropoda; class Insecta; order Lepidoptera; family Tortricidae; genus Acleris; species Acleris emargana. Next base: position 1,291,457 of record OV656863.1, on the reverse strand, counting down.
TAGCTCTGCGTACCCCACTCTGGGATTACAGGCGTGAAGTTATGCATATGTGTATATCGACTTTACTTTGAAAAAACCTCGTATCCCATATTTTGTGACGTACGATTTTGAACTTAAAATTGAAGGGCATTAAGTTCAAACTCGTACATCTCGAAATATCAGATACGAGTTTTTTCTAAAGTAGTAACGATATGTGTATTTGTCAGACGAACCTCTATTTTGTTTTTTTCCAAATTCACATACATTTTAAAGAGGTGATACAATCTCACTAGTTTCATCACTAGTTGGCAAACCTGAGGACTATATAAGATGGGATGCCTCTATGCTAGTAATTTCACCATTTCCCCTCCCCCTATGGCAACGCGAAGATCACTGCAATGCAGTAACTGCATGGGGCGTATGTTAAAGGAAAATACTGTCGTAGCGATCTGTACGGACATTGGACCAAATCGTCGGTGCAAAACCGCGTAAGTAACGATTTAAATAAGGAGCAAAATGCACCTTTTTATTAAGACAGTAAGGTTTATTTTGCTCTATCATAACTTTTTTAGTTACGCGGTTTTGGAGAATCACCGACGAAATATTACAAATAATTTATTCAAATAATTACTTATTCAAAATACCACGTATTCCGTGTCACACACTAGACTCGCCCTGTGAGGCTATCAGGCTGACATGAAATAATTGCGTTGGAATATAATTAAAATAATTGAGTAATTAATTACCTTCCACAATTATTTTATACTACTAGCTAGGGCCAACTTTTGTTGTTGTTAAGGGCTACCACACCACGCCCATGATAGAGGTTTTTTTTTTATCGAACGAACACACAGGCCATCTGATGGTACGAGGGGCGGCTGAAAAGTTCTAAGCCTAAGGTATTTTGAGGTTGCATATGCGTTAGCGATACTGGCCACTAAAAAGACCATTTAAAAAGTTAATAAATAAAAGAAAAAAATGTCGTCTTTTGTTTATTACTTCTCGAGATATCCGACGCTAAAGGTCATCATGTGTGAATTATCAACGCATATCACGAAAATTGAGCACCGTGCAGTCATTAAGTTCCTCACGAAAAGTGACAAATCGCCGAAAAGAATTTTTGAAGAAATGTCTAGTATTTACGGTGAATCTGGCCCTTCTAATGCCACTGTTAAAAAATGGAGTCGACTTTTTAAACTTGGACGGGAGTCGATCGAAGACGATCCTCGCTCAGGAAGGCCAATATCGGTTGTGACTGAAGAAAATACTGAAAAAGTCAAAAAGTTAGTATTAGAGGATCGGAGAATTAAGGTTTGGCAAATAGCTGAAGCCTTAGGTATTAGTAAGGAAAGAGTTGGAGAGATTTTGCATCAACATTTGCATATGACAAAAGTAAGTGCTCGTTGGGTGCCGAAAATGCTCACAGCTTTCGATAGAGAACGTCGTGTTCAAACTTCTCAGGCATTTTTAGAATTATGTGAAGAAGGTTTAGATGAAGTTTGTTCCCGCATAGTAACTGTTGATGAAACATGGATCAGACAGTATGATCCAGAGTCGAAGTCTGAATCTATGCAGTGGATCGAAAAGGGTGAAAGGCCGCCAAAGAAATCCGAGGTTCAAAGATCGGCGTCTAAGCTAATGGCCACCGTGTTCTGGGATTGCGATGGCATTCTTTTAATAGACTATTTGGCGAAAGGCTCTACAATAAATGCAGTTTATTATGCTGAGCTATTAAGAAAAGTGCGACAAGCCATAGTCGAGAAACGAAGGGGCAAACTGAGCAAAGGCATTTTGTTTTTGCAAGACAACGCCCCCGTTCACACCGCTCGTGTTGTCAAGCTTGCTCTGAAGGAAACTGGCTTCGAGGAAATTGATCATCCACCTTACAGTCCAGATCTGGCCCCTAGTGATTATTTTCTATTCAGCAATTTGAAGAAAGATTTAAGGGGAAAGCGATTTGGCAGTGATGAAGAGATGAAGGCGGCTGTACAGGAACATTTCGACAGCCAAAATAAAACTTATTTTTTTAACGGTCTAAAAGCATTATTTAAAAAATGTAATAAATGCATTGAATTAGAGGGAGATTATATTGAAAAATAAAAATAGTAAAAAAAATCTGATCATTTTTTTTCTACCTTAGGCTTAGAACTTTTCAGCCGCCCCTCGTAAGTGGAAACTGTGACCCATAGACATTCGCATTCACAAGACTGCAAATGCACTGCCAACCCTGAGGACTAAGATGGAATGCCTCTATGCTAGTCATTTCACCGGCAGCCTTATCCCCAAACCGGAACACAACAATGCGAACACTGCTGCTTGGCGGTAGGTTAATGGATAAGATGGTGATACCAACCCGGACGGACCCTGCACAAGATCCTCCCACAAGGGATGATAACTTTTATCATCAGGGTGGCATCTGAGATGGTTTATCTCTATGCCAAAAAAAAAAAAAAGATATTTTTTGTGGCATAACCCGCCATTACGTTAAAATGATTTAAATATGTCGCCATGTTTATAAATACGATGCTACATTTATTCATTTAGCACTGCTTTACGACTGAATTAATATTTAATAATAGCGGTGATGTCATACAATTGTACGAACGAGTCAATGCTCGCCCATTCTCAAGGTCCTTAAACAAAAATGAACTTGTTAGACAATTTCAACGATATAATTTTTTGTGTGAAGAAATATTTATTTTCGCTTTCTTAAATTTACCCAATTAAAAAATTCCCAGGTCTTTTTTTTACCGTCGCGTTTATTCTCACTCGACTTTTTTCCCAGTCGCATTTTTTCCACTCACTCACTCAACTCACTTAGTCTAAATTAATTACGTCGTAATGTAGATAAGATAAGATAAGATAAGATAAGATAATTTTATTGTCAATAACTGTGTACAAATGTTGTTAAGTAATATACAGCGTATGGAATCAACAGCTTGCCCATTTCGGGCGTACAATAGTATTTCGTTTGGATAACAATTTTTAATAATTAACAGAAAAATATTCATTCACGTTGTAAAAACATTTAGTCATTAGCCATTCCTTAAGTTCCTTTTTAAACCTTGCACCATCTATTGCTTTAATACATTTCGGTAAATGCTTGAATATTTTAATCCCAGTCACATAAGTACTCTTTTTCAGAATATGGCTAGTGGGTCGAACTATACGTAAGTCACGTTTATATCGTGTTCGTAAATGTATGTAGGCAGGTTATGTAACTTTTACAGCAAGCCTGGTTGGCCAAATAATCCAGAAATCCGCGTTCGACTCTATCAAAATTTGATTTTTGGAATGGGACAAACACAACACTGAAAACATGATGCTAGGGAAATAAGCGACTGGATAAAACTCGCAAGGGAAATAACACGAATGTGAAAATACATAACAACTGTGTGTACTTGTGGGAGGACCTTGTGCAGGGTCCGTCCGGGTTGGTACCACCATCTTATCCTTTAACCTACCGCCAAGCAGCAGTGTTCGCGTTGTTGTGTTCCGGTTTGGGGATAAGACAGCCGGTGAAATTACTAGCATAGAGGCATTCCATCTTAGTCCTCAGGGTTGGCAGTGCATTTGCAGTCTTGTGAATGCGAATGTCTATGGGTCACAGTTTCCACTTACCATCAGGTGGCCTGTGTGCTCGTTTGCCTTCCTTTTCTATAAAAAAAACACTGCCGGGAGAAAAGCGACTGGTAATGTCCCGTTTGGAAAAAACGGGAATAAAAAAAATCAAAGAAAAAATGCGTTTGGAAAAGTCATCTAACTAAAATAATCTACAATAACATCTAAAATGGATTATCCATACATTAAGATCAGATATTCGATACATTTTGTAGTAAAGCGGGAAGGACTCGCGCACCGAGGTTTACGTATTTAAGATAATAATCAATTAACAAAAGAAAATACTCATTTTGTTAGTAACTTTATTTTCGCAATAAGGTCCATTTTGACTAGCCTATATTTTAAAACAGCTTTTCTAAGTTGTTTTGCATTTGTAATAACTAATAACGGCTTCGGAACCCTGCACTGAGCATGGTCCAACATGCTCGTGCCCGGTTTTTTCAAGTTTTCTTTGTTTGTAGTAACGGCTTCGGACCTCTACACTTAGCATGGTCCGGCATGCTCTTGCCCGGTTTATTGAATTTTTTTTGTATTTGTAGTAACGGCTCGGGAACCCTACACTTAGCATGGTCCGGCATGCTTTTGCCCGGTTTTTTGTCGTTTTTTGTAATAACGGCTTCGGAACCCTGCACTGAGCATGGTCCAACATGCTCGTGCCCGGTTTTTTCAAGTTTTCTTTGTTTGTAGTAACGGCTTCGGACCTCTACACTTAGCATGGTCCGGCATGCTCTTGCCCGGTTTATTGATTTTTTTTTGTATTTGTAGTAACGGCTCGGGAACCCTACACTTAGCATGGTCCGGCATGCTTTTGCCCGGTTTTTTGTCGTTTTTTGTAATAACGGCTTCGGAACCCTGCACTGAGCATGGTCCAACATGCTCGTGCCCGGTTTTTTCAAGTTTTCTTTGTTTGTAGTAACGGCTTCGGACCTCTACACTTAGCATGGTCCGGCATGCTCTTGCCCGGTTTATTGATTTTTTTTTGTATTTGTAGTAACGGCTCGGGAACCCTACACTAAGCATGGTCCGACATGCTCTAACCCGTTTTTTTGTGTTTGTAGTAACGGCTTCGGAAACCTACACTAAGCATGGTCCGACATGCTCTAACCCGGATTTTTTTATTTAATTTTAAAAATACTTACTCCCTAAGATCACACCGTCGAGTCATTTATACAATAATTTATAGACGTTTTCTTGACGAATTACCAACTCAAAAAGCACTTTGATAAACTGTGCTTACATGCTAATTAACCTTGGCAAATATCGCCGTTTAATCACTTTTAACGTTGTAGTAAGTACATGATTACCGTAATTATTGTAATTGCCTAATTACAATGCCGTGTTTTGTGTGCGGACGGCTGTTGGATAATAAAAGAAGTATTGCTTTTTGTTAAGAATATGCTAGCAATGAGGTATGCTGGCTCGTTAGGGAATTCATTTACCTATTTATACTTGTGGGAGGACCTTGTGCAGGGTCCGTCCGGGTTGGTACTACCATCTTATCCATTAACCTACCGCTAAACAGCAGTGTTCGCATTGTTGTGTTCCGGTTTGGGGATAAGACAGCCGGGGAAATGACTAGCATAGAGGCATTCCATCTTAATCCTCAGGGTTGGCAACGCATATGCAGTCTTAGGATTGCGGTCTTGTGAATGCGAATGTCTATGGGTCTCAGTTTCCACTTACCAAAAGGTGGCCTGAGTGCTCGTCTGCCTTTCTATGCGATATAAAAAAAAAAACTCGCGAACCGCCCTCGCATCGCTTCGGTTTACATGTCACCCGTAACGTAAAAAACCAAAATTTATCATATGTACATAAACACCTTCCTCTAAAATCTATCTAAAGGTTGAACACGCCAAAATTTGGGCATACTAAAATTAATATTGTAGAAAAGGTTTAATAAATAATCAAAAGAAGTTTACTTTAAATATAAGTAAATTTAATGTATTTTAGATGACAATTACATTTAGTCAAGATTCCTTGACGAGTAAGCTATCGAGCGTACTTTTCCTCGAACACGACTCATAAGGGACTGCACCTTCACGTCGGGATACCTCCTGGTTGCCCAAGTCCACATTTTTCGCAGTTCAGCCACGGATTTTACCTCTCCGCCTCTCTTTTTAAGAAGTCCTTTCATTATACTCCAATACTCCTCGACGGGCCGGAGTTCTGGACAGTTTGGTGGATTCGTACCACTCCATCACGGGTTTAGCGTAATGGCAACTGGCCAGATCTGGCCAGAACAACGGTGGAAAGTCGTGTTGCTTAATAAATGGCAGTAACCGCTTTTGTAAGCACTCTTTTTGATAGACACTGCCATTTATTGTGCCGGTAGTTATAAACGACTTACTTCTTTTCCCGCAACTACAAATTGCCTGCCAAAGAAGGTATTTTTTGGGAACTTGGATCGTTTTTTTGTTTTACAATCCTCAGGAGCGTCTGTGCGGTTTTTGCTGGTATAAAACTCTTGTCCAGGAATTTGTTTGAAATCGGCTTTAATGTAAGTTTCGTCGTCCATCACAACGCAGTCAAATTTCGTTAGAAAAAAATCATACAATTTTCTTGATCGTGTTTTTGCTGATACATTCTGTTTCGCATTCCGATCTGGTACCGCCTGTGCTTTAAAACTTCTTAAACCTGCTCTACGTTTTACTTTCTGTACGTTGGATTGAGACATATTCACTTTTTTAGCCACATCGCGAGATGATAACTTACAATTTGAGGCAAATATCTTTAAGATGCGTTCCTCTTTTTTTTATCCTTTACACCCTGCAGCCCACCACTTCCTGGCTTTCTTTCTATAGTTAGGCGTTCCCGAAATCTCTTCAATACGGAACAAACAGTGGATTGTGGACATTTTAACCTTTTTGCCACATCCCTGTAGCTGAGCATTGGGTTTTGTGTGTGTTCGAGCAAAATAAGTTCGCGTTGTTGGAGTTGCCGGTTCGCCACCTTGATAGACGTAAACCTTTCATAAAAATAACTGTCATTGTTATATAGTTTACTATTTAATGATTAAAATGACATCAAAAAAGTATCCTTATCTTTAATTTTAACGTAGCAGTAAATACTTTTACATGCCCAAGTTTTGGCGTGTTCAACCTTTATTGATAAAAGCCGCATTGAAATCCGTTGAAGTAGTTTGAAAGATCTAAGCGTAGAGGTACTATACTCAAACTGTTTAGGTACTTACTACTACAGTAAGTACCTAAACATAAGTAGTAAGTAAGTAGTTGTATAGTAGTAGTATAGTTTACTTGTGGGAGGACCTTGTGCAGGGTCCGTCCGGGTTGGTACCACCATCTTATCCATTAACCTACCGCCAAGCAGCAGTGTTCGCATTGTTGTGTTCCGGTTTGGGGATAAGACAGCCGGTGAAATGACTAGCATAGAGGCATTCCATCTTAGTCCTCAGGGTTGGCAACGCATTTGCAGTCTTAGGATTGCGGTCTTGTGAATGCGAATGTCTATGGGTCTCAGTTTCCACTTACCATCAGGTGGCCTGTGTGCTCGATTGCCTTCCTATGCCATAAAATAAATAAATAAATGTAAACAAAAGAATCACGTGACATAGTTGGTCAGCCAATTGGAGCCAAACATTGATACGTCAAAGCTCAAAATCAAAAATCAAAATCATTTATTTGTCCAACATAGGTTAGTTAGTAGTAGATAGTATAGTTAGTTACACGATGTTTGTTGCTCGACGGGACAGTTTTGATTGGCTGGTGATCACAGCCACGTGGTTTGGTTTGTTTACATTTATTTAAGTACCTAAACAGTTTGAGTATAGAGACACATTTTCCTGCTCAACTACGCATAAATATATTTAATTTTTGTTTTATGTGACATTCATTGTTTTATATAATGCTAGGTTAAGTTTATAATTGCATAATATCATAAGCCATATTTAAAAAACGACTGACTGTTGAGTTTTTGCGTTTCTTCTCAGCAGAGGTCTCTTGCCAAGCGCTGGTAGATTTTTGACGTGTAAAAGTACCCGTGCGGCCTACTTACTGATTAAACATCTTTTTTTTTATCTTAGTGGCCTGTGCCGGTCGTAAACCGTTATTATACTTTCCATACTTCTAGTAGATATACTTTTATGAGGGGAAAAAGTGGTGCCATACTTGAAAAACTTGGCAAGCAGCTGCCAAACACATGCGTTGTAAACGTTTATATTACATAATTAATAACAGTTTTAATTCATACATACATAAACTCACGCCTTCATTCCCAGAGTGTGGTAGGCAGAGCTACAAAATTACCAACAACTCTTAAAACTTGTAGAAAATTCTGTTTTCACATTTTGCACAATCAGGCTATGATGTTTACCAGTGTATTAGTGACAGGTAGCAAGCCCATCGCCTAACAATACTACAAGCCTTTATTCCCTTAGCCGCCTCTTACGACATCCACTGGAGGATATGGAGTGGCAGTTGGCACTATTCTAAGCCAGCAATCAAACTCATAAATAAAACGCAATACATTTGTGACACTAAATTACGACAAAAAGTATTTGAATAGTGACATTATTGCAGTTAAAAACCACCAAAATGGTTCAAAAAGTACCCTTAATATGTCTGTATGTCACAGCAGTTTTTGGCCCAGTTTACAAGTTTTTAGTATTAAAAAATAATAATAGATAAGATAGTTGGTTTGATTATAGCAAACGGGGTGTCATATGAAGGCTCAAGTATGCACATTTCAAAACGATTGTGATCATTATTTTCCGTGATGTAGTTTTGATTTTTAGCCAAAACTTTCCAAAAAATTACCTTCCTCCATCTCCGACATTTATGGACCAAAAAATCTGAAAAATTCCTTGTCTAAAGATGATTAGGTACGTGATTATTTATATTTGACGCGAAAAATAAAATTAAGTTTAACAAGTTGTTAAACTTAACAGTTTTGGAAAATAACTGTTTTTTTAATCTACTTATATTTAAATTTAGGTTACTCAAAATGGACCTTATTGCATATAAAATAAAGTTCATAAAATTTGTATTTCCTTTTGCGTTTTCCAACCATATTATCTTAAACATGAAACCCTCAGTGCCCGAGTCCGATTCTCACTTGACCGGTTTTTTTTATAGTGTCACTGTAGGATTTCACGTGCGTACAAATACTTTAAGACAAGGTAGTAAAACGCACAGCTACTTCTGAGCTCTATACCTTTTATTTACCTGCATAAATATGCAAGCGACCGGACTGACAAGTTCCACAGGATACGAACCCAGAACAGATGCAAATGCAATGATGTCATCACATTGTTGGGTCATAGATAGATTTAGGTTACCGTCTTTCCTGTGGACATACCCGTAGAAGGCCTAATTTTCCATTAACGGCATAAACGTTGTCAGGTCTACTCTAGTCCTATCCTATCAGATACAAACCGGGCATGTCGGACCATGCTCAGTGTAGGGTTCCGAAGCCGTTACTACAAACAAATAAGACCTCGCGACAAACTTAACTTTGCCGTTGGAAAACTGTTATCCCCATACATCGACCCAGTTCGCGGTCAGTTTACCAACACACACAACAAATAAGTTTTCGGTAGGTTTAAACATTTAAACCGATTGTAACTCAAAACTACTGAAGTCTACTTCGTAGTGGTAAGTAGACTTCATATATATATATTGGGTCCTTACCTATGAAATTGGCCTTTTTTTTACGTAATGGAATTTATTTATTTAAATTTTAACTTCCAAAATATTTTTTAATTTCATTAATAGGTACACTATGCAACAAAGGTTTTAGATACAAATAATATGGTTCAATTTCTTACTTAATGTTTAAAATTAAAGTGTGAACTTAACTCTTTTTAAGTGCTGTAAGTTCAAGTGTTTCAATTACGCAGAGTTTTATGAAGCGAACTATTTTTAAGTAACTAAGATATGTATAATATAGCTTAGAAGTGTCCAATATTCCTGACAGAATTTTTCTTGGTTTGCATTTGACGTTACTAAATAATCCGCAAAATTAAATGTATGAAAACCACCGTTTTCATAAAATTCTCCATATAAAACGCCAATTTCATAGGTAAGGAGCTAATATATAGTATTTGTAGGTTTGTCTTTTAATAAAATATAAAATAAATCGGTATTAAATAGCTCCTAGACAAATAAAGGGTTAAAGTACCTGAAATGGACAGCTAATGGCCTCTTGCTATGGGAGTGCCTCAAGGCTCAATTCTGGGCCCATTCTTGTTTTTGATTTATATCAACGATCTCCCTTATGTCGTGCGCGACAAACATGAAATAGTTCTATTTGCCGACGACACTTCACTTTTATTCAAAGTAGATAGAAAACAGGCAAATTTTAATGACATAAATGACACGTTGTCAACATTACAGCCAACAACTTACTTTTAAATGCCAAGAAAACCAAGTGTATGAAATTTTCTTTATCAAATGTGATAGGAGTGAATGGGAATAGTATAAGACTAAAGGATGAGACAATGGGATTCGAAGATAAAACAGTATTTTTAGGTATTACTTTGGACTCAAAACTGCAATGGAATTCGCATATATCCACCCTTGCGGGTAAACTTAGTTCTGCAGCATATGCAGTAAAGCGCATCCGCCAACTTACAGACGTCGAGACAGCGAGACTGGTGTATTATAGTTATTTTCATAGTGTTATGAGTTATGGGATTTTGTTGTGGGGAAAAGCGGCTGACATCCAGGCCATATTTATATTACAAAAGCGGGCTATACGTTTTATTTATCAGCTGGGTTCACGGGTCTCACTCAGAGATAAATTTAAAGAAATTAATATTCTTACTGTCGTGTCGCAGTACATCTTTGAAAATATCATATATGTTCGCAAACACATACATGAATTTAGGCATAACCGTGACGTTCACAAGCTCAACACGCGAAATAAGGATAAACTCGTAGTCCCAGGTCACCGTCTTCGTAAAGTAAGCACATCATTCGTGGGGAACTGATATTGTCAATATGCCATTCACTAAATTTAAGTCTCGCATTAAGCGCTGCTTGCTGGGTAAGGCATATCTTATATCTTATCTTATCTTATATTATATATTATCTATATATATAAAAATTACGTGTCACGTTGTTTGTCCGCGATGAACTCCTAAACTACTGAACCGATTTTAAATTTGATTTGCACACCGTGTGCAATTCGACCCAACTTGAAAGATAGGATAGCTTACATTTCAATTTATAGTCGCAATATTATTTTATTGCAAATTATTTGTCTTTATAAGGCAAAACAACGTTTGCCGCGTCAACTAGTATATATATATATATAAATTACGTGTCATCTATATATATAAAAATTACGTGTCACGTTGTTTGTCCGCGATGAACTCCTAAACCACTGAACCGATTTTAAATTTGATTTGCACACCGTGTGCAATTCGACCCAACTTGAAAGATAGGATAGCTTACATTTCAATTTATAGTCGCAATATTATTTTATTGCAAATTATTTGTCTTTATTATTTGTCTTTATAAGGCAAAACAACGTTTGCCGCGTCAACTAGTATATATATATATATAAATTACGTGTCACGTTGTTTGTCCGCGATGAACTCCTAAACTACTGAACCGATTTTAAATTTGATTTGCACACCGTGTGCAATTCGACCCAACTTGAAAGATAGGATAGCTTACATTTCAATTTATAGTCGCAATATTATTTTATTGTAAATTATTTGTCTTTATAAGGCAAAACAACGTTTGCCGGGTCAACTAGTTATACTATAAATGACTTCGTAGATGATAAAGACGTTTTTAAGTAACTAGTATGAGCTATTACTGAAATTGTGGTTAATTTTAATATGTGAGCACTGAGCAACGCTTATTGTTAAATGCCTTTAAGCCAATGATGTAGACATTTAAATTTAAGTTTACCTAATGTATCCTTTTTTGTTAGTATTTTTTATTGGTTCTTGTGCACAAGACACTTAAGAAATGAGAACACATTGTGATGTTTCTAGCCGGACAGTTCCCTTTATTATTGATACATTTTGTCCGGCAGCATGAGCATGTCATGCTCACTCTAAGGTCTTTGCTTACGGCGGCGTCGTTGATCGGGTCGCCACCTTCCCGAACACATGGTTGAGGGAGGCGATGGCTGAGATACGCGTCATACTCGTGAACGGGTGCTGTCTGTGGGGTCCGGTCTGTTCACGCTTGCCTTGGACCTGTTATTCAGTTAACTATTTTAATTATCGTTCCTGACGTAGAGACCTCGTAATGTTGTTCTCCTAGACATTAGGTATTTTATTGACCTTACATTTGTAATGATTTTATTTGTGTTAGTTTTAAAAATAATTATTTATTACTTTATTACCTTGTAATGTAATTTAGATACTTTTAAGTATTATTGTATTTAATAATTGAAAAAAATCACCTTCTGCTGGAGTTTCTTGCGGCGCTTCTTCTCCGCAATGATGGTCTTGTCCGAAGCGCTAGTAGATTCACTCCATGTTACCGACGTGTAAAAGAGCCCTCATGTGGCCAATTTACTGAATAAATATTTTGAATTTTGAATTTTGAATTTTTTCTCTTCGCCTGTTTCTTTTAGACAACGCTCTACCAAACACCCCGTATATATTTATGCCAAATTACAGCTTTCTAGTACTAAGAGACTCTGAGCTAGGCTGCGGACGGACGGACGGACCTGGCGAAACTATAAGGGTCCCTAGTTTGACTACGGAACCCGAAAAACCAAAGGTATGTCCGAACATACCTACTCAATGCAGAATTCCAAACTAAACAAACACAAAATCGGAAAAATTAAGTCGTAAAGGACGTCGTCGACTGAAAACTACAATAACACAACTTTGGTAATTTCCTTTTCAACTGTTACATTACATGTTAAAAAGGCTTTTATAGCGAACAGGACAAAGGCCTTTGTGGGACATCATTACATTACATTATAACCATTGTGTGGGTACCATTCTAGTCTATTATTAACTGCTAAAGACCGAAAATTCAGCGTCACATGTGCTCCATTATTATCGGGGTAGTTAGGATAGCGCTGTCGCTAAATTACCGACCTCGCTCGTACAGTCAAGAGTAATAACAACAACAAAAAGCATACATACATACATACATACCTTCACGCCTGTAATCCCAGAGTAGGCTAGGCAGAGCTACAGAATTACAACTTAAAAAGTTGTTGATAATTCAGTAACCGCAATTTGCACAAATAGGCTAAGATGTTTACCAGCGTATTAGTGACAGTTTGCAAGCCCGTCGCCTAACAGTACCACAAGCCTATATTCCCGTAGTCGCCTCTTACGACATCCACGGGAAGACATGGAGTGGCACTATTCTAACCCGGCAACCACACAATGCATAGCTTCAAAAAGCCCGACTGTCAAAATCGTAAATGATCATTTAAATAATTATTTTATTTATCATTTATACCTATTCAATGATGCCCCATTTGTCCTGGTTCGTCTACGTTATTTTTTTTTCTTCTTCATTTTAACGTATTTAATAACTGTCATATCTTTAGTGACACACAAGATTAAGACAAATCGAATGCCATAAGAATCATCAGAATCGGTCCACGCGTTTAGTTTCTAGAACGCCACAAAGGAACAAACATACATATATAGACTGATAAACACATTACCCTTCTCCTCCGGCAGTCCGGTAAAAATATGGAAGAACGCAACATCTCAAAAATATATAATGCACCTTATTCGAGTGTAATAAGAACTTTGTAACTAATGAGAGGATTATTTTTTTTTTATGGTATGGGAAGGCAAACGAGCGGTTCTCTTATTTATCGCAGAAAATTGTATGGCCGATTATCACTTCCCAACTCACGTTTCGCGTAAATTTATTTCGCCGAACGTTCATTTCCCAACTTATCAAATGTATTTGTTTTATTTGCCAACTTAACAATTACCAACTCAACGTGTGGTCTGTTTTTTATAATGTTATTTTTCAAAATGCCTACTTTCATGTTGTATAATGTTTTAGTTGGCATAATATTGATTTGGTTGTTTATTGTTTACCAATTTTTTTATTGAGTACCGTTTCGTTTAGCAACTACGTGATATAATTTTAGTAACATCGTGGGTAAGCGCACCCGCTAACTTATTTTTATGACGAAGTATGTAGGAAGGTACTTTTAATTTGACTTTGTTGTGTTTGTTATTTACTGGGCAGATAAAAAAAAATAACCTCGAAACCTTGACCTTCTAACCTAACCTATCCGAGTCGGATCTGCCAAATGTATGAAAAGGGAAATGTTGCATCAACTAACCGTTATTCGTCCAAGAGTTGTTAAGCCAAGTGAAAGATTTGACAAATGATGAGTCTGCCAAAAGTGTAAAGGCGTTATAATAATACGCTTTATAATAATTCTGCGAATTAAAAAGTTGTCATATAAAATTTTGGTAATCGTTAGTTGTCAAAGTGAATTGTCGGCGAAACGTTGGTTGGCAAATGAAATTCGGCCAAAAAAAGTTCTGCGAAAAGGCAGTACACCCAAACGAGCACACAGGCCACCTGATGGTAAGTGGAAACTGTGACCCATAGACATTCGCATTCACAAGACCGCAAATGCGTTGCCAACCCTGAGGAATAAGATGGAATGCCTCTATGCTAGTCATTTCACCGGCTGTCTTATCCCCAAACCGGAACACAACAATGCGAACACTGCTGCTTGGCGGTAGGTTAATGGATAAGATGGTGGTACCAACCCGGACGGACCCTGCACAAGGTCCTCCCACAAGTAAAATCTTCCGATGTTTTTACACTTGACTGTATCCTACATCTCGTAATGTTTGACTCACAAAATTACCGCATAGCTATTTTCGCTTTATGTCTGTTAACAAAGTCGACGGACTCCCGACCTCTTGTGTGAATTGCCCTTCGTACATTCTGCCAACCTAAGCTAATACGCAGTATGTCAGATAAAACTCCTGTAGCAATATCAACCTTATTACTAAGGGCAGAGAACTAAAACTGCTTTGGTTATTGATTATGGGATAATGCATATTTGCTTAGTAAGGCAGCATTCGAAGTTACCTAACCTAACCTACCTGGTAATGCGAACGAAGTGATCACTTTTATATACTACTCAAAACAAAATAGTGGCCACGGTATATTCTGCATACAAAAGAACTGTTTTTGGAGAAGGATTATTATAACAAATTTTAACTTGTAAGTTTTGAATTTAGTATCATTCGAATCGAAAGCTGCAATGTTCAACTAACAAGTTGTGTTTTTAAATTTTTTGTCAATTGTTTTGTTTTTACCATGCGTGTGGTTATTCCATATTTTTGAGATTTTCACTCGAAAGTGAAGGATTTACTAAATAGTATTGTTAAGTTGGCACTTGTTTCATTATACGCAGAAAGTCGATGTTTTACCGGTGTTTTTATTCATATTTTAATTGCGAATAAATGTGTGAAGCTAACAAAAGATGAAATCATAACAAGCAATTTAATATTTCAGTGCCCATAAGATTTTTTTACGCTTATTTTACAAATTCTTGACTGGTTATAAATGTAGGAAAAATGAAACGCTTTCTCGTCTGTGGATGTCTATGGCATTGCGCTAACCCAACAGGTTTGAAAGATGTCAAATGATACTTTCTATTGATAGAATTAAAAACGAATGACACGGACCAGGGGACCGATTTTTGACTTTCGAGCGCTCGATTTCAAAAGCGAGCGGTAGAAAATATTCGTATGCGAAAATTTTTCACGATTTATTTTCGAATGGTCCCTAATTCCATATTTTTGAGATTCTCACTCGAAACTGAGGGATTGACTAAATAGTATTATTAAGTTGGAACTTGTTTCATTATACGCAGAAAATCGATGTTTTACCGGTTTATTTTATTCATATTTTAAATACGAATAAATGTGTGAAGCTAACAAAAGATGAAATCATAACAAGCAATTTAATATTTCAGTGCCAATAAGATTTTTTAACGCTTATTTTTCAAATTTTTGACTGGTTATAAATGTAGGAAAAATGAAACGCTTTCTCGTCTGTGGATGTCTATGGCATTGTGCTAGGTTTCTTTATGCTTCGTGTATACACCGTGTTTTTATTGATTTACGATAACTTCGGCATATTACTAGGTACATCCATAGAAACTAAGTGGTAGATTCTTTTTTTTTATGGCAAAAAAAAATATTTTTTTTCTATGGATCTAAGTTCATTTAGTTACTTTGCTCCATAGAGAAAAAAATTTTTTTTTTTGCAATATAAAAAAAAAGAATCTACCACTTAGTTTCTATGGATGTACCTAGTAATATGCCGAAGTTATCGTAAATCAATAAAAACACGGTGTATATACCCAACAGATTTGAAAGATGTCAAATGATACTTTCTATTGATAGAATTCAAAACGAATGCCACGGACCACTCGTGTTCATATTTTCTATCGCTCGCAAGTCAAAAATACCATTTCATTGTTTTTTGTCACTTTCGAATGAAACTTTCGACCGCTAAAAAGTCAAAAATCGGCCCCCCATTAAGGCGTTGAAGAACCAATCAAACGCTTGCATTAATAACATTAGTGAAGGATTAGCGACGCCCCTGGCTTTTTCTTCATCTCAGGTTATAAATAGATCCACGACCTTCGCCGCGGCGGCAGGAAGCATTCAATCTAGAGAACTACCTATTATCATATTTGCGTACAACTATTGTTCTTAAGAGAGTTTAACTTTATAAATGTATTTTCAAGACCAAGGCAATTTGTTATTACCCGATTGCCGAAGGAGGAGGTTAATGTGTTTATCAGACTAGATACACTCAGGGACAAAAAAAACGGGTCAGAGTGCGATTTTCATACAAACGAGGCTATTTTGAAGCCTTGGTTCCTTGCCAGGGGTTGTTTTGAGTAAGGTTTAATGGCGGATACTCCGAGGTTCAATAGAGGAGGTCAAATGTTCTTAAGATACCTAACTGATCGCACGATCAGTTAACAACACAGCGAGAGAGTTAGGGGCAGCATTTGGATTTCCTTATATTTTATTGGCATTTTAGATGTTATCTGAACATGATCAATTCCGGCTGTCAATCATCAGTTGGGTATCCTAGGTATCCTGATCAATCAGTTGGGTATCCTAGGCACTCTGGAAGTCCTGTATCGATGCTCGGGGTATCCATCATCAGATTTAACTAAAAGCATCCCCTGGCGAGTCTTTGACTTTTGCGTCTGGGGAAGGGCCAAAGAGCTAGTGTACGCAACACAGGTAGAGAGCAGAGAGCATCTGATCGCAAAAATTAATGACGCGTTCGCAATAATGCGGCAAGAAATGACACTTCGTACAACAACTACTGTAGAAATACGAAAAAGGTGTCGCAAATGTATCAATTGTGGAGGAAGACAATTTGAACCAAATTTGAAGTAATTATTAAAATAAAGATGATTTTTAACCATATTGCGTTTTGTATTGTGCATTTAGCCCATTTAACTGGCTGGATCTACTGACCGAATAAAACCACCATTTTAGATTGAAACCATATTTTGTCGAAAAACTGAACGTGATTCTAGAGTTCTAGACATGTGGTATACGGTAAGAATTGTCAGGAACTGGAGAAGTTTTTATGATGTTGGAAGATCTGAGGAGCTTCTACATTTTTTTTAATTGTGCCGTAAAGTTGACAGTGACGATTTTTTTTTTCTGTCCTTCACACTTTGTTGGCTATTATTTTTTTATTTGTTTACTATATGAATAAAAATAACTATTATTAGAATGCGCAAACATTAGAGATAAAAAAAACAACAAATACTTTTGTGCTGTCACATTTAAAAAAAAAATAGGTGAACAAAATGATTAACTTTTGGAAGATTCCGAGATATTTTCAAAAAGAATAATAAAAAAACACCGTGGGTAGGATGAGTGTTAATTGGCCCAAAACGTGTTGCAAGTGACCTTAGCTACCCACCCTATTCATTTGGCACACGACTTGCAATACACCATGTATAGGACTTGGGAACGGTTCATTATGTATGGCTCTTAACCAGGGTCCCTTTAAACGCGACAGCGTATTATTTTAGACGACGCGTTGGGCTAATTTGTATCTACTAACCCTGCCTGCGAAGCTAGCGGTCCTGGGTTCAATTCCCTATATGCCCATATCGTCGGTGAAACTGCAAAACCGCGTAAGTAACATTTTAAATACGGAGCAAAATGCACCTTTTTAATAAGATAGTAAGGTTTATTTTTCTCTGTCATAATGTAAGTAGTTACGTGATTTTGCAGTATCACCGATATATTTATGTGATGAGCGTGAGCATTTGTTTCAGAGTCTTGGATGTTTTCTTTATTTGTCTATATAAGTAAGATTTTCGTTGTCTTGTACAGTCAGCATCATATAGTACGTAGCAGTCAAGATCACCAAATAGTTGGAAACATCCAGAATACTACTTAACATCGACGCAGCCTAAGTAATCAAATTGTTCAGGTCATCCACAGTGCTCAAATATTACGAAGCACACACAACGGCAAATATTTGATTACATTCAAGACACCGCTCGTACCGTCACAACCACACCGCCGCTGGTGTCGTAGCATCCGAAGTAACCAAAAGTACGGAACACAATAGAAAAGTGAGCTTTATTTCAAATGATATAAGAATTTATTTTATTTTATCTCGGTTTAATGAATTATGTTACTCAAATTAAAATTGATTACCTACGTCAGTCTGTAAGGATTTTCTTTTTAAATAGGTATAGCTTGAATTTTGCCAGTAGGTATGTAAAATTAAAAAATAGTTTTTATTACCGTTCAGATAACTTACTGCTCGGATTATATTGAAAGAGGATTTGACCATTGCACCGTATACGACACGTAATTAAGTCCATTTTCCTAATCTGTTGTGTTCCGTACTTTTGGTTACTTCGGATGCTACGATACCAGCGCACTATGGTCCCGCTCATAGGTCATAAGTCCAAATAATCAACAATAGCCGAGCTATGATTTGTACTTCTCTGATAACACATTCATTACCAGCCTACTTAAAACTATAAATAGTTTTGAAGTAATCAGTCGGGATCATTGTTTTTCAGACCTCCGAAGTGAACACACTTAAACCGCGTAATTAGTCTTATCAATAGATCATTAAAGTGAAAGTTGTTTGTTGACGGATTTCTAAAAACTTGTTGTGATAAACTCTATTGAATCATCATAGAAATTAATAACAAAGGTATGTGTTTTAATAATAATATTTTTACTAGCTATTTTTACTATACATTTTATATTTATTTGAGAGCTACGAGACACCTAATTTTATAAAAATATTTAAATTGTTTGTGTATTACCATTGAGTTTTATCAATGACGCCATGCTGTACCATTAATAATTTTGATTGTTTAAAAAGCGTATAAAAGTCTAGTTATTGTGCCAATAGTCATCTTCTGCTAGATTTTGCTAGATGTTTTATTAATTCGTCCTCTACGCTGTTCGTAGAAGATGCTACGATATTTGTCAATTTCTAATGTATTTTGTTTTCTTTCTAACAGGTTCTTTTTTGCAAGTCCAGTTTACAAGAATGCACATATTTGAACTATGGCACCTTGCTAAAGGATCACAGATGGAAAAATATCGAGTTTTGGAAATGGTCCCGGAAGCTGAAAACGTTGAAATCGAAGTTCTAAGTAAACGCGTTAATTGCATAATCCAAAGGATCGCAGATTACTGGAAAAAAGCAGAAAGTAATAAATATGAACTAGTCAGAAAACATAAAAAATGGTTAAATGTCCTTGAAACTATAGATATAGCAAAGAATGAGTCGGTATCTGCGAGAGAAAATTAGTTTACTGGTCAAGAAATGACATCAAATCTCGGTCGACCGAAGAAAGATTTTGAGTCTTGCAGTAAACGAACTCAGCGAAGGAGATTAGTGGACCTCTCAAAAATTGATAACTCGGCCGTCAATGCTTTGATAAATACTTCGTCAACCTCGAGTAGTGGGCCAAATGATAGTCATAAATGTGAAGTGAATCCAAGTGAGATCCTATCGCTAATCACAGAAGCAAAATTAACAAAACACCAATACCTTTTAATTAAAGAGTTCATTAATAGTAAACAATATCCAGTTTTGCCTTCGTATCATAAGGTTTTAAAAGCCAAGAAACATTGTTACTCTGAAAAATTATCTATTACTGAAAAAAGTGCCGAAGTAGAGTTACAAAATTTGTTGAACCACACGGTTAAAAGAATACTGGATTCTCAAAATATACTGTTATCAAGTATCGATCCCGAGACCATAGGTGATGTTATGTTAGTTGGTAAGTGGGGTTTTGACGGTAGTACCGGACACAGTGAGTATAACCAGTGCTTTTCCGATGACCCAATTTAGAAGATGGAAGTTTATTCGTCATAGTTGCAACAACAGGAGAAGAAACAATATTATGGAAGAATCCTCGCCCATCATCAACTAGGTACTGTCGCCCTATTCGCTTCCAATTTGCAAAAGAGACAAAACAATTATCTAAGAACGAAGAAGATTATTTTAAAAAGAATTAAAAAAATAAATTAGGTCTGATAGTGGACAAGCCGCGTAGCGGAGGAAGCGGCAACTCGAATGATGGGAATACAGCACGTAGGTTTTTTGCTAACTCTGCCATTTCTGCTGAAATTACAGGAATTAAGCAAGAGCTTATTGATAGTTGTGGTACAATTCTTAACTGTCTCAATTCCGGTTACAAAATTAATTCTGAGAGATTTAAATCGTTTGCTTTAGACACGGCTCGACAGCTTGTTGAGGAATATCCGTGGTACAATTTGCCAGCGTCCATTCACAAAGTTCTGATTCATGGGTCTGAAGTAATCGATCAGTTCGATCACATGATGGTATCCATAGGAGAACTATCAGAAGAAGCTGCCGAAGCTACAAATAAAAATATAAAAGCGTTTCGGCTCAACAATACTAGAAAAATGTCACGTGTTGCGACGAATACCGATCTTTAAAATCGACTTTTATTAAATTCTGACCCACTAGTTACGGGTCTTAGAAAGCTTCCTAGGAAAAAAAAGTGTTTCATCTAAATCTGTCATTAGTTTATTACATTATTGCTAAGCTCATTAAAGTTTCACTAATGAGTGTTAGATAGTTTAATTATAGTATTTTTAAGATAACAACTCTTTACGTGCGGTTCATTCTACTGCATGAATTGCAGATAACGAAAAAACTTAGTAAATATTTTTGCGTTCAATATAAGTTGTTTTTTTTAAATTAAATAGTATTAAGGTATTGTTTGTTATATTTTTAAGTGAAAACATGTTACTTACTATTTATAAGTGTTAATTATACAGTATTGAAATATAGTGAATTTTGAAACGTTTGTAATTGTTTTTTTTTTATTATTATTCAATAATATATACACATAAAATTAATTGTAAGTCCTTTATTTTATCAAATAAATTCATAATTAACAACAATATATGCATTTCTTCCCAATAATGTTGGAAGTTTTGGACAAATCGACTTATGACACTCTCTCCATACACGCTGAACCACAGTGCAGCGGCGGTGTGGTTGTGACGGTACGAGCGGTGTCTTGAATGTAATCAAGTATTTGCCGTTGTGTGTGCTCCGGAATATTTGAGTACTGTGGATGACCTGAACAACTTGATTACTTAGGCTGCGTCGATGTTAATGAGTATTCTGGATGTTTCCAATTATTTGGTGATCTTGACTGCTACGTACTTTAAGATGCTGACTGTACCCATAGACCAAGGCTAGAGCTTAGTTTGGGACTAGGTCAATTGGTGTATTGTCCCGTGATATTATTCTTGTTTATAGGTACTAGGTGGATGGACGGCAAACAAGGCCACCACGGTATCGTATGGCTCCGAACATGAAGCTCACTGCAGTAAAAAGAGGTTACGTAGGTATATCGTTATTTTGTATCTATATGAAGTTTATAAGAAAGAGATGTGGAATAAAAGATGTAGTGACTAAGATTGAAAAGGGCATGCTTCGATGGTTCGGTCATTTGGAAAGGATGGATGAAAGAAGATTGACGAAAGAGATATACCTACAGATCGAAAGTGAGTGCAAGGGTCGGAAGGGGCCGCCCTAGGCGTACTTTTTCGAATCAAATCGGAGAATTACTGGAAAAGGGCCGAATCTTAAGTACCCGAAACCGACGTGCGTGTATGAATGTTGAAGCGAAAGAAATTTGTCAAGATCGTAGCAAGTGGAAAGAAGTGGTCTCTGCCTACCCCTCTGGGAAACAGGCGTGATTGAATGTATGTATGTAAAATGTAAAAACAAATGCGGACAAGCAAGAGGTACAACTATGCCAAATTTCAAGTCGATTGCATTTAGTTCCTGAGAAAACCTGCTGTGACATACAGACAGACGACGAACTGTCACCATGGGTTCCTTTTGTAGGTGCCATTTTGGTACGTAACCCTAAACAAACATAGATAGGTAGATAGTATAACAATTATCAACAAACGTATGTAAACAAACGTGTTTAAAAATGTCAGTGTAGATAAAAAAACGATTAGTTATATCGTTAAGTACCTAATACATCAAAAGAGACGCTCCAAGCGTTATTTAAAATACTAAAATACCAGTCAACGGACTCGCGCACAGAGGGTTCCGTATTTAAGGTAATATGATTGGTAACCGCAAAAGAAAATACTCATTTTGATATGAACTTATTTTTATATAAAATAAGGTCCATTTTGACTAGCCTAAATTTTAATACCTACAGTTTTTCGTTTTTTTTATTTGACCTATCAATAAATATCAGGTGACAGTGTCATACCAATTGACCTAGTTCCAAACTAAGCTCCAGGCTTGTACTATGGGTACTAGACAACGATATAAATACTTATATAGAGAAATATATACTCAAATACATAGAAACCATCCATGACTCAGGAACAAATATTCGCGCTCATCACACAAATATCTGCCCTTATACCGGGATTCTTAGCTTCGTAGGCAGGGTCACAACCAACTAGGCCAGCGCGTCGTCAATCTACTCGCCCTCACCGTCACACCGTCACCGTACATAAACCAGAAATGTATGACGGATAAAAACCTTCCGAGAAAATTGATCTAACTGACGTTGAAAACCGCATGAAAATACGTTCAGTGGTTTTTGAGATAATCGCGAACATACATACAGACAGACGTTGCGGGGGACTTTGTTTTACAAATAGCGATCCGCCCTCGCTTCGCTGCGGTTTATGTGTCTCGGTTCGGATTACGTAAAAAAACATGTTTATTTTGAAAATTATAAATTAATATTCCACTTTTACGAATGGCGGCTCACTTAAAAAGACTTGTACAAGCTTTGACAGGGTTTATTCCGTTTGGCCAAAATGTTTTTGGTCAAAATGTATAATTTCCCAAATTTTAATTTCCCAAAAAGTTATTTCCCATCGCCGTTGAGTGTAACCAAACCAAACCTAGACGACGCGCTGGCCTAGTTGGTAGTGACCCTGCCTACGGATCTAGCGGTCCTGGGTTCAAATCCCAGTAGGGGCAGATATTTGTGTGATGAGCGCGAATATTTGTTCCTGAGTCATGGATGTTTTCTATGTATTTCATTATATATTTCTCTATATAAGTATTTATATCGTTGTCTAGTACCCATAATACAAGCCTAGAGCTTAAATTGGGACTAGATCAATTGGTGTGGCATTGTCCCCTAATATTTATTTATTTATTTATACACGTAGTAAGTAAGAAGTTTCGATATCTCGGATATAAAACCAGAATTATACAAAATGCTTTTTGGGAAATTATACATTTGGCCAAAAACATTTTGGCCAATCAGCAGGCTCCCGTTTTGACCATGTTATAGGTAACCTAATCTTTAACCTACTACTTCAAAAGGATCTAAGTGCCCAGTGCTGCCACAAATACTTTAATTTGGGACAAAAGGGGCATCGAATTATTATTTAAGTATTCGTAATCCATTTCGTTATTTCCCTGTGGTGTTACTAATGGAACGTTATAATAATTATGTCGTGTGTCGTGTGTGATCGCTGGATGACCTAGTTCGACTAATGGGCAGAGGGCTGATCAATCAATTGATATTAACTAGAATTCTAGGTGTTACTATAGTTTCTTTTTTGTTTATAGGAATTGCAATTTCCCGACGCAAGCAGATATATACTTTTCTAAACAAAATACGGGCCACGCTATGTTCTACATACAAAAGAACTGTTTTAGGAGAAGGATTATTATAACGAATGTTAAACTGTAATTTTTGAATTTACTACCATTCGAAAGCTGCAATGTTCTACTTACAAGCTGTGTTTTTTTATTTTTTGTGCCTAGTTTTGTTTTTATCGTGCGGGTGGTTTTTTAAAACAGTTTTCAAATTTCATACAAAATGAGCAAAAATATGCAACTTTTTTAAAATACACACGCACGGATAAAACAAAACGATTGATTGAAAAAAATCACAGCTTGTAAGTTAGTTGAACATTGCAGCTTTCGAATGATACTAAACTCAAAAATTACAAGTTAACATTTATTATAATAATCCTTCTCCGAACATAGTTATTTTGTATGCAGAACATAGCGTTGCCCCTATTTTGTTTTGATTAGTATACAAAACAAAATACTTTATTAAACAAAACACCAAGGCAAGGATATACAAAAAAAACATAGTGAGCCACAACAAAGATCAAGCTTTGAAAAACCCAACTGTAGTTGCTAACCAACTTTAACTCGTTATAAATTCTAAATGATCATTCAAATTGAAAAATGATTACAGAACCCTATAGATGATTTTTAAATACCTATTCAATGCTTCATTTGTCATAGCTCGTCGACTTATTTTTTTTTTCATTTTTACAATATCGTCGGTGAAACTGCAAAACCGCGTAAGTAACATTTTAAATAAGAAGCAAAATGCACCTTTTTAATAAGTCAGTAAGGTTTATTTTGCTCTATCATAAATTTGTTAGTTACGCGGTTTCGCAGTATCACCGACGATATGGCTTCTAGCTGCCGCCATATTGATTTTTTATTACTAACATATCTTTAGTGACACTCACAAGATTAAGACAAATCGATTGGAATAGAATCATCAAAATCCGTTGCATGCGTTTAGTTTTTAGAGCGCCACAAAGGTACAAACATAGGTACAGTCAGCGTCATATAGTACGTAGCAGTCAAGATCACCAAATAGTTGGAAACATCCAGAATACTCATTAACATCGACGCAGCCTAAGTAACCAAATTGTTCAGGTCATCCACAGTGCTCAAATATTCCGGAGCACACACAATGGCAAATACTTGGTTACATTCAATACACCGCTCGTACAGTCGCCATCAGATATATGGTAGCGGTCAAGGTACTCAAATATTTCGGAGCAGCATTAAATTTCAATATATTAATTACGCTAGATAAGGTCTATAATATCGGCCCATATAATTCGTCATAAATTTAGGAGCAGTGACTTTTCAATAAATTCGTAACATACAATTAGGTAAAGATATCGGAACTTACAGAAGTCAAAAATATCGAAGTAGCCAGGATGATCATAAAGATCGGAACATTTATGGAAAATATACCTTAAATCTGTGTCACATAGTTCATATTTGAATTCGTTACTACACTCATAGACCAAATTAGCGGAACATGTCACAATAAACCACTGTGTTCTTAATTCAAATTGTTGACAACATAATATTAATCATGCGTGTCTGAAACCTTATTTTAATGGGTCCATCGTAAAGTATTTTGAACTATGTGACACAGATTCGATATCTTTACCTAATTGTATGTTACGAATTTATTGAAAAGTCGCTGCTCCTAAATTTATGACGAATTATATGGGCCGATATTATAGACCTTATCTAGCGTAATTAATATATTGAAATTTAATGCTGCTCCGAAATATTTGAGTACCTTGACCACTACCATATATCTGATGGCGACTGTACGGTACCGTCACAACCACACCGCCGCTGGTATCGTAGCATCCGAAGTAACCACTGACTGCGCTTAACTATGGTCCAACTATGGTATGGTTACCCATTTCGTTTTACAACGATAATCTATGGATATCTTACTGATTCTGTGACGTTGACTGAATGAATGGAATGAAAGCGTTACGCACCCAAGTAAGATAGAGAGTTTGTCCCGTGCTTGAATAATTGCGTTACGGATTTTTATATTTCTTCGGGTAATATTTTCACTTAGGTTATAACTGACATGACGGTGACACTTAGGCATCATCACGGCGCATAATACTAATCTACGAATAACAGGTTACTCAGTATAGATCTTATTCTTTAGTTAAATGTAGGCGAAACGTAAAATCTCCTTACTCGCGGGTTAGTTACGATAGACGACGTAAAATAGACAAATAAAATCATAAAAAAACCATTTCATGATCAATTAATAGCGATCATTATCAAGGTCGACCAACACGAACGACGATTAATGAGCAATTATGTGCAGTCATGAAAACGTCAGTCAACAATGCACTATAGCTAATCAAGGGCAGAGACATGACCTTTGGGGATGCTATCAAAGAGCTAGGCCAAATGGAAAAACCGGTCAAGTGCGAGTCGGACTTAAACTTTAACCTTGAAAAAAAACCGCTGCCCCGTGTGGTTGCCAGGTGAGAAGAGGTAGGATCATTCCGTGTCTTCCCATGAATGTCGTAGGAGGCGACTAAGGGAATAAAGGGCCACATATACGGTGCGATCCCGTGTGGTTGCCGGGTTAGAATAGCTCCACTCCATATCTTCCCGTGGATGTCGTAAGAGGCGATTAAGGGAATAAAGGCTTGTAGTACTGTTAGGCGATGGGCTTGCAACCTGTCACTGATACACTGGTAAACATCTTAGCCTAAGTATGCAAAATGTGGTTACAGAATTATCAATAAGTCTTTGGAGTTGTTGGTAATTCTGTAGCTCTGTCTACCCCACTCTGGGAATGAAGGCGTGAAGTTATGTATGTGTATATATACGGTACGATTGATCTGATTAGAATCGTCATGATCATGATTGACCGCATCAAAAATGACGCCCATACATCAAACGATTGGTCGTAAAGATCGATCATTTACTTGTTTGAAACAAAGGATAAAGACGTGTTCAATGTTCGTGACAAAATCGAATCGTTGATTGTTAAAGCCTCACACCGTCGATTCATCGTTACGATATACATGATTGCATGGGTTTTTGTTGGGATTTGACGTACACTATAGAGTCGTCGTGTTCGATCTGTCTGAAGCGACGGATTGTATAAATCGTACAGTGTATGGGGCCCTTAAAGGCTGGTAGTACTGTTAGGCGATGGGCTTGCAACATGTCACTTATCACTGGCAAACACCTTAGCCTAATTGTGCAAAATGGTTACAGAATTATCAACAAGTTTTTAGAATTGCTCCGTACATACGTATAATTTTTGTTTGATAGATTTCTACAGGCTTTCCTGTTATCTACAAGCAATGAACTACATATTGTTTTTTTTTTTCAAAATGTTAGTTTCAGTACTTTTGAGATCTGGGGGAATGGTCAATTTTAGTCTTCTTTCATGAATAAAATCAAAAATATTTATTATACAATAGCCCTTTCATTTGATATATGATATGACACAGTAAGGTTTTCAAATCTTTTTTTTAATTTCCTAATTTGTCCCCCAAAAATGACAATTATTTAAAAAAAAAAACTACATCAATTTACATATGTGTACCAAATTTCAACTCAATCGGTCCAATAGTTTCGGAGCAAATTGGCTGTGACCGACGGACAGACAGACGCACGAGTGATCCTATAAGGTTTCCGTTTTATCATTTTTTGTACGGAACCCTAAAACCTACAAGTTTAGCTCCGGGCGATAACTGTTCTCTCCAATTAAAGTTCGATTTCCACGACTATATGAATAAATTGTATAGCTACCTACCTACTTATTATGAAAATCTATGTTTGTTGGTTTCCGTTTATTCCGTCGTTTCAAGGACAGTAACACGACATAAGTAAGTAAACCCTTTATTACACCAAAATAAATTGTTACACAACAAAACACTTAGGTACAGTCAAGGAATTAAATTTGCTACCCACCTTAGGTCCAAAGTCAATCTGACATTCTACAGCAATAAGGTTGAGTTTCCTATCAATTACAAATGCCTTGGCATCTCTAATGACAATGACGTCTTCAATCAGATTTTCTTTGAAAAGGGTAGCAAATTAACTTCCGTGACCGTACATGAGAATCAAGTATGTACCTACGAAGGCGAACTAATACCTTTAAATACTATAACACGCCAAGGGCGATATGGTTCTACCGAGTCAAATATACCCCTGTTCAAATACACCGAGTTTATGCTGCAGACTAGCAAGTTTGCTTTGGCAAGCAAGCTGATAGCGGCCACCAGCCAACTGGCTCAAAATGAATAACTTTCTAAACGTAGCAATGTGCTGTAGGTAGGTATATCGTTCGTCTACTTTCTCAACCTCGCATCTGATACAATAGTTAGATAGGAAAAGCACTCATGTTCCCTTAATAACAAAGACTACTTTCCTATCAAACTATTCGATGAGATACAAGATTATGAGTAGGTGCGCTTCGCTTTATCCATACTAATATTTTGTTTATTATGATGTCACACCTAAACCACTGAGCCGATTTAAATAAAACCGGGCAAGCAGGTCGGACCATGCTCAGTGTAGGGTTCCGATGACGTTGGACAAACTTAACTTTGCCGTTGGAAAACTGTTACTCCCATACGTCGACATAGGTCGCAGTGAGTTAACCAACACCGCAAATAAGTTTTCGGCAGGTATAAACATTAAAACCGTTTATACTCGAAAACGTAATTAAAGTCCAAAAAAACTACGACAGATACGTCACTGTCATAAGTGTCAAAGTCACTTATGTCAGTGCCAATCGAACATTTCAGAGTTAGGCAACCTTTTTGTATTGATAATCAAATTGTTGACAAAATTTGTAGATATGACTAACATTTTCAATATCAAAAGTTATATTTAACGATAGGGAATATGCATTCAATGTTTTTTCTTCCTGTGGCCCGTTTCACGAAGCTACAACTTACAAATTACAAGTGGAACTCTTTTTCTAGCAAAAGGAGTTAGAAAGAGACTTCCACTTGTAAATTCATGACCATTGTTTTTTCAGAAACAGTCATTCCTGTTCTAGGCCGTTTCTTTTTCGGTGAAAGAATTTCTTTCTCAGTTGATGGTCCCGGCTGAGGTTCCATCTTACGTATAATACGTATGCAAAGAAGCCGTACAACACACACACTTAACACTTCAACAACAGAAAGTAACACTGAGAATAAACTTAACAAAAAACGAAAACTCAACAAAACAAACTTAACAAAAAACAAAATCACCACGGAGCAAATACAATACATTCGAGCACTCGGAACAGACGTCAGATGTCGAATAAGAATGACAGAATGACAGTTACCCATGGACCCCATGTTGTCATGGATGGTGAAATGGCCAATGATTGTCATTATAAAGCGAGCTACACACTTTTGGCCTGTTATTTTGCCGAATAGCTAAACGCATGTAATATTTAAATTGCATCTAACGTTGTTAACAACAATTGCTTATTTGTGACAGTCCACGGTAAAAGGTACCTTATGGCGGCTTTTAGTTTCGGAGATATTTAAATGTTTCGTAAAAATGGGTAAAAATGCTGTTTATATTTTTATTAGCTTATCAAGAAATATAACATGCAAGAATTCTTTACCTATTTTTATTTTCCGTATAAATGAGTTTAAAGTCATTTAATTATGGTTCTCAAGTTTAGTAGAAAAGGTACCTTATGGCGGTTATAAGTTTAAAAATGATGCTTAGCTCTTGTATTTTGTATTCCTACCGACGCCGAACGGACCAAATGTCAATCGGATAAGTTTTATGTAAAAATTCTTCCACTACTGAAACTTGTGCTAAGCACGTTGTCTTTAACGACACATTTGTGAATTATGAAATGCCTGAGGTTATTCATCCAGAAGGCCTCTCCTACGAGAGACAAAAGTATCTATTTGAAAAAATTAGGCAATTCGTACCATCTGAATCCCAAGACATACTTTGCCCAACTCCCCAGCTAGCAGTATCTAAAGATAATGATCCCTTAGAAAGTCTTCCCGAATTACTACCTAGTCAGCCTCAGCCTGGTACCAGTGGTATTCAGCAGTTGCCAATCATAAAACGCAAAAAGCCTACATGCTCATATTGTGGTGAAGAGGGTCACAGGAACCAAGTTCGCGGTGGTGTATAAAGGCGTTTAGAGCAAGCAGATCGCTAAAATTACTAAACTCCGCCATAAGGCACCTTTTCTTTACATAAGATCAAATTTTAGTTTTTAAGTAGATTACGAAAAAGAACTGATCATAATTATGTGTGATAATTTAGTATAAAAATTTAATAAAAGAAAACATGAATGAAAAGGGTTTCTAGGATGTAAATTATCGTAATTTATCTAATTTGCATTGACATATTTCCATAAGGTACCTTTTCATAAATGTATGGAACGAAGACTATTATTGTGATGTAACTTTAAGTGACTTAAAAAGTTAAGATTAATGATTGATAACGATAAGTACAGTTATATTTGATGTTAATGAACAGATTTTGTTGATTTATGCAAAAAAATAATGTTTATTGTTACATTAGAACTTAATTATGTTATGTTTGTGATTTTGAATAAAAATCAAAAATAAAAGAATTCTGACTACTAATTTTTGTTTTTCTTGTTTATATTTTGTTAATAACTTGTTTTATGATAGATACATTTAAAATCTTGACTATCTACAATTAAAATTGAGAAAATATAACACAACACCATTTCCTTAAAATAAATCGGTAGTCATATTTAATTGTCCGATTGTACAAGATTCTATTTGCAATTCTAACATTTCCGGTATATATTTTGATGGACAGAAGCCCAATTAACCAGATTTCCTAGTCCACTATGTAACTTACATCAGTAACATAGTTTTTTAGAGACCTAAACTTAAACAGTCAGTTTCCTAAACTTTGCAAATTTACAATACATTTTTCAAAAAATCATATCTCCGTAACTATAATTCTTAGGGCAATAATCTATTTTGATATCGATAGATTAACAATTGCAGATTATTAAATTGCCCGTAACTCCATACCGACCATAAAGTACCTTTTACCGTGGACTGTCACATTTATCGTACCAAATGTTATTAAGACCTGAAGTATTACAAGTGCAATAACAGTTTGGCTACCAAAAATCGTCTTTGGTTAAATATTTAATAGGCCATCTTGTATTTGTGTAAATAACTTGAATTAACTTGTTTATTTTAATGGAAGGTTTAAAACTACCAATAAATAAATATTCTTAGTACGTTCTTTTAAAAAGTGGAAATATACTAACGCAAATATTTTTTATTTTACTGGCAACCCACGTTGGACTTTAATTACGTTTTCGAGTATAGTATTTGTAGTTGGCTGTAATGGACTGTAGTGGAGTACACTTGACTCTTACAAAAATTAGCGCTTTAAAGATTAATATTTCATAAATGGTTAGTTGTATAATTGTTTTCACAAACCCGCGATGAGATAGACGAGAAAAAACAAATACATCCCCACGTTACGTGTGGGGGTTCCTTAGTCAAACTTGGAACCCTTATAGTTTCGTCATGTCCGTCCGTCCGTCCGTCCGCAGCCTAGCTCAGAGACTTTTGAAGTTTCAACCTTAACTATAATTAGATCTCACATTTGTTTGTCAAAACTGGTAGACCACTTTCTTGGCCAACCGTGTCTAGTTAACAAGCAAATCAAAGAATCACTGATTTAAAGTGTTCTCTATATAGGTAGGTAGGTTTTGCCGTATGGTTGCCGGGTTAGAATAGTGCCACTCCATGTCTTCCCGTGGATGTCGTAAGAGGCGACTAAGGGAATATAGGCTTGTAGGTACAGTCAGCTGCAGAGAAAAGGATACCCCCCCTCCTGGTAAGGATCGATTTTTTTCAAAAACCTGTGGTTAAATTTATATGATTTTTCGGTGAATTGAAGATTTTACTATTGTCTACACATAAAGTCAAAATCATTTAAATCTAACCACAGGTTTTCGAAAAAAAACAATCCTTACCAGGAGGGGGTGTATACTTTTCTCTGCAGCTGACTGTACTATAAGGCGATGGGCTTGCAACCTGTCACTAATACGCCTTCTTAGCCTATTCGTGCTAAATGTGGTTACTGACTTTCAGGGGGTTCAGTTGTTTTGCAACAATCAATTTAAGACCGCATGGAATTTGAATTAAGAGAAGTTTCCATTACTGGTGGGGTGCCTATTAGCTAAAAATCTGTTTCATTGGTGCCGTCACCGTATACGTTATGTCACTAATACGCTGGTAGACATCATAGCCTAATTGGGCAAAATGTGGTTACAGAATTAACAACAAGTTTTTAGACTTGTTGGTAATTCTGTATCTCTGCCTACCCCACTCTGGGATTACAGACGTGAAGGTATGTATGTATGTATGTATGTATGTATATAGGTATATTAAGCGAGGCCGATTTTTGTCCATGGCATCACTACAGTTATGGTCCGATTTTGATAAATGATATGTCATTGGAGTCGTCTCATGCTGAAGAGTTGCATAAAACTCTTCGTTATAATATTTTTATGATCTGAAAATTAATTTTACTAGAGTAACCTAACCGACATGGTAAAAAGGGTAGGTACACCAATATAAATATCTGGGGCACTGGCTTACTAAGTAGGTACCTCAAATACAAGATAATGGAGAGGGAGAGAAGGGCGCTATCAGTGAGGGCTATAGCCCGCAGGTTCACTCGCTAAGGTCAATTACATCAAATTTGGTGAACCACTCTACAATGATTTGATGAGACTGTTTAAAAAAGGTCTGTACGTATTCCTTTTCGAGAAATTTAAAAAAAAGCAGACTGAAACGTACATAAATAAATATCAGGGGACAATGTCACACCAATTGACCTAGTCCCAATTTAAGCTCTAGGCTTGTATTATGGGTACTAGACAACGATATAAATACTTATATAGAGAAATATATATTTAAATACATAGTAAACATCCATGACGCAGGAACAAATATTCGCGCTCATCACACAAATATCTGCCCTTACCGGTATTTGAACCCAGGACCGCTAGCTTCGTAGGCAGGGTAACTACACTACCAACTAGACCAGCGCGTCGTTGAACATGGAGAAGCAGTGGATGAGAAAATTACATGACATCATTAGTTGTGCCGGCGAATGTCATCGCACAAACAATAGCCTGGATGGCATAGGCGTCTAAATACCAGGATGGAACGTAAATCAAAAGTGTAGTAACTCAAAATACAACTGCATTTTAAAATCAACTTTAATACAACGCCTGAGCTTGTAACAAAACGGTGGACGGAGTAGAAAACACCCGAGACTCAGGAACAAATATTCGCGCTAATCACAAATATCTGCCCGTACCGGGATTTGAACCCAGGACCGCTAGATTCGTAGGCAGGGTCACTACCAACTAGGCCATCGCGTCGTCAAAAGTATAAAAAACGTACCTAATTTAAATTATTTTACTTACATAAGTACCTACTTGTTAACGGTTGACAGTGTTGACACTAAATAATATGTTTACACGGTGGAAACTAAATAATATTATACATATTTACCTAGAGTTGGCAAAATACCGGACAAAGTTAAGCAAACATGGAGTCGGCGCCTTAAAAATATTATTGCAACGTTTTAGTGAAAACAGTATTAACATTGGTCCATTGGTTTTCACTTGATGCGAGGAGAAAC
This sequence comes from Acleris emargana, assembly GCA_927399475.2. Taxonomy (NCBI): domain Eukaryota; kingdom Metazoa; phylum Arthropoda; class Insecta; order Lepidoptera; family Tortricidae; genus Acleris; species Acleris emargana. The sequence continues at coordinate 1,258,134 of OV656863.1, read as the reverse complement.
CAAAATAAACAAACAAACAGATAAACAGACACCAACTGTAAAAATTGTAGAAACGTGTTCTGATATATTCATTCTGAGGGCCTTTATATATTTTTCTCAAACATACCCGATTGAAACACAAGGACGGAAAGTGCCTCATTTTTCTCCTAGGAGTAAAAAAAGCATATGAAAACACTTTCCGTCCATTTTCATATTGTTTTTAGGGTTCCGTAGTCAAACTAAACCCTTATAGTTTCACCATGTCCGTCCGTCCGTCCGTCCGCAGTCTAGCTCAGACACTCTTAGTACTAGAAAGCTGTAATTTGGCAATTATTAATTATTAGTCACGCCAAAAAAGTGATGAAATAAAATCATGAAAACAATTTATTTTTGTTCCTCCTCTCTCCGTAACGTGTGGATGTTTTTTTTGTAATTTTCGAAATAAGATAATTAAAAAAAAATTATATATATATATATACTGGACTCCGAGCGTACCTATTCGATGTATATTACTTAACATATTAAATTAGATCTAAAATACTAATAAACAACCCGGTAAAGGTCGTCTCCTATTAGGATCTTATATAGACAATATAGTTTGTTTTTTTGCAATAAGTTTCCTTAATTACTTAATTTAATTATTTTAATTATTTTAATACAATAATTGACGAAGGAAAAATAAATCCAAATATAAGGTAAAATCCAAAATTATCAAATCAAACAATACGGAAATCATTAGCACATACTAATCAGAGTATATTTTGCGGAAAGGACGTTAAGAAATAACTAAAAACGATTATTAAGGACAAACTGACACTATACACCGTGTTTTTATTGATTTACGATAACTTCGGCATATTACTAGGTACATCCATAGAAACTAAGTGGTAGATTCTTTTTTTTTATATTGCAAAAAAAAAAAAATTTTTTTCTATGGAGCTAAGTTCATTTAGTTACTTTGCTCCATATAATTTTTTTTTTTTTTTTTTTGCAATATAAAAAAAAAGAATCTACCACTTAGTTTCTATGGATGTACCTAGTAATATGCCGAAGTTATCGTAAATCAATAAAAACACGGTGTATAATATATCAATTAACAAATAACTAAACATTTATATACCAAACACTGCAGCCCTGGCAAGATGCAGTACGCTAACTAGCGTTTCTATTATACAATAAATAATAAATATTTTTACTTTAAAACCCGACTTTTCAGGGTTCCGTAGTCAAACTAGAACCCTTATAGTTTCGCCATGTCCGTCCGTCCGTCCGTCCGTCATGTAGAAAGCTGTATTGCATTGTGGCATAAATATACATATTACACCAACAAAGTGGTAAAATAAATCCTTGAATAAAAAAAAATGTGTACCGTACTACCGTACCGTACCGTATTATTATTGGGGGGGGGGGGGAGGGGTTGAGGTGCGCCTTGTGAGCCACTTCGACCATTGCTGATCTTTTGTAGCAGCCCTTTGTTTTAGAGCTCACCGCAAAGGCCCGTTGCGTCCAGGAATTTCCAGATGCTTTGGGCAGTGAGTAGTTGTATTTATTTATTTTATTTTATGGCATGGGAAGGCAAACGAGCACACAGGCCACCTGATGGTAAGTGGAAACTATGACCCATAGACATTCGCATTCACAAGACTGCAAATGCGTTGCCAACCCTGAGGACTAAGATGGAATGCCTCTATGCTAGTCATTTCACCGGCTGTCTTATCCCCAAACCGGAACACAACCATGCGAACACTGCTGCTTGGCGGTAAGTTAATGGATAAGATGGTGGTACCAACCCGGACGGACCTATTATATGTCGCCCTAAGTAGATACTTCTGTTACGCATGTAGGAAGATAATCACGTCGGGGTCACCAATGTAGGAAGAAGGAGTGTCGATTGATAGTTCTTCCGGAAATATTGTGGGTTTGTGAAAACAATTTTACGATTAAGGTATCCGTTTATGACATATTAAGCTTTAAAACGCAAATTTTTGTTAGACAACTCAATCACAGAACAGATAGGTACAGAAAGCAATCTACATACAAAGTGGGCTCGAGCAACGCACACATAGACACCGCTCACGGACACGATATCTCGGAGTAGTTGGGAGGAGTGCGAGCGCGAGTGCCGTCCGCTTGACACGCGTCGCGTCCGTGGACTTTTTTGTGCGATAATTTAATTAGGTACCTACTTATAATGGAGCAACAAAAAAGAAGTTATTATAACTGTTCAGTGGACGGTTGCTTAAATTCCACTTTAAACGGTGAATTGTCCTTTTTCAAGCTACCAGTGGCTTCAGAGAGGTAGGTAAGTAGGTATCTGCTTGTATTTCAATGGTTCGTTTTAAACTTACACAGAAGAGTTAGGTAGGTAAGCGCCCCGCCCCGGCCCCCGAAGAATATTATCTAAGATCGATTTAAATAATAGTTTCCTATTTTGAATCAGTATAAACGAAGTAGGGACTTAACTAGGTATATTTTTGTAAGGTAAATTCACGCCACCTTACGTAAGTTGAAAACATGTTTTATTGTTTGTGTAGATATTGTGTTGTTTTTAGTGTCTTTTGATAGGTTTAGGTCTAAAAGGTTTAAGGTAATGGAAATTGTGTAACTAGGGTAATCCGTTTAGAAGTTATAAGGAATTTTCGATAATGAAAATTGACGAACGTAAAATTTTGTATGTTTCTGCTCTGTAAACTTTTTGTATTGTAATACCTAGTAGGTAGGTTTATTGTTTTGTTTTGTAGGATAAGTTTTTTGCTATTACGGGCTATAGGTAGGTACTGCGGGTTTAGATTAGCCCCTCCAGTCACCCCCTCCACTTTAATATTAATTCGTCTGGTCGGTTATTTTTGAAGCTACCTACGGTATTTTTAGGGTTTCGTACCCAAAGGGTTAAAACTGGACCCTATTGCTAAGACTCCGCTGTCCGTCTGTCCGTCTGTCTGTCACAAAGCATCGCACAACAATAAATCAAACGACTAGATACCTACGAGTGCTACTACCGCGATAGTTTTTTGTGCATAAGCCATAGTTGACAACCCTAGAGCGACCGCCGAGCGTAGGTATGAAAAGTGAAGTACATACATGTGATTTACTTCTGTACTTATCTGTTCTGTGACTCAATACCTATGTCGATGTATGGGGAATTGGGATAACAGTTTTCCAACGGCAAAGTTATGTTTGTCGCGAGGTCTAATTTGTTTGTAGTAACAGCTTCGGAACACACTTTACACTAAGCATGGTCCGACACGTTCTTGCCCGGTTTTTTCTAGCTTCAATTTACACATGCAAATAGCTACTAGCTACTTAGAAGCGATATCTACTTACTAATGATTTGCACATGTTAAACACTATTTCGTTACTACTTTTAGTGTGTGTTTTTTTGTGTTTCGTTTACATTTTAGAAAAAACTCGTATCTGATATTTCAAGATTATTTAGTTTAAACTTAATTCTGTTCAAGCTTAAGTTCAAAATCGTATGTCACGAAATATGAGATACGAGGTTTTTTCAAAGCAATAACGATTTAAGTCTTAATGTATTTTTTAAATTGGAAAATAATACCTTATTTATAAGTTACAAAGGAAAACGTGTGGGTGATCAACACCTTTGGCCAACGCTGTATGAGTATCTATATATAAAAACCGTATTAAAATCCGTTACATAGTTTCAAAGATCTAAGCGTACATACAGACGGACAGACGGCGGGACGCGGCTTTCGTCGGTGATTAGGGCATGCTCCCGGGATTTCCCGGTTCTTTTAGTACCATTTCAACTGGTACCGGTACTGGCGAAAAAAAATCCCGGTTCTTCGGTTCCTTCGGTACTGAGTTTGTGACTAGAGTAATTGTCATTTTTTCTTTTCAAAACTACGTGGTGGCCTGGTGACGCTTTCACCCGGCCGATTCGCACAAGCTCGGTTTTATTCGGATGCGATATGAGATCGGCATCGCTCGGCCCGCCCCAGTCGCCTCACCCTTCGACCCGACGCCTCGACCCAATCCAAGGCCAACCGGTCGGGCCGACCGACAGGTGGTCAGGTAGTCAGAAAGATAGCTGTTCTGATTTGGTAAAGTCGTGTTCTGGATTAAATAATTAATAATTATCACTTAACTGGTGTCTTATTTAAAAAAATAATCATTAAACAAAAAAAAAAGACATATACATACATACATAATTTACTCAGTACCGAAAAGTACCGAAATCCCGGGAATTCCCGGTTCTGACTTAGTACCGGAAATCTTAGTCCCGGTTCCGGGAATGGTACCGGTACCGCATGCCCTATCGGTGATACTGCAAAATCGCGTAACCAACAAATTTATGACAGAGCAAAATAAACCTTACTGTCTTATTAAAAAGGTGCATTTTGCTCCTTATTAAAAATGTTACTTACGCGATTTGCAGTGTCACCGACGCCTTGTTTTACACGTAAAGATTTAAAATTGCAATCTTATCGTTGCATTAATTCTGTATTTACGAATCTAGTTACGACCGAAATAACCTTTAGGCGTTCCTTATCAATTTTATGCAAACATATAATGAAGCCAAGTCCCCCGCCGCCTCTATCTGTCTGTATGTTCGGGATTATCTCATAAACTATCAAAAAATTTGCGGTTTTTACCATGTTATATTCTGCCCTCCTAAGCTAATGCGCAGTAAGTCATATAAAACTCCTGTAGCAATATCAACCTTATTACTAAGAGAAAAGAACTAAAACTGCTTTGGTTAATTTTTTTTATGATTCTTGTGTGCACAAGACATTTTAGAATTGAGAACACATTATGACGTTTCTCGCCGGACAGATACTTTTTTATTGTTATCTTTGTCCGGCAGCATGAGCATGTCATGCTTACTTAAAGGTCTTTGCTTACGGCGGCATCGTTGACCGGGTCGCCACCTTCCCGAACACATGGTTGAGAGGCGATGGCTGAGATACGCGTAAAACTCGTGAACGGGTGCTGTCTGTGGGGTCCGGTCTGTTCACGCTTGCAAGGACCTGTTTTCCAATTTAGTTATTTTAATTATCGTTCCTGACGTAGAGACCTCGTCATGTTGTTCTCCTAATCATTATTTATCACTTTATTTTATTGACTTTACATTTGTAAGGATTTTATTTGTGTTAGTTTTTAAAAATAATTATTTATTACTTTATTACAATTATTACCTTGTAATGTAACTTACTTTTAAGTATTATTGTACCTAATTAATAATTGAAAAAATGACCTTCTGCTGGAGTTTCTTGCGGCGCTTCTTCTCCGCAATGATGGTCTTGTCCGAAGCGCTAGTAGATTCACTCCATATTACCGACGTGTAAAAGAGCCCTCACGTGCGTACGTCGTTATCGCGGGAGCAAAAACAAATCTATTAAAGAACACATATAACAGAATGTCTGTTTAGTAGAAACGGAATATTCTGCCTATACATTCTAACCCCCTTACTTATAAACGTGGAATAAGCTTGTAATAGTTTATGCCACGCTTTGTCCTTATCTGTAACTGTGACATTTGCATCTGAAAGAAACTGACAAAGCATTGCATAAACTATTCCCAGCTTATTCCACGTTTATAAGTAAGGGGATAAGCCTCTAAGAGGCTCTTCATATCTAACACGAAGTTTTCGCTGGAAGCGGTCAGTCAGTAAACGCTTCCATAAGTCACCGTATCAACTTTAATAAATAATAAATATTATGTCTAATTTAGTATTTTTCTCCAAATCTTGATTTAACTTTTTAAATATATGTTTTCTATTTGCACTCAAATTTAATTTAGATATATTCTTATTTGTCATTATACATTATCAAATCAATAAATCATGAGAAATGTCTAAAGTAGCAGGATAAGTGACTCAAGAGGTTGACGCTAGGATTGCGTAGCTAGTCTTTTTAAATATGTACTGCTAATCAAGTCAAGTACGGAAGTATAAAGATATTTGAAAGAAAATGTATTTTGAACTCGTAGGTAAAAACTTTTCTTGATACGAGTGTCGCTTCTGTTATTGCCTATTTGTCATAATCTTTCACTACTGTCAAATCGTTTTTGCTCCCGCGATAACGATGTATGCTCATGTGGCCAATTTACTGAATTTCAATATTTTAAATTTTTTGAAGTTATTGATTCTGGGATGCTGCTTATTTGCTCAGGACATAACTGTTCGTTCACGGAATGTTTTATGTATAATATATTCTAGTTTATGTACGGAGTGAGTGGAAGGGTCGGAAGGGGCCGCCCGGCGCCCCAGGCGTACTTTTTCGAATCAAATCGGAGAAATACTGGAAAAACCGACGTGCGCGCCTGACTCGGTGTATGAATGTTGAAGAAGCGAAAGAAATTTGTCAAGATCGTAGCAAGTGGAAAGAAGTGGTCTCTGCCTACCCCTCTGGGAAACAGGCGTGATTTAATGTATGTATGTACGGATGTTACAGAAAATTCACATAAACAGAGAGAAGCCAGGACGGGTCGTTAGTATTCAACTAAAATGCTAATCAATCACACATGGTAACTTTTTTTTTAATGTAACCTTATTATGTAACGAGTGAAGCCTTCACTGATAGCGCGCTTCGCTCCCTCTCCATTATCATCGTCTTTGAGCCAAGCCAGTGCCCCAGATATTTAAAAAAATAAAATAAAATAAAAATTGTTTATTTACCAAACATTATTTTTACATTACAAAAACAATCGCCTATGACCACCACACTAGGCGACGCCTGTCTCGTGGGGCCCGAACCATGGTTACCGATTACAAATTACAAATGTCCTGCGCTTGTGCTGGTTAAGATAGCAAACAATTTTAACTAAAATTAAAACTACTATTATTATTACAAAATTAACTAACCAAAAGGCTTGATGATGCCAGTGCCAGAATCTGCCGGAGTTGAGTACATAGGTAAAGGGTTTGAGTGTGAGTGTGTACGTGTTTGTGTATGTATGTATGTGTGTGCATCGTGTTAGTAGGAAGTGCAAGAGAGAAGAGAAAATGTACCAAGTAGTTAGATTCACTTTGTGGCCTCTAGAAGTTGTTCAGTCTGCTTGTAGTCAAGCAAGCCGATCCACCAAATTGGTGTACCCTTTTTAAGGGACATGATGTAGCTTAGGCGGAGACGCGCTAGTAAAATTACATACACACATACATACATACCTTCACGCCAGTCTCCCAATGGGGTAGGCAGAGACTATGGAACGCCAGGTGCACCGATCTAAACATACAACTTTCGCTTCCTCTACATTCATCAATCTCTTCATGCACGTACCTCGGTTTCGGGTGCTTTTTATTTGGCCCTTATTCAGTACATCGCGAATCTGATCAGTGATCACCGTACGTCCGTCTAGAACAGGGGTTCCCAAAGTGGTCCAGGTGGACCCCCAGGGGTCCACAAAGACTCGACGGGGGTCTACATTGGCGTGACAAAATAACTCACAATTCGTAAGTGGGGGTCCACGATAATGTCTAAATCTGTTAATTCGTGATTGAAACTCAGCCGCAACGAAAGTTTCCATAGTTAGATCGTCTCCAGACTTGGGTAATGTTCACATTTTTTGCCGAGTTTTGGGAATATGGTAGAAATGTGGTCTAGGGGGCCTACCAGAACTAGTTAACTTTTGAAAGTAGTCTATGAGAAAAAAAAGTTTGGGAACCCCTGGTCTAGAACGTCTCCGCTCACTCTCGCTCGCCATATATCGTCACATCCATGGCAGCGAATCTGCATTTTGATTTCAAACGACAATGACGGAAACGCCTTTTGGTAAAGTAGCGAATCTGCTATTTTAATTTTGAACCGAAATGCAGATTCGCAACTTTGCCATGGATGTAACGATATCTTTCGTAACCCTTCTTTCATCCATCGTTTCTAAATGACCAAACCATCTTAGCATACCCTTTTCGATTTTAGTCACTACATCTTCTTTTAATACACATCGTTCTCGGCTCTCGCTATTTCTCGAAAATTAATTTTCAAAAATAAAAAACGAAGAGTTGTATGCAACTCTCCAGCATAAGACGAATCCAATGACATATCATTTATCAAAATCGTAAATATGCGAGAATGAGTATGGTACTATCAGCCCGTTGGAACCCTGACCCACCATAGAACTATGTCACAGTGACGTGATGATTAAAGTCGTAAGAAATGCCAACCAAATTGTTTTATAATGTCACTGTGACACCGTTATATGGTGGGTCAGGGTTCCAATGGGCTGATAGTACATCAACTTTTTTGAAACACATTGGCTTAAAAATAAACAAAAAAATTGATACAATGCGTCTGTCATTCATGTAAACATTGCCATTGTAAATAAACTGTTTATTTAAAATTTTGTTAATTTTTCATGCTAAAGAACTTACTTCAACAGTTTGTGTTGAATTCTTGTTTATTTATTTTACATTATCATCTAAGTCAACGTGATGTGACGTCACACACTAGTTTTTTTAATTAAATTTTCAGTACTTTATCCGATTGACTCCGTCAGGTGGCTAAATTGTCTTTTCAATTTCTGTGGACTTAACATATTTTTTTTAATATGGTTTGAACATCATTCTCGTCTTTCTTTAGAACACAATACACAAAATGCTGTGGGCGATTACTAGTATATGGAAAAAGCATTGGTAATTGAGTTTATCAATATAGGAACTACCTACCTGTCATACTGCCCTCATCAATATTGCCCTCTTTTCATTCATTCATGCGATCAGTTTGTGCTAGAGCTAGTGAATAGGGAATAAGGATTTTTTAAATCACATTTCTCAATCATATAAAAAAACGTAATAGAGATCACCAACGGTGAAATAAAAATTATAATCAAATCCAAGAAATACACACGAAACAAGCAGTTTAAACTGCTAATCAGACAGCAATTAGACAGAGAGATCCGTTATGTTTTGCTAGAAAGAGATAGGAACAAATCTTTGGTTGGCTTATATTTTAGTTATTTTTATAGCACTTGATAAAATTAGATTTCTCAACTGTTTGTTAAGGTGGGTACAGACTGGTGAAACGTAACATGCAATGTGTCATGAATTCACCGTACACATTGCTGCAATGTATCATGAAAGGTAACACACTTGTACGGTGAATTCTTTCATTGCATGTTACGTTTCACCAGTCTGTACCCACCTTTACAGAAATTAGCTTTTATTAAAGCTGTGAACTGAACATAGTCATGACTATTCCCTATTAACATACATAATTTAAAAAAACTTATGATCCTAAACTACATTTCGTCGGTAAAACTGCAAAACTGCGTAACTAACAAATATATGATAGAGCAAAATAGACCTTACTGTGTTATTAAAAAGGTGCATTTTGCTTCTCATTTAAAATGTTAATTACGCGGATTTGCCGTTTCATCGCCGATTTATCATAAACAGAGATCGGAAATTCGGATCGATATTTACCTAAAGTTGGCAAAATCCAGAAAAAAGATAGGCAAACATTGCGGCTTCTTAAAAATATTATTTTAATAATATAAGTTCCGGGATTCTGGGATTCAACAAAATGTTAATATAATAGTTACTTTACATGTAGGATAAAACATTCATTTTTGCTCCTATAAATTCGTTAGGTTAATGAGTAACAGGTAAAGTAAATAATATTTGGTAAATCTATACATGAAAAATAACTTCAAACAGTTAATATAAATAATTGAATATGAATTAATGCCGGTGCAATTTATTATTTAGACATCCCTTTTTGTAATGAATTCTATGATTGAGTCCGCCTCCATACAACTGAACAACAAAGCCGGTGCGAAAGTATAGTTAAATATCGATCTGAATTTCCGATCCCTGATCATAAATGAGAAAGTTTGAATGTTTGTTACACCAATCTCCCCAGAACGGCAAAGAAATAGACTATAGTCTGGAATAGCATACAGTTTCCAAGGGAAAAGCGACAAAAAAAAATACTTCTATTCAGACCGAGTCAAGGGCGGCAGTTAGTTATTTTATTTATGGTTTGAAGTGTTGTTATATTGCAGTTTCAAGAAAAAAACTGCTATCCTTATTATATATTTTTTAAATTAAATACATCCTAAACAAACTTTATTATTCAAAAAATGTATGTACCTAATGAATATTGAATATGGAAAATAAAAATAATGAAACTATCAATTTGGCAACGGGATATAATTACTGGTATCGATTTAAAAACGTAAGTAATAGTGCTAAAATATAATATATACACAAAATTTCGTCAATAAAGGAAAAAATACAAAATCATAAGTTAGCACACTGTTTATCAACAAATCAAATTAATGATAACCTGCGTGTTACATTTCCAGCGCAAACAGAGCATGCTATTTATCAATAGGAGAGGGGTCATACTTATTTATATATTTTCTAAACACGTACTGTATGAATTCCGGTCAGCTTGGGTTGCACAATAAACCCATTAGCATCTAAGGCGAGGCATTCATACGAAAAAAACGGCGTCATCTTTCATCACGAGACACTTAGAGCCCTTGTGACACCGTATCGTAAAAACTTAAGCATCAATACATTTTTTCAAGTCAAACATAAAAACGATATCGTATTCAAATTAAAAAAGAGTATTTATAAAAAAAATGAAAAAGTACTCACAGGGTTTGAAGTCGCTGGTGTTAAGCTGGGCACTAGGTTGTGTCCAAAGGTGTTACTTCATAACTTTAGCGTTAGTTTTAAGCTAACAATTAATTAAAACGGCCTAGGAGATGACGGTCCGTTCAATAAAAACTTGACGTTCATTTGACAGGTGCGTCCCATAGTATATACAAAAGTACATCGTGGGAGTCATATACTTATAAATAATCTGTGTCTGTGGGTAAATTATACCGTGGTGTGGCAGAAAACTAAGCAAGTGGATTAGTATCATGAGTTTGTGGTTCTTGCCGTGAGATGGAGTTGAAGTACTTACATACAATACTTTTTACTATCAATTAGGTACGTTTTTAACATTTATTATGACTTTTTATTATTTTACTAGGTTTAGCTGGTGTTTATAAGTATCGGTAGTTGGATTACTTCCTATCAGATATTTCACATGGACGTTGTCATGCTCAGTTTATTATAATTTTACCTTTCATAAAACAAAATAAGTAGGGAATAGTCTCCAGTGTGTAATTTCTATTTGTATAACCACCGTCCTAATTCCTAATTGTGATGTAGCGTTAAGTATCTATTTTATACATTCCACTTTTGGCCTACTCTCTTATCAGTGAAGTAATTGCCAAATTCCTCTACTCTTTGCCGAGCTTTTTATCTCCTTAAATGGCATGCCACTCCTTTTATCTTATTTGCGAAAAGTAACTTAACCTGGGTCTTCGTTTCCCTCATTTACTTAGGCTTCCAAAATATGAATAAAGAAATTGTCGTGCAGTACCAGGTGACCCACTATATTTATCTATAGTAAGGCAGAAAAAAGTTTTATGTGCTAGGTAATAGGTGAAACTAAAATATTGTCAAGACGCAAACACTAGAAGTCTGTCTAATGAAAGCTGAACCTGGGAAAAAGCGGCAAATTCAAAAAATCTTGATATGGTATTACCGATCAATGAAGGAATAAACGATATTGATACTTTTATTATTTTATTTATTTTGGTGGGCACAAAGGAAGAGGAAACGCGTACTATATTTTCATATATATTATTACGAGCGCTATATTTTGATGAAAAGCACTTTAGGTAAAATACGATGACAGTGACTGGAGCACATTTGGTTTTTCGAAATATATTTGACATGAAAATATAGTGATCTGCACGTGTAGCACAAGTTGTATTTTCTCGCTTGTCGCTCTGTGCATCTCTATCGTAACAGACTAGATAGTAAGGGAGATCCGAGCGACAAACAAGTCACGAGCAACTTGTGCTAGTCGTGCTGTTGATAGATTTCATTGATACGAGAGGTTTTCGTCTGTGTCGCACACAGCATAATAAAACAATGATGATGAGGAATATTATATTCAACCTTTTTAATAAAGTAATTAGAGAAAACATTATTCTCATCACCCTTGCACCTCTATCTAACGACAATTATATCTTGGAGAAGAAGCGCCGCAAGAAACTCCAGCAGATCATTTTTTCCAATCATAAAATACAATTATTCTTAAAAGTAACATTACAAGGTAGTAAAGTAATTAATAATTATTTCTAACAACACAAACTTAGTCGTTACAAATGTACGCTCAATAACATTGAGTAAATTAAAAATAGTGACTAGGAGAACAACATGACGAGGTCTCTACGTCAGGAACGATAACTAAAATAACTAACTGGAAAACAGGTTCTTGCAAGCGTGAACAGACAGGACCCCACTGACAACACCCGTTCACGAGTATGACGCTGATCTCAGCCATCGCCTCCTCAACCATGTGTTTGAAAAGAATAATTAATGAGGGCTAATAAAACAACGGAATCTTTAGCACTCCTGGTATGAAGCGACCTCATCCAGCCACGGTTTCTAACTTGGAAAAGGATGGAATTACTAATCAATTGGAAAGCTTCATAATAAGTGTATGTGATGGTGAACCTTCCAGTAGTTCCAGTTCAGATGATACCCTAAGACTCTAGGAACTGTAATTAAAATCAGATTCTAAATACTCTATTTCTAATGATTCATCTGAACTAGTGCTGTCATCATCACGGACACTTATAATGAATGATTCTAGTTCTTTAGTTATTCCATCCCTGGTTTTGTACTGAGCTTCAATATTAAGCACATGATTAGTCATTTTCTTCCAATGCTCCGGTGTTATGCTGTCAAAAGACTCTTTAATAATTTTTTCAATTTCAGCTGCTGATACGCCAACATTTCTACTCGCGACTTTTCTCTTCGCCGAACTCCAGATTAGCTCAATGGGGTTAAGGTCGCAATGGTAGGGCGGAAGTCTTAAAACCTCATGACCGTGCTCCCTTAGAATTTCATCGGCTTCATAGATTGGGTCTGCTTTGTGTTTATGTGCCAAGACAAGAAGTTCTGGTACAGTATAATATTCTTCAAAATCAATTTGTTTAGAACGCAGCCACTCTTTTATTTCGGCTTTGCGGGTGTTGGTATTTGGTACCTTATTAATTTGCACCGTGTGATAGCTAGCATTGTCCATGACAATGACACTTGGTTCACTCAAGTTGGGAATAAGCTTCTCACGTAACCACTTATTGAAATTTGTGGCGTTCATGTCATGGTGATAGTCTGCTTTGATTGATTTTGTGCTAAACGTTAATAAAGCATTAGGCACAAAACCATCTTCTGATCCAGCGTGAACAATAATAAATCGTTTTCCAGCTGAGATATTGCCAACTACACCTTGGGTGGAAGGCCCCTGCCACGACTTTTTTGTTTTGTAGTTCTGGTGAACGTAAGTCTCATCCAGGTATATTATTTTTTTACCTTCAGCACGTTTTGATGCAATAGTCCTTAGGTAGCGGTGTCGCCAAGCTGCTATGTCAAAACGCTCAATAAGTATCGAACGTTGTTCAGTATTTTGTTTAAATTCGTATCCATTTGCCATTAGTATTCGGCGTAAAGTCTCAAGGCATCCGGTAAAACCGATGCTTTCTCTCAACTCTGCCAATAAGCATCTGAGTGTAGGCACTTGTTTTTTTACAATATAAAATTCATTTATTTTATTTCGGATAGCTTGGATGTCAAAGCTATCCAAATTAGACACCGTGGCCTTGTGAGGTCGCTTTTTTCCGGGAGTACTAAAGACACCGTTGTTTAATTTTCCCTCATTACTTATTCTTTTTAAAGATGAAACACTGATATCTGTAAGAAGAAAGAAAGTGTTAAATAAACAGAACACCATTTAGAAATACATTGTGTGGTTGCGCAGTACAGCCCCATTGTACAGTCCGACAGCCCTAAAAACATTTGGGTTTAGGTGAAATGAAATTGCATCGGTGAGGTTCTAATCGCAACGGTTTAAGAACAAGGAAGACTCATATAACCCGAACATCTTTTATATCTGGCCGATCAAAAATGACATTAAATAAATAGATAAGGTACTAAAGTGTACACATATTTATGAAATCGACTGTACAGTGTACATTTGGTTCATAAACAACAAAATGCTGTTTGCTCCGCACACAGAAAATACATATCAAATAATATGTTTATGATATCTTTTAACTAAACACCTCCTTATTGTTTTATTGAAACTATGAGTGTCAGTTACATTAATCATCTGTCTATTAAATTAATTTAATAAAATTGTGAATGCTAAGAGATTCAACATGATATAGGGACAGACAATAGGTACCTACACCTATTATATAGGGAAAGACAATGATAATTTTAGTAATTACCGGTCATTGAAGATACTTCTTCCAAATATTTCGTCTGAGTCTGGCAGGCTAACTCAGTTTCCTCAACCTCTTTCAGCTGCTTTACGTTTTCCAGCACACTTTTGTCAACGTGCACGTCCAGGTTTTCTGAAACGAATTTAATTTCGTTTAATTTCTTAATCTCATCGTATAATAGACAGAAAAAGGTAAATTAAACTTAGGATTGCACATAGAGAAATAAGAAGTATCAAAATGAACATGCCGTACTAAAGTCGTACTAACCTATAAATTTGGTCACCGTAACTAAACAATTAATTTTTTGCATCAATAATGCTTTTCTTTCTTCTTGTTTTTCTTTGTACTTCTGTATAATAGTATACAGAATCTCCCGGACACCGCCTCTTATCGTCGACGGCATGATTACTCCGTATTTTTATCAATTTAGATCTCGAATTGACAAGTTTCTAACAACAACAAAGTCCAAACGACATATTAAATAGTGTTGCCAGACTCGTCAGCCAAGAAAAATCCAGGTTCAGCTTTCATTAGACAGACTCTAAATCAAACTGGAGTATTAGGGTAAAATTGTATATTATGTTACCAATTTACTCCAAACAGCTACCTCGTTTTTTCTTAACAATTTGTTTGTTAAGCTTAACAATTTGTTTGTTAAGCTTAACAAGTTATTTACTACTCTTTTCATTCGCATTAATGAAAGTACCAAGACATGAAAAAAAACATTAAAAGTGTACAATTGTAAAAGCTATATTTAATGATCGTAAGCATTGAAACCTAGATGGCGCTTCGGCATAGAGTAAATTTAAACTCGGTCTTATACCGCATCCAAAACTTATCCAGCCGCATGATGACTACTGAGTGTTGCTATACAAGTACTTTTAATACTTATAAAGTTCCGACACTTATTTTGATTTTCCGATCAGGAATAAAAACATTTAGTCATCTACATTTACAAAAAGTAATAATTTTATTACTAAGAACTACTACTTGATCTGTTTGACGCAGCTTTAAGCTCTTCGAAACTGTTTAATTATCCCACCCACAACAAAACTTCTTAAATGTAGTTTGCAACATATTTTTTTTTCATTTTACGCATTTTTTTAGTCATTACCTGCTCGATGTTAAGTTAAGAAAGTACTTTGAATTTGTCAAAACAGTTATAATAAAATCTTACAATAGACTATGTACATTTCTAATGTCTGAATATTTTGAAGTGATGTCTTCGAAAAGTACAATTTATGAATAAATAAAACAAGGCTGTGTAATGGTGGTGTAATGGTATATAGTTACTAGTACATAATCTGTGGTCTAGATTTTCTTGTGAAACGAAACACAGGTTATTTACATTTCACTATAATTTTCACTTTTCGTTTCGGGTGTTTCCTGATACAAAAAGAGAAATTCTTGTGCAAACTAGAGAATGGCGTCTGGGGTGACAAAAATGCAGGTCTTATCAATTTACAAGAGCCTGATGAAGGAGTCTCAAAAGTTCACCAACTACAATTTTCGGTACTTCTTTCATTTATTAAATTAGATTGCGAAATTACATAACCTAAATTTCTTAAAATTATCTAAGAAAACTACTTATTATGAAAAATATTGAAGCACTAACGCAGAAATAATTACTTTTTCCTTTTGTTTCGCTAACAGACAAAGGCGAATTGGTCTGTTGTGCAAGGAGATATTGAGATTAATATTTATTAATTTGTTCTCAGATCTTACGCTCTTCGTAGGATCAGAGATGCCTTTAAGGAGAACAAAACTGCTACTGACTCAAAGCAGATACTAAAGAATTACGAATCGGCTAAGGAAAACCTTTCTTCCATCAGGCGTCAAGTAAGTCTGTCCATGTTTTCACTGGAAGCCAGTTAGTATCTAATTAAGTACATAGAAATATAAATAAGTAATCATTCTACAGAATAACTTATAACTATTTTTAATTCTTATTCTGCATCAATTACTGGGTCCTTTCATTACACTGCCACCATGTTACTTTATTTTTTGTTGGCTGTATGAGGTTGCAGTGCCTTTGCTATCCTGAGATTATATGTGTCTCTGGGTCTCAGATGCCTATTTGTTTTCTTGACCCCATAGAAAAGAAATATTTAAAATCATCTCTTTGGCAAGACCAATTGGGAATGTTGGAAGGGGAAGGTCATGGAAAACTTTCCATGAACAGATTGGGGATGTATTAAGAAAGCCAGGTCAGGAGAACCCTAAACTGATGCATGTGTATGAACAGACTTATGAGAGTGGAGGAAGGGAGGGAAGTTTGTCTGGATCATATCACATAGATCAGAGGATGTGATCTCGGCCTGGTCTACAGGAAAGATGTGTGGTTGCATGTGGATAAAGACTGAAAAGTCGGACCATAGTTAAGCGCAGTTAACCATACAAACAACGAAGTTGGTATTCTGGTTCGGAGAACAGTAGTTCAAACTCTTCTTCGTTTGGACCCACTCCCAGAGACTCCGGTAGACTATCAGTTGTGAACAGCTGAACTAGATACTTGCTGGCTTTTATTTAATTGGTATTTTTTAAATTCCAGGTTGCCATTGGAGAGATGTATCAAACTGAGAAGCTCGTAATAGAGAATGTCCGATAAGATCTACGGACATGAATTGTAAATATATTATATTTAGTGCAAGTTACACTTGCAAATAAGTAAGACCATTTTTAATTAGCAATGATCAGAATAGACCAAGGCAAGGGTTGGTAGTTGGGAAGCTTGAGCGTATAGAGAGGCATGTAAACACCACTAGTAGTTGTATGATAGAAGACATTTAATATTTGCCTTAGTTTGTACTGGTTGACGTCAAATTGGTAATACAAAACACTTGATTATGGCTCAGTTAATGACAGATAGTGAATTTCACTAACTCAATTCTTGAAATATCGTAGACATTCTAATAAAACTAATTAATGTCCTAAAGTGTGGTTACCCTACATTTAATACTTAACTGTCTTATCTGTCTGTGAAGTAGCAAATGAAGGTAACAATAAAGTTAATTTTTAATGATGATAATATTAAGAAATCGTTTACACATTGCTTAGGCCCTGTTTACACTTTGTTAAGTGCTAGTGTGAAGTTTGCTACTTGCCAATTGACAGCGATTGTATGAACTTTACTCTTACACTTAACAAAGTATAAACAGGGCCTTACACATTGAATTTACTAATCACTTCACCTGCACCTTTCACCTGCACTTGCTACTTAAAAGAAAGGAAAGAAGGTGCGTTATGTTTAAGGCTTGTAAATAAGACAATTAGTGACATAATTCAGAAATTTTAAAGGGTCTAGCAGGCTAAGCTAAGAAGAATGGCCCCCACGAGGGATTGTGTTCTACTTTTAGGTGGAGTAGTGGCAGGATCTAAGAACACTGTATGCCTGATATCAGCCTCCGATCTTCTTTTGTTTCAGATTTATTCACGAAAATGTTAAAAAGTCAAGGTAATTTTTAAACTGTAATTATAGCTAAACCTAGCCAGCGAGGGTAACCAAATAAAATCAGAATTGTGGAGGATATAATGGGGTTACTAATACATATTTTTACAGACCTTCATGTCCTTAAACTTAGATGAAAAAAAAAATTGTTTTTTTTTTCGATTAATTTTTTTGCCACTTCTCGCGGAGACACAACTACCAAAAAAATTACGTGACAAGCCACAGTTGTCAACTACGTATACATTCAAAAACATTTTTAAATATCATGGTGCGTCATGTCAACAAAAATAAATCAGTCAGGCAGTCGTGCTTTTCACATCCACCGCGTTCCCGCGATCCTTACAAGGTCGTCACTCCATCTTGGTGGAGGCC
This sequence comes from Acleris emargana, assembly GCA_927399475.2. Lineage (NCBI taxonomy): Eukaryota > Metazoa > Arthropoda > Insecta > Lepidoptera > Tortricidae > Acleris > Acleris emargana. The sequence continues at coordinate 1,240,076 of OV656863.1, read as the reverse complement.
TACCTACAGCTCGTCTCCCGGTCCGCGGACGCCACTCAAGAACCTTCTGACCCCATCGGCCATCAGTCTGCGAGCGATGTGCCCCACCCACTGCCACTTGCTATTCTTCGGGCTATGTCGGTAACCTTAGTTCTACTGCGGATATCATCATTTCTGATTCTATCACGCAGAGAAACCCCGAGCATAGCCCTCTCCATACACAAAATTAATTATACAAAACCTTAGCACTACTTGTCTAACCTGCGAATACCAATCTAACTCAGTTACAACTGAGCGTCAGTGAGGGCGGCGTCAGCATTATGGATTGTAAACCTTATCCCTATAGTAATACGGCGCTACGGTAAAGGTCAATGTACAAATTTCTTCGTCGGCGGTGTCCGCGTCTATCACCACGCGAGATCACCGCCCAGAACATTTCGCACCAATGTCATTCTGATCATTGTTAGTCTATAGTGTCTACACTGACAAGAATCAAACCGGTGACCTCTAGCTTTAGAACTAAATATGTATACGTAACATTAGACCATAATATTAATTAAAGTAGCCATTTAAGGGTCTCCCCAGACCTATCGACGCCGAATCGGCTTGAGCCGTTAAGAAAAAGTTTTATGTCCATGCAATAAGAGCGAAAACGACGTCGTTCCGTTCGCAACGCCGAATCGAGCCGAGCCGAGCGACGTCGTTTTCGCTCTTATTGCATGGACATAAAACTTTTTCTTACCGGCTCAAGCCGATTCGGCGTCGAAAGGTCTGGGGAGACCCGAAGGTAGAGATAGAAGCTTTAGCTTTTCCAAGTAAGTTAGTCTTTGTTGACAACATTTAATATTTTTAATTGTTGTATTTCCGTTTATACATAGGTTTTTGTGTTCCGGTATAGAGGTGAATCTTAGAGTTGCCGCACAATAGGCCACTAGTGGCGAGTTAACTCATACATTATGTATAGCAATGACGTAAAACGAGCGTTTGAGTGGCTGCGTCCGCGCCTCAAGCTGCGTGAGTCGTCCGCGCTCGCTACTAGTGGCAGCGTGTTGTCGCTCGACTCCTGCGCACAGTCGCTCCAAACTAGTACAATCGCTCAAATGTACTAATTCGGACTTTTAGTTCTTTTAGTACACTGAAAGAAACTCGTCTGTTGCACGGCTATGCCACGGAAGGAAAGTACCTTGAATATTGTAGATGGAACATTTGACTGAAAGATGACATTATTTGAATTTAAAAAACAATTTAAACTGCATTCATAGATATTTAAATAATTACATGGTTGAACCGGTATTACCCTGTAGCTTTATCATACCGATCGAAAGGCTTCACCATAAGGATTATTTTCTGCTAAATAACATAGTGTCAGAAATAAAAGGAAGCAGTGGCGAAGCGTCACGTAAATAAATAGGCAAGCCGGAGCAAAAAAAAGGTGTATGGCGTGTGTGCTTGTTTGCCCCTTCCGTGACATAAAAAAAACATACCTTAAAAAATGGATGTCGTCTTTCTAGTTCTCAAAAAGCAGTGCTGAAGTGTCGCGTGCGTTAAAAGTGCGCGGAAAGGCAATTCTTGCTTTCCAAGTAGTACTACCGTATCAATTAAACGTTTCAATAAATTTCGATTACGTTCCACTTACGATTGTGGGCCTCAAAATTATTACCAAAAAAAGTTTAAATTCTACTGTTACCAAACTCATGTAATAATATACAACTCCGTATATGTTTCTCGCTTTGAGCATGTTTTCTAGCTGAATTACTTATAGAAAATAGAATAAGTTTTTTTTATTGCCTTTTTCGTGCTTATTAAGATTAAATCTTAGAAAAAATACAAATTTATTTCCCTATTTCTGGGCGGTTTGCCCTTCGGGAATATATAAAAACTAACCTAACATAACCTATTTTTTTTACGTACTTTAATTCAAACCGTAATGTTTCAGTAATAATTGATTTTAGAGAAAAGTTTGTTTAAAAAAATATGCTTGTTTTAGTATATTCTAAACAATTAAATCATCATAAATAGACCTTATATTGACATAATTTTCAAGCATCAAAATTTTAAGTCCCTGACGCCTTGAAAATGACCAACATTTGAACCCCTATAACTCGGCCAATTTTGATTTTAGAGAAAAGTTTTTCAAGTAAAACATGCTTATTTCAACGTGTTCTATACGATAAAATCATTTAAATTAGGTGTCATAATGATACAATTTTGGCGAAATTTTTTCTAAGTCCTGCGTCCCCTAACTGAATTATATAAATTGTGAATATCTGCAAAACCTGTTCGATTCCAAACACTGCTAGAATCGGAAAACAGCAAAGATGAATAGCAAAATAATTTGTTTAATTTGCAGCTGCCAGTCAGCCAATTGTATTTGTAATTCGCTGTGGAAATGTTTGAAGAATCCATCTCTACGCCTATAATCAATTTTTATGTCTGGGCGAGCGCGTCCTAATCCTAACTTAATGACATGTTTCTTATTTCCAAAGGATAACTTTGAAAAACATGTTTGTTCATTAAGTAGGTAATCTGTAAGATAACACTCAATTTGCACCAATGCGGCCGTTTGTACTTTGAGTACAGGCAAAAATATTTAAAAACTAAACCACGAATATAACCTAAAATAGATCGAAGCAAAAATAACAATATTTAGGTACTTAACGAAATATAAACAAACCTCCGTTGTCGCCACGAATCTGCAAATAACACAATCCAAACAGAAAAACATTCACAGAACACTAAACAAGCTAAATTTCACTAGTTGAGTCTCATAAAACACAATAAGTTAAGTAATAACACAAATTTAACTATAAATCAAAACAAAACACCGCGTATTAGCGCGAGGACGCGAAAGTAATGGCGTAATGAAAATCAAAAAAGTAGTTGAAGGTCGTGAGGCCAGGGGGGAGAGAGACGGTTGTTGAGTTGAGTGTCCTTGGGAAAAGAAAGTTAACGCATGCACTTTAAGTTCAAAATTGGATGCAATAAGCCGTAGTTCGTCGGCCGGACTTGCGTGCTTCTCCCTCTTGCGTGCTCACACAGGTGCCGCTGTGTCTGTGTGCGAGTTTAAAGCTAATGTAGCGCTATAATATTACCATTTGGTTTGAATTTGTTAGTGAGGTCCGGCGCCGAGTCACCGGCTTGTATGGCGGTTTTAATTGTGGGTGTAAGTTCGAGCGCGCGTAGTGAAAGGCGTGTATACGAAAATATTGTTCTTGTTTCTTTCTAGTAATATAGGTTAGTGAATGGGTGCGAGCAAGTGATAGATTTCGGCTTGGTAAATAAATAAATTTGAATTGCGGCGTTAGTGCGTGTTCATTCATCGTATTATGAAGCAAGGTAAAGCTATAGTACACCGGGTTACTTTCGGTTTTACGTTTTGTTGTTTGTATACCTAGTAGGTACCTACTCTATGCATAGGAATTTTTAGGGAAGCCGCTGGGAATCGGGTTGTATGGACGCTTCGCTACTGATTTACCATGAATTTTTAACATTTGATATGAAATTTTGTTCAGAAAAATGAAAAGCTGACATTATCATAAGTACCTACACATACATTAAATCACGTCTACAATATTCAAAGTACTTTCCTTCCATGTGGCATAGCCGTGGGACGCCCTGTATGTGCTCCCTTGACCGAATGAAAGGCCAGGCTGTCATTCATTCGGATTGCTTTGCTGTCAGTGTCCCTCATTGCTCTGCCTGCTCCGTTCGGTTCTAACTCCGCGTGTACTAAATGCACTAAGAGCAGAAACTTTGCGGAATAATTCGTTCTAGTACAAACAGCCACGCACTTAACTGCCCATTGATCCTTTGAACGCCAAGAACCACTAATGTCGTGTACTGTCGTGCCTACGACGCCATCGACCCATATAGTGGTCACGGTTACAATGCAAAATAGACCCGAGCATTTGTGACGTAAGGTTGACATTAGCTGTGGTTTTCAGCCGTCATTGGCGTGTGAGGACGTTTGTATCAACTCAAAGGCGTTCAAAGGGTTAAAGACAGAAGTGAGAAAATGTAAAAAGAGATAAATATAGATTTTACATAAGACTATCATGTGCACGACCGAGACAGTTTCTCTATGTTTATCTTCATTGGTCACTCAGCAGTTTATTGTTTTTGGCTCTTATTACATGCGCTATACAACCCTAACACTCGGCCACTACTCCACTAGTGGCATTAGTTAGTGGCTGCGTCTAGTGGCTTAGCTGAACTGGTGGTTGCGTTTAGTGGCGATTATGTGCGGCAACCCATTGTGTTGGCAATGCTTTTGCAGGCTTAGGATTGCAGGCTTAGGATTTCAGTCTTGACACAGATCCCACATTGCCCTGAATAATGAAATGTTGTCAATGCAGAAGAGTGCACTGTGGTTTGTGATTGGTTATCGCACTCGTGGTTCTTGCATATGACATTTGTAACTTGTTTTAAAGACAATACCGATCTGTACGTGTATTCCTTGCATTTCGTAGTTAGTAACGTTAAATTTAAGTTTGTTCTGTAAATAAATGCATTATGTTCAGCTTCGTTTTTTAATTTTCTGGGTCCATACTGGATCACCTAATTTTTTTTAGTCCGAATGTAGTTTAATCATCGCAACTTAAGTATTTTTTACAGTAACGGTTTTTATAAAACAAACCTTGTATGGTTCCCTTGTTCTCAGATTTGATTCGAAAAGTACGTCCAGGGCGGCCCCTTGCGTCAGTTATTCATTGTAATTTTGGCAGTTAAATAAATAATTGAGCGGTAAAATGAATTGGGCAGTTGTGTGTGGTCCAGGGACCGGAAAACCCCTTTAGTCGACTAAGTCTATCGATCGGGTAACTACATCATATGCTCTCCCAAACGTTAGCGTATCCCTATCGTTAGGCTTACCCTAATGAATGATTAACCATTGAGGTTACCAGTTTCGTAAGGGTTTCGGATTTAAGCACTTAGCATTACGTTAGTGTTACCCTATTAATTCTCCCTCTCCGTTGACTCTGTTTCGCAGATTCGTGTGATTGGTTGGTTCAAGCCTGTGTGTGGATAGCCAATCAATTGCTAAGTAGTGCAAAAATAATTTGTATGGACTGCGCGTAGAGATTAAAATAGCTTGAAGCCGTTCAATAAACACTTCATAGGGAAAGCCTAACGAGGGTTTTAAGGAATTGGTAAGCGCTTAGTCGAATTAATTGTATCGTATGGGATAGCTCTTCATTGGGGTAAGTCGAAGATATGCTTATCGCATCGTTAGGGTTTGTAAAAACCAGTCAATTATATAACCTAACGAAAACCTTTTAAAGGGTAAGCGGTTCCGGTCCCTGGTGTGGTCAAGTAACAAATCGGAATTGGTTGGTAGGATAACTAGGATATCTCATCATAAAGCAGGCCTAAAAATAATGAGACGGTTAAATGTATGTGAGAAGGTTAAAAAATGATTGATAATTGGGTGTTTTTCAAAAAAAGTGTACATTTTTTTTTTTTTGAATTCGTTTTTTTATTTTTTTTCTTACTCAGAATCGTTGATACTATCGATCCTCATACAAGAAAAAAAGTGTCCTAAATATTCCGTTCCAAATCGTCACATTTTTGAATGCAGTCTATTATTATTTATATGGACGTGACGCACTGGAAGAAAAAACTTACATATTAAATCTGGGACACTTTTTTTCTTGCATGAGGATCGATAGTATCAACGATACTGAGTAAGGAAAACCAAAAAAAAACTAATTCTGGAAAAAAAAGTTAATGTACACTTTTTTTGAAAAACGCCCAATTGCCAAATTGAAAAGCCCGCCCTTTTGACCTTACCTAAGACTTTGCCACTAAGTTCACGGATCATCGCTATTCGGAACCTCTATTACTGGGCGATCTGTTCTTTGGGCGTATGTACTAACTACTCTAGCCTAGCTTTTTTGCCACAATGAAAATCTTACGATGACGATTTCATCACTGTCAATCGTTTCCAACCAAAGTTTACCGCGCTTTTTAATCAAAGTGATGTTCACCGTGATCTGCCCAACTGGTTTCCTAACCGCCCATTCCATAATTTTTATCGCCCGTTTACTTATTGCACATTATTATTCTGTTCATACCTTACCGTCACACTAATAAACCAACCGCTGAAAATTAATTTACCGCCTGCTTAATTTTTCAATTGATCATAATATAACAAGTACAGTGTGACACAAAAGAGTAGAAATTAAATGAGGGCGCTTAAACTGTCATATTTTTCACGTAAAATTCTTAAAAATGGCAACATTTTAGTATGGATTGTTTTTACTTTCACTTTATTTCATTTCTACTCTATGTAGTTAGCACAAAAAATAATTAAAAACATGATTGTAATTAGAGTTGCCGCGAATAGTGGTTATAGCGAATAGTCGAATACCGATTAATCGCCATTCACTTTGGCGAATAGTCGAATAACTCGACATTAGGGGAGACCGGGGACAATTGAAACGATTTGACTTTGACTGCCTGTTGCCGTTTTATTTTTAAAGTTAGAAAGATGTTTGCCATAATTATTTCAAGGTTAGTTATCTGGTTCCTAAATAAAGTATATTTGGTAAGTCTATCATTAATAGTTATTTTACAATAATGTAATAAAGAGAATGGGGGAATGTGGTTCAATTGACCTCACACCGTTGTTAATTGAAACACTATGTAAGGTCAATTGAAACACCGTAATATCTTTGACACAATGAAAGTAATGTTATCAGTCCTACTCGTTTTCATCGCTATATTGGTATATAATACGACCATCAAAAGTTCACAAGCATAACATAAACATATCGTCATTTATAAGCATCAGAAAATCTCGATCATCAAACGCAGATAAAAAAAAATATATGACTTGTAGCTTTCTTTATTGGTGGCTACCTTATACATAAAGCTTAATAGAAAATAGTTTGAATGTTATAATAAGCTATAATGATATGGAATTGTGTTAAAAATACATAATTATACTACATACAAAAATGCTTGTTTCAATCATAACAGTGTTTCAATCATAACTTAATGAATGGATAAACTTGAAACGTCGGGATTTTAAATAATATACACAATATAATCGGTTAAGATCGTTTTATTATAAAACAAAAACAGTTACAATAAAAATAATACCACGGCTACTTATATGCCGAATTAAAATAAAATCAAAAACGTAATTCCTCTTGCATGTAGTTGTAACACATCAGCTGTATAGACTGTTCGACATTCTATATTTGAAATTTGACATAAATTCCATTCTAGTTTTGTACACAACTTCATGCAAGAGGAGCGTTACTTAAGTTTTTCACCTATTCGTCAGAATGATAGTAAGTAGTAGGTACACACCAACACCAAACCAAAAGACTAATACCAAAAGTGGCACCTATATCTATACTTCTATAATATTAATATGAATAAAGTAACTCTGTCTAGTGGTTTATTTATCCAAATCACGGGCAAAAGTTAGTGTAGGTATAATAATTATTGACCATGAAAGAAATCATTATAAAAAAGAAGCCATTTGCGCAAATTCATTTTCACATTTATTAAATAAAAACATGCGTCAAATACAGAACCACCTCATATTTAAAGGCGACGACTATATTTGGGGACGATTAAAACGCCAGGACGAATGAAACGTTTCAATCGTCCACACGCAAGTTGTTCCTACCATCCCCAAATCACAGTTTTTAATTCAAGGTCAAATATTAAACGCAAAAACAACTCGAACACTGATAATTGGCAATAATAAACATTCGTTAATTTATCACAATCACGCTAAAATAGTTAAATCAGTTAAAATACAAGAACAAACAAAGTTATTAACAAATATACAAGATGAGAAATACTTACTTTTGACCGCGAAAAAATTAAATCGCTCCGTGACACCGCTGCGTTGCTCGGTCGCTCGCGCTCTACTGACTATAGATTAAGATATGGCCGGCGGAGTCCTGAGTGTTGCGTCATACTCGTAGGTATTATAGTTTTTGAGAAATTTGACTTGTTTCAGTCATGACGTGTTTCAATTGTCCCCGGTCTCCCCTACTATTCGACAAAAAAAAACATTAAACACATTAAAAATATTTCTAATTTCTTCTAAGGTTGTGAGCAAAAGAAAACAATAAAGTTAAAGAAATCTGTTTCATGTTATACTCGTACATACCTACATACAGTGGTGGACATATAATTAGAAACACTTGCGACGTATTTCACATTATACAAGGCACATTGCCGTAAAACTTTTGTTTTTGGAAATAAAACAACAAAATGCATAGAATACGTTCAACAACTTAAATTTATAATTAATTAAAAAACAAATAAATATCCGAGTTTACAACTACCATTTAGATATTTAGTTACGTACAAACAACTAAACGACAATTGCAGTACCATCCGTCATGGACAAGTAATTAGAAACACTAAAGAAATGAGGTAAAAATCAAAGTTTTAACGTGTCAACGTCAACAATTTCAAATTATTTATGTAAAATAATGTTTGGTTTACTAAATTTCTTAACAATTAATATTTAGTTGCATAGCCTTTTTTATTAATGACGGCTCTGCAACGACGTGGCATTGATTCAAGTAATTTCATACATTTATCGAGTGGGATCGAGTTCCATGCTTCAACAAAGGCTTCGTAAAGTTCATTTTGACTGGAATTACGTTTAACGGAGACTTTTTTTTTAACGACGTACCACAAATTTTCAATTGGATTTAAATTGGGACTATTTGCAGGCCAGTCTAACATGGTAACACGTTGCTCACTAAGAAAGGATTTAACACTGCGGGCCGTGTTTTGGGTCGTTAATGTCGTTATCGTGCTGAAAGATCCAGGTCACAGGCAAATGGTCGTCGGTGTAGGGAATCATTGTCTCTTCTAACATGTTTTTGTATTGAAATTGATCCATTATACCTTGAATCTTACGGACGGGTCCAACTCCGCAACCAGAAAAACATCCCCATACTTTAATATTACCACCGCCGTGTTTGACTATGCTCCTGGTGTATTTATAATCAAAAGCATGGTTTATTGGACGTCTAACGTAGCGTTTGACGTCTGAATTCACCATATTTATTTTTGTTTCATCCGAGAATAACACTTTTTTCCATTCTCGTACGGTCCAGTTAAGATATTTCTTTGCAAATAATAATCGCTACTCTCGGTGTTGCTTGGTAAGAAGCGGTACCTTTCGAGAAACCCTCCCGAACAATTTAGCTTCCACTAATCTGCGGCGTACCAGTTTCGAGGAAATGTTCCTTTGGTCATCAGGTGAAAAAACTTCATTTCTAATCTCGTTGGAGCCTTTGAACGGGTCTTGTTTAGCTACACGTATTATTTGCGAATCTTCCCGGGGAGATGTTTTCCTTGGACGAGCCTTTCTAACAACACTTTTAGTAGTTCCGTTAGTTTTATAATGAGCAATAGCGTTGAAAACTTTCTTCACAGAACATTCTAGATGTTTAGCAATTCTTCTATAAGTCCACTTTCGATCTAAATGTAATTTAACGATTAATTGCCTGGTTGACTCGTCACAACTCTTATTTTTACCCATTTTTAACAATACTTATTATTCACGTAATTTTCCAAATTGACGTTTAATTGCCGCCGAAACAACAGAAAAAGCGTAAAAAGAGTTTTTTTTTTTAGTTTCAAAAATGGAACGAACCATGGATTCTGTTTCTAATTAGTTGTTTTAATAATTAAAGATAGAACAGATTTACTTTTTTAAATATTTTATGAGTTTTTTAACTCATTGGCTATATTCTGGCATAGTCAATAGTGATTTAATCAATATAATTTTTACTCATAACGATAGTTCATTCTGTGTTTACCTAAGTTTTATGTACTGTTTCTAATTATATGTCCACCACTGTATATGTAGTAAATTTAATTTTCAATTTTTAAATGCTGGCAAGTGGCAACCCTTTTCTTGTACATAGTTTACGGGGAATACCCCGTTTTGTATAACCCAGCGTTTATTATTGTAGGGGATTTCCCGCTCAATCAACGGTTGACGTTTTTTTATTTTTTATTTCTATACTTATTTGAAAATTAAGTAAGCTTGCTAAACGATACTTAATCACACCAGCAAGCTCTGTTTATTCAGAAAGACTATTTTACGAGGCAGGTTTAATTTACGAGGAAAAACGAAACCGACTTGCTCCCGAACGTGCACAAAAAAATATTTTTTTGCACCACAATCTGCCTCTGTTGGATTTTAAATATTAATTAAAAAGCCTAACTAATTTAATTTCATGAATATGATAGGCACAGGCACATATTACAGATAATAATTGATATTGTGTATTGTTTTATTAGGGAAAATAATAAAAAAAATGATTATTTTTAACTCATTCGTTTTTTAGTTCGATAAAAGTTTATTTTAGACGACTATACGCCGAATGCCGAATAATACTAGCTATTATTCGGTATTCGACGAATATCAAAAAAATTACGAGTAATGCCGAATACCGAATAATAGCGAGTATTCGCGGCAACTCTAATTGTAATAAAATCTTTATTAAATCCATTCGATAAATAGCAAGGCATTTACGAAATAAGCTAAGTACCTAGTTACAAAACACAATGCCATTTACCAAGTTAATAGAGTTGTTGGTAATTCTGTACCTCTGCCTACCCCACTCTGGGAATGAAGGCGTGACTGTATTTACCAAAATAATACTTATATCAAGTTGTACTAGAAATATGAAAAAACCTCGCTATTTTGTGGAAAATAATAGGCACCTATAAACTATTGTTTTCCACTTCAACTTTTCCATTGAACTATAGTGCCCGGCCGTTAAGAAGTCAATCCTGACACCTGTCATTTCAGTACAAATTATAACCTCAAACCCAAATATAGGTTATGAATAGACCCCGCTATCGGTGGTGCAAAATGGTAGCTGTCAAGTTCTTAGGGATGGGTAAAAATATTCATGATGTCGATATCGATTTTTTTTACTTTTTCTGTACAATTTTATTTTTATACTATGTACCTATACCATTTTTTAGACTACAATTTAACATGTTTATCCATGATAATCATTGTCATCAGAAATGTAAATAAAAATAAATAGGGCTCAGATATATTGGGTTTATTGTTGAATAAATTCATCGTGACTACACTAGATTATTGCAGAGAAACTGAAATAAAACTGATCGTTCATTAACAATACGATATCCCTTTAAGAGACAATTATTAATTATTTAATTTTTAATTTATATATGAATGGTTCGTGCTATGAAGATAACGATAAACAAATTATCGTTATATCAAGTAATGATGAAATATTGAAGAATTTTATTTATAAAAATGAAAAATGTTAAACACATTCATTTTGTAATTAATTATACAGTCCTGTTTTATAAAATAAACACGTTTAATTAAAGTCATAATGAGAGTCTAGCTCTCATTATGGCAAAGAAAAATTATCGACACGTAGCTATAATTATCGACATATAGCTTTTCAAAATATTTAATACCCATCCCTAAGAACTTGACAGCTACCATTTTGCACCTCCGATAGCGGGGTCTATATAGTTATGAATTTTACTACGATGACAGATGTCAGGATTGACTTCTTAACGGCCGGGCAGTATAGTAACACATTATACTCGAAAATCTAATTAGATTCCAAAATCTGACAGTTCCCATCTTGATTATTTCTTTATTAAAATATTATTTCATAAACATATCAATGAGAACTCGTGTAACCTACTGGTTATATTAGGGTCAGTTTAATTGATAAAAATACCTACACTTAAACCAAAATGCAGTAATCACAGCGAATGTGCGTGGGTTGAGGTTAGGATTTTGGAATCTAATTACAGTTTCGAGTATAGGAAGAATTATACCCGTATTCACAAACGTCGCTATGAGGTCTCACAGTGCTCAAGAAAGTACAGGGTGGTTCGAATCGTCTCATAAACAAAATGTGTGTCAAAAAGGACCAATCACAAAGCTGTATTGAACGCAGTGCGTTTACTCAGTGAAGGATCCCTTGAGTATGGGCCATTCCATGTGATTTCAACAAATCGAGTGTGCCGCATGAATTTTGATTTGAATAAAAAAAATTGAGGATATACTTTATGGTGAGAGAAGTGCTGAACCACCACCATTTTTTTTAAAAATATTTTTATTTCCGAGTTTTACCCATTCGAAGTAAATAGTGGGGTCAAATTCCTGCTTGTATATAATACACTCTAACTTTTTTTTTTGAAAAGATAACGAAATAATTGTTGCTGTGTTTGATTAGGTAAGAAATGTGGATGTCATACTGTATAATAAAAGTTAGCTAAATTAACTACAAAAAAATGGTGTCCATTTGAAATGTTCAAGTAACTGGTAATTTTTTGCAATTTTAATTCATTTTTGTGCAAACCCTGATGCATATTAGGGATAACTTTTTTCAGAAATATAAAGTACTAGTTTTGTTCATTCTGTAAAATAAATATTATCGTTTTAGAATTATAATTCTAACAGAAAAATAGTAGTGAAAATTGAGAATTTCGAAAAATGCTTATGTTTGACCCCCAAAAAACCCATGTGGAAGAATAATTAAAAATTTGAATTTATTCAGAAAATATAGTCCATGTCTTTGTTAATTAGATTCAGTTTAAAAAGTTTCGTTATTTTCCCTATTTTTGGATATATGATTTTTTTAAACTGCTTATCTCGTGAATTTTCTCTCATTGTTTTTATATATTATGCATATTAAAATATTTTTGACTATAACTTTTAAATGTATGGTAATCAATTACCATACACTGAAAAATCATTTAATAAAAGCCAGACGGTTCAAATTTACTAAATATATTTAATAATACTTATATATAAAACGAAAAAAAACATTACTTGCAAACCTTTGCTACTTCGAAATTTTCTGAAGTAGAGTAACGTCGCACTACTAATTCATTTTGAGAAATAAGAACGAAACTATGATAAGAACGTGTATTTTTTATGGTTCTCATATTTTTAAATTGCTCTGATAAGTACAACTCAGCTACATCGACTTCTGATTTTGAGACGAAAAAGAACTTGATTCCAAGAATTTTGTTTACACAAAACTCGTACATAGCTTCAGGGGATAAAATGTTATCACTACCTGTGGTGCGTCGCAGACTAGCCTTTCTTACCAACCGCTTAATCGTGCCGCCAGCACCATCACAGGGGGATTTGCCGTGAGAGGTGGCAAAAAAGTTCCACTTCTTATCAACCAGTGGTATATAACGAACAATAACTATACATAAAAACAGGTTAAATAACACAAGCACTTCCTACAAAGAGTTTGCACCGCACTGTGGTCCCGTAGAAGGCCATCATAAGTCCAGATTGTTGGTATAGCCCAGCTATAATTTCTCTATGCCTAATTACTCACTAGTAGCCATACATTCATAAACTATAAATTATTTGCAAATTATTTGAAATAATCATTACGTTTCGGACCTTCAAAGTGAACGCATCTGCCACTCATAATTAGCGTTATCAGGAAGTCATTAAAGTGAAAGTTTGTTTACGACATATATCTCGGGATCGTTTGTGTATTAATCTTTTACACCATTATGGAAGTTGTTGACAAAGGTATGTATTATCATTATTTGTACTATTTCGTGCCATTTTTTTATAATAATATTAAATTATTTGAGGTCTACGTGACCCTTAATTGCAAACAAACTATTTGTGTACTATGTACGTTCACGTAAGGTTTTAACTATGTTGCTAAAATAATCTAAAGATGACTCTATATCTAGTAGAATGCTCATAAAGGCTAATTTATTATTATATATTGTCTACTGGCCGGTTTTTGCCGGACCCTTGGCCAGAAGCCTTCTACGGAACTCGTAACAGTGCTACGAGATTGCTCCCCCGTAAAGAACTATCAACAACCCTTCTTAATATATGCCCTTTGCATTTCAGGTACTTTTATTCTTTACAAAATTGCAAGAATGCATATATTTGAGTTGTAGCACCTTGCTCCTGGTTCGCAAACTGAGTAATCAAGCCACGTACTTAAGTTACTTCTACAAAATATTTCGCCGGACTTTATACACTTATCATATCGATTAAAAGTTAAAAATTGGCAAGTGCGATCAACTGAAGAGAAGGAACTCGTAGCTTAAAAAAAAGCAGACACTTCAACGTGAACTTTAGACAAAGTTAGGATCGATCGTTGACAAACCACGTAGTGGCGGAAGTTGTACATCAAACGACGGTAACACGGCACGTAGGTTTTTTATTAATTCCGCTCTTGCAGCTGAAATTACTGGCATCAAAAATGATCTCATTGATAGGTGTGGCACAATTTTGAACTGTTTAAACTATGGTTATAAAGTAAATTCAGATAGGTTTAAGATTTATGCTATAGATACGGCTCGGCAGCTTGTTCATGAATATCCGTGGTATAATTTACCGGCTTCTGTACATAAAGTCCTTATTCATGGGTCTCAAGTTCGACCATGTATTTTTATCCATAGGACAGCTTTCAGAAGAAACTGCCGAGGCCACAAATAAAAATATAAAATCATTCAGACTAAATAACACGAGGAAGATGTCACGCGTCTTGACAAATACGGATCTCATAAATCGTCTTTTGTTAAAGTCAGACCCACTAATTACAAGTCAAGAAAAGCTACTTAGAAAGAAAAAAACTGTTTTTTCCAACTCTGTTCTTAGTCTTTTAGATGTTTAGAGTAAATTCAACAGTAATTATTAATTGTAACATAGTTTAATTTAAGTATTTTTAAGATGACAACTCATAACGTGCAATTTTTTATGTTCCATTAATAGCACGGTTACGAAGCAACTTTATTACTATATTTTTTGTAGAAAACGTATACTGTTTTAATATTGTAAATAATGAACATGTATTCAATTTTGTTTTTTTGATATTTATTTATTAATATTCATTATTTGTATTTTTTAAAAAGGATTGAAATAGAGAGAATTTTGCTATAATTTGAATTATTTTGTTTTATTTATTTTGGTGAAATAAATAAATTCAATTCATATCATTTTCGGTTTTTTATTAGACCAAATAATAAAACGTTATTTATAAAATTATATAATATATAATATACTTATACTTTTGGAGATATCGAATTTTGACACTTTCTCCATACAAGCTGAACCACTGTGCACCGCTTCATTATCTCCTAAGTACGGTCTCCTATATATAACTTCGATAAGGACTATAGTAGCACCTAAAAAAAATTTTTTCATAAACGAGCAAAAATAACAAAACTTTTTAAACTGAACCTTATTAACAAAGACATGGACTATATTTTCTGAATAAATTCAAATTTTTAATTATTCTTCCACATGGGTTTTTTGGGGGTTTCGGGGAAAATTTCGAAGTAGCAAAGGTTTGCAAGTAATGTTTTTTTTCGTTTTATATATAAGTATTATTAAATATATTTAGTAAATTTGAACCGTCTGGCTTTTATTTAATGATTTTTCAGTGCATGGTAATTGATTACCATACATTTAAAAGTTATAGTCAAAAATATTTTAATATGCATATATAAAAACAATGAGAGAAAATTCACGAGATAAGCAGTTTAAAAAAATCATATATCCAAAAATAGGGAAAATAACGAAACTTTTTAAACTGAATCTAATTAACAAAGACATGGACTATATTTTCTGAATAAATTCAAATTTTTAATTATTCTTCCACATGGGTTTTTTGGGGGTCAAACATAAGCATTTTTCGAAATTCTCAATTTTCACTACTATTTTTCTGTTAGAATTATAATTCTAAAACGATAATATTTATTTTACAGAATGAACAAAACTAGTAAGTACTTTATATTTCTGAAAAAAGTTATCCCTAATATGCATCAGGGTTTGCACAAAAATGAATTAAAATTGCAAAAAATTACCAGTTACTTGAACATTTCAAATGGACACCATTTTTTTTGTAGTTAATTTAGATAAATTTTATTATACAGTATGACATCCACATTTCTTACCTAATCAAACACAGCAACAATTATTTCGTTATCTTTTCAAAAAAAAAGTTAGAGTACTTATATACAAGCAGGAATTTGACCCCACTATTTACTTCGAATGGGTAAAACTCGGAAATAAAAATATAAAAAAAATAAATGGTGGTGGTTCAGCACTTCTCTCACCATAAAGTATATCCTCAATTTTTTTTATTCAAATCAAAAGTCATGCGGCACACTTTTTAATTCAAATTTGTTGAAATCATATGGAATGGCCCGTATCGTTTGTGAATACGGGTGTTAAGATGGAGCACTCCCTTGAAGTTTTTTCATTTATCTGGTCTGCACTTTACTTAAAAATTACATTAATACAAAACACTTATATAAGGAAGTCGTATACCTAAAGTTTACTTAATGTTTGTTTTTGATATAATGCAAACAAAAGGTAGGATCACACTGAGGGATTGCATGCTGTCATACCCCCTTACTTATAAACGTGGAATAAGCTTGGAATAGTTTATGCCATGCTTTGTCACTTTCTGTCAGATGCAAATGTCACAATTACAGATAAAGACAAAGCATGGTATAAACTATTCCAAGCTTATTCCATGTTTTTAAGTAAGGGGGTTATAGTTTTATAAATCGTGAGTGAACTCATAACATAAATCTTACTTTACTTGGTCCAGATAATTATAATTTATAACAGACTGTATGAATATATTAACAATCTATGGTTGACAAGAATCTGGTTAGTTCCCGATTCGCCGGATTCTTGTTTCGTCGGATTCTCGATTCGCCGGATTCTTGAGGGAAAAGTTCAGACTGGCACATATTTTATATATGAAATTCCGGCGAATCGAGAATCCGACGAAACAAGAATCCGGCGAATCGGGAACTAACCAAGAATCTTGGTTAACGATCAGGGTGATGACGGGACCTGCGTCCAAAGACATTTAGGCTTCGAGAGCGCGAGCGAGTACGCCTATAGTTCGAAGTCGTCATTGATACTTCCACCCAAGTTAAACACTTTTTTTTTCAACTGAGAACCAAGTAAACAAATCGCTGCTTAAATACAAAAGAGCCACAAATCAAAAACAGATATAAGTTTGATTTTAAAGTAAATAGCATTCCGAATTTAAATGCAACACAAACACATTTTGATTTGTGTCGCTTTTGTATTCAAGCAACAAAATGTTTCGTTCACGGACGCACCGTTTGTCTTGGCGACAGACGTATTGTATACAACTAGATGGGTGTAATATTTTGACCACATTCACGGGCGATATCACGGAGCAGACTGATTTGAAAATGGTAGAGAACGCATTCACTACGCCGCCATTTGGCTTGGCGCGGAAGCGTGGCGTGATGTAACGTTGAATTTCAAAATACACGATAGTTCCATTCGGATTGCGCGTTGGCGCGTCGCGCTGGCTTTCCGTCCATTTGGAAATCCAACGGACCGCGCCAAGTACTTTTAAACGATCGATTTTGGCGCGGCGATGCTCTATTCGGCTTGTTGGAGCGGTCGTGAATGCCCATCTTTACTTCATGTCATGCTGGGGTTCTACTTTACAAAAATACGCCACTTGAAAAAATGGCATGCCGTATTTAATTTTGGACAGGTTATATGTGTTGTGTAATTGTAATTCGATGTTGCCATTGTAAAAAATAATTTTTTTTGCTGTTATCTCGACCTCATCCAGTTTTATGAGGAGTTTAGATCGGTTTCATTATGAATTCAATATGATAACCTATTTTGTACTTACTTATATAGAAGATAACCTAAACCCATATAATGAATAATTATAACTTAGAATTGCTAGATTTATTTGCAGTGAACAAGATACATTGCTCGTACAAGGACAGCCGATGGGGAGAGAAAGTTCTTGAATGATGACCTCGTAGGGTGATGGAACCAGTAATGAACAGAACACAGACAGAAGATAAGAATTATTAATTTATTTTGACACAATCCAGTTGTAACCTTATGATCTTTGAATTAAGTGTCCATTATAGGTGCCTTCAGCCACAACAGTTCAACATTGGTGCCGCCACCCTATAGGCGCCACAGAAACCTGGTGGAGATCCCAGGATTCCAAAAAATGTGGCACAGGCACGGAGGACTGTAGCGTCTCTTGAGGGAGGCCTATGACCAGCAGTGCCGCTTTTCAGTTGATATGATAATAATGTCTTTAACCCAATATCTGTACAGCCTCACTAAATTCTCACTAAACGTCTCTTCAGTAACGCATTCTGCGTCAGCGGAGGACCAGCGTTGGCTTCAATCAAACCAGCACCGGGTTTCATGGGTCGTCCTAGATTGATGATATAAAGGTAGATTCACAATAATTGAACGTGATAAATAACCGTGAAGCTATATTATATCGATAATTCTGATTAGTCGAGAACTCGAAAGCTAACCAACGCATCACACGTCACATTTATTAAGCGTCTTACGCTGACCGGTGCGTGTAGTCACGTCTTAAAAAACGCCAATGGGTCCGATTCTTCGTGCACATCGTTTAAATAGCCTAAAACTAAATTTTCTAATTTTAAGACAGTTTTTTTTTTTTTTTTTTTGCCCCCGCGGCGACTTGAACAGCTACTACCGCGAGGATAATGGCGTTTCCACGTGAAGTGATTTCGCCAGTGTCAAGGTATATATGAGTACCTATCAATCAATATAGCAATAAAACACAATCCAATCTTCTCTAGGAAGATTGGGGGCAACGTTGTACGGTGATTTGTAGGTCAGAGGTCAAGATAGTTTTAACCTCTGTACCACTGCGAGTCCACTTGAAACGAGAAGAAAGATGCCAGATACACGAAATAAGTCCAAGTCTTCAATCACTGTGCGACACAAAGGCATAAAAAGTACAAATCACTATCAGAAAGGAACTTTGAACACCTAATTACCCAAAAATTAAAGTCTAAAACAAATTACACGTCCGCCATCTCTTAACGTTGCAAATGGCCCCCCAAAACATAGTTTAGACGGCAGATTTAACCAGTGACTTGCTATTCCAGAATGTCAAGCTGACAATTTATAAGACCGCCTAAAATAAGAAGCTTCAGATTTAAATTAGCGCTGTCATGGCGCTGTCATTTGATTATGACAGCTGCTCGTAGAATAGCAAAGTGTTTTAGCGACACCTAAATAAAATTGCGAAGTTTAGAGGCCACTGTAGAATCGGGTCCAATGTATAAGACCGCCTAAAATAAGAAGTTTCAGATTCAAATTAGCGCTGTCATGGCGCTGTCATTTGATTATGACAGCTGCTCATAGAATAGCAAAGTGTTTTAGCGACACCTTAATAAAATTAGGAAGTTTAGGGGCCACTGTAGAGTTGGGTCCATTATAACTTTGTGCTATTTTCACGCAGCTCATATTTTAAGTTTCGTTGTAGTCGATGCTTATTTGGTCGCGTACAATTAGTTGTTAATCCACTTTAATTTTACACTTATAATTACATTTTTATTAGGTAGACCCCAGGTTCAAGATGCCGAATCGTCGACCTAATTGTTTTAACAAATCTATCTTTGACAAGTCATTGCATCATAGAACTGTCTTCCAGTGAGGCAGCGTTCCCGTTCCGTTCTACCTCAGGGGAGCTGATCTTGTTAAATTTCTTCTTTTCATCCTTATTATGGCGTTTCTTGTGTCCCTTGTGGGACTTCTTTTTTTCATTCACCATGATCAGGAACAGCAGTGGTCCCAGGCTGGAGCCCTGGCTAACTCCGGATTGAGTACGGTAGGAAGAAGAGATAAATGGCCCATATTTTACATACTGTGTCCTATCTCTAAGGTAGTCTGCGAATAACGTGAGCAGTTCAAAGTTGAATCCTATGTCCCTAAGCTTAAGTAGGAGCACGTCATTATCCACCGTATCAAATGCTTTACGAAAATCAAGGTAGATTACATCGGCCTGAATACCGCTATCGAGGCACTTACTGATGCAGTCTACGTGAATTAGGAGATTTGTGTCGACTGATCTCCCTGGCCTAAAAGCGTGCTGGGCGTCGCAGACGAAAGGTTCAATTTGACGATATATTTCCTTGTGTAGGATGGTCTCGAAAGTTTTAGCCGCTGAGTTAAGACAAGCAATTGGGCGGTATCCGTCAACATTACCCTTGTCCTGAGTTTTAGGTATTGGTGTGACTCGGGATAGCTTTCACAAGGATGGGTATAAACCTGTTTTGAGCGAAATGTTGAAAATATGACACAAAGGTTTAGCGAGTATGCCATTGCAAGCGCTCAAGATATACGGTGGCACTCCATGGGGCCCCACAGTGCTGTGGGGTTTTAGGTTTTAAGAGCCTCACTAACTTCCCTACTGCTAATTTGACCAATGCGTACGTTCGCGCTATGGTTTGCTGTACTTTCAGCGCTGGGTACATTACTACAGAGATCAACACTAAGGGTTGGACTATTTGGAAGGAAGATACTACTAAAATATTCAGAAAAAGCGTTTGCTGCACCTACACCACCGCTATAATTTTGACCTTTATAAGAAACCGACTGCACGAGATCGCCTTTTGATTTCAAACTGGCTATGTGTTGCCAAAAATCGCGTGGGTTTATTTTAATATTTTTCTCGATACGTTTAACATAAGAGTCGTACGCATTGGCCATACGTACCTTAATATCTTTTCGAAGGGTGTAGTATAGAGAACCGGCATCTGGGTCCCCAGTGCACTTCCGCTGGCGGCGGTGCAATTTCGTTTTAAGTCGAAGGTCACTGATGATACCGCCCGTGAACCATACAGGGTAGGTTCTACGACGACCCTTTGCACGTCGTTTTTTTGGTATGCATTCGTTAAAGTGGGAATACAGCGTTTGATAGAAGTAGTCAGTAGCCCTATTAGCACAGTTAGACTCGTTGAGTACCTTCTCCCAGCTTTCGTTATTTAACAGATCGTATAGCAGCGAAGTCGCCATTTTTGAAATTCCAGTCTTGATCATCGCTAATATTACTCGGGTCCTGTGCTCGCGGTTTCATCGTCGGTCTAAATGAGATGACAATATCCAGAGGGGGGTGGTAGGCGTCTGGAGGCACCAGGTCCATTTCGGCTCGCCACACACTCACCTCACCAACGGACTCCCTTATTAATCACTTTAATTAATCACTTCGTTCCTCTCTTTCATACAACAAAAACTTAAAAAATAATTATAATAGCTAAGAACATTATATGACGCACTATTTAAATTTAGGTCACCTAAGATTATTATTGGGGATTTAGCTTGACTGCTAACAGATTCAGCTTTACAAAACCACTCCATATAGTGATTGTCGGACGCACTAGGTTTGATGTAAACAACGCATACATAAATATTAAGACCGTTAATAGTTAACAGCGGCCATAAGTCCTCTCCGCTGTCGGTCTCGAATTCGCGGCGGCGCGGCGTCGTATTGCTATGTGTGAGCGGGCGGCTAGCAAAACTCCGCCGCATGGTGACCCACGGTCACGTCTTAGAACGCTCCAACCCTGGTATGCTAGTTGCGCATCCTCAACCGTGGTGTCCAGAAAGCTTTCCGTCACAGCTATAAGATCGTGCTCGATTAGTTCTAAGTTATTTCTCCAATTTACTAATTTGGTTTTCAGTCCTCGTACATTTTGGTATATGACGTCTAATCTTTGGCGATATTTAGTGGCCGAGCACGATGATAAGCTGCAGTAGCTATTGTGTGGTGCTCGCGTGGAGAGCGGCTGCCGCGTCGGTCGCGGCTGGTTTAGCAGGGTCGGATGATGCGCGGGGCGGTCCACTGGTACGAAAAATCCGTGAGATTCGAAAATTCTGCTTCCAGGGTTTCACACATATATCTTCCGCCCAATTAGCAGGATCTAACACTCGTTCGGCAAATGTTTGCGGAACATTTAATTTAAAAGATGCATAGTTGCCTTTTGCCTTTAACGTATCGACCGAACAAACGTCTCCCTCGCAGATAGTTGTTAAGTGGGCGCGCACTTGGTCGTCCGTGGTACCCATCCTGACGTAGTACGAATGTATATAGCGTCGCCTCTCAGCTGCTTCTAGCGGACATGTCGTACCTGGGGCAGCAGTACCGCGCTTCACATCCAGCGGTTTGCGCAGGCGTTCCTGCTCTTTGCTATGGCCCTCGTCTCGTCGTCTGAACAAGTGGTTCTAGTTAAAACCAGATTTTGCTCTTTAGGGCACTGCTCGCCTAATGACGGTTGGCGCCCCCAAACAGGCGCGCTTTTTTTGGTCGAAGATAAAGGTACCTTGCTAGCTGCGTCGCGGATTGGCGCGGCCTGTGCACGTGGTTTCCCAGCGGCAGAGGAGTAAGTCTCAACCAGAGAATCAGTATTCTTGACAGACAGCGAGTTTAACCTGTCTTCGAGGGCAGTCACCCTCGCCTCGATGGTAGTTACCCTGGTGTTCAGCTTCGTTACTGTCTCAATTAGTGGGCCAATCTGTCTCGAGACTGTATTGCCAATTAAATTTGGTAGGCGTTGGTCTAGGCAGCATTGTAGTTCTTCCCTCAATAAGACCCGAATGTTTTCCAAATACGCAAAGTCGTCAGAATCATTAGCATGTGGCTGTGGACGACGGAGTGTTACATGCTCCTTTGTTGAGTGGTTTAAAAAACTACACTCCGTGGAATCATCAAGAACCGAATGAGTGAGACTGGGGTCCGTTATCATGCCTCGTAGTGGTGTATTAGTATTATCTCCTTTCGGTAGACTACAGACGCATGCCGGGCATACCCACTTATTTCTGCGTTCTGCCGTCAACGCGTCAAAGGTATTTTGTGTTATATTAGCATAGGTATCCATGCAAACCAGGCATTTCAAGATTCGCTGGTCATCAACAGTGCTTTGACAGCCGGCACACTTAATACCATTACACCACCATTACACAGCATTGATTTATTTATTCATAAATTATACTTTTCGATTTCTTTTTTTTCCCGTGTGGTTACCGGGTTAGAATAGTACCACTCCATGTCTTCCCGTGGATGTCGTAAGAGGCGACTAAGGGAATAAAGGCTTGTAGTACTGTTAGGCGATGGGCTTGCAACCTGTCACTAATACACTGGTAAACATCTTAGCCTAATTGTGCAAAGTGTGGTTACAGTATTATCAACAAGTTTTAAAAGTTGTTGGTAATTCTTTAGTTCTGCCTACCCCACTTTGGGAATGAAGGCGTGAGTTTATGTATGTATGTATATACTTTTCGAAGACGTCATTTCAAAATAATCAGACATTAAATATGTACATAGTCTATTGTAAAAATTTATTATAAATGTTTTGACAAACATCGAACAGCTAATGACAAAAAAATGCGTAAAATGAAAAAAAATATGTTGCAAACTACATTTAAGAAGTTTTGTCGTGGGTGGGTTAATTAAACAGTTTCGAAGAGCTTAAAGCTGCGTCAAAAATATCAAGTAGTCCTTAAAATTATTACTTTTTGTAAATGTAGATGATTAAATATTTTTATTCCTGATCGGAAAATCAAAATAAGTATCGGAACTTTAAAAAGTATTAAAAGTACTTGTATAGCAACACTCAGTAGTCATCATGCGGCTGGATAAGTTTTTGATGCGGTATAAGACCGAGTTTAAATTTACTCTATGCCGAAGCGCCATCTAGGTTTCAGCTTACGATCATTAAATATAGCTTTTACAATTGTACACTTTTAATGTTTTTTTTCATGTCTTGGTACTTTCATTAATGCGAATGAAAAGAGTGGTAAATGACTTGTTAAGCTTAACAAACAAATTGTTAAGTAAAACGAGGTCGTAGTTTGGAGTGAAATTAGTAACATAATACAATTTTACCCTAATAGTGCAGTTAGATTTAGTGTTTGCCTCTTGACAATATTTTAGTTTCACCTATTAGCACATAAAACTTTTTTCTGCCTTACTATAGATAAATATGGTGGGTCACCTGGTACTGCACGACAATTTCTTTATTCATATTTTGGAAGCCTAAGTAACGGAAGGAAACGAAGACCTAGGTTAAGTTACTTTTGTCAAATAAGGCAAAAGGCATGTCGTTTAAGGAGATAAAAAGCCCGGCAAAAGGTATAGGGATTTGGCAAATACTTCACTGATAAGAGTGGGCCATAAGTGAAATGTATGAAATAGATAACGCTACATCACAATTATACAAATAGAAATTAAATACTGGAGACTATGCCCTACTATTTTTTTTACGAAAGGTAAAATTAAAATATCTTTTAGGAAGTAATCCAACTTCCGATACTTATAAACACCAGCTAAACCTAGTAAAATAATAAAAAGTCATAATAAATGTTAAAAACGTACCTAATTGATAGTAAAAAGTATTGTATGTACTTCAACTCCATCTCACGGCAATAACCACAAACTCATAATACTAATCCACTTGCTTAGTTTTCTGCCACAGTATAATTTACCCCAAGGACCTTTTACTAAAGCAGGACTGAGTACTGTTAACCAAAATTCGGTCCGAGTAGGATGTCAAGCACAGAGGCTGTTTATCTCTTTCTAATGTGGTGACCATGATATTGTAGTAACGTGGAACAAAAAACTATATTTATTTGTATGAAGCAATTTTCACACCATGTAATGAATGCTCGATTATTTAGCTGTACTAGTAGGTTAATGAAATTGTTGAAAACAAAACAAGCCTTTGCCTGCGATTTCGTTGCGACGGCTACAAACAACGGAGTTCTGTTTAATCTTTTTTGATACCGGAATAACATTCAACCACATTTGATTAACTTTTTCATCCTTCGGAAAACTGCCAATGAAATGAAATCACATCATAATTTTTTTTCTTGCTTATGACAATGTACCGATCAGAAACCCTACCCACAAGCAAGGTCACCCTACTTGTAAAAATCCAAAATCTCTTTTTATCGGCTTACCTGTGAAACGATATCCCACAGCCAACATAGGATTCACTTTTACAAAATTGTATGCAACATGTTTTCACCATTTTGTACACTTTTAAAACTGAGATTCGTTAAATGAAATTTGAATATGAAAACCCTTGATGAAAACCGAGCCGCCATGATATGATTGATCATGATTGATACACTCAATGGGTTGACAGCCTAATCAAAAGCAATACTTCCAAGTAGGTTTAAATCGTCACATTTTTAAGTTTATGGGGTAAAAAACCTATTACTATAAGAATTTAATTTATACAAATAACATAAGCTTTAAGTTCGATTCGTAACGATTCACATTTAATAAATTGTCTAAAACAGTAATTTTAATTTACTACTAAATGCCGAAATTTTATCGCATGGCAAGTGTTAGAAAGGGACAAACTCCTCCGTTGTATCTATGCCGCTCGTACCAGTTTTTGCTCCTGTAAAGCTAGCAGCCCAAATTATGTCCCCATCGGCAAATAAACCTTCCCTAGGTTTTGCACGGATGGGCTTTATTATATTGTAAGATTGCATGTATTCTTATTTTAGCCAATAAATAAAAAAAAAAAAAAAAAAATGTCTTAAACCTATATATATATGGTTTGTTTTAGCAAAACAATTTTTGGTTAGTCCTCAGTCCTGCTTTAGTAAAAGGTCCTTGATTTACCCACAGACACAGATTATAAGTATATGTCTCCCACAGAGTACTTTTGTATATACTATGGCACGCACCTGTCAAATGAACGTCAAGTTTTTATTGAATGGACCGTCATCTCCTAGGCCGTTTTAATTAATTGTTAGCTTAAAACTAACCTTTGGACACAACCTAGTGCCCAGCTTAACACCAGCGACTTCAAACCCTGTGAGTACTTGTTCATTTTTTTTATAAATCCTCTTTTTTAATTTGAATAGGATATCGTTTTTATGTTTGACTTGAATTTTTTTATTGATTCTTAAGTTTTTAAGCTAAACTTTCCATTATGGACCATCGATTTTAGTATCCATATTTTTTTTGTAGATAGTACTCACAAAAAGAAAGCTTTTCATGAAATTTCAGGTTGCGGAAATGTACGGTTCATGAGATATAATTTTTCTTAGTTTTCATACAAATTGGAAAGTAACACGCTAAAATTGACATGTCAGACGTCTAAGTTGTCACTTCACGTTTCGTTAACTGTCTAGGTTGTATTTTATACATTTTATGTCATGTTTATTACTTATATATATTTTTATTTTCATATATTAAGTTTGGTGTATAATAAATATGCAATAATACACAATATTTATGGTAGTATTACCAATCTACATTAATTAATTTTCACAAAAAAAATAAAAAAAGGGTTTATACTGTTAAGAACAAAACGCAAAGCGACGCCATTTTGTTTAATAGCGTTTCATTTCATCTGTTAGCGTCAGTCATCGTTTGTTGCCCTTGCATTTAAAATTCTTTGTGTATTTAAAATTCTTTGTGTTTTATTTTCATTATAATTAAGAATATTGGAAAAGTACCCAAAACCGAATCAGGGCACCCCTCTTTCCACGTAGTCTTTGTCTTGTCTGCCCTACCCCTAGAGTGTATATAAAAGCTCGGAGGCGCGGAGGGAGAGCACTCCCCGTCCACTGAAGGAAAGGTCAGGCTCTAAGAGCGCCGTAGCGGCTGAGGCTGGACCAAAAAGCCGAAGCTGCGAAGGCGAGCGCAGGTGCCGCGCTTTCCTACGCTAGGGCGGAGGGAGTGCTCATCCCGCAGAGCCGGAGCAGTCACAGACCCCGACTGACTGAAGCGAGCGACCCCAGGGGCGACGCAGCGGGCCTTAGGCCACAGCCCCCCCTCCCCCCCTTCCCTACCCCCCCACATCAATCTAATGACTAAATAGCGCTATTCTAACCTAAAACTTTAACCATCGATATCTCCCCCTATGGGGTTCCGCGGGGGGGGGGGGGGGGTTGTACAGGAGAAAGTTATATGGTTGACTCAGCCCACGGGCTCAGTCGACTACAGTGACTCATGGTGCGTTCCTATATTCAAAACCGTTGGTAGAATTGTGACGTCTCGTTAAAATTTGACACATTTTGTACGTAGCAAATGTCATAACGCTACTGCCCGTAAGGGAAACGATTCGTTTCTTGAATATAGGAACCGGGCATCAGTCCACGAGCTCAGTCGAAATATATTTCTAAACAGAAAGTTACTGGAAAGGGTAGGGTAGAGTGTCTCAGATTGAACCAGCCAGCTAAAGTTAACCAGAAGTTTATTTTGGAAATGTAACGTTTGCCGATCCGTCCTAACACAGTAAAAGTAGTGTAATTTAATCACATTTCCTTTCTGTCCACCTGTTTGGCGGCGAAAATTTATATTTGAGGTGGTTTTTTTTAAATCTAACTGTTTAAATGTCATTGATTTCTACCTATTTATATTGTTTTACATAGCAATAAGTGAGCTGTCTCATACTGAGCCGAAAATACGTACCTACCTATAGTGCATTTTGAAACATAAATTATTCTGATTACTTTAAATATTTTAATTTTGTTCATAATCCCTAAAGGTTAACTTGTAATCTTTGTGTAATAATTATTTGACTAATAATTCTTAAAACATGCTTAAATGCCAAAACATACAAAAAAATTGTTTAAAATAAAGTTTTTCAAGTAAAGAAATATGTTGCTTGGTAATATGAATATTATTCACATGTAAACCCAATTTTTTAAAGTAAAATAATGAAAACATACTATGCGTAATAATTACAGAGGAATCTACATGATTAATTAAAGAAATAAGGCTAATAACCAGTTTTTGACTGATAATACTGTGCCCCGTGTGGTTGCCGGGTTAGAATAGTGCCACTCCATGTCTTCCCGTGGATGTCGTAAGAGGCGACTAAGGGAATATAGGCTTGTAGTACTGTTAGGCGATGGGCTTGCAACCTGTCACTAATACGCTGGTAAACATCTTAGCCTAATTGTGCAAATTGTGGTTACAGAGTTATCAACAAGTTTTTTTAGAGTTGTTGGTAATTCTGTAGCTCTGCCTACCCCACTCTGGGAATGAAGGCGTGAAGGTATGTATGTATCATATGTATAAATAAAAGTATTTGAACATAGCATTTATTAAGTGTGAAACAAGTAGGTAATATAACATAAAGTAATACTTACCCCAAACTTTCCGATGATACATACTCTTTTCAACGGTCAATGATAAAAAAGTTCAAAATATTGGCAAGTTTAATCCGTTTCATTTGATTTAAGAATGATGCATAACCTGAGTAGGTATTTGCTATAGTACAATAATACTAGTGATACTTATTGAAAGATAAATTAACCCAATGAAGCAATGAGAGAATGACCGCTATATCGATAAACATTGGTCTTTTCTCCCTTCGAGTTTTCAAAAACCGCACGCAAAATTCCGAGCCCTAGTGATGAATCACAAATTAGAGTTGGTATTTATGTAAGCATATTAGTAAAACACACACTTTATTTTTATTAGAGCAAGCGGTGACACGCGTATGTCTAGAGTCTGGCTATTCCAATACTACTCGCATTTATTGCGGGAAAATAAAATAATTATTTATAATATTGAGCTCGTTGTGTCTCACTTATTTCCTCAGGTACCTTGCATGTCCACAAAAAATCAATAATATTTTCTAGTATTAAGACTATAACTCCTACTAGTTAAAGTGGTAACAAACCAAGATTTTTTAAATTTCCCGCCAAAAATTCGAGTAATATTTCATTAGCCAGACTCCAGTAATTTAATAGAAATGACAAACTAAATGTTCTTATTTTAAACACAAATATAGGTGAGAAAACACAACAGAAGCAAAATTGATATATCCGCGTCTTCGTCAGCGTGGACGTAAATCACTCCGCCCGATCACTTATTAAATGTTCTAGAATCTTAAAAGTTCTATACATAAAGCTAAACTTTTTTTATTGTGTTCTAGTTCCATAACTACTTCATTAATTTTGTCATTCACCTCGATGACTTCATTTTTTCTTTTGCTGACGATGTTATTTCATACTTTATTTGTGTCTGTTTTCATGAGGCGTTGCAAAACTACTAGAAGTTTTAAATGTCGGGTTTTGGCTTTAAGAGCTTGTTCAATTTCGCATGCAACCCTTCAAGTACATTGTTCGTCCTATTAAACTGCCTGTAGCATGTCCACCGACCAAAGTAAAGGGATTTTGGATTCATCCAATTGTCGAAAAAGTATTGATTAAAATTATTTGCCATTTTTGTTTTAGGGCCTTCATCTAAGACGTGTAGCCAAGCGTCCAATAGGTGTTCAAATGGCAAATATGCCAAACCTGTCAATCGCCTAATATGAACCTTACCGAGTTTCGTTTTGGTAAGGCCACAAGCCTTTGCCTTGTTCCAGAGGCATTTGGTGAAGTGATAGAAACAGCCTTGAATTTGGACACCCTTGCATGTATCGAGCAAAGCTGATATCAACGCCTTTTCATAATCCACTTTTATGCTGGTAGGAGTCCAGTCTGGGACTTGGCTTTTAATGAGTTTGAAAAGTATTGCATAACTGGTTTTGGGTCGTTCTAAAAAAAGTGGCACCGTAACCTGTCAATGAGTTTTTGAATACAAAGTGTGTTAAATGTTTGTTTTTCAGAAAAACTAAAAACGTTCATAGATAAGCACCGACCATTTGCATCGAGGCCAAGGCACTTTAAAAAAAAAAAATTAAATTTGTTAAAAAAAAATGGTAGGCACCATTTTTTACTATAACCTGTCTTGTCCAAATGCGACTTGCTTCCAGTTTTTAAGGTCTTTGAACTATTTGTGTATATTTTATTATATATGTTTTATAATATATTTCAAGAAGAATATTATGACATTCAATAGTTATGATATGGTTTTAAAAATATATGCATATACATCAATTTTAACACACGACAGTTTGTCCAGTGATATTTTAACTGTAACCTGTGTGTCGGTGATATTGTATCTCACTCACATACGAAAAATAATAGGCACACCATATTTCTCGGTAAACATTCGGCCTGTGTTTGGCTCTCCACTATATGAAACGGTTGGAGACTATCTGTCATAGTTTTGTGGAAATTAGTGATCAAATGCGGTAATCTGGAGTTTGTAACCGCATTTCCAAAAATGTTAAAAGTTGAGATATCTCGTTTTTGGTGCGACTTTTACTAAACATGATTTATCATATTTTGGCCACTCCTGAGCTGAGCTATACAACCCTGTAAGATGGTCCACTATTTACCGGACACCCTGTATATCATTTGCTATGTCTGAACCGTTTCGTTTGTTTTCAGATATAAATATTGTAGCATCATCCGCAAACATAACACATAAGTGGTCAGTTATTAGAGGTAACTCGTTGACATACACCAGAAACAACAAGGGGCCCAAAATGCTTCCTTGCGGTACTCCTTGTAGAATTTCTTCGTAATCGGATTGTACTCTTATGATTGTTTTTGTGTTTTTGTCATACGACTCCAATATTGTGGCTTGAGACCTATGAGTAAGATAGGTCTGAAATAATTTTAAAACTGTTCCGCGTATCCCGATGTGTTCTAGCTGTCCCAATAATATTCTGTGGGAAACGCAGCAAAAACCTTGGATAAATCAATAAAAAGCCCAACAGTTGGTTTTTTCTTATTTATATCTACGCATAATTGCTTAAGTATTTTGAATATTGCGGAACTCGTATTTTTACCTTTTTGAAATCCAAATTGATTAGAATTTAGTATATTATGTTTATTTAAGAAAGATGTTATTCGTTTTGCTATAATTTTTTCGAAGATTTTAGAGAAATTTGGTAACAGGGCAATTGGTCTATAATCATCCATATCATGTTTGGGACCTTTTTTATGTATGAGTTTAATTAGCGTCTTTTTCAAGTCAATTGGAAAGATTCCACTTTCAAGTGTTAGGTTGATTATATACTTTAGTGGTTCTACTATGTACTCAATACTGGATTTTATTATTTTTATCGGTATTTGGTCATATCCTGTACTACGTTTATTTTTTAAATCCCTAACAATATTTTTTATCTCCTGTGTGCTAACTGGGGTCATAAATATACTACTTACTTACATTAGGTTGGGTTATTGGTTTATAGGCGATGTCATTTGAGATATTATTTAAGTTTATAATATAAGATAGTCGTTCATTATATTGGCAATGTTAATTGGTTTAGTAATTTTAATGTTATCTCTTTCTATACAGGGTGTCTGGAAAACCTTCGGAGAAATTTTAACTGTAGATAGGGTGGATGATTTGGATCATCCATATATTGGTAACTTTTGTTTAAGTTAATATTTGACTGAGTTACAGACAGATTTATCATCGACTTTCCTGCCGATGCTCTCAGTGTGCCCCATCTTAACTGATTCATTCATAATATCGTCGGTGATACTGCAAAACCGCGTAAGTAACAAATTTATGATAGAGCAAAATAAACCTTACAGTCTTATAAAAAAGGTGCATTTTGCTCCTTATTAAAAATGTCACTTACGCGGTTTTGCAGTTTCACCGACGATATGTGTCACAACGTAATGTAAATAAACAAGTTGTTCCTTATGAACAATGTTTCCAATCATGGTCAAAAGCTCCATGGAGTTTAGAAAACTGACACATTATCCTGTAATGTGAATGAAAAGACGGTGTCTGATAAGGGCTATTATGTGAAATAATCTAAAACTGAAACTTACGATTATGATTTTTACTCACACTTTTCTCACACTCACACGGCTAAAATAGCACTTGCACTCGTAGGCACATTACTTATTTTACGAGATCATGAATCATGGCTGTATTTCATTGATTTGTACCACTATCAGGGCTTCCGACGAATAAAAAACACAATAATTAATTATTGACAATTTGACATATTATCTTTTTAAATCTTGGACCATTAAAACTCTTTATGAAAAGAGTTTTAGGTTTCATTTGTAAACAAAAAATCCTACCTACACGTTACGTTTTATCAAAATTACATTTAAAGCTGGCATCATACATGTTGTTGCTAGATATTCGTATCATAGAAGAAAGAGAAAAATAGGATCGCTTTGTAAGAAGAGGTCGACGTGATTACACTCTGTGGTAAAAACCCTTAAAAGAAAAAGGCCACTAAAGCCGGCTACTCACACACCTGCTGCAGGGGCAATATGGGAATTGGACCCTTGATTGCCTCCTTAATTGTGATGTGTGTAGGAAAGCAGCAGCAATTTTTAGATTGGGCCTGCGGCAGGGCGGCAGGGGCGCAAGACCTTCCTAGCTCCCTAGATTGTGTCTACCGCCCTGCAAGGTTGCTGCGTGTGTAGTAGGATTGGGGCAATTCCAGTCAGTTCATTGGTGACAACCGAGCGGAGTGGACAAAAATGGAAAAAATGGTGTTACCATAGCCAGGAGCTCTTCAAAAGAATCAATATCCATTCGCAAAAAGTTTCTAAGATCATCTACTTCCAATTCTTTCATAATATTCATGTGGCACAATTTGCTTCGTTTCTGCAACCAATTCTTCACCCAATATCTTCTCTTCCTTTTTTTTTTGGTAGCACCACAGAAAGTGCCAAGGCGATACCAATCCTCTGGTGTTTCGACAATACAGGAGGCTTTCTCGTGGACGTGCGTTCAGCGGGACTATCAGTTACACACTGAACGGCAGGCTAGTGTGTAGAGAACAGCCTAAAATTGGTCCAACCGCCGTGCGACCGGTATTGCCCCTGCAGCAGGTGTGTGAGTAGCCGGCTTAAGGAACACGCAGAAAATATAAAACGTGGACTACAATCACAATCAGTCAAGGAAGCGATGTCACAAGCGAAGCGATGTTTGGTTTGGGGTTTGTTTTGTTTACTTGCATGTGATGTGACTTCACATCACACTCACAGGTTATAAAGTATTTCTAACATCACATAGCGTTTTTGCCACAGATTAAATTTCAAAAAAAATCCTTATTATTTCGTGTAATTTCCAAAAAAATAGACATAATTTAATGTGAAATAAAGTGAAATACGTTATTTTACGCTAGTATCAGATAGGATGACCACAATTTGTAGTATATTTTCAATGTTGTCAAATAGCCTATTATAATCAATTATGCGACGACCTTTATATCCATCGACAAAATGTTTTGCACTTGGACTTTTGGCTACTGCCACAAATACCATGCGGATCAAAAGGAAAGAACCAGCCGCCAGCAGCGCTTTCTCCCCGTCTGGTTGCCCTGAAAATCAGCGCGTGCAGCGTCAAGGCATGTCTGACACTATGATGCTGAGTAGCACCCAATTTGGTGCATTATTATTTTATAAAATAGTTTTAAGGTTTTGTTTTAAATTATTTTCTCACTGTATTTAATTTGATTATTATTTTTCTGTGGTTTGCACCAATAAACGATTTTCTTATTCTCCTTTTTTTTCTTCAATACGGAGAGCAATAATCGGATCGTTCAATCCGTCTCTTTGAACTTTGACAAGTCTATGAATTTATGGCTGTCATTAGATGTCAGTGTTAAATTATGTTATTTTCAATATTCACGTCTTCAATATTTTTGCTGTAAATCAGTTATATGGGCTACTTTAGAGCAGAAAACAATGGTAAATGGTTAGATCTCGACAGTAAAAGACGGACGATATGATCAGTCTCGGCAAAACATGAACAAGAGACCTAGTGATTTCACATTTAAAACCAATTAGTGTTCAAATTGCAAAAACGAAAATACAGTAAGTTGCACTAAAACTACTCATTTATTTTTATTATAATGCTACCTTGATTTTTGTTTACATGGAGCGAACTGTTTGTTTACATGGAGCGAACTGTTTGTTTACATACCATGTGACAACGTATGGTCTCAGGTCATTGACCTCGGACATTGAATTTTGACGTAAGATACTACGAACTGTTGGAGTAGTATACTATCAACGTCAAAATGTCAAGGGCGAGATATCGGCTGCGATACATCAAGTAACAAAATGAATATAATTAATCCTTCTTTTTTTTTTACATTAACAGAAACAAAAATGAACCATACCCCCGTGATCAGAATCGTGCCAACTATTACCCCCCCAAATTTCTCCGAAGGTTTTCCAGACACCCTGTATAGTCTATAGTCTCTTTTATTGTATTGGATTGTGATGTGTTTTGCTTTATTAATTGCCATGTAGCTTTGCTTTTACTTTTGCTTTGGTTTATAAAGTAAGCATTTGTGTTGCGTTTTGATTGTTTTGTAACTGATTTAAGAATTTTACAGTATTTTTTTTATTTAACATTATCATTTGATTTTAAAGCCTGTACGTATAATTGTATTTTCCGTTTACTTGCTATAACAATGCCTTTAGTTTTCCAATTAGTCTTTTTCTTATGCGTTAAAGTAATTTTATGATTTCCTTCGTCCACCGAAACCATGGGTAATGCCTAAGCATCCTCCGCGGCCTGGTGGTGAGAGGCCTCTTGACTAAGTGGTGTGAGCTTGCATGCTCAGTGGACACTATTAGCGGCGCATCACGTGCGAAACTGACCATAGCCAATGGTCGCCGGTGGTTATCCCCGAACCCACCGGCCGTGGCCTACTCACTGAGAGGCAACCAGTCCATAGACCCTTCTTCTGCGCCTAACTCTTCAACGGCGAATTGGTTCCGAGGCTGTCGCCTCTCCCTTTCCACCCTTTAAGCCCTCCAAGCTATTTTGCTTCCCACTACTTTCTTTTCGCTGTCCCCATCCCAGGTCCAGGACATGGGATGGTAACGTGGAACTCACCAGTAGAGAGCGGCCAGAATATCCACTAAAAACCCAGCGGTAAACCATCTGTGTCCTTCAGGGAGGTGCCATGCTACCACGAAGAAGCTTATTCGGCTGTGGCACCTCGACGCTAACGAATCCGGGAGGGTGCCTCGGTTTACCATGGGTTACTATAGGTTAAGGCACCCTCAGAGTTCCGGTGCGTTTCGTTTCGTGCCGAAGGGGTCCACTGACCGTCGTTTGTGGTGCGGGTCATCGAGGGCGCTGGTCCCTCTGGCCCGCTTCCTGATTGACTGACTGATTCCCAGAAGGAGGTTACCGCCCTCCACCTCCTTCGGCTGCCGAGCATGGTGTTGACCAGGCTCGGCAACGAGTTCGCTCCCCACCTAACCTAACCTAATGTAACCCATCGTTGTTGCAGACAGCGCTACATGGCACAAGCGCATGACGAGGACTACGGAGAGAGGTACTACTCCTCGAGCCGCGACATCGATGACAGTCCGCTACTGTCTTACAGGTATGTCTCACCGGTCTATTCCACTCGTTAAAACCATACGCTTATGTTATCGTATTGTTTTTAACCGCTCGCTCCCAGAATATCATAATTTGAAAATACCAGAATACACTTTATACCAGATTCTCAAAATGCTGAGCCAGAGGAAATAAGGATTAATTTACTTACCCAAAATTAGTCTGGTAAAACTGTCGAGTAAATAAGAGCTATCACGTTGATAATACGATAAAATGACAAACCAAATGGGTAAAGACGAGGAATTCGGAAACCAGTTGATTGATTTTGGACAAATTAAAAACTGAATATAAAGAAAACAAAACGGAAAAGGAACCAATGTGCTTCCCGAAAAAAGCGCACATCGTTTTTTATTATTTTTCACATGTAACTGGCGTTTTTGCCCGATAGCCTAAGGAAGAGGGTAATTTTTTGACCTGTATGTATGATGATGATGGTGATGATGATGATGGTGGTGATGATGATGGTGGTGATGATGATGGTGGTGATGATGATGGTGATGATGATGATGATGATGACGATGATGTTATGGTATGTAGGTACGAGGCTGCGCGGCGCGCGTGGACGCCGTCGACTCCGCTCGCGAAGTTCTTCCTCTTCTGCTCCGCAATGATCGTGTTCTGCGCGCTGTTGTACATACCCGTGTACAACAAGGCCGGCGACCAGGTCAACAGAGGTCAGTGTTATGTATACCCGTGTACAACAAGGCTGGCCACCAGGTCGACGGAGCTTAGTGTTATATACAGTGGTGGACATATCGAGGGTTGCGTGGTCAAACCCGATAAATCGAAATAATTGATTATTGAAATTTGAAATGTATTGATGTATTCATTAGTGTTCTTTTTGACACAACAAGTTATATCGACTTATTGGGTTTGACCACGCAACCCTCGATATAATTAGAAACAGTACATAAAACTTAGGTAAACACAGAATGAACTATCGTTATGAGTAAAAATTATATTGATTAAATCACTATTGACTATGCCAGAATATAGCCAATGAGTTAAAAAACTCATAAAATATTTAAAAAAGTAAATCTGTTCTATCTTTAATTATTAAAAGATTTTAAAAATCATGATAGTTGAATTTCTATTACTGGCCGCTTGGACAACTAATTAGAAACAGGATCCATGGTTCGTTCCATTTTTGAAACTAAAAAAAAAACCTCTTTTTACGCTTTTTCTGTTGTTTCGGCGGCAATTAAACGTCAATTTGGAAAATTACGTGAATAATAAGTATTGTTAAAAATGGGTAAAAATAAGAGTTCTGACGAGTCAACCAGGCAATTAATCGTTAAATTACATTTAGATCGAAAGTGGACTTATAGAAG
Organism: Acleris emargana; assembly: GCA_927399475.2. Lineage (NCBI taxonomy): Eukaryota > Metazoa > Arthropoda > Insecta > Lepidoptera > Tortricidae > Acleris > Acleris emargana. The sequence continues at coordinate 1,203,715 of OV656863.1, read as the reverse complement.
AATTGCTAAACATCTAGAATGTTCTGTGAAGAAAGTTTTCAACGCTATTGCTCATTATAAAACTAACGGAACTACTAAAAGTGTGGTTAGAAAGGCTCGTCCAAGGAAAACATCTCCCCGGGAAGATTCGCAAATAATACGTGTAGCTAAACAAGAGCCGTTCAAAGGCTCCAACGAGATTAGAAATGAAGTTTTTTCACCTGATGACCCAAGGAACATTTCCTCGAAACTGGTACGCCGCAGATTAGTGGAAGCTAAATTGTTCGGGAGGGTTTCTCGAAAGGTACCGCTTCTTACCAAGCAACACCGAGAGAAGCGATTATTATTTGCAAAGAAATATCTTAACTAGACCGTACGAGAATGGAAAAAAGTGTTAGTCTCGGATGAAACAAAAATAAATAATGGTGAATTCAGACGGCAAACGCTACGTTAGACGTCCAATGAACCATGCTTTTGATTATAAATACACGAGGAGCATAGTCAAACACGGCGGTGGTAATATTAAAGTATGGGGATGTTTTTCTGGTTGCGGAGTTGGACCCGTCCGTAAGATTGAAGGTATTTATTTATTTAGTTATGGATCAATTTCAATACAAAAACATCTTAGAAGAGACAATGATTCCCTACACCGACGACTATTGCCTGTGACCTGGATCTTTCAGCACGATAACGACCCAAAACACACGGCCCGCAGTGTTAAATCCTTTCTTAGTGAGCAACGTGTTACCATGTTAGACTGGCCTGCAAATAGTCCCGATTTAAATCCAATTGAAAATTTGTGGTACGTCGTTTAAAAAAAAGTCTCCGTTAAACGTAATTCCAGTCAAAATGAACTTTACGAAGCCTTTGTTGAAGCATGGAACTCGATCCCACTCGATAAATGTATGAAATTACTTGAATCAATGCCACGTCGTTGCAGAGCCGTCATTAATAACAAAGGCTATGCAACTAAATATTAATTGTTGAGAAATTTAGTAAACCAAACATTATTTTACATAAATAATTTGAAATTGTTGACGTTGACACGTTAAAACTTTGATTTTTACCTCATTTCTTTAGTGTTTCTAATTACTTGTCCATGACGGATGGTACTGCAAATGTCGTTGAGTTGTTTGTACGTAACTAAATATCTAAATGGTAGTTGTAAACTCGGATATTTATTTGTTTTTTAATTAATTATAAGTTGTTGAACGTATTCTATGCATTTTGTTGTTTTATTTCCAAAAACAAAAGTTTTACGGCAATGTGCCTTGTATAATGTGAAATACGTCGCAAGTGTTTCTAATTATATGTCCACCACTGTATACCCGTGTACAACAAGGCTGGCCACCAAGTCATACAGAGCTCAGTGTTATATACCCGTGTACAACAAGGCTGGAGACCAGGTCAACAGAGGTCAATGCTATACTATACAACGTGGATTAAAATTATGGGCCCTGGCGGCGGGGAACTGCCTTAAATACTTAAGATAGATCATTTTACTTAAAGGAAACATTGTTTTTTTTTAAAACGAAACAAAGCTGCATTTAAACATTTTCTAAAATTCGTTCGACTCACACGGAAACGAACCCGCTAAAAATTCAAATCTACGTTTTTTTTTTGTTTCTAAGAGCAAATGTTTAGTACCTACAGACATTTTATCCTGAATAATAAAGAAATCCTGTCGATTATTAGAATAAAATGGCGAGTGTTTTTTTTTTAAATTTTATCTGCTCCAAACGAACTATAAGTGGAGGTTGAATATTTGAAAATCATCTTTAGGTTTCTTTCATCATTTTTAATTTTGATGATCGTTTAGAACTTATAACGATTTAAATTTGGTTAGCAACGAGATTTTAAAGTTTGCTTTTTGTTATACTCGTTATTGAATTATTGATTGCGGATCGATATGGAAAAATATGCTAGCAATCATAAGTTTACGGTAATTTACACAGGCGGTCAGGTTTGAAAATCAGCATTTTGATTAGTTATGAACATATTTAGAAAACTGCAATCTTTTACTACATACATTACATTAAATCACGCCTGTTTCCCAGATGGGTAGGCAGATACCACTTATTTCCACCGATTTCTTTCGCTTCTTCCACATTCATACATCGAGTCATGCACGCATGTCGGTTTCGGGTACTTAAGATTCGGCCCTTTTCCAGTTACTCATCCAAAGTGACGTCATCGGTAACAAAAGTTATTTTCTTCTTCATCTTCAGCGCGTATGCGCCCACCGTTGGGCATACGCCTCTCCAATTTTCCTCCACTGGGCCCGATTTGCGGTGGATCTCCCTCAGATTGGACCTGCGGTCGAGCTGATGTCATCCGACCACCTTGCTGAAATGCTCTGCTTATAACATATTATGTCTTTTCAGGAACCGTGGCCGGCTGGTCCATACACGCCAACCGTGACACTAAGGTATACGTGCAGCCTAACTACCTGACATCGATCCACGAACCAACAGACATATGCACCTCACAAACTAGAATCAAAAAGAACAATCTATTCTTACTTATAATAGTTAGCTCGGCCACCTCACACTTCGATGAAAGAGTCACCATACGAGAGACCTGGGGGCATTATAAAAAATATTTAATTCTATCAAAACTATATAATGAGGTCAGAGAAAGATATAAACATTATAATTTCACATATGATTTAACTGAGATTAATAGTGTAAGTAATAGTAGTGAAAAAGTTAAGAGAGATACTAGTATTAAAAAGTTGTTGCCAGAAATATTAAAAGAGAAAGATAAAGCGTTAGAAAACCTTAATAATAGAACAGATGTACCTGATGAGGAGGCTGGGCTGGATGCGGAGTATGATGATGAATCTAACGTCATGAAAATACCTCCCGAAGGGCTGGACTACTTTGATATCAAATACCCGTATATACGTGAAATTTTAACTATGATGAAAAACAAAAAGAATTCTAAACTAGAAGTAGATTCTGATCGAACACCAGCTGTCAGTTTGCAAGATGAAGTTATAGATGGGAAACGGAAAGAGAAACTAGTAACTAAGGAAGAGGATGCTAAGGATGATAGCAATGACGTGCTGGACGGTACGCCTGACTTCAAATTGCTGTTTATACTCGGTATGCCTGCGGGGCGGAACAAGTCTGAAGAGCAGAGCAAGATCGAGGAAGAAGTACAGAAATATGGAGATATACTGCAGGAAGGCTTCGTTGATTCTTATAACAATCTCACGTTGAAGTCCATCATGATGCTGAAGTGGGTCACGAATAAGTGTGATAAAAGCGGTGAGTGTTTGCGTGGATATCTTGAATTTTAACCTTAGTACAGTTAATCACAAGTACACAACTGACATGGCTTACCGATGTACCTGCGCAGAAGACGAATTTTCGAAGTGGAACCAATCAGCATGATCCACGCGTCGCGCGTCTGTATTCTGTGCTATTATTGGTTATTAGCAGAGATCGGACAAATGGGCGTCATACATACATACATACATTAAATCACGCCTGTTTAGGCAGAGACCACTTCTTTCCACTTGCTACGATCTTGACAAATTTCTTTCGCTTCTTCCACATTCATACATCGAGTCATGCCTTTGTTCTCCGCCTACCTAAAACGGATTGTGCCTATGTGTGTACAAAGTCTAAGTCGTACATATTATAAAACGCTAACTTCCTAATTAGCAATATGCGTTCATCTCTGTTGAACTAATCGGTAATAAGACTAAAAGGCTGTCAAGCTATACCGCGTTATGACTTACACGCATTTGGACTACAGTGGGATAAGACTGAAATGCATTTGGACTGCATCAGGATTGAGACTAAAACGCATTATCCCTAAAACGCATTATGCCTAAAACGCATTATGCCTAAAAAGGGCGTAGAAAGCTACTCCCTTATTTTTTATTTATCAAGTGAAAAGTCCTGACTCACTCACTGACTCATCCAGCAATTTTATACGTGTGTCATGAATGAGCGATCATGGTGGTTAGACCAAGATGGCTTGAGTGACAAACAGCCGATCAGACTTCTTACTTACTCTCCATTGGTAATATTCAAGCAAAAAGTAGGAAAAAAGTTAAAAAATGATAATATGAAATGAAAAGCAACGTCAAATTAAAAACTATATTAAGAATGTTGAAACACTTAGGGTGACGGAACCAGTAATGGACAAGGCACCAATAATGGACACTTGATTCTTATTTTACAGAAGATAAGGGTTATTCATTTGTTTTGCAACAATCAATTTAGGACCGTATGAAATATGATTTAAGACTGAAGTGTCCATTACTGGTGCCTGTCAGCTAAAAGTGTCCGTCATTAGTGCCGTCACCCTATTTTAAACAAAAAAATTACATTCTTCAAAACAACAAAAAGCCTAAAATAATCCATTTGTTAAGTGTAAATACTAAGTCACGTATACATCATTTCCCTTCTAATTTTGCACATCTTTTTCAAAAAATAATAAGCTGATGTTACCTTGTTTTCCAGTTTCTCCAGTTCCTTTTTGTACTGAGCATTAAATAAAACATCTATTTTCCTCCTTGCGTTGCCTTCAAACAAATGTTGCCTTAGTTTCAGCCCTTGCCATTGACACTCTTTTCTTAATTTGAACAGGAAATAGTTATTTGTTATACAAGTGGGGAAAGTTGTATTTTACCTGCGAGTGTTCATTTGAAACACGAGCTAGCGAAAGGATTTTATGATTGACCACGAGCGAAGCGAGTGGTTCAAAAATAGAATCCTGAGCGTAGCAAGTGTTTCAAGACACGAGACGTAAAATAACTTTTCACCCGTGTATAACACAAAACTTTTTACCTCACTACAGCGAGGAAACTAAGAAAAGGATTTGTACTGTAAGCTCAGTTCCGCATTTTGTACGGTTTTTTGTAATTCCACAGGTGTTAATTAATACGACTTTATCACTCGAATCACTCATTTATAATAACAAAACAAACTAGAAAAACATGCGAATATTTAACGTTGACTACAGCGAGGAAACTAAGAAAATGGTTTGTACTGTAAGCTCAATTCCGCATTTTGCACGGTTTCCTGTAATTCCACGGGTGTTAATACGTCTTTATCACTCGAATCACTCATTTTTAATAACAAAACAAACTAGAAAAACATGCGAATATTTTAACGTTGACGGCTTAATAGAAAAGTTTTGACGTAAGTTTTTTTTTATTATTTATGATGCGTTTTGTTTGCACATCGACTTATTTGGACTGTCAGAACATTTTATCCGTTTTTAAAACAAGAATGAAGGTTAATTTTGAATGCTGATATTTATGAATTAAAATAAAGTAGTAAGACTGTATTTAGTGTTTTTTACTCGATGCAATTCATTAATTGTGATGTTAAAAATTCAGCACTTGTAAGGTTTTACGTTTGGTTAGCTGTCAAATATCACTTAAGCTGCCTTCAAATGTCAAAACTCTTCCCTCACTTGTGGATAAAAAGCGATTTTCTCAATAGATATCAAAGAAACAAAAAGGGCTTTCCGAGCTAGTGAGATGAAAAGGATTAATTTCGGCTTTCCCGTCATTCTGGCGTTCAACCGTCTATGCCAACCTTCTAGGCTATTATTAGTACGATGAATTTCATTGGCACAACTTACGAGTTCCGGAATTTGAGATAGCCATTGTTTTTCCATATAGCCTGCAAATTTTTCGTTTTCCGAATTTTCATCAGACTCTAATTTAATTGTTTCCCAGACCTCTGACACATATTTTTCCTTTGACCTTTGACGACGCGCTGGCCTAGTTGGTAGTGAGCCTGCCTACGAAGCTAGCGGTCCTGGGTTCAAATCCCGGTGAGGGCAGATATTTGGGTGATGAGCGCGAATAAGAGTCATGGATGTTTACTATGTATTTAAGTATATATTTCTCTATATAAGTATTTATATCGTTGTCTAGTACCCATAGTACAAGCCTAGAGCTTAGTTTGGGACTAGGTCAATTGGTGTGACATTGTCCCATGATATTTATTTATTTAATTATATTGAGGTGGCAAAAGTGGCAAATGGGCACACAGGTTAGTTACTTTATGGCCCGTGGCTGTTGATGAGATACCCAAACTCTCGGATTTTTTCCAAACTGCTTTAGAAAAGTTGTAATAGCAGCCAGTCACGACTATGCCAGGAAACACGATTTTCAGGGCCTGTATCTGAGCAATCTCATAATCCCACTTGTACTTCTTTATGGCAATCCCGTTTGCACTATAGCGACACTTTAATAATTATACACGTTGTGTGCCAAACTTACAAAATAAGAAACTTAGTCATCATAGCGTACTGGCCTATTAATTACCCTACCCCGTCTAGAGACTCTGGTAACCTGAGGAGGCGCCTCTTGAACAAAAACCTCCGTAGGTGCATTGTTTTCCTGATCGCCCTCATTTAGTGTGAACGCAGGTTTAAGCCTATTTATGCCTATACGCGATTGCCTACCAGGTAGCTGTAACGTAAATACTTTGTTGTCCCGCTTTAAGACTTTATATGGCCCATCGTAAGGTGGCTTTAACGACCTTCGCACAGTGTCATCCCTTACGAAAACATATTTGCATTTACTTAACTCTGCATGGATGAACACTGCTTGATTATTACGTTGCCCTACTGCAATCGGTTTTAATTTTTGTATTTTCTCCCGTATCTTACCCACTATGTTAAACGAACTCCGGCGTATTGTCATAAAACTCTCCTGGCAAACGGAGCGTTCTACCAAATACCATCTCCGCCGAGCTTATCCCATTATCGCTGCGACTCGCCGCGCGCAACCCCAACAGCACGGTAGGCAATTCCTCCACCCAAGACGTGTTGTTGATTCTGGCCATCAATGCGGCTTTCAGCGATCTATGCCAACGCTCCACCATGCCGTTGCTCTGCGGGTGGTAGGGCGTTGTCCTAAACCTATCGACTCCCAACAGCCTTAACAGTTCGGCGAACAAATTGCTCTCGAACTGCCTACCCTGGTCGCTGGTTATTCTCTGCGGGCAGCCATACCTTGATATCCATTCCTCGTATACCACTTTTGCGACTACCTCCGCCGTGGCCTCCCGAATAGGATGTGCTTCTGGCCATCTTGTGAACCTATCTACCATCGTGACCAAATACCTATAGCCATCAGGTGAAACTGGCAGTGGTCCCACTAGGTCTATATGGACGTGCTCAAACCGACCGCAGTCCGGGAATACTCCTACTCCCGATACTGTATGCCTGTTAATTTTTGCCTTTTGGCATGGAATACAAGACCGCGCCCACTGTGCTATGTCCTTATTCATACTAGGCCAGAAAAACTTCCTACTGACTAATTTTCGCGTCGTACGTGTTCCCGGATGGCTAAGATTATGTACACTCTCGAACGCAATTTTCCTAAACCCCTCTATAAGATATGGTCTAGCTTTCTCAGTCGACACTTCGCAAAAAACTGATTTGCTACTGTATGGTAGCTGTATTTTTTTAATGTTCACGTTCTTTCGCCTGATGACTCGTGTTACCTACGTACTCATCTAGTGCCTGCTCATCAGCAAGCTTACCATAGTCGAGCATCGTAGGGCACGCTATCGTCTCTATGCGAGATAAGGTATCCGCGACTACGTTGTCCTCCCCCGCTACATGTCGAATGTCGGTAGTGAATTCACTGATGTATGCCAGTTGCCTCACTCTTCTGAGTGTTTCCTTATCGCTTCCTAACTTTGCAAATGCAAACGCCCTTCAAACGCGTTCCTGAAGTGCACTAATGATAAATAAATTCCTAAAAGCTCTCTATCATATGTACCTACTGTATTTCTTTTGCGCATCTGTAAATTTTCTAGAAAAATACCCTAACGGTTGCCATCTGCCTTCCTTTTTTGCTGTAAAACCCCGGCGGCATACGCATCCGACGCATCTGTCCACAGAGATAAAGGTGCCCGCGCATCTGGAAAAGCTAACAATGCGGCGTCCTGTAATGCATCCTTACACTTTACGAATGCCCTATTCGCCGCGTCCGTCCATTGTATTACTGTTTTATCCCTCTTGGTTGCATGTTGCATATAACTATTTAACTCTGCTTGATAATCCACAGCATTGGGAAGATGGGATCTATAAAAATTAACCATCCCTAGGAATCGTCGCAACTGCTCCACAGTGTTGGGCTTAGGAAATTCGCGTATAGCTTTAACCTAGTCCGGCAAGGGTTTATTACCTTCTGGCCTAAAAAAAAAAAAAAATCTACCTCGGGTCGCCCGAAAACGCATTTCCCCAAATTAATGGTTAACCCAAACCTACTTAACCTTTCAAATAATGATTCTAAATGACGTTTGTGCTGCGTTGCTTCTTCATTCGCGATTATATTTCGTCGCTTCATTCTTAGATATAAATATAACAACAATGTAGTAGTACTTTTATTCTACTGGCAACCTCGCACAAATTTAAAGACACTGTTTTGACCGGATCTTTAAAATTTTAATTCCTCTTTGGCGCCCTCCTGCCATCTCCGGAGCGCACTACAGTTGATATCGTCATTCTTTTATTGTGCGAGGCAACGAACGCACAGGCTCTTTGAATATATTTTTATTATTAAAAGTTGAAAAGAAAGATGTCACGAAGAAGTTCCGATGAGCAAGGGCCACCAAGAAAAAGACGTCGTGTAATTATATATTCTGATTCTGAAGATTCCCAACAATCAGGTAAGTTAAATTAAATTGCTTTTCAAAAGTACCTACCACAAAGTGCCATTATTTAATGGGATTACGCTTGGGGGTTGACCGTGAGTCAACACGATAGCATTAATTTACCTGGGGGTTGTCCGTGAGACAACACGATGGTGTTTTACATCTTAACCGAGAAGTTGATTTAACGGAGGTGTTACACACGTCTTTTTTCGTGTTTGTTATAACAATTAGTATATTGGTTGCGGCCGCGAGCGCACACTGATAAAATATTTTTCTCTTTTCTCCATATACCTACCCACAAAAAATAATAATATTTTTTAATTATTGTTCTAGAAAATGAACAACCAAGACGTAAAGACGCAATAATGAAGACGGCGGGGTTGAAAATAGCGAACTACCCCCGGCAAGAAATAACCCGGATGGTTCTCCCGTAACAGATGATCAACCAAGGGATTCTGAGCCTCATCAGACCGAACCGCTCGCGGAACTTGATGCAGAGCTTTTAGCAGCGTTGGGCGATCCGGTGGAGGATATACCCACATATGGAGAAAAAATTCAGCAGGACCTGGCTCAGCGTTGGTTACCCCTGCTATACAAAGGTATTCCTAGTGATAAAAAGGAAACTCTTGTAAAGGAATATACCATACCAGAGAATTGTAAGTTTTTACGAGCCCCCACTTTGAATGCTGAAATTTCAGCAGCGATTTCTGACATAGCTAGGGCTCGAGATAAGAAGCTTGAAATTAACCAGAACCAACTAGGATTGGGAATTTCTGCAGTCGGTAAAGGATTATCTTCACTGCTTACCAATGACGACAAACATAAAAAAATCCAGGCTATAAAATCCATTTCTGACGGGTGCAGAATGTTAAACGACCTCCATTATAATAACACACAAGTTAGAGTAAAACTCCTAACCCCTGGATTGGACAAGGCATTCTTACACGTGATTCAGGATGAGAAGAGAGACGAAACTCTGTTCGGCGAGAAGCTTTCCGAAAAAATAAAAGCGTCCAAGACCATCGAGAGACAAGGTCTCCAGATTAAGAAAACTCCAGCTCCCCAGAAGTTCACCGCAGGTGGAGCTACGCAGCCCCAGCCGTCGACCTCTCGACCACGCACCCAGGGAAACTGGTCGAGCGCCCCTCGCCAACTGTTGTCGAGAAGAGGGGGGGGGCGCGGGACGGCGTACAGATACGGGACAACACCCCGCAGGCCGCCGCCTTCCACCACGACGACAACCAGCAGGGCTCCCATGGCGACCAGCAGCAGGCCACGTGCCCCAACGCGTCATTAAATGAGGTACAAGTACACGCCGGCAGGTTGCAGGCATTTTATAAATGTTGGACATTAATTACGAAGAATTCCATGGTATTGAAATGGATTCGAGAGGGGTTTCCAATCCCTTTACTTAATATTGTACGACAATACATTGTACCTACAAATTCTTTTTCACGAAACGAATTAAAAGATATGAATTTAGCAATACAAAATGTATTAGTTTTGGGCGCGATAGATAAATGTGAACCCTTATCTGACCAATTTATCTCAAAGATATTTCTAGCCCCGAAATCAAATGGTGGTAAGAGATTTATTTTAAATCTTAAACCACTCAATAAATTCATTGAAAAATCCCATTTCAAGATGGAAGATTATAGGACGGCTATAAAGTTAATTCCTAAAAATGGTTATATGGCTACAATAGACCTAAAAGAATCTTACTTACTTGTGCCTATTAAGCCTGCAGACCGTAAATACCTAAGATTCGTATTTAATGCTGATAGTTTACGCGAAGGCATCTTATATGAATTTAAAGCTATGCCATATGGTTTATCTATCGCGCCTAGAACTTTTACAAAGATCATGAAGGAAGTAGTGTCATACCTACGTACCCAAGGGTTTACAAATGTCGTTTATTTAGACGACATTTTGTGTATAGGACACGATTACGATGAATGTTTTCGCAATGTTACTGAAACTTTACGCCTACTGAAATGCTTAGGTTTCATTATCAACTATGACAAAAGTTCAATTCAACCACAACAATGTTGCAGGTACTTAGGATTTATTTTTAACTCGACGGAAATGACACTATCTATTCCAACAGAAAAACGTAATAGTATAGCAATTTTAACACAAAAATTTAAATCATTAAATGTTTGTAAAATAAGACATTTAGCTCAATTTATTGGTACTTTAACGGCCGCATGCCCCGCCATACAGTACGGGTGGATGTACACAAAACGTCTTGAAAGACTAAAGTTTTTAGCATTACAAAAACATTCATCTTATAACGCAAAAAGGATTTTGCCACCCGATATTTTATCTGATTTAAATTGGTGGATTAATACTATCGAAACTGCGTATAATACAATCGCAGATTTAAGCTTCGATATTGAGATATTTTCAGACGCTAGTCGAACGGGTTGGGGCGCTTTTTGCGATAGTCAACGTGTACACGGGGGATGGAAAGAGGAGGAAACGGTATTTCACATTAACTATTTAGAATTGCTCGCAGCCTTTTTAGGCTTAAAAAGTTTTGCTCGAGACAAACATGAGTGTGCTTTATTGATGCGTATAGATAATACCACAGCCGTAAGCTACATTAACAGAATGGGCGGAATACAATTCCCCCATCTGAATGATATCACTAGAAACATATGGCAATGGTGCGAAAAGCGAAAGATCCAGCTTTATGCTTCATATATTAATACAAAAGAGAACAAGGAAGCAGATAAGGAGTCCAGAAGAAAAAATCCCGATATTGAATGGAATTTAACGAATAATGGTTTCCAAAAGATCACCCAGCAATTAGGTCAACCCGATATAGATCTCTTCGCTTCTCGCATCAATGCTAAATGTAAGCAATATGTTTCATGGAAACAGGACCCTGACGCTTTAACGGTAGATGCCTTTACACTTTGTTGGTCTTCATGGTTTTTCTATGCGTTTCCTCCCTTTCCCCTAATTCTTAGGTGTTTACGGAAAATAATTACCGATAAAGCGGAGGGAATTTTTATATTTCCTTACTGGCCGTCGCAGCCCTGGTTCCCGTTAATAACCCGTTTAGTTAATTCAGAAATTATTTTTCTTGATGCCGATAATGATTTTCAATATCGTTCTTTTAGGGGTCAACAAACGTCTACCCTGGCTGCGGCGACGCTCTCCGGCTCGCGTTCATCAGACGCGGGTCTCCACCAGCAGCTTTAGATCTCATGGTAGCGTCCCTAGCGAAGAGCACTTTGTTACAATATAACGTGACGTATAAATTATGGTGGAGGTTTTGTTCGGATAGCACTCTTAACCCCCTCGAGGGCTCAGTCTCCGACGTTTTATTATTTTTAACTGAGAGATTTAATATTGGAGATTCATATGGTTCATTAAACTCTCATAGGTCCGCACTCTCCTTGCTTTTAGGAAGCGATATTTGCGCTAACGATCAAACTAAGAGACTTCTTAAAGGTGTATTTAAATCTAGACCTACCGCCCCTAAATATTGTGAAACCTGGGACCCTCAGATTGTACTAAACTACATATCTAAGTGGTACCCTAACATTAATCTTCCATTAGAGAGAAATACAAAGAAAACGGCGGTTTTATTGGCGTTATGTACCGCACACAGAGTGCAAACATTCTCGCTATTAAAACTCAATAACATCAAGATCGGCCCCAGTGGAGTTAAGATTGCTATCTCGGACATTATCAAAACATCAGCTGTAGGTAGAGAACAGCCTGTTTTAGTTTTACCTTATTTTAATGAAAACCGCAACATCTGCCCGGCGACGGTCATACAAGATTACATCGATAAGACTAGGGAAGTCAGAGCTAGTTCACAAAAACTTTTTCTGACTTTCAAACGACCTCACAGACCTGCTACTGCTCAAACCATCAGTCGATGGATTAAGCAAGTATTAGGTGAGGCAGGGGTGGACGTGTCGGTGTACGGCGCGCACAGCACGCGTCACGCCGCCACGTCCGCTGCACATGCCTCCGGCATCTCCCTCGACCTCATCAGGAAGACCGCCGGGTGGACAAGCGTATCACAGACCTTCGCAAAGTTCTATCATCGTCAACTATCTGACGAAGGGAACTTTGCAAGATCAGTTTGTTTTCCTAGCAGTAATTAGAAAAGATTTTTTGGGTTTTTGTTCAATGTATCAATCATTTAAATGTTCAAGATTAATAAACATTTCTTATTTCTAATATGTCGTTTATTTACTGAATAATTTATTGCAGGCATTTTACAACTAACACAAAACTTTCAACTCTAAACATCTACATTGTTGTTATATTTATATCTAAGAATGAAGCGACGAAATATAATATAAGATCAAACGAGCTTCGCAAGCGAAGTTCGATCGATATTATATGAGTACGCTTCATTCGATGATATAAATCCCCACCCACCCTAACCCAAGATGAAAGTTTCGTTATCTCTAAAAGAATGACGATATCAACTGTAGTGCGCTCCGGAGATGGCAGGAGGGCGCCAAAGAGGAATTAAAATTTTAAAGATCCGGTCAAAACAGTGTCTTTAAATTTGTGCGAGGTTGCCAGTAGAATAAAATTACTACTACATTGTTGTTATATTTATATCATCGAATGAAGCGTACTCATATAATATCGATCGAACTTCGCTTGCGAAGCTCGTTTGATCTTATATTATTATTTGCATTGCGTAGCCCAAACGTCATTCGTGGAAACTCAAACAACCCGAATGGTGTTATAATGGCGGTTTTCTCGATGTCCTGAGGGGTGACGGGTATGAAATGGTAAGCTCTATTTATATCCACCGTCAAAAATACCTTTTTCCCTGCCAAAACATACGTGAAATCATGTAATCGAGGAATGGGATATCTATCTGGCTTGGTGATCGCGTTGAGCCTTCTGTAATCCCCGCAAGGTCGCAACTCCCCATTTTTTTTACCACTATGTGCAATGGACTCGCCCAAGCGCTCTTGGAGGGCCGGCAAATCCCCATTTCCTGCATGACCTTGAATTCCTCCCTGACCTTATTATACCTATCGGGTGGCAATGGCCTGGCTCTAGCGAAAACAGGGGGGCCCTGTGTCTCAATATGATGTAGTACCCCGTGCTGGGGTGTTTCCTTAAATGATATCGGCCTAGTAATATCGCTATATTTCGTCAATAATATCCGATACGGATGATTGTCGCTAATAGTGCTAACAGATGGCTGATTAATACTCACGACAGCTGCTTCAACCCCGCAATCCGTAATTGAGTCCTTTAACCTGCCTGCACGCAAGTCCACTATCAAGCCATATTTGATTAAAAAGTCTACCCCCAAAATGGGCTGCTGTACCTCAGCTAGCACAAACTCCCACGAATAATGTTTTTTTTACTTGAAATTTAGCACCAAAGATTTCGTTCCGAACGTTTTAATCTCGGTGCCATTTGCTGTAAACAGCTTAAAATCCGCGCACTCACTCACTTTACTCTTCTTCGCGACCGGCAATACGGAAATGTTCGCTCCTGTATCCACCAAAAAGTTCAGACCACTGTTAACGTCCGTTACGCGTAGGCGGCGGCTAGGAAAAATGACGCAGACCTCCGCCTGTCTCTGCGCCATACTCCTTAGTTTTCCGACTGTTTTCCCCAAGCACACGGTTGAATGCACCTCGTGGCTTTGTTACGATATCTGAAATGGTAGAAACAAAGCCAATTGGGATCTCTGCGCTTCTTGGATGAATTGCGCGCACCGTATGTTTGCTGCATAGCGGAACCACCCGGCCCCGGCCCTTCCAAGTTCTTAATGCGACCACTTAGCTTCGCTATTTCCCCCATATTCCTATCCGTGTCTCAAAAATCAAAAATCAAAATCAAAAATATTTATTCAGTAAATTGGCCACATGAGGGCTCTTTTACACGTCGGTAACATGGAGTGAATCTACTAGCGCTTCGGACAAGACCATCATTGCGGAGAAGAAGCGCCGCAAGAAACTCCAACAGAAGGTCATTTTTTCAATTATTAATTAGGTACAATAATACTTAAAAGTAAGTTACATTACAAGGTAATAAAGTAATAAATAATTATTAAAAATAAAGCAATACAAACAAAATCCTTACAAATGTAAAGTCAATAAAATAAAGTTAAAAATCATGATTAGGAGAACAACATGACGAGGTCTCTATGTCAGGAACGATAATTAAAATAACTAAATTGGAAAAACAGGTCCTTGCAAGCGTGAACAGACCGGACCCCACAGACAGCACCCGTTCACGAGTATGACGCGTATCTCAGCCATCGCCTCCCTCAACCATGTGTTCGGGAAGGTGGCGACCCGATCAACGACGCCGCCGTAAGCAAAGACCTTTAAGTGAGCATGACATGCTCATGCTGCCGGACAAAGATAACAATAAAAAAGTATCTGTCCGGCGAGAAACGTCATAATGTGTTCTCAATTCTAAAATGTCTTGTGCACACAAGAATTAATATATATTATTTTTTTACAAAAAAAAACAATAGGTAAATTTTATTTTAAAAGTGTACATCATTGGCTTAAAGGCATTTTGCAATAAGCGCTGCCCAGTGCTCAGCTATAATTACAAAAGACAAAAATAACCCTAACTTCAGTAAGCTCACACTACTTAAAAACGTCTTTATCATTTAGGAAGTCATTAACAGTATAATAAGCCTTACCCAGCAAGCAGCACTTAATGCGAGACTTAAATTTATTGAACGGCATATTGACAATATCAGTAGGTATCTTATTGTAGAAGCGTATACAGTTCCCTGCGAACGATGTGCTAACTTTACGAAGACGGTGACATGGGACTACGAGTTTATCTTTATTTCGCGTGTTAAACTTGTGAACGTCACGGTTATGTCTGAAGTGATGTATGTTTTTGCGTGCATACATGATATTTTCAAAGATATACTGCGACGCGACAGTAAGAATATTAATTTCTTTAAATTTATCTCTGAGAGAGACCCGAGAACCCAGTTGATAAATAAAACGTATAGCCCGCTTTTGTAGTACAAAGACGGCCTGAATGTCAGCCGCTTTTCCCCATAACAAAATCCCATAGCTCATAACACTATGAAAATAACTATAATACACCAGTCTCGCCGTCTCGACGTCTGTAAATTGTCGGATTCGCTTTACTGCATACGCTGCAGAACTAAGTTTTCCCGCAAGGGTGGATATATGAGCATTCCATTGCAGTTTCGAGTCTAAAGTAATACCTAGAAATACTATTTTGTCTTCGAATGACAGCGTCTCATCCTTTAGTCTAATACTAGCCCCATTCACTCCTTTCACATTTGACAGAGAAAATTTCATGCACTTGGTTTTCTTGGTATTTAAAAGTAAGTTGTTGGCTGTAAACCAATCAACAGTTGTAGACAACGTATCATTAATGTCATTGAAATTTTTCTGTTTTCTATCTACCTTGAATAAAAGTGAAGTGTCATCGGCAAACAGGACTATTTCATGTCTATCGCGCACAACGTAAGGGAGATCGTTGATATAGATCAAAAACAAGAATGGGCCCAGAATTGAGCCTTGGGGCACTCCCATAGCAACAGCTGATCCAGGAGATTGCGTTCTGTTTATGTCCACCCGCTGAGTTCGGTGAGCAAGGTAAGATTTGATAAGATCAAGGGCTCCATTTTTAATTCCATAATAACCTAGCTTCCGCACTAACGTTACGTGATCAACACAGTCAAACGCCTTGGATAAATCACAAAAAACTCCAATTACGTCTAGTGATTCTTCCCAGGCATCAAATACATATTTAATTAAGGTTGAACCGGCATCTGTAGTAGACCGTCCCTTAGTAAACCCAAATTGACTACTGTGAAGTAACTTATTCCTACTAAAATGTGAGGATATTTGGTTTAAAATGATTTTCTCAAAAACTTTACTCAGTGCTGACAGTGTTTGGCAGGCTGTCTGACAAAGCGCTCGCCGCTGTCTCCACTAAGGTTTGAGCGCCAGACTGTCACCGCCGAGACCTGTCCTGCTCGAGTGGCCTCTAGCATCCCGTCGGCTATCTCGGCCAACTTATCCAGCTCCGTGGTTGCTGCTGCGGCCAGTACTGCACGCACTGTTGCTGGCAAAAGCCTTTGCCACATAATCCGGATCGTGTCCGATGGAAATTTATCCTTCCCCAAATCTTGCATGCGCCTCAAGAGTTGGGAGGCTTTTTGATCTCCTAATTCCAACTCGTTCATCTTCTCAATCTGCCTTTCCTTTGAGTCCCCGAATATGGCAAACAGCTTATTCTTCAGCTCTTCATACTTGCCGCTCTCTGGTGGTTTTGCCAAGAAATCTGTTAACTGTAAAATGACCATCTTTGGTAATTTAGATACCACCATATCAAATTTAGTTTGGTCCCCGACTTTGAGCGGATTCAACACAGCTTCTGTCCTGATGAACCATACTCTCGGTTCGTCTGGCCAAAACTCGGGAATCCTTGATGCCACTGAGACGGCCATCACCTCTTCTGTTTGGACTTTCTTTTCCGACTCCATTTTTGCTTAAGTTCCCAACGCGGGGTCACCACTTTAGGGGATTTGACTCTAGGTGTTTTCTTCCACAAAATAAAAACCTTTTGTAGATATAATGTTTCTTTATTTCCCCGAATAACCCGGTACAAAGAATCGAGTACTTCCCTGGAGTGATGCCGCGAATGGACTGCCAACACGAACCCGCGCCGCACGGCGGCGTCGGTCGGTATCTGCTGCGTCAACTCATATATCGGTGCAGGCGTACTTGAATATGAGCTGACGTAGCTCACTGTAACAATGTGTCCCTACAAAACCCTGAAAACAAAGGAATTATAACATGAATTTAGGGGTTGTTTGTATCACGAACATAAGGAAAAATGGCAAAAATTCAGATTTAAATCCTCAATATCTCAGAAACTAATAACAATTGCTGAACATACATGGGGGTTAAATCGATAGCTTATGAGCTGTTCTATCAGCCCTAGGCGGGTTGACGTCGGTTTCTGGGACACCCTGTATAAATCAAATAATCATAAGAAAATAAAATCTTAAGAGAGAGATAGAGAGAGAAAAGGAAAAAAGAACACCTACTTATGTGTATATAAGACGGTGCAAGATGACCATATAAGATTGACATGTTTTCCTACATCACCGGTGTCCCCTAGACAAGATAAAGCTACTATTAATGTGGTCACAGTCCTAACCTAACCTAACCTAGTCAGAAGAAATTGACATAAAAAGTTAAATAACAAGAAAATGATAGTTATGCTTAGAGTTACATAGCTGGGCATTAACTCGTTAATCCGTTAATCGTTAATTAACGAAGTTAACATTTTGATTAACGGATTAACTTTTAAACTTTTTTAAATGTTAACGGACACGTTAACTTCCGTTAATATGCAGAAGTCCGTTAATCGTTAATCCAATGCCTACTATTTACCGAACGGCACCGCGGCGCGGCAAGAAAAACAGGTTCAGACAAGTATGAAACGAGAAGTGCCGGGCGGCGCGTAGCAGCGAGTGTCTAGTGTGAGAAACAACGATGATGACAAGGAAGACTTTTTCAATTCTGTCACTCAGTCTATCGAAAAACCAAAGAGCTCCAACTCTTTAAAGAGTAAAGCGCAAAGTCTCGTTAAAATGTGGCTGGACATGAAATCAAAAGACTCGTTCAAAGATGCTGCATTCCTCGGGGAACAGATATTCATAAATCTATTAATTAAATACAATACTGCTATACCCTCAAGCGCTGCAATTAAACGTCTGTTTTCCACGGGTAAAGACATTTTAACTCCAAAACGAGCCTCGCTTTCAGACGAGAACTTCAACATGTTAATGTTCATGAAAGGGAATATGCACCTTATGCCCTTTTGTATTTTGTTTTGTATCTATCCTGTTAACTTCCAGAACCTAAACCAACAGGTTTTATAAGTTCACTAACGCAACGATATAAAAATGCATTTTTTTTACACATATTAATGGATTAACGATTAACGTTAACTTGCGTTAATTCTTCCAAAATGTAACGCTTTAACGTTTAACGAAGCTAACTTTTTTTGTAGCGGATTAACGATTAACGAAGTTAAATATTTGATTAACGGTGCCCAGCTATGTGAGTTATGTTATTCGATCGTATGCCAGATAAAATTATACAATTGGTTTTTATGCTAAATACATTTTCTGTGAAAATTTCAACTGTCTAGCTATCTTGGCTCGTGAGATACCGCCTGGTGACAGACAGACAGACGGACAGCGGAGTCTTAGTATTAGGGTCCCGTTTTTACCCTGTTGCTACAGAACCCTAAGAATAACTATAGTAAAACATATGATATGTAGGAAAACATATTAATCTTATGTGGTCATCTTGCACCGTCTTATATAAAATAAAATAAAATAAAATCATTTATTCTGTAAGTAGGCCCTGTAGGCACTTTTACAAGTCTGAATCTACCATCTACCAGCGCTTCAAGAGACCATTGTTGAGAAGAAGCACCGCAAGAAACTCAACAGTAAGCCATTTTTTTAAATAAAGAAATTATTACAATACTAAACATAAGCTATCTAATTTAAATGTCACAGGGATGTACAGGTCCCAGTAGTAATAATAATTAAATTAATAAAAATGTCAGGTTAAAATAATAATACAATTCCGGAGATGTAAAGAGTCTCCAAATGTCAAATTAAAATTAAATATAGGTAAGTAGGTAATTAAACAAAAAAACAAAACAACAAACACAAACAAGGGAGATGTAGAAAGTCTCCACGGTCAATTTTGGAGATGTAAAGAGTCTCCAGATGTCAAATTAAAATAATAAGCATACAAGGAGATGTATATAGTCTCCACGGTCATTAATAATTGTAATACAAATAATTCCGTCCCAAGCATTGTCATCATTTATATAATCTTTAATACTATAATACGCTTTAGAAATTAGTTGACGTTTAACGTAACTCTTAAATTTATTTACTGATAAATGAGTAACACTACTTGGGAGCTTATTATAGAACCTTATACAATTACCCATGAATGAGTTTTTTATTTTGTGAAGCCGTGTAAAGGGCACTGCGAGCTTATGTTTATTCCTGGTATTAACATTATGTATGTCACAGTTCTTTCTAAAACTACCGATGTGTTTATGAACATGCATAATATTTTCATAAATATATTGACTGTATACGGTTAATATATTCGTTTCTTTGAACTTATCTCTAAGCGAGTCTCTATGACCCATCTTGTAAACAGCACGAATAGCCCTCTTCTGTAGAACAAAGATGCTGTTTACGTCAGCACCACTACCCCATAGTAAAATACCATATGACATAATACTATGGAAGTAACTAAAATAAACTAATCGAGCGGTTTTCAAGTCTATTATATTCCGAATTTTATTAACTGCAAAAACTGCAGAACTTAGTCTATTCGCTAATTTAGCCAGATGAGGACCCCATTGGAGTTTGGAGTCTAACGTTATTCCAAGAAATACTGTATCATTAACTAGGTCTAATCTATCATTTTTTATAGTTACAGTAGTTTGTCTATTTTTCACATTTGTAGTCATAAATTTAATACATTTAGTCTTTTTCTCATTCAGTAATAAATTATTAACACTGAACCAATCTACTACTTTTGATATAGCATTGTTTACATCGATATTAAACTCCTGTTGTCGTTTGACTTTAAATACGAGTGAGGTATCATCAGCAAACAATACTATATCATGTTTGTCCTTTATAAGGTATGGTAAATCATTTATGTAAATGAGGAATAAAAAAGGACCCAAAATTGAGCCCTGTGGTACGCCCATTTTGACCAAAGACCCAGGTGATCGTTTTCCATTCACGTCTACCCTTTGTATTCTCCCGTATAAGTACGTTTTTATTAAGTTTAGCGCAGTACTTCTAACTCCATAATGGTGTAGCTTCCTGACCAATGTGTCATGGTTAACGCAATCGAAGGCCTTGGACAAATCACAGAAAATACCTAAGGCATCATGTGACCCCTCCCAGGCTTCAAAAATATGTTTAATTAACTCAACACCAACTTCGGTTGTCGAGCGACCCCGAGTAAAACCAAATTGTTTGGTGTGTAATAAATTATTATATTGAAAATGTTCCATTAATTGTGATAAAATTAATTTCTCAAAGATTTTACTGAAAGTGGGTAGTATTGAGATCGGTCTAAAGTTAGTGGGGTCAGAAGTACTACCCGTTTTGAATAATGGAATTATCTTGCTATGTTTCATAAGATCAGGAAACACGCCACAGTCAACACAGTGATTAAATATGACCATTAAGTCAGATGCTATGACTTCCAATAAGGATTTAAGGACGTGAACCGACACCCCCCAAAGGTCATTAGTTTTCTTTATATTAATACACATAAGTAGGTGTTCTTTTTTCCTTTTCTCTCTCTATCTCTCTCTTAAGATTTTGGTGTGTTTTCCTGCGGAAACTACGCAGGATATCTGAAATATTTTTTAATTTGCTATTTATAGATTTATATAATGCTAGACTAAGTAGTACCAATGTAATATTAAATATATTTAAAAAAATTACTGACTGCTGAGTTTCTTGCGGCGTTTCTTCTCAGCTGTGGTCTCCTCTTGTGAAGCGCTGGTAGATTCTTGACGTGTAAAAGTGCCCGTGCGGCCTACTTACTGAATAAATGTCTTTTTCTTTATATTTTATCTTTAGTAACCTTCAAAATCAATATTCTAGATTTTTATATTTTTTTTATTCCAGTCCGCTATATCCTGAAGACTGATGACGACATGTACATCAATGTGCCCGCGCTGATGCTGAACCTGCAGAACCGGTCCCGGGTGCACGACCGACTGCACCCCGCGTCCAAGGAGTACCTGCTGATCGGGGACCTCATATGTGGTGCCACCCCGATCGCCGACGCGAGGAACAAATGGTGAGTGTGTGTTGGATGGTGGCAACTTTAGATTGCTTCCATTTCGACAAATTTATATAAATTTAGATGAAAGAAGATTGACGAAAGAGATATACAGATCGAAAGTGAGTGGAAGGGTAGGAAGGGGCCGCCCTAGGCGTACTTTTTCGAATCAAATCAGAGAAATACTGGAAAAGGGCCGAATTTTATATATCTTAAGTACCCGAAACCGACGTGCGTGCATGACTCGATGTATGAATGTGGAAGAAGCGAAAGAGATTTGTCAAGATCGTAGCAAGTGGAAAGAAGTGGTCTCTGCCTACCCCTCTGGGAAACAGGCGTGACTTAATGTATGTATGTATGTAAAATAATCGTTAAGAATTTGTTCCAAATTTTCGTGGGTTACATTTCTCCGTCTCGCATCCATTTGCTATTTCCAGATGGCTAGAAGACTTCAATTTCTGTGGAAGTTGTAGGGGTAAAACAAAATAAAAAGAAATACACACTAACAAACAATGCTGGGGGCGATTACTAGTACATGAGAAAAGCATCGATTGTTGAGTTTATCGATATAGGTAATCCCTAGCTTTCATTTAATTTTGCCCCGTATATTCCGCGGTCTACTAATTACATAGAAACGGAGTCAAAGTTTCCAGTGTACGTTTAAACTAGGGAATGAAAATAACCGTCTATAACCGGTTTTAACCGGTTATTTTCATACAAAAACGGTTAATAACCGGTTAAATTGCATTCCCTAGTTTAAACCTCCTGAGGCCCACCATACAACGAAATTCGAAATTGTGAATGAATTAAAGTCAATTTTCTAATCTGATATTAATAACAATAATAGGTTATTTAATTTTATTTTTATTTTCTCAAATGTATGTGTTTTTTTTTGTTTATTTAATAGCCGAATAAATGATTCTATTCTATTCTATAATCTGTAAATTTTCTAATCTGTTAATTTGTAAAAAAAAGAAATTCTACTTTACTTCCTTTGCACTAGATCTTTATTTCAATGGCGGTATTATGTACTATTCTTATTACAGGGAACCTCAGGAGGATAAAGAAATGTTTCATGTTTTACGTTATCCGTTTTATTTTATTTCATTTCATATTTAAAAAAAAACTCTTTTTCTGATATTATTTTTATTTTTATTTAAAAAGCAAATAGGCATTGTATACTCGTAGTATAACTTGGTAGTGGGGGTCGAAAACTGAAAACGACGAAACAAGAATGTTTCAAAATGAATATTGTCGAAAAAGGAAGCTATCCAATTTTTGAATATACCGCGACCTCATTTGTCTCCAGGTACAGCCCCCAATATATGTACTCCGGGAAGTTCTACCCGCGGTACCTGGCGGGTGCTGGGTACGCCCTCTCCGCGCCGACCGCCGCCGCCCTGTACAAAGCGGCACTGTACCAGAATTATTTCCATTTAGAAGATGTTTTTATCACTGGTAAGTTATAGTGGTAGGCATTGGATTCACCGCCGACGATGAGCTGGAAGCGATCACAGCCAGCGAACAACTATATATATATCCTCATTACTTTGAAAAAACCTCGTATCTCATATTTCGGTACGATTTTAAACTTAAATTTGAATTAAGTTCTCATACATGTCAAAATATCAGATACGAGTTTTTTCTAAAGTAGTAACGATATGTGTCTTTTATTGACACACGAAATACAGGGTGTTTGGTAGCTAGGTGCAAAGCTTTAAGGGGGTGGTAGAGCAGCTCATAAGCTATCGATTTAACCCCCATGTATGTTCAGCAATTTTTATTTGTTTCTGAGATATTGATCATTTTAATCTGAATTTTGTAATTTTTCCTTATGTCCGTGAAACGAAAAACCTCTAAATTGATGTATTAATCCTTTTTTTTCCAGTGTTTTCTTGCATGATTAGAAGCACTATGAACTAACGAAGTTTTTATTAACAAGCTGTGTCTCAAAAACGGTTATAAATATTAATACAGTTGTTTAAGAATATTTTAAACATATAATATAGGGAAAATGAAGCCTTTCATGTGGCTACATTTTTTACTAAAATTGAAGGTGGCAACACTGATTTTTTCCTCTTCCGATTACAAGTTGGAAACAGCACATGTATATTTTAACTTGTTGAAGCTTATTAAAGTTTCAACCATTATAAACAACTGGTTTTTATTTAACATACAGTTGTAAGTGGTCCTTCGATAAAAATAAGTGAAGTGCAGTGATAATACAGTGTAATAACGGCGCAAATAGCAACAATTCCCGTCCCATAGTACGGGGTTGTTGATGGCGGCGGTGTGATTTTGAACCAAAATTCCATATATTTTGGCATCAAAACTTTACGACACGTCTCTTTTATCAGTGTACTCAGTAAATAACAAGATTTCCATAAAATCTTTCCAATTAAAGTTAATCGCAAGCCATGATTGCGGCATGTATTTGAGCCGAAATTCCATATATTTCGGCATCAAAGCTTTACGAAACACGGTTGTTAGTACCGTGAAAAATAAGATTTCCATAAAATCTTTCAATTAAAAGTGAATCTCAAGCAATGATGCGATTCCATGTGTTAAAAGATTGGTTTATGACTTTTAATTTTCAACGGTAACTACCTACTGCAAGTTTACCTAACTTTTAACTTGGTGTGTGAATGACTGCGTATGTGTGGTGTTTCCGGTCCACTGTATGTTGGCTAAATTGGAATCGCCGATAGTAAATTGTGCGCGGGTTATGATCATATCTTCACGTTGGCCATACTGCAGCGCTGTCAGCGTAACCGTCAAGTGCCAAGTAAACTTTCGAAGTATATTTTACAAGAAAATAGTGTAGATTAAAAAGTGCTTTACGTACGGTGAGTTTCAACAAATTTGATCATGGAGCTAGATTTGAAAAGGCTTCGACTCGCCCGAGGACAATTAAAAGGTACTGTAACTAGAATTGAAAATTTTGTCAGTGATCAAGTGAACATTTCATCCGCGAATAGTGATATGTTGGAAGCTCGTAAAGAAAAGTTAAAAAGCACATTTAAAGACTATGAACGTGTTCAATTAGACATTATGACAATTGACGATAAATTGATTCAGCAGTTACCAACCATTCTCAGACATCTGCCCCTAATGTTATATTACCTACAATAAAGGTAAAACTATTCAATAAAAAAGGTCAGGTAATATTTGTCAGGGCATTGTTGGACTGTGGAAGTCAGGCATCATTTGTAGCTGCATCTCTTGTAAAAAAGTTAAATTTGCACACAATAAGCCAAGATTTGGTTGGACTGTAGCAAAGGGGGGGCCGGGACTTAGAATATTTTTGTTGGTTGTGGTGTCATTTTAACACTACTTTTTTATGATTGCAACGTATAGAACACGTCAAAATAAGCACATTTTACTTAAAAAACTTTTCTCTAAAATTAAAAATGGGCGAGATAGACGAGTTCAAAGATTGATAATTTACAAAAGACTTAGAAATTTTTTGTTGGTTGTGGTGTCATTATAACACTATTTTTTTATGATTGCATCGTATAGAACACGTCAAAATAAGCACATTTTACTTGAAAAACTTTTCTCTAAAATTAAAAATGGGCGAGATAGACGAGTTCAAAGATTGATAATTTACAAAAGACTTAGAAATTTTTTGTTGGTTGTGGTGTCATTATAACACTATTTTTTTATGATTGCAACGTATAGAACACGTCAAAATAAGCACATTTTACTTGAAACACTTTTCTCTAAAGTTAGAAGTGACTGAGGTATGACACCATACAAAAAAATACTTAGGCCCAGTATTATTAAAAATCAGAGCGCAGCGCACGTCCGCTCAGCATGGTGCCCGATCGCGCGGTGTGCCCGCGCGCTTTTATGCTCAACACGAAAGCCCCCCACCACGATACGAACCGAGGTAATGTAGGCGCGTGAATTACAAAGAATTTTCGTACTAACTTCTTCGGATTTTGAGTATATGCGCTGTAATTTTTTCTTGCTTTCTTTAGGTGTTTTAGAGATGATGCCTTTAGAGGTAATTTTAAACCGTAATTTCGGATTATGGAATTACGCAGCAACTATTGCTACGGAGGAGCAAGCGATAAAAGCTGCTCAAGAGTGGCTTTTGTTGCCTACTAAGGCCAAGTGCCCGAAATGCAAAGCTTATATGACAAAAGAAAAAAAGAATTCATACAAGCTGGGCTTTCGTTTCAGGTGCTATAAGCAGGACTGCAAAGTCATATTGTCTCCGACAAAAAATACTTTTTTCGACCGTACCCATGTGTCGATTAAGGGGACTTTGCAGCTCCTAATGCACTTTTTCAGGCGTGACAAGGTGTCTCAAGCGGCGAGAGACGTCAATGTTACTGAAAAGACTGCGATTCAAATGTATCACTTCTTTAGAGAAGTGTGTGAAGTGACCGAGGCACACGACCGCGTGATGATTGGTGGGGACAACGACATCGTCGAAGTTGATGAGACACATCTGTACACCCGTAAATACCACAGGGGACGATTGCTTAAAAACCAAACGTGGGCTTTCGGGTGTGTGAGTAGGTTGACAAAAAAAATTCACGTCGAGATCATATCCGACAAGAGTAGGGCGACATTGGACCCAATAATGGCGGCCAATATTAAAGAAAACTCATATATAATGTCGGATATGCATCGCTCCTACACAGGCGTTCATCTTCGTCTAGGTATGCGTGGACATTCCACGGTAAATCATAGCGTGGAATTCGTGAATAAAACCGTTGACATACCAGTGAACGCCTGTTTAGGAGAGCCGATTCCTGGGACAGATATGGTACGAGTCAAAGTACATAGCAACACGGTGGAAAGGCAGTGGCTGGAACTAAAACGCCATTGCCGCACTTGCCGCAGTAACAGGCGTATCAAATGGTACATGGGAGAATATATGTACCGCCAGAATATACTGCGTTATCTCCCATCCGATGCGGCGAGGTTCCGCCGCTTACTCGCCGATATCCACCGTGTTTACCCAGGAATCGGTCGGCGTGGAATAAAGCAGGCCAACTGCAGGTGCCAGCCAGATTGTCAACGCCGAAGGCCGTAGGGCGCAGTATAGGTATAGGTTTAGGTTAGGTTAGTTTGTTGTCCAGGCGCGAAGCGCCAAAACTACGTAGAATAGGAGGTCCGCGAAGCGGACCTCCGTCGGCGCCGCTATTGTAATCTTTGATCGCTGCTATCTCCGTAATTATTAATTTTAGAGAAAAGTGTTTCAAGTAAAATGTGCTTATTTTGACGTGTTCTATACGTTGCAATCATAAAAAAATAGTGTTATAATGACACCACAACCAACAAAAAATTTCTAAGTCTTTTGTAAATTATCAATCTTTAAACTCGTCTATCTCGCCCATTTTTAATTTTAGAGAAAAGTTTTTCAAGTAAAATGTGCTTATTTTGACGTGTTCTATACGTTGCAATCATAAAAAAATAGCGTTATAATGACACCACAACCAACAAAAATATTCTAAGTCTTTTGTAAGTTATCAATCTTTGAACTCGTCTATCTCGCCCATTTTTAATTTTAGAGAAAAGTTTTCTAATCAAAATGTGCTTATTTTAACATAAACTTGAAAATTATTCTAAGTGTTTTGCAATCCCTATGATTTTTCATTTTTTTGAAAAAATTTTCTAAGTCCCAGATACGGCCCCCCCTTTGCTACAGTGTGACCCAAGATTTAAACATCATAGGAATTGGTAACAAAAATAATAAAATAAACACATTTGTAAATATTACTGTAAATTCTCCAGTTAACAATGTTGAAGTGCAAGTAAAGTGTTATGTTGTGGATTCTATAACATCCAATCTGCCACAACAACAAATCGATATATCCAAGATAAATTGGCCAAAAGGCATTTTATTAGCCGATAGTAATTTTTATGTGCCTGCTGAAATATCAATGCTTTTAGGTGCTGACATATATTTCAACATTCTATTAGAAGGCCAAATCAAAATTTGTAATGGGCCAGTATTGCAGAATACTTTGTTTGGATATACAATTGGGGGAGTTATACCCAATCAAAATAATGACTGTGAAAGTTTAGTAAACAATTTTGCAATTTGTAATAATAATAAATTAGAGGATGTAATGGAAAATTTCTGGCTTGCTGAAAGTATTCCTGAACAAAAGAGTAATGTTATTAATAAAGAATTTCAAAAAGCAGAAAAACATTTTCAAATGACTACTACTTTAGTAAACAACAAATTTCAAGTAGACATGCCTTTAGTTCAAGATATGAGTACATTACAACTTGGGGATTCTTTCTCAGTCGCTTTGCAGAGGTTTTTAACACTGGAAAAAAGGTTCAATAAAAATCCAGAATGTTTTGAACAGTATAAAAAGTTTATAGAAGAGTATATAGAGAGGGGGGAAGCCAAAATTGTGGATATTGGTGAATATGATATTAAAAATGGAGCTGTATATTTCTTGGCTCATCATGCAGTTTTTAATTTAGAAAGTGTAACAACAAAGCTGCGGGTAGTCTTTGACGGTAGTATGAAGTCCAAGTCAGGGGTTTCATTAAATGATATGATGTTAAATGGGCCCGTAGTACAGAGTGAACTGTTCGACATTTTACTTTTATGGAGAACTTTTATGTACACACTCAGCTGTGACATCACAAAAATGTTTAGGGCCATTAACTTGAACACAGTACAAACTCCACTTCAGAATATCCTTTGGCGGGACAACCCTAGTGTGCCCATCAGTTGTTTACAGCTCCAGACTATTACTTATGGGCTTAAAGCCTCCACATTTTTGGCAACAAGGTGTCTCATTGAGTTGGCACGTAGGAATAAAGCTATGTATCCATTAGCAGCTGAAGCTATGTTTCAGAGCACATTTGTGGACGATATAATTACAGGTTCAGATGAACAGAGTCAACTCATTGAGCTGAAAAAACAGCTGATAGGAATGTTAAGAAAGGGGGGATTCGTGCTCCATAAGTGGTGTTCTAACCTACCGCAAGCTCTTGATGACATACCCAGCGAGCATAAATATTTTGACAAACTAGAAATAAATAAAAATAATATTGTCAAAACATTAGGTCTAAGGTGTGATGTACTGAATGATCTGCTTACATTCACATCTCCAAAGTCAAATGACACTGAAATTCAGACAAAACGGAAAATTTTAAGCTTTATTGGTCAGATGTTTGACCCATTGGGTTTGGTAGGTCCAATTATAGTAGTTGCCAAATTGCATATGCAAAAGTTATGGGCAATGAAATTAAACTGGGATACTATACTACCCCAGGAACAACTTGACTCATGGAATGCCTTTATAGCAAGTTTAGAACTCATGGGAACCCTCACCATACCTAGATGTGTAAGCTCTCATACAAAAATTTCTATTGAGCTGGTAGGTTATGCAGATGCATCGATGAAGGCATACGGTTGCTGCCTCTATCTAAGAGTACTAAACTCTGATGAAACAGTAATTGTAAATCTATTGTGCTCTAAATCCCGCATTGCTCCCTTGAACAAAAGTATAACTATACCAAGGCTAGAGCTAAACGCTGCACTGCTACTTGCTCAGCTTGCTCACAGATCCTATCACATTTTGGAGACTAGATTTCCATTAAAGGTCTACTTATATAGTGATTCACAAATCACTCTATCTTGGATTAAGTCAAGTAATATAAAATCAAATCCCTATGTCTCAAATAGGGTCTCACAAATTAAAACTTTTACAAAAACATTTAAGTGGCTCTATGTTGTTACTTCTAAAAATCCAGCAGACTTACTTTCAAGAGGGTGTGATCCACAAAAATTGAAATCAACTCAACTCTGGTGGCATGGCCCAGAAGAGCTGTCTAGAATACAGTTTGAACATTTAGATTCAGGAGTTCAGTTTCCAATTGCTACTCCAATTGATACTGAGACTTTTAATGTCAACGTGTGTAAAGTCACTCAAGCTAATGAAGATCCTAATGATAGGATATTAAATGTTATTAACAAATTTTCTGACTTCTACAAACTTCAACGAGTTGTTGCATATATATTAAGGTTTTGTCATAACTGCAAAAACAAACAAGGAAAGTATTCAGGGTCTCTTGAACCAAAAGAGTTCAATGATTCTCTACTGACAATAATATCTAGTGTACAAAATGAATATTTCAGTCAAGAAATAAATGCACTTAAAAATAATGTTCCAATAAAATCAGGATTAGCTAGTTTGTATCCCTTCCTCGATAAGTACAATGTTATGAGAGTGGGGGGTAGACTTCAAAATGCATTAGACATGCCATATAGTAAAATTCATCCAGCCATATTGCCCAAACATTGTCATTTAACCACCATTGTTATTGGAAAAGAGCATATACGCCTCAAGCATGCTGGTGCAAAGGCAGTACTAGGTTCACTCTCAGAGAGATTTTGGATCATAAGTGGTATATGTCAAGTTAAGAATATTGTTAGCAAATGCGTAATTTGTGCAAAATTAAAATTAAAAGCTGCTCAACAGCTGATGGGTTCACTGCCAAAGGAGAGATTAGATGCAGTTAGAACTTTTCACGTAACAGGAGTGGATTTCTGCGGCCCATTTAATGTTAAAGCATCACGAATTAGAAAACCAATAATATGTAAAGGATACATTGCTGTCTTTGTTTGCTTCACAACAAAAGCTATACATTTAGAATTGGTCAGTGACCTCACCACTGAAGCATTTTTGGCTTGCCTCAAACGCTTTATATCTAGGCGAGGTATGCCTGTTAAAATTTTCTGTGACAATGCTAAGAACTTTAAAGGTGCTTCAAATGAGTTGAAAAGGCTTAATGATCTTTTTACATCTCAGTCTCATATAGATGCCGTTGAAAATTATTGTGTTCCAAATTATATCCATTTCAAATTTATCCCAAGTTATGCTCCCGAATTTGGTGGTCTATGGGAGGCTGGAGTGAAGAGTTTTAAACACCATTTTAAAAGAATTGTTGGTAACATTGCCTTGACATTTGAAGGGTTATATACTGTTATGACTGAAATTGAGGCAATTTTAAATTCTAGGCCTTTATTACCTTTAAATTCAGATATTTCTAGTTGTGAATACCTAACGCCTGGCCACTTTATCATAGGTACTTCTATGATAAGTTATCCTGAAATAGATTTGTCGGATAAGTGTATTGACCGATTAAGATTTTGGAATATGTTAACTAAAATAAAACAGGATTTCTGGAAGGTCTGGTCAAGGGATTACCTCACACAATTACAAAATAGACCAAAGTGGAAGCAGATACATCCTAATTTAAAAGAAGGTGATCTTGTCATTGTGCGTAGTGATAATACATCACCTTCAGTATGGCCCATGGCAAGAATTGTAAAGACAATCCCTGGACCTGATGGTAGAGTTAGGGTAGTAGAGGTGAAAATTAATAACAAGATTTACACCAGATCATTTCGAAAAATTTGCCTATTGCCTATTCAAACTTAAAATGTCAAGCTTATATGCCTGTGTTTAGTGGAAAAATATATCCGATCCCAAGACTCTGTCGTAGGGCTAAGCACAGGTATATATAAATAAACATTAGGAATTAGGAAATAAATTTAATCACGTGCTTTTTATTGTGTTCAATATGTGAAACCTCACATTTATTTTCTCCATATTTGGTTTGTTTGCCCTAACTGTGGCTTATTGTGTAATATTTAAGGCCGGGGCCAGCTATGTTTAAGAATATTTTAAACATATAATATAGGGAAAATGAAGCCTTTCATGTGGCTACATTTTTTACTAAAATTGAAGGTGGCAACACTGATTTTTTCCTCTTCCGATTACAAGTTGGAAACAGCACATGTATATTTTAACTTGTTGAAGCTTATTAAAGTTTCAACCATTATAAACAACTGGTTTTTATTTAACAACAGTTAATTGGTGAAAAATAAAGTACAAGACCTAAAAAAAATCGCACTAATAAATAAATTAGTGCGAAATCTGCACATTAGCATCCCTAGCAAGTAGATCCGATGATGAAGCGAAGTTGGTGACATGTGTCAATTTAAAATGTAAATAACTTTGAACTAGACTACTAAGTACCTAGTAGGGTTGTCACTCATATTAAATTGATTAATTGTAATCATTTTGTTTATTTTTAAGTCCAGCTTTACAATTTTAATAAATCGATTGTAGATCACTTAGATACCTAACACTATCCTTTCAGCTCAGTCCTTCGTTTTGTTCCATCCTGTATAGGCTGTTAAGCACAAAACCCGCTTCCTTCGGCAGTCGTGTAATAATAGTACATTATTGCCTAGGCAGTGAAGCAGGCCATTGCGGGTCGAGTATTGGTTTAAACGGACGAGCTTTTAATTTTAACGCAAGATTTTTTAGAAAAAAAAACTCAATCTGTTCGAGATACAGATAAAAAAGTTACGTTTCGAATAAAATATGGATGTAAGTATAAGACTTGTGCCCTCATTTTACTATGGCCGTTTTCACTTTTTTAAAAGTTACAAACTAGATAACAATGGTATGCAACATTGCGGGCTTGTGTAGCGAGCACGCAATGTATTTTTTTTTTTAATTTGGGAACTGTCTGTAAACCATGTAATTCGCGTCTCAGTATGGAGAAAAAGATCTTTATCGACCTTAGATTTAGATTTAGCAGCTAGCAATGTATGTATATGTTGTTTCCAGGTATGTGCGCGCAGCTCGCGATGCCGCCGGTCCCGCCGCGCGACGACCCGATGTTCTTGTACGTGCCGCCGCGCGCGCTGCGCACGCTCACGCAGCGGCTGCTCGAGCCCAGGGTGGTCGAGGAGTGAGTCGCACACCTTACTATAATTGTCATCTAAGGTACAGGTTGGTAGCCGCCTGCACGCGGCACCAGCAGACGACATGTCGTCACTTCGGATCACTAATGTTTGACCAAAAAATTATTGACAAATGGTCATTTGACAAACAACGTTTCACCAAATGATCATTTGGCAAACGAGACATTTGACAAAAGTATCATCTTACAAAAAGTCACTTAGCAATTGGTCATTTAGCAATTAGTTTACCTATTTCTGGGCAGAAAAAAAAACAACCTCGAAGGCCAAGGCGGTAGCCAAGCTCCCGCCTTTGCCTTCTAACCTAACCTATCCGAGGCGGTTGTGCCCTGATTCGTCTTCCTCGTAAAATGTAAATTTAACTGTTGATCATTTGGAAAAGTAAGTCATTTGTAAAATGACTAGTAGTAAAAGGATGCGAAACGTTGTTTGTCAAGTGTAATTTTGCCAAATGACTTTTGGTCAAACGGCAGGACACCCGTCGCTTCACGTCATCGCGTCCTGTCGCTGCAGTCATCATTTCGAACCTGACTGCAGACGGCGACAGCAGATGGCATCCAGTTGGTTCGGAGTGTTCTGTGAAACAAGATGGCTGACGTGATCGAGAATAGTGATCGCAATTTCTTACATCTTTTATTAGAGGAAGAAGACGATGATGACTTGCTTTTATTATACAGACACATACATATATACATAAACTCACGCCTTCATTTCCAGAGTGGGGTAGGCAGAGCTAAAGAATTACCAACAAGTCTTAAAACTTCTTGATAATTCTGTAACCACATTTTGCACAAGTAGACTAAGATGTTGCCCAGTGTATTACTGACACACAATACACTTATTATACAGAAAAACACGAAAAGCCACACGTCCTATGATTAGATGCAGAGCAAGTGAGGGAACTTATTCGATACTGATCAAAAACCATTTGAAAAGCTATATGAAAGAATTCAGAGAGTATTATCGTTTAATTAAATGAAACTCGCTCGACGTGTCGTTGCTCCGGCGTCAGCGGCACTACTGATCTGCGGGCGGGAGACACTGACGACGCGTGTAGGAGAATGTATCGAAACTTTTTATGCAGGTTGTCTTGCACCGTCACAGATGAGTATGACTTGTATATACATATTTTTTTTATTACTATTATTACTTTTTGTGACAATTCTGAGTTTTGACACATAATGCTGCTCAACTACGCATGAATATATTAATTTTTGGTTTTATGTAAGATTCATTGTTTTATATAATGCTAGGTTAAATTTATTATTGTATAGTATCATAAGCAGTATTTAGAAAACGACTGACTGTTGAGTTTCTTGCGGCGTTTCTTCTCAGCAGTGGTCTCTTGCGAAGCGCTGGTAGATTTTTGACGTGTAAAAGTGCCCGTGCGGCCTACTTACCGAATAAACATCTTTTATCTTTTTTTATATCTTATTTTCCGCGTGTCTTCCCGTGGATGTCGTAAGAGGCGACTAAGGGACTAAAGGCTTGTAGTACTGTTAGGCGATGGGCTTGCCACCTGTCACTAATATACTGGGAAACATCTTAGCCTACTTGTGCAAAATGTGGTTATAGAATTATCAAGAAGTTTCAAGACTTGTTGGTAATTCTTTAGCTCTGCCTACCCCACTCTGGGAGTGGGGGCGTGAGTTTATGTATGTATGTGTATGTATCTTTTATGACTCTGACTTTCACGCGGCGTTGCTTGCGAAGTTTGTAATGTCCTCCAAGAGCCCAGTGCTACCCCAAACACTTTAATTTAGGACAAATGGGGCATCGAATTATTACTAAAGTATTCGAAGGACATTTCGATATTTCCCTGTGGTGTTACTAGGGTAATTCTAATAAAAGTGGCACAGACAGGCTAAAGTTTCTCCAAAAAAAAAAGTACCGTAAAATGTGCCTACTTTGCTCCCCCATGGGTAACTATGCTCCATAGTGACTTTTTTGTATGTTACTTATAAGACAAGGCCGATGACAAATTTTCTAAAAATAATTGATGTATACATCCAGCTGCGCAGTGAATGAAAGCACTAGAATGATTTACAATATAGAATATCTCAATATAACGATGGAGCAAGATTACCCGTGGGGGAGCAAAGTAGGCACATTTTACGGTAGTGGTTTTTTACCTTGTTTGCTTAGAATAAGCTTCTTGGTGTTCCAATTGTTACATATTTATAAAAGGGAACGGAATATTCATGAAAATAAAAGAATTATGGTTTGTTGAAATATGGAGATGCAGGTGAAAGTGTTATTAGACAGGCTAGAAGAGAAAAGGTTCCAGGTTAAAGAGAGTTATATTAAAATACAAATTACTATAAAAAAGAAATTCCCTACATTTACTTTGGTAGAGCACTGTTAATGGGTACTGCTTCATAAAGCATCTGTACAGTTTTTCAGGGAAATTATATGTAAGTTATCAAATTAAAAATATTTAAAATATTCATTCACTTTAGCTTGCCAATAGTGACACTAACCTGCACAATGTCTCTTTAACCTGTCAAGAGTTACATTAACCTGTGCCTAACCTTATCTAAGCAAGTTACAGGTAAAAGTTACACAGGTTAGAGTTAAAAGTATATTTACAAGACATTTACTCTTAAACCGACGAAAATATGAATGTTCCACTCTTAGTAATATAAGTAGATACATCAGAATACCACGTTCAAATGATTATTTAATTATGTCCCATACCGTTAACATTAAATAATCGAGACAAGATAAAGTTAACGTACCCGTTACAAACTCCAGATTACCGCATTTGATCACTAATCTCCACAAAATTATGACAGATAGTCTCCAACCGTTTCGAATAGTGGAGAGTCAAACACAGGCCGAATGTTTACCGACAAATATCGTGTGCCTATTATTTTTCGTATGTGAGTGAGATACAATATCACCGACACACAGGTTACAGTTAAAATATCACTGGACAAACTGTCGTGTGTTAAAATTGATGTATATGCATATATTTTTAAAACCATAATCATAACTATTGAATGTCATAATATTCTTCTTGAAATTTATTATAAAACATAATTATAATAAAATATACACAAATAGTTCAAAGACCTTAAAAACTGGAAGCAAGTCGCATTTGGACAAGACAGGTTATAGTAAAAAATGGTGCCTACCATTTTTTTTTAACAAATTTAATGTTTTTTTTTAAAAAGTGCCTTGGCCTCGATGCAAATGGTCGGTGCTTATCTATGAACGTTTTTAGTTTTTCTGAAAAACAAACATTTAACACACTTTGTATTCAAAAACTCATTGACAGGTTACGGTGCCACTTTTTTTAGAACGACCCACTAATGGAACGTTATAATAATTATGTCGTGTGTCGTGTGTGATCGCTGGATGACTTAGTTCGACTAATGGGCAGAGGGCTGATCAATCTATTGATTTTAACTAGAATTCTAGGTGTTACTATAGTTTCTTCTTTGTTTAGGAATTACTATTCCCCGACGCAAGCAGATATATACTTTTCAAAACAAAATAGGGGCCGCGCTATGTTCTACATACAAAAGAACTGTTTTCGGAGAAGGATTATTATAAGTTATTATTATTATTATAATTTATAACGAATCTTAACCTTTAATTGTTGAATTTACTACCATTCGAAAGCTGCAATGTTCTACTTACAAGCTGTGAGTAGTATATTATTGGGCGTTTCAAAACACATTTTATGTGTTTTGTGTTTTGAAACTCCCAATCGGTTTTGAGGTGTTCTGAAACTCCCAACCGGTTTTGAGGTGTTTTGAGGTGTTTTGAAACTCCCAATCGGTTTTGAGGTGTTTTGAGCTGTTTTGAAACTCCCAATTGGTTTTGAGGTGTTTTGAAACTCCCAATTGGTTTTGAGGTGTTTTGAAACTCCCAATCGGTTTTGAGGTGTTTTGAGGTGTTTTGAAACTCCCAATTGGTTTTGAGGTGTTTTGAAACTCCCAATTGGTTTTGAGGTGTTTTGAAACTCCCAATCGGTTTTGAGGTTTTTTGAGGTGTTTTGAAACTCCCAATTGGTTTTGAGGTGTTTTGAAACTCCCAATTGGTTTTGAGGTGTTCTGAGGTGTTTTGAAACTCCCAATCGGTATTGAGGTGTTTTTAAACTCTCAATCGGTTTTGAGGTGTTTTGAAACTCTCAATCGGTTAAGTTCATACAGTTTTAAAAAACCTGAACATATTCTTGTTCTGAAACTCCATATTCACATATAACTACTCAATCTCTTGAAGGTCTAGTCTCATTGGGTACAGACATTTCATGCTAACAACACGTAGTAATATTGTTTTTATATTTGGAAATATGAAATTTGTGAAACAACTTCAAAACTTGCAATTAGAAGTCGTTTGTCCAGTTCGCCACGATCGCGATTCACGTCATGGAGAACTTTTACCGAACACAATTCGAAGTATCATTTGTGGTCCTTCTAACTGTGGTAAAACTAATTCAATTGTCGGCCTTCTGCTGCATGAACGGGGGCTACGCTTTCAAAACCCTTATGTTTATTCTAAAACTCTCTTCCAACCTATGTATCAGTATTTAGAAAAAATACTAAAGTTGGTTCCATCAGTCGAATTTAAAAAATATAGTGAGAATGATGAAGTACTTAGTCCACATGAAGCTAACATTAACTCAATTATTATATTTGATGATGGTGCATGTGAAAATCAAAACAACATAAGGATTACTTTGCAATGGGACGTCATAAAAATATTGATAGCTTCTACCTTAATCAAACTTATAGTAAAATACCTAAACAGTTAATAAGAGATAATGCTAACTTAATAATTCTATTTAAGCAAGATGATGTTAATTTACGTCATGTTTATGATGAGCACGTTGGAAGCGATATGTCTTGGTCACAGTTTCGAGAAATGTGTGCTGAAGTATGGAAACTGCCATATAGTTACTTGGTTATAAATAAAGATTCTAGTCGTAATTCAGGATGTTATAGAATGGGTTTTGACACATTTATCATTATGGATTAACTATAATACATGCATGATGCATTATTATGAAACATTTATTGCTTGTAATTGACGCCTTTTCAAAGTATGCGTGGTGTATTCCAACAAAATCTAAAACGAAAATAGAAGTTAAAAATTCTTTCGAACAAATTATTAAATCATCATTTTTTTTAAATAAATAATTATTCCAAGTATTCAATTAAAAAAGCATCTATTGTTGAAAGGTTAATAAAAACGCTCAAAAATAATCAATATACAAATATTTTAGTTTCATTGGAAATTATAAATGGGTTGGAAAACCTTTGAATGATATAGTTAAATCCTATAATCAAACTATGCATCATACAACAAAATTTAAACCTTTTGATGTTTATTTTGATAATGAGTCCAAAGTAAAGACAAACATCGAAAACGCGCAATCCAATCTAGGTTACGAATCAAATAAATTTAATATAGGAGATCATGTACGCATAAGCAAGTATAAAAGTGCCTTTCATAAAGGTTATACACCGAATTGGTCGACAGAAATATTTACTATTAAACATGTAAATCACACTCGTCCAGTTACTTACCTTATTGAAGATCAACGAAAAAATACAATACTCGGTTCATTTTACGAACAAGAACTTCAGAAAACAAAGCATCCTGATGTTTACCTCATAGAAAAGGTGATCAAAAAGAGGGGAGAAAAATTGTATGTAAAGTGGTTAGGGCTTAATGATAGCGAAAATAGCTGGATTGATAGAAATGCCATTGTATGAGTATATTTATTAACTTTATTGTATTCAAAATTGTCATTATTATATTGGATATGAAAGGGAGAGGACTTTTAAACAGTGCTATTAATCACTTACCGTTTGAGCTGCACTTACCTGGGTATAATTATTGTGGACCAGGTACAAAATTGCACAAACGGTTGCTAAAAGGTGATAAGGGAATTAATGAGTTGGACGAAGCGTGTATGCAGCACGACATTGCTTACGAAGTTACGATAAACATTCTAATCTAGATGACCGACACCGTGCAGATTTAGAACTTTATAAAATGGCTAAACAAAGATTAAACTCGAAAAACGCTGGAAAGGGCGAAGAACTTGCATTTTTTATTTTATTTTTTTATTTTTTATATCATAGGAAGGCAAACGAGCACACAGGCCACCTGATGGTAAGTGGAAACTGTGACTTTCCGCGTTAGGCTCGTTAGCAGGAGGAGCTGCTGGGATCGCAAAAGCTGTTGCTGATTACAAAGCTGCAAAGAAAAGCTTAACCGAATCAGAACGCCATAACAAAAGATGGAATCTATTGCATTAGGAAAAGGTTTTAGTACATTGTGCATCAAGGGCGGTAAGAAGAGGATTGCTAACGAGAGACTATTAGAAGCCCGACGCCGAAGGCGGAGGGCTTTTAATGACTCGAGTTGGCAATCTCCTTACTGCCCATGATACACACAATGATTTTCATCACATTAGCGAGGAAATAAAAAACAAATAGAAAAAAAAACTTTTATAAACAAAATACGCTTCGGAAACAACAATCAAACAAAATTAAACGAACTCGATTCGCTAAGCTAAAAGAGTTTGACAACTTTTTTTTAGTCTTCCACAGATAATGCTTAGAATTGCTTTTTTTTTAAACTTGACAAATACAGGCCATTTTGCCAGATTGTACAAATTTTCAAAATGAAATTTTATAAAATATTTGCGAATGTCTCTGAAATAATGGTAAAATAGAAATATAATGCAGACAAATGTGCCGTATAAGTTTAATTAAACAGTAAAATTGGTTTGTAGCCAAGTTTTGAATATAGGAAATAAACCTTGGCTGATTTTACACCTCCTTGGTCTGAAATGATGTACAAGTGGATTCTATATTTTAAAACTAAACTCATAACTCCCTAGGGAGTTATGAAAATCTATAACTCCCGCGGGAGCTAAGTCGGCTATAACTGCCCTAAACGCCTGCGTGTTATAAAACCCTTTCCGAGCAAGTGTGATGAAAACATATAAAACCGTATAAGAACGGTAAAGGATTGTGTTTAAAAAGTTCAAAAAACTAAATAAAAGGTTACCTAGACGAGCTCTCACTAATATAGATCTTTTAAAACACTCAACAGATATTCCTCATTTTCGTGGTGTTTATTATGAGAGATAATTTGCCAAAGCGACCTAACAGTAGAATGTGCAATCGTTAATTTAGACAGTTCTAAAAACCAGGGGACTCACTGAGTAGCCTATGTTAAAGATAATAATTATTGTGAATATTTTAATAGTTATGGTGATCTTCAACCACCGTTAGAATTAATAAAGTATTTAAAAAAATCATGAAATTTCATATAACTACAACACTTATCAATATGTTGACACTGTAAATTGCGGACATTTATGTTTGAAATATTTAAAACAATTTTGGAGCGACCGTTCAAATGTCTCTGTGCAATAAAAACCTTATCATTCACACGATGTCTTTCACTTTGTCTATAACTGGAACCTCTTCACCCTGGTTACGAAGCATTCACCAGCTCTTCAACTAGATGGTGAATATGAATGTGGGTTGCTATACATGTCAACTTTTAACTCTATACCTAATATAGACTACAGAAACAATAAATTTTATTATGGTAAAAACGAAGTAGTACAAATTCCTGAAGGGTCATACGAACTTCAAGACCTTGACGATTACTTCAAAAGACATCTGCAAGGATGCACATTTTCACTGACGTGTAATAATAATACCTTAAAGACTTCGATAGTATGTTCTAAAAATGTATACTTTAATAAAGAAAATTCGATTGGCAAGTTACTAGGTTTCGGTGAAGAAACTGTACAAGCTAATACACCGTGTTTTTGTTCATTTCCGATAACTTCGGCATGTTATTGGGTATCTTCATAGGAACCAAATGATAGAATAGTTTTTTGAAATACGAAAAAAAATAATTTTTCACAGTACATACTAATTAAATATTGCATCAACGGTTATTGTAAAGGGGTCTCTTGAGTTAATCTAAAATTAGTGTCAATTATGACATTTATGACGATGTCCGAATGACATCACACACACAAGTAAAGATAACATTTGACAGGTACCTAAACAACTTATTGGCCGAGTGGCAGATACCTTTACTCACTGTGTAGGAGGTCACAGAGTTGGGCAAAAATTATCTATTTACTAATAAACGGGAAGTTAACTAAATCATCTTTTATTTGAAATAACTAAATAACCCGTCATTTGTTATTTTGAATTTATTTAGATGATTTTCGTTTTTATCTAGATAAATTAGTTGGGATTTTAAATAAAAGATGAATGTCAGTAGTACAGTCATGTAGAACTAGAAGCGGTTGGGCATGATGAAATGAAAATAACCTACAGCAAATTTAATGAATTTTTTGTACATATTTAAATGAATGAAATATAAATACCTATATGGGACATTTGTTTTCGTATTGTTCGTCGACATATTTCCGCTACCGTTATTTTTGTCTCTTTTACAACATTTAACGTGTTCAAATGCTCCGTTTCCATGCTTCCGTTTTAAATGATTTAGAAAATTTGATGAAGAAGTTAGAGATCCCTTTATATTCACTTCATTCAGCGGTAAACATAACATACAGACATCAGACCTTCTGGAATGGTACTTAAAAAACTTGCCGTCTAATGCAGAATTGGACCTAGTACCTAGACGACATTGCAGCGTTTATGAAATTGAAAAAAATATTTTCTGATTTTATGAGAAATGTCAGTGTGACGGTTTGATCCGACGTGACATTCTATATAAATTTATTTATCTAAGCTTACTTCAATAACAATCGAGGCCAGTTATTTTCATCTAGATAATTTATCTAAATAAAAAAGTTGTCAACGCATTATTTGTGATTGACTGTTTTTTTGTGATTATGCAAGTCATGCAAATGTTCTGGATATTCTAAATCCACTTCCAAAATATAACCATAATCCGAATTATCAGAGATTTTTAGAATATCAAGTTCATTAATTGCATGCTGTGGTAAGAATTTGAAATCAGCATAAGGTAAAAAACAATGATGTGCTTATACTTACTTACCTAGATACCGTAAAACCTGGTAACTATGGTCCAGTACTTCAACTGTGGTCCAAGTCTAATTTCATTAATTCCTCATAGATGACTTAAGTATAAGCATTTTAAAACTTAGTCAACAAGAAATGTCTATAAAAAAAACACGTTTGCTTAACTAAAGATAATGGGAACTTGTACTTTTGGTCATTGATTTTGGACCATAGTTTGAAGATTTTGGACCATAGTTTGAAGATTTTGGACCATAGTTACCAGGTTTTACGGTACGCATTTATATAGCTAAACGCCGGCCACCATTGACGAGTTGGTTGCAATAAATTCGTGCCCGATATACGACCTGTTTTTGTTTTCATAGAACACCTACACTCCATAAGCAACCTTAACACCCGGACACATAGTCTCCAGTATTTAATTTCTATTTGTATAATTGTGATGTAGCGTTATCTATTTCATACATTTCACTTATGGCCCACTCTTATCAGTGAAGTATTTGCCAAATCCCTATACCTTTTGCCGGGCTTTTTATCTCTTAAACGACATGCCTTTTGCCTTATTTGACAAAAGTAACTTAACCTAGGTCTTCGTTTCCTTCCGTTACTTAGGCTTCCAAAATATGAATAAAGAAATTGTCGTGCAGTACCAGGTGACCCACCATATTTATCTATAGTAAGGCAGAAAAAAGTTTTATGTGCTAATAGGTGAAACTAAAATATTGTCAAGAGGCAAACACTAAATCTAACTGCACTATTAGGGTAAAATTGTATTATGTTACTAATTTCACTCCAAACTGCGACCTCGTTTTACTTAACAATTTGTTTGTTAAGCTTAACAAGTCATTTACCACTCTTTTCATTCGCATTAATGAAAGTACCAAGACATGAAAAAAAACATTAAAAGTGTACAATTGTAAAAGCTATATTTAATGATCGTAAGCTGAAACCTAGATGGCGCTTCGGCATAGAGTAAAGGAGGATGGTCAAATTGGCCTATTGACCAATAAGGACAAGCGATATGTCACTGGATAGCTTATTCAGAGTCCTAAAACGTTTACTATGGCAAGTAATCCCAAATCTTTGAGTGAAAAAAGTTATCGCTGCATAAAAAAGTTTAATGACTTGAAACGTTACTATGTACCTTTTTTGATACTAAGTTCCTATATCGCTTTAGACTATGAAGGTTTTCTCACTGTAGATGATTTTGTGTCATGTTTTTGTTTTTTATGCCTTTTCATATGTTTTGATGTGTCATTCTGGTTCTACTATTCAAATGGATTTTGCATTTTTCCGTCTTTGTAAATATTCTGGTTTTCTTATCGGTTTCTGCAAACCGTCGCAGGGCATTTTGCGACTTCTTGACCTTTGGCTTTGTTATAGGACTCCGGGATCTAATGCAAGATTGACTTCATATTAATTGATCATGGATGAACGACATAATAACTGCGTCATGTGCCTTTTAACCTTTTGCTTAAAGAATAGTACTCATTGTTTTATGGTAAATCAATCGATATTTAGTTGTTTTGTTTTGTGTATTTATGTAAAAACGTTTAAAAACCGTTGTATAGAACTTAAACCCTGTATACAGGGTGTCCCAGAAATAGCAAGTCACAGTGACACTGGAGATTTCCCAGCCTCAGAAGAACCAAACCAGCCTAACATGACCTCAGTAAAAGTTGCACCGTTTTCGAGTTATACCAATTTAAAGATTTTTCCAAATTTTCACCTCTTTTGACATTGTAAGTGCTCGCATTTACTGGGATAGCTTTAGAATTTAGTTTTTTTTATTTGTGCGCGTTTATGAATAGTTGATTAAGATGATAGAAGCATTATTATGTCAATAACTAATGTAAAAGTTGGAAAAATAATGTAATGAACTTGACTTAAATTATCATCAACATAGTAATTTAAACTTTGAACACCTGCCATAACTTTTTTTTACTACAAACGAAATGAGCAAATAACTTTAAAAACATGCGTATTTTATGCCAATTCTAAAATGGTATGACACATGATATCTTAATGCATAAAATTAGGAATTCGTATGACATTTGCCGATATGGGTCCTCGGAAATCAATGATAATCATCTAAAAAATATCTTGTACCTACTCTACGATATCTCATTTGTTTGTGCTCCTTTGAAGAATATGATTGATTTTTGGTTGACCTTGGTTCAAAGATAATAAAAAACGGGATTAATTTTCATTAGTTTTTACAGTAAATGTTCGAATTGTTTCCCTCCGACTCTAAGGCACAAATGGCATCTTCGAATAAAATTTCGGTTTAATTTTCGTTAACTGGTTTCCGATATGTCTCGGGCTGCATTGAAGACACG
This sequence comes from Acleris emargana, assembly GCA_927399475.2. NCBI lineage: Eukaryota > Metazoa > Arthropoda > Insecta > Lepidoptera > Tortricidae > Acleris > Acleris emargana. The sequence continues at coordinate 1,160,119 of OV656863.1, read as the reverse complement.
TCGCCGTAGTTCCTCTTCGTTACTTATTGGTTTTGAATAAATATTGTCTTTCAAAGATCACCAAAAAAAAAACATTTTACAAATCGAAATCAACTTCCGTTAAGAGTGCCGAGTAGTCGTTTCAGTTCCACAAACAAAATCAGAGTCCAGAGGAATGCCAAGTCGATTTAATTCAGGAACACCACAGGAAAACGGACGCAGTGAACATGGGTGATAAGTATTGACATAATTCAAATCAATAAAAATGTACCTAACTAAAAAGTCGGCTATTAAAACGAGGTTTAATATTAATCAACGAGTATAGCACGAAACGCAGGGTAACGAACTATGAGTAGTTTGGGTCACAGGGCTACAACTGCAATAAATAAATAACTATCCTACAATTCTTTACATGATAAACTTGAAAAGCGGCTAAACGCGTTTCATTTGTTAGTTTGGTTGCCGGGATCCTTATTGGCAAATGTGATACGAATTCCTACTTTTTTGCATTAAGATATCATGTGTCACTCTGATTTTGTTTGTAGAACTGAAACGACTACTCGGCACTCTTAACGGAAGTTGATTTCGCTTTGTAAAATGTTATTTTTTTTTGGTGATGTTTGAAAGACAATATTTATTCAAAAACAATAAGTAGGTAACGAAGAGGAACTACGGCGACGTGTCTTCAATGCAGCCCGAGACATATCGGAAACCAGTTTACGAAAATTAAACCGAAATTTTATTCGAAGATGCCATTTGTGCCTTAGAGTCGGAGGGAAACAATTCGAACATTTACTGTAAAAACTAATAAAAATTAATCCCGTTTTTTATTATCTTTGAACCAAGGTCAACCAAAAATCAATCATATTCTTCAAAGGAGCACAAACAAATGAGATATCGTAGAGTAGGTACAAGATATTTTTTAGATGATTATCATTGATTTCCGAGGACCCATATCGGCAAATGTCATACGAATTCCTAATTTTATGCATTAAGATATCATGTGTCATACCATTTTAGAATTGGCATAAAATACGCATGTTTTTAAAGTTATTTGCTCATTTCGTTTGTAATAAAAAAAAGTTATGGTAGGTGTTCAAAGTTTAAATTACTATGTTGATGATAATTTAAGTCAAATTCATTACAGTATTTTTCCAACTTTTACATTAGTTATTGACATAATAATGCTTTTTTCATCTTAATCAACTATTCATAAACGCGCACAAATAAAAATAACTAAATTCTAAAGCTATCCCAGTAAATGCGAGCACTTACAATGTCAAAAGAGGTGAAAAATTGGAAAAATCTTTAAATTTGTATAACTCGAAAACGGTGCAACTTTTACTGAGGTCATGTTAGGCTGGTTTGGTTCGTCTGAGGCTAGGAAATCTCCAGTGTCACTGTGACGTGCTATTTTTGGGACACCCTGTATATCATTAAAAAAAACTTGTTGAGGGGATGTTTTTATTTTGCCATAACTTGTTTCACACAGCGATTTAAGATTTCCCGCCATACAAAAAGTTTTAGAGTATGAAAAAACCTTTCAAATGACGTATGGCTTGTCATTATTGGTTTTTAGGCCAGAGTCCATAATGAATCTGGGCATCCTCCTTTAAACTCGGACATACCGCATCAAAAACTTATCTAGCCGCATGATGACTACTGAATGTTGTTATACAAGTACTTTTAATACTTTTTAAAGTTCCGATACTTATTTTGATTTTCCGATCAGGAATAAAAATATTTAATCATCTACATTTACAAAAAGTAATAATTTTAAGGACTACTTGATATTTTTGACGCAGCTTTAAGCTCTTCGAAACTGTTTAATTAACCCACCCACGACAAAACTTCTTAAATGTAGTTTGCAACATATTTTTTTTCATTTTACGCATTTTTTTGTCATTAGCTGTTCGATGTTATGATGTAAGTACTTTGAATTTGTCAAAACATTTATAATAACATTTTACAATAGACTATGTACATATTTAATGTCTGATTATTTTGAAATGACGTCTTCGAAAAGTATAATTTATGAATAAATAAATCAAGGCTGTGTAATGGTGGTGTAATGGTATATAGTTACTAGTATATAATCTGTGGTCTAGATTTTCTTGTGAAACGAAACACAGCTTATTTACATTTCACTTCAATTTTCACTTTTCGGGTCATCGGGTGTTATCTGACACAAAAAGAGAAATTCTTGTGCAAACTAATGAATGAAATTTTTACAGAATGGCGTCTGGAGTGACAAAAATACAGGTCTTATCAATTTACAAGAGCCTGATGAAGGAGTCCCAAAAGTTCACCAACTACAATTTTCGGTACTTCTTTCATTTATTAAATTAGATTTCGAAATTACATAACCTAAATTTCTTAAAATTATCAAAGAAAACTTGACTCATTATGAATAATATTGAAGCACTAACGAAGAAATCATTACTTTTTCATTTTGTTTCGCTAACAGACAAGAGGCGAATTGGTCTGTTATGAGATATTGAGAAATAGTTTTTAATATTTATTTTGTTTTCAAATCTTACGCTCTTCGTAGGATCAGAGATGCCTTTAAGGAGAACAAAACTGCCACGGACTCAAAGCAGATATTAAAGAATTACGAATCGGCTAAGGAAAACCTTTCTTCCATCAGAAAGTAAAGTCTACCCATGTTTTCTCTGGAAGCCAGTTAGTATCTAATTAACCCCTCAGGTGTCCTACGCACAACATGTGTGCGTAGATTTTTTGACATTACGTTACTTATTCATTTGACATAAAGTTTAATTTTGATGTACATCAATTTTGAAATATCGCTCGACGGGTTAAGTAGAAAACTGACTAAATAAGTAATCAATCTACAGAATAACTTATTTTTAATTCTTATTCTGCATCATTTTAGTGGTTGTCAGACCTTGCGCTGGGTCCATCCTAGGGCATGCGGTACCGGTACCATTCCCGGAACCGGGACTAAGATTTCCGGTATTAAGTCAGAACCGGGAATTCCCGGGATTTCGGTTCTTTTCGGTACTGAGTAAATTATTTGTATTTTTTTTGGTTTAATGGTTATTTTTTCAAATAAGACACCAGTTAAGGGATAATTATTAATTATTTAATCCAAAACACGAGTTTACCAAATCAGAACAGCTATCTTTCTGACTACCTGACTACCTGTCGGTCGGCCCGACCGGTTGGCCTTGGATTGGGTCGAGGCGTCGGGTCGAAGGGTGGGGCGACTGGGGCGGGCCGAGCGATGCCGATCTCATATCGCATCCGAATAAAACCGAGCTTGTGCGAATCGGCCGGGGGAAAGCGTCACCAGGCCATCACGTAGTTTTGAAAAGAAAAAATGACAATTAGTCTAGTCACAAACTCAGTACCGAAGGAACCGAAGAACCGGGATTTTTTTCGCCAGTACCGGTACCAGTTGAAATGATAATTCCCGGGATTTCCCGGTCCTTTTAGTACCGGGAATTCCCGGGAGCATGCCCTAGTCCATCCATTACACTGCCACCATCTTACGTTTTTTTTTGGCTGTACTGGTTTGCTGTGCCTTTGCTATCCTGAGATTATATGTGTCTAGTCATTACGTGAGTCTTTGATGTCTATTTGTTTAGTTATCACTGTAGAAAATAAATATTTAAAATCATCTCTTTGGCAAGCGGAAATGGGAATGTTGGAAGGGGAAGGTCATGGCAAACTTTTCATGAACAGATTGGGGATGTATTAAAAAAGAGCCAGGTCAGGAGTACCCTAAATTGATGCATGTGTATGAACAGACTTATGAGAGTGGAGGGAGGGAGGGAAGTTTGTCTGGATCATATCACGTTGATCACAAGATGTGATCTCTGCCTGGTCTACATGAGAGATGTGTGGTTGCATTTGGATAAAGACCAAAACGTTGGACCATAGTTAAGCGCAGTTAACCATACAAACAAGGAAGTTGGTATTCTGGTTCGGAGAACAGTAGTTCAAACTCTTCCTCGTTTGGACCCACTCCCAGAGACTCCGGTAGACTATCAGCTGGGAACAGCTGAGCCAGATACTCGCTGGCTATTTCTTTCATTGGTATTTTTTAAATTCCAGGTCGCGATTGGAGAGATGTGTCAAACTGAGAAGCTCGTAATAGAGAATGTTCGATAAGATCTACAGAAATGAACTGTAAATATATTATATTTAGTGCAAGTTACACTTGCTAATAAGTAAGACCATCTTTAATTAGCAATGATCAGAATAGACCAACGCAAGGGTTGGTAGTTGGGGAGCTTGAGCGTGTAGAGAGGCATGTAAACACCACTAGTAGTTATATGATAGAAGACATTTAATATTTGCCTTAGTTTGTACTGGGTGACGTCAAATTGGTAATACAAAACACTTGATCAAGGCTCGGTTGATAATGGATAGTGAATTCCACTAACTCAGTTGTTTATAAGCCTTCTCTAACTATCGTTAACTTTCTAATGAAACTAATTAATGTCCTAAAGTGTGGTTACCCTACATTTAATACCTAACTGTCTTATCTGTCCCTCGATGTTATCAATCTAATTTAAGGCTGGTTTACACTTTGTGAAGTAGCAATTGAAGGTAAGAAGTGATAAAGTTAACAAGTTTTTGCGATGATTATGTATGGTTTACACTTTGTTAAGTGTGTATTTTGCTACTTCCCATTTGAAAGTGAATGTATGAACTTTACACTTGCACTTAACAAAGTGTAAACAGGGCCTTACACGCTTAACGTTTTTAAGTTTTACTAAACACTTTTAAAAAAAAAAAAATATGGCATGGTATGGCAAACGAGCACACAGGCCACCTGATGGTAAGTGGAAACTGTGACCCATAGACATTCGCATTCACAAGACTGCAAATGCGTTGCCAACCCTGAGGATTAAGATGGAATGCCTCTATGCTAGTCATTTCACCGGCTGTCTTATCCCCAAACCGGAACACAACAATGCGAACATGCTGCTTGGCGGTAGGTTAATGGATAAGATGGTGGTACCAACACTACCAACCCGGACGGACCCTGCACAAGGTCCTCCCACAAGTAAACACCTGCACCTCTCACCTGCACTTGCTATATCACAGAGTGTAAACAAGCCTTAAAAATATGGGTAGGGTAGGGTAGGGTAACATCATTAAGCAAAAAAAAAGGAATAATATAAACTCGAAAAAAATCAACTTTTAAGTTAATTAGCAGCACGAGACTTAGTAGAAGGGTTTAGTTTAAGGAAAATGAGTGTAAGGGTGCGGCTCCACTGAGGCGGAGACGAGAGGAGCGGAGCGGAGCTGTGCCAATATTAACCAATAAAAGGTGCATGCGGTCACGTCACGTCACGTCGAGCGCGCCTTGCGCAGATTCCATTGGTTAATATTGGCACAGCTCCGCTCCGCTCCTCTCGTCTCCGCCTCAGTGGAACCGCACCCTAAAACTTTGATTTTGTATTACCAATTTGAAGTCACCCTGTATACAATGCGATTGTCGCTATGTACAAACAATATGCGTATATACAGGGTGTCCCAGAAATAGCACGTCACAGTGACACTGGAGATTCCCCAGCCTCAGACGAACAAAACCAGCCTAACATGACCTCAGTAAAAGTTGCACCGTTTTCGAGTTATACCAATTTAAAGATTTTTCCAAATTTTCACCTCTTTTGACATTGTAAGTGCTCGCATTTACTGGGATAGCTTTAGAATTTAGTTTTTTTTATTTGTGCGCCTTTATGAATAGTTGATTAAGATGATAGAAGCATTATTATGTCAATAACTAATGTAAAAGTTGGAAAAATACTGTAATGAACTTGACTTAAATTATCATCAACATAGTAATTTAAACTTTGAACACCTGCCATAACTTTTTTTTACTACAAACGAAATGAGCAAATAACTTTAAAAACATGCGTATTTTATGCCAATTCTAAAATGGTATGACACATGATATCTTAATGCATAAAATTAGGAATTCGAATGACATTTGCCAATATGGATCCTCGGAAATCAATGCTAATCATCTAAAAAAATATCTTGTACTCTACGATATCTCATTTGTTTGTGCTCCTTTGAAGAATATGATTGATTTTTGGTAGACCTTGGTTCAAAGATAATAAAAAACGGGTTTAATTTTCATTAGTTTTTACAGTAAATGTTCGAATTGTTTCCCTCCGACTCTAAGGCACAAATGGCATCTTCGAATAAAATTTCGGTTTAATTTTCGTAAACTGGTTTCCGATATGTCTCGGGCTGCATTGAAGACACGTCGCCGTAGTTCCTCTTCGTTACTTATTGGTTTTGAACAAATATTGTCTTTCAGACATCACCAGAAAAAAAAAAACATTTTACAAAGCGAAATCAACTTCCGTTAAGAGTGCCGAGTAGTCGTTTCAGTTCCACAAACAAAATCAGAGTCACGAAACGCAAGGTAACGAACTATGAGTAGTTTGGGTCACAGGGCTACAACTAAAATAACTATCCTACAATTCTTTACATGATAAACTTGCAAAGCGGCTAATCGCGTTTCATTTGTTAGTTTGGTTGCCGGGATCCATTGGCAAATGTGATACGAATTCCTACTTTTTTGCATTAAGATATCATGTGTCACTCTGATTTTGTTTGTGGAACTGAAACGACTACTCGGCACTCTTAACGGAAGTTGATTTCGCTTTGTAAAATGTTTTTTTTTTCTGGTGATGTCTGAAAGACAATATTTGTTCAAAACCAATAAGTAACGAAGAGGAACTACGGCGACGTGTCTTCAATGCAGCCCGAGACATATCGGAAACCAGTTTACGAAAATTAAACCGAAATTTTATTCAAAGATGCCATTTGTGTCTTAGAGTCGGAGGGAAACAATCGAACATTTACTGTAAAAACTAATGAAAATTAAACCCGTTTTTTAATATCTTTGAACCAAGGTCAACCAAAAATCAATCATATTCTTCAAAGGAGCACAAACAAATGAGATATCGTAGAGTACAAGATAATTTTTTAGATGATTAGCATTGATTTCCGAGGATCCATATTGGCAAATGTCATTCGAATTCCTAATTTTATGCATTAAGATATCATGTGTCATACCATTTTAGAATTGGCATAAAATACGCATGTTTTTAAAGTTATTTGCTCATTTCGTTTGTAGTAAAAAAAAGTTATGGCAGGTGTTCAAAGTTTAAATTACTATGTTGATGATAATGTAAGTCAAGTTCATTACAGTATTTTTCCAACTTTTACATCAGTTATTGACATAATAATGCTTCTATCATCTAAATCAACTATTTATAAAGGCGCACAAATAAAAAAAACTAAATTCTAAAGCTATCCCAGTAAATGCGAGTACTTACAATGTCAGAAAGAGGTGAAAATTTGTAAAAATCTTTAAATTGGTATAACTCGAAAACGGTGCCACTTTTACTGAGGTCATGTTAGGCTGGTTTGGTTCGTCTGAGGCTGGGGAATCTCCAGTGTCACTGTGACGTGCTATTTTTGGGACACCCTGTATAGTAGTTAGCTATTACTTTACTGCTAAACACATTCCCCCTTATTCTTAAACTCACAATTATTTCAAATTCAAATGTCATAATGACAGATATCGACAGAGCATTACTAGCACTTTAGTTATAGCGCGCTTATGAATAAGATGGTTAAAGTGGCCAATTGAAGTATCACTGCTGGATTACTACAGTATCACTTTCATCATCATCATGTCAGCCGAAAGACGTCCACTGCTGGACATAGGCCTCCCCCAACGCTCTCCACTCAGACCGGTCTTGTGCTTTTCGCATCCACCGCGTTCCCGCGATCCTTACAAGGTCGTCACTTCATCTTGGTGAGGCCTACCTACAGCTCGTCCGCGGACGCCACTCAAGAACCTTCTGACCCCATCGGCCATCAGTCCTACGAGCGATGTACCCCGCCCACTGCCACTTCAGTTTAGCTATTCTTCGGGCTATGCTTCAGGATATCATCATTTCTGATTGTATCACTCAGAGAAACCCCGAGCATAGCCCTCTCCATGGCACTTTCATACACAAAATTAATTATACAAAACCTTAGCAGTACCTGTCTAACCTGCGAATACCAATCTAACCCAGTTACAACTGAGCGTCAGTGAGGGCGGCGTCAGCATTATGGATTGTAAACCTTATCCCTATAGTAATACGGCGCTACGGTAAAGGTCAATGTACAAATTTCTTCGTCCGCGGTGTCCGCGTGTATCACCACGCGAGATCACCGCTCAGAACTTTTCGCACCAATGTCATTCTGATCATTGTTAGTCTATAGTGTCTACACTGACAAGAATCAAACCGGTGACCTCTAGCTTTAGAACTAAATATGTATACGTAACATTAGACCATAATATTAATTAAAGTAACCATTTAAGGCGGAGATAGAAGCTTTAGCTTTTCCAAGTAGGTTAGTCTTTGTTGACAACATATAATATTTTTAATTTTTAATTGTTATATTTCCGTGTATACATAGGTTGTTGTGTTCCGGTATAGAGGTGAATCTTAGAGTTGCCGCACAATAGGCCACTAGTGGCGAGCACGATGACAGTGACGAGTTAACTCATACATTATGTATAGCAATGACGTAAATCGAGCGTTTGAGTGGCTGCGTCCAAGGCACAAGCTGCGGGAGTCGTCCGCGCTCGCTACTAGGAGAGGTCTGATTTTTATTCCCACAGAAAAAATGTAAACAAAGGTGTTGCCGTAAACGAAAAACATTTTCAGTATTTAAAATATTTATACTTTCCACATTTTAAAGAAATCGACTTTCTATAAAAAAAAATATATATTGTAATCAAGATTGAAGAATTTAATTCTTTGATGGCAAACTTTATTTTGATATAAACTCTTTGTTGTATTAATTTAAAACGAGAAAACTGTTTATGTGGCCGTAACAGCTAACATGAAAGCGATGTGGTCATTTGAGGAAGTGGCCGTTCGGAGAACTGGCCATTAATGGGAAGTGGCCGTTCAGAGAACTGGCCTTACCTGGGAAGTGGCCGTTCAGAGAACTGGCCTTACCTGGGAAGTGGCCGTTCGAAGCATGTGGCCGTAAGTGACCGGATCCCATAATTTATTTATTGCACTGGTATCATTGACTCGATACACCTGTGTCAACAAGTTGAGGGCCGGGGCCATTTGCAACGTTAAAAGATGGCGGACGTGTAATTTGTTTTAGACTTTAATTTTTGGGTAATTAGGTGTTCAAAGTTTTTTTCTGATAGTGATTTGTACTTTTTATGCCTTAGTGTCGCACAGTGATTGAAGACTTGGACTTATTTCGTGTATCTGGCATCTTTCTTCTCGTTTCAAGTGGACTCGCAGTGGTGCAGAGGTTAAAACTATCTTGACCTCTGACCTACAAATCACCGTACAACGTTGCCCCCAATCTTCCTAGAGAAGATTGGATTGTGTTTTATACTCATATAAACCTTGACACTGGCGAAATCACTTCACGTGGAAGCCATATCCCTGGGGTAGTAGCTGTTCAAGTCGCCGCGGGGGCAAAAAAAAAAAAAAAAGTTGAGGGCCGCTTGATTGATGTGGGGCTGTGAGACGTCACTTTACTTGCTTCCCTTCACAACTCGTGCTCCCGTATTATTAATATATATCACGGTTAGAGCGAAATGATAACTTAAAATTATATTTCTTGTTGGTCTTCTTCTTCTTCTTTTGCCCCCGCGGCGACTTGAACAGCTACTACCGCGGGGATATGGCGTTTCCACGTTAAGTGATTTCGCCAGTGTCAAGTATATATAAGTATAAATCAATATAGCAATAAAACATTCCAATCTTCTCTAGGAAGATTGGGGGCAACGTTGTACAGTGATTTGTAGGTCAGAGGTCAAGATAGTTTTAACCTCTGCACCACTGCGAGTCCACTTGAAACGAGAAGAAAGATGCCAGATACACGAAATAAGTCCAAGTCTTCAATCACTGTGCGACACAAAGGCATAAAAAGTACAAATCACTATCAGAAAAGAACTTTGAACACCTAATTACCCAAAAATTAAAGTCTAAAACAAATTACACGACCGCCATCTTTTAACGTTGCAAATGGCCCCCTTCTTGTTGGTCCAAACTTTAAGATCCCCTGGAATGTCACTTTGACAGTGACGTAACTTTGTTTACATTTTTTCTGTGGGAATAAAAATCCGACCTTAGTGGCAGCGTGTTGTCGCTCGCCTCGTGCGCACAGTCGCGCACTCAGTAGGGTTGCGCGCGCTCGTTCACTGAGCGGATCGCTCCAAGCTAGTACAATCGCTCAAATGTACTAATTCGGTCTTTTAGATCTTTAATACACTGAAAGAAACTCGTCTGTTGATGATCCTTATATGTGCTCCCTTGACCGAATGAAAGGCCAGGCTGTCATTCATTCGGATTGCTTTGCTGTCAGTGTGACTCGCTGCTCTAAAGTGCCTGCTCTGTTCGGTTCTTGCTCCGCGTGTACTAAATGATCTTAAGAGCAGAAACTTTACCGAATAATTCGTTCTAGTACAAACAGCCACACACTTAACTGCCCATTAACCCTTTGAACGCCAAGAACCACTAACCCATCGACCCATATAGTGGTCACGGATACAATGCAAAATAGACCCGAGTATTTGTGACGTAAGGTTGTTAGCTGTGGTTTTCACCCGTCATTGGCGTGTGAGGACGTTTGTATCAACTCAAAGGCGTTCAAAGGGTTAAAGACAGAAGTGAGAAAATGTAGAAAGAGATAAATATAGATTTTACATAAGACTCTCATGTGCACGACCGAGACAGTTTCTCTATGTTTATCTTCATTGGTCACTCAGCTGTGTGGGCGATTGTATAGAACCGGAAATTCATTGTTTTTTGCTCTTATTACATGCGCTTTACAACCCTAAAACTCGGCCACTAGTGGCATTAGTTAGTGGCTGCGTCTAGTGGCTTAGCTGAACTAGTGGTTGCGTTTAGTGGCGATTATGTGCGGCAGCCCATTGTGTTGGCAACGCTTTTGCAGGCTTAGGATTTTAGTGTTGTCCAGATCCCAAATACCATCAGGTGGCCTGTGAGCTCGTTTGCCTTGAATAATGAAATGTTGTCAATGCAGACGAGTGCACTGAGTGGGGTTTGTGTTTGGTTATCGCACTCGTGGTTCTTGCATATTATGACATTTGTAACTTGTTTTAAAGACAATACTGATCTGTACGTGTATTCCTTGCATTTCGTAGTTAGTAAAGTTAAATTTAAGTTTTGTTCTGTAAATAAATGCATTATGTTCAGCTTCGTTTTTTAATTATCTGGGTCCATGCCAAGAGTGAATTTTCAGGGTCCATATTGGCTCACCCAATTTTTTTTAGTCCGAATGTAATGTTATTCCTAATCATCGCAACTCCCTAAAGTGTTTTTACTGTAGCGGTTATTTCAGGGTTTTTATAAAACAAACCTAACCTTATCTACCAGTTAGATACCTTAAAAATCCTGAAATAATAACGGTTTCAGTTAAAACTACTAGAATTATAAAATTACAGTCGGACTAAAATTAATAAGTTCAACTGCGTACCAGTATTTTCATCATCGTACATCCAATGCTCACTTCTTATTGTATATCCAAATTTGATCACATGTATACAGACCAGAGAAAATACTGTGTCCATGAATCATTTGTGATTCATGGGTCAGGTGAATGTGGCCTTGCTCAGTATATGCTCAACGCAGGGTTCCGACACGGAACAAAAACGGCACTGAGTTTTGCGTCAGTTACATACATACATTAAATCACGCCTGTTTCCCAGAGGGGTAGGCAGAGACCACTTCTTTCCACTTGACAAATTTCTTTCGCTTTTTCCACATTCATACATCGAGTCATACACGCACGTCGGTTTCGGGTACTTAACCCTTCGGCCCTTTTCCAGTATTTCTCAGATTTGATTCGAAAAAGTACGCCTAGGGCGGCCCCTTCCGAACCTTAAACTCACTTTCGATCTGTATATCTCTCGTCAATCTTCTTTAGTTTCCAAATGACCGAACCATCGAAGCATGCCCTTTTCAATCTTAGTCACTACATCTTTGTAATTCGGCCCCTTTTGCGTCAGTTATTCATTGTAATTTTGGCAGTTAAATACATAATTGAGCGGTAAAATGAAGTGGGCAGTTGCGTGTGGTCAAGAAACAAATCAGAATTGGTTGGTTAGGATAACTAGGATATCTCATAAAGTCACAGAGCACAGAACCGCGCCCCTACTAGAGACGGTATGCTCCAAACTTTCCATACAAATCAAGCGTGTCAGTGGGCGTCACCGTTTACTCACACTAGTGCACGCATTACTACATAAATGACATATACGTATTGTCTTAGATGTCAACCATCTGTGCGCCACAAGAAAGTCACAAGTACCGCCTGCTTAATTTTTCAATCGATCATAATATAACAAGTACAGTGCGACACAAAAGAGTAGAAATTAAATGAGGGCGCTTAAACTGTCATATTTTTCACGTAAAATGCTTAAAAATAGCAACATTTTAGTATGGATTGTTTTTACTTCCACTTTATTTCATTTCTACTCTATGTACATAGGTAGTTAGCACAAGAAATAATTAATAACATGATTGTAATAAAATCTTTATTAAATCCATTCGATAAATAGCAAGGCATTTACAAAATAAGCTCAGTAGTTACAAAACACAGTGCCATTTACCAAGTTTATAGAGTTGTTGGTAATTCTGTACCTCTGCCTACCCCACTCTGGGAATGAAGGCGTGAGGGTATTTACCAAAATAATACTTATTTAAAGGTGTACCAGAAATATGAAAAAAAAACTCGCTATTTTGTGGAAAATAATAGGCACTATGAACTATTGTTTTCCTCTCCTACTTTTCCATTGAACTATAGTGCCCGGCCGTTAAGAAGACAATCCTGACACCTATCATTTCAGTACAAATTATAACCTCAAACCCAAATATAGGTTATGAATTGTACTGCGATGACAGATGTCAGGATTGACTTCTTAACGGCCGGGCACTATAGTAACACATTAGAAAGAATTATACCCGTATTCACAAACGTCGCTATGAGGTCTCACAGTGCTCAGGAACGCACAGGGTGGTTCAAAATGTTCAAATCGTGTCGTAAACAAAATGTCGGTCAAATAGGACCAATCACAAAGCTGTATTGAATGCAGTGCGTTTACTCAGTGAAGGATCCTTTAGGTATCGTTTGTGAATACGGGTGTTAGGCTGTAGCACTCTATTGAAGTTTTTTCATTTATCTGGTCTAGGCTTTACTTAAAAATTACATTAATACAAAACACTTATATAAGGAAGTCGCATACCTAGTCATATAATGTTTGTTTTTGATATAATGTAAACAAAAGGTAGGATCACAATGAGGGATTGCATGCTGTCATATAGTTTTACTAGTTGACGCGGCAAACGTTGTTTTGCCTTATAAAGACAAATAATTTGCAATAAAATAATATTGCGACTATAAATTTAAATGTAAGCTATCCTATCTTTCAAGTTGGGTCGAATTGCACACGGTGTGCAAATCAAATTTAAAATCGGTTCAGTAGTTTAGGAGTTCATCGCGGACAAACAACGTGACACGTAATTTTTATATATATAGATAAATCGTGAGTGAACTCATAACATAATGCTTCCTTTAACCCTATACTTGACATTGTGCATTCTTATGCACGTTACTCTTTAAAAAAATCTAGGGAGTAAATTAAGGACTTAGGAATCATTTTTAATGCGCATTATTTTAACTGATATTCCAATAATTCGGAGTAATATTATTTTGTACTGCTAGGTAAATCCATTTTGACAGTAGCACGCAAAATAACGGACCGAAATCCTGCGTTTACGCATCGTGTCATAAAAATAATTAATTTCATAAAATGTTTGCTTTAATAATGCAAATTTATTGTTATTATAGTATAAGTAAGTATATTTCCAACACACAATAGCAATCTTGGTATATCAAAACTACATAACAATGGCCTCTAACGTTACATGAAGGCATATGTATCTTTAAATGCACAGCGCCAGCTACACCATTAAGTAAGGTTTATCCTACTATGTATTTTTAAAGATACATTACCAGGTACGCTATACTTTTGCTATGTATCTTTATGGATACACAGCCAATTTGCGGTATAAAAAAAAACTATTATAATCCTCTTTTTGTGGGTATAAACTGTTAGTTATGCTTTATATTTCAAAGTTTGAGGGCTTAATACCGAGCTGGTACCATTGTCAACCTATTTTGAGAGTTTTTTAGTACTAAATTGGCAACCAGGTGTCTGAAACCATCCATATCGATAATGCTTTCATGTTTTTCGAATCATATTGTTATAAAAGTGCCTATTTTTGTCGCCCTAAGTTAAAGAAAGCCTAGTCTGTCTCTAGACTTATCCTAGTTTTGACCTAGTGTATTTGTAAGTATATACACTCGGGTCTTTTTTTATCGTTTCAGAGACCCTATGTAGCATCCATTGACATAAAAAAATATATTTTTATTAAAATGTTCCTATGAGATGAAAAAAACACCAAACAACTAACTGCCCCGATTTTTCTGTATGTCCTGAATGCGGTTTGTTGATTTTCTCGAGCTAGCATTTCAGTCATCCGTACATTTTCAGCGCTGACTGCAGTTGTGCGACGGCCACTTCTGTCTGTCATTTTCATGGCTAGCTTTGAACCTTTTGAAGTCATTAGGCCATCTGAAAATATTTTCCGAAGAAGGCTAAAGTCTTCTCTATCTAATCTTCAACAATGAAAGCTTAACAATTTAGAGAAAACCATTTTTAAGCCATACGTAGATCGTCCACGAAAATGTTTTTGCTAACGCTCTAGCGAAGCAGACAAAAAGCGGGAAAAGGCGGACGGGATGAACCGAAAAGTTAATATTTCCTCATAATTTCTGAAAATTATAGTTTTTTTTTTACGAATGCTCGTAATTTGCGAAAGTTGTTACTCACATTGTGTTCTTTTTCCCGTATCAGAACTTTTAAAGTGACCTACGTGGTTTACTTCGTCGTGGGTCTACAACTCGGAAATAATAAATAGCATAATCTAATGAAGTTGGAGCACTTTAAAGTAGTAATTATGTATTTTTTTCATTTCTTAGTTAATATTTCTCAAAAAAAATTAATTATTGATATCAATATTTAATTTAACCTTAATTATGGCTGTAATTAAGTTATAAAAACAAAGCAAAAATTCAAGATTTCACATTAAATACAGATTTTTGTTACGTTAACTGCTGAGCAAGTTATTTAATAGTATTTTATCTTTTAAATAGGCCTATTTTCATTTATTTATTTTTGATTTACAATAATAAAAATATTTTTTTGGGTACTCGTTTTATGACGGTGTGTCTCCCTGGATACATATACTTTTATATGTACATTTGTAACGACATGGCGGTGTGCATTTAAAGATACATTCAATAAAACACAAATTAAAAACCATGGATTTTTTATATTATTTTTGCAGCCCTATTTGGACCCCGAAAAACACGATTCTTAAAAAAAACCAACAACATTTCAGAAAAAATTGTCTTGCCAAGTATAGGGTTAAATTGGTCCAGATAATTATAATTTATAATAGACTGTATGAATATATTAATAATCTATGGGTGATAAGAATCTTGGTTAACGATCAGGGTGATGAAGGGACCAGCGAGTACCTACGCCTATAGTTCGAAGGCGTCATTGATACTTTAATGTATAAACACTTTTTTTTCAACTGAGAACTAAGTAAACTAATGTTTCCACTCACGGACGCGCCATTTGTTTCAGCGACATTGAAGGGTCCACGGAAAGAACATGTCTAGTCAAATAGTAACTTTTTGAGATATCGTGATTTGAAAGCACGGAAAGAACCATGTGATTTTGTACGTAATTTTCGTGTAGAGGTTTTTTTAAGAGTGAAAAGATACAAGTTCTGTGTTCATGACGACGCCATTTGGCTTGGCGCGGAAGCGTAGAATTTCAACATTCACGATAGTTCCATTCGGATTGCGCGTTGGCGCGTCGCGCTGGCTTTCCGTCCATTTTGAAATCTAACGCACCGCGCCTAGTACTTTTAAACGCTATGGTTTGGATTTCTTGGATCGATTTAGGCACGGCGCTGCTCTATTCGGCTTGTTGGAGCGGTCGTGAATGCCCATCTTTACTTCATGTCATGCTGGGGTTCTACTTTACAAAAATAAGCCACGTAAAAAAATGGCATGCCGTATTTTTAATTTTGATGTTGCCATTGTAAAAAATCTCGACCTCATCCAGTTTTATGAGGAGTTTCTAGATCGTTTTCATCATGAATTCAATATGATAACCTATTTTGTACTTACTTATATAGAAGATAACCTAAACCCATATAGTGAATAGTTATAACTTAGAATTGCTAGATTTATTTGCAGTGAACAAGATACATTGCTCGTACAAGGACAGCCGATGGGGAGAGAAAGTTCTTGAATGATGACCTCGTAGGGTGATGGAACCAGTAATGAACACAGACAGAAGGTAAGGGTTATTAATTTATTTTGACACAATCCATTTGTAACCTTATAATCTTTGAATTAAGAGTCAAGTGTCCATTATAGGTGCCTTCAGCCAAAACAGTCCAACATTGGTGCCGCCACCCTATACAGGCGCCACAGAAACCTGGTGGAGATCCCAGGATTCCAAAAAATGTGGCACAGGCACGGAGGACTGTAGCGTCTCTTGAGGGAGGCCTATGACCAGCAGTGCCGCTTTTCAGTTGATATGATAATAATGTATTTAACCCAATATCTGTACAGCCTCACTAAATTCTCACGAAACGTCTCTTCAGTAACGCATTCTGCGTCAGCGGAGGACCAGCGTTGGCTTCAATTAAACCAGCACCGGGTTTCATGGGTCGTCCTAGACTGATGATATAAAGGTAGATTCACAATAATTTAACGCGATAAATAACCGTGAAGCGATATTATATCGGTAATTCTGATTAGCCCAGAACTCGAAAGCTAATAATACACCAACGCAACTTTTATGCGTGTATTGCGTCACAATTTTAAAGCGTCTTACGCTGACCGCTGCGTGTAGTCACGTCTTAAAGAACGCCAATGGACCCGATTCTTCGTGCACATCGCTTAAATAGCCTAAAACTAAATTGTCTAATTTTAAGACATAGTTTAGACGGCAGATTTAACCAGTGCTATTCCAGAATGTCAAGCTGACAATGTATAAGACCGCCTAAAATAAGAAGCCTCAGATTCAAATTAACGCTGTCATGGCGCTGTCATTTGATTATGACAGCTGCTCATAGAATAGCAAAGTTTTTTAGCGACACCTAAATAAAATTAGGAAGTTTAGGGGCCACTGTAGAATCGGGTCCAATATAACTTTGTGCTATTTTCACGCAGCTCATATTTTAAGTTTCGTTGTAGTCGATGCTTATTTGGTCGCGTATCAAATTTGGTCGTAATCAAAGTGGATTAACAACTATTAATCCACTTTGATTTTACACTTATAATTACATTTTTATTAGGTAGACCCCTGGTTCAAGATGCCGAATCGTCGACCTAATTGTTTTAACAAATCTATCTTTGACAAGTCATTGCATCATAGAACTGTCTTCCAGTGAGACAGCATTCCCGTTCCGTTCTACCTCAGGGGAGCTGATCTTGTTAAATTTCTTTTTTTCATCCTTATTATGGCGTTTCTTGTGTCCCTTGTGGGACTTTTTTTTTTTATGCGCACGCTTTTTGTGTTTGGGTTCCTCTTGGGATGACTGTATGGATGGTTGTGCGACTCGTCTGGTCTCCGTGTTGACTGGGGCCATGTATGTTGCTTGCGGTTCCTGAAGAAATTTAAAGGTTGTAATAAAAAACGACTTAGTACCCAGTGTGTGTTAATCTGTGGTCCTAGGTTTAAATAACACGCAATGGTTACTAAACTTCAATTATTATTATTACTGGAAAAGGGCCGAATCTTAAGTACCCGAAACCGACGTGCGTGCATGACTCGATGTATGAATGTGGAAGAAGCGAAAGAAATTTGTCAAGATCGTAGCAAGTGGAAAGAAGTGGTCTCTGCCTACCCCTCTGGGAAACAGGCGTGATTTAATGTATGTATTATTATTAGGGACAGAGCATTCGACGCACTGCCGTGTAGTGCGTGTTTCATGCAATTCCATAGAAATAATATTTTGGTCGCGTCGCATTGCTCCGCTGCCGCGCAATTACGCCAAAGCGAGTGCTGAGTGAGCTGTGTGAGCTTAACATTGCGTCAATTACGGTCCGTCAAGATTGACGGCATATAATTACTATGACGCATTTTTTTTTACGCAACGTCCCGTATTTTCCGAGTGGGTGGGTCTTACGTTTACCAAACATCGACACTGGGACCGCTACTTTCAGGCAGGGTCACTTCCAACTAGGATTAACGCGTCGTCAATATGCTTCAGGTAAACTATGGGGACCTAGTGAACAAGGGTGTATGTCCAACTAACTCGTAATAAAAAAGGGTATATATTATATAAACGGAGTATACTAGACTTATACCCTTTGTCACTTAATCTTCATGGGACTTATACCAGAATTATGCTGACCTCCTAAGCCAATACGCTGTATCTCAGATAAAACTCCCGTAGCAATATCAACCTTATTACTAATGTGAGAGAGTTAAAACTGCTTTGGTTCTTGAATTTGGGACACTGCTCAATTGGCTAAAGGCCAATCTCTGGCACGGGTGATGTATGTCGGTACCTTAGGTCCAGCTCTTCTAAGCAGGCTATTGCTGGCATCGCTATAGTACCCGTTCAGGTTGGACTCCTCCACGAAGAGGGGGGGCTCGGTGGTGTACTCCGCTCCGTGGATGTACTGGCTACCGAGCCGCTGCTCACTAAATCTTGAAAAAAAGTATTTATGTCAGTAGAAACCCTGGCAAAATTCAAAAATTCAAATTTTCAAAATATTTATTCAGCAAATTGGCCACATGCGGGCTCTTTTACACGTCGGCAATGTACAGTGAATCTACCAGCGCTTCGGACAAGACCATCATTGCGGAGAAGAAGCGCCAGCAGAAAGTCATTTTTTCAATCATAAAATGGCCGTAGCCAAGACGCAAACACTACCAACGTTTTAAACCCGGTGGGCCCAGACAAGTGAAACTGTATTGACAAATATCAATGGATATTAATGGATATTTGAAACCGATAATTACGCTACTCGCTTCGCTCGTCGTGGCACCTTGATCTTGACTCAGTTCAGTTTACAAATGCTAACTACGCAAATGGTTTATATGTAAATTATTCTATCAAAACCAGATAGTCTACACCTTATTAAAAAAAACATGATAATCCGTAATTAAATATCAGGGGACAATGGACCCGATTCTACGTCCACGTCACTTAAATAGCCTAAAACTAAATTGTCTAATTTTAAGACATAGTTTAGACGGCAGATTTCACCAGTGCTATTCCAGAATGTCAAGCTGACAATGTATAAGACCGCCTAAAATAAGAAATGTCAGATTCAAATTAGCGCTGTCATGGCGCTGTCATTTGATTATGACAGCTGCTCATAGAATAGCAAAGTGTTTAATAGCGACACCTAAATAGGGGCCATTTGCAACGTTAAAAGATGGCGGACGTGTAATTTGTTTTTGACTTGAATTTTTGGGTAATTAGGTGTTCAAAGTTCTTTTCTGATAGTGATTTGTACTTTTTATGCCTTTGTGTCGCACTGTGATTGAAGACTTGGTCTTATTTCGTGTATCTGGCATATTTCTTCTCGTTTCAAGTGGACTCGCAGGGGTGCAGAGGTTTTTTTTTTTTTTTTTTTTTTTTATATCATTGGAAGGCAAACGAGCACACAGGCCACCTGATGGTAAGTGGAAACTGTGACCCATAGACATTCGCATTCACAAGACCGCAATCCTAAGACTGCAAATGCGTTGCCAACCCTGAGGCCGAAGATGGAATGCCTCTATGCTAGTCATTTCACCGGCTGTCTTATCCCCAAACCGGAACACAACAATGCGAACACTGCTGCTTGGCGGTAGGTTAATGGATAAGATGGTGGTACCAACCCGGACGGACCCTGCACAAGGTCCTCCCACCTCCAAAAACTATCTTATCCTCACCTCTTCAGGGAATAGAACCTTAAACATACCTTTTGTAATTCGCTGCCTCTGCACTCGGCTGTTTGGGTTTCAACCCGGGTCCATCAAGACTGTTCTCCTTTTCCTGCGTTCTGCAACGATACAGCATATCTCTTTACACAGTACAAGATGGAGTCGCTCCCGCCCGTGTGATTATTCGGCGTTTTGACCGCCGTCATTATTAAAGATACTTAAAAAAGATAATAGTAGTTTATGAAATTGTTGCATAAAGAGGGGTATTAAAACACGAGTGTGTGTTTAAGAACCGAGCCGCTAGGCGAGGTTTTTAATAGTTTCACACGAGTGTTTTAATACCTGGTTATGTGCAGTTTCATACACTACTTTATCTACTCTCATACATTGCGATTCAACCTACTAAATAAAATATCAAAGTTAATAAAGTAATTACAGCAATACGCATTCAATGAATGGCGCCAAAACCTAGCACATCACCGCGCATGCGTTAAAGCGGGCGCTGTCACAGACAAGTAAAAATTGGAATGAAAACTTTTTGTAATTCTGTAAAAATGACGCGAAACGCATGTGCGTTCCATTATAAAAAAATAAAAAATATGGAACCTCGTTGGTGACATTAACTTTTTGGATTAACTTGTATCGTAATGGTAAAAAAATTACTTTATAACATTATTTTGTTAGAGAAATAATGTTATAAAGTGATTTTTTAATATTTTTTCGGTATTGTGTTTATAAAGTATGCCAATATAAATTCGTTTTGAATTTTATAATTCTAACTTTACGATATGAGAGTAGATAAAAGACATTTATTCAGTAAGTAGGCCACACGGGCACTTTTACACGTCAAGAATCTACCAGCGCTTCACAAGAGGAGACCACTGCTGAGAAGAAACGCCGCAAGAAACTCGGCAGTCAGTAATTTTTTAAATATATTTAATGTTACGATTAATCTAGCATTATATAAATCTATAAATATTAAATTAAAAAATATATCAAATAAGCTGCGTAGTTTCAGCAGGAAAACACACCAAAATCTTGCGAGAGAGATAGAGGGAGAAGAAAAAAAACACCTACCTAGGTGTAAGTATATGAGACGGTGCAAGACGACCACATATTAATATATAATAAAACATATAAATATTATTATACAAAACAAACATACAAACATATAAGACAAAACAAACTTTATAAATGTCTTGTTCTTTTAAATGGAATGGATACTACCGCCGGGTCCGTTGATTTTGACATCAAAAGTTGGTATATTCCGACTAGTTACATTGTTAGTTCCATTGATGTAACTAGATGGACTTTTTTTTCCTAGTAGTTACATTCAACGAAGATGAATTCCGTAATAGAACTACATGGACTTTTTTTTTCGAGTAGTTACATTAATAATACTTATAATAAATTTGTATATAACGAATGGAATCTTATAGAAGGTACTTATTTTCAATATCTGTGCCTATATTAAAAAAATATAATAATTTGATCTCATAATATTTATTTTAAGTAAGTACCTATTATTAATGTAACTACTCGGAAAAAAAAGTCCATGTAGTTCCATTACGGAATCCATCTTCGTTGAATGTAACTACTAGGAAAAATAAGGATTTGTTCCTGTTTCGTCATATTCCAAATTGGTCATCTTCCAAACTCGACAATTTCCTAACTGGTCATATTCCTAATTCGTCATATTCCAGATTCGTCATCTTCCAAATTCGTCATACCATGTACATTTGCCTGCACAAATTTATTATAGAAATAAATAATTATATAATTAATAGTTTTTTTTTTTATCCGATAATTAATAGATGAGTGCTACTTGTCTATCATGAAGTTAATGTCATTGTCACTTTATTATTTATATCGAGTCATACCATATCATTTTAATGAAATAAGAAGATGGCTTGTAATAATGGTACCTACGGACGAAGAAATGCATTATATCGCAAGTGAAAGAGGAAAAAAGTTACTGTTGCACACTGGATACAAATACAGTTTTCACAAAAAAAAAAAAATGGTTCTGTTAACTACTAAGTACAATGTGTCCTAAAGTCCTAAGTTATACTTATTATTCCTGTAAGCACGTGTTCGCGATTTAATTTGACTGTACAATGACGAGTTTGGAAGATGACGAATCTGGAATATGACGAATCAGGAATATGACCAGTTAGGAAATTGTCGAGTTTGGAAGATGACCAATTTGGAATATGACGAATCAGGAACAAATCGGACTTATCTAGTTACATCAATGGAACTAACAATGTAACTAGTCGGAATAGACCCAAAAGTTGCTGGTAGGTAGTTATTATTATTTTTGACAATATATTGAACACAACAATGACGGCGGTTGAAACGCCCGAATATTCACCCTCCTGTCTGTTCGCTTATATCTTTTAAACTACTCAACGGATTTTAATGCAGTTTTCAGCTATGTATAGAGTGATTAATGAGGAAGGTTTTTATGTATAATACATTCTGGTTTAGGTTAGGGTGTCACAGATAACTTGCATAAATCGAAGCGAAGTAAGGGCGGGTCGCTAGTCCTTAATATTATACACTGTGGTACATACACAGCATTGATTTAAGAGGTTTATAAAGCCTAAAATGTCCATTTACAATGCAATAACGCTTCTCTACTCTTAAATGTACCATCACCAAGCGGCTTTCTTTTATCTGTAAAGAGCGTGCCCTCCGCTTCTTCGGTCACATCGTGCGTTCTTCGAAGCACAGTCTGGAGAAGCTAATTATTTTGGGCCAGATGGATGGAAAGCGTGCTCAGGGCAGAGCACCAGCAAGATGGTCTGACGTCATCAGGAGGGCGGTGGGCGGCAGAATGCAGCGGGCGGCGCACTCGGCGTACAATCGCACAGACTGGCGTAACATAACCTGTGGTCGCGATCCTCAGCAGTGAGGGACCGAGATAGAAGAGACTCTTAAATGTAGTCCGATTCTCACGCTTGTTTATGTTGTAATGTTGTAAACGGGGCAAGAGCATGTCTGGCCATGCTCAGTGTAGCTTGTTCCGAAGCCGTTACTTTACAAAAACTATCTATAACTATAGGTATCGCTCGAAAATAATTTTGTACCTATGGAGGAAAATTTACAGCTACGCGATTTAAGCGTGTATTCAGAATCCTCTTAAGGTTTCATATTCATATTCATATTCATATTCAATTGATTGCATCCATGTTATGATTGTTCCTAATTTTTAAACCCTCAACTTTTTTTTTTTCTTGTTTTATGGCTCTTGCTGCAAGGCACTTAGCCAATGTCAAGTTAGGCGGCTTGTTTAGCCGTTGCCATATCGCAATATCGCAGTGATTGGTGGGTGACTGGACTGACATATATCTATATTTATATCTCTTTATTTTGCGACATACGTCTGAGAAATTATTTAAAATGATAAGACGACTTCTTGATTGCTGTGGAGCAACATTACCCCAAGAGAGAAATTACAATTCTTAAAACTAGACTTAAAAGGTACAACACAAAATATAATGTTAGGTAAGATTTTTACAACTTAACCCTCAACTTCGGTGTCCCTTGACATCATGTGACATTAATGCCTAAGGTCCAACGCAAACCCTAATTGGATAAAAAATAGTAGATCGTTAGACAAGGGACTAAAACGAGCCATAATGACACGAGATGTTTAGCCACGCGAGCAGAGCCCGAGTGTCATTCAT
This sequence comes from Acleris emargana, assembly GCA_927399475.2. Classification (NCBI taxonomy): domain Eukaryota; kingdom Metazoa; phylum Arthropoda; class Insecta; order Lepidoptera; family Tortricidae; genus Acleris; species Acleris emargana. Next base: position 1,136,368 of record OV656863.1, on the reverse strand, counting down.
TGTGGTTGTTTAGTCTCGCTTTAAACACTCTACTTTTCACTTTGAATGCGAAAAAAAAACAACGTTCTAACAATATTTATATCAGTTTCTTACAACTCTTTTCTGCGGTTGTATTTTTTTTGTGAATGACGTTTTAAATTCTTGTATATTTAGCCAACAGATTCAAACTTGAAAACTATTTTAAAACGAATTGGACCATGCCTAATAAAATAAATTCATCGTTAGTATAATTAAATATATTCATATTCGTAATCATTAATCGTGTTTTACGAAATTAAATCGTATTTTTAATATTTTTGCACAGTTGGCATTTTGAGGTTAATTCCACGCCCTAAAAATTGACAATAGGTACACAATCACTGAAAATGGTGATAATCCTCCAGTCAAAAATGAACGGAAAAATCCGTGAATAGTTCCAAAGTAAAAAAAAAACTTTAGTCCCTAGAGATTAATAAGAAGCTTAAGTCCCGATGTGCAGGGACTAAACTAATATTTTAAGAGAATGAGAAGTGAAAACAAACTTTAATTACCTCATCTCGGAACTACTACCCTCTCCATTTGGATGTACATTAGCTGTCATCTTCTGCACCACATGTTCTATATCTCTCATCCTTGTCCCGATCGCGTCCACCAGAGCTTGGAGGTTGGCAGGCTTTTCTTCTTTATCCTTCTTTTCAGCAGAATGCGGTTCGCTCTTGCGACCACCGAAGCCATCGTTCTAAAATTTAAATTTAAATTTTATTACATGGGAAGGCAAACGAGCACACAGACCACCTGATGGTAAGTGGAAGCTGTAACCCATAGACATTCACATTCACAAGACCGCAAATGCATTGCCAACCCGGAGGACCAAGATTGAATGCCTCTAAGTCATTTCACCGGCTGTCTTATCCCCAAACCGGAACACAACAATGCAAACACTGCTGCTTGGCGGTAGGTTAATGGATAAGATGGTGGTACCAACCCGGACGGGCCCTGCACAAGGTCCTCCCACAAGTGAAGACGATGCAGAAACAAGAATAAACATGTTGAAGCCAGGGATATGCGAAGACGAGCGAGTTCACTTGACATAGGGTAAGGTCACCAGTGAGAGTGACCAGTAGTCGACCTTATATCAGTGCGAAGAGTGGAAAATATATATTTCGTACTCTTCCCACTCATACAAAGTCTAATGTCGGATTTTTATTCCCACATAAAAAATGTAAACAAAGTCACGTCACTGTCAAAGTGACATTTCAGGGGATCTCAAACTTTGGACCAGCAAGAAATATAACATTGAGATATAATTTCGCTCAAAACGTGATATAAAAATAATTTCGAGAAATAATTGAATCACTGGAAAGCTTTTACGATACGGGAGCACGAATTGTGAAGCGAAGCGAGTGAAGAGACGTCTCACAGTCTCACATCAATCAAGCGGCCCTCAACTTGTTGACACAGGTGTATCGACTCAATGATGCCAGTGCAATAAATAAATTACATATGTATGTATACTTATATAAACTCACGCCTTCATTCCCAAAGTGGGGTAGGCAGAGCTAAAGAATCTGTAACCACACTTTGCACAATTACGCTAAGATGTTTGTTTTAAATAAATTATGCATAAAAAATCAGTTTTCTCGTTTTAAATTAACAGGTACAGCGGAGAGTTTAAATCAAAACAAAGTTTGCCATCAACAAATTAAATTATTTTATCTTGAATACAATATATAGTTTTTTTTATAGAAAGTTGATTTCTTTTTGAAAGGTATAAATAATTTCGAATAGGTACTGCAAATGTTTTTCGTTAACGGCAACACTTTTGTATACATTTTTTCTGTGGGAATCAAAATCCGACCTGTCGGGTGCGCCACACCAAGGCGACACACGTCGCGCGATGTTGCCACACATCAGACCGGACGTCAAATTGTTGCCAGCTGTCGCTCTTTGTAAAATAGGGCTCTTACCATAAACACCGGGGCTTCTGTTTCTGCATGACTCTCGTGTTCGGGCCGTGAATTGCCGCTGTTAGGTTTTGGCTCGCTGTCACGTTCCATCCAGTGTTCCTGATTCCAGGCCGTGGTGGTGGTGGCCTGGGGAGTTTAAATAACAGGTTTGGTTATAGTACCGGTGTGGATAAAGAGGGATTTACTTTAGTACAGCACAGCGAAGCAAGTAGTAGTTGTTTACTTGTTACCACCATCTTATCCATTAAACTACCGCCAAGCTGCAGTGTTTGCATTGTTGTGTTCCGGTTAGGGGATAAGACAGCCGGTGAAATGACTAGCATAGAGGCATTCCATCTTAGTCCTCAGGGTTGGCAGTGCATTTTCTTGTGAATGCGAATGTCTGTGGGTCCCAGTTTCCACTTACCATCAGGCTGTCTGTGTGCTATCCTATGCCATAAAAACAAGGAAGCTTCATAACACCCGGTGTGATAGAATTGGCATCATGGTCGCTGCTGGTAGGTTGCCCCGAAACCACCGGAACACGACACCTTTCCACGAAGTCAGGACACTCGACGGTTCCAAGGGAACTGAAGTGCATGTCCTGCAGCTGTAACACCGTCAGACTGCATCCATCCTTCTGACGGACGTCTCGTCTTCCACCGTAGCTGAGTGGTGCAGGTGGCACACGTAAACCCACGTAAAGTTCGGTATAGCCTCTCGCCAGAATTCGGGTCCATAAGAGCGATACAACAAGAGCGTTGCGGTGCGTTGCGTCCTCAACATAGAGCGACGCAATTGTTTCTACGCATCGTGTGGCATGTCGTTCACATGTTAATTGATAGGCCTCATAACGTTATAAAATATCATTATCGTTAATCTATTTTATCCTTGATCTGTTTTGTTATTTTGTTTTTATGCTGGTCTGAAGAGGCTTGATACCATTACTTTTTTTGCCAAGATATGGGTTTTGTTTAAGTATACGTATAGGTATTTATTTTAACAAAATCAACATCGTTATGAATTGCGCGCTTCTTTAATGCCCTAAATCAAAGAATCATGCCGCTAGCGACTCTTATGATGCAAATCTATTATTAGGAGGGGTGGCAATGAAGGCCACCGCGGTATTGTTCGAAACAGCGTAATTAAATGCATTAAATGAGGGTGACTAATAAGTAATAACCATATATCATAATAGAAAATATCGTTATTGTTCACGGTTAGTGGCGACACCTACCGGATACAGCGCCGAAGCTTCCCCCACCCCCCCTACATGACGAAGCTTAAACGACACACAATTTTTAACCGCTACAAGACCGCCATCGATTTTTATAATATTTTTTTTACTCCAATAAACGCTTTGTAAAACGAAATAATCGATTCCACTTAATTAGAAAACCTGAAAGCCACCGAATCCTGCACAGTTATTATATATCGATATGAAGTTTATATCGCTATGAAGACCATCGTTATGGATTCGAGTTTTGCAACGTAATAACGCGAGAATAACGATAATTTATAACGTTATCGTAAATAGCGCTTACCTTAAGTGGTTTTGGCGCCTTGGTCGACAGGTAGGCGCTGTAGTCGTACTCGTCCTACGGTTATAAGTAAAAAAAAACTTATTAATTTGAAACAAATAATATTTTAATTGTAAAAACAGCCACACACTTAACTGCCCATTCAAGACAGAAGTGAGAAAATGTAGAAAGAGATGAATATAGATTTTACATAAGAATCTCATGTGCACGACAGTGACAGTTTCTTTCTGTTTCTGTGGGCGATTTTATGGGTCGATTTTAAAGATGCGAGTGCTCGTAACGAGAGGCGAGCGATAGGAAAAGGATCGACCTATCATTTTTTATTTTTTTTTAGTCTCTAAAAACTTGTTGATATTACTAAACCGCGATTAGAATACACTTCGGAAGTAACGTCAGCCGCTGTCATTGCATATTATATCCGCCATTAGTAATAGGGAATATGCATGTTTTTTTTTTACAGCTTCAATTGAAGCTGATTCATGTAACAAACAGATCACAAAAATCATTTTTTGAATAACTATAAAAATAACCAAGATATAAGCCAACAAAGATTTGTTCCTATCTCTTTCTAGAAAAACGGAATTTTACATGGAGTTTATATGGCCGCAGTGCACAATGACGTCACGGTGCACATCGGATCTCTCTGTCTAATTAGAAGTTTGAAATGCTTATAACTTCCGTAATTCTTGACCGATTTTAATTTTAATTTCCGTTTTGGTGATCTCTTTTACGGTATTTTCATATTTTGATGAGAAATGCGATTTTTAAAATCCATGCATATTCCCTATTGTCATTTATATGCAATGACAGCGTGCTGACGTTACTTCCGAAGTGTATTCTAATCGCGGTTTAGTAATAACTCTGCAAAATTAGGCTAAGTTGTTTAACATTGAATTTTAGTGACAGGTAGCAAGCCCATCGCCTAACAGTACTACAAGCCTTTATTCCCTTAGTCGCCTCTTACGACTTCCATGGGAAGACATGGAGTGGCACAATTCTAAGCCGGCAACCACACGGCAAATAGTTCTTTACAGAAAAACCTATAAAAAGCTTATTCAAAGTTTTTGTTTCTCAAAACGCACGCTAACGGACCGACGACAGGGCATGAAGAGGTTGATGAATGTACAGGCAGCGGAAGTTGTATGCTTAGACCGGTGCATCTGGCGTTCCATAGTCTCTGCCTACTTCATTGGGAGACAGGCGTTGTAATAAATTAATAATAATAATAAATTAATAATAATAATAAATAGGCGAGTACTTGCACAGACATAACCTCGTAGCCAGGATCATTCATCAGCAGCTTGCTCTTCAATACGGTCTTGTTGAGTCTGAAGTGCCGTACTATAAGTACACACCGGCGCCAGTTCTCGAAAATGGTCGTGCTACGCTCTATTGGGATCGATCTGTTATCACAGACAGGACTATTGTTGCCAATAAACCTGACAGATCGATCTCAACGCCGGGCAGTGCTCGTCGACGTCACCATCCCGCATTATGAGAACCTCGTGAAGGCCGAGAAGGATAAGCTCAGCAAGTACCTTGACTTGGCTCACGAGGTGACCACCATGTGGGATGTTGACTCGACGATCATTGTCCCGATAGTTGTTTCGGCAAACGGTCTTATAGCGAAGAGTCTCAACCAACACCTCAAGAGACTCTCGCTAGATGGCTGGATCAAGGGCCAGATACAGAAGGCAGTACTCCTCGACACGGCACGCATTGTGAGGAGGTTCCTCTCTCTGCAGCCCTAACCACCGGTAGCTTGAGCCCTGCCCCGCTGCCGGCGGCACCCGTAGGTTAGGTTTTTTATAATGTTTATATTTTTGTATGGGTATTGTTATTTTACTTTTATATATACTTATTATAAAAAACCTAATTTGCAGAAAATTAAATAAATATCTAAATAATAAATTAATAATAATCCCATCCTCGTCGCCACTGTAATATTTGGAAACCCCCTGGGTTGTTCTATACCTTGAGCAAGCCCCCTGAGTTCCCAAGCCCGAGTGGTCGATAGTAAAAACATGTGAAATTAATTAATCCATTGTTTTAATATAATATCTTTAAAGAGACAGCAAAGACACAGTACACGGCTAGCAGCCCGGAAAACAAGAGAGCGGGAATAAGAAAGTGTTGCTAGTTATTTAAATTAAAGATGCGTTCAGTTACTACAGGCGTGAAGATATGTATATACGGAATCCTTTTCACGCGTATCTTTTCTCCTTTTCCTTCCCCCTACACAAACATGTCTCATCTCCGCCAACATCTGCCCCGCGCGAATGTTTGTTCCTCCTTTACGGTCCTGACAAGGACCGTATCGTTAATTATGGAAACAAATAAAATGGTGTAATCTGAATAAATACTTTTTATTACAAAAAAAACAACTTAAAATACGCGAATCTTAGATCTTCTAAGTGAATCATAAAAGCTTCTTTTAGTTATTTATTGACTCCCTTTGCCAGTTTTCTCACTTTGCTTTTGATGCTCTTCATTAGCCCTTGGACATCGACTGTTTTGAAAGTTTTTTGGGTACGGATCCAGTCTTTTTTGAATTGGTCGATGTTATCTGTTGGTTTAGCTTGTTTTCGTAGCCTTGCCTTCATCAGAGCCGAAAATTTCTCGATGGGCCTGATCTCAGGGCCATTCGGAGGATTGAATGATTTCGCGACAAATTCGACATTATTCTCTCGATACCAGTTCAACACATGGCGAGCATAGTGACACGCAGCTAAATCGGGCCAGAATAATGTACGACCCCTGTGCTTTCGAATCAGTGGTAGTACCCGCTTTTGAAGGCATTCCTTCTTGTACACATCCGAAGTTAAGTTTCCCGTTACAAAAAACGGAGATGTTTTCATGCCGCATTGACAAATAGCTTGCCAAACCATCACTTTTTTCCCAAAGTTTTCGCAAAAAATGGATTTGTCCTCTTTAGAGACCTTCGTTCCTTTTATTACGGTGTAAAACTGCGGTCCGGGTAGGGTTTTATAGTCAAGTTTGACATAGGTTTCATCGTCCATTATAATACATTGTTCATTTTTAGTTAAGACTTGGTCGTACAACTTCCGAGCCCGAGTTTTGACAGAAGACTCCTGGGTTTTGCTGCGTTTAGGCTGTTTTTGCTTTTTGTACGTTACAAGCAAGTTACGCTCCTTGGCACGCTGAACTATTGCAATAGAAGTACGCCATTTTTTCGCACAATCCCGAATCGATACCTCTTTTTTTTGGGAAAAATGTTCGCATATCTTTTTGTCTAAATTAGGACATGAAGGGCCTCGTTTTCTACCTCGACCAGGTAAATCTTTTAAAGTATTATTCATACCAAACCTTTTTATCGTATTGTAAACAGCTTTCAGGCTAACCCCTTCCTCTGAAGCAATCTTTGTCATAGTCATACCTGATTCTTTACAATATTTGGTCACAATTGAAAGTCGTTTTTTCTCTGAGAGACCCTTCATCTTGCAGTGTGTAGGAATTATACTATTTTTTTTATTTTTTTTTTTTGCCCCCGCGGCGACTTGAACAGCTACTACCGCAGGGATATGGCTTCCACGTGAAGTGATTTCGCCAGTGTCAAGGTTTATATGAGTATAAAACACAATCCAATCTTCTCTAGGAAGATTGGGGGCAACGTTGTACGGTGATTTGTAGGTCAGAGGTCAAGATAGTTTTAACCTCTGCACCACTGCGAGTCCACTTGAAACGAGAAGAAAGATGCCAGATACACGAAATAAGTCCAAGTCTTCAATCACTGTGCGACACTAAGGCATAAAAAGTACAAATCACTATCAGAAAAGAACTTTGAACACCTAATTACCCAAAAATTAAAGTCTAAAACAAATTACACGTCCGCCATCTTTTAACGTTGCAAATGGCCCCCTTTATTCATACTATTTTTTATAATCAGTTTTAATATTTGACTATATGCTTAACAGATTGACATATGACAGACAAGATAAAATATTGTAACTTTTTTTTTAGAGCTATTCAAACTTGTTTCCATAATTAACGATACGGTCTTTATCTCTAATAGTTTTGGAGAAGTATGCCGACAAACGATAATCCGAATCGGGGAAGAATGGAGCTTCGCTCACTTCGTTCGATTTGCTCTAAATTGTTAATTCCCTAGTTAAAAAGATAAAAGATAAAAAAGATAAAAGACATTTATTCAGTAAGTAGGCCACACGGGCACTTTTACACGTCAAGAATCTACCAGCGCTTCACAAGAGGAGACCACTGCTGAGAAGAAACGCCGCAAGAAACTCGGCAGTCAGTCATTTTTTAAATATATTTAATGTTACAATGGTATACTTAGTCTAGCATTATATAAATCTATAAATATTAAATTAAAAATATATATTAAATAAGCTGCGTAGTTTCAGCAGGAAAACACACCAAAATCTTGCGAGAGATAGAGGGAGAAGAAAAAAAAGAGAACACCTACCTAGGTGTAAGTATATAAGACGTTGCAAGACGACCACATAAGATTGATATGTTTTCCTACATCAACGGTGTCCCCTAGACAAGACAAAGTTACTGAATTTGAAAAAAATAAAAAATATTAAGTTTCGGGTTTAGGCCAAGCATTTTTGTCTATTAGATAGTCCTCGATCCTATAATACGCTTTAGACATTAACGACTTTTTCAAGTAATTTTTAAGTGCTGGAAAGGGTAGCTTTAAAGCTATGTCAGGTAATTTATTATAGAAATGAATGCATTGACCAACAAATGATTTATATACTTTACGAACGCGGAATTTGCGAATAGCGATTTTATTTTTATTTCTAGTATTGAAATTATGTACATCAGAATTTTTTGTGAAAGAATCTAAATTTTTAATAACATAAATAATATTCTCATAAATAAATTGAGACGCTACAGTTAAGATATTAATTTCCTTAAAAAGTTCTCTCAGCGAGTCACGGGAATTTAAGTTGTAAATAGAACGAATGGCCCTTTTTTGTAACACAAATATAGTTTGTATGTCAGCTGCCTTACCCCAAACCAGAATACCGTACGACATGACACTATGGAAATAACTATAATAAACTAGGCGAGCTGTCTCAATATTGGTTAGATGTCTAATTTTCCTAACGGCGTAAGCTGCCGAACTTAGTTTACCTGCCAGTACAGCTATATGGGGACTCCATTGCAAATTTTTATCTATAGTTATGCCTAGGAAAACTGCCTTTTCTACGATTTGCAAACACTCGTCATTTATAAAAATACTAGAATCTAACGGTTTAACATTAGGCAAAGCGAACCTAACACATTTAGTCTTCTTAGCATTTAGTAGCAAATTGTTGCTAGTAAACCAATTAAGTACTTTAATTAAAGTGGTGTTTATCCTACTGTAGTCTATGGATTTTCTGTCTACCTTGAAAATTAATGAAGTATCATCAGCAAAAAGTACAATATCACAAAGTTTATCTACTGTTGGTGGTAAGTCATTTATGTAAACTAAAAATAGAAAAGGACCTAAAATAGAGCCTTGAGGCACACCTATTTTTACTGTAGCTCCATCAGATTGCGTTTTGTTTACAACAACTGTTTGAGTTCTATCACTTAGATAAGAAGACATAAGACTTATAGCTTTATTGGACAATCCATAATGTTCTAATTTTAAAATAAGGGTTGTGTGAACAACGCAGTCAAAAGCTTTAGAAAGATCACAAAATATTCCTACTGCATCGCAAGATTTCTCCCAACTGTTATATATATATTTAATGAGTACAGAAGCCGCATCAATAGTTGATCGACCTCTGGTAAAGCCGAATTGTTTATTGCTAAGTAGTTTATTTCTATTAAAGTGACCTAACATATCATTCAAAATTAGTTTCTCAAATACTTTACTTAAAACGGGCAGTATGGAAATGGGACGGAAGTTCGTTATATCACTCATCTCACCCGATTTAAAAACATCCAACAAGTTAGGATAGTATTTCCTAACTAGGGAATTCAATTTAACCGGTTATTGGCCGTATTTGTATAAAAATAACCGGTTAAAACCGGTTATAACCGGTTATAACCGGTTATTTTCATTCCCTAATCCTAACTAATATTATAAATGCGAAAGTAATTCTGTCTGTCTGTCTCGCTTTCACGCTAAAACTACTGACCCGATTTAAATGGGTACACAGATAGTCTAGAGCCTGAGAAAGGACATAGGCTAGTTTTGATTGCGAAAAAAGGGCTGTAAGGGGTTAAAAGGGGGGATGAAATGCGGACGGAGAATAAATGTGAAAGTGTGTATGTTTGTCCGTCTTTCACGTTTCAACCACTGAACAGATCGAGATGAAACTTGGCACGGTGGTTAGGTCTTGGAATAGGACACAGGATAGTTTTTATCGTGTAAAATTTACCTGTTCCCGAGGGACCAGCGATAAACAACTTCTACGTGGACGGAGTCGCGGGCGAAAGCTAGTTTTAAATAATGATGGTACCCTCGGTCGTGAGGCTTCTACTTGAACATACTTTTTACTTACTTTGTACTGCGTCCGTTTTTTGTGCGACTTCGAGCCCTTTATGGCCGGCTGGAAATGGTTGTAGCTTTCATAGGACGCCATCTCTGGGATCTGCGGGCAAATTCATATCGATTTTCATTTTATTAGATACATACATACGCCTGTCTCCCAGAGGCAGAGGGGAAGGCAGAGACCACTTCTTTCTACTTGCTACGATCTTGACAAATTTATTTCGCTTCTTCAACATTTACATCGAGTCATGCATGCACGTCGGTTTCGGGTACTTAAGGCTCGGCCCTTTCCCAGTATTTCTCCGATTTGATTCGAAAAAAAACGCCCAGGGCGGCCCCTTCCGACCCTTCCGAAACTTTCGATCTGTATATCTCTTTCGTCAATCTTCTTTCATCCATCCTTTCCAAATGACCGAACCATCGAAGCATGCCATTTTCAATCTTAGTCACTACATCTTCTTTTATACCACATTTCTCTCTGATTTTTTCATTTCTAACTCTATCAATCAGTTTCACACCACCATACTACGCAAAGAGCGCATTTCAACTGCATTTACACGACTTTCATGCTTGTCCTGCCACATCCAACATTCACTATAGTCGAGTCCGGAATTAGGCGAACTAACTTGACAGCCGAAAATGTTGCCAGACATAGGAAAAAATTAATAGTGATAGGTTTATGTCGACACAAATATGTCGATATAACCTTGTGCCTTCTATAAATCTGATTATATTTATATTTTATCAAGTAATTGTCATCGAAACTTTCACACTCATACATACTTGCCAAATAGGGAAAAACTACAGCAATTTTTACGATATAATATGATCTGAAGGATGTACGGTTTACATACATACATACCTTCACGCCTGTAATCCCAGAGTGGGGTAGGCAGAGCTACAGAATTACCTACAACTTTAAATGTACGGTTTAAAGCGGATATTTACGATACTTACTCCTCAAATTAGGAATAAAATACAAAAATAATGCTGACATTACAACAGGCCATTGTGATCCTTTTAGGTGGCTTCCAAATTATTAGTTAGATTTCAAACACAATAATAATGATAAACTAGACTTTTTAAAGATCGATATTAACAGCACTAGCCAAACTGTGGCAACATTAGTGTACAATGAACTGTCAAGTTAGTTCGCCTAATTCCGGACTCGACTTTACCATACATCAGGGTAGGGGCCAGCACTTATTTTATTAGTATTTATTTAAACTTATTGCACAATAGACAAAGTAGATACCAATAGCGGAATTAATGCCTAAGGCGTACTTCTGTCCACCAATGGGCTAAACAAAAACAATTTAAGGTTGGTGATGAAAAGGAAGTAATAAAAATTAAATTTATTCACAAAGAAACTAAAATTATACACAAATATTTTTTTTTTAGATTTAGTCATAAATAGTAGGTACATACTTACATAATACATATGTATAAGACCATAGCTGGGCATTAACTCGTTAATCCGTTAATCGTTAATTAACGAAGTTAACATTTTGATTAACGGATTAACTTTTAAGTTAACTTTCAAAAATGTTAACGGACACGTTAACTTCCGTTAATAATGCAGAAGTCCGTTAATCGTTAATCCAATGCCTACTATTTACCGAACGGCACCGGCGCGAAAAACAGGTTCGGACAAGTATGCCAACTTGCCGCGGCATTTCAACCAAAGTTCCGGTTGATATGGAGTTTAAGAGGCTGAGGGAGCAATGCGAGTAACAACGATGATGACGAGGAAGACTTTTTCAATTCTGTCACTCAGTCTATAGAAAAACCAAAGAGCTCCAACTCTAGCGCAGTCTCGTTAAAATGTCGCTGGACATGAAATCAAAAGACTCGTTCAACGATGCTGCATTCCTTGGGGAACAGATATTCATAAATCTGTTCATTAAATACAATACTGCTATACCCTCAAGCGCTGCAGTTGAACGTCTGTTTTCTAAGGGTACCTAAAGACATTTTAGCACCAAAACGAGCCTCGCTTTCAGACGAGAACTTCAACATATTAATGTTCATCAAGGCGAATTACACACCTTATGCACCTTATGCCCGACGATTAAATTACACATTTGAATTATACAAGTATTTTGTTTTGTTCCAATCCATGTAACTTCCAGAACCTAAATCAACCAGGTTTTATAAGTTCACTAACGCAACGATATAAAAATGCATTTTTTTTACACATATTAACGGATTAACGATTAACGTTAACTTGCGTTAATTCTTCCTAAATGTAACGCTTTAACGTTTAACGAAGCTAACTTTTTTTGTATCGGATTAACGATTAACGGAGTTAACTATTTGATTAACGGTGCCCAGCTATGTATAAAACTGAGGTCCGTATTAATAAACCGATCTCGACTTTAATGCCAGTCTCAAGATGAGTCAATAATGACAGTTTTCTATGGCATGACGTTTAGTTTGACGTATCTTGTGACGGGCATCTCAGTCAAGATGAGTTTATTAATACGGTCCTTAGAGGCCCCTATACTTATTTAATTTCGAGGATCATACCCACTGTTTCGACATAATGCAGAAACTAATTATTAAGGTAATTAAGTTTTTTTTTATTGGTTTGGATTTCTAAACTCGGGAAATGAATATTGTAAAAAAAATCTATCTATAGCGTTTCTCATGTTCAAAAACATATTTTGAGTAAATAGGTAATTAAATTAATAAATCTGTCTGTTGCAGTGGTACCTCTCTGAGATAAGCGGTGTTGCTAGGAACAATCGACCAATAGGAGAGTCACGCTAGTAAAAGAAAATAATCCTATTGGTGGATTTTTCCTCGCATCACCACTTAGCCGCTTCTCACATCTCTGGTGAAAACGCAGCCGCAGCAGTCTGGTGGTAGACGTTTTTTTTCTCGCAAGTGTATTATCTATTATGTTACCTTTTCAGTGATAATCGGTGCCTCTTCCGCTTCTATTTCGTTTCGCTGGTCATCATCTGAGCCCGGCGTTGAAGCTTCCATCGTGGTGTCACGTTTCACGCTAAGAATAATTTTATTTAAATCAAGATATACATACAGACATCATCTTCACGCCTGTAATCCCAGAGTGGGCTAGGCAGAGCTACAGAATTACCTTCAACTTTAAAAACTTGTTGATAATTCCGTAACCAGGTTGCACAATCAGGTTTACTAGCGTATTAGTGACAGGTTGCAAGCCCATCGCCTAACAGTACTGCAAGCCTTTATTCCCTTAGTTGCCTCTTACGACATCCATGGGAAGACATGGAGTGGCACTATTCTAATCCGGCAACTACACAATCAAGATATAATAAACAAATTATTCATACCATACCATTCATTACTTGTGGGAGGACCTTGTGCAGGGTCCGTCCGGGTTGGTACCACCATCTTATCCATTAACCTACCGCCAAGCAACAGTGTTTGCATTGTTGTGTTCCGGTTTGGGGATAAGACAGCCGGTGAAATGACTAGCATAGAGGCATTCCATCTTAGTCCTCAGGGTTGGCAGTGCATTTGCAGTCTTGTGAATGCGGATGTCTATGGGTCACAGTTTCCACTTACCATCAGGTGGCCTGTGTGCTCGTTTGCCTTCCTATGCCATAAAAAAAAAAACATAAAAGCAATTTCAACGTTGTTTGTATATTAGGGCCATTCTCATTTTTGCGTATTTTTTTTGTGCATTTGTATTAAAAAATGAAATACTTTCATTATTTCTGGTGTTACTATCTACAATTCATTGAAATAGTTTATATTAATAGGATCTTTATTAAAACTTACACAATATACATATTTTTTTTAATTATCGTTAAGAAAGTGACGAAAACGTCACCTCCATGTCGTGTGCAATTTCCATTTACGATGGTATAGACTAAAATAAAATAATTTTATCAACAGTAAATAAATTAATTTATATTATTTTACCATAAAACATACAATAAACTGTCTAAAAAACACCAAATATTTAAAACATAAACACAATAACGGATTCTAAAAAAATTCAAAACTTTTGTGCATGGAAAAATTGTCACCTCCATGGATCAACTTATTGAACGCAGCCATTACTCATTAAATCAGTGAACACAGTTTCTGAACGAATACAGACAACAAACACAACGCCATCTTGCAAGTTTTTGACCGTTTGTAATTCCTGGGATTATTATTTTGGAGTAAAGACCTGTACGGTAAGGTTTTTTAAAAATTAGCATGCTATTTCGGTCACTTCCGTGGATTACATATGTAAAAGTATTTATTTAATTAAGGTTTGTCACTTCCGTGGAGAGGTATTTTCATTTTTCCCTTTTTTAGTGAAAACTACAATGAAAATAGCTAAGCACATAAGTGCTACATAATGTAAGATAAAGTATCTTTCATTTGAGACTACTTTGGATCAAATAAAAAAACATTTCCTTTTTTTCAAATTTTAAGTCCGATTTTGAGAATGGCTCATTAAAGATATTTTTGAAAAGCCATTGAATAAATAGAGTTTGCGTTTCAACGCCTTTCAGAGTTGACATCTTATAAACAGCCCAACCCATTTTTATCAAACCTAGCTAAGGTCCACCGCTAGAAAACCTTTCCAATCCATCCAAATTGGATCACCCGTTTAAGACCCACTGTGCCATAGACAGACAGACACACATAGCGGTCAAACTTTTAACAGCCCTTTTTTGCGAGGTTAAAAAGCAAAGACCCGGTTGCGGGTGGTAGGACCTTGTGCAGGGTCCGTCCGGATCGCTACCACCATCTTATCCATTAACCTACCGCCAAACAGCAGTGTTCGCATTGTTGTGTTCCGGTTTGGGGATAAGACAGCCGGTGATCTTAGTCCTCAGGGTTGGCAACGCATTTGCAGTCTTAGGATTGCATTGCAGTCTTGTGAATGCGAATGTCTATGGGTCACAGTTTCCACTTACCATCAGGTGGCCTGTGTGCTCGTTTGTCTTCTCTATGCCATAAAAAAAAAAAAGACAATGACTTGATCACGGCAGGGACCGGAACCGGTTAGGTTAGGTTAATCGAAAGGGGTTTTCGATACGGTATTTGATAGACTTGACAATACTGAGTATTGACACATTTTCCTGCTCAACTACGCATGATTGTATTAATTTTTGGTTTTATGTGAGAGTCATTGTTTTATATAATGCTAGGTTAAGTTTATTATTGTATAATATCATATCATAAGCAATATTTAAAAAACGACTGACTGTTGAGTTTCTTGCGGCGTTTCTTCTCAGCAGTGGTCTCTTGCGAAGGGCTGGTAGATTTTGACGTGTAAAAGTGCCCGTGTGGCCTACTTACTGAATAAACATATTTTATCTTTTTTTATATCTTATTATCTTTTATGACTCTGACTTTCACGCGGCGTTGCTTGCGAAGTTTGTAATGTCCTCCAAGAGCCCAGTGCTGCCCCAAACACTTTAATTTAGGACAAATGGGGCATCGAATTATTACTAAAGTATTCGAAGGACATTTCGTTATTTCTCTGTGGTGTTACTAATGGAACGTTATATCTTGTTTCAACAAACCCCAAGGATGTGCTAAGCCTATCCTCGACTTAGTTCAATGAAAGGGCAACCAGACGATACAGTTAATTCAACTAAGCGCTAACCCTATACCATATCGTTCGTTACCCGATTCAAACTTAATCGAACAGTTTAAATCTGGTTTAATCTCTATGCGCAAGAGTTTAGTAATACATTACCTAACAATTGATTGGGCTAGCTGCAGGCAGTAGCCGCTGAAGCGAGACAGGGACCGGAATCGCATACCGTTTGAAGGGTTTTCGATAGGGTACATAATTGACTGATTTTTACAAACTCTAACGATGCGGTAAGCATATCTTCATCTTACTCCAAGCGCTTACCAATTCCTTAAAACCCTCGTTAGGCTTTCCCTATGAAGTCTTTTAATCTCTACGCGCAGTCCATACAAAATATATTTGCACTACTTAGCAATTGATTGGCAATACACACACATAGGCTTGAAATCAACCAATCACACGAATCTGCGAATCAGAGTCAACGAAGAGGGAGTTTGGTTAGGGTAACCCTAACGTAATGCTGTGCTTAGATCCGAAACTCTTACGAAACTAGAAAGTTCAAAAGTTGCAGTTAACTAGTTCGAAGCAGTTTCCATTTTATCATTAGGGCAAGCCTATCGATAGGGATACGCTAACGTTGGGGGAGCATAATGATGTAGTTACCCGATCGATAGACTTAATTAAATAAAGGGGTTATCCGGTTCCTGGAGACAGCCAGATTTCGCCTGAATGCGAGAAAAAGAGAGAGGCGATCAATGGGATATACCTACCCAGTCAAAATATTAACTACCGTAACCCTAATAAACTTGGTAAGCTCTATGGATACGGTTAACTAATTCAAAGCGGTTCGCCCTAACGTTAAGGTAACGAAATCATAGGGTAACCACACCGAATGGGTAACCAAATGATAGGGTTAGCCTATCGATAGGGTTACTCACATGAAGGGGTTTTCCGGTCCCTGGATCACAGACCTACTATCTAAATAGATGGCGAAAAAGGACTTTCATACGCCGCTAAAGTTATAAACACTTACTTGCCGCGGCGACGGTCTATTTCGCTCCCAAACGACGGCATAGGTTCTTTTCTGTCGAAAACAAAAAAAAAATGACTTATTGTGCCACAAATTGTAAGAACTTCAAAAACGTGGGACATTTCACTTACAATTTATTTAACAATAAGAATATTACGTAGTTATACTGTACTATTAAATACAACAAAAGAGAGAACTTGAAAAAATTAACCTTTCATTTTTACACGAGAGCATCGTTCTACATTGCCTATTTACACAGCACGCAACGTCTACTGTACGAAGTAAAAGCTGTAATGTATAACGAAGCATGTGGCATACATATTTGCTTAAAGTTGGGCGGGGCTATTCCGACTGAGGGGTAAATGCGATTTTTTTTATAAATACATCATATTAAACAAATTTTTGCGCCTTTTTATAGTATTTAACTTCCTAAATTTCTATAGAAGGGAGCAAAAATAGTTTATTCCTTTAAAAAAAATAAATGACGGTTTTCCCCCTCTGTTGCAATTACCCCATACAATCTTATGCAAATGTGTATACCACATGCTTCGGAATACATTACAGCTTTTACTTGGTATAGTTGATGTTGCGTGCTGTAATAATAGGTAATGTATAACGACCAATACTCTCATGACATGAACTTATCGCTTGCATTTCGTGTTATTGAATTTCCCTGTCATTATAATGATTAGTTTTCTTATTGTAACTTTTGATGTATTTAATACTTCCGTATAACTATTATATAGATATAAATCCCCGATGTTATGGATATTTCTACTTTCAGACCTGATATCTAGACGGTGAACGGATTTTCATGAAACTTAGCTAACAACCTTCTCGATTAAGCTAGTTTTTTTTTAAACGTCGCTTAAATTGGTCAATCCGTTTGGAAACTAAACTAACAAAAACAGACACACAGATACCAGACACCTACTTACACACATTACACGTTACAGATACAAACGAAACAAAAAGTAATAAGTGTTATTTGAGTACAATTTGCTATTTCTAACATTCAAGGTAGCTACGTCAATGCGGCGTTAATTCTTTTCAGCCATTTTGAAAATACAGACTAAAAAGAAACGTTGAAAAGGACAGTTCTAGTATGTGCTTAACCCCTTGTATTTATTACTTTTTGTCACCTAATTAGATATTTGTAGGTCTGTGAGCCGAAACTTCAAATGACGTTATTTAAATTCCACCTAGGGTGATGGAACCAGTAATGGGCAAGGTACCAATAATGGAGACTTGATTCTTATTTTACAGAAGATACGGGTTATTCATTTGTTTTGCAACAATCAATTTAGGACCGTATGAAATTGGAATTAAGAGTGAAGTGGCCATTACTGATGCCTGTCACCCTACTCTCTTTTAAAATAAATAAATAAATAAATATCAGGGGACAATGTCACCCCAATTGACCTACTTAGTCCCAAACTAAACTCTAGGCTTGTACTATGAGTACTAGGCAACGATATACTTATATAGAGAAATATATAAGTACTTAAATACATAGAAAACATCCATGACTCAGGAACAAATATTCGCGCTCATCACACAAATATCTGCCCTTACCGGGATTTGAACCCAGGACCGCTTCGTAGGCAGGGTCACTACCAACCAACTAGGCCAGCGCGTCGTAACTTTTAATTGAAAACAGGAACTTTTTGTAAAGTTGTTCTGAAAAATACATGTTAGAAAGCATCCTATATTTTTTTTACTATTTTTTAATATAATGTTATCAGTATTTTCTACGCCCGCTTTAAGCCAAGAAAATTATTTTCTCAGTAAATTAAGTTATTGAGACCAACCTCTATTTAAGCATGTTTTTTTTCAGAACATCTTTTAAACAATTTCTGTGGTCAATTATATACGTTTTATGCTTTGGAATTAGAAGCTTAGAATACGGGTTTTCTTTCTAATGACACAATTAAAATAATTTCAAAATAAATAAAAAAATGATTTTACCCAACAGCAGATTTTCTTTCATTTCCAGTTGATAGCGCTATCTGTGGAAGGAGAACATGTCATTAAATTATGTACAGTTAGCAATAAAATAGGCTAGAAAAAAACCAGCCAAGTTCGAGTCGGACTGTAACAACTCTCAACACACTATCCATACCACTGGAATATCCCTATGTGAAAGAGGACGCATTTTGTATGTATATTATGATACATTTTCTGTTTAAATAAGTTACTATCAAATTGTGGGCTTAACTTTTGTTGCTGACTTTAGGTACTTTTTTGCAATGTCATCTGCTTATCAAGACCAAACGAATGTCTACTTTAAGTATAGCGAAGATCCTACCGCTACCTTCCGACTCCATCAGATCAGCTCTTTGATACCAAGATCCAATTTCAACCCATTCTATGGGAACGGGCTCAAAATTTACTTGCAAATTTTGACGGACAACTTACAAACATACAACAGCGCAAGTTAAATAAAAGATGGTAAAAATATTTTTTCACAATTAAACTAACAACACTGAAGATGTCACTTCACTGAACACTAACGCCCATTCATAAACGCACTATAAATACATTTTTGCTAAAGTATACTTTGTCTGTTTCTGTCAAATTCAAATGACATAATGACAGATAGGAACTGAGCATATTTTAAGCACGCTTTAGCAATTGAGCGTAAATGAATAGAGTACTGACTTATCCGCGAAATTAAGTGGCCAGTCGGGTCATAAATCATCGGAATCATGCTATCTCTTTCGCACCTGCACTACACAAAAAGGAAAGTAACTGATGTTTATTGCCCGACTAGCCACTTAATTTTGCGGATAAGTGAGTTCTCTTATTTATATACGCACAATTGCCAAAGTGTGGTTAACATATGCTCAGGTCCTATCTGTCATTATGTCTTAAGGCTATCATTAATTTAGTCCCGGAAGACTTTAACACGTACCATCAAGGACTATTATTGTTGATGCACCATAAAACCTTTTCATAATGACAGCGTCTTGTGACGAGATAGAAATTAAATGGGAATTAATCGTTGATTTTATGCGACAAGGTTCCATAGTGGTTCGTCTCAGTCTGTGACCGTACAGATCGCTAAATATCTGCTCCCATACCACGATGTCAGGCGTCTGCACAGACGACCGCGGTATCCCTGGCTGCACGCAGTCCTTGCCGTCCTTCTTCGACGCCCGCAGCACCTTGTCCCGGGACCCCGAATCGGGTTCTGCGAGCTCGTACACAGGCCCGGTGGCGTCGGCTTCCCTGTGAAGTTTGATTATTTAGATGTGACAAAGAAGAATTAAATAATTGCCTTGTTGTAATTGGACGCAGTTCTGCAAACGGGAACCAACGCACAAACATTTTGCAAACTGGAACCAACCTACAGTATTCAGCATGACAGTTGACATTTTATTGCTAAATCTATGTGGGTTGGTTCCCGTTGGCAGCACTGCGTCCAATTTAGAGAGGTGTGGCATTTCATTTGAGTAAAGGGAATGTTAGAAGGCCATGGCGAACGTTCCACGATCAGATCGGGGACGTAATAGGAAAGGGCCAGGTCAGGAGACTATGGCCTCAACCGACGCACGTGTATGAAGAGACTTATGAGTGTGGAGGAAGCGAGGGAAGTTTGTCTGGATCGTAGCAAGTGGAAGGGAGTGGTCTCTACCTACCCCTACGGGAATGAGGCGTGATTGTATGTATGTTTGTATTTGATTTCTAATTAGAAAAAAATGTAATAGAATAACTTTATTTCAGGCAACAAGGCCCATATCCTATCGACAGAAACCCTACGGCCTAATTGAGAATGCACGCGCTAAAATGTGTTTTGTGCGCCCTGACGGGACTATTTAAACTTGCCGGTGTGTCGCGATCGTTCACTCGTTCGACCGACCGAGCGCCGTTTTTAAAAGAATGTCCTTGCATCTGCTAAACTTGTAAACAGTACCTGCATCGGTTCAGGTAGTCACGCCATGCTGTGTGTAAACCAGTATGCACAATAAATCAAAAGCAAAAGCCTTCTTTCAATCAGCCATCTTCCCGACCCGATGGATACCGGATGAAGCAGCTTGCTTACTTACTTGGGTAGGAAAGTGCCGTCAACTGGGGGGGGTTTCTTCATCTTGTACATGTGGCTCCAGGGAGCGGCGGGGAGGGTCTCCCACGGCTGTCCCAGGACCCTGGTCCATACCTCTCCACGGACCACGACCAGGCATCTGAGGACATTGATGATTGTGATTAGATTCGGGATGAAAAGCAAATTAAAAGCACCCGAAACCGATGTACGTTGAAGAGGTTGAATGTAGAGGAAGTGAAAGTTGTATGTTTAGACCTGGCGTTATAAAAGTTTTTGGGTGACTATATCTTCTTTTCCAACAGCTTTAATTGTTGGTCAAAGCCTCCCTTCCTCCTTTCTACGTATCTTGGGTAGGCCCCCTAGGCCCATTTGATTACCTGAGTCTGGTGCAGCAGTATGGGAACTGCATATTGGTGTCCTCCACCACCTCCTCGCACTCGATGGCTGATTCTGGAGCCTCCACCCGCTTACATCTAAAACATACAGACAGTAAATAAATGACAAGGGGTTTTTTACTCGTTATATCCATATTGCTTTTGACATGTTAAAAACAATACCTACTATAACATGAATGTAGCGGATAGAGTGGAATAGGGAGACAATTTTTGGATCCCATTGATGTTTTTTTTTCAAGAAGTCTTATTAAATAAATATGTCTATGGACATAATCCGCGAGTAGGGTTAAAAAAGGACTTTAGAATTTTTCGGCCATTGGTCAGGAATCCAGCCAGAATATAAAAATGTGAGGAGTTTAAATGTTTTTTTTTTCTAATGTACCTTTTTTGTTTACATTAATAACAAATCAAAACCCGTAGTCCGTACTTCTTTTTTCACTTATCAACTTCTGTAAATGACAAAAAAAAATTAACTTAACAGTACACAATATCCTGGTCACGGCACCGAGCAGAAATAAAAAAATTAAGGAGATTTCTACCACCACCGTATTTTTGACTCGCGTATATCATGTTAGCCGTGCTAGGGGATATTCTTTAAAGTTTATATAATCTTAACGGCTGATTATAATATGATTACTAATTAGGATCTAATTAGGAGCATTGTTGCAAAGTTAATTCACTAAATTGCCAACAGATGTCGTTATACGTAAAAATTATACCTAGCAATTTATTTTACCATATAACTTTTAGAATCCCTCACTGTCCACATAACAGTCGGCTGGATAGACGGCTCAGTTCCATTGGTCGATAGCCCGCTTGTAGCAATCCATTGATGGATTGCTTTAACATTTTTGCGCCGAATTTGTTTAACATTTTGCAGCGACGCAATGTATCACGAAAAGCTAGCCTTGAAGCTTACGATGAGCATACCCAACGGTGTATATAGCCAGGTTCCTCCCGCCCGGCTGGCACCGGTGCCTGGTGCAAGAGTAGGCGTCGGCCCACTCGGTGTACGCTGCATGCTTCCTCATCGTACGGGGGTCGGTGCAGTCTGCAATAGGAACAACTTAACTTAAATCCAACTTATCTTATCTTTTCCGAGAGGTGGCCGGGTATGATAGTGCCACTCCATGTCTTCCGGTGGATGTCGGAATAAAGGCTTATAGTTAGGGAATCCTCCCGGGAAATCCCGGTTCTGTAATTCCCGGGAATCTCACATTGCTAAAGAACCGTTACTGAAGATTCCATTCCGGTTCTCCGGGTTCCTTCCATGAATACCAAACAAGTATCGTGGCGCGTATCTCAAATATCCTAATTCGCATCAAACTCCATCATGTTTGTGGCATATTTGCAATAATTTATCTCTAGATTTGTAAAAAATACCAAAGGAAGAACAAATAACTTTCTAGTAAGTATTTAATTTAATTAAGATACCTGTTTGTTGAAGAAAAAATGCATATTTATTTATAACAAAGTTTCCTAAATTGTTTTAACCATCGAAGCATGCCCTTTTCAATATTAGTCACCACATCTTCTTTTAGGTCACATTTCTCTCTGACTTTTTCATTCCTTACCCTATCACTAACTTGACTCTTATTCTTATACTATATTTGATTCTTATTCTCATTGGATGCCTTAAGACGTGACTAAGGGAATAAAATATGCTTGTAGTGCTGTTAGGCGATGGGCTTGCAACCTGTCCCTAATACGCTGGTAAACATCTTGGCCTGTTTGTGCAATGTACTTAGTTGCTGAATTATCAACAACTTTTTGAAGTTGTATGTAATTCTGTGGCTCTGCCTACCCCGCTCAAGGCGCGCTTGTTTTGTAACAATCAATGTATAACCGCATTATAAGTTAAGTGTCCATAATTGGTGCCTGTCAGACTAAAGTGCCAACACTGGAGCCATCACCCTATTAATGATACGGTCGCAAACGCTTTCGGGACAGTTTGCCGCGTGAACCACTTAAGGGTGCGGCTCCACTGAGGCGGAGACGAGAGGAGCGGAGCGGAGCTGTGCCAATATTAACCAATAAAAGGCGCATGCGGTCACGTCGAGCGCGCCTTGCGCACGTTAGTTTAGATTCCATTGGTTAATATTGGCACAGCTCCGCTCCGCTCCTCTCGTCTCCGCCTCAGTGGAGCCGCACCCTAAGGCTCTGACATTGGCAAAAGGAACCGCCATAATAACAAGTAAGTGCGTACTTGTGTAGTACCCATAATATAAGCCTAGAGCTTAGTTTGGGACTGGGTAAATTGATGTCGTATTGTCCCATGATATTTTATTATATTTTCAATTTTGTCGCAAGTTTTGACGACAAAGCAGCTCGGCTAAAGCGGGTACGTACCTTTATTGATTGTGAGTATTGTGGGCTTATGAGTGCTTAGGGCTACTGAAATAAGCCGGTTAATTCGTTGACCAAATAAATTATTTTGGCGGTAGGTTAAAGAATTAGAATTACATAATACCAATTGTCAGAATCCGCAGTAGAACTAAGGTTACCGACATAGCCCGAAGAATAGCTAAACTGAAGTGGCAGTAGGCGAGGCACATCGCTCGCAGGACTGATGGCCGATGGGGCCAGAAGGTTCTTGAGAGGCGTAGGTAGGCCTCCAACAAGATGGAGTGACGACCTTGTAAGGATCGCGGGAACGCGGTGGATGCGAAAAGCACAAGTACGGTCTGAGTGGAGAGCCTTGCGGGAGGCCTATGTCCAGCAGTGGACGTCTTTCGGCTGACGTGATGATGATGATGATGAATATTTTGTGAGTTTGTCAGTTTAGTATGCCCTAAATTCCCTCAGGCAAGAAGAAATGACACGACCCGTAGAAAAAAAAAAACTTACATTGACCCTTCAGGGAATCGGAAGATGACCTCCCCAACGCCAGACTCATGCAGCTCACAAAGATAATGAAGTGCATCATGATGGTTGCTATACGGTACACATCCCAAAGCAGTTCGCGGCGCACTGAGAGTGTTGTGAAAACTTTAACGGTCGCAGCCGCAGGCGCAGGTACAGTTGTGAACAGAAGTGTTTGAGAAAAATATTTGATTTGTCATATTACTCTATGGCTTTAGTTATTTTTTATTTATTTAATAGGATTGCCAACAGATATAACTCCATTAACTTAATTTTAATGTTATATGGATAGGGAAGAGTGACATGTACCAATTACAGGCAAACTCAGCTTGTGTAAAACAATCGCATTTGTGCCGATGCGACTCAATAAAATAACACACTAACACATTTAACAGGCTCAGTACTAGGCTAAAAAAGGATACTATAAAGTCGCAAGTAACCATGCATAACATAACACAATTAACAAAATATGACAATGATAAAAACATAAAAAAACAATTATGGGCTTAAATTCGACCCGCTTGGATATTAAACTAGGTACCTCTTAATAATATGGATTAATCCATCTACTCAGTTTAAGGCAAACAACAATATGAAACTAAAATCACAAACAAGTGACCAGAACAATCCCGGAGTCCCGGTACAATTTTTTTATGGCATAGAGAAGGCAAACGAGCGCACAGGTCACCTGATGGTAAGCGGAAACTGTGACCCATAGACATTCGCATTCACAAGACTGCAAATGCACTGCCAACCCTGAGGACCAAGATGGAATGCCTCTATGGTAGTCATTTCACCGGCTGTCTTTATCCCCAAACCGGAACACAACAATGCGAACACTGCTGCTTGGCGGTAGGTTAATGGATAAGATGGTGGTAGCGATCCGGACGGACCCTGCACAAGGTCCTCCCACAAGTACTCACTCACTCGTAGGTACATATTTTTTAGGTATTTATTTAACTCGTTTTTGTAAGGTCGTAATTGAGTTACAACAATTGCGAATCGTAACCACTTTTCTCTGCAACTGTACTGCATATCGAAAGTCATAAAAGTGATTGTTTGCAAATAAACCTAGCAGACTATATCCGGGCAGAATCCGTGCAAACAATGAAAGAAACTAACAACATTTATTTATGTCATTAAAAATCAAGACTCTTTTGTTAAGAATTGTGATATACATCATTTAAATACAAGAAATAAAAATAAAAATTGCTATTAAAAAAATTCGTGTCCGTAAGGTTTATAAATCATTTGTAGGTCAATGCATCCTTTTCTTTAATAAATTACCTGACGTTGTTTTAAAGTTACCATTTCCAGTACTTAAAACTTACTTGAAAAAGTCGTTGATGTCTAAAGCTTACTATAGGGTCGAAGACTATCTAACAGATAAAAATGCTTGGCCAACACCTAAATAATTTAATAATAACTTAGTCATAAAAAATACTTATGTAAATATTGTATATTGTCTAGGGGACACGGTTTCTGTAGGAGAATGTATCGAAACTTTTATGCAGGTTGTCTTGCACCGTCACAGGTAAGTATAACTTGTATACTTTCTATTTTTTATTGTTTTTATTACTGTTGCTTAGTTTTGTGACAATTCTGAGTTTTGACACATTTTCCTGCTCAACTACGCATGAATATATTAATTTTTGGTGTTATGTGAGATGCATTGTTTTATATAATGCTAGGTTAAGTTTATTATTGTATAATATCGTTAGCAATATTTAAAAAAAACCGGCCAAGTGCGAGTCGGACTCGCGCACGTAGGGTTCCGTACAACTATACATCTAAATAAATGTTTTTCTTTATTCTTTATTATATTTGAGTTGATTGAATGAAAGGTAAAATGCGGTTTACGATTTATAACGTATTAAAAAAAAACTAATTATTAGATCTCGTTCAAACCAATTTTCGGTGGAAGTTTGCATGGTAATGTACATCATATATTATTTTTACATTTATCATTCCCTTATTTTAGAAGTTACGGGGGGGGGGACACACATTTTTCCACTTTGGAAGCGTCTCTCGCGCAAACTATTCAGTTTAGAAAAAAATTATAATAGAAACCTCAATATCATTTTTGAATACCTATCCATAGATACCCCACACGTATGAGTTTGATGAAAAAAAAATTTTTGAGTTTCAGTTCTAAGTATGGGGAACCCCAAAAATTTATTGTTTTTTTTCTATTTTTGTATGAAAATCTTAATGCGGTTCACCGAATACATCTACTTACCAAGTTTCCACAGTATAGCTCTTATAGTTACGGAATAAAGTGGCTGTGACATACGGACGGACAGACGGACAGACATGACGAATCTATAAGGGTTCCGTTTTTTGCCATTTGGCTACGGAACCCTAAAAACGACTTACTGTTGAGTTTCTTGCGGCGTTTCTTCTCAGCAGTGGTCTCTTGCGAAGCGATGGTAGATTTTTGTCGTGTAAAAGTGCCCGTGCGGCCTACTTACTGAATAAACATCTTTTATATTTTTATCTTTTTTAACACCTCGAGAGTTAATGATAGTGATGAATTAATAAAAAATAAAATAAAGTAAAAGGATCTAAAATAAAATAAATAAATTAAACAACCAGTCCATAGTATGTTAGTAATAAAAAATAAAAAAACATGTTTAAGGTTAATGCCTGGTAGCATAGGGGGTCGACTCGTGATCGTTAGGTACCGAGTTCGAACCCCCGCGGTCACCATGTACCAATGAGCTTTTCGTACAACTGATGAGTGTAAGACCAAATGTTTATTAGACAAATTTTATCCTGAACAATAATCCTACCGATTCGTATAATAAAATAGCGAGGGTTTATTTTTTTATTTTTAGTTGCTTCGATTTCCGGTGGGACAACCAAAATTAAAAAAATCGTTAAATGTACTTTTGTTTCTTCTTAAAAATAAAGGAATGTTTCCTTTCAGTAAAATTAGCTAACTAAAGGATTTAAGGTAGTTCCCCTCCAGGGCCCATAGATTTTTTCCACCCTGTATAATATAAATGAATCGCTTAATGTGTTGCTAAGCGCAAAAATGCAGGGTCGTGATATATCCATTGAAATGTTTTTTCAAAAAATCCGCCATTTTGATTTCCAATTATTTTAATACAGCCTATGACAAACGACAAATTTAATCACGTACCTATAATTTATTAAAATCGGTTTAGCCGTTTAGTAGTTACGACCAAACATAGAGTCGGACATACATACAGGTCAAACACATAACAAATAAATTGACACGTGTGGTCTGGCACTGATTCTAATGTAATAAGACCCACTCTGCGGCGGCAAGGAGCCCTCGGTGCGCGAGCCGGCTCACGTTTGTTGCGTTTTTTATTTATTTATTGTGTTTGTAGTAACAACGTCGGAGCCCTATACTGAGCTTGGTCCCACACGCTCTTGCCCGGTTTTTAGGGTTTCGTACCCAAGTAAGGGACCCTATTACTAAGACTACTGTCCGGTTGTCTGTCTGTCACCAGGCTGTATCTTATGTACCGTGTTAGCCAGATTTGAAATTTTCGAAAAGCATATATAAATTTTATTTCGCCAATTTCCAATAGCCTCTGACACTAGTGGTTAATACGAATCTAACTAAAATCGGTTTAGCCGTTTGTATACGAGCGGACATTGAGTCGGACATGTTATTATCATCATCATCATCTCAGCCGAAAGACGTCCACTGCTGGACATAGGCCTCCCCCAAGGCTCTCCACTCAGACCGGTCTTGTGCTTGTCGCATCCACCGCGTTCCCGCGATCCTTACAAGGTCGTCACTCCATCTTGTTGGAGGCCTACCTTACAGCTCGTCTCCCGGTCCGCGGACGCCACTTAAGAACCTTCTACTCCATCGGCCATCAGTCCTGCGAGCGATGTGCCCCGCCCACTGCCACTTCAGTTTAGCTATTCTTCGGGCTATGTCGGTAACCTTAGTTCTACTGCGGATATTATCATTTCATATTATTATACAGGGTGGAAAGTTGAGATGGGGCATTAAGGGCAGCTACCAGAACCCTTGCTGCCACGCGAAAATGATCTTAGGAGACCTCACCCAACTTTTTGAGTGATGACAATCGACATTCACAGATTTTTGATAAAAGGTACAGTCAGCGAGAAAATCGTCAGAAATGAGTAATTTTTTTTTAATGCCAATCGATCCCATTTCTCATAAGGATTAAAACATTCTTTGAGACCAACTGAGGTTAGAGTACTAGAACACTGACAAATCAAAGAAAACGTTTTCCATACATTTAGTAGGGCAAAACCAAAGTAGAATTTTCTTTAGCTTAAAGACTATTAATTTGTATGGAGACTACTTCAATTACTTACATACATACCTCTCACGCCTGTATTCCCTCAAGGAGTAGGCAGAGCACATGAAATTTCATTGCCACTGTTAGCAATTACGGGGTGAAAGAAGCATAAAATTTGCAAAAAAGGGTTAGCTTGTATATTCGACAATGTAGCTACCATTTCGAACATTTATTGTCGTAAAAGTGTACGCTATGTTATCTTTCTTCACTTTTCATTCATTCATTCATTCATTAAATCACGCCTGTTTCCCAGTGGGGTAGGCAGAGACCACTTCTTTCCACTTGCTACGATCCTGACAAATTTCCTTCGCTTCTTCAACATTCATACATCGAGTCATGCACGCACGTCGGTTTCGGGTACTTAAGATTCGGCCCTTTTCCAGTATTTCTCCGATTTGATTCGAAAAAGTACGCCTAGGGCGGCCCCTTCCGACCCTTCCACACACTTTCGATCTGTATATCTCTTTCGTCAATCTTCCCTCATCCATCCTTTCCAAATGACCGAACCATCGAAGCATGCCCTTTTCAATCTTAGTCACTACATCTTCTTTTATTCCACACTTCTCTCTGATTTTTTCATTTCTAACTCTATCAATCAGTTTCACACCACACATACTACGCAAAGAGCGCATTTCAACTGCATTTACACGACTTACATGCTTGTCCTGCCACACCCAACATTCACTACCATACATCAGGGTAGGGGCCAGCACTCCATTGTGAACAGCCAGCCGGGCTTTTTGTGAAACGCCCTGTCTGCTCACAAAGGAGTACAGGGCCCCATTAATTTGATTCCCCGCATTTACCCTCCTCTCGATATCCTTCTCACACTTACCATCTCTTGTAAACACACTTCCCAGGTACACAAATTCGCTCACTTGTTCTACTAATTCACCATTTACATTTATCACGCACTCAGTCATCTCTTCATCCTTCTCTATCACCATGACCTTGGTCTTGGCAACATTTACTTTCATCCCCTTTTGCTTAAATCCCTCATTCATCACTGTCACCATCTCCTGCAACTCAAGTACCGATGGGGCAAGTATAACTTGATCATCGGCATATAAGAGGCATTTGATTAGCAACTCTGGCACACGCAAACCCTTATCATACTCTTTCAAATCCCTCATACAACTGTCCATGAATAGATTGAACAGCCATGGTGAGGCAACACAGCCCTGTCTAACACCTTTAGAGATGTTAAACCAGGCCGAGTATGCCCCATTGATCCTGACACAGGCTCTGGAGCCCTCATAAAGGGACCTCAAAGCCTGCACCAGGTTGCTGCTCACTCCATACATAGACAACACCGTCCACAACTCCTTTCTATCTACCCTATCATAGGCCTTTTCCAGGTCCACAAAAGCACAGAAAACCTTTTGGTTCACAGCCAAGAACTTTTCTGTGATGTACCGTAGTGAAAAGACCTGATCCGTACATCCCATTCCCTTTCGAAATCCCGCTTGTACATCCCAGATTTTGTCATTCGTAACATTCAATACCCTTTCAATTAAAATCTTCGCATATACTTTGCCGACAACACTAAGGAGGCTGATACCGCGGTAGTTTTTGCAGTCTTGCTGTGACCCCTTTCCTTTATACAGTGGGACGATAACGGCCTTGACCCAATCTTCCGGGACTCGGCCGCTTCTCCAACATGCATTGAAAAGGCGGTACAACAGACTACCCACCAGGCCATCTCCTCTCCTCAGCATTTCTATCGACACTCTATCACAACCTGCTGATTTTCCCGCTTTCATACTTTTTAATGCTTTCATGATTTCACTCATACTAATCACACTTTCATCTTCGTTACTTGCACCTTTACTCATGCTTTCTGGCTCACGAGAAATATCTTCGCATTCAAACAAGCTTTCAAAATAAGTTTTCCATCTATCAAGCATTTTTTCTTCCTCACATATTAAGTTTCCAGACTCATCCCTCACCGCGCTTAATTTAGTTTTCTCTGATTTCCCCCGAGCCGATTTAATCAAGCTCCAAAAGAGTTTAATATTCGACCGGAAGTTGTCAGAGAAACTCCTATCATACTTTTCATTCAGTAAATCTTTCTTTCTAGCCACAACTTCTTTCACTCTTTTCTTTGATCTATTATACTCTTTTTTCTTTCTGTCGCTTAGATCTTGTCCTGGATCTACAGCTACCAAATCCAACCAACACTTTTTCTTCTCTTTCACTACATCATCTACCTCTCTATCCCACCATTCCGGACGTTCATTCTTGCTTTTTCTTCTTTTGACTACACCGCATACTTTAGTGGCCGATTTGACCATGCCATTCTTCATAATCTCCCATACATTATTAACATTATCCTCAACTTCACTGTCATTCATCTTATTGACACATTCAAAACAATCTTTCAGCTTTCTTACGTACTCATCTTGTATAACTTCGTCTTTCAGTTTCTCTACTTTTATCCTCTCTAACGCAGTGGTAGGTACGGGAACACGATGGCGCCAACGTGTGAACAGACCCCTTACTCGTGTTACCACTAAGTAGTGATCTGAACCTACGCTAACTCCTCGAAATGCTCTGGTATCTACAACTTTGTTACGCAGCCGTTCATCCACAATCATCAAGTCTATCATAGACTTCTCATTCTGCCGTCTCCATGTATACTGATGAATCTCTTTGTGATCAAACAAAGTGTTTGTCACGCAGAGATTCTTAGCCAAACATACATTGAGAAGGCATTTGCCATTCTCGTTCACTCGCTCATCACCATACTTACCCAGTACCGATTCATAACCATCCCTTTGCACGCCTGTCCAACCATTAAAATCACCTAGCAAAATCATCCTTTCATTCTCCTTGCATTTTGTTGAAACCTCATGCAAACTTTCCCAAAACTCCTCCCTTTCTTTTTTACATTTATTCGTATCTGGGGCATAAGCCCCAATTACGAATAAACGGGTGAGACCTACCTTGAGTCTCACCCAGAGAAGTCTTGGGCTCACACATTCATACTCTTGCATACATTCAGCCATTCGCTCTGTGAGTACGATACCAACTCCCTGACGACCGTGCTCGGATACCGGAACTCCGGACCACAATGCCGTCAAGGTTCCGTGTGTGGACGTACTCACCCCTTTTTTCTTCGTCTCAGTCACACATAGAACATCTAGCTTTCTCTCTTTCATCATCATACATACCTCATCTAATTTATGATCCATCCCTCCACAAACATTCATCGTAGCAAGGCGGCTTTCAGCGGCCCGCTTTTTGCCAACCCCCCTGCGAACACAGCGTGACGCGTGGCAAACGGCATCGCCGCCGTTCCGATCCCCGGAGGGATCCGAACATACGCGCACTATTTTGCCCCCCCCAGAGTACGAAGGGCTGCCCAGGCTAGGCCTGGGGAGGGATTCTCTGGCATTGCCAGTACCCTCCTGGGGTATAAACTTTTTAAATGGTGCTCGCATGGTCCATTTTGCAGGGTCGGGTTTGAAATTGGAGTTTTCCTTCTCCTAGATAGGTAGCAGCCCAATGCTAACGACGCCTATCCCGCCGGGTTTGAATTCGGAGTTTTCCTTCTCCTAGATAGGTAGCAGCCCAATGCTAACGACGCCTATCCCGCCCGGAGGAGATCTTTCCAATGTAATAATCCCTTAATCCCTTAATCGCCTTCTACGATACCCACGGGAGGATATGGGGTAGTGCTATTCTATTCTACCGGCACCACACGGCAAAGTTTTCTTCACTTTTCATTATTGTAAATACATTGAAAAGTTAATGTTGTGTTTTATTGCTTGATCTAATTTTGCCACTGTTTCATATGCTATAATTATTCGTCATAAAGGTATCGTATTTTATCGAGAATTGTAGATTTATCACAATTGTAATAAAATAAATCTAACCTAACGGCTTCTGTGATAATCTTTACAGTTTACAATGAAATTAACACATTATGGCCTATAAAATTCAGGCATAGGTACACGTAGGTACCTATGTATGTTTCTTTATTATTAGTAATGTGGTTCTCAAGACTCTGTTCGATTTGTAGTTGTCTTCATACTTAACATTCTTTAAGGAAAAAGGGACCGATATGCGTAAAAAAACAAATGCGAAAAGTGTTCTGGGTTATTACCCTACAAAATGTATGGAAAACGTTTTCTTTGAATTGTGAGTGTTCTAGTACTCTAACCTCAGTTGGTCTCAAAGAATGTTTTAATCCTTATGAGAAATGGGATCGATTGGCATTAAAAAAAAATTACTCATTTCTGACGATTTTCTCGCTGACTGTACCTTTGATCAAAAATCTGTGAATGTCGATTGTCATCACTCAAAAAGTTGGGTGAGGTCTCCTAAGATCATTTTCGCGTGGCAGCAAGGGTTCTGGTAGCTGCCCTTAATGCCCCATCTCAACTTTCCACCCTGTATACAAGTCAAACACATACATCACATATTATTACATGCAAGTCAAAACCTTGACCTTGTAAGGTCAATGTGTTAATTTGTAAAAATAATTATTTATTACTTCATTACCTTGTAATGTAACTTACTTTTAAGTATTATTGTACTTAATTAATAATTGAAAAATTGACCTTCTGCTGGAGTTTCTTGTAGCGCTTCTTCTCCGCAATGATGGTCCTGTCCGAAGCGCTAGTAGATACACTCCATATTACCGATGTGTAAAAGAGCCCTCATGAGGCCAATTTACTGAATAAATATTTTGAATTTTGAATTTTGCATAACCCTACTTTTGGGCTTTGCCGCAGTCGGGTAAAAACAAAATAAAATAAATATTCAAGTGGGGCTCCAACATGACTTTTTACATACAACAAACGTGTTTTGCCGGGGTTTGCTCGATATTCATAACGGCAACTAGTATAGTGTCTAATATTGTATAGATAATGGAGGGGAATAATAATTAATAGGTAGTAATATAATAATGTATAGTCGTCCTCTCGCATTTTGCTGTGCCCTTACAGGGCGTCACATGTATACCTCTGTATTTTGTTCCATCTGTTGTTTTATGTAATGTGACATGCAATAAATATTTTGACTTTGACTTTGGAACCCTTTCTTAGCGAGCCTGACTTGCACTTCACCGGTTTTTTTATTTCTAAGCCCATTACGATCACGGATCGTTGACTTGCAAGATTTAAAACCGGAATGACAGACTTAAGCATGTTAAATATAGCTTATAAAAAAGAAATAAACTCTTTTTAACTTAAGTTTTGTTTTGATAATAAAAACTATATTCAAACTTCGATCTAACTCGCCGTCCTTGATTATAATAAAAAAGCTGGTCAAGAGCGAACCACGCTCCACAGCCACGGTTCCGTCCGTAGGCATTTGTTTTTTTTGTTGTGTCAGGATACTGTGAAATTACTAGCATAAACATTCCATGTTAACCCTAAATATTGGCAACGCATTATACCATTATCGGTACAGCAGTGTTGCTGTTAAAAATTATCAAACAGATCGACAGACAGCCCAGACAGTCATTTTTCCTTTGAAAATATTTCTGGTATTTTTCTTATTTCCGACATAAATCTTGTCGGATTTTTTTTTAACTTTATTTTATTGACTTTACATTTGTAAGGATTTTGTTTGTATTGCTTTTTTTTTTAATTTAAATAATTATTTATTACTTTATTACCTTGTAATGTAACTTACTTTTAAGTATTATTGTACCTAATTAATAATTGAAAAAATGACCTTCTGCTGGAGTTTCTTGCGGCGCTTCTTCTCAGCAATTATGGTCTTGTCCGAAGCGCTAGTAGATTCACTCCATGTTACCGACGTGTAAAAGAGCCCTCATGTGGCCAATTTACTGAATAAATATTTTGAATTTTGAATTTGAATTTTGGTACCCTAAAATTTCAATATCCGAACCCGTTTGGTTAATCCATGTTATACCATAAACTACCCTTACTTTTTTTTTCCTTCGGCCCGGTCGTCCTTGACTTTCATTTGATGTAAAAAACCTGATTACGTGCGAGTCGGACTCAACACGAAGAGTTCTGTACCATTCTTATTGTTATAGAGGCAATATGGCAATAGAGTTAAAAACTATACGATAACGCGACAAAGGCGATATGGTTTGACGAATAGAATAAAGGCCCTAATGCTATCAGATACTCGTTAAACTTATAACACCCTTCTGTTTGCGACACTTAATCATTCCCGTGTGGTTGCCGGGTTAGAATAGTGCCACTCCATGTCTTCCCATGGATGTCGTAAGAGGCGACTAAGGGATTAAAGGCTTGTAATATTGTTAGGCGACGGGCTTGCCTGTCACTAATAAACACATGTTTTTTTTATGGCATAGATAAGGCAAACGAGCTGACGGCAAGTGGAAACTGTGACCCATAGACATTCGCATTCACAAGACTGCAATCCTAAGACTGCAAATTCACAGCCAACCCTGAGAACTAAGATGGAATGCTTCAACGCTAGTAATTTCACCGGCTGTCTTATCCCCAAACCGGAACACAACAATGTGAACACTGCTGTTTGGCGGTAGGTTAATGGATAAGACGGTGATAGCGATCTGAAAGATCATCAATTTATGTGTAAGAAAAAACGACAGCTGAATTTTCCAAACAGTCAAAATGTTGCTGCAGCGATTGAAGGTCGCCCTCCACGCAGCCAAGTTTTTTGCATTACGGCATCGCCATTTCGTGTTCCCCAATTAATGAGTTGACTAATTATATACCTATTATATCATCTGATCGTCTTATCGAACTAGATTTATTGTCGTGGGTTTTTAGACTATAGCTAAGATCCATGTTTTTTTTTTATAGCATAGGAAGGCAACCGAGCACACAGGCCACCTGTTGGTATGTGGAAACTGTGACCCAGAGACATTCGCATTCACAAGACCGCAATCCTAAGACTGCAAATGCGTTGCCATCCCTGAGGACTAAGATGGAATGCCTCTTGCTAGTCATTTCACCGGCTGTCTTATCCCCAAACCGGAACACAACAATGCAAACACTGCTGCTTGGCGGTAGGTTAATGGATAAGATGGTGGTACCAACCCGGACGGATCCTGCACAAGGCCCTCCCACAAGATGAAATTAATAAAGGTTCTCTACTACCCCAAGGACCCCTAAAAACGGATAAATTTAAATATCAACTCACGCGCATCTCTCGGCTCATTTGCCGTCATGCAGCGCGCCGCGCTAGTCTTGGTACTTTGTCAGGTGAGTCTATGATTAAGTGTGTTTGATCCTTTTTAAATTGGGTTTATTAATATTTTGAATTAACTTCGAATCGGTGAGGTGTCTGTAACATCCGTACAGCAACGAATACTTTTATACTGTTATAGTTACATTCATCAAAAATAAATTATTAGGTAGGTACCTATTATAGATATTTTTTTCTATTATTTCCCACTTCCAGTCAACCCATAATCGGGCCGGTGCAGCAGCTGATCAGGCCCAAACCATCAAGCGCCGCAAATGGTGTACCCTTGTTTTGTCGACAACCTTTTCATCGAATATTATTTCATCGACAACGATTCATCGAAACTTTGGTACTAGTAATATTGTTTGGCGTTATCTTATTTCAACTACTATTTATTTAAATTTATCTTACTACGTGGAAATACTAATCAACGAATACTACTTAATTGGTGATTTGTTTCAAATTATCTTAATTGGTACAACTACAAAACATTGGAATTTATTTCTTCGACGTATCACTTTAATACAATTTTATATACAAATATGTATAATAAATAATATCTACTAAGAATTACTTCTGAAAAATAAATTAATAATATGATTGCATAACTAGTTATATTATATCAAGAAATAGAACTACGAGGCTGTCAAAGTAGGTTAGGTTAGGTTAGGACTGCGACCCCCAAGAAAACGAACTGTTGACAGAAGTGGGTTAGGTTAGGTTAGAACTGCGACCCCCAAGAAAACGAACTGTTGACAGAAGTGGGTTAGGTTAGGTTAGAACTGCGACCCCCAAGAAAACGAACTGTTGACAGAAGTGGGTTAGGTTAGGTTAGAACTGCGACCCCCAAGAAAACGAACTGTTGACAGAAGTGGGTTAGGTTAGGTTAGAACTGCGACCCCCAAGAAAACGAACTGTTGACAGAAGTGGGTTAGGTTAGGTTAGAACTGCGACCCCCAAGAAAACGAACTGTTGACAGAAGTGGGTTAGGTTAGGTTAGAACTGCGACCCCCAAGAAAACGAACTGTTGACAGAAGTGGGTTAGGTTAGGTTAGAACTGCGACCCCCAAGAAAACGAACTGTTGACAGAAGTGGGTTAGGTTAGGTTAGAACTGCGACCCCCAAGAAAACGAACTGTTGACAGAAGTGGGTTAGGTTAGGTTAGAACTGCGACCCCCAAGAAAACGAACTGTTGACAGAAGTGGGTTAGGTTAGGTTAGAACTGCGACCCCCAAGAAAACGAACTGTTGACAGAAGTGGGTTAGGTTAGGTTAGAACTGCGATCCCCAAGAAAATGACAAAATGAACTGTTGACACATAGCTATAATCGCGCAGAGTGAGTGATTGCGTTTAGTTTTTATAGCAAAATATTACCAATTGAAATAATTTTATGCGGAATAAATATTATTACAAGTAAAAAAAAAACAAATTAAAAAACCCGAAATAAGGGGTGTTCTTTTTATAGTGGTGATTATTATTTATCTTAATATTTGAGTAGCTTGGTTTTATTTTAATTTTAATACGTTTAGTTTTAATTAATCGAAAGTAAAATTATTATACGACAACAACCGAGTAGTACAGTTACGGAAATATGGATTCTAAATTATAACATAAATTATGGATACTACAATTAAAAGTTACAAGTAAACTTATTTAAATATTAGATATATATTTATTTATTTTTAATTGTATTATTGTTGAATTCTTTAGCATTACCTACAAACAATGCTAGTAGTTTCGGATTTGATTCCCGGTAAGGGAAAATATAAATTTGTGTAGGTACCTATAATGAGCGCGAATATTTGTTTCGGAATCTTGGATGTTTTATTGAATCTGTCTGTATTTTTCTATATAAGTATGTTTATTTGTTTTTTAGTAAACTTAAGTAAAGCAAGACACATTTAATATGGCTCGCGGATTAAGCAATATTAGACTCTTGGTCAAGGACGTAAGAGCTTGGACGCACGCCATATTGTGTCCTGCTATACAAGCGTGAGATGGTTTTCTGATATTCTGACATGATATCACACAACCGACACAGGGTGTTCCAGAACTTGATGTAAATATTACGGCATAAGAAAGCCCCCTTAATACCGGGCGGGACTATATCTTCGCAACTGTTTCTCTGTCTTGTTCTTTTTGTATCTATGTACCTGTGGTTTTGTATTGTTGCGAATAAATGTCTCTTTTATCTTTATCACAAATTTAGCTCCACGATTTTTCAGTATGTTGTAGTTATAATGAAAATGTAGGATTGTATTTTATTTAAGTTTGTTTCTCTCCAAAAAATATTTTCTCGGTAAGGAATACGTACAGACGCTTTCTATCTACAACATATTTAAAATTCGTAATAATCCGACTAGGGTTACGGGGACAGAAACTTTATCGAATTTTGTATGGGAATGTTCTGCTTAACAATCCGCTTAATTTTTCAATATGTTATTTTTTTTAGGAAGTATTAAGGTTCTATTAAGGTACCTTGCGGTACCTTTGTTAAAATAACTACAATTTTGAATGATTGATTGATTGACAATATGTGATTCCAAAACTTTATACTTATAAGTATATCCTTAATAACGTAACAATGTGCTGAATTGCACCATATTTCTTAATTATTGCTGGGTCGCTGCCCAAACAATTGACACCACATAGGTACGTATTGAATGACATACATAACATTTTGACATACTTTGTATAGATAATTTAATTTAATATTTATAGAATTCAGTGTAGAATTACTTACTGTGTTTAGAACTTTTGACATGTAAAACTCTGTTTTATCAAGGAATAAATAAATAAATAAATAAATAAATACATACCTTCCAGACCACAAAATAATTTCTCTGAAAAAAAAAATTAGACCAACGTGTAATTGTTGTCTTAAAAACTGGCGTTGTTAATCAAAGTTTTAAATTCGTGTTCAAACAACACACTGTATATACCATAAGACGAGAGAGACATTTAATGAAAAATACAGTAAAAAAATTGTATGAGCTCATCGCATTTTTATGTCGTGTACCAACATACTTAAAGTATTTCGTCGGTAAAACTGCAAAACCGCGTAAGTAACATTTTTAACAAGGAGTAAAATGCACCTTTTCAATAAGGCAGTAAGATTTATTTTGCTCTAGCATATATTTATTAGTTACGCGGATTAGCAGTATAACCGACGATATATCCTTATTTATAATGCTTGGTCAAGAATGTTAATAACTATTTAGGTACTCGTGATTGTAAAGGCAACCTGCAGACAAAATGAACGTCGGTGATACCTACCGCAATACCGCGTAAATAACCAATTCAACAAGTTGCAAAATGTACCTTACTGACTTACTTACTAAGGTGTATTTTGAGGTTTCCTTTTGGATCGCATAATTTCTTTACGCATAATGTATCTTTACGCATAAATTCGTTTGGCCGAAAACTGATTTTACAATAGAAATGGTTTTATTTTAATAGTATTATTTTTATTATATTAAAACAATATAGTTTAAAAATTTAAACTAAATTTATTTAAATTAAAATAAATCTAAGCTACTCAAATATTAAAGATGTAAATAATAATTACCATTATAAAACCCCCTCGCGGCATGGTCCCTATGACACTGGCTGCATTACCTCTCTGGATAGCTAGCCCGATCCTTTGGGAGAGATAAGCACCAGCTCTAGGTTCTCCGGAGGTGTCTATGAGCCGGGATGACAGAGCCTTAATAAATCTTTTCATATCAGCTGACTAAGGAAGGACCCATGGTCTCCACTGCAAGTGCTACAAATTCGTAATTATTTAATAATGATGAATATTTGCGGCGCTTGATGGTTTGAGCCTGATCAGCTGCAAATATTATTTTAATTAAGTAAATACATCATACACACAGCCTTAAACAAAACACCCCCCCCCCCCCCCCTTTTTTTGCCGGGGCTTAAACTTTAAACTGAATCAATGTCTTCGTTTTGTTTGCAATTTTTAGTTTTATATGTATTTGTAAGTATCGCGAGAAAATACAATACGGTAATAATCACTACGCCTTCAACTTATTATAAAAAACTAACCTACCCTAACCAATCATTATCTACACAATAGTCGTTTATTAAATTCTGAAATGTCAGCCTAAAAGGGTGTTATGCGAAAAGATATTATGCGAAAGGGTAGATTATGCGTAAAAAGATTGTGTTACAAAGGGCTCCCGTATTTTGCATATTATTTGATTTATTCCGCTAGGATGTCAGGGATTAATATATTATAATTAACTAAAATTTTATTTTGTTTCTAATTGCGTTAATTCTCTAAAAACTCGTTTATAGGGTTCCGACGGACAGACAGACAGACGCACGATTGATCCTAAGTATAAGGGTTCCGTTTTTACGAAACGTGTCGTGTCGTACGAGACCCTAACAACTGTTAGGGTTCATGAGATACAGACAGACAGACAGCGGAGTCATAGTAATAGAGTCCTGCTGACACCCTTTGGGTACGAAATTATAAAAACTTCTGGTGCATACAACATTATACTATACATCATACGAAGATGATTGTATCTACAAAATGGCGGTAATGTATAAACAGCTGATTGTTTCATACCCACACATTAAAACAACTAAACGCTCGTAAATTCTAAATGATTTCACGTCAGTTGAAAATATGGCTGTTTTTAACGTTTCTTTAGTCAATAAAAATGTGTTTTGTGCGATAATTAAAGATTCATCACATCACAATAAAGATAACGAAATGGCTTCTTATTACGGTTACAATTAATGTTTCCTTCAGTTGTGATCATGTCGCGCAGATAATTGCCAACTAGGGAATGCAATTTAACCAGTTATTGGCCGTTTTTGTATGAAAATAACCGGTTAAAGCCGGTTATAACGGATTATTTGCATTCCCTATTGCCAAATAATTACTCGAACGTTCTGTAAGAACAAAGGACCCGTTTCGCTGTGCTAATTATATGTTAAAATAAATAGGTTAAACGA
The DNA here is from genome assembly GCA_927399475.2 of Acleris emargana. Lineage (NCBI taxonomy): Eukaryota > Metazoa > Arthropoda > Insecta > Lepidoptera > Tortricidae > Acleris > Acleris emargana. The sequence goes on along the minus strand of OV656863.1, from coordinate 1,096,123 downwards.
GTGTTTTCTTTTAATTTAAATGCAAGACTTCTTGAAGCAAATAAGTATATTAATTACGTTTCTGTTTCAAGATGGTGGTCAGTGAAGTGAAGGTGCCTAAACTGAAATTGAGCGATGGGAAAGAAATGCCTGTTATTGCTCTGGGGACATATTTAGGATGGGACCAGGTGAGTGGACTAATTATCTACAAATTAGCGACCAAATCTCGCTTCGCTTCGGTTTCTGTATTATAAATAGAATAGAAAATAGAAAAGCTTCGTGTTTTTTTTCTAGCTGATGGTGGAACCAGCATCAAAATCCGTTGCGCGGTTGAGAAGTTAGTAGATATACTTACAGACGGACGCGGAAAGTGACATTGTTATCTCTAATATATAAATTTCTCGTGTCACGGTGTTTGTAATTAAACTCCTCCGAAATGGCTCGACCGATTTTCGTGAAATTTTGTGTGCATATCGGTTGGTTCACTAATGTTTGACCAAAAAATTATTGACAAATGGTCATTTGACAAACAACGTTTCACCAAATGATCATTTGGAAAGCGAGACATTTGACAAAAGTATCATCTTACAAAAACTCACTTAGCAATTGATCATTTAGCAATTAGTTTACCTATTTCTGGGCAGAAAAAAAACAACCTCGAAGGCCAAGGCGGGAGCCAAGCTCCCTTCACTCCATCTTGTTGGAGGCGTACCTACAGCTCGTCTCCCGGTCCGCGGACGCCACTCAAGAACCATCTAACCCCATGTTATTTCCTCTGTAAATATTTGTTTACAAAGCCAAAAACATACAATAGGACCTTTAGAAGTTGCTAGTACTTTGACTTTTACTGTGTAGAATGGCATCGTCCGCTCCGTAAATCACCAGCTCCGGGACATCGTCATTAAGGCTGTGGATGCTGGGTACCGACACTTCGACACGGCGGCGGTGTACGAGACCGAGGGGGAGGTCGGAGAGGGGGTGGCGGCGGCGGTGAAGGCCGGGGTGGTGACCAGGGACGATGTGTTCATTACTACTAAGGTAAGTATATAATAATAAACAATAAATATCAAGGGACGATCACATACAAAATGACTTAGTCCCAAAAAAATAAAGAGACAAGAAGGAAAGGAAGGGCTAAAGAAGTTGAGGTTAAATCAACAAGATGAGTCTGATGTAGGTTTTAATTGCTGTTTACTCCAAAAAATAATAGTAGTTTATGAAATTGTTGCGTAAAGAGGGGTATTAAAACACGAGTGTGTGTTTAAGAACCGAGCCGCTAGGCGAGGTTTTTAATAGTATCACACGAGTGTTTTAATTCCTAGTTATGTGCAGTTTCATACACTACTTTATCTACTCTCATACATTGCGATTCAACCTACTAAATAAAAGATCAAAGTGAATAAAGTAACTACAGCAAAACGTATTCAATGAATGGCGCCAAAACCTAGCACATCACCGCGCATGCGTTAAAGCGGGCGCTATCACAGACAAGTAAAAATTGGAATGAAAACTTTTTGTAATGCTATAAAAATGACGCGAACCGCATGTTCGTTCCATTATAAGAAAATAATTGATATGGAACCTCGTTGGTGACATTAACTTTTTGGATTAACTTGTATCGTAATGGTAAAAAAATAACTTTTCTCAAACATGCTATGTAATGTCGGCGTTATGTTAGTTATTTTAGGCTTCAAAGTGCCACGTTCCCGACGGAACAACTCGAGAGAACTGTAAAGGAATTTCATACAAAATTGAAGGCCTAGGCCGGGAAGTAATTTTTTTTTTAATTTTAATATGGCCATGACAGCTGGTTTTATGAACAGGCTGAATAGCTGAAAATCGTTTTTTTTTTGTATCTGTGTGGTTCGGACCAAAAATATCCGTGTTAATGCCTATTACACAAATGTTTTTTGAGTGATGTTTTTTTTTTATTTCATTGCATATGTTTGAGAAAAGCACTATACATACCTCGCCGTGAAAAGGGGTTGCCAGCCTCGTAACTATCCGACCTCGCTTCGCTCGGCCGTCTATATGAACTCGGCCTGCAACCACCTACTTCCCGGCGTCTGTAGTAATGTACTATTATAACATTATTTTGTTAGAGAAATAATGTTATAAAGTTTTTTTTTTTTTTCGGTGTTGTGTTTATTAAGTATGCCAATATAAATTCGTTTTGAAGTTTATAATTCGAACTTAACGATATGAGAGTATATATAAAAGTTAAAAGATGTTTATTCAGTAAGTAGGCCGTAGTACGGGCAATTTTACACGTCAAAATCTACCAGCGCTTCGCAAGAGACCACTGGCACTGCTGAGAAGAAACGCCGCAAGAAACTCAACAGTCAGTCGTTTTTTAAATATTGCTTATCTTTATGTACTTATATATATATATATATATATAATAATTCTCCTGTCCGTGTGTTGACGGTGAACTCCTCCTAAACGGCAGAACTGATTTGAATGTTTTTTTTGTGTGTGTTCAAGTGGATTCGAGGATGGTTTAGATTCACAAATAAACCCGGCAGATGGCGTTGTCCTGCATGGCAGATATCATGCAGGACAACGTCCGTCGGGTCCGCTAGTGATAGTATACGAGAATAAACTTAACCTAGCATTATATAAAACAATTAATATCACATAAAACATAAACATAAATATATTCATGCGTAGTTGAGCAGGAAAATGTGTCGAAACTCAGAATTGTCACAAAAATTAATAAGTAATAGTAATAAAAAAAATAGAAATTATACAAGTTATACTTAGCTGTGACGGTGCAAGACAACCTGCATAAAAAGTTTCGATACATTCTCCTACAGAAACCGTGTCCCCTTGACAATATACAATGTTTACCTGCATATTTTTTATGACTAAATTACACTCGCGGTCAAATAATACGAGTCAGAGTGCGTTTTTCATACTAAAGAGGCTATTTCGAAGCCTTGGTTCCTCACCAGGGGATACTTTTAGTGAAATCTGATGATGGACACCCCGAGCATCGATACAGGACTTCCAGAGTGCCTAGGATACCCAACTGATTGAATCTGCGGTTAACGCCGGAATCGTGCATGTTCAGAGAAACACCTAAAATGCCAATAAAATGTACGGAAATCCAAGTGCTGACCCAAACTCTCTCGCTGTGGTGTTAACTGATTGTGCGATCAGTTAGATTAGATATGTTAAGCTCTTCTGACCTCTTCTATTGACCTCGGAGTATCCTCCATCAAACCTCACTCAAAACAACCCCTGGCCAGGAACCAAGGCTTCGAAATAACCTCGTTTTTATGAAAAACGCACTCTGACCCGTATTATTAAGCTACGAGTATTTAGGTGTTTAGTTTAGGCCAAGCATTTTAAGCTGTTAGATAGTCCTGACCTATAGTAAGCTTTCGACATCAACGACTTTTTAAGTTCTGAAAATGGTAATTTTAAAACAACGTCAGAACAACGTAGATAAGGATGCATTGACCTATAAATGATTTATAAACCTTACGGACACGATTTTTTCAAATAGTTATTCCGTGAAAGTGTGTATTTCCCACGCTATGGATCGTGGTTGATGACGATCCGACAAGAAGTGTTGTGTAAATATTATCGAGTATAAACAGATCTGTTGAAACTGCTCTGTAAATACTACTTACATACTGGATTGCTTTGTGAACTGAACCGGCTCTCTAAAACTAGAAGGCAATGCCACGGATGTTTGACAGATCAAAATGCACGATGTAGCCACAGTATTTATTATAATACTAGCGACCCGCCCGCGGCTTCGCCCGCGTGGAATGTATTATACATATAAACCTTCCTTAAGAATCACTCTATCTATTAAAAAAAACCGCATCAAAATCCGTTGCGTAGTTTTAAAGATTTAAGCATACATAGGGACAGACAGCGCAAGCGACTTTGTTTTATACTATGTAGTGATTTATAATCAATCGATCCTGTTTCGTGAAAATAGACGTCAATCAATCAATCGATCTGGTTTCACTAAGATTGACGTCAATCAATCTTCTCCTACACATTTTTTATCTCGACTCATTGGCCGTCCCAGTTACACAGGGACCGTTACCTAGTGTCCATAGCTGGCGCTTAGCTTGAAGCTAGGTCAATTCACACCGCGTTGCAATGCACCGCGCGCTGAAGCTCTTTTAAACAATATCCTAGTCAGCAACAGCAAACTAGATGCTTTCCACGACTCTGAATCGAAACTTGGAAACCATTGTCAGCGCTCAGTGCAGGAAATTGGCGAATTAGTATTATTAAGGTGATTTAAGATTAGTTGTATATTTATTGATTCACTTGTTATTTCTCCAGTAAGAAGTCTTCGTTTCTTCTCAGCAGTGGTCTCCTCTTGTGAAGCGCTGGTAGATTCTAGACGTGTAAAAGCCCGTGCGGCCTTCTTACTGAATAAATGTCTTTATCTTTATTTATTCATTTATTTATTTATTCTTTAAGAGAGTGAGCGATTAACATGTTTGGCTAGACTGTAAGTGTTAATTGTACAATATAAATAAATAAATAAAATAAATTCCTCACGAAATTTCTGAAGATGTACTCTGTTTTCTTCCTGTTCCAGCTCTGGAACACCCAGCACAAGCGGGAGCAGGTCACGCTGGCGTTAAAGGAGTCCCTGAAGAAGCTAGCCATGAATTACGTGGACTTGTACCTCATACATTGGCCTATGGGACTCAACGTATGTGCTTTAAATATATTTTTTTGATAGAAGACTTAACTACTTGTTTTCGCTTATAAACAGAGACCGCACAAATTTGCGACATTGTTCGCAATAGTGTGGACATGACTTCAAAATTAATTAAAATATTATTCAGTTAATTAATTTCTTACTTGACATATAATGTGATTCCTAGTCAATAAATACAAAAGTTTGTTAAAGTATAGGTTTATTAAAAAAAATGGTCAGTATTTTTTCCAAATTTTCTGCTGTCAGTCTATTTCTTTTTACATCGAAAACATACTTAAGTGCTGAGAAACTCCGCTCGCAATCCACTGATGTTAATGGGGCAAATTTAAGTAGTTTTATAGGAATATTATCATTCCAGCATAATTCAGAGTTTACTTTCTGTTGTAAGTTCTGGGCAATAACCTCAAAATCGGGATTTCTGTTAAGTACGGCTTTCATTTTAGCTTGCAAACGGTTACCTACTGCTCCTGGTATACCTACTGTCCAGATTATTTAGTACCTATAGTTGTTATTCCTGCAAAAAACGAAAATATATTTAATTTTCTGCAAACTTGTTTGAATTAATATCACTATATTTATAGCAATACGCATTTGTATACCATTTCCACGTCGTATTATGTTTATTTCTATTTTTGCCATTAATTCGTCTTTAAACTGGCGATATTCAGTACCCATCAGGATAGATTGTATAGAAAAAGCCATTATTTAATATTACAGTACTACCTTTTAGATAACTAGGATAATTTAGGTACGATAATTATGACTAATTTGGCAACTATAAACGTCAAAATATTTATATTAAGAAAAAGTGAACCTACAGAGGTTTTATACCTGTAGAACTAGAAAACTTCTTCGTCAGAAATAATAACTATAGCGTAATATACCATGTAGTAGTTATTGGGTATTGTTACTAGTGTAAGTAAGCGTGTCAGTTTAAAATCATTATTTATTTATTGTATATAAATATTTACGAAAACGATACTTATTTTAAACACGAACGTAAAAGAAAGAAAAAACGACCGTCTGCCGAAAATGTAGAAAAAAATACTGACCGTTTGCCTTAATAAATATACTTTAACAAAATGTTGTACTTACTGACTAGCAATGAAATATATGTCAAGTAAGAAATTAATTAACTGAATAATATTTTAATTAATTTTGAAGTCATGTCCACACTATTGCGAACAATGTCGCAAATTTGTGCGGTCTCTGCTTATAAATCAAACCTAACCTAACCTACGTATGACAATTACATGATGCATTAAATCTAAAATAGCTCCAGTGTACATAGCTTTGGAAAAATTAAAATTCGGACAAATGACTACTCGGAAAAAAGTAAGTAACTTAAGCCCCATTTACATTATACAACTTTCTTGCACATTCCATACAATCAAATTGAGGAAATTAAAAACTGCACAGTATAAACCTTACGTAATATTCTTGCATATTGAAAGTAGCTTAAATTCAATTCTGGAATAGGTGTAAACAGGCCATGTAGTCAATTGAATACAATAATTGCCGCTACGGTTCACTAATGTTTCACCGAAATACGTTTGGCCGAATGAGTCGTTTGGCAACTGTTTCATTTCCTAACCCGCTTATATTTCTGTAACTGTAAATATTTCAGTTTTTTTTTAAAATAGCTAACCTAACCTAACCTATAGTCTACACAATGGTACAAAAATAAATCCTGAAATATTCACAGTTACAGAAATATATGCGGGTTGGGAAATGAAACAGTTGCCAAACGACTCATTCGGCCAAACGTATTTCGGTCAAATGAACGGACCCCTGCCGCTACATTTATCATTCAAAAAATAGATTCCAAGAACAACAAGTCGAACAATCAATATTGACTGGAATCTGAGGCTGCAAATACATGCAATAATTGCAGCAATACGTACGTAATATATCGTAGAACTAAAAGGTTTAGACTAATATGCAATTTTTTTCTTGCTATAATATCTTAAATGTAAACAAAGAGGTTATCAATTATTCCCTGCCACTTGTATTCAATAATTGAATTAAAATTTGAATATTGCACACGTGTAAACTCTATGGTGCAATTCTTGAATACAATTATTGCAACAAAATAATTGCATACAAGAATTGCCGATTCTTGTACAAGAAACTTGCATAATGTAAATGGGCCTTTACACGGAAAGTTTCCATCCCCCAAAATTACGTATTCTAGGAGGACTATACCTACTCAGACGTTGACTTCATGGAAACCTGGCGCGGCATGGAGGACGTGCAGCGGCTGGGGCTGGCCAGGTCCATCGGGCTCTCCAACTTCAACCAGGCCCAGCTGCAGCGCGTGATGACGGAGAGCAGCCTCAAGCCCAGCGTACTGCAGATTGAGGTGAGTTCTTGGCGGATTCTGGTCTTCACGGAAACAGGTTTATCAGGATCTTAGAGGAAGTAGAATTGAAAGGAAGGATGATGCGGAATGATGATGCCTTTCGAAGCGATTAGGAGCATTCACTTTTTCTAAATGACATAGAGAAGGCGAGCTGTAGGTAGGCCTCCAACAAGATGGAGTGACGACCTTGTAAGGATCGCGGGAACGCGGTGGATGCGAGAAGCACAAGACCGGTCTGAGTGGAGAGCCTTGGGGGAGGCCTATGTCCAGCAGTGGGCGTCTTTTGGCTGACATGATGATGATGATAGAGTAGGCGATCGATCTCATAGGCCACCTCATGGTACGTGGGCTCTGTGACCCAGACTCATTTGCATTCTTAAAATTACAATCTTAAGACTGCAATACTAAGGGCAGTATTAATAAACTCATCTTGGCTGAGATGCCCGTCACAAGATACGTCAAAGTAAACGTCAAGCCATAGAAAGCTGTCATTTTTGATACATCTTGAGACTGGCATTAAAGTCGAGATCAGTTTATGAATACGGGTCTAAGAACGTGAATGCGTTGCGAGGCCTGAGGATTAGATAGAATCAGATAATGAGAGAATTGACATCTGACTAGCTTTATTGAAATGTAGCACCAAAATTCCAGGCAACATTCAAATTCAAATCATTTATACAATAAATGATTGAATGTTTGATGGGCTTTGCTGATAAGCTTCCAAAATTCTACATGTGGCATGAACATCTTGTTCCAGGTGTCTCCTCAAGTCGTGCAGTCTGAGCTGGTATCCTTCGCCCAAAGCCAGGGTCTGGTGGTCATGGGCTACAGTCCGTTCGGCGCGCTGGTGCCCCGGTACGGAGCCCCGGCGCTGCAGGAGCCTGTTCTTGTGGAGCTGGCGAGGAAGTACGGGAAGACTCCGGCGCAAGTGGTGCTGAGATGTCTGGTAGGTCATTATAGACTGTTGGGATATCGTCGGTGATACTGCAAAACCACGTAACTACCAAATTTATGATAGAGCAAAATAAACCTTACTGTCTCATTAAAAAGGTGCATTTTGCTCCTTATTTCAAATGTTACTTACGCGGTTTTGCATTTTTACCAACAATATGTTATAGCCCGCGAATCCGTCGGCGTAGAAGAAGTGTGTATTATGAGAGAATAATGATAGGAGAAATGCTATTATGATATTTATGATCAAAAAAACCTTCTGATAGTAAGCGGGATTTTTTTGAAAAGGCGTTCTGTTATGTGTCATGCTTATAGAGGTTTTTCTCAAAAAATAGCTATTAAAACAGACCTGAAGCAATTTTTTTCAGAACTTTAAATACCTTCCTAGTTATTTTTGTCAATTGTATTGATATCCAAGTCGCTAGTACAGTCAACAGCATAAATAAGTGATCATTTCTGTACCTTGTCGCTTTCAACCGTTTCACAATTTTGTATAACATTTCAATCACAACGTTAAGGTGACAAGGTACATAAATTATCACTTATTTATGCTGTTGACTGTACATTCACTAACATATAAAAGAGCCTAGTCAAGATGATTCATTCTAACGTAAAATATTTTCGAAAACTGAGTACCTATGCGAATGGATTTCACATAAAATAACGACATAAAATCCAAATTTTCGAAAACGATAACTTTCCCAGTTTTTTTTAATAATCAAGCAATATTATTATAATATTCCGGCTCATAGATACCTCTGGAGATCCTAGAGCTGGTGCTTACCTCTCCTAAAGGATTGGGCTAGCTATCCAGAGAGGTAATGCAGCCAGTGTCATAGGGACCATGCCGCGAGCGGACATGCTATAGGGGGTGTTCTTTTTATAGTGCGATTATTATTTACATCTTTAATATTTGAGTACCTTAGTTTTATTTTAATTTGAGTAGCTTATTTTAATTTTAATGTAAATAAGTTTAGTTTTAACTTTTAATTGTAGTACCTATGTTACCAATATTTGAGTGTTTATTTATTTATTTTCAGGTTGACAGAAACGTGGTGCCGTTACCAAAAACCGTGAATCCGCAGCGTTTAGAGGAAAACATCAATATCTTCGACTTCCACCTCGAAAAGGACGAGATTGAGAAGATAAACGCCTTGAATTCGAACCTGACGTTCTCGCGACCGACGTTCTGGCAAGACCACCCCTATTACCCATTTGAGAAGGTCGATAATCCTCAGCCTAGCCCGTTCGGTAAAAAAAAACAAGATACGTAAACACTTTAATAAAAGCGTCTTTAATAAAATAAAATAAATGGTCTCTATTCAACACGGTGACGCCATATTTGTCTTTGACGTGATATGGTATTTTAACCCATTCATTGCCGAAGACGCGAATTCGCGTCCCATGTATGTGTAATCGTAATGCCGAGGACGCGACTTCGCGTCCTCAAGTTATTTTTTTTTTTTTGCTAGAAGACAACTGTACTTAACCTTTTGAACGCCACCGACGGCTCTGGCCGTCAACGTATAGTCGTGCCACTGCCGCCCCGGCAGAGCTACAGAATTACCAACAACTCTAAAAACTTGTTGATAACTTTGTAACCACAATTTGCACAATTAGGCTAAGATGTTTAACAGTGTATATTAGTGACAGGTGGCAAGCCCATCGCCTAACGGTACTACAAGCCTATATTCCCTTAGTCGCCTCTTACGACTTCCACGGGAAGACATGGAGTGGCACTATTCAAAGCCGGCAACCACACGTTCACTTCACTTTATAGAAATTAAAGGTCACGGTTTGAACTTGACCTTGTCTTATGACATTTTCATACTTTACAATTGTGATCAATAAAATGTCTTATATTGGCTTCTTAATACTCAAGTACAGGAGACCCAGGCGTCACTGTCGAAGATAGCAACTTAACATATCGATTTCCTTGAAAAACCCTTATTCCGTTTGTATCATAAACGTTAGTCGTTTCCAGAAGCAATTTCAGCTAGACCGACCGTTGGCGACCTAGCGACATCTACCGACAACTTGTATCAACAAACTCGTCAGCACCACCAGCGTCAGGGAGAGCAACTAAATCTGACAGTGGGGTACATCGCACTAACGAAGCTTCCCCTACTTCATCCCAATGGACTTCTGCCCCAGGCATAGCACCCTCCTGGAGAGAGATTAGAGATCTATCAGTTCGGATTTTTATTCTCACAAAAAAAATGTAAACAAAGTTACGTCACTGCCAAAGTGTCATTTCAGTTGATCTCAACGTTTGGAGCAACCGTGATGTAAAAATAAATTCGAGAAATTATTAAAATTCAAATTGCAGAAATGAGTCACTGGAAAGCGATTACGACACGGGAGTCGCACGAATTGTGAAGTGAAGCGACGTGACACTTCACTGGTGACGTCTCAGTCCCACATCAATCAAGCGGCCCTCAACTTGTTGACACAGGTGTATCGAGTCAATAATGCCAGTGCAATAAATAAATTACGCATACAAAAACAGTTTCCTCGTTTTAAATTATTACAACAAAGAATCTATATCAAAATAAAGTTTGCCATCAACAAATTAAATTCTTCAATCTTGATTGCAATAGAAAGACAAGTTCTTTTAAATGTGGAAAGTATAAATATTTTGAATACTGCAATTTTTCGTTAACGGCAACACCTTTGTTTAAAACATATCCGTGAGAATAAAAATCCGGCCTTATTAACGTCATCTCTTCCTTCAACTACACTTGTAGCTTATTTAAAGTGTATTGGATGTAAAATTAAAATGCAGTTTTACAACAATATTTTATAATTATGGCACTTCTCAATATTTGACAAAACACTTTATTTCCTTTGGTTTAAGCTGGGCAGAAAACATTATTGGATAGAGTATAATACTGCTTGGAATTATTGTCAGCTTATTATCCTTTCCAAACCACCAGTTTACATTTTGATGAAGAATACAGCTTAAAAAAATTGCAAAAGCATGTATAGTAGAAATTTGAGATTTTTTAATGTTTGCGATCATATTACTATGTGATTCAAACCCAATAAAACAAGAATTTGTACAGTTTGAGAGAAAAATTAACAATTATATATAAAAAGCTTGTCTCAATTTAATAAAATCAACAAGCGACTATAGAAATGCTTTTTATGGGTTCATTGTTTAAACGGATTACAGTTATATACAATAGTTTTCTAGAAGGGCAGGTGGAAAACTGAAGAACTTCGCTTACCTACCTATTTAGTTTATTTTTTGGTAACAATAATATAGTTAAGTCAGTAAGGAGAGCTTCGTCAAAAACGTGCACAGTTTTTTAATAATGGACACTGTTACGCAAAAATGTGACATCCCACAATGATTTAGTAGTAAAATGTCAACCCATAACTATAGTATTGAGGGTTGACCCTTTATTGCTAAATACTTGTGGATTGACACATTTTTGTGTAACAGCGTCCTTATGTGATCGTTATTGATAAAACTTTTGACACGAGTTGATATAACATTACAAAGTATGTTAGAGCCAGTTTCAAATTGGAAAATATTACTAAGAAGAATATAAAAGATGTTTGTCATTTCTTAATCTTTTTTAATAACTTATTTGCCACTGCATTCTATGTATGGCTACGTACTTTTCAAATAGGCCTAAAAATACTTTTTTACACAACTTAAAAGAGGTTGACTTTCCACCTGCCTTAGAAATTTAGTACAGATAAGAAATAAATAACACGTGACATTTGCTCTAGTAACAGTAGCACATCGAACATATATTGCATTACTTTAAAACAAGTACAAGAACAATTAAAAACACCGACACATTGCTGATTTAAACGTCCTATATTTACCAATATTTATTTATCAGATAAAAAAGAAGTACATTTATTTTGTATTTGTATTACTTTGTTGCTTTGCAAAGGTACATAAGTAATAAATCAGTGGTTAATAGTAAGTATTGATAAATATAGGATGTAACAACCAATAGCTTAAGGTTGCGTTTCTAAACTGTACGAAGCAGCTGAACGGTGTGCATAGAGAAAATCCACCAATAAGATCATCTATCTTTTCCCAGCCCTGCTTAGAAGAGCTATCGTATTGGTGGATATTTTCCTCACGCACTGCATAGCTGCCTTGTCCAGCTTTAGAGGAAACGCAGCCTCATTGTACAACACAATTGTACTAAAACCGTTTGACCTTGAACTTCAAGGTCAAGGTCAGATTTATTTATGATGCTAGTACACTTTGTGTTACACATACGTATACATAAAATAAACTGAACATTTATTAAGAACCATAGAATACATGAGAAAAATTAAACAGACAGGCCACATTGCGTTTGGGGTCGGGTAAGGTCTCTTCTATAGAATAATTTTGAACGTATTTTTTCCTACTGACTGTAATGAAGTTAGAGGTCCAAATCGTATACCCCTTATTATTTTTAATTTTAATTGTTTATTTTTAATTTTACCAATTTTTGAACAAAAGTACGACATCAATTCTAATGTATAGTTTGTTTACTTAGGTGATGAACTTTATGTAAACAAACAACCACGTGATTATAGTACATCAGCCAATTGAAGACTACTATATAATAGAACACTACGATTGGACCGTTTAACAAAGTCACGTGGTTCAATTTGTTTACATTAATTCAAGCATCTAAACTAAAGTATAGTCAATACGCTTCTCGCATAACATACTTATTGAGTTAAAATTGATATAAATAAATAAATAAATATCAGGGGACAATCTCACACCAATTGACACCAATAATGTAAATAATTGCTTTGTTTTCGGGTGATTCTCATAATTATTCTATACATCAAGAGACCTGATCCAAGGACAGCGTCAGGAAACGTGGTTAGTCGCAAAGCGGTAGCATAAGTGCAGAGATTCAATCAATATTGAATAAAACGTCAACAATAAAAGACTAATAATAAAATTATTTAACCGACAAAATTAAATCATGAAGTACAAAATAGCGTAAGGACCAAAATTTTAAATACTGAAATAGTTCAAGTCACGTGTTAACCAGTGGATTAATGTCGTCTTGTTGCAAACAAGCCCGAGGACATGTTGCAGCTTGTCTAAAGTAAGCGCGATGTTGCTAAACTTTACCAAACATATCAAACAACATTATTTATATCGTGATGCGTGATGTTACTAAAGGTAAGGTATTCATTAAGTCGCTATTGTATAGTCTCCACTGTTCATAATTTAGCCATGTAATGCCATCGGGCATACTTGTCTGACATCGTCGTGAACGACGGATGACATGTCTATATTCGCAGAGTATTCTATCTTTGTCATTCGGTATTTCCATCAATTCAGCTGTCAAAAATCATCTGACACAACATCGGTATTTTATTAAATTATCGGACTCGTAAACAACGTTCGGATGTGGTGGATTCCGAGTTTTACGTCGATATCGTTACGTTATAACAATTGTCGCTAGGTTACTGCTTCTAGACTTATAATTGGTTGGCTTTGGGTGTAATCACTCTTGTCAGGTTGGCAGGCTTGGTCTTCAGGTACGCGTACGCCAACAGTTAAATTGCATGAAAATATAATATTTAATCAAGTGATTCAAACCTAAATGGCACAGACTATTACCCCGGACGAGGGCCTAACAGCCCGTCACCGGTCCCTCATCCGCCTTGCAGGCGGATTGAGACGACCACCCGTGGTAAATGGCACTTCTCGCCTGTCAAACACGATGACAAAGACGATACTTTCCTGTGACTCTCCTTGTCTGGATATACGGGTGTAACCGACTAAGCCCGATTTGTATTACCCGGCCAAAATACGTAGTGGCAAGCGGCTCAACAAACCCGTGTTGCGTCAACATGCTCGATTTGTGATATCGAATAAAGATTATGTCATTTGTCATTTGACAAATTGATTTAAGTATGCTTAAGTTAAGAAGTAAATACAAGAGTTGGGGGACATTCGTTGCCTGATTAACACGAAATTTTAACCTTTTTTGGAGTTTAAATGGAAGCAATTATTAACGTTTTAATCAAGTAAATACATGCTTATTGTTAGTAATTAAAATTAAACAAGTCAAGTGTTATCTTAGAGGTCTAATTGACTATGAATATTCGAGCTAGGTCTAATGTGTGATATGCCATTATAGAAAGTGAAGGAAGATATTATAATAAATGTGTTGAAATATACTTTTTTAGAACAATTAATAAAATATAAGGTATATATTAAGAATTCCAGGCAAAAATATGTCGCTTAATTTAGTTGGGTACTTACGTGAGTTTATATAGGGAGGGAAAAATGGTGTAAGTAACAAACAATTATACACTTATCTTATGACAATTTCGTGCGAAAACTACCGCCAAGTTCTGTACCATTTACTTCGGTAAAAAAATATATTCCAACACTACATTGCATTCTTATAATAGGTAAATTCTAATTATTTAAATTAAAGCGATTTAGGTAAAACGTTACTTAGTCTTATGAACAGCATTTTGTTAATTCTAGGTTTAAAATAATTATTTAAGATAGCTGTTACCACTGCAAGAAAACAGATTTGATTTTAATAGTCAAAAACTTAAGCAGTTATATTTATTACAACCTAAGCAAGTTTCTGATTTCATTGAGCATAGATTATCAATAAATTGTATAATCGACATAAGTATATTGCCCTTTATATAAACGATTAAATCCCTACATAAATTTGCGACGAGCCAAAGCCTTGATTTCTCATTATACTAGCTCATCTTGCTTTGATATTGTAATGACAGCTAGAGCAGTCATAACGTCAACAGTGTGGTTACAATACCGAAGCAAGGTGGGCTAATTGGTAAACCAACGTGGAATAACTTTATCTGTCTGAATTTTCATAAATTAGAAATGCTCGTCTCTGGAACCTTTTCACTTTTCGGTATTGTAATAAGACAAACCTAACCTAATCAATAGGCTCTGTACCACCAGTAGAGTCGATAGGTAGTCTATGTCTTTATAATAAAGTATTCGACTTAAGAATTGTCTAACAAATTATACAATTATGAAACAAATCTTCGGACTTGCAAAACTTTTTAATGACTTTCAAATACAGCCCTGATCTAACTTTAAACAGTTATTAAAAAAAATGATGCTCAATAACATTTACTTGTGAGGTTTGCTATCGATCAAAGACAGTTTTTTTCATGTGGTTACATTTTTGCGCTGTAATTCCATGGTGCACGGTAGTCCACGCCAAGTTCTTAGCAACAGCTATCTTAAACGGACCGAGGTACGCATTCCAAGGTGTCTGGGCTAGTGGAAAGCCTGACTACAGTGCTGTGACATGCTATTCCTAATTATAACAGTACTTTTGACGTTGTTTTTTAGTTTTAAACACGCTTTAGGTTCCAAAAAAATCATATTGTAATTTAAAAATTTCGTTGTTTGCTCTAAGGTCATGCCAATTTCATATAAAATTTGAAGGAGACTCGAAACGCAACTTAAAACCTGTTTAAAGTCTGAATTAAACCTTGGAGGTTGCTGGACAAGAGTTGGAATAGTGACATAATATGAAACAGTAGAATATTTCACAAAAATCTCTCAAATCTGCGTTACTGAGTTTAAGTGGTTTGTACTGGCCGTATTTGTGGATTTCATCTCATGGCTCTTGAATCATTTGAAAAGAAAAGATATATGTAATTGTTAACATTAAATACTAAATAACAAACTATTTACCAATCACGACAAAATTTCAAATTTTACCAATAAAATTTGTGAAATATTCATACTTTTTTTAATTAACGACGCCATTTTAGATAATAAAGTGACACATGCGATGTATGACAGTCATAACTTACGAAACTATTTCTAGAAATTTAAAAACAATCGAAGAATCTATTTAATTCAAAAAAGTCATAAGTAACTAGTTTAACAAGGAAGATTATACTTTAGCTATCCATACAGATATAGTCATACTATATTTTTAAAATGTACATACAAGTTCCGTCATCTTATAATATGCTTTGCACTTACAATATTATTTAAAAAAAACACTATAATCATAAGAATAATAAGCTACACTGTATTCTACCGACTCTTAAAGATCTTGCGTTGCCAAAATAAGAACCTATACCTTGAGCCAAGTAATATTTATCTCCTGCGTAGGAAAGAGAAACATGCTCAACCGACTAGCAATCATTGCGATCATGCGGAAGTTGTGCCAACGTCCTTGGTACCGAGGCGAAGACACGGATCTCCCGGCATTCCTAGCGCACGCACGAGCCAAGCCAGCCTAGCCGGTCAGCCTCAACTAATCGCCATCGCACACCAGAAGGCCGCGGCGCCAGATCTGGTGATCCTGTGCTCAAATTGAAACATTAAAAACTTTGACTCGTGTTAATACGATACATTTTTCATGTTAAAGTAAAAACAATTGCCGGGGCACGGGTTTCAATACGTCCACTGAAAAAAGTATCGTAGTAACACAAATCAAAGCTCACTTTTCAATGTTTCTCTTGGAGCTGAGGCGGTGCTGATCTGGTGCCGGGGCGCCGGAGTGTGCGATGATCATTAGCTGCATAAAAGAAATGCACCGCAGCAGTTCTCAGCGAGAGTCGATGCTTCACAGCAGTAATCTTTATTATTTTTATGCAATCTACTGATGACATGAAAAAATCAAAACGCCTATAAGTGGCACTAACTTAAAAAGGAACTACGATTTGTAATAAAGCTATCTTTCACATAATCTCACTTCTAAGCACTTCCGTGCACTGTTAAAAACAAATCTACAAAAAAACCAGCCGTATTATCAAACGCTAAAGTAAACCTATTTATATCTATTTAACGATTAAAAGTTATTTGGTGTTTATGTTCCTAATTTTAATTTAAGCTAGCGGCCGGGAGAGCAACGTTCCACGGCCAAGTTCTAAGCTAATTTTATTATTAAGAGGTCTCATTGTTTCGCGTCTCCCTCTAAAACTAGCTTCGTACAATCTATCTAAACCCACACAATACTCTAAAACAACGGGAAACTAAAATATCATTTACATAAATTATTTAAACTACCTATTGCCTTGTAAATCACTACGATCGATCTTTGATCTATAAACTCAACAGACGTTTTTTGACAGATAAAAAACGCTAGACGGCGTTAGTAGTATCTCTAAGCCGCCATTTTGAAATTAATGATTGAATAACATGGCCGTTTCGTTACTTGAGAGTATCTAGCAACATCTAGGGAGTCATTTGCCGAAAACGCGTATTTTAACGAAATCTAAATTCTAACGTTGCGTCACTTCTCGAAACTATAACAGGTTTAATATATTTTTTACCTAGAAAATTAAACACAACCGTTTATAAATTTCATCGGTTAAACACACCAAAATCTTTGACGAGACTTA
This sequence comes from Acleris emargana, assembly GCA_927399475.2. NCBI lineage: Eukaryota > Metazoa > Arthropoda > Insecta > Lepidoptera > Tortricidae > Acleris > Acleris emargana. The sequence goes on along the minus strand of OV656863.1, from coordinate 1,078,784 downwards.
CATTTGCGTCTTAAGTTGTACGGCAAAAAACGACATGTGAGGAGAGGATGCGAGAAAAAGGGTGTAATTATTGTTTTAAGTGTGAAAATTACTTAGTATTTAAATCAGCAGGCGTATAAAATTATTTATGTCGGTATTTCCGTACAACGTAAAATGAGTAATGCATCGATCAACTGTCAATTTCCAGATACGTAACTGTCTGTGTCAAAAGACCCCGACATTCTTCAAAACACTTTTACACACAATGTCACTATCCTATTTTTTTATTTTAACGCCCTCTATCGTTCGGCAGTTGAAGCTAGTTCATCGCTATAACCATTTTTTTTCTATCTAAAGTGCCCACGTCTAGTGATTGTGCAACTATGAGCAAATTTAACTTGGTCTAAGAAACTTGGACCAATAAAAAAGCATTGAGGGTGTCACAGCTTTTTATCGACATCGATATCGATACGCACGATCGTGCCGCACTATTTACAAGCTACTGTTATTGGAATCGTTAACTACGCTAAACTTATATTAGTTAGAGCAAAAATGTTGAACATGAGAGTTGCAATGATGGAGCATTTTCCACATCAGCACATCTTATAATATCAGGTACTTTACTAGAGCTGAAGGACGTTTGCTAGTGATGTGAAAAAGCTCGGTATCTACGCTACTGTTGGACGAAAAGTCTAGGGTTAGGTTCAGTCGATTTTCCGATGGTTTTTAACACTGGATTGATTTGGTGGACGTTACATGGAAGTCGGATTATTAAAAAAATAGACCTTTAACAAGTTTGCTGCCACCATTTTGCGGCAACATTTCCAAGTCAAATATCTATTTAGTAAAATATTTTCTAATTTAGAATTACCGTTGATAATTCTAGAGCAGAAAACACTTATCATTGGTACAATCCAGTGTTTGACAGCTGTCAAATTGACAGGACGTGTGACATCGATAGCACATCATTTAGAATAGCTAACTCACTGTCAATAGCGTAGATTTGTATTGAGGTAGCTATCGTATTTAAACGATTTGTCACGCTAGGGTTGATTATAATAGTAAAGGAGTTCTCAACTCTTGAACTAAGGGCGTGTTCATATTTTAATCCACAGTAAAACTAGCAATAACATTGCTGAAGTTGACAGCTGTCTTACTCTACCTTTGAAGTGAGAAAAAGACAGCAAATTTGGGGTTCTCGCTCTAGAACTGGAGTTTCTAGAACACCGGTCAACTTCAACAACAAAACGCGCTTAAAGTAAACACATCCTTAAAATCCAATGCGCCTAGACTTGCATTCAACGAACGTTTCCAACTGCCAAATTCGACTGTTAAACGCATTCGCAGAACGCAACTCACCAAGACCTCCTTTACTACTTGTAAATCAAGACCAGCCTATTTCACCATCGTGATAATAGGTGACAATTCGCTATACATTGCAAAGTTGATCACATCATAGGACATAGCCGCGCCATGTACACTGAAAGGTCACCTTTCATTATCAGGATGGTAAAGAGGGTAACTCCACGTGTGCTATCGACATCGACATCGACGTCATCGACCTCCCCCCGTCACTACTCTTCACCTGCATGCACATGCAAGCAACACAAGCGCCAGGAGCCCCGCCACGGGTGCGCTCGCGCCGTTACACATGTCCTCTTCGCAAAAACACATGTGGCCGGTGCCAGTACTTTCCATCATGCAAACATGGTCCACCATGAACAGGTTTATCTGGAGCTGGGATGTGCAGGTCCGGCGGACGACTTCGTACGCTGGAAGATACATGATGCTGGTTAAATATCGTGGAAGTTGTTGCCACAGCGGCGTTAGTTTTTCATTTTAAAAAAGTTATATTAAAAAAACCGGCTAAGTGCGATTCGGACTTGCGCATGAAGTTCCGTACCATTTTTTTTTTTATGGCATAGGAAGGCAATCGAATGCACAGGCCACTTGATGGTAAGTGGAAACTGTGACCCATAGACATTCGCATTCACAAGACCGCAATCTTAAGACTGCTAATGCGTTGCCAACCCTGAGGACTAAGATGGAATGCCTCTATGCTAGTCATTTCACCGGCTTTCTTATCCCCAAACCGGAACACAACAATGCAAACACTGCTGCTTGGCGGTAGGTTAATGGATAAGATGGTGGTACCAACCCGGACGGACCCTGCACAAGGTCCTCCCACAAGTAATATATACAACATTAGCTAAAAACGGCAAAAAAATCACTATTGTTGTATGAGAGCCCCCCTTAAATATTTATTTTATTCTGTTTTCAGTATTTCTTGTTATAGTGGCAATAGAATTACATCTTCTGTAAAATTTTCAACTGTCTAGCTATCACGGTTCATGAGATACAGCCTGGTGACGGATAGACGGACAGACGGACAGACGGACAGCGGAGTCTTAGTAATAGGGTCCCGTTTTTACCCTTTGGGTAAGGAACCCTAAAAATTAAACGAGTGACAACAGTAAAAAAAAGAACGGTGACGGTTTATTTAAATACATAAGGGTAATATTTGTAGAGAATTGACAACAATTCATTATGTGCTAAGGTAGTAAAATAAAATACCGTTTCTAGATTTTACACTGCTGATTACAGTAAAAATATCTTTGGATTTTTTTATGCAGTAGTTTTTTTATATTAAGGAAAAACAGTAAAAAAACTTGGATTGTGAATGTTAGGAATACACTTACAGTGCCCTTGCTACAAACATTGATTATATATTTTTTTTGCACTTACGAGTATGATGTGCACTATTTTATACGTTTTTACACACGTCTTCAGGCCGACCGTTAGTTGTATCTCTTGTTTAGGGTTTAGGGGAACGGTGGTTAATTAAGTATAATTCCTTTAAGTCAGACAGCGCCCTCTATGTTAACATTAGCACCGTCATCTATATAAACTTTAGCAGCGCTATCTATGTAAATTATGACAACGTCATCTGTGTAAAATTTGATAGTGACATCTATGTAAACTTTAGCAGCGCCATCTATGTAACCTATGACAACACCATCTTTGTAAAATTTGATAGTGACATCTATGTAAACTTTAGCAGCGCCATCTATGTAACCTATGACAACGCCATCTGTGTAAAATTTGATAGTGACATCTATGTAAACTTTAGAAGCGCCATCTATGTAACCTATGACAACGCCATCTGTGTAAAATTTGATAGTGACATCTATGTAAACTTTAGAAGCGCCATCTATGTAACCTATGACAACGCCATCTGTGTAAAATTTGATAGTGACATCTATGTAAACTTTAGAAGCTCTATCTATGTAACCTATGACAACGCCAACTGTGTAAAATTTGATTGCGACATCTATGTAAACTTTAGAAGCGCCATCTATGTAACCCATGACAACGCGAACTGTGTTAAATTTGAAAGCGACATCTATGTAAACTTTGACGCGCTATTATGTGTACTTTAACATCGTCATATAAGCAATCTTTCACATGGCATTCAATGTAAACTTTGACAGCGCCATCTATTTAAACTTATCCTAAGATTTATGGTTATTGCTAGTTTCCATTCTCAGTCAACAGATGGCGGTAGCTGTCATGTTATTTGAATTCGGTTCGGTTATGTGTAAGTAGTTTTTACAATAACAGAAGTGTTTCTTGTAGTTTAGTTTGAGTTCTGAAGAATTTAGTTTACACCGCCTGCCATGTATTTTTGTCATTATTATTTCTCTGTCCAAGGTTGTCTGGAAGAGATCGCTATTTAGCGGTAAGACCGCCTGTTGTATACCTATAGTTAAAATGTACTGTTCCGTGTTTTGTTTTTTTTGGTGTTCAATAAAGAGTATTTGTATTGTATTGTATTGTATTGTATTTAAAATACTCACGGCTTTTAGAATACCGGACCATTTTCACGCAGCATCCGTTACATGTCTGCAATGGCGGCTGGTCACGCGGCAGCGCCGTGTAGTTGAAAGGGTCCTTGCAGCGCGCATCCGTCCAGCTGTCGCACTCGTAGCAGTAGATCGTGCGGGCTGCGGGACAGAGACGGCTGTATGTTAGTCAGGATGTTTAGAGTTAGGGGTTACTTACAATGACGGCACGGCAATGTTATTTGTTAGTTCTATGATAACGAAATTATCTTGTATGTTGTTAAGAATGATTCGTTTAAGTCCCAGTGAACATCTTATCCTCGTAAGGCCTGCAATAGGATGCACATAATCAAGGCAATTTACTTTGAACTCTGTTGCAATAGGAATATGGTTTATTTTCCTGTTAATCAACTGAAAATGGTATTTTCGAACAATCGAAATTGAACTTTATTCAGTCCCAGTTACAAAAAAAACTCACATTTTTCAGTATGGTGGGACAAATGTACGTAATATTGTTCAAACGAGGGAATGCCAAAAAATACTTTGCCGTGCCTAGGTGACAGTGTGCCCGGCTAACAATGAACAGACAGAGTCTAAGCCGTATAGCCATCTCGCTCACTGGGTATGGATGAACTGCGACCAAATGCTTGGATATGTTTTCATTACTAGGTAATAAGCGTAGTAATTAAATGAAAACAATATCAGATTTTTTGGTTGAGTCATATAATTATAAATAAAAAGACAGTTTATTAAATTTCGGATGGATTACGACGGACACTAACCTTAGTCAGTCACGTATTGAAAAAAAGAGACGGATGTGTCATTGTCAGCTACCAGGGCGCAAAATCACAAGCTCAGAGTCACTCATCATTCATCATTCGAAATTAAATCGATTTTCAAAGTAGGGCCTAACTCTTTTTTTAATAGTTTAAATGGCTTTCTGCTGCGGGGCACTTTGCCAAGGGCCTAAGTTTATGTTTGTTTAGACAAGTTAGCTGTCAATGGCATACATGTAACTTTTTTTTCAATACGTAACGAACTAAGTTTAGAGTCCATCTTAATCCGTCCTAAATTTAATAAACCGTTTTTATTTTTTATAATTATTTGACGCCACCAAAAAATCTGATATTTTTTCCTCTAATTAGGACGCTTATTAACTACCAACGAAAACATATTCAAGCATTTCTGCCCTCCTGAACAAATAAGCAATATCCCAAAATAACCAAAGCAGTTTTAGTTCTCTTCTCTTAGTAATAAGGTTGATATTGCAGCAGGATTTTTATCTGACTTACTGCGTATTAGCTTAGGGCAACTTTTGTCGCAGTGCATCCATACCCAATATGTAAATAACCTTGAAGTGATCATGTACAAACAAGTTCGTGCGTGATCGTCCCGCGGGGTGGCGGGGGTTGGAGGGGGCGAGTCGACGGAATTTAATAGTGATGTGGGAATGTCGATGTTTCAGTGTCGACATGAAATGTATTTTCTATATTTTTTATCCCTAATGCGTTGGCGTTTGACCTCAGATTCACCTGGTTTTAAGTGACGACGAGGTCGAAGGTGGTACACGCTTAACCAGAAAATGCCTATTCACTCTTGCCTTGTATTGGTGGTCAAGTCCAAGTTATACTATATTGCCATCGGAAATGTACGATGTATTGAAAATTGAAAGTTTTTTTTTTCCAGTTCCGTGTCCTTGTGTTCTCTACTCTATTGTGATTGCTCTTTCTAAATAGTGATGATGACTATAGTCAAGATAAATTACTATGGACCAACCACGAAAGAAACTGATTACCGTAAATCAACAAAAACTATAGAGAGTAGATTACCAAGGCGTGGGACGTCACGGTTTAGCATTTAATACAAAACTCCATACTAGCTACGTGTCGTTGTGTCAATTCGTAAAAAGTAACTGATTTGACATGACACTTATCTAGGCTATTATAGTCTTTATTATTTCTAGCGAGCCGATCTTCTACACAAAGGCCATTGTTTGTAAACAATACCATTGTCTTTCTTTGTGTCCGTAACACGAAGCCGATTACATACAAAAAAGTTAGAACTACATTGAATGTACATTGAATTATCAACCCTACCCTCTTAGTCAGTAGGTTTAAAATGTAAAGTGTCAGGATACAGATATTTGTGTAGAAGATCGGCTCGCTAGAAATAATAAAGACTATACCATAACGGACTAAAGGATCTATGCAATATGTCAACCGACGCCGTAGGTCCCAAGATACTGGGTCCTTATTTTTTAAATCGACCGTCCTATTTATATAGGTAACTATGTATATTTTTATTTGTAATTTATTTGTTCTTGTAATAATTCTCAATTTTTACGTTTTTCTACTCAACTACTACACATGATATTTTTATATGCATTGTTTTATATAACGTTACGTTTACGTATTAAAGTGCCCATAAACTAATTAAACATCTTTTATCTTTATAAATCCTTTTAACATATTTGTTTCACCATTTTACTTTATTTAAAATGGAACTGACTTTAAACATGCCCCCTCCCCTGCCATCGTCTGTCCCCACCCCCCTCCTCCGCGGGACGGTCCCCCATGAACTTGGTGTAAATTATATTATATCCTACAATTCCTACATGAACATTACTTTGACTCTGCCTGCTGCCAGCTGTGACTTTGGCCAACAATTTAACTAGGCTATAAAAATTGGTCCATCTCTACTGCCGATGGCAGATTTTCCAAGCGATTGTTTTGTTTTAACTATTTTAGGACGGTGACTTGACTACGATTAACTACTGATTTCCTTTTGTTTCTATGTGATATTCTAGCTACAATGTTGCTATGGATATCCATCTGTAGAGTGGGGATAGTGTCTATCGATACTCTCGGGTCTACGTTGGTTTTTAAATATGATTCCTAGTAAATTACAACTCTAAAATAAACTAATTTTTTTGTTAACTGTTTTTTTTAAATCAAAAGTGTATTCTACCTTAATATACTAAACTAATCGTGAGTTTTACGTAAATACAGAACGACCTTGGTCTAAATTACAACGCCATGACACCTAATCTAAAACTAGGGCAAAGCAAAGCACAATCTAGGCTATAGCAGCACGCGACGAAGCAGGCACCTACCATGCATTCAAATACCCATTTAATCAAACTTTGATGCATACTATTGACGGATTCTAGGAAATTTTACGTGCTCAGTAAAACTTTGTCGCAATAAGTTTATGTATTAAATACCACGTCACTCAACATCGAGCGTGATTACGACAGGGTTCTATGCCGTCACGCGAATGCGTCATAATACCGATTTACCCTAGTTTCACCGACATTCATTTCATAGAACATATCACTTCGCAGAGTAGTTTTCGTTTTATAGAAAGCTATTTTCTGCTGACACCGTGATGATTTCGGTTGATCTTGTAATGGTTACAAATCTAACCTAACCTAACCTACGTGAATCATATTTAAGATAACCTGAAATTAACACGGTTTCCGCAGAAAATAGTTTTCTATGAAAAGAAAAATCTGCGAAGTGATACGTTCTATAAAATTAATAAATAATAACTACACGCGCATGCTTATAGTTTTTGTCCTGTTATCGTATTGTATTTAGTTTGTTATTCAAACAGTCCTACGGCATCTCGTTTTCGTATCGTAAGTATATCGTTTATGAAATGCTTTTAAGTGTCAAAATGACCGATTTTGTTCATATCGTGTTGGTATCGTAAAGCTATTGCTATCACGATGTCCCGAAACTTTATGGTATTGCATTTCGTTAAATAAACAATATGTTTTATTCTACATGTTATCGTTTTTAAATGATATTGCTTCTAAGAGATTTTTATCTGCTTAAATGCTGGATTGAAACGACAGTAGCCCTGCATTCGGCTAACTTTTTCGGTATGGGCAATGTATAGGATTGACGTACGTCTGCCGGACGGTCGCGGCGAGAAACTTATGTCAATTGACAATAGGAACTTTTTCGATAAGGTGGTCTGAAAGATATCATGGTTTGTCTCAACTATTCTATTTCTTTGCACCTTCCACTGCAAGCAGAGCGGGCTACGTACGGACTCCGTTTGGCTTACAACGGTGTCTATTCAAAACAATGCAAATGGCAGGTGGAAACATTAGCAGCCACCGTTGTAAGCTAAAGCGAGTCCGTACGTGGCTCGCTCCGCTCGCAGTGGCAGGTGGGCATTATGTTTGGGGTGTGGGTAGGTTTGTGGTGTGTAGGGACTAGTGGTCGGAAGGACGTCATTTTATGTTTGTAACCGCGTTATCTTTTTTTAAGTGTAGCACTACATGTGACGTAGAAAACACCATGTGGAGTTTAAGATCTTTAGCATAGCAGTTTTTTTTTGTTAAATAAATACCTCGGGTTACTTTTGCCCTAGCTAGGGGGAAATGTTACATCAGAACCTACTTACATAGTTGTAAAATTATTTTAACAATTTAAGATCATTACCACTGAAATAGTTATACTTTTAAGGGTGGGCAATGTTACCCCCTAGGGTTAAATTAACCCGAGGATACGGTAACAAAAGAAAAAAAAATGAAAGTTGTGTGAATTTTAGACAAACTTCTATAAAGCATTTTTTTTCAGAACACCTTTTAAAAAACCTCTTGCTGTCAATTCCACACATTGTGACAGTTTTTGTTTTTTTTTTACATAAGCGTTAAGATTATTTTCTAGTTGGCAGCTGATTTACGCCCAATTATTTAATACGTAGTACATTTAACTATCCCAAAAAACAATCTACGAATAATGGCGTCATCAGTTGGATCACAACACTAATAAAGCGAGTCTAAATATATCGCTGGTTTACGCGACACAAATAAACCTGTTACAGCAGTAACGAGATTACGTTTAAATCGATGCAAATGCGTTTAGAGCCGCGCTAATCGGCCTCGCTAGTGATGTGGCTAATTTAATTTGTATCGATAAGCGAAGGTTACATTTGTAAGGTTTTAAATAATTATAAATAGGACATTATACTTTAAATTGCTGATTCGGGCTTTGTTGACGTTTTTTTATAATAAATTATTTGTAAACGTGATTATAAGCTATTATTACAACTAGAGTGAATTAAGACCAGTTAGTCCAAAAAATCAAATATATTTAACTGATGAAATGTAATAGATTTTTTTAACCAAACTGAAGTTATCATGAAAAATAAAACACACTAGGTACCTAATGTCTATAAAGCTCAATCTAATGACGTCATGCACATATATTTTACATAAACATCAATATGTAGGTACCACACTTACCTGTTATAATTGAATATTTGTTAGTGATATCTTGTTAGTGTCAAATGTATACTTTACCCAAAAAAATCTCAGAATGAGAAATTTAGGTCAAGCAATGAGTACCAAGAGCTATAGATAATAAATATACAGGGAAATATAATATAATAAATAAATAAAGCAGAGTAAAAAATAAACGAAGGCAACTCAGTCTACGGCATTTTAGTCGTTGTCTAAATTAAATAAATGAATATTATATACATATTTTGTACATATTTCAGCCGAATGGAATATTCAAATATTTATGTTTTCCGCTATTTGCTTGCTACTAGCGAGTGTTAAAAGTTTATTTTTAAGCGTAAAGCTTGTGGGAAAGCTTCTCTTTATTAAAAACAAGTACTTACTTTGGCATTCGGCCTGAGCAAGGGGGCTGAGACTTAGTGCCCATAACGCTGAAAATCCATGCTTCAATTAGTAAAAAAAATACATAGTTCTACACAGTAAAAATAAAAAGTGAAGAAATTGGATCCTGTAAATAACTGAATTAAAAAAATACCGTAGACTGAGCTCTAAAGCTATTAAAAAACTAGAAGACACAGTTTTACATATTTGTTAATGTATAAAAACGAGAAGTTTCGTGTTTAGCGTAATGTTAAATGACTAAATCGTTTTATATGCTTACAATGCTTAAAAATAAAATAGGAAAAAAAAACAATTAGTCACGTGCTTATCATTAATTCAAATTATTTTATGTATTAATAGCAGATTGTTAACCAAGGGATTAAAGTGACCAATTACATGCAGAGATTTTTATGCCTATAGGTCGAGGGTGCAATTGATACTTTCACCCGAGTAGAACACTCTATATTTCAACTCAGGCGAAAGTAAACAAAAATGTTGCATGTTATTGTCACGAACTTTATCTTTAGGTACTTATTGTCAATAAAAAACTTCTTCAATTTGAGACTGTATAAGATTCTTCCATGGTCTAGAAAAGAATTAAAAAAGGCTGAGTGTTTGACCAATTCTTTATTCAAAATCACTTCGTGCCCTAGGGATGGAAATACCACTTTCAGCCCGCTAATGAGATATGAAAATCGTTACATTCCGACCAGGAGTGCCTTTTTTATTTACTTTTGCTCCAGCTTGGCCGTAAATTTACATTATTTTTGATTTGTTAGACTTTGGCTTTTTTATAGTGCCTTTGTAGATTTTGACGTAAATATTTTGAGCAGGATAAAACAGAATGTCAATTAACTTTCGACTATTTTTCACACGAAACTTCTCCACTACCTTACCAAGTGTTGTATTTCAAGACGATATTGTGAATGTTACACCTGAAAAGTTATTTCAGTTATTCACAGGAATACATGTTATGTAAGTGTGGTCTGTGGTTAGGGATGGGCAAACTGGCAAACAACCTTCATAGACAAAAGCAGGTAGAATGGAAATTTTGAACTAGGCCACACTTCCGGTAGAAGAAAAAGTATTGTAGTTATTAATACAAAGAAATGCCAATAATAGTTAGTAAACAAACATATGACAAAACGGTTTTAGTGTTGATATTTTTTTGTATTACAATCCCTAACGCAAGAACATATTAATTCAGTTTTAGATATATGCACTGCAAATGAAATCAGTAGTAACTCAAAATACAACTGCATTTTAAAATCAACTTTAATACAACTTAACTTGAAACAAAACTAGCCAGGATTTTAAGTTAATAATGTTTTGATCTAGCAGTGTTATTGGACCCGATTCTACGTGAACATCGCTTAAATAGCCTATTGTCTAATTTTAAGACATAGTTTAGACGGTAGATTTAACCAGTGCTATTTCAAAATGTCAAGCTCACAATGTATAAGACCGCCTAAAATAAGAAGCGTCAGATTCAAATTAGCGCTGTCATGGCGCTGTCATTTGATTATGACAGCTGCTCATAGAATAGCAAAGTGTGACACCTAAAAAAAATTAGGAAGTTTAGAGGCCACTGTAGAATCGGGTCCAATATCTCCCCAGCATAAAAAATATTTAAAACAAAAATGGCATCAGTCAAATATGACTTTTTTAATTAATATACCACGCGTCACTGCCCTTTGAATAAGGCTACGTTTTTAAACAAAATTGTTTGCCCTTTCGCCCATTCCGGACTTATTTTAGAGACATAGCATGCATAAAATTACCCAACCGTTGAAACATTGCAATATTCATTCCTGTGGACACAAACCGCGCTGCAAACCCATCTAGAATTTAAATCACACACCGCTTTTTAATAATACACTGGCCACACTGTTTTATAATTACAAAAAACGTAAAAAAAAATGTTTTTGGTTCATGTTGTCTCTTAAACCACTGTTAAAGCAATGTAAAGAATTAGAAAAGTTATTGATTCGGATTAATTAAAATAACAATTTTTGAACTAAAAACAAAAAAAAAACTTTATTTTTTTAAAGCAACCTCCATAATTCAGAACAGTGTATCACTAAAAAGGTCGACACTACAAAAAATAGTGCGGCACCAATGTCGATACTATCGATGTCGATGACGTTTGCAGCTACGAACACAACACAGACTATCGACAGCTATCCACGAACAAGTGTCAACCCGGTGGATGTATTTTGTGTATTACCAGTTCGGATGCACGAGTTTGCCTTAACTTCATCCACTCCAAACCAGGACATGAGAAGAACTGGAAAAGAAAATAAAACCACTTATTTCATAAATACACAATGTGTTATTTCTAACTGGGATATTAAGAGGAAATTAGAATCGTTTTTTTTTTTTTAGCAAAATTAAGGTCTTCTAAGGCATTGTCATTTTCAGTCAGGAGCGAGTTGTCCTTAAATGAAAAATAAAAGCCAAAAAAAATACTATGCGTATCGACTCAGTTTCATGTAAGGATCAATTTCGGTGTATGTAAAGAAAAAAATGGAACAGTTGTAGGGTTATTAAGACCTAGTTATGCAGCTCAGTTTACGCTATATAACTGCTATAGCTCTGTCCTTTACGCTCACCGTAAAATGAGCTGCATAGGCAACTCATAACCCCCCAGAAGTTTGTCAACTTTGAAAACTGTACTTGCAAATTGTACGAAAAAATATTAACAATAAATTTAACCAATTAAAACAATAGCTTAAAAGCTAACACAGTGAAGAGCCGATATGCCTTTGGGATATCGATATCGATAAACAATCTGTTACGAAACTTGTGTGTGTGTAATTATTAAGAGAAATACATTGAAAATATCCATGAGTCAGGAACAAATACACGCACAATTACTCAAATATTTGCCCAAACGGAATCGAACCTGGGACTACTAGGTTCGAAGGCAGGGTCTCTACCAACTAGGATTACCAATAAAATAAAAAAATACATGGTGACCGCGGGGGTTCGAACGCGGTACCTTACGATCACGAGTCGACCCCCTAAGCTATAGGCCACTGACGCTCTCAATATAGTAGGATTCTATTTTATATAGTAGGGTTGGCCCTACCCAACGGCTTAACACATCGTCAAACCCTCATTACCTATCATCTCTACCACAGTTTAAAAATAAGATATCTTACTCCTATCCTATATCACCAGAGCAAATAAAAAGATTTTTAAATAAGGGCAATGTTTGTTTTTAAATTGGCAACCAATCCGATTCTATATATGCTACCATGAGATGCTACAGCAGCTCAGTGTACGTAGAAAGAAAGGGACAGAGCTATAGCGTAACATAAGACGCCAGACAATATCTTTATCCAGTCAATACAAAAACTACACACGCCAGGAACGCAGTGCGGCATGAGGCGCCGTGTCAAACGCACCCTTACCATGAGATGAGTTTCAATTACCGTACTCGTTAGCGAGTCGAATGCTCTGTCCCTCGCACTCTATAAGAACACTGCGAGGTCTGCGAGGGACATAGGATTCGGTTTGACGACGCGCTGGCCTAGTTGGTAGTGAGCCTGCCTACGAAGCTAGCGGTCCTGGGGTCAAATCCCGGTAAGGGCAGATATTTGTGTGATGAGCGCGAATATTTGTTCCTGAGTCATGGATGTTTACTATGTATTTAAGTATATGGGTGAATCAACTTTTAAGGTACTCCTTTTCTTTTGCGGTATCAAAACTTTCCTGGTGACTTATCATTAATAATAATGTATGAATATTAATATCAGACCACTAAATTTACAGACCTTACACGTTAAACACCTCAAATATTATTTAATCTTCGAAAAAACCTGGTAACTCAGGGGAAAATGCACATTTTCCATACAAAACCTAGGGACAACATCGTCCGCTGCGTTACCAACTATATTATTATTTCACACTGTACTATTTTTAAATCAAATCATTTCAAATGCTAGCCTAATTGTCTGATTTAATAAGTGTGTAAGCTACGTCGTTGGCAAATATATAGTTTTTTCTAAAAACATATAATTTGTGAAACATGTCGAAAAATGGGGAGTACCTTAGAAGTTGATTCACCCATGGTCTTTATTATTTCTACTGAGCCGATCTTCTACACAAAGGCCATTGTTTGTAAACAATACCATTGTCTTTCTTTGTGTCCGTAACACCAAGCCGATTACATAAAAAAAAGTTAGAACTACATTGAATGTACATTGAATTATCAACCCTACTCTCTTAGTCAGTAGGTTTAAAATGTAAAGTGTCAGGATACAGATATAAGTCTTTATTATTTGAACTGTGCTTATTCTTTACACAATACTATCATCTACACAAAACTTATATCTGTATCCTGACACTTTACATTTTAAACCTACTGACTAAGAGGGTAGGGTTGAGAATTCAATGTACATTCAATGTAGTTCTAACTTTTTTGTATGTAATCGGCTTGGTGTTACGGACACAAAGAAAGACAATGGTATTGTTTACAAACAATGGCCTTTGTGTAGAAGATCAGCTCAGTTCAAATAGTAAAGACTATACCTACGCTTAGACCTTACAAACGCCGCAACGGGTTTTATTTTTTTTCAATATCGTCGGTGATACTGCAAAAAGTCCATGTAACTAAAAAAAATATGATAGAGCATAATAAACCTTACTGTCTTATTTAAAAGGTGCATTTTGCAATTTATTTAAAATGTTACTTACGCAGTTTTGTAGTTTCACCGACAATATATCGCTCATCCAATAGAATAATGACATAATTGCAAAAAATCGGGTTTTGAGATTTTACCGTCAGAAGTGTTCTAAAGGTCAGGTCTATCGCGTGGAACAATAAAATAACATGCATGCTAAAAATGCAATTATGTCATTATTCTATTGGATGAGCGATATACTGATTCATGAGGGACGTTTTTATGTCTAAATAATCTGGATTAGGTATGTAATGGTGTTATAAAAAAAAAAAATCCTAAACATAGCAAGGGTGGGTCGCTAGTATGCAATAAAAAAATTGACTACAAATTTAGCTTTTTTCGTCTTAATTTTTTTTTTATTGAGCCGTGTTTAAGTTTAAAAGGTTTTGTTATACACAGAAAAAAAAATACAGGCATTTAGAGATTTAAAAGGCTTTTTGCGTGTTTAAAAATGTATATGTCGAATTGTCACCAACCAATTTTAAAGGAAGAACCCACAACTGTTAACAATATCATTTTATTTAATATAAAAGCTGAAATTATTTAGAAAAACACACATCATTATGCCAAAAGACATGACGCGAACATTGGAGCGGGAAAGGACCTTTTTAAAAAAAAAAGGAAATAAGCGGTGTTTTTGTGTTGGAGCTAATTAAAAAAATTGTATTTCATCTTCCAAAAGTTTGTTGTTAATACAACACTTTCAGCGTTCCACTCATTCTCTCACCATAGTTGTTTCCCTAAATCTGTCCCCACTGACCTGATTCCGTGAGATTATGACGCGAGGAATCTAATAATAAAGTTGAGAGAGAGACATCAGTTCTTGCTTTTAATCCTAGTTTTCTCTATAACTACGCCGTCACTTTAGGCTAGTGGTTTTCATTCCCGATATGAGCAATAGTTAAAAAGTATGCTTTAAAAAACCTGTCTGTTGTTGCTAAACTTGCTAACTTTAAATCGTTTTTTATCCTAAACCATCTTTCAAATTAAAAAATGATTAAGGAAACCTAAAAACGATTTTTAAATACCTATTCAATTATATTTATTTATTTTATTGCATAGAAAGGCAATCGAGCGCACATGCCACCTGATGGTAAGTGGAAACTGTGACCCATAGACATTCGCATTCACAAGACTGCAAATGCGTTGCCAACCCTGAGGACTAAGATGGAATGCCTCTATGCTGGTCATTTCACCGGCTGTCTTATCCCCAAACCGGAACACAACAATGCGAACACTGCTGCTTGGTAGGTTAATGGATAAGATGGTGGTACCAACCCGGACGGACCCTGCACAAGGTCAGGTGCACAAGTAATACCCCATTTGCCATAGTTAGTCGACTTTATTTTTTACTTTTTACAATATGCCGTCTAGTTGCCGCCATATTGAATTTAAATTAATGTCATATTTTTAGTGACACAATTTAGTGAAAAATCGATTTACATAAGAATCATCAAAATCCGTCCACGCATTTAGTTTCTAGAACGCCACAAAGGAACAAACATACATATCCGCGTAATTGACAAAGTTATGATAGAGCAAAATAAACCTTACTGTCTTATTAAAAAGATGCATTTTGCTCCTTATTTAGAATGTTACTTACGCGGTTTTGCAGTTTCAACGTCGATATATAGGCCGATAAACACAATACCCTCCTCCTTGGGCAATCGGTTAATAACAGGCGTATTGAGTTACAGTTACAGAAACTCATTACACGTTCCAAAATTGCGGCAGAATATTTTGAATCGTTTAAAAATACTTAGTTCACGTCACGTTCATAGGTTTTTTTATTCGTGTGGTGGGGTGTTCTAAAAATATAGATGATTCTCTTTAAGTAAATTATCATGACAATAAACGTACACAATATCAAATTTAATTTTCGATCGCTTGAGGTATCGAATTGTAGATATGAAACAAACAATCACACACGCATTAAAAATGCAAAACACTTAACAATAGCGCTTATGGCACCATAACTTATTTTTTTTATAAAAATGAGGATTGTGCGTTTGAATATATTTTTCCGCCTATTTTTTCTCCTCTTTTAAACTATTTATTCCGTTTTTTGAATATGTATATATGTATACTAGTTGTAGATATTATTAAATAATGGGTCTGTAGTTCTGTACGCGACGGTGTTGGATTTTCGCTTGACCTGTTAAACCAGTCAGTAGATCCGCTTTGTATGACATTATGGTAATAAAATGCAATTTTCGCAGCATTATTCCATAGCTACGTACACTGCGATAGCTCTAAGAAGGTACTTCGGGCTTGTACAGGTCTCTCACTCACTCTCACACGATCTTATTAAGAGCGAGTGAGAGAGAAGTACAAAACCGAAGCATATTCTAAGTGCTCACAGACTACCTTAGATTCGTATACTTTTTATGTATGTAATGCAAAGTAACTAAATGAACTTTGCTCCATAGAGAAAAATTTTTTTTTTTTGCAATAGGTATAAAAAAAAACGAATCTACCTCTTAGTTTCTATGGATGTACCTAGTAATATGCCGAAGTTATCGTAAATCAAAAAAAACACGGTGTATATTTCAGTTTAAGTTTAAATAACATCTTATTTTTAGATTTAAGAACATGCGTTATTGTAAAGTGAAATAAATATGTTATATTTTATTCAAAAACTGTACAACTCGATAAAAAAGTTTTGACCGCCTGGAATAGTCCCAGTTAATAATATCGATATGTTCATTCAACTTAACCCCTAAATACACAACACTATTCGTGTCTCGGGCGATCTATTTACGGGCACACATAGTACGGCATCAAACGTTTATTTTCGTTGCGATACAATAGCGTTGGTAAACACGGGGGCCGATTGATTCGCGATTTGATTTACATTGTCAGTTTTGTTTATTTAGGTTTATCGTAACTATAGTCATTTTAAACTATAACGGCTAGCTACTTTTTTTAAACACGACAAAATAAATGTAGAGGTTATATACTAAAAAATCGGTAAATTAAAAGATATAAGGTATAATAAACCGAGAAAGCTCACGTTTGACCAAGGAGCGTGATAAAATAAATATTTTAAGTTTCTTTATGTAGTTTGACTCAGTTTAACCTAAGAATTTCTAGTAGAATGTATTAATAAATTAAAAAAATACGCATTCAAAATAGGATATTCGATTCTAATCTCTGTACCTGAGAGCCAGAGTGACCCATGTCCAGATTTGGGAGAAACCTGGCTAAGTTTATAAAAATGTACATTTTAAGCTTAAACTACGAGTATACCTGATAAATTTACAATTGGTAGCCTGCCCAATTCGTGAAAAAAAAATACTATTACAAGTCCGCATTTAGTTCCGATCCACACTGTTACAAGTCCATGTAATTTTGCTAAGAAGCTTTAACGGCGATCTTTTTCTTTAAAATAATCTCTGGCCTTGAAATGGCAGAAGAGGTTTAAAAAAGTTTTTTCTGTGTCATTTATAAATGTCAAGTGCGACGATCAAAGATTGTGCGACGGTATAAAGTAAAATAAATATCTATAGATATTTCACATCTAATTTTAATATCACATTCAGCGCGGTCGTAAGCCCGGTTTTTTATTCGCACTTAACAAAATATAAAATGTAAGCGCTTCTAAAACTGACAGCGTCACCTATTAATATAGCGACGTCCTATAAATGGGATTTGACGTAGGCCGCGGTGGGACTATCGATAACTACTCACGGCACTACTACGGCTAAATTGACAGACCGTCGAACTTGAAAACAAATAGTGATGCCCGTGCACAGCTAAAACAAAACAATGGGTAGGGGTCGGGTTGCATAAAGTTTGTGTTCGTAAGGTTTATAAATCATTTGTAGGTCAATGCATCCGTTTCTATAATAAATTACCTGACGTTGTTTTACAGTTACCATTTCCAGTACTTTAAAAGTTAAAACCTACTTGAAAAAGTCGTTGATGTCTAAAGCTTATTATACGGTCGAGGACTATCTATCAGATAAAAATGCTTGGCCTAAAGTAAACACCTAAATAACTTAATAATAACTTAGTCATAAAAAATATGAAAACATTGTTTATTGTCTGGGGGACACGGTTTCTGTGGGAGAATGTGTCGAGGCTTTTTATGTGGGTTGTCTTGCACCGTCATAGGTGAGTGTAATTCTTACAATTTCTATATTTTTATATTTCTTATTACTACTACTTATTAGTTCTTGTGAGTTTTGACACATTTTTCTGCTCAACTGCGCATGAATGTATTTATTTATTGTTTTATATGAGATTCATTGTTTTATATATTTAATGCTTGGTTAAGTTTATTTTTATATAAGCAATATTTAAAAAACGACTGACTGTTGAGTTTCTTGCGGCGTTTCTTCTCAGCAGTGGTCTCTTGTGAAGCGCTGGTAGATTTTTGACGTGTTAAAGTGCCCGTGCGGCCTACTTACTGAATAAACATCTTTTATCTTTTATCTTTGAAGTCATTATTTTTGACAGGCATACATGGATTCGTCATACTCATCATTACGCATAACTGTAAATAGTCATACATTTATGCGCATAACGTTTTTAATCATAATGTTTAAGAACATATTGTGTAACGCGCATAAATTTCATGCGCATAGAATTATTTAACCTTACTTTATAATGGTCATAAAGTTATTCCGCTCTATTATTTAAAAAAAAACCCTAACCTATCAGCGATCCGAGTCGGTTTTGCCACTAACTTTATATTATATTAATATTGTGACTAAACAAATGTATGACATTCTACATTATGGTAACCAATTATGACTCCGTATAATTATGACAGGGAACAATTATGCCATAGTAAAATGTATGCCAAAATAATAATATGAGCATTAATTTTATGCATAATGTGTTATGAGAATCGAAATTATGACAATAGTTGTTATGCGACCAGACGGCCACCCCAAAAAAAAATTGGTGTTTGGATATCTTAATTAGTATTAGTTACTAGTCCGAATTATATTGCCTTGACCATATATAAAACTGCAGGTACCTTTGGAAACGTGGTAAGATTTCTGAGTAATCAAGAAATCATGACGACAACAATTAGGATGAAAAAAGAGCCCCGGGAAATAATGCGTTTAGTTTAAAAGTTATGAATATATATATAAATAAAGAAGACGAATAAAAGCAATGTCCCAGCTACTGCATTGCACCATTTTCCTTCGTATTCTTGTAAATAATTTACAACGGTAGGAAAATACTCCGAAACAATATTATATAAACGCTAATGTCGTGAGTAAATTTAATTATGATTGATTGGTTGGTACTTTTTTATTTATGGCCTGGATCTGCTTTTGCAAGGAAGGACACGCGATCTTATTTTAAAACTGTCCCCTTGATAAAAACTCACATTCAATCAAAATACATTACAATCTAGCTTAGAAAGTTTTTAAATTAATTATCTAGGTCTTACCTGGTACAGGAAATATCCAGCGCATTTTGTGTCGCTCGCTTCGCTCGTGCTAACTGGAGGCTTCAGCTGGACTGCTCAGCCATAGCCGCTTCAACACAGAAACTTCAATCATATCGATATATTACATCACTGGTGTCATTTACTCGCTAATTCATTAGCACGCACGGCACGATACGCGCGGGGGCCGTTTTAATTACCGACAAAAGTTTCATATAATGTATCATTTCACAGAATTTAACGTCACCGAAAGTTATATTTCTGCTGAAGTTTTGTTGATTAATTACGGAATAGGTTCAATTAGTACTATCCCAAGAACAAAAAATACACGTTGCTAAAATGCGTGCCATGAAATGAAAATTTCAAAATTCTACAAATTGATACATTCTATGAAATTTGTGTTGATGTAAACTTTCATTGGTGAAAAGTCTATATGAAAATCTAATCTATATGAAAAAGTTACATGATTACTTTGAACTTAATAACTTTTTCCGCGGTTTCGTCTGCGTATTAATCGTTATTCTCTATTTTAAGGAAACGTAATATTCTTTGGGTTGAAAAGTAGGTACTGTAAGTTTCTTGTTCAAGTAGATAGACACAGTAATATAGTTACAGAAGCGTGTATAGTACAACTGCTAGGCAGTTTGGCAAAGTTTTATATTGTTCATGGTGTACTGGTTTTTCAAATAAGTAAAAATAAATGATTTGGGGTTCGTAACGACATTTTCCAAAAAAAGAGAAAAATTAGTCCTACGCAGACAAATTTCACCGTGTGTTTTATTGACTATTCTTCTTTGTGTTCTTTGTTCCGTAAAATTAAGTTTCAGGTATCGTATGGCTGCCCTGTTAATGGGTTACGATTGACATTCGACAGTGATTTGGTTTTATAAGATAAGCAACAGCAACATACAGGGATACAAAAAAAAATCTTTTCGTTGACTCAATGCTTTGGGTCTAGACTTTTTAAATCATTTTAATAATACTTTTACATTGATAATGAGGTTTATAATGTAATAAAAAGTTAACTCTCATGTCACTACTAATTATTAATTGATTTTGACGGGATTCTGTTAAGTACGGAAGTAATAAATACAGTTATTTTTATAATTAACAACGCAACTGACAGAAAAATGAAATTATTTCGAATTTTTAAATTAAGAGTTTCGTAATTCTATCGATATGTCATATTCCCATCACTAGTGGTTTTTTTTAGACAATATATCCAGCAATTCTAACGTCTAGACGAAATAAAAGGCGGGAAACAGCATTATTTTATTTATCCGTGCGTATTTATAAAATCATGTGTCGTAAATAATATCACTGAAGCAGAAACTAATTTTCTCTAACGACTAAATATATTTCTACACATTATTTTGTTCAACACGAATTTAAAACCGAGAATAGACTTTTTTATTGTTACCTAACCCTAGAATTTAGCTAACTATGAAGGTTATGTAGTATGCCACCCAATTAAAAAGAAAAGGCAATTAACCTAAATATAACATGGAAATAGCTTTAATTAATGCCATATTTGAAGTACTTAATATTTTATACGCTAGCAAAGTAACCAAAGCATTAATAGCGTAGGATTGTCCTGGCTTGCTACAGTGCGCGCACATTATTGATTTTAAGTCCAAACCAGTGCCAAACTCCCCCATGCGACAGGGCAGCAATAAAACCTACAATGCTCACTTAGAATAATGTTATAAAATGAAAACTAAAACACGCCGATCAATATCCACAACCACTGCAGCATTCTCATTAAAAAAACAATCAATTCATAGACTAAAGCAAAATGCTGCATTATTTTGCCGCGTTTTTCTCAGCATTCGATTTATGAATTGAGTTTATTACTTAATTAAAAAATTGAAAATTCTTACCGGCCAGTAACATCTTAAAGTCCGAAATACATCGGGGAACATAAAAACACTATGTTATTGTTGAAAGGACCGAACGTTATAAATGTGCTTTTAACATAATTATGCTATTTTATATTTGTCTGTGTTCTATAACGTGTTGTTTTTGCTTAAAAACGGAATCGGGCCCATTTTACGTGGGATTGCGGACAAACCCGTGAGTTCTGGTCGCGCTCAAATTATGTGACTGACGGAGTTGCCAGCACGCTAAAAAAATAGCGCAACCATCAAGGATTTTTTCATTTTCATTTTATTTTAAAATCTATCAAGAAATAAAACGAATTGAGAACTACTAATACAATTTATAATTAAATATTACTCGTATACATCAAATTGAAATGTAACTTAGAATGTTATCATCTTGAAATACATTTTTAACCTGGCAATTTCTGGAGGGCGGCCATTGGCTGTTGTTTTGCCGCTATGCGGAAAAAGGGCTTCATTACGAGTGTAAACAAATTGTTTCTAAACCCTTTGAGACATTGAATGAGGTTTGAGGCTTTATCTTATGTTTGAGTAGTCGCTGTCATGGGGAAAAGGTGAAAATCTGAGGCATAGCCTTCGTAACATATTATTATGCCCTGTATGACGGTGTGTTTACACCTATTCATACTGCTCTAGCTTTGAAAAGATCAGATGCAAGAAGGGTTACCATTCGTCCGGATTAGTCCGGACTTTTAGACTCTAGTCCGGATCTTTAATTTGTCCCGATTTTCCGGACCATCCTACCACCCTCGCAATGCGACAGATTTTTGACGTGTTAAAGTGCCCGTGGGGCCTACTGACTGAATAAACATCTTTTATCTTTTACCTTGTCTACCACACCACTGTTAATAATGTAAGTAAAGTAATGTTTCCATTTTGTGAGTACAAAGTCCGGACTTTTACCGAAACATCTGGCTTTTTGTCAACACTTCTCAAATTCCTAAATGGTACTTGTAACCCTAGATGCAAGAAAGGGAACTGTCGTGATCATGGCGTAACACCAAAAGGCCGAGTTTCTTGCGGCGATTCTTCTCAGCATTGGTCTCCTCTTGTGAAGCGCTGGTAGATTCTTGACGTGTAAAAATGCCCGTGCGGCCTACTTACTGAATAAATGTCTTTCACCTTTATTTATCATTTCAGCATTCAAGACTCTATTGATATAAACATTCAATTTAAATGCTTGTACTATTACTATGCAGTTAGACGCTTTCTTTTTTAATACGGCAAACTACACTATTAATTGAAAATAGCTCTATTTTTTAAAGCAAGACTAATTTGTTTTTGTCGTGATTAGGACAGGGCAGCAGGGTCCGTTCGTATCACTATCCCCAAGCAACAGTGTTTGGATTGTCGTGTTCCGGTGTCGGGATTAGCCCACCGGTGTAATTACTTCCTTCTTAGTCCTCAGGGTTGGCAACGCATTTGGAGGCTTAGGGCTGTATTAATAAACTCACCTTGGCTGAGATGCCCGTCACCAGATACTTACGTCAAAGTAAACTCAAGCCATAGAGAACTGCCATTTTTGACACGTCTTGAGACGAGCATTACAGTCGAGATGAGTTTATTAATACGGCCCTTGTAGAGATAAACTACGGTAAGATGGCACGCCCCTCCAAAAGCGTCATGCTGCTAGCAATGAGTTTATTAGTGACACCACAAGTCAAGCAACTAATCCGAGTATTTCCTTTTGTTTGACTGCCATCTCAGCACGCACACATCTAATGTGAATCTTTGTGACACTTTATAAATACATTCACAAATACATTCAACCGTTTTATATTTTGGAGGGGCGTGCCATGTTATCGTAGTTTATCTCTACCTTGTACGCACCATGTACCGATTGCATAGTAGACACTGTCTGCGTAATGTATTCATGGAGAAGCGGTTATTAACGTTGACTGGTATTTATATTTTGGAGCTGTGTTTATTTGTTAAATGTAATGATGAGTTCTTCACAAAAAGGTCATGTTTCCGAAATAACTTGCGAAGTCAGTATAAATTTAATTATGTTATTCCGAGAGCCTACAATAGGCTTGTTTATAGAAGTACTTTTATTGCCGCAATGCGAGTATTCAATAAACTACCTGTTTATTAAAAAAAACTAGAGGGTAACAATTTAAAAAAATCGATAAAAAATTGGTTCATTGAAAAAGCGTTCTATGACGTAAAGGAATTCTTCGCCCAATGAGGGATATTGTCATTTACCCTACTGCTGCTGTATTGTTCTATTGTACGTCCGAGATGGATAAGCTGTTGAGACTATTTTTTTTGTTATTTCTATTTATAAATAAAAAATAAATAAATATCAGGGGACAAGATCACACCAATTGACCTAGTCTTAAACTAAGCTCTAGGCTTGTACACACAACATCACACCTAACTAACCATTAAAGACAGAGCAGAGAGAAAAAGAAAGAGATGTATATATGTGTATTATGTCAACTTCTATGCATTCTAGTGCGACTCTCTTTCATGCAATATTTCAGATTTCTGAAGTGTATAGCTAGATGTGTTGCTATGTGTACTATGGGTACTAGACAACGGTATAAATACTTATATAGAGAAATATATACCTAATTATCCAATGATTTTATTAATTAATTATTACTTTGTTTTTTTTAGTCATCTATGACATCATTTTATTTTATAATTGATTTCATAGTTTTGTTAAGTTCAATTTAATTTTTATACCACAGTGTAATTAATTAATGTACCTACCTATGAATTTGTTACTTGAAATGAGGAAATATTATTATAGGTACACTGATTACCCTGATATTGAAATATATAGAGAAATATATACATAGTAAACACCCATGACTCATGAACAAATATTCGCGCTCATCACACAAAAGCCCATGCCGGGATTTGAACCCAGGACCGCTAGCTTCGTAGGCAGGGTCACTACCAACTAGGCCAGCGCGTCGTCATTTCTATTTCTCTTTCCTTAGGATCGCATTCTTGTGATTGCAGTCTTAACAATTCAAAGGTCTCAGATACCATCAGGGCCTCTATTTTACTGGGTAATATTACCTTTGACACGTTATCGTAGTTTTTCTCAGCCACCATTACTATAACGTAAACAAGACCTATCGTAACGTTGCACTATGGTTCCTCGCCCATACTAAGGCACTGGTCCCACCGCCGGCTACAGACTATAAGCTAGTAGAACTATAAACTACAAAAGAGTGGGCGAGCGGCGAGAAGCGAGTAAAGTTTTGATAGTTTTGACGCTCGGCTATAAAGCTGAGTACCGCTGAGCTAGTTTTATAGTCGATAGCTTTTACCGCTGCGGTCAACTAGTAAACAGCGGTCCCACCGCCAGATATCGGCGAGCTCGGCGAGCAACTAGTAAAATTATGTACTAGAAACAGTTGACAATCGGCGGGAGGCTAGTAAAAATTCTATGGGATTATCGCTTACTCGCCGGGCGGTGGGAGAGTGTCCTCGCCGGCGGTGTGAACAGCCAGCTATAAACTATAAATATATATCTCTCACTTTTATTTACACGAAAGCGATTATCTTTTGTTCGTTTCTTGAGCTAGAAAATAGCCGATAGCTCATAGCTTACTCGCTCGCGGTGGGACCAGTGCCTAAGGTGCGACAAAAATACTAAACGCAGAGTATTGGATAGATTTATGAGTAAAACGGTTTAATTTAATGTAAAACACATTTATTTTTAAAATAACACATTATTTACTTAATACATAAGAATTATAACCGAACTAAAACTAAAATGGTGTATAAAAAATCTTATAATTCTAGTTTAACTCTCGTAATTCGAAAAAGTAGTAAAAACATTTTTTTTATGAAATAAATATAATGTACTGAAATAAATAAATATAATGCTACGAATAAAATGCGTTGGCGTAGTACCTCAATTACAAAAAAAGGGGACAAAGTGGGATTTACTGTGCATGAAATCTTTTAAAATACTCTTTTATCTAACTTTTAAAGGTAGAATTATGACGGACTTTGACGGACCAATGTACTAAAACTCAATAAGTATTCAAAATAAGCATCTTTTCTTTACCAACATATCTCTCTGCCGTAGCAGTTAAATGATTACCATAAAAACAAATATTTAAAAATAAATAAAAACGGTTAATGATCATACATACCTTCGGTTTCAATATCCATTGCGGCAAAGATCACACAATCACTAATTATACAGAATATTTGAAAACAACAAGTGGTAATTACGATCGTAACTGATAACGATGTTGCGGACAATCAATAGTTGGGTCATTATTCGAGCGTTTCAACCGCCTCACTTTCGTGGACATGTTTTTGAAGAATTGGGCGTATATTTTGATAGCGTTTTTGGATATTTGATAGATGTCCGGTAAACTTAGATACCTAACCAGAAACAAAATCGAAATCTGAAGTCACTTCTACAAAAATGTGACCACGAAAGTGAGGCGGTTGAAACGCCCAAATAATGACCCAGTTGCACTTTCGCGGTCGATAACAGAATGAAGATAATTAGAAAATGGCATCTAATTTATACTTTTGTGTAGTTTGGACTTAGTAGATGTACAAATAATTACTAATTTAATGATTCCTGATTCGTATTTTTTTGATTTTTGACATACGGGAGGAACCAGTGTGCGTTGTCCACGCGATAACGTATCGAAAGCTATATTGTCGGTGATACTGCAAAAGTAAGTAACATTTTTAATAATGAGCAAAATGCACCTTTTTAATACGACTGTAAGGTTTATTTTGCTCTATCACAAAATTGTTAGTTACGCGATAACGTATCAAAAGCTATATGGTTCTACCGAGAATAATCCCTGGTGGCCTGTGGGTTCATTTGCTTTGCCAATGCCTTAAAAGAAAACAGTCATTTCGGAGATGTCTTGAAATTGGCTTCTCAGCTGATCAGTTTAGACAGAAGCGCGTGGAGCTATTATCAAACCGCGATTCGAATACACCATGTCAGACCCACCATACCCCAGATACCCCTGGGGGTAGGGTGGGACTGAACCATACCACCGTAGTACTGTGCACTATAATATGCTTTCAGGTTTTAATGTTTTAAAATCCAATTTAAGAGTCGACGGAGCTCCGCTGCCGCGGAGCTCCTATTCCTGAGTGTTTTGGCCCTTCGGGCCGGCTGAAAATCTAACATAACCTAAACCTAACTCATATCCAGCACTTCTACGGTGGTATGGTTCAGTCCCACCCTACCCCCAGGGGTATGGCTAGGGGTATGGTGGGTCTGCACCCGAATACACTTCGGAAGTACCGTTAGCACAAAAGTACATATAATAAATAAATATAATTAATTGTAAGTCAATCTATGATATCTTCATAGTTTAACTGCAGACACTTATAGTTAAAAGTTTTACAAAGAATTGCTTCATCATAATCCTTCAGTTCGTGTAACAAACAACTCTACCTATTCTTCGTAAATGCTGTGTCATATGATTTATACAAAAAAAAGTCATAAAAATTCTTGACAAATCAATGTCATTATTTCCCACATAATTATCATGTTACCGAATCGCTGTACGTGCAATTGTGCGTGTCGAAATTATTTTTTTATAGTGTACAATATAACTCGTGGAAATTCCTCGTAATGAAGTAGTTGTCACCATAGGTATAATAGGTACAGCAGTAAACTGTTTCTATGCTGTTAGATGTGAACATGCATATTTAACACTATTTAGCACACTAATTATCTATTTTGTTTTCTCTGTACCAGGTGATGTTACGGACAGCTCTGAAGACGATGGTGTTATGAATTAATAATTTTTGATGGTGTTCCTATATTTAACTATTACATTATTTATTTTTTAAAGTAGGTACTTAATATGATTTATGTTTTTTTTCCCAAGGTTTATAACTTCTTCGTACAGTTATAAGTATTTTCATTTATCTGCACACTACCACTGACAATGTCGTTTCATGTATTAATTCAGAAACGACGTGCTCAATTGTATTCTAATCGGTTTGATGATATCCCCATTTGTTTCTGTTTAGCCAGTCTATCAGAGAAAATACTCTTTTACCGAACGATTGTACTCGCGTGTGATGTCCATGGACTCATTTCTCTAAAATGGGATAGCAGAGGACGGAATTTTCATCGCAAAAAACAAACTTCAATAGGGTTGGAATGGTAAAATTTATCGACTTTCCAGCTATCGAATATCCAATGACCAAGGACCTTTGTAGCACATTAAATAATTACAATTTTAATATGCATATTTTAAAACCGACAAGCCTCAATGCCTGTATTGATCAAATTGCAAGCAATATAAAAAGAGTAAATGCGTACGTTCATTATCTTGGGCTATCGGACCATGAGACGGCTCAATCTATAACTCTGGAGACAGTAAAAATAAAAAAGGCATTTGTCTCCTGGTTTGAATATAAGCATGATTATAGTTCATACAATGTTGGCAAATTTTGTGAATGTTTGGCCGCTCTTTCTTTTTCCGAAGTTATGAGCTCAGACAGTATAATTAATGCGTTTCAATGTTTCTATGACCTTTTTTGTTTGTTTTATAATTTGTGCTTTCCGTTAATTAGGGTTAAGATTAACAATAGACCTCGGAAAATTAACTGGCTGACTAGGGGCTTGAAAAAATCGTGTAAGGTCAAACGATCACTTTATTTTAACTACCAAAGAAGGAATATCAACAAACGGCTGAATAAAATCAAATTTAAAAATTATAATTCCATTTAAAAAAAATGTTTATTAAATGCCCAAAAAATTAAAAATGTCCAGTATCTACAAAACAATAAAAACATATGTAGAGCAACTTGGAACATGATTTCTTCTACCGTTTCAAATAATTTACACAAAAATGACATAAATAATATTCAATTTAATGATAACATATATTCTAATCCAAAAGTTATTTGCAATATTTTTAATAATTATTTTATTGACTCGACGAAACAAGCTAATTTATCAAATTATAATTCATCCTTCAGATCTTTTTTACCTGAAATGAATCAACATACCATATTTTTAAAGCCAGTTGATGGAAATGAGATTTTTAAAATAATATTATCGTTACGGAACACCAAATCCAGTGGATATGACCAAATTACCACAAAAATCCTTAAGTCATGTGCCTTCATTATATGCCGACCACTTGCGCATATTATAAACCTGTCTTTTATTGAAGGGGTTTTTCCACGACAGTTAAAGGTATGCGTGGTTAAGCCATTATTTAAGAAGGGCGATAGGCTTAGACCAGAAAACTATAGGCCTATAACCTTAGTCCCGATATTGTCCAAAGTACTGGAGAAGGCGATGCATACGAGGTTAAGCGATTTTCTGACCAAATATGAAATAGTTTGCCCGCAACAATTTGGCTTTCGTAAAGGTAGATCAACGGGTCTTGCTTGTTTTGATCTAATTAAGTATGTCACTGAATGCATTAACCAAAAAACTCCAGTCATGTCAATTTTCCTCGACATGACCAAGGCGTTTGATTTTGTAAATCACAGTAAACTTATTTATAAGCTGGAAATTTACGGTGTTAGAGGGAAGGCGCTTGACTGGATAAAAAGTTACCTAGAAGATAGAATGCAGTGCACTGAAATAAGTAAAATTACAGAAACAAAAAGGATAATTCTTAAAAACAAGTCAACATCAGAATTTAAAAAAATTAATATTGGGGTTCCACAGGGCAGCATTCTGGGCCCATTGCTTTTCCTTCTATATATAAATGACTTACCCAATGCTTCATCACACAAGACCATCATGTTTGCCGATGATACGACCCTTGTGGTAAAGTGCGATAGGAGGGGTACATTTGAGCAGGAAATTAACGCTGCATTATTAAAAATGACGGACTGGATGGGTATAAATGAGTTACGTGTCAATACCAGTAAGACAAAGTTTATCCAGTTTAGTTCGTACAATTGCAACGATATTCCTTTATTGTTAAAATTAAAAAATGAAAGTGTAGACGAGGCAGATACAATAGGGAATATGCATGGATTTTAAAAATCGCATTTCTCATCAAAATATGAAAATACCGTAAAAGAGATCACCAAAACGGAAATTAAAATTAAAATCGGTCAAGAAATACGGAAGTTATAAGCATTTCAAACTTCTAATTAGACAGAGAGATCCGATGTGCACCGTGACGTCATTGTGCACTGCGGCCATATAAACTCCATGTAAAATTCCGTTTTTCTAGAAAGAGATAGGAACAAATCTTTGTTGGCTTATATCTTGGTTATTTTTATAGTTATTCAAAAAATGATTTTTGTGATCTGTTTGTTACATGAATCAGCTTCAATTGAAGCTGTAAAAAAAAAACATGCATATTCCCTATTAAATTTCTTGGGGTAATGATTGATAAACACCTTAACTGGAAGGATCACATCGATCAAATTTGTAAAAATCTTAATAGGTTTGTTTACGCATTAAGGAGATTAAGGGACACGGTCTCGGTTCAGGCCGCGCTGACAGCCTATCACGGCTATGTGTCATCCGTGCTTCGTTATGGTCTTATCATGTGGGGAAATTCTGTGGACGTGGACAGGGTATTTAAAATTCAGAAGAAATGTGTAAGGGTCATTTGCGGGGCTTGGTTTGACGAAAGCTGTGTCCCATTATTTAAACAACTTAACATTCTGCCATTACCGTGCTTATATATAAGGGAAATATGTATATTTGTTAAGTCCAAACCAATTTTCTTTAAAACTCGGGGCGAAGTCATGCAACGTCGGACGAGAGTGGACGTTATGAACCGGTTGTATAAACCTCGTTGCTTTAAAGCCATCTACTCCAAAAATGTATTTAACATGTGCATTAACATCTATAATGCCTTACCTGAGGACATACGGTTGCTCCAGGGAAATATGTTTAGAAATAAGTTGACAAACTGGCTATTTGATAAGTGCTACTACAATGTTAAGGATTTTCTCGAGCGTAATATTAATATTAATGTTAATTTGTAATTTTATTTTAATTGTTGACATTAGATTATAATTTTATTATATTTTTATTATTTTTCAACTTTACATTTATATCTTAGACCTTAATTTGACATTTTATTAATATTTGCACGCCTGCATGCAGGCTGAATACACTGGACGTTTATAATAATGTTTATTACCACTTAAGATACTGTATTCAGCAAATAAATTTTTTTGATTTGATTTTTTGATTAGATCGATAAGTTTAATCTTCTTCTATATTACTGACTTGACATTAACCTCTTTGATGAGCGAGTTGCATCGCCAGTTAACTGGCATCTGGCATTTCTGCCACTAGTCTTTTTGCAACTAATTCACGTATGTGAAAAATGATTAAACCAAAACGAAAAACTAATAAACAAATGGATAAAGAAGTATTTTCTTTCTTACAACGAAAATAATTTAACAATATAGTGCTCTACATGTAAGGTTAATTTAAAGCAACTTAATAAATATTGCGTTGAAACTCACACAACGAGTAAAAAACACATTCAAGTGAGTTTAAAGCAGTAAAGACGATAATAGTTTTTGTATAGATTTGATGATATTTCTAGTTTCTTGCAACATCCCATGGAAAATAATTAACAACTCACAATTCCGTTCTTTTTTAATATATATTTGTTGTTCCTGTTCATCACCATTTAAATAAAGATACGCTTCGTAAATATAACTGATCGATAGTCGATATAATTTAACGTTCCAATACGTCCGCATAATGCAACCAATCTAACGTTCGCATAATAACCCCGTCGCTATTTCCATTTTATGTCTATCTTAGGAACATTGACAGCACGGCGGGGCTACGGTTCTTAGGAAGGTTGCCCTTCGGGCATTTAAAGTTACCTTACGAACCTAGTACCTAGTAACGCAAGCGAAGTGGTAATTTTTCAGACATTTTGAGATGAAGGTCTACAAGTGATGTGGTCATTTTGCGAGAGAGCCATTCAACTACGCAACGCTGCAAATATAATAGTAGTTGTTTTTGGAGTAGGATAGTAAAAAAAAACAATGTAAAAAAAGTTTTTATTCAATGCACAACTTTTGTAAAAGCTTCCCGTGAAATATCACACTAATAGCTAGCTTACATATAGGATACATATCACAAACATATTACATCGAGCATGACTTTACACTCAGAGTGACCAGGAAACAAAATTAATGCAGTCAACATAAAGTATCAGAACAATAAGAAAAACTTAAGAGTAAAATAGGAACCGAACATATTTTTTTACTGAAGTGAAAATTTTAAATCTTGGGTCACGAGGTCTCAAATCTGTCCCATCTAGCTAGAATGACATTAAGGTCGCCGCTGATTGGTCGGTGCGGTATTTTTACAGATTTTTCACCGAGCTACATGTATTTAAATGAGCCCCATCGAGTTTTTTTTTCATATAAAAGGAGGCAAACGAGCAAGCGGACCTGATCACCTGCTGATTGCTGAGCGGTAAGTAAAAAATATGTCATACATATACCTCGCTGACCAATGAAAGCCTTATTTAATAAAACATACAATGTATAATTTTTTTCAAGTCATGGAAAACGCAAAAGAGCACACCTCATGGTAAGTAAGTAGTACAGTCAGGGGCATTCCCGGTCGACTACCTCTAGGGAGATATTCGTTTGCGCGTTCGACGCGTAACGACCTGAGCGCTGTAGGATTAGCTAACTGCAGCGAACAAGCCAACATTTTCTTAAGTGGACTACCGCGAATGTCCCTGAATGTACCCGAAATCAACCCTAAGGACTAAGATGGAATGTCTTTGTTCTAGTCGTTTCACGAACTGGATCATAACTATGCCAACATTGCTGCTTGGGAGTAGGTTAGGTTTGTCTATGGCTCTCGGATTTACCATCAGGTGTCATGTGCCTTCTCGCTGCCACAAAAAGCAATCAAATAACTATGGTCATGTCATGGCATTGCTTAATTTTTAACTGTTAAAAACAATGTTAATGGTCACTCCACACAATAATCATCTCATATATATTTCATTATCTATCTTAGAGATTAACAGCCAATCTTAGTCATCTAATAATTTTAAAGCCTTGAAAAATATATATTTTGTTTAAACAAACGATTATCTAGTACACTTACAATAGTTCCAAGAAGCTCAGAAACGGTGTGAACTAGCTTATATTCATTTAACAATAGAAATACATGTACAAACCTAAAAGGGTCCTACTAATTAAATCTGGAAAATTACGGTCAAATCTAATGGCAGGACGCCAAAATTTTAGCCCACTTACAACATCAATCCTGTGGATTTCTGCCAACCTGCATGGATGTCCGTTCGTCCATTCACGTGCTTCGCGGCGTGATGCCACACCTTAAGGTCTTACAGTGCAAGTTTACGACACTCGCGATAAAATAGCGTCACGAAAAATCTACACATCATATTTGATTTACAATCTCATTTGACAGAACGCGCCAACTGACGTGTTGGACTGATCGTGAAGCTTTACAAAAAAAAAACGAATTATAAAAATAATGTGTAATGTTTGTCTGAGATGACAGCTTACTAGGGTTGACATAGTTTTTATAATTTCTTATTTTTGGGTATTTTTGTTCTGTGGTCTTATTGTGACACCTGCCACCATTACAAAACTTACAGTGACAGATGACAGGAACAAATTAGTTATAAGTACATTGCACAGTTAATGAGGTCCTACATCGCCTTGCTTCAAGCAAGCTACGCAATGTACACCTAACAGGGGTTACACACGGCCGCCGATGCAAACTTGATACAGTATAGATGCAAACGCGACGTCTCCGTGTGTAAAAGTCGTAATTGTAACCTGTCATCTGTCAATTTTATAAAATAGGTTATTGCATAATCTAGTAGGACCCTTCATGATGTCATTTCGATAAAAAATAAAATAAAATCACTTCTTTAGATCATCCCTCGCATGTCATCATGTAACAATCTATGGTTACCCAAATCAATACTCCATTTTGTTTAGATGTGTAATATAAACAAACAAAGTCACGTGATATAGTTCGTCAGCCAATAAAAGAAGAACGTCAAAGCTCAATAAAACAATTTTGATCAGCTGTTTTAGTCACGTGATTTGGTATTTTTACATTAAATCAAGTGCCTAAACTAATGGAGTAGGGTGACGGCACCAATGATGGACACTTTTAGCTGACAGGCACCAGTAATGGACACTTCACTCTTAATTCACATTTCATACGGTCCTAAATTGATTGTTGCAAAACAAATGAATAACCCTTATCTTCTGTAAAATAAGAATCAAGTTTCCATTACTGGTTCCATCACCCTATAGTGTCATTAACATGTGATATTAACACATTTGGTATAGATGACATACCCCTCTTGTATCTTCGTAGATAACCAAATTTGATAAGTGGTTATCTATAAAGCATTTTGATTATATTTTTCGTCATAGAAAACCTGAAAAAGTTCGATTTTCTACAAGGAAGCAATATTTACTTCATTCGTTTCAGTCAAGGCATTCAAATCTGTCCTCAGAAGGGTTTTACAAAGTAAAAATAACATACATATTATAATTATATTAATCACGTCAAAATTACCTATTACGTCTATTATGATATGAAATAGCTATATCGTTAGTTCGTTTGTTAGTAAAATAATCACCTAAATACCCACATTTTAAATGCGTTGTCACATACACTATAATATTTAAAATATTAGCCGTTTGCGAAGTACAAAAAATATTGCTTGAATACCAATTCAAAAGGCAATGACGAAAATATGGTAGCGGACCGAAGTAGGCAACTGCCCTCAAACCAAAACGCGGTATCTCAATTCAATAGCCAAAGCAGATTCAACCCTAAACCGTTACCTATAAGGTAGCATTTGCAACATTACTTTCGTCTCAAATACCACCATTTATCTTAGCAGGCCAGAGTAAGGGTGCGGCTCCACTGACGCGGAGACGAGAAGAGCGGAGCGGAGCTGTGCCAATATTAACTAATGGAATCTGCGTGCCTTACGTAATCTGCGTAAGGCGCGCTCGACGTGACCGCATGCGCCTTTTATTGGTTAATATTGGCACAGCTCCGCTCCGCTCCTCTCGTCTCCGCCTCAGTGGAGCCGCACCCTAAGTCAATCAAAAATGATTTGAGACAAATACTTTACCAGCTTTTTTTTAAATCATCGTCTGCTTATCAAGACTCTGCAGGAGCTCCTGTTGCCATCTTCCGGCGGCATCAGATCAGCTTTAAGACACCAATTGCATTGTCATCACGTATGTATTATAAACAGCCCATTCCAATAACGGGGGGTGATTCAAATTGACTTGTAAGATATGAAGTTCAGTTTGTAACGTTAAACATAGTCGGATTAATACGATTTTTAAATATGTTGTAAATATTATGAAAAACTAGCTATTTTTGCAAAATGTGGCTACTGAATTATCAACATATCAACAAGGTTTGAAAGTAGTAGGTAATTCTGTAGCTCTGCCTACTCTACTCTGGGATTACAGGCGTGAAAATATGTATGTATGTAACTAGGTCCGTAAGTTTTGTTTTTCAAGATAATATTTCTTGAATAAGAAACCGGAAGCATGCAAACCTAGTTTTTCATAATAATTAATAACATTCTAAAGTTGTGGAAATCGGTCGCTATCATATTTTACATTCATTAAATTATGTTTACTTGCAGGATATACACTAAAATATTGTTTTTAATCCACAAAAACGTACCACTTCTTTTTTAAATTTCATGTGTCGTGATAGCGCGATTTTGTCGATTAAAAACACTATTAATATTTATTATTAGATTGGAAGCCCACTGCAAAGTGCTTATAAAATATTAAACGTACCTTTATGAAGTTTTTTTTTAAATTTAAAATATGGCCCTAAATTTAACGCAACGGTACATATTTTTTCCGTTTGTGACCCAGTAGACCGAGTCCCGTTAATTTGTATGAAATTAGTACTTTGTCTCCTGGGTCACAAGTACATTTTGGGAAAAATATTATTTTTATCTAGACAATATTACACTAACAATTTGATTTATCATAAAAAAATAAGTTTGTAAAAAATCATTCATCCAAAATGCACTTTGCAGTGATTTCCAAGTACATGTGCGTTTAAAACTGTTATAATTGATAATATGGATGGAAAATACATTAAACACTTCTAGTAAAAAGACTAGGCTAACTATACAACTTCAGCTACGAAACGTTACATTGAATACAACATGGTTTTTTTATTTATTGACATTTATACACACTTCTAATTGGTCAACCATATTTGTTTCCGATCATTTACCATCTCGTGCCGTTTAAAGACGCCTCTCTTATAAACCGAGCTGCCAAATTTGTTTTTTTTTCGTTTTTCTTGACGAATGAAATGACATTAAGTGAAATTCTCAAATTATTGTGTATTTAAATCTGTCTTATGCAATATTAGCTTGATACTCGTAATTGTATAATTACAATAACTCCAATTTCGATGATATATTGCATAACACATTAAAATACAGTCTGTCCATTAGTGTCCATGCTATTTTTTGGTCGTAATTTATTTGCTTACGTTATACAACTTTTATATCGCTAAAACCTAGGATAGGTTAGGTTTGTTTTATAAAAATCGTGAAAAAGCATAACTTATATAAAAAAAATACTTTTATTGCTTGTGACAATTATGACTGAACATAACTACGGCAGACAACACCCTTCACTCAATATCACATAATCAAGAAAAACGAAAAAAAATGCGATGCTTTGACCTTGTCATTTTGCAAGGCGGATAAGCCAGTGGTCGGCGGATTCAATGGACGATTACTCTTGAACTAGTTGGAGTATACCTTCATCCTACTCGAGTCTTTACAAATTGTCGATTGGTGTATAATCAACTAACTATACTTGTTTATGTCACATGGTGACTAAGGAACGACTTAAGAAGATTGTGATCTGAAAAATCCTATACATAACGCACCTTTAGAACGATAGTGACCTAATTCAGAAATTCTAAATTACGAATTTGGTCTCTATAATAATAAATTTATGACTTGAAGTTTGAAAGCAGAAATTTTGAATTAGGTCACTATAATTCTGAAGGTGGGGTAAGGCGATAAGTTTCTCTCCCCTTAATTTGAATATATCTTAGATATTATGGAAAACTAGGTTAATAATATTTCTTCATAATAACTACAACAAATCGCACCTTTAGAACAATTGACAACAATTCATTTTGTGCTAAGGTAGTAAAATAAAATACCGTTTCTAGATTTTACACTGCTGATTACAGTAAAAATATCTTTGGATTTTTTTATGCTGTAGTTTTTTTATATTTAGGAAAAACAGTAAAAAAAGTTGGATTGTGAATATTAGGAATACACTTATAGTGCCCTTAGTCCATTTATTACCAAAGGATTTCAAAAAAATATACAAACGTCATGTTCATTGTTTATCTGTCTGACGGATTACTTGATTCTGACGACACGCTTTCAATTCTACGCAAAATAGTTTATTTATTTTAATGGCGTCTACAAATTACGTAATTAATTAAATTACGCAAAATAACAAATTTGTGAACGAACGGCAGCGAATGATTGACATGACATGACAGTCAGTTCTGTTTCTGTTTAAAGTTACTTTTTTTTATTTTATATCACGCTAAGATCAGGACATCAGTATATACGGTATTTTTAATTACTATTTCTTTAATAAATTATTAACAACGAATTTAAGTTAAATAAAGAAAAACCAAGAAATATGGGTAGTCTAATTTTTAACCAGCTATAAACGCGAAATAACAATAATGCTTTTTTTTTTGAAATGTTGTCAATAGTGATCTAATTCAGAAATTTAAAATTTCGAATTTGGTCTCTATAATAATAAATTTATGACATGAAGTCCGAAAGCTGAACTTTTAAATTAGGTCACTCTTTTTCTGAATTTGCTACATTTATAAATTGTGGAAATCGAACTTGATTTAGGGGGTGAGAAACGTTATCGGATGGAGCTAAATACGCATGGTTTTTTTTTTTGACAGCTACGTGATTTAAACATCGGTTCACATTTGTTAGTAATTCTATAGCTCTGCCTACCCCACTCTGGGAAGGCGTGGGTGTATGTATGTTCACAATCATTTTAATTGTCATTAACTAACTTCGAGTGCGATTAAGTAAGTCCAATGTTTTAAACCACAAATCATTTACAGTATAGTTTACAGTCCTTCATAGACATTCATGAGTTTATTGTCTATTCCTATGCATAGTTTTTCTCGCTGGCTCGTACATTGTATTTTAAAACGATCTATTATTATATCTATTGCTCTCCACAATCTATTGCATAGTTTAGAAGTCAAACATAGAGCAAGAATAGCTTCGTTATATACTTATTCAAAGACAACAGTCGTAATGCGCTAGACAAGATGCACAATTTCCCCATTTTTTTTAAGCTGGCAAAATGTATGAAGTCGACATAAGCGTTCTACGCGACCGTCATGATTCATTTCCGGTAACGATAACGTTTGCCGAATGCATCTTGCCTAGTTACTGTAGTCGCTCGCATCGCTCGTCGTTGCACCTAACTTGGAGTTAGACTACGGGCCAGACGGTTAAAGCTAGCTTATTGTAATCCATTCGTTTTCCATTAGCACAATGCCCTGCTAAAAATTAGACTCTCTATGTATTTTCATAGACATTCGGTTTTTCAAAAGGCCACATAACTATACTAAAGTCGGTAATGTTCCACGATTTCGATCTCAATAACTATATGGCCTTTATATCCGTTCTTTGGTTATATTAAACTTGATCAAATTCCCTTGAAACACGAGAACCAAACACCGCGACACTTTCGCGTGTTTTTGTTTGAATCTCCCAAACCCTCCAACTTAGAACGATTATTTTTGATTCAATAGCCGAGCACTCATCAGTTCTCGAATCTGGTGAACCATATTTTTTTATTAAAGTTGTGGTTTTATAATGAATTCGATGTTCAAACCGCGAATGTCCACAGTAAAGCTGACGTCACTCACCACAAAGTAACCAATCACCGGTGAATCGTTTAGGTATAACTGGGCACAGGTCGCGGGCAGCCGGCGCGGGCGCACTGGGCGGCGGGCTCATATGATGGCGCAGCAGCGGCAGTAGCGCGGGCGCGCGGCGCCGGCCGCGGGCGGGGTCACGGGCGCGAAGTACGCGTGCACCTTGATGTGCGGCAGGTGGTTCTGCGGGGGGACAACACATCACGGGACCGCCGAACACAAATCTACCAGGACCCAAACTAAGCTCTAGGCTTGTACTATGGGTACTAGACAACGATAAACTTACTTATATAGAGAATCAGATTCTCTTAGATAGTAAACGTCCAAAACTCAGAAATGATTAATTAATAAACAAACATAGATATGTTAGTTAGTTTTTTTTTTTTTTTTTTTTTTTTTTTTTATATCATAGGAAGGCAAACGAGCACACAGGCCACCTGATGGTAAGTGGAAACTGTGACCCATAGACATTCGCATTCACAAGACCGCAATCCTAAGACTGCAAATGCGTTGCCAACCCTGAGGCCGAAGATGGAATGCCTCTATGCTAGTCATTT
The DNA here is from genome assembly GCA_927399475.2 of Acleris emargana. Taxonomy (NCBI): domain Eukaryota; kingdom Metazoa; phylum Arthropoda; class Insecta; order Lepidoptera; family Tortricidae; genus Acleris; species Acleris emargana. The sequence goes on along the minus strand of OV656863.1, from coordinate 1,039,842 downwards.
CACCGGCTGTCTTATCCCCAAACCGGAACACAACAATGCGAACACTGCTGCTTGGCGGTAGGTTAATGGATAAGATGGTGGTACCAACCCGGACGGACCCTGCACAAGGTCCTCCCAGTTAGTTCGAGTTCTTAGTTTCAGTTCTGAATAATTTAGTTTACACCGCCTGACATGTATTTTTGTCTTTATTATTTCTCTGTCCAAGATTGTCTGGAAGAGATTGCTATTTAGCGGTCAGACCGCCTATTGTATACCTATAGTTAAAATGTACTTGTTATTGACGAGAATAGTGGACTGTATGGGTTTATTCGAAATCGAATTATTGGATTATCGAAGATAGGAACAACAAACGAAAATATGTTATTTGGGCGACAATACGGACCGTTAGACTAAGTGCTTCATCACATACCTGATATCCTTTGGAGCGGGGCAACGCTGGGCCTGGGCCTGTCCCTGGCGGCTCATCAGCTACTCACAGCGCGCGAGCTCGACTTACCACCGTTTTTGCCTTTGACACCTTAATATAGCACTTGCCCGTGTAGGAAAACAGTGAATCCGCACTTATATGAATTGAACTATTTTATATGCACGACAACTCCAATAAGAGAGGAAAAAGTGACTTTTACAACAAATTAAACTAATTAGAAAATTACGGCGTGGTGCCGGTCGGAAGTTAGATCTATCTATGTTGCCATATAACAAACTGTTACCCTGACCGGAAGTCTGTGGGTTACCAGTATTAAATCTATTAATTCCCACGAAAGTGAACATACCGCTCACCTAAATAGGCAGTATTTACGACTCTAACAAAAGCTTATACGAATAAATAACCTAAAACTATAACAAAGTATGCGTAGATCCGAGACTAATTGTTATCTATTGGCAACGGGCACAGCTTTACCACAGGTCTTCTGTACTGGCCAGCCGCAGTGCGGACCGTGACGACTCTACAGATACCGTCAGGCCCCGGGTGTAAGGCAGAAACTCGAGCCATGTTCCAATGTAAAGGACTTGTTTGTTCGTTGATTAGCAACACTAAGGTACCTACGCGAATGTTGTTATTTATTTTATTCCATTTAGTCCTCTGTTGTAACGTGTGTACGTACTCGGCATGCCACCTACGCCAAAAGTCTTGGTGCATTCTTTGAATTAATTTCCAACGATTTGAGACACTGATGTTTTCATCAGTGAAGTTTTCCTCGGGAAGGATGGACAAAGGTTCCATAGTTAGAAAGTGTCCAGGGGTAATCACCGAAAAGTCATTAGCATCAGAGCTAAGTGGGGTGAGAGGGCGAGAGTTTAACATTGCCTCTACTTGGGCGAGGACGGTGTAAAACTCTTCGAAAGTTAAACGCTGGGTTCCTATGACTCTAGCGAGATGAGTTTTAACCGATTTAATCCCAGCCTCGGCTAGGCCATTGAAGTGAGGGCTTCCAGGGGGATTAAACGAAAATTTGATTTCATTAACGTCAGCAGCATTTTTCATAAGAGAACCTAAGTAGTTACTGGCTCCAATGAAGTTGCGACCCTGATCGGAGATAATTTGACTACATCGGCCGCGGCGGGCAATGAACCTCTTTAACGCGCAAAGGAAAGCTTCTGTTGATAACTCCGAGGCGAGTTCTATATGTATCGCCTTTGTACAAGTACAAACGAACACACAGACGTAGCTTTTCTGCGTCCTCACGCCTCTTCCGCGCCCAAGTGCGAGGTCAAATGGTCCGCCATAATCGATGGCCACATTTGAGAACGGTTTTAATTTTGCGATACGATAGCGCGGCAAATTTCCCATGAGCGGGGCTGTAGCTGGGGTAGGGTTTGCACGAAAACATTTTACACATCCTCCAGTCACAGCTTGTATAGCCCGCTTGGGCGACAAAATCCAAAAGGATTGCGCGAGTAAATTTTGTAGAGTCTGAACGCCTGGATGCATGAACTTCTTATGGTATTCGTCAATGATTAAAGCAGTTAACCGATGGGAACGCGGCAACAAGATAGGATGTTTAACCGAGAAATTTACTGTTGAGTTACCCAGACGTCCGCCCACCCTGAGAATACCCGCGGCGTCACAAAATAACGAAAGCTTACGCAAACCTTTAGGCAAGGAATTAGCCCGTCCCTTTTCCAGGAGGCCAATCTCTACACCGAACGCAGAATGCTGCACATGTTTTACTAAAAACATGAGAGCTGCAGTCGTTTCAGATATTTGTAGAGACCCGATCATTTTACTGTGTCTTGGACGTAGAATCCTAAAGCAATAGGCTAACACTCGCTTTAAAAGAAAAAGCGAAGAAAACCTTTGAAGAAGGGAGTCAACGAAATCTACATCATTCGAAGTCAAAAGGGTGTAAATCCTTTGCTCTTCAGAGATAGAGTCGCTTGTGGTCAAGTCCAACGAAGACCGAGGCCATGCCTCTTGGCGGTCCAAAAGCCAAGAGGGACCCTTCCACCAAATGTCACAATTGACCAGGTCAGCTGGGAGCGTGCCTCGGGATCCGACATCGGCAGGGTTCGATAAAGTGCTGACGTGCCGCCACCGATCAGGAGCTATTATTTCCTGTATATGGCTGACACGGTTAGCCACGAAGGTTTTCCATTTTGATGGACACGACTTTATCCATGCTAGGGTGACACTGGAGTCTGACCAAGCTACCACGTCATTAATAATGTACAAAGGCTTCAACGCTTCCTCGACTGATGCCATTAGATCCGACAAGAGAACGGCGGCTAGGAGTTCTAGCCTAGGAATTGATAGTTTGCGAAGAGGCGCAACCTTTGACTTTGCACAACAAAACTCGATAAATGTAGAGCCCTCTGCATCGACAACACGGCAGTATATTACTGCAGAGTACCCACGCTCCGATGCGTCGCAAAAACCATGGAGTTGTAACGATCTAAAATCATGAGCTAAGCGACGAGGAATTTTTATTACCGCTAACAAGGACAACTGAGATTTAAAACGAATCCACTCCGAAGTGATGGCCTCAGGGACGTCGTCGTCCCATGAAACTCCCGACGACCATAACAGTTGCATTAAATATTTGACATGAAATGCAACGGGACACAAAAAACCAAGCGGGTCATAAATACGGGCGATGCTAGAAAGAATGGTTCGCTTTGTACACCGTTCATCACAGGGGCTTGCCACTTCAAACTGAAAGCAATCCGTCTGCGGACGCCACGATAGCCCTAATATTTTAAGCGACAAATCCGTCATTTCATCGAAATGTTTAAAATCGTTTGAGTATAAATCAGATGGAGGGAGATCGGCAATAAAATCCCCATTATTGGAGGTCCATTTTCTTAAATGGAATCCACCCGACGACAGGATATTCGAAAGGTCGGACCGCAATAGTAGAGCCTCCTCGAGAGAGTTAGCGCCCGTTACGATATCATCGACATAAATATCTCTACCCAGTATCCTCGCACCGGTAGGATAGTTACCCTCAGAGTCTTTGGCTAGTTGCGCGATACTTCGAAGTGCTTGGTATGGGGCAGACTTCACGCCGTAAGTGACTGTGCGCAACCTGTAATCCTTTATAGGGCCCGTAGTGGAACGGCGCCACAGAATTCGCTGGTACTCGGCATCCTCGTCCGGTACCAAAATTTGACGATACATCGCCTTTATATCCCCCGTAAATACAACCTTATGCCACCGAAATCGTGTGAGCACGTCAAAAATATTAGTTTGTAACTTGGGACCAGCCAAAAGTGTATCGTTAAGCGATAGTCCATTTGCATCTTTACAACTCGCATCAAAAACCACCCGAAGTGGAGTGCTAACTGAGTCAGGCCTGAGAACAGCATGGTGAGGTATATAATTGAACTCTCCAACATTAGAAAAACAGGACTCTACTTCCTCCATATGACCACTGATCTCATATTCATCCATGAAAGAATTATAAGCATCACGAAAATCTGAATGCTTCAAAAGCTTTCGCTCCAACGAGAACAGCCTTTTCAAGGCGATGGCACGAGAATCCGAAAAGGTAGGCTTGCTTGTGGGATCGACAAAAGGTAATGGTACCACAAACCGTCCTTCAGTATTACGACAGTAGTTATTAACAAAAACATCCTCGCACAGCTGGTCCTCCTTTGATAATACAGGATTACTGGGCAGACTAACATTCTCTATTTCCCAGAACCTCTTTAAAGAGTTATCCAACGACAAATTCTCGAGCGAGGCGTTCGACACGAAAAAACAATCTTTACGACGAGTATTGACTGTGTGTGAATGAACAATATCACATTCACCCATTATAATCCAACCAAATATGCTCTCGATAGCCTTCGGCTGGCCTGGAGGCCCATATCTACGACCGCTGACAAGAGACGATGCAAAAATATCCGCATTAAGAAGTAAGTCAATGGGTCCAGGATGACCAAAGCTTGGATCAGCAAGAGGCAAGTCCTTAATGTGAGACCACTTCGAGTGGTCAACTGACTGACAAGGTTGATCAGAACAGATAGACGGCAAAACTAATGCCTCAAAATTAAATTTAGTTACATTTGTACCAATGGGTTTGATCCTGCATGACAATGAACCCCTAGGTTGGGCCACAGTATGCCCGATCCCAGAGACAGACTCCATAGTTCTCTTTATTTTTATTCCAAGACGCTCTGCGCATGGTTGCGATATAAAATTACATGCACTGGCACAATCCAACAAGGCACGAACAGGTTGATATTGGCCAGAGCCATCAATTATTAAAACCTGGGCAGTGGAGAACAACACTGTACTATTTTTAGAAATAGTAGTCAAAGCAACATTTTTACTGGAGGAATCCTTTACTGTCACATGCGGGGCTTCCTTAGCCTCAGAAGTAGTGACAGTCTGTTTATCAAAATGTAATAAGGTGTGGTGAGAGTACCCACACACATCACAACGAGAGGATTGACAACATTGCTTAACTCTATGGTCTTTCGAAAAACAACAAACACATAAGCCCTTATCCTTGATAAACCTAAACCTGGCTGTAGTATTCAATTTTAAAAAGTTATCACAGCCAGCAAGATTGTGCGGGCCATTACAGAAGTTACATGTTGATGATGTAGCAATAAGTGTCACTTTGGACTTTTTATTATTAAAAGGAACATTATTATTGCCTTTACCAACAGAATTATTGCCTGAATGTTTGATGTCAGTTACTTCAAATGCCCTAATATGCTTTTCCAGAAATTCTTGCAATTTTTCAAAGTTTGGAATATCATCTGAATTAAACTCAAGTTGGAACGCTTCACGAGTTGACCTGTCCAGTTTTGACCACAGTAAATGAAATAACATGAAATTTCTATCAGGTAATTTAAGTTTGTCTAAAACTGTCAATGTTTCAACAAATATTCGATGAACTCGTTCCAGCTCGACACCTGATTTTGTTTTAATTTGGTCACAGTACAACATCTTCTCATAATATGTAAAAGCAATCTGACGTTTTTTATTATAATACTTGAACAGAGTATTGTAGGCATCAATATAACTGTCATCAGTAATTGGAAAGTTTTTTATCAAATCCAAAGCTTTGTTTTGAACACTAGTTATCAAATAATGTAATTTTTCAATATTTGGAATGTCCCTTTTATGTATTAACGAATCAAATAACTGAATAAATGAGATCCAATTCTCAAGCCGGCCATCAAATGGTTTAATATTAATTTTTGGTAACTTAGCTGAGGACTCGCCTACTTTCGACACATTTACAGTTGGTCGGCTGCGTAACCGAATAAGAACGGATCTCATCTTCTTATCAAACTCCATAGTTAAGGGAAACTCTGCACTGCGTTCCGTAGCACTACTAGCCGTTAATACTTCTCTTTGAGATCTATGAAAGCTTTCCGCTAACGGAGTCAAATCTGACTCGACATACCCTTCTAAGTCGTTAGCGGCGATATATTCCAACCGCATCATCGCGTAATCACGTTCAATTCTATCCGCATCACCACTATCGTTACTATTTCCTTTGACATTCGTCATTTTATTCACACAATAAATAAAACTTGAGCGAAAACGAAAACAAAACAACGAAATCTAAGTTTTATTTAGAACGAAAACTGGATTTAAATGACAAATGTCACAACGACATATAAACAGTGCTGCCAATACAACCACAGGACATATAAACAGTGCTGCCGATAAAGTTACCGCGGGAACGATAGTCTATGTCTACAATATTGCCAACTAAACTATTCGAAACGAGTTTACTATAATATAAGTCACGTTTTCCTACCCTCTTAACGAAAAAAAAACGACAATGGGTCTTACCCTCGACAATTAAAATATGATTAATGCTTTAATTTATAGCCAAAAAAAATCACTTTTCACGATCCGGCTCGAAGGACCAATGTTATTGACGAGAATAGTGGACTGTATGGGTTTATTCGAAATCGAATTATTGGATTATCGAAGATAGGAACAACAAACGAAAATATGTTATTTGGGCGACAATACGGACCGTTAGACTAAGTGCTTCATCACATACCTGATATCCTTTGGAGCGGGGCAACGCTGGGCCTGGGCCTGTCCCTGGCGGCTCATCAGCTACTCACAGCGCGCGAGCTCGACTTACCACCGTTTTTGCCTTTGACACCTTAATATAGCACTTGCCCGTGTAGGAAAACAGTGAATCCGCACTTATATGAATTGAACTATTTTATATGCACGACAACTCCAATAAGAGAGGAAAAAGTGACTTTTACAACAAATTAAACTAATTAGAAAATTACGGCGTGGTGCCGGTCGGAAGTTAGATCTATCTATGTTGCCATATAACAAACTGTTACCCTGACCGGAAGTCTGTGGGTTACCAGTATTAAATCTATTAATTCCCACGAAAGTGAACAGTACTGTTCCGTGTTTTGTTTCCTTTTGGTGTTCAATAAAGAGTATTTGTATTATATAGATACATTCGAAAAACATAACCCTCCTTCCTTCTGACACAGTCGGGTAAAAAATTCTGTGTGACTGTAGCCTAGTTGGTAGCGATTCTCCCTACGAAGCTAGCGTACATGAGTTCCATTCCCGGTAAATAAAAATATATGTACATACACACACACACACACGCGCTCATACACGCGCACACCCACTATACACGGTGAGGCCGGACATATTATATTTTATTAATGCTAAGTACCTATCATTTATGTTGATTTTTGGAAGTGCAAGGCGTCCCAACGCAGACTTTTTAAGTCTAAAGGTCTAAAGTCTATATAAGTATGATTTTCGTTGTCTAGTACACCCATACAAACCTACAATTCAGAATTATCAACTGTTTTTTTTTTATTTGCTGCCAGACCTAAAGCCACACTAAAACATCATACACTAAAGTTGGACAGGTCAGTATAACATACCCTCAGCTTCCTAATGGCGTTCCGGGTAACCAGCTGGCAGTCGTAAAGCTCGATCAGCTTCAGGTTGTGGCAGGACGTGAGGTGCTCCAGGGCTCCGTCCGTCACCAGGGGACAGTTGTCCAGGCCTGGGGGACAAGTATTTTATTTTATTTATTTATTATTTATTTCGAGGGTTCTGTAAAAACGCTAATTTTGTTATGATCTTTTTCTATGCAATAAAGTCCATTTTAAATAGCCAATTTTTTTTATATTTTTGGCAACTTTTCCAGAAATGTAAAATTGGACAACTTCATTTTATTTTTCATGTAAAACATGAATAATTATATCTAAATCACATTTTTATTTTATTTTTGGTTCCATGCCATGAACTTTGGAAATGAGTGGGGCCTTTCATACAACAAACGTGTTTTTCTGCCGTTAAATCAATAAGTAGGTCACGGAAAATTATAAAAAACCACACCCTGTTTGCTATAACCAAATCAATTTCATTTTTCAACCACCCATTCTAGACCCCTTTTCAATTACTAAAAATAGATGCGGCCAGTTATACAACCATGCCAAATTTCAAGGAGATAACTTCTATATTTTTAGAGAAAAACTGCTGTGACAGACAGACACCGAAGTAGCACCATAACGGTTCCTTTTTACAATTTTGGTACGGAACTACTGGTAAAGTATATTTTGATGCAAGTGCGGAATAGTATTTTATGTAACTGGTACATAAAGAGATTAAAGAGGGTCCTTAAAACACGAGTGTGGTTTTGTGAAACGAGCCGAAGGCGAGTTTCATAATAACATCACACGAGTTTTTTAAGGCCTAATTATGTACAGTTGCAATAATTGCATACATTACTTTATCTACACTCATATTATAAGTACTCTAAGATGCGTTCAGTAGCCGAAGGCAAATAACCTTCATAGCTACCAGTGCTACTGCTACCTGAAATATATCTATAGGTGTTAAGCTAATGGATGAACTGAAATAAGAAATAAATCAATTGTCAGTATCATACTCATATTTCACTTCAAATATACTTTTCCGGATTTAAAAACAGGCGGCAGAACAAACAAATGGCGGCAAAGATAACCTGTGTCAAGAATATGAATGGTTTTTTTTTAAATCATAGACAAACTAACAAAGTCCCTATTCTAATGTCATTCGACATCAAAACGGCGTAGTATCTACTTAAATTATACCGAGTCGACGTTTAATGGATACTAGAATTGACCCCCTGTTTGAAATGTGTTGGTTTTGGAAGATGTTCCAAATTTGAACAACATTACTTTATCAAAAGTTGTATCGTAATTTTAACTTTTCATTACAGCTACAGATAAGCAAAAATATGATAGTAAAATTGTATCTTGTAATGATGGTCATTGTCTACGGATTCTGAACGCATTATAGAGGACTTATGATATGAGTGAAGATAAAGTATAAAACATATCTCCGCGAATCATCGGAGATGTTAGAGGTGCATAACGACAGACTGCAAGCAAGCAAGCTTGCACTTGACTGACCTTGCGTACTATACCGTTGATGAATTTGTCGATGGTAATCGTTGACCCAAAACATAGAGACACTTACTGTCTATTATTATTATTATATTTGTATATTGACATTGTAAATTTATCTAAATGATTAATTATTCTATAACTAATGTACCTTAAACCACAATAACTTATGTGGGTGGTTCAACTTTTTCTTGTTATTCTGTCCCGTAAGCCAGGAGACAACAGTGATAGAATTTCTTAAAAAAATGTTATAATATATACTTCCAGCACACTCAGGAGAAAGGCCATAAAAGAATGGGTGTGTAATAGCCAATAAAACAGTCTTTTAGGGGACTTATATCCTTTGAAATCATAGTCTTAAAGAGTGACCCAGGGGTACTGATGTGCCAAAGGAAACTTTCCAAAATTGCGGAAAATTTCATGTAGGAAAATTTCGGAAACTTCTCTCAATTTTGTATGGGGATTGAAACTTTCCGTTTCTTAAATTTAAATTTCCTATATTTCTTGGGAAAGATTCCGGAAATTTCTTGCAACTTTTCCAACTTATTGGAAACTTTCCGCAACTTGCACATCACTGCCCAGGGGACGTCACCATGGCTACGAGCTACAAAGAAAATTTGATTGACCCTTGTGTATTTGTATAATGTGTTTTGCCGTGTGGTTGCCGGGATAGAATAGTGCCACTCCATGTCTTCCCGTGGATGTCGTAAGAGGCGACTAAGGGAATAAAGGCTTATAGTACTGTTAGGCGATGGGCTTGCCACCTGTCACTAATACACTGGGAAACATCTTAGCCTACTTGTGCAAAATGCGGTTACAGAATTATCCAGAAGTTTTAAGACTTGTTGGTAATTCTTTAGCTCTGCCTACCCCACTCTGGGAATGAAGGCGTGAGTTTATGTATCTATGTATGTATTGTAAAATGACATGTAAATACTACATTTCATCAATAAATATCTGAATCTGAATCACAATGGATCTCACCTAGTACCGTCAGGTGCTCCGCGGCGCACGGCGACATCGACAGCTGTTTGATGCCGTTGTCCGTGATCAGCTCGCAGTGGGACAGCGTCTGCAACGAGAACACGCTGGGGTTAATGCCGAGTTACCGTTAAAATTAAAAACATAATTTTCATTAAAAAAACTACACTACTAGGCGACTACGGGAATATAAGCTTGCAGTACTGTTAGGCGATGGGATAGCAACCTGTCACTAATATGCTGGTTGTGCAAATTGACAACAATTCATTTTGTGCTAAGGTAGTAAAATAAAATACCGTTTCTAGATTTTACACTGCTGATTACAGTAAAAATATCTTTGGATTTTTTTATGCAGTAGTTTTTTTTATATTTAGGAAAAACAGTAAAAAAAGTTGGATTGAGAATGTTAGGAATACACTTATAGTGCCCTTAGTCCATTTATTACCAAAGGAATTCAAAAAAATATACAACTGTCATGTTCATTGTTTATCTGTCTGACGGATTACTTGATTCTGACGACACGCTTTCAATTCTACGCAAAATAGTTTATTTATTTTAATGGCGTCTACAAATTACGTAATTAATTAAATACGCATAATAGCAAATTTGTGAACGGACGGCAGCGAATGATTGACATGACATGACAGTCAGTTTTGTTTACTGTTTAAAGTTACTTTTTTAAATTTTATATCAGGCTAAGATCACGACATCAGTACTCAATTGTGGTTAGGTACTGAATTATCATCAACTTTTTAAGTTCTAATTCTGTAGCTCTGCCTAGCCCACTCTGGGATTACAGGCGTGAAGGTATGTATGTATTTTCATTTATATTTTTTACATATATTGAAGTACAAACAAGTCAGGAAATAGGCCAGACATGACGGCTCAATCAGATTTTTCTTTCTGTTAACAGTCAGCCTGTCAGTAAGCCAGTCAAATAGTAAATCTTTAAAAAAAAAACGGCCAAGTGCGAGTAGGCCTCGCGCACGAAGGATTCCGTACTATTATCTATACAACATTAAAACTTAAAGGCAAAAAACAGCATCAAAATCACGTTTGTTGTGTGGGAGCCCCACTTAATTATTTATCTTATTCTGATTTTAGTATTTGGGTCGATCAACTTTTCTTTGTAGCTCGTTGCCATGGTGACGTCTCCTGGGTCACTCTATAAAACTATGATTTCAAAGGATATAAGTCCACTAAAAACTGTTTTATTGGCAATTACACACCCATTCTTTTATGGCCTTTCTCCTGAGTGTCCTGGAAGTATATATTATAACATTTTTTCTAAGAAATTCTATCACTGTTGTCTCCTGGCTTACGGGACAGAATAACAACAACAAAAAGTTGATCCACCCATTTATATACATACATACATAAACTCACGCCTTCATTCCCAAAGTGGGGTAGGCAGAGCTACAGAATTACCAACAACTAAAAATTTGTTGATAATTCTGTAACCACGTTTTGCACAATCAGGCTAAGATGTTTACCAGTGTATTAGTGACAGGTTGCAAGCCCATCGCCTAAGAGAACTAGAAGCCTTTATTATTCCCTTAGTCGCCTCTTACGACATCCACGAGAAGACATGGAGTGGCACTATTGTAACCCGGTGACCACACAGGTAAGGATTTTAGTATTTTAGAATGCTAAACAAGTTAGTGCGTCTAAAATACATACCAGTTTCTCTAGCCGCGGGCATCCCATAGCGAGGTGCACCAGCGTGACGTCGGTGATGAGGACGCACTCTTCAAGGTCCATCCGTTCGAGCATCCGGCAACTCTGAAGGAACAAGCCCTTTCTTATTATGGTTCAATACACGACGGCGCGCCCCACCACTGAAATTGGCGTAGAGCATTTCTCCTCCTCAGCTGCATAGTAATTTTGGATAGGGTAGGCAGAATCAGTCGGTCATTGACAATAGACTTATAGGTAATTTATATCGTGAATGCCTAATTATAAAAAAAAAACCGTTGAACACCAATAGACTAGTTTGTCGTATTAATTGACACTGTTTCAGTTACTCCCCAAACTACCCAATTGAGTCCGGGGTCTACACATCACCTGTGCTAACTCGGGGCACGTTTAAGGGATTTGATATCGATAAAAAAGATGTCGATGTACATGTGCTCATAAAAAATTCTCGATTACTATAAAACGGTTCGATATCATATGTGATATCAACATGGAAATTTCAGTAATCAACATGAATGAAAAATCAGCTTTTGAGTGATTATAAATATCGTCGTTCGGCGTTCAATACCGCGAATGTCATATAGGGTTACAACATGACATTCGCGGTACTGAACGCCGAACGACGATATTTAAGAATGTCGCGTTGACTACTCTGCCGTCCGCTAACTAAAAAGTCGCTAACCCTCAGGGGGTCAAATTTTATGTTTTAATGGCATCTTATGTAAAAAAAAATACTCTATCGAACTGTATAGGAATCATATTTGTGAGGTTTATAGTTTTTGAAATAGTTTTTGCATAAAGGTCGTTAATCACGAAGATATTAATACTTTACACTACTAAAAGTACGTTAAACATCAATATTTAACTGGAAGGACACAATCAGCCCTTAACGCCATAATGTTTCGAAAATATTTCTAATATTCACTTAGCAAAAAATACGCTTTTCCACACTACTACACAATAAAGTCGTGAAGGTACTTTAGTTACTTTCAAGCCAAGATTTATTGGGATAGTTTACATTAATATCCTAGGCTAAAAAGGCGTTTTATGAAAATACCACACTAAAAGGACATTAACATCAGTTAACGTCTTTTTAACGCAGGATTCGTAAGATTTAAATTAAGAAATACAAGTACTTATCACAAATATCAAACCGCCTTGAGTAACTCAGATTATGGTAGAAATCCTGCGCTAGAAGTACGTTAAGCTGCAATACTTAGCTAAAAAGACGCAATCTGCTCTCGCCCCTCACCCCCGCGTAGTCAACGGTTTTGGTGGGGTCACCAGATTCAGATTCAGATTTTATTACTCAATATAACACAGTATAAATTACATGGCATGTCAAATTATATGCAGTTACATTGAGGTCGTCAGAAATAGAATTAAATGATAATAGTAGAAAGTCAACACAAATACAGAATACATTAAAAAAAAAAAAGTCAATCCTATTTATAAGTCATGTTCCATATACTCATTCACCAACAAAAGATTCTTAAGCCGGCACCTAAACATGTCGTCAGATGGTTCGCGTTTGAGTTCGGCGGGTAGACGCTCGTAGTAGGTGGGACCGATGACGCGCGGGTTCTTACCTGCAAGTGCCATGCGACGAGGAACAGTTCTCAAACGCCCTGTGTGGCGGAGTTGTTTGCCGACGACGTTTACTGTTGCAAACGAAGGTATATTTGGTCGGACAAACATAATAATTTCGAATATGTAAAGTGAATAGTACGTCATTATGCGTTGCGTTGTGAAAATGCCCCGACAAGTATGTCTTGGCTTCGCCCCGACCAGCGTACGTACGGCACGTTTCTGCATCAGCATTACCCTGTTGGCATCCGTAGAGTTTCCCCATAAGAGTGTGGCGTACGACATCAGTGAGTGAAAATGTGCATAATAGACCCGTCTTAGACCATCGTCAGATATAAGCAATTTCAGCTTACGCAACGCAAACACCGCACTACTCAATCTTCCACACAACAGGTCAACATGGCACTTCCAATTAAGATTCGAGTCCAGAGTGAATCTGAGAAACTACACACTACACTGATCGCACACAGGCATCGGACTGTTTGCAACGCACGGAGGAACAGGAACACTACGCCCCGAGAAAATCATGACGCTTGATTTTGTAATATTTAGGAGCAAACCGTTACACTTAAACCACTTCTGCAGTTGATCACATGCGTCATGAATTTTCCCAGCGAGCTGTTCATACGTGCGCGCGCCAACTATGACCGTCGTATCGTCTGCGAACTGCACAGAAACGCCGGCTCTGATGCTGGTCGGCAGATCATTGACGTAAGGCAGAAATAGGGTGTTTCCTAAGGCGGATCCTTGGGGGATCCCTATTCTCACGGTCCCAACATCAGATTCGAGTCTCTTGCCGCCCGCAGACAATTTGACTACTTGTTTCCGGTCGCACAGAAATGACGTAAATAGACGGTGGGAGGTGTCCTGTATACCGTAATAGTGCAACTTATCCAAAAACAGTTCGTGGTTTATTACGTCAAAGGCTTTGGATAAGTCACAAAATATACCTGCCATCTTATTTTTATCGTCAAGACCGGAAACGATACAGTCGAATACTTGGCGCGCCGCTGCAGCAGTGGACATCTTTTGCCTATATGCGAATTGGTAGTCCGTCAGCAAGTCATTGCCTTCAAGGTGGCCCATTATATGAAACGATAGGATGGATTCAACTATTTTGGAAACTGTGGGAACTATTGTTATTGGCCTGTAATAATTAACGTCAAATTTGTCACCCTTCCCCTTGAAGACAGGACACACCCTAGTACTCTTAAGCACGTCAGGGTAAACACCGGTGTCGAAAACAATATTGATTAAAACAATTAATATATCAGAGATTACTGGCCATATAAAAAAAAGTATGTTTGGCGATATGTCATATATAGTGGTGCGTGATTTCATGATGGAATGAAACACTTCGTTACTTTGTTAATGCAACCATAACTAGTTACTCGTAGTACGTCGTCGACCCGCCGTCTCAGACTGTTGTCTGATAAATAATCCACGTTTTGGTCACCAACTATAAGAAATCTTTTGTTTTCGTCAGTTAATTTACGCAGTAACAATTCCAATTTATCTAAATAAGTGTCAAATGTACCATTTCCGGTTCTATAAACTGTAACAATAATCAATTTACTATTCATAATTTCAATTGCTGTGCATTCGAAGTGATACTGAACGGAGAAATTCTGCTGGTCGTTTCGCTTTTTATACCCTGTTTATATATTAGCCAGCGCGTACCCACATAACCTCACTCGTTCAATTTAACTTTTCTTGCACCTCACTCAAACCAAGTACATCCGGTTTTACTGTGCTACGTAATATCTCTAATAGTGATGTTTTACCGCATAGTGATCTTACATTTTGGTGAATAACTATAAATTTTGTGATTGCCTTAGTTTTGATGTTACTCGTTTCGCTTCTAAGTTTTTTGCCTGCACAACATTGAATGGATAATCTTCAACTGTGCGGCCGGGACGTCCAGGCGAAACGACGAGTAATTGCCTCGCGTGACCACCACCTGCTCGCACACAGGCGCCGCGACGCCCATCTGAGTCTGCACGTGATGAACAACATCCTCAGCAGTGGTGTCGGCGCTCAGGTTGAATCAGGTGCAGGCTGATGACTCGCGGGGCAGCCGCGTGGAGTCCCACGGGGCCGGGGGCTCGTGGTTGAAATGTCCCTGGAAGAGCCGGCGGCGACGGTGCCGCGGCATTGTTGTCAGCTGCAGACACGACCGTCGTAGTGTTGTCTCCTCCATGGTACCCATCCCTGGTGGCCCCGGCTGTCTCCACACAGCGCAAACGAGACGGATGCCTTCTGGGTGCCACACAATTCTCCGTCTCTGCCGGTACCGGCGGCGCAGGAGTCGACAACGGTGCGGCAGGGCTGGCTACCGGCAAGGATGCTCCCTGCACATCACTTATGAAGACCATTCCGTGAGGGCCGGACTCGTTGAGTGACAAGTTTTGTGGCTTTTGTGGCGCTAGGATTGTGTCTATGCACCTATTTTGATGTCTAAGTAGCCTCTTTTGTTCACGTATAACATCATGACAGCATTTAATATCATCTCATCTCCGATATCTCAGTTTTTAAATTTGAAATGAAGTCCACCAACCTGGTAACCGCCGCTGCATTTGTTGTAGTCGATTTCGCCTTTGATGGTGCCATTGTAATTTGATAAATTTATCCCACTATGTACGGTTTTCTTAATATATCAATATTTACTAATTATCGCAATTTAGGGTCCTTATGTTTTGTTATGTTAATGTTTCAAGAAAGGTTTTTGTTGCATTTTTGGTTCCTTACTTTCAAGTTTTTAATAAACAACTTTGATGCAATTCGTTTTTTCTTTTGAAATATTCCATCCCGAATACATGACTAAAACACCATTATACTTAAAGGTTTAACGTTTAACGGCTGTTAAGTGTAGTAAAGGTTAGATAAAACACTCCTTTACAAAAACACAATAAGACGATACATTCAAAAAGCTTACCTAAAAAGACATTAAAATACTATTATGTTGATATAGTTAAGAATTAATGTTAAATGCAGAGCTGCAATACATAACTAAATAGCCGTTGAGTAACTTAACGTCGTTTTAGTTAAGTAATTTCTAATAGTTTTTATATTATTTTAAATATCTACGTTTTTACGTAGGAATCCTAAACTATAAGGTCGCTAAGGTGTTCTTAGTGACTATCTAGTCAAGTATTTTTTATTAATTCACCAAAATTATGCGCAGCTAAAAGGAAAAAAAGAGTTTTTTTTAACTTAGGACTAGTTATTTATAATCAAGATTATCGCTATTTGATAGTAAATTTGACATGCAATCTTTGGACATTAATATTTTTTTTGTAAAACATACGGTTATCAAGTAGCATATTTTTAAAATATTTCCCACGTTTTTCGCTCATATCCACAAAATTAGATTTGTGGCTTAGCGACTTTTTAGTTAGCGGACGGCAGTACTGTGAACGTTGAGAGAACGTTCAGTAATTTAAAGTGGATATTTTCACATAGACGGCAATCCTTAATACCGACGAATATGGAAATAATATTAATTGTATATTATGAAACCTATTTTAAAATAAACAAATTAATTCATAATTTGATTATTGTTATTATTTCAAACCGAAAATAAAAATGTTGAATAACATTTAGATGTTGACAGTAACATCAATACATTTTTTTGTCGATAAAATATTTTGCTACGTCACTCTAGTATAGGTGCCCCGAGTATGCACATCACTAATGTTAGTTAGCCAACAAACTGCCCACTTGATAACGGGGTCTAGTTATAGTAAATGGGTCAAACGCACACAAAAAACAAAAGTTGTCTCTCCTGTGGTCAATAGTTAAAGGTTTGTGTGCATATAAGAAATGTTTTTATCTGATCGGGCCAAAGTAGACCTGACGCCGTATATGCGGATATGGCTTCAGCCAGAAAAATAGGCCTTAAAAACGTTAATTTCGGGTATGTCCACAGGAAAGACGCGAACCTAACTCTGCGTATGACCCAAATATTAGATAGATAACAACTCTCAATATAATGGTGACCCCCTTCTTTCAGAGCATCTCTGTAACCAACCGAATGTCATGAAACCTGTTTATATTTCGCCGTGTAATGCATCGGGTTTAGTCGGTTATACTCGTATAACCAGGCTAAATTTACGAGGACATTATCCTGTGCCGCTCACCCTGGCAAGCGCCTGGAACCCGTTGTCAGTCAGCTGGCTGCACTGAGCCAGTTCCAGGGTCACCAGCTCGGGACAGCGGGCCGCCAGCGCCAGGAGGGTCGCGTCGGTCAGTCGAGGGCACCCCGACACGCATAGGAGTCGCATGGCACCGTTCAGTTTCGATATCGAGTCGTCGGATAAACTCTGAAAATTAAAATCAGCCATCTTGGAAAACAAAGAATAGTACATTATTGCCTAGGCAGTGAAGCAGGCAATTGCGGGGCGAGTATTGGTTTAAACGGACGAGCTTGCGAATCCGTTTAAAATTACGAGGCCCGCAATTGCCGTTCCTGCCGAGGCATATATAGTGCTTTTCTCAAAAATCGCAAGATACAAATCGCATATAAACAGAAACTTCACGTGAAATAACATCACTCTTTACCGCCTTTATGTTTATGACAAGGAGAAACGCAAGCTTTTTTAGAAAAAACTCAAGCTATTCCATACACAGATAAAAAAGTTGCGTTTTAAATAAAATATGGATGTATAAAACTTGTGCCCTCATACTATACTATACTAAAGTATGGCCGTTTTCACTTTCTAAAAAGTTACAAACTAGATTGTAACTGTGTAGCGAGCACGCAATGTAATTTATTTATTTATTTGGGAACTGTCTGTAAACTATGTACTTCGCGTCTCAGTATGGAGTTAGTAATGTCAACTTTTCCGGTCATTTTTGAGAAAAGGGACTTTAAACGGTTAAAAATAGGATCTCTATTTATCATATCATATCAGCCTGTTGCAGTCCACTGCTGGACATCGGCCTCCCCCAAGGAGCGCCACATAGCACGATCTCCCGCCCCTTGCATCCAGTCACTGCCAGCTTCTTCAGGTCATCGGTCCATCTAGCCGGGGGGCGTCCTACACTACGTTTGCCTAAGCGTGGTCTCCTCCTCTCGTCGGTTCTGCGACAGACATGGCCAGTCCACTGCCACTTCAGCTTGCTACATTTTTGGACAATATCAGTCACCCTAGTTTTATTCAAGTCATTCATTAATGTGAAGTAAATAAGAGCTATCGTAACGATGACAATATGATAACATGTCAAAAGCTATATGGTTTTACCGAGTCAAATTGACAGCTGGAACTTTTGTCTCAAAAGCATTTTTTTTTTGTTATTTATTTACTGAAAATGTATTTATGTACCTACATAAAATTTCTCCTAATGGCTAAAGTGCTTCAACGCCACATGGTCTTGTCTACGTTACAGCTAGTGCTATGGTCGCCATCAATAGAACTTGCAAAAGATGTAAACAAAACCAAACGAACCAATTCACCATGATTGCTCGATAATCACGTACTTTTAAAGATCAAGTGAGGTCTTCGCAATTATTTAAACACTAGATCATTATTTTCATATTAAGTTCAAGATGAAATAACTATTCATAATACGTTATTTTTAATAAAAACACGCTCAGTGAATATTTGAGGTTATGTGTCAATCAGTACTAATTCGTTTACAGCGTTCAAAAATTCTATTGATGGCTACTTTACATAACGCAGTAGTCCAAACTGTTTTTTGTCAACAGTGTTTCCGATATCAAAGCAAGGTGGGATACACTAAAATAGAATAGAATACAGTTGATCGTAATGTTTAGACACTTACATCGCATCCCTGTACGTTTAGGACTTCTAGATCAGGACAATAGGTGGCGAGGCAGGAGACCGCCCTGTCGTTCACATTCTTACAGCCTGCGGAGAATGATAAATAAAATAAATAACGGTGCGTTAATAGCTTTATGCAACTGTAACATAACGATAGCTTATAAGATACGGCGAAATCAGCATCTTAATTCATAACTAAGCATCGAAAATTAACTTTATGCTGTCTTTATTTTTTTTCTTTTTTTCTTTGCGTAGTATGTGTGGTGTGAAACTGATTGATAGAGTTAGAAATGAAAAAATCAGAGAGAAGTGTGGAATAAAAGAAGATGTAGTGACTAAGATTGAAAAGGGCATGCTTCAATGGTTTGGTCATTTGGAAAGGATGGATGAGGGAAGATTGACGAAAGCGATATACAGATCGAAAGTGAGTGGAAGGGTCGGAAGGGGCCGCCCTAGGCGTACTTTTTCGAATCAAATCGGAGAAATACTGGAAAAGGGCCGAATCTTAAGTACCCGAAACCGACGTGCGTGCATGACTCGATGTATGAATGTTGAAGAAGCGAAGGAAATTTGTCAGGATCGTAGCAAGTGGAAAGAAGTGGTCTCTGCCTACCCCTCTGGGAAACAGGCGTGATTTAATGTATGTATGTATTTTTTATAAAAGTTAGTATAAATAAACAGGTTTACTTTAAAATATTATGTGTATATGTTTCTCGATTATTGCTCAGTTGTGAGGCCTGTTACAGACGAGATAAAAAGTGGCGAATTGTGCTAGCCGTCCTCGTAGGTTTTTAGGTTGTCTCACGATTTTGCACAAAAACAGTGGTTTGTCTCCTGGGTAACGAAATCTAATTCGATTATTTATTCACTAGTAATATTTTTATATAATTTATCTTTAAATGGGACATTATTGTAGAGACATACGAAATAATTGAGTCAGATTTAAATGTGACGACGCGAAACAGGGGAAAATCTCACTCAAACTGACCTAGTCCCAAACTAAGCTCTAGGCTTGTTCTATGGGTATTAAACAACGATATAAATACTTATATAGAGAAATAAATAGTTAAATAGTAGACTTGTAGTATTGTCATGCGATGGGCTTGCCACCTGTCATTAATATACACTGGTAAGAACATCTTAGCCTGATTGTGCAAACTGTGGTTACAGACTAAACAACCAAATTGTTCGTAATTCTGTAGCTCTGCCTATCCCACTCTGGGAATGAGGACGCGAATGTATATATTCATAATAATGTATATGTAAATATATTAAGATTACATACATACATACCTTCACGCCTTCATTCCCAGAGTGGGGTAGGCAGAGCTACAGAATTACCAACAACTCTAAAAACTTGTTGATAACTCTGATTATTATAAGATTATTTGGAATAAATGGTTTTTAGAGTTCCGTACCCAAAGTATAAAAACGGGACCCTATTACTAAGACTACGCTGTCCGTCTGTCTGTCCGTCTGTCCGTCTGTCTGTCTGTCTGTCTGTCTGTCGGTACCAGGCTGTATCTCACGAACTGTGATAGCTAGACAGTTATCAAAGATGTTGTAATTCTGTTGCCGCTATAACAACAAATACTAAAAACAGAATAAAATAAATATTTAAGGGGGGCCATACAACAAACGTGGTTTTTTCCCGTTTTTTACTAATGTTGTACAGATAATGGTATCGTGCGCTAGCCCGACTCGCACTTAGCCGTTTTTTTCTTTTTAGTGAATTATAAACACAGTTTAGTTCAAATGTAGCATCTAATGCTATACTGCCTGCTAGCCTGACATTTCTTTTTAATATTATTTATGTAGTTTTCATTAATACAATCCACTTCCTGTAACGTACCTCTGCATATGAAGCTCTTCAGCTTGGGGCAGCCCCTCGCGAGGGCCTCGACGCCATTTTCTGTGATCGACTGACACCATGACACGTTCACGTGTGTTAGCAGCTGGAACAAACGACTCATTCAGCGGATGCAGAACTCGAAACGCTTTTATTTAGATGTATAATGTCTGCCATAATTATTTTATGTGTACTCTTTATTATACTGGGGCACCTGACGTTCCATAGTCTCTCACTACCCCATTGCCCCATGCCGCAGCGATGATGGATAGAGATAATTCATAATTCATAATACTTTATTCAGTAAGGATTATACATTGTCATTTATGTTCAGTAGAAATAAATCACTAAAATAATAATAACAATAATTACAAAAAGTCACTCACTAAAGTTAATGAATAATGTGTCAAAATAAAATAATTAAAAGTCAATGTCATCAAGGTATTCATTGACGGAATAGTAAGCCCTCTGTGTCAGACAGTTTTTAAGTTTCCGGTCAATACTAGGTATGCACCTGCAATCCGTAATATGGACCGGTATTTTATTAAATACTAGCGGCCCGCCAGCGGCTTCGCCCCGCTGCAAATTTCTGACTTTCAATTCATTTGTTACAAAAAATGTGATAAATGAAGAACCGCTCGACCGATTTTGTGCAAACTTCACATAAACCATCTACTAAATAGTCCGAACAAAGACTAAACATTTGGTTTGGATAGGTGAGCCCGTTCTTGAGTTATAAAATTACAACGAAAAATGGCATTGATTTTTATATATATAGATTACCGGACCCGTGACGTGCAGCGACTTATTGCACTTCTGCAGGCGTTGTCGAGTAGTGGCTAGATGCTGTTCCCTACAGTTATATTTCCGCTGCCCTATCCATTGTTTTTCCAGAAATTCTCCAGCATTACGCCTCACATACTTACCAACCTCAAATATGTACAAGCTCGGCACAGTCATAATCCGGAGGTCAATAAAATATTGTTTAGCCGGCTCATCATAGGATTGTTTGGCAATTTTCCTAATTACCCTTTTTTGAATAATAAAGGTACGCCCACACCAATGCTTAAAAACGGTGTCGTTGCGTGAACAAAAGACCGGGTCATAGTAACAATATGGCGTCGTTTTTGACGTTCCGTAATATACGCACCGCTAAGCAGCGGTGTAGAGGGCATGCGATAAAAACGGTACGCATATGATGCGTCACTGCGATTCCGTACCGTCACCGTTTTTTAAGCATTGGTGTGGGCGTTCCTTGAAGGGGCGTTCTCTGTCAGCAGATAGGCCCCACAGATCAATTCCATAGGACCGGTGGGAATGAAAATAGGCATAGTAAGCTGTAAGTGATATAAAGGACTCACCGGACACCCGTCCGACATGGCCTTGAGCGATATGTCGGAGATGCTCCCGCAGGAGTCCAGGTTGATCCGCTGCAGCTTGCAGCAGCGCCGCCCCAGCGCCTGGCACGTCTGGTCAGTGACCTTCTTGCACTTGTTCAGGTTCAGGTCCTCGATGTTGGGGCAGGACTGGAATACAAACATACACATGGATCTACTACTTTCTTTATTTATACTGGGGTCGCTATTTATACACCGTGTTTTTTTCATTTGTTTTAGGTCAAATAAAGTTAATTTCATCGCACAATCGCACGCAGGACTGATGGCCGATGGGGTCAGAAGGTTCTTGAGTGGCGTCCGCGGACCGGGAGACGAGCTGTAGGTAGGCTTCCAACAAGATGGAGTGACGACCTTGTAAGGATCGCGGGGACGCGGTGGATTTCTCGAAGGTATTAAGATGGTAGCTCGTACTGTTATAAAGATATTCAATTATTCATTTTAATCAGTTAATCACGTTAAACGAGTGAAAAAGGCCCTTTTATCTACAAACGTATTATAACTTCATAAGTAGTTATGCGTTAAGAACCCGTAGGAAATGACCATCATTATTACAACCAATTTTACTATGAGATACTTTCTTGGCTGTGGTAGCAGGTAAAAACTGTACTGTAATGTAATTACAGTATAGATTTTTGTAACGTTATGATATGAGTTTTTGTATTCTTGTGTTCATAGATATTAAAACAGTTATCGACTCGAAACGACAATTCAGTATGTTTTTTTTATTATAAACCGCACGACTTTTTTTATCACACGATTTTATCTCGAGTGACTTGAGAATAGGGACTTCATTATTTTGGGTGTATCTATGATTTTTTTTTAACATTCGTCTTGACGGAGGATCTAATTGCCGCCATAAATTTTGTCATATTTGGTTGTTGGTTTTATCTGTTACGAAAGTAGGATAATTCTAATCATATGATATGTGTGTAGATAAAGTAGTGTATGCAACTGTACACAATTAGGCCTTAAACCACGCGTGTGAAACGAGCGCTAGCGAGTATACATGAAAAATGTGGAGTATTCTTGTGGTTACCTGTGCTAGAGTCTTCATGGAGCCGTCAGCTATACCCTCGCAGCCTCGGAGGGAGAGTTGCCTGAGGAATCCGCCGCAGCGCTGCGATATGTTCTCTATCACGGGACCCTGGAACCACCATCATCATCATCATCGTCATCTCGTTCTTCACTATTAAAGAGGTATATGACTCCTAAGCTCAAGGTCACTCAGGGGGCTATGGAGAGGGCTATGCTCGGGGTTACTCTGCGTGAAAGAATCAGAAATGATGATATCCGCAGGAGAACTAAGGTTACCGACATAGCCCGAAGAATAGCTAAACTGAAGTGGCAGTGGGCGGGGCACATCGCACGCAGGACTGATGCCCGATGGGGTCAGAAGGTTCTTGAGTGGCGTCCACGGACCGGGAGACGAGCTGTTGGTAGGCCTCCAACAAGATGGAGTGACGACCTTGAAAGCGGTGGATGCGAAAAGCACAAGACCGGTCTGAGTGGAGAGCCTTGGGGGAGGCCTATGTCCAGCAGTGGACGTCTTTCGGCTGACATGATGATGACTCCTATAGCTCTTTCACTGACTTGAACTTAAAAGGATTTATAATTGAACCGTTATAAAAGGCCCGATTTGACATAGCTGTCAACTCAATACACAAATTCGACTGCAGTACACCAATTAAATGTCAAGTGGTCTAGTGGTAATAAACTGTAATCTGAACATATCAAATCACGAATTACCAAATGACATTTAAAATGACAGCCATTATCTATACCTGTGCTAACTCGGGGCTCCTATACTAAAGTGATGCAGCATAATATTTTATCGACCTAAAATATATCGAAGTTACTGTCAACATCGAAATTCAACATAAATAAACAATATTTGTCTTCTCTACGTTTTGAAATAAAACAATAAACAGATTTTCATAATAAATCAAAAAATAAGGATATTCGTCGGTATTAAGGATTGCCGTCTATGTGAAAGACATACATACATTAAATCACGCCTGTTTCCCAGAGGGGTAGGCAGAGACCACTTCTTTCCACTTGCTACGATCTTGACAAATTTCTTTCGCTTCTTCAACATTCATACATCGAGTCATGCACGCACGTCGGTTTCGGGTACTTAAGATGCGGCCCTTTTCCAGTATTTCTCCGATTTGATTCGAAAAAGTACGTCTAGGGCGGCCCCTTCCGACCCTTCCACTCACTTTCGATCTGTATATCTCTTTCGTCAATCTTCTTTCATCCATCCTTTCCAAATGACCGAACCATCGAAGCATGTCATTTTCAATCTTAGTCACTACATCTTCTTTTATTCCACATTTCTCTCTGATTTTTTCATTTCTTACTCTATCAATCAGTTTCACACCACACATACTACGCAAAGAGCGCATTTCAACTGCATTTACACGACTTACATGCTTGTCCTGCCACACTCAACATTCACTATTTGAAAATATCCACTTTAAATTACTGAACGTTCCCTCAACGTCCACAGTTGTCACCGGGGCATTCTTAAAATATTTATACTGACTCAAAGCCGATTTCGCATACATGTTGGTTATTGAAATTTCGTCACCACTGCTTACTTTTCTCATGGTGTCGTAACCAGTATTTTTTCTAGAACCATCCTTAACTCTTTGTAAATACTTTTTCCATGCGTCAATTGAGGAGACTGCAGTTCCATAAGACCTATTGTTATTACAGACATATTCCCAGCTATGAAACTTAGATCACGTTGGATATTTGTTGTTTTTAAAGATTCTTTTAGATTTTGAAATACACGAACTTCCTGACCCTGCTAACATATCAATAACTCTCTTTATATTATCGATATGTTCAGCATAATATTTTGCAGCTTGTATCCACGTGCCCCACCGAATAATCGAAAGTTTTCAAAAGTATGCTACCAAA
Source organism: Acleris emargana (assembly GCA_927399475.2). Taxonomy (NCBI): domain Eukaryota; kingdom Metazoa; phylum Arthropoda; class Insecta; order Lepidoptera; family Tortricidae; genus Acleris; species Acleris emargana. The sequence continues at coordinate 1,014,769 of OV656863.1, read as the reverse complement.
CATTCCCTGATCTTCGACAAGTTTCTCTACGACTCCATTAGCAATTTGTTAGTTTTTCGAATCTGTGGTTTCATCAACGGAAACATGAATTATAATTGTTTCCAATATCTTTGCGTGCGTTGATTGTTTTTAATATATCTTTGGTAGTTTTTTTTTTTTTTACTAAAGTATACGACGGAATATTACAATTCTGAATTTTCCCACTCATTCTATTTCTGATGAAATTGTAGAATTACGGATTTTCCAGTTGATGTCATGGTATATATATATATATATTTTATAGCATGGGAAGGCAAACGAGCACACAGACGATATCATAAACTTGGTCAATTCCTCGTGGAAAATTGTATTATACTTGCGAATATTTTGATGAGTATCAGAATTGACGTCAAGCGTATTATGTTTTTACGTAGTTCCCTATCAGTAGACGTAGTATGTCTACTAATCCATGAGTTAGTATAATATTCATGCGGGCGTTGGTTTTTCTTGGACGGCATTATAATTTTGGACTTCGTAACAATCGGCGCGGAATATTATCTAATGAATAAATTATAATGGCACTGACAGTAGATTGTAATTTTAATTTAAATGACATTCTCAAACTGTTCGAACCTTTTTATACTACTCGAGAATATTCAATGAGCACATGTACTTATATCGATATCTTTTTGCCCCGAGTTAACACATGTCATGTATCATCTCTATGATATTTATCACATGGAAATACATAATTCTGAATTCATAATGCCGAATCGATTGAAATTCCGAATGTTCATAATTCTTAACTTTTTTTATATTCAGTCTTTATGGATAAAAAAAAAAAAAAAAAAAAACTATTTCTTACACAAAAAACAAATACATTATTAATTTATCTTAACTTATAATCTTAAATTAATCAAAGATTTTGTCAGTTAAGAATATATACGAGTTCTACGTTTTATTATAAATACTTTTTTTTTTAATATTAACATTATATCATTCATTGTCTTTCCATTTTTTATTATTAAGTAAATATCGCTTTAATATTCTTTACCTGTTTACATGTTGCGTTTACAAGTTTACTTACTAAGCTTATAGGTAAAAAATGGAATTTACGTCAAATTAAAAATATAGAATGTTGAACGGTTTATACAGATGTGTTACAAATACATGCAAGAGGGGCTTTACTTAATTTTTTTACCTATACGAATTTAGAATTAGCAATTCGAATAAGCATTTCAATTAAAATAGCAAATTTCCAGTAAAACGAAAATACGGGAAAAATACTTCAAATTTCAAGTTGTTCCCGTGTCAGTTATTTCCAGAAACTAGTGCTGTAATTATAACCTCACCTCCACGTCTCGCTGGAACTCGAACAGGTCTATCCGTTGCCAATTGGAACCGTCCAACGCAAGAATATTCCATAATTTCGATACCTGAAACCAAATTATAATAAAATCATAGACACCTCTGGAGATGCTTAATTCTAACGTAAAAGGTTTTCGAAAAGTGACCAAGCGAATGGATTTGACATAGAATAATGACATAAAATCCAAATTTTCTAAAACGATACGTTTCCCAGTTTTTTTTAATAATCAAGCAATATTATTATAATATTCCGGCTCATAGACACCTCCGGAGATCCTAGAGCTGGTGCTGACCACTCCCAAAGGATTGGGCTAGCTATCCAGAGAGGTAATGCAGCCAGTGTCATAGGGACCATGCCGCGAGCGGACCTGCTAGAGGGGTTTTCTTTTTATAGTGCTGATTATTATTTACATCTTTAATATTTGAGTAGCTTAGTTTAATTTTAATTTAAATAAGTTTAGTTTTAACTTTTAATTGTAGTACCTATATTATATTAAATAAATCTGTTGATAATAAACTCCGCGTAGGTGAACTAGAATACATGAAAACCTTCCGTGAATAATTATCTAATTGATGGTGAAAACCGCATGAAAATTGATATCATCGCGAACATACATACAGAGTACTGACAGGCAGACGCGACGGGGGACTATATAGACGAGGATACTGGAGGACGAAAAATCCTTTCATAGTGCACCTAGGTTGTCCAAGGAATATTCTCTCCAAGTTTCCAAGTCCCTAGGGACAGCGGTTTAAGCTGTGTGTTTTCTGTTAGTCAGACACGATTATTTTTTTATGTAAAGATAGATAAGTCAATTAACTTTTTGTCTAGCAAATTTTGTAAGTAACCGAGACACTAGTGGTATATTCAGGATAAGAAGTGCGAGAGGGAAGGGATGCCGCCCCATTCACTTGTTTCCGTGTCTGTACTGATAGACAAACGATTGAGCTAAACTAACTTTGATTTTCAAAGGGTTTTATTTGTAAATTGGTCTACTGGGTCACTACTATACTTCGCAAAAAAAACCAGGATGGTTATGTATTTTTCTGTACAGAACAGAATAGATTGAATCTTGAAACCAATCGTAAGTATATACTTTATCTGTATTTTTTTAAACATGAGTCATGATAATTTGCGATCAAAAATAAACAATAAGGTGTAATTTACCTGAGCGCAGCGGCAGAGCGAGACAACGTCGAGGTATGACAGTATACGTAGCAGTAACTCTTTCGGCAGCTTCTTGTTAATATGGTATTCGTCTTCACTCGAAAAACGAGTGATCTGAAAAATTTACAAGAAAATACAATATTTAAGTAGTTCACTTTTTTAAACCGACCTTATTAATAAAATACTTTTTTTTGTTAGAAAGGTCATACTCCAGTAATGGTCTCATACTAAAATTGGCGTTATCAGGATCATAACTAATAGAAATGATCTGAAGAAAAAAAACGTAACAATTGCTATAGGTCAGTGTACATACTATTGAACGGAACCAGTAATGGACAAGGCACCAATAATGGACACTTGATTCTTATTTTACAGAAGATAAGGGTTATTCATTTGTTTTGCAACAATCAATTTAGGACCGTATGAAATTTGATTTAAGACTGAAGTGTCCATTACTGGTGCCTGTCAGCTAAAAGTGTCCATCATTGGTGCCGTCACCCTATGTTGTATGTATGTATAGTATGAGTTTACTGGCAAATAAATAAATTTATTATTATTATATGTACAAATATGCATTATAATTTTTAATTATATAATGAAATAACTCATTAAAACTAACAAAATGTCGATAAATTGAGTATAACTATTTGCTACCCGGTGAGGGCTAGATTAAAGAACTCATTGTAATAACAGTCTCTCATGGAGCCATTTTTTAAGTTTGTTCTTAAATTGTGTGATGGAAGCCGTATCTATTACGGCTTTTGGCAAGCGATTGTACACAGCACCCAGGAAGTAGACGGTTAGCTCTGTTTTCGCCAGTTTGTGTTTATCCGCGACTAGCCAGTCGGCATACTTATTACTACGTAGAGGGAACCTAGTATTTGATCCTTGCCGCTTGTATAGGTCTAGGTTTTCGTGTGTGAAGGTGAAGACCGCCACCTGGTACAGTCAACAGCATAAATATAATGATCATTTATGTACCTTGTCACTTCAACGTTGTGTTTGAAATGTTATACAAAAGTGTGGATCGATTGAAAGCGACAAGGTATACATAAATGATCACTTATTTATGCTGTTGACTGTACAGGTAGTACTAGACGGAATCCCACAAAATCCATACTATCCTCAGTAATATTATTTTAATGGGAAATTATCTCTGCTTGTGCATTTGATTGTTTCACATTTACAGCTACCTACACCGATTTAAATGAAATTTTGTCTGCAGATAGCTTGAACCCAGGAAAAATATATAGGACCCTTTTTATCCCGGAACATTGGATAGATCCCAATGGACTAGCGACACACAACTCCTACGCGGATGGAGTCGCGGGTAACAGCTAGTATATATTTTTTTATGGCATAGGAAGGCAAACGAGCTCACAGGCCCCCTGATGGTAAGTGGAAACTGTGACCCATAGACATTCGCATTCACAAAACTGCAAATGCACTGCCAACCCTGAGGACTAAGATGGAATGCCTCTATGCTACTCATTTCACGGGCTGTCTTATCCCCAAATCGGAACACAACAATGCAAACACTGCTACTTGGCGGTAGGTTAATGGATAAGATGGTGGTACCAACCCGGACGGACCCTGCACAAGGTCCTCCCACAAGTAAAGATAAATATAATGTTCGCAGTAAGAATTTATATTATTCTATAGAATGCATTGCAAAGCATTGATGAGCTCACTCAGAAGTATCATTGACCCAACAAACTAAACATGTGGAAATAGCACTGATATTATAACTAACTTTTAAAGTACTTAACTTTTTTGTAAACGTAATATTTTAATGTTGTAATTAACTGACTTCACCTATTTTTAAATATGTAAACTGACTTGTAAATTGTTATTGTATTTTTATTAATAAATTCTGTATTCTGAATTAGTTCCCCACTACTCCTCCCATATTTCTTTCCATTGGGGGTTGATTTTCGGAAAATCCCAGGGAACGCTCCCTCCAAATTTCAATTCCCTAGATCCAGCTAGGGCTGTGTGTTGATTGATCAATCAGCCAGTTTCTCATTTTATATATTATATTATATAGATGCCTTTACATAAATATTTAATCAAATACACTGACGACACAAAATATGGGAATCATCCGGCCACCAATAATCAGATACCCTAATTCTTCATAAACATAATTAATTAATTAACAGATATGTAAACACTGTATCAGTAAGATTAAACAACAGTTTACCTGATACTTTATCTGTTCTAATGTAGATAAACAAATTTACTTATTTGTTTATAAATAGAATAAGAAAGCAACAATGACTTTACAGGATCAACTTTTTGTTGATATTCTTTCCTGTGAGCCAGGAGACAACTGTGTTAGAGGTTTTTAAAAAAAATGTCACAATATAAACTACTACTTAATATGCTTGGAAGAAAACCTATAAAAGAATGGGCTTGTAATTGCCATAAAAACAAATGTTTGGTGGATTTATATGCTTTAAACTCGAAGGTTCTAAATAGTGACCCAAAAGACGTAACCATGGCAATGATGCACAACAAAAAAATCATTGATTCTACTGTCATTCCATCCTACTAACTCAACCATCCTATTAATATTGTTGTGGATTCAAATATAGGATTATGTTAAGGTTACATTACGGATAGTTCACACGTGTGAAATGTGTGTTAAAATATTTTGTACCAACACAATAAAGCATGTTTTAACATAAAAGGGCCCCCAACTAAACCAATAATTTTGTAGGGAGTCAGTCAACTTTTGGTTGTCACAAAAAAAACAATTTTTAATGAGTGCTCTTTATAATATTGCGAGTTATTATCTCATCACATCACACAGATAGTGAATTTAATTACTGTAGACATATAGGATAATTTATATATATTCTGTTTTAAATTTATTTAGAGGATGTGGACAGGATATGCTAAAAGTATAAAAATCACGTATATAAGCAAGCACTTGAAAAAATTGCTAATAGGTACTTTTCTTTTTCAATCCACAAAACTGGTCCAGATATTGAAAGGGTAGATGAAAAAAATCCCATAAAAAGGGATAAATTTAGTCTGAAATATTTGAAAATGAAAAACCATAAGGCCAAATGAAAACAACAAAGAGCCTTCTGAAACGTAAATTTATTCCTACAGCCTTCTTTTCATGTTAACCTAAACAACCAACAAGGAGATATGGTAGATAATTTTCCTATTAAATTAAAGTATCCATTTTACATATGAACCACCTTATTCATATGTGAAAATATTTAAATAACATGGTAATAGCATTACCGGTATACTTGAAATTTGAATAAAACCTTCTTGACTGGCTGAATAAAGATAAAAAAGTTTGCATATTAAATAACACATTTTTTTTAAAGTTTGGCTTATCTCATTTTATGTTCCAAGTTCAAAAACCTAATGACTGTTGGGTCATCCAAGCCCGATAAAATTCGCGGTCTACCTACATAACGGTATCGTCGGAATTACGACGCGGGTTGACGCCCGCGCGGGGTCAATACACTGCCCTAACAAAGGAAATATGACTTAATAATACTCCACCACACGTAACCATCCAGTAACCAAAAAACCCGGCTTAACCACCGCGAACTTGAAAACAATACGCAATAAAAATCAATAAAAAAGTAATAATAAAAAATAGTTTAAATTTAGAACGCAACTTGCTTTGTTTATCATTCACGATCTCTTACAACGCTTTTGTTATTTATGATTGTTCTAAGCAAATAGAGAAAAATATTAATAATCATTGCGTGGGAGAACAAAGGAATAGGGCATGTATATATACAGCTATGTCAGCTGTTTCTAATCAACGAAAACACAAACATGTTAGAGATGTCGATCGATGCATGCGTACCTCGAATTTACTCCGCCCCGAGTAACTCATGTTTGGATACGGCGTGATCTTCGCCACAGTGCAAAATTTCACTGACTCACTAGTCCTGAAATTTTCAATAACCGCGGGCAAGAGCTCACAAAACAAATATGGACGACTTTGATTCGGTTTTTCCTAGATTTTCCCAATGTCCTTCGTAGCGAGCATTTGGGGAACGTTCGAAATGTATATTTTTGACAGATGACAGCTGACTCACTTCTACATATTTTAAATTACTTTTCACGCTGCATGTTTAAACAATATTGTGTTTTAAAACTCACCATATTTACACAGCTCTTTGATAAGTGCATATTGATAAATTTTTAAATTGTTTTTTTATGTGATATCTCATAAATTGTTTTTCAATAACAACAAGTGTAGGTTAAAAACGTACGTGACAGATGGCTAAAACGTTCTGAAACGTAAATCGTGTACAAGTTTAATAGCTCATTTTAATATATTACTCTAAAAATGAAAGAGTTTACAGTTGTTTAAAAACGTATTATTTATTGGTAATCTAAGTTAATGTTTTTTTTGTCATGGTAATAATTTCACTCCGAGTGCCAAATTATACACTGTTTTTACTTTGAAACAAAATAAGTTTCAGAACATATGTTATGTGGTAAATAAACATGGGTATGGATAATAAAATAAATAAACAAGAACAAAGCAAACCAGACCATTTTAAGGAAACTGCGTTGTTATTTACTAACGCTATCAAAGCGAAAGAAGAACTGTCTGATTATCATGCCTACGTCTACGTAACTTTCTGCTAAACCGCTCAATCGATTTTAATGAGATTTGCTAAGGAGATAGCTTAAGCCAAGGGATATAATGATGGATACTTTTTATCCCTTTAAATTGATCTTTGATAGGGATACTACAGTAATAAACGATATGTACATGGACAAAGGCGCTGTCAAAGTACAATACAAAGGCAGGAATAGATTATCGTTAGGTATTCCCTAAAGCGCACTGTCTTAAATATACGAAGTCAACTTGAATTAAACGTAGCCTGTAGCTGTCTGTATTGCTCTTTCACCCTCCAACTGCCACCTTAACACTGTCCTATTGTCGCCACCTTTGCCATAATCATACATGTCTCGTCATGCCTTAGGTTCAAGTAACATTATCACAATAATCATCAATCACTACCAAATAGGTTAAAGAAACGTGTAGTCGTTAGTTCGTTTATGTGTTGAGTAGATCTCCAACAAGATGGACAGCCGACACGTGGCTAAGGTTGCGGGAAAGAGATGGATGCAAGCGCAGCTGCCCAGGAGCAGTGCTTGTGGCAAAACTCAGGGAGCCCTATGTCCAGCAGTGGATCTGATGACGATGAATAGTTATTCCACTTTTTTTGTCAATTAACACGTGCATGCCCTAGACCTAAGACCTAATGTGGCGTTTAAGATCTTTAGCCATTAGCAGAAATGTGTTCATTTATTTTCTCTACATGAGTTACAGAATAAACAACTCTAATTTGTTGATAATGATTCTGTAACCACATTTTGCACAGTAAATATTAATTTAAAGAAATAGTTTTCTTTTGAGACAAGCTTGCTTGCTCTATAAGTTTTTATTTTTCGAAACTCCTTTTAAATAAGTTAATTTTGTCAATGAAATAACCATAATAAACATTTAGATCAGAAAAATCTTTTTTTTTATAGTTAAAATAAGAGAAAATAAAACAAGGTATTAAAAATGCATTAAATTATATTTTGTCATGGTCATAAATTAAAGTAAAACTAATAAATTCATAAAATTAACTCGATATCAATAAGTTAAAAACAATTCATTACTTTTTTATTAAACAAAACAATCATCATGTCTTTGCATGTCAAAATTAATATGGAATGTTTTTTTTTATTTAACACTTTTTTTTTCGTCATCTGTTCGTTGGAGGCTCTGGCGTAGACCCTGTTAAAAAAAACGTTATAAAACAAACATAGTTATGTCCTACATAATTATATGACTAGGTTATACATGTGACGTCTGCGTTGAGGTCGTTTATTGTTGTTCCCACAGGAACTGAGGCAGTACTCTGACAATCGAAGTTCGATTAGTTAAGTTAGCTTCATCTCTTTCTCTCGATTTAGTCTCGAATGACGAGTGACAGGGACGAAACTAACGTAACTTCGAATTTCCATTTTCAGAGTAGTGCCTCTGTTTCAATTTCGGGGATAAAGATACCCTATGTCTCAAACTATCTCCATACCATACATACATTAAATCACGCCTTCATTCTCAGAGTGGGGTAGGCAGAGCTAAAGAATTACCAACAAGTCTTAAAACTTCTTGATAATTCTGTAATCACATTTTGCACAAGTAGGCTAAGATGTTTCCCAGTGTATTAGTGACAGGTTGCAAGCCCATCGCCTAACAGTACTACAAGCCTTTATTCCCTTAGTCGCCTCTTACGACATCCACGGGAAGACATGGAGTGGCACTATTGTAACCCGGCAACCACACGGGAAATATGCAAGGCAAATATAATTTTGAATGGATATAGCTTACACATACTACACAAAGGCTACTTTTAATGCCGGAAAATTTAAAAGTTTACTAGGGGATTACGTAGCGTAGAAGCTAGTATGCCATATTTACTTACGTAAAATCGGAGAAATGCTGGAAAAGGGCCGAATCTTAAGTACCCGAAACCGACGTGCGTGCATTTGTCAGGATCGTAGCAAGTGGAAAGAAGTGGTCTCTGCCTACCCCTCTGGGAAACAGGCGTGATTTATTGTATGTATGTACGTATGTAGGTATGTATGTACTTACTCAAGTCACCAGGGTTGCTGCACTTCTTGAGGTGTTCCGTGACCATAATCTTCAACGCTGCGTTTTCTGCCAGCAGTCTTTGATTGGTCTCTTTCAAGAGTCTATTCTCCTCTGCCTGTCTATGCATCGTTATCTTTTGTCTTTGTCTAAAAAATATGCATGAAAACAATTAACGATAAATAAGGAAAGCACAATGTCTGTGGGCGTTTGATAAACTGTAATAAAGTACTTATAGCTATGCTATGCTCGGGGTTTCGGGGTCGTGATGCGACGTCGCGATTTCTAGTGAGTGACTTCCTAGGATATTTTCTCCAAATTTTTGCCACACAACTCACCTATATCTCCTAGAAGCAGCTGTCCTGGGCTCCAGCATTTTCTTCTTATCCAAATCATCCCCTGTCGAATGATCAACAATAAAACAATCATCATCGTTTTCGCGACTGATTCTTCTCTTAACAGTTTTCTTATAATTTCCAGACAATTTATTAACATTAAAAGGCACTATAGGTATTTTTTGTAAACTATTAGTTATCAATATAGTACTAGGGTTCACTAATGTTACGGGTACTAGGGTACCTGCTATAGGTACTAGGTTAGGTACTATTTGATTGTCTAACTGTAGCCTTTGCAATGACTCTTGTGATCTCTTCTCCGCTTTATCCGACAACACTCTCTTCAACCTCTCTTTAGTGTCATCTTGTATCCTTTTCTCTTCTTCGACAGGTTTCATTCTAACTTGCTTTCCATCTGGTTTCTTAATAATAATTTCAAAATCCTCAAACTCTATTACTTTTTTCTCTTTATGCGCTGGTTTTTTCAATGCATTCTGATAATTCCTCTTCAGCATTTTCTGTATTAATTTAGCTTTCTCCTTATCATTATTCTCATCTAGACTATCAACTACGTGGTCTAATGATTTCTGACTCATTATTGGAGGTGCTTTTTCTGTTTTGCATTCAGTGACTATATCTTGATCTTTGACAGAATCTGTATAAGAAATTAAAGCTCTTGGAATATGTTTGGAAGTTTCTATATTAATTTCATCCTTTCTTATTTCTACATTGCTTTGTATTTTAATGACGTTATTAGTGTATGATACGGTTTCGTTGATTTCTTTATTAATATCTTCATGTCTTACGATGGAGACATCATCGGTGGTCGTCACTTTGTCCACGATATCCTGTTTTCCAACGATCCGGCTTATCGTGGTTACTTCATTGGTTAGTTTAGATATTCTTGTGGTTTCATACTCTTTGACTGCGCCGGATTCGTCGCTGGATGATCTACAAATAAAATTATCAAATATTTACATGTTATTTTTCACTTTATCAAAACTAATAGATCCGGCCCAAAGTAGGATTCACTGCATCTATGAAAATTATAAACAACGCGAATTCGTTCACGTATTCGATTACTGATACCATTATAACCTTGGGAACTTAAAAAAAACCGGCTTAAACAGTAACCTGTGTTAATCCAGGGTATAAGCTGTCTCCATTCGCAATTTCATCCAAATCGGTCCAGCCGTGGCAGTGTGAAGGAGTAACAAACTAACAAACAAACATCCACATTTATAATATTAGTAGGATAAACAATGGTGTTCGGTTTTTTTTTATGACTTGGAGAAAGCTGGTACCGGTATTGGATATCGATACCGCTTCGTTAAAAAGGTAGAACTATACTGGTTGAAATATAAAGGTACCGCTATTTTTCATATGTAATTAAACCTTTATTAAAACGGTAGTCAACCCATATTACTTCGGTATATTTTTTAGAAAACGGTCATGTATCGAAATAAAAAACGGTACCAATTACCAGTACTGATAAAAACTTTTACGCTGCCGAAACCAACTGAAACGAAACGGTACACCATTTTAAAACGGTAGCTTTATTTTCCGGTTATCGGTCCCTGGATGGTGGTACTGATCCAGAAGATCTTGCAAAAGTACAAATGTACCTCCATTCTCAATCTCACCTGCTAATGGTGATATTCCTCTGGTTATTGCTTGTGTAAAGAGTGGAGTCTCCGTCAGCTAAAGGGAACACCATCTGAGGAGTATGCAGCACATCATCAGAGGTGCCTGCTGCTGCTTCCAGGGAAACTCCGGCTCTGGAATTATATAAAGAATAATTACTATAAAAATATATTTTAAAAGCAGACTGAAAACTAGAGTGCTCGCACCCTTATATTTTTTCTTTAACTTTTGACACTAATATAATATATAACAACCAAAAATATATTATCCGTTTTACTGTAATTCAGGTTAGTTTTAAGAAAGAAAGCTAGAAAAATAGTTTATTGCCCAAACAGCTTTTCAAATTGTGTTCTTAACTACAAAAGGTACGCTCTAAACGTTCAGCTGCGGCAAAAGGGTGCAGACTAAAGTCAGGGTTCCTCTTAAAATCAATACTGATAGGGATCCAATAGGAAATAGCACTGACACACATTTTATTTACACTTCAGAAAAAACTCATTAGAATACTAATTAATACAAAAAACAGACAGTTGCAGGCCACACTTCCAAGAACACAAAATACTGACCCTACCGTGCATATATATACTAGAAATATGTAAATTTGTTCGCAAATATAAAAGGTTTATTACCACCCAAGCTGATCTACAACGTAAACACTAAGGAACCGGCACCAACTCTCAATAACATCCTCCAACTTACACATTCACTCCTCAAGTCCTTTTGTCATGGCAATTAAAGTATACAATAAATTACCCAAGTCTTTAACAACAAACACCTGATCATTTATTTACTAAACACTTAAAAACACTACTGAGTGTAGAGTGCTACTGCACCATCAAAGAATATTTAGTAGATAAGATTTTTAAACACATTTATTTAATGTGTTCATTTGAATAAGAGTTAATATTTAAAATATTTCATATATTGTTGTGTTGGTGATAATCACTACATAGTATAAAACAAAGTCGCTTGCGCTGTCTGTCCCTATGTATGCTTAAATCTTTAAAACTACGCAACGGATTTTGATGCGGTTTTTTTTAATAGATAGAGTGATTCTTAAGGAAGGTTTATATGTAAAATACATTCCACGCGGGCGAAGCCGCGGGCGGGTCGCTAGTGATAAATAAGCCCCTCACTAGTTTATAAGTTGCTGTGCCCTACCTGGGTCCATAAAGATCTCATACCTTATAATATAAGTAGTTATAAGATATCTAACACCTGTATATTATGTATAACTTATTGAAGCAATAAAGAATTGAGATTTGATAGAATTGAGAATCCTATACAATGTAATGTCTTCATTTAGTTTATATTTTTGTATTGTCATTCTTCTGTGTGCATTGAATAAATATTTTCTGTTCTATTCTATTCTATTACCTGGTCTCCATGGCCCTCTTGAAGCCTTCGTCGAAGGGGTTCAGCAGGTCCTGGAACAACCCCACCTCATCACAGTTGCGGATGAAGCGCGTTGGAGTCGGTGTCTGGTCTGCTTGAAAGTATTTTACATAAGAAATATATATTCATTGCATATATTTTTTTAATATTTCATTACTTATCTAATAAAAAAAAACTCATTCGCTTTACTAAATCATTCAGTGAGATCATTTCAAAGTTGTTTAGTGTTCAGGTAAATTTGGTAACTTACATAAGAGTGAGTGAGATAGAAGTACAAACCTACAAGCCTCTTTTAACTATAGCACTGAGGTAGTTGTTGAATTCAGGGTTCAAATCCTGGTAAGGGCAGATTCTTATTATTATTTATTTATTTAATAAGTACAATTTAATTAAGGCTAACAGTTAGGCAGATATCTGTGTGCTGAATGCGAGAAAATTTGTTTCTTAGTCTTGGATGTTTTCTATCTATATAAGAACATATTACTCTATATAAGTAAGTTTATCATTGTCTAGTAGTTCTAGTACCCATAGTACAACCCTACACCTTAATTTGGGACTAGGTCAATTTGTGTGAATTTTCCCGTGCTTTTTTATTTTTGCTCGTTTTCCAATAATCATTAAAATAAATAGTAAGATTACTATCATTCAATATAATCTCCAGATAATAGTCTTACGATGGCAGTGTTAAGATTGTAGTCTTGAGAATATAACATGAACGGGCCTCAGATCCCACTTACTCATATGCCCTACCGCATAATAAAACAAAACTGCCAGTTAAAGTAATTGCTTTCATTTTCTGTCATATGAAAGAAAAAGGACAGCGCTACAATTTATCCCTAAGGTCTGGAGATTGCGAAGGCTTGATGATAGGACTCAGTTTATTAGCCTTGTTTTATCAAGTATCAATTTTAATATTGTAAAGTTTTATAAGTATTGTTGGTAAGAACAGCCCCAGCCTATCAGCTAAGTTTGCGTTAATATTTATTACATCTTACCCACAAACACCGCCTTCTGTTCCACACCAAGCTGGAGCTCCATGTCATGTTTCTTCGTGTGAACGTTCAGGTGGTCCTCGTTAGTGAAGGTCATGCCGCAATTCGGCACGACACACGCAAAAGGCAAATCTGGTTCCACCATTGTGATTTCCAGTTCCGATGTTTATAACTTAACTAAAGACGATAGGAAAGGAGCTTAACTCCGTATTTGTTTTTTCTATTAACGTCATTGTTAATTTCGTACATATTTGGCTTATACACAGTGGAACGCCGTAAAAATAATCAGATTAATCTAGCTTTGCATGCAATGTTTCTGGTTCCTCGAAGTCCTCGAACCGATTTTGACACTTTTGATTGACATATGCGATGTTTTTCTTTACGTGCGACTGGAATATTTGAGTCACTGTTAAAACCTTTGTATAATGTAGAGTGAACTGCTGATAAGGTATTAGTTTAATGAAGATGCCAAACTTATGATTTTTGAAATAATCAATTTCTTATTCTTGTGAATCGAAACACTAAGAATTAACAGTACTCTAAATATTGTCGGTATGAATATGGAATTCTATCCTCTACTAATCGCCGCATTACCTATCCTCTAAAATAGAAGGAGGTTCTCAATTCGACTGTATTTTTATATACAAAAATATACTTTTTATTTGTCAAAATTGCCGATGATACGAACACTATATATTAATATAATGTTTGAGGGTTCCGTTTACTTTTTGGGATTAGAAGTTAATACTTTGGCTGGCGTATAACAATAATTTATTTGCAACAATTAATCTATAAATAAACAGTAATACAATAAAGCAATCCATATCTGTGTTCGCATAACATGTTTTGTTAATGATATAATGGAATGTATTATTATTACGCTGAAATATAACGTAAGTGTTTGAAATTATTTAAATATCTATTATTTACAAAAGGTGAAGTTTGGTTAGGATATTTATTATAATAAAAAAACGGTAAATTTTAAAGAAAAACAGATGATTATTCATAACATTACATTGTGAGCAAAAATAATTATGCGAGTTGATTGCACACAAATAAAGAGTATTATTATCAAATAATAACATAAACAAAAATTGCATTATTTCCATTATGTAATGTAATAGTTAAGGTGCACGACAAATCATTTATAAATAGGATATGGGTATCAAGGCTTTAGATCTTTACGATTTAGAACTGAAAAGGAATTTGGCACTGTTTATGTTCTTGGCTCCGTTAGTGAAGTACGATGTATATTTTTCTGGGGTATAGCCATGAATTTTGACGTGGTGAGGCTGGTAACCGCCTCCCTCTTGGACTAGGCTTCTATCGTGAACTGGGTGTGAGGTAGATCTCTTCTTCCGCGGTGACTCTTGAATCTGCTGGGCTGGGTAGGGGTCTACGTAACGCCTTCCATTAATGTCATTCCCATCCGCTGTCGGAAAAAATGCTTTTATTATAAGTTCTAAAGTGTTCAATTTCACAAAGATGTGCCTCGTTACTTAATTTTACGTACGGTGCAACCCAATCAGCGCCCATTTTTTTCATTAACACATTGTTGCCTATATTCAAGATGTCAAAATGATTACCCACCCATGTTTCGCATGACTAGACAGTAGAGAAACAAAAAAATACGAGTCTATTGTGTTGCGTATTTAGTTTTAAAAGTCAGAATAGTGTGTTTCACGATATCAAAACTGCAAATAGTGCTATTGCGCACTATACGTCTATTACCCTCTTTAAGTGTGTGTGTACGTTTGTACATTTATATAATTAGTAACATCATTACACCGACCCAGTGCCGGATAAAACTAGCTGTGGGCCTGTGGCAAATACGGGCTTTGCGTTATGGACTTCAAGGTGCGTCAATTTGCGTCCACCCCCATCTAAAACAAGACTTATGGCAAAAAATATTATAGGAATGGCCCCGAAAATTTTTAATCATCTACCTGTTGTTATTAGGGAAAAAGAAACTGTTCTAGAATTTAAGCAGGCTTTAAGTAAATTCCTAGTTAAAAAAGCTTATTATTCAGTCAACGAATACTTAAATAATAGCTGTAATACATAACAATGAGCATGTTAGTTATAAGATCCAAATTTGTATGCCCTGAGGCAGAACATATATAGCTGAACCAATTTATATGTTAGTCACCATCTAGCATAATTTACTTTGTGTGTATACCTATTGTTCACAAATAAATGATTTGATTTGATTTGATTTGATAAGGTGCGAGCCCGTACAATTTGATGGAAACAAGATTAACGGGCCGTTTATGCAAAAGGCTCGACGCCCGTTAGATTTAGGTAGGTACTTGATCTTTCGTTAATAGCTAATCAGGCACTAAACCAGTCTAGATAATTAAAAGATATTACTACCCATAAACGCTCTCAATAACATATTGTCTTTAAGTATCGTCAATGGCTAGTAATTTAGTAGGCTTGCCTGCGCCTCTGCTGTTAAACATGCCAGGTGCAGGTTGGCCTTGGGCTTCACCTCCAACAGTGTTCTGGGGGATGCCTGCCATTCCCACTACCGCTGGATTAGGCTCGTTCTGCTGTCCTTTCCATGGTCTGAAATGTGGCATTTAATTGTTAAATGTGACTTCACTGCTGGAACTTCCACATTCTCTAAAGATTTCCATAGTGAACAGTTCGACTACTCTCTTAAAGAACTCTCATCATATTGCGTAACTAGCATCAATCAAAATCGCCCAGATGCATTTGTACCGCCAGAGTAAAGTAATAAAGAAATAACTTCCTGTATATCGCAGGGTTCGTCGATGAAGCAACTGGACCAAAGTGGTTGGTGTCTTGCTCTATCTTGCTCTACTATTCACATTTCTAAGACGCGAATTGTTTCAAATAATAACACTCCTGAAGTAAATTTCATATGCATTACTGATATCATTGAAGGTCCTTACTTATCGGGGAAGAGTTCTCCAGGCTGTCCTCGTGTCTGGACAATCCTTTCACCATTCACTTCAACAACGCACCTCAGGCGTGCACAGCAAGTTGGGAATTCTGAAATAATTTGAATTAGATCTTGCCCGCGACTACATCTGCTTACACTCATTTAGGAAAGCTTTTTTTCCAAATGGAAGGTATCCAGAGATAGCTACCTATCTATCGGTTAAGGGTTTTAACCTTGTTTGAACCGCGAACTCATTACAAACGACGACGGCTCGTATGTATCACCGACATAACGTTCCTAATATCGATTTTTAGGATATTCAGAGATCCTATGTAAGGTTAGGTTGAGTTATTCTTGTTACTACTTAGAACGCATTCGGTGTGCCGAATCCCTTAATGTCATTACGGTAAATTTATTTTTCAAATCAGTGGGTAATAGAAAAGTCAATTGCATGAGTTATTTATTTATGTTATGCATTCTTTCTTACAACGCATTCAAATAACAAGTCAGAGCAATGCAAATAGAGCACTTATTATTACACTAGTTTTGAGCTAGATTCTGTCCGAGTTGCATCGTTATTCCTTTAGGAAGTGTAAGATTTTCCGAGATAAAGACCAACCTATGTACGAGTAGGTCTTTGAGCTATGGACTAACTCTTTGCCAAATTTAATGTTAAACACGGACCAAAAAATAAGCACGTACTTACGCGTTTATTATAATAGTAAGGATTTGCATCTTTATCAGGTCATTTTTAAATTAGTTGACTGCTAGAAGATGTCTGCGGCTTTATCATATAGAATTAGTTTTCCACTGCCCCGCTATAATAACGCTAAAGGTTGATTTTCGAAAACTCCTTTTCTAGTCTACGTCTATATAGTTAAGAAATGTAATATTATAATCTTGCTGAAAATATTCTTTTTGGGCAACCTACAACTTTAAGCTGTAGTTTTTGGGTACTTTTTTATTTATTTTCAAATATATCGATATAAAAGATGATATAATTCTACCAGCCACTTACCAACGTTTTCGTCTTCAATGTACTCGTGACATTCCAGGGCATTTTCAGGGATTTTCGGTTTTCGACACCTAAAAATAGCAAAGATTAGCGAATAGAAACTCTAAATAATAAATATAAAGATCGTGTTCAGTATAACACAAAAACTGAATATCTTACCCGACCGCAGCTATAAAATATTTTCCATCCCTTATTTCACATCTGTAGCGATGGCAAGTGTAATGGTCCGACCATTCCTGCCAAGGCTGGTAGCCTTTTCTTGAATATTTATCAACGCAGGCTTGATCTAAAAGATTGATAAAATTTTAACGAATGACCAAACTTCAAAATACTGTTGGACATAGGCATCTTATTTCGATGCAATAGGTTTGAATTTATATACCTACTTGTGACTATAAGGGGTGCATTACTTGTGTGTGGGAGGACCTTGTGCAGGGTCCGTCCGGGTTGGTACCACTATCTTATCCACAGGGCTGGGCAGTATTTGAATTACTTCTAATTGAAATACGTATTTAAAATACAAATACGTATTTAGTATTTGTATTTCAATTACTACCAAAAATGTAATTTGTATTTAATATTTTAAATACCCGACGCCGAGGTATTTTGTAATTAGTATTTCAAATACTTATTGCATCAAAATACATTTTAACAAATACATTTAGCGATCTTATTATAAATGATAAATTGATAATAAAAATTAGCTGATTCGTACATAGACTATAAACACTAGCACCCAGAGCAGTTAGGCCTTATTCCCACGGGCGTTGCACCAACGCCAAAATGCGCACTAGTGTCAAATTGCTGCTAGTGCTATGTGCTACCTGATTTATAAAAAAAGTGTTCATACAATTTAACACAAGTTTATGCTCGTCAGGACCTGTAGATGTTTTCTTTAGCAGGTTTTATTCACTCCCCAACAAGAGGCTGTTTGTCTGACGGTACTTTTAAAAATCTAGTGTTCATGAAAGGAAATTCTTCTTTTGCTGCTGACAAATAAGGCTGAGCTGGATTAGTTCTATTAAAGGCTGTGAATGTATTTTGTATTTTTGTAATTTGTATTTTAATTAAAAATGGTTAAAATACTGTATTTTGTATTTTATATTTCAAATACCCGTCTAAAAAATATTTTATATTTCGTATTTTAATTACATGCGAAAAAGTAATTTGTAATTTGTATTTCAATTAAAGCAAGGTGTGTATTTTGCCCAGCCCTGCTTATCCATTAACCTACCGCCAAGCAGCAGTGTTCGCATTGTTGTGTTCCGGTTTGGGGATAAGACAGCCGGTGAAATTACTAGCATAGAGGCATTCCATCTTCGTCCTCAGGGTTGGCAACGCATTTGCAGTCTTAGGATTGCGGTCTTGTGAATGCGAATGTCTATGGGTCACAGTTTCCACTTACCATCAGGTGGCCTGTGTGCTCGTTTGCCTTCCTATGATATAAAAAAAAAAAAAAAACAAATATATATTTCATATACTCACAGCTGACATCTTCAGCCATGATGACTGGCAAAACCATGTAGGTTAAAAAAATGAGACCACCGAACAGCATCTTAACTGTGTGAAAGTCACCTAGAAGTTAATTTAAAATACAATTATAATTCTTTTATTCCAATACCACTTCTCAGCAGAAACACCACAGCTTACTGAATTAATGTCGGATTCCGTGGACTACTAATACTTTTCTGCGAATCAATATTTATAAAACAAACGGATATCTGATACATGACACATGGAGAAGAAAAATTGTTCGGTGTTATGTGAATATTCGAGAACTTCCTCGAAGAAATTAAACAAACAACGCTTCTTCCTGAATAACAATCCGTGAGATTATTTTTAGGTTTACTGATGATCACGAATTTGTGGAATCAAGTTGGTATACTCAATCGTAATCCTAAAAAAGTGCAGCGTAGTGTACCAACGTGGAAAAAGTTCATTATAATTCAAAATAATTAATTCAAATATATAAATAAGATTGATAGTATAAAACCTTTTTTATTAAACACTTTGTAACGTTACATATTTTCGGTATTGAAGTATTGAAAACATTACACGTCAGAGAAGCGGTAAGTTGGTGTTCTGATACAAAACAATTTTTAAATATTTCTTCTTATGTGTTTTACATTATATTTATTAATTAAATATTATATTTTTGTTTCAAATTATATTTCTGTACGAAATTATGATGCAAGCGTGTATTTAAGTATCGCTAGTAATATAACAAACAATAAAAAAACAGGGGTGAGATGAGTGATATAACGAACTTCCGTCCCATTTCCATACTACCAGTTTTAAGTAAAGTCTTTGAGAAACTAATTCTGAATGATATGTTAGGTCACTTTAATAGAAATAAACTACTTAACAATAACCAGTTTGGCTTTACCAGAGGTCGATCAACAATTGATGCGGCATCTGTTCTCATTAAATATATATATAACAGTTGGGAGCAATCTTGCGATGCAGTAGGAATATTTTGTGACCTTTCTAAAGCTTTTGATTGCGTGGTTCATACGACCCTTATTTTAAAATTAGAACATTATGGATTGTCTAATAAAGCTATAAGTCTTATGTCTTCTTATCTCAGTGATAGAACTCAAACAGTTGTTGTAAACAAAACACAATCTGATGGAGCTACAGTGAAAATAGGTGTGCCTCAAGGCTCTATTTTAGTTCCTTTTCTATTTTTGGATTACATAAATGACTTGCCACCATCAGTAGATAAACTTTGTGATATTGTACTTTATGCTGATGATACTTCACTAATTTTCAAGGTAGACAGAAAATCCATAGACTACAGTAGCATAAACTCCACACTAGTTAAAGTACTTAATTGGTTTACTAGCAACAATTTGCTACTAAATGCTAAGAAAACTAAATGTGTTAGATTCGCTTTGCCTAATGTTAAAACAACTCCAAAAACTTGTTGATAACTCTGTAACCACAATTTGCGCAATTAGGCTAAGATGTTTAACAGTGTATATTAGTGATAGGTTGCAAGCCCATCGCCTAACAGTACTACAAGCCTTTATTCCCTTAGTCGCCTCCTCCTCGTCCCTTAGATACTGAAATAAATCCTGAAATATTTGCAGTTACAGTAATCAAATAAGTTATAGGTTATGTTAGATTAGTTATTATAAAATCCTGAAATATTACTACATTTAACTTTTATTTTATACTTTTTAGTGATCATAATTATCTTGTTATGTAGTCCCACTTCTTAATGAATAAGAAACTATAGAACGTTTGAATCTCGCTGCAAGCAATGCCGTGGGAAAGTCATATTCATATATTTAAACCTAAATATGCTTCCTCAAAGTCGCTTAACTATCTTAATCGAAATATCTTGTCGCCACCCTTGAAATATATACCGTTTAGGAGTTCCGGTGGCCATCTGTGGTCTTCATCATCAGTTCCACTTCAACAAATAGTCCTTTTCAAAAGCAAATACGCAAGTTACAATAAAAAATACCAAAATCGCTATATGTGTGTCCATAAATTTTGAAGAGTTCCGTCGATTCCTCTGGATTCCTTCACCAGATCTTCATTTTAATAAAAATGAGACCAAACAGAATTCAAATAAATAAAAAAACATCAAAATCCCAGTCGAAAATTCTGAGATAACAAACACAAAAAAAATAAAAAATACAGACGAATTCAGAACCTCAACCTTTTTAGAAGTCGTCTAAAAAGAAATGAGTTGGCTAATGAAACGGTTGGTAAACGATATATTTGGCAAACATATTTTAGCCAAACGGCAGGCTTCCAATAAATCTATAATTTTCCTTCGCTTTTGCAAATATGGTAGACTACACACACACACAAACTCACGCCTTCATTCCCAGATTGGGGTAGGCAGAGCTAAAGAATTACCAACAAGTCTTAAAACTTCTTGATAATTCTGTAACCACATTTTGCACAAGTAGGCTAAGATGTTTCCCAGTGTATTAGTGACAGGTGGCAAGCCCATCGCCTAACAGTACTACAAGCCTTTATTCCCTTAGTCGCCTCTTACGACATCCACGGGAAGACATGGAGTGGTACTATTCTAACCCGGCAACCACCGAGATGGTAGACTAAATTGAGGCATATTTGTTTCGTTATCTAGCTCTGCGTAAAAGTACCCTGGATGCAGTCTATCATGCAAGCCTTGTTACGTGGATTCCATTCAGCGGCGCATACTCTCTCTATAATGCTATGTATTAAACCATTAAATAATGATAGCTTAAGCACGAATGTTTAGACATATTCCTTTTATTAAGCCTACCATTCTCCAGGTCCTTTTGACTACATCATCTATGTGCTCTTCAAAACTATGTGTCTAACATAATACACAAATCTCCGTTTTTGTGGCTTAATTATTCCCATAAGTGTGCTGTAAATGTACCTATTATATTTTTATTTCTGGTTTATTTGAAGTGCAGACCCTCACCAGGGTTTTGGGGCATTTTATTAAAAGTAGTCCAAGCTTGAATATATTTAAATTATCATGTATAGTAGCATATCATGCTCACTGGTGATTGATCTGTACAGTTATAAGTCATCAGCGAATAATAAGCAATTACTGTGGTGCATATAGTCTGGGATAGCATAGATAAAAGGTTGAAAATGATTGGGACAAGAGATGACCCCTGTGGCATACCAGAGTCGGTTGTATTAGGTTCAGACTAATTTCCGTGCGTAACTACTATTCGTATTCTATTTTCTAAGAAGGTTTTAAATCATAACAATATTAATCCATGAATACCACAGCGTCTGAGATTTGAAATCAATAAAGTGTGGTTGAACTTGTCAAATGCGCCGGTAAAGTCGGTATTGATGCTTGCGATAAATGCGTAGGTAATATAGTTAATTAAACAATTTTACTAATTATTTATAAATATTTTTTTGTAAGTTATTTATTCTTTCAGAATCCATAATTAATTAGGCAAACAATACTCTCAAAGATTTTTGTCACTATAATATGTTGGACCTCACAATATACCTAAATCAATTTTATTCACAACGTCCAATCTTAAATATTTTTGTTGTAAATGAGAATTGGAATTAATCGATCTTTTACAATTTTATGTTTTTATTAATCTTGTTTGTTGTTTTTGCCTACACTTAACTCCAGTATGTAACATTCTAAGACGTTCAAAACGAATCTCTAGTAAGGTCAACAATGGTCAAAGTGTATAAACAAATCCAAGCCATAAGCATAAACCATTCCGATAAATAATAAACTTACCCATATTGTAGTTACAGAGTGATCCACAGCCTACGAACAAATGAGGAACTGTGAAACAACATAAAACACGTAAATCATTATTTGTTTCCAATTTTAAATTGACCCTTCGCTGAAATGGCTATTGTCTTGGATTTTCATTCAGAGATTCTCTGAATCGATTGACACCGGACTCTACAGAACCATATCAATGAAATATCGCCAACTGTGATGGGAAATAGTCAAGAAAAATCACGTGCCATTCACATAAGTTCAAATACAAAATCTAGAATAAATAACAAAGCATTTAAAAACATAATTTAAAAATGCATAAAACTCGTTACACTAGAATGTTTATATAAATTTTAATTGTATACAGAGTTCCAAGAACGGTACCCTAATTTTATTTGTCATTCTTAGAATTGAAAACGTGGTACTTTAGCGCTTTTATCAATAACTCAAACAGCTTATGTCATGTTTAATCGGTTTTCGCCACTTGCCTTGCTTACCAAATGTCAAGCTAAAGCGAATCAAATCAATTCAGTTTCAATTCGATAATAAAGACATATTTGTTAAACTTGTATTGTGATTTATGTTATGTTTTGGATATTATCGTTAAGTTTTCAACACTCCTAGATATAAAGTAACGCAAATGAGGTAAGTTTTTGACCTAAATATTGTTTTAATCAGTGCAAATGAATTGTGTTGATTAATTTAAGGGGTGTATTTCCTTAAATAATTTCGTTTAATTCGTGTTTGAGTCATTTTATCATAAAAAAACCGTGTTATGTATTAAAATGCATTTGTATGAAGTGTTGCCTCCTAAACTTAAATGTATTTAAAAAATATATTTTTATTCTACCCCCACTGTAATTATTTTAAAAACCGAATATTAAAAAAAATAATACCTAGGTACTAGTGAAAGAATAATTATCTCTGGCATATAGAGTATGTATCATTATTCATTTAGCTATAGCACCAAGCATAATTATTCCCACCGATTTTAGTGCTTTATCATTAAATTCAAAATTTCGACTTAACAGACTTCTACAAGTATTGGCATGTATGAAGCCTATTACACCAAAACTGATGTAGAATACTCTTTATCGCAAAATAATATTCTACAAGGGTTTTTTGTGACAACAGAGGTAACTTTTTTTAGTGTTCTGTACTTAAAGAACCCTATTGCTAACCCTCTGCTGTCCGTCTGTCAGTTTCACATGAACTGTAAAAGGAAATATTTATAGGAACTTTATATGTATTGCTGCTATAAATAAAAATAATCATATGGAATGGTACGGAGCCCTTAGTGTGCAAGTCACGTTGTTTTAACCTATTATCTGTCAGAAATCACTGTTCCAACCCTCAGAGGGCTAGATCCTCTCCTTTATTTCTTACATAATAAATAATACATACTTAAAACAAATAAAAAAAACTTAGTATGCAAATTGAGCCTTATTTTACACTTACAGGATAATAAGATCATGCGGGTTTTAATGTTATTGCAAATTAACCTTTTTTTCCATAACGCGAAATTGAACAAATTAAAAATAAGAAACCGGCCAAGTGAGGTTAGACTGTAGGGACCCCTGTTTGTAGCGTGTTATAGTAGTAATACGATAGCTATTAAAAAACTATTTTATGTATGTCATTATAAATTTTTATCATTTGTTACCATTAAGGATAAACCCCACCCAACAGCCAAAAGTATTAATACAAACAATCAAGTATATTTGATATGGTTCTTGAGATACACACAACTAAAGTGGTTAAAAACCCAGTCAAGTGCGAGTTGAACTTCTTCCACATAATCATACCAAATATGACGCTTGTATAGAAAGTACTATTTAAACTGACCCTTTCTGTTAAACATATCTCTTTACTAATCAGGTCACTTTATAAAATTCGGGTTCGTCTCATTTCGTCTAAAAAGCAACTGGTCTATGCAGTAACTCGTCTAATAAGCATTTCGTTTATACAGGTAATTCTCATGTCGTCTAAATTGCAAATGGTCTAAAACGCAGCTGGTCTAAGTAGCAAGTGGTCTAACTATCATAAATATGAGCAGGGGTCGGACTTTTGGTGCTGATGACGTCAATTTGCATACAGGATGATTAAAAATGAAAGACTACTATTGAAAGGTTGAAATTTGGTTCGAGTATCGCCGAACAAGTTTTCCATAGCCCTGAGTACATTAAGATGGACAGTAACAAAAATGATCGAGTAATATTATCATTACAGAATTATCAACCAATTTTTAGAGTTGTTGGTAATTCTGTAGCTCTGCCTACCCCACTCTGGGAATGAAGGCGTGAGTTTATGTATGTATGTATGTATTATCAATAGAACACTATTTTTATGTTGTAATAAAAAATTGTATGATTAAATTGTCATACATATACATACATAAACTCACGCCTTCATTCCCAGAGTGGGGTAGGCAGAGCTAAAGAATTACCAACAAGTCTTAAAACTTCTTGATAATTCTGTAACCACATTTTGCACAAGTAGGCTAAGATGTTTCCCAGTGTATTAGTAACAGGTGGCAAGCCCATCGCCTAATAGTACTGCAAGCCTTTATTCCCTTAGTCGCCTCTTACGACTTCCACGGGAAGACATGGAGTGGTACTATTCTAACCCGGCAACCACACGGTTTAAATTGTCATAAATACCTACTATTCCGGTATCGACATTCATAAAAGAAAATTGACTAACTTTAGTAATAAAAAAGTGATTGAGTGAGTGATTGGTTGAAAAAAAATGGCCTGTATTTTGACTGCGATTAAGTTGTATTTTTAAATCAAATAATGTCCGCTTTTTATCATGATTTATTTATTTGTACCTGTTAATACCTAAACACATCCGTAATAAAAACAGAGCACCTGTGTGTAAAATTACGTCATTTTGACGTCATCGGCACGAAAAGTCCGACCCCTGAATATGAGGTAGGTTTAGGTTTTGTTAGTTTTGCAGCAGGCCCGGAGGGCCAAACCACCCAGAAATAGGAGCTCCGCGTAAGCGGAGCTCCGTCGACACTCTTACTCTTACTTCAAAACAATTAGAGAGTGTCGACGGAGCTCCGCTTACGCGGAGCTCCTATTTCTGGGTGGTTTGGCCCTCCGGGCCTGCTGCAAAACTAACATAACCTAAACCTACCTCATATTTATGATAGTAAGACCACTTGCTACTTAGACCAGCTGCGTTTTAGACCATTTGCAATTTAGACCAAATGCTTATTAGACGAGTTACTGCATAGACCAGTTGCTTTTTAGACGAAATGATCCTATCCCTAAAATGGGTTCATAGGTATACATACCGTTTTTATGATAAAAATTGTGATGAAAGAAAACGTTTTTTCAAAGAAAAACTGCAAATCCACTGTAATAACACATTATTTTTATTCTGAAAATCCTCTATCTAATACGGTTCAATACGCTTTAATTTAGGACGGACAGACAGACATACGGACAACATAGGCTTTTGTTACCCTTCGGGGACGCAGCCCCTAAAAACGGTATTAATTAACATATTTTGTATTTTTTTAAGTTTTATCATATTACCTGGCCAGCCCTACGTGACCGTCAAACGTGATTTTTATTGGTTCCGATTGTCTGTTTACAATATGTGCTTATTTCCAATAAGTCCAATCACATACCTATACTCTACATGCGGTGTAAACACAACGGTAGGCAAATATTAAATGGGACGAGGTCATGGCCGCCGCGCGGGACACAACTCAATGTAGGTATTATTCTTCTTCTTCTTCTTCCAGTGCCTCTTCAATCGTGAAGGTTGGCCGTCAGCTTCTTGTACTCGTCCCTATCCGCAGCCAGCTGGAACAGCTCTTCGACGGAAGCGATACCGGTCCACTCCCGGATGTTTCGTAGCCACGATTTTTTCCTTCGCCCAGCGCGTCTCTTTCCCTCCACTTTGCCCATCATGATCAACTGCAGCAGCGTGTATCTGTTGTTCCTAAGCACGTGGCCGAGATACTCTATCTTGCGTCTTTTGATAAATGGCAACATTTGCCGGGACATATAAACGCGCTGGAGCACGGTTTCGTTCCTGACCTTCTGTGTCCAGCTAATGCGCAACATGCGACGGTAGCACCACATCTCAAATGCCTGTAGGCGTCTTGAAGTGTCTTCCTTCAAGGTCCAGGTTTCGCTGCCGTACATGACGACAGGCCAGATGTAACACAGGAGTAGCCTGACTCGGAGTTTTATGTTCAGTTGACGGCAGCACAGAAATTTCCTCATATTATTGAAAGAGGCTCGGGCAATTTCAATCCGGGTTTTGACTTCCTGATCGGATTCCCATGCTTCATTTACCCATGCCCCATGTAGGTATTATTAATGTTTAATAATTAATGCGATTGCTATTTTAAAAATACATTTTGCGGGAGTTTTTTTAGGGTTGTAGCAAACGGGACCCAATCACTAAGCCTACACCAGGGATCGGACCACCCGTTCCCCGATAAAAGCCTATAAGTATAACCCCAAGAAATATATGACTTACAAGGAAAGGTACCCAACTGTCCTCCTATTTATATATATGTTATAGAGTAGTCTAAAATAACGGACACGTATTTTTGCCCAATCTCAACCTATTCAGAGAAATTGTCCTCCAAAATACTAAAAAGTGACCAAAACCTTTAAGTTCTGTAAAGAGTTTTGTTAAAGAAAATTGCTAGTTAATTACTGGGTTGATTATATTTTAGAGACCATGAAAAAATAACAGACCAATGTCTTGATATTTCGGCTCAAATTTACGTTTTACAAAAAAAGTGAAGTGAGTGAAGCCATGAGAAGTATGAAACTTTAAGGTGTTTTTTTTTGTAAAACATAAGTTTATTTTTTACGTATTTTATTTTTGTTTTATTGTAAAAACGGTAAAACATACCAGCGTCCAATTTGGTATCATCCAAACCATAAAGAACAACAACAAATACAAATTAAAATATAATAAATTTTACTTGGTAAAGAGCTAAAGACAAATAGAAATATAATTATACTAGCTTCTGCCCGTGACTTCGTTTGCGTAAATTTCGATCATCGTATGTGTTAATCTATTGTATTAGCTATCTCCATTCCAAATTTCATCCAAATTTGTCGAGCCGTTGCGGCGCGAAGAGAAACAAACATCCATACATATAGTCAGGACCTCTTCGTTCCGTCACTCATATAAACAAATACACCGTGTCCAATAAGTTCGAATACACATCTTTAAGCACTAACCCTAAAGACATACAGACTAACAGGCCATCGAATTCTTATTTTAATTTATAATGTATGGTGTCGATAATAAAATACAATTCTTTCAAATGTCAAGCATTTGTAGTTTACTTTTAATTCACGATGAAACAGTTTCGTGAAACGATTATCAGAAAATTTAGCAATGGCGACAGCCCAAGTGCTATCTTCAAGACCTTAAAACCCCTTGGAATTAAACGCAATCTAGTTTACACCACAATCAAAAGGTATAAAGAGACCTCCTCAGTAGAAGACAGGAAAAGATCCGGTCGGCCACGTTTAGCTAGATCCGATAGAGTAGTAAAGATTGTGAGAGAGCGACTTCGGCGGAAAAAACACCGTTCTATCCGAAAATTGGCTGATGACCTGAAAATTTCAAAAGGATCGGTACACAATATTTTGAGGGTGGATCTTGAATGCCATGACTACAAAAATCGAAAAGTTCATGGCATTTCCGAAGCGACCAAGAAAAAGAGAGCACAAAGATCCAACATAATACTTTCTTGGCACGCAGGGGATGAGTTTGTATTTTCTGACGAGAAACTGTTCATGTTAGAACAGCCTTATAACGCCCAAAATGATCGATCGTGGGCTCCAATGATAGAAGACATTCCGGACAACCAGAAAAATGTTCCTAGGTTCCAGAGCTCACCATCGGTGATGGTGTGGGGTGCAGTTTGTAAGCGGGGTAAACTACCTCTAGTATTTAACGATAAAGGCGTTACAATCAATGCTCAATACTATAAATCCGAGGTTTTGGAGAAAATTGTTGTTCCAAATTTAAAAAGGATATTTGAGAACGAATATTATGTTTTCCAACAAGACGGAGCTCCTTCACACACGGCAAACGCTGTTCAAGCTTGGTGTCAGGCTAATTTGACCGATTTTCTGCCGAAATGTTGAATGGCCACCCAGTTCTCCGGACTTGAACGTATTAGATTATTTCGTGTGGTCGTACATGCTCTCGAAACTACATGATTATAAAATCGCAAACCTAGATCATTTCAAAAAGGTTATCGAGCATATTTGGGACGAAATACCAATTGAAGCGGTGCGTGCCGCGTGTGATTCATTTGAGAAACGTTTGAAGCTAGTAAAAAAAGTTAAAGGTGGAGTTATTCCGAAACATTTGTTGTAAATATTGTACATAAGTGTGCCATTAATAAAATATACTTTTAATTGTATTAACTGTTCGTCATTTATTTTATTGAAAATTAACTAAACTAAATCCATAGAAACTAAGTGGTAGATTCGTTTTTTTTATATTGCAAAAAAAAAAAAAAATCTCTATGGAGCAAAGTAACTAAATGAACTTTGCTCCATAGTTATCGTAAATCAAAAAAAACACGGTGTATATGCACTTAATCATTGTCTTCATGTCCATTTTGAGGTAGTAATCTCTATTTAATATCGTATCATTCTTGTCATAACGATGTTTTTCTCTAACTATTTTTGACATTGAAAATGTAGGGATGTATTGATTGATTTGATTGATAAGAGAGGTTTTTCGTCTCTGTCGCACCCAGCGTAATAATACGATGATGATGAGGAATATATTCAACCTTTTAAATAAACCAATTAGAGGTAACATTATTGGCATCACTTTCATCCTCTATCTAAAGACAATTACAGTCAGGTATACTTGTTATTGTCATTTGCTATCAGAATAGGAACCACTATACACTTTAGTACCTTGCTTGTCACTTTAATTGCTGTGGCAATTCATATATCGACAGTGAAGTACCAAGAACTCCTAACTGACATTTTGACGTTAGTATACATTTTTATGTAGATACACTTTAAACATAATCTGGCATTATTACTGAAGACACTGATTTCATACTCATTTAATTTCTTCTTTTTTAATGTCTTCAGTAATGATGCCAAATTAAATTTAAAGTATATATCTATATATATAAAAATTACGTGTCACGTTGTTTGTCCGCGATGAACTCCTAAACTACTGAACCGATTTTAAATTTGATTTGCACACCGTGTGCAATTCGACCCAACTTGAAAGATAGGATAGTTTACATTTCAATTTATAGTCGCAATATTATTTTATTGTAAATTATTTGTCTTTATAAGGCAAAACAACGTTTGCCGGGTCAACTATAATTATATAAAAATGTAACTATAGTCAAAATGTCAGTTAGGAGTTCTTGGTACTTCACCGTCGATATGGCAGTTTAAACATGACATAAAATAGACAAGGTACCGAAGTGTACACGTATTTACGAACTCGACTGTACATACCACTCAAGTGGCGGTAACCTCGTAATTTAACTTTTTACATTTGTATTCTTTAGAAATGCCATGTCATTTCATTATACTTTCCTACAGAGTTGACTATTGTTTGTATTTCACACAAGCATTTGTTAATTGCTGACCATACGGCCATGCAAATGAGAACGAAAACTTATGGGAAGGGAAAGTTAAACAATGAGCTACGTCGAACCGGTGAAATTTTGTGCACGCGAATAGGAGTAGTTTTGAAATGTCGAGAACAATCCTTATAAATGGGCCTCATAAGGAAGCTCAAGGTCACTCAGAGGGCTATGGAGAGGGCTATGCTCGGGGTTTCTCTGCGTGATAGAATCAGAAATGATGATATCCGCAGGAAAACTAAGGTTACCGACATAGCCCGAAGCTAAACTGAAGTGGCAGTGGGCGGGGCACATCGCACGCAGGACTGATGGCCGATGGGGTCAGAAGGTTCTTGAGTGGCGTCCGCGGACCGGGAGACGAGCTGTGGGTAGGCCTCCAACAAGATGGAGTGACGACCTTGTAAGGATCCACCGCGTTCCCGCGGAACGCGATGGATGCGAAAAGCACAAGACCGGTCTGAGTGGAGAGCCTTGGGGGAGGCCTATGTCCAGCAGTGGACGTCTTTCGGCTGACATGATGATGATGAATCCTTGACGTCCAAAGGCTCGGTCCTCTGCTGCTGTCATCCAGCGGTTTCCCGCGACCTCAGATGATCAGGCGCAGATCTTGTGGAAGTCCATCCGACACTTTGTCTCCTGGATCGCAGTCGCCACTCTAGAACTTTTCTCTTTCCAACGGCCATCGGTTCTTCGCTCGTGAGCTATGTAGTCACTTTAGTTCTCCTGCGGATCTCCTCATTCCAGATTCGATCTCGCAAGGAGACACCCAGCATTGCTCTTTCCATCGCCCTTTGAGTGACCTTGAACCTTCTTACGAGGCCCGTTGTGAGTGACCATGTCTCACATCCATACGTCATCACGTCTTCGATCAGTGTGTGATGACGTAATAATTACTTTTTTGAAAGTACTCTAATTTGTGGTTCATTGTACAATTACCAGTTTAAACCGTAGTTAAGTAAATTGTGATTACCAATAAAATTGCTCAAGTAATTATGTTATCGGTGTTCAAATTCAATAAGCGATATTTGTGGGCAACTGTATGGAATCGTAAGTGTTTGTAACGGAATTCCCAATGGTTATTTATTTCTTTATCGCACTGCCGAGCAGTGGAATGCTCTCCCTGCGTCTGTAGTCTGTCGTCTGTCATCCCTGTCCCTGTCTAGGGGACTCCGTTGATGTAGGAAAACATATCAATCATATGTGGTCGTCTTGCACCGTCTTATATACACATAAGTAAGTGTTAATTTTTCCTTTTCTCTCTCTATCTCTCTCGTAAGATTTTGGTGTGTTTTCCTGCGGAAACTACGCAGGTTATTTGATATTTATAGATTTATATAATGCTAGACTAAGTAGTACCATTGTTGTGATATTAAATATATTAAAAAAAATGACTGCTGAGTTTCTTGCTGCGTTTCTTCTCAGCAGTGGTCTCCTCTTGTGAAGCGCTGGTAGATTCTTGACGCGTAAAAGTGCCCGTGCGGCCTACTTACTGAATAAATGTCTTTATCTTTATCTTATCTGTAATATCTGTATTCCCGGAACCGTATAAACTTAGCGTTTTTACGGTAATAGTGAATTGGCTTTATATTATTGGTTCCGTACCCAAAAAGTTAAAAACGGGTCCCTATTACTAAGACTCCACTGTCCGTCTGTCTGTCTGTCACTAGGCTGTACTGTATCTCATGAACCGTGATAGCTAATCAGTTGAAATTTTCACAGATGATGAATTTCTTCTGTTGCTATAACAATAAATACTAAAACCAGAATAATATAAATATTCAAACGTGACTTTTTTGCCGTTTTTTCCTCGATATAATAACGGCAACTAGTATAGTGTCTAATGTTGTATAGATAATGGTACAGAACCGTTCGTGCCCGAGTCCGACTCGCACTTGGCCGGTTTTTTCTTTAGACTGAGACAACCGCCAACCGCATTTTTTCATTTAAAAAATATGTGACTACCAATGTATATCTGAGCTGAACACACAATTTCTTTGATAAATATTATAGTTTGAAAAATACATTTTAAAACTAATTACTGATAAGGTTATATTATTATAACTAATTAACACGATAAAACCGGCCCACTGTTAAAGGAATTTCTGTACTTAAATATTATTAAAAAACATATCCATAGTAAACAATAGAGCGAATAAATTGTTATCACTTCAAGAGTTCCTCAGTCTTGTATCACTGTACGTACAGTCACCATCAATATTATGTTATCCAATATGAAGCATGATGGATGACACACACATCTTTATAAGTAAACTATTTTTTTCCTGCGACTCCGACCGAGTAGACGTCGTTTATCGCTACTCCCTCGGCAACTGTTCCATTTTCCGGGATAAAGACTACCCTATGGCTATGGCTTCTTCTCGGTTTAGTTCGGGAAGGCTGTATCCGGAGCTAGTTACAGTCCTTCTATACAAACTGTATCTCAACCTTCATCAGCATCGCTCGCTAGAGTAAGTCATAAAAAAATAGTATTCATTAGTCTAAAACCGAGAGTTACCTTGTCACCCAGTTATGACATTCAAACTCATAGTGACATTATTTCTTGCCCTCTGTCTACATCTCCAAATGGTTACGCCCTTCGTCAGTCTACCCAAGAATTTCTTTCCCCGAATGATAATTTCCTGGACCTCATATTTTCCATGTTATTGAATATCTTGTCTAAATATAATGATTGTTTACCGCCGAACGTTGCCGAAAAAATTACAAAATATCCATCTTATCTCATAATGGCGGAGAAAAGCAGATCTTATTAATTTAATTAATAGATACAGTCCAGCTGTAGTGGCAGTGTCAGAGACGTGGTTAGTTCCTGGGTCTCGTTTCCGAATCCAGGGATTTTCTTCTCTTCGGAATGACCGGAATGATGGTTATGGTGGTGTTGCTCTAATAATTAAACTTTGTTTTCTGTATCCTCAAATCCCTCTTCCTCCCTATGGGGTATTTCTTTCCTATCTCTGTATATAGCCCATCCTAACTCTTCACTAATTCCTGTTTTGCATCACTTATTTTCTGTCCTTCCTTCTACGTTAATTATTCTAGGTGATTTCAACGCTCATCACCCGTTTTGGCGTCGTCAACGAGAGATTATTTTGGTAGCTCTGTGCTTGACGCTTTTGATGACTTGAATATGTCTGCTGAATGATGGCTCTCCTACTCGTAGAGTTTCTCCGACCCAAGACCCTAGAAGTGCAGTTGATCTTTCTTCATATATTCTATCCCGCTCTTCGATCATTTCCCTATTTTAACTTCCCTATCTAAACGTGTATTCGTTTAAAATCTCTTAGCCCTTTTCTAAAATATAAACTGCACGAAGTCGATTGGGACAGATTCCGGTCCTTAGTTGATGAAAGGCTTCTACATGTCGACCCAGTTTTATCTATAAATCCATTCCACTTTATTCTTTATTTATCATCCACTTTTATCTTCGGCTGGCGCTTCGTTTTCACTTGAAAAATTCTGCAAAAAGTGTAGTTTCTTCTCATGCATGCATCAATATTAATGCAGTTTTGGCATGGATCCCAAGCCATTCCGGTATTGCTGGTAACGAAATGGCTGACTCGTGTGCGAAGGAGGCTACTCAGTCTGGTACTCTCCTACATTACAAAAAATATTCTTTTGACTTGGTTTCCACGGCTAAGCCCTCGCTAGCAGTTTTGGGATGACATCTGGTCCTCTTCCAGTATTCGGAAAGGTCGTCATTATGCGTCTATCCAACCAAATATCCCAATTAAGCCTTGGTCTTTTTTTTTATAGCATGGGAAGGCAAACGAGCACACATGCCACCTGATGGTAAGTGGAAACTGTGACCCATAGACATTCGCATTCACAAGACTGCAAATGCGTTGCCAACCCTGAGGACTAAGATGGAATGCCTCTATGCTAGTCATTTCACCGGCTGTCTTATCCCTGAACCGGAACACAACGATGCGAACACTGCTGCTTGGCGGTAGGTTAATGGATAAGATGGGTACCAACCCGGACGGACCCTGCACAAGGTCCTCCCACAAGTAAAAAAAATGGTTTTTCCATTATCGTCATGCTGATAGATTTGTGACCACTCTTTGTCGCCTTTGCTTTGGTCATGCTTGTGGTCCACTTAGCTAAGATCACGATCAAGGACAGCTCTCTTTGTGAGTGCGGTTTAGACGATGGCTCTCCTGATCATATTTTATTTTCGTGCCCTAAGTTATCATGCTCACTTTACGACTTAATCCCTTTGGAATTTCCTCGTCCTGTAAATATGAATAACTTTTTAACTCTTGTAAATAGTCCTCTCATTAAACATTTAGTTTCATTCATATAAATAGAATTAAGTTCATAATCATCATCATCATGTCAGCCGAAAGGCATCCACTGCTGGACATAGGCCTCCCCCAAGGCTCTCCACTCAGACCGGTCTTGTGCTTTTCGCATCCACCGCGTTCCCGCAATCTTCACAAGGTCGTCACTCCATTTTGTTGGAGGCCTACGTACAGCTCGTCTCCCGGTCCGCGGACGCCACTCAAGAACCTTCTGACCCCATCGACCATCAGTCCAGCGAGCGATGTGCCCCGCCCACTGCCACTTCAGTTTAGCTATTCTTCGGGCTATGTCGGTAACCTTAGTGCTAACTGCGGATATCATCATTTCTGATTAATTTTAGAATTAAGTTGTAAACATGTAAATATTTGTTTTGTTTGTAAGTATGTGAAACCGAAACATTCTTTGAATTTTATTTCCCTTTTCAAAATTGTTCACTCTCTCCGTTAAAACGTGTGCCTTCCTTAAACCTGACGTTGGCGAAATCATAGTGGCAACACAAATGACATATGCCACAAAACAAAGATCTATCAATCTATAATATTAGTAAGATAACATAAGATAAGATATAATACTCCTTGCTCCTGGCTCCTAGATAGGTGTTTCTATAGTGTTAAGGACTTCCTCGAGCAATGTAATAAAATGTAATAATTTGTAATAATTTGTGAAAATTTAACGCTTTTATTTGTAATTTTAAATGTATTTTGTTATTTAATAAATTTCTAAATTGCATAAAATGTATATTTGCACGCTTGCTTGCAGGCTGGATACATTGGACATTATTATTATTTAAAATTGAATGTAACATCTTATGTACTGTATTCTGCAAATAAATGATATTGATTGATTGATTGATTGATTGATTGAATAAAATGAAATAGGTCAATAAAATGTTTGTTGTACCTCGTTGACAGCGTGACGTCGTCTGTACTCAGTTAAAACTAAACCGAAGTACAAAAATTAAAATTAAAATTATATGTATAACTACAAAAATAACATTACCAATACCTTCCAGCGCCCCTCGCACTTGGCCGAATGAGGACATCAGCTCCCAATCCTCGGAAGAGAAGATGGACACTGGCTCCGAGTCCCTGCACAGTCGGCAGCTCACCCCCAGCTCCAACTCTTCAGAATACGGGGACCCAGACGAGAGCCTCAACGGCAGCCTTGAGGTCCTTCGTCTCCAGAACCCTAAAGTCGTTTTAGAAACTGCAGAGTTAAATTCTAGCTTGATTACAAATATGAATAATCTTCAAATAACGTCACCGGACAGACCTAACCAGCTCACAGTTAGTCCAAAGTTCAGTTCCACTTTAATATCAACCACTAATCATCCTCTCATGGGATTGGCGAGTCCAGATGAGAACTACCCCGACTTGATTCCAAAGAAGCACCCAGATGATAAAGACCTGAGCCTGTCAAGCATAGAAGACGACCGCGCCAACGACACAAACGGTGGCTTCTACAGCCCTCAGCGCAACACTAGTAAAAACAACTTATATTTTAATGAAAACTTCATAACCGCTGAAAATCATTTTTTAAGCGCAACAGACGTTATTAGCCCCCCTGATGTCGCGAGAGGGATAGAGAAGAGGAAGAGGTTTGATAAGGAGATAGGGAACCGGCTTGGTGGGGAGCTCAAGGGTGAGAGCTTGAACAGGTTGGAGGTGCTCAAGATCGGCAGTCAGAGCACGCCGAAAAGGAGTGAGGCTTTGGATATTTCGGAGGCTGAAGAGTTCCACACGGGGGTAAGTTATTATAGTATTACAAGTCTCAAAAAAGCAAGCTTTAAAAATAGAACTGGTTTTTTTAGCGCTAAGACGAATCTAACGACATCGCGCTTCGCTATTCGAGCCATCCCTTTAATCTTTTCGGGGAAACAAATAACCATACATACCGTAAAATTAGGTGACTTTAGAAAAGCGAGGCGACTTTGATAATTTTTTGAATCGTCGATTTTGTGCAATGTCAAAGTCATTATTTAGCTCTTTCGCGACATTACTTTCTTATATGTCTCATATGCGAGCGAACAATATTTATAGTTGAAGTATTTTCAGATAAATTGGATTTAAAAACTTGGAAACAGAAAAACACTATATTTTGACATGCTTCAGGGGTGACTTTGATATTGTGATGTCTGTGTCTTATACAGGGGTCAAATCAAAGTAGCCCCATTTTAAGAAATGAGATTTTAGGCTGCATAATGTTTTTTTCCTATTAAGTTGTCTACCGTATTCTGCCTCAAGCTGCTTTAAGTTACTCCAAATAAGTAGTCGCTAATATAATATTTTTAATAAATCATTTTAAGATTAAATACGGTAGTTAAAGAAGATTTATTTTTAAAATTAATCAAACTAACCCCATTTTACGGTACAGATCATAACGTCGGTGGCACTGCTAAACCGCGTAACTAACGTGATAGAGCAAAATAAACCTTAATGTCTTATTAAAAAGGTGCATTTTGCTCCTTATTAAAAATGTTACTTACGCGAATTTGCTGTTTCACCGACAATAAGTCATAATCATTACCAGGGATCGGAAATTCTGATCGATATTTACCTAAAGTTGGCAAAATCCCGGAAAAAGATAGGCAAACATGGCGTCGGCTTCTTAAAAATATTATTTTAATAATATAAGTTTCGGGATTCTGGGATTCTACAAAACGTTAATATAATAATTACCTACTTTACATGTAGGATTTTTTCAGAACATTCTGTTTTGTTCCTATAAATTCGTACATTACATGTAAATTAAATAACATTTGGTTAAACATATACATGGAAAATAACTTCAAACAGTTAATATAAATAAATAATTATGAATTAATGCCGGTGTAATATATTATTTTGAAATCCCGGAAATTTTATTATGAATTATATGATTGAGTCCACCTCCATACAACTGAACAACAAAGCCGGTGCGAAAGTATAGGTAAATATCGATCCGAATTTCCGATCCCTGATCATTACCCACTTTGTTCCGGTAGTCAGGTAAAAATATAATAAATATTCCATCCAAGTTTGCATGTTTAAAATGTGTTGTGCAAAATGACATACTTTCCGCACTTATATAAAAATTTACTATTACGTTGCACAACGCAAATCCATAATTTTTCGGCTTGCCAACTGTAAAGCGCTAATTATGATATCATTTACGTATTATAATGCTATCTTTAGTAGTTTAGAGGAGGCAAGAGTATATTTAGTTTCCGACCTGATCCCCTATTTCTTCGCATATAAGGTCGATTTTTGAAAAAATGTTCTTAGTGAACACCTTGATATAACTGTCTCGTCAGTCATTTAACGAAAGATATTTAGACTAAGATGGTTACGCTTATAACCAGAGATCGGAATATGGGTGTTATTAACGTATGCGGAATGAAATTTGCACAAAGTTTTTATACAAATGTATAAGAGTAAATGATTCGATATTTAAAACTTGATATTATCTTTTGTTTTCTGTATCATCCGTCAAAGTGATGCACAAGTCATTCGCTTGTAGGATTTGTGTAAAAAAATATGGCAAATCTCGAAGAAATGCGTCGAAAAAACGTGTGTGATTTTCGCGACACACATCCAGATTGGCCGAAGTCGAGCATTGTTAAACATTTTACAGAAATGGGGGAGAGTCGAAGGACGGTATATAATATATTATCATCCTATTCTCTTCGACATACGACTACTAGAAAACCAGGTTCGGGCAAAGTGTGTTCTTTAAGCCAATCTTTGAAAAGAAGCCAACTGAGAAAAATTACGGCGGGTCGGGTAGCTAAATCCTACAGAGAACTCGGAAAAAAATTTAACTGCGATGGCAAAACAGTGAAAAAGTATCTACATGATATGGGCATTGTGAAACGAGCAAGAAAAGTAAAACCCACCGTGTCCGAAAACCAAAAACTTACCCAGAAGAAGAGACTTACATCTCTGGTCAAAAACATTTTCTATGCAAAAAACGACGTAGAGTGCATTATGGACGATGAATCCTATTTCACCTTAGACGGCAATGAATGGCAGGGTAACTTTTATTTTCAAAACGCCAATATCCCAGCTGAAGAATCAGTAAAATATGTGGAGCACACTAAGTTTCCAAAAAAGGTTTTGTTATGGCTTGCAATTAGCCCTCGCGGTATGTCGAAACCGGTGTTTTTTGAATCTGGTTTAGCAGTCAATGCTGAACGATACATGCAGGGTTGTTTGCCGATTGTACGTGATTTCATGAAAACACATCACAGAGGAACTAATGTTGTGTTTTGGCCCGATCTAGCATCTAGCCATTATTCAAAGAACACCCTGGCGAAAATGGAGGAGCTAGGAATCCCATATGTACCAAAGGATTCAAATCCGCCTAACGTACCACAACTTCGCCCGATCGAAGATTTTTGGGCCAATCTAAAAAGGCGTGTTTACGCGAATAATTTCCGGCCAAAAACTATACAGGCTCTAATTCGAAAAATTAAATTAGAACTGAAAAAAATGCCAACTTCGACTTATACAACAGCCATGGATAAAGTGCCAGCAAATTGTCGAAAAGCAGCACGCATGGGGCCAAATTACTTTTTACATTAAAATTTGTTAGTAGATTGTTTATAAAAATACATGACAGGTTATCATTACAAACATTTTTTTTATTTTATAAGGTTACAAACATTGTGCAAATTTCATTCCGCATACGTTACTGGCAATAATGTGGACTCCGAAGATTTTAATTAAACAAATTACTTAAATATTAATTGATTACTTACCCTAAGAAATATTTTGATCCTTTGAAAGACAGTAATAAATAAATAATACAAACTCTTGTAGATTTTGCAAATCAACAGTAATTTTCATATTGTTTCCGTGGGTAGTTTATTCCTTTTCACGGTTAAAATAAACTTACGAGGTGAGAAGCTTCTTTCGCAATCCACGGATGTTAATGGAGCAAACTTAAGTAGGTTAATATAAATGGCTACTCCTCACGTCTTTGTCTTCTTTATTTATTACTGTCTTGCAAAAGAACCAAGATTAGCTTTCAGGTAAGAAATCAAATAATGTAATTTAATTAAAATCTTTGGAGGCATGTCCACATTATTGCGAGTAATGATGAATTTCACCCATTTGTCCGATCTCTGCTTGTAACTGATTCGAGTCCGGTGAACAATTGACATCCCAATTGTTATATTATGTAATCCGAACTGTTTTAAAAATATTAACGGATGAAATTGTATGATTATAATTGTATTTAATTATCAGGTAGCTGAGTGGTGCGACTCCCCTTCCCAGCTACGGGCGATGCCCAACTTCGACCTGCCCATCGAATTGAAGACTACCGTCCAAGTTAACCACGTGAGTGCCTTATGGGTCTATATTGAAATCTTCGTAGGGTACCGTACCCAAAGGGTAAAAGTGGGACTCTATTACTAAGACTCCGCTGTCCGTCTGTCCGTCTGTCTGACACCAGGCTGTATCTCACGAACCGTGATAGTTAGACATTTGAAATTTTTACAGAAGATATATTTCTGTTGCCGCTATAACAACAAATAATAAAATCAGAATACAATAAATATTTAAGGGCTCCCATACAACAAACGTGTTTTTTTAAAATATTTAATCTCACTTGGCCGTTTTTTTTGTTATTATAATTTCCAGTTTTTTCAATCAGTTTTAGTGGTCCGCAAACAAAGTTCCCATTTTAGCCTGCTCTAAGTAAAGAACATGAGTCAATCCCTATTCCCCTCATTGTCGTTATTCTTTTGTCCCCAGGAGCTAGAGTCCCCGGACGTCGTGTCGTCCTCCACGCAGGAGGACCGCTCCACGTACCAGGCGCTGCTGGACCCGCACACGGGCAGCGTCGCGCTGCGGCACACGGCGCACAGCACCAGCGCGCAGCGCCGCAGGATACAACTGGTATGTGCGAACAACAAAAAGCAAGCTTTGAAATCGTCAAAAATCCTAAATTACCGTTCAATATGAAATATGATTAAAGAAACCTCAAGATGATTTTTAATGTATGTATGTATGTAAACTCTTTATTGCATAATATAAATAATGTACATAGGCGAACTTATCCCATATGGGATCTCTTCCAGTTAACCTTGGAGTAGAATGAGCAAGGACAATGCCGAAGGATAGACAAATTAACAAAATTTCAGGAAATAACAAATAGTACATACAACAGAGAAATAGGAAGAAAATAAAATATCTTCCTTAATAAGATACATACCTAAACATAGAAATAATATAATATACAATATAATACTACCACACATACGTAAACAGCAGTTAAAACCTACAACAGAAGGATCAACACTCAGGCTCATCCTGTTTATTTAGCCACAACTTCTTCAATCTTTCCTTCAATGAACCGACATATTTAGATTGCCTCAAGCACAATGGAAGCTCATTCCACAATTGGACAGAGTGTACCGTGACAGATTTAGCATAGGTACGAGTCTAGTTGGATGGAACGGCAAGGGAAAGGTTAGCACTAGACCG
Source organism: Acleris emargana (assembly GCA_927399475.2). Taxonomy (NCBI): domain Eukaryota; kingdom Metazoa; phylum Arthropoda; class Insecta; order Lepidoptera; family Tortricidae; genus Acleris; species Acleris emargana. The sequence continues at coordinate 973,693 of OV656863.1, read as the reverse complement.
AAGGCGGTGTCCACTACTAAAACCCTAAACCTTTCGGAAAGGTACAAAGGAGAAGAAGGAGTGAAAAGTACATTGAAAAGGAGTGAGAGAATATACCTATTATTTACAATATGGCGTTTAGTTGCCGCCATATTCAATTTTAATTACTGACTAATTAGTGACACAAGATTAAGACAAATCGATTGACATAAGAATCATCAAAATCAATCCACGCGTCTAGTTTCTAGATCGCCCCAAAGGAGGGACTTTACTTGTGGGCGAACTTTGTGCAGGGTCCGTCCGGGTTGGTACCACCATCTTGTCCATTAACCTACCGCCAAGCAGCAGTGTTCGCATTGTTGTGTTCCGGTTTGGGGATAAGACAGCCGGTGAAATTACTAGCATAGAGGCATTCCATCTTAGTCCTCAGGTTTGGCACTTTGGCAGTGCATTTGCAGTCTTGTGAATGCGAATGTCTATGGGTCACAGTTTCCACTTACCATCAGGTGGCCTGTGTGCGCGTGTGCCATCCCATGCCATAAAAAAATGACGATTCAAGAGGAAAGTTTTGATTATAATTAATTTTGGATTATGTGCGGGTGTTACAAACAACTCACCGAAGCGAAGCTGGGGCGGATCACTAGTTATTTATAAATGTGTTTAAAAAGGTTTAAACTCGAAACCCTGTTGATAAAGTTTTCTATTAAACCTGGGTCCCAACTCTCAATTCGGTCGCTTCAATGGCTTGAGTTGCATCAGAATTATGGTTTTTGCCTATAACAGTTCGAATGTTATGCCGCGGCTAAGAGACCGAGATCCGGCTACTAGATGCTGTACTTTACCTTATCTAAAGTATTTTTAAGGGCTATTTGAGATGTTAACTTAGTCTGGGAAGGTGCTATTAGGCATTTTTTAGTCTCTTGATACCCCCAAAATTGTCTTGATGTTACCAAATGAAAAAATATTAATCAATTATTAACCTACGTTTATTTATAGATATAACATGTAGCTCTGCCTACCCCACTCTGGGATTACAGGCGTGAAGGTATGTATGTATGTAACTTACCTAAAAATTCCATTCCCAAATTATCTAGATCATTCATGTAATATCACAAAAATGAAGAGCTTGTTTATTAAAAATGTTGTAATTCATTAAATTACATACATACATACATAAACTCACGCCTTCATTCCCAGAATGGGGTAGAGCTACAGAATTACCAACAAGTCTCAAAACTTCTTGATAATTCTGTAGCCACATTTCGCACAAGTAGGCTAAGATGTTTCCCAGTGTATTAGTGACAGGTGGCAAGCCCATCGCCTAACAGTACTATAAGCCTTTATTCCCTTAGTCGCCTCTTACGACATCCACGGGAAGACATGGAGTGGCACTATTCTAACCCGGCAACCACACGGCATTCATTAAATTAATTATGAAACAAACTTGCTTGTTACGTAATAAACAATAATTAGTCTTCTTAAGAGAATTGTTAAGCGCCACTAAAATGGCGTAGCTGTAAAAAAAAACATACAATACAATCTAGCCCAATTTCCACGATTTTTAAATGTTGCAGTTTTTTATCATAGGAAGGCAAACGAGCACACAGGCCACCTGATGGTAAGTGGAAACTGGGACCCATAGACATTCGCATTCACAAGACCGCAATCCTAAGACTGCAATTGCGTTGCCAACCCTGAGGACTAAGATGGAATGCCTCTATGCTAGTCATTTCACCGGCTGTCTTATCCCCAAACCGGAACACAACAATGCGAACACTGCTGCTTGGCGGTAGGTTAATGGATAAGATGGTGGTACCAACCCGGACGGACCCTGCACAAGGTCCTCCCACAAGTAAAAGTATTATAAAGAACTAGGTCTGTACGTTTCTATTTTTTGTTTTTCTTTGATTTCAAGAAGTATTTTCATGGAAAGGAAAACGTACAGACATAGTTTTTCATGATATTTACAACATACATACATACATACATAAACTCACGCCTTCATTCCCAAAGTGGGGTAGGCAGAGCTACGGAATTATCAGCAACTCTAAAACCTTGTTGATAATTCTGTAACCACATATATACAACATATATACAACATATAAAATCGTAAAAATCGGACTAGGTAGGGTAGAGAAACTTTTTCGCATTTTGCATGGAAATTTAGAGCTCCACAATTCTCTTAAAAAATAAAGCTTATGTATACCCGAGAAATTATATGAGGTAGGTAATGCGAGGTACAATTGTTAGCGGTGGACTCTCAACCTACATCACTTATTCTCCGGCGCGATTGTGTAATTGCCGTGGAAATGAGAACAAAGCCGTATGTTTGTGTGTTTGTTTGACGTAAACACGGAGTCGGTTATGAATTATGACTTTGAGTGTTTAGGGAAACTGTGGGAATGTTTAATTTCAATGGCAACATCGCGGTAGATTTGATGGAATCTAATTACGAATCCGAGTTTAGTATTTGAATAATATATAGGTAACCTAGGAATGAAAGTGATCAATTGCACCCCGATACGCTAGTGACAGCGAATATAGTTGGAGGGTTCAATTGATACTTTAACCAGAGTAACACTCTATTTTACATTTCGACTGAGAGGAAAGTAAACAGTATGTTATTCTCACGAAGTCTGTCTTTAGGTATTGTAACAATTTTAAAACAAGATTTTACTTGTGGGAGGACCTTGTGCAGGGTCCGTCCGGGTTGGTACCACCATATTATCCATTAACCTACCGCCAAGCAGCAGTGTTCGCATTGTTGTGTTCCGGTTTGGGGATAAGACAGCCGGTGAAATGACTAGCATAGAGGCATTCCATCTTAGTCCTCAGGGTTGGCAACGCATTTGCAGTCTTGTGATTGCGAATGTCTATGGGTCACAGTTTCCACTTACCATCAGGTGGCCTGTGTGCTCGTTTGCCTTCATACGCCATAAAAAAACGGAATCGTGCATGAAGGGTTCCGTACCATTATCTATACAACATTAGCAAAAAAAATCACATTTGTTGTATGGGAGCCAACCTTAAATATTTTATTCTGTTTTTAGTATTTGTTGTTTTAGCGGCAACAGAAATACATCTTCTGTGAAAATTTCAACTGTCTAGCTATCACTGTTCGTGCCCGGTGACAAGACATATACACGGACAGACGGACATCTCATCTCGTCTTAGTAATAGGGTCCCGTTTTTACCCTTTGGGTACGGAACCCTGAAAACGAGTTATTTTGTAATAGCTGTATAAGATTCTTCCATGCTTTAGAAAATAAACAATAATGGCTGAGTGTTTGACCAATTCTTTCAAATTCACTTCCTGCCCTAGGTATGGAAATGCTTTTTTCAGGCCAGCTAGTGAGATATAGACATCACGTTACGAACAGGACTGATGAAAATTATTATTGCTGTATCAACTCAAAATTCAAAATATTTATTTAGTAAATTGGCCACATGAGGGCTCTTTTACACGTCGGTAATGTACAGTGAATCTATCAACTAGGGTATTCTAGGGTGTCCTGTCCATGTAACAGTGTGCCTTGTTCCAGCCTCCCGAGGATGACCAGTGCAGCATAGACAGCGCGAGCGACCTGGAGGCGTCGGACGAGCTCCCCGAGCCGCTCGGCTCGGCCGCCAGCCCCGACCCGGAATCCCGCAGGTACTGACCGACATTGTCTATACATACATACATACAATCACGTCTCTCACCAGTGGACAGCCAGAGACCTGTTGTAGTCGGCCTCTGCCTATACTTTGTACGAGTGGGAAGAGTATGAAATATATATTTGCAATTCTGCGCACTCATATAATGTCGACTACTGGTCTCTGGCTGATCACTGGAGAATATACCCTACCTATCTCCGTTCAAAAGATAAAGCACCAAGTCAAGAATGATATTGAATCTTATTGAATCTTCCTAATTAACAGATAGTAGGACTCGTGTTGTGTCGGAGATAAGGTTCAATTCAATTTGTGTTTTTGCTCATTTTTGAGTAACGGAAAAGCTTACTTTCAATGAAATATAACCTCCAGGGCTATGAAGGTCTATGAAGAAAAGCAACTATTTTCTGCGATTGTCTTGCGACGTCATTATTTATTTATTCTCTTTGTTATACACACATTTTTCTGCAGGCATTTCATGTTTACATTTCTTTGTTTTGTTTAATTAAATATTATCATTGTAATGTTGGTATTCTTGCGGCGTTTCTTTCACAGGGGTTTTCTAGGAACGCTGTTAAATTTTGACGTCTAAAACTGCCCGTGCGGCCTAGTTTTTTTTTATATAGTGGTTTCTTAGTTTGTCAGCGTTCATACAAAGTCGAAATATCTTGAATGGACGCGTCAGCACTTTGTTTTTAAATCCCTGTTAAGTAAATTATATACTATACAAGCAAAAACACTGCTAGCATGAAGCACTTTTTGATTGCTTGTCATATTTGTAGGCGCTTCTAATAAAAGGCAAGCCACACAAGCGTTGCCGGTGCGTTGCGCCGTCGCCGATGCGTTGTTCTACATATAAATTAGAACGACATTCCACACGATGCATTGAAACACATGCGTGGCTCTATGTTGAAATCACAGCCTACCTAGGATCCAGCGTTCCGGCATCGATCTTATGTGATTACCTATGTAGGGTGACAGAAACAGTAATGGACGAAGACTAATGTCACTTGTTTCTTATTTTACAGAAGATAAGGGTTCAGTCGTTTGGCAACAATCAATTTAAGACCGCATGGAATTTGAATTAAGAGAAGTTTCCATTACCTATGCCTATTAGCTTAAAATCTGTTTCATTGGTGCCGTCACCTTTTACGTTATGTCACTAATACGCTGGTAGACATCATAGCCTAAGTGGGCAAAATGTGGTTACAGAATTAACAACAAGTTTTTAGAGTTGTTGGTAATTCTGTAGCTCTGCCTACCCCACTCTGGGAATGAAGGCGTGAAGGTATGTATGTATACGTTATTTTATGCGCTACGTTGTTTGTTACAGATCAACAAACACCCTGAGCGACTATAGCGAGCCCATCCCGGAATACTCGGCCGCTGAGGAGCTGCGCGACGAGCGCTCGTGGCTGAGTGTACCGCGCGCCGGCCCGAAAGCCGTCTGCGACATGAAGGTGACTGTACAAGAGTATGCCTTGCACACCATACACACGCACACAGGGACAAAGATATATTATGATATACAGCAGTGTTCGCATCATTGTGTTCCGGTTTGGGGATAAGAAAGCCGGTGAAATGACTAGCATAGAGGCATTCCATCTTAGTCCTCAGGGTTGGCAACGCATTTGCAGTCTTGTGAATGCGAATGTCTATGGGTCACAGTTCCCACTTACCATCAGGTGGCCTGTGTGCTCGTTTGCCTTCTCATGCTATAAAAAAGAAAAAAAAAGACAAACACTCGCAAACACACTCATGCACTCGCACACATAAACACGCACGCACGCATACACACAAACACACTCATACTCAAACACAAAAACTCACTCACGCACACACACACACACACACATATCCATACACACTCTTTTACACTCACACACTGATACTCAATCACAAGCACACACACACACACGTCCACACACATACACACACACATAAACACACACACACACACACACACGCACAAACACATACATACATACACACTCTTTTACACACATACACACGTTCGAACTTATGCACGTACACATAAAAACCGTTTCCTGAAGTTAATTATTTACATTTGCCACGGAACAGACATAGCACCGTTGGTACAGTTATCCTTGACCGTGTGTGTGTTGTCGCCAGGTGATCGAGCCGTACAAGCGCGTGGTGTCCCACGGGGGGTACGACGCGAGCGGCTCCGCGCTGATCGTGTTCAGCGCGTGCCACTTGCCCGACGTGGCGCGGACCGACTACCACTACTGCATGGACAACCTGTTCCTGTGAGTTGGGGCTGGATCAGGATTGAGTCTGGATTGGATTTAGAATGGATCTATGTTGGATCTGGTTTAGGATGTTCATTTGATCTATGTTACATCTGAATTAGACCTAAATTCTAGAGTGGATCTGAATTGCATTTCGACGGTTATCCACCAATCCCTCCTATCTCAATATGTTAAAACTTTACAGTAGACACAAAAAACTTTGTGTTTTGGGCAAAAATCGCGCGTTGTCATTTAGCAGGTATTGCCAGGATAACAAAAACACTATAAATATGCTTTATTTGAAATAGGAGATCTTTCTAATGTGTGCGTTAGAGGGTATTTATCATGAATTGCGAAAAAAAGTTGTTTGACCAAAAATGTCAGTTAGGAGGTATTGGTGGTTAACCGTGGATTTGTGGATAGTTTTGGATTGGATCAAGATAATTAGTCAAGTACTTAAAAAAATATACCTACTCAAACAAAAATCGGTAAAATTGACACCTTGTGATGATTTTTAAGTGCTGTGGCTGAAAATCTTTATTTTTCTTCCATGAATAACCCTTACGTAAATTGCAGTTTAAAATAAAATCATAACTACCTCAGCTTTTAATCCCAATCATACTCAATTAAATTATCGCCCAACATGAAGTGACTGTATTGAAAAAAAAAACTGTGTTATTTTGGCATGTAGCTTTAAAAGATGGCGCATTTAGCGTGGATTACAAAATGGCATGGCACATGCTAGGTTGTCAATGATAAAGAAAAAATGACTCGATGTATGAATGTTGAAGAAGCGAAATAAATTTGTCAAGATCGTAGCATGTGGACAGAAGTGGTCTCTGCCTACCTCTCTGAGAAACAGGCGTGATTTAATGTAATGTAATGTAAGAAAAAAATGCTCGAACAGTACGAGCGTTCCTCGATCGAGAATACTCCGATGGTTGGATCGGACGGACTGGCACTATCCGTGGCCAGCACGTTCACCCGACTTAAATTAAAACGAAAAAGTTTACTTCAAACCATTTAAAAAAATTAGCTGCTCTATCTACTGATTTTTTTAATGATCTCAGTTCAAAAGATACAGCTCTTTAAAGTCAGGACCGACGGACGGCATATTAATAGGCTCCCTTAGCCTCGTAAGGCCCACCATACTGAAAAATGGGAGTTTTTTGTAACTGGGACTGTGAATCTACAATCAAGGGAATAAAGTTCAATTGCGATTGTTCGAAAATGCCATTTTCAATTTATCAACATAGGAAAATAAACCTTATTGTTATTGCAACAGAGTTCAAAATAAATTGCCTTGATTATGCACCTATTGCATACTGGGTTTTACGAGGTTAAGGCACGGAACTGAACTTGCCCGTATCCTGTCTGGTCAGCTACGTGATCTGGACGCTGGAGCGGCTGGTGACGGAGGAGTACGTGCTGGTGTACCTGTGCGGCAGCGCCGGCCCGCGCCGCCTGCCCACGCTGCACTGGCTGCGCGAGTACTACAAGCTCATCGACCGCAGGTCAGCCACCACCACGTTACAGTTACTGATGTGCCAAAGGAAACTTTCCAAAATTGCGGAAACTTCATATAGGAAAATTTCGGAAACTTTTCACAATTTTGTATGGGGATTGAAACTTTCCGTTTCTTAAATTTAAATTTCCTATATTTCTTGGGAAAGTTTCCGGAATTTTTTTGCATCTTTTCCAACTTTTTGGAAACTTTCCGCAACTTGCACATCACTGGTTACAGTACATATTTTCACAGTTTTTTGGTTTTTTGGTTGAAACGATAGAGCTTAACCGCGAACATTTCTGCTATTATTATTAATTGTAAAATTTTTAATGAAAATCTTAAAACGTCATAAATTGTACCTTTTTAGAAAGCTTATGAATTGAGCAAACTATTCCTGTCATTTGTACGCGAAGTGTAGTCCTTTTTTTTAAGTTATGCTTTAAAATGTTACAAAATGTGGAAAATAGTCACTAGAACTTTTACCTTCAAATCCACTTATTTGCAAAATTTTGCATTTCTTTGGTATTTTTTATTATTTTTCGTAATCAATAGTTCATTGGCTATTTGAAATATAGTTTTTTTTAAATTTCTTAATGACAAAGTTTTTACACAATGAATAGCTTTAGGCCGAAAGGCGGGTATTTTATAAAAAATCTAAAAACGTGAATAACTCGATAACCAATGAGTTTTGACCCCTGGTTGACTGGACTTAAATCATTACAAATGAGCTGTAGAATAACCCCTTTCAAGGAATACGGCGAATTTCCAGTCACCCTGTATTTAAAAAATGATCTCGAAGGTTCTCGAATGGAGACCACGCTTAGGCGAACGTAGTGTAGGATGCCCCTCGGCTAGATGGACCGATGATCTGAAGAAGGCAGCTGGCAGTGACTGGATGCAAAGGGCGGGAGATCGTGCGTCGTGGCGCTCCTTGGGGGAGGCCTATGTCCAGCAGTGGACTGCGACAGGCTGACATGATATGATGATATTTAAAAAAACTAGAGGGTAACCAATTTAAAACTTCCAAAATTGGCTCATTGGAAAAGGGTTCTATGACTTAAATGAATTCTTCGCCCAATGGGTAGTTTTTTTAAACACTTAACCAAAATTCGGCTCGGCTCATATACACCACTCGAATATTCGCGCGTATGCTCGCAGTGAGGACGCTCCTTTAAACGGCCCAAATGATTTTTACAATAAGAACTATTCCACACACGTTTAAATTATTATTAGTAGTAGTAGTTTTTTTATTTTATATTGATAATTACATTATTATATGTCGCATAGTTATCATGAATTCACAATAAGATCGTCAGTGTAAAAAAAAACAAATAATGTCAATGTGTACAAAAATAATAATAAAAATAAACCATAATAAAAACAGTAAAAAAACAAAAGAAATAGCTCAAATGTAGCATATACACATTATTATAACATCCCCCTTAACACCGAGGATTAAATTACATTTTAAGAATTACGGAACCCCCTTATGACTGTCTGCCTTATCCGAATCGAACTTGACCGGTTTTGTTTATTACAGGTTAAGAAAAAGTCTGAAGCATTTGTACCTGGTACATCCTACTTATGGATTGAAGATCTTCGTCGCCTTCACTAAGGCTTTCGTAAGGTAATTAACTATAGTTTACGTTTTAAAAAAACACATTTGAAGCAAGAGCAGCTTTAAGACATCATATTTACTTATGGGAGGACCTTGTGCAGGGTCCGTTAAGGTTGGTACCTACCACCATCTTATCCATTAACCTACCGCCAAGCAGCAGTGTTCGCATTGTTGTGTTCCGGTTTGGGGATAAGACAGCCGGTGAAATGACTAGCATAGAGGCATTCCATCTTAGTCCTCAGGGTTGGCAGTGTATGTATTGCACAAAAATATAAATATTACAATATAAATATTAAAGTAATGTACAAAGGCGAACTTATCCCTAAATGGGATCTCTTCCAGCTAACCCTGAAGTTAATAAGTAAGGACAATGCATAGGGTTGGACACATACAAGTTTGCACAAAAAATATCAAAAACAGATGATAATACTAATAATTAGAAGAAAAAAAAAACTAAACGAATAAACCAGTAGGTACTCAAGTTAGGTAAGTAACATAAACTTAGGTACCCACATATAAAATACACATATACATATATATATATGTATATATAATATATATATATATGTATATATACAGGGTGTCTGGAAAACCTTCGGAGAAATTTTAACTGTAGATAGGGTGGATGATTTGGATCATCCCTATATTGGTAACTTTTGTTTAAGTTAATATTTGACTGAGTTACAGACAGATTTATCATCGACTTTCCTGACGATGCTCTCAGTGTGCCCCATCTTAACTGATTCATTCATAATATCGTCGGTGATACTGCAAAACCGCGTAAGTAACAAATTTATGATAGAGCAAAATAAACCTTACGGTCTTATTAAAAAGGTGCATTTTGCTCCTTATTTAAAATGTCACTTACGCGGTTTTGCAGTTTCACCGACGATATGTGTCACAACGTAATGTAAATAAACAAGTTGTTCCTTATGAACAATGTTTGCAATCATGGTCAAAAGCTCCATGGAGTTTAGAAAACTGACACATTATGCTGTAATGTGAATGAAAAGACGGTGTCTGATAAGGGCTATTATGTGAAATAATCTAAAACTGAAACTTACGATTATGATTTTTACTCACACTTTTCTCACACTCACACGGCTAAAATAGCACTTGCACTCGTAGGCACATTACTTCTTTTACGAGATCATGAATCATGGCTGTATTTCATTGATTTGTACCACTATCAGGGCTTCCGACGAATAAAAAACACAATAATTAATTATTGACAATTTGACATATTATCTTTTTAAATCTTGGACCATTAAAACTCTTTATGAAAAGAGTTTTAGGTTTCATTTGTAAACAAAAAATCCTACCTACACGTTACGTTTTATCAAAATTACATTTAAAGCTGGCATCATACATGTTGTTGCTAGATATTCGTATCATAGAAGAAAGAGAAAAATAGGATCGCTTTGTAAGAAGAGGTCGACGTGATTACACTCTGTGGTAAAAACCCTTAAAAGAAAAAGGCCACTAAAGCCGGCTACTCACACACCTGCTGCAGGGGCAATATGGGAATTGGACCCTTGATTGCCTCCTTAATTGTGATGTGTGTAGGCAAGCAGGAGCAATTTTTAGATTGGGCCTGCGGCAGGGCGGCAGGGGCACAAGACCTTCCTAGCTCCCTAGATTGTGTCTACCGCCCTGCAAGGTTGCTGCGTGTGTAGTAGGATTGGGGCAATTCCAGTCAGTTCATTGGTGACAACCGAGCGGAGTGGACAAAAATGGAAAAAATGGTGTTACCATAGCCAGGAGCTCTTCAAAAGAATCAATATCCATTCGCAAAAAGTTTCTAAGATCATCTACTTCCAATTCTTTCATAATATTCATGTGGCACAATTTGCTTCGTTTCTGCAACCAATTCTTCACCCAATATCTTCTCTTCCTTTTTTTTTTGGTAGCACCACAGAAAGTGCCAAGGCGATACCAATCCTCTGGTGTTTCGACAATACAGGAGGCTTTCTCGTGGACGTGCGTTCAGCGGGACTATCAGTTACACACTGAACGGCAGGCTAGTGTGTAGAGAACAGCCTAAAATTGGTCCAACCGCCGTGCGACCGGTATTGCCCCTGCAGCAGGTGTGTGAGTAGCCGGCTTAAGGAACACCCAGAAAATATAAAACGTGGACTACAATCACAATCAGTCAAGGAAGCGATGTCACAAGCGAAGCGATGTTTGGTTTGGGGTTTGTTTTGTTTACTTGCATGTGATGTGACTTCACATCACACTCACAGGTTATAAAGTATTTCTAACATCACATAGCGTTTTTGCCACAGATTAAATTTCAAAAAAAAACCTTATTATTTCGTGTAATTTCCAAAAAAATAGACATAATTTAATGTGGAATAAAGTGAAATACGTTATTTTACGCTAGTATCAGATAGGATGACCACAATTTGTAGTATATTTTCAATGTTGTCAAATAGCCTATTATAATCAATTATGCGACGACCTTTATATCCATCGACAAAATGTTTTGCACTTGGACTTTTGGCTACTGCCACAAATACCATGCGGATCAAAAGGAAAGAACCAGCAGCCAGCAGCGCTTTCTCCCCGTCTGGTTGCCCTGAAAATCAGCGCGTGCAGCGTCACGGCATGTCTGACACTATGATGCTGAGTAGCACCCAATTTGGTGCATTATTATTTTATAAAATAGTTTTAAGGTTTTGTTTTAAATTATTTTCTCACTGTATTTAATTTGATTATTATTTTTCTGTGGTTTGCACCAATAAACGATTTTCTTTTTCTCCTTTTTTTTCTTCAATACGGAGAGCAATAATCGGATCGTTCAATCCGTCTATTTGAACTTTGAGAAGTCTATGAATTTATGGCTGTCATTAGATGTCAGTGTTAAATTATGTTATTTTCAATATTCACGTCTTCAATATTTTTGCTGTAAATCAGTTATATGGGCTACTTTAGAGCAGAAAACAATGGTAAATGGTTAGATCTCGACAGTAAAAGACGGACGATATGATCAGTCTCGGCAAAACATGAACAAGAGACCTAGTGATTTCACATTTAAAACCAATTAGTGTTCAAATTGCAAAAACGAAAATACAGTAAGTTGCACTAAAATTACTCATTTATTTTTATTATAATGCTACCTTGATTTTTGTTTACATGGAGCGAACTGTTTGTTTACATGGAGCGAACTGTTTGTTTACATACCATGTGACAACGTATGGTCTCAGGTCATTGACCTCGGACATTGAATTTTGACGTAAGATACTACGAACTGTTGGAGTAGTATACTATCAACGTCAAAATGTCAAGGTCGAGATATCGGCTGCGATACATCAAGTAACAAAATGAATATAATTAATCCTTCTTTTTTTTTTACATTAACAGAAACAAAAATGAACCATACCCCCGTGATCAGAATCGTGCCAACTATTACCCCCCCAAATTTCTCCGAAGGTTTTCCAGACACCCTGTATAACTATAATCATTATAGGAACTCGACTTCACGACTCATTCAGCCACAACGTTTTTAAATTTCGCTTTAGAGCGACTACAGTAGGTGATTGTCTTAAGGACAACGGAAGCTCATTCCAAAGTTGGACACCACGGACTGTGAAGGATTTGGCAGTGCATTTGCAGTCTTGTGAATGCGAATTTCTATGGGTCACAGTTTCCACTTACCATCAGGTGGCCTGTGTGCTCGTTTGCCTTCCCATGCTATATATATATTTGAAAATGTATTTTTATTATATTAATTTTTCCAGCTCAAAATTCTTTCGGAAACTTAGCTACGTACGCAACCTCGCTGAACTGATGGAGCTGGTCCCCGTAGAACCCAATGCTATTCCAGAACTGGTGAAGCAATACGACGCGGGCAAGCGGTAGGGCATAAAAACATGCATTTTATTTAACAGTAACGTTTTGAGATATAGTTTGATGATTTTTGTCTAGGGTTTTGTAATAAGATGAATTTATACTTTTAACCTTTTCAATGGCATTGATGGAAAGGGTAAGGTTTTAAAAACATAGGACGGATTATATGTTAGTTACATGTTTACTTTTCTTGTCCGTTTTGTTACTAATAATTAATTGGGGTTTTGGTAACAAAATGGACAATTTTTTTTTTTTAATGTCGGTTTTTTAGTATACCCAACAATAGGTCCCACGAACTTGCAATTTTATTTCGCAATTCTGTAAAATAACGATTTTTTTAAACTCTGTCACATGTGACAGCTTAAAGAAATCTACATTTAAAATTCGTGGTACATTTCAGATGTCACAACCTTACCTTTACCAACTTTACCTGACTAGTGTTTGCATTGTGTTCCGGTGTGTTACAACGTGTTGAAATCGTTAAAAGTATAGTTATTCTATTATTACATTTCTTATACAACTAATATGAAAGCAATATTTGTGAGATTTTTTAAATGCAGAAATACAAATTTAAAATGAATAATTTAATTGAAAAAATGCTAAAAACTGTTTTGAAATTAATTCGTGCCATTTTATCGCCAGACCGATAAAGAAGTTAAAATATATTTGATATTTATTTATTTATTTATATAAAAAGTATTATTAGTATTCTTATAATTTTCGACATTTTTAGGCATTCCTGAAATACATTATTAAAGTGATTATAAAAATTAAGCTGCATATTTAATGACATTCCATATAAGTAAAAATAAAAGCAATAAATTAATTTAAATTATTAAATGAAAAATAAATAGATAATTCATACTGTCAAATTTTGTCTTGTCGAAAAATTGGAAAGTATAATTTACATATCAGGACAGAACATGTTTGAAAAAAAAAATACAATAACTACAGGGTGAAATAGGGGTCGTGATCCCAACCATTTTTTTCTGACTCAGTAAACGATTGCGATGTTACCTGTATATATTTTAATTGAAACAAAGATGGTTCGGTATTTACTTATTTTAATTAAAAAAACGTTAAGTAACTATAATGCGTGGTCACCCTACTTTTCCAATTACAACCTCTTTGAAAACAAACAACAAACAAAGGAATTTTTCTTATCTGTCTATCAGTATCGTCATAACAATCTCTTTACATACTTACTGCGATGATTGTTAAGTACATGCACTTGACATAAGTTTTCTTGGGAAACAGAAGGGTGACCATGATCTCAAATCATCCCAGTTTTTTTTTATTATTTGCTGTACTGACTTAAATAACTAACTTTAATAACTGTTAGTCCTAACCTATCGTGATCCTTAGGTGAAAGTAAGTTAAATGCGTCTTTCTTGCTCCACGACCCCTATTTCACCCTGTATTTCGACTCAAAATAATACACGATGATGTTGATGAATTTTTCAACAAAATTATTTTTTTCCATTTTATGTGCTTTATTGTCATTATTTCTATAAAAAAATACTCTTATAGGACCAAAAAAAGCAATATCAAATAATTAACACCTCATTCTTCTATATTAAAGTATGTATTCTGAACTCAACTCATTAGGGTGCGCGAGATCTGAAAATATTTACTCTAAAATTGGCATATTTACAGACACGGTTTTTAAGTCTGTATGTATACTAACAAAACACCTGTGCCACTATACTTTGTCCTAAATAGGTAGTTAATTAAACGTTAGCACATGACTCAGTTTGACCATTCAAGACAGGCAGATAAAAAATACATTGAAAAGACACAAAATAATTGTTAATATCTGTGGTCTGTCTTGATTTGCTAGCATTATGAGCTAGGTGATCGACCGAATTAGACAAAGTATAAGCTTGCGGTGTGTTCGATACCATAGTTCGCCGAACGTCTCTTCGCTAAGCGCGTGCCGCGTCCTGTCTGGCCTTAGGCTTCGGGTTCGTGCTCTCTCGCTCTCTTAACAGAGACAAAGCAGATTTATATATAAGATGGATGCCATAATCTCATTGTTAATATATTATAGTTTTAATATAATTTCTAAAATAATAAATATAACAACGAAGCGAATTGTAAAATATTATTAAAAGATATTTAGGCAGTATTACGTTTATTTCATAATCAAATTACATTTATTTATATTATTGAAATTGTATAGTATACAGGGTGAAAACAAATTAAGTGCGGTTATTTTTAACCAAAATAGTAATAAACCGGTCAAGTAATGATAATTAATTTCTATTAGCAAATTTCGCGCCTATTTGTTTACACAGTATGTTAGTACAGTAGTATTTATATTTCAGTTTATTTTTTATTGTATTATGAATCATTACCACCTTAAAACTATCAGACGCCGCCGGTAAGGCTGGTTGGTAGTGACCCTACGTAGGCAATGGTGGGTTTCATATTTCACCATCCTAACAATGATATGTGACAGTGACAGGTGACAAATCGTTAAACATTGTCCAGTTAAATAGATTCCACATCACCGGGGTTCATATAAGACGGGCAATGTACACTGAAATTTCACTTGTCAGATGTTAAATATTTGTGTGAGATATTTTGTTCCTGAATTTTGGGTGTTTTCTATATTAAGTATGTTCTCTATATAAGTATATTTATCATTGTCTAGTGCCCACGGTCAAGCCTAGAGCTTATTATTATGCGTTGTTAATATTTGTATTTATTGAGTTTTGGTTCTAACATGCCGATCGACATTCGACTTCATCCTAAGGTCAGTTATAGATAATTTAAATATTTTAGTATAATTAAGCCCAAATCCGCGTATTTACAGCTTCTAGATGAAATCTACCTTTATAGAATCATGCACGAAAGCGAATATTTTTTGAAATCACTTGTAGCTAATTAAGTATGATAAAATTAGTGTTCAATGTCTGTACAATAAGTGGAGTGTTTGTATGTACGAGTAGTTGTAATGGTTGTTTATGTGTACAAACGTAATAGTACAATAATTTGTGTCCGCGACTGAAATTGGAAAGAGTTACATTACAGTATACAGTTTAAACCGGGTCAATGTCAAGATCTTGGATGTAGTCTACAGTCTATTTTTTCTTACTTGAGCTAAGTAGTAAACAAACATCACTCGATCACATATCACGCCATTACAAAAGAATCACTCAATATATGGTACCACAATAACTAAAAGTCATTACTTTAAACACAAACGAATTCATTTCTACTAAATATTGCTTTAAATTATCCTTACAAGTAACATATTTTAATAAAATAATAATTTCCACGAAACTCTCTCTCACAGATTATCAAAACTGAATGTCAGTTTGGCATTTCATTTGTAGGGATGGAAAGAAGTGAATGAATTAATGATTAAGTAACGGTTTAACTGTATGGAGGTTTTAATATACAATATTCCAAACATAAATGAATATAATTATCTTTCTAAATAGTTAGTGAGAGTTATTATTATGTGTATAGATAGTCTATATGATATGACATGATGATGTATCTACGGATGACTGAATAAAATATTTATAATAAATCGTGTTGTGTTATTGAGTACATAATATCGTTATAAGTAGGTATCCACATGCAATTGTAGTCTGTCACTATATAAATCATATTGAAGAACCCAACCCATATACATATTTCACTCATTTCATTCATTCACTAAATAAATTTACACATTCACTCCATTATTCCCATCCCTATGAAATGTCAAACTTTAAAGATACGCCATATTTGTTTACTACTTAGCTCAAGTAAGAAAAAATAGACTGTCTGTATATATCTAAGGGCCTATTTCACAATCGACGAGTAAATTTATCTGCCATTAAAAGTTGGCTCTCTCCTTGTCTATTCATAAGTGTAAGAAAGAGAAAGGGCTAAATTATCCGTCAAATATGCGTTACTTGTCTATTGTGAAACAGGTGGTAATTATTATTAATTATTTATATTATTGTCTAGTTTACGAGAACCTATTTAAAAGTTTGGAACTTATTTTGGGACTATACTCCATTCATTTAGGTACTTCAATAAATGAAAACAACAAAACCACGTGGCTCTGTGAAACAGACAATCAAATTTGTTTTATCGAGTTTTGACGTATCAGTGCACAGCTTCTATAGTTCATTTATTTTAGTATGAGAAACCACAATAACATTGTATTGCGTTTAATCAACTATTTATTACCGAGCAAATAGTACAGTACAATAGTCTGGGAGCCGCAAAATAAAATTGTTTTAATGTCACTTTATTTGCGTGTCGTCAATTGTTACTCTAGTACAAATTGTAAAGAGATTACAGTTCACGAGCCGCAATATAATGTTGTTGTGGTTTCTCATTCTAAATTAAATGAAGTATAGTGTCTTACGAACTATATCACGTGATTTTGTTTGTTTACATGCTGTAAAATATCTGAAAAAATTAAGTATAGGTCAATTTATTGTTTTCTTCAGTGATCGTACTTTTTCCAGCATTCTTGGCCTGATGATGTCAAATGACACACGACAGCGACCTAGGGTTGTCAACCTGTATAATATAATTGATGTTTAAAATTATGTAATACTATGTTGTCATTGAAAATTAAACAGTATTTTTTCTACTGAATCAGTAATTATTTATTTATTTTATTTATTAGGTATTAAAAATCAGACAACATTATTGTGTATAACATTTATTACTGTAACCCAAAATTCCTCAGTCAGTGAAGAACAAAATGACTTCTATATTTTATGCACTGCCATTACCTACCCATTATACCTTCTATGCTAATATATAGTTAGTACATCAATTCCTAATCATAAATATGAACTATAACCTGAGATAAAGATTTATTGCAACTGTCTTACATTTTCTCATATACTTGTAGTAAATTATGCATATTGGGTTAGGCTTTATATGTTCCGAGAATATTTTATATGTTTTCAATTTGTTAAATACGCTATTTTATTTTAATTTTTGGTTTTATTTAATTCTTGGTTCAAACAATTTAATATTGGAGACTACTAACAACCCTAGCACTGCACCAAAAATGCTGGAAAAAAGTATGATCACTGGTTATCTTTTAACCATTAACAGAAGCCGTCTACCCTCTTTGTAATTTCAACCGCGTCCATACCCCTTGCCAGTATGCATTTATTCCTACTATTTGTACATATAAGAATATCGAAAAGCACAATAATATGTGTCCTAGTGTTAAGTAGCAAAATGCTTTAACTATAATATATAATATTAAGTCCCGTTTTTGTATTGGGTGCTGTTTTTTTTTTGTGAATGTTCGCTCAATATTTTAAACGATGTGATTACAAATATACATTTTAAAACTTATTTAGTTACTGACCTCTATAATGTGTGTATAGAGCATTTCGTTGATATATATAAAATGTATTAAAAAAAGAACGACCGGCAGAACATATGTCTAGTTTTTTTGCATTTCTTTTTGTTCAGCAACGAGTCTTAAGGTATACTTTATTATAGAGGTTAGTAAAGTGGGATTTATACATGTGCTTATTAAATCGCCTCACGAAGCAGCATATATGCTAGCAACCCCATACAGGGAGTTTGAAAATTAGACCGATTGATTCAGTTTTGGCGAAAAATTTACATTATTTCAATATTTGCGGTATGTTCCCAAAACAGTTATGAAATGCAATTGTCCGTTTTGTTAACGAAAAATGTATTGAAATTCGTAATGAAACGGAAAACAAGAAACATCTTTTAATTATTCATTTTTATAGGTTAAATGCTAAATGATGTTCAGCAGCGTGCAATATCTTTCCAAAAACTGAAAAAATCTGCTCTGTTTTTTGATATACTCATTTGACGGAAATCGCAGTCGACTAAGTAATTTTCTTCGAAAATGTTGATCGGTTATGATATTAATCTCCCGCCGCAGGCTTGTCGTCGCGCGGCAAGAGTAGACATCTAGTCTATTTTAGAGTTTGTGATTTATTCAGCTGTCGAGTAGATTTAATATTTACATGTAAATCCCCATAACATAAAAAAAGTTCAGAGAGAAAATGTTTTTGTGGTAGTATACATGATTGACTAAGTAAAAATTTTCGTATTGAGTATGCAAGCGAGAAAATAATGAAAGTACAGCCTTTGTGCTATTTCTATCAATACAGACAATAATATATTAGGTATTTTCATGGCAGCTTTAACTGAACACGTAGGTTACATAGCTCTTGAAAAACCTGGGGATTTAAAAATAATGTTACCGTTTTTTTGTTGATGTATGTATGGAGATGTCCGCTTTTTAACGAATATAAATCAGATTTTAAATACAAAACGGATTTTTCCATACATTTATTGGGAATTATTTTTTAATGTTCAGAATGATGGTCCCAACCAATGTACAATTTAATTTTTATCTCACATCTAAAAAAAAACTCCCACTTAAATTATTTCATAAACGTTTTTCTCTCTTGTACCTTAATAAAGCACTTTACTGCCCACAGTGCCCAAGTAGGGGTGGAGAGCAAATAGCGATACCCGCTTGCCCCTCTAATATGTTAAGGTCTTAGTTTACGTAATGTGATCTGGGTTCGGACGAGATGTTGAAGATGGCAAAGATCGTTACATACTAGCAGTTTCTAAACTTCTCTATATAAAGTAATTTTGATGAATATATAGCCTTAAATACCTCGTAATTTTATTCCAAATTATATTATCTTTTGTTTTCTAAATCAGCGATAAGTTGTAAAAAAGAATGTTCCGAAGTTTCACAGTTTTATCTGTGACGATCGACTAATAATAATAAAATAAGGTTAAAAACTAACTAACCACTTAAATTATACGAGCTTGCCGACCAGAACCATTTTATTTTGAAATCTGTATAAAAAATTAGCAACAAAATATACGACGACGTGTTTATTCTGACCTAATGCGCTGATCGACAATTCCTTACCAACTATCTGTGTACTGAACACGAGTATTTGTTCCTGAGTCCCGAATGATTCCTATATATTTAAATATGTAATCCCTTGTATTTCAATAATATACAACTGTCCAATAACTCTCTTGTATTGTGTGCATCTTGTCATCGTCGCCCCGTCTCGTGTACTATTATCACGTTACGTTCGCTACGACCTCTAGTATCATGTGTCATAGCCACATGCGTGACGTGTATGTAGTTGTGTGTGTGTGTGTAGATCGTGAATGTAGGCGTGAACTCGCTGGGACTTAGTACTCGATGGAAAATTATGAGAAAATGTATTCAATTTGATTTTATCTAATAATCTTCTGATATTTGTCTAAACATTCGATTAGGGAGATTTAGTTTAGTTTATTTTCATGTGACAGAAAATGCATAAACGCTCGCCGCGACCGTCCGGCAACTTATTTCAATCCCATATATTTTCTATAAAGATGACGTTCGCCGAATGCATACTGCAATCTCGCTGTAACCTGTCTAGAACGAAAGAAACTCGCCGAGCTACAGGCAAGAAAGCAGAAGTGCCCTAGCCTTTTGTTCTTAGCAGCATAGGATTTTTTATACGCACACTGTTTATTTATAAAGAAAAGGGATACAGAAGTTTCTGTGTCCTCGAATTAGACATACACTTAGAAATGTTGTTAATTGACAAGATTTCATATTTTTAAGACTTTAATTTTATTCGTTTTATAGATACTGTTTCGAAGGAGGAAGACACTAATAGTTTTATTTTTTCCCTAGGATGTATAATTATTTTACATACATACATACATTAAATCACGCCTGTTTCCCAGAGGGGTAGGCAGAGACCACTTCTTTCCTTTCAATTATTTTATTATTAATTTATTAAGATGTTCTTATTCTAAAAGGGCGTAACTTCATTTCTACGACACAATGGACATATTACGTTAGTCCAATCTGTATAAAAAAAAAAGTTTTTCTTTTTAATAATGGCGGTCAAGCGATCTCAAGTATTTATCCATCTGTCAATAGTGTCAATGTCAAACTTGAAGTATGACAGCTTTTTTCTCGTGAAAAAGGCAATGGTATTATATCTATTCAGGCATAGTATTGGTAAAACTCAGTTTTTTTAACTTACTTGTAATTTTGTCAATAAAGAAAAATAAATCTAAATAAATATTTTGCCGTGTTCAGGAGGCAAAACCCTTTCGATTCGTATAGTAATTTGCAGGTGTCACCAAAATGAAATGTTGTCAATTTCATTAAGTGGTGTGTCAGAACCACTATACCTAGGTACTTTCATATCGAATGTTTAGATCAATATCTGCTTATTCACTTACGGCTTATAGGAAAAAAGGGCTTTTCCCATTTAGTCCCACTACTGTGTGTATAAAAAAAAAATTGAGAAATTCTGGCATTGTCAGATGTTTTCCCAAAGGGTTGTACAGATGTGAAGACTGCACGGAGCGTCCAGTGGCTCCCTCACTACTATTATTGTGTTTTCTAATAAACTAAAGTATGAGCTTGAAATTACGTGGCATATGTGCTCCTTTTATATAAAAAAATGCTTTAATTTATTAGAAAACAAAAAGAAATGAGGACGACACTGACGGCATATCGTATAATTATAGTCAGTGAAATCTTGACACCCCTACAGGGTCTCTATCCTATTTTGATTGAGTTCATCTTGCTATGATATCGTAATTAACGATGTGATTACGATATTAACCCATTCATTGCCGAGGACGCGAATTCGCGTCCCATGTATGTGTAATCGTAATGCCGAGGACGCGACTTCGCGTCCTCAAGTTATTTGTTTTTTTTTGCTAGAAACAACTGTACTTAAATGCTGATACCAAAATGTTACTTTATTTATGAAGGATAATGTTATACTGTTGCTGGTTTTCGGATTCAGTGCATTTGTAATTTTCATAATTCTTATCTCGGATGCCGAAGACGCGAATTCACGTCCCATGTATGTGTAATCGTAATGCCGAGGACGCGATTTCGCGTCCTGGAGTTATTTGTTTTTTTTTGCTAGAAAACAACTGTACTAAAATGCTGATACCAATATGTTACTTTATTTATGAAGGATAATATTATACTGTTGCTGGTTTTTGGATTCAGTGCATTTGTAATTTTCATAATTCTTATCTCGGATGCCGAAGACGCGAATTCGCGTCCCATGTATGTGTAATCGTAATGCCGAGGACGCGATTTCGCGTCCTCGGCATTACGCCGGCACTGCGTGATGAGTAAAAATGTGAGGCGTCGGCAATGAATGGGTTAAGGCAAGATAGGATAAACAAAACAAAATGAGGTCTCAGATCTGGTTATATCACGCTAGCACTGTGTCAGAGTATTATTTATTTTATATTCTAAATTTACTACTTATATTTCTTTATTCTGAGGAAAAATCTCAATGTATTTGTAAGTTTCTATTGTTTATTTGGATTGTTAAAAGCATTTTTTTTGCGACTGATTTTGTAATAAGTATTTTGTTAAGATTTTTAAGTGCTATTACACGATGCAAACTATGACCTGGTTTTATTAATTATAATCATACCTTACATACATACCTTCACGCCCGTAATCCCAATGTGGGGTAGGCAGAGCTACAGAATTACCTACAACTTTAAAAACTTGTTGATAATTCTGTAACCACATTTTGCACAAATAGACTAAGATGTTTGCCAGCGTATCGTAATTATAATCAGTTAGTTATTGTTACCCTAATGATATACTGACGGTTTTTCGTATCAACCTCTATTCATAATAATGAGGGGTTATGTGTTTATTGCCTTTGTCAACCTGTCCGTCCGAACGAGTAAACTTACTGCCCGCCCTTCTATAATCATTTCTCAACAGCCATATCTCCAGATAAAATTTAGGTAGATTAAACAAAACTATAAATGTAGAATAATTAAATAATATCTTAATATATCCCAAAATATTTGTATTGAGAGGTTTTTTTCCAAAATTCATACGTGAGTGCAGAGGCCAAATTTCTGAGAAATACTTCTACGGCTTTAGACCGCTATCCATACAATCATGTAGGTAGGTAAGGTAGATAAGTTATATAGACGGCCGAGCGAAGCGAGGCAGGATAGTTACGAGGCTGGCAACCCCTTTTCACGGCGAGGTATGTATGTATGTAAACTCTTTATTGCACAAAAAATAAAAATAAACAATTACAAGTAAATTCGTACATAAACTTAAGATTAACATGTACAATGGCGAACTTATCCCTTTAAGGGATCTCTTCCAGTTAACCTGACCATGAAAGAGTAAACTGTACGAGGATAGGCAAGATTACAAGGATTTGCACCAAAAATAAATAAACTAATATTTCTACAGCTAAATATCCATAAACGATATATATAAATAAATAAACATCACATACACAAATATAAATATAATTATATAGTACAGCATATATATATATATATAAACACTTAAATAAGTAAATAGTCATATATACATGTATCTATTTATTTGTACATATACTTGTTATGTACTTATACATACTTGAATATAAATAAATACATGACGTCGAAATGAAACATTACTGACTAGATAGCCTTTAAGGATTAAAACAGTAAACACTACTCATCCAACCACAACCTTTTTAACTTCCTTTTAAGCGACATCGCTGACTGAGCCTTAAGTCCAGCGGTAGCCCATTCCATAGTTTGACATAAGGTTTGTATAGTGCTTTTCTCAAACATATGCAATGAAATAAAAAACACATGTGTGTGTAATAGGCATTAGCGCGGATATTTTTGGTCCGCTAACCATAAAGCCAATGAAAAAAATAAAATTAAAATATTTAGCTATTAGGCTGTTTATAAACACAGCCGCCATGTCAACATAAAATTTAAAAAAAAAACTTCCCGGCCTAGGCCTTCAATTTTGTATGATATTCCTTTACAGCTCTCTAGAGTTGCTCCGCCCGGAACGTGATACTCTGAAGCCTAAAATAACTAACATAACGCCAACATTTCATTGCATGTTTGAGAAAACATATTTTTTCATCTTGGTTACAATGTCATTTGATTTCAACTCAGAATAAGAGTAAACTGTCCCTTACACCCGGTATTAGTATGGGAAGAACCTTTTAATTTTGTTACCTGATTTTATACGTATTAGGGATTATAGTATAGGGATTCATACGTACTGATTTGTCACCAAACATAATTGTATGTAATTCTCTGTTTTGTTATCAAGAAATGTATTCGATTTTGGTAACAAAATAAGGAACAAATACCGGAAGTACTGTTTTTTCTGGTTCAGAATGATGACCACAACATACGTGCATGTTTTTTCCTTATTCTGGATAAAAAATAAAAGGGATATTTTTTTAAACTCCCCACTAGAGAGAAATGCTTCTATGCTTTTATACCTGATCAATTCACCAAGTACGTATGGGAAAGGTATCCATCGCGTCAGCGATGCAGTGACCGTGAATGTCCAGCTTTAGTGCCTATTTAATTTGGTCGATTGACGCTTAATGCCCTAAATTATGGGCTCTATGTATAGGTATAAAATAAAACGCAACATACAATTAGTCGTTTATTACACGTAATGTAATCGAGTTGTACATAATCGAATAAAATATTCAAACAATAAACAAAATTAAGAAATCCAACCGATTCAACAAAACAATTAGTGCATTATTTGGTTTTTCCGACGAGGTTAACGTACATATACATTAGTTATAATATAGTTGTATCAAAAAGTACATTGTAGGTCACGTATAGACTCCATGCGAACTTAAAATATTTTTAAGTAGATCAATTAATCATTTCTGCTTAAATTATTATAATTTTAATGTCATAAAATAAACCAGACATGAAGTTTACACGCAATTGTACGTCTACATTAATTATATATTAGAAATACATTTACAGATTACATAGTACAATTACATTTTATTTTATAAGACACCATATTAGCCTGACGTGGTATAAACGTCATATAATTTTACAAAATTAAATGTGCTGCTGGCGAACACGAGAGTGTTTATATAACAGCCGCACAAATAACTTTTTTCTTGTCATACTACAGACTACATATTAATGAGTATAGTATATATTAAGTTACTATAGGCAATATACTATATGCATATCTAGTTATATTGGTGTTTCAATACCTTCAGTGGACGAATCGCTTTCGCGGGCTCCTTACTTATAATTAATATATAAAAATATTTAATTTCCAAGCAACAATTAAGGCACGTTAACAAAATAAATAAACGCGGGTCTTCACACGACGGCCGACGCCAGAACTTTGCTATAAAAAATAAATGATACACATCATAATCTGTTTACATTGAAATTATGTTAATTAATTCAAAGATGGCGGTTTATATTTTGAAGCGCCATCTATGAACATACTTAGTAAAAGCTACAAGTCAATATCTGTTCAAATTATGCTCTAATATAGTTGCAATGTTATACGACAATATGAGACTCGGCTGAAATGCTTTCAAAATCCATTAAAATTACAAGTTTAGCTACTACCAGCTACGTACGAGTTACTTTATTAATATTTAGTATATACTTACATTACCGTTGGAGAGCTCAAACATTCATACAAACTGTACGGATGGTTGACCCATTGTTAATAGTTAGTAGTTCCAAACTACAATTACATCACATATAATACATACTATGTATATACAATTATGGCAACTCATGGTACTTGAATATATTATATTATACGAAATTGAGATTGTATATATATTTTGTTTAAAATCCATTTTCCGCCAGAGGGACTCAACATAAGTCACTATTTTCAAAGTAATTTAAAGTATTTAAATTGGGAGACCGTCGTTTGTTATTGCGAGTCCAAATTATCATCTCTACTAAAATGATTTTCAGCTGAGTCAGACTAATTCTTAACTTCCAAAAAAACCTGCTGTTAGGGTTATAGTATAACTTTTTATAACTCAGGCGGAAATTGCTTTAGGATAAACAATAGTTCGAACGAGCATTATGATAATTAATACGGTTTTCAATATATACACATTTAAATGTTTTTTTTCTTGTTTCATTAAATATTAACCCTTACCTTAAGATTAAGTCCCACTGGTTGCATGGCAATGTATTTTATCCCTATAGCTCAAAAGTGGCTTTTGTATATCCTCCCAACGCGCTACAGTTAAGAGACTCATGTCCACGTAAGATTTTGAGATCTATAGGGAATGAAGGCACGGTTGTAAATAATATATTTTTAATGGCACACGCGGCTTAATAATTTATGACTATGGGCGTGGAAATATACATTTTAATAAATATTGAATACCAATTTAAATACTCGAATCAGACTTGAATTCTAATTTTATTATTTATGGATTAGCAAAAATCCATCTACAGAATCGGCGACTATAATTAATTGTCCGTTGTGTTACTCATATGTCAGGTTTCGTTACTTTTTTTCGTGACTTTCAACAAGTAAACAATGAATCTACTCATTTCATTCATAATGGCTTAATTACAATACATTTGAAAAAACCTATAAAATTTAGAAATAGGTTCTATAAGTGTTTTCATATATTTGTATAAATTTATTTATATTGTTATTAATATTTCCACGTCCCCAGTTCACAGCTTTGTTTTATAAACTTTATTTGTAAATATATTTCAAAATTCAATCACTTTAAGATACCCATCGGGTCAGCACTTTGTGAATATACTGGGAGCTTTATTATATATTTTTTGGTTTAACATTTAAAATATAATGACTCTATTTTTATGTATAATAATTATTTCATGTTAATTTTTAGTCGTTATTTTTTATTACCAGTTTTTGGTTAATTTAATTAATAATTTAACGTCCGTAACCGGGTTTTTTTAGTTTAGAAGTGTCTTGCTCCCAGTTAAAATTAAGAACCATTTAAACATCAACTTCAATAGAATTTTAAATTGAAACAATCTTTGTATATCTAAGGCCAGGTTGAGGCACTAAGTTTTAAAAATAAATCAAGTCTAGCACCACATAAGACCTAAATCGAGACAAATATTAAAAATGTAAGGCAGTGTTTTACAACTAAATTTGAACGTGTTTGTAAATAAATATATAGGTATTTATCATGCTATATTCACAATTTTCATAAGAATCAATTTCATGTAATAATGCACACACAATGCCGTTCCTTAAGTGTAACAAGCTAACACCCTTTATCTGTTACTAACAACATCTACGGGCTTATAAATAACAACAAAAATAAGCTACAGTTCGTTTGAAGATATTGACAAGAAAACGAGATTTTTTCTTTACTACCTATATAGCTGTATATTGATCTTAGCAGTAAGCTGCCAGTTCTGTTATCAAGTCAAAATCTTGTTCGAACTATATTATTTTATTAAAACGTCGCATTCTACATTATGTTTTAAGTCTATGTATGCAACTTTTCGAGTCGAATTCAATATCTATCCAGCCAACTTTACAAATTACAGGGTGTTTTCAAACTCAGTAAACGATTATCTACGAATAGATATAGCTTTGACGAAGATAATCTCACGATAACTATGTTTTGGATAGCACTGTATAATCGGCTACTTTTTAGGGAGGGAATGAAGTGACAAAAACGTTAGTCTTTACAATGTATATTTTGTAATTCAGTTTTTTTTTTATATCATAGGAAGGCAAACGAGCACACAGGCCACCTGATGGTAAGTGGAAACTGTGACCTATAGACATTCGCATTCACAAGACCGCAATCCTGAGACTGCAAAATGTGTGTTTGTTAAGTAAACGTCAAAAAGTAAAAAAATAAAATATTTTAACAATAATTCTTTGGCAATCATTTACTGAGTTATAAAACGCACACATTGGCGGTACATTTTTTGAATTCAACTACTATCCAAATGCCATCTAACTACTAAGCGTGGACCAACCTTTAGAAATTGCCAAACTTCTTGGTGACTGTCGAGCTCGACTCTGTTTTATGCGAACTAGTCATGACACTCTTCCTCTCAATGGTCTCTGAACTAATCGTCGATTTGGAGAACTTCTTGTCCAAACCTTCCAACTCTTTAGACAAATCCTTTTTAACAGTCTGTTGAGTAAAATCAGAAGTGAATTCAGACGGGCGCATGAAAGACCGGCTTGTATCCGAACTGAGTTTGGATTCTAGCGTGTTGAATCTAGAATCTAAAGTGCTGTACCGACTGTCGTTGTCAAATGATTTCGACAATTCATCGATGCCTTCCAGCTTGACGGGCTCATACTTAGTGTTGGTAGTCGTCAAGTTAACAGGGGAGGAACTGTAGATTTTTGTGGTGGTTATTTTTTGGGTGCCGTTAGGTATTTCCTTTACTTCTGTTGTGGTTTCTTCCATGAAATTCGGACCTCCATAGCTGTGGATGTCTTTGCCGTAAGGCGATGACATTCTTTCATAGTCCGGTGTCGCTGCTTTGACTAGATCAGTAGAAGTATGTTTGTATTCCTGTGAATAGTCAGATTTTTCGAATTTGGAAGGCGTTGATGTTGTAAAAGGAGATTTAATTTCAGTTTTAACGTATTCCGTTTTTGGATAGCTTTGGTAGGACTCGCTTTTCACGGTGAACTCTGACTGCTTCGTGCCGCCCGGGATAGCTTCAGTTGACTTCTGATGCTCGGAAAAGCTTTGCCCAACGCCGTCGAAGTTAGTTGGTTTCTTTAGAGATGAATATATAGGGTCCTTATCATCGAATTTTAAGTCTCGTGCGTTGAATTTTGGGCTTAAAGGCGTTGTTGGTTTGGGAGAGTCGTAACCAAACTCTTTTTTGTAGAAGTTCGATTCGTACTGGCGTTGCTCTTCGGTTTTGGAGTATTCGTGGGCCCGGGGCGTGTCGTAGAGACGCGTCTCGTAGCTGCAAGGGACGAGTTATTAGTGGCTGACCGGAAGTTAGCCTTCACCGGAAGAGGATAGCCCACACCCATGCGCATGCGATGTTACCAAGGCTGTTTAGTGACAATTAGTTACGTTAAACCGATCTATAGACGCTTTCTTGTTTGAACTTTCTTTTTCTAAAAAATACAGCCGGAACTTTTGAATTTTGGTGCGAAATGACTGTAAAAATTGTAGATTAAGAATATTACACGACAATTTAGACTTTATGAAATAAAATCTGCGATTGGCGTAAAATATAAGTAACGCCTACAAGTTTTACGTAGCCTGATTTTTCATACAAAACAATTTGAATGTAGATTTATATGATAGCCCACCCCCACGAAAGATTTGACTGACAAAGAAATGATATGAAAAGACAGAGAAGATAAATTGTGAAAAAGAAGAATGTTGTGGATATGATCGTGAAACAGGAAGTACACATTATGTGTAAAACACAATACTATGATATAAATGAGATATGTAAACCTGAACCAACTACAAGATGTGATAACCAGGGGCATGTAATTTTACCAACGAACATAATACTTACGACAATTCGAACTATATAGCAGAAATGAAACACGTTTGAGCAACGATACAAAATATATACAGAAATGGTATACAGTGATTATTCGATGGAATTGGAATTAGTTATTATTCTACATTCAAATTGTTTCTCTAATGAAAACCAAACTATGAGGTATAGACGAAGGGGGTTATATAGATAAATATTGAACAATTAATCGTCCAGAAAACTTTATTTATAATATAACCGGTACGAATAAGCAGCAGCACCGATACTATATTTTGATAATTTGGTGAAAATAAACTATAATCTTTTTTGTTGAGTAAATTTTCTGAAACAAAAAATCAAATTTCGTTGAAGTTTTTGAAAACTCGTCATTTTATTTAAATATCATTAAAATACTATGAGCACGTGCATACGTTATTTAAATATTTTATGACATATAAAAAGCAACGACTATGGTTGCGTTGATTTTATTATTTTTGTCTAACACCAAAATTAATATTTTTTGGCACTTTTTAGAAAATAACGCTATATCACTATTTATACAAAAAATGTTCCACACCTATATAACCACCTTCACATATACCAAGTCAAACGAGCATTTCTAAAAAGTTTGTACAATTCACTTAATTCTATATTAAAAGATAGGTAGATAGGGTGCATAAAACTATGCAATAATAAAAAAATACCAATATATCCCAAAAAAACGGAACTTCCTTTTGTGTTACCAAAGTAACAAAAAAGAAACATTTCGTTAAAATATTTTACGACACACGTAATTATTTAATTATTGCAAATCCATACTATCTATCTACCTGCGATTTTTCTTAAATAAACTATGCAAACTTTTTAAGAGCCGCTCAAATAATGGTGATTGTGCCAATGGCGTACCCCCGGTGCTTTGAAAAATCATAACGAACCCTCAATTATTGGTCGCCTCATACTTTAACAAGGAGCGGCGCGGCGGCGGCGGCGGCTTCGGTTTCTTGTAGTAAATCCTCTCCTCGACTAACTGCGCGGTCCTTACTTCAGGCAGCTTTAAGGCTTTCACCGTGACAGTCTCTTCCATGCTCCTATTAGTTACCCCATGCAAGTTAAGGTTAGCGGCAATTAGGTAAAGTAGGGTAGAGTTATGGTCGTTTTAGGTACAGTTTAGGTAAGCTTTAGACATGGATATATGGGTATGTACAGAACGATGCTGTGTTGGCTTGAGGCGTTGGCTAGAGAGGATGAGAGAGGATGCGAAATTGCTTATTAACGAAAGTCAAGTATTTTGCTTAAGCAAAACAGTATTATGGAATTAGTATTTTATGGTAAGCTTCCTCTCTCATGACTACGTAAGCCAATTTGCAAGCTATGTGACTTTACATGAAAAGGTACCATACAAACCTAACCGTTGTTATATTCGTTTTTATGTTAATTTTTAGACATAACTTCCACTATTTAGAGCTTTTTGTAAATTCCAGTTAAAACTTTAGAAGAACCTTATTATTAAATTCTGTTATCAGGGTCAAGAAATTACTATCTATATAGGAATTAATAAAATAAATCTACTTTGAATTTAGGGAATCCAAAATCTAATCCAAAGATTAATATGGAAATTAGAAATTAAAAATAATAATAGATTTAAAGTTTTTCACAGATTGGAGAAAAATGTGACAATTACCTTATTAGCATTCTCGATAATAGTAAAAAAAGCAATATGTCCCAAAAAAGGTGTTCCTTATTGTCCGTTACGTTACCTTCTGGTAAATTTCTTGGTAGCAAAACGGACCGTTACATCTTTTTTTCGGAAACATACCAAGAATTTTAGATCGCAGCGTATGATTGTATGTATGTATGTATGTAAACTCTTTATTGCACAAAAATATAAATATTATAAATATTATTATATTGTTTTCTAATTTAAAAAAAAACTTAATATGGATACCGGTAGAAACACAGATTTTGAACTCCCCATAATTTAATAGTTAGACCACGGTGTATTGTACTTTTTCATGTAAATAAAGTGTAAGAGTCAAAGTCGTTGGAACGCCGTAGGTACTAAGACCACTGTTAATCCATTAACAGAAATATCTTTAGCACATACCAGCGTCTAACGACCCATAGGCTAAGAAAAATATCATTCGATTAAAACGAATTTTATCATTCAACAGTAAAGACATATACGATTGAGGTCTTGTCGTAAACTGTATATATATTTATTGTTCTCTATATTCGTCTCCATCAAAAGAACACGGTAAATCTAGGCCTTTCGACTCTAAACTGTCACATACTGACGCTTTTAACACAGGGTAAGCCATTCGAAACAGTTCAATTGCATATCTTGTCAACATATTAACTTTCAGAATCTCTATTTGATTTTGGTCGACACTAACAAGATAACTCTAACAATTGTCAACACAGGTTAGAACTCAGTGAATTGAAGAAACTTTAACACGGCGCGAGACAGCTGTTTTTTTATGCATTTTGTGTATTTTATAGTTTTGGAGTATCTAACATCAACAGTGACAATGTAGTAAATTGTGTTTCATTGAAGCAAAGAATAGTAAAAAAATTATAACTGTAAACTTTTCTTGCCGCTATTATAGTCGCAATAAAAGATCAAACATGCAAGATCAAAATCTCGCTACAATCAAGTCTATAACGTAGACCAAAACCAAATACAGTGTATAGTAAATATATCGACCTCAAGCTCTGTACATAAACTTACTTCATCGTTCTGTCATTTCTGGGCTTTCTGTAAATTGAAATATCACTACACTAATTTAAACAGTAGACAAATAGACAGGCAGAGTAAGCCACCGGTCTGCGGCGCTTTAGAAATCTAAATCTTTTTACTAGTTTTCAACATAGTTATTCAATATAATATTTTATAATTTATGCAGCAGTTAATACATAATGATTGGTAAATCGGTGCAATTTCTTTTGACTTTGCAGGGTACAAAGTAAGGTATTGCAGTACAATTGTCGTGAAGAAGATAAAGAAAGAAAATATCTAAAAAAAAATACTACTTCATTATTTCGTAATATCCTTGACTTTTAACCCGACTGCCGAAGGAGGAGGTTAATTGTTTAGGGAAGTTAAGCTCAGTATATAGTATGCCATTAATTGTATATAATTTTACAAGACGTTTTTATATTGAATAGTTTAAAATAAAATTAAATATCTATTAGAAGTTTGTACCTAAACTATCTCATAGTAAAAGCAATTTATCGAATCACCAATCATATGCGCTTTTTTTTAAATCTACAGCACATAGTTATAATGCAGCCTTAAATAAAGTGCATAAAATAAATGTAGAAAACTAGTAATACAGTATTATCTTAACTAACACAGACTGTACTGTTGTACAGTTAAATACAGAAACAAGCGGAAAGCCATGCCTGTGATACACGAGTATACCCTTATATCTAACTTATATCTTAAACTATTCATGAGTCGACGTATTCCTCTAATAAGGAATAATATCAAATGATGAACACGACTATATTAACATTTTAAAAAGTAATAATATAAAATTCTTTCAAAAATCTATCATCCAAAATTCACATAGTTTTTTAGGCACATTTCATAAGTTTTGCATCAAGGCACTTATTAGCATTGTTAAGTAGTAAAGTGGATTTTTTATATTTTTTTACTAATTTATAATAATATGGCACATAGTTAGAAATTAATAAAAACCGCATAAAACAGGAGTGATCCCAGTATATTTAATTAATATATTTAAATGTGTCGTTACTTGATCAAAATTTGACGGCAACATGTAGCCAGGAATTGTACCTGTCCTTCTCTAACTTACAATGTTAAACAAGAAACCAACAACCAGACTTGCCAAAAAAATGTTTCTCGCGTAACTTATAAACAATCGCAGTAATTTACAGCGAATTTAACATTCGCACTGGGATGACACTTGTCAAATACAAAGTGTACAATTTCGAGTTTTTTTTTTTGTTTTTTTTTTGTTCCACTACTACAAATATTCTTATAATAGATGTGTATTTACAGCGTTATCTTCTGTGATCCGATGGCGGCGTGGAAAAAAGCATTAGATGAGTTAAAATTTGTGAATTAGTTTGAGGCATTATTATGTTAATGCGAAATGCGAAAGGCAGTGGCATGTTGACTGATGCTGTATAAAAACTTTGGGCATTTGTAGAAAAACACAAATTGGGAAGAGCCATGGAGTGTATAAAACAGGACCGCTTTTTCTTAATCAGGTTTAAAAAAATCTGTCATTCGGGCTATTATCACCGGTAACGGGTAACCACTTGTTACCACTGGTAATAACTGGTTCTTTTTCGCCACCTTCTTCCACTGGGAACTGGGAATAAAAATGCTTAGTAACATCTAGGCATTTTTAATCACAGTATTTATCAGTGGTAACAGATGGGAAGTCTCAGTAGTGACAAAGTGGTGGTGAGGATAGCCCAAACAAACTAGATTTATTTATATGGAATTCTCGATATGTCGTCAAAAAGTTATTTATTGTCCGTTTTGTTACCAAAATAAATAAAACTCGGTAACGAAACGGACAATTAGTTATATGTGTTTATGTTATCAACATCCCACATGCCTTCCATTATCAACCTTCCAGACAAATTTCAAACTCACCGAGTAGTAAATCCCTCATAGTTCTGCTTCGGCTCCTCGGGCCTGAAGCTGGAGAACGTTGGGCTCTGAACGGTGTACTGTTTCTCGTCGTGCTTGCGCTCCAGCGTGGAATAGCCGTTATTCTGGCTTGTGTGAGAAACGTTTTGAGTGGTGTGGGACACGTTCTGACTGGTGTGCGACGTGTTTTGACTGGGGTGAGAGATATTCTGACTGGGGTGAGAGATATTCTGACTGGGATGAGAGATATTCTGACCCGTGTAGGAAATGTTCTGTGTCTGGTAGCCGGGACTTGTGGGGCTGTGTATGGAGTCGTTGAGGTGGGATATCTGGTGGCTGATGTTGGTGGTGTTGTGCGTGTTGTGCGCGGAGTACGTCGTGTTCGGGCTGTACGTCGTGTTTAGGTAGCTGCTGTTGGGGGTTCGGGGTCTGCGAAAGAATACGAATATTAGTGAGAAGTCTAAAAGTAGTATCACATATGCTTAACTTTATTTTAGCAGTTTTTTTTGTACTTGAGATTAAAAATTTAAAAGTTAAAAAAATACATTCCGCATAAAACTTAAAACTAACTAATAAAATTTAAAATAAAATAAATAGATATTTGCGATACGTTTTTCATTTAACCCGTATATATCAAATAAATTAACGGTATTATCTTAGAAACTACTGCACTGCACTTAATTCGAGATAATAATTTTCTAAAAATGTTTGGTGTGCCTTTCCTCACTCGCCGGTATTTCGCTACCTTATTAGTATAATTTTAAAGTTCAAAACTGTGTGGTATTTTTTACTCAGTAACGGGGGCCGTAGGTTTAAAAATAGATGCGTATGATCATACCTGATCGGCGCGCGTCCCAGCGTGACGTCAGTATCGGTTTCGTCCCCCGAGGTGTCCCCGCGCAGCTTGTACTTGGCCTGCCGAATGGCGCTGAGGCGACCGCGGGCTTCCTCGAGCTCCTTCTCGATGCGGAGGATCTCCGACCTGAACCAAAGGAGGTTAGTTAAGTCGCGCCATAGAATATACCTACCTACCGCTCTAGTTAAGTAGTGTATAAGTTATGAGCATGTAAATTAGCTATAAGTGGGTAGAACACAAGAGGATAATGAGCGCTTTATCCGCCTACAAACTGTCCTCAGTTTGGCGGAATATAAATATGTACATACCATTTAAGATTTTTGTGATAAATGAATTAAAAATAAATAAAAAATAGAAAAGTTCCTACATGTCTAATATAGTAAAAATTATATTTTTTTGGCTAAAATGGCTATTAAAAACAAAAGCAACCACTGACTATACATTGGCCAAGTGATATTCAAAACATTAGCTCAATTTACTTTATTCACGACGAGCTGTTTTAGCGAAAACTAGATTAATTTTGAGGATAGAAAGTTGTTTACTATATTAGACAAGTTGTAGTTATATAAAACCCTAATGTGTCCTAAATTTGTATGAAAGTTCCTATTTCGTTACCTGTCAAAAATCTTAAATTTTCGGTAACAAAAAAGGAAGTTTCAATCAGGAATATAAAATACTTCGGCTAACCTAGCGTCAATCTCCTGCGCGATGCCGCCCACCATCCTCCTGTTCAGCACGAGGCTCCTCTCCTCCTCGCAGTGCATGGCGTCCCGCGCGGCACGCACCAGGTTGTCCGTGGAGCGGATGACTTCTGCTCCCGCGGACTGCAGGCGGCGGGTGGACTCCGATGACGGATCCGCTTTCACCTGGGGCAATAATTAATGTCAGTGGATAAAGTTACACTTCTTTGCTACAATACTTGTTTGTTTTCGTTTTTATAAACAGTATATTAGTTAACCTTGCAACAACAATAGTAGTAGTATACTCATAGTGATCAAATGATATAGATATAGATTGCTATAGACCCAAAATAAGTTCCAAGATTATTAGTTGGGATTGTGATAATATCTATAGTGTGATATTTGGGTGAATCAACTTTTCACCCACCCGACTTTTGTCTTTTACGTTACGGTACGATCAACTTCGACACCAATTTATTCGTAAACTGAACGTGCAAATTTAAGTTTATAAAAAGAACCCAACGGTATAATGAATTTACAAAAACTAAATTCCCTAACTAAACATGATCGCTTGTCCCTTGCGTTACTGGACGTGGCGACGTGCCGTTCCCAGGCCTACCTTGCAGGCGACGAGCAGCTGCGCCGTGCTGGAGGCGACCTGGCGCGCGCTGGAGATGAGCCGCTCCTCGGAGCCGGCGCCCTGCACCAGCGCGTTGGCCGCCTCCACCAGCGCGTGCGCCGCCGCCGCCACCAGCCGCGCGGCCGAGATCAGGCCCTCCGACCACTGCCCGTCGTCCGACGACGACGTCGGCCGCCGGGCCACCTTGCCCTGGGGGAACATGAAAATGTCAGTCAAACTCATAAATGTTAGTAGTTTCAAAATACACGAACACAAACGCAGTCACAATACGGAACGTTGACAGAAAGTCCACTGAAAAAAAGGCAATTTATTTTCAATTCTGTTGGTATAAAAATAATGTAAATTTGGAAGTACCGCTCACGTCTTACATTATTAAATAATTTATTCGAAAAAAAAAAGCAAAATGAAATGTCCAGTTGTGTGCCAATGTATTACAAATATTTGTATGTAAATTTCCTATTGTGTTACTACTGGTAACACAGCCTACCTGGTCGATGAGTTCCCTCTGCGCGGCTGACGCGGCGCGCACCAGAGCTGAGGTGGCGGTGATGATGCACTTCGCCGCTTCCAGAATCATTTCATCAAAGTTCAGGGTCTCATCCGTTTCCTGAGGAGAGGTTTATAGAAATTTTAAAGATACAAGTCGATGCTATTATTGGCACAAAAAATACGATTTGTGTATGAATTTTAACAATATTGTATGTAACAATTAAAAACTCCTTAATATTTTCCTTAGTGTCATATGATTGTATGACTGACTTTCGTTACACAAAGGAATAAGATTGAAGTTGTCTTAATTGCCACGTTTTTTTTTTAAATTGAAGTCTTGTATTATTTGTGACAGATCCAAAGTCACATGTGTAATTATCGCATAAGTTAAAAATATTTCTTTTTTTTTTTCAGGCATACATAATATCTTCTTCTTTTCTTGAATCTTCTAGGGTCTTCTAAAGTCTTCTAGCGTCGTAAGGCTACCGTCGTTGGGTAATATGTTTGATTCCCGGGTGATATAATACAACCAAGAATATCAAACATATCTCAACGCCGAGTAGCAGCTTCTGTTCTCTTCTTTTCTTGCTGTCTTCTTTTCTTAGTATAAAGTACCATATTTTGAAAATAAACATATCACTTCATTTTAAAAAACTGTAGCGAATTCGTGCGTGCAAAACAACAACATTTTACGCACTGTCGGGTTAACCAATGTACAGAAGATGTACTGATTTTATTTTGCATTTATTTTGGTTATTTCCAAAAAGGGTAAAAAATTCACATTTCGATATGAGCCCTTAAAAGGTATGAACATGTCCGTTTTGTATGCCTATGAAAATGTATGAAATTTTCGTAACAAAATGGACATGTCCATACATTTTTTTCCGAACTATGGCCACAACAAAAAATCTAAAAAAAAACATCGCATCCCCCCCCATTTATTACATGGCTGTTCGTGTATTATCAACTCACGCGCTGACTATATCGTAACAGTACCTGGACGTGGGTGGTGCGTGGGCGCAGAGAGTCGAGCTTGCGCGCGGCCGCGTCGATGGAGGCGGCCGCGCCGAGCAGCTCGTGCTCCGCGATCACCGTGGGGTCTGACGGGTCCACCCAGTCCGAACCTGGTGGGTAACACACATGTCAGTGACACGCTGAGGAAGAGTGAGGAGTGAAATAGTACATTATTGCCTAGGCAGTGAAGCAGGCAATTGCGGGCGGAGTATTGGTTTAAGCGGACAAGCTTGCGAGTCCGTTTAAAAATACGAGGCCCGCAATTGCCGTTCCTGCCGAGGCATATACAGTGTGTGGCCCAAAACTGGGGCGAAAAAATTAAATGTAGATTCTTTAGAACATTTCAATTAACTATCACAAGAATCTAATATTACAAAGTCTATAATTTTGGAGAAAACAGCCTACAAAGTTAAAAATTGTAGGTAATGTATTTTCCCGTCGCGATATCGTCGCTTGGTCACTTGGTACGAGGTATGTCTGAGTACAGGGTGCCATTGACAACACAACACGCGGTAGATTTAGACTTTTTGCGACATGTACTCCGAATAAGTACGATGCAGAACGAACTCAATCGGTCAAGTTGAGCGGTGTTTGCATTACATTGAATTTGCGATTAAGTTTGTTAGAAAAAAACTGAAAGTTAAGTTTTGATTTTAATTAGGTAAGACCATTATAATGTAATTACCGGTGATCTATAGAGCCCCTGTTTTTAATATTATCCCCGGTTTTGGGCCACTCACTGTATACTGCTTTTTTCAAAAATCGCAAGATACAAATCGCATATAAACAGAAACTTCACGTGAAATAACATCACTCTTTACCGCCTTTATGTTTATGACAAGGTAAACGCAAGCTTTTTTAGAAAAAAAAACTCAAGCTATTCCAGACACAGATAAAAAAGTTACGTTTCGAATAAAATATGGATGTATAAGACTTGTGGCCTCAAGTTACAAACTAGATAACAATGACATTTGTATGCAACATTGCGGGCTTGTGTAGCGAGCACGCAATGTTTTTTTTTTTATTTGGGTACTGTCTGTAAACTATGTACTTCGCGTCTCAGTATGGAGTTAGTAATGTCAGCTTTTCAGGTCATTTTTGAGAAAAGATATATACAACCATATGGTCTATGCACGGTCCCAAAACAGCAAATATGTAGATCGTAAATTGCGTGTTACGAAAAAACAGTGGTAGAAAATGATGTACTGGAAATACTATTTCATAAATTCTCGAAAGGCTATATTTTTTGTAATTAGCTGTTGCCCGCGACTTCGTCCCAGCGAAAAAAGTAACAATAGCTTATGATACTCAGGAATAATTTAGCATTATAATGGTGAAAGATTTTTTGAAATCAATTGACCTCGTGTGTGTAAGAGCCTATAATGTCCAACAACTAGCCCTATTGAAGGCATCAAGTTTATCTCGCCAACGTCGTCTTGGAAATCACAAGCTTAAAAAAAAACATCTGTTACTGTGCTTTAACGTTTTTTTTTTATGGCATTGGAAGGCGAGCACACAGACCACCTGATAGTAAGTGGAAACTGTGACCCGTAGGCACATCGCATTCACAAGACTGCAAATGCACTGCCAACTCTGAGGACTAAGATGGAATGCCTCTACGCCAGTCATATCACCGGCTGTCTTATCCCCAAACTGGAACACAACAAGCGAACACTGCTGCTCGGCAGTAGGATAGATGGGGGGACCAACCCGGACGGAACCTGCACAAGGTTTTCTCACAAGTAAAAATAATGAAACAGTAATCGTACCTTTGAGCAAGTCTGCGGTGGCGATGATGTCGGCGACGGCGGCGGCAACGCGGCGCGACAAGTCGGGCAGCTGCGCCCGGGCGCCGGCCAGCACGGCCTGCAGCAGCGCGCGGTAGGCCCGCGCCGCCTCGCGCCCCGCCTCCAGCGTGCGCGCCTGCAGCTCCGCCGTCTCGGCGGAGTAGGCCGCCGCCTGGGGGAGCGAGGGGTTATATGTTGTGTATGATCCTATAGCCAACTTCGACGTTTTGTTTCCTAATTATTTGTATGAGAAATCGTAAATTATTATACTATTTATACACTTGCTCAAAAAGTGACACTTTTTGGAGCAGTATTGTAAATCGTATTTTATATTTCGTGTTTTTGACTTTTCCATTTTTTTTACCATGTTAACTTTTGTTAACAATGGATCATGGGCATTTTTATATGGAAATTGGGTGTGGCTCCAACAGAATTGAAACCTTTATATTTAAAATTAACTAAGTGAAAACATCATTTCTTATTATTGCCGCAAATACCTAGCTCATCGGAGAACAAAAATATGAGCACTTGAAAACAAGACAGTTCATAGAAACTTAAGGTATAATATAATATACATTAACAAACTGAAGTATTTCCTTAAAATCGTGAGTTTATTTGTCGTACAGATAAATACACCATTTATAAGATACATTTAATACTAGGTATTATAACAAAATAATTCGTGTACTTTTTTTTCAGTTAAGTACAGATGTAGTGAATAATCCCTTCCCATCGTTTTTTGTCGTATAAGTTCGTATTTATCTTTCTTTCTCAGTTGGCTTATCGATGGGTACTGAAGCTAAATTGAGAAAGCTAGATAAATACGAACTTATCCGACAAAAAACGATGGGAAAGGATTATTCACTACATCTGTAACTTAATCGAAGGTTATGTTGATGATAGAGTTCTACGAAAAACTTTGTAATCTTGCGAGTAACGTGTTGTTACGAATATTTTTAAATATACTTTTTTAGACAACTTCTGGAGAAGCACGAACACTACAGTTTACATATTTTTGTACATCAAATACCCTACACGGCACGCAGTTCTATAATAAACTGTAACAATTATACATTAATTAGCCGAAGTTTCTACGGACGATATATCTTGTTTTCAAGAGCCCATATTTTTGTTCTCCGGTGAGCTAGATATTTGCGGCAATATTAAGAAATGATGCTTTAACTTAAACCTTTTTAATGATATAGGTTTCAATTCTGTTGGTGGCACACCCAATTTGCCCATGATCCTTTAACAATTGCACTGAATTATTATAAGACTACTGTTTTAATGATGGTATATTGACACTCTTTCGCAATTGTATTAAAAAACGTCGTTTGATACATGCTGACTAAAGCAAAACAAACAAGCAAGCAAACAAGCGAAACATACTAAAGCGATATTTACTTAATAATTTTTTTTAGAAAGATATAATGAATGATTTAACGTTAATATGAAAAAAAAAGTATTTATAATAAAACGTAGAACTCATATATATTCTTAACTGATAAAATCTTTGATTAATTTAAGATTATAAGTTATAATATAAGTTAAGATAAATTAATAATATATTTGTTTTTTTGTGTAAGAAATAAACAGTTTTTTTTTTTTTATCTGTAATTTTGAATCTTGTCCTTCGAATGTAGCTGTGGAGTAGGACATCATACTCGTAGATTGGAATCTCTACCTAAAACAGCAATACAAGAACCAAAGCCAGAAAGCATTCCATCTTCCATTTCTAGGTCTGGGAATAGCTAATGTCCATGGGTATCAGAGGTCGTCATACCTTGCAGGCTCGCAGCAGATCCGGCACAGCCCTGCGGCCCAGGTTGGCGGCGGCGGTGAGCTGGTCCTGCTTGGCGCTGTTCCCGGCAGCCACGGCGCGCGCGGTGGCGCCCGTCATCTGCCGCGTGCAGCGCACCAGTTCCTCAGGGGTCGCGGAGCCGGGGGGAGGCACGCCGTTCATCAGGATCTAGGGGACGGAACACACCTGGGTAAGACTACGGAAGTCTTCCTACTTCTTCCCGTTGGGAGTCGACTTTCAAAAAATCCTTTCCTAGTGACCGAGTTATTTTAGATACCTACCCAGGTATAGACGCCACCTTGTATTTTTATATATTGCTTTTTCAAAAACGGCTCAGAGAAATCATTTTTCAACCACATTCCGTTATTGTAATGGGCTAAAGTTTGGAACACATACATTCTGGGGTCCTATTGAAACAGGGTGCAAGTCTAGTATACTCTATATACCCCTAAACTTAAACCTTTTTTCAATTGATCTTCAGAAGACCCAGAATCTATGTAACCCCGAAGGCAATACAATATTATGGTATCTAGGAGCTGATCTGATGAGAGTCGGAAGGTAACTATAAGACTGAAGTATGGGATCGATAATCGATATTCACATGAATGTATAAAAAAAAGTCTCAAGATATTTTTTGACAGAAGCTTGTTAAACCTTAACAAGGCTGGCAGATCACACATCTGACATGACGGTAGAATTTCAGCCTGAGGTACGAGTACTAAATACAAGTGGTTACTATTGAGTAGGTTTTATGTGGGAAACATGGCCTGGTCGAAGGTTATCCACGTGATACTTACAGTTCATCAGCCAATAGAATCAGAACACTGATACGACAAAGTTCGACAAAACTGTTTTGATTGATTAACACCGCCACTTGGTTTCGTTTGTTTTCATTCAGTTGAGTATCTAAAAAAACGGCCAAGTGCGCGTCGGACTCATGCATGAAGGGTTCGTACCTATAAGTTTGTATGTATAAGTTTGTTGTATGGGAACCCCCCTTAAATATTTTATTATTATTAATTGCCGTGTGGTTGCCGGCTTAGAATAGCGCCACTCCATGTCTTCCCGTGGAAGTCGTAAGAGGCGACTAAGGGAATAAAGGCTTGTAGTACTGTTAGGCGATGGGCTTGCTACCTGTCACTAATATACACTGTTAAACATCTTAGCCTAATTTGTGCAAATTGTGGTTACAGAGTTATCAACAAGTTATTAGACTTGTTGGTAATTCTGTAGCTCTGCCTACCCCACTCTGGGAATAAAGGCGTGAAGGTATGTATGTTATAGCGGCAACAAAAATACATCATCTTTGAAAATGTCAACTGTCTAGTTATCACGGTTCGTGAGATACAGCCTGGTGACAGACAAACGCACAGACGGACAGCGAATCAATACCTCGATTTCCTGCGAGATGGCTTCGATGGTGCTCTCCAGCGCCCTGGTGCCGCGGGTGTGCTCGTCCTCCACCGCCTTCACCGTCTTCAGCAGTGACGTCACGTTGGTCACCATCACCTGCAAGACGGGGGGTTGTAGTCGAGTAGAGGGGAGGTGCCTTGATTTGACATGAGAGGAATTTAAATTTATATGTTTATAACAGACAGGACGCTCGGGATTTCGTACAAGTATTTCTTTCCGGTCGGAGGTCGTTTTCCGAAAACTCCATTATTGGTGCGCCCCTTGGATAATTTTAAGACCCTACCGTTTCGTAAGTCAGTTAGTTTTGGATAAGTTTCATATGTATGTCAGAAATATTTTAATATTTATAATGTACGTAATACGTGCATGACAAAGTGTAAAATTGAATTGAGCCTGCTGAATTCAAAGTAAAATAAAAAAACTTCTAAAATCTGTCAGTTTGTAATAAAATATCAGAAAAACAGAAATTAATTAAGAATAAGTACGTGGAACAAGGAAAACAATAGGAGATACAAATTATACTAAGGTAGAACGAGCGAAATTTATATTTTATGCGAGTAGATATGTTTTTTTAAGCACATAACGGCATATCTATTATTGCGAGTAAAATCGTTGTCTTAAACTCCTACACACGAAAAATAAGTCATAAAAATCCTCGTATTTCTATCATCAAATCAAGACACCAAAA
The DNA here is from genome assembly GCA_927399475.2 of Acleris emargana. NCBI lineage: Eukaryota > Metazoa > Arthropoda > Insecta > Lepidoptera > Tortricidae > Acleris > Acleris emargana. The sequence goes on along the minus strand of OV656863.1, from coordinate 930,549 downwards.
TTAAAAAACTTAAATCATATCCCAGTGTTTCCCGCGGTGACTTAATATTAATATTCAAAGCTTAGGGTTGCCAACTAATTATTTGGGATGAACAAACAAAAGCACCATGCCAGCTGAAACCCAAAGCTTTCAACACCATGATAAATAAATATATATAATTAAAATAATATATATAGGCATCGGCATCAATATTGGACTTTATATACCGACGGACAAATAAACTGTACCACTTAAAAAAAAACAGTTTATGAGACCGTCAGCGTAGCTCGTGATAGAATGAAAGCTTGTGGTTTTTTAGTTATTGACCGGATGACGAGTGAAGCTTGCAGTTCACCATGAGATGATTCGAAATGTGTTTAGCATACAGAACTTGTGAACGCTACAGAAATATTCCCACTTGTTCCCACTACTATGTTACCAGTGGTAACAAATTGGGAACAAAAAGTCCAAACCGTTACGACTAAAATATTTTTTTGTGGTAACAGTTGGGACTTTTTAGCAGTGGTAACAAAGTGGTGGTAACGGGTGGGAATAGCCCGCTACAGAATGTTACCCTTCTATAAAGGTAACCAACCTTCTGGGGTGCAGATGTAGTGAATCAAACGATATCGTATTTTGTCGTATAACGTCTACTCCGCGATTGAAAAGGTAAGTCATGCCACACCAAACAGGACTAAACACATTTCTAGGTGACACAAAACCTGGAAGTGACAAGAAGAAATGCAGAGCTCGTGTCCGATCCGAAACGGGTTTTAAATTAGAAATTAATCAATTCCAATTTGATTCTAATTCAATTAATTAATTAAAATAAGGTTAACATTATGGTTTTTAAAAACCATTGAATGCTGTAAAGATACTCTTGAATAATGATTATGCTAAGTAATTTAATTTATATTTAATAGAACAATCACAACTTTACCGGGTAAAATAATGCAATTAAAGTAGAAGAATTAAGACACGTAAGGCTTCCCAACTCTTTACAAAACAGACCAAATACCTATATACTCAAAGGCTCTGGACAAGATAAATCGTGATGTGTCATATTTGTACTAATATTAGCTGTAACTTTGTGAGTTTGTTTGTAACAATGAATACCTGGAACATCCCAATAAATCGCCCTAGGAGCGCAGGTTAAAATGTACCTTGGTAAATTATTTACAGCAGTTATATACCCCAGAAAGGACACGAACTTAACAATAGATCACGACATCGATGCTCCCCGCCATGCGTTAGTTGCGCACTGCTCTGACCGATTCCTTGTTGTCCGTCGCCACAGCCTCCGTCTCCTGAAACGCCTGGCTCTTCACTCCCTCCAGCATCTTCAGCTGTTCCTCCATCCTGCTGCTCGGCTTCCGAAGACTGTTCCTGTATTCCACCACGGCTCTAATCCTTCTAAGTTCTTCGTCGGACGCATCTTCTTTATTTAATATAGCTTCGTAGAAGTTCCACCAGTTGTCGATGGAACCGAACTGGTGCTCTCTGCTTTTGAGAACATCTTCGTATATGGACCACCAGTTGTTGGCGTAGTATTCGATTGGGTATGTCCGCGTGAGATCGAAGATTTCCAAGCTGTTTCTGGAGTTGTGGCTGTTGGTTTTTGATCGTTTAAGGGAATCTCCGTTTGTCATCACTGTGCTTCCGTAGTGGTTTATGTTTTTGGTTAGATTTTGGCTGGAATGGACGTTTAGGATCACGTTTCTGTGGTACGAAGGCGGAGCGGATTGCGTTTCTTCTCTACATAAACTAGGAGATCTATCGTCTCGGATTATGTTTTCTTTATTATTAGTATCTTGTTTGTATTTACGAATGATTTCTTTGTAATATCTTTCTAAGAGACAGAGCTCTTCATAAGTGTATTTCGAAACGTCTATTTGCGTGTAAATATTGAGAATCTCTTGAATGTGAACTTTCTTTTTACGTGGTTCTATTTCTATGTTAGAGAGTGCTTTCAATTGTTCTATGAGCGGATCAAAACCTTTGTAAATAAAGTCCTTCTTTGCGAATTCTATCAGTTTCAACACCATATCTTCATACTTTTTATCGTACTCTAAATCCTTCTTCACAGCACGAGATCTATCGACATCATCGATAAATGTCTGTAAAGTTTTCTTCTCTTTCTCGTATCTATCTATCTCATTCTGGAATTCGCCTAAAACTAGCTCATGTCCGCTAAATCTCTCCAGCTCTTTTCTAGTTTCTTCCATTTTATGTAAATTTCTTTTAGCTATAGCCTTCCACCATTCCGAATCATCGTTGAACATCTTTTGGAAGATTACTTGGACATCTTTAGTTACTATTTCTGGTTTAACAGTAACGACAGTTTGTTCCTTCTCTTGTTCTGGACTAGGACTTTTCTCTTCCAGATTAACAGGTCTTACTTTCCTAACTTTGAACACAGGGTTTTTTAATTTCTCTTCCTTTTTTGTTCTCGGCAAAGTTTGTATAGATCTGATAGTCGTTGTGACTTCTGTAACGTCTTCAGAATCTATATCCTCAATAACCTGAGACAGCCTCTTCATTTCATTATCCAAATCATTACTCGCTCTCATTCTTAGAATGAGAACTCTCTTCCTATCTCCCTCCGCCTTATCATAAAAACCAACAAACAGATCAACCAACTTTTTAACTTCTCCAAGTAATATATTCTCTCCATATTTCAAAACTCTCCAGTCCATATCTAGCAGACTATTCTTTGCTGCCAAATTATATCTTAGATTTAAATCATCATCAACTCTTCGCTTTACAGTATGCTTCATTAAAGCCTCTATGTATGCGATGATTTCTTCACAATTATCATGAAATACTGATGGTGATACGTCATCGTCTTGGCTGCTGTAGTCTAATAGTTTTATCAATTCTTCTTCCTGATCAGACTGGAACAGGTCTGTTTCGGAGTCAGCGGAGTTGTATTCATGTCGTGCGAGAGTGAGAGAGCGTCTCTTTGCGGGAAGAGTGGCGGCGCGTGCTGGCAAGCTCCAACGCTTGTCGTACAGCCGCTATTGGAAATATTCTACTGTTAATATATTCACTGCCAAGTAGATCTTTTTTGTAATTGGTACGTTGTTGGCAATTTGTTGTTAAGGTACTGGTGCTCTGATTTTTACTAGATGAGAGAGTTGATGCTCAATGTCCAATCATTCACCAGATGGTTAGTGAATTTAAAATGAACATTGGCAGAACAAACACCAACGCTGCCCAATCACCAAAACTTTTGGAATTGAGCTCTGGTTTCTAAAGGCTTGCTAAAATTGTCATGAAAAATCAGAGCATCAGCCTTGGCTAGTTTTTTCTGAAAGAAAACAGCTTATTCTATGATTACGGAATTGTAAGGCTCCAATTTATTCGGCCATTTGTAAGAAAAAATCAAATGTGTGAAAATGCTTTTACAAATACATTTCGTCGATGAAACCTCAAAACCATGTAAGTAACATATTTATAAGTAGAAAAATGCACCTTTTTATTATGTTGGTAAGGTTCATTTTAGTCCTTGATAAATTTGTTAGTTACGCATTTTTGCAGTATCACCGTCGATTTATGCTGTGAAAACTGACAACCAACTAGAGATTTACTTCTATTTCGACATAGCCTTAACACATCCCATATCCAACCGGGGACGACACAAAAGTCCAATATTGACACGCAGACGAACACCTAGCCCTCCCAAAAACAACACAACACAACCGGTTAAGTAGTATATAAAAAAAAGATAGGGACATACCGTACCGATATCATGAAAAATTCGTAATAATGGAAATAAAAAAAGTAATGTAATTTTTTCACTTGATATAGGAAGGTTTGACCCTATATTAGCACTTACCTAGACACTTTTTATAAACGAGGAATCGAACCCCATTACTATGTTTCAATTTAGAAATCCAAACCAATTTAAATGAATAGCATGTTAATTAAATTTACATATTTAATAAATCGCTCTAAAACCTGCACCTAATCCTACGTCGCATGCGTCAGTAGCTACTGCATGGCTCGAATAGATTCTAAAAATAGCGATAGGTTATTAAATATTGAATTAGAATTTCCTATTTACACGAGATAATTCATTACTAACCATTCTACCCATATACCTACAACTTATTCATTCATAGTCTTGTTTAGTAATTCATAGTGTCGCAGACGGAAGACATATTCTTACGGTATAAACAGAGTCAGAAGCTTATTTACTATGGGTCAATCCACTTTTCTTTGTAGCTCGTTGCCATGGTGACGTCTCCTGGGTCACTCTTTAAAACTATGATTTCAAAGGATATAAGTCCACTAAAAAACTGTTTTATTGGCAATTACACACCCATTATTTTATGGCCTTTCTCCTGAGTGTGCTGGAACATTTTTTCTAAGAAACTCTATCACTGTTGTCTCCTGGCTTACGGGACAGAATAACAACAAAAAAAAGTTGATCCACCCCTATACAAGAGAAACACTATCTTCAACATTTGTAAAACAACCGGTCCTAAACCTTTTGTTACAAGTTTCGCAACATACCTTGGCGGCGTGCTTCAGCCGCTCCATGTCGGGGTGCGCGACCTGCTTGCCGCTGGCGGCGGTGGTGGCGGCGGCCAGGTCGCGCAGCGCGGTGCACACGTCGCGCGCCGCGTGCAGCAGCAGCACCTGGGGCTCGGGGGACGCCGCGCCCAGCGACATGGCGCCCTGCTTCACTACTTCACACAGTTGCACTGGAAAAACAATACATTTGTGAGGAACAATTTGGAAATTAATTTTTTTAATTTTGTATGCCGGCCAAAATTGTCTGTAAATGGAGTAAAAAGTATTTAGGGTTCCGTACAAAAAATAAAAAATCGGAGACCTTATTAGGATCACTCGTGCGTCTGTCTGTTCGTCCGTCTTTCACAGCCAATTTGTTCCGAAACAGTAGTTCCGGTCTATATTTTTGTTATTATTGTAAAATAACTGTTTTGATTTTATTGACGAAAGAGGACCTTTCCCTCCCCATGATATACGAAACTACAGAGCCTAATTAAAAAAAATACAAAATATAGTTTACTGCTTGTACTAGATTACAGAAAAACATATAAGAATTCTATCCAAAAAAAATCGTACGTACAAAACACTTTTAGACGTTTTTTAAAAAATAATTTTGCTGAAAATGTCTGCTTTCAAAATTAATCTAAAAAAAAAACATACATCATAGAACAAAGGAATGAAGTATTGAAGGTAAACCATAGGAAAAAATAAATACGAGTGTAATATTTGTATTATCTGACGATGATACTACCTACATCTTCGATAGTCGACTTACCTATGGTGGTGACAGAATTCTGAGCAGCATGAGCGAGTTGTTCCTGGGTGCCGGCGGCTCCTCCCACGAGGGTCTTGGTGTCTTCCACCAGGGTCTTGGCAGTCTTTAGGATGTTCTCTCGGTGGTCGGAGAACGTGTCGTTTTCTTTCTCTGATTGGAGAGTGCCTGGGGGGAGAGATGAGTTTGGATTAGTGTTATTTTGAAAAGAGGGTTTTTTTTCGATTATCAGACTAATAAATATAAGTTCTCAATGTTTTGACTGCATCCTACTGGATTAATTAAAATGAAATAATGAAAAAATCCGGTAAACCGACGTTCGTGCATGACTCCATGTATGAATGTGGAAGAAGCGAAAGAGATTTGTCATGACATAAGTTGAGGCGTTACCACGGAACCAACAAACAAACAAAAATGAGTTCTAGATAAGACTAAGTTGTAAACTGTAAACCCGTGTGGTTGCCGGGTTAGAATAGTGCCACTCCATGTCTTCCCGTGGATGTCGCAAGAGGCGACTAAGGGAATATAGGCTTGGTAGTACTGTTAGGCGATGGGCTTGCAACCTGTCACTAATATGCTGTTAAACATCTTAGCCTATTTGTGCAAATTATGGTTACTGAATTATCAACAACTTTTTAAAGTTGTAATTCTGTAGCTCTGCCTAGCCCACTCTGGGATTACAGGCGTGAAGGTATGTATGTATAAGACTAAGTTCTGCCCGCGACTTCGTCCGCGTAGGTTTCGATTATCTTTATTCCCTCGGAAACTTTTGTATTGTCCGGGGTGAAAAGTAGCCTATGTGTTAATATAGGGTATAAGCTATCTTCACTTTGAATTTCATTTAAATCTGTTCAGCCGTTGCAGCGTGAAGGAGTAACAAACTAACACAAACTTTCACATTTATAATATTAGTAGGATTCTACAGTTTAGGACCTTCATCACGAACTTGGCTTAGTAGCATGAGCATCAATTATATCAGCTCAGCATAATAATATAATAAGCAACATTTACCAGCGCTAGCGAACAGGATGGTGGTGTCCAGGTCGCCGATGATGGCGGCGATGGTGGCGGCGGCGTCGATGCAGGCTTGCGTGCCGCGGGAGCCCGCCTGCAGGGCCGCCAGCACCGATACCACCTGGGGGATACGAGATAAGATAAGATAAATACATTTATTCAGTAAGTAGGCCGCACGGGCACTTTATACGTCAAGAAACTACCAGCGCTTCACAAGAGGAGACCACTGCTGAGAAGAAACGCCGCAAGAAACTCAGCAGCCAGTAATTTTTTTTAATATATTTAATATTACCATTATATAAATGTATAAATATATCAAATAACCTGCGTAGTTTCCGCAGGAAAACACACCAAAATCTTACGAGAGATAGTGTGAGAAAAGGAAAAACGAACACCTACTTAGGTGTATATAAGACGGTGCAAGTCGACCACATAAGATTGATATCATCATCATCATCATCATGTCAGCCGAAAGACGTCCACTGCTGGACATAGGCCTCCCCCAAGGCTCTCCACTCAGACCGGTCTTGTGCTTTTCGCATCCACCGCGTTCCCGCGATCCTTACAAGGTCGTCACTCCATCTTGTTGGAGGCCTACCTACAGCTCGTCTTCCGAACCTTCCGGCAAGCTGTCTGTAAGTAGTCTAGAGCGGTGGTTACCTTCTCGCTGACGGCGCGCGAGCAGTCGGCCACGTGCCGGCGCGCGTCAGGCGCGGCCGCCAGCCGGCAGGCGCCGCCCGCCTTGATCAGCTCGGAGGCCGCCTCGCCCAGCTCCACCACCGCCACGCGGATGCTGGAACAGACCTTACTATTAACACACATTCTATTGTACTTACCCACAAACATCCGTCGTTATCTATGGGATCTTTTGTGTAATTACCCTTTTTATTTAGCACTTAAGACTGCACCGAGCAAACGTCGAGCGTCCAGTGGCGCCCTCAATACTATTGTTGTCTTTTCTGATAAACTGAAGAATTTACATGGAATTGGGCGATGCGTTTTTGTAGCGCAAGTAAACTTGTGGGAGGACCTTGTGCAGGGTCCGTCCGGGTTGGTACCACCATCTTATCCATTAACCTACCGCCAAGCAGCAGTGTTTGCATTGTTGTGTTCCGGTTTGGGGATAAGACAGCCGGGGAAATGACTAGCATAGAGGCATTCCATCTTAGTCCTCAGGGTTGGCAGTGCATTTGCAGTCTTAGGATTGCGGTCTTGTAAATGCGAATGTCTATGGGTCACAGATTCACTTACCATCAGGTGGTCTGTATGCTCGTTTGCCTTCTCTATGACATAAAAAAAAAAAAACACAACTTGTGGGACACGTAACTAACTTTGATAACACTAACCCTTTGAGTAGTCAGCTTAACGGGAAAAGGTGGCCACTTTGTTCCTATAAGTTGTGTTTTTATTTGAAGTACAAAAAAGTACCGTCCGATTTCAAGAAAATACATTACTTTATTAGAAAACTCAATAACAGTGATGATGGCACCACTGTACACATCCGGCGTACGCTCGGCACTGTCTTAATTCAATGCAGCCTGCACCCCTTCCAGACAGCGGATAGTGGAGTGCAATGGCTCTGCCTTGAAATCGTTTGGTTCTGGGCAGCCACAAGCCACAACCGAAGACTTTCATTCTTACTCCAGCGAGGGCATTACTTTCACACAGTGTCTCATTGTTTCCATCTCTTCGCCGCGCATTCTACAATATGTGTTGTCATAAAGGCCCCTCTTTGCTAGATGTTTCACCCTAAAGTGCCCAGTAAACACTCCGATAACACGTCGGAGTTGTCTTCTGCTGAGTTTCCAAAGCTTTTTGGTCCATCTCTGGTAACCTCTTTCTATGAAGAGCTTTGCATGCCCTAAGCCGACCGTGGTTTTCCATGATTTCTGGTATTTTTTCATGGCATGTCACATTAACGCTTGAAAGAATATAAAGCTATAAAACGAATTGGTGTAAATTATATTACGTCAATCATACACGCTTACCCAGAAAAAACCTATCATACGATTCCGAGAATAAAGAGAATATTATTTTCAAATAAAAATAATAATTTAAGTCCTAAAGTGTGGTTACCCTATATTTAATACCTCACTGTCAGTCTGTCATACTTGTCACTCGATGTTATCAATCTAATTTTAACTTTAGAAGGGTTGTTTAGTTTGTAAAACATAGTTTTTTTTTAATACCAACTTTCTTTAAGTATTTCCACTAAGGATCGTATGATTGTGCGCCTCCCCCCGTACCTGTTGGCGACGTCCGCGTTGGGCGTGGTGGCGGAGGCGCCGACGCTGTCGGAGGCGAGCTGCTCGTACTTGCCGCACAGCTCGTTGCCCAGCACCACCAGCCGGCTCGCGTCCGTCGCTGACTTCGCCGTCTGCAACAAACAAATTGACAATCTCAAACAAATTGACCTAGCCCAACTATGCTCTAGGCTTGTACTATGGGCTGGCAACGATATAAAATATTTCAATGCATAGAAAACATCCAATACTCAAAAACAAATACGCAAAGACCCACAAATATTGCCCCGTACCGGGAATCACTACCGACTAGTATTACTCAACCGCGATTAGAATACACTTCGGAAGTAACGTCAGCACGCTGTCATTGCATATAAATGACAATTACTAATGGCGGATATAATATGCAATGACAGCGGCTGACGTTACTTCCGAAGTGTATTCTAATCGCGGTTTAGTAATACCGACTAGGCTAACGCTTGGTCAATAGTCTTTTAACTCGCAAAACCAACCATGAACTTAAGTCAATTGATTACGGTTCGAACAACCATATTTTATGGATTTTTTACAATCAAATTAGAGCCCTTTTAAAGGAAGAGAATAACATTTTAAATAACAATGTCCAAGGCCTCTATTCAACACAGTAAAAACCATATTATGTTTGAGCTGTTATCGTATTGTCACCGTTTTGACAGCTCTTATTTACTTGACAGTAATGGCGACTGACGTCATAACAATACCATAACAGGTCAAATGCGATATGGTTTTTACCGCCGGGAACAGCGCCCCAGATTTCTATAAAATACTGACCATATCTGTGGCGATGCGCGCGATCTCCTTAGCGGCGCCGACCATGCGCGTCTGGTAGTCCACGAACGAGTCCGTCTCGTCGTACGAGCCGACCAGCGACAGTCTGCAACAAGACAACATTCACTTTACAAGCCACGAGATAGCTGGGATACAGTCAAAGGCACATCTATATATGTAAATACTAGAGTAGCGTAGCATTAGTTTCCCGCTACTCCCCCCGTTTCTTCCCGTTGGGGGTCGATTTTCAGAAAATCCTTTCTTAGTACTCACTTACATCATGAAAGGAACCCCTGTACCAAATTCAAGTTTCTAGGAACAGTAGTTTCGGCAACGTCAGTGAGTCAAATATAAACCATTTTATCAGTGAGATATTTTTGAAGCCTTGGGAACGTAAATATATTTATGACTTTGACAGTACATATTTTAACGTAAAAAAATATGTAGTTTATTGCAAAAAAACAAAATTTATTTCTGAAAATCGAAAGTAGTAATTTAAGTAATAGAATTTAAAAAGTAAAACTATATATATTAAACTATAGAAGGTTCTTGAGTGGCGTCCGCGGACCGGGAGACGAGCTGAAGGTAGGCCGACAAGATGGAGTGACAAGGTCGTCGTAAGGATCGCGGGAACACGGTGGATGCGAAAAGCACAAGACCGGTCTGAGTGGAGAGCCTAGGGGGAGGCCCATGTCCAGCAGTGGACGCCTTTCAGCTGACATGATGATGATAATGATGATGATGAGTCGTGTCTTGGGAGTTCAGTGCCCTTAATTCTGGTTATTAAGACTTCAAGACGTTCTCTACCAGTCAACCAAGATCCGATAGGTTGGTAATACTTTCTTAGCTGACTGTCGAGTTTCTTGCGGCGTTTCTTCTCAGCAGTGGTCTCCTCTTGTGAAGCGCTGGTAGATTCTTGACGTGTAAAAGTGCCCGTGTGGCCTACTTACTGAATAAATGTCTTTATCTTTATCTTTAGCAAAAAGGGCGTATGTCACATATAACTGCATATATTATGTATGCGTTTACTTTGACTATCAAATTGCACTTGTCCTTTCTATTGAGGAGGTAAGAATATTGGCTATATAAAAGGTAATCGACCTCGATGTCCGCACGGCCATGGTGACGTCACGGGGCGCGGGCGCGTCTGCCGCGCGGCTCGTCCGCCGGCAACTGATCGGACGCGGTGCGTTCGATGCGGCACGCGATTATGTATTTACAGGCCCTCTGATTTTAATTTAAAGTCGCATGGCGTTTTTATTTAGGTCTAACATAGCGGGTAGTTAGTATCAATACGTTTTTTTTTCCAACTCCTTCATTTTTATTTTAAGATAGCGATTAACTTTGGCTAGGTGAAGTAGGCGATATATAACGTAAATTATTAATATTAATTTCATTTAAATTTCAAGAAAACACTGATTCACCTAACGTAACTTATCATTTTAATAGCTTAAATATTCGAAAAGTTGCTTACGTACATATTATGTACTCTTAATAATATCAACTGTTTAGTTTGCCAAATATTTGATAATTCTTTGTTTGTTGTTGGTAATTCTGTAGTTCTGCCTACCCCACTCTGGGAATAAAGGCGGGAGTTTATGTATGTATGTATGTATGTATTTAGTTGGCCGTTTTTTTTAAATTTCGCACTTCATATTAGACATTTTCCAATTTCTTTCGGTCATATAAAGATACGCTTGCGTCTTTATACATTTATAATTAGTTCCCACCTATTTCTTCACGTTGTGGGCCGATTCTTGGAAAATCTTTTTTTTTTATGGCATAGTCCACCCTGATGGTTAGTGGAAACTGTGACCCATAGACATTCGCATTTTCAAGACTGCAAATGCACTGCCAACCCTGAGGACTAAGATGGAATGCCTCTATGCTAGTCATTTCACCGGCTGTCTTATCCCCAAACCGGAACACAACACTGCAAACACTGCTGCTTGGCGGTAGGTTAATGGATAAGATGGTGGTGGCGATCTGGACGGACCCTGCACAAGGTCCTCCCGCAAGGTATATAAGGCTTCAAGCCAGTTCTAATAACTTTTTATGGCTAATAATGAGTGTATAAGGTAGTCATACATCTATTAATACCCGAGATAAGACAGTGCCGCGGTTGCGCTTGGCTCCCCGCCAGCAGCGATCTCGAGACCTGCGGCGACCTAACCGCTAAACATAGCTAGGGCGATCTTGACCGACGTAATCATGAACTTTATTAAGAACTGTGTATTAGTTAACAATAAATTATTTGAGCAACAGAAAGAAAGAAAGAAATAGTACATTATTGCCTGGGCAGTGAAGCAGGCAATTGCCGTTCCCGCCGAGGCATATATAGTGCTTTTCTCAAAAATAGCAAGATACAAATCGCATATAAACAGAAACTTCACGTGAAATAACATCACTCTTTACCGCCTTTATGTTTATGACAAGGAGAAACGCAAGCATTTTTAGAAAAAAAAACTCAAGCTATTCCAGACACAAATAAAAAAGTTACGTTTCGAATAAAATTTGGATGTATAAGACTTGTACCCTCATTTTATTATGGCCGTTTTCACTTTAAAAAAGTTACAAATTAGATAACAATGAAATTTGTATGCAACATTGCGGGCTTGTGTAGCGAGCACGCAATGTATTTTTTTTTTAATTTGGGGACTGTCTGTAAACTATGTACTTCGCGTCTCAGTATGGAGTTAGTAATGTCAACTTTTCCGGTAATTTTTGATAAAAATACATTGTTTCACTACACACACAAAACACACAGAAAAAACAACAATAAGAAGCTTTAGAAAACCCGAATGTTGCAAACCAACTTTAAATCGTTATAAATCAAATCAAAATAAAAATGATTCAATAAACCCAAAGATGATTTTTAAAGAACTATTGAATGGTCCCCATTCGACATAACTCTTTGACTTTTTTTTTCTTTATTATAATATGGCGTCTAACTGAATCCATATTGAATTTAAATTACGGTCATATCTTTAGTGACACTCACAAGATTAAGATAAATCGATTGCCATAAGAATCATCAAAATCCATGCGTTTAGTTTCTAGAACGCCACAAAGGAACAAACATACATATATAGGCTGATAAACACAATACGCTCCTCCTTCGGTAGTCGGGTAAAAAGTTAAAACACCAATAAGCAAAGTGGTGAGTGTCTTCGCGGCAGTGACAGAAACGGAAATGTTATTAGTTATTAGTGGATACTGTTTTGGCTCAAAGCAGAGATTTTATTAATTTGATAAAATGTATCTCGTCCTAGAGAGATTGTCCGGATAATCAATACTAATATAATATTAATGAATGAATGTGACAGAAGCGAAAGAGATTTATCAGGATCGTAGCAGGTGTGAAGAAGTGGTCTCTGCCTCTTAATGTATGTTTGTGTGAATATAATATTATAAAGAGGCAAGGTTTGTTTTTTTGTTTCTTTACTAAATAGATTTTAAATAATCTTACATTTATAGAAAACTACTTTATCCGTGACTTAACAAGGTGATTTTTCGTTTTGTTTAAATCGAAACGAAGACATGAGTAGCTAGTTTGAAATATAGGCAGTAGTAGAAGAGTTTGTATCTAGACTTTTGCGCAGCAAAATGGCTACGGTTAAAAACGGCCAAGCTCGAGTCGGACTCGGTCACAGAGAGTTCCAGCTGATTTACGATAATGTCGATAATACACTTATTCAGTTTCTATTTTGTTGTTGCCCTAAAATATATAGTAGAAAATAAAAATAAAACGTTTTTTATACGGTTTCCAGTCCTTATTATCTAACTTTTTTTCCAATAATTAAAACCGAAGTAAAAAACTAAGTCTGCTATCTATTACCGTGTATAGATTATACAGACAGCTCTTTAAGCGTAGGGGCGGAATATTAGCGTTGTGAAGTTATGCGTTTTATTAACATCTATTGTGGCTGAATAAACTTTTTTTTCTCTTTCTAATCATCAAAATTCGGCGGCTTACCCTAACTTTCTCATTAATAACATGATCAGGACAAAAAACTCAAGCCATCCAGGTACGCTTTTCAGAAAGCGTCGGCGATGCATAAAGACTATTTCAGTGGTTGCTATTTATAAACGCGGTAGGTTAAGGACGGCTGACGTCACCTGGGCTTCGGATATCTTTACTGGATATAAAATACTTATAAAGTCTAAATAATACGTTATTCGATTCAGATAATTTATCGAGGCTAAAATATATAGAATCCGTATATATTTTAAAACTAATATTACCAGTGATCGGATTTCACGGTGTCAAGTATTAAATATGTAAATAATAATCACCACTATAAAAAGAACACCCTTCTAGAAGGTCCGCTCGCGGCATGGTCCCTATGACACTGGCTGCATTACCTCTCTGGATAGCTAGCCCGATCCTTTGGGAGAGGTAAGCACCAGCTCTAGGATCGCCGGAGGTGTCTATGAGCCGGGATGACAGAGCCTAATAATGCTTTTCATATCGGCTGACCAAGGTCCCATGGTCTCCACTGCAAGCGCCACAAATTCGTAATTATTTAATAATGATGAATATTTGCGGCGCTTGATGGTTTGGGCCTGATCAGCTGCTGCACCGGCCCGAGTTCGGGTTCACTGGATGTGGGAAAGGGCGAATGTGTCAACACCCGTCGCGTCTCACACCAAGATACTTGATTGTATGGCACTGAATATTCCATTCAAATTACTGTTACGTTAAAATTGTATCGCCTTGTTGTTTCGGTGTCAATATGACAGTGAGGGTAATTATTTCACCGAGCGGCCCCAACGGAAGACAAGCGTTGGCTTCGCAAAAATTACACAATTTGTCGTTTCTTTTCCTTTATTTTTATGTTATATTTATATGTGTTATTGTTGTAAATAAATGGTTTTTTCTTTCTTCTTTCTTTCTAGTGAAATGGCTATTACAAAAGACACTGACCTGCTAGGTGTAAGTTTGCACATAGACCGCTGCAGCGAGTCCAGCAGTGGGCCCACGGCCCCACGCTCCGTGCTGAGGGCGCGAGTGTACTCCAGGAGCTCGTTTAGTGCTGAGCGGCACAGTTGGCTCTGTTCCTCGACGTTGCGATGAGCGTTCACAGCCTTTGAACAAACAAATACACATTATTACAATGTTATTTTTAATATAAATAACAGCAAAACGTTATTTCAGAGCATTATTAATCATTTCTTTAAAAAAATATGATAAATAAAAAAGCATTAGCGCGGAACAACAATATTTTCCAAGGAGTTCCCCAGGGAAGTGCATTAGGACCACTGCTATTCCTAACACACATAAATAACCTCCCATGGGTGCCATTATCTGAATGCTTCTATACGGATGATATTTTATAGGATAAAGACCAAAACAAAGTTATTTAAAATAATTTTAAAATATTTACACTTTCTGTGATATGTAACGATTACTTTATTAGGCTAGGCAAAAACCACCCAGTGAAATAAATATGGAAACAATCTTACAAAGATTCCCTTACTCCCAAAGAAAGGTCTAGGCTTGTACTATGGGTACAAGTCAACGATAAACATACTTATATAGAGGAATACAAACTTAAATACGTAGAAAACATCCAAGACTCAGGAAGACCCAAGACTCTAATCACACGAATATTTGCCAAACCGAAAACCAAACCCGAGATCGCTAGATTCCTTTCCTAGTTGATGTTTCTCAAGGCGTTCCCAAAGGAACTAAACTAGGCCCTGTTCTGTAAATACATAAATTACCGAAGGGTTTCCAGCCGCCTGTCCCGCTCGGTGAGTGACCAGAGCCAGGGTCTCGAGGACGGTGCGCGCGTGCTCCATCAGCTGGCCTGATGATGACGACGACGTCAGGTTGGACGCGGCGCCGATGGTGGCCGATACTAGGGGCTCGCAGTATGATACCTGGGAACAATAAGCAAACAGTGATGAGCAAAAATTTATATCCATCTGGAATTCAAATTTTTAGGCCAAAAGGTTTCCAGACGCTTTCCAATACTACTTTTGTGCAGATTTTTGTGAAGATACAAAATTTGCGCGTCAACTTGACATTCTAATCGTATTGCCAATCAACTTTTTGCTGTACCTCTTTGTCGAGGTAACGTCTCATGGGTCATTCTTTAAAACTGTGATTGCAAAGGATATGTCCATTAAAAATCAGCTTTTATGGCAACTACAAACCCATTCTTTTATGGGTTTTCTCCTAAGTGTGCTAGAAGTATATATAACAACAACAAAAATCTGACACAATTAAAGAAATCTTTCGAACATCAAGTTGTCACACTAGTCAAATTATTTAAGTGTAATCTTACTGCAACATAGTATTGCTTAGCTATAAAACAACTAGGTATACGAAATTAGTTTGCATTTTATTTTGCGTTCGATAAATATTTGAACATTTATCGAACATTTATAAACATCTTAGCCTA
Organism: Acleris emargana; assembly: GCA_927399475.2. Lineage (NCBI taxonomy): Eukaryota > Metazoa > Arthropoda > Insecta > Lepidoptera > Tortricidae > Acleris > Acleris emargana. The sequence goes on along the minus strand of OV656863.1, from coordinate 914,806 downwards.
TTTGTGCAAAATGTGGTTACAGAATTATCAACAAGTTTTTTAAGTTGTAGGTAATTCTGTAGTTCTGCCTGCATGGGATTACAGGCGTGAAGGTTATGTATGTATGTATGTAAATATTTGAACATTTGGACTCAGAATTGCGTCACATCGATAACCATTCTATAGTTAACTGGTTTTCCTTACCAGTTGTACGACGGCGTGTCCGAGGTTCTCCGCCTCGCCCTTCGCCGCGACCCTAACGGGATCGATCCTCTCCAGCATCTCTGTGGTGCTGTTCTCGATCTGTTCCAGGTAGCCTGCACAAAATAAATAAATAAATATCAAGGGTGCTACGACAGACCTCACATTTTAAATGCTGAAAATTCTTGGTCGAATATGTTTCCTATAATATTGAATGGCATACTTATATTTTTTGTTTTAAAGCACTTTTGGCCTAAAACTGTTTTGTCTGAAAATTTTATTATTAAAAGGTTGGATCCATAATATGGTTTTGTCGAATTGTTATTTAGCCTAACATTCAATGTCCTACAATTAAATAAAATAGGTTAGGTTAGAATTGTGACAAAGCGCGAAGCGCCCCAACTAAACAGGAGTTCCGCGAAGCGCATCACCGTCGATTAATGAATATTTGCTTTCCAAACACAACATCTGTAAAATATAGGTAATTAACTGGTAATGGATAATTTAAAAATAAAAGTAGGTAGTGGTAAAAATATTCGAAATACCAACTTTATATCAAAAAAGCATTCCATAAAATAACGTTATTCGTACAAACATTATACTAAACTATTTTTCGATCAATCAATATTATGCATATCAATATCAAAAGCATGTTTGAGTTTGTTAATTTTGAGTTAAAATAGATGCAGGAGAGGTTAGGTGATCTCTAGGGTCTGCAGGCTACTGACCTTGCAGCGAATCTGTCTTCATCTGGACCAGCTCCAGCGCCACGGCCTCGAGCGCCGCCTGGTCGAGCGCGCGCCGCTGCCGCTCCAGGGTCTGCAGGGCAGCCGCGCACTCTCTCTGGCCTGGGGCCTTCTCTCTGTGGAGGATTGCATTAAATACTAGAAGCCAGGACAGGATAGTCTCCAGAACAACCAACAACACTGAACGAACTGTAGTGAAGCTACTGCAGCTGGAACACCGACAGAATGCATGCAACTTTACATCGGACGTACTTCACAGCCGTAAGTAATTATAGGCTGAATTGTTTCCCGGCTGCCGGGTTAGAATAGTGCCACTCCATGTCATCCCGTGGATGTCGTAAGAGGCGACTAAGGGAATAAAGGCTTGTAGCACTATTAGGCGATGGGCTTGCTACCCGTCACTAATACGCTGGTAAACATCTTAGCCTATTTGCGCAAAATGTGGTTACAGAATTGACAACAATTCATTTTGTGCTTAGTAAAATAAAATACCGTTTCTAGATTTTACACTGCTGATTACAGTAAAAATACATTTGGTTTTTTTTATGCAGTCGTTTTTTTATATTTAGGAAAAACAGTAAAAAATGTTGGATTGTGAACTTTAGGAATACACTTATAGTGCCCTTAGTCCATTTATTACAAAGGAATTCAAAAAAATATACAACTGTCATGTTCATTTTTTATCTGTCTGACGGATTACTTGATTCTAACGACACGCTTTCGATTCTACGCAAAATAGTTTATTTATTTTTATGGCGTCTACAAATTACGTAATTAACTAAATTACGCAAAATAACAAATTTGTCAACGAACGGCAGCGAATGATTGACAAGTGAGTGACATGACATGACAGTCAGTTTATTTTTATTTTATATCAGGCTAAGATCACGACCTCAGTATTCCTAACTTTATATATACGGTCTTTTTAATGACTATTACTTTAATAAATTATTAACGACGAATTTAAGTTAAATAAAGAAAAACCAAGAAATACCATCCATCCATCCATCCATCCATTCCATTCCATTTTTAACCAGCTATTATAAACGCGATAAAACAATGTTTTTTTTTTTTGAAATGTTGTCAATTATCAACAAGTTTTTAAAGTTGTAGGTAATTCTGCAGCTCTGCCTACCCCACTCTGGGATTATAGGCGTGAAGGTATGTATGTATGTTTGATTGTTTTCAAATTTTAATTTAGATACGATGGATGAAGGAAGGGTTACGAAAGACATATGGCAAGCGAGAGTGAGCGGAGATGTAGTACGGTGATCAGATTAGCGATGTACTGAATACGAGTCAGATAAAAAGCACCCAAATCCGACGTATGTGCATGAAGAGATTGATGAATGTATAGGACGCGAAAGTTGTATGTTTAGACCGGGTGCACCTGGCGTTCCATAGTCTCTGCCTACCCCATTGGGTGACAGGCGAGAAGTTATGTATGTTATTTATGTTTGATTATTTAAATTTATTTTGAATTTTAATGAATATAACAATAAATCACGAATTAGAACTTCGACATACGGGACCGCTAACCTAGCGCTAGTAACTAATTCTTTGATCTAACCTGAGGTCTCCCAGTAAGGCCTTGATGCTGTCAGAGACAGTCTTGCTGTGCGTGGCGAGCGCCTGCCACTGCGGGCGCGCGTCCGGCGTCACGGCCAGGGCTTTGGCCGCCTCCAGCATGGAGCAGGATGCTGAGATTATACTCCTGTGGAGAGGACATGCAAATTTAAATTTGTTTAAAAAGTACACTGGGGGTTTTTCTACATTGGCGTTGTCAAAAATAAATGCTTAGTTTGGCAAAAGAAGATGAAAAAAATTGGTGGCACTAGTTAGAGTGAAATTGTCAGCCACAGTTATAGGATAAAAAAATACGTGTTGCAACTTAAAAATAATGTAGTTTCTAGATAGGAATATCACTTAAGTGTTTTTTTGTTACTTAAATTATTTTTGACATGAATATCTGGGATATTTCTCAAACATCGCGTGAAAATTTTCAATATTACGCAAATTCTTTTCGTTCTCTTTCATCAGTTTTTGCCAATGTATAGGATCGACTTATAGTTATTTCAAAAATATTATTTTGCTTGCTCACGTACGAGCAGGGTAGAGTCACCAGTGGTCAGACAGAGACCAGTAGTCGACCTAATATGAGTGCGAAGAATGGGAAATATATATTTCGTACTCTTCCCACTGAAACAAAGTGTAGGCAGAGGCCGACTACGTGTTTCTGGCTGACTACTGGTGCCTTTACCCTATATGCTCTTTTTAATACAAAACACGTGTTGTATCTCCTTACCTGCCACTATCAAGTATAGAAGCCTGGTTGTTGTGCGCCTGCTGCGAGATGCGCGCGGGCACCGACCCGAACTGCGGGCTGTCGGCGAACTGGCACAGGCTGCGCACGGCCTCTTGCAGCGGGCCGGTCGCTTGCGCACAACGCGCACGGTTGCTCTGCGCACGAACAAAACATCACATTTTGAATGAAGTCGGGTGGAAATTAAAATGTTGGAAAAATATTTCGATTACATTTATTTATTTACAGGCGAGAACGTGTCGTTTGTTAGGATGGCCGTGTTGTTTCTTTGATATTTCGACGCGGCTATCCTAACATTTGTCACGTCCTCGCATGTAGTACCAGTACTAATATTAGGAGTATTTCTGATTTCTTCATTGTTTTGTTTTCAGAGGCTTAAAGTATCGCTATATGAGGGACAGAGATGCATGAAGTTTCAGGTTTTTCAAAACTACGTATGTTAAATCCACTTTTACTACAACATACATTTAACGCGTTTCTGATTTTGCCTACTTATTATTTTAACGACAGTTTCTTTAAGTAGTGTGCCCTAAGGTCCTTATTAAAACACTCATCTAATTGAGAAGTCCGTTTTAAGATGCATTAGAAATGACAGTTTACATTGACATAAAGAACATCTCACTCAAGATACGTCCCTAAGACATATTTACTAGCTAAAGCATTTTTAAAGCAACACCTACCTCGCTATAATCGCTGTCCAACGCCTTGATCTCCTTGACGAGCGCCGCGGTCGAGTTGGCCACGTCCTTAGCGGCCTGTACGAAGTGCCGCTTGGCTTGGGGCTCGGTGGTCTTTCCGGACGCGACGCGGCAAGCGTTGCAGAGGGCGCTCGTGTGCTTGGCGATTACCGTCGCTGCTGATAGTACCTGGGGAGGGTTTAGTTTTTGTTTCACTAACCACCGCTCTTAGAAACATTTTAGAGAATTCATTCGATCCTTTCTCGAACTTGTGTATGAAAAGTGGTTACTAAGTTACGATTAAATTTCATTAACTGACTTGAGTGCGGCCGTAAGAATACAAACATGGAGCATAGTATTTGAGCGCGAGTGTTTGTTCCTGAGTCTAGGATGTTTTCTATGTATTTAAGTATGTATTTCTCTATATATGTATGTATTTATATCGTTGTCTGGTACACATACTACAAGCCTAGAGCTTAGTTTGGGACTAGGTCAATTGGTGTGACATTGTCCCATGATATTTATTATTAGTATGTCTTTACCAATCACGGGACTATGGGAGTCCCGGACCTTTGGAAGGCGTACATGTAGCCGAAGCCAACACGCGAGGCCCTTTAGAAAAGTTTAATTTAGTAAAGTGATGGGGCACCAACCGGCGATTGTCCCTGAGTTCAAAGTATGCTCCCACGGATAACCAATGGTTAGTGTAGGTACCGTTGTCTAGTAGCCATAGTACAAGCATATAGCTTAGTTTGGTACTAGATTAATCGGTCTGAAGTGTTCCCCTGATATTAAGTAATTTAAATTTATTCTATAACAGATTACTAGAAGACTAGATTAAAAAAAAACACAAATTTGAACAGAGACTTCAAAGATATAAATATCAGAAGACACTCTTACACAAATTAAATACATACATACATTAACTCACGCCCTCATTCCCAGAGAATTACCAACAACTTTAAGAAACTTGTAGATAATTATAGATATTAAATACATACATACCTTCACGCCTTCATTCCCAGAGTGGGGTAGGCAGAGCTACAGAATTACCAACTCTAAAAATTTGTTGATAACTCTGTAACCACAATTTGCACAATTACGCTAAGATGTTTAACATTGTATATTAGTGACAGGTTGCATGCCCATCGCCTAACAGTACTACAAGCCTTTATTCCCTTAGTCACCTCTTACGACTTCCACGGGAAGACACGGAGTGGCATTATTCTAAGCCGGCAACCACACGGCAGAAATTAAATAGACTTGAATAAATACATAGACAACACCCAAGACTTAAAGACTGCTAAATATTATCCTGTTTAAACCGGGGATAGAAGCTGCGATCCTTGGTTCTGTAGGGTCCTTACGAACTCGACTGTATGCGTCGACACTTAATTACTATTTTGATAATAAACAAAAGATCGTACATATTCTATTAAGCCTATTAAATATTCGAGAATATTTTAATTTTAGCAAACGCTTGACATAGCTCTTTAGAGTTTCAAGTCGCGTGTACTGCCCGTCTCAACAGATGGCAGCACTAGTAGGTTAGCTCGCGCTGTCACGTGCAGTCATCCCTTCTACTGGCTGCTGTAACAAGCTACCTGTTGCTGGTCGCTGGTGGGGTCGGCGAGCGCGCGGCAGGCGTGGTCGATGGCCACGGCGGCGCGCGCGAACTGCGCCTGGTCCACGAGCCCCGCGCGCCCGCACGCGCTGGTCTCGTCCGACACCGCCACCTGGTGGGGTAAACGGGCACGAATGTTATTGCTGTCAACTGTCAATTTTATCAAAGGTTTTTTATAAGCAAAATGTGTGTATGTTTGTGGCACCGGAGCTTGTAAATGGGTGGACCGAATCAAGATTGTTCTTAGCTAGAATTCATAAAAATCGTTTGCGCCCTTCAAGAGATATTAGCTCTAAAAGTAGGAGCTTTAATCTGAATTATTTCCCAATGCATGGCCACATGGCAAAGCTGCTGTATGTTAATGTGGACTGATTGGGTGGAGAGTATTTTTTGTTTTAATTGCTTAGTTATGGTATGATAAAAACATATCTCATTTCAATGAAAATGCGTACGATGGTGTTGTTCACCCTGACTGAGAACTAAGTATACAATTTTTTATAACAATAACGTGATTTATTAATGTTTTACCAAATCATCATTTGGCAAATTATATTATATTAAAATCTTTCTTTTCGTAAACAAGTACTTCCCACCGGATTATGTTATATTTTTTTTGTGGTCAAAAGTCTAACCTGACCTATTTAATAACCCTTTGGAACTACTGTAATATGTGTACAGTTTAACCACAAATACGAAATGAAAGTTAACAAATAGAACAAATAATCATAAATCAAGATGACGTACATTTTCTTCAGATGACTGTACCAATGACAGGCACAGGAGCTCTTATTATAGTTTTAATCAAGCTCAACCTTCTCCTGTACCGTAATGAAGTTGTTACTGACTAATGATATGAGTATAACATAGGAGAGAGATGAGTGAGGCGAAGGTCCGCAGCTCACCCAGTAGGCGGCCTGCGCCGCGCACTCCACCAGCCCCAGCACGGCGGCGCCCACGCCGCGCACGCCGCGCGCGAGCTGCTCGTGCTCCGAGCGCTTCACGGCCGTCGCCATGCCGGACATGCCCGAGCCTGGAGCACATGCGAAAAACGGGTCGTGTTTGAAAATTAAAACTATCGAGGAGTTTGTTCCTAATCGTGTTTTCACGCTGAGCAGTCTCAAGGAAATATGATCAAGTTTAATATATCAAAAGAACAGACCCGAAGGCGATTACTGAGGTCCAGCTCGCGGAGCACTACCAACTTTATCATATCGTCGACGATACAGCAAAACCGCGTTAATAACAAATTTATGATAGAGCAAAATAAACCTTCCTGTCTTATTAAAAAGGTAATTTTTTATAAGATATGTGGCCTCTTAAAATAGGTCGCCTAATATTTTACCAAACTATTTGGAGAACTATGTATATTGTTCTGCAAACTTTAGAAGGATTACAGTTTTTTTTTAAATAAGTAATTATTAATCGTAATTTGGTTGCCGGGTTGGAATAGTGCCACTCCATGTCTTCCCGTGGATATCGTAAGAGGCGACTAAGGGAATAAAGGCTTGTAGTACTGCTAGGCGATGGGCTTGCCACCTGTCACTAATACACTGGGAAACATCTTAGCCTGATTGTGCAAAGTGTGGTTACAGAATTATCAAGAAGTTTTAAGACTTGTTGGTAATTCTTTAGCTCTGCCTACCCCACTCTGGGAATGAAGGCGTGAGTTTATGTATGTAATTTTAATTTAATGTTTTGACGTGTACTTTATAGTGTAGCGAGTAATTTTGAAATAGATAATTACATTGTAAATCTATACACCCTCACACAAACATGCATATACACACGCACACTTGTATACATGCTTACATAAGAAAAGGGGCATTATACACACTTTCACTCAAACCGCTTTGTGTTCTTATCTAATAGTAAATGTGAAAAATTGTTATGTTAAATTATGTTTACTGTTTTTATTTCGTTTCATATAATAATTGTTAACTAGATGACCGTTTTTTTAATTGATTTATCAGCTAGTTTATTAGTTGTAGCTCAAAAATATGCGTCAATGGTTAGTGGCTAATGTAATTTGTAGAAGACATGTTTGAGAACTGATCCTCGTCGCATGGCACTTGCAGGTAAGAACTCGCGCGTCATCGGTCCCACCTACTACGGGCGTCTACCCGCCGAACTCAAACGCGAACCATCTGACGAAATGTTTAGACTATTAATTTTTTAATGTAGGTACTCTGTATTTGTGTTGACTTCTACAATTATCATTTAATTCTATTTCTGACGAGCTCGATGTAACTGCATATAATTTGACATTGAGTAATAAAATTTGAAAATCTGAATCTGAATATGTTTACGTTATGGTATTTAAAAAAAAATGTATGAATAGATTTCGCGGGAACGCGGTGGATGCGAAAAGCACAAGACCGGTCTGAGTGGAGAGCCTCGAGAGGCCTATGTCCAGCAGTGGACGTCTTTCGGCTGACATGATTTGATGAATGGATTGTAAACTCACTGAGCGCCTTGCTGTGCGTGACGCAGGCGTCGACGGCGGCGAAGTAGGTGAGGTCGGAGAGCGGCTGCGCGGGCGCGGCCAGCAGCACGCGCGAGCCCTCGATGCTGCGGATGGCGGCCGCGCACTCCTTCTGGCCCGGCGCCGCCTCCGTGCACACGTCCACCTGCGGGCGGCGGGCACGTGAGGGAGAGAACACCTCTGATAATCGATATTATCGATAAATAGTTTTTTTATTTTTTTACATTTTTATTAAATATAATCTAAAATTATCCGATGATACGTATTCTTTTCAGCGGTTGATAATGAAAAGAGTTCGAAAGAAGCATGAAAGAAAAAAAATTGACAATCATGAAATGCGCTCTTTGCGTATGTGTGGTGTGAAACTGGTTGATAGAGTAAGAAATGAAAAGGTCTGAGACATGTGGAGTCAAAGAAAATGTAGTGACCAAGATTGAAAAGGGCATGCTTATACTATTTGTCCTAGATAATACCTAAACACCTGCTAAATATGAGCACGCTATGTGCAAAATTTCGTCATTTTCACATCATCGGCACCAAAAGTTCGATCCCTGGTAATGACTAATGATACTATAAAAGATAACATAATAAACAGAGGGCGGAATTTTCATGGTAAAAATTAAACGTCAATAGAGTTGGAATGTTACATTTTATCCACTTTTCCAGCTATCGATAAGTTTAATCTCCTACATTACTGACTATTAACATTAACCTATTTGATCAGCGAGCTGCATCGCCACTAAAAGTTAATCGCATGGTAGTTAACTGGCATTTCTGCCACTAGTCTTTTAACGACTAATTCACGTATGTGAAAAACGGTTTATTCAAGATATAGATTTTATTAAATCTCTAGTTTCTTGCAACATCCCATGGAAAATAATTAACAATGCACATTGTCTTAAAATATATTTGTTGTGCCTGTTGATCATCATCGATAGTCGATATAATTCAACGATCCAACTCTATTGACGTTTAATTTTCGCCACTAAAATTCCGCCCTCTGATGATATAACTAAGCCACTTACGAGTCTGTTGATGCTCTCGGTGACGGCGCGCGCGGCGGCCGCCAGCTGGTTCTTGGCGTTGGGGCGGGCCAGGTCCTGCGCAGGAGTTTGCACACATCAGCTACAACGTTCATTCGTCATTCTAATTATAACATTATCCTCAAAAGGCCCAGTGTGCAATAGGTACATAACCAAGGCAATTTAATTTAAACTGTGTTGCAATAAGTATAGATTAAATTTCCTATGTTCATAAATTGAAAATGTCATTATCGTACAAACGTAATTGAACTTTATTCCCTTGATTGTAGATTCAAATACCCACTCACAAAAACTCCCCGGTTGTAGTATGGTGCCTTACGAGGTTGTCTTATGTTATTTTATCTAGTTTACGTTTGATTATTCATTGTTTTCACTACACGTTTTTGTTCCGTTTCGGAATTCCGAATATACAGTGGTGGACATATAATTAGAAACACTTGCGACGTATTTCACATTATACAAGGCACATTGCCGTAAAACTTTTGTTTTTGGAAATAAAACAACAAAATGCATAGAATACGTTCAACAACTTATAATTAATTAAAAAACAAATAAATATCCGAGTTTACAACTACCATTTAGATATTTAGTTACGTACAAACAACTAAACGACAATTGCAGTACCATCCGTCATGGACAAGTAATTAGAAACACTAAAGAAATGAGGTAAAAATCAAAGTTTTAACGTGTCAACGTCAACAATTTCAAATTATTTATGTAAAATAATGTTTGGTTTACTAAATTTCTTAACAATTAATATTTAGTTGCATAGCCTTTTTTATTAATGACGGCTCTGCAACGACGTGGCATTGATTCAAGTAATTTCATACATTTATCGAGTGGGATCGAGTTCCATGCTTCAACAAAGGCTTCGTAAAGTTCATTTTGACTGGAATTACGTTTAACGGAGACTTTTTTTTTAACGACGTACCACAAATTTTCAATTGGATTTAAATTGGGACTATTTGCAGGCCAGTCTAACATGGTAACACGTTGCTCACTAAGAAAGGATTTAACACTGCGGGCCGTGTTTTGGGTCGTTAATGTCGTTATCGTGCTGAAAGATCCAGGTCACAGGCAAATGGTCGTCGGTGTAGGGAATCATTGTCTCTTCTAACATGTTTTTGTATTGAAATTGATCCATTATACCTTGAATCTTACGGACGGGTCCAACTCCGCAACCAGAAAAACATCCCCATACTTTAATATTACCACCGCCGTGTTTGACTATGCTCCTGGTGTATTTATAATCAAAAGCATGGTTCATTGGACGTCTAACGTAGCGTTTGCCGGCTGAATTCACCATATTTATTTTTGTTTCATCCGAGAATAACACTTTTTTCCATTCTCGTACGGTCCAGTTAAGATATTTCTTTGCAAATAATAATCGCTTCTCTCGGTGTTGCTTGGTAAGAAGCGGTACCTTTCGAGAAACCCTCCCGAACAATTTAGCTTCCACTAATCTGCGGCGTACCAGTTTCGAGGAAATGTTCCTTGGGTCATCAGGTGAAAAAACTTCATTTCTAATCTCGTTGGAGCCTTTGAACGGCTCTTGTTTAGCTACACGTATTATTTGCGAATCTTCCCGGGGAGATGTTTTCCTTGGACGAGCCTCTCTAACAACACTTTTAGTAGTTCCGTTAGTTTTATAATGAGCAATAGCGTTGAAAACTTTCTTCACAGAACATTCTAGATGTTTAGCAATTCTTCTATAAGTCCACTTTCGATCTAAATGTAATTTAACGATTAATTGCCTGGTTGACTCGTCACAACTCTTATTTTTACCCATTTTTAACAATACTTATTATTCACGTAATTTTCCAAATTGACGTTTAATTGCCGCCGAAACAACAGAAAAAGCGTAAAAAGAGTTTTTTTTTTTAGTTTCAAAAATGGAACGAACCATGGATCCCGTTTCTAATTAGTTGTCCAAGCGGCCAGTAATAGAAATTCAACTATCATGATTTTTAAAATCTTTTAATAATTAAAGATAGAACAGATTTACTTTTTTAAATATTTTATGAGTTTTTTAACTCATTGGCTATATTCTGGCATAGTCAATAGTGATTTAATCAATATAATTTTTACTCATAACGATAGTTCATTCTGTGTTTACCTAAGTTTTATGTACTGTTTCTAATTATATGTCCACCACTGTATGTGGCAGCTATTAGCTGCCTTCCGAATTCTGAATCGAAACCGAAACGGTTAAGCGTAAGAAAAACAGGCTATCATGGAAAAAAACACCAGAGTTTCATTCCCATTTTTTGTACTTACTTGGCTGACGGACTTGGCGGTGGTGAGGAGCTTGGACGAGTTGATGGTGACGGATTTCATGGAGTTCACCATCAGGGACTGCGTCTCGCGGTCCTACGGGAAATAATAATATTAGAAACAATTTCTAAAACAAAAGGCATAATTACTGTAAGGAATTTGGTTGTTCGAATTAGTAGTTTATGCAACTGATGCATAATGAGAGGCTTTAAAACACGAGTGTGGTTTTATGAAACGAGCGTGAACGAGTTTCATATTGGGATCACGCAAGTGTTTAAAGGCCTAATTATGTACAGTTGCAAACACTATTTTATCACACACATACAGTGATGTGCAAGTTGCGGAAAGTTTCCAAAAAGTTGGAAAAGTTGCAAGTAATTTCCGGAAACTTTCCCAAGAAATAAAGGAAAGTTTCAATCCCCATACAAAATTGTGAGAAGTTTCCGAAATTTTCCTATATGAAGTTTCCGTAACTTTGGGAAGTTTCCTTTGGCACATCATAAGTTAAGAATTATCTTACTTTTGTAATAGCAAAAAACAGACAATAAATGCCAAAAGTAACGGCGGCAATTCGATCCTCCGTCAAGACTCAAGACGAATGTTTATTTTAAAATATGTTCGCAAGTCACTCGAGATCAAATGTCGTGCGGTTTATAGTAAAAAAAAACATACTGAATTGACGTTCCGAGTCGATAAGTGTTTTTATATCTATGAATACTAGAATAGAGACCCTGTTGAGTTATGACAGCTATTCTAAATTTAATAGCATTACAGTACAGACAAGACCTACCATATCTACCACACTTACTACCACAGACAAGAAAATTGTCATAGTAAAAATGTTTATGATGCTGGTCGTTTCTTACGGGTTTTGAACGCATAATAGAGGGCTTATGTGTACATAAAGTTATTTTATTTTAATGTTTTATCAAGCGAGACCTTTTATCGGGAGGATGTATGAATTTAAGTGATAGAGCTATATGGTGGTTACCACGGTCTGGCCGGCCATCTCCATGCCGACGCCCAGCAGCCGGTTGAAGGCGTCCCCGAAGTGCTGCGCCGGCGCGGCCAGCGCGGCCACGCCCTGCACCACCTCCGACGACGCCGAGCTCAGCCCCACGGCGGCCGCGTTCAGCTCCGACTGGAGCTCGCTGCGAGATACACATTCCGAAATTATTCATAAACTAATAAAAAGGCACTTGAGATTGTTCATATTTTTTTAATTCATCATCATCATCATGTCAGCCGAAAGCCGTCCACTGCTGGACATAGGCCTCCCCCAAGGCTCTCCACTCAGACCGGTCTTGTGCTTTTCGCATCCACCGCGTTCCCGCGATCCTTACAAGGTCGTCAATCCATCTTGGTGGAGGCCTACCTACAACTCGTCTCCCGGTCCGCGGACGCCACTCAAGAACCTTCTGGCCATCAGTCCTGCGAGCGTTGTGCCCCGCCCCCTGCCACTTCAGTTTAGCGTATTATAGGATCGAGGACTATTTAATAGACAAACATGCTTGGCCTAAACCCGAAACTTAATCAATAATATATTTTTTATTTGTTTTTTTTCAAATTCAAAATCTTTATCTTGTCTGGGGGACACCGTTGATGTAGGAAAACATATCAATCTTATGTGGTCATCTTGCACCGTCTTATATACACATAAGTAGGAGTTCTTTTTTTTCCTTTTCTCTCTTTCTATCTTAAGATTTTGGTGTGTTTTCCTGCGGAAACTACGCAGGATATTTGAAATATTTTTTAATTTGCTATTTATAGATTTATATAATGCTAGACTAAGTAGTACCATTGTAATATAAAATATATTTAAAAAAATGACTGACTGCTGAGTTTCTTGCGGCGCTTCTTCTCAGCAGTGGTCTCCTCTTGTGAAGCGCTGGTAGATTCTTGACGTGTAAAAGTGCCCGTGCGGCCTACTTACTGAATAAATGTCTTTATCTTTATCTTTATCTTTAGCTATTCTTCGGGCTATGTCGGTAACCTTAGTTCTCCTGCGGATATCATCATTTCAGATTCTATCACGCAAAGAAACCGCGAGCATAGCCATCTCCATAGCCCACAAATAATTATAAATGCGAAAAAAACTGTCTGTTTGTTGTTTGTAACGCTTTAATACGTAAACAGAATTTAATAAAATTTAGTAGAGAAATAGCTTGAAACTTGGCAAGGAATAGCGAAAAACAACTTATACCCAGACGGAGTCGCAGGGAAAACCTCCAGAATTGGCAATACTGTTCTTGGCTTGTATCCTTAAAGTTAAATACCTTCTGGGAGTAAAGAAGGTCTCACCCATAAGTCCTATCGCTGGGCGGGAACTCCCCGCTGTTGAGGATGTTGAGCGTCTCCGTGATGTTCTCCATGGCGCCGTGCAGCTCGGAGTGCGACGGGACCGCCTCCAGCGAAGACTCGAGGTTCTGCACAAAATATATGAAAACTCCTAATAAATATATATAAATACTAGCGGACCCAACAGACGTTGTCCTGCATGACATCTGCCATGCAGGACAACGCCATCTGCCGGGTTTATTTGTGAATCTAAACCATCCTCGAATCCACTTGAACACACACAAAAAACATTCAAATCGGTTCAGCCGTGTAGGAGGAGTTCACTGTCAACACAGGAATTATATATATAAAGAAGATACATACATACATAAACTCACGCCTTCATTCCCAGAGTGGGGTAGGCAGAGCTAAAGAATTACCAAAAAGTCTTAAAACTTCTGGATAATTCTGTAACTACAATTTGCACAAGTCGGCTAAGATGTTTCCCAGTGTATTAGTGACAGGTGGCAAGCCCATCGCCTAACAGTACTACAAGCCTTTTTTCCAACTAACTAGTAAATAGAAACTTCTATATAATGACGACCCAACTTTATATACCCATAATACCCATCTCCTAAACAGACGACGCGAATTTTGAAAATAACAGACAATGCTTCTGTAACGTTTATGATATAATTAGAAGCAATGTGGGCTATGACCAATTAGAATAATGACATAGTCATTATTTATTTATTTAATATTTAATGCACAAAATAAAGCCCTTAATATATAAAAAGCGAACTTAATGCTGTAAGGCATTCTCTACTATGAAGACTACTTCTGTAGGACCTGGTTTATAAAGCTACAAATTACAATTCACAGGTTCCAAGTTTCCATTTGACACAACCTCGACCAATGACGACCAGCCATTTGAGCAGTGTTGCCAGTTTAGACCCGAAAAATGGTTACATGTAGCTTTATAAAACGTGCCCTTAAATTTAATCGTTATTTAAAATGTACATTTCTCGGCCACTTTTTTTTTACTTATGCTTCTACTAAAAAAATCATAAGTAGTGTTTTATTTTATTTTATTGTATTTTAACCCGTTACAAAACACTGACTATATAAACGACGGCGTTTGTATAAAGAAAAGGCTACTCGCATATCCCCTTACAACAATTGTCTCTCTCTAACCTGAGTGACATCCTTGGCGATGGACACGATCGACGCAATGTCGACCTGGTTGGACGTCGACAGGTATGTCTTGACTGTTTCTACTAGCGTCAGTGAAGAGTACAGCACTTGGCGGCCCGATGACGTCACGCTAGAAAAAACATAACAATCAGATTTGATGTGGTCGTAACAATATAGGGTGTCTCTGACCTTGGCTTGGCTTTAAATGCATGGATCGTTTCTACTCCTGAAACAGAACTTCCTTTGTTCTGTAAGTTGTTAAAAATATGCCCAACAAAAAAAAAACCTTATCGTTAAATGTAATTTTCAATGTCCAAATCCCGGTAAGGGCAGATATTTGTGTGATGAACGCGAATATTTGTTTATGAGTCGCGGATGTTTTTTATGTATTCAAGTATATATTTCTCTATAATAGGTATTTATATCGTTGTCTAGTACCCATAGTACAAGCCTAGAGCTTAGTTTGGGACTAGGTCAATTGGTGTGACATTGTCCCCTGATATTCATTTATTTATTTTAATGTACACGATCCAATTCTCTTTTTATCATGTACCAAGGAAATGTCGCCCCCGTACCATGAGATAGTGATTGGTTGGCCAGTATTTAATACACTGATTTTACAATTAGACTTTTACTCAATTAGTTATCGAAACTCAAGTTATTTTTTAATGTTGCAGAACTAAATTAGTTCCGTTTAGCGAGTTGAACGCGTTGACGCGTAATAGATGATATTAGTCTTAGTTTGTAAAGTACCTCCATTGTTAATCGCAGATTTTGGAAAAAATGTGTGAGAAAAACGCTTGTTTTTTTTTCGTTTCCAACTGTGTCCAAATGAGCAACCCTATTTTGATTGATCTATACTCAAAACGTTACGAGATGGTATTTTTATGTCATCTTTGTGTGGTTGTACGGCTTCCGGTAGCCGTCCTTATTGATCCATATATTTTTACACTAAATGTGTAGAAAATGTACTGATGTCTAAGTACTGTAGTGTAGTAATGTTTGGGAACGGTCAGTTGTTTTGAGAGTTTGCATAACATGGACATAACCTATGATAAATATTAAATATATAAAAAATGACTGACTGCTGAGTTTTTTGCGGTTTTTCTTCTCAGCAGTGGTCTCCTCTTGTAAAACGCTGGTAGATTCTTGACGTGTAAAAGTGGCCGGGCGGCCTACTTACTGAATGAATATCTTCATCTTTACGTTTTATTTTAGATGGTTACGAGATGGTATTTTAATGTCATCTTTGTGTGGTTGGACGGCTTCCGGGAGCTGTCCTTATTGATTCATATATTTTTACACTGGCGTTAGTATTACATGTGCTGTTGCTTGCGTCAATAAAGTGTCTTATACGTTTTACTACAGTAAATTTTCATTTGTTTTAATATTTATTTTGAGGGTGTATCCATATTAATATCTACACATGATATTAATGACATAAGAATAGCTCAACCTTTTTGTGCTTCGTGATATGAGGTGCAGGGACGACTAGGGTGAAGTGTACCAAAATGTTTTAAATGTGTATTATAATTGACTACTAGCAACATGTAGAAGTGTACCAGATGTGTACTAATGAGTATAAAATGTGTAGCCTCGTCCCGTAGGCTTGGCGGGCAGTGTACTCACCCGGTGTGGTCGTTGGCCCGCGCGGCCCGGAGCCCCGCGGTGTACGGGCGCAGCGCCCCGGCCAGCGCGGCGGCCGCGGCCCCGCAGCCGGCCGGCTCCCCGCCGCGCGCGGCCGACACGAGCGCCGCCGTGCTGCTGGCCGCCGCGCGGGACGCGCTCAGCATGGTGCAGCGGGCCCACTCCTCCTGCACACCGGAATCAGAGAATATTATCACCCCAATTTACCTAATCCGAAACTAAGCTCTAAGCAAATTAGTAGTAAAGGTTGCAAAATTAGCCAAAAAAAATCAAATGGCAAAAAGACCAGATTGTTATTTTCATTATATATCTCCTATATTTGCGGTTCACCCTTCGGACATTTGAAGTTCCCTTGCAAACCGTTCCTACTTAATATTACAAACAAAGTAATCATTCTGCGACATGTTTTTTTATAATGTAAACTATAAACAATGTGATCGTTGTGCGGTAATTTTACAACATAGTCCCCTGATTCCATCCACTCTAAGCTTGTACTAAACAATGGCAAACATAGAAAACGCCCGAATCTAAGAAACGAAGCATTACTCCCATAATGTCGAATTCCTACTCCCAAAAAGGTCGAATTCCGAGAAAGTACAATTTCCAAAAAGCACAATTCCCAGAATGTCAAACTCTTTCAAAGTACAATTCCCAGATTTTCCAATGGTCAAAATGTCAAACTCCCATAATGACAAATTCTCAGAGAGTACAATTCCCAAAATGCACAATTATCAGAATGTCAATCTCCCAAAATCAAACTATGTAAATTAAAGCAAAATGGAAAGTAATAGATTGTCATGGTATTGCCATGTCATGAGAAGGGATGAAAGTCATGTTACGAAAAAGAGTATTAAGTATGAATTCTACGCGGGCGAAATTGTATTCAGAGGCTAGTTCGGATTTCGAATCTGCCATTAAGGGCAATTGGACTTTGTGAGAATTTGTCATAAAGGGTAATTGGAGAATGTAGGGATTGGTCATATAATAGGAAATTATCCAATTCGCAAATTAGTCATATACGGATTGGACAATGTGGGATTAGACAATGTAATATTTGGTCGATTTGGGAATTGGACGACCTATCAAAAACGCCAAACACTCATCACTCAATATCTGTCAAACCAGACCAACTGCCTTCGTAAGGAGGTCCCTGCCAACTAGTTAAAGAGTCGTCATTTTTTTTTATTGTGTAGATGGAAATCTAGAAACTCATTTATACCATAAAACAAAGTCACTTTCTATACCTATCTACATTAACACCTGCTAACTCTTCCTAAGCCACATAACACATTAAGATGCGATTAGTTCCTTAATACATACATACATACATAAACGTACGCCTTCATTCCCAAAGTGGGGTAGGCAGAGCTACAACCAGCCACTCTAAAACCTTGTTGATAATTCTGTAACCACATTTTGCATAATTAGGCTAAGGTGTTTAACAGCGCATTAGTGACAGGTAGCAAGCCCATCGCCTAACAGTACTACAAGCCTTTATTCCCTTAGTCGCCTCTTACGACATCCACGGGAAGACATGGAGTGGCAATATTCTAACCCGGCAACCACGATTCCTTCCTCCTTATTAAACTCCTCATCTTTATCCTTATCCTTATTTCTTAATAAACTCTGGATAATAGCCATGTATTCTAAAAACTAGCATAAACCGAAACGAAACGACAGCAAGTCGCAATACAGCCTAATTTAACCTCGTCAGGCCCACCATACTGCGAAATGGGAGTTTTTTGTACCTGGGACTTTGAATCTACAATCAAGGGAATAAAGTTCAATTGCAATTGTTAGAAAATGCCATTTTCAGTTCATGAACATAGGAAAATAAACCTTATTCTTATTGCAACAGAGTTCAAAGTAAATTGCCTTGATTATGTACATCCTTGATATTGCACACTGGACCTTACGAGGTTAAAGAATATATTCCCAATGATAAAAATCTGCATACTCTTCAGTAATATCCAAACTAAGATAACATCCAAGTCACTCACGGTCTGTCCAGGCAGTGGTTTCAGCTCGAAGGCGCGCGCGGCCTCCTCCAGCTCGTCCAGCTCGTCCTGCAGCGAGCGGATGATCTCCGCCGCCGCGTCCAGCTCTAGCCCTTTGCAGGAGATGCGCGCGCGGGCTACCGCAGACCTGGACGAGATATACATACAATAAACATACAAAACGTGGTTACAGAATTATCAACAACTTATTTAAGAGTGCTTGGTAATTCTGTAGCTCTGCCTACCCCACTCTGGGAATGAAGGCGTGAGTTTATGTATGTATGTATGTATGTAAACATACAAATGGACAAAAATAAGTTTGTTACAGTAGCCAGGAAACAGGCAATACACTGTTTTTTTTATTTACGATAACTTTAAGGGAACGTTCTTTCAAGTAATGTTAATTTCCCTCTTACGGTTTTAAAGATACTGAAATTTTAAATTTAATCATTTTGTCACGTTGAACTGGTGTAAAAGGCTCTTAACTGTCTGTGTATGTCACGCCCACATTGACGTATTTGACACTAACTATTAGTTAACTCTAAAGGCCCTTTTGGTGACCAAAGATGCAACATTTAATTACTTTGTTCTTAACAGATTTTTTTGCAATATTTAAAAATCTAATCTCTTACTTAGTTTCTATGGATGTACATATGGATGAACAATATATTTTAAAAATTTACCGCAACCTCTCATATTTAATAGGCTTTTTCACTAAAACGTGTAACCTAACCTAACCTAACCCAATTTAGGACTGAAATTAAGGAACTTTAATTTTGTCAGTTTTGTGACGAAAATGAACCAAATAATTTTCGTCTCAAAACTGACAAACACAAAGTTTCTTCATTGACTTTTAGTGAAAATGACGAGCTTGAATTTTGTTTTGAAATTTAATTTGTCCGAATTTTCATCACCATGCCTATTCTGGCCCTGGCTCGCCATCGTTCAAAAAAAATCAAAATATTTATTCAGTAAATTGGCCACACGTCGGTAACATGGAGTGAATCTACCAGCGCTTCGGATAAGACCATCATAGCGGAGAAGAAGCGCCGCAAGAAACTCCAGCAGAAGGTCATTTTTTTTTCAAGTAGTAGTAGGTAGCGTGGTCCAAGTTACCTGAGGTCGGCGCAGCTGGCGGTGAGCTGCTGCGCCGTCTGCGCCAGCCGCCGCGCCGCCGCCGCGTCGCCCACCGAGGGCAGCGCGCCGCGCGCCGCCTGCGACACGTGCGCGCTCGGCTGCCACCGACACACCAACTCAGTAACATTTGGGCCCGGGGCCGTGGAGGGCCAATACAGAGAGGGAGACACAGGGAGAGAAATGAAGAAAGAGAGAGAGAGTGGGAGAGATAGTAAGAGTGAAAGAGAGAGAGAGAGAGAGAGAGAGGACACTATTGAATTAAAATAGGAAATTGTATGCATGTCAACAACACAATACAGCACACTATTAAATGTCATTTCGCTGGCCACTAGTAACTTTACTTGTGGGAGGACTTTGTGCAGGGTCCGTCCGGGTTGGTACCACCATCTTATCCATTAACCTACCGCCAAGCAGCAGTGTTCGCATTGTTATGTTCCGGTTTGGGGATAAGACTGTCTGTATGTCTATGGGTCACAGTTTCCACTTACCATCAGGTGGCCTGTGTGCTCGATTACCTTCCCATGCCACAATCTTATTAACATTTGTTTCTGGTGCCATGGGGGGCAGTACCACACTGACAACCAGGAGGTAAGTGCTACTTTAAACAACGACTTTTCGAGAGCAAATGTTTTTTTTTAGGGAGAGAGAGAGAGAGAAAGAGGGAGAGAGAGAGAGAGAGAGAAAAAGAGGGAGAGAGAGAGAGAGAGAAAGAGGGAGAGAGAGAGAGAGAGAAAGAGGGAGAGAGAGAAAGAGAGAGAGAATATACAATTGAATTAATATCGGAAGTTGTATGCATATCAACAGCACAATACAGCACATTATTAAATGTCATTTCACTGGTCACTGGAAACTCGCAATACTCCAGGTACGGTACCTGCAGGAAGGCGTCGGCGCTGGCGATCAGGTCGAGCCTGGCGGCGGCGTGGTCGGGGCTGCGCTCGCACACGCGCACCGCGTCCACCACGTGCGGCACGTGCGAGGAGAGCACCTCGCACTCTTGCAGCAGGGAGTCCTGCAGGGGATTGCATACTCGATAACAGACAGACCACGATGTAAATACATACACTACTGAAATCGTCAGATCCAAGGCAAATACGCTTATTTTAATTATAATTTCAAAAGAAAATAGGCAAACGGACCACCTAATGGAAAGTGGTGGGCCGTCTGCCGGTTTGTCCGTCAATGACAATATTAAAAAAACATTAACAAAGCGATTTCGTAGTCACACAAATGTAACTACTGATAATTTTATCCGTGGTCACACCAACACAACTTAAATACGAGCTTAGGTTATGTTAGTTCTCCAGCTAGCCCAAAGGGCCAAAACACTCAAAAATAGGAGCTCCGCTGAAGCGGATCTCCGTCGACTCTGGTTTTGATTTTGATTTTATAGTTATGCCGCGGAAAACCCACTAAGTATAAAACGTTGGGTCAAGAGCGTGTTAGTGTGACGGACGGCACTTAAGTGTGATTGGTTGGAAATTGAACGTTACGCCAAATGCTCCAGGCTCCAAGTTACAGTAATAACTACGAACTTTAACCGCGTAAGGCCCCCCACACTGAAAAATGGGAGTTTTTTGTAACTGGGACTTTGAATCTACAATCAAGAGAATAAAGTTCAATTGTGGTTGTTCGAAAATGCCATTTTCAGTTAATTACATACATACATACATAAACTCACGCCTTCATTCCCAGAGCTACAGAATTACCAAGCACTCTTAAATAAGTTGTTGATAATTCTGTAACCACGTTTTGCACAATCAGGCTAAGATGTTTACCAGTGTATTAGTGACAGGTTGCAAGCCCATCGCCTAACAGTACTACAAGCCTTTATTATTCCCTTAGTCGCCTCTTACGACATCCACGGGGAGACATGGAGTGGTACTATTCTAACCCGGTGACCACACAGATATTTTCAGTTAATTAACACAGGAAAATAAGCCTATTATTGCAACAGAGTTCAAAGTAAATTGCCTTGATTAAGTACATGATATGTACACTGGGCCTTACGACGATAATAGTAGGAATGAGAGTAGTACTGACCTGCGAGTACTTGTTGGTGTTGTGCTGCGTCGCGTTGTGCGCCGACGTGATCAGCTGGGTGGCGCTGGAGGCGGCGTGCCGGGCGGTTTCCTGGGAGGACATCATGGTATTCAAATAACAGTGGTGAGAACAAACTCACTCCCGAATCTTAAGTACCCGAAACCGACGTGCGTGCATGACTCGATGTATGAATGTTGAAGAAGCGAAAGAAATTTGTCAAGATCGTAGCGTGGAAAGAAGTGGTCTCTTCCTACCCCACTGGGAAACAGGCGTGATTTAATGTATGTATGTAGTGCTGTGAAAAAACTCTTATTCTTTTCTTTTTTCAAAACGCTATGTAATCTTGCCAAAACACCAGTAAATAGGAGGCAGTAGGTTGGAATTCCTGGCCGACTATCCAAAGTATCCAGTAAAGTTGAGAAATTTCGAATTTGGAATCAATGTGTCCAGTAAGTAAATATGGATATTCCATGACATATCATATTATTTGAATTTGGAACTATCTGTACAGACCAGTGATGTGACCACATTCTCGCAATGGAAACAAACTGTTTAACTCTGGGACAAGCTTTCATTTTCATTGTACTTTTTTTTGCATAGTTACTGTATCAAGACGAGCCATTCTTACGTCGTTACATTAATGTCAAGTGTAAATATTTACAACTTTACAAATTATAATTAAACTTAAATAACAATACATTATGTCTAAAACGAGTACTACGTTTTTATTTTTAATATTATCAATTTTCAACGCATTACTTCTCGAGTTTCATATCCACTAATATATAGAAAAAGATCTTTCTACATCCACTGAAGTAAGTGAAATTGTACTTTAAAATACTGTCAACATCTGTTCTTTTAAAGAGGTTTGCTAAAAAAGCTTGCCATAAAATTATTTTGTTTTGATGACGACGTAAAGATCACAGCAGACAGGCAGCCTAAATAAAATAATTTCATTGGTTATTGAATTACATCACATCTACCATTGAATGACAAGGTATGTCCATGTTATGCGAATTCTGAAATCAGCTCCTGCCGAGCTCTGATAATGAGTCCCAACACGGTAGGTCTACATTAAGTATAGCCATGTATATGGCCAATTTACTAAAGAAATATTTAGATTTTGATACAAGTAGGCCGATAAACACATCATCATCATCATTTCTGCGTGATAGAATCATAAATGATGATATCCACAGGAGAACTAAGGTTACCGACATAGCCCGAAGAATAGCTAAACTGAAGTGGCAGTGGGCGGGGCACATCGCACGCAGGACTGATGGCCGATGGGGTCAGAAGGTTCTTGAGTGGCGTCCGCGGACCGGGAGACGAGCTGTATGTAGGCCTCCAACAAGATGGATTGACGACCTTGTAAGGATCGCGGGAACGCGGTGGATGCGAAAAGCACAAGACCGGTCTGAGTGGAGAGCCTTGGGGGAGGCCTATGTCCAGCAGTGGACGGCTTTCGGCTGACATGATGATGATGATAAACACATTACCTCCTTCGGCAGTCGGGTAAAGACGTACCTGCAGGCGCACCATCTGCGAGCTGACGAGGTCCTGCCCCTGCGCGTAGTCGACGGTGATGTAGCGCAGCTCCTCTGCCGCCTTGCGCAGGTTGTCTTGCTTCTCGCGGTCCTGCGGAGGTGACGTTTAATATGAACAATCTATTTCAATTCAGCTCACAGTGAAAAAAAAAATCAGTTTTCATTTGAACGCGAACCATCTGACGAAATGTTTAGGCGCCGGCTTAGGAATCTTTTGTTGGATAACCCAGTCTATTTGGTAAATGAGTATATGGAACTTCACTTGAAATAAAATTGACTTTTAAATTTTTAATGTACTCTGTTTTTGTGTTGACTTTTACTACATACATACATACCTTCACGCATTGATTCCCAGAGTGGGGTAGGCAGAGCTACAGAATTACCAACAACTCCAAAAACTTGTTGATAACTCTGTAACCACAATTTGCACAATTAGGCTAAGATGTTTAACAGTGTATATTAGTGACAGGTAGCAAGCCCATCGCCTAACAGTACTACAAGCCTTTATTCCCTTAGTCGCCTCTTACGACATCCACGGGAAGACATGGAGTGGCACAATTCTTCAAGCCGGCAACCACTTTTACTATTATCATTTAATTCTGTTTCTGACGACCTCAATGTAACTGCATATAATTTGACACGTAATGTAATTTATACTGTGTTATAATATATTGAGTAATAAAATCTTAATCTGAATCTGAATCATACTGAGATTTTAGCTTTTTTTCCACAGGTTTTTTTTTTGGCAGTAGATATTGATAAGTAACAGTTCAAATATTCCAAAAGCTCTCAACATAAAAAAATCTTAATCCTAGTCAAGACCAAAGTCAGTCATATATTTATAGACAGTAATCTTCATCCGTTTTTTTTAACCCTTTTCCAAGCATAGTACATTTCATCGACCACATTCAAGTCGCTCAAAATTGAACTTAACTACCTACATTTTACGACACAAATTTAATTTAACTTTCCTGAAATATGACTTCATGGATCAGTATCCTTCAGGAAGTTACGAATTCGTGGCTCTATTCCATTTCTTGCTTGTGCCCTTACTTTAGCAAGGCCTGGAAAAGGGTTAAACTACATCATAACTATACCAGGTATCTCAACCATATTCGTAGAATATTAAATTATCGCGACATAATGGAAAAGTTAGTTCTTATTTTTCTTATTTTTCTGGAAAACCGTTCATTAGCTTCTTCCGTGATAAGGAAGAGATCTATACAGGGCGTCCCACGGCTATGCCACATGGAAGGAAAGTACCTTGAATATTGTAGATTGAAAATTTTACTGAAAGAAGTCATTATTTGAATTTAAAAAACAATTCAAACTGCATTCATAGATATTTAAATAATTACATACATACATACATACATACCTTCACGCCTTCATTCCCAGAGTGGGGTAGGCAGAGCTACAGAATTACCAACAACTCTAAAAACTTGTTGCTAACTCTGTAACCACAATTTGCACAATTAGGCTAAAATGTTAAACAGTGTATATTAGTGACATGTAGCAAGCCCATCGCCTAACAGTACTACAAGCCTTTATTCCCTTAGTCGCCTCTTACGACTTCCACGGGAAGACATGGAGTGGCACAATTCTAAGCCGGCAACCACACGGCAAGGGTAATT
The DNA here is from genome assembly GCA_927399475.2 of Acleris emargana. Taxonomy (NCBI): domain Eukaryota; kingdom Metazoa; phylum Arthropoda; class Insecta; order Lepidoptera; family Tortricidae; genus Acleris; species Acleris emargana. Next base: position 889,981 of record OV656863.1, on the reverse strand, counting down.
ATTTTTCTGTTGTAACGGGTTCGATTATGAAGGCTCTGTCATCCCGGCTCATAGACACCTCCGGAGATCCTAGAGCTGGTGCTTACCTCTCCCAAAGGATTGGGCTAGCTATCCAGAGAGGTAATGAAGCCAGTGTCATAGGGACCACGCCGCGAGCTGACCTGCTAGAGGGGGTGGTCTTTTTATAGTGGTGATTATTATTTAAATCTTTAATATTTGAGTAAGTAAGTTAATTTAAGTAAGTTTAGTTTTAACTTTTAATTGTAGTACCTATGTAATTATTTAAATATCTATGAATGCAGTTTAAATTGTTTTTTAAATTCAAATAATGTCTTCTTTCAGTAAAATGTTCCATGTACAATATTCAAGGCACTTTCCTTCCATGTGGCATAGCTGCGGGACCTCTATACCCATCAATGGATGGATGCACGCCGATTGGATGGGTGGATGGATGCGCACCTGCGGCGAGGTGGCGCACTGGCGCGCGGCCTCCACCATGCGCGCGGTGGCGTCGGCCAGCAGCTTGGCCGCCGCGAGCAGCTTGCGCTGCGCGTCCGACGGCTGCTTCTCTGCCTCCGTCTGAAAACGGAACACCGGTTCATACGACCAAGAAAAAAAATGAATGGAGGAGGCGACCAGGCTCTCAGGAGGCCGTCTGATGATGGATCAGTGTGCTCGTTTACGTTCGTGGGTTACGGTCCTAGAAGACTATACTTCTCCCACTCAAATGTTAATTGCATTCCACAATGTGTTGCCAGTTGACAGGCTAACTTAAGCTATTACAGTAAGTAATACATATATAACTTAATCATGGACCCTGTTGGGCATAGCAACTCTTAATATCTAAGCTAGGTTTTAAATTTGTGCTACTCATGTATGTTTGTAAGATTAAGACTGTGCTCGTGCAATTGACACGAGTTTTTTTTTAAAGTGTTTCTAAAAAAGCAGTCAAGTGCGAGTCGGACTCACGCATGACGCGTACCGTTATCTATAAAAAAACACGTTTTTTGTATGGGAGCCTTAAATAATTATTTTATTCTGACTTTAGTATTTGTTGTTATAGCAGCAAGAGAAATACATCATCTATGAAAATTTCAACCGTCTAGCTATCACGGTTCATGAGATACAGCCTGGTGACAGACAGACGGACAGCAGAGTCATAGTAATAGGGGCCCGTTTTTACCCTTTGGGTAGGGAACCTTGTTTATAGAGGTGGATCAGCAGAGGTGGAGGCAGTCTTAACGAATTGACTGGTTGCCGGTGAATGTGGCCACCCGATGACAAGTGACGGCGTACCTTGATGTTGGTGATGAGGTGCGCCGTGGCCTGCCCCAGCAGGCGCGCCTGGCGCACCATCTCGGCGGGGTCGTTGGCCTCCACCACCCTCTCGCTCGCACTCATCACCGTCTCCACCGAGCGCTCCGTCACGCTCGCTTGCACGCGACGATCTATAGACAATGGTACAAGTTAAGTATTTAGTCTACTGAAAGGCTAAATATGATATGAGAGTCCTTAATTATATTGGGTCCTTACCTATGAAATTGGCGTTTTTTTACGTGTTTTATTTCGTACGGAATTTATTTATTTCAATTTTAACTTCCAAAATATTTTTAAATTTCATTAATACACTATGCAACAAAGGTTTTAGATACAAATAATATGGTTCAATTTCTTACTTAATGTTTAAAATTAAAGTGTGAACTTAACTCTTTTTAAGTGCTGCAAGTTCAAGTGTTTCAATTACGCAGAGTTTTATGAAGCGAACTATTTTTAAGTAACTAAGATATGTATAATATAGCTTAGAAGTGTCCAATATTCCTGACAGAATTTTGCTTGGTTTGCATTTAACGTTACTAAATAATCCGCAAAATTAAATGTATGAAAACCACCGTTTTCATAAAATTCTCCATATAAAACGCCAATTTCAGGACCTAATATTTTTCACATCTTCAGAAAGTGTAAGTCATATGTATACAGGGTGTCTGGAAAACCTTCGGAGAAATTTTAACTGTAGATAGGGTGGATGATTTGGATCATCCCTATATTGGTAACTTTTGTTTCAGTTAATATTTGACTGAGTTACAGACAGATTTATCATCGACTTTCCTGACGATGCTCTCAGTGTGCCCCATCTTAACTGATTCATTCATAATATCGGCGGTGATACTGCAAAACCACGTAAGTAACAAATTTATGATAGAGCAAAATAAACCTTACGGTCTTATTAAAAAGGTGCATTTTGCTCCTTATTTAAAATGTCACTTACGCGGTTTTGCAGTTTCACCGACGATATGTGTCACAACGTAATGTAAATAAACAAGTTGTTCCTTATGTTATGAACAATGTTTCCAATCATGGTCAAAAGCTCCATGGAGTTTAGAAAACTGACACATTATCCTGTAATGTGAATGAAAAGACGGTGTCTGATAAGGGCTATTATGTGAAATAATCTAAAACTGAAACTTACGATTATGATTTTTACTCACACTTTTCTCACACTCACACGGCTAAAATAGCACTTGCACTCGTAGGCACATTACTTCTTTTACGAGATCATGAATCATGGCTGTATTTCATTGATTTGTACCACTATCAGGGCTTCCGACGAATAAAAAACACAATAATTAATTATTGACAATTTGACATATTATCTTTTTAAATCTTGGACCATTAAAACTCTTTATGAAAAGAGTTTTAGGTTTCATTTGTAAACAAAAAATCCTACCTACACGTTACGTTTTATCAAATAGTACATTGTGTATTAAGGTCGGTAAGTAAGGAATTACGATCGAGGCTCTAGTAGAAGCCCGAAGTCGAAGACAGGGCTTTCTGAGTCGAGGTACGTAATTCCCGTACCGCCCGTGAAACATACAATGTTTTTCATCACATTTGCGAGTAAATAAACACACAAGTCATCACAACTATTATTACGAATTACTTGAACTTTTTTTAAGCGGATGGCTGGCGGACTCCACAGATTATGCAAATGTTTCGTTCAGAAACGTTAAGGGCAAATACTTACGTAGGTATACATACAGCCCTGAAGGAGTGTAAAAAAAACGACGTTTGTTACAGACAACTATTAAAATCGATTATTAAGAATATTAATTGAGTATTTAAGTAACATGTAGCGAGATTGCAATAAAAATCCTGTTTAAATAACATTTTAAGACAATTTTACAATTGCGTGTAAACTCTTTGCTTGAACTTGCATGACCTGTGTGCTGTGCTATAAATTAAAAAAAAATTACTTACCGACCTTGGGTTTCATGGTAAGAAGAAAGGTCGAGGGTTTTATATGGGGCATTGCGGTCAAGTTAACCTGTATGTTTAGATACTGTTTACATGCAAGTGTGATGAAAATTACATTTAAAGCTGGCATCATACATGTTGTTGCTAGATATTCGTATCATAGAAGAAAGAGAAAAATAGGATCGCTTTGTAAGAAGAGGTCGACGTGATTACACTCTGTGGTAAAAACCCTTAAAAGAAAAAGGCCACTAAAGCCGGCTACTCACACACCTGCTGCAGGGGCAATATGGGAATTGGACCCTTGATTGCCTCCTTAATTGTGATGTGTGTAGGCAAGCAGGAGCAATTTTTAGATTGGGCCTGCGGCAGGGCGGCAGGGGCACAAGACCTTCCTAGCTCCCTAGATTGTGTCTACCGCCCTGCAAGGTTGCTGCGTGTGTAGTAGGATTGGGGCAATTCCAGTCAGTTCATTGGTGACAACCGAGCGGAGTGGACAAAAATGGAAAAAATGGTGTTACCATAGCCAGGAGATCTTCAAAAGAATCAATATCCATTCGCAAAAAGTTTCTAAGATTATCTACTTCCAATTCTTTCATAATATTCATGTGGCACAATTTGCTTCGTTTCTGCAACCAATTCTTCACCCAATATCTTCTCTTCCTTTTTTTTTTGGTAGCACCACAGAAAGTGCCAAGGCGATACCAATCCTCTGGTGTTTCGTCAATACAGGAGGCTTTCTCGTGGACGTGCGTTCAGCGGGACTATCAGTTACACACTGAACGGCAGGCTAGTGTGTAGAGAACAGCCTAAAATTGGTCCAACCGCCGTGCGACCGGTATTGCCCCTGCAGCAGGTGTGTGAGTAGCCGGCTTAAGGAACACCCAGAAAATATAAAACGTGGACTACAATCACAATCAGTCAAGGAAGCGATGTCACAAGCGAAGCGATGTTTGGTTTGGGGTTTGTTTTGTTTACTTGCATGTGATGTGACTTCACATCACACTCACAGGTTATAAAGTATTTCTAACATCACATAGCGTTTTTGCCACAGATTAAATTTCAAAAAAAAACCTTATTATTTCGTGTAATTTCCAAAAAAATTGACATAATTTAATGTGAAATAAAGTGAAATACGTTATTTTACGCTAGTATCAGATAGGATGACCACAATTTGTAGTATATTTTCAATGTTGTCAAATAGCCTATTATAATCAATTATGCGACGACCTTTATATCCATCGACAAAATGTTTTGCACTTGGACTTTTGGCTACTGCCACAAATACCATGCGGATCAAAAGGAAAGAACCAGCAGCCAGCAGCGGTTTCTCCCCGTCTGGTTGCCCTGAAAATCAGCGCGTGCAGCGTCACGGCATGTCTGACACTATGATGCTGAGTAGCACCCAATTTGGTGCATTATTATTTTATAAAATAGTTTTAAGGTTTTGTTTTAAATTATTTTCTCACTGTATTTAATTTGATTATTATTTTTCTGTGGTTTGCACCAATAAACGATTTTCTTTTTCTCCTTTTTTTTCTTCAATACGGAGAGCAATAATCGGATCGTTCAATCCGTCTATTTGAACTTTGAGAAGTCTATGAATTTATGGCTGTCATTAGATGTCAGTGTTAAATTATGTTATTTTCAATATTCACGTCTTCAATATTTTTGCTGTAAATCAGTTATATGGGCTACTTTAGAGCAGAAAACAATGGTAAATGGTTAGATCTCGACAGTAAAAGACGGACGATATGATCAGTCTCGGCAAAACATGAACAAGAGACCTAGTGATTTCACATTTAAAACCAATTAGTGTTCAAATTGCAAAAACGAAAATACAGTAAGTTGCACTAAAATTACTCATTTATTTTTATTATAATGCTACCTTGATTTTTGTTTACATGGAGCGAACTGTTTGTTTACATGGAGCGAACTGTTTGTTTACATACCATGTGACAACGTATGGTCTCAGGTCATTGACCTCGGACATTGAATTTTGACGTAAGATACTACGAACTGTTGGAGTAGTATACTATCAACGTCAAAATGTCAAGGTCGAGATATCGGCTGCGATACATCAAGTAACAAAATGAATATAATTAATCCTTCTTTTTTTTTTACATTAACAGAAACAAAAATGAACCATACCCCCGTGATCAGAATCGTGCCAACTATTACCCCCCCAAATTTCTCCGAAGGTTTTCCAGACACCCTGTATATATGACTTTGACGGTACATATATGCACGGAAATGTGCAATTATTAAGGAGTTTAGAAAAATAACCGTATCAGCAACCATTTTCTAAAGAATTCTAGTACGATTATAGCTGGAAAGTAGGCAATGGATGAACGAGTTTTGGAGAGGGAGTTTTGAAACGGAGTTAAGGCCATCTTTAGCTTTTTGCATTGCGCTCAAAATCTAAGAGACTTCTAGCTTTAACTCTCTCCTTCTGATCTTAAGACTTTGAACAGCTTTTTAAGCCACTGGAAGGACCTTACTATCTCTCATCCCTGCCTAACCATCTCTCTGCTCTACCCTAACTCCTAATTCCAGCACTACACCAGCCTCTCAACAGCTGGAGTTACCAGGCTGCTAGCTACTCCATCCTGACTCCTGGCGACTGACCTGCGTGGCAGTGCTGCAGCAGGCGCTCCAGCTCTGCGCTGACGCGGCGCGCGGCCTGCGCCAACTGGTCGAAGGACGCGTCGGCATCAGCTCCGCGACAACACTCAACCAGCCTCTCCACAGCTTGGGCTACCAGCCGAGCTGCTGCCGTCAGCTGTTCGCGGCATTGAGGGTTATGCAGGGTTGGAGCCACCACCTGCAAACAAAGGAACGTGTTATGCTGGTGAAGACAACATAATTATCATCATTCAATCAAGTTGTGGCCAGACGGATTTAGCAGTTTCTACACTTGATGAATGTAGTCCAGTTGCTGGACAGCCTCAATGCACCTCCTGCCAGTGCTGCCTTTTCTCATTCGGATTATGTACTGGATGCCAATATTACAATGCAAAAATCCTACATACTGCTGTCGCACCGCTTCTTCTAGTCAGGGTACTGCCTAATTGCTGAAGCTGTAACGCGTTTTGCACTAACCAACTGTCTGTTCTACCCATCTCTCCCTCACACACCCCAGGCCCCCGACTTTTCTCCACTCCGACACATATTTGTTCCATCAATCCTATCCTTCCGCTGATCAGCTACTGGAGTGTTCTAATTCTTCAGCCATAGTGTACCTACATTACGAATCTTACCTTGGCACAAGCTACCAGTGCCGTGATGCAGCTGCTCTGCAAGGCCTTCAATACTAGCTCATAATAGCTCTCTGATAGGGTCTAGAGGACCAACAACATGGCTAAGGTTGCCGGGAATCGATGGATACAAGCAAGACACGACGTAAACCTTGAGGGTTAAGGGGCTTTTTCCAGTGGACGTTTTCCTGCCGAAATGTTAACAATGTTGACCCTCACCTTGGCACAAGCCACCAGTTGGCTGGTGGCCAGCGCGCAGTGCGTGGCGGCGGCGATGATGCTGTTCTGTAGGGGCTGGTCGTCGCGGCACTGGGCAGCCACGTTCTTGGCTTTCAGGACGAGCGCCGCCGTCGTGTTGGCCACGGCCTTAGCCAGGGATAGCAGGATGTCCTGGGGGATGGAATAGATGTTCATATTAATCTATTTTGAACCAGTTCACATTTACGAGTATAGAATTGGCTTTTTGGAATACATATCTAAAAACCGACGGCAATGCAATATTTTGGTATCTAAGAGTAATCTGATGACTCTGGGTGGCCGTAGCACTCGTTAGTGTAGATAAGCATAATTAATGGACCCGATTCTACAGTGGCCTCTAAACTTCCTAATTTTATTTAGGTGTCGCTAAAACACTTTGCTATTCTATGAGCAGTTGTTATAATCAAATGACAGCGCCATGACAGCGCTAATTTGAATCTGACGCTTCTTATTTTAGGCGGTCTTATACATTGTCAGCTTGACAGTCTGGAATAGCACTGGTTAAATCTGCCGTCTAAACTATGTCTTAAAATTAGACAATTTCGTTTTAGTTAGTTTTAGGCTATTTAAGCGATGTGCACGTAGAGTCGGGTCCAATGACTGCAAAAAAAGTAGAGCCGGCAGTAAAAGTTTTTATCAAAAATGAAATTTTGACGAAAGCTGTTTTTTCAGTGGTTATGTTTCATTATCACCAGGTTTACCAGAAAGATCTCCACCGTGATCTCGCTTCCGTTTTTTTGGAAGCTGGCCGTCCTCCCACAAGCTGCTTACGAGTTCGTTTGGCAACTATTAATTGACCATTGGAGAAACACTTCCATTTAAACCAATTTCAATGTCTATTATAACATTATTCCTGCTGTTAGCGATCCTCATCAAATAAATACATATTTTTTAATCAAAATGGGTCATTTCCCAATTTATTGGATTCTAAACCGACGTGTGCATAACGCAGCTTACGCTTACTTACGAAATAAGTTCCGGGCTAGATTCCCGGCGACGGCAAATATTTGTGTGATAACCCGTAGTTAGCATTTGTTTCCGAGTCTTGGAATTTCCATGTATAAGTTCATCGTTGTCTAGTATCCATAGTACAAGCTTACAGCTTAGTATGAGCCAAGGTCAATTTGTATGAGATTGCCCTCTGATATACACAGACGGACTCATAACCTGCACCAGTTTGTTAAAAAGTTGTTCGTTTACATACATACATTAAATCACGTCTATTTCCCAGAGGGGTAGGCAGAGACCACTTCTTTCCACCTGCTACGATCTTGACAAATCTCTATCGCTTCTTCCACATTCATACATCGAATCATTCATGCAATGGGCCGGTATTGTTATGACGTCAGTCGCCATTACTGTCAAGTATATAAGAGCTATGTGAACGGTGACAATACGATAACAGCTCAAACACGACATGGTTTTTACCGTGTTGGATAGAGGCCCATGTCGGTTTCGGTTAGGTATTTAACCCTTTGAACGCCAAGAACCACTAAAGTGGTCGTGTACTGTCGTGCCTACGACGCCGTCGACCCATATGGTCTCCTCTTATGAAGCGCTGGTAGATTCTTGACGTGTAAAAGTGCCCGTGCGGCCTACTTACTGAATAAATGTCTTTATCTTTATCTTTATAGTGGTCACAGATACAAAATGGACCCGAGTATTTGTGACGTAAGGTTGACATTCGCTGTGGTTGTCAGCTGTCATTGGCGTGTGAGGACGACGTTTGTATCAAGTCAAAAGCGTTCAAAGGGTTATGATTCGGCCCTTTTCTAGTATTTCTCCGATTTGATTTGAAAAAGTACGCCTAGGGCGGCCCTTTTTCCGCCCCTTTGACTAGATTTCGCTCTGTATACATTCGTATATTGATGCAGTTGGTCTGTCTGTTTATTAATTCAAACATTATAAAGTAATGTAGTTGTATGTAAGTTATGTTTTATTTCTAAAATATCTCCAAATGTTTTTCGATAAGTAAACATTCCCATTTGTACTAAACAGTTAATTACTTTATAATTTTTGTATGCTGTCTCAATAAAGAACTAAGGAAATGTTAGTCTCAGTATAATCAACGCCAAAAATATATGACAGGACACAAAAATACTCTTAGAAAAGTCCATAATATAATGCCATTGGTTGTACACATATAAGTTCGACGAGTAACTCGGTCATAAGCGACACAACTTCGCTCGACCAATTTAAACTTTACTCCAAGACAATAAGGTTGATTTTTCAAACGGAGTTACTTGCCGTTTATTCTTGTCACTACATTCACTTGCGAAGACAGTTAGTCGGAAATAAAACCAAATATTCTCTTCAAGCAAATGTATTAACAAAAATAAAACAATAGTAAGCGTGCTAAAAATAACTTTAAAAAAATAACTTAAAAAAATAACCATCACCTTGACAAAAATGGACGCTATAAAAATATTTAAATAGGTAAATATCGGTCGTTTTCCGATCTGGATCTCAATAACCTCTTATCTCATCGAATATTTGATAGGATAGTAGTCTTTATTGACCTTGGAACATGCGTGTTTTTCCCATTTAACTATTCGATCAGATAAGAGGTTGAGAAAGTAAAGGGACGCTATGTCGTTCTTTGGATATCGACGTTGAAAGTGCAAAACCGCGTAAGTAACATTTAAATAAATAGCAAAATGCATCTTTTTAATAAGACAGTAAGGTTTATTTTACTCTATCTTAAATTTGTTAGTTACACGGTTTTGCAGTATTAAACTTGATAATTTTCCCTTAAAACTATAAAACGGGAACACACGATTTGACACAAAAACCTAGATAGTTTCATTTTTAATTATACCTTTTACGTATGTTTTTGATTGAATGTTCAAAACTCTACGATCCTTAAGGATGATTTTTGATTCAATAGTTGAGTTAATTTTAAAATAGCAAATATTAGAATTTGGCGCAAACTATCTCCATCCACGTTCTTGACACATAATGTACATAAAGCCATCCCTTTTTATTCTTATGTGGGGTGGTCATATGACTTTGAATCACGCATCTTAATTTTAATTGTTTTTTTTGTTATAATTTAAACTTTTAATGCTTTTTATACTTTACGATACTTTTATGTTTCACTTTGTCATGGCGTAATATCTGTTTTTTTAAATCTATTTATCTATATGTTGCCTCTTAAAGGGCGCTTTTGGGGCCGTATTTCTAAGGTTACACCGTCCTTCTGTCTGACAGATTTAGATTATTTATTGATAATGTTTATAAATGATACTGAATTTGATTAATTATTTTTAAGATTCTGGAAATATGCAAGAATGAATTAACTTACCAATTTTTTTATGCGGCCATTTTTGTCATTAAAAAACTTTACTTTTTGACATTATAAGAACGGATGCCTGAACAGTTCTATTAGGAACAATTTGTCAAAAAATAATCCTATTTAAGAAGTGGAGATAAACTTAATGAGTAACAAAAATACTTGGTAATCTAAAAATTAACAGCAAAAATAAAACTAATTTAAAAAACAAAAAGTAAACTTAATTTAGAATTCAGCGGTCCCCAGCGGTGTTAATTTTTAACAAATACAGAATTAAACTGTAACTTTTATTAATAAACGCGCAATAACTAAAGTATGTTCGAAATATGCTCTGTCCTTATCTGTCATTATGACATTTCGTCGGTGATACTGTAAAACCGCGTAACTAACAAATTTATGATAGAGCAAAATAAACCTTACCGTCTTATTAAAAAGGTCAATTTTTCTCCTTAATAAAAATGTTACTTACGCGGTTATACAGTTTCACCGACGATTTAAATTTCTCAGTTAGTTTATGAACAAGGGAAGGTGAATAAACATGCGATAAAATGAGGTAAATTATCATTTCCTGTTCTAATTACTTTTTTTTATGACACCTGATATTAAGACTGAAGGCCCTAGACGATTGCAATCTTATGATGGCAGTCTTAAGACCGTAAATGGTGGAATGCCATGCTCCTAACGCCTATCATCCAACAAATTTTGTCAATCGTATGTCACAAAAACAAAAGAAATTCAACTTTATTTCATTTGCTCTAGGTCTCTATTTCAATGGCCGTTTTAGTTCATCTTTTAGGGGCCGCAAAATTTTGCCATCGTGGTTATATTCAGGTTATATTTTGTATATTATTGCGCTGTTGAAATATGTAAATCCATTAAGTTATTTGTTAAAATTGAACACCGCCGCAGTCCCATCTTTAGTGCGCTGTACATTTTTTGTTAAACACCCAAACTTAATACTTATTTGGAATTACCAAGGTTAGTCTGCAGTTTATGATTCAAATGATGTCACTTTACCTTTCAAGTTATATTCAATCCAAGAATACATAGTATAGCGTTGACTTTAGTTTTAGATTGAACAATCTATTAATACGAAGTTGGCGACTGTACAAGCCAGATAAAGTTATGACAAATCGTCGGTGTAACTGCAAAACCGCGTAGGTAACATTTTTAATAAGGAGTAAAATGCACCTTATTAATAAGCAAAGAGCGGAATTCTTCATAGCAAAAATCAAACTGTCAGAGGGATTGACCTAACTGTTTTATCGACTTATCGATGTTACGGAATAATATCGCATTAGGTATCCATAATCAACTTAAAAGATTATTCTGTAACATTTGACCTCTTTGATAAGTAAACCTAGATATTTTTCTAGCACGAACGATAAGTTTTAAGGGAAGATGAAGAAAACATATTTAGTACAGATTTAGATTTCGACTTTGTTATTTTGAATGAAGATTAGTTACCTACTCTTAGCAATATTTGTTTTTAATTTTTAATGATAAGTTTCATATAGAAAATAAAAAAAAAAACTTATTTTCTGTTTTATTCTTTACTATTATACTAAAATACAGTGGCGGTCAGCTAATTAGGGACACCGTTAATTTGTTTGTATGTATATCCAAAAGCCTGATTTCATTACTTTAACTTTGTTTCGTTAAGTGACGAATATTTATCGATAAGTCGATAAAACAGTTAGGTCAATCACTCTGACAGTTTGATTTTTGCTATGAAGAATTCCGCTCTTTGTTAATAAGACAGTAAGGTTTATTTTGCGCCATCATAAATTTGTTACATACGCGGTATAGCACTATCAACGCCGAAATATCAAATTACTTAACCCGTGGAACGTCATGTCACAACGTCGGTGATACCGATAACGCGTAACTAACAAACTTATGATGCAAAATACACCTTAGCAAGCAAGTCGGTAAGGTACATTTTGCAACTTATTGAATTGGTTAGTTACGCGGTACTGCTGTACAATCGCCCACTCAGCTGAGTGGCCAATGAAGATAAACAGAGAGAAACTGTCTCTGTCGTGCACATGAGATTCTTATGCAGTCTTTATTTTATCTCTTTCTACATTTTCTCACTCCCGTCTTTAATGGGCAGTTAAGTGTGTGGCTGTTTGTACCACCGACTGTTTGTATTACAATATCAACCTTAGTTCGAACCACACTGAGTTCCAAATTAAAACATTCTTATGGACCACCATCGGTCCTCATGAGCATACCTGGGATAACTCGGGGCATCTGTACGAAAGTGATGTAGCAAAATATTTTATCGACATAAAATATATCGATGTTACTGCCAACATCTAAATGTTATTCGGCATAAATAAATATTACTTATTTTCTCCTCATTTTTAGATAAAAAATAAACAAATTAACACGTATATTTATATGTTTATTTTACATTCAATATTTTTTCCATATTCGTCAGTGTTGATTCATAGTGATTGCCGTCTATAGTATATTTCTATGGAACTTGCTAACCATGTAAACAAAAGACTTAACTTTGTTTTGTCACTGTTTCTCCTTGAATTTTCACACCACCTCATCAAACACCATTGAGACGATAAACTATTGAAACGGTCGTTACTGTAAAATACAAAATCACCAAATATATAACTCTATCTTAGATATTTAATTAAAAGTTTAAATAGTTTCATAAGTTAGGTTATTAGGACCTGATGGAATGACGTTTTTGTTTCTTTTAAATTCTTCGGCCTCAGGGTTGGCAACGCATTTGCAGTCTTAGGATTGCGGTCTTGTGAATGCGAATGTCTATGGGTCACAGTTTCCACTTACCATCAGGTGGCCTGTGTGCTCGTTTGCCTTCCTATGATATAAAAAAAAAAAAAAAAAAAAACTTTTATTATGTTAAGAGGCTCGATATCAGATATGACATCGAACCTATTTACAGTAATCGAGAATGTTCAATGTGCACATGTATTAATTTAATTATATCGATATTTTTTTTATCGATATCAAATCCCTAGAACTTGCCCCGAGTTCTCAGGTATGCTCATGAGGCAAGGCAACTTTTGTGTCTCTTAAGTTGTGAAACGGATTCCTCAAATTATGGTTTCTACGAGTCATAGCTAAGCCATGCTATGTCCTTATCTGTCATTGTGACATTTGAATTTGACAGATAAGCCGTTAAAGTAAAACGTTCCTGCAATGCATCTAGCCTAGGGACAAAGCAAATAATTAATGATATCATTCCTAACATAAACTGCGTAATTTAATTTGGTTAATATATTTGAAATAACATTTTAGGAGTTACTGTATGTTACGAATAAATATAACAATTTTAATAATCACTCGGTCATTAATATAAACCAAATGGTAACTCGTAAATGTATTAATTCCACAAAACAATAATACTGATAATTAAGTTAAACACCAAATAAAAAATAGCCAATATTAAAACAAATAAGACTAGATTAGTTAAGCGATATAATCGTGTTAACAAAAATATAAAATAACATCAAAAATCAGGTAATTTATGGCTCTTGGCTCGGCAAGACAGTCTAATAAAATAACCAAAATATAATTATGTACACATTAGGTAGATCAACAAAAGTTGCATTCTGCAATCGCTAACGACTTTCCAAATCTATCAAAATGTATGGAACAGGGAATATGCATGGCTTTTTACATAGCATTTCTCAACAAAATATTAATGAAAATTCAAATCGGCCAATAAATACCAATAAATACAGATGACACAAGAATATATCAACTGGTAAACAGGCAGCGATTAGACAAAGAGATCCGATATACATTGTGACGTCATGTAACACGTCGGCCATATAAACGTCATGTTTCTGTCTCGTCTGTCTGGCTAGAAAGAGATAGGAACAAATCTTTGCAGGCCCTCCTAAGGCACACCATACAACGAAATTCGTCAATGGAATATAAATCTATTGTGAATGAAGTAAAGTCAATTTTCTAATTTGACAATTTGTCAGTAACCCCTCATATGCTTAAACACGGATCCGTGCCAGCCTATGAACTGCATGCCTACCCGCATTTTATTTTAAACCTTCTTACATATCACCGTAGATTGTATTTTAAGCCAATAAAGTATTATAATAGCTTGTAAAAATATTCAACATGGCCGCCATTTCATCACGTGACCGCGTCAACGCACCGCACGGAGCTGTCAAATTCTGAAACGGCTCCCGCATACGAGGGGTTAAAACAAAAGAAATTCTACTTTACTTCCTTTACACTAGATCTTTATTTCAATGACCGTATGATGTACTATTTTTAATACATATTTAAAAAATGATTTTAAACTGTCAAAAAAAGTCATGTCTATTCCCTATTCAATTGATTACTGGAGTCGTTAACGTTTGTGTGTGTATGTTACGTTACATGACCGTAACATTAATAAAGATATTGCCTTTCAACTGCACGCGTATTATTATTTTTAATTCTCAGTCTTATTCAGCTACGTAGCTTATTGTGCGTGTCAAACCCTATTATTTCATAGTACGTAATACTTACATAAACCCACTCGATTTTATAACGCTTTAAAATATAACAATGACGAATATATTCCATCCAATTTCTGCCGTCCTACCAAAGAAGGCGGCTAAGTGCTTAGTAATAGTATAAGCATTTTAAATTTAATGTGGTTACGAATAGAGTATAGAATGGTTCGACTTCAACATAACAGTTAGCTGCCGTCTTTGACAGGACGGCAGATTAACGTCGTCTCATTGACTAATCTTACGGTCATGTAGGGACATCTAACAATAATTTAATAAAACGGGATAACAAAATAACTTCCACCATAACTTAAAACTACGTCATTTGGTAGTCTTTTTTCCTTCACTTTTTGTCTTTTATGACTTTGAAAAACTTACGAAAAGCAGAAGGAAAACGACAGCTAAGAATCATGCACGAAATAATACAAATAGTCATGGATTTTTAAGATATATGTAACAATGATTGTTTCGGTTTGAAAGAATCAAGTCATTTCAAGTAGGATATAATATAGCAGTAAAATGATAAGGTTTAATTTTACCAGACAATACAAAATAATGTAGAATGTAATAATAGTACTAATTAAAGATTTCTAGACTTACTGATAAATCATAATAATATACATACAGGTAAATTACTTCCGAGACGTTTTTGCATTTGTAGTTGTGTACGGTCAGTACACAAAGAAATAAACCAATACTTTTATATA
This sequence comes from Acleris emargana, assembly GCA_927399475.2. Taxonomy (NCBI): domain Eukaryota; kingdom Metazoa; phylum Arthropoda; class Insecta; order Lepidoptera; family Tortricidae; genus Acleris; species Acleris emargana. The sequence continues at coordinate 874,713 of OV656863.1, read as the reverse complement.
TTCAACATATATGCTATTGCATTCATTTTGGAAATATTTGTATAAATTATACAAACTTTCTTTAGTTTGGGAAGTCAAAGGATTACGAAACTTTAAGAAATATTACAAACCATAAGAATAAATATCATTATTATTTATTTGACATTCACTGACTTTTGACTGTCAGTATATTTTCTTCTTCAAAATGTGACAAACCACTTTTTTCTGATTGTAGAAAGAAATTTAAATTTAACTTTTAGAATCCCTGTAAATATACAAATACATACTACAAATGCAAAAACGTCTCGAAAGTAATTTAACTGAAGTTTAGCAGAAAAAATATATCTTTAAGTAATTCTATTGCGAAATTCGTCTCGTTTAAAACGCCAAAAATGCCGTCAATTTTGACATTTCAGTTAAGTTTATTGAAAGTATTAAAACATTACCTCATTCTGTATTGATAACTAACCTTCAACTTTGTAGACGATGATATGTAATATCTTTATTTGATATTTCAACGAATGCACCCAAAACCAAAATTAAAACTTATACCCTTTTCCAGGCCTTCCTAAAGTAAGGACACAAGCAAGCAATGGAATAGAGCCACGAATTCGTAACTTCCTGAAGGATACTGATCCATGAAGTCATATTTCAGGAAAGTTAAATTAAATTTGTGTCATAAAATGTAGATAGTTAAGTTCAATTTTGAGCGACATGAATGTAGTCGATAAAATGTGCTATGTTTTTAAAAGGGATAAATTACGTTCCCCTTATTCGCCACCGGATTACCATACGGAAACCTAAATATCTGCAATTTTGAGAGAGCTTTTCAACAATCTGTTATATTATATTTGCCGAAGGACGTCCACCGCAAGCCATTAGATACTAAGAGTTGTGCCCTGCTCAAAGTAAAGTGTGTATAAATGCCACGCCGATAAAGTTTAAATTTTCTTTTAGTTTTATTAACAGAATCTCTTTCTCCTTTTATAATACTTCCATGATCGTTACAATCCAGTCTTTTCTCACTGTCAATACTTTAGGAACTATAATATTAAGTTCTTCAACCAAAACGACTAAACATCAGACCAAATCAAAAATAATAAGTACCATGTTTAAATAGCCTTTTTCATACAAAGCAAGTGCTCTCGACTATCCAATTGATAATACTCATTTCATAGTATATACTTCTTCGCAAGACAGTTTAATCAATAAACAGAGACGCAGATATATGATTAAGTGAGACGCCATGAATGACTGCATAAATAGGATCAAAATTTGGAATGTAAGGAACACATAGACCGTTTCAATTTATATCGTTTTTTATCAAAATGTTTTTGATTGGTTGTTTATTGATAGGGAAATTCAAATTCAAGACAAAACTGTGAGCTATACAGTGTTATGCGAAAAATATTGGTATCTCACTTTACCATATACCAACGCCAATATCACACCAACCATCTAAACTACATCATTTCAAAGCACTTTCCATCGTCATCCGTCCCTTTCTCGCACACGTCTTTAGAAACAAAACACTGCACAAGCATAGCGAGAAAAACAACAATACAAGCGAGAAACAACAAAATATTCAACCAATTCTCCTTCCAAATAGTTTTCAGTTCCAACTCAAGGCAAACGCACTTCGGGCAGCATTTCTGTTCCGTTCTAGGACATCGACGCTTGCAATATTCGCAAAAACCTTGCAGTATATTCGGAGTCATGTTGCGAAACGTAGGGTTATAGACAATACGTATTTCAGTTTTCCCTTTGGGATTCTGATTATTCAATTCTACTGTAGTTTTCCTATCCCTAGATTCAGTTGTGTAATATTTTTCGCTTCTTTTAACGAACGATTCAAAATCATCCTTTTTAGTGTTGATTTCATTTTTAGTGAAACTAGCCTCCGCTTTCTCCATGAACGTTTCAGTGGTGGTCAGAACGCGATTGTATTTGTCTAAGTTATTAAGTAGTTTCATGTTTAGAGAGCCGGATACTTTGACATCGGCACCGGCTTTAGTGACATCATTCCTAATGCTATGGCATTCGATCTTACCGCCATTTTGTTTATTGATCTGCTCATTGATCTTATTCTTGCTATCAACAGTGTCCGATAAGAAAAAGCGTTCGCGTAAAATATCATTTTTAGATTTAGCTTTACTTTCGTGTTTATCGTAATTAATATTAACATAATCATGATTAGAGAAATCCTTTTTGAAGTTATAAATCTTATCGGAAACAGTTTTGGGATACAACTTGGGAGTACCGCTATCATCACCTAAGATGTTTACTGTGTCTTTTTTGTCATCTAAATAACCTTCACAATTAAACAAAATGGCTTCATAATCGCTATTATCATCATCATCTACCTTTTTCTCTTCATTAATCTCATCCAAAACACTCTTCCCAGACTTAAAAAGATCATTACAATACTCAACACTCCTATAGTAATCACTCTCAGATTCCTCCTGTATAACATCCAACCCGTTCCAATGCCTAGTGTCAATATCCTCATAGATCCCATCGTCGTCATATTTAGTAGTGAAATCGCTATCGTATTCCTTGTCCTTATCGTTGAAGAAGACTTTGTAGAAGTTGTCGTAGCAGTAGTTGAGTTTTCTGTAGAGGAAGGAGTTCTTCTTGTCGGCGGTTACCTGGGTCTCCTTGTCCTGGTCGGTCTCCTCGGCGATAGTGTGCAGCACGGAGGTGGAGGCCTCGCCGACGCGGGAGGCGGCGTTGAGGAGGTTCTGGCGCGGCTGGAACCAGTAGGCGGGGGGTTCAATTGGGTGTGAACATGTAAGGGTTATATTGATAAAGGATAGTGGGCAAAAATGTTTGGACGGTACACCCAAGTCCGCCACAGCTTAGACTACTTTTGTTGGGAAGGTATCAAAGCTATGTACTTCCGTACCAATGTGCATCAAGTTCTGTCCACGGGTTCTCTATTTATTTTAAGTCGAATGGGTTTAACTTACTGAGCATTATTGAAACAAGCGTAACATATTAAACCTATTTTTTAACAAAACAAACTCAATAATGGGTGAATCAACTTTTAAGGTACTCCCCATTTTTCGACATGTTTTACCAATTATATGTTTTTAGAAAAACTATATTTTTGTTAATGACGTGGCTTACACGCTTATTAAATCAGACAAATAGGCTCACATTTGAAGTTATTTGATTTAAAATAGTACAGTTTTAAATAATAATATAGTTGGTAACGCAGGGGACAATGTTGTCTCTAGGTTTTGTATGGAAAATGTGCATTTTTTCCAGGTTTTTTCGCGGATTAAAAAATATTTGAGCTGTTTAACGTATAAGGTCTGTAAATTTGGTGGTCTGATTTTAATATTCATAGATCATTTTTAACCATAAGTCACCAGGAAAGTTTTAAAACCGCAAAAGAAAAGGAGTACCTTAAAAGTTGATTCACCCTAATAACTTTATAAACTAAAAAATCTATTTAACAGTGTTTAATTATCATTACGATCTATTATTAATATTTTTGTTAGATGTTTCGAGTCGTATTCAATATATGGCCGGCGGAGCTGGGTGTATTTTGCCCACTATCCTTTTAGAGAAATTAACTAATGGTCTCATTGGTCTTTGGATGCCATATCTTTTTTTCAATACGAAGCTGGCATAGTGTGAAAACGCATGAACGCGTTTAAAGCACTGGGTGAAGGTTAGGAGAACGCTTATATGCGTTACCAGCAGAGAATGCTTTAAGCATATCTAATCAATATAGTTGTCTAATTTTATTTTCAATGTAAGTCCCTAGACCATGCTGTAACGATGACTGACCTCTTTGGTCTCCGGCTCGGCGGCCTTGAGGAGGTCACTGAAGGCGCTGCAGAGCTTGCGCGTGGCGTCGAGGAGACGGTCACCGTTGTCGTCGTCCTCCATCAAAGCGGCGATCATTTGGACGCCTGCGGGATGAGCGTAGTTAGTAAAACGGTGTCATCATCAACAAGAGATGATACCTTTGGGATCGGTGCCATAAAAAGCTCCTATTTGTTGTATTCTGGGTATAGTGTGAATCGTCACAGGTGAATTTTCGCTTCGAGCCCTAATCTTCCAAACAAAGGCCATTGTCTCTATTATCCCAAAGCCGCTAGCAACCGAGCTAGCACGTGCCACTACAACATTCATATTGAAAAACAAACGGTATCGTCACAGCATTAAGGTTCAAATTTAATGTCACTGATATTCTAGATATTACGTTTTGGTAGTGTAGGACGATAGACCGCCTGAGGCAATACGGCACTCATGTCTATCGTCCTACACTACCAACTGCCTTTGTTTGAAAGATTAGGGCTCGAAGCGAAAAATTCACCTGGTAAGATTCATACTATACCTATGACGCCTCCTAGAATGAATTCTGGATCTAACAAGTATGACAATCTTCTATGAGCATTTTTTTTTTCAGAAAATGTTTTAATTCTGAATATGAAAAAGAAATGCCTCCGTGCTGGGTAAGTAATACGAGATATAAGAACTGATAATATAACACTCATAATATATACGCTCACTTTGTATAAACACGTTTAGTATAACGTTCACTGGATATAATGAACGGAAGATATACTTTCAAATTATCTATTTCCATACAGAATAACAATATTAATATATAATATCAATTTATATAACTATTATAAAACGTATAACGTTCATAACACCTAAGATTTAAAAGATATATTAATCAAATTATCTAACATCAAAAAACATAATACACATATAATATAAATACATGCATATGTTATTTGAAATTAAATTCTATTTTCAGTATTAAGTGGCCTTCTTTATTAACAATCAACCTTACCTTACCAACTTTACTGGCAGCAGTCTGAATTTTCTGGGCAAAAAAAAAATAACCTCGAAGCAAAGCTCCCGCCTAGGCCTTCTAACCTAACCTAACCGAGTCGGTTCTGCCCAGAGAAGTCTTGCTCGCTCGCTTCGCTCGCTCACATTTATATCATACGATATTAGATCTTGTAACACATGGCCGTGTGGTGCCGGTAGAGTAGAATAGCACCACCCCTTATCCTCCCGTGGGTATCGTAGAAGGCGATTATGGGATTAAGGGATTATTTTATTGGTAAAATCTCCTCCGGCGGGATAGGCGTCGTTTAGCATTGGGCTGCTACCTATCTAGGAGAAGGAAAACTCCGATTTCAAACCCGGCGGGATAGGCGTCGTCAGCATTGGGCTGCTACCTATCTAGGAGAAGGAAAACTCCGAATTCAAACCCGACCCTGCATAACAGACCATGCGAGCACTGTTTAAAAGGTTTATACCCCAGGAGGGTACTGGCAATGCCAGAGAATCCCTCCCCAGGCCTAGCCTGGGCAGCCCTTCGTACTCTGGGGGGGGCAAAATAGTGCACGTATGTTCGGATCCCTCCGGGGATCGGAACGGCGGCGATGCCGTTTGCCACGCGTCACGCTGTGTTCGCAGGGGGGTTGCTGAAAGCCGCCTTGCTACGATGAATGTTTGTGGAGGGATGGAACATAAATTAGATGAAGTATGTATGATGATGAAAGAGAGAAAGCTGAATGTTCTTTGTGTGACTGAGACGAATAAAAAAGGGGTGAGTACGTCCACACACGGAACCTTGACGGCTTTGTGGTCCGGACCACAAAAGGGTTTCCGAGCACGGTCGTCAGGGAGTTGGTATTGTACTCACAGAGCGAATGGCTGAATGTATGCAAGAGCATGAATGTGTGAGCCCAAGACTTCTCTGGGTGAGACTCAAGGTAGGTCTCACTCGTTTATTCGTAATTGGGGCTTATGCCCCAGATATGAATAAACCAAAAAAAGAAAGGGAGGAGTTTTGGGAAAGTTTGCATGAGGTTTCAACAAAATGCAAGGAGAATGAAAGGATTATTTTGCTAGGCGATTTTAATGGTTGGACAGGTGTGCAAAGGGATGGTTATGAATCGGTACTGGGTAAGTATGGTGATGAGCGAGTGAACGAGAATGGCAAATGTCTTCTCAATGTATGTTTGGCCAAGAATCTCTGCGTGACAAACACTTTGTTTGATCACAAAGAGATTCATCAGTATACGTGGAGACGGCAGAATGAGAAGTCTATGATAGACTTGATGATTGTGGATGAACGGTTGCGTAGCAAAGTTGTAGATACCAGAGCATTTCGAGGAGTTAGCGTAGGTTCAGATCACTACTTAGTGGTAACACGAGTAAGGGGTCTGTTCACACGTTGGCGCCATCGTGTTCCCGTACCTACCACTGCGTTAGAGAGGATAAAAGTAGAGAAACTGAATGACGAAGTTATACAAGATGAGTACGTAAGAAAGCTAAAAGACTGTTTTGAATGTGTTAATAAGATGAATGACAGTGAAATTAAAAATAATGTAAATAATGTATAGGAGATTATGAAGAATGGTATGGTCAAATCGGCCACTGAAGTATGCGGTGTAGTCAAAAGAAGAAAAAGCAAGACTGAACGTCCGGAATGGTGGGATAGAGAGGTAGATGATGTAGTGAAAGAGAAGAAAAAGTGCTGGTTGGATTTTGTAGCTGTAGATCCAGGACAAGATCTAAGCGACAGAAAGAAAAAAGAGTATAATAGATCAAAGAAAAGAGTGAAAGAAGTTGTGGCTAGAAAGAAAGATTTACTGAATGAAAAGTATGATAGGAGTTTCTCTGACAACTTCCGATCGAATATTAAACTCTTTTGGAGCTTGATTAAATCGGCTCGGGGGAAATCAGAGAAAACTAAATTAAGCGCGGTGAGGGATGAGTCTGGAGACTTAATATGTGAGGAAGAAAAAATGCTTGATAGATGGAAAACTTATTTTGAAAGCTTGTTTGAATGCGAAGATGTTTGTCTTGAGCCAGAAAGCATGAGTAAAGATGCAAGTAGCGAAGATGAAAGTGTGATTAGTATGAGTGAAATCATGAAAGCTTTAAAAAGTATGAAAGCGGGAAAGTCAGCAGGTTGTGATAGAGTGTCGATAGAAATGCTGAGGAGAGGAGATGGCCTGGTGGGTAGTCTGTTGTACCGTCTTTTCAATGCATGTTGGAGTAGCGGCCGAGTCCCGGATGATTGGGTCAAGGCCGTTATCGTCCCTCTGTATAAAGGAAAGGGGTCACAGCAAGACTGCAAAAACTACCGCGGTATCAGCCTCCTTAGTGTTGTCGGCAAAGTATATGCGAAGATTTTAATTGAAAGGGTATTGAATGTTACGAATGACAAAATCTGGGATGTACAAGCGGGATTTCGAAAGGGAATGGGATGTACGGATCAGGTCTTTTCATTACGGTCCATCACAGAAAAGTTCTTGGCTGTCAACCAAAAGGTTTTCTGTGCTTTTGTGGACCTGGAAAAGGCCTATGATAGAGTTAATAGAAAGGAGTTGTGGACGGTGCTGTCTATGTATGGAGTGAGCAGCAACCTGGTGCAGGCTTTGAGGTCTCTTTATGAGGGCTCCAGAGCCTGTGTCAGGATAAATGGGGCATACTCAGCCTGGTTTAATATCTCTAAAGGTGTTAGACAGGGCTGTGTTGCCTCACCATGGCTGTTCAATCTATTCATGGACAGTTGTATGCGGGTATTGAGAGAGTATGATAAGGGTTTGCGTATGCAAGAGTTGCTAATCAAATGCCTCTTATATGCCGATGATCAAGTTATACTTGCCCCATCGGTACTTGAGTTGCAGGAGATGGTGACAGTAATGAATGAGGGATTTAAGCAAAAGGGGATGAAAGTAAATGTTGCCAAGACCAAGGTCATGGTGATAGAGAAGGATAAGGAGATGACTGAGTGTGTGATAAATATAAATGGTGAATTAGTAGAACAAGTGAGCGAATTTGTGTACCTGGGAAGTATGTTTACAAGAGACGGTAAGTGTGAGAAGGATATCGAGAGGAGGGTGAATGCGGGGAATCAAATTAATGGGGCCCTGCACTCCTTTGTGAGCAGACAGGGCGTTTCACAAAAAGCCCGGCTGGCTGTTCACAATGGAGTGCTGGCCCCTACCCTGATGTATGGTAGTGAATGTTGGGTGTGGCAGAACAAGCATGTAAGTCGTGTAAATGCAGTAGAAATGCGCTCTTTGCGTAGTATGTGTGGTGTGAAACTGATTGATAGAGTAAGAAATGAAAAAATCAGAGAGAAATGTGGAATAAAAGAAGATGTAGTGACTAAGATTGACAAGGGCATGCTTCGATGCTTCGGTCATTTGGAAAGGATGGATGAAAGAAGATTGACGAAAGAGATATATAGATCGAAAGTGAGTGGAAGGGTCGGAAGGGGCCGCCCTAGGCGTACTTTTTCGAATCAAATCGGAGAAATACTGGAAAAGGGCCGAATCTTAAGTACCCGAAACCGACGTGCGTGCATGACTCGATGTATGAATGTTGAGGAAGCGAAAGAAGTTTGTCGGGATCGTAGCAAGTGGAAAGAAGTGGTCTCTGCCTACCCCTCTGGGAAACAGGCGTGATTTAATGTATGTATGTATGTAGATCTTGTAACACTTATACTAAAAGATAATATGTATTATGATCGCTATATGTCATGTATGTTATACGAACTGAAATTAGTCATTGTGAGTGTTATATTAAAAAATATTATATAAAATGAATATTATATGACTTGACCGTTATTCCTTATAAAAATATTGATTTTGTTATTATAGCTAACGTTCATTATATCTCGTAAACGTTAGTAACATGAAAATAGTTATTATGTAGTTATATCTCGTGGGACGCACCCGTTTTGCCAACCCGATGCTTTTATGGTGAAGCCAAAACATCATAAGGAAACCTGCATATTTGAACAGCTGACTGTGTAAATGGGTATTTGCACAAAAGATCCTAAAGGGGTCGAAGTGTCCAAAAGGGTCCATCTGTAAGATAAGATAGTGGTTTAACCAAAGGTCTACTTACCCTTGGTCATCTCAGGCAAGTTGCTGGTGATGGTGGTGATGGCAGCTCCCACCGCCGTGTGGTCAACCTCTTCCGTCGTACCTGGATGAACAACAGACACCATATTCATTTTACATCTAAACATTTCACAAAGTACAAATAGCGGAAGTAAATAATAGCACTCTTTAACAGTCAACCACTGGGTCAGACAGAGACAAGTAGAGTTTGATGTTGAAATTGATGCAACATTAAATTGACAAATCAACTATAAAAAAAAATATTATGCAGGTGGAAAAAACGAGCGCAGCAGGGGTGGCAACTAGGTACCTTTTTTTTTCTTGAAATTTCTCTGCCTTAACCGGGTATCGGATGGGTCGACGACGACAAAACAATAGTGTTTTTTTACGATTTTTATTTAATTAAATCGTGTATGTGTTGTAGATATACATGATCACTATCAATGACCCTTTCGATCTGTATTGTTTTGTCATGTTCGACCAGTCTATTTTCCGGTTGAGAGAGACGAATTTAAAAAAATCTAATTCTGCAGTATTAACTACTTTCAAAAATTCATGTTTCATTGTGTAGAATTTACTCTTTCCAATATTTAAGATATAAATAAATAAATATCAGGGGACAATGTCACACCAATTGACCTAGTCCCAAACTAAGCTCTAGGCTTGTACTATGTGTACTAGACAACGCTATAAATACTTAAATAGAGAAATATATACTTAAATATCTAGAAAACTTCCATGACTCGGAAACAAATATTCGCGCTCATCACCAAAATATCTGAACCCAGGACCGCTAGCTAGCTTCGTAGCGGGTCATTGCCAACTAGGCCAGCGCGTCGTTGACTTTTTAAGAGAAGTGCCTTGTATTTTTTTTTAAGTATGTACTTACCGGATGTGAGCGTGACGACCTGCGCAGTCGCCGCGTTCATGGCGGCGATGTGCGACGTGACCACCTGCTTGCTGGTGTCCATGGTCACCTGCTTCCACTTGACAGAGGCCGCGTCCTGGCCGAGCGCCGGGAGCGCCGCCTGGAACCAACCAACCAATTACCATGAGAAATGTTTCGGTGTTTAATTGTAGGGAAATCGTTTGGGCTAACGAACTACACAACAAAAGTCCAAGGATAGGCTATAGTATCCAACACATTATCAAAAAATATTGAACCCATCTTTCTTTTGTTAATTAAACAAAAAATGAGAAAAGTGCGTTGAAAACAAACTTTAAAATAGCATTCCGTATAAGTACTATAGGTAATAGGCATGTTTTGACTTGTTGTTTTACGTAAAACATTCACATTACAAAATAATGATGTATACAGTAAAACACAGCTGATATGGATTACCGATGTACAGTCGAGGCCTTATTTGCATGGATAGCTGTCAAACAAAATCCTACGAAGTGAAATCGACGCCATTTTTGTGCTCGTTTCGTGTTTTTACTTATCTATGAGGCTTCTCATTTCAATGTGATCATGCTAGATGGCGCTGTATCACCACATACTGTGAAAAATACATTTTTCTACATCTTTACTTTTCTGCCGAAACCGCATGATAATGATCCTTTAATATTGTCTTAACGTTATTATAAACTTATAAAACTCCCAAAACAATTAAAATTGAAACTTCCAAAAGCACTAATCTTTTGCATGGATTCGAACTCGTCACATTTTGGATGAAATGCACCCTTCTGTGCCGTTCGACCATAACCACATTAACTTAGTTAGGCGAAATTGTGTATCAAGTTATTTTACGCTCAGATAATCTTTTAACGGGTACGGTTAGTATTAAAATTTGCGAGGGTAAGCTGACAATGTCTGAACACCGGATCGGTTTTACTAAAGATTTACTTACGCCCGCTCGTTCGTTGCTCCCTGTTAGATTGCCTTTGTTCTCGATTAATACTTACTGTTGATAATTTTTAATGATGAGTTCTCGTTGCAATATCGACTTGGTGAAAAGATCGCAAATAATTGCTTTGTTTAATCAAGGCAAAAATTTGTCTGAAATTGCTAGAGAAGCCGGTGTTAACGTAAGTAGTTTTTGTAAGTATAATTTAAATTACTATTTTTAATAGGTTATTATTTTTAAATACATATTTTAAAGATAATTTAAATATGTGATGTTTTGTTATAGCGAAAAACCGTTGTTTTATGGGTCCGACGATTTGAAGAGGAAGGTTCTTTATTACATCGGCAAAGAACTGGCAGAGCTCCACTTATAACCACACAGCAGCGTCAAATCATGGTGAGGGATTATGAGGAAAATGGACTTATCCCGACAAGTCACTACGCCAGTTTATTCGACACCAGCATGCGCACTGTGCGACGTGCTCTTCACAGCGAGGGCTTGCATCACCGCCGGCATGCCGTCAAATCCTTGCTTACTGAAGCTCACAAAGGAGCCAGGTTAGCGTTCGCCTTGGAGCATCTGGATTTCGACTGGAGTAATGTCGTCTTTACTGATGAAAAAACTTTTAAATCCAGCCAACACGGACGACTTAGTTTATGGCGGCGGAATAATACCCGCTATGATAGTAATCACGTTGTGCCCAACATGGAGTCTGGTCGCATAAGTGTGAATATGTGGGGCTGGATGAGTGCAGCCGACCCGGGGGAACTAGTGCGAATGCCAAGCCGAGCGACCGGTGTTAATTATGTGGACGTGTTAGAGGACACCATGCTACCCACTGTTCGCAATGTTTATCCGGAAGATGAATTACCGGTATCATTCGTGCAAGATAACTGCCCTATACACCGTTCGCGAGGTGTGCGGGAGTGGTTCGGTCATCACAATGATATATTGGTAATTCCTTGGCCGGCTAGGTCACCAGACATAAATCCCATTGAAAATTTATGGGGTGTGATGGTTCAACGGTGGGATAACCAGAATGAGCGAACCCCAGAAGCATTAGAGGCTCATTGTCTGCAAGTTTGGGAAAGCATTCGTGGCTCGAGCTTGTGCAGGAATCTTATTGATTCAATGCGTTCTCGGATGCTGGCTGTTATCGAACAGAATGGGGGCTACACTAGCTATTAAGGTATACCTATTAAGTAGGTAGGTAGGTAATATTATTTGGTTGAGACCGGGTTATTTACTTAAATCTATTTGACAAGTGACTATAGTGAACACAAGTGAACGCAAACATAACGTTATAAATAAATATAACTGTTTTATTTCTAGTGTGCAAACCCAAATAAAAACCTTATTTTATTTTGTAAGTTTACTCACAAATAGTCTTATGCCGACTGTAATTGGTTTGAAGTGGGTAATCAAACTTGCTCTATTTATAAGTTAGCTACCCCCGCGACTACAAAGCTAGAGACACACGTTTTCGTAATTATAATAACCCGGTCTTTAGAAGTTAATATTTGTTTTTTATTGTGGTGGAGCTTCAATATTCTTTCCGAATCTGGAAACGAAACTTAAGCTTTTGGCCTCGATAAAATGGTAAATAGGAGTTGTTTTATTGTTTCTTGTATGCGTAATATTATTATCAAATGAGAATATCTAATTTCAGTTCAATGGAGGAATAAATATTTGAATAAAAAAAACTATGGTTTTATTTCATTAAGAGCTTTTTGCTATGTTATTTATTTATTTCATAGGGCCACCAACATTATTTATCGTTATAACGTCGTTCTGAAAAAATACAAAAATAAAAAAGGTTTACTTCTAAGAGGTTCGAACTTCGGATTATACGGATCCAAAGAGTTGAAGTCAGGCGTAAACCCACTGAGCCATTACTTCATCTAAGTGAGTGGACGAAATATCGACTTTAGTACTCCAATCTTAGGAAGTTGTAATAAAGACAAGTAAACTGGTTTAGTCAACACCGCCATCTAGTTTAATGTTTGGGAACGTGGGCGCAAGTGTACAGAGGATTATCGCCTTATAGGTGCCCATGCAACTTTGACCGTGACCGTACCTGCGCAGATGACGAATTTTCGAAGCGCGGGAACCAATCAGCATGATCGCGTCTGTATTCCGTGTTATTATTGGTTATTAGTGACGCCATGTTGACGCGCGCCCGCGTGTCATTCAGTCAGCCGTGAGTGAGATGGGAAAAATAGATGCAATTTAATTTGCACTTTATAACTATTACGAAAGTTCGCGATTTTTTTTTTTGTAGGTTGAATATACATCATCTTGATTTTCTGATGGTGTTATCTGTAATGTTTTGTGCTTATCCTCATTTTTTTATATATTATGTATTTATGTAAGTATTTATATTTATTTTAATATATTGGTATGTAGGTATATATTATTACGTTTAAGCAACATATATGTTAGACCCTATGTTGCACCGCCACCACAATCTCTGCTTTGCCCAAAGGTTAACTGGTAGAGATTGCCTTACGGCATTAAGTTCGCCTTTTGTATATGAAGTGTATTCTTTTGTGCAATAAAGATTAAATAAATAAATAAATTACGTACGTCTGATGGTGGGTTTTAATCGTGCTTTCGGAAACCATCGGTATCGTTGTTCGTATCTGCGCGAACGAACATTCACGACACGCCATATAAATTGTGTTCTACTGTACTTATGTCGTTGTTTACGCCCAAATGAGTCCATTTTGTGTATCACTTTTGACTATAATTCTATATTATGTTGTATACTGACCCTGTTGAGGCCTTCCTCGGTCTGCTTGATGATCTCCCTCCCGCTGGTGATGGTGGACAGCAGGGCACGCTGCGGCTCGCTCGTTATTGATGTGACTCGAGTCTGCTGAACTTGAGATGCCTGGGAAATGGGAAAACGTGATTACATACTGTCTAAGGGCTAAAAACTAGTTTTAGTACGGTTTAGTAATGTCGAAATGTATGGAGCTGTCAGATTTAGATAAGATTTTTTTCAAGGATTTTGTAGTTAAGGGCGATCAAAAAGACTCTTTATGTCTACGCAGGCCGTCCGTCTGTCCGTTTGTCTTTCTGTCCTAACTTAAAAGAGCTGAATCTTTTAAACCATAACGGATAGCGGTTTTTTTTCTTCAGAATATTATAATTATATTAAAATATACCACGAATTAACTGACGTTTTTTTAAAGACCAAAACTAGGTTAACCCTTGAAATATCGAAACTCATTTCATAGAACGTTTCACTTCGCCGAATTTTCATGTCATCGACAGGCATTTCCCCGTGTAGGAGCTTTTTTTTTGTGGTCACAAGTCTAACCTAACCTAACGTACGTAGCGAAAGCTTAAGATAACCTGAAACTATAAGGTTTTAATGAAATTCGGTTAAGTGAAACAGCGGTGATTCTGACGTCCCATACATTTTGACACAACACAATAAAACAACTAGTTTAATAATTAATTTGGTTAGTATGTACCTACACAGCCTATCTCGTAGACTACAGTCCAAGGTTAGAGCGTGAAACAAGAGAGAAAACAGTTAATATCAGTTCAATACAAGATAATAAACTATTAAAAATATGACTTTCAACAATTATAAAAAAAAACTTAGATCCCATACACTTATTACTATTTAATTATTAACCCCATACAAGATACTAGATACACTGGTATAGATCAGGAAATATCAATTAGCCGTCTGTAACCTTCACTAAGACCTTTTAATATCAAACAAAAGGTAATCGTGAAACTGCCCTCGTCCTTCCAACAGCACATCGGGTTGAAAGGTTAAGGTTAAGGTCAGGTCCAGTAAGTATTAAAGCAGAAAAAAAACCAAGTAGATAACAGACGGCCGTATCATATTACCTGAACTATAACAAATATTTACAAAAATCATCTTGTATACACATTGATTGGGCTTATTTGTTTTGGTTTGTGATTCTAGTTTCGTATATGAGACAAAAATAACACTGAAGAGATACTAGTCCAGGCAACAAGTCATAATTAGTTTTAAAAAACTTTTGATTTAAAGAAAAAAACATTATATTTAAAGAAAACTTTAACAAAAGAGGGGTATTTTTTTATTTTAATCTGTATATCTGTGAATGCGTGTGTTCCTCTGTGACCCCGTAGCTCCCAAACGGTCTATTTTAAAAGAAAGCTAGTTGAATCAGGATGAATTTGAGCTACCTTTCATGTAAATTGGTTGGGTAATACATAAATACGCTAAATATCTTGAGACTCGACTTGGTACCCAGACTTATACCAAATAAAAATAAAATAAAAACCAACAGCAGGCGGGGTATGTCCGGTGATGACCTGTCCCGAGACGGTGGTCTGCTGCGCCCCCGTCATGTGTCCGACCGCGAACGGCTTAGCACCTAGCGCGAAATAAAATATAAACAAAATAAAAAAAAGCTCTGGCAAAAATAATAAGCAACACTAAATATGGTGAAATTCAACAATCTGAAAAATACAGGTCAAATCTGAAATTTTGCACGAAGAACTGACGTATAAATAAATAACACTTTGTTGTAGTTTACTTTATTTGTCTATTACAAGCTTTGATTTAACTTGCACTGTTCACATGTGAACGATGTAAACAAATTAGTACTGATTGACATATAACCTGAAATATTCACCAAGTGTGTTTATTAAAAATAACGTATAATGAATCGTTATTTCATCTTGAACTTAATATGATAGTGTATAAATCATTGCAAAGACCTAACTTGCTGTTTAAATGTATGTGATTATCGAGTAATCATGGTGAATTGGTTGCAAGTTTTTTTGACAGTGACTTTAAGCTATCTGTGGAAATTCACATGTTAATTTTGAACCAGTTCCCATCAATGGAATGGGCTGAAATTTGGACAATGCATTGCATTGACGGGAACTGCATCAAAATCTGGTGCAAATTTATAGGACATACAAGTGAAGTTAAATTAAATCTTGTTAAATAACTTATTCTGCCATATAGGCCTCTTTACAATAAACTATCCGGTATTAGAGTCATACATACTTAACCAGACGCTATAAGTAAATATAAAATAAAAAATATACCTTCAGCCCCCGGCCGCATGACGGCGGGCTTGGCGACGGACTCGGTGTTGACCTTGCCCGACTTGAAGGTGTCGTGCTGAATGATGTTTGCCCTGCAACAAGACTCGAATCAACTTCTGGAACTTTCGAGAGGCGTGTAATGCACGCTATAGACTAGCAATATTCGTAACACAAGTTGATTGCTGTCCTATCTATGGGAGAACATTTAGAACTTATACTAACATAATAATATTTACAATATTATGTAGATTAAGCAGAAAAAAAAGACCAAATAATCTGCGCAACCTTTTACATCTCCCGACCTTTGCTATGTCAAATAGAAATAATGAATACGGCCATAAAGTGTGGGAACGAATTTTAGGACCTTTTTTCAGCTAACAATTGAATAATAGCAATACAATTGGTCAACTAGTTCTTGATTGGTTGTCAATGTTGTTTGGTGAGTCACATTTGTAGGTAATCGTATGAGATGTAAGTACAAAGGTGATATAATATTTGCCGGCACTGTAGGGAGTAAAAGTAGGTACCTAGTCTAATTATTATGTTTTTAGTTCCATGAAATATGTTGTATAGTATTTTATAACTTGTTAAAAATTATAGATTTTACGCAAAAAAAGGCGCATTCATTGAGTCGTGGAGTTGCGGAAAATAGCCAGTTATTAACCTATAACCTAGATAGATTTTAAAGTTAGTTGACTCAATTGGTTGGAACAACATTCGCGTGAAATGTACAAATTCAATCTGTCACTGGCACAATAAGATATGAAAAATATTACAGCCCCAACCAACTACGCTAACATCGTTGAATGTATGCATGGATGTCTGAATAGATGACCGGCTAGTCGAGCGGTGTACTGACTTGGAGGGCGACACGGAGTCCTCGAGCATGGCGGAGCCCTCGTCGCCGTCGATGCCGAGGTGGTCCTTGGCGCGGCGCCGGCGCACGATGATGTCGATGTACCCGGCGATCACCTGCAGGATTTGCTCCGCCTCCGTCGTCTGCACCGAGTAGTACTGGTCGCTGAAACAATACACGACCTGTAACAACTGGACAATCGCACTGACGGTTCTGTACATTGGTAGGTTTTATTTAGGGTTGTCCGTCTGTCTGTCACCAGGTATTTCATGAACCGTGATAGCTAGACAGTTGAAATTATCACAGATGAACATAGATAAACATAGATCCATGGGTTTCCGAGGAAGTTTTCGTTATGCAGCATCGAAAATCTGGAATGATTTGCCACCCCCTATGTACTAATATGTCGCTACCAACCTTCAAAATTATCTTCCGAAAAGTTTTTATTAAATAAACAACAAAGTGAATAATGAAACCCTCACCCGCAGAATGCTCTGCTGCACGATTGGACCAACCATATTTTTTAATAGAATATTATAGTTACGTCTAATTGTATTACATTTGTAAGCTCTTTATTAGCTAGGTAGTTACAGCGTAGCGTAATGTTCCCTTGCAACTTGCTGAAACATAGCCGAGAGCTAGGTGCAGGCTGAAAACCAGCGCTGTGCAGCTGACCCAGCTCGCAGCATGTGCTGAGACCTGAGCCTGTTCTCACTAAACAATTTATATCCCTACCGTAAAGTGTTCACATTTTTTTGTGACAGTAAATAGTTTTTTTATTTTATTTTAGATGATGTATTTCTGTTGCCGCTATAACATTTTATTTTTAGTTACCTATAGTCTCCAAAGTCCAGGGTGAAGGTGTTGGGGCTGGCGCACCAGCGGCGCACGGTGGTGAGCGGCCAGGTCTGCAGGATCTCCTTGGTCTTCTCGTCCAGCCGGAGCACCGAGTCCTTGGTCACGCCGAGCAAGCGCGGGACCAGTTTGTTTTTGCCTTTCATTTTTTCCTGTAAAAATAATGCTAATGATGATGATGGTATTTGAGGTTTTGAAGTCACCCTGTATACTATGCTAAAACAGTAAAGAAACCAAGTACAAACGTTCAAAACGATGCCCTCAAAGAGAGGCACTCCTAAACAAGATCCCTAAGCATACATGGCAGTGCTATTAGTCGCGGGTGTCACGTCGTGACGAACGGTCACGCTTTGCGTTTCTATCTTTCTTTATAAATATGCCACTAATGTACCTATTGCGTGTTTTAGAAATCATAGAAGCCATCTTGAAGTTTTTAGTAAATCGACCGATTGCTTCCAAAATTGATATCTGGGAATCTGTGTGGCCTTCGACAAAGATTCCATTAAGTTTTAATTAACCGAATGTGAACAAGTAGCCACCATCTTGAACTTTTTATCTATTCATCCGATTGCTTCCAAAATCCATGGAAAAACCCCAGTTTATAGAAAATTGTAAGAGCAACACGGAGCACCAGGACATGCATTGAAGCCACGTTGTCGGCCTTTGAGAATTGAGACAGAGCCGTGACACTGCTATAGCTCTGTTCCTTTCACTCATTCTAAACTGAATTGCTTAGCCATGACACCTCCCCATACCAAGATGTATGGTATATTAGGTACGCAATCATCACTAAGCTGACGAGAGTAACAAAAAGAAATATAAAGCTGGTGACAGTAACACGGGGAGAAACTACTTATTTTATTTTATTTTTATTTTTATGGCATGGGAGGGCAAACGAGCACACAGGCCACCTGATGGTAAGTGAAAACTGTGACCCATAGACATTCGCATTCACAAGACTGCAAATGCACTGCCAACCCTGAGGACCAAGATGGAATGCTTCTATGCTAGTCATGTCACCGGCTGTCTTATCCCCAAACCGGAACACAGCAATGCGAACACTGCTGCTTGGTGGTAGGTTAATGGATAAGATGGTGGTATGAAACCGGACGGACCCTGCACAAGGTCCTCCCGCAAGTAAACTTCAAGTTCAAGAAAGTTGTCCTACCTTGACAAGAAAGAAGGCGACTCCGTAAGTGGGCAGGTCCCTGGCGTTCTTGGTGTAGAGCACCTTGGCGTCCAGCTCGCTGAGGCCGGCGTGCCGCTTGTGCTCTCGGAACACCTTCTTCTCCGCGCCCTTCACCTTCATGTAGGACGCGGGGAGGAACTCCTTCAAGCTGCAGAACATACAGGGATTATAATAACATACATACATACATACATTAAATCACGCCTTCATTCCCAGAGCTAAAGAATTACCAACAAGTCTTAAAACTTCTTAATAATTCTGAAACCACATTTTGCACAAGTAGGCTAAGATGTTTCCCAGTGTATTAGTGACAGGTGGCAAGCCCATCGCCTAACAGTACTGCAAGCCTTTATTCCCTTAGTCGCCTCTTACGACATCCACGGGAAGACATGGAGTGGCACTATTCTAACCCGGCAACCACACAGGGTAATAAAATAAATAAATATCAGGAGACAATGCTCTCAAAGCTCTAGCCTTGTACCATGGGTACTAGACAACGATATAAATACTTATATGGAGAAATATATATTTAAATACATAGAAAACATCCATGACTCGGGAACAAATATTCGCGCTCATCACACAAATATCTGCCCTTACCGGGATTTGAACCCAGGACTGCTAGCTTCGTAGGCAGATACACAGTTGCGTGCTTAGAAAAAGAAGACGGAAAAAAACAAAACCAAAAAAAGGACATAGTATACTAAATACTTACTCTAGGAACCCGATGGTATGTTTGTCCTCCTTATGGTCTCCGAATTGGATCTGGCACTGCACACCGGCGAACTCGCAGGCTGCAACAATAATGCAAGTCATTTATACGGAAAGGCATAGAAATCACGAAGACTGCATCTTTACTTTCTGTCTCACTGTAAGTTTTTTCAAGGCTATCGTGCGCGGCAAAGAGTTTCGTGTATAACGCACAGTGGTAGACTGACATCCATCGAGGTGGCGGGGATGAAAGGACAGCCATTTGCGATTGGTACAGTAAAGAATCGAGCCGAAGGCAGTATTCAAAACAACACTCCCCGTGGTAATATGCGGTAAAATACGCTCACGTGAGTTTTCGGGGAAAAACTACTTACATCGTTCGATTCCTGCTTTGATTTCATTTTTAACCTTTAGATGCAAATCCTCCTCGTTTGCCCATACTGACCCATTGGAATAGAGAATATGCATGATTTTTTTAAATCACATTTTTCAATCAAATATGAAAATACCGTAAAAGGGATCACCAAACATGAAATAGAAATAAAAATCGGCCGAGAAATACGGACGACACAAGCATTTTAAACCGCTAATTAGCCGGCGATTAGACAGAGAGATCCGATACGCCGTGAGACCACGTAAACCCCATGCTAAATTCAGTTTTGCTAGAAAGAGACTTAAACTAACCTTTGTTGGCTTATATTTGGTACATTTTAATAGCTATTAAAAAAAAACTTAACTGTTTATTACATGAATCTGTGAAAAGTCATGAATATTCCCTACTAGCTTCTGACCGCGACTTCATCCGCGACAAAATTAGTAATTTTGCCATCCCGCGGAAACACTGATTTATTTCGGGATTCAAGGTAGCCTGTTTTAATCCCCTTTCTAAATTTCATCAAAATTTCATCAAGTTAAAAAGTAACAAACACACACAAAAACTTTCTCATTTATAATATTAGTAGGATGAGCACCAGACGCCCTCGATCTTGATAGCGTTGCTAATTCCTCGACTCACCCTTGTCCTGGGTGATGGGGTGCGTCCCGTCCAGGATGGCGTCCCTGGCCTGCACGTACAGCAGGTTGAGCTGCACCGGGTCCCGCGAGTCCACGTTGCGGTCCGAGAAGAACAGCTTCCGCCGGAGCAGCAAGGTCTCGGTGACGTCAATGCCTTGCTCGCGCAGGGTCTTGGCTGGCTCCACCCAGTTTACTGTGGGGGGAAATAATTGCAAAATTATTGTTAGTGGCAAAAAGCCTTTACGAGTCTCCTTCGCTGGTGAATTTGGTGATGTTACCTTCGTCGTCGGTAAGTCGTGAGTCTGCCTATCGTTTTCCTCAATTATTACAGTAGTGTCATCAGCGAATAAGATACATTCATGACACAATACATATTGCAAAATTATATCATTAATGTACAGCAAGAAAAGAAGAGGACCCAAAATACTGCCCTGAGGCACACCAGACTCGTTATGGGCGTATGATGACCGGTAGCTATAAACTGTTTTACTCGAAGGGCAATAGCCTGTGGTTTAAACGCATTAAGTCCTGTTGGTTGAGT
Organism: Acleris emargana; assembly: GCA_927399475.2. Lineage (NCBI taxonomy): Eukaryota > Metazoa > Arthropoda > Insecta > Lepidoptera > Tortricidae > Acleris > Acleris emargana. Next base: position 853,754 of record OV656863.1, on the reverse strand, counting down.
ATGTTTTAATTCATTCTAATGCAGGATGTTACCTTCGTCGTCGGTGCGCAGCTTCTTGCGCAGCTGGTCCATCTTGGCGTCTCGCTCCTTGTCCTGGTGCTTCCTCTTGAGCGTTAGGGTTCCATAGTTGGGCTTCTCGCATGGGTCAGGCTCGTCCTTCTGTTCCTCACGGACCTGGGGAAATTTATCACAATATGAATTAGAATTTATTGATTATTACCATTAGCTGAGATATTTGAGTGTATTTATTCTTCTATACTGAGAAATACAATATCACGCCTGACGTTGTCCAAAAACAGTGATCCTAGAGGGAGCTATAAGTCAGTTGCAATGACAAGACTCCAGGTTATATTATGCAAAACTTTAAGGACTCCTGGTTTGATTTTGGAGTCCTAAAAATAATCTAGTGTGGTGGACGTCGCTTTTTGGAAGATGTTTTGAAGAATTTCTGAAGATGTTTCATAGTTTGGAATGGTCCGAGAACAGCAGCATCCGGATCCCAACCATCATAGTAGTTTAAGGGTCCTCATTTCACACAGACCAGCTCGTATACGCTTGGAATTGGCCACGAGCACATCAGCCAGAGTGCGTCAAGCAGCTGATCAGCTCCTCTTATTATTGCACGAAGCGCGTTCAAGCATTCTTAATGACAAAAGAAGTGCACATGCAAAAATAAACCTTATTACAATGCACTGTTTTAAACGTGATAAAAATCCGCTCTCCTCTCCGAGCCGGTCTGTGTGAACGGGCCTTAATGCTACTAGTTTGTGTTGTATGCGAGTGTACTAACCAGGCCATACTCGTCGTAGTTGGTGATGCCGATCTTGGTGCAGATCACTACCATAAGGTTGGCCACCACTTGACTGTCGTCCACCAGTAGAGTTTTTACAGAACCTGCGTAAGAACAATAAATAGACATTTAAAAACTTGCAAAATAACGTATAAAATCGCCAGAATATTTTTGGGGGATTCAAATCCTCTTAATTCAGCAAGTAAGCACGGGCACTTTTACACGTCAAAATTTACCAGCGGTTCCCAAGTGTAAAAAGAAATTAAAATGTAATAAAGCTGGTCCATATGTATTTATAATTCTTATTCAAACTACCTACTACAGTTTATTTCATAACCCTGCAGCGGTATTGGGTCTCTATTCAAATCGGTAAAGCCATATTGTCTTTCACTTTATAGTTTTTCAGTCAACCGCCATTACTGGCAAGTAAATAAGAGCTATCAAAACACATCAAAAACACCAAGATTTTACCGTGTACAATCTCGGCCTAGCAAAGGATACAATAAAAAGTTAAAAATCTAAGTACTTAACATTCAATTTAATTTATGTAACAGACAGGGACGTAAAGAATACCACCATCCAATTTCTTCCCGTGGCTGTCGTAAAAGGCGGCTAAGGGAGCTTGTGACCTAGTGCATACAATTGTAGCACCATGGGTCGCCCGCACGGTGGCGGGTAAACCATCGACAAAAGCCTTCCGAAAGAAGGTTGGTGTCAGGCAGGCAGGCATATAATTTTAAAACAACAAGAATTATTGTTTATATAGTTGTAGGTAATTCTGTAGCTCTACCTACCCCACTCTGGGAACGAAGGCGTGAGTTTATGCGTGTAAGAATTATTGCAATTCATTAGCTAAGTAAGTAACTTCTACTAGATGTAACTTATTACAATTTTCAAGTAAAATTTCTAAGATAAAACTGCAACCACATCCGCATATTGAATCCAACAGTGACACTATACAAAAAAGATACAGAAGTTACTTGTTTTTACAAACTTACATAAACTTACGCCTTCATTCCCAGAGTGGGGTAGGCAGAGCTAAAGAATTACCAACAAGTCTTAAAACTTCTTGATAATTCTTTAACCACATTTTGCACAAGCAGGCTAAGATGTTTCCCAGTGTATTAGTGAACTTATTTTTAATCGCAATAATGTCACTATTCAAATAGTCCTTTTCGTAATTTAGCACAATTGGATTCAATGTGCGACTCATGTCTACGGCACTGACCGTCCAACATGCGGACCCTGAGGTTCCTGGTCTTCCTGCTGTACTCCAGGATGTCTCCGTTCCGCAGCATGTAGTAGTCCAGGCTGCGGGACGCCTCCAGCCAGATACCCTTCTTGTTGTCCTCTTCTGACGCGAGGAACAGGCCATACTCTTTCGCTGTGGGAGGGAGATCATGTTGTTAATGCCAAAGTGTGTAACGCATCAATAAAAACGGACTGAAAAGATGTTTCAGGTGCAGGATAATCTGGTATGCGATAGAGCTAGCTCTGAAACGATATTTCCGCCTGCTAAAAACGCTTCCAAAGCACCAAAAATCACGATTGAAAATTAAACGCCCTTATCCACCGGCGTAACTGTATGTATGTCTATTTCTGGGCACGCTCTGCAGCCTCAACGGATTAACGGATTTTAACGGGTGTGAGTATAATAGGATATAGACAATTTCAATACGGCGTCCAAGAAAAAAAAATGGTGGACTTATTTTTATTATTATTTTACGTGAAGAAATAGAAGAGGGGTAAAATTTGCTATTCTTATAATGGATTTCTCTACAGATATAGGTAAAAATACAAAATATCCCTGCATGTAGGAATATTTTTGATGTGTGTACAATATGGATGACTAATCATGATGAGAACTCACGGTCACTGGCGCTGGCTTCGAGGATCTTCTCCCTGATGATGCGGCAGGCGTCGTAGACGGTGGTGGAGGGGTCGAACTGGATGGTCTTCACCACCTTGCCGCCCTCGAGGGATATCTTCAGGGATAGCGTCGCCATCTTGCTGAGGGAGTGAGCTCTGGAATGAGGAGTATTCTGTTAGAGAGATGTTTGATTATTGTGATCATAGCGGTGATGATAATAGAGGAAATTATTTGCAGCTTTCGTCTTGTCCATGTTCAATTAACGCATTCACTGCCGGCAACGCATATAAGCGTTTCCCTGGCTGCCACCTAGGTGCCTTGAAGGCTTATATGCCTTTTAACAGTATACGAGCTTCGTAATAAAGATTCGGCACCTGGAGAAAAATCAAGATATTGCAAAGCCAACCAGTTTCTTAACTAGGTACTAGGCTGTCACATGTCACTGTGAGTTTCGTGAAAAAGACGTCTGTAACTCTGGACAACAGGAAGGAATCCGTTCAAGGGCGGATTGTTATTTTGTTGTCTCTATAACTCATAGTCATAATATAACACGATGCCACACGAGCGTTGCCAGTGCGTTGCGTGGTCGGTATAGAGCGATGAAACGCGTCAAACGTCAAACGTCATTAGACAACAAAATAACAACCCACCCTAAAATCCCAGTCGTCTTGCAGTGGAACCGGCTGGAAAGATGATAGAAAGATGATCAAGGTCAGATTTTGCTTTTCTCAGATTCTGGTTCCAAGACCAAAAATGTCATTTCATACAGGAACGTACAGTAAAAGACTTAAATTGGTGACCCACCTTAGGTTCAAAGTCAATCTGACATTCTACAGGAATAAGGTTGAGTTTCCTATAAGTCACAAATTACTTGGAATCTTTAATGACATTGACGACTTCAAGCCTTTTTTTTTAATGGGTCTTAAATCCGTGTGGTTGCCTACTTAGAATAATGCCACTGCCACTCCATGTTCTCCCGTGGAAGTCGTAAGAGGCGAAAGGCTTGTAGTACTGTTGGACGATGACTCGTATTTGAGGGAGACTGACCTGTGCACGGTGACGGTGGCGGTGCGGGGGGTACGCTCCGGGCTGTGGGGGGGGAGGTCTAGCGAGAGCGCGCTAGGGCGGCGACGGCGCGGCTGACTGAACGAGCGTAACCGCTCTCTTGGTTGCCGACCCTGCACAAAACACGGATAATCAAACATGGATACTTGAGACATTGTGGATACTTGGGACAGTGTGGGTCAGCTCTTTGGTTTATGGTTCATCTGTCACCGAAATGCGTTGGATCTAATTGGAGTGTAATTTATATGAGTAACTTACACTGTCCCAAGTACCCCGGCTGTCCCAAGTATCGACGTTCGACGGTATTTAACGCCGGTAACATAGCTATCGGTATTCTTCGTTTTTCTATGAAGAAAAGCTGGGAGAACTGTTTATTCGACGAGCGCTAGTGATGTTACGATCTAGTACAGGGTCCGTGCGGATCACTACACAACCATTTTATCCTTTAACCTGCCGCCAAGCTGCCTTTGCATTGTGGGGATAAAACAACAGGTGAAATTACTCGCATAGAGGCATTCCATCTTAATTCACAGGTTTGCGGTTTTAGTTGCAGCAGTAAGCTTATAGTCTCATGAAAATATCTACGAGTCACAGCCGATTATTATTTATTAGATATAATAAATCTGTGGGTAGTTACAGAGGTCAGCCGTGTCCAGTTATCGTAGAGCGCGTCGATGCGCTCGCGCAGGCTGCGTCACGCGGCCGATGCTTGCGGTGCGGGGTCAGGGTCCGTCTGCAACGAACAAACACAACATTAAGTCATAACACATAAATAACACAGCAACAAGCTTCGTCAAGACGTTTTACATAGGAATAATCGGCAACACATTCCGTCAAATTCTCTTATGCCCGGTTCCTATATTCAAGAAACGAATCGTTTTCCTTACGGGCAGTAAGCGTTATGACATTTGCTACGTACAAAATGGCTGACTTTCCACTTGCCGGCACGCCGACGCATGAGAGGGATGCCGCAATACGCAGATACGTATGGAGATACTCTCCATCTCATTCCAACGTATTGCGGCGTCCCTCTCGTTCGTCACCGTGCCGTTAAGTGGAAAACCGCCTAATGTGTCAAATTTTAACGAGACGTCACACCTCTACCAACGGTTTTGAATATAAGAACGCACCTTAACCTCGTAAGGGCCAACGTCCTAAAAGGACATTTGTCAAAGCGACTTTCGACTTTAGATGACCGATACAAGATTCATTTTCGAACTAACAAAAGTTGGCCTTACGAGTTTAACACTTTCAAAACAGGGAATACTCTTTTTTTTTTATTACAGCTTCTATAAAAGCTGTTTCATGTAACAAACAGTTGACAAAAATCATATTTTTACATACATACATAAAGTCACGCCTTCATTCCCAGAGAGGGGTAGGCAGAGCTACAGAATTACCAACCACTCTAAAAACTTGTTGATAATTCTGTAACCACATTTTGCACAAGTAGGCTAAGATGTTTACCAGCGTATTAGTGACAGGTTGCAAGCCCATCGCCTAACAGTACTACAAGCCTTTATTCCCTTAGTCGCCTCTTACGACATCCACGGGAAGACATGGAGTGGCACTATTCTATCCCGGTAACCACCATATATAATATTTTTAATGGCTTTAAAAATCCAAGATTTGTCCCTATCTCTTTCCAGCAAGACAGAATTCAATATGGCGTGATATGACGTCACAGGATCTCTCTGTCTAATCGCTGTCTAATTATCAGTTTAAAATGCTCGTATCATTCTCGATTTTCTTCATTCTTCATTCTAGTTTCACTTTTGGTGATCTCTTTTATGGTATTTTATTTATTTCAAATTGTATATTGTCATGTAATGTGTAGATAATGGTGTGTAACGGAATAAAGGTCAGTCAATACAATTAAAATGGTTACCATTGGATGGGGCTACTTTAATTGACGGGGTGACTTTGATAGCAACTACCATTCTACATAAACATGTATTTTTTGAGGAGTTGGAATACACCCCCATAATATTTTTTTCGCCACTGGTAGCGGCGTTAGCTGCTCCTTCCGAAAGTTAAAGTAGTGCGCATGTTACTGCCTATTTTAATATAGAAAAAAATATGAACAGTTAGCGTGCTTTTTGTCTTGATTTTTGAGGCAAAAAAACTTCAAATGTACCTATGTTATGCAAAAACGCATGTTATTTGAATGGTGTCATATGTTAAGCAAATCTAATTAGTTAGTGGTATCGGAAAAGAACAACATCTATTCTATATTTCTTTAGATTTTACGTGATTTTCAGCGGGTTTAATTGAGATATTCACTCAAATATTTAGTGTTTTCAAAGTTTCCCCATTCGTAGTTTAACTTTGATCATAGTGTTTTTATTTTGTTTACGGGAAACTAAAGGTCTCAATTTTTTCTAATTAGTCAAGTCAACAAAACAAGAAAAACCGATTATTGAATATTTTTATTTTATTACTTTGTCTTTTAGTTTCTTTAAAAACTCGTGTTAAACTTTGAATTTGATCAAAGTAACCCCGATACACGGTACCTTATATGACGTTGACTGTAACAATATTTTAATAAAAAGAAACAAAAACAGTTTCAAAACATTATACTTAACCCTCTATGCTCCTAAGGCCCACCATACAACGAAATTCGTCAATGGAATATGAGTCTATTGTGAATGAAGTAAAGTAGATTTTCTAATTTGACCATTTGACATAAAAACAAAAGAAATTCCACTTTACTTCGTTTGCACTAGATCTTTATTTCAATGACCGTATTATGTTACGTTCTGTACCAAGGAACCTCACGAGGTGACTTATTTGCATTGTTAAAAAAAACAGACAGGGGAAAATGTCACCGAAAAATGACCTAGTCCCGAACTAAGCTCTAGGCTTGTACAGTCAACGTCAAAAGTAAGTGATCAAAATTAACATTTCAAAACATGTTCAAGCATGACGCCCCAGATAAAACAGATTATAACAAAGTGTCATTTTCAACTGAATATTTATTTAGTCAAAAGAAAATGATCATAAACGATGCCATAACTGTCTCTTTACAGAAAATTTCAATAAAGAATTTTTTTTTTTTACCTAAGTGTCAAGTGTCCAGCAAGATAAAGTCAAAATGACAAAATCTCCAAATGAAAACTAGGGTAATCACGGCAGTTAAAAAGGATTTATTTTAAATGTTGCAAAAAAAAACGAAAGCGAAGTAGTAGGAACTTATTTCAACCCTTGACGGAAATGAGAGGTGTTATAGTTGTTTCGCGTGTTTGTCTTACGAGTATAACCGACATTAACCGAACGTCTGACTTGTATTCCGAGGTGGTCTTGAGAAGACATGAAGGCCCAAACATTCATATTCACTTACATGTGATAGTTTGGTAGTATTACTGACTATTGCTATTTTAGAAAATCAGTTTAATTTGAAACACTCAGTAATGACTTTAACTGTTTCAATGGCATGTCACTTACTTATGACACATTACGAGCTAATTTACTAATGCTAAACTTCAATAATCAGATACATCTGTCTTAATTTATTGTATATACTATTTTGAGACCCTATTTCATCAGTTTCTTTTGCTGTTGACTGTACTATGGGTATACTAGATAACGATAATCGTACTTATATAGACTAACATATACTTAAATACGTAGAAAACATCCAAGCCTTGAAAACTAACGCTCATCACACAAATATCTGCCCTGTATATTATTATGATCTATCAGACAAATCTCCACACACATAACCCTAAAACCTGGGTACCATCAATGAGGCTGAGTGAAAATCAGGCCGCCGCCTTTAGCGCCAGCTGCCGACGTGACCGACTTACGAGTTAAGCAATGGACGCGGAAACAATCAAAGCTATTTCAGCTTTACTTTGAATTTGCAACAAACAGATGACCCGCCCATTAAATGAAAACTGTCACACAGTTTTACATACATAACTGTAATGTCCTACTTGCGATACGCATCTGTGCTCGTTACCTTATACTTCATACTATAAAAGAAAAAAGATAAGGAGAATTCCGCGATTAATGTAAAAAAAGAGACCTTATACAAATAAAGTAAAAATTCTAATGTAATAAAGTACAAAAAACAGTACTATCAATTTAATGTCCCTGATTTCTGAACTAAGCCGGTTGTCACACTGCTCCGTACATCACAGAGGCCCGGCACTGCGGTTTTTAACTTTGTACTGTAGAATTTGGACTTGTACGCAAAAACCGCACGGTGTCACGTGCGGCAGTGTGACAACCACCTAAGATTTACTAAGGGTCAACGTCCAAGGCGGTAATGCTTTGAAAAAATCTGCGCTTTATTTCGCTGTTTGATCGCCGGCCCTAACAGTCCGTCAACCGATTTTGGGTAGTCAATTTATCGTTTGAACAGACATAACTAATATGGATTTAGCCATTTAGTAATTAAAATTTTAGACAAATCAGTTTTAGAAAAAAAAAATGTAAGTATGCAAAAATATTTATGTTAAAAAAGAAGTATGCCATTCAATATTTATTATTTATTTAAACTTCTTTGCACAAAATACAATAAAGTACAAATGGCGGACTTAATGCCCAATGGCATTCTCTACCAGTCAACCAGTAGGCGAAACAGAAAAAGATCGGTGCGAAGAAAAAAAAAGCGTATTATAGGAATCATTTTCGACCAATAAATATTAGCACATGAAATTTTAGATCAGTCGAAGGGCACCCAGTATAAGGAGTTCAGCTTTGTAACCCTGCAAGGCACCGCAGCGTTGTACTGTTACTTACGTAGTAAAATATATTAATCTTAACCACTGGTCTGTCAGTCCAATCTGAGGCGCCCATTAGTCCCATTACGAATATAATAATATATCTAAGCGCAGTACTGTCGTGCGTTTGTACTGTAGCTCGAATCAACGCCAGCTTATTGGCGACAATACAATTTATATTGAATTGTACAACAAACAGATAACCCAACAATTGCCGGAACTAGGTGATCACATCACAAACCGACCGACAAACATTTGATTTGATTTAAACGGCCAGCCGCCGGCTCACCGATATAGCCAAAGGAATCACTCTATGGAAGTGCAAGTGGACTGGACGGACACATATGCCGCAGAGATGATGGAAGATGGGGAAAAGCCGTGGTTGAGTGGAGACCCAGAACCGGGCGAAGAAACTTTGGCAGATAGGGAATGATATGGACTGACGATCTGGTCAAGGTGGCAGGAAGGTGCTGGATGAGGAGAGCACTGGACCGAGATGGGTGGCGAGCATTGCTGGATGCCTACACTCAGGATTGGGTTGCTATGGGCTGAAGAAGAAGAGAGAAGAGAGAAAAATGGCCAACAGAGACATCGACGCGTTTAGACTCAGTTGGTAGTGACCCTACCTACGTGTGTGTAGTACCTGTTTGGAAAATGAAAGTTTGTAAAATTATATAGTTTGCCAAATAATAATTTGGTAAAACATTAGTGAACCCTATGTGACAGATCCTACTTTCCATCAAGTGGCCTGATTTGCCTTCTCTAAGCATTTTTTTTAAGTATTACGAGTAGTTGTGTTTAAAAAAAAAAATTGAATACAGGTAAACGGCGCGTAATCATAGTAACCGTGTTCGACAGGCGTCTGTCACGCGCGATCGTGCTAATAATAACCAACGCGCGCGCAAGATTCGAAACAGTTAAGAGTTTACGTCTCGGCATTGGCTGGTTATTATTGAATTCAGTTAGGTATTTGTAGATGTTATTGTAACAGATTTTAAAGGTTACAGATCCGGGACGTGTTAAAAAAGGGCCAGGTCAGGAGACTATAGCCTCAACCGACGCACGTGTATGAAGAAACTTATGAGTGTGGAGGAAGCGAGGGACGTTTGTCTGGATCGTAGCAAGTGGAAGGAATTGGTCTATGCCTAGCCTATACGGGAAAGGGACGTGATTGTATGTATGTATTATCTCTACATACACAGTATAAAACAAGTCGCTACCCTCCGTCTAGTCTGTCCCTCTGCATCTAGTCGGTCCTTAAGTTCTGTCATAAACTTTCATTACATTAAAAAAAGAGTTCAATAAACCTGTAGTACGTCAATGGAAAACTTATATTATATAGAATAAAAAGAAGCGTTATTTATGTTCTTTACTATTGCAATAATTTGATGTACGAGCTGAAAGCATTCCCATTCGGGGCAGGAAAGCATGGGTCAAAACACTCAAAACACGCACGACCACGATACTGATAACGGCTACAACTTTTGTAGGAGTTCTCGTATTCTGTCGAAATTTGCGTGACACATTGACCAACTTTTATCTTTAAATTCCAAGTCACTAAAGTTTTGCTTATACGCCGGTCAATCTTCATGTACGATTTCACATCAATTTGCAGAAATACGAAAACACACAAAAATTCGTCCTTCATAAGCTGGTTTTTGGGTGTCGTGAAAAAAATAATGCTGGTCTCTGAACATACCCACTTTACCCAGAGATAAGAGGCTTCACAATATTAAATAAAAAGGTTTCCTCGTTAACAAAGAATAACAATTAAAGCGTTTTTAAAAAGTGAAATTTTCAGAAAACTTGTACGTATTTTAATCGGTACAGGCCGTGAATGTTAAAAGATCGTATGGGAAATTGCGGCGACTATATGATTTGATGATTAGTTCCTAAAAATATACATTAATTAAGATTTTTTTTTTTATTTTAAAATTAAAAAATAATTAGAAGTTAGTTTTATTTGACTAAACCTTTGTGACAGAACTTAAGGACCGACTAGGTATGTACGCTTGGATCTTTCAAATTAAACAATAAAATTTAAACAAAAGCGCATCAAGCGCCGCAAAAATTCATAATTATGAAATAATTACGAATTTGTGGCGCTTGCAGTGGAGACCATGGGACCTTGGTCAGCTGATATGAAAAGCTTTTTTTTTTTTTTTTTAATCGTAGGAAGGCAAACGAGCACACAGGCCACCTGATGGTAAGTGGAAACTGTGACCCATAGACATTCGCATTCACAAGACCGCAATCCTAAGACTGCAAATGCGTTGCCAACCCTGAGGACGAAGATGGAATGCCTCTATGCTAGTAATTTCACCGGCTGTCTTATCCCCAAACCGGAACACAACAATGCGAACACTACTGCTTGGCGGTAGGTTAATGGATAAGATAGTGGTACCAACCCGGACGGACCCTGCACAAGGTCCTCCCACAAGTAAATTATGAAGCCTCCGGTGATCCCAGAGCTGGTGCTTACCTCTCCCAAAGGATTGGGCTAGCTATCCAGAAAGGTAATGCCGCCAGTGTCATAGGTACCATGCCGCGAGCAGACCTACTATAGAGGGGGTGTTCTTTTTATAGTGGTGATTATTATTTACATCTTTAAAATTTGAGTAGCTACGTTTAATTTTAATTTAAATAAGTTTAGTTTTAACTTTTAATTTATATTAAATATCGATTTTTATTTGGTTTTCATTAATAGATACAGTGACTCAAGAAGGGAGGTTTTTATGTATAGTAAATTCTGGATTATGAACAGTTGTAATAGAAAATTCACATAACCCGAAGCGACGCAAGGCCGGGTCACTAGTATCGTACATAATATAGCCACACCATTATACCACAAAAACAATTGTAAACAATTCTAAACTTTAAAGGTACTTACTACAGAAATAAAGTTTACACCGCTTACTCCCATATCACACTAAACCTATCCACAACGATGAGCGATAATGTTAAACCAATTCTGAGCCTTATCACACTAGCAATAAGGTTCATACATCCGTCAAATATTGTACCATCGTACTATATTTAGCGTGCCATGAATGAACTGATTTCAACAACAGAGCTTTTAGGTCAATGACTTTCCAGAGAACGTTACACGCCCAGCGCTCTTATTTCTATAGAAAATGGAGCCGAAATTAAAAGTGTACGAGTTGAGTCTAACAACTTAATTATTGAATTAGTTAAATGAGCCTCATAACAAGCTAGATTTTCTTTATATATACAGCAACGTACTTTTTCGAATCAAATCGGAGAAATACTGGAAAAGGGCCGAATCTTAAGGACCCGAAACCAACGAGCCTGCATGACTCGATGTTTGAATGTTGAAGAAGCGAAAGAAATTTGTCAAGACCGTAGCAAGTGGAAAGAAGTGGTCTCTGCCTACCCCTCTGGGAAACAGGCGTGATTTGATGTATGTATGTATGCAGCAACTTAATATATTATACGGCAATGCTTCCGCCATTACCAAACACGGAAACAAGAGAATCTCATGGCCCCTCTAGGGGAGAAGTGGCATGAAAGAGCCAGGTTTTGAAAGAGCCACTTGCATTATTTCGGAAGTTTTAGAACCGATTTGGTTGGCAATACTATTTTTAGGTGGCAGCACTGATTTCCCGTCCCTCACAAAAATTTGACAGTTCGCCGAAACCAACCGCCATCGGTGCATCCAGTCGAAGTTTTAGGCATTCAAAAGTAAGTTTCTTGTTTCATTTTCGTTGTTTTTTGGTATTTTTTTGCTAACAATTATAGGCAAATGGGTTATAGACTCAGTTGGTGCATATATTTGGCTTTTCAGCTGCATAAAAGCTTATTTGCAAAAGGTCTCGTATTGTTGTTATTTTGAAGGTTATATATTTTTTTTGGACAAGTCTTGAAAGAGCCGGGTCATTGGGCATTGAAAAAGCCGGCTCTTTCATAACTGGCTCCTTCATAACCTTGAAATTGTTTTTTGTAAATAATATAAAATAATACTATATACGTACATTTTTTCATAATATTATTGAATTATTTGCTTCAGATATTTCATTATGGCGACAGTTGGTCCAAAAAAACGTTAACGACCCAACATATACCTATATGATGTTCCTAACAGTCTGATAATTATATTTAATGAATATATAGATATTTAGGCTCAAAGATAGCAATATTATTTTTGAAGTTCTTGGAGATTTAATGATGTTGATTTTATTAGAAGTTTTTTTTTTTTTTTTTAGAGACTGTTATTAAAAAAAAACTGCCTGTATGTTAAGTTCTGTAGAACGTACCTGTGTACACCTGACTGATTAATATGTTAAGATTAAGAAAGCGTTAAAAACGATTACTTAAAATGACTGATATAATTGTTTTTTTTTTGTTAAGAAGTGTTAGCAATTTTTACTTAAAATATTGTTAGAATTGTTTTTAAGTTTTTTTTTTATGTCGCCCTTATTTTTTTTTGATAATTTTCATAATTACTCGTTGTTATACTTACCGGCTCTTTCAAAACTTATGGCAGCTCTTTCAATACCGAGCTGTGATGAAAGAGCCGAATGACACATTTTTTTGAAATGCATATTTTGTTGATTTTTATATATTATTTAAGATTTTTTTGTACGAAATTACGTACTCAAATAAATAAAGAATAATTTTTAAAATAAAAAATTACATCTTTTTCATTACAAGTAGTATTTTTTCCGCCGTAAAGAAAACTGGCTCTTTCATGCCACTTCTCCCCTACACGTTGGCCAATCATGGACGTGCGTAAGGACTTATCTTGTTTGATAAAAATGTAAAAAAAGAGTGCTGTCTTCGCCAACAAACTGCTTTGCAGTTTGGCGAAACTATTCTGATTGTTTTTACAATGTGTATCCTTGATATAATAAATAAAAAATAAAAAAAAGGGACGGAGCAATACGTAAGAGTAAGATGCAATAATATGTTGCTCACTCTTACGTATTGCTCCGTCCTTCACGCACGCCCATGATCCGCCAACGTATAGAGGGGCTATCACACAGAAGTGACGGACGTCATATCGTATGAGCAGAGTATTAACTCCAATATTAAGAGGATCGTGAACCGTCGCTAAAATCTCGTAGCTGTCAAAAAAATTTAGCTCCGGCCGTTAACGTTTCTCGCCCCTAAATCAAGTCCGATTTCCACGATTTTTGGATACGTTGTAGTTATTATAAAGAACTACACTCGCGGTCAAGTAATACGGGTCAGAATGCGTTTTTCATATACTATTTGGAAGCCTTGGTTCCTCGCCAGGAGATGCTTTTAGTGAAATCTGATGATGGACACCCCGAGCATCGATACAGGACTTCCAGATTGCCTAAGATACCCAACGGATTGAATCTGCGGTTAACGCCGGAATTGTGCATGTTCAGAAAAACATATAAAATGGCAATAAAATGTAAGGAAATCCAAATGCTGACCCATGCTCTCTCGCTGTGGTGTTAACTGATTGTGCGATCAGTTAGGTATCTTAAGCACTTTTGACCTCCTCTATTGAACCTCGGAGTATCTGCCATTAAACCTCACTCAAAACATGCCTGTGTCCAGGAACCAAGGCTTCGAAATAGCCTCGTTTGTATGAAAAACGCACTCTGACCCGTATTATTTGACCGAGAGTGTAGGTCTGTACGTTTCTGTTTTTTTTTTTTCATTCTATGAAGTGTTTTCGTGGAAAAGAAAACGTACAGACATAGTTTTCATGTTATCTGCAACATATTCAAAAATCAACGCAGGTAACGTTTACAAATTTTGTAAGGAAATTATTAGCTTCACAATTCACAATCTCTCGTTTTTTTTTCGGAGATGTTTGCTAATATTTTAAATGCAAGTTTGATTATGTTTAAGTACAGGTAATGCCGACGATACCCAAAGAATACTGCCTCCAAATGTCTATATGTCCAGCGGTTTTGTCTGTTTTGACTGTCAGTCATTAACGGAATACTTTTATATGTATTGATAGCTAGATGATCTCATAATCTAATATTAAACCTTCATTGTCAGTCGTTCTGTTCACTAATACGCATAACTTCTCAACTTCATACCTAATAACTCAAAAGGAACAAATTACGCGCTAAAACTGAACCAGTCTCATATTAAAACCCATTCGCATTCCATACAAAAAAGGACTCCAATTTAGTACGTCAATCAACGACGTGGCACCCAACGTGATAGCATTCGAAAAGAACCTTACCCGATGGTAACAAGTCTTCACTAACAATCATGAAGCAACATGTTGCTTAACTCTTATTCCGTGACAGTAAAGTTGAAACTCCGTTGAAATTTTGAAATTTTCATTTTGACAAGGGCGTAAAGAGGGTTATTGCAGTATTTTGCATATTAACATCCCTCTTTTCGCGACGGGGGTGAATAAAAAGGTTCAGGGGAATTCCGATAGAGTCATAACTGAGTTTAATGGCGGTCTTCACTTAATTTTAGCGTTTTAGATTAAATTGTCGGGGTTTGGAATGGGTAGATATACATAGGCGATTGGGGAAAACGTGCTGGACCTCCAAACTCTTTGACGCGTTGCCGTAGGTTTTTCTTTATGGCATAGGTCACCTGATACGAGCGCACAGGCCACCTGATGGTAAGTGGAAACTGTGACCCATAGACATTTGCATTCACAAGACTGCAAATGCACTGCCAACCCTGAGGACTAAGGTGGAATGCCTCTATGCTAGTAATTTCACCAGGTGTCTTATCCCTAAGATATCCTAAGGATAAGTTGGTGTACCTGCCTACGAAGCGAGCGGTCCTGGGTTCAAATCCAGGTAAGGATTAAGTTATTATGGATTACAGGTAGTCTTGCTCTTGTGAGAGTTGCGAGAGGGACAGAAAGTGAATATTACCGTTTTATGCTCCTTTAATCGCTTACGATACCCACGTGAAGATATTGGGTAGGTTACCTACCTTTTCTAATCTGCTGACATATTTTCCAGAATCCACATCGAACGAGACGCGAAAACGCTACGCAAAAATCGATTAAAACACAACTGATAATACCGTATGTTACGCAAAAGGACATAAAAATAATGATGCTTTCGTTGATAAGATAACTCCTCACCTATTAACCTGAGAGATAACTCCGCGGCCGAGGAGGTTTCTGATAAATCCAGGTCAGTTTTGAGATGCAGCTAGCCGAGCCTAGTTGCTTAACGATATTCGCAAACTCGACACAATGTATGGAACTTGACGCGTCCGTCTGACAGCTTTCATCATCATCATCATGTCAGCCGAAAGACGTCCACCGCTGGACATAGGCCTCCCCCAAGGCTCTCCACTCAGACCGGTCTTGTGCTTTTCGCATCCACCGCTTTCCCGCAATCCTTACAAGGTCGTCACTCCATCTTGTTGGAGGCCTACCTACAGCTCGTCTCCCGGTCCGCGGACGCCACTCAAGAACCTTCTGACCCCATCGGCCATTAGTCCTGCGAGCGATGCGCCCCGCCCACTGCCACTTAAGTTTAGCTATTCTTCGGGCTATGTCGGTAACCTTAGTTCTCCTGCGGATATCATCATTTCTGATTCTATCATGCAGAGAAACCCTATGCTTTCGTCAATCCTATACATATTAGATAAAAAACGCTGAATGCATCTTGTCTAGGTTCTCTTATGGCCGTATTAATAAACTCATCTTGACTGAGATGCCCGTCACATCACAAGATACGTCAACGCAAACGTCAAGCCATAGAGAACTGTCATTTCTGACGCATCTTGAGACGAGCATTACAGTCGAGATGAGTTTATTAATACGGGAAATAGTCTATCATAATTATCATAAACATAAGTTTTTTAAGTTGTAATTCTGTAGCTCTGCCTACCCCACTCTGGGATTACAGGCGTGAAGGTATGTATGTATGTAAGTTGGGACTGAGATTGAATAAAATCGGGACGGTACAAAAAATCCTTCCAATTACAATCCTCTTGCAGTACCAATTGAGAGAGAACCACTGAGACACAGTTCTATGCTGGATCAGGGTTCCATAGGGCTAGTATATCTCTGTACAAGATACGAGCTTAGCCAGGGACCCAAAATTTAGGAAACTTTCAAGAACCTTTACCTTGAGTACTGAGAACATTCTGGAAAACAGTAACCCTTAATTATGTTCTCTTTCCATAAAAAAATAAGGATATATTTTAGATTTTGGAAAAGTTTCCCAATACCCACAAGTATTTTAAACAAACTTGTAAATTATTTTTATACGAGCCAGCCTGTGATACACAGATAATAAAACATTTCAAAACGCATCCAAGCGGCCAGCAATAAACCCGGTGTTAAATCGAGGCAGTAATATATTACACTATGGTAATGTCTTGCAGTCGGAACGTTCCTCATACGCCATTAGACGAGGGGGCTGCGAATGGCCTCGCCAGACTCATGGGGAATTTTAAGGGGTTTTGAATTTGTTTGACAGCTAAAACGAGCCTACTCTTTTCTCAAAGGCCCTCGGCAGCCTGCGATGGTGTTGCGGGTGTTTTTGGGTCACGATGATCACTTACCATCAGTACCCTTACCATGAGTTACAGTTCACTTGTGGGAGGACCTTGTGCAGGGCCGTCCGGGTTGGTACCACCATCTTATCCATTAACCTACCGCCAAACAGCAGTGTTCGCATTGTTGTGTTCCGGTTTGGGGATAAGACAGCCGGTGAAATGACTAGCATAGAGGCATTCCATCTTAGTCCTCAGGGTTGGCAATGCATTTGCAGTCTTGTGAATGCGAATGTCTATGGGTCACAGTTTCCACTTACCATCAGGTGGCCTGTGTGCTCGTTTGCCTTCCCATGCTATAAAAAAAAAAAAAAAAAACAATTACCGTACTCGTTAGCTAGTCGAATGCTATGTCCTGTCGGAGTTTAAAATCATTTGAGAAAAAACGGAAATAAAATCAAGTGCCGCCATAACGTAATGGGCTGGTGTTCGCGCGACACGTGACAGCGTGTCAAGTTGTCGAGACAGATATTTTACAGTCGGATGCGCACGCGCCCCTCCCAACCCTTACGCGTGTTTTACAGCTGCGAAGTCATTTCCGCGTAAGGTGAATTTATGGGATATTTTATGGCTAGCTGAAATGCGTTACATTTTTTGCCTATGGTCTGGAGAGTTATAGAATTTATTTATATGTCCTTAGCTGTTTGTCTGTCCAAGGTTATTTATTTATTTATTTTATTTAATAAGTACATTTTTTTATTAAGACTAAAATTAGGCATTGCCCCGCAAAACTGGAGTAACAGTTTGTCTAGAAGAGATCGCTAATTATCGGCAAGACCGCATGTCGTACGTGTAATTAATTGTTTTTTTTTTTTTAATTAAGATGTGTAAGACCGTGTTTTTTTGATTTACGATATCTTCGGCATATTACTAGTTACCTACATCCATAAAAACTAAGTGGTAAATTCGATTTTTAAATAAAGCCAAAAAAAAATTGTTTCAACAAGCCATTTCTATCTTAATAAAACAAATACAATTGTATAGAAAAGCAAGCTTACTAGCATCTTAAAAGCATTCCCTAGTTCCCTACCAAAGTCTCACATTTACTTTATAAATCGGACCCCATATTGACATATTGGGCACCGATCACAATTGTATAGGAATGCCAGCTTACTTTATCTTACACCGTACCAAAGTCTTGTACATACATACCTTCACGCCTGTAATCCCAGAGTGGGCTGGGCAGAGCTACAGAATTACAACTTTAAAAAGTTGTTGATAATTCAGTAACCACAATTTGCACTAATAGGCTAAGATGTTTACCAGCGTATTAGTGACAGGTGGCAAGCCCATCGCCTAACAGTACTACAAGCCTTTATTCCCTTAGTCGCCTCTTACGACATCCACGGGAAGACATGGAGTGGCACTATTCTAACCCGGCAACCACACGGGACAAAGTCTTGAACATAGTATAAAACAAAATCGCTTCACGCCGTCTGTCCCTCTGTATGTAGTTTAGTTCTAAACTACGTAACAGATTTCAATGCGGGTTTCATCAATAGATAGTGTGCATCAAGAGGAAGGTTTTCATGTATAATACATGCTGAAATATGTACGGATGTTACAGAAAACTAACAGAAAGCGAGGGCGGGTCGCTAGTTTTATAAAGCGGACCCCATATTGACACCTTGGGCACCGATCGCAAGGCTCTAGAGCGCAGGCGCCGACCTAGTTCCGACGCTGCTAGGCGCCGCGGCGTCGCGACGTTGCTTAGCAACGAGCTTTAAGACTCAGTTTCATTAGTCGATAGCCCCGGATGCTATTCGTGATACATTGCATCGCTGCAATAGATTACGGCTGGTTAATGTCAATATAACTCTTCAATGGATTCCTACAAGCATGCATCTTTGACCTGCTATCGTATTGTCATCGTTTTGACAGCTCATATTTAGTAATTGACATGAATGGTGGCCGAATTAAAAACACCGTATCACGTCCAAGACGTTATAGTTTATACTGCCTAGAGTAGAGGCCGAGGAAAACCTAGTTTAGGCAAGAGTATCGCTAAATATATAACTTTGCTCGGAAACCTATTCATCATTTATATCATCAACATCATCACCATTATCATCACCTTGGTCATCATCCATGGGTAAGATTCTCACTGTCAGGGCAAACATTTGTGTGATGAGCGCTAGTATTTGCTTCTAAGTATTGGGTGTTATCGTTGCCTAGTACCCATAGTACAAGCCTTAGAGCTTGAGTTTGTGGCTTCGTGTTGTCTCCCGATATTTATTTACTGTCATCATCATCAGCCTATACTAGCTGAGAGCTGAGCTGAATCTAAACAGATCGACTTCGATTTTTTGATAAGAATTATAACGGACAAACTCAAAAACGCCTCCTTAATAAACGAAGCTAATATTGAGAACATTTCAGATAAAAACGGTAATTAATTCAAATCTATAAATCCAAAGCAAAGCTTATACTATATGATAAACACAATATAAATACAGCCAACTACTTAGATACACAAAATATAAACAATAGATGATACAGAAAATAAAACAAAAGAAAAACCAACAACGCCAAACAAGATACCTATGACCAAGACGAAGCAAAGGCAACATCTATTATTAACCCACACAGTACCCATCAACCTATCAACCCTTAGTAACAATAGGGACATACAAAGCCTGTGACAGGCGACAGTGACATCTTACCGACACGTAAAAGTATCGGGTAGCGGTAATTGTCACTAGCCATAATGGAGATTGAACGGATTGAAAGAATGAGGGGTATTATAGAAAGGTAAAACTCATATTTAATATAATATAATGTTACAATGTCAATTAAGATGGACAACGACAACACAAAGATAAGACGAGTTAGAGAGCAAAAGAGCCTGACGAAGTTAATTAATAAGAATCAATGAAGGTAATTGAAAATCCAGAACTATTGTGTGCAAAATAAAAAAGATGATAAGACATTGCAAATTAAAATAAGGACATTACAAAAAGAAACAATATCACACAACAACAGATACGACTTTATTATTTCAACTCGAACATTAGAGGAAAACAATAAACAAAACCACAAATTACCAGAGCTATAAATGGAAAGACCGCAGGAAATCAATACCAACCCACACTGAAGATTATATATCCGTTACATAAGGCAAGAAAATCCATAAATCTGGAGAAATCTGCGCAAACAAGCTGAGGCGCATGCGTGACCCCCCATTAGTAGGAAGTAGGGGGAGGATCGATAGACTCTGGCGCCGGATTGTCTGGCGCCTACGAGCTACGTCTCCCTCGCACTTACGAATCATAATGGGAGGAAATTGGATGAGATTAAGGCGCGGCTAATGCAGACAAAGGTTGCGAGAAGGTCTTGGAAAACAGTTTTTTCTAGATCATGATGAAAAATCGGTACCTAATGACCTAAAGACGAAATCACATAAAACGAAACAATTGGTGGTGAAGATTACAAACGTAATAAAGCTTGTTTAAAAATCTAGATAATAATATTTCATGAATTATATAGAGAACAAATAAGACTTGCGTTTAAAGTTCGTCTATCATAACAAAAAGAACAAAACGTTACAAAAAAAAGAAGAATCAATAAGATTCAATTTGTCATGCCATCGCTAGCTAATGTATTTTAGCGACAAAAGCAAACTCACCCATGCCCATCTCCGCCATATTGCCCTTCCGGAGGAAGCTGTCACGCTGTCCGAGAAATCTGATAGTCTGTTTTCTATTAGCGAATTAGGGGATGAGCGCGAAGGGGATGATGAAGTGATGTCTAGTGGACCATAAACGACGGTTTTATTGGACTTGGAGACATTAATCAAGAAATTATGCGGAATGACAGGGCATTTTCCCTCTTGCAATTTCGGGGCATTTTATTTTCCGCAATAACAATAAAGACAGTATGACTAATAGTTAATAAGAGTACACGATTATTCTGTGTGTGAACACGAATTTCTTGCTTGAATAGCAAATTGGAAGAAACGATATTCATAGATAGGCAATCATTTTCCCGCTAGCTCGCCTGGAGGTAAGTGACAATGAATTTAAAGTTATTGACCACGATTGTTTTAAATTTAACCTTTTATTCATCACCAAATAACTGTTGGAATCTTAGAAAGATCCAAAATACATTAAATATGATACCAAAATTCAACAGAGTACATGAAATGAAAGCAGATAAAATATAAATGGATAATAAATACTGAGGATAAAATTAAATGAAATTCGTAACGTAAATATTTCCATTCATCGCCTAAATGAATTTAATTGGAAATAAGAGGCGGGTTTGTGCAAAGGTATGTACAATAAAACCAATCATAATGTTGAAGTGTTATTTGCTATTTCACTTTGAATAAGTTAAACGCTGATGAAATAAGACTACAAACGGAATATTCACTAAGTGAGTCTAAAAGCAAAGAGGGAGTTGAAATAGAAATAAATGAAACCTTTCAATGAACTTCATTAGCCAGCAAAAACGACAAACATCAATCAACCAATAATCTTCAAGCCAGACCCTACAATTTAGCAATTAGATCGATCTGGACCACATGCCGGGATAACGAAGAAGATTTGAATAATGAGAAGCCCCCTGGAGGTAGATTGAGTAACAAGGGATGAATAGGAGAATCAGGGAGTGATTAGAGATAGTAATGAATGAAGATAGGGCAAATGCTGTAATACCTTTTGGCAGAGTTGAGATATATTTGGAACCTAAGGAAGGTTTATTAATGGAGATAGCAAGAAAATGAATTTTCAGTTTTAATGTGCCATGCAAAGCTACTTTTACGTACAGCGTGGGATGGGACTATGCAATTATAAAACGATCAATGATCATTGACTTTCCTTTCAAGTTAAGCTTAGGTCTTAGTCATACATAGTCATCTAGTTGAAAATAGTAAACTAATTTTCTAGATTCAGATAACAACATCTGTAAGATGAATTTTTTGCCCTGTCTTTTCCTTTTAAATAGCAATAAAGATGAAAATGACAACTTTAACTATCAGACTATCTATATATACCTTTATCTAGAGATTCCTACCTGTATGGTCACCGGGTTAGAATAGTGCCACTCCATGTCTTCTCGTGGATGTCGTAAAAGGCGACTAAGGGAATAATAAAGGCTTCTGGTACTCTTAGGCGATGGGCTTGCAACCTGTCACTAATACACTGGTAAACATCTTAGCCTGATTTTGCAAAACGTGGTTACAGAATTATCAACCACTTATTAAAGAGTGCTTGGTAATTCTGTAGCTCTGCCTACCGTACTCTGGGAATGAAGGCGTGAGTTTATGTATGTATGTATGTATCTAGAGATTCTTAAAAAACACAATATTTGATTAAGAGCTTGTAAGGTTTTTCATAGTTATCAGAAATCGTAGTTAAAACTAAATAACTCGACTGATAAAAAAACTGCGTGAGACGTGAAATTCTAATTTTAAATTACATTTCAAGAAAGCTTTAGGAAAAACTGGTTTACTCTGAAGAACAAGCAACACTTGCCAATTTCTTAAGCACCAAAGTGTCGATCCGTTATAATTACAATACTTATATTGAAAACCTTTACAACGTGCGAAATGGTAAGTAACCTAAAACATGTTCTATAACAGTTAATCTTACTAATTTCTTAAAAATAAAAACCGTTTCTAGCCTTTTCGTCATCATTTGCATATTTGCAAGCTTTGAGCTCAAGTTAGTCCAAAACATCATAGAGCTCAATGAACATGAGCGTTGAATTTGAGAACGACAGCAATTTAGTTGTTAGAATTCAAAAGTCTTTCAGAATAGAATATCTGATTACGGAATTAATTATAGATAAACGCTGTGATAAACATGTTAATTTAACAAGCGATAAAAATTAAAACACAACCAACGTGGACGCTGCAGCCTGTCATTCCAGAAAAGGGGCTCTAACGAACTCTAATGACAGAGTGCAACGCACACGAGGAATTCAATGCAACCCTAAACAAACAGATTACAGAGCAACGACCCCGATTTAATTGAGCAAATCGATGATAATACAGTTCGAGAACTGTATTCTAAAGGCAATGAAGAAGTTAATGAAATATATATTTATTTTTGTATCGATACGCTAAACACAACCTCACCTGATGTTAGTGATGATGAAGACGAAGCAGACAGTCCTAGCTATTCAGTCTCTGTTTGAGTTTAAGGAAGATAATTGCAATATAAATTTAAAAAAAAAAAAACTACTATCAAAGTTATACATTTTGATGGATTTTAACACTGTAAGTTGAACTAACATTGAGCATTAACAACATGAGAAAGGCTGTTGATCGTGCTCGGTGGCCTACGTCCAAAAGTGGGCTCGTACAGCCTGATGCTGGCAAAAATGATGAAACGAAAAAAAAACGAGATGTTTTTTAAAAGTCAGTCAGTTACCTAAAAATTCATTAAAAACTGCACTGAATATTAAAACAAAAACTACTTAAAGCCTTTGAAACTGCAACAATTAACCACAAACGAATATTACTCGAACAAAGCCGCCAAATAGCTGCCTGAAACTAAAAGTTTTAGCACGTGGCTGCCAAGTGGCACTTACCTCCGACTGCGGCTGGCCATCGCGTCGTCTCGTTCCCACTTTAGATAAAATTACTCTTCCCCGCTCTTTCACGCCCTGCAAAGTCTTCAAGACTGCTGAAGCAAACGTTGGAGAGATTTCAGGGTGTGAAAGGGGACCTCCGCTTTCGCGGACGGCCTACGGAGGAATGACTCGCGGAGGCAGCTTCTTGACAAGACCTGATGCCACACTACCCAGCCTCTCTAACGCTCATGAGGGGTTGATCCGCGCATGCGTGGCAACCACCCTCTGTTTCACCCGTGCGCGCGGGTGCGACGGAGAGGGGAGAAACTTTAGGGATGTTTCGGAGGGTGAAGACGGTGAAAGATGGAAATGCATCTCGGACTCCGCTCGGATTTCCGCTCGTGATTTTGTTTATTGATTCGCTTGGGGCTCTGGAGTTATTAATACTGTCATTATGCCAGCGTTACATTTACAGTTGGATCTAAAATGTGCTATTTGAGAGACACTACGTAAATCATATAATACATACTGTCCACTGCAAAAAGACACAGAACTGAATGGGGATATAATAATATGAACAGCTTTAAAATGCGTCAAATAATTCAAAAGTTATTTATAATCATACAAAAAAAACTCTGCTGTTAGTGAAATAATTACAATAGTATGTAAATTTTGATGCAAATGCGGCAAGTATGTCATTTTACACGAGTCCCGACGTGTCTTGGGCCGAGCTGTAAGCGAGGGACAAACAAAACTCGGGACGAGTGAAAATGACAGTTCCGCACGTGTATCAAACGACTTACCAGTGAATTAAAGAGACAATTTTACTTAAAGTGATTGGTTGAACATGCATGCTCTTTGGTTGGATTGGATGCATGGCTTGGAAGAACAATAATTTTTTTTTGTAATTAAAAAACTTGTTCTAAAAATCCAACTTTCCGAACGAAATAAAGCCCTAGCTACAACCCTCATGTTTCTGACGCAGTCGGGTTTTAACCATTTTTTTAAGCAACTGTATTAAAATGACTTAAAGGTCAATGCGCTTGAAATCAAACAGGCCACTGGGACCGCTAAAATTGACAACAAAGATCATTTAAACGCACGCGCAAAACCGAAAAATAGTCCTTATATCAATGAAGTAAGTGCCGTTATCACTGCGTATGAACTCACAGTTATTATTACAAAACGACGCAACTGCAGTGTAGTTGCTGGAGGGAATCCAGTCGTTTTTAGAGTTGATAAAGACGCATTGACAATGCAAGTTGGACACTTTTGATGTGTTTTGGACAATTATAAGTATTTGTGCAGTCGACGGGTTGGAAGTAATAGGCGGCGACGCAAGGGTTACGGTACTTTGGGGTCGACTGATACAGCGCTAATAACAAACATCAAGCAATTTGGACATTGTTGGTTTAGCTAAAAGGGAATAACATAGCAATTTGATAACAAGAACTATTTGAAAATGTTGTGATAAAAATCATGCTTGAAGATCTCAAAAGCATTCTGATTTTTTGTTGGGTATCATTTCCTGTTTTTTTTTATTGTTTGTTGTTGTTTGCAATCGCGTTTTGTTAGCACCAGAGATGGGCATTATTCGAATAAATAATTATTCGAACAATTATTCGAATAAAAAATAATTCGTTATATTTTTATTCGCGAATAATTTATTTTCGAATGATTTATTCGGCGAATAATTTATTTGCGAATGATTTATTTGCGAATAAATCCTCCATGAATGAATCATAAGACTACTTTTTCGTTATTTTATTCAAATAACTAACACTATTAAGAAATAAAGTGACTCGTTTATAAGTGGCACTGCATATTTCAACACCTTAAAGTTTGAGAAAAAGGTTAAGGGATCAACCCAGGTAGAAAAATAAACAGGAATTCTTGGCAATTCATTCAGCAGAAAATAAAATAATCGCAAATAAATTATTCGACAGATAATTTATTCGAATAAGAATAATCATTCGAGAACTTCATTCGTTATTCGCGAATAATTTGGTTATTCTTATTCGTTATTCGTCATTCGAATAAATTTAGCCCATCTCTGGTTAGCACTAGCTGTGACGTAGAAAAGACCATGTGGCATTTCAGCTCATTAGTCATTACTCATTACGTCGGTGAAACTGCAAAATCGCGTATTTTTTTAAATAAAGAGCAAAATGCACTTTTGTCACAAGACGGTAAGGTTTATTTTGCTCTATCATAAGTTTGTTACTTACGCGGTTTAACAGTATCACGATAAGCCATTAGCAGCAATTTGTTTATTCATTTTCACAGTAAATAATGACCAAATAATTAAAAAAAAATTGTGTTCGTTTTTAAGAAAACCTATTTACATGTTTTTTTTTACAGAACTTCTTTAAAAAAGTTCCTGATTTACTGAGAATATAAATAAACAATTTTTTTCTAATGGCTAAAGAGCTTACGCCACATGGTATTTTTATGTCACAGCTCAGCTAGTGCTAGTAAAACTATTATGCTTATGAGACAACCTCTAGAAGCAAGATTTTTTAGAAAAGGAGTTTAGAAAAATCTCTTTTTTCTACTTTAAAATATTTAATTAGTTATTAGACTAGATTATATTTCTCATGGCAGCCGAAAGACGTCTGGCCTCCCCCAGGCTCTCCACTGAGACCGCTCTTGTGCTTTTCGCATCCACCGCGTTCCCGCGATCTTTCTTTTTTTACCGTCGTATGGTACCTATATTTTAGTTGTGATTTATTTATCAAAAAGCGAGTAAAAATCTACTCCACATTTGTAAAGACTTGTAACATGATTGGGCGATGACGCGCGATAGACATCGGTATCAACGTTCAAATTTCATGGCAATGTATGGTCGGCAGAAAAACAAATACAAACAAATACACTTAGTATTTTAAACGTTTATTTTGTATAAATAAAAAAGAACTAAAAATGTAAATAAATATAAAATCAGGATATTGTGTTGAGTCCATTATCTCAGTCTAACACGGAGTTTGATTGGGCATTTGTCATGAAAGCTAATTTTCAGTTATGAAACTTATGAATTATGAATGTTTCGATAAAGTATTAAATAATACTTTACAGATTATTTTGCATGACAGTTAAATTGACATTCGTTGGGAAATTTAACATATTGTTTTATTTTTCGAATGCGAAATGAGTATTGAGGTTTTATGACGTATTTAGAATATCAACCTCTTTTAGTATATTTACAGTTTACCGCAGTGTATGAGTGTAAAAACTAAAAAAAAATTAAACGGTATTATTCAAATATTCAAATGTATTTACTTATTTTACTACCCTTACCGAGTGCCATGAAATTTGAACGTTGATACCGATGTATACGCGCGAATAAGTGCAACCGTCGCCGGTCCCACGGGCCGCGGGCCCGTTGTTACACGACACGACACGTCATTAAATTATTTACATACATACCTACATAAACTCACGCCTTCATTCCCAGAGTGGTGTAGGCAGAGCTAAAGAATTACCAACAAGTCTTAAAACTTCTTGATAATTCTGTAACAAAAGATTGCACAAGTAGGCTAAGATGTTTCCCAGTGTATTAGTGACAGGTGGCAAACCCATCGCCTAACACGTCATTAAATTATTTAATTTCCCTTAATGCAAAAAAAACACAAATGGCGGATTTAATGCCTAAAGGCTCTAACGGTCAACCAAATAATCATACATAAACTAACACAATATATCGTATCGGAACAAATTATTTAGGTCTGTTGCAATAGCAGTGCGGCAAAGTGTTTTTGGTTTTCTTTAGTATAGTTGGTTCTAGTTAATATGACGAAAAGCACTTAAAACCAACCATTATCTATTCTTGAATTGTTATCTTCAAGTAGGGTTGTAAAACAATAACGCAGGTGTGTCGGTACGGCCAAAGTATACTGTGAACAAACAATCTTGATAGTTTTGATGTTGCCGGTATTTTACTTAATAATTGAATGTTTCTAAAATAATAATTAAATACTGTGTCAATATCACTTTGTACAATTTAAGAATAGAATTAAAAATACATTTTTACCTGAATGTTAACCGCACTGTACTTTATTGTATTTAGAAAACAAAACACCTAGGTACTTAAATGTGTCCGGTTCAGGTAAAACCCAATGATCAAGAAGGGTTGAGCTACTCCACGGCACGTGCCACACTTCGGTCGTCCCTTTGTTATCTTTTTTTCATATTTAGCAACAAAAGAAATTGTAAAATCGTGCGTTAAGTGCATTTTCTTCATTTAAACTGGAACCAACTATAATAAAGTAAAATTTTAATTAAAATTCTGGGGTATTTTAATGCGTGGAATGCTATTTAAGCCGCTAACAGACTAATAGCGGTCGCGGCGCGGTGAGGCGTGTTCCTAAACTAAAAACGCCACCATCATAAATAACCCTCCTTCTGACGCAGTCGGGTAAAAAAACATAGTTTTTGTTTCAGCTCGCTTTTGGATAAGAGGATTCTTAGTGTAAATTAATGGCACCACAGCCTACACACACACACACACACACACACACACACGCTAGAGTTTACCTGCAGTCCAAGTCCGTCAAGCAGACAGTCAAAAATCAGAGTGGGAATACTGGGAATGTATGAAACCATAAGAGAAAATGAAAGTGTGTAAAACGACGAACTTAGAGACATATCGGCCGGCGGGCGGTTTATATCGTCTGACACCAAATTTATAAATTCGATTATCGTGTCGTGTGTACAGTGGAAACGCGAGCGCTGTTTAAACGGTTACATATTTCAAGAGCCTCCGAAGTAGGCTAAAGTTTGCACAACAATATTGCATTGTCGAGTGTTTATTCTAATATGACAAACACGATAACGAGTTTACAATTACAAATAAGTATATAATGGATAGGTTACTTTAACAGTTGCCGAGGGAACCATAATCGAAATTTACGCGGACGAAGTCGCGGGCAGAAGCTAGTTTGATCATATACCAATCAAAACAAAATAGGGGCCACGCTATGTTCTGCAAACAAAATAACTATGTTCGGAGAAGGATTATTATAACAAATGTTAACTTGTAATTTTTGAATTTAGTATCATTCGAAAGCTAGTTAGTTCCCCTTCGGAGCAAAATGCACAAAACGCAAAATGTACACTACACGCAAAAAGTAACCAATGGCAAAATGCACAATACGCAAAATGTACACAACGCATAATGTGTATTTCACATTATACGTTGTGTACATTTTGCGTATTGTGCATTTTGCCATTGGTTACTTTTTGCGTGTAGTGTACATTTTGCGTATTGTGCATTTTGCTCCGAAGGGGTTAGTTCAACTAACTTACAAGCTGTGAATTTTTTCAATCAATTGTTTTGTTTTAACCGTGCGTGTGGTTTTTAAAAAAGTTGCATATTTTTGCGCATTTTGTATGAAATTTGAAACAATTTACAAGCTGCGTTTTTTTCTGGTTTTGTTTTTACCGTGCGGGTGGTTTTTTAATTGTTTTAAAAAACCACCCGCACGGTAAAAACAAAACCAGGGACAAAAAATAAAAAAACGCAGCTTGTAAGTTGATCATTGCAGCTTTCGAATGGTAGTAAATTGAAAAATTACAGGTTAAGATTCGTTATAATAATCCTTTTCCGAAAACAGTTCTTTTGTATGTAGAACCTAGCGTGGCCCCTATTTTGTTTTGATAAGTATATATTCTGTTGCCGTGTCGTGTGTGTAGGTAGGTGTAGGGTTTTTCATCTTTCAAACTTTGCTCGCATTCTTGCTCCTATTTATCTAAAAGACCAGTAAAAAAATTTATAATAAAATTAGTTGGAATTATCGGGACGCACACTGACCATGCTACTTGAATATTTTTTTCCTGATTCTGCAATTCTCCAAAGTGGCAACACGCTGAAAAAATGGTGATGATGATAGATGATTTTATAGACATAAGTTGACTGGAATCTTCGTTTTTTGTGATTTTTCGATAAATAATAAACATTGAAAGCCTGCTATAGCATAATAGTGGTACATTTGTGCAACTTCTAAACGTTGTCCTTCATCTTGAAACGAGACAACAACAACAAAAGTGAATAGTAGAAGTGTTTCTTGTATTTTAGTTTGAGTTCTGAAGAATTTAGTCTGTGTATTTTTGTCTTTATTATTTCTCTGTCCAAGGTTATCTGGAAGAGATCTCTACTTAGCGGTAAGACCGCCTATTGTATACCTATAGTTAAAATGTACTGTTCCGTGTTTTGTTTTTTTTGGTGTTCAATAAAGAGTATTTGTATTGTATTGTATTGAGACATTTAATTTTTTTACATTTTAACATTGTGGAATGCAATAAACATTTGAGTATTGAGTTAGCGCATAAGTGAAGTCTGCAAAAAATATAATATATTTTTATTACTAGAGTCAAAAGAGCGTGTCAGATATTTTAAAGCGCAATGTATGATATTATATTATTGCTGGCGACTGTACAGTGGAAACGCGCGTCGTTCAAACGGATACATATTTCAAGAGGCTCCGAAGTAGGTGCAAGTTTGCACAACAATATTGCATTGTCAAATGTTTATTCTAATATGACAAACTTGATAGCGAGTTTACAATTAGAAATGGCAAACTAACTATAGATAACTTTAATGTAGTATCCAAAATTACAAACAAACACTCCGGCCATACACACACATACATACAATCACGCCATTTTCCCGTGGGGGTAAGTAGAGACAACCTGCTTCCACTTTGCTACGATCCATAGATAGATGACGATGGTAATATTTAACCTAGCACTATTTCCCCCTGTTCGTCTCAGGGGCTAGAAATAGCAACGTAGAACCATCCCACACGACCCCACAATCCGTAACGTCTCCGAGCCATACATTCGGAAGCTCGGCCAGATTTTTCTCCATTAAGCCCCCATGGATACCGCTCACGAAACACGGACCTCCTGCAGCGATGCATACATTTGCCATTTTTCTCAAAATACCCTTAAAGTAAAGCTTTTTTGTAACTTGCACGTACGGCCAGCGTTATAAGTAAGTGCATACTTTGGCACCGTGCCGCTCTAATGCCTTTGAGAGATTTGTGAAACGGTTTAAACATGTAGTGTCATCTTGATCTACTTTACCGTACTAGCATAGTGTAAATAAAATAGTACATTATTGCCGAGGCGCGGGTAGTAGGGGATTTCCTGACTAGGTGGTTTGCTATTGCTCGGCCTGCTAAAATACATACATACCTTCACGCCTGTAATCCCAGAGTGGGGTAGGCAGAGCTACAGAATTACCGACAATTTTAAAAACTTGTTGATAATTCAGTAACTACATTTTGCACAAATAGGCTAAGATGTTTACCAGCGTATCAGTGACAGGTTGCAAGCCCATCGCCTAACATTACTACAAGCCTATATTCCCTTAGTCGCCTCTTACGTTACGACATCCACGGGATGACATGGAGTGGCACTATTCTAACCCGGCAACCACACGGGAATGTTACTATGACCTAATTTATATTATTTTTACTTCCATACTTGTTAACTGTTAACACTAAATAATACGTTTACAAGTACGTGTGTGATAATCTGTTAATGTTAATTCCTTTTCGACATCTTTTGATCATTATCACTTTTCTTTGACTATAGGCGGCACGTCATCCAGGACTAATAGCTTATTTACGTTGGTCAAGCAAAAATGCCAGTAGGTAGATGTACATTGATGAGTTGGTTCTCACGTTTGAGGCGGGAGCTGTTGTAACGACGCAGTGTACTTCTACTGGGTATTAGAGTACAAATTCAATCAGTGATATCTTAAAAACTAAATTTACTTACCAAATACAAAAATATCTTCGTTCGTAGTAAAACTCGTTCGTTTGTAGATTATATTCTAATGAAGGCACTGTTTCGTTGGCTTTGTAAATATAATAAGGCACTTGTTTGGGCGTGTTTCTGTCTCTCTCTCACATTTCAGTTATACCTGGGGGAGAAAGAGAAAACAATATTACAACATAATACAATAGAAAACACTAATGAACACCATACCAAATAAAATAAAGATTTATCTCGATTAATCTCTTACAGACAACCTTAAAAGAGAGACGATAGTACAAAAACAGACTTGCGATTTTTTTCTAACTTTCATTTAAAAAATCTAGCTTTACTCAAATCTTTGTCAGCGTCTAACTCTTCTATGGATATTCTACAAGGATAGGATATAAAAACATTGATATACAAGTAGCGAATTTAGAGACGTTGCGCTGTAGTGTGAGGTCAACAAGGACTCAGCTCAGCATGTGCTGCGGCCGGAGCCACTGCCCTGGTTTTCAGCCAAACCATGGTGTATATACCTTACTTACTTAACCTTGTGATTTTCGTCTTTAGATTACAAATAGGGTCTCTGATCTCATTGCTTGTTTGCCTTCTTCATGCTATTAAAAAACCCGTGCTTCTAAGCATCATGTTTGTAAGAAAACAATACATGGAGTTAAGTTTATTATCTCTATTTACATTATAATAGTGAATAGGTATATAGTAGTGTTTTAACAATTAAAAGTTAAAACTCAAATATTAAACATGTACCTAAATAATAATCACCACTATAAAAAGAACACCCCTGTAGCAGGTCCGCTCGCGGCATGGTCCCTATGACACTGGAATTAAGTCAATACTTTTTTTATTTTATCGCATATGAAGGCAAACGAGCACTCAGGCCACCTGATGGTAAGTGGAAACTGTGACCCATAGACTTTCGCATTCCCAAGACCGCAATCCTAAGACTGCTAATGCGTTGCCAACCCTGAGGACTAAGATGGAATGCCTCTATGCTAGTCATTTCCCCGGCTGTCTTATCCCCAAACCGGAACACAACAATGCGAACACTGCTGCTTGGCGGTAGGTTAATGGATAAGATGGTGGTACTAACCCGGACGGACCCTGCACAAGGTCCTCCCACAAGTAAAACTTGTAAACATACTTATTCTTTGGATACTTTTTGTCCATATTATAAGGATAATATTATCTGAAACGGCAATACGGAAGTTGACGTCATTATGCTTATTAAAGATGTGTGCCAAATGACCAAATTTAATGTTATAATAATATAACGTGTGAGTCTTGATAAAGTTGAACAAAATGGCGTAATTTTTCGCTCTTCGCATACCTACGCTCTTTTAGCAAGAAATAGATTTAGATACTCTTAAAAGTAGCTTTTGTTTCTAAATTGCAGGCTTAGAAACTATAGAATGGTGATATGGGTGTTATTTTGGAATTATGATGTAATGCAATATTATCGCTACATTGAGGATTGAATACAAGTTTTAGAATCGCAAATTATAGCTTTTTGTTTTGTGTGGTTGCCGGGTTAGAATAGTGCCACTCCATGTCTTCCCGTGGATGTCGTAAGAGGCGACTAAGGGAATAAAGGCTTGCAGTACTGTTAGGCGATGGGCTTGCCACCTGTCACTAATACACTGGGAAACATCTTAGCCTACTTGTGCAAAATGTGGTTACAGAATTATCAACAAGTTTTAAGACTTGTTGGTAATTCTTTAGCTCTGCCTACCCCACTCTGGGAATGAAGGCGTGAGTTTATGTATGTATGTATGTTTTAGCCAGGTGTACCGCAAGGTAGCTTTCTTTACCACTACCATTAAAACCTTGGTTAATCCTAAATGCATTAACATATACTCGTATATGTTACAATAATATCTACACATTAAAATTCATGGTCTTCCTTTTATTTATTATATTATTTACAGGGTAATTATTTTTCTCGTGTAACGGGTTCGATTCCCGTTTCAACCATGTAATTATTTAAATATCTGCGAATTCGTTTTAAATTGTTTTTTAAAATCAAATAAGTAATGTCTTCTTTCAGTAAAATGTTCCATGTACAATATTCCTTCCATGTGGCATAGCCGTGGGCCGCCCTGTATATGCTGTAATATTTACGTCTATACTAGGGTCTTGAAATTTAGAGAGAATATAACTTCGGTACCCTAAGGGCGAAAGATCCCAACGTGAAGAAATAGGACAGGTAGCGGGAAACTAATTGAAACCGTACGATACGATAAAATTATGTCATCTTCGTGAACATGCATTTAAACTGATAAGTTAAAACGAAACTGTCAAAGTGGTACCACTGCGTGGGTACGATAGGGTTAGACAGCCGGAAAGGTTAACGTGTGCAAGTTGTTTAGACGTGGGAGGTGATCACATGAATATGTAAGGGGAAAGCATGTCGGATAGATTCATAACAGCTCGATACCCAGCCAGTAATTCATTGTATGGCGGTGAGAGATCGGGGGATTATGTTGTTAAATGTCTCAGAATATAAGCAAGCAGGAATTACTATTGTTTTGGTTTATGGGAACGGGAGTTTAATAAACGCAATAGAAACTCTTTTGCAGTGCCTACGCATTATAAAGGATAATTAAAACCAGGTCCGTATGGTATCCCGCTGTGCGTCTGGAAGTTCGATGGTAGAAGGGACGCGGCGGTATTAGTTAGTTAGCTCGTGGAGATCTTGTGCATATACTCCCCGAAGTATATAGTCCCGTGAATGGTAAAGACATACATAATAATAATAATAAACATTTATTTCGAGCAACGAGGCCCATAGTTACAAATACCTTATAGACTAACATACATAACAATATAAAACTTAAAAACTAACACCGAGGTGACAGAACAGTGTGGTTCTGTTTTGCCAAACTTGGCGTGATGATCGATGCCGGTAGGTTGCCCCGAAACCGCCGGAACACGACACCTTTCGGCCAGAAGTCAGGACACTCGACGGTTTCCAGCATAAACCGCGGCACGCGCACTACAAACGAACTGAAGTGCACGTAGCGAAGCGACCGCAGCTGGAACACCGTCAGACTGCATCCAACCTTCTGACGGACATACTCCACCACGTCATCTTTCGTTGCAGAGTGGTGCAGGTGAGGTGGGATAGCCTGCAGAATACGGACAAGCAGGCAACTTTTCGGCGATGAGCTATGCCATGAAGCTTAGCCTTTGGAGCTAATAGTGGCTAATGAGTCTCTTCGTCTTTCAAGGGTAAATGCATTATCGGATTATTATAGGATTTTAGTGTAAATCGTCCGCTAATCTCTACGATATTTGAAATTTCGAAATATTTAGTTGGTAAATTGGCCACATGAGGGCTCTTTTACGTGTCGGTGACAAGGAGTGAATCTACTAAGAGCTTCGGAGTCGGACAATCATCATTGTGGAGAAGCGCCGCAAGAAACTCTAGCAGATAGATTTTTTTTCAATAAAAAAAATCACTATATACTACTCAAAATTAAGTTACAACTACAATATTAAACACACTATTACAAGGGCAAAGTAATAAAGTAGGTAATAAATAATAATACCTAACATTACAACGACGAAAAATTAAGAAGAGTAAGACCTAACCAAGAGAACCTGGTAACTGTCCACTTTCTACTTCACTGCTTAGATAGCAAAATAATCAAGGAGATGAGAAGCAAAGTTTCAGTATACCTTCCTAATGTAACTAGACTTTTACTTCAACATGATACTTCCCGTTCTTCCTGATCTTGACTAAGCTATACCTAGTTATATTTTGGTGTTTCGGTCACATGGTGGGCGCCAATTAACTTGCAAGGAAGACGGCACTTCTGTCTGGGGTAACTACTATTTTCGAGACAGATATTCACGGCGAATAGTTAAGTTTTGTAATCACAACATCGACAGCTATCTTTATTCATGTAAACAGATATTTTTTATCAAGGATTGTACTGTCTTTATAAGCAAAAGATACAGCGAAACAACCTACCCATCGTTTTCTAAAAACACACAAAAAAAGGTCAAATGTAATAACAGGAAAACAACCCAAATTTTTCAAATAAAGCTTCACCTAATTACTCAAACAAAAGTCATAATTCCCTGATTCTAGAGTATAGTGAGTACATTTTCCGTCGAAAATACTTTTCTAAATTCAAAACTCGCACTGTTTTCTTAAAGAAAATTGACAACATTCGCAATCTGAAATCCTGTATTTTGATCCTTAAAAGGTCGAATCTCCCGGGGGTCTAACTAGAGCAGTCCCACGTTGGGCGCCACTTATCCTGCGAGCGAGAGAGCTGACTGCCATCCCGCTCCGGGCGCCCGCCGGGCCGGCGCCGTCTGGGCCGAGTCTGCCGCCGGCCCGGAGCCTGTTATACAACGCGGGAATTTCAGTTTTCGATATTACTGCTCACGGAATGTGGTGATAGGTAACTTGAGGCGGTTGGTAGTGGTCAACAGAGCAATTTAGGGGGGTTGGACAATACGCATAACGCTGAGACGTCAAATCGTTAGTGATATTTGTAAACTGGAAAAATCTATCGAATTAATCGACAGCTTACGTCAAACGTTTGACAGATGTCGAAAATAGCTAATGCTAGCGTGATGCATGTTCTCTAGGCCCCTAGAACAGTATTCCCGCATCTCTCGATCTTTGCGAGATTTCATGTTATCTGGTGCATGGTTACTATCAGGGCTTTGGAACTGTTCAAAAAAATCCGGTTAATTATTGGTTCACCAGGTTCTTCGTAAAAGCGTAGAATAAATTCGCGAGCGTGATCATCGCGGGTATAAGCCTGGTTTTTTCGTTTTTGATTCATCCGTCACTTGGATGACGTGGCGACTGGTGTTTTAAAATTATAAGGGCGGCTTGACTTCAAGCTGAGCAAGTGAAAATGCAACTAAAGAGCTAGTTCATAGGGTAGGGAATACGAGAAAACGATGGCCGTGGTTGGCGGTGCGAAATTAACCGGTATTTCAAGCAGGAACAGTTTTAACAGCGGAATCGAAATCCAATGCTATATTTGAAATGTATGGCGATTCTGACGAGCTGGATAAAAAAAACAGGTTTCTAAGCTCTGAGGGTACATATAGAGGGACAGACGACGGGAAGCGACTGTTTTATACTATGTAAAGAAATATATATTTTCTGAATGGGTATAAATTGTTGTTAAAATATTATTTGAAGGGTCCACACAACACTTTTTTTTGAAAATGAGTTTTGAATCTCAAAATGTACAGGACGAAATGAACTATAACCTACTACTCAGATTCAGATATAAATCTTCATATAACTTGTATCTTGTCACTGTTAAAAAAACCTCTACACGAAAATTACGTACAAAATGACAGGGTTCCTAACTTTCAAATCGCGATATCTCAAAAAGTTATTAATGTGACTAGACATGTACTTTCCGTGGACCCTTCATTTGTAATGCTCCATAGCTGAGTGCCAAAAAAATAGGATAATATAAAAAACATTGACAGACACTTTGGATCAAAATCTAAGAAAACAATAGGTATTGTTTTTATTAATTGCATCTCGTATTTAAAACATCTGGAACGGTTTAAGAATAGAATTCTGTCAGTCATCGTTTTCAAGTTCAGGTTTTTATTATATCTTTGGAGAAGTCGTATCACAGTGGGCGTGGCCACTGGCATGATAATGGCCGTGATGATGTCCTAGATTATAGAATTAATCAGATTTCAGACCCTACAGAACAAACATTTCAAATCTACTCGTATATATATA
The DNA here is from genome assembly GCA_927399475.2 of Acleris emargana. Lineage (NCBI taxonomy): Eukaryota > Metazoa > Arthropoda > Insecta > Lepidoptera > Tortricidae > Acleris > Acleris emargana. The sequence continues at coordinate 816,777 of OV656863.1, read as the reverse complement.
TATAAAAGAAGAAACTGACTGATTGGCTGCCACCAATTTTTTTTTTTTTTCAATTTCAAAAGCTTTATCTCGTCTAGGGGACACCGTTGATGTAGGAAAACATAGCAATCTTATGTGGTCGTCTTGCACCGTGTTACATACACATAAGTAGGTGTTCATTTTCCCTTTTCTCCCTCTATCTCTCTCGTAAGATACCTGCGTGTTTTCCTGCGGAAACTACGCAGGTTATTTGATATATTTTTTAATTTAATATTTATAGATTTATATAATGCTAGACTAAGTACCATTGTACATATTAAATATATTAGAAAATATGACTGACTGCCAAGTTTCTTGCGGCGTTTCTTCTTAGCAGTGGTCTTCTCTTGTGAAGCGCTGGTAGATTCTTGACGTGTAAAAGTGCCCGTGCGGCCTACTTCTTTCTTCTTTATCTTTATCACCATCTTATCAAGTAGCATTCGCATTGTCGTGTTCCGGTGTGGAGATAAGACAACCGGTGAAATGACTAGCATAGAGGCATTCTAACTTAGTCCTCAGGGTTGGCAACGCATTTGCGGACAATGGATTGCACTTTTTAGATTGTAGGCCTAAAATTTTTAATGTCTACGGCCTGTGCTTCCGTTTGCTTTCTCCTTGCCATAATATCTACCTATACAGGGTGTCCCGTAAGTACCACGTCAAACTTAAGGGGGAGGTAGGTGAGCAAGCCACCTACCTAACATGGAAAAATCGCCTTAGTAAAAGTCGCACCGTTTTCGAGATATTTGAATTTTTCTGATTTTTAGAAAAATGTACACCCGCACTGAGTTTTTGATCTGTGGTATTCGGAATTTATTATTTTTAATTTTTATTTTATTGCAAAACAATCTTGAATAAATGTGTTATCAAATGGTAAAAACCATTGAAAAGTAACTATTGTAGTTTTTTTTATTTTTTAAATTAAATTTAAAATTTGCCTCTTCCGTTTTATTTTGGTAAAACTTTAGCCCCTCCTGGTGAAAAAAAAATACATGACCACTGGTTAGCCAATTAGATTAAAAACATGCTCGTTTAATGGGCATTTAAAAATGATAAATACTTTATCATCAAAACACTAATAAATATTTTTTTTAAAGAAAAGCGTAAAATACACCGCAATTCACGTTAAGCCAGTACTGCCACCCAAGCTTACTTGCGACGCGAGCTGTATCAGAATTCCATTCTAGTTTCATTCAGCAGCAATGCAAAACTAATCGAACAAATTAAAATCTTTAAATTTCGCTTAATTTGTAAAAAAAAAGTTATAAAAAAAAAGTTATAAAACTTTTAATCTGCGATATTCCAAGTAGATAATTATTCGATTTGGGCTTACAACCTGCATAATGCCAAACTCTTTATTTAAAAAAAAAACTGACCTAAAACTCTTCGAACTTCGTTCGAAATTAAAAAATAATTTTGTTCCACATTTGAACCCAATCTTACTGTTTATTCGGTGTGTGGTTAAATCTAATTACTTACTTTTGTGATTTGTCGTTTATGTTTGATGTTTTTCGGACTAACTGTTTTTGCTTGTATTTCGGACTCTGATTTGCTTAACGATTTGGCCTTTGTGACAATTGTGACTGTGGATTAAATCACAAAAGTAAGTAATTTAATTTAACCACACACCAGATAAACAGTAAGATAGGGTTCAAAAAATTATTTTTAAATTTCGAACGAAGTTACCGAAATTTAAAGATTTTAATTTGAGCGATTAGTTTTGCATTGCTGCTGAATTAAACTAGAATGGAATTCTGATACAGCTCGCGTCGCAAGTACGCTTGGGTGGCAGTACTGGCTTAACGTGAATTGCGGTGTATTTTACGCTTTTCTTTAAAAAAAAAAATTATTAGTGTTTTGATGATAAAGTATTTATCATTTTTAAATGCCCATTAAACGAGCATGTTTTTAATCTAATTGGCTAACCAGTGGTCATGTATTTTTTTTTCACCAGGAGGGGCTAAAGTTTTACCAAAATAAAACGGAAGAGGCAAATTTTAAATGTAATTTAAAAAATAAAAAAAACTACAATAGTTACTTTTCAATGGTTTTTACCATTTGATAACACATTTATTCAAGATTGTTTTGCAATAAAATAAAAATTAAAAAATAATAAATTCCGAATACCACAGATCAAAAACTCAGTGCGGGTATACATTTTTCTAAAAATCAGAAAAATTCAAATATCTCGAAAACGGTGCGACTTTTACTAAGGCGATTTTTCCATGTTAGGTAGGTGGCTTGCTCACCTACCTCCCCCTTAAGTTTGACGTGGTACTTACGGGACACCCTGTATAAATGAAGAAAAAAAACGCCGAAATATATCTACGCGCGTATCTTCCAAACCACTGTACCAAATTGGATTATTCTTTTTTTGTTGTGTTTGTATGACAGAAAAATCTTGAAATATCCGGGAAAGTCAGAAATTGGCAGCGGAGCCGAAGCCGCTGGCTGGTCGCTAGTTATATTATAAATGTCATAGGAACTCTGTATACTTGTTACGTTTTCCCGGCTAAACTGCTGATCTGATTTTGATGGAATTTGGTATGGAGAAAGCCATATAGAGTCGCGGGCAACAGCTAGGTAATAAATGAATAAACAAAATACCTCTTTTAAGAAAAGGGGTCAACTTGTTTAAGAGAATCAGCGCATCGAACAATACACCATTTTAACATAAACAAAGGTAAAGACCCAGATTTCAAACTTTCGCCGTAAGCCGTAAATGGTATCGAAATGTTTTACGAACCAGTCGCGGTTACATAAGGGCACATAAGTCAAGCTCGAGACAGGCTTGCGCACCGAGGGATAGCGCACTTATATACATTAATATAATAATATTAATGATATTGTGTTGACATATTGATCTCAACGCCGGGCAGTGCTCGTCGACGTCACCATGACGAGAACCTCGTGAAGGCCGAGAAGGATAAGCTCAGCAAGTACCTCGACTTAGCTCACGAGGTGACCACCATGTGGGATGTTGACTCGACGATCATTGTCCCGATAGTTGTTTCGGCAAACGGTCTTATAGCGAAGAGTCTCGACCATCAACTCAAGAGACTCGCTAGATGGCTGGATCAACTCCTCGACACGGCACGCATTGAGAGGAGGTTCCTCTCTCTGCAGCCCTTACCACCGGTAGCTTGAGCCCTCCCCCGCTGCCGGCGGCACCCGTAGGTTTAGGTTTTTTATAATGTTTATTTTTTACTTACTATAATTTGCAGAAAATTAAATAAATATCTGATTAATAATTTAATCGTAAAGAGTATAGAAACAAAAGCAAAAGAAAATGTGAGTAATCAAAACGTCTAATAAGCAAAGTCTAATAAGCAGATCAAAACAGGATGGGTGACCGCCTCTCACTATCGAGTTGATTTGTTTTATTTTGTTCGTAGTAATAATAGCTATAATGAATAATTGATTTGTCATTTAATTATGAAGCCATTTTCCAAAAACCAGCACAAAAATGCACCTAAATACAAAATAAAATTAAATATCAGGGGACTATGTCAGGGGACTATGTCAGGGGACTATGTCAGGGGACTATGTCAGGCCAATTGACCTAGCCCTAAACTAAGCTCTAGGCTTGTAATACTTAAATACATAGAAAACATCCAAGACTCAGAAACAAATATTCGCGCTGATCACACAAGTTCTGCCCTTACCGGGATTTAACCCAGGACCGCTAGCTTCGTAGGCAGGGTCACTACCAACTAGGCCGGCGCGTCGTCTGGGAGGGAGGTGACTTATTTTTGTTTTTACTTTTTCGTCATTTTATTGCGCGATATAAAGATCTATGTGCACTAAATTTGAGTTTTGTTACTTGGGTAGTTTCTATGTGACCTGACCATAGAGACAGACAGACGGACATGGCGAAACTATAAGCGCTCCTAGTTTGACTTTAAACATACAACCCTTAACCTTTTTCAATTATAATTTGTAATTTTTGAATTTACTGTTAAATAAAATGCCGTTCTCCCAAACAACAATTCTACTGTGTTTATCCACATCGATCAAGACCATAATATACCCGTAGATTCACACATCACTCAACTATTAGTCGGTCTGTGCGTTCATTCAGTTGCGAATTAAGCAATAATAGACTTTAGATCAACGGTATAAGCGCTTCGACGCTCGCCTTATTAATTATGTCTTACTGTACCAGCGCACGCGCCGGCTCGCGACAACAAACAAACCGGCCGATTATTCAATATACTGTCCTCATAAACCAAAAGGTGATATCTCAAACTCAATACCCAAAGCAAATACAACCCTCTCGCGTTAGTAATAAGGTTGCCCTTGCTATATGCTTTTTGTCAGAGATACCGCCATGTCTTAGCAGGGCAGTATAGCCCCTTTACTAACGTTTAATTTAATACAAACTGAACCTTGTGATGTTAACACGAAGTCTTTGAATTAATGTGACTTGTTGTTTTGTATGATAAGTTTAATATTTGCACCTAATGGTTGGTGAATACTAGACAATGGTGGTCCTTCTCTGGAAGAATTTGCCCGAAATGTAACATATGATAAGATTTTAAGTATTATGTTACAATACTGCCTCACGGAGTCTAATGCGTGTACCACATTTTATATAAGTACCTAAGTTTATCGTTGTCTGGTATGTACTCATAAGTACTATAGTACAGTTCAGGTAATATGATTCGGCCGTCTGTTATCTACTTTGCGATATTTTTTTCTGCTTTAAGACTTACCAGACCTGACCTTAACCTTTCAACCTGCTGTACTGTTTTTTTTTTTGTTTTTATGGCATAGGATGGCAGACGCGCACACAGGCCACCTGATGGTAAGTGGAATCTGTGACCCATAGACATTCGCATTCACAAGACTGCAAATGCACTGCCAACCCTGAAGACTAAGATGGAATGCCTCTAATGCCTCTATGCTAGTCATTTCACCGGCTGTCTTATCCCCCAACCGGAACACAACAATGCGAACACTGATGCTTGGCGGTAGAAGTTTGAAGAAGGAGGGCAATTTCACGATTATCTTTAGTTTGAAATTAACAAAAATATCTTAGTGAAGATTACAGACGGCCAATTGACAACATTTCAAAAAAAAAAGCAATATTGTTTTTTCGCGATTATAATAGCTGGTTAAAAATTAGAGTACCCGTATTTCTTGGTTTTTCATTATTTAACTTAAATTCGTCGTTAATAATTTATTAAAGAAATAGACATTAAAAAGACCGTATATACAAAGTTAGGAATACTGATGTCGTGATCTTAGCCTGATATAAAATAAAAATAAACTGACTGTCATGTCATGTCACTCACTTGTCAATCATTTGCTGCCGTTCGTTCACAAATTATTTTGCGTAATTTAATTAATTATGTAATTTGTAGACGCCATAAAAATAAATAAACTATTTTGCGTAGAATCGAAAGCGTGTCGTTAGAATCAAGTAATCCGTCAGACAGATAAAAAATTAACATGACAGTTGTGTATATTTTTTTGAATTCCTTTGGTAATAAATGGACTAAGGACACTATAAGTGTATTCCTAACATTCACAATCCAACTTTTTTTACTGTTTTTCCTAAATATAAAAAAAACTACTGCATAAAAAAATCCAAAGATATTTTTACTGTAATCAGCAGTGTAAAATCTAGAAACGGTATTTTATTTTACTACCTTAGCACAAAATGAATTGTTGTCAATTGATGTTTCCTGAACTATACATGCCCTGATATTTATTTTATTTATTAAAAACCCAGTTAAGATAATCCAGTTCTCTAACCGCAATAATTCCAAATAACTTCAAGCCCTTCGGTGCGGACCTACGCTTCTCTACTCTCGCCTGACCTTAGTTTTACCAGCAGCTAAAGCGCCGTATGCGCATGCACATCATACTGTTATACAGCCTTATTCTTCTGCGCGGTGGAGTGGGCGGGGCGTAGGTGCGCGCCCACGCGCCGGACGTTGCGCGCGCGTTGCTAAAGTGGAGCGAGCTTTCGGATAAATCTGGGCTTCCGTCGAACGGTATATACAGGTGAGCAGTCAATATGGGTCAGTAACAAGTCTGGAATTATAAGAAACGGGACAAGTCGCGTGGAGTGGGTTCCGTACTTATAGGCCTTCCTGTAATCTATAGGTAAATATCTATTTCCCGTATTTTTTATGCTCAGTCGTTTTAGAGAGATAAGGAGGGGGTGGTAATTTTTCGACTATTTTCCAGAATTAGTTTTTCTTGCCGTGTGGTTGCCGGGTTAGAATAGTGCCACTCCATTGTCTTCCCGTGGATGTCGTAAACGTGTCGTACGTACAGTACTATAGTACTGTTATGCGATGGGCTTGCAACCTGTCACTAATACACTGGGAAACATCTTAGCCTGATTGTGCAAAATGTGGTCACAGAATTAACATGTTTTTAGAGTTGTTGGTAATTCCATACCTCTGCCTACCCTAAATGAAGGCGTGAGTGTATAATATGTATTATGTATGTATGTACTAATTCAACGCGTACTGTGCGTCTGCAAGTTACGAATATTTTTAGGGATCAACACCAATATAAAGAAACTCCCACGCATGTGTTGCGTCACATAATGACGCATCATTACGCATCATCAGACATTCATAACGAGGTAAAAGGAAAACGCAAACAATTACAACGATCAGGTAAACATGTAATTATGCCACCGGGCCAAGGCTAAAGGGGACACATTGTGGTGCGGTTTCGTTAAAAAAGGATAATTGTTTATTGAGGAATATTTCATTGAAAACTGTGTTCATTCATCAAATTTAATATGATTCACTTTTAACGTAAACATACGCAATATTTTCCTCAAACGAGTTATATTTTAGAGTAATTCTTGATTTCTTGAAAACGGCTAATGATTTTACTAAGAATTAGATTATTTATAGCTGTTGCCAGCTATTTGATCCGCGCAGGAAGATAAAACCTATCTTACATATACTTCCCCGTGTGGTTGCCGGGTTAGAATAGTGCCACTCCATGTCTTCCCGTGGATGTCGTACGAGGCGACTAAGGGAATAAAGGCTTGTAGTACTGTTAGGCGATGGGCTTGCCACCTGTCACTAATACACTGGGAAACATCTTAGCCTACTTGTGCAAAATGTGGTTACAGAATTATCAAGGAGTTTTAGGACTTGTTGGTATTTTTTTAGCTCTGCCTACCCCACTCTGGGAATGAAGGCGTGAGTTTATGTATGTAGTTCTAAACATACTGTCCTCTTGATAATATTAGTGTAGATAACAGAATAGGAGATTGTCGGCTCGATCTTGTAGTGGTTTTATGAAAATCCATTTTCAGCCCGAGCAGTGGCTTAAAACTCGAGAAAGGATAATTATATTTAGACAGGGTACTTTTTCCCTACGGCCGAAGTGGGAGGGTAGTTAGCTTATTAGCTTATTGGTGGCGCGTAAACTAAACGCGTGGACAGATTTTGATGATCCTTACGTTAATCGATTAACCTTAATCTTGTATGTGTCACTAAAGATATGACAGTAATCAAAATTCAATATGGCGGCTGGGTCAAACGCAAACAAAAAACAAAAGTTGTCTCTCCTGTGGTCAATAGTTAAAGGCTTGTGTGCATATAAGATATGTAGACCTGACGCCGTATATGCGGATATGGGTTCAGCTAGAAAATTAGGCCTTAAAAACATTAACTTCGTGTCTGTCCACAGCAAAGACGCGGACCTAACTCTGCGTATGACCCGGCTACCAGACGGCTACAGGAAAAGAAAGTCGACGAACTATGACAAATTGGGTATCAATGAACAGGTATTTAAAAATCATCGTCGGGATTCCTTCATCATTTTGAATGATCATTTAGGATTTATAACGATGTAAAGTTGGTTAGGAACAGTGAGCTTTTTAAAGCGTGCTATTTGTTATTACCGCGACGATAAACGACTTCTACAGCTAGTTTTTTTTTATGGCATTGGAAGGCAAACGAGCTCACAGGCCACCTGATGGTAAGTGGAAACTGTGATCCATAGACATTCGCATTCACAAGACTGCAAATGCACTGCCAACCCTGAGGACTAAAATGGAATACCTCTATGCTAGTCATTTCAGCGGCTGTCTTATCCCCAAACCGGAACACAACAATGAGAACACTGCTGCTTGGCGGTAGGTTAATGGATAAGATAGTGGTAGCAACCCGGACGGACCCTGCACAAGGTCCTCCCACAAGTAAATTATTATTATTAGAGCGTGTCACATATTTTCGGATTATCAATTATGGCCTTCTATGATTTTTTTTTCTTCTTCTAAATTCTTATTTTCATTTATAGGAAATAGAGGCAGAGAAAGATCAAGAAGAAATTACTTTAGAGCAAATAAAAGAGAAGGTTAAGGTTGGGTCGTACCAGAAAGTCAAGCAGTTGACGGACCGGAGCGGTTGGCGATTACTCCACCGCACAGTGTCTCGATTAGTACAAGCTAGCGGGACAAAACTCATGACGTCATTTCCAGAAACTATAGATAACAACTTGTAAACAACCCTTCCCAGGTACCGAATTTAAAAAACTAATTACGTTAATCACCTCATTAAGGTACTTCATCGGGTGCAAAAGTTGACTGATAAAACAAGATCGATTTGCATTTGAAAATCAGTTGCATTCGTTGCACACTTGTGATAAGACCTCTTAAAATTGCTAGTAAAGTGGAACAAAATTTTGTGATGGAATATTCTGTTGAAGGTATGTACATCATTTTTCCGTTTTTTTGTTGTACAAAAACATTTTTATTTTTGTTGTTATGTTTGTTTGAAAATCTTTAAATAAATTCCATATATTTCTCATTAAGTGTAAACTTTAAAGGGTTGCAACTTTTTTTATCCAAATGTATCCACGTAGATTCTTCTATATGTCATAGTTACAACATTCAGGCATAGACTGGTGCATATTTTAGATCCCGAAAAGCCCCGCCACTAAAATTATTATCTTTGTTTCAGAACGAGTCATAACTATGACGAAAATAGATTTTTTCGCAGAATGGCAAAAACATGAGAAAAGTGAGAGGATTAGTGCGATTTTTAATTATTTATGCGAAAAACATAATATAACCGATGCCACTGATGAATCTTTAAGAAAACTGAAAATGAAAATTTCAAGTTTTTCTACGAAATTGAATGAAAAGTGGACTTCATCGAAGTGTAATAAAGAAATGTTTTTAAACAAACATAAGAATTGGTTAGAAGGTTCTGCACTTGAAATAAATGTGGCTTTAAACCAGCCGTGCCCATCAACATCATCAGGAGTTCGGTCCGTAGGCGGCCGACCTAAAAAAACATTTGAAGATTCATCAATGAAAACGAAGAGACGTAAAGTAGACGATCTCTTAAAAACGCGAAGTGCAAGTGAACTGACTACTGCCGCAGAATTAGCGAATCGGAAGGAAGGCCATCGAAGTGTTGCAAAACAAATTAAAGAAGTCTGTGAGAGTCCAAAAAGAAGTAAATGTTCTGAAAATAGCAGGCAGCTAACTTCGGATGAAGCGTTAGCTTTTTATGTGGACTCTAAATTGACGAGTCACTCATATAAACAGACTAGGAAGTGGGCAATGAAGGCGGGACATCAAGTGTATCCATCATTCTACAGTTTAGGTAAATCCAAAGGTTCTTGTTGTCTTTCTGACGAGCATATTTCTGTAACTGAAACTAAAGCTGAAGTTAATCTTCAGGCGATTTTAAATAAAACGGCTGAACGATTAGTTGAAGCTCAGTCTGAAGTGATAAGAAGTGTGTTACCTCGTTCACAATATACGTTGATAAGTAAATGGGGTTGTGATGGGAGTTCTAATCATAGCATGTATAAGCAGAGGTTTGAGAACACTAACGCTACAGACGAATTTCTGTTCGTGTATTCATTTGTGCCCTTGAGATTGTTGGACGACGAAACAGTGATCTGGCAAAATCCAAGACCTTCTTCCACCCTATATTGTCGTCCTATCAAGTTCATTTTTGCCAAGGAGACAAATGAATTAACGAAAGTAGAAACTTCTAAAATACTACATGAAGTAAGTCAGCTTCTTCCAACACTTTGTAAAGTTGATGAATCTCAAATCTCTGTTAAACACAAATTGCTGTTGACAATGACGGATGGCAAAGTGTGTAACGCTTTAACAGATACACGGTCAGCACAAAGGTGTTTTATTTGTGGTGCAACCCCATCTACTATGAACGATGATTCGAAGAACTATCCTAGCAACGAAGAACGCTTTGAATTTGGTTTATCTACTTTACATGCGTGGATTCGCACTTTTGAATGTATGCTTCATATTAGCTATCGTTTAGAAATAAAAAAGTGGCAAGTTAGAGGAGACAGCGATAAAGCTATTGTGAAGCAACGTTCACAAAATATCCAAAAAGAGTTTAAAGATCGTATGGGACTTGTAGTAGATAAACCAAAACCTGGCTATGGCAACTCGAATGATGGAAACACAGCTCGTAGATTTTTTTCTAATGCTGAATTGAGCAGTGAAATAACAGGATTGGACCTAACTCTTATTCAAAGATTTCATGTAATTTTAAGAACTTTGTCATCGGGATATGACATAAATTGTTTAGAATTTGAAAAGTTTTGTTTTGAAACAAGAAAGTTATACCTAGAATTGTATTCGTGGTACTCCATGCCCGTTACTGTGCATAAGATTCTTGTGCACGGTACTGAAGTAATAAAATCTTGTCTCCTTCCCATTGGGCAGCTCTCCGAAGAAGCTCAGGAGGCAAGAAATAAGGATTGCCGTAGATTCCGTGAGCGACACACAAGGAAGCGGAGCCGTATTGCCACGAATACAGATCTTTTGAGAATGCTTCTGATTACGTCGGATCCTGTTATTAACACATTTAGAGAGTTACCGCGAAAAAAGCTTAGTACTTTGCCGGCAGAGGTTCTGCAGTTGATTGTCCCACCTTCATTACCATCTAAATCATTACCAATTCGCGATTTGAATAAGGAGGATTATTTAATATCAGATAGTTCCGAATACGAAAGTAATGACGAAGGATTATCGGATAGTGACAATTAGAGTTAATCTATTTTTAAATATTGTACTTATTTAATTATTAGTTATAGATATAATTGGTATTGTGAGTGATTAAGTTAATTATTGTAGATTTAAAATTGTTGTTCGTTAGCGGGTACTTAGGAATATCCAAGACAAAGCATTGTCTGATAATGACCGTTAGTGTTAATCTTTTTTTTAATTATTGTATTTGACTAAATGATTAGGCTTATTATTATTAGTTTTAATAACTATAATTTGAATATTGAGTGTTTTCGTTAATTATTGTACCTACATTTAGTTATTATATTATTAATGTGTAAAAATTGTGTAAATATAATATAGAACCTGGAAATATTTGTTTTATTTGACTGTATGTTTTATTGGTACTAAGTATTAAACCTATGCCTGCCTTACAGGTATGTATAGTACGAGTAAACATGACTAATTATAGAGTAATCACCCACAGTCTTCCCATAGATGTTGACCAAACGTGCCAAATGGTAGTAAAGTCTCTGATTCTATTTGATTTTCTGTTAAAATATCATAACATACCTGCAAAATACATAAACAATCAAAATAATACAAGAAATAGTTTTGTCCCGCTAGCTTGTACTAATCGAAACACTGTGCACCGACAAAAGCACGGCTCTTAAATAAAGAGAGAGACATTATGGTTGGCGATTATAGGTGACAAGGTACATAAATGATCACTTATTTATGCTGTTGACTGTACACTCTTGTATACTTTCGTTCATTCATTCAATCCATTCGTGCCAGCTCTTGTACGACCTGTACTCCACTGACAAAAGCGTGGCTCTTGAATAAAGAGAGCGAGAGAGAGAAACATTATGGCTGACTAGAGCTTTACTGCGTTCCAAAAACGTCGCAACATGCGCAGAAAGGCAGAATGATCGACAGCGCATCTGCAACCCAATCTGTATGATCGCACAGGAAGTGATTACTGCTCAGTAGCCAGCCACAGCTGATTACTGTGCCGTAGTGAGTCATCGAGCAACAACGGCGTTGGATGTTGTGGCGTAATCATTGTGAGAGAGTTGCAACGGGACCTTTTTTTTTTTTACCCCCGACGCAAAAAAGAGGGGTATTTTAAGTTTGACGTGTGTCTGTGGCACCGTAGTTTTTAAACGTATGAACTGATTTTGATGCGTTTTATTATTACATACTTAATTATCGAGACATCATTTTTAAATAAAGAAAGAAAGGTAGAAAAGCGTTTATTCACAAGAATAATAAGTAACACAAATAACGAAAAATATCACAAATGACCACGATGGGGGATCAAAATTAGGCCAAATATAATCGTGATTTCTAGACGAGCCATTATGTATTATGATATGAGATTACGTATTTTTAACTTTAATTACCTATTATACAATGTATATTATGCTTTTTTTTTATGGCGTAGAGAAGACAAACGAGCACACAGGCCACCTGATGGTAAGTGGAAACTGTGACCCATAGCCATTCGCATTCACAAGACTGCAATGCAATCCTAAGACTGCAAATGCGTTGCCAACCCTGAGGACTAAGATGGAATGCCTCTATGCTAGTCATTTCACCGGCTGTCTTATCCCCAAACCGGAACACAACAATGCGAACATTGCTGTTTGGCGGTAGGTTAATGGATAAACTGGTGGTAGCGATCCGGACGGACCCTGCACAAGGTCCTACCACCCGCAGCATTGTGCTAGTTGCAGAATGATAAAGGGGTAGGGGGGGGCTAGTTTATAATATAGTAAGGGAGACTATGGGTCTACCCAGACCTATCGACGCCGAATCGGCTTGAGCCGGTAAGAAAAAGTTTTATGTCCATGCCATAAGAGCGAAAACGACGTCGCTCCGCTCGGCTCGGCTCGGCTCGGCGTTGCGAACGGAACGACGTTTTCGTTCTCATTGCATGGACATAAAACTTTTTCTTACCGACTCAAGCCGATTCGGCGTCGATAGGTCTGGGGAGACCCTATGTCGACACTTGAATGTTAACATTAACAAAAGACAGGGCAAATTCAACCGCCACCTCGCCCCTGGGGTACAGAATCTGTAAGGGTCTGGTCAAAAAACTGGCTGGCTCCACGTTCAAACAGAAGTCAACTGAAATAAGATTGAAATGAAGCATGCTAAACATCTTAGCCTAATTGTGCAAATTGTGGTTACAGAGTTATCAACAAGTTTTTGGAGTTGTTGGTAATTCTGTAGCTCTGCCTACCCCACTCTGGGAATGAAGGCGTGAGTTTAAGTATGTATGTATGTATGAAGCATGCCAATTGCCAAGCGGCGCGCGCGGCGCTATGCGATAAGGAGATTTCTATGCATCTGACAAGTCTGTGCCGTTTGTCGCCTTCGGTTATAGACCGTATGCCGCTTAAACTACCGTCACTGAAGCTAGATATTAACAATCATGTCAATCATATCTTCGGTGATACTGCGAAATCACGTAAGTAACAAATTAATGATAGAGCAAAATAAACCTTACTGTATTATTAAAAAGGTGCATTTTGCTCCTTATTTAAGATGTTACATACGCGGTTTTGCAGTTTCACCGACGATATGTACCTACTCATATCTAAATCTTAATATCACCGATGATGTGTATAACCACAGACAAACTGCACCTTTGTAACAACTTTTAAACAAATTGATGCAGTCTACATTTAGTTGCTTGCTTTGAAGAAAAGAAAAGAAATCTCGTTTGATAGCTTTTAATAAATCAAATCACAATACTTTACGTAAACCTTTTTTTAATGCCCTCTTATGATTCTAAAGCAATAAAAACGCACATAAACCACTTCAAACTCTATGAAAAACTCCATAGAGTATTTCCAAATGTTTTCTACACAATAGGCCGGGCATGGACGGAGTACTTCAAACACGAGTGCTGGCGGGCAGCCAGATATTGTCAGAAATTATCTATGGTTTGTGAGTCATCCCGTTAGGCGTAAATTCATTTCTAGTGGGTCCACTAGGTTGTGTTTTCCCTTACTAATAAAGCTCATAGGTATGTATGAAAATGGTGGTAGTCAAAAGCACAAGCAGAACCTCCGGCCTTCACCAACAACGGAGTAAAGGGAGAATCGTTGGGTTTTTAGTGGGTATTTTAGCCTAGTCGGTAGTGACCCTGCCTACGAAGCTAGCGGTCCCGGGTTCGATCCCCGGTACGGGCAAATATTTGTGTGATGAGCGCGAGTATTTGTTCCAGAGTCTTGGGTGTTTTCTATGTATCTAAGTATGTATTTATTTATATAAGTAAGTTTATCGTTGCCTAGTACCCATAGAACAAGCCTAGAGCTTAGTTTTGGGGCTAGGTCAATTAGTGTGAGATTGTCACTTTTTTTTTATTATTCCTGCCACTCGGTTAGTGACTCATAACATAACCACTTTGCCCTCGACCCTCTGGACCCAGGTGGTATGCGTAAAACCATTTCCCAGCGAGAAAACACGTGTTTAAATAAACTTAATTATTGAACTAGTCCCAAATTAAGCTCTATATAGGCTTGACAGTCAATAACATAAATAAGGGATCATTTCCGCATATTGTCGCTATAAATCGTTTCAAAATTTTGTATAACATTTCAAACACATCGTTAAAGTGACAAGGTACAAAAATGATCACTTATTTATGCTGTTGATTGTACTGGACAACGATATAACTACTTATATAGAGAAATACATACTTAAATACATAGAAAACATTAATGACTCAGGAACAAATCGAACCCAGGACCGCTACCTTCGTAGGCAGGGTCACTACCAACTAGGCTAATGTCTATGAGTCATTGCTCAATATTCCTGGTAACACAGACGTGACCAATAAGCAATAATAAATGATGCGTCACCATTAGCAGCCATCATCTCACTTTTGTTATATTATAAATTATAATTCAACTCGTACATTGAAGTTATTTGATTAATAAACACATGCACGCACGAATAAATCTACACTAAAGAGGGAATATTTGTGTTTTTGATTGTTTGTATGTTGGTAACGAATAAACAACTACTTTCTTTGTTACAACTATCTTTTGAAAAACGAAGACGCGAAGTGCCTCTTTTTTCCTTGGAGTAAAATAAACGTATGAAAACCATTATGAAAATACTTTGCGTCCATGTCCATATATTTTTTTAAAGTACGCACGCAGAACAGAAATGACCAAGCAAGAAAGCCGATACAGCCAAGGTAACCGCTCGTTTCTCAGTACAGTGCGTATCTATGTTTTTCTATTTTTTAAATTTTCTTCTAAAATGTCTATGGTTAGAAAAGCTATATTTTCTCAAACATGCTCGGAAAGAACGCCTATCCGATTTAAACACAAGGATGGAAAGTGCCTCATTTTACTCCTACTCGTAGGAGTAAAAAAAAACATATGAAAACACTTTCCGTCCATGTCCATATCGACGGAGGAAAGGAGAAATCCCTTAAGCGACATGATTTTCGAAATTGAGTTTTATATATCATTAGAACCGGCTTCTTTTTCTGCGTCTTTTGAGCCGGGTTAAGTAGTAAGTTAGAAAAATGTCGCTTAAGGGGTTTCTCCTTTCCTCCGTCGATATTGTTTTCTAAAAGTGCTCTCTATTGCGTATACAATCGAAAGCAACACGAAAACAATCCCGTACACCCAACTTGTGGGTGGGGGCGTGTGGTGCGGCGGCGGGGCTCTGCGGTGCTGGCGGCGGCGGCGGCTCGTCGTGCGTGGAACTATCTTAACTTAACTAATACTCGTATTTTTCAAGAGCGACAAGCGACAAAATACCACTTGTGCTACTCGTGGGAGCCTGTGGATAATACATCCGTCACTTTCCAACACGTGTATAAGTACGAGAGTGACAGGTACTTTATCCACACTTTGTCACGCGATAAATGCTTACCATACCAGAGCCGCTTAGCTACTTGAAAAACAACAGACTTCTATAAATAGCAACTGTTAGTAAACAGCGCAGCGATTATGGTCTAGATTCTTATCGAGGTCTTTGGTAACTTAGGCATTGGATCCACCGCCGACGATGAGCAGGAAGCGAGCACAGCAAGCGATCAACTATATATATTTGTCTCTTTTATTGAGACGCGATCTATATTTTTTGTTTCTACAAACTAGTTGCAAAGAGTTCTCGCCGGCAGTGTGAACAGCCAGCGATCAACTATTTGTCTCTTTTATTGACACGGGATCTATATCTTTAGGGAGGGAGAGCGTCCCACGTCCTTGGCAGTGCGAACTGCGAATAAGAAACAACGCAGCAAACCGCTGCGTGCGAACCATTGGGTATTCTACTACATGTGGATGGAAGCCCTCCCGGCGTCTAGAAGACCGATGTGAGAATGTGGAGGGTGGGATGAGTTCATGAAGTTCCTGGGCACACTCTCCATTATACACCTTGTAAAATACTGAGGACAAGCGGCTTTACGCCGATGCTCCAAACTCTGAAGCTTGGTATTGGCGAGTGAGTCGACACCGATGAGTCTCCTAGCTCGTCGGTCCACCGAGTTCAGTGCGTCCAGCTGATACTTGGCAGGGCCATCCCACAGGTGGCAGCAGTACTCCATACACGAACGAACTTGTGCTTGATATAAGTGAAGCAACTGTTCCGGTCTGAAGTACCGCCGAAAAAGAAGAAGCCATGTTTATTGGCGGCGGGTTTCGCTCTTGAATCAATGGACCCGCCGAAGTTTAATAAATAAATATTAGGGAAAGATTTCTAGAACTAGACTACATACATACATAAACTCACGCCTTCATTCCCACAGTGGAGTAGGCAGAGCTAAAGAATTACCAACAAGTCTTAAAACTTCTTGATAATTCTGTAACCACATTTTGCACAAGTAGGCTATGCCGTGTGGTGCCGGTAGAGTAGAATAGCACCACCCCTTATCCTCCCGTGGGTATCGTAGAAGGCGATTAAGGGATTAAGGGATTATTATACTGGTAAAATCTCCTCCGGCGGGATAGGCGTCGTTAGCATTGGGCTGCTACCTATCTAGGAGAAGGAAAACTCCGAATTCAAACCCGGCGGGATAGGCGTCGTCAGCATTGGGCTGCTACCTATCTAGGAGAAGGAAAACTCCGAATTCAAACCCGACCCTGCATAATGGACCATGCGAGCACGATTTAAAAGGTTTATACCCCAGGAGGGTACTGGCAATGCCAGAGAATCCCTCCCCAGGCCTAGCCTGGGCAGCCCTTCGTACTCTGGGGGGGCAAAATAGTGCACGTATGTTCGGATCCCTCCGGGGATCGGAACGGCGGCGATGCCGTTTGCCACGTGTCACGCCGTGTTCGCAGGGGGGTTGGCAAAAAGCGGGCCGCTGAAAGCCGCCTTGCTACGATGAATGTTTGTGGAGGGATGGAACATAAATTAGATGAGGTATGTATGATGATGAAAGAGAGAAAGCTGGATGTTCTTTGTGTGACTGAGACGAAGAAAAAAGGGGTGAGTACGTCCACACACGGAACCTTGACGGCTTTGTGGTCCGGAGTTCCGGTATCCGAGCACGGTCGTCAGGGAGTTGGCATCGTACTCACAGAGCGAATGGCTGAATGTATGCAAGAGCATGAATGTGTGAGCCCAAGACTTCTCTGGGTGAGACTCAAGGTAGGTCTCACCCGTTTATTCGTAATTGGGGCTTATGCCCCAGATACGAATAAATCGAAAAAAGAAAGGGAGGAGTTTTGGGAAAGTTTGCATGAGGTTTCAACAAAATGCAAGGAGAATGAGAGGATTATTTTGTTAGGCGATTTTAGTGGTTGGACAGGCGTGCAAAGGGATGGTTTTGAATCGGTACTGGGTAAGTATGGTGATGAGCGAGTGAACGAGAATGGCAAATGTCTTCTCAATGTATGTTTGGCCAAGAATCTCTGCGTGACAAACACTTTGTTTGATCACAAAGAGATTCATCAGTATACGTGGAGACGGCAGAATGAGAAGTCTATGATAGACTTGATGATTGTGGATGAACGGTTGCGTAACAAAGTTGTAGATACCAGAGCATTTCGAGGAGTTAGCGTAGGTTCAGATCACTACTTAGTGGTAACACGAGTAAGGGGTCTGTTCACACGTTGGCGCCATCGTGTTCCCGTACCTACCACTGCGTTAGAGAGGATAAAAGTAGAGAAACTGAATGACGAAGTTATACAAGATGAGTACGTAAGAAAGCTGAAAGATTGTTTTGAATGTGTTAATAAGATGAAAGACAGTGAAGTTGAGAATAATGTAAATAATGTATGGGAGATTATGAAGAATGGAATGGTCAAATCGGCCACTGAAGTATGTGGTGTAGTAAAAAGAAGGAAACGCAAGAATGAACGACCGGAATGGTGGGATAGAGAGGTAGATGATGTAGTGAAAGAGAAGAAAAAGTGTTGGTTGGATTTTGTAGCTGTAGATCCAGGACAAGATCTAAGCGACAGAAAGAAAAAAGAGTATAATAGATCAAAGAAAAGAGTGAAAGACGTTGTGGCTAGAAAGAAAGATTTACTGAATGAAAAGTATGATAGGAGTTTCTCTGACAACTTCCAGTCGAATATTAAACTCTTTTGGAGCTTGATTAATTCGGCTCGGGGGAAATCGGAGAAAACTAAATTAAACGCGGTGAGGGATGAGTCTGGAGACTTAATATGTGAGGAAGAAAAAATGCTTGATAGATGGAAAACTTATTTTGAAAGCTTGTTTGAATGCGAAGATATTTGTCGTGAGCCAGAAAGCATGAGTAAAGATGCAAGTAGCGAAGATGAAAGTGTGATTAGTATGAGTGAAATAATGAAGGCTTTAAAAAGTATGAAAGCGGGAAAGTCAGCAGGTTGTGATAGAGTGTCGATAGAAATGCTGAGGAGAGGAGATGGCGTGGTGGGTAGTCTGTTGTACCGTCTTTTCAATGCATGTTGGAGTAGCGGCCGAGTCCCGGAAGATTGGGTCAAGGCCGTTATCGTCCCTCTGTATAAAGGAAAGGGGTCACAGCAAGACTGCAAAAACTACCGCGGTATCAGCCTCCTTAGTGTTGTCGGCAAAGTATATGCGAAGATTTTAATTGAAAGGGTATTGAATGTTACGAATGACAAAATCTGGGATGTACAAGCGGGATTTCGAAAGGGAATGGGATGTACGGATCAGGTCTTTTCACTACGGTCCATCACAGAAAAGTTCTTGGCGGTGAACCAAAAGGTTTTCTGTGCTTTTGTGGACCTGGAAAAGGCCTATGATAGGGTAGATAGAAAGGAGTTGTGGACGGTGCTGTCTATGTATGGAGTGAGCAGCAACCTGGTGCAGGCTTTGAGGTCCCTTTATGAGGGTTCCAAAGCCTGTGTCAGAATCAATGGCGCATACTCGGCCTGGTTTAACATCTCTAAAGGTGTTAGACAGGGCTGTGTTGCCTCACCATGGCTGTTCAATCTATTCATGGACAGTTGTATGTGGGATTTGAAAGGGTATGATAAGGGTTTGCGTGTGCAAGAGTTGCTAATCAAATGCCTCTTATATGCCGATGATCAAGTTATACTTGCCCCATCGGTACTTGAGTTGCAGGAGATGGTGACAGTGATGAATGAGGGATTTAAGCAAAAGGGGATGAAAGTAAATGTTACCAAGACCAAGGTCATGGTGATAGAGAAGGATGAGGAGATGACTGAGTGCGTGATAAATATAAATGGTGAATTAGTAGAACAAGTGAGCGAATTTGTGTACCTGGGAAGTATGTTTACAAGAGATGGTAAGTGTGAGAAGGATATCGAGAGGAGGGTGAATGCGGGCAATCAAATTAATGGGGCCCTGTACTCCTTTGTAAGCAGACAGGGCGTTTCACAAAAAGCCCGGCTGGCTGTTCACAATGGAGTGCTGGCACCTACCCTGATGTATGGTAGTGAATGTTGGGTGTGGCAGGACAAGCATGTAAGTCGTGTAAATGCAGTTGAAATGCGCTCTTTGCGTAGTATGTGTGGTGTGAAACTGATTGATAGAGTAAGAAATGAAAAAATCAGAGAGAAATGTGGAATAAAAGAAGATGTAGTGACTAAGATTGAAAAGGGCATGCTTCGATGGTTCGGTCATTTGGAAAGGATGGATGAAAGAAGATTGACGAAAGAGATATACAGATCGAAAGTGAGTGGAAGGGTCGGAAGGGGCCGCCCTAGGCGTACTTTTTCGAATCAAATCGGAGAAATACTGGAAAAGGGCAGAATCTTAAGTACCCGAAACCGACGTGCGTGCATGACTCGATGTATGAATGTTGAAGAAGCGAAAGAAATTTGTCAAGATCGTAGCAAGTGGAAAGAAGTGGTCTCTGCCTACCCCTCTGGGAAACAGGCGTGATTTAATGTATGTATGTAGGCTAAGATGTTTCCCAGTGTATTAGTGACAGGTGGCAAGCCCATCGCCTAACAGTACTACAAGCCTTTATTCCCTTAGTCGCCTCTTACGATATCCACGGGGAGACATGGAGTGGCACTATTCTAACCCGGCAACCACACGGCAAAAGAACTAGACTAAACAGTCTTATTTACTTGAACATCTTTGAGGCGTTTAGACAAAATTTTTAACGTCCGACGCAAAAAGAGGAGTGTTATAGAGACCGCTGTGTGTGTGTCTGTCCGTGGCTCCATAGCTTTTAAATGGGTGAATCGATTTGAATGCGGTTTTTTTTAATTTTAAAGCTGGTTTTCTACCGGTGGTTCTTAGTAAGTTTCATAAATATCGGTCGAGCAGTTTAAGAGATATCAGCTTTCAAAGATAGAGTCACGATTATATCGGGGGTTTTGTCTATCACATCCAACGGACCCCAACGGAAGACCAGCGCTGGCTTCACAGCCAGCACATGCTGAGTTGGGACCGTTTCGCAACATTAGCACATCTCTATTCTCCTGTTTGCTTCATTTTTATTGCAACTTTTTTTTGTTGTGTTATTGTTGTGAATAAATGTTTTACTTACTTACTTACTTACTTACATAGTTATTTAGTCAGGGGTTAAAAAGGCATATAGTTTGTCTTAACACTCCAAATAAAGCATTTTGTTAGTATACACTGTAGCAATATCATTGAGGTCTTTCGAAACTTCACGATAATAAGTAACTTTAAGGTCCAAGTCAGAAAGTGAAGCGATTACACCTCGTAATCCTGAATGTAGGGCATTTTTTCAGTCATTGTGATATATAATCTGTGCCAATTGAAATCGCCAAGGTGTAAACAAATTAGTACTGTTTGACACAACCTCAAATATTCATCAAGCGTGTTTTTATTTAAAATAAAGCTTAATTACTAGTTATTTAATCCTTAACTTCTTTCTTTCTCGATCTTAAAAAACACGTGATTATCGAGTAATAATGTTAAATTTTCAATTGGCACAGGCTATTAATAGCAAGAGTAAATGCGAATTTTGGAAGGGGAAGGCCAAGGCGAACGTTCCACGAACAGATCGGGGACGTATTAAGAAAGGGCCAGGTCAGGAGACTATAGCCTCAACCGACGCACCTGTATGAAGAGACATGAGTGTGGGTGGAGGAAGCGAGGATAGGTCTAGATCGTAGCAAGTGAACAAAAGTGCAATGGTATCTACCTACCCCTTACGGGAAAGAGGCGTGACTGTATGTATGTATGTATGTTACAAACTATACCTATACTACTATCCGAATCAAAAAGGCTGTGAGTTTATATGAACTTCATAATCATGTGTCTTTTGGGTTACCCAAGGTTGGCCCGTTTCCAACACATAGGAAGTCGACTTTTACCAATAGTCACTATTTCTTTTGATTCCGTATTAATACTTAAGCAAAACCCATAATATTTATGTATGCGAAGTGACATAATAATTGAATTATTAAGTGTTGTCGTCCCAGGCACGTTCGCGTTTCACGTTTCCTGAATATAAAGGATTTAATTTGGATTTTCACAGGAATAATATTTTTGATTTCCACTAGGTCATACGAAATCATGAGGCCATACGACATAATAAATACCGAAAATGAAGAATATGTACAGTGGTGGACATATAATTAGAAACAGTACATAAAACTTAGGTAAACACAGAATGAACTATCGTTATGAGTAAAAATTATATTGATTAAATCACTATTGACTATGCCAGAATATAGCCAATGAGTTAAAAAACTCATAAAATATTTAAAAAAGTAAATCTGTTCTATCTTTAATTATTAAAAGATTTTAAAAATCATGATAGTTGAATTTCTATTACTGGCCGCTTGGACAACTAATTAGAAACAGGATCCATGGTTCGTTTCATTTTTGAAACTAAAAAAAAAACTCTTTTTACGCTTTTTCTGTTGTTTCGGCGGCAATTAAACGTCAATTTGGAAAATTACGTGAATAATAAGTATTGTTAAAAATGGGTAAAAATAAGAGTTGTGACGAGTCAACCAGGCAATTAATCGTTAAATTACATTTAGATCGAAAGTGGACTTATGCTAAACATCTAGAATGTTCTGTGAAGAAAGTTTTCAACGCTATTGCTCATTATAAAACTAACGGAACTACTAAAAGTGTTGTTAGAAAGGCTCGTCCAAGGAAAACATCTCCCCGGGAAGATTCGCAAATAATACGTGTAGCTAAACAAGACCCGTTCAAAGGCTCCAACGAGATTAGAAATGAAGTTTTTTCACCTGATGACCAAAGGAACATTTCCTCGAAACTGGTACGCCGCAGATTAGTGGAAGCTAAATTGTTCGGGAGGGTTTCTCGAAAGGTACCGCTTCTTACCAAGCAACACCGAGAGTAGCGATTATTATTTGCAAAGAAATATCTTAACTGGACCGTACGAGAATGGAAAAAAGTGTTATTCTCGGATGAAACAAAAATAAATATGGTGAATTCAGACGTCAAACGCTACGTTAGACGTCCAATAAACCATGCTTTTGATTATAAATACACCAGGAGCATAGTCAAACACGGCGGTGGTAATATTAAAGTATGGGGATGTTTTTCTGGTTGCGGAGTTGGACCCGTCCGTAAGATTCAAGGTATAATGGATCAATTTCAATACAAAAACATGTTAGAAGAGACAATGATTCCCTACACCGACGACCATTTGCCTGTGACCTGGATCTTTCAGCACGATAACGACATTAACGACCCAAAACACGGCCCGCAGTGTTAAATCCTTTCTTAGTGAGCAACGTGTTACCATGTTAGACTGGCCTGCAAATAGTCCCAATTTAAATCCAATTGAAAATTTGTGGTACGTCGTTAAAAAAAAAGTCTCCGTTAAACGTAATTCCAGTCAAAATGAACTTTACGAAGCCTTTGTTGAAGCATGGAACTCGATCCCACTCGATAAATGTATGAAATTACTTGAATCAATGCCACGTCGTTGCAGAGCCGTCATTAATAAAAAAGGCTATGCAACTAAATATTAATTGTTAAGAAATTTAGTAAACCAAACATTATTTTACATAAATAATTTGAAATTGTTGACGTTGACACGTTAAAACTTTGATTTTTACCTCATTTCTTTAGTGTTTCTAATTACTTGTCCATGACGGATGGTACTGCAATTGTCGTTTAGTTGTTTGTACGTAACTAAATATCTAAATGGTAGTTGTAAACTCGGATATTTATTTGTTTTTTAATTAATTATAAGTTGTTGAACGTATTCTATGCATTTTGTTGTTTTATTTCCAAAAACAAAAGTTTTACGGCAATGTGCCTTGTATAATGTGAAATACGTCGCAAGTGTTTCTAATTATATGTCCACCACTGTATATCTACAAGATTTTCGACCGTAGTTTAAAAATAATCTAATCTACACTAATCTTATAAGGAGAGTATGTTTTATTTTTTGCGTAAATAATCCTAAAATCGCTTCAGTCCACCGCTTAGACCCGTTACATCATCAATAAGACCTTCGCAACGAAATTTGCTTTTGCTTTCCCTCTCGCTCTCAAGCGTAAAAACAATCGCGTGAAAGAGACGGGAACAGTTCAATCAGCCAATTCTCGATAACTGACCCAATTACACCGATCGCGGTAATTTAAAATTAAGGACAAATTGCGAAAGGTCAAATAAGTTGCTGAATATTTCACTGTTTTGAATTTAAGAGTTTCTGTTAACATTCTATAAACGGAGCTTGTTTATATAATTTGCCACAATTAAAAAATAAAATTAAAGAACTATGTTACCATATTTTCTGTGGTAGGAATACAAACATGCATAAGGATAAATGACTAGACCTAGACCTTGTGACAAATAGTAACCCTATTTATTCATAAACACGCAATAACTAAAGTTAGCTTGAAATTTTGTCTTTATCTGTCAATATGACATTTGATTTTGACAGAAAGTGACTAAAAATAATAGGTTTAAAAATAGGTTTCTTGTGCATCTCTTTGAATAAAGCCTTAGCTTATATACCTACCATAAGTAACTTTACTAAGATTTCTAGTAAAATAGCTATAGTATACATATACATAGAGACGCAGCACAAGTTCCTACCACCCGCAAGTATTTTTAAAGACTTAAATATTTGTTTGTCTTTATGTCCAAACCAAACGGACCTAAACTTAACAGACACATTTCTTACAAACACTGTCCGGTAACAGGAAATGAAGTATAGAGAAACAGTATCATACCAACCAATACCAAGTACCGATTATATGCGGAGATAAGAACTAAACCCCATACATATGAACTAATTAAGACGGATAAGGGATTGTTGCATAAGATTTACAATCCGCAATACTTACCATAACCAGCTTCAAGACTAATAGTTATTCTAGCATCAGACAATTATTATGGACCTTCAATGTATAAAAATGCATTATCAAGTATAGGTAATGTTATTTTGCTTTATAAAATGTTTCTTTCTGCGTAGGACTTGGGTTTATAAAATGGGTATGTGACATACTAGCATAATAAAAACATTTTGTTATTGAATATACTATCCTAATGATATGTATACCTAACAATGTATCTAAATATAAAATTATTTTATTTGGTAAAATGTAATTTTTAACATGTTGACACGGAACTAAAAATGCATGTTCATCTGACTATTCCAACTTAAGTGCCATACATTTTTAACAGAAGGTATCAATAAAATGTTACTGACTATAATTAATTTAACTTGACTGTAGTTAAACCCAATTAAAACACTAATCATTAAATTCATTAAACACATAATCTAACATCATACAATAAAATTGAAATTACATTCTAATTCCCTTATCATTTATCAAAGTGTACATTAATTACTTGGCTGCATTACACACTCCATTGCCTTTTGTAATAAAGTCAACAAAATCAGAACAATACTTAACTAACTAGATGATAAATAAATCATTATAAAGTCACTATAAATCGTAAATTTATTGATGCTTAAAACATAGGTAATATCGATTTTTATACGTGTACTGGCTGTATGACACGCACGAGCAAGGTTTGTTGTAGAAAAAAAAACGATTGGTCAGCTGTTTCATTCAATGTTTCCTTCTATAGTAGTATACTATCGTCGTGAGATTTGGCTTGTCTTGTTACTTATAAATCTTATAATCTAATTGAAAAGCAAGCGTCTAGCATCGCCCAGCCGAGGACGCTCGCTCGAAAAACACTGTATTCGTACAATTCTATTTAAAATTTGTGATGTCACCTCTTATGCCTGTTGTAGGCGCGGAAAGCAAGGCCATAGAAACATGCTAACAAACATCGATGAAACCTTGAGACAACCTATTTAAGGAGTCATTCAGGTAACTTTTTTGGGCCTTAGACCGCGAAAATTGAATCAAATCTAACTTTTTCAGGACCTAAGTGCGAACTTCTTATGTCAACAAAGCGTTTCTAACCATATAAAGAGAGATAGATTGAAGCAGAAACTATTAAAACAAGTCCGTAACTTCAAAGGATTGTTCAGAACGCGTACTTAAACGGAATGAGGTTACAGAAAGCTTCCGATCGATATATTTATACGAAATCCTGAAAGCTCCCAAGTACAAGATGGCGGGAATATAACCCGACAAAATTAGATAGAACGGGAGCACGAGGAAGTGCACCGCTGCTGACACGACCCAAATTCAACCGGATTATACGTCCGATCGGACATATGTACGGATTCCCTATTTTATCGCGTTAGCTATCAACACCACATTTTTGTCGCTAGTGTATTAGATAGATAATATAATTAACTAATCGTACTCACCGTGTTTATTCTCCATTAGCGTTTAAACAACACAAAACACATTTTTTTTGTCACAAGCACTCACACGCCCATTCATGTAATAACATCACGGGTACACTACACTGCGCCATCTGGTGAGTTTACGTATTTAACGCAACCTGCAGCTAACTTCACGGCGGTGTTAAATTTTATTTTGGTCGTAATTAGTGATGCAAACTTTTAATTTAGACTTTATTTTCTATAACAGGAATAGTAATGTCGCTATTATTGATTATTTAATTACAATTAAAAGGGGCACGAAGTGTTCAATAGGCAACACGCTCGTTTATTGTAGTTACAAGCGCGTTTTTATTGATTTTCTTAGCAGCTGATTCTCTGTGACGCCTAACGCTTCACGTAATTAATTTCGCGCAATTTTGTTAGAATTTTTTTCAACTGTTTCCGTGTTTACGGCGAAGTTTACAAGTCAAATTCCTCTGTAAGCTAAGTGGACAAGGACATTGCCTTACAAGGAAAGTAGTCAGTTTGCGGTACTTCGCAATACTTCACTAGTATTCTGATAGTAGTGTCCGTTCACAAGGTCTAGTAGAAACAAGAGCCCGTTGCAATGTAGACGAGACGTATTTTCTAATAATTTATGCCATCAAAGAAATAAAAAAATGTATCTGCAATACGCTTTACTTTTTTTTTAGGTTTGGAAACGTAGAGGCTCGTGTTACGATAGCTTGTCTCTTTCTCTAGGTGCTATCACCAGTAAAGAGTGAGAGAGATATGATAGCCGAAGTGTTCAATTTTGATGGTTTGCAATATCAATATTCCCCACAGAAATATCGCATAAGTTATCTTAGCCCCTAATAAAGAATATAAGTAGGTACCTAAACGGTCGAATTGAGAAACCGCCTCCTTTTTTGAAGTCAGTTAAAAAGGGTACATGTGACATTTAATTAGGTACGTAGGGCGGCATTAATTAAATAGGTGCACACTAATAGTGCCTTGTCACTTTAACGTCATGTTTGCACTGCCACGTTGATCTGTCAAAGACGTTAAAGCGACAAGGTAGTAAATTGTGCAGTTACTTATAAGGCCGACTACCCTTTTCAACAAGAGCCAAAATGCCGTACCAAATAAAAGGTGGCTTTGCTTTGAACTGCTTTGGTCTTGATAGACGGTTAATTTTTTTTTAAAACAAAATGTACAGTATATTTAAAAAACGACTGACTGTTGAGTCTCTTGCGGCGTTTCTTCTCAGCAGTGGTCTCTTGCGAAGCGCTGGTAGATTTTTGACGTGTAATAGTGCCCGTGCGGCCTACTTACTGAATAAACATTTTTTACTTTACTTTACTTTAGTCCGCAGCAAGCTATAAGCTATAAGCTATGTTTCTCGCCGGACAGCTGTTTCACACAATATTACTTTTGTTGTCCGGCAGCATGAGCATGTCATGCTCGCTCAAAGGTCTTTGCTTACGGCGGCGTCGTTGATCGGGTCGCCACTTTCCCGATCACATGGTTGAGAGAGGCGATGGCTGAGATACGCGTCATACTCGTGAACGGGTGCTGTTTGTGGGGTCCTTGACTTGTTGTTCAATTTATTATCCAAGTTATATGGCTTTTGACGTAGAGACCTCGTTGTGTTGTTCTCAGTCATTATTTTATTTTAAGGTTTATTGACCTTACATTTGTAATAATTTTATTTTTGCTTGTTTTAAGAATTTATTGTTTATTACTTTATTACCTTAATATTACTTAATGTAACTTACTTTTAAGTATAATTATGTTTTTATAATTGAAAAAGTGACCTTCTGCTGGAGTTTCTTGCGGCGCTTCTTCTCCGCAATGATGGTCTTGTCCGAAGCGCTGGTAGATTCACTGTACATTTCCGACGTGTAAAAGAGCCCGCATGTGGCCAATTTACTGAATAAATATTTTGAATTTTGAATTTGAATTTTGCTAGTCCCGAACATGAAATTACTGACAAAAACATATTTCTTTTGTTATAAATCGAAGATGATTTATTTTTCTGTTTAATTAAATTATCAATGTGAAAATGGTTCGATTCCCGAGCCGAGTACAGGTTTTTTTTAAATGCATGAATGCAGTTTTTCTTCTTATTAAAATCGATGAAATGGTTCCTAAGAACAGATCTTCGTATGTCTTATAGTTTCAGACTTTCCCATACTGACCGATTTAAATGAGACACCCTGTATAGTGTTCAATACAATAAGGGAACTGTAATCTGACAACTCTGTGTAATGCGACATTTTTAGTATTACATATTTTTTCTCAAAAATGACCGGAAAAGTTGACATTACTAACTCCATACTGAGACGCGAAGTACATAGTTTACAGACAGTTCACAAATTAAAAAAAATTACATTGCATGCTCGCTACACAAGCCTGCAATGTTGCATACAAATTTAATTGTTATCTACTTTGTAATTTTTTTAAAAGTGAAAACGGCCATAATTAAATGAGGGCACAAGTCTTATGCATCCATATTGTATTCGAAACGTAACTTTTTTATCTGTGTCTGGAATAGCTTGGATTTTTTTTCCTAAAAAAAGCTTGCGTTTCTCCTTGTCATAAACATAATGGCGGTAAAGAGTGATGGTTTTTTCACATTAAGTTTCGGCTTGTATACAATAAAAAAAATGAGTGATGAAGATTTTACTCCAACACAATTTTTTTCTTGCGATTTTTGAGAAAAGCACTATAATATGCCTCGGCAGGAACGGCCATTGCGGGCCACGTATTTTTAAACGGACTCGCAAGCTCGTCCGTTTAATTTAAAGCAATGCTCGGCCCGCATTGCCTGCTTCACTGCTTAGGCAATAATGTACTATTTCTCCAACATGCTCGGAAATGTATGCGTTAATGTCCCGAAATGAAGACAAGAAGTTCCTCGTTTATGACTCCCTACATTACTTCTTGGCCTAGGCCATTACCATTGCCTAGTACCCATAGTACAGTCAGCGTCGTATATATACGGCAACATTCAAAGTGCTCAAATAGGTCGGTACACCATGCAATTTATAACTATAAATGGAGCGAAGCTGCTGCAGATTTCTCATCATGTCTGTAACTAAAGCTACTTAAAGATGGATCTTCTAAAAGGTTACGAGCGAAGAGCGCCGCTATAAATCGTAGTTTCGGCATTTTCATTTTTCCCATTGAAAGTCTATAGGAACAGATGTTTGGTTATTATTCCTCCGTGGCAGTCCGATTTTCAATCTTATTTTTTCTAAACTATCTACGGCTAGATGTCGTAATACGGGCTAAATTAAATCCCGATATTTCTAATAATCCGATTCGGGGAAGAAAGAAGCTTCGCTACAATAGTATTTTACGTGTTCTCAATGGATTGCCATTACGTTTCTTGCAGGCGCTTTTGCTCATAATTTAGTTAGGGAATGCGATTTAACAGGTTATTGGCCGTTTTTGTAAGAAAATAACCGGTTAAAACCGGTTATAACCGGTGGTTTGCATTCCCTAAAATTAGTCTACCAGGCAAGGGCTCCATTCTATTCGATAAAATGATATTTTAACGTATTTTTATAACTCAGTCAACCACCGTACCACTTACTATCAGCTGTCCTGCGCGAGCAGAAGGCAAACCTCCAAGGCAAAATAATAATAAAACAGAATATCTTATGATATCAAATACAAGTGCACTCGTAAATACAATGACGTATTACGTAATCAGCTTTGGGATTAAAAAATGGACTCCCAGTCCATTGGATTGGTGAATGACCACCTTTAATAGTCCATGAACAGCCATTTTAATGACAATGTTTATCTACGTGATTGATACCCATTGATGCAAAAAAACCGGTCAAATGCGAGTCGGAGTCGCACACCGAGGATTTCGTATTTAAGATAATATGCTTGGTATCTAATCGCAAAAGAATACACTCATTTTTATGAACTTTATTGTCTATGCAGGTCCATTTTGACTAGCCAAAGCCAGAGTTTGGAAGATGACAAATCTGGAATATGACGAGTTAGGAATATGACCAGTTAGGAAATTGTCGAGTTTGGAAGATGACCAATTTGGAATATAACGGTGTGACGTCGTGTGCTAATGTTGCTAGTGCGTGTGCTAGTGTTGTTCTGGTGTTGCCACACAAATAGCATTAGTATTTGTTAAGTTTTTTCTTATATTGTTTTTTATATTAATTTTTATTTCACTTTATGAAGCAAATTGTCGCTAGTATTTGTCATGTTACCTATTTACTGTTACCCGTCTTTTTGTTTATCGTAGATTAGTTTTTAAGTCAGGGTCCCTCTGAAAATCGGTGCCGCAGTTTTCCTGCGGCACAATGCTGAGAGAGATCCTGTTCAACGTACCTAGTTAATGTCGTCTTTTTACTTTATATTTTTTCAACTGTATTGTTGTGTGCGTTGAATAAATATTTTCTAATCGCCTAAAAGTAACAATACTAAAGTTTTATTCCTTCAGACGAGCAGATGGCTTTTATCTAATAAATCTAGTGTCCCGGCCGGCGCCCGCGTCGAATAACCGCAGTTAATTATCGCTGTGATCCGATTGCGTTTTTATGGCGGGGGTCCGGCGGCTGACCAATTTGCGATCCCGTAGCACTCGCCAAATTGAGGGTATTGTTGATGCAGACGCTTTAATGCATCGTTATTGTGCAAAGTAAGTCTTCACCCCGCTTTACCATTTCCAGTACTTACTTAAAACCTACTTGAAAAAGTCGTTGATGTCTAAAGCTTACTATAGGGTCGAGGACTATCTATCAGATAAAAATGCTTGGCCTAAACTAAACACCTAAATAACTTAAATAAGCGTCTTGATTCCATCCGAGCCTGACAACACCATAGATACATCAACGACTAGCTGTCGGCCGCGACTCCGTCCGCGCAGCAAAATAATAAATAAATATCAGGGGACAATGTCACACCAATTGATCTACTTAGTCCCAATTTAAGCTCTAGGCTTGTATTATGGGTACTAGACAACGATATAAATACTCATACTTATAGAGAAATATATACTTAAATACATAGTAAACATCCATGACTCAGGAACAAATATTCGCGCTCATCACACAAATATCAGCCCTTACCGGGATTTGAACCCAGGACCGCTAGCTTCGTAGGCAGGGTCACTACCAACTAGGCCAGCGCGTCGTCAAAATAAAACATAGCCTATGTTACTCAGGGATAATGTAGCATTCTAATGGTGAAAGAATTTTTGAATTCGGACCAGTAGTCTTTGAGTTCGTTCGTTTATATATTTTTTATCTTTATAATACTCGTATTAGTGTAGAAGACGTTAGATACGTCAACTAAGATGCGAGTTGAATAACGTAAATTTGTTGCTGTTACTATCAGCTTTAGTTGACATAACTAGTATCTTAACTATTGTATTTATTTTTGGTCAACTTAGAGAAAATGTTTCTTAGTTGGCCCTCATTCTTTGAGTGCGAGCGGTTCCAACGGAAGACCAGTGCTGGCTTTACGGCTAGCGAGTGCTGAGTTTAGACCGTTTTGCAATAATTTCCCTGTGTCTTGTTATTTTTGTATCTATTGTAGAATCAAACCAAAATATGATGCTAACGATGTTTAATTTCGTTTTATAAAAGCAAAATAACAAGCTCAACAGTATGCGTGCCGCAAGTGTAGTTCTCAAGGCAGCCGCCGGGCAAATGGCTGAGTATTTCGATGCGATGCAGCTCCCACCACGACGCCGCGCTGTCCTTGTGTGCGTGAGGCTGCGTCGGTGTGAGCGGCCTTTCTTACAGTCGCCCATCCTGATGACTTAATACGACCCCGTATTATCTGAAAACCACACAGCGATTAGTTTTATTACACATAACTGTAGTCTTCAAACCGTCCGGCTAGTCTCAAACCTCAATGGTCTTAACCGAACTGGTCATAAACAAAATCTAACTGATTCCGTTTACGAGACTAGCCTATTAACGATGAAATCTTATTAACAATCTTTGTCTATCAACGTCCAATCAAGGATAAACTGGGCCAGCCTCAAACCTAACTGGTCTTAACCTAACTGGTCATAAACAGAATCTAACTGACTCTGTTTACGAGGCCGACTTGGTAAAACTGTCGCCCGATCTCAAACCTAACTGGTCTTAGCCGAACTGGCCATAGACTTGATCTAACTGATGCAAGCCTACGAGATCAAGGTAATCAGCAACTTTCAACATTTGTCAACATTTACTGATGGGAGTAAAACATGCTCAAAACTGTCAAAACATACTGACCTTTAAAATGATTGGTCTTAGCCTTAAGTCAACATTTGATTGAGACTATCGGGATGTTCTGGATTGCCCCGTTTTTTTTTATTTTATTAAATGATACAGCCTGATATATAATCATGTAAAGTATAATCATAAATGTATCCTATTTTAAATTACCATTGCAAAATGATCATAACGAATAATTATTACTTAGCTCATTTGGTCGCATTTTACATTAAGATTTAAATTTAATTATACCGTTCATAAACTTAAAGTTACCTTACACTAATGATAACAGTCGCTACGCCCTACGTATGACAGAAGGTATCACAAATGACCATCAAATTCACTACTATCGCTCTCCGTATCAGAGTTTTCTTGAATTCGAAACGGTTTCATTTTGTCTGCAGCTATGACATTTCGATATTTGCGACCGCGAGAGTTTAACGATTCAACCCTGTACCGATCATTTGGGAACACCGCCGTCACTTTATAAGGTCCGGCATACTTATCCACTAATTTACCGCTAGTAATGCCTTTTTTTAAAATCCTACGTTCGATTTGGACTAAATCATTAACTTTGAATTGCAAAGCCGGTATTCGATGACGATCGTAATAAAGTTTCATTCTCGTTGCATTCAATTTTAATCGCTCAGCTGCCTGACGACGGGCTTCTTCAACGTCAGTATTTGTTTGTATCGTATTTGGAATATCTAAGGGAAAACGAGGCATAAATCCAAATGTCAACTCAAAAGGACTTTTCCCTGTGGAATTATTGACAGTTGAATTTATACCACGTTGCACCTGTGGAACAAACTCCTCCCATGTGTCATGCTTATCTCCGATGCATGCCGTAAGAGACTGTAAAACGGTTCGATTGATGCGTTCGACCTGCCCATTCGCACGTGGGCAGGCGACAGCATTCATTACGTGTTTTATAAGTCGACTGGCGCAGTAGTTCGCCATCTGTTGACTAGCGAAACACTTACCCCTATCACTAATTATACGAACAGGCGTACCAAATATTTTCTCCCACATCGACAAAGTCGCTAGAACATGATCGGTTTTTGTATTCGGTACTGGTTGCAACCAAGTGTATTTAGTAAACCCGTCGACTGCCAGCAACAGATACGTGTTACCGCCTTTTGACTCACAAAATGGACCTAAATGGTCGACGTGTATCGTTTCGAACGGCGTATTCCCTTTGTCAATAGGATTAAGTTTACCACGTTGTGTGCCTGTAGGCTTTTTAGCGAATTGGCATGAAATACAACTTTTAACATATTTAGTGACAAACCGCCGCATTTTTTCGAACCAGTATTTTTTTTAAATTAAATCAATCACTTTTTGTTCGCACATATGCCCGTTGTCGTCGTGAAACATTTTGACGACGCGCCATCTAACCGTCTTGGGAATTACAATCCGTTTTTTACCTTCAATTACTTTACATAAAGAACCATCTACTAAGCAATAATCGTTTATAATATTGTCACTGGAATTACTACTTTTCAAGTCCTGTATGATCGTACTTAATTTCGAATCCGCTTGCTGTACGGCCGTTACCCAAGTCATTTGGTCGAGATGCATTACTGAATCGATTGGATTTCGGCTTAAGGCGTCCGCATGCTGCATATGCCGGCCGGGTCGATACACGACTTTAAAATCATACTCTAACAACTCAAGCCACCATCGGCCTATACGAGGAACCATATCTCGTTTAGTCCATGTAGCACTTAGCGCATTACAGTCTGTTACCACCGTAAATGGCTTCCCCAAAAGGTAAACGCGAAACTTTTTTAGACTCATGACTACGGCTAGGGCCTCGAGTTCGTAGGAGTGGTATTTACTTTCTGCACTCGTGGTCTGACGACTGGCATATGCTACAGGCTTAAAGTTACCATCCATTTGCTTCTGAAGAAGAACTCCAGCTAATCCTATAGATGACGCATCTGTATGCACTTGTGTTTCTAGCTCTTCATCATAAATTGCTAACACGGGTTGTGAAATCAATGCAACTTTTATATCATTAAACGCGTCGTTTTGAGCTTTTTCCCAATCCCATGTAACGTTTTTCTTTAAAAGAGTCGTCAACGGCTGAGCTCTTAATGCAAAAGAAGAGATGAACTTTCTAAAATAGCTTGCTAGCCCGATGAACTGTCTCAATTGATGAACGGTGCATGGTTTGGGAAAATTCTCAACCGATTCCAGTTTCCTCGGAGAGGGTCGAACTTCTCCTTCTCTTATGTCAAATCCGAGATACTCTATATGAGTTTTGAGAAATGCGCATTTCTCTTTTCGCAACGTCATACCAGCTGAAGCTATCAATTTGAGTATATCTTCTAGTCTGTTCAAACCTTCGGCTACTGAGCTGGAGAAGCAAATAATGTCGTCTAAATATGCCCCTGCAAATTCAAACCTAAGATTTCCCAGCATCTGATGAATTGCCCTTTGGAATACAGCCGGAGCATTGGCTAGACCAAATGGCATCCGTTTGTATTGGTATTGACCAAAGGGCGTCACGAACGCAGTATATTTCCTACTGTCAGGGTGTATCCATAGTTGATGGTAACCAGAACACAAATCTAGGGTACTAAAATATTTTTGGCCCTTTAATCGATCAATTTGGTCCTGTATCAAAGGCAAAGGATACCTGTCTTTCCGAGTGAGACTATTAAGGTGCCTATAATCTACGCACATTCGAGTGTCATTTGATGTATCAGAAACCGTTCGTTCCAGTTAAATATCTTAGCTAGCGATTCTAATCGCTTTAACCAAATTTGTGCCGACATGTTGTCACTTGTAGTATTCCCAGTAAAAACAGGTATATTGTCCGATCCAGATAGCGATTTGTTCATCTGACCTTGATTTGCCGCACAAACCACAGCAGAACTGCAACTGGAACTTGCGCTGGTGCCCGGGCCAGCGGTGTCCGCCAACACCACGTCGACCGCGGCAACCCGCCGACAGGCTGGCGCCGACACGATGAGCGACGGCGCGGGCGACTGCGCCTGCGCCTGCCCGGGTGACTGCTCCGGCGCCTGCGCGGCGCCGTTGCTGGCAGATTCGCTAGGCGCCCCTGGCAGTGTGGGACACGTAGACGGGGTGTTGCACGATACCTCTGAAACAGGATTATCTATAGCTGTGCTCGATTGCTGTGGTGGCGTATTTTGCACTACTGTTGAGCTCGGATTCGTAATAGTTATTAATTTTTCTATATTTTTTTCTAAATTATTAAGTCTTGCTACTATCGAAGCATCATTATTTGATTTCTTTCTTTTCGATGAACGTTCTCGTGACCTATTCCGTTCTCTCGATCGAGAACGGGTACGAGAATGTTTTCCCATAGTGCACCTAGTAGGTGTCAATAAACTTGAAGTGAGCGGGTTATCCTTTGTAGGATAGATAGTAAAATACTCGATCCAACTTCTGAACTGTAGAATCAAACCAAAATATGATGCTAACGATGTTTAATTTCGTTTTATAAAAGCAAAATAACAAGCTCAACAGTATGCGTGCCGCAAGTGTAGTTCTCAAGGCAGCCGCCGGGCAAATGGCTGAGTATTTCGATGCGATGCAGCTCCCACCACGACGCCGCGCTGTCCTTGTGTGCGTGAGGCTGCGTCGGTGTGAGCGGCCTTTCTTACACTATGTAATGTAATTTTGTATTGTTCAGAATAAATGTATCTTTATCTTTATGTTTCTCTCTTCTTGTCTTGTCCGATTTTCACGCTTTTTGGATATTATGTTGTAGATATCATGAAAAACTATGTCCATAATTTTCCTTTTCATTTTTTTTTCTTACAGTGAAACATATTTAGGAAACGTACAGACCTAGTTTTTCTTACTATAACATTTCAATAATCTAGCATTTTTGACCACTGCCCAATTTACGCGGCGCGTCGCCAGGTTTTTGACCGACTTGGTATGACATAATTTTACGATGAATAGTCGTTCAAAAAAACCAATTCGACGAATGAGCTTACTACACAATTCTGAGATGTCAGCTTCTTAGGGCTCCGTAGTCAACAAGGAAACCTTATAGTTTCGCCATGTCCGTCAGTCCGTCTGTCCGCGGTCTAGCTCAGGGACTTTTGGTCCTACAAACCTGTAATTTGGCATAGTTGCGAGTATACAATTAAATTACGCCGACAAAGCTGTAAAATAAAACCTTGAAAACATATTTTTGTCGGATTCCTCCTACTCGTTTTAAAGTACCTAAAGGCAAAATGTTTTTTCATCTCTCCTGTTCGGAAAGTTTAATTTGAATGGGTAGATAGCCGGGTGGAAAATTGCGTTTTCCTCTCTAGGGTGGAAAGTAATTTTTTTTTAATAGTTACGATTGGCATGGAGTCTAAGATAATTGAGCTACGTCATATTAAAATCATTCATATATCTAAACTCGACTATACGTTAAACGACGTATTTATTACGATCTATAGGTTCATATTAAAATCATTTTACGACTGGTCTCTTTTTTTCGCATTTACAAAAAAATCAACATTTAAAATTATTCCTCTTATATTCTGCTGCCCGCCATAATGCCATGATAGCATATCATGACCATTTTTTTTTCACGGTTCAGCATGGCCAGCTTGAAAATACACATACTGCCAACATTAGAAAAAATAATCGAGTTGGTCACGACCAAGGAGCAATACAACACAACACGGAGGATACAACACGGAGGTTGAACGCCGAACATCCGTTCGAAACAAGAAATTTGACATTTATTACGTCACGAATATATTCCATCTCTTTCTTTAGTTAGGGTAAGAATGAGGTGGAAGGTATTTGTGAAATATGAAAGAAAGAGATGGAATATTTAAATACGTAATAAAGGTAAAACTTTTTCGTTCGGCGCGGCGTTCAACCTCCTTGCTGGCTCCTTGGTTGTGACCTCGATTAAACTTTTCTAATGTTGGCAGTATGAGTATTTTAACTTTTTTCAAATTGTTCTAATTTTACTTTAAATTTCAACTGATTATTTTGAGTATACCTCTTTTATAAAATGTGCGTGTAGTATTTTACTTTCCTCACAGTCGAAATGAAAAATAGAGTGTCTAACTCGGGTGAAATTGCCCATTTCCCCTCGAACTATTGGCGCTCTCACTTCGTTCGAGCGCCAGAAATATCTCGGGTGAAATGGGTCACTTTCCACCCTTGGTTATCAATCTACTATTTCATCACACTTGCACGTAAACAGTATCTAAACATACAGGTTAACTTGGCCGCAATGCCCCATATAAAACCCTCGACCTTTCTTTTTACCATGAAACCCAAGGTCGGTAAGTTTTTTTTTTTAATTTATACCACAGCACACAAGTAATGTTCTTAATAATCGATTTTAATAGTTTTCTGTATCAAAACGTCGTTTTTTTTTACACTTCTTCAGGGCTGTATGTATAGCTACGTAAGTATTTGCCCTTAACGTTTCTGAACGAAACATTTGTATAATCTGTGGAGTCCGCCCGCCATCCGCTTAAAAAAAGTTTAAGTAATTCGTAATAATAGTTGTGCTGACTTGTTTATTTATTTACTCGCAAATGTGATGAAAAACATTGTATGTTTCACGGGCGGTACGGGAATTGGGCATTTCTATTTTTCCTTGTACTCAATTAAAAAATTGTTAACGCAGCGTTAAATTAGTCCATTTGGTAACGCATTTTTTTAATGCTTAAATTTAAAAATATATACTTCTTGTTAAAAACTTTTTAATAGATTTTTCTGATTGATCTTAAAGTTTATAACAAGAAGTATATTTTTAAATTTAAGCATTAAAAAAATGCGTTACCAAATGGACTTATTTAACGCTGCGTTAACATTTTTTTAATTGAGTACAAGGAAAAATAGAAATGCCCAATTACGAACCTCGACTCAGAAAACCCTCAGTCTTCGACTTCGGGCTTCTACTAGAGCCTCGATCGTAATTCCTTACTTACCGACCTTAATACACAATGTACTATTTTTTACATTATAACATCGAGTGCATCGAAGCACTAAAAAATATTAGGGGGACTGCTTTGCAAATATTGAACTTAAAAACGAAACTTTTGCTAGAGTTGTGACTATTGAAACCTCTTTTCTAGTGATACTCTTCACCAACCCTTCATTCTATAACCATAGCCAAATCTTTCATCATAGACAAATCTTTCATCTTTCGCTTTCACTTCAGAGAAACGTCTTTAAAATTTCGCTATTTACATGTTTATGTAACAATTCTCTATTCCAAAATGAAATCAGCGTGCATTATTCTCACAGTCGTCATCGTGATCTCCATCGTGGCCATCGTCTGCATGGTCAAGTTCGCCACCATGATCAGGGTGGACGAGAAGCAGAGAGACCAGACCCCCAGAGGAGTCCAGAGCTTCGTCAAAAACATGGGCATCATCAACATCAACCAGAACCAATCCTACGTCTACTCCGACAGAATCCCTTACACGGCAGCAGTCATGAGGAATCAAACCAGCAACTGGATATTTTCCTGTTTCGGGAGTATCATCCTTCAAAAGTGGATGGTATCTACTGCCCATTGCAGGGTAAAAGGCTACATTCACAGAGTATTACTATATTATGAGTACGCAAGAAACCAGTCTCATACATACTCTATCATATTCTGGAGGATCCATGAACGATTTAACACTAGCGATACGTCTCCAATGTATGATATAGCAGTCGCCAAATTGAATACTGAGGCAAACCCTTACTCCATACAGCCGGCGACTTTTGACCGGTCTTCGTCTAGTTTCCTGGAAGCTAGTATGTGGAAGACTGTGATTACAATGGACAAGAAAATGTATTTGACGAATGACTACAATATTTACGAGATGGCTATAGTGCACCCTGGGAAGTGTTATGAGACGTACGGTGTCGAGCTATCGGATGAGAGTCTGATCTGCGTTGATATGTCAAAGTATGACGATTGTTTCGTGACAGAATTTGGACCAGTTTATAACAAAGGCAGGATTGTCGGCTTGCTGGCCGTGCGGCCGAAGGAATGCGACTGTAAATTGGCTATTTTTACTAACGTCTCCTACTATACAACCTGGATTTTGAGGAACACACAGAATATACATTTTGGGAAATGATTCGGAAAGGGTATACCATGTTCGGCTTAAATCATTTGCATTATCATTAATTTGCTCTAAGTTTCACTTTACTTGCTACACTTAATAAATGTTAAAGTAAGTACCCAACTCTACGTGTTCTACGTGTTATGCTCTCACAGTTTATTCGCTGAACTTATTTTAATGAAATTTGGTAATTATGGAGATAGCTTAATAAAGAAGGGCAAAGGGTACTTTTACGCGGATGAGTCGTAGGAAGCAGCTAAAATTGAATAATTAAAAATCTACGAAATCATTGGACACATGAATAAGTTTGACTGTTATAGAACTTGATTTTAGAGCAAGTAAATGAGTATAGCAAATTAGCATTTGATTTTAGGTCAAATGAGGGTTAGTACTTTCTGCTTGAAAATCTTGTATTTTCATGTTTTTAATAAATCATTCTGCTGCGTTATCTTTTGTTTCTATGTTAACTAGGTATTTTACACGTTTGAAAGTAGCCAACGGCTTTTTCCCAGCGGTGGGATGGACAAGGCTAGAATAGGGTACAGGCAAGGGCAAAAATCATCATGTCAGCCGAAAGATGTCCACTGCTGGACATAGGCCTCCCCCAAGGCTCTTCACTCAGACCGGTCTTGTGCTTTTCGCATCCACCGCGTTCCCGCGATCCTTACAAGGTCGTCACTCCATCTTGTTGGAGGCCTACCCACAGCTCGACTCCCGGTCCGCGGGCGCCACTCAAAAACCTTCTGGCCCCATCGGCCATCAGTCCTGCGAGCGATGTGCCCCGCCCACTGCCACTTCAGTTTAGCTATTCTTCGGGCTGTGTCGGTAACCTTAGTTCTTCTGCGGATATCGTCATTTCTGATTCTATCACGCCCAATAAACCCCGAGCATAGCCCTCTCCATAGCCCTCTGAGTGACTGAGCTTCCTTATGAGGCCCATCGTTAGCGCCCACGTCTCAGATCCGTAAGTCATCACTTGCAACACACACTCACATCACGGGCAAAAATATGTATTATTAATTTTTATGTATCGAAAGAATCCTCTTGTAATTAGTTTACAAAGTTTTTATTACACTGCAATAACGTGCATTGGGAATTTGGGACATATTTTTGGGATGCTTGCGTTCTTCCATATTCTTACACTTTACAGTACCAAATATTTGCCATGTGTTTTCGTTTCCTGTGCATAGTAGTTTTTTTTAAAACCACAAGGAAAAACGGGTGTAGACTCGTGGTCACACCAGGTTGTCACACCACTACTATTCGACGGAGCCCTGCCTGAGGCAGGGCTCCTATTTCTGAGCGATTTGCCCTTCGGGCATCTAAAGATGCCTGACCAACCTAACCTACCTACTTTTGCGGAATAAAAATGATTTCTGTCGAATTTCCGACCAAAGCGAATAGCAGTGGTGTGACAATCTGGTGTGACCACGAGTCTGCCCCTGAAAAAACCGTTCCCTGTAACCTATTTTATTTTCTTTGAAAAGTTTCCTGAATGAATATATACCTACCTACAGTCAAAAGCAATAATATCTTTACGGCCATACCGCCAAATTTGGAAATGTAGACCTTATCATCAGTAGCGCGCAGCATGCAACGTTTATGTTGTTGCCGCCTGGCCTGGGAACCTTATGTACTCGTATTTATGACTTTGACTGTACTTACGAAACAAATATTTGAGGAGTACCCTAGATTTCTCCAAGACTCCATCATCAGATTCTGACGGGTTGACAATGGACCAACTAGAAAGTAGGTACCCGTTCAAACAAAAAATTTTTTTTCGAAGAAATAAGTTTCCGTCAAAGATTTCTTTTTTGGGCTTTCTAACGAGCCCTAACACGACGGGTTTATCGTGCGTAATTTAGGAGTTCCTATGGCCACTTGGCCACCCTCCGTCTCCATCATCAGACCAGCTGGGTGGTACTATATTGTTGTATTATCATCAGAACTAAAGGTTAATGCAAATTTTCAGCTTCATCTGAAACCGGGAAGTGGGATAAATTTAACTTGCTAGATTTGAGCCTTACATACATACTATCATACATAAATACATTGCAAGTTAAATAAAAGCTTGTGAAAACCCGACGAATTAAGAATCTCCTCCTTTTTTGAAGTCAGTAAAAAAAAGGATTGAAAGTCTTATAAAAGAAAAAAAAACTACGCAAAAACCACCCACCTTTTTGAAACAAAGAAGTTTACTATTTAAAAGGCCAATTTAGAACTAAGTAGTTATACCATTTATGAAG
The DNA here is from genome assembly GCA_927399475.2 of Acleris emargana. Lineage (NCBI taxonomy): Eukaryota > Metazoa > Arthropoda > Insecta > Lepidoptera > Tortricidae > Acleris > Acleris emargana. The sequence continues at coordinate 775,108 of OV656863.1, read as the reverse complement.
GGGTGTCTCCCAATGCGCAGAGTAAGTGAATGTGGTAAGGTAAGTAAACCCAAATATTGACCCAACAGCTTTGGCTCTTAGCTTATTGGCGCCACTATACCACCCCTCCAGCCAAAAATGTCACATCTGTCATGAAACTAAATTTAAACGCGACTTTATTGGATATTAGGGAAGGTTGGTTATGGTTTGTTTGTTGAATTGTATACGACTTCTTTGGTTTGAGAGGGTGGGATTGGAATTGCTTATAGCCACTGGAAGAGATAATATTTTGTTGAAATCTAATTAATAATGCTGTTGCAGGACAACTTAGGTTTGAAGGGAATGTTCATGACTTTTTTCACAACATTAATAAAAGCTGATTTATGTAACAAACAGTTGTGTTTTTTTTAATAAGTATCTATAAAAAACAAGATATACTTACTTAAGCCGACATAGATTTGTTCCTATGTCTCCAGACTCTAAATATAGTAAGATGAAATGTCTCTATGCTAGTAATATCGGTTGTCTAATCCACACACCGGAATACAACAATACCAACACTGCTTGTTGGCAGTAAATTAAATAATCGTCGCGCTATAGTTTCGCTTATACCCTTATTACAAGCTTAATATTTAACTTTCAATGTATGTATGTATGTACAGGGCAAATCTTACAAGTTAAAGACCCACTTCCCGTCAACTGAATGGGCTGAAATTTGGACCTCATTTGTAAACCCGAGGACCACTCTCATCCAGCTCTTGCCAGGCACCTTGCGAAGATCGTCGCTCCACCTAGTCTGAGGGCGTCCTACACTACGTTTGCCGATTCGCGGTCTTCACTCAAGCATACGATAACTCCAGCGATTATCGGTTCTGCGGACGACCAGCCCACTGCCATTTCAAGCTGCTAATTCGATGGGCTACGTGGATAACCTTAGTTCTCTGACGGATCACCTCATTCTGGATCCGATCCTTTAAAGAAACTCCCAACATAGCCCTCTGCATAGCTCGCTGAGCCACTTTAAATTTGTGAACCAGTAAGTGTCCAAGTTTCAGCTCCGTATGAGACTCCCCTGATATTACAGGCTTTTATTTAACTTGCACTGTTCGTACGTATGTTTGTAATTCAACTGTCAAAATTTGCAAACCAGTTTTAAACCCGATGACAATGCAATATTATGGTATTTAAGAGCTAACCTGATGATGGAGTCGGAAGGTGGCAACAGGATCTCTGCTATACTTATCGTAGACCCCCCAAGCTCGGTCTTACGTCTTTTGAAAAAAAAACTGTCAGCAACAAAAGCTTGTCCCAAAACTGTTCTTTTTGACATAAACTTGTTTATTTAGGGAACCATTGAGGTTGCCGGGTTAGAATAGTGTATATACAAAGTTAGGAATACTGATGTCGTGGTCTTAGCATGATATAAAATAAGAAAAGTAACTTTAAACAGAAACAAAACTGACTGTCATGTCATGTCACTCATTCGCTGCCGTTCGTTCACAAATTTGTTATTTTGCGTAATTTAATTAGTTACGTAATTTGTAGACGCCATTAAAATAAATAAACTATTTTGCGTAGAATCGAAAGCGTGTCGTTAGAATCAAGTAATCCGTCAGACAGATAAATAATGAACATGACAGTTGTATATTTTTTTGAATTCCTTCGGTAATAAATGGACTAAGGGCACTATAAGTGTATTCCTAACATTCACAATCCAACTTTTTTTACTGTTTTTCCTAAATATAAAAAAAATACTGCATAAAAAAATCCAAAGATATTTTTACTGTAATCAGCAGTGTAAAATCTAGAAACAGTATTTTATTTTACTACCTTAGCACAAAATGAATTGTTGTCAATTCTTACAGAAAGACTCATCCAGCGTGTAAGTATATTGGTAGTCGTCGTGAGAGCGCCCCATCTGTTCCGATCAAGGGGGCTTTGAGCCCGATTTGTCGCGAATGCCGCAGCGGTGGAAGCTGTATCTTACAGCATGTACCTATGCTGACCAAGAACCACTAAATTCGATAGGTCTCTGTCACTCATCTCTCTAACTAACTTGAGAGAAAGGAATGGAGCACACGTAACTTCGAACTTTGTCATAGTACGGTCTCTGGATGTCCTCGGGATTATCAAAATTTACACGTGAAACTATCCAATTTTCCTGGAGGAAAAGTAGCCTATGTATCTCCATTGCCAATATCATACATCTGTTCAGCAGTTCTGGCGTGATTTAGTAAGAATCACCAGTCCATCCAAACTTTCGCATTTATAATATTTAGTAGTAATATATAAGATCAGTCTATACTATCTGCAAAATTAAGTGCCGAGTCGGGGCATTAATCATCGGAATCATGCTATCTCTTTCGCACCTGCACGGCCTTATGGAGCGGGCCGTGCAACAATAGTGCAGCGGTAGGCACAAAAAGGAAGGTAACTGACGTTTATTGCCCGTTAATTTTGCGGATAGTACATTTGTTTGTTTTTTTTTTTTTTTTTTTTTTTTTTTTTTTTTTTTTTTTTTTTTTTTTTTTTGCCCCCGCGGCGACTTGAACAGCTACTACCGCAGGGATATGGCTTCCACGTGAAGTGATTTCGCCAGTGTCAAGGTTTATATGAGTATAAAACACAATCCAATCTTCTCTAGGAAGATTGGGGGCAACGTTGTACGGTGATTTGTAGGTCAGAGGTCAAGATAGTTTTAACCTCTGCACCACTGCGAGTCCACTTGAAACGAGAAGAAAGATGCCAGATACACGAAATAAGTCCAAGACTTCAATCACTGTGCGACACTAAGGCATAAAAAGTACAAATCACTATCAGAAAAGAACTTTGAACACCTAATTACCCAAAAATTAAAGTCTAAAACAAATTACACGTCCGCCATCTTTTAACGTTGCAAATGGCCTCACCATTTGTTTGTTAGTGATCCTGCCTATGAACCAGCGGTCATTATAGTCCGTTCGTTCAAATAGTGTGCATTACAACTCTTTGAAGGCGCCGACACAGCTTGCTTAGTGCGTGCCGCGGCTGCTTCTTTGTAGCAATTGTAGCAGCAAATCAAAGCATGCAAACTATTTAAGCGAACGAACTGTAGGTCATTCTCTAACGGCCGAACCCTATATTCAATCCGAGGATAGATAAGGCTTACCTCGGGTTAAAATTTGACATTTGCTCATACAAAATGTGTCAAATTTTAATCCGAAGTAACCCTATCTGTCCGCGGATTGAATGTTGAACCAATGTTATCAGAAGAGTTGAAGTTGACGATTTTTTCGTGGTCATGCGTAAAAGGCAGTGGTCCTTTATGCAGAGACTCGAAAGATCGAATAATACAATCATTAGGAACACGTACTCTGCGTGCTACTTTGCAATCGCATCCTCTGCTCTAAAACTAAAAAAATAGCTTTTAAACAATAATGGTATTTTAATTTTGTTTGTAATTTAATTTAATTTTGACTTTAAATTTTTCCATCCAAATTTGATTTTAATTTGTTTTATTTTGTACTTCTAGTCTCCAATCATCAATAATAACTTTTGACCTAACTAATGTATATTTATTATTTTGACTTTATTTAATTGTTTTGCCTTTGTGCCTGCTTAATTATAATTTTTAATTTTTTAGTATTAATTTTAATTTTAATTTTGTAAACTTAATGGGATTAATGCCTAAATAAATAACTATATTATTATTATTATTATTTGTATGTCTTTACCATTCACGGGACTATGGGAGTCCCGGACTTTTGGAAGGCGTAGGTACATGGAGCCGAAGCCAACACGCAGAGGCCCTTTAGACAAGTTTAATTTAGTAAAGTGATGGGACACCAACCGGCAATTGTCCCTGAGTTCAAACTATGGAAGTATGCTCCCACGGACAACCAATGGTTAGTGTAGGACTATTTAAGAAGGATGGAAACATTAATAATGGGCTCTATGTATGAACTGATATGGATTGGTGAACTAGGCTATTGAAGAAACTACGGCGCCTGCCTGGCCAATGCTAATTACTTTGGTTGAAATGGCAGGCGGTGACTCGCCAACTCAATGGAATGGGCCTCCCGAAATAGCCGCATATATATAGCAGCAGGGAGGTAACAGTTCCAGAGGGGCTAAGGGTGGAGAGGTGCTTCTGGACTTTAAACGACCATAAGGTGCCCACTCACCACTTATGCAGCACATCCACCCTTCCAGCATATAGCTCTTGCGACTCCACTCTGACCGGCCGATAAAGGCAAGCCAGAGGTGAGGGTCTGTTCCTCGTCATTATACACTCCAGCCGGCCGGTGAAGGCAAGCGTGAGGTGAGGAACAGGACCTACCCTCGGGAGCATTCAGGTCCGTGGTGTCGCTACTCACCAACAGCTCGCCACTATCTGCTCTGCGGCCTTATTATTGCTATTAAAAAATTTCGTGTCCGTAAGGTTTATAAATCATTTGTAGGTCAATGCATCCTTTTCTTTAATAAATTACCTGACGTTGTTTTAAAGTTACCATTTCCAGTACTTAAAACTTACTTGAAAAAGTCGTTGATGTCTAAAGCTTACTATAGGGTCGAAGACTATCTAACAGATAAAAATGCTTGGCCAACACCTAAATAATTTAATAATAACTTAGCCATAAAAATATGTAAATATTGTATATTGTCTAGGGGACACGGTTTCTGTAGGAGATTGTATCGAAACTTTTATGCATGTTGTCTTGCACCGTCACAGGTAAGTATAACTTGTATACTTTCTATATATATATATTTTTTTATATTACTGTTGCTTATTAGTTTTGTGACAATTCTGAGTTTTGACACATTTTCCTGCTCAACTACGCATGAATATATAATTTTTTGGTGTTATGTGAGATTCATTGTTTTATATAATGCTAGCTTAAGTTTATTATTGTATAATATCATTCATTAGCAATATTTAAAAAACGACTTACTGTTGAGTTTCTTGCGGCGTTTCTTCTCAGCAGTGGTCTCTTACGAAGCGCTGGTAGATTTTTGACGTGTAAAAGTGCCCGTGCTTACTGAATAAACATCTTTTATCTTTTATCTTTTTATCTTTTTTTTTTATCTTTATTATGCTAGGGCGTACATTTTCATCGAATTTAATTTCGCCAAAACCTAATTTCTGCTGAAACCTTATTGTTTTTAGGTTAGGTTAGGTACGGGTAGACCTGCGACCGCCAACAAATTATAAACGCACGTATATGCATATCACGAATAAATTATTTTCTTTCTTTCTTTCTTTCTAAATGTCTGTCGATGAAATGAAAAATCGGCGAAACAAAACATTGTATAAAATGAGCGTAGTCATTCAAGGGTAAACCAATAAGTTATACACTTATACAACAGTAAGAATATAAAGTTTGTCAAACACATAAATTAGGCAAACATAAGTATATCTACGATATTTCCACTTTCCTCCGCGTTACTAAATCTTCCTTTCGAGGGCGAGGGGCAACTGCCCTACACTAACTCGCAGCCATAAATATACAAGTACTTTATCGCTTTAATCCTTTACACAGTTTCGCGTAACTATACTAGCAAGACGTGACAGCGACAAGGTACTAAGTAAAAGACATTTGAGATGGTTGCATATTAATTGAGATGAATATGCTTTCTCTGTCCAGTTTGAGATATTTCTGCCTTTTAAAAGATATCTAGTGTCTTCGTGAGTTATTTGCAGTTACCCTTTGTGTTGTATCTTGAGTGTTATTATATTATATTATAATAGATTGTTCAACAAGGAACTAAAAAAAGCCATAATGACACGAGATGTTTGGCCACCCATTTGTTCATTTTTAAATCGAGGAAAAAAACGACGTTCTACACAAAATTACAATGTTGATTAAAACAAAGTTTTTAAAATTTTGTTCCGCGGTTTTTTTTTTTTTTTTTGTAACGTTACGTTTGAAATGCTTGCATATGTAGCCAACAGATTAATAATTGAATTAAAACTGCATCCAAATCAGTTCACTCACTTAAGAGCTACGGTGCCACAGACAGACACGCAGATACACAGACACACATACATACATACAAACATTCCTGCCCATTTCCCGTAGGGGTAGGCAGAGACCACTTCCTTCCACATGCTACGATCCAGACAAACTTCCCTCGCTTCCTCCACACTCGTCTCTTCATACACGTGCGTCGGTTGAGGCTATAGATACATAGTCTCCTGACCTGGCCTCTTTCTTAATACGTCCCCGACCTGATCGTGTATCGTTTGCCTTGGCCTTCCCCTTCCAGTAATCAAATTTACTCTTTCCTCATATATCTACATAAACAGACATACAGATGTTAAATTGGTAACACCCCTCTTTTTTTGTTGGTGGTTAAATATAGACAGAAGCGTCAAACCCTTTAGGGGTTAGTATGGGTTATGCACATAGACCAAAATAACTCCGATTTCAGCAGTTTCCTCACTCTTGGCTAGTTCCATTTTTATTGCCCTGATTTACGACTTTTGCGAGACTATTACAAAAGTCGAGTCTTATCGCGACAATACAATTTGCCGATATAGACGCAATTGCAGTAAAAGATAACAGTGACAGATAACAGAGGGGTAACTTAGTTGATTTAGAAACTTTTCTCCGCTTCTCTGTGCGCGCAGAATTGGGATAGATATTTACACCATATAGGATTTGTTCTCCGTCCGTAGTCAAACTAGGGACCCTTATAGTTTCGCCATGTCCGTCCGTCCGTCCGCAGCTTAGCTCAGAGACTCTTGTTTCTAGAAAGCTGTTTTTGGCATGAATATACTGAATATTCACGCCAGCAAAAGAACTAAAATCATATGTTTTTTTTTAATGGTACCTCCCCTACACGTAACGTCCGATTTTTTCTTGGCAACGTCGTTGTGGGTTGTCGTTGGATATGCCTTTAAAAATATTGCTGGTTTGAGAAAACAATTTTTCGATCAAGCGATCCGTTTGTGGAGTAAGTTTTATGCAGCTATCAAAATATATGAACTAACAGTTGATTTACAATGATTAATGACATTGGTACGTAAAGTACTAATTTTTGTTAGAGCTAAGGGTCCTTTAGCAAAAACTACAAATAAATACTAAAAATCTGGAAAATATCTTAAATGAAAGCATATACCTGTAATGAATTTTAAAGAAAATCTATCTAGACTAAGTAAACTTGATTGGTTCATGAGATACAGGCCAATAAAGTATTTATATCTACTAAAATCATTTAAGACTGAAAGTAATATTTTTAGTATTTGGTGTTCCGAATAAATTTCAGGGGACAATCTCACACAAATTGATCTAGCCTCAAACTAAGTTCTAGGCTTATACTATGGCTACTAGGCAACGATTAACTTAATTATATAGATAAATACATACTTAAATACATAGAAAACACCCAAGACTCAGGAACAAATACTCGCGCTCATCACACAAATATTTGTCCATACCGGGGATCGAACCCGGGACCGCTAGCTTCGTAGGCAGGGTCACTACCGACTAGGCTGTCGAGTCGTCAAAGATAAAGACTAAACATTACGTATCCGGTGTTAAAATAGCATTTTTTAGAGCTACTTGCCGCGTGAAAGCATGCATGCATTATTTAAATCAACAACAACCCAAACCAGCAACACTCGCCTATGACAAACAAACTTACAATTTTTATAATAATAATAACTTTTTATGAAACAAACTCGTCCCTAAAGCGCAATCAAAATAATTAACGAAATGGAACCAAAAATAACATCCCTTCAGTTTACAACCATTAACGAATCCATAACTTCTCCCATTAAACTATTTAGAGTATCCCCTGGCAGTAAAAACTAAATCTAAGTAATAGCGCCCCGGGGGAGAATCGGGGGGCTGCGGGGGACGAGTGTAGTGGCAAGACAGACACAGGACAAGATTGACTTGACGCACTACATCATGGCGGTTGTGTGACAAAAGAACTGTTATCACCATGGCAACGAAGAAGTAGAAGAAATTTTATTCACCAATCATAGGACATAACAATAGTATATTATACAACGAGGGGATAAAGCACTGTTTTATGTCACTGGCGCGATATTGAATTCTGAGCAAATGTGGGACTCCAGATTTACCTTCCGAGCGTAGCGAGGCTGTTACGAGTTAATTCCTGAGCGAAGCGCGGAATTAAAATGGTCCAGAAGTTTCAGACCCCATTCAATGTAAACAAACAAACAAACAATAAAATCTTGTTTTTTTAATATTATTGTAGTAGTAAAGATATTAAAAAGTAAATAAGATAAAACAAAAAAGTACTTAACTACAAAAACCTCTACATATATATAGTATGAAATTAAATTAAATTGTTTTTATTTTGCTTCTATTGATGCTGCCTTATTTTAGGAACGTTAAGGTTTATTTTGGATTAAAAACTATTTTCACAACAACGACTTTCCAGTCTGCATTTCTACCAACATGTTTTGTTCACTTATTCAACTCACTATTACATCTGTATTGTTATAGGATTACGGACGTTTTTCCCATGGAGAATTATTTAAAAAGCGTAAATCAAATTTTGTAAAACGAAAGTTAGCAGTTTCGTCTCGGTGGTGAACCAATGATCCGAGATGTTTTATTATACTGAGATGAATCCTCGTTTTTCTTAGCTGAATCATTTCGTTGGTGACAATGCAAAAATATACTTAATTGCCGACATGAAAAGCTTTATTAAGGCTCTGTCATCTCATCTCCGGAGATCCTAGAGCTGGTGCTTACCTCTCCCAAAGGATGGGCTAGCTATCCAGAGAGGTAATGCAGCCAGTGTCATAGGGACCATGCCGCGAGCGCACCTGCTACAGGGGGTGTTCTTTTTATAACTAACCTAACCTATGATGTATTAATATGCAGTAAATTAACATTCAAATGTGCAGTATAAAAAAGAATTCAAGTTTGAACACGTATCGCCTTTGAAAGGATTGCTCCAAGAAAATCCCATCCGGTCTTCGTAAAGTTCTACCTACATCGCTTCACGGAGGCTAGAGGATCACCGTACAACGTTGCCTTATGTTTTTTTTTGATATGTTAATGTAAAATATAAACTTGACATTGGCAGTAATGGTTGCTCGATACTGCGACCGGTTGCCAATAAATAAATAAATAATAACAATAATAACACATCTTACGATTTGAATTATTACGTCACTGTGACACAGTTCTATGGTGCATCGTGGTTTCATTAAGCTGATTGACTGATTGTACATGCTTAGCACAGTACAATAGATACCTAAATAGGTACTTACTACAACAAATTGCAACAAGCATTACGTCTCAGAAGGGGACTGGCAGACGAACCAAAGTTTTTATTAATCTCCCCCACACGAGACGTATAAAACAACCCCACGATCATATCTGCCCGCGATTTACAATATACGTCGTAAAATTATCATAAATGACATTACGTGTGTATCGATTCGTGTTTATGCCTTCACAGTGCGTTAGTGCATCGGCTGTGACGAGATGGAAGCGAGATAGCTGAATACAATCAATAAATAAGAGATGTCGGACGTCGACTCGTGATCGGAAGGTACCGAGTTTGAACCCCCGCGGTCACCGTGTATCAATTATCTTTTCTAACTTAAGTACATTAACCGACGATTTAACATACATACATACATAAACTCACGCCTTCATTCCCAGAGTGGGGTAGGCAGAGCTATAGAATTACCAACAAGTCTTAAAACTTCTTGATAATTCTGTAAACACATTTTGCACAAGTAGGCTAAGATGTTTACCAGCGTATTAGTGACAGGTGGCAAGCCTATCGCCTAACAATACCATAAGCCTTTATTCCCTTAGTCGCCTCTCACGACATCCACGGGAAGATTTAACAGTGTAGGAAAATATCGTAGGTAAACCTGCACATTCAAAGAGCTGAGTGTGTAAGAGGGCACTTGTGGGAGGACCTTGTGCAGGGTCCGTCCGGGTTGGTACCACCATTTTATCCATTAAGCTACCGCCAAGCAGCAGTGACCGCATTGTTGTGTTCCGGTTTGGGGATAAGACAGCCGGTGAAATGACTAGCATAGAGGCATTCCATCTTGGTCCTCAGGGTTGGCAGTGCATTAGCAGTCTTGTGAATGCGAATGTCTATGGGTCAAAGTTTCCACTTATCATCAGGTGGCCTGTGTGCTCGTTTAGGAAGGCTCCTATGCCATAAAAAACAAAAACAAAAAACAATTGAATAAAAGACCGTAAAAGGTCGAAGTGTAACCGAAAGTGCCAACTGTAATAATAAGATACGATAATATAAGAGGAAGATAAAGATACCATCCGTACTGTACTAATTATCAATGTGAAAGTAACTCCGTCTGTTTGTTAGGCTTTCACGGCTAAACCGCTGGCCCGGTTTCGATGAAATTTGGTATAAAGATAGCCTGAGTCCCGGCGAAGGACATAGGGCAGGGAGTAGCGACAAATGACTTCTACACGGACGGAGTCGCGGGCAATAGCTAGTCCTACTAATCGCAGTAATATTATAAACGCGAACATTTGTGTGTTAGTTTGTTACTCCTTCACGCTGAAATGGTGACGGATTTAGATGAAATTTGGAGTTAATACAAACATACTTATACAGCGTGGAAAAACGAATGCCACACGGCATGCAACTACTTAACTTAAATATTGGTAATAGCCATAGCTGGGCATTAACTCGTTAATCCGTTAATCGTTAATTAACGAAGTTAACCTTTTGATTAACGGATTAACTTTTAAGTAATTTTTTTTAAATGTTAACGTTTCCGTTAATCCAATGCCTACTATTTACCGAACGGCACCGCGGCGCGGCAAGAAAAACAGGTTCAGACAAGTATGAAACGACAAGTGCCGGGCGGCGCGTAGCAGCGAGTGTGTAGTGTGAGAAACAACGATGATGACACGGAAGACTTTTTCAATTCTGTCACTCAGTCTATAGAAAAACCAAAGAGCTCCAACTCTTTAAAGAGTAAAGCGCAAAGTCTCGTTAAAATGTGGCTGGACATGAAATCAAAAGACTCTTTCAAAGATGCTGCATTCCTCGGGGAACAGATATGCATAAATCTATTCATTAAATACAATACTGCTATACCCTCAAGCGCTGCAATTAAACGTCTGTTTTCCACGGGTAAAGACATTTTAACTCCAAAACGAGCCTCGCTTTCAGACGAGAACTTCAACATGTTAATGTTCATGAAAGGGAATATGCACCTTATGCCCTTTTGTATTTTGTTTTGTTCCTATCCTGTCAACTTCCAGAACCTAAACCAACAGGTTTTATAAGTTCACTAACGCAAAGATATAAAAATGCATTTTTTTTACACATATTAACGGATTAACGATTAACGTTAACTTGCGTTAATTCTTCCGAAATGTAACGCTTTAACGTTTAACGAAGCTAAATTTTTTTGTAGCGGATTAACGATTAACGAAGTTAACTATTTGATTTACGGTGCCCAGCTATGGTAATAGCAAATTCTAAGCAAACGATAACTTCTATTTTTGAAAAAAAAAAACCTGCATTTGTGGATTTTTGTTTTTTTCTGCCTGTGCCTGGAATCGAACTGCGGTCTTATATGTCGTGTTTTATGATACAAATCGTAAGGGTTATTGAAAGTGAACATTTATGTCCATTAAACTCGCCTTTAAACTAAAAAACAACCGTAAATAGAACACACCGCATCTTCAGAACAATATCACAATCAGAACATAATTAAAAATTTTAGCTTTCTAACTTCAAGTCTTAAGTTTATTATTATAGAGTCCAAATTCGTAATTTAAAATTTCTGAATTAGGTCACTATTGTTCTGGAGGTGCGACAATTTCATTATTTTATCATATTCGACCAGTTCGATTCCCAGTTAAGACAGACGACGCGCTGGCCTAGTTGGTAGTGACCCTGCCTACGAAGCTAGCGGTCCTATATAGGTTCAAATCCCGGTAAGGGCAGATATTTGTGTGATGAGCGCGAATATTTGTTTCTGAGTCATGGATGATTTCTATGTATTTAAGTATATATTTCTCTATATAAGTATGTTTATCGTTGTCTAGTACCCATAGTACAAGCCTAGAGCTTAGTTTGGGACCAGGTCAATTGGTGTGAGATTGTCCCATGATATTTATTTATTTATTTATTTAATTTTAAAAACCCGTGTGGTTGCCGGGTTAGAATAATGCCACTCCATGTCTTCCCGTGGATGTCGTAAGAGGCGACTAAGGGAATAAAGGCTTGTAGTACTGTTAGGCGATGGGCTTGCCACCTGTCACTAATACGCTGGGAAACATCTTAGCCTACTTGTGCAAAATGTGGTTACAGAATTATCAAGAAGTTTTAAAACTTGTTGGTAATTCTTTAGCTCTGCCTACTCCACTCTGGGAATGAAGGCGTGAGTTTATGTATGTGTATGTATGTTTTAAAAATCCATAAATGCAAGAGCTTTTTTTTTCAAAAATAAAAGTAAGCCTCCTTTGCTTAGAAATAGCTATTCCAATATATATTTTTTCCACCTTTTATAAACTGATAAACACATTACCCTCTCCCTTCGGCAGTCAGGTAGACAGTACTTAAACAGATGCAGTATACTTAGCCAATTGAGTTACGAAATCCAAAAAAGAACCATCATTTAACTTCCTAACCTAGACCATTTTCAATGGAAACCTCTTAACCCTTAATAGGTATAAACGACCATTTTGATTGTGTTACGTTACGTCTCCCTCTCTCTCGGGCGAGTGCATCGGTGATTTACAAACGATGTGGTAATTGAGTTAGCGTTGACAGCTTTTTTTTAGGGGGTTTGAAGAGCGCAAACGTTCCAGCCAAAGCCAGATTTTTGTTTTTGCTTTAGTCAGTTTCTGAAAGAGATGATTGCTGTGTGGTTGCCGGCCGCCTAGAATAGTGCCACTCCATGTCTTCCTGTGGAAGTCGTAAGAGGCGACTAAGGGATTAAAGGCTGTGGTATTGTTAGGCGATGGGCTTGCAACCTGTCACTAATATACACATCTTAAACCTATTAGCCGGCCATTTGCAACGTTAAAAGATGGCGGACGTATAATTTATTTTAGACTTTAATTTTTGGGTAATTAGGTGTTCAAAGTTCTTTTCTGATAGTGATTTGTACTTTTTATGCCTTTGTGTCGCACAGTGATTGAAGACTTGGACTTATTTCGTGTATCTGGCATCTTTCTTCTCGTTTCAAGTGGACTCGCAGTGGTGCAGAGGTTAAAACTATCTTGACCTCTGACCTACAAATCACCGTACAACGTTGCCCCCAATCTTCCTAGAGAAGATTGGATTGTGTTTTATTGCTATATTGATTTATACTCATATAAACCTTGACACTGGCGAAATCACTTCACGTGGAAACGCCATATCCCTGCGGTAGTAGCTGTTCAAGTCGCCGCGGGGGCAAAAAAAAAAAAAAAAAACCTATTAGCCTGTTTTTGCGAAATGTGGTTATAAAGAAAGAAAGAAAGAAAGAAAATCATTTATTCGTGACATGCATAACAAAGAACAGATAAACAAATACAAGAAGAAAGAAGCCACGAAATGGTCCCAACTCAGCGTAATGCTGGCATTAAAGTCAGCGCTGGTCTTCCGTTGGAACCATCAGGCGAGACCACGGAAAGTTACACACACATAATTAAATGAACACAAAACGAGAAGAAAAATAAAATAAAAAATAAAAACAAAACATGCCCGTCCTTAGATGGCTGAAAGAGCAACAGTCCCTTAGCCTTACTTAAGTGAATAGAATTAACAACAACTTGTTAGAGTTGTTGGTAATTCTGTAGCTCTGCCTACCCCACTCTGGGATGAAGGCGTGATGGTATGTATGTATGTATGATTCTGTATATTTGGTTGGGTGCATCAACTCTTTGTTATTGTTATTCGGTCCCGTAAGCCAGGAGAGAACAGTGTTTTCTTTTTCTAATATACAGGGTGATTGGTGCACATTTAAGAGAACTTTGTGGATTTTTTATTATTCTAAGCATACTGATACATACATAACATAGCTTGAAATGTTATGCAAAATAAAAGTCTTAAACACATTTTTAACAGAGATAAAATTCATTTGCTCGTGTCAATTTTCGCCATGACAGCAAATTTTACCTTTACAGCACCGGATCAAATGCTTGAAAAACTTATATTTAGTTAATTTACAATGTTACGTTATATTTATAATTATGGAGTTTCTTACGGCGCTTCTTCTCCGCAATGATGGTCTTGTCCGAAGTAGATTCACTCCATGTTACCGACGTGGAAAAGAGCCCTCATGTGGCCAATTTACTGAATAAATATTTTGAATTTTGTTATATTATGGGATATTCTAATTTACTGTCAAGTCTGTTAAATTTTGCGGCAAGCTTGAATTGTTTTTGGACCAGTAACAACAACCGTTTCTTTATAATACCTATGATGCCAAGCAGTGAATATTTATATTTTTTCGGTTAACCATACAACTTTTAATTTTATTATACTTAGTCAAAATATGTTTTTTTAAACTTTCACCGGAAAAGTATCTATGTATCTGTGTTTGTCTGTTGCTTCAGAACTCCAAACCCGATGGACGGATCCTCATTTAAATAGAAAGCTAGTGTAATAGGGGTGTTTCTAAGCTAAATTTCATGAAAATTGGTTTGGCCGTCTAAGACTTATTAGCTCTGAAAGGGGAGGCCGTAGATTAGTTTAGTTAACACCTGTAACACTTCACTCTCAATTCAAATTGCATACGGTCCTAAATTGATTGTTGCAAAACAAATAAATAACACTTACCTTCTGTAAAATAAGAATCAAGTGTCAACCGTTGGGTTCTCGTCCATTATTGGTTCTACCACCGTAATATTACAAAATAAATCGCATTGCGTGTCATAAAACACGAAATTACATTGATATCGTTATCAATACAAAATAATAAAACGAAAATAACACTCAAATAATTAAAACAACATTAAATAAATATCAGGGGACTATGTCACCCCAGTTGAACTAGCCCCAAACTAAGCTCTAGGCTTGTACTATGGGTACTAGACAACTATATAAATACTTATTTAGAGAAATAGATACTTAAATATATAGAAAATATCCATGACTTAGAAACAAATATTCGCGCTCATCACACAAATATCCGCCCCTATATACCGGGATTTGAACCCAGGATACATTATAAACAATAGGGAACATGCATGGATTTTAAAAATCGCATTTCTCATCAAAATATGAAAATACCGTAAAAGAGATCACCAAAACGGAAATTAAAATTAAAATCGGTCAAGAAATACGGAAGTTATAAGCATTTCAAACTTCTAATTAGACAGAGAGATCCGATGTGCACCGTGACGTCATTGTGCACTGCGGCCATATAAACTCCATGTAAAATTCCGTTTTTCTAGAAAGAGATAGGAACAAATCTTTGTTGGCTTATATCTTGGTTATTTTTATAGTTATTCAAAAAATGATTTTTGTGATCTGTTTGTTACATGAATCAGCTTCAATTGAAGCTGTAAAAAAAAACATGCATATTCCCTATTATTAAATGGAGAGTTTCCGATGTCAGTAGACAAAAAGTAATAAATGTCAAATAAACAATAATAATTTTACAATTTCTGTTCCATATATTCATCGACTTAGTATAAAGAATTAGAGCTCACGCTAGGAAATAAATTACATAAATATACATATATATATATTTTTTTACGTATTATAGAATATTTTTTTTATAAAAAAGTCAGGGTCGCCGTCATCGAAATCGATGAGGAGGACTATATATAAAAAGATAAAAGATAAAAGATGTTTATTCAGTAAGTAGGCCTTCTTTATATATATATATATATATATATATATATATATATATATATATATATATATATAAAGAATTATCCAATAAAAGGTTACTCAGCGATGTTCAAATGCAGTTCATAGATATGTGTAGACTTAAGTACCTTGTCTATTTAATGTCATGTTTAAACCATACATGAAATGTCACAGCGATTAAAAGTGACAAGGTACTAAAGTGTACACATATTTATGAACTCGACTATCGATTATCTGGGTTTTTAGTTAAATATATATCGAGTGACGCTCGGACGTCCAAGTGCTTAAGGTTGTGTTGACCACAGGATCTAAGTTTGCTCTCAGACCCATCTCCACAAAGCTGAGAGTTCCGCTTGTCATCAGGCCTCCCCTACTCCCGGAGAGACAACCCTCGTGCCCAATGAGGCGGCAGGCCCTTCATCGTTAAGGAGGGGCAATAGGGGCAGACTGATATATTGTAAGCTGCATGCTAATGTCTCGGCTGACAGTTGATTTAAATATATTGTGGATGATGCGTGATCTTTTGGTTTTTGAACGCGGAGAAAATGTATACTTCCAAAGTGGGTGCCATTTGGTCTTAATGTCTTTACTTAGTCATATTATTTTATCACTGGAACCATTTACTTTTTTTTTTTTGATATAGATCGTGTTGTTATAATAAAAAGTCTTGTTTAAAAAGCAAGCTTTAAAAAAAACCCGACTTTTGCTAACCGACTATAAATCGTTATAAATCCTAAATGATCATTCAAAATGAAAACTGATAAATAAACCTACAAATGCCTTTCAAATACCTATTCAATAATACTCCGCTTGTCATAGTTCGTTAACTTTTTTTATTTTTTTACAATATGGCGTCTCGTTGCCGCCATATTGAATTTTGATTACTGTCATCTTTAGCGGCACTCATAAGATTAATTAGGTATTAAAATCAATTTACGCGTCACTAATACTAATACGCCTACATACATAAACTCACGCCTTCATTCCCAGAGTGGGGTAGCCAGAGCTAAAAATTACCAACAAGTCTTAAAACTTCTTGATAATTCTGTAACCACATTTTGCACAAGTAGGCTAACGGCCAAACCCTATATTCAATCCGCGGACAGATAGGCTTACTTCGGATTAAAATTTGACACATTTTGTATGGGCAAATGTCAAATTTTAACCCGAGGTAAGCCTTATCTATCCTCGGATTGAATATAGGGTTCGGCCGTAAGATGTTTCCCAGTGTATTAGTGACAAGTGGCAAGCCCATCGCCTAACAGTACTGCAAGCCTATAGATATTCCCTTAGTCGCCTCTTACGACTTCCACGGCAAGACATGGAGTGGCACAATTCTAACCCGGCAACTACACGGCAAATAATAATATTTAATAATATAATAATATTTGTAAATAATCTCTAGAAACAAAGTCGGTTTCTTCCGTCCGTCCGTCTGTATGTACGCTTATATCTTCAAAACTACGAAACGGATTTTAATGCGGTCTTAATCAATGAATAGAGCAACTCACGAGGAAGGTTTGATAACTTATAACAACACAAAAACATTCGATTTCAAGACAATACTTTAGTTTATAAGAAAACAAAATAATAGAGGGCGCCACTGGACGCTCGGCTCTCAACAAGAACCTTCCTTTTTTTTAATTCGGTTAACTAGTGTACGTTCCGCCCCCCGGCATCGCTTCACAAATCAGAACAAAACGGCAACAACACGACGTTGCAAATTGACACAAACGGGGAGGTTGGGGTGACAAGGCATACCTAGATCGAAAATATATTTATTATTTATTTTTATGGCAGTCATAGACATTTTAATCTCAAGATGGCAATCTTACTTTCGTTTGGTTGTTTGTTTTTTTAATTATTTGTCTGTCGCTCAAGGGTTTACTAAAAGAAATCACCTACGGGAATAAATTCCCCTTTTCTCATAACTTTTGTGTTGCTGTCTTGTTATTTTTGTGTTTGGACAATTTTGCTACTGCAAATCCGTTGCCAAACCTAAGAATTTAGATGGAATTTAACCGGTTGTCTTACCGCGCACCGTAGCACAACAATGTGAACACTGCTCTTTAGCGCCAGGTTAGTGGTAAAGATCCGGACGGACCTTGCATAAGAAGGTTTTTCCACCTCTAAATTATATTTATACTTAAAAATACAGAATGATGCCATAACTAATTTGACAGCTCTTTCGACCTTTTATTGTTTTTTGGATAAATGTATATCCTGAAGAAATATTATACAAGTGGTTTAGTTTTTTTAGCTAAATCAGACTTAATTCATATTTAAAAAAAAAACAGTTTCCATCTCTCTGCCCCTAAAGTTGATATGACAATTAATTAACTAGAATATGTGAACCTCATACTTGCGCGTGCGGGTAGGAAATGAGTGAGCTGGGACGACATGGCCTTTCATGTTTTAGAAGTGCCGGCAAGGAACAATTAATGATCCCCTGTACCAGCTGTCCTGGAACCAGCAGGTTTGCATAATTGCTGCTACATTGGTGGAAACTGGGTGTGGGACGCGACATTTGATGACACATTTCGCCCTTTTCCACTCATAAAATTATTATATTAGTAAAAACTGTCGATCATTTACATACATACATTTTCACGCCTGTTTCCCAGAGGGGGAGGCAGAGACCACTTCTTTCTACTTGCTACGATCTTGACAAATTTAATAATAATAATAATAAATATCAGGGGACAATGTTACACCAATTAACCTAGTCCCAAACTAAGCTCTAGGCTTGTACTACGGGTACTAGACAACGATATAAATACTTATATATATAAATATATACCTAAGTACACAGAAAACATCCATGATTCAGAAAAAAATATTCGCACTCATCACACAAATATCTGCCCTTACCGGGATTTGAACCCAGGACCGCTAGCTTCGTAGGCAGGGTCACTACCAACTAGGCCAGCGCGTCGTCATCAGTCAGCCTATTTTGAAGCAAACTCGTAACGCAACTCCAGTTACCAAAATACAAAAAAGCCATGGTCGTTCTACTTGTCTCCATCCTTCCGCAGTGACGTCACGCCGGAAGCTACTCACCGGAAACGCCGCCATTTGCAGTTTCTCCGAAAACTACGCTTTTTGGCGCACGGTGGGGAGACTTGTTTACCATGACATTATTGCATCATACTTTTCCGGATGAAATTAAGAATTATACTGAGTAGGAACAACTTTTCTTATTTTTTAATTTCTAGAAGAAATTTTCCTGTAAAAAACTGATTTAAGAAAATTTCTTTAGAAAGTATATTTGCCTATGTTGCTTTAATTGATTCATCCCAAAACAATAATAGACATATTTATGGAAAGGTTTAGCCGTTTCAGTCGTATTTACGTTCAGTTTACGGATGCTACGTACCTTCACGCCTTTATTACCAGAGTGGGGTAGGCAGACCCACACAATTACCTACAACTCCATTTTTTTTTAAATAATTTGTAACCACATTTTGCGCAATCAGGCTATGATGTTTACCAGTGTATTAGTGACAGGTTGCAAGCCCATCGCCTAACAGTACTACCAGCCTTTGTTCCCTTAGTCGCCTCTTACGACATCCAAGGGAAGACATGGAGTGGCACTATTCTAACCCGGCAACCACACGGACATTTTTGTCATGTATTTTTATAATGTTTACATCAAATATTTTACAATTGAACAAAAAAAACAATTGACAGCCGCAATCCAAAGGAATGTAACGACTTTATATCCTTTCAGCCTCAATCAGGGGATAAAGAACCACACATACGTACAAACATACAAGTCAAAAACATTACCGTCCTCCCACGGCAGTCGGGTAAAAACTCTTCTAATTGACTCTTAGCTTAAAAATTTAAGTCGTTTATGGAATTAATAATACGTGTACTTAACTTTAAAGTAAGTTTCTATGTAACTGAAAAACAACTAATTTGTTAAATAAACTCTATGCTGTCAAATTCTAATTCATCCTGCAGATAATATTCATCATGTCACATTTATATTATTTGTAAAAAAGGGAAATTATAGTCGTTCGGTAAAAAAAGTATAATTGGCAAACATTTAAACTTTTTAAAACCTCGCAAGGGACCTCTTGTCTCATTGGATCACCCAGACTGCCTGCCATAACAAAACGCAAGTCACGGCACTCAGCAAAAACAACTGTCATTATCTATGCCCCTTAGTTTTCTGTGGTCTGTGGCTGCGCGCCAAGCTGTGGCAATTAAAAAGCTGTTAATGGTCGGAATAACAAATGATATTGATGGGGAGGGAGGCGACATTGGGTTTTTCTTGAATAATGTGATGAGCAATAGTTACGAATGTTTTAATTGAGATGCGTTTTGTTACTGCTGGCGTGAGGGGTGGGAGATTGGTTGGCGAGGGGCTACTAAAAAGAGTCATTTTGCATGAGACATTAAAAGATTTTTTAATTAAGTGTTGTTTGTTTTGCGAGGAAGTTGTGTCAGTTAATAATTTACTTTGTGTATCTAAGTTCTTATATTAAATAAAATGTTTAAAAATAATTACTTTGTGTAAAAATGTTTAAAAGATTTATTTTAAGGCATATAGTGGAAAGTGTTAGGTCCGGTGATCCTGTCAAATTTGTTTTAAAGATTCATTCCATTGCACTCTCCATGTACCTATATAAATATTTATTAATTCATAAGATCCAGACCGATACAGCCAAATTACTATATTACATAGAAATATGTATATCCTCGGCATTCGTAAAAAAATGCGTGTACAATAGTATTTTTCACAATCGTGTTATAATAGAGAGCTTTTTAGTCGAGTACCGTGTTTAGGCCACGAAGCTTGCTGAGTGGCCTAAGTAAGGTACGAGATTAAAAAGCTTAATTATGACACTATTGTGAACAATACTTTTTGTACGAGTTCATTAAAATTAATAATTTAAGTCATTAATACGAGTATATAAGAAAACTAAATATTGTAAGTGTTCTACTATCCGACTTTTTTGACACAAGATAATTGAAAAGTAGATTTTTGACAGATGACGCGACGCTGCTACGTTCCTAAACGCCACAGATTGGCAATTTTGTATCGGATCGAGTCTCCTTAAACAAGGACACACATGGAAATCCGAAGTTCTATTTTCAAATTTTTTTCGGTTGTCTAGAGCGTATCGAAATAGTTATTTCGGTTGTTTCGGAAGGAACATCGATGAAAAGAGTGACGTTACAGTATTCTCTATGAAATCTTAATACACAGATTTTAATCGACGAGTATAAAAATCAGTTTTATATTCATTGATACCGTAGAGGTTAAATAACAGCTTTAAAGATAAACAAATATTTAAACAAAAACACTCACCAACATTTTAAATTTATATTTACTTTATTATTTTATCTCTTTTCCAGTTTACCTACAAGCATTTGGACTTTAACACGACTTCATACAATTCAAATTGAAAGTGCATTTCTGTTGAGTTAATACCATTAGGTTCTTTGGAGCCGTATTCGACCCTTCGATAAGTTTATTAAGACAGTTGTCGTTAAATAACCCCTAAAATAATAAATATTAACCCCAAGTAAAAATAACGTACTTATAATAAAAACCTATTGCACATTGAACCTTAAGTTAGAGGTACAAGGTTTGAAAAGCGTCGGTTACTAATTGCATTTGTGTTATTTTACTTTGGGTGGAATAGTTTTAGGGTTCCTTGTTATAGATATCAACACAGCAAAGCTTTTTGTTGATTGCTACAGTTTGGATAATCTGATTAAGTTAAAGTGGAAGTTACTGATATTAAATTTGAATAATTTTTAAATTAAACGTTTAACTGTGATTGAGAGGCTTCATTCAGATATTTTTTTAAACTGGTTAGTTTTAATTCTAGGAGTCTGTATTACTTTTCGATTGATATAATGTTTTTAGCGCTAGAATCATTTATTTCTCAAAATAACATACACTCTCGGTCAAATAATACGGGTCAGAGTGCGTTTTTCATACAAACGAGGCTATTTCGAAGCCTTGGTTCCTGGACACAGGCATGTTTTGAGTGAGGTTTAATGGTGGATACTCCGAGGTTAAACAGTGGAGGTCAAAAGTGCTTAAGATACCTAACAGATCGCACAATCAGTTAACACCACAGCGAGAGAGCATGGGTCAGCATTTGGATTTCCTTACATTTTATTGCCATTTTATATGTTTTTCTGAACATGCACAATTCCGGCGTTAACCGCAGATTCAATCCGTTGGGTATCTTAGGCAATCTGGAAGTCCTGTATCGATGCTCGGGGTGTCCATCATCAGATTTCACTAAAAGCATCTCCTGGCGAGGAACCAAGGCTTCCAAATAGCCTCTTTAGTATGAAAAACACATTCTGACCCGTATTATTTGACCGCGAGTGTAGTATAAAACATAGTCGCTTCACGCCGTCTGTCCCTTTGTATGTACCTACGCTTAGATTTTTCAATCTTCGCATTTTTTTTTATGTTTAATAAATTCTATATTATGAACAGTTATTACAGAAAACGCATTTATACCAAAAGCGACGCGAGGGCTGATCGCTAGTTTCTAATAAATAGTAAAGTTCAAAAAGCATAAACTAAGTCTAAATTTAATAATTAGGGCACATACTTACTAATACTCTTAGGCTTACAATTGCAGATACCCCTTACTATAAAGGCCATGGCCTGTGCCCTCGTTTGATTTCATCACGCCATAAAAAAAGTTCTAACAAATGTTCTGTCAAATAATCTTAAAATTGAAATAAATATTCCAAAGAAACAATAAAATACCCCCTTAAATATAATCCCTCTCGCAAAAACATCCAACAACGGTGACTCTGTTTTCTCGACTGTTTGTGTTTCATGACGCGTGCGTTACAAATTGATCATTCCGAATGCAACTTATGTCCCCAACTTCCTCTAATTCGTTACGTGCAACTTTATGGCGTTTTTTTTTAAGTTACGAGTTTTTTTTGTGATTTGGTCATAAATGCGTAAGTATTTGTGTGAAGTTGGTAAACATCAGCCTGATTGTGCAAAACGTGGTTACAGAATTATCAACAACTTATTTAAGAGTGTATGTATGTAAACTCTTTATTGCACATAAACAATTACAAGACATGTTTGCATAATATAAATAATGTACATAGGCGAACTTATCCCATATGGGATCTCTTCCAGTTAACCTTGGAGTAGAATGAGCAAGGACAATGCCGAAACAAATTAACACAGGAAATAACAAATAGTACATACAACAGAGAAATAGGAAGAAAATAAAATATCTTCCTTAATAAGATACATACCTAAACATAGAAATAATATAATATACAATATAATACGTAAACAGCAGTTAAAACCTACAACAGAAGGATCAACACTCAGGCTCATCCTGTTTATTTAGCCACAACTTCTTTAATCTTTCCTTCAATGATCCGACAGATTTAGATTGCCTCAAGCACGAGTGCTTTGTAATTCTGTAGCTCTGCCTACCCCACTCTGGGAATGAAGGCGTGAGTTTATGTATGTATGTATTTGTGTGAGTTGAGTATGTTGGTCACTACTTCACGCTGAAACGGCTCGACAGATTTGAATGGTATTTGGAATGGAGATAGCTTATATAACACAATCTGAAATAAAACATAGGCTTCCTTTCTTTAAAAAAAACAGTCCCTATAGTATGGTTAACGCGGACGTTAAAAGAGTAAGTTGTAAAAAAAAGGTCAAGCTTCTGTTGCTGACTGTTCTTTTTATAACTGTGTACTTATAGCGAATGTTTAATTTGTAATTAATATTGATGAAATTTTATTTTTGTTTAACCTGAACCAACGTCGAAGACGATATGGTTTTTATCGCCTTTCGAGACCATCTTTTTTAGGGTTCCGTAGTCCAACTGAACCCTTATAGTTTCGCCACGTCCGTCCGTCCGAAGCTTAGCTCAGAGACTCTACTAGAAAGGTGTAATTTGGCATGAATATACAAATTAGTCACGCCAACAGAGTGGCAAAAATTACACGTGACGTGGGGATGTATTTTTTTTCTTGTCTGTCCTATAGTTTGGGGTTGTAAAATCATTTTTTCGATTAACGGCTACGTTTATGAAATATTAAGCTTTAAAGCCGTAATTTTTGTTGGAGTCAAGTCCTACCACCTGCTTATCGTATTGTCACCGTTTTGGCAGCTCTTATTTACTTGACAGTAATGGAGGCTGAGTTGAAAACAATACCATAACAGGTCAAAGACGATATGGTGGTTATTTACTTTCCCGTGTGGTTGCCGGGATAGAATAGCGCCACTCCATGTCTTCCCGTGGATGTCGTAAGAGGCGACTAAGGGAATAAAGGCTTGTAGTACTGTTAGGCGATGGGCTTGCCACCTGTCACTAATACAAACGGAGACTCAAAAGCTGGTTAACACAAAACTGTTTTTATTTCGTTAACGAGTTTTTTGCCTATTTCAAGTAAGACTATTATATCATATAAAAAAAACTTTGTAGTATATTAATAAATAATGACATTAAATTAGTAGAATAGGATAAACGAAATAATTTCGAAGATTAGTTTTGAGTCGGCACATTGCTAATTTATGGTTATGGAACTGTTAATAACCGTAAAACCTGGTAACTATGGTCCAAAATCTTCCAACTATAGTCCAAAATCAATGACCAAAAGTACAAGTTCCCATTATCTTTAGTTAAGGAAACGTGTGGTTTTATAGACATTTCTTGTTGACTAAAGTTTTAAAATGCTTATAAGTACTTAAGTCATCTACAAGGAATTAAAGAAATTAGACTTGGACCACAGTTGAAGTACTGGACCATAGTTAACAGGTTTTACGGAACTTATTACCTATTAGAGATTTATTTAAATATAAATTTTGCATGCCAGTTGCTGGTAAAATGTGTGATACCACTTGAACTCTAAACGACTTTTATACCACATTTTCAGCAAATAAAGAATATTTGATTTGATTTAATACACTCGTAAACATCTTAGCCTAATTGTGCAAAATGTGGCTACGGAATTAACAACAACTTTTTAGAGTTGTTGGTAATTATGTAGCTCTGCCTACCCTACCCCACTCTGGGAATGAAGGCGTGAAGGTATGTGTATGTATGTATGTTTATTAACTGCCTAGAAAAGAGGCCCTTGCGTAGTTATTCTCAATTCTATCCAAGAAGCCTAACCTCTCCGTGCTGACTTCTCTCACAAATACTCTACTCAGCGAACTTGTTTAACGAAGAGCCATAAAGACGATCCATTTCTCTGATTTATGGCGGAGGGTGACGCGGGGTTCTATTGTTCGTGGTTGCGGGATGTTATGATCGATGGACTGCGATTGCCAATTCTTGTAATACAAATTCTAATTTGTATCTATTTTCTGTTTATTCTTTAGGATCTCGCGGAGAAGGAAGACTGCTGTATTACAAAGGCTACGTTTTCAACGTCAATCATTTTGGGTTTTCCTGATTATTGAAGTATTATAGGGGATAAAGTACTGTTTTATATTAAATTCTGAGTCTGAGTGAGGAATTAATACGGAGTCCTGAGTGAAGCGAGGGATTCAAGCTCGCACAAGACGAAAACAGCTTTATCCCAAAGGACTACTTTTCTCACCTTTTGCGAGACAATAAAAAGCAAGGCTAGTTAGTAGAAACAACATTTTATTAAAACTAAATATGAAAAGCTTTATTAAGGCTATGTCATCCCGGCTCATAGACACCTCCGGAGATCCTAGAGCTGGTGCTTACCTCTCCCAAAGTATTGGGCTAGCTATCCAGAGAGGTAATGCAGCCAGTGCCATAGGGATCATGCCGCGAGCGGACCTGTTAGAGGGGTGTTATTTTATAGTGGTGATTATTATTTACATATTTAATATAAAGTACCTTATATTAAAAGGGTCAATCAACTTTTCTTTGTAGCTCGTTGCCATGGTGACGTCTCCTGGGTCACTCTTTAAAACTATGATTTCAAAGGATATAAGTCCACTAAAAAACTGTTTTATTGGCAATTACGCACCCATTCTTTTATGGCCTCTCTCCTGAGTGTGCTGGAAGTATATAATTATAACAATTTTCTAAGAAACTCTATCACTGTTGTCTCCTGGCTTACGGGACAGAATAACAACAACAAAAAGTTGATCCACCCAAAAACAATTACAAAATGTAACTTTTTCTAAGAATTAAAATCTCATTATATCCCAGCGGGGTAGGCTATAATGACCAGAGGCCGTAATTTTCGTAGCACTTTTGAGCTGTCATAGGGACTTCTCGTTTATCGACTTCGGATATAAATTTTGTATCGATACATTATCGAAAACAACATATTAAAGAAGATTAAAAGTAGAGTTAAACAACACGCGATCTTATCGCTAAAGAGCAATCTCTTTCAGATAATGAATATCTATTTCTTTAATAGAAAAAGTAATGATGAAACAGTTCTGAGTACTATTAAGTTAAGTTTGATAGAAATTGATAACTATTAAGTTTTCATTGTTCTCATTGCAAATCTCTATTTCACATTTTCGATTACTCGAAAGTTATCTGAAAGAAATCGCTCTTTAGTGATAATACCTCCCGTTGTTTAATCTTCTTTAATATGTTGTTCTATATTGTATCGATAAAATACGTATATCAGAAGTCGATAAACGAGAAGTCCCTATGACAGTTCAAAAGTGCTACGAGAATTCCGGCCTCTGATAATGACTTACTTTAGGGAGGTTTGCATGATATATAATTCGGAGATCTATAAAAGAGTTTACCAGACATGCACTATTCACCTTTCACAAATTATAATTCCCAAGCATTTGATGAAAATCGTTGTTTTTACAGTCTTCTCTAGCTTTCTATTCTACTCGGCTAAACACATTGGCCTTTGACCGTTATCGTATTGTTTATATAAAAAAAAAACACACAGCCGGCAGTATAACACAGCCGCCATTACTGTCAAGTCAATAAGAGCTATAAAACGCTGACAATACGCAAAAACTACGAAAACAATTACCACATAGAATAGAGACGTTGATATGACGATAGCATTGCAGTCATGATTCTTTCAAAACTTATTTATTTACTAGCGGCCCGCCAGCGGCTTCGCCCCGCTGCAAATTCCTGACTTTCCCGGTGGATTTTTCAATTATTTTCTTTCATAAAAACCTTGTCGTGACATTGACAAACACAACAAAAAAGAAATCAGCCAAATCGGTTCAGCCGTTCTCGAGTTTTGCGCTTACCAACACATTTAGCGATTCATTTTTATTATATAGGAGAGCACACAGGCCACCTGATGGTAAGTGGAAACTGTGACCCATAGACATTCGTATTCACAAGACTGCAAATGCACTGCCAACCCTGAGGACTAAGATGGAATGCCTCTATGCTAGTTATTTCACCGGCTGTCTTATCCCCAAACTGGAACACAACAATGCAAACACTGCTGCTTGGCGGTAGGTTAATGGGTAAGATGGTGGTACCAACCCGGACGGTCCCTGCACAAGGTCCTCCCACAGCTCGCCTCTTACGATGGAAATAATAAAATGGTCGCTACAGTTTTCGTTCCTATATGGAAGCCATAACTTGGGCCAAATTTATTAGTTTCATGCGCAGGGCGGGCGCCCACTCTAGCTGATTAATCCGCTGACACTCCGGCTTTGGTGTGAACAGGATTACATTTATGACTTATGTGCAATGGTGCAAGGGATTTGGAAAAGTAAAATAAAGGCAGATGGAAATTTGAGGACGCGATAGCCTGGTAGTGACCTGCCTGCGAAGCTAGCGGTCCTGGGTTCAATTCCCGATCTGGGCAAATATTTGAGCGATGATCACGAGTATTTGTTTCTGAGTCTTGAATGTTTTCTATGTACATACATACATACATACCTTCACGCCTTCATTCCCAGAGTGGGGTAGGCAGAGCTACAGAATTACCAACAACTCTAAAAACTAAACGTAACCACAATTTGCACAATTAGGCTAAGATGTTTAACAGTGTACATTAGTGACAGGTAGCCAGCCCATCGCCTAACAGTACTACAAGCCTTTATTCCCTTAGTCGCCTCTTCCGACTTCCACGGGAAGACATGGAGTGGCACTATTCTAAGCCGGCAACCACATGGCACCTAAGCCGTGTGGTTTTCTATGTATTTAAGTATATATATATAATTGTCTAGGTACTATTGCAAATAGAGCTTAAATTGGAACGAGTTCAATTTACGCGAGCTCGTCCCTTGCAAAAAAAAACTAAATTGTGCCCGGTCATTAGCTAAAATGGTATAATAGACTGCAGAAATATAGCTAGCAAAATGATTCTTGTATTTTTTTTAAAAAACAATTTTAAAAGATCATGCAGGCTCAGTTCAAGTTAACAAGTTTTACCAAAAACTTCATTTTAATAACATACTTTTGGTGCCGACTGTACTTTCAACACTGTTGATAATCACGCTGATGAAAGTCGACGACTGAAGGAGATTTCTTAAAGGTAAAAGTTTGCCTTTGAACATACTTTTTGTATTTCAGTTTCTTACGAACATAAGTCATTAATAGTACCTACATTACTGTCGCAAGCTCGTCCGTTTAAACCAATTCTCAGCTCGCAATTGCCGTTCCTGCCGAGGCATATATAGTGCTTTTCTCAAAAATCGAAAGATCCAAATCGCATATAAACAGAAACTTCACGTGAAATAACATCACTCTTTACCGCCATTATTTTTATGACAAGGAGAAACGCAAGCTTTTTTTAGAAAAAAAACTCAAGCTATTCCAGACACAGATAAAAAAGTTACGTTTCGAATAAAATATGGATGTATAAGAGTTGTGCCCTCATTTTATTATGGCCGTTTTTACTTTTTTTAAAGTTACAAACTAGATAACAATGAAATTTGTATGCAACATTGCGGGCTTGTGTAGCGAGCACGCAATGTATTTATTTATTTATTTGGGAACTGTCTGTAAACTATGTACTTCGCGTCTAAGTATGGAGTTAGTAATGTCAACTTTTCCGGTCATTTTTGAGAAATATTACATTACTACAGACGCCGGGAAGTAGGTGGTTGCAGACCGAGTTCATATAGACGACGACATTTGTAATTTAAAAAAACTGCATAATATGCATTGAGAAATGCTTCATAAAACTGCAATACAAGTTTATTTATTTATTTATTATTTCAGTTTTTATGATTTTTTTTGAGTAATTGTATGGTTTACCCACGAAAACTTTGATATTTTTTTAAAAATCAACTATGGAAAATTGACACATGGGAGTTCTACTCTTGCATTTGGAATAATGTTTTTAGTAGATATATTCAATAAAAGGCGGATGTCACTTTTTTGGGGTAAAAAAAACACTGCAGTGTCAAGTATATATGAGTATCAATCAATATAGCAATAAAACAATCCAATCTTCTCTAGGAAGATTGGGGGCAACGTTGTACGGTGATTTGTAGGTCAGAGGTCAAGATAGTTTTAACCTCTGCACCACTGCGAGTCCACTTGAAACGAGAAGAAAGATGCCAGATACACGAAATAAGTCCAAGTCTTCAATCACTGTGCGACACACAGGCATAAAAAGTACAAATCACTATCAGAAAAGAACTTTGAACACCTAATTACCCAAAAATTAAAGTCTAAAACAAATTACACGTCCGCCATCTTTTAACGTTGCAAATGGCCTCCAAAAAAAAAAAAAAAAGTCCTTTACATTTGGATTGATTACTTCACTGTGACACAGTCCAAAATGGTCTAATAATCGATTTCATTAACTGTGCATACTTATACCAAAATAATCCTAACTAATATCATAAATGCGAAAGTAACTCTGTCTGTCTGTCTGTCTGTCTCGCTTTCACGCTAAAACTACTAAACCGATTTAAATGAAATTCGGTACACAGATAGTTTAGAGCCTGACAAAGGACATAGGCTACTTTTGTATGTATGTATAAACTCACGGTTGTACGTTATTTTACAGACTGAAGTTGTTTAGAATTTCATTTCATAGAAAAAAATTCTCGTATTATCATTTCATAGAATAATCAATATGTAGAATAATTACTTTGAAGACATTTACATCATCGTTATTTAATTCAAAATTGTTTCTTTTTTCATATCATAGAATAGCAAATTAAATATTCTTTGTTCTCATATTATTTGATTTACAATTAAATTATATCGCATAGCTTATTCAAGGAATATATAAAAAAAATAACCTCGAAGGCTAAGGCGGGAGCTTGCTTCGCTTCGCTCCCGCCATAGCCTTCTAACCTAACCTATTCAAGTCGGTTCTGCCCAGAGAGGTCTTGCTCGCTCACTCATATTTATAGGTTGTACGTTAATGAGTTTCTAATGAGTTTTGAGTGAGTATGAAAAAATACACGGACCAAACAATATTCGTTGAAAAATAATTATATTGTTTGATAAGTTTGTGTAATGAAAAAATAAAATTACAAAATTCATTGAATTGATTTTCTGTTGAATTTGTTTCTTTCAAGTAAATAGTTAAAAAATAATAATATACGAAGCAAAAATACAAGGACCAAATAGTATATGAAACATTTTCTGTGAAACAAAATTCTGTAATTTTTCAGTCTGTAAAACAAGGGGACACCATAAACTCACGCCTTCATTCCCAGAGTGGGGTAGGCAGAGCTAAAGAATTACCAACAAGTCTTAAAACTTCTTGATAATTCTGTAACCACACGGAAAAAAATGCTCGTAAAATGTGTTTCTAGCCAAGAATATTTAATGTTTCAGTAATATTGTTTAATGTCAAATAAATATTTTCTTGGATTAATAATAAAGTCTTAGCTCAAAAGAAATGATATTCTCAACGAAAAAACATATTATTCTTCCTATTTTTACTAAAATCAAAACAATGATCTTCGTTTCAAGAAGGTTTTAGTGTTGTGACAACAATGTGTTACTTTCTTAAATTATTATTTTCATGTGGCTTGATAAGAGAGTACACTGTCTCAATTCAAGACATGTAAACGATTGAAACAACAGTTTTATTATTTCTTTAAACAATTCATAAAACATTCTTTACTGAACAATTATATTATTAAAATGAAACGTGCCTTTCTTTCTTTAAATATTTTCCATTTCTCAAAGGGAGAAAATATGAATTTTCACAAACAATAATAAAAGGATTTGTCGTAAGACGAATGAGTTTTAATGTGAGTAAAAAATATTGTTTGATTAAAACACTAATATTATTAAATTAAAGATTATTAATTATTAAGTACAAAAAAACATTCTTGGTTTAAACAATATTTTTTTTGGGTAAGTAAGTAGTAGTATTGATGTAAAAATATCATAATTCAACATAAGATTGTACTAATGTTTTTAAATAATACTTTTTTGTTTTGGTAGAATAACTTATGGTTTTAATTCAGAATCTGAGTGTTTTGATCGAAGCTTTTTGTTACTTTTGTAAGGAGAAAATAAGTGAGATTTTATAAATATTTTTTCTTCAAGCAATACATAAAACATTATTTACTGAAGAATTATATTATAAAAATGAAACGTACCTTTCTTTCTATAAATATTTTCCGATTCTCATTGTGAGATAATATGAATTTTCACAAACAATAAAAAAATACTTTGTAGTAAGACTACTGAATTTCAATGTGAGTAATAAATATTGTTGGATTAAAACTAATATTATTAAATACAAGATAATTTATTATTTTGTATGAAATAAAACATACTTGGTTTAACAATATTATTTTGGGTACCTGAGTAAATAGTAGTATTGATGTAAAAATATAATAATTCAACATAGGATAGACAAATGTTTTCAAACAATACTTTTTTGATTTGGTAGAATAGCTTACTCTTAATTCGGAATTTTAGTGTTTTGATCGAAGATATCGGTAACTTCTTGCAAGGAGAATATGTTTTCTTCAAACAATACATAAATCATTCTTTACTGAAGAATTATATTATAAAAATGAAACGTACCTTTCTTTCTACAAATATTTTCCGACTCTCATTGTGAGATAATATGAATTTTCACAAACAATAAAAAATACTTTGTCGTAAGACTAATGGATTTCAATGTGAGTAAAAGTTATTGTTGGATTTAAACTCTAATATTATTAAATTCAAGATTATTTATTACTTTTTATGAAATAAAGCATACTTGGTTTAACAATATTATTTTGGGTACCTGAGTAAATAGTAGTATTGATGTAAAAATATAATAATTCAACATAGGATAGACAAATGTTTTCAAACAATACTTTTTTGATTTGGTAGAATAGCTTATACTCTTAATTCGGATTTTTAGTGTTTTGATCGAAGATATCGGTAACTTATTGCAAGGAGAATATGTTTTCTTCAAACAATACATAAATCATTCTTTACTGAAGAATTATATTATAAAAATGAAACGTACCTTTCTTTCTATAAATATTTTCCGATTCTCATTGTGAGATAATATGAATTTTCACAAACAATAAAAAATACTTTGTCGTAAGACTAATGAATTTCAATGTGAATAAAAATTATTGTTGGATTAAAACTAATATTATTAAATACAAGATAATTTATTATTTTGTATGAAATATAACATACTTGGTTTAACAATATTATTTAGGGTAAGTACCTGAGTAAATAGTAGTTTTGATGTAAAAATATCATAATTCAACATAGGATAGACAAATGTTTTCAAACAATACTTTTTTGATTTGGTAGAATAGCTTATACTCTTAATTCGGAATTTTAGTGTTTTGATCGAAGATATCGGTAACTTCTTGCAAGGAGAATATGTTTTCTTCAAACAATACATAAAACATTTTTACTGAAGAATTATATTATAAAAATGAAACGTGCCTTTCTTTCTATAAATATTTTCCGTTTCTCATCGTGAGAAAATATGAATTTTCACAAACAATAAAAAATACTTTGTCGTAAGACTAATGAATTTCAATGTGAGTAAAAATTATTGTTGGATTAAAACTCTAATATTATTAAATTCAAGATTATTTATTACTTTTTATGAAATAAAGCATACTTGGTTTAACAATATTATTTTGGGTACCTGAGTAAATAGTAGTATTGATGTAAAAATATAATAATTCAACATAGGATAGACAAATGTTTTCAAACAATACTTTTTTGATTTGGTAGAATAGCTTATACTCTTAATTCGGATTTTTAGTGTTTTGATCGAAGATATCGGTAACTTCTTGCAAGGAGAATATGTTTTCTTCAAACAATACATAAATCATTCTTTACTGAAGAATTATATTATAAAAATGAAACGTGCCTTTCTTTCTATAAATATTTTCCGTTTCTCATCGTGAGAAAATATGAATTTTCACAAACAATAAAAAATACTTTGTCGTAAGACTAATGGATTTCAATGTGAGTAAAAATTATTGTTGGATTTAAACTAATATTATTAAATTCAAGATTATTTATTACTTTTTATGAAATAAAGCATACTTGGTTTAACAATATTATTTTGGGTACCTGAGTAAATAGTAGTATTGATGTAAAAATATAATAATTCAACATAGGATAGACAAATGTTTTCAAACAATACTTTTTTGATTTGGTAGAATAGCTTATACTCTTAATTCGGATTTTTAGTGTTTTGATCGAAGATATCGGTAACTTATTGCAAGGAGAATATGTTTTCTTCAAACAATACATAAATCATTCTTTACTGAAGAATTATATTATAAAAATGAAACGTACCTTTCTTTCTATAAATATTTTCCGATTCTCATTGTGAGATAATATGAATTTTCACAAACAATAAAAAATACTTTGTCGTAAGACTAATGAATTTCAATGTGAATAAAAATTATTGTTGGATTAAAACTAATATTATTAAATACAAGATAATTTATTATTTTGTATGAAATATAACATACTTGGTTTAACAATATTATTTAGGGTAAGTACCTGAGTAAATAGTAGTTTTGATGTAAAAATATCATAATTCAACATAGGATAGACAAATGTTTTCAAACAATACTTTTTTGATTTGGTAGAATAGCTTATACTCTTAATTCGGAATTTTAGTGTTTTGATCGAAGATATCGGTAACTTCTTGCAAGGAGAATATGTTTTCTTCAAACAATACATAAAACATTTTTACTGAAGAATTATATTATAAAAATGAAACGTGCCTTTCTTTCTATAAATATTTTCCGTTTCTCATCGTGAGAAAATATGAATTTTCACAAACAATAAAAAATACTTTGTCGTAAGACTAATGAATTTCAATGTGAGTAAAAATTATTGTTGGATTAAAACTAATAGTATTTAATACAAGATGATTTATTGTTTTGTTTGAAAAATAACTTAACTTGGTTTAATAATTATTTTTTTGTTTTCTTCTCGTTTATCCCATATTGAGATTTGCATCTTCTAGATACAGACATAACAGTTTTTTGACGCGTGCTGGTAAGGGCTTGAATAATTTGGTGAATAAGCTGGATATCGTATTTTATTGTAAAATCCCTTCCGTGAGGCGAAGTTTGACAGCTAAGTGTAAGTCTTGCATTAATACAATTAAGAAAAACTGGGCAAGAGCATGTCAAACCATGCTCAGCATGGGATTCGGTCGCCGACATCTACCACATGTACATACCAACTACTACGGGCTAATTTTCTATTGCGAGGTATTTGGTCTGAGATGATTTTAGGTACCTATACCTAACCCCTTCGCTCCCTTCCCGCCTGCGCCGCTACTTTTACGTGTATTGGCTACAGATAGACGGTAAAACTGGGAAAGGACACCAGACAGGTCGTGTACCTAAATGCAATTGTATGAAAAAAAGCAAGTGTTTCTAATTATGTGACTAGGTACCTATGTAGGTACATTTATATACATACATATATAAACTCACCCAGCACAGTTATTGTATAGGTACTAACTAGCCGGCGACTCCGTCCACGTAGGTAAAAGTAGTTTAATACGAGTAGCTATTACTTCGGAAACCAGCCATTTTTTCGGGACAAAAGTAGGTGCCTCTACCCTGTCTGTCTCGGGGGTACCTATAATCTATAATGTAGCTAAGTACCAAATTTGGCATTACCTACCTATTGACATTCTTCACTGACACTAACAAGGTAGGTACCTACCTATTTTAAAAGTAGATAGGTAGGCGAAAACATAGGTTTCTCCGAAAAATTACTCAATTGCGGGATCACGATAGGTACAGGTACCTAAATGAATTCTAAACGGACGATCTCGCGAGTACTTACGTATTATACTTACCTATCTAAGTATACCTAACTTGTCAGAGTCACATTATGTGGTCACTTACCTGTTTACTTGACTAATTAAACTAACTAAGTAATCATTAATAACAAAAGTTCAGCAAGGTAGGTAAATAGGTACTTTTAGTTTATTATTTTATTACACAGTTGGCAGGTAGGTACTTATATTTGATGCCACGACGTATTCAAAATACCAATGAGCTCAGTCACTTTTTTGTTTAGGCATACTAAAGCCGGGATTAAGTACTCTCAATACCAAAACGACACACCAAATTTTAGCTCATCAAATTAACTTTTACTTACGGAGATGCGCAACGTTTGCAAATCACTAAGAAAGCGACGAGTAATATGCGTGCAATAAACAAATAAATAGGCAAACAATAGTAGTTCACGCCAAAAATTCATAACAAGTACCCAAAATATTTGCAAAAATAGTCTTAAAGATTGTAGAATCAAAGTTTAGTTTCATATGACGGCGCACTGCGGCGGCGGCAATTCACAAAGCTATGACAAATGCCGCCACGAGCGGCTCGTGGCACTGCACTCACCTTTGAAGCGCGCACGCCGCCCAAGTTTAGGTTTTTATAAACGGTCCAATAATATGTCGTACACAGTTTGCCTAAGAACTAAAATTGCTTGAAGGTATTTTAAGCGGTAACCCATTCGGAGGTTTTGATACTGGTAAGCGGTAAGCCAAATTAACTCAATCGAATGGATTATCCGTTTAATGTGTAACCCGATTTAGCGCTTACCGAAAGGTGCGGGTTTTTAAAAATCAGCGCTATAAAAACCCATTAAAAACCCCGGGTAAGGGTAAGCAGGTCCCGTCCCTGATTAATTTAAGATATTTTACAGATTTTTATTATTTGTAGTTTTGGTTTTGGAGACTTTTAGCTCTAACGAAAATGACACTTTTAGAGTTTAATATTTCCTAAGGGTCCCCAAATCTTAAAATGGATAATACCTGCACATGATGATCCTTTAAGGGCTATCCAATAATACCTCACACGATGTTGTACTAAGATAAAAATAATAATTTCACTTACTTGCGTTAGGTAACCCAAGGTAAACTGAAAACCTTTTTTTTAATCCAATCCAAATAATCAAATATATATCTTAGTGTGCGGACGTATAAATATCTATCAGCCTTATTAAAAATCCGGGCAAGAGCGTGTCGGACCATGCTCAGTGTAGGGTTCCGAAGCCGTTACTACAAACAAGTTAAACCTCGCGACAAACTTAACTTTGCCTTGCCTTCGACATAGGCTGTCAGTTTACCAACACCGCAAATAAGTTTTCGGTACCTAGGTGTAAACATAAAAACTGTTTGTAACTCAAAAACCTCCATTCCTGTTAAATTCGTTATATGTATATAGTATATTTATATGTGCTTACATTCAAGATATTTTTCAGATTTTTAACATTTGTAGTTTTGACTGTAGGGGACGACAATTAGCGCTTTAAAGCTTAATATTTCATAAACGGATACCTTAATCGAAAAAATTATCCATCGACACCCCAATCTATGGGGTAGACAAGAAAAAAAAATCCACCCTAGGTTACGTGAAGGGGAGCTACACCAAAAAAAAAAATGTTTTTATATTTTTTTACCACTTTGTTGGCGTGACTAATATGTATATTTATGCCAAATTACAGCTTTCTAGTACTAAGAGTGTCAGCTAGGCTGGGGACGGACGGACGGACGGACGGACATGGCGGAACTGTATGGGTTCCTAGTTTGACTACGGAACCCTAAAAACGTGGAGTAACCGTGGACTAGTTAAAATATGCTTTGTCCTTATCTGTCACTGTGACATTTAAATTCGACAGATAAGGACAAATAATAACTTAACTAATCTACGGTTACTCCTCGTTTATTAATAAGGCTGTATACCTATGTTTCCCAAATTTCAGCTGTGAGAATTATAATTATGGTTTCTGAGAAAAGGTGAATGTGACATACAGACAGACAGACGAAAGTATAAGGGTTTTGTTGAAAGTTTGACCACGGAACCCTAAAAATGAGCCAATACATGGGGCATTACGTTTTTTATTAATAGAAGGATATTGGATAGATTACTTTAGTTACCTATATAATAATTCAAAGCATCTCTCCGTGGGTGATAACTGATAAATATGTGTAATCAAATAAAATAAATGACTAAACTTATTAAATGTTTTAAAAAGCAATGAACCCCGTTTTCAATAATTTAAAATAAATTATTTTTGTTTTTCTTTACCAAATTCAATGATTGATAGGTACCTCGGTGCTTTATATGAATGCAAATGCTGAACTTATTTATATTTGAGGAGTTCCTTCAATTCCTCATGGATT
Source organism: Acleris emargana (assembly GCA_927399475.2). NCBI lineage: Eukaryota > Metazoa > Arthropoda > Insecta > Lepidoptera > Tortricidae > Acleris > Acleris emargana. Next base: position 737,833 of record OV656863.1, on the reverse strand, counting down.
ATTTTTATCACATTCTGAATTGGTGATTATAGGACAATCTGCAGAGTAGGTGTACACAACACTATTTTTTTAAGTCGATCCACAATTGACGGAGAAATCGGTAAACATACTTACATAAAAATACATTAGGTACATACAGCTGAACTGAACCCTGTAGTTACTTTAGACAGTAGGTAGGTTTTTTTCAAATAACCCCTTGACTTTAAATATCCCCTTTGTACGACATGAAAACACTAAATAAACTGAATAATTACATTAGGTACACAATAAAATTTAAGAAAATTAAACAATAATACATACATAAATCTATACCTATAGGTAAGCACTTTATTGAAATTGGAAACGAAAAATTCTTTATCCAAGATAGTAGGATTTTTAAAACAAAATCGTGTTTCTTGATATTTTGCTGTATCACAAAAAACGTCAGTAAAAAAAACAGTGTCGCCATCTCAAAATTGACTTCCGTAATAATTATTGGGGTGTTTAAAACATGCCGTGCTACAAATTATTTTTTAAACTCGTGTGTACTTTCCATTTTAATTTTAATATATTTTTTACATTTCAGAAAACAGTCCGCCATTAATTTGATGTTTTGTATACTTTAGATAACCGATGATATAATTGACAGCAAGGGTAATTTGAGTTAGGAATCTAGCAACACTTCATCGGTCGGTCGGCGATCGAAGCTTTCTTTCAACTTCGACTGACTCTTTCTTTAAATTGACCGCTGCTTGTGAAGACGTTTTTAATTTTTGTTCTCTATGTGCTTGTGACCGGTGAGCGGCGAACCCCTTGCCTAGTTTATTTCTTGAAATTCATCAAAAGTGAGTAATTTTTTATTATAAATAGGGTGATGGTAAAAATATATTGTTGTGTTAAACTTGCGTTGTTTTGCAGATGGAATACATTGCAGCGCAACACGTGGAGTTCCGGCCATTAACATTATTGTTAAAAAGTTAGGTTATTACTACATCTGGTATAGATGGATTCAAGGGTAAGTAGCACATATTTGAAATATGCGTGGTTTCGTTCTTATTTACGTTTACGTAAGTTTGATTATTCGTTCACACTGTACCAAAGGGGGGCCGTGACTGGGACTTAGAATTTTTTTCATCAATGCGATGTCTTATTGACACTATTTTTTTATAATTCTATCACATAGAATACGTTAAAATAAGCACGTTTTACTTGAAAAAAAATTTTCTAAATTTAAAGATGACTGAGATAGACGCCATCAAAGATTACAATAGCGACGTCGACGGAGGTCCGCTTCGCGGACAACAAACTAACCTAACCTAAACCTATACCTAATACTATGCCCTACGCCTACGGCCTTCGGCGTTTTTCTAAGTCCTAAATTTTTATATGTGTCGTATCTCGCCCATTTTTAATTTTAGAGAACAGTTTTTTAAGTAAAATGTGCTTATTTTAACGAGTTCTATACGTTTCAATCATAAAAAAATAATGTTTTAAAGACATCACATCCAACAAAAAAAATCTAAGTCCAACCGATTATTCGGCAACATAGGTTTAGTTTATAAAATGACTTTACTAACTACCTAACTATAAGGTACCTACTTAAAAGTACCATAACATACTGTAACTAACAAGGCCAAGTAGTGTATGTAGCCTGTGTTATAACTTCATTGTATAAATAGTTATCGATTGTATTTATATGTATATATATTATATCTGTTTATGATATGGGATATTAGAATAATTTTGGTGTCTTTCTTATTACAGAAATCGAAGTAAGATCCGATCATCTACAAGATTTGTGCGTAAATGGAGAAATTTTTAGAGAGATTTGCCCACTCAAAGGACAAAGACTTATCATCAAATCCAAATTAAGGGAATTCATAGCTAAGGTATGTACCTACAATCATAAAAAGATCTCATGTAAATGATTTTCATTATCGAAATTGGTTTATTTCCACAAACCCTTTTAAAAAATCACATTCTCCATCTACTTGTAAAATTTTCTGGTTCTTTTTTATAAATGTAAATGATATTGCATTTTATTTTTTGTTTAAATGTAATTAATATTATTGTTTTACTCACTAAACACATTTTATAACTTAGTGATTCATTTATGAAGGGAATAGCAATAAACTTTAACTCGTTTATCGCTATTCCCTGATGTTCTTCCCCGGGCTTTCAACTACTTACCTGACTATTATTCCAAATCCGTCTCGATACATTCCGCTCTATAGAATTATTTGATTATTTATCCTATTTAATAAATGTATACGTAGTTATTTGCTATTTTTATCTTCATATTCTGTCTCTTAAATTTTTGTATGTCTTGCCTTTCGCTGTCTCATTTCTCTCAATTGCTCAAAGGTTAACTGGATGAGATCCCGTAAAGTGATAAGTTCGCCTTTGTTCATACATTTCGTGTTCCTGTTTCGTTTTTTCAATTTTTTTACATCCATACATACATTATTATCTCCATTTCATCTAAATCGGTTCAGCAGTCTATCCATGAAAGCTAAACCAACAGACAGAGTTACTTTCAGCTTTTATTATATTATATTAGTAATTTAGTATGGATCGTAATAGTGAAAGGTGATAGTTTTTTGCCATTGCTTATTTATTTTATTTATTTCATTTGAAAGTTAAAGAGTTATAATATTATGACTATGCATTAAAAGTTTGTTATAGGCTTTTATATGATTATCATGTCCTCAATCAATTAGATTTTAAACAACTTAATTCAGTTTTATTTGTTTTCAGATGGATTCGGCCACTACAGTAACATACAAGTCTCCAATTAGTGATGCTGAAGACAGTCTTGAGGACTTAAATAATATAGTAACCGAAAATCTGGTTTCAACAGCCCGAGCCCGCTTTTCCGGATTTTGATTTGAAAACTTTACTTACTACCTGTTTGTTACATTTTCCTCTTTCGGAGGAGGGGAATTAAGTCTCACAGCAGCTTTATTTGATCTGAAACTTTTTATCTGAATATTTACTACTCCTGTCTTTATAATGTAATTTAAGAACAAAATAAATATGGTGTTATAAATAACTCTTATTTTAATTTCTTAGACATATCTATTACAGAGCACAGATTTAAAAGAAGATGGATCAGTCTTGCTTTGAAACTTCCGGACTCTCAAATTAAGAACATTAATGTTCACCTTAAAAAAAGGCATTCTAAAATCAAATCTCAAGCTTTTTTAAGCCAAGTATATGATATTTTTAAATATTTTTTGTAGAATTATCCACTTAAGATAAATCAGTTCTTGGTATGAAAATCCTAACTACTTAAATCAAGAAAATAATCGAATTTAGCTGAAGAAGTGGCTCTTAACTAAAGTAGTGCATTATTTTGCCTGAAGATAATAAGACTCTTGTACCAAAGCATTTGTATTCTTCGCATAAAGCATACAAATTATTCACCCGACATTTATCTGATTTTTCAATGAAATATCTGGTTTTTCAAATGGAGAATATGAATATATTTAACTTAAAAGCTAGAATTTCAAATCAAAACTACCACTAGTCTTCATTTGAAATTTTAAAAATACAAAATGATCTTGGTATGAAAACCGCCACTACTTTAATTGAGAAAAGATTAATATTGAGCGAAAACATCATTACTCTTCACTTAAAATTTAAAAATACTTAAGTTAAGTAATTTGAGTATTCTATACAAAATCTAGAAGATATTGGCTCAAGATTAATTTAATCTTGATATGAAAGAGCTATACTTAAACTAAGAAAAGGTTAAAATCGAATGAAATCATTGCATTCTTAGTATGAACCGATGTACTTTGGATAGAGAAATCGCATTATCAACCTAAGACAAATTTTATCTTGCATCAATAACTTGTCACTTCAAATAACATTGGATCATTTTGGTTGAAACATTTATCGAATCTTCACTTGAAATTTAAAAATAGTTAAGTTAAGTAACTTGAGTATTCTATACAAAATCTAGAAGATATTGGCTCAAGATTAATTTAATCTTGATATGAAAGAGCTATACTTAAACTAAGAAAAGGTTAAAATCGAATGAAATCATTGCATTCTTAGTATGAACCGATGCACTTTGGATAGAGAAATCGCATTATCAACCTAAGACAAATTTTATCTTGCATCAATAACTTGTCACTTCAAATAACATTGGATCATTTTGGTTGAAACATTTATCGAATCTTCTTTCAAATGCTAAGTTTTTCTTTTTAAAGCTTATTTGCTTTTGAGAGAAAAAAAAACGTTCTTGTTAGAATACAGTAAATTGTAAATTGAAAACAGGTTTTCCTTCTTCGGAGATATGAAAAGTTTGCATCAAGAGTTAAATAAACTCCGTTCCAGAAAATCTGACGTCTTAAAGGCCAAGATATTCGTGCTCCTTACAATAAGACTATAGTTGTATCTTCTATTCAGAATATTTATTCTTTACTTGAGTAAATAATTTATTTATTCAAGAATTAGGGTCAAAACAATAAAATACTGAAATGAAGAATATAAAGTTTTCCCCAAATATGAAACTGTATTATTCTTGACCAATAAATATACTCTTGATTTAAGACTATTTTTCTTTCCGTGCACATTTTGCACAAGTAGGCTAAGATGTTTCCCAGTGTATTAGTGACAGGTGGCAAGCCCATCGTCTAACAGTACTACAAGCCTTTATTCCCTTAGTCGCCTCTTACGAAAACCACGGGAAGACATGGAGTGGCACTATTCTGACCCGGCAACCACACGCTACGTACGCTACGTAGGCTACTTTTGATTGCGAAAAAGGGGTTGTAAGGGGTTAAAAGGGGGGAGGAAATGCAGAAAGAGTCGCAGGAAAAAGCTAGTCTACAAGCCGCTCAAAAAGAATATTTAATCCTTTTACAAATGACTACACTCTAACCCAAACCTTTTAAACCCATTTTAAAAACAGGAGCTAGTCCAAAATTGACTTGTAAGATTTGAACTAAACATATTTGAAATAGGCGAATATTAAAGTTCATTGAGTTGGGAAAAACAAGCCCGCTTTAATTTTTAACTATACACCGTGTTTTTTTTTATTTATGATAACTTCGGTAAGTATATTACTAGGTACAATCATAGAAACTAAGTGGTAGATTAGATTTTTAAATATTGCAAAAAAAAAACTGTTTTCTGTTTAGAACAAAGTAATTAAATTTTGTATCTTTGGTCATTCTAAAAAGTCCTTTAGAGTTAACTCATACTCAGTGTCAAATACGTCAATGTTGGCGTGACATACACAGACAGTTAAGAGCCTTTTAGACCAGTTCAACGTGATTAACTGATTAAATTTAAAAAATAAATATCTTTAAAACCGTAAGAGTTATCATTTGTCTGTCTTCGGGAAATTAACTTTATTTGACCTTAAGAACGTTCCCTTAAAGTTATCGTAAATCAAAAAAAACGCGGTGTATATATAAGGTAGAAATGAAAAAACTATAAGTAACTTAGGCATATCGCATCTCTTGTTTCACCTTTAACCCCTGACGTGTATCCACGGGAGGGATCTCCACTTTGAATATAGAACTGAATTTTCCCCAAATACCTACCGCCCCTAAGGTAGGCAAGACACCAACCAATCAGGGCGACCCGCCAACAGGTGGGCGACGCCATCTTGGCATGGATATCGATTCGAGGCCACTTGCGTAACAATCTTGATAGAATAGAATAACTTTATTTTGGGGAAGAAAGACCATAACACAAAACTTTCAGACCATACCTACGTAACAATAGGGGGACAATGTCACACTAATTGACCTAGACCCAAACTAAGCTCTAGGCTTGTACTATGGGTAGGTACTAGACAACATTATAAATACTTCCAGCACTAAACTTAAAAATTACTTGAAAAAGTCGTTAATGTCTAAAGCGTATTATAGGATCGAGGACTATCTAATAGACAAAAATGCTTGGCCTAAACCCGAAACTTAATCAATAATACTTATATATTTTTACACCGTTTACACCGTTGATGTAGGAAAACATATCAATCTTATGTGGTCGTCTTGCACCGTCTTATATACTTACACCTAGGTAGGTGTTCTTTTTGTTCCTTTTCTCCCTCTATCTCTCTCGCAATATTTTGGTGTTTTCCTGCTGAAACTACGTAGGTTATTTGATATATTTTTTAATTTAATATTTATCTGTTTATAACATTGGCTATTTTGCATGCTGCATTGCACACTGATGTACACCTGCCCTTGCGGGTAAGACATAGCGAATGCAACCTGTAAAATTAATCACCATCACTGTGCCTACCTAAGCTTAACAAAAAAAAATCTGATTCTGATTCTGAAGACTCACGAACTAATATTCGCGCTCATCGCAGGAATATCTGCCCTTACCGGGATTTGAACCCAGGACCGCTAGCTTCGTGGGCAGGGTCACTAGCGCGTCGTCATAGTTCTGAACAAAGGATTGTAATCGAACCGCGATAAAGGATAGATAAAGGTCTTGTAAAGTTGGACAGAGATAATCAGGTTGTTATGGAAACTGTCTCTCGCGAGAGGACAAAAGGAAGCTCAGGTCAGAGCCGACCATTAAAGTATTAATTTACCTGCCTACAGACAACCGGGTCCATATTGGCTTACCAATCTTTTTTTAGTCCGTATGTAATTTTAATCCTAATCACCGCCCTTCTGTATCCGTGGTCAGATTGCATTGTTAGATCAATCTGACACGTCCACTCTTTTGTATCCTTGGTCAGATCAATTGATTTATTAGTATCATAAATATCGTAGCAAGTGGAAAGAAGTGGTCTCTGCCTACCCCTCTGGGAAACAGGCGTGATTTAATGTATGTATGTATGTATAAATATGAGGTAGGTTTAGGTTATGTTAGTTCTTCCGCTGGCCCGAGGGCCAAACCACCCAGAAATAGGAGCTCCGCAGAGCTCCGTCGACTTTCTGCGAAAGTGTATAAAATCCGAATAAATCAAACGATCTGACTGACCAAGGATACAAAAGAGTGGACATGTCAGATTGATCTAACAATGCAATCTGACCACGGATACTTCGGGGCTTACTTTGCAACTCCTGAGGTGTTTTTTACTGAAACGGTGTTTTCCAGTTAGATACTTTAAAAATCCTGAAATAATAACGGTTTCAGTAAAAACACTTTAGGAGTTGCGACGATTAGGAATAAAATTACATTCGGACTAAAAAAAAATAGTTCAACTTTGGCGCTCCCATGTACCTGCAGACAATCTCATAAGTACAATTTAGTAATTTGTAACGTATTAGAATGAGATAAGTTTGAATTTAGTAAGTATATCAACAGCTGCGACCATCGACAAGGTGCAGTCACGACCCGGAATTGATGAGCCACTTGCCATTGTTCGTAATTTAGCCGTGTATTCAATAACCGATGTCAACGACGGGCTGACAGCTATTCGATTTGCATTACATAGCCAAATTAACATGGGTAAGTGGCTCAACAATGCCGGTTCGCTACTGTACTAAAATGCAAAAATGCAGTCTTTGCCCCATTGCAATGGATTGGCTAGATTGATGGCCAGTCTAGTCCGGCCTTCGGGCACGGAACCCTTCACACGATAAACTTATGTTTGCGTTAAGGAAGGAAAACCACAAAGATATAAACGTAAAAATATATTTCCATCATAATAAAAATAAGTAAACATATCAAACTAAATATATACAAAACATAACAAAATCTACAAAATTCTTGCACATATTTGTAGAAATCACTCCATTAATGATAAATGACAGGTTTGACGAAGACTTGAGCGGACTAAAATGTTAAACACATACATACCTTCACGCCTGTCTCCCTATGTGGTAGGCAGAGACTATGGATCGCCAGATGCCCCGATCTAAACATACAACTTTCGCTTCCTCTACACTACATTCATCAATCTCTTCATGCACGTATTGATATCTAGGCCACTGTGGACTATGCCAAACTGACGTTGACAGCTAAAACTTAAGACTTCCTTACAACGTCACGTTGACCAGTGGCCTAAGAATAAAATTGGTTGACTGTACGTCGGTTTCGGGTGCTTTTGATTTGGCCCTTATTCAATACATCGCGAATGTGACCACCTGTCTAGGACGTCCCCTAACACCTCCACTCTCTTTCTAAATGACCTAACCACCATAGCACGCCCTTTTTGATCTCCAGCTGCATTATATTTGATTAACTAGGATTAGGTCTGAGGGCCTCGCCAAGATACCGAACAATATAACGGTGACCGCTTCTTCCAGAGCTGATATCTCATGAACGGCTTAACCGATTTTGATGAACTTTAGCTAAAAAGCACCGCTAGAAAACCTGCTTTCAAATAAAACAAACCGCATCTAAATCGGTTCACCCATACCGACACACAGACTGACACACACATAGTGGTCAAACTATATCAACCCTGTAGTGGTCGCGTTTTGCGTCGGGGGGTAATAAAATGAATAACAACGCCCACACGATTCCATTGGAACCTAGCCAAAGCTTCATAGAATTTCGAGCATGTTATCTATTCTTCATCAAATTCGTTCGTTCGCCATTACCCCGCATTATGGACGATGTGCCAAATTTGCGGACAAATCCAGAATCGGTACACTTTCTGTGGATACAGTAAACATCTGGAATACTTTAACTCTGCGTTCACAACAAGATCCTAGTAAATAAAGTTTTAAAGGACTGCCTGAACATATTTCCAGATTTAGTTAAAGAAAAGCCTCTTTGTTGCGCCTTCCTGTTTTTTGATTTCTGTTAGTTCGTTTTTAATCGTTGAATTGGTTACGATCTGGGTCAGGGAATTTGACGAAAAATATATCTGATACAATCGTAGACATCGTAGTTAATCAAATGGAATAAAGCCTACATTTTAGCCATCAGTCTAGCCTTTCATTGATTGTTAATGGAATGATATCTTTTTTAATCCTGATAAGACATTTCATAATCCTATCTGCTATCGTAAGCAGGACCATCTGCAGAACACTTAAGGGCGTAAGTCGCTCGGCTCGGTTGCAGTAGTCGCCGGTACACACGCATGCGTGGAAACGGGCGTAGAGCGACACGCCACGCGAGAAAGGGACGAGAGATGCTTGAGGACTGATGATGCAAGCGTCCTTTTCTTTCTGTGAATAAACCGATTTACTAATTTAAGTACCAAGTTCACCAAACGATGTTAAATTTAATCAAAGTTAATCGAGTCGATTGAAATAACAATCATTTTGACAGCTATTAACCCTCTAATCTCTTAAGTGGTTAATATCGATTGGTGAAATTGGAACTATAGATCAAACAATCAAAAGAAAGAAACCCTTGAGATATCAAAACTTAATTCATAGAACGATTCACTTCGCCGAATTTTCATTTCATCGACAGTTATTTCCACGTGGTCACAAGTCTAACCTAACATAACCTACGCAGCGAATGCTTAAGATAACCTGAAAACTATAAGGTTTCAGCAGAAATTCGTTTTCGATAAAATGAAATTCGGTGAAATTACAGATTCGATGATTGCTCCCGCGATAACGATTTATATCGTAGTGAATTGTTTTGATATGGTGTAACATTTATTTTTCGGGCGTATTTATATTAATATCTACACATGACATCAATGACATAACAATAGCTCCTCCTTTCCGAGCTCTAGTACCTAATGACCAGGGCCCGTAATTTTCATGAACATAAATTTGACGTCACTCTCCATATAGGTTCATCCCAAATAGTTTTATTGAAAATTACTAATCAATAGTCGTCAATCATTTTAATCATATACAAATGACTTCAAAAGTACTCTATTTTCTCGTGGAATAAATAATACCTACTTGATACGTGAAACGTAAATAAAACTATTTGATTTGTTTTTATACATACAAAAACGTTCTCTCAAAAATTTTACAAGTGCCACTGAGTAATTAATTACAAATACTGATTTCCTAATTGTATTAGTTGTTAAAATCAGAAAAAATGTGTCCATCAATTATACATTTTCTTTTTAGCAGAGAAGTTGGAATAATTAACCAAATGTGTGACGACACAACAAACCAAAATACGATTACAAATCAAAAGGATTTTTATGAATATTGCATTACGTATGAACGCGAAGATGACTTAGATTTTCTTTGCATGGTAATTAATGCAAGAAGGATGGCGTGCTTTACGTTAGAGAGGAATTCTGTTTTCTACTTTATTATTGCAATGTGTTGTTAACAATACCATTTAATAAAATGTATGTATAGAAACAAATCAAATAGTTTTATTTAAGTTTCACGTATATATATATATATAAAGTAGGTATTATTTATTCCACGTGAAAATAGAGTACTTTTGAAGTCATTTGTACGTGATTACAATGACTGACGACTAATGATTAATCATTTACAATAAAACTATTTGGGATCACCATATATGGAGCGTGACGTCAAGGTGATGTCATCGGCATGAAAATTACGGGCCCTGCTAATGAGAAACTTACAGTGAGCGCTTTTTCCAGCATGGCCATACGCTTGCTGGCGAAGTGCTTGCCCAGCGACGGCCGGCCTCTGTTCCGGCACGTCCGCTGCGTGTAGACGCCGCTGAGGTCGATCCAGCGCACGGAGCAGCCCCCGGACCAGGCTCCCCACATGAACTTGTCCAGGGATCCGTTGATGTGCCAGTTGCGGCTGTCAACAGATCCCGTTGTGGTGGTCAAACACAATCAAAATATTTAATCAGCAAATTGGTCACATATTTGACGAGTCTATTTTTTTTTATGGCATAGAGAATACAAACGAGCACACAGGCCACCTGATGGTAAGTAGAAACTGTGACCCATAGACATTCGTAATCACAGGACTGCAAATGCGTATACATATGGCTCGTTATGCCAAAAAAATCAGGGCTCACTTAGGCACTGGTCCCACCGCCGGCTACAGACTATAAGCTAGTAGAACTATAAACTACAAAAGAGTGGGCGAGCGGCGAGAAGCGAGTAAAGTTTTGATAGTTTTGACGCTCGGCTATAAAGCTGAGTACCGCTGAGCTAGTTTTATAGTCGATAGCTTTTACCGCTGCGGTCAACTAGTAAACAGCGGTCCCACCGCCAGATATCGGCGAGCTCGGCGAGCAACTAGTAAAATTATGTACTAGAAACAGTTGACAATCGGCGGGAGGCTAGTAAAAAATCTATGGGATTATCGCTTACTCGCCGGGCGGTGGGAGAGTGTCCTCGCCGGCGGTGTGAACAGCCAGCTATAAACTATAAATATATATCTCTCACTTTTATTTACACGAAAGCGATTATCTTTTGTTCGTTTCTTGAGATAGAAAATAGCCGATAGCTCATAGCTTACTCGCTCGCGGTGGGACCAGTGCCTTACGGGGAAGCGTCATCCATCATACGTGCAAATAACATAATATGGCAAATGGCAATGTAGGAGGTTGTTTATGAAGACGCGGGGAGAGTAGCGGGGCGTCGCAGGCGCAGTGGCCGGCACCGCAGCACATTGCTTACGTCACGATGCGTTGTTGGCGTTCGCGCCATGACAGTGTCTACCAGCGGGCCTATAGTAGCGCCGTTATCAACTGTCCCTCGGAGCAATAAAACCCGCTGACAGCAAGGATGTGCAACTATCGATAAACGCGTGTACGTGTTTATCGATAGTTTACTACCTGCGTTGGAATTTTCGCTTGTTATTGAATTTCGTTTATTATAACGCGTGGTAATTTCTTGTTATTATTAGATAAGCCATGTGACAATATGACTCATTAGTAGATGGCTTATCTTTCGTATTGCGTTTTGATTGTTTAAGTACCCATTAGTAAACAGATTATCGTAATGCTTTTTCTTTGTTATTATTATGGTGATTTAATTATATTATTCGTCTAATATTAATGTAACTCATTAGTACTTGGATTATGTATAATATTGCGTTTAGACTGTTAATTACGGAAGCTTAATTGGGTACCATATATATATATATAGAACGGTTTACGACCACGTAAAGTTAATCAATACTTAACTGTCGTACGATGGATTATTGGTTATTATTCTTTGTCCCTTTATAAATACTTTTTTCACCTCAGCAGCTCAAACAAGCAGGTTTTGCTGCTTAAAAACAGTGAGCAAAATTCAATTTTGCTGCGAGCGAGAGGCAAAGTAGCTTTTTAATTATTTTTTTATATGTCGTGAGCAGTGCTGGGGCTACTCACAACATTCGAAAATATTGAAATTCACTTTGTTCTGTCACTTTCAATTCGATAGGAAAAAAGCGAGAGATAGAAACAACTTGATTCGAAGTTCGATTTTCAAATTCCACACATAGTAGGCCCAAAAAGAAACGCACGTTCGGATGCACACATAACCGTAAAATTGCAAATAAACCTATCTGTTAAAGTTTGAAATGTGTTTATTATAACTATTTTATACAGTAGGTACAATCATTTTTTTATTTAATGTTTTGAAGACAAAATTAATGAAAAATAAGAAGTTTATCATGTATCTACATAATTTTGTTATCGTTTTAACAATCTTTAATTTCGTGACATAAACCGCGGGGGCAGTTTCAGAACGCATTTCAAAAATAGCGGGATTATTGTAGCCAATAGCCATAGACAAGGCCTAGTTAGGTTTTTTTTAAAGCCACAGACTACATAAAGCTGTATAAAGTTGTGTTTGCACTACGGCATTATCAAGTTGAGTGACAGGTTTTATCCGTTTCATGTTTATTTTTTCCACTTTTTATTTTATTAGTATTTTGCAAAATTGCTAGTGATTGATGCATATGCGATCGTGTCGTTATTTAGTCGTGTATTCACCAAATGGTCACAACGGAAGACCTGCGTTGGCCCTACCAGCTTCACGCTGTGTTGTTCTCGCTGCTGAGGTGAAAAGTTGTATGTCTCACACGAGACCAAAGTTTTTTACGTCTCGTATCTTTGAATCCCTCGCTACGCTCAGGATTCTAACCTAGAATCCTTCGCTTACTCGGGATTCAAAATCATCACTCGCAGCAAAAACCAACTTTGCTCTCTTGTTGAACAAATAACTATTTTTTCAATAAATATGTATAAGGTTTTTTCCTTACAAAGATCTATCGATAGCAGCACAACGCTGCTACACGCATCACTTACGCTCGCCATAAGCCCCCCGAGTGCGAGCGAGAGAGTATGATAAAAATGATCTATTGCTCCGAGGGACAGTTGATAACGGCTCTACTTTAGCATGGTTGCGCTTATCGCGTGGCAATGTGCGGTCGAAACGAGAGTGAAGGATGCTATTTGCCACGCGATAAACGCAGCCACAATAGGCATTTAGGCCCCCAGGTGATTACCGACTGGCGGGTTTAAACTCAGAGTGTATCAGTGCGTATCGTGTCACTCACATTTTATGGTATTTACAGTGCTTCCGGAATTTGTCGATGTGGCTCCGCGACGTGAGGTCCATCGGGGCCGACGGAAAGAAGTCGCCGGCGAACGCGTCTGCGCACTTCGCCCACTCCGGGATCCCCGGGACCGTCATCCCGCAGACGAAGCACTGGGCAGATTAGGGCGATCATAATTCATAATAGGCTTTTTGACTAATTTTAGAAAACCTTTATAAATTATTCTTTATTGCATTACAAGCGTACTACAGTCTGTGAGTATTTAGAATATGCTTCGGTTTTGTACTTCTCTCTCACTCGCTCTTAATAAGGTCGTATGAGAGCGAGTGAGAGACAAATACAAACCCGAAGCACCTAAGAACTGTCGCACTGTACTATCAGCCCAACGGAACCTTGACCCACCATAGAACGTTGTCATAGTGACATTTTTAAACAATTAGTTTGGCACTTCTTACGACTTGAATCATAACGTCAGTATGTGATACAGTTCTATGGTGGGTCAGGGTTCCGATGGGCTGATAGTACGTTGATATTTCCTTGAAATTCTACTGTATTATCAAAGAAAGCTGTTTCTATCGTGGGGCTGGCCATGTGACAAGTGTGACGTCACACGCAAGTAAACAATAGGCAAACAATCATTAGAAGAGACATGCTCTTATGATCTGTGGTTACTTGCGTATGACGTCGCCAGCAAGTAACCATAGCTGCTAAGGCTAACCAATCATGTAACGTTTCTGCTACAGATAAAATTTCAATATAATACTTTTTTTCGTGTAATAAAAACAATACACTTGGAAGGAAAGAAATCGAGCCTTTATTTCTTTGCTGCCTAGTATACATAATTTAGTTTAAAGTAAATTGAAATATGTTGTTATACGCTATTATCTGAGAGGATGGCCACTATTTGGGGTCCGTAGCATAATTTCGAAACTCAAATTTCCTAAATACGAAATTCCTAAAGACAAAACTTTGAATATCAAAATGTCTAACCTACGAAATTCCTAAAGATGCATGACCTAATACACTTTTGGTCGAATGATCTCATTTTCGAGAATCAATATTCCTTTGTACAAAATGCCTAATAACAATACTTAGAAACTCAATATTTCTAGTGCTCATAATAGTTACTTACAAAATGCCTAATGACAATACCTTGAAACAATATTCTAACATAGGTTTGTTCCCTTGTCTTTCTCTTTAAATCATTTACTTGTGGGAGGACCTTGTGCAGGGTCCGTCCGGGTTGGTACCACTATCTTATCCATTAACCTACCGCCAAGCAGCAGTGTTCGCATTGTTGTGTTCCGGTTTGGGGATAAGACAGCCGGTGAAATGACTAGCATAGAGGCATTCCATCTTCGTCCTCAGGGTTGGCAACGCATTTGCAGTCTTAGGATTGCGGTCTTGTGAATGCGAATGTCTATGGGTCACAGTTTCCACTTACCATCAGGTGGCCTGTGTGCTCGTTTGCCAAAAAAAAAAACATTATTTACTATAGAAGCATTCACTGCATTTCCTTCATGATTGTGGTCACTAGACTTAAGCACTTTTAAATTGTACTCATAACTGTTTGTTATTAAACGTGCATTGCATTTGTGCAGAGTTTTGACACATTTTCTTGCTCAACTGCGCATGAATGTATTTATTTTTTGTTTTATGTGAGATTCATTGTTTTATATAATGCTAGGTTAAGTTTATTATTATATAAGCAATATTTAAAAAACGACTGACTGTTGAGTTTTTGCGGCGTTTCTTCTCAGCAGTGGTCTCTTGTGAAGCGCTGGTAGATTTTTGACGTGTAAAAGTGCCCGTGCGGCCTACTTACTGAATAAACATCTTTTATCTTTTTTATCTATAATTCATTCGATTTAAATTCACAGGCACAATAATTGTTTTCATTAATTTCCCTATTTTTATAATAAGTATGTATCTATCGAAATTTTGCACTTTATACATTTTAAACTTAGGTCTACTTGGACGTAGGAAAAATGTCGCTCGAAATTTCACACTTTGTACATTTTAAACTTAGATCAACTGGACGTAGGAAAAATGTCGTTACTATTTTCGTGCACTAGCAGTATTGTACTTTAGACATTTTAAAAATAGGCCAATTAAACGTAGGCCATGCATCATTAGGAATTTCGTACGTTAGACATTTTGATATTCGAAGTTTTGTCTTTAGGAATTTCGTACTTAGGAATTTGAGTTCCGAAATTATGCTACGGACCCACTATTTGTCGTGTACTTATTCAATGTTGTCCAATAGCCTCAAAATACTGACGCTATTTAGTTAGTGTTAAAATCTCTTTTTTTGATGGCATAGAGAAGATAAACGAGCACACAGGCCACCTGATGGTAAGTGGAAACTGTGACCAATTAGACATTCCCATATCGATGTCGAGTAAAAAAATCAAGTAATAAAATAAACCGTCGGGTAAATAAGAGGTATTTGAATGAAGTGACTTAGTATACTAGCTACCACATTGAAAGTAGGTAATAGACACTAATAGAAACTGTCTACTCCCAGAGAATATTGAAAAATTAATGAGAATCTACCCCTATCACTATCACCAGCCAAATTAATTTTATGTGTGTGCTATAATTGGCTACTTGACAGTGTTCAGAAAAGTTTTTTAAAATGTGCGTTTGCTTATTTTATACATCTCACAATATTTTTTTTCTAGAAAAAATGTTAATTATTAGAAAAAACACGTTTATAACGAAATTAATTTGAAATACGCGCGTAAACGGTAGGTCACGTGACTTTTGTCGTTGGTGACGTCACTACACATAAAACAACGAACCGAATTATTATAAAGCCAACTTAAGCGAAAGGATACCTAGCTTTAAAAATATATTTTGTGAAAATGTCAAATTATAAGACGTGTGCCGTACCAATGTGTAGAAGTACGACGATCAAAACTCCTGAAAAATTATTTATACACATATACACGTTCCTAAAAATCCTCAACATCGAAAGAAGTGGTTGCAGTTGGCACGTCGAGATTCAAAGTTAACAATTATGTCCACTTGGCAGATTTGCACTATCTGCCTTTAAATATCCCGCCTCCATTTAGTGCAACTTCTCACGAATACAATTATGGTAAGCTTTCGAGTCGTTTATTTTTACTACGGAGATGTTTGACAACTTTGTATTTAGGCTGCAGTGACGTCACACGTAAATCAGTCATGAACGCTAGCGTTTGGGTTCATTGGAGCCACAGGTAAAAAACGACGATGTTATTTTCCAAAAATAAAGTACTTATCATATATTTTATTGCAAATAAAAATATGTGCAGTTATTTTTTTAGTGTAAACTACCATATTCAACACTTTTTATATTTAATTGTTACAACTGTCAAGATCGGTTTCTATATAATTTTATACAAATCTCACGTAAAATGTTTTATCTACTCTCATATCGTAAAGCTCGAATTATAAACTTCAAAACGAATTTATATTGGCATACTTTACACAATACCGAAATAAATAAAAAAAAACACTAACATTATTTCTCTAAAAAAATAATGTTATAATAGTACATTATTGCCTAGGCAATTGCCGTTCCTGCCGAGGCATGTGCAGTGCTTTTCTCAAAAATCGCAAGATACAAATCGCATATAAAAAGAAACTTCACGTGGAATAACATCACTCTTTACCGCCTTTATGTTTATGACAAGGAGAAACGCAAGCTTTTTTTAAAAAAAAAAAATCAAGCTATTCCAGACACAGATAAAAAGTTACGTTTCGAATAAAATATGGATGTATAAGACTTGTGCCCTCATTTTATTATGGCCGTTTTCACTTTTTAAAAAGTTACAAACTAGATGACAATGAAATTTGTATGCAACATTGCGGGCTTGTGTAGCGAGCACGCAATGTATTTTTTTTAAATTTGGGAACTGTCTGTAAACTATGTACTTCGCGTCTCAGTATGGAGTTATTAACGTCAACTTTTCCGGTAATTTTTGAGAAAAGTATTTTTTTTACCATTACGATACAAGTTAATCCAAAAAGTTAATGTCACCAACGAGGTTCCATATCAATATTTTTTTATAATGGAACGCACCATCGCGTCATTTTTACAGCAATCCAAAAGTTTTCATTCCAATTTTTACTTGTCTGTGACAGCGCCCGCTTTAACACATGCGCGGTGATGTGCTAGGTTTTGGCGCCATTCATTGAATACGTTTTGCTGTAGTTACTTTATTCACTTTGATCTTTTATTTAGTAGGTTGAATCGCAATGTATGAGAGTAGATAAAGTAGAGTATGAAACTGCACATAACTAGGTATTAAAACACTCGTGTGATACTATTAAAAACCTCGCCTAGCGGCTCGGTTCTTAAACACACAGTCGTGTTTTAATACCCCTCTTTATGCAACAATTTCATAAACTACTATTATTGAATACTTTTTCCTGTACCGTTTTTTTCTATTACACAACTATCGATATAACGATTTAAAAAACCGGTCAAGTGCGAGTCGGACTTGCCCACCGAGGATTCTGTAAATATTTGTAAATTATTGAAAATTATACATAATAATAGTAGATTTATACACCAAGGGGATAAAGCACTGTTTTTTGTCATGGGGATTCAAGCTCGCCTAAGACGAAACCAGCTTTATCCCAAAGGATAATACTCTACTTTTCACCTTTTGCGAGAATATAAAAAACAAGGCTACTTACTACAAAAAACGTTTTATTAAAACTTAAAGTACCTTATATATAAAAAAAAAAAACTTACATATTGTAATTTTTGTAGGAATTCAAATCTCATTATTAACATAATATTGTACTGAATCTCATTATAACCCGCTGGTTAGCCGATGGCTATAATGACTTACTTTAGGTGAGATTTGCATGATATATAATTGGGCATTTTCGAGCATGTGGCGCGAAAAAATATTTTAATATCCGTTTTTAAGCTTGTGCCAATGAATCTTGCAGATTTTATTCAATTTGTTTGTCATTATAAATGTCGTATATACCTATAATTGACATTCATATCAGATAGTGTTTTTTTAATTTCGTTTTATTGTAACTGTATTAATATGTTTGTTGTTGGTGTACTTACTTAATTCAAATAAATGATAACCCGCAAGACACGGTTTACTTAATTCAAAATTTGGACCACCGTTCCTTGCATAAAAAGTCCATGATTTTTGTCATTTAATAAATGTTGCCGTGTGGTTGCCGGGTTAGAATAGTGCCACTCCATGTCTTCCCGTGGATGTCGTAAGAGGCGACTAAGGGAATAAAGGCTTGTAGTACTGTTAGGCGATGGGCTTGTTACCTGTCACTAATATACACTATTAAACATCTTAGCCAAATTGTGCAAAATGTGGTTACAGAGTTATCAACAAGTTTTTAGAGTTGTTGGTAATTCTGTAGCTCTGCCTACCCCACTCTGGGAATGAAGGCGTGAAGGTATGTATGTATGTAATATACCTTAGACACAATTGTGCCGGTAAGCTCGTCTCGGGGGGGTTCGGTGGTGATGGGGACCGGGGTCTCCGTGGTGACGGTGGTGGAGGGGCAGTGGGGGTAGCCCTCCTTTTGCAGGGACATGTTGAACCTCTCCACCAGGTCGGTGTCGTAGATGTACGTCAGGTTATCCAGAATATAAAGCAGCTGGGGGGCAAAACGGCTCGGAATTAAATTTATAGTAGCCTAACCTTTTTTTTTTTGGAGAGGAAATGTTTTATGCATTGTCCCCCCCGGCTAAGGGCAGCCATTAAGGGGGGGGGGGGGGGTATGACGGACTCTCAACCACCTCAGTCTCCTGCGAGAGCTGAGGTGGAAGCATACCGTCTAAAACCTCTCCGGTGTTCACCTGCAAAGGCTGTTAACGGGGGCACCGTGGGCTGATGACTATGCCACCACTGGGTGATATTGTAGCCTAACCTAACCTAACCGTTTCAGTATGAAGGATGAAGTAACATCACTTACTTGTAAACAGGGTATTTATTTCTGTAAATAGCACGGGACATTGTTTATAATGTAAGTACTATACAGAGTGACTGGATATTCGATACAAACCTTTTAAGGAGGCATAGTAGAGTTCATTTGGAGCCATAAGGTCATGTAGTACCCTGGCCGAAAATTACCTTGGCCGAGCTTCGTTCCGCAATTTCGAGCAAAAACTTAAATCTCAAATATCTCAGAAACGAATAATTTTTGGCCAGAGTACTACATGACCTCATGGTTCCAAATGAACTCTACTATGCCTCCTTAAAAGGTTTGTATCGAATATCCAGTCACCCTGTATAAATATATTTTTAAAAAAGCTAAAAGTTTCATGAAAGGTGCTGATTGTAAATATTTTAATAAGGTTCAAGACCGAGTTATAGAAGCAACGGGCGTTCGTTTGGGCGTTTGCTGCAGAGTTTCTTGCGGCGTTTCTTCTCAGCAGTGGTCTCCTCTTGTGAAGCGCTGGTAGATTCTTGACGTGTAAAAGTGCCTGTGTCGCCTACTTACTGAACAAATGTCTTTATCTTTTTATCTTTGATATTACGATACCGTTGTTTCAAGCTGGGGACCGATTTTTGACTTTCGAGCGCTCAAAAGTTTGACTCGGAAGTGACAAAAAACAATGAAATGGTATTTTTGACTTGCGAGCGATAGAAAATATGAACTCGAGTGGTCCGTGGCATTCGTTTTTAATTCTATCAATAGAAAGTATCATTTGACATCTTTCAAACCTGTTGGGTTACCCAACTTGGGTAGGTATACCGGGAAGTACACGAAGCATAAACAAACCTAGCACAATGCCATAGACATCCACACATTTTTCCTACATTTATAACCAGTCAAGAATTTGTAAAATAGGCGTAAAAAAATCTTATTAGCACTAAAATATTAAATTGCTTATGATTTCATCTTTTGTTAGCTTCACACATTTATTCGCAATTAAAATAAGAATAACAAAAACCGGTAAAACATCAACTTTCTGCGTATAATGAAACAAGTTCCAACTTAACAATACTATTTAGTCAATCCCTCACTTTCGGGTGAAAATATCAAAAATATGGAATTTGGCATTTAGGAGCACTTTGGGGATTTCTCGAAAAGTGGATTTCTCAAAACGGGGATATCGCAGAATGTGGAGTTCGCAAAACGGGGATTTCTCAAAATGGGGAGTTCGTGAAACGGGGACGTGTACACTAAGGTAAAAAATGTGTTGATTATGTCGCACGCTGAATTTAGCCCTTATTCCTCGTCGTGCCACCAACTTGTTCCACCAGTGGTACGACGAGGAATGAATTTAACAGAGTCGACGGAGCTCCACTTACGCGGAGCTCCTATTTCTGGGTGGTTTTGGCCCTCCGGGCCTGCTGCAAAACTAACATAACCTAAACCTACGATGGCTACGATGACATTTTCACCTCACTTACATAATTATATTAGTTATATTATGCTACATGAAATACAAACAATCGTATTAGAGCTGATTGTACTTTATATCCCCGTTTCGCGAATTCCCCATTTTGAGAAATCCCCGTTTTGCGAACTCCACATTTTGCGATATCCCCATTTTGAGAAATCCACTTTTCGAGAAATCCCCAAAGTGCTCCTAAAGGGAATTTGGGACCATTCGAAAATAAATCGTGAAAGATTTTCGCATTCGAATATTTTCTACCGCTCGGGTTTGATATCGAGCGCTCGAAAGTTAAAAAATTGGACCCCAGGAACGGTTTTATCTTGCTCTTGGATCAGAACTGAAATAGTATCGATTCTGTAAGTGCCCTAGCACCCCGTACCTTCCCAATATCGCTCAGTGTCTCTGTCGTGGACACCGACGTCGTATCCTCGTCGTAGTAGGTAGTCGAGACCGACGTGGTGTCCCTGAGCCACCTAGTAATGGTGGGTGGCATTGTATCTGAGGGTGTTGTCTTCTTCTTGGGCCGATACTTCTTCGTGGTTGTCGTCGCGTTAGTGCAGTAGACCCTGCCATGACACCAGGATTAAGCTGCGCGGGCACAGGGTCGGAATGGGAATCGGAACGTGCGGAGGAGATGGATTTGTTCCTTGGGTTTGATTTCTATCTGTGCACTGGATCGATAAGTAGGGTAAAGTCACCAGTGGTCAGCCAGAGACCTGTAGTAAGCCTCTGCCTGTACTTTATATGAGTGGGAAGAGTACGAAATATATATTTCCCACTCTTCGCACTCATTATAAGGTCGACTACTGGTCTCTGGCTGACTACTGGTGACTGTACCCTATATCTGTTTAAATATATTTTTTTAATACAGCATTGAGTTTCAAAAGATTCTGATAGCCCGTGCAATGCAGGTGCAGTTCATTAGTGTGCATCGGGTGCCGAACAATTCACTCAAATAATTGCATTCAATAATTTTTACAGACGTGATTGAATGAATACACTATCAGTTAAATTATTTGCGTCTACATGGCATATAATCCAGCTTATAGCAATTAAACGGCTTGTATTGTACCTTATAGCAATATAATTGCTTATATTCTAGCTAATAATTGCATCTCATATTGCATTAAACGGAATATCAAGCATTTATGTAATTTTATGAACAACGCTATATTTTTTACTTTACAATAACATATTATAAGATTCTATTTTTGTGGAATTTTCAATAATTAACTCGTTATTTGGTAAGTCATTAAAAATAAGCTTATTTTAATATTACGAACCTAATTGTTTTTTTTAATAAGTTTTTTTTTTAAATATATATTTTTAAAATATAATTAAAAAAGTACACTTAAATTGGGCATAAATTGACAGTAAAATTTCAATTGCATATGAATTACGTAATTTATTTGTGTTAGTTTTAAAATAATTATTTATTACTTTATTACTTAGCTTCTAATGTAACTTATATGTATAGAGTATCGTATTTTATAATTGATAAAATTACCTTCCGCTGGAGGTTCTTCTTCGCAATGATGGTCTTGTACGAAGCGCTAAGTAGATTCTTTCCATATTACCGACGTGTAAAAGAGCCCTCAAGAGGCCAATTTACTGAATAAATATTTTGAATTTTGCCATGTTAAACATATAATCACACAATGAATATAAAATAAACATAAAGCTTGTTCCATAAAAAAATGTCGCTTATAAACTTTAAGAAAAGCATTTCTAAAAAAGTTTGTACATTTCATTTACGACTTCGATTTGCAAAAAAAAATGCAGGTTGGTAGGGTGAATGAAGCTGAGCCTAAATAACATGTTCTCCCAAAATGTCCTCATACATTTGTATGAAACTTTCCTTTTTTGTTACTAACTTTCTTTGGTTCATGGTAACAAAAAAGGAAAGAAATACTCTCCTCTAAATGAGTGGCAACAATCGTTTTTTGAGGCACTCATTCGGGTATCATCTCCCGGCGGGATAGGCGTCGTTAGCATTGGGCTGCTACCTATCTAGGAGAAGGAAAACTCCGAATTCAAACCCGGCGGGATAGGCGTCGTTAGCATTGGGCTGCTACCTATCTAGGAGAAGGAAAACTCCGAATTCAAACCCGGCGGGATAGGCGTCGTCAGCATTGGGCTGCTACCTATCTAGGAGAAGGAAAACTCCGAATTCAAACCCGAACCTGCATAATGGACCATGCGAGCACGATTTAAAAGGTTTATACCCCAGGAGGGTACTGGCAATGCCAGAGAATCCCTCCCCAGGCCTAGCCTGGGCAGCCCTTCGTACTCTGGGGGGGGCAAAAGAGTGCTAGTATGTTCGGATCCCTCCGGGGATCGGAACGGCGGCGATGCCGTTTGCCACGTGTCACGCCGTGTTCGCAGGGGGGTTGGCAAAAAGCGGGCCGCTGAAAGCCGCCTTGCTACGATGAATGTTTGTGGAGGGATGGAACATAAATTAGATGAGGTATGTATGATGATGAAAGAGAGAAAGCTGGATGTTCTTTGTGTTACTGAGACGAAGAAAAAAGGGGTGAGTACGTCCACACACGGAACCTTGACGGCTTTGTGGTCCGGAGTTCCGGTATCCGAGCACGGTCGTCAGGGAGTTGGCATCGTACTCACAGAGCGAATGGCTGAATGTATGCAAGAGCATGAATGTGTGAGCCCAAGACTTCTCTGGGTGAGACTCAAGGTAGGTCTCACCCGTTTATTCGTAATTGGGGCTTATGCCCCAGATACGAATAAATCGAAAAAAGAAAGGGAGGAGTTTTGGGAAAGTTTGCATGAGGTTTCAACAAAATGCAAGGAGAATGAGAGGATTATTTTGTTAGGCGATTTTAATGGTTGGACAGGCGTGCAAAGGGATAGTTATGAATCGGTACTGGGTAAGTATGGTGATGAGCGAGTGAACGAGAATGGCAAATGTCTTCTCAATGTATGTTTGGCCAAGAATCTCTGCGTGACAAACACTTTGTTTGATCACAAAGAGATTCATCAGTATACGTGGAGACGGCAGAATGAGAAGTCTATGATAGACTTGATGATTGTGGATGAACGGTTGCGTAACAAAGTTGTAGATACCAGAGCATTTCGAGGAGTTAGCGTAGGTTCAGATCACTACTTAGTGGTAACACGAGTAAGGGGTCTATTCACACGTTGGCGCCATCGTGTGCCCGTACCTACCACTGCGTTAGAGAGGATAAAAGTAGAGAAACTGAATGACGAAGTTATACAAGATGAGTACGTAAGAAAGCTGAAAGATTGTTTTGAATGTGTTAATAAGATGAAAGACAGTGAAGTTGAGAATAATGTAAATAATGTATGGGAGATTATGAAGAATGGAATGGTCAAATCGGCCACTGAAGTATGTGGTGTCGTAAAAAGAAGGAAAAGCAAGAATGAACGACCGGAATGGTGGGATAGAGAGGTAGATGATGTAGTGAAAGAGAAGAAAAAGTGTTGGTTGGATTTTGTAGCTGTAGATCCAGGACAAGATCTAAGCGACAGAAAGAAAAAAGAGTATAATAGATCAAAGAAAAGAGTGAAAGACGTTGTGGCTAGAAAGAAAGATTTACTGAATTAAAAATATGACAGGAGTTTCTCTGACAACTTCCAGTCGAATATTAAACTCTTTTGGAGCTTGATTAATTCGGCTCGGGGGAAATCGGAGAAAACTAAATTAAGCGCGGTGAGGGATGAGTCTGGAGACTTAATATGTGAGGAAGAAAAAATGCTTGATAGATGGAAAACTTATTTTGAAAGTTTGTTTGAATGCGAAGATATTTGTCGTGAGCCAGAAAGCATGAGTAAAGATGCAAGTAGCGAAGATGAAAGTGTGATTAGTATGAGTGAAATAATGAAGGTTTTAAAAAGTATGAAAGCGGGAAAGTCAGCAGGTTGTGATAGAGTGTCGATAGAAATGCTGAGGAGAGGAGATGGCGTGGTGGGTAGTCTGTTGTACCGTCTTTTCAATGCATGTTGGAGAAGCGGCCGAGTCCCGGAAGATTGGGTCAAGGCCGTTATCGTCCCTCTGTATAAAGGAAAGGGGTCACAGCAAGACTGCAAAAACTACCGCGGTATCAGCCTCCTTAGTGTTGTCGGCAAAGTATATGCGAAAATTTTAATTGAAAGGGTATTGAATGTTACGAATGACAAAATCTGGGATGTACAAGCGGGATTTCGAAAGGGAATGGGATGTACGGATCAGGTCTTTTCACTACGGTCCATCACAGAAAAGTTCTTGGCGGTGAACCAAAAGGTTTTCTGTGCTTTTGTGGACCTGGAAAAGGCCTATGATAGGGTAGATAGAAAGGAGTTGTGGACGGTGCTGTCTATGTATGGAGTGAGCAGCAACCTGGTGCAGGCTTTGAGGTCCCTTTATGAGGGTTCCAAAACCTGTGTCAGAATCAATGGCGCATACTCGGCCTGGTTTAACATCTCTAAAGGTGTTAGACAGGGCTGTGTTGCCTCACCATGGCTGTTCAATCTATTCATGGACAGTTGTATGTGGGATTTGAAAGGGTATGATAAGGGTTTGCGTGTGCAAGAGTTGCTAATCAAATGCCTCTTATATGCCGATGATCAAGTTATACTTGCCCCATCGGTACTTGAGTTGCAGGAGATGGTGACAGTGATGAATGAGGGATTTAAGCAAAAGGGGATGAAATTAAATGTTACCAAGACCAAGGTCATGGTGATAGAGAAGGATGAGGAGATGACTGAGTGCGTGATAAATATAAATGGTGAATTAGTAGAACAAGTGAGCGAATTTGTGTACCTGGGAAGTGTGTTTACAAGAGATGGTAAGTGTGAGAAGGATATCGAGAGGAGGGTGAATGCGGGCAATCAAATTAATGGGGCCCTGTACTCCTTTGTAAGCAGACAGGGCGTTTCACAAAAAGCCCGGCTGGCTGTTCACAATGGAGTGCTGGCACCTACCCTGATGTATGGTAGTGAATGTTGGGTGTGGCAGGACAAGCATGTAAGTCGTGTAAATGCAGTTGAAATGCGCTCTTTGCGTAGTATGTGTGGTGTGAAACTGATTGATAGAGTAACCGCCGCACTCAGAGACGTCAATTAAACTCAATGCTTGATTAAAGTTGTTGTTGTCACTTTCTTTACTATGTGAATAGAATAAGACAACACGTCACTTAACAAGCATTAATTTTAATTGACGTCTCTGAGTGCGGCAGTAAGAAATGAAAAAATCAGAGAGAAATGTGGAATAAAAGAAGATGTAGTGACTAAGATTGAAAAGGGCATGCTTCGATGGTTCGGTCATTTGGAAAGGATGGATGAAAGAAGATTGACGAAAGAGATATACAGATCGAAAGTGAGTGGAAGGGTCGGAAGGGGCCGCCCTAGGCGTACTTTTTCGAATCAAATCGGAGAAATACTGGAAAAGGGCAGAATAAATAAATATCGACGCCGAATCGGCTTGAGCCGGTAAGAAAAAGTTGTATGTCCATGCAATAAGAGCGAAATCGACGTCGCTCGGCTCGGCTCGGCTCGTTGTGTGTGTTTTTTATGCTTAAATAATGACATATTATCTCTTTTGCAAATTTGCTCTGTTAGATAGAAGCTTCTTTATTTTGAAAATTGGCCGACACGATACGTTTGCCTAAGGCCCCAGATTGCTCTTAAACCTGACCTGGGGGTGCTCACGGTAACATTTGTAATTGCAACATTGTCAAACAACTATAGGGTGCCTTTTATATTTATAGTTATGTCCTCAAGCGAGGATCGGGGGTCCCAGGACGTAATGCATGTTTTTTGAGCTACAAATACCTTGACCGCATTTGTCGAGTTTCTCCACAAAACAATACCATATCGAATTTGACCACATACATAAGCATGATGGAGGTGGACAAGATGGACAACAAGAGGGAGTGGCGACCTTGTGAAGATCGCGGGAAAGCGGTGGATGCGAAAAGCACAAGACTGGTCTGAGTGGAGAGCCTTTGGGGAGGCCTATGTCCAGCAGTGGACGTCTTTCGGCTGACATGATGATAAGCATGATATCGTCGGCGAAACTGCAAAACCGCGTAAATAAAAAAAATATGATAGAGCAAAATGAACCTTACACTCTTATTAAAAAGGTGCATTTTGCGCCGTGTTTCAAATGTCACTTAATAGAGAGTGGGAGGTCCTTGTGGGAGGACCTTGTGCAGGGTCCGTCCGGGTTGGTACCACGGACCACCATCTTATCCATTAACCTACCGCCAAGCAGCAGAGTTCGCATTGTTGTGTTCCGGTTTGGGGTTAAGACAGCCGGTGAAATGACAAGCATAGAGGCATTCCATCTTAGTCCTCAGGGTTGGCAACGCATTTGCAGTCTTGTGAATGCGAATGTCTATGGGTCACAGTTTCCACTTACCATCAGGTGGCCTGTGTGCTCGTTTGCCTTCCCATGCCATAAAAAAAAATGGGTTTTTTTTAAGTAAAAGTAAATCAAATTAGTTCACCTGTATCCCATGTTGTCCCGACACGTTTTGGCTGGAGTAGGGCTGGTGTCTCTCCAGTACCAGGTCCACGTCGGCTTCGAGTTCCGGTCCTGCCGCAGGACATAGATGGGCACCGCTCGCGCTGGTGGAAACTCTAGTTTGAAGTCAGAACTTTTAAAGTATGCCGCAACACTGGTCTTGACTGGACTTGACTCCGACAATAAATATTTCGTTTTAGACATATCGCTACTATTTAAATCGTTTTTTCCTGACATTACTATACTTATCAATTGTGTGTTCAGATCTTCCGATTTCGACGTACCTTTAATCAAACTTTTTGTTTGAGACGTAACGCCACCACTTATCAATTGTTTCGTTGTCGACTTTGAAATACCAATACCACTTGGCGTCTTTTTCGTTTGTTTCACAGTGAGCACTGTGCTTTTACTTGTTTTTATTGTAAACTTGGGTTTGTAAACTTTTGAGGTGCCAGCATGAATGGAAAGTGCTGGTCTATAGCTTGCCTTTGTTCTGAAAGGCGATGGCGACCTCGACATATCCCGTCCTGTAGTCCTCAAAAGATCCCGTCCTGAGGCCTTCAAAAGATCCCGTCCTGAAGTCTTCAAAAGATCCCGTCCTGAGGTCTTCAAAAGATTACGTCCTAGAGTCCTCGACACATTCCGTCCTGGAGTGCTCAAAAGATGCTGTTTTGGAGTCCACGAAATATATCGTCCTAAGGTTCTCGATAGATCCCGCCCTGGAGTCCTCAGAAGAATCCGCCCTGGGGTCCTCGATACATTCCGTGCTGGAGTCCTCAAAAGATCCCGTCCTAAAACCCTCAAAAGATCCCACCCTGGAGTCCTCAAAAGATCGCGTCCTGAAGTCCTCAAAAGATCCCGTCCTGAGGTCTTCAAAAGATTACGTCCTAGAGTCCTCGATACATTCCGTCCTGGAGTCCTCAAAAGATGCTGTTTTGGAGTCCACGGAATATATCGTCCTAAAAATCTCGATAGATCCCGCCCTGAAGTCCTCGGAAGAATCCGCCCTGGGGTCCTCGATACATTTCGCCCTGGAGTCCTCCAATGTACGCCTCCTTGAGTCCTCAAAAGATCACGTCCTGAAGTCCTCGATACATTTCGTCCTGAAGTCCTCGAAAGATCCCGTCTTGAATTTGTTGAAAGAGGTCGTCTTGAAGACCTCGAAACATCCCACCCTGAAGTCTTCGAAAGATCCCATCCGGGGGTCCTCGATACATTTCGTCCTGAAGTACTCGAAAGATCCCGTCCTGAGACCCTTGAAAGATACCCTCCTTGAGTCCTCAAAAGATCCCGTCTTGAAGTCTTCGGAAGATCCCGTCTTGAAGTCTTCGAAAGATCCCGTCTTGAAGTCTTCGGAAGATCCCGTCTTGAAGTCTTCGAAAGATCACGTCTTGAAGTCCTTGGAAGAAATCGTCCAGGAGTCCGTGGAAGAAATCGTCCTGCAGTCTTCAAAAAAACCCGTGTTATAGTTTTGGAAATCACTTTGCCTGAACTCTTAGAAGAAATTAAGAGTGAAATTCTCGTAGATTTCTTTTGGCTTGAACTCCTCGTCGCTTTCATATCTTTCGAGCTTCTATCGATATTTTTATGTATGCTACCGGCACGATCCAAAAACGTATAATATTTGGACTCTTTTTCCTTTTCTGGAGCCATCAAAACTCATAGATGGCCACAAAAAAACAAAAAAAGGTCCTCCATGCCACCGTCAAACCAACGGCCAGCGAACTCCAAACCCAATATGCATTCAAAACGCTCTTGAGCTTTTTCAAGAGTTGTTTAGCCACTTAAGAGATGGGGGCTGCGACCCTCGTCCCAGATCTTATTTGGTCCAGCACGTGGCCTTGGCTATTCAGCGGGCTAGTGCTGCTAGAATTATGGGGACATTTGAGCCTAGTACATTGTGGGCGCGTATTTTGGCTGTTATGGAGTTTGTGTTTAATTTGACTACATACATACATACATTAAATCACGCCTGTTTCCCAGAGGGGTAGGCAGAGACCAGTTCTTTCCACTTGCTACGATCTTGACAAATTTCTTTCGCTTCTTCAATTTGACTATTTAATTTATATTAACATACACATACATACATACTACATACGTTCACGCCTGTCTTACATTGGGGTAGGCAGAGACAAGTGTTCCGTTCTAAAAATACAACTTTCCGGTGGTATGCTTAAAATTAACGTTTGGACTTCGAATTATACACACTTTCACGCTACAAACAGTCATTGTACCATTTAAACGGAGCTCGTGTATTGGCAGCGATCAGCAGGTGCCAACGGCAACGCTGGAAGCGCCTTGAGCCGATATGTCCATTTTGATCATACCAAGGCGTCACGAATAGCAAAGAACCGGTTTTAACCGGTTATAACCGGTTTATCTTATATTTATTTTTGGTTTATTAAACCGCTCAGATTCATAATATTCGTTTGGTCGTTGGTTCGACGGTGGGCGAGCCGAAGTGCTGGAAACTTGTCAATTCTAACTCTTGGCCATAGGTATGACTGTAAGGAGATCCGGTGCAACCCGGCAGGATGGGATGGCTGGAGATCAACTTCCGGACGTTACCTAAAATATGAATTGACAATTAAACAGGATGATTGGTACAGTCCGTGAGCACGTAGAAGAGGGTTCGGTTTAGTACTTCTCTCTCACGTCAGCCGAAAGACGTCCACTGCTGGACATAGGCCTCCCTCAAGGCTCTCTACTCAGACCGGTGTTGTGCTTTTCGCATCCACCGCGTTCCCGCGATCCTTACAAGGTCGTCACTCCATCTTGTTGGAGGCCTACCTACAGTACTTCTCTCTTAGTACTTCTCTCTCACTCGCTCTTAATAAGATCGTATGAGAGCAAGTGAGAGAGAAGTACTAAACCGAAGGCTGTTCTAAGTGCTCACAGACTGTACCTAGGTGCAAAGCTTTAAGGGGGTGATAGAGCAGCTCATAAGCTATCGATTTAACCCCCATGTATTTTCAGCAATTGTTATTAGTTTCCGAGATATTGATCATTTTAATCGGAATTCTAGTCATTTTTCCTTATGTCCGTGATACGAAAATCCTCTAAATTTATGTATTAATTTAAAAAAAAACAGTACTTTCTTGCATGATAAGAATCACTATGAACTAAGGAAGTTTTCAAAGCTACATGACAAGTTTTTTTTATAATTTTTTGAGCAAACGCACAGAGTTACTTTTCATACTCTTTCCCCGGTTCCTATATTTGTGAAACGGATCGTTTCCCTTACGGGCAGTAGCGTTATGACATTTGCTACATACAAAATGTGTCAAATTTTAACGAGACGTCACAACTCTACCAACGGTTTTGATTATAGGAACGCACCGTTAGATAACCCCGCGTTTGTTTTTCTCCTAGTATGGAAAAACAAACTTTGTGGGTTTACTCTGAAATGGTCATGTAGATTTAAAAACTTCCTTAGTTCGTGGTGATTCTTATCATCAGCGCGCGCCTTGATTGCAGTTTCAAATTTTTTAAAAAACCGCCCAAGTGCGAGTCGGACTGGCGCACGAAGGGGGTCAGACCATTATCTATACAACATTAGACACTAGGTTTATAGTTGGTTCCAGTTTAAATGACGAAAATGCACTTAACGCAGGATTTTACAACTTTTTTTGTTGCTAAATATGAAAGGAAAAGATTACAAAGGGACGACCGAAGTGTGGCACGTGCCTTGGAGTGGCTCAACCCTTCTTGATCATTGGGTTTTACCTGAACCGGACACATTTAAGTAGGTGTTTTGTTTTCTAAGTACTTAAGTACAGTGCGGTTAACATTCAGGTAAAAATGATTTTTTAATACTATTCTTAAATTGTATAAAGTGATATTGACACAGTATTTAATTATTATTTTAGAAACATTTAATTATTGAGTAAAAAACCGGCAACATCAAAACTATCAAGATTGTTTGTTCACGGTATACTTTGGCCGTACCGACACACCTGCGTAATTGTTTTACAACCCTACTTGAAGATAACAATTGAAGAATAGATGTTGGTAATGGTTGGTTTTAAGTGCATTTTCGACATTTAAACTGGAACCAACTATACCAGTTATTAATATCGAGCAAAAAACGGCAAAAAAATCACGTTTGTTGTATGCCCCCTTAAATATTTATTTTATTCTGTTTTTAGTATGTGTTGTTATAGCGGCAACAGAAATACATCATCTGTGAAAATTTCAACTGTCTAGCTATCACGGTTCATGAGATACGGCCGGTGACAGACAGACGGACACTGGAGTCTTAGTAATAGGGTCCCGTTTTTATGAAACACAACATGAATAGGGAATATGCATGGATTTTAAAAATCGCATTTCTCATCAAAATATGAAAATACCGTAAAAGAGATCACCAAAACGGAAATTAAAATTAAAATCGGTCAAGAAATACGGAAGTTATAAGCATTTCAAACTTCTAATTAGACAGAGAGATCCGATGTGCACCGTGACGTCATTGTGCACTGCGGCCATATAAACTCCATGTAAAATTCCGTTTTTCTAGGAACAAATCTTTGTTGGCTTATATCTTGGTTATTTTTATAGTTATTCAAAAAATGATTTTTGTGATCTGTTTGTTACATGAATCAGCTTCAATTGAAGCTGTAAAAAAAAACATGCATATTCCCTATTGAAAATAATGATTACCAGGACTAAGAATTTATAAGAACTAAACTAATGAACTAAAAGTCATCGTTAAAGATCAAACGGTTCCGAAGATACAACTAAAAACGTGTAAAAAAAAGGTGTTATGTTTAAAAAATTAAACTATCCGGGGCGGCGTGTGTTCACGTTAAACAGTCGCAAGGAAATATAACCATACATACATACATACATAAACTCACGCCTTCATTCCCAAAGTGGGGTAGGCAGAGCTACGGTATTACCAGCAACTCTAAAACCTTGTTGATAATTCTGTAACCACATTTTGCATAACTAGGCTTAGGTGTTTAACAGCGCATTAGTGACAGGTTGCATTGCAAGCCCATCGCCTAACAGTACTACAAGCCCTTATTCCCTTAGTCGCCTCGTACGACATCCACGGGAAGACATGGAGTGGCACTATTCTACCCCGGCAACCATACGGGGTAAATATAACCAAATATTAATATATCCAAAGAACAGACACAAAGGCATTATAGTTTTTGATATGATATCCAGATCGCGGAATTCTACCGACTTTACCTATATTGCCTTAAGCATTCGTCACTCTCGCACTTACGTACTGGTCAGAAAGGGGCAGATGACTAATCCTTTATATGTAAGAAATTACTTACCCCTGTTTAAATATTCTTCCATCAATGCGTCTTCTTCTCTGGACAGTGCGAAGAAAAGAACCAACACAAATAGATTCATTATAAACCAACAAAAACTGTAAATAACATATAAAATATAAAATAAAACTTAAAAATCTGAATTCTGCTTTATTAAATGTACATTGACATCTGTCGTTTTGACAAGATTGCAAGCTTCAGAAGTGTCTTTATCATTTGTGCCAGCCAGAGTTTTTGTAGGAAGCCAAGGATTTAAGGAACTTTAATTTGGTCAGTTTTGTGATGCAAATGAACCATACATTTTGCACGTCAAGGTTAAGATGTGAAGCATTCTAATGGTGAAATATTTTTTGAAATGGGTCAGTACATTTTGAGTTTATCTGTTACGAACATACAAAAAAAAAGTCTCCTTATATATTAGTGTAGATTATAAAACCTACCCAGCCTGCTGCAAAATTAACTAACCTCGCTAATCTCGCTATGGTTTCATGCTACGGTGGATCGATTTGTCGAATATCTCTGGCGTTATGTCCTTCCCCACGGCACTACTAAACTAAGGCGCTGTCTCCACGAGCGAGAGAATCGCGGGCGATATTATCGTCGTGCCACGTATTTCTATGCACTCTCTATGGCGCTGTCTGTCTGTACTGACCAATGATTTACATTTCCAATTCAACGGAGTCGACGGAGCTCCGCTATTGCGGGGCTCCTTTTTCTGGGTGGGTTGGCCCTTCGGGCCTGCTGAACAACTAACATAGCCTAAACCTACCTCATATTTATAATACTAGTTTTGGTCAGTAGAGCTGTTTACTAGTGCCGTGGGGCACTCGGCCTGACGCCACAAGTATCTCGGAACTTCAGTGCAGTTTCAGTTTCATTAAGTAAGTTCCCAGTGTGTCCCCAAAACTTTGTATGGATTTTTCCGGTTTGTTACAAAAATTGAGATTTCCTTGAATCACCGACGCTCATTTCATCAAATGTAGCATTTTATCGGATTTCATTTCATCGAAAGCTAATTTCTGCTGAAACCTTATTGTTTCTAGGTTATCTTAATCATGGGTTACGCAGGTTAGGTTACACCTGTGACCCCCCCGGGTACACTCACCCGAGAAAATTCAGCGAAGTAAAACATATTAATGAAATGAACGGTGGTGAGTCAAGGGTAAACCCACAGGGTAAACCTACCATAATTGTATGACTCACTTCGTAACGGAGTGGACAATTCCAAAATTCATACCTTTTATAAGTACTGGACATACGTGAATCAAAAGAAATCCAGCATAAAGAAAAAAAATTGTTTATTGACATTTAAATCTTAAACAGGACAAATTACAAAATCAATAACAAAAACATGTTTACAACAACAATTTTAAACGCAAAACACAAAAATATCCAAAGTGTTTATTTCCCCCTTTTCTCTAAAAAAATATTATTAATTTCTAGACGGTCAGACCGTTACCATAATGCCTTTGGTTTCATCGCATGTTTGCCTTAAGTATATTAAGAATCATAAAAATAACTTTTACTATTACACGGCAAAGTTTAAAAAAAATGTAGGTTGGTAAAGCCAATTATTTTTACTATAACCAAAGATGTCCCCAGAAAATGTACCGAATTGTGGAATTTTATGAATTGTGGTAACGAAACGGACAAAGAAAAAAACAATGGAACTAGTTTATAGATGTTTTAGTTCAACTTAACTTTTTTCAATAGTTGTAAAAGTTTATGTAAAGTGTTAGACATAATAACCGAAGCTTACTCTTGGACCCGAATGAGACCATGTGCTCGGGCGCTCTCAACAAATTCAAATCTTTATTTATAGGTTAAAGCCACCAGTGGTCAGCCAAAGACCTGAAGTCGGCCTCTGGCTATACTTTGTATGAGTGCGAAGAGTAAGTAAGATATATATCCCACTCTTCGCACTCATATAAGGTCGACTACTGGTCTCTGGGTGACCACTAGTGACTTTACCCTATTACTCATTCAAAATTCGAATTAGTTTTGGCAAAAGACGGAACATCTCTATCTATAGGGCAGTTAGGAATAGATTTTTCTGAAATAAATAATATTAATAATTACAGTTCAAAAGATACAACCCAGTGGAAGAGGGGCTGCGGAACCTCAGTAATAGGGTTCAGTTGGCACACTGTGTATGGAACCCTGAAATTCGGCATTTTTGGTAGCTGTCACCGGATGAGATTAAAGAAAAACAATGCCTGAGCCAAAAGCACGCTCTGGTGGAGCCGCGGAGATCTGTTGCAGAAACTTCCGGTGCACACGCATGCGTGGAAGCGCGCGTAGAGCGAGATGCCGCGCGAGAAAGGGACGAGACTCGCCATCGGACTGGCGATGCAACCGTTGTCAACTCTCTGAGGAAAATAAAAAAAATGAAAAAAAAAGATAAAAGAAACCCATGGAGGTTCAAAGGTTGAGGTGATAAACGGTTAAAGCTAAGTATACTCTACACCTACTCTGCATAATGCACTTGCACATTTTTACCCCCTGACGCAAAACGAGGGGTGTTACCAGTTAGACGTGGGTCAATGGCCCGTGGCATAGGAAGGCAAACGAGCACACAGGCCACTTGATGGTACTCGTAAGTGGAAACTGTGACCCATAGACATTCGCATTCACAAGGCTGCAAATGCACTGCACAAACCTGAGGACTAAGATGGAATGCCTCTAGGCTAATCATTTCACTGGCTGTCTTATCCTCAAACCGGAACACAACAATGCAAACACTGCTGCTTGTGGAGAACCCCTGCAAACCATGTTACACCTCACTAACTGCCCGCGTGCCCGACCACCTGCTCGCGTGAGGACTTACTTGTCACTAACCAGAGGGCTACCACGGTAGCCGCTTTCTGGGCAAGTAAGATTTAGCCCGAGTTCTTGCCGACACGAAAGAAGAAGAAGAAGACTGCTGCTTGGCGGTAGGTTAGGATAAGATGGTGGTACCAACCCGGACGGGCCCTGCACAAGGTCCACAAGCAAAAGCTTTAGCTCTAGTTCAGCCTACTCTCGTCAGCTTCAGTTCTGCCTACCCTGAGCGCTTTCTCCAGCTTTGCCATTCTCTTGCTGACGAAGTGGTCCCCAGTGACAGGGTGGTGCTTGCTCCGGCAGGTGCGTTGCGTGTACAACCCGCTGATGTCGATCCAGCGCACGGAGCAGCCCCCCGTCCATTTGCCCCACATATTCCGGCCGCCGGTGCCATTGACGTGCCAGGCAATCCTGAGGAGAAAGAGGTTCTATATTTCACTGAGTATTTCCCGCGAAGACGAGGTTAGTACAAAAATTTAACCAGGCAAGAGCATGTCGGACCATCAGTGTAGGGTTCCGATGCCGTTACTACAAACAAATTTGACCTCGCGACAAACTTAACTTTGCCGTTGGAAAACTGTTACTCCGATGTCTGTCAGCAGTGGTCTGTCTCTGTCTTTCGCATACTGATTTTCCCAATTCCGTCTTTCTCTAACCACTGAAGTGAGGTGAAGTACTGATTTTTTGAGTTTCGATACCCGTAAAACTATGGTCACGGATAAGAATTCTGTTCTATAATAAAGTAAGAATAATGTTTAAAGGTGGATTCACAATAAGGGTTGCTCGCGAACAAGTATACCTCTAGCGCTCAACTGCGGTTCCTGCAGTATTGGAGCGGTGCGGGAGGAGTGTGTTTTCGTTACTTCAAATAGCTAAAGCAGTAAAGAAGCTCGACCTAATTTTCAAGATAAATGCCTACTCTGCAATTGAGCGTCATGCGGGCTCCACATGCTGGCTGTTTGCCCCAAACACCGAACACGTGCCGGGCACCGACTACAAACAGCCAACACAAACACGCATCCCCATACTTGGCGAACGTGGTAGTAGGTACATTCCGAACATCCTTTAATTTGTGCAAAAAAACCGACACCAACGCCGATCACTGGCGACCACATACACAAACCGGCGGGTCCGTCCAGCAACGGCCCTTCCCGGCTGAGTCTTGTATAGTGCTTTTCGGGTCCCGCAAACAGCCTTAGATGTTATGATATGATGTACTTTTTTTTAAATATGTTAATTATCTTATATGTTTGACTAAGCTGACTGATTTTAATTTCTGTCATAAAGTGTAATGTGCAATTTATTTCTCGTATTTTTATTGGTTTTAATTAAAAACACTTATACTCTTTGGTATCTTTTCTTCGAGCGTGTCCCATCACTACCCCTAATGGCGCGCACCACAACGCGCACATGTTATTATTCGTTGACTTTGAACTGGCCAATCACGGTGCACTTGACGCCCCCCGCGTCCCGCCATTTTGGCTTAATGAGATACTAGACAAAATTGTCCGAAGCGTAGTCTATAGGTTAAGTGGTCTGTGCTCAAAAACAACTAAAGTCTACTTAGTAGTGTTTTTTTTTTTTTAATCTTTATTTATTTTGAAGCTTTGTTCAACCTTGAACATGTCAGCTCCAGCTGGCCTAAATACAAGTAGGTACACTGACAAACATCACACATAAAAAAACGCTACAAAAAAAAACCATAAACAAATTTAGCAACCTCTGACAAAGGTTCTGCCAATATGGATTGGAAGATGCCAACATTACTTATAGTTCATTTATTTTAGGATGAGAAAAAAAAAAGAAAAAGAACCAGTAGTCGTCAACTCTAATACTCGCTGGCAGAATTAATAAGAATCTATGCACTCAATATATTGTATCTGTGCATGTGTCATTAATGTTTTTGTGTTGGACAAAACATTGGGTCTCGATATTATATAAAAAATTAACTATAAAACTATTTGAATATGTATATATTGGTTTCTAACTGCTATACTTAATTGATTTACCTAATTTAAGACTGACTATTCCGGATGAAGTGTCATCGTTTCTCCGCTAAAGAGTTACCAAGTAGGGTAGAGATTAGAGATGTAGACTAAACGAGCAGCTGCCAACTTTAACAAGGAAATGAACAACAAACAACTCACAACAAAAACAAACTATGGAACAATATCAACGCTCACGCTCTCGAACTCAGGAGAAAATGACAAAACATAACATGAGACATATCACATAAGGGCATTGTGACGTTCAATCTGTCAAAAAATGCAATCTGTGGCGTTATTAATGATCAATTTAAAATTCACTAGGTTCGCTATATTTGACAGGTGACAGGATAGTATTTGATTTACTCGAGTTATATGCTTAGACGTTTCGTTATTTTGTTAACACAGGTTTGTAACCCCTGCTTCTTTAGGTCTTTTATAGACCACGTTTCTAATTGAAGTAAATTTAATCAACAAAAATAAAAAACGCAATGTAAATATTAACGAATATGACTTAAAGTACTGCTGCAATAGATTATAACGTTCATTTACTGTGAAATAGCAGCAGTCAAAAAATACGTTTTGGAGCAATATTTTTGTATAACTATTATGTTGCGTGTAACGTGCCCAATAAAATACCTTTATTTCTTTCTGTATCATGCTAAAATAAATGAACTATAGTAAGTAGTGATAGTTTTTCTATTAAATTCATTATATGTACGTTGATTTAAGCAATTTGGGGTCACTTGACTCTAATAAAAATTTGCGCTTTGAAGCTTATATTTCATAAACGGATAACTTCATCGGAGAATTGTTTTCATAAATCCGTAATATTTTAGACCTATCCAACGACACTCCACACTGTGGGGTACAGTACAAGAATAAAATACATTCTTACGTTACGCGTATGGAAGGTACAGTAAAAAAAAAATTGTTTGAGATTTTACTTTACCACTTTGTAGGCGTGACTAATGACGTGTTCCGTACTTTTGGTTACTTCGGATGCTACGATACCAGCGGCGGTGTGGTTGTGACGGTACGAGCGGTGTCTTGAATGTAATCAAGTATTTGCCGTTGTGTGTGCTCCGGAATATTTGAGCACTGTGGATGACCTGAACAATTTGATTACTTAGGCTGCGTCGATGTTAATGAGTATTCGGGATGTTTCCAACTATTTGGTGATCTTGACTGCTACGTACTATATGATGCTGACTGTACAGTGGTACCTATTAATTCAATTCAAATTCAAATAATTTATTTCAAATAACTAAGATTCATTTGGTTAGTGACAAGAGGAGATTATCCTTACATCTATGTTAGTGATACATTGAATAATATATATACATTTCTACATAACCTTACGATTACGAGTCACCTGGGTCCGAACATGAAGACTACTGCAGTGATTCATGTACGGACAATCCAGGCGGTCGGCGATCATGGCCAGGACGCTGTTGCGGCTGGCGCGCACTCTGCTCAGCAGGGACGCGCACCGCCTGCGCAGATTAAGCCACTAACATATCCATATATCTGCAGCGCTTGCGGTATATGGCCAGCTTCCCGCGCGCGGTGGGATCCGTCGGCACCATCGGCACGAAGTCCCCCGGGAACGCGTCCGAGCAGTGGGAGTCCTGTGGAATCTCCTTCGACAGCAGACCGCACACGTAACACTAAAGATAAAAGATGTTTATTCAATAAGTAGGCCGCACGGGCACTTTCACACGTCAAAAGTCTACCAGCGCTTCGCAAGAGACCACTGCTGAGAAGAAACGCCGCAAACTCAACAGTCACTCGTTTTTTAAATATTGCTTATATACTTAATAATAAACTTAACCTAGCATTATATAAAACAATGAATCTCACATAAAACAAAAAATAAATACATTCATGCGCAGTTGAGCAGGAAAATGTGTCCAAACTCACAAGAACTGGAACTAGAACAACATGTGGGATTCAAGGTAAACCATCATTTCATGGAATTCCACTTGGATACGCAATGAATGCTCTCAAAACAAGGGCATCTGGTACAGTCACCAGCATAAATATGGACAGCCGTGCAAAAACAAAATAATGATGCTCCATTGGGCCATAGTATAAATAGAAAAGTAGCTCGACTCCGGCCCTATAGGAGATTCTGATAACAATTGCCGCTCGGGCGTCAGGGTTGTCCAAACTTGTTTTTCAATTTAAGTCACCTACTTGGCCATACTTTCTATGATTTATAAGAATATTAATTTTCATAAATTACACAAACTTAAAGTAAGTAAGTATAAATATTGTTAGGTACAGTACCCCAACGAAAATGTTAAACACTTTAGTGCGTTGTCATAGTAAATTTCAAACAGAACATCAAATGACACACATGACAATGACTATGACTATTTATTAATTTTTGGTTTTATATGAGATTCATTGTTTTATATAATGCTAGGTTAAGTTTATTATTGTTTAATATCATTAGCAATATTTCAAAAACGACTTACTGTTGAGTTTCTTGCGGCGCTTCTTCTCAGCAATGGTCTCTTGTGAAGCGCTGGTAGATTTTTTTTGACGTGTAAAAGTGCCCGTGCGGCCTACTTACTGAATAAACATCTTTTATCTTTTTTTTTATGACATTCACAATGACAAGGTTCTAAGTATGCTCAACATTTTTATTGGGTGACTGTACCTAAGTACCAAATTTAAATTATTTTACGTATATAATTTTATCTGTTGACACTAAATTATATATTTACTAGCGACCCGCCCGCGGCTTCGCCCGCATGGAATGTATTATACATATAAACCTTCCTTAACAATCACTCTATCTATTAAAAAAAACCGCATCAAAATCCGTTGCGTAGTTTTAAAGATTTAAGCATACATAGGGACAGACAGCGCAAGCGACTTTGTTTTATACTATGTAGTGATAGGTATGTGATGGATGTGATATGTAAATTCCTCTTTGACCTTTTGATATTTATATATTTATTTAACAATATTTACGTCTTTTCGGCAGCGACATTGTATTGTCGCTCGATAGCGATAGGTAAGTACGCGCACTACCAACAAAACGTAACCGAGCGCAAGGACGCCGCAGCCCCGACTAATGTACACTCGTAGTATCCTGAGATTTAGTATAAAGTGGAAGTTTAGCCCCGCCCACCGCCGCGAGCCGCGCGATGTACCTTTGTTTGAAGACGTTCTACTGTTCTTATACTGTGATTGGGCTTATAAGTATGTGACGACATTACCTCGGTAAAAATATGTGATGCTTTTAGTACGGCATAAACATCGTTGCACCGTAACAGCATAAATATCGGATCGGGTCGCTCAAAAATAAATGATGTTCCATTGGGCTCATAAGTAAGTGATGATATTACTTTGGTAAAAATATGTGATGCTTTTTGGACGGCATAAACATCGTTACACTGTATCAGCATAAATATCGGATCGGGTCGATCAAAACTATTTGATTACCTATAAAAATCAAAATTATGTGACCATCTCTCACTGGCATAAATATTTATCCCTCTGTGAAAGCATAGGCATCGGACGACAGGTGGACCGCCGCACCGTTAATACTACTGATACCGTTGACTTTTTTGAAAGTTATAAATTAAACCTTACCTAACCTACTGTACCTATTCTACAAGGATTACACAAAAAAAAAACATTTTACCTTTAAGCTGGAGAAAAATTATGCGAAAACAAAATTCGGCGTCACTATACATTCGACGTCATAGAGGGTACCCATAATAATATCTGAGAGGTTCAAAAATATGTAATCGATCTGCAAAAACGATTCTTACCTTCCTGGCTGGCATAGAGACGTAAATTGTGTAAAGTGATTTGACAATTCACGAAAACGGTGCAGACTTGTCATTGCATATGTCTATCTCACGTTTTTCTCTTCAATCATTTGACAGGTGCCTCTCGGTCAACTGTAACTTATTTTGTTTTCAACAGAATCGTCGAAGCGCCTGACACATCATAGCGAAAGCTAAGTGAAGCTTTAGAGCCATTTGTCAGGGGTTGGTTGTGGTCTCAGTAGCGTTCGTTGGTTTTCTAAGCAGAGATCACGGGTTCAAATCTCAGTCGATAACACTTTTTATTTTCTTTTCGGGTTTTTTTTTTTTGTTTTTTTGTGCCTTATTATTTGTTTTAAGTTAATAATAATTTTAGACCAGCATCTATCCCCCGGTCCTCACTCGAGGACATAAAAGGCACCCTATAGTTATTCGACAAGGTTGCAATTACAATGTTACCGTGAGGACCCCCAGATAGATGTTACCGGTGTGGCGACCTGGAGATATTTATGCCGGTGAGAGATGGTCACATAATTTTGATTTTTATAGGTAATCAAATAGTTTTGATCGAGCCGATCCAATATTTATACTGATGCAGTGTAACGATGTTTATGCCGTCCAAAAAGCATCATCTTATCCGGTTTGGGGATAAGACAGCCGGTGAAATGACTAGCATAGAGGCATTCCATCTTAGTCCTCAGGGTTGGCAACGCATTCGCAGTCTTGTGAATGCGAATGTCTATGGGTCACAGTTTCCACTTACCATCAGGTGACCTGTGTGCTCGTTTGCCTTGCCATGCCATAAAAAAAAATAAAAAAACATATTTTTACCAAAGTAAT
Source organism: Acleris emargana (assembly GCA_927399475.2). Lineage (NCBI taxonomy): Eukaryota > Metazoa > Arthropoda > Insecta > Lepidoptera > Tortricidae > Acleris > Acleris emargana. Next base: position 695,934 of record OV656863.1, on the reverse strand, counting down.
ATCATCACTTACTTATGAGCCCAATGGAACATCATTTATTTTTGAGCGACCCGATCCGATATTTATGCTGTTACGGTGTAACGATGTTTATGCCGTACTAAAAGCATCACATATTTTTACCGAGGTAATGTCGTCACATACTTATGAGCCCAATGGAGCATCATTTGTTTTTGCACGGCTGTCCATAGTAATATATTTATGCTGGTGACTGTACAGGAACCATTGTATTGTTTACTTGTGGGAGGACCTTGTGCAGGGTCCGTCCGGGTTGGTACCACCACACCATCTTATCTATTTACCTACAGCCAAGCAGCAGTGTTCGCATTGTTGTGTCCACTGCTGCGACAGGCACGGCCAACTTAGTGTAATTTGATTATGATACTTCACGTATTGCAATTATTTGAAATAAATGATATTTAATTGCATTTGCCCGTGTGGTTACCGGGATAGAATAGTGCCACTCCATTTCTTCCCGTGGATGTCGTAAGAGGCGACTAAGGGAATATAGGCTTGTAGTACTGTTAGACGATGGGCTTGCAACCTGTCACTAATACACTGGTAAACATCTTAGCCTGATTTTGCAAAATGTGGTTACAGAATTATCAACAAGTTATTAGAGTTGTTGGTAATTCTGTAGCTCTGCCTACCCCACTCTGGGAATGAAGGCGTGAGTTTATGTATGTATGTAATTGCATTTAAACTTTAATTACTATACTATAGCTATAACTATTACTAATAAGGTAGTGTTCGGTTGTGGCACTGCCCCGGCTGCCGCGGCTCGCGGGGCGCCGCCGCTCGCTCGGCTTGCGCTCTGTAGGCGCGTACAAATTATGCGCGGCTACCGCGCGAGCCAGTGTTCGCGTGAACATTGGCTCGCGCGGCAAATGTTCGACGGAATTTAGGTAGACCGCGGCTGCCGCGCGCGGCAAGCGATCCAACTCGATCAGCGCATGGCATTAGTTCGTTCTTAACCATGGACGCGCGTAAAACCGTCCAAATTGCGCGCGCGGCAGCGACTGAAGCTCCTTTGATGCGGGCTAAAAGACCGACAGCGCTCGGATCGCCCCGCGGCACGTTTGAGCGCGGCAACGTTCGAGCTGCCGCGCGCGGAAACCCCGTCTACATTATGCGCGGCCGCCGCGCGAGCCAATGTTCGAGTGTTTGCCGCGCATAATCTGGACGCGCCTTAACGTCGCGGTGCTTTTCATTCTTCGGAGTTATCAAAATCGATTGAAAAAGTATCGAAGTTTTATAAATTTCGTGCTATTTCGGCTATGCCGTGTGGTTGCCGGCTTAGAATTGTGCCACTCCATGTCTTCCCGTGCAAGTCGTAAGAGGCGACTAAGGGAATAAAGGCTTGTAGTACTGTTAGGCGATGGGCTTGCTACCTGTCACTAATATACCTACATTGTTAAACATCTTAGCCTAATTGTGCAAATTGAGGTTACAGAGTTATCAACAAGTTTATAGAGTTGTTGGTAATTCTGTAGCTATCCGGTGGGTTAGGCACTAATTTCAAAATACACCTTTATTCTATACGCTCTAATATCAAAAAGACCTTATCCCATAACGAACGGAACTCGAAACAATCTATTCCCAGAAAGCCCCAGTCTCAATATGCACTTTTCGCAATAGCACTTAATTTCAAATAACATGAATCTCATAAAACACTTACTTGCAAAATGCACCAATCCCAAAATACCCTAATTTTTAGTATTAAAACACACGAATCTCGTAATGAATGATTTCCAAAATACCCTGGTCCCAAAATACCCTAGTGCCTAAATACCTTATTCCCATAATACCCTAATCCCAAAATACACTTGATTTCATTGGCCGTCTACCAGGGAATATTTGAATGTGTACCATACATGACATTATTTTAATTATTTTATCGACAAGTGTTTAATATCGATATGGCCCCGGCCTAGGCTCTGCAATGACACGACTCGAACTTGCGACAGGCGAACTCAATACAAATCGGCCGGCACGTCAAATCTCCTTATATTCATTATACCTGTGGTGATTATATATATATATATATATAATATACATAGTTGTGTGTGTGTGTAAATATTTATTTCGGACACAACTAAATAAATAAATAAATATCAGGGGGACAATGTCACACCAATTGACCTAGTCCCAAACTAAGCTCTAGACTATGGGTACAAGACAATGATATAAATACTTAAATAGATAAATATATACTTAAATACATAGAATAAAAATCGCCCATACAAAATGTGTCAATTTTTTATCCGAAGTAAGCTTATCTGTCCGCGGTTGGAATATAGGGTTCGGCCATAAGGCGACACCTTTACAAAATATAGGTATATAGTGCTAACAAATTAAGTAGGTACTGTAGTAAAACACACGCTAGTTGGTTTAACACTGATTTATTATCGTCGTAAGTACCCTCTATTACGAATATGACAAACTACCTACATTATTATATACTACATCTTCCCGCTTCCGAGATAACAAAATAAAAGTACTATACATATACATATACACAAATGTCTACGTCTAGCTATGATTGTAATACCTATTTACAACAGCTAGGTACTTACCTCCTATATTACCTTCTCTGTAACCTTTTAACGGTTGTGGACTTATGACACCGTTTGGAACATAAAACTGCAATGTTTATTCCAATATTCATTCTAGTTTTCAATGATGGCTATAATGTTGCCATTATCCATTAACAGGTTTGTAGGTATACTTAAAAATAAGATAAACAAAAAAAAAAAACTAAGGTTAACAATATATTTAAAAGCAACGTCCTAATTACTTATGTTTAATACATCGACTTTAATTGTATTTACCTACGTGTTCATAACGTCAAAATATCTACATGTCCTTATGCCACTGACAGCAAGGTCTTTGTTTACATACATTTGGCGCGAAGGCCGGTGAGATATTAATGGTTTTGACTGTTCATGTAAAATAGTATATAATAATGATGCAAGTATGACTAATCTTTTTGATGGCCGAAAAGGAAATTGGATAGCATTCGTGCCGTTCTCTCATTGGACCTACCTGTGACTGCCACCGTCGGTGACGGCGCCGCCGGAGAGGCCTGGTCACTGCTCGTACTACTGCCCGCTGGGCTAGTGAAACTGTCTTCAGCGGTTGGAGGGTCTGTGCAGCTGTCGCAGGTTGTGGTCGGCGTTGTCGGCGTTGTGGTCTCTGCTTCCTGTTGTTCAACTGTTGTTTTCTGCCTACGCTTACGAACGCCCGTGATCGCAACTGCCTTTTGAGTACCGACATTATTGTCAATTGAAGTTTTTAACAATGATCGTTTGGGAACATCCTTTATGTCCGGTGAGGAGTTGCGTGCGCGCGCAACCATCTGTCCACGAGTGCGCCGAAAACAACATCCACGTTCATCTTGCACAATGTATGAGCGAGGTTGCGGCGCGCATGCAACTATTGAAACCGGTTTCCTTACCCCGTTGTTATTGATTAAAGTAGCCTTATCGCCCGGGGACAACTTTTCTAGGGGTCGTGCCGACCTGTCATAATGTGTTTTTACCTTTTCTCTGTCCATCATTAATGTTCGATAATTCCTTTCATTATCTACCGTTTCAGTCAGTAGCTTTCGACTAACTGGTAATTTTGTGTTTAGCCGTCTTCCCATAAGAATTTGTGCGGGCGAGTCTAACCCATTACGTGGTGTTGCGCGCAAATTTAATAATCCCATACAGAAGTCTTGATTTGAGTCTATGCATTTTTTTAATAGATTCTTCACTGTTTGAACCGTCCTTTCGCTTTTCCCATTCGACTGTGGGTAAAGGGGAGACGATGTCTCATGATCAATTTCCCATTCACGGGTAAATTTTTTAAACTCCAGCGAGGTAAATGCCGGTCCGTTATCGGTTACTAACTCCGCCGGTATGCCGTCACGGGCAAATTGCTCTCGCATAAAGTTAATCACGTGTTTCGTGCTTATACTCGTCAGTTGTCCGACTTCGACGTAATTAGAAAAGTAGTCTACCAAAACAATATAACTTTTCTTCTTGTACTCGAAAATATCGGATGCGAGTTTGTGCCAGGGCAGCGGCGGCACCGAGTGCTGCAGCAGTGGCTGGCGGCGCGCGCGCGGCGCATGCAGCGCGCACGCGGCGCACCCGCGCACCGCGCGTTCCACTTCTGCGCACAGCCCCGGCCAAAACATCACTTCCCGCGCTCGCCGCTTGCACCGCTCGATACCTAAATGCCCCTCGTGAACCCGTTCCAACATTTGTTTCCGTAATGCACGTGGAATAAATACTCCCTCGCCTTTAAAAATCATACCGTCTACGACGTGTAGTTGTTCGCGATACGGCCAAAATATTTTAATTTTTTCTTTGACATCGCGTCTGTTTTTTGGCCAACCGTTGCAAATGTACCACGAGAGCCACTTGCAATCGTTATCTATTTCCGTTTCTCTTTTGATTGTTTCCATTTTTTGCTTACTAAACGGCACATTCTGTAACATGAAACAAGTTTGCACTTCTACTTCTTCTGAGACACGGTCGTGGATCGTCTCTTTGAGGGCAGCGCGTGAAAGTGTATCTGCAATATACATATACTTACCCGGGGTATACACAACTTTGAAATCGAAGCCTTGCACCCTCATCATCATCCTCTGAAGGCGGGCCGGTACCGAAACCAGTGGCTTATTGAACAAGGCTTCCAGCGGCTTGTGATCTGTGTGTACAGTGACGTCAGACCTACCGTAAACGTATTGTCTGAAGCGCTCGACCGCAAACACGATAGCCAGCATCTCCTTTTCAATTTGTGCATATCTGGTCTGCGTGTCAGTGAGCGTCAGTGAGGCGAACTCCACGGGGCGCTGCGCCTGCAGCATCACGGCGCCCAGGGCCTCACTGGAAGCGTCGACCGACAGCACCACGGGCGTGTGCTGGCAGTACAGCGCCAATACGGGCGCGCTGGCTAGCTTCTTCTTCAGCATGTCAACCGCTTGAGAATGCTGTACATCCCAAACCCATTCAGAGTCTTTTTTTAGAAGTGACCGCAAAACATTTACACATTTTGAGTAGTTTTGAATAAATTTCGCCAAATAATTGACCATGCCCAAAAACCGCTCTAGGGCCTTTCTATCAGTTGGATATGGCATCTCCATAATAGCCTTGATTTTTGACTCGTCAGCCCGCATTCCGTTAGAATCAAACCTATGACCTAAATAAGTAATTTCTTTTACGGCGAACTTACATTTGTCGCGATTAAATCTTATACCTATATCCCTAGCACGACGTAAAAGGTACTCTAGTCGTTGGTCATGCTCATCCCTAGTACGCCCCCATACGATCACATCGTCAATGAATGACTCCACGCCATTTAAATCCTCCAAATGCTGCCTAAGCTTCGCGTGGAATACTTCTGGCGCACAGTTTATCCCGTATGGTAAGCGAAGGAATTGGTACCTGCCGAAAGGTGTGCTAAATGTGCATAGGTCAGCGCTGGCGTCGTCGATCTCCACCATCCAGAACCCACAGCGCGCATCCAACACACTGAACACTGTGGCGCCGCGCAGCCGCACCGCCAGCTCCGGCACCGTCGGCAGCGAGTACTGCGCGCGCCGCACCGCGCGGTTCAAAGGTCGCGGATCTAAACAAACGCGAATGCTACCATCCCTTTTAGCCACCAAAACTATTGCGTTTACCCAATCTGTCGGGTGCGTAACCTTTCTTATTACACCTAACCCTTCCATTCTTTGTAACTCCTCTGATAACTTATCCTTGAGCCCTAAAGGAATTTTTCTAGTAGGAGATACTACTGGCTGGACATTTTTATCTACTACAATGCTGTATTTACCGGGTAATTTGCCGAGGCCTTGAAACAAATCTGCATATTGATCTATATTTACAGCATTTACTTGATTAATTAACCCTAAAGTAATGCAGCCTTCCAATCCGAGTACATTCTGGCATCTTAAATCGGCGATAACTACCGGCAGCGTATAGCTATTATTATTGAATAAAAAGGTCATCTTATCAGTGCCTATAATGGGTAACCGGTCGCCCGTAAACGAATGTACTCGTTTTGGGAACGGCTTAAGGTTCACAATAGATAATCCCAAATTCAAATATTCAGTTTTGGAAATAACATTTATCATTGATCCAGTATCTATTTTTAAGTGAATATTTTTTCCGTTACATTCTAAAACCTCCACCCATTCTTTAGTTGACTTACTCAGTATTTTGTCCTGTTCTATCGTATTGACATAAAACAGTACGTCATCGCTTTCGTCACCGTCACTGTGCACAGAATCCACACTTAGATTTAGCACCTTACGTATTGCTTCTTTTTGCTCACAAACTCGCGAAAAATGTCCTCTCCGATCGCAAACAAAACACAGAGCATTACGTGCTGGACACCGCTCGCCGCCGACGCAGGCCCGCGCCCCGCACGCGGCACAAGGAGCTCGCGCAGCGCCACCGGCCGGCGCCCGCGCGCCGCGCGCCCGGCGCCCCCGGCCTCCGCTACGGTACCCGCGGCCCCGCACACCGCGTCCGCTTCTTTCCTGCACTGCATTCACTTGCATGCTTCCTGATGCACTGCCGTCGATGCACCGACCCTCCTCTTGGGAAATTTCCGCAGCCTGGCAGATTTGTATCGCCTTAGATAATGACAGATCGTCTACGATACGAAGAAGTCAATCCCTCACTGTGTTATTGATGATTCCGCACACGATCTTATCGCGCAGCAGGCTGTCATGTAAATCAGCAAACTCGCATTGTTGACTCAATACCCGCAGACTAGTTACATATTGGTCGATATTTTCGCCATCTTCTTGATTGCGCGTAAAGAACTTAAATCGCCGCAGGGTAATGTTCGGTTTGGTACCGAAATATTCCTCAATTTTTTTCAATACACAGCTAATATCTTCTTCACTTTCACCCTTATCAAACGAAAAAGTCGTATAAACCTCGTAACCAGCCGATCCTATGAGGTTAACCAACAAACTAGCCTGGACCTCCTTAGGCTCCTTGCTCACTCCGGATGCTTTGAGAAACACTTCGAACAGTTTCCGCCATTTACGCCACGCTTCGGAGCGTGCGGCCGGACCGCCCTCGAGTGTTAACTCCGCCGGAGGACGCGCGTGCTCCATAATCCCGACAGACACTGCACAGATATTAACTTAGCGCACCTTATGCACTATATTTCAACTGTTCGTAACTGCTTTTTCCTCGTGAAAACGCGAAAAAGTCACGCACCGCTGCCACCATGTAGTAAAACACACGCTAGTTGGTTTAACACTGATTTATTATCGTCGTAAGTACCCTCTATTACGAATATGACAAACTACCTACATTATTATATACTACAGGTACTACCAATATTTTAACGCCGATTATAAAGATTATAAGGCTTGTAAGGAATCTGTTATAGTAAGAAACAAAGAAAACGTTTATTTACATTATCCGTGGCCAATGAAAAACAAGTGTATTTTGGGATTAGGGTATTATGGGAATAAGGTATTTAGGCACTAGGGTATTTTGGGACCAGGGTATTTTGGAAATCATTCATTACGAGATTCGTGTGTTTTAATACTAAAAATTAGGGTATTTTGGGATTGGTGCATTTTGCAAGTAAGTGTTTTATGAGATTCATGTTATTTGAAATTAAGTGCTATTGCGAAAAGTGCATATTGAGACTGGGGCTTTCTGGGAATAGATTGTTTCGGGTTCCGTTCGTTATGGGATAAGGTCTTTTTGATATTAGAGCGTATAGAATAAAGGTGTATTTTGAAATTAGTGCCTAACCCACCGGATAGGCTCTGCCTACCCCACTCTGGGAATGAAGGCGTGAAGTTATGTATGTATGTAAGCATGATCCTTTACAGTAAACCTTTTGTTAAAGTGTCGAGTGGTCAGCGGGACGGTACTGTAATACAATAAGGTTATAACGTTTAAAATAAACCTTATTGCATTGTACATTGTATACAATGGCTCATTTGCTTTTAATTATTTAAATTTAAAAGCAAATGATTCGATAGAGCAGCGACTCATTGTTTTGTATAGTTCGGAGAGTCGCACGTAACCTTGCGCCGAGTGCGCACCGCTATGTATTCGTGAGCATAATATAAGAAGAAGTGAATAAAAGTATTCAGGGTGTAAGGGACGGCTCACCGAAAACTGAAACCATAGCTTCAGACCATTGTACTGAACTGAAATCCAGTGAAAATTTTCCCGGGAAAACGAAAATTTTCTCGTTGGTTTCAGTTTTCGGTGAGCCGTCCCTTACACCCTATATAGGTATACATACAGGGTGTAAGGGGCGGCTCACCGAAAACTGAAACCATAACTTCAGATCATTGTACTAAACTGAAATCCAGTGGATTTTTTCCCGGGAAAACGAAAATTTTCTCGTTTTTTACGTGAAAATGCCGTTTTCACAGTTTTTTTACATAATGAGCTTCAGTATGTCATAACATGTTGTCCTAGATCGGTTAATATGCAAAAACATGGGGAAAAAAACGAAGAAATTTTCGTTTTCCCGGGAAAATTTCCACTGGATTTCAGTTCAGTACAATGGTCTGAAGCAGAGCTATGGTTTCAGTTTTCGGTGAGCCGTCCCTTACACCCTGTATATTTAATCAAGACATAAGTGTTTATCTCCACTTCTCTCCACAGTATAGGTAGTTCAGGAAATATAAATTGGTCACTTCTTATCTACTTTGCGATCTTTTGTTCGTTGTAAACACTTACCGGACAATGAGGAGCCGAGCACGCGTAGGTAACTATTGTTAACAACAACACTAATCCTTACCTGAGAGCCGGAGTGACACAAGTTAATTTTTTTACACGCGATTATACTGCTTTTTTTCATCGACGAATAGCCTTGAATGGTGCAAACATGTGCCTATTTATGAGTCGCTGAGCCTAAATAACATATAGTCTCCCAAAATGTCCTCTCATACACTTGTAAGTATGAAACTTTCTTTTTTTGTTACTAACTTTCTTTGGTTCATGGTAACAAAAAAGGAAAGTTTCATACAAATGTATGAGGACATTTTGGGAGACTATGTTATTTAGGCTCAGCTTCATTCACTCTACCAACCTGCATTTTTTTTGCAAATTGAAGTCGTGAATGAAATGTACAAACTTTTTTAGAAATGCTCTGATACTTTTTGTTTTTTCTTCTTCACTTGGGTGCAGACGGTAATCTAAATAATTGAAATAACATAATAAACCTGAGTAAAACATTCAATTTTTTAGTGTGATATGACATTTTTACTGATAAAAACCAGTATTAGGTATCATTACTTTTTGGACCTTTTCAATTTTACTGTTCTTTTACATTTAAAATTGTCATGTGCAATTGTGATGTGATGCAAGTATCAAAACTTTTCAATCCGCTGCTGTGTTGTTCGAAGAACGTGGTATATTTTACGTCTATTGTTTGATATTTACAAAAAGATCTTATTGAATATTACAAACGTTCAATTCATATTTCCTGAACTATACCTTCGCTATCTCGTTGCCGGTGAGGCCGCTGATCGTGTAGTCGAACAGGTTCTCCGTGACCGTCTCTGTGGTGACGGTGGTGGTGGTGTGGTTGGTGGTCAATGTCGTCTGGCGCGTGCGCGGAGGCAGGCACTCCGCGAAGCCCTTCTTTTTCAGGGTGTCGTTGAATGCCTGCAAACAGACCATCAATTCAGCTTTTAAAGGCCACCACTATGTACCTTGTCGCTTTCAATCGTTTCACAATTTTGCATAACGTTTCAAACACAAGTGAGAGTGACAAGGTACATAAATGATCACTTATTTATGCTGTTGACTGTAGGTACTATACTTGCTATGAAATCAAGTGTCATAAAATTAGACGCTATAAATTCACTAGCTATAATAGCCATTTTCTATAACGTGTAGTAACTATAATTTTAAAATGTCTATTGTTTATCATCATGCATAACATTTAAAATCTCTATAAGTAATTGTGTTTTATAAATAACGCCTGAATGTTAAAACTTTTTAGTATTGCTATAATATAATACAACCTCAACCTAAAATAACTGGAGGTATTTTTGGAAAATTAAAAAAGTGGTTTGACTCGGCTGAAAATTACTTCGAAGTGAAACTTCAATTTGGACAAACGACGTGTTAGGACAAAGGGAAACCCGTTTTTATTTCAAATACCTATTTTCAAAAGTATCAGCGACCGCATTCCCTGTATACTCCATTCAGTTTGACGACCTAGTACTGGAAAAATGCCTCTATTACCACTGCTTATTTTGTCCAGTTCAGTTGGCTGAACTAGAGGGATACTTTTTCTCGTTTGTTCAGTTGTGAAATCTTTGCTACGAATGTGGACGAAGGGGGTATAGCCTTATAGTGTCGACTGAGCTCCTATGTCTGGGTATTTTTGACCCTTCGGGTCCGCTGAATATCCTAAACCTACCTCTCTTTTATGATACACATTTTGCCCAAGTTAAGTTAACTGAACAAACGAGAAAAATAATCCCACTAGTTAAGTGGAACTGGTTATGCAGTGCAGGTGGTACGTCTTTTTGTCCCTTCGATGACAAAATTTGACTTCCGTCCACGTTACCGACACTTGATGACGGCGCCTGCGGCGCGCACTCTGGCCTACACCAAGTCGCCACTGGTACACGCCTTGCATTTGGTGAACGCGCTTGTAGAGTTTGCCCCTGATTGTGATGTATTTGCCAGTGGATGGAAGGATGTGTGTATTGAATGTTTGAGGTTATGCGAGAAGATGGATGCCCGCGTTTCTTCAGTTTAAATAATACTTTCCTTCTGTCTACATTATAATGTCATGTCTTGTATTACTTTAATTTTTTATTGTTCATTTGGTTGTGTTTGTTAATTTATATTTAGTATGTAATTCACAGTGCTCTAGTGTTAAGCTGTTATGCCGTGTAATTATTTTTAGATAAATAAGTAAATAAAATAAATAAGTCAACTGAACTAGTGGGAATAAACTAAAAAGTGCAGTTGCTAAAGCCGCACCCACGACAGAGCAGGTAATCTGGGTCTGTGCGGTGCGGACGTGATGTTTCCCCCATCCTGCATCTTATTGTTCATCGTTTACTTGTCACTTGGCTAGTGAAAAGGACCGATGTCTCCTTATTCTTCTATTTTCAAATACAATTCACAATTCAAAAATTCAAAACCTGACTATCTTTTATCCTTGTCATTTGTATGACACTGTGCGAGTGAGAGAAGCCTATACGAGGTCGTTAAGTAAATGGAGTATTTTTAGTGTTCCTTCGTACTTACATCGGTGAGGTTGGTGTCATAATCCTGGATAAGTTCGCCCAACATAAACATAAGTTTGGACACGTCTATCCGGGGGGGCGTTGTGCTCTGGGTACAGGTGACTCTGTGGACAAACGCGGTCACGGGTCAAACCAGGTCAATTAAGGGAGCGGTGCTTAACCGTCTTCAAAATTAACTCCATGTAATCGCTAGAACTTTCCCACTCCAACAGTTATCGGTTCTACGAGTAATGCCCCGCCCACTGCCACTGAAGGTTTCCAATTCAGGAAACGGTTCGCGGGAAACCGCTGGGTGACAGCAGCAGAGGACCGATCGCTGTGGAAAACCTTGGGGAAGGCCTTTGTCCAGCAGTGGACGTCTTGCGACTGATGACGATGATGATGATGATGTTCGGTTGGTTGTACAACGACTGTGTTAGCAAGAGGTTTGGTTGTATAACGTCTTGGTTACAAAATGTCCTTATACATGAAACGTCGTAATTGAAAAACTACTATGTGGAACGAATATTTTATGATGCGTTAAACGTATCGTATCTTCTACGTATTCAAAACCGTATTCAACTGAAAAGGGATCTTACTTGTCAATACCGAATTGTCAATGCAAATGGCTAGTGATTGCCTTTGAACCGTGCAGACGAGATGATTTTAAAATGACGTATTGACATTCTACAATCTAGACGAATTGCTACTTAGCCATTTTTTATATTTGACTTCTTCTTCATCTTCTTCAAGTGCCTCTCCAACTAGTGAAGGTTGGCTACTAACTTCTGGAATTTTTGTCTGTCCTGAGCGAGTCGAAACAGTTCAGATGCGCTCGCTATTCCAGTCCACTCTCGGATGTTGCGGAGCCACGACTTCTTTCTCCAACCAACTCGCCGTTTACCGGCAACCTTGCCCATCATTATAAGTTGCCAATTATATTTTACTATTTGCATGCAATGCAGCCTCCACCTCTTCCAAAAAGCGGATAGAGGAGTGCAATGGCAGTGCCTTGAAATTCAGTTCTGGGTAGCCACAGCCGAGGATTTTCATTCTTACTCCGGCTAGGGCATCACATTCACTCTATAAGCGTTTCATTGTTTCCACCTCTTCGCCGCACGTTCTACAATCTGTGTTGTCATAATGGCCCATCTTTGCTAGGAGATGTTTATCCCCAAGATGCCCAGCAAACACTCCGATAATGATGCTGAGTATCCAAAGTTTATTGTTCTAGCTCTAGTCAACTATTAACCTACCGCTAAGCAGCAGTGTTTGCATTGTTGTGTTCCGGTTTGGGGATAAGACAGCTGGTGAAATGACTAGCATAGAGGCATTCCATCTTAGTCCTCAGGGTTGGCAGTGCATTTGCAGTCTTGTGAATGCGAATGTCTATGGGTCACAGTTTCCACTTACCATCAGGTGGCCTGTGTGCTCGTTTGCCTTCCTATGCCATATCATGCCATGCCAAAAAAAAACTCTTTCCTTCCACAGCTGAATACCAGAAACGCAAAATATCAAACTCGCAGGATACCAGAGTTGCAAAACGAGATTAGCCCCATACCAGCCGTAAAATGCCAGACTTGCACGACACCAGAGTTGCAAAACACCAGAATCTCAAAATAGCTGAGTCACAATATCCCAGACAGGGTAAAACAGCAATGTCGCAAAATCCCAGACACGCAGAATGCCAGAGTCTCAAAATCCCAAAATGTTATTTGGCGAACAAAGTTCTTTAGGAGAGTGGTATCTTGAAATTCCAGTATTTTGAGATAATGGTACGAGTATTTTGCGTATCTGGGATTTTGCGACTCTGGTTTCTTGCTAGTCTGGCATGTTGCGATTCTGGTATTCAGCTCTGTTCAACTTATTTTTTTTTATTATTCATAATAGGTTTGCGTTTGACCTCAGTCTCACGTGATGTTAAGAGAAGACGAGGTCGAAGGTGGTACACGCTTACCCAGAAAATGCCTATTCACGCTTGCCTTGAAAACACCAAGGTTATATGATTCCGGGAATACAGACGCAGGGAGAGCGTTCCACTCCCTAGCAGTGCGAATAAGAAACGACGCAGCAAACCGGTGCGTGCGAACCATTGGGTATTCTACTACATGTGGATGGAAGCCCTCCCGGCGTCTAGAAGACCGATGTGAGAAAATGGAGGGTGGGATGAAGAGCTTTGCATGCCTAAGTAGGTTTCCACTCTTTCTGGAGGTTTTCATCGATATAAATGTAACCCGCGTTGAAGTACCTGTACTTCTCCTTGTCGAAGCACATAGTCTTGCATTGGTCATAGCTGTGCGTGCAGAGGGGGTTCGCTGTGGGCCTGGTGGTGGTGGTGGTGCTGGTAGTGCGGGTCTTCCTGGGCCCCTTGCGCAGCGCATCAGGGTCCGCGGGCGAGGTCAGCGCCACGCCCGGCCAAGTCCCCGCATAGCTCGAGAGCATCCTTGCTGTGGGGATCCAAGGCCAGAAGGTGAGAAAGTTGGACCATACCTAGTTAAGCATTATTTTGGTTCACTAAAGTTTGACCAAAAAATTATTGACAAATGGTCATTTGAAAAACAACGTTTCACCAAATGATCATTTGGCAAACGAGACATTTAACAAAAGTAACATCTTACAAAAACGAACTTAGCAATTGTTCATTTAGCCTTCTAACCTAACCTATCCGAGTCGGTTATGCCCTGATTCGTCTTCCTCGTAAAATGTAAATTTAACTGTTGATCATTTGGAAAAGTAAGTCATTTGTAAAATGACTAGTAGTGAAATTATCATTATCATAACATAGTTTTAGCTCTGCCTACCCCACTCTGGGATGACAGGCGTGAAGCTATGTATGTATGTAACTACATGGTCGTTTTTTTACCCACGACGGTACCTACGATGACGGTATATGAGTTTGAAGTGAGAGGATGTGTAATGTTGGTGTGTGCAAACCAATGTTGCCATTTATCTCCAAAACTACTAGGCCGATTTTGATGCGGATTTCAGTGATGGGTTTGGGTTTGATTAGCGCATGTTCTAAGATAGGTAACACGGTGACAACTCACCAGGGGGCGCTGCAGACAACATTTGTTTGTGCAAAACCAAACTACTAGGCCGATTGTGATTCGGTTTTCAGTAATCGGGTTGTGGTTGATTAGTGAGGGTTCTTTAATAGGTGTTTTCACTTCACGCACACGAACGGATGGAGAAAGATCTTTTTATATCTAAGTACAAGTGGATATGAACTCAAGAAAAAACGCGTTGAAAATTTAAAATATAGAAAAACTTATAGTAATTTATTAAAAGAAAAAAAGAAAATTTAGAATAAATAATTTTGTTTTGTACATAATGCATTGTCATTTTACGTACCTACATATATACCTTCACGCCTGTAATCCCAGAGTGGGGTAGGCAGAGCAACAGAATTACCTATAACTTAAATAATTAAAATAGTTTAATTTTCTTTCAATATTTATTTTTAGGTTTATCTAAGTATATTAATATCTACACTTGACATTAATGACGTACAAATAGCTAACCCCTGCCGAGTTCCGGTAATGATACGATCGTTGTTTTTTTTTTAATAAAGATACCTACCTATCTGTGTCTGCGTCGGGTTCTCCGTTCGCTCCATTTTCTGGGCATAGTCCACCAGCTGCCCCAGCAGCTTGTGGTAGCTCTGGATGGGGCTGTCACTCGCTCCTGCCTCTTCTTTAGGGGTGAGGGCTGGGGACCTGGAGTCTGGTGGCACTGGAGTCCGGGTGGGGCTGGTGGGAGCCACGTAGTCCATGTCTACGTCTCCGAGGAGTTTTTGGATTGCTCCTGTGAACATGACGACAAAGGTAGCCCAGTCGGTAGTGACTAGAGGCCCTGCCTATGAAGCTAGCACTCCCGGGTTTGATTTCTGGTGGTTGCCGAGTTTCTTGCGGCGTTTCTTCTCAGCAGTGGTCTCCTCTTGTGAAGCGCTGGTAGATTCTTGACGTGTAAAAGTGCCCGTGTGGCCTACTTACTGAATAAATGCCTTTTATCTTTTTTATTTTTATTTGTGTGATGGGCGCAAGTATTTGCTTATGGAATAAATATGCAAGGACTTTTTTAAATCGCATTTCTCAACGAAATAATATTTAAACAATCCATTTACACTCAAAAGTAATAAAGGCCGTGCCAGGATAAGCTAAGAGATTTTGCCCCCCTTGAGTTTGGGGTTGTAATTTTTATAGATTGTGTGGCTCTGCATTAGTAATTGTTTTGCCAAATTTGAGCACCCTAAATATCATAGTTTTCGTTTAAAAAAAAAAAAAACTATATTTAATTTTTCTTTGATATTTTTTTATCCTGTTAACCGATTTTAATGAGCTTGGCATATAATGTACATTTAACCAAGATGATCAAATGGCCATAATTATATTTTCATTATGCCATAGAAAAAAAATTAAAAAAACCCATTCAAACTTTTCAGTTTTTTTTTTTTATCACTTCCATGTTAGAGACCGCTCTAATTTTTTCACTGGTAAAACTCCCACTAACGTCCTATAATATGTATTTTTTTCAAAATTTTTGCTAAGGGAGAACATGGAGTTATCTTGACATGAAATTCTTTACATGAGCATTTCTAAAAAAGTTTGTACATTTCATTTACGACTTCGATTTGCAAAAAAAATTGCAGGTTGGTAAAGTGAATGAAGCTGAGCCTAAATAACATAGTCTCCCAAAATGTCCTCATACATTTGTATGAAACTTTCCTTTTTTGTTACCATGAACCAAAGAAAGTTAGTAACAAAAAAAGAAAGTTTCATACTTACAAGTGTATGAGAGGACATTTTGGGAGACTATATGTTATTTAGGCTCAGCGACTCATAAATAGGTTATGGCTATGTTTTTTTTATCATTTAGATTGAAGACATGCATGTTAAGTTATACTACCTGAGACTCCCAAATTACATATCCGTGGATAAACATAGGTAATTATTTGTTTGTACGTACAATAAAGAGTTTTACTACTACTACTACTTCTACTACTAATTATTTAAACTACCTATTTAAAATTAAGTACCCATTAATTACTATACAAATGCACAATATGCCTTTGTGACATTTACCTGATCAAAAATTGGAAGTGTATTATTAAAGAAATCGTATTGTTCGTTTATACTTTGCAGAATTGTTTTCATTGCGAGACAATACAGCGTTTTAACTTTTTTACGGAAAACGCGTTGTATTGCAGTGGTTTTTGATAATGAATTCATATTGGAATGGTTTATATTATGTTACCAACGCACGACAATTGGAAGGAGTTCTTTTTGTTGTCTTTTTTTTTACTTCTTTAAAAAGTTGAAATGTAAGTGGCCAGTAAGTATTTCATATGCAACATGTACGTTCCTCTAAAGAGGTTGCAATCATTCCGATTTAAATTATAGCGGTTCTAGGAAATGTATGTGAGCATTTCTAAAAAAGTTTGTACATTTCATTTACGACTTCGATTTGCAAAAAAAATTGCAGGTTGGTAGGGTGAATGAAGCTGAGCCTAAATAACATAGTCTCCCAAAATGTCCTCATACATTTGCATGAAACTTTCCTTTTTTGTTACCATGAACCAAAGAAAGTTAGTAACAAAAAAGGAAAGTTTCATACAAATGTATGAGGACATTTTGGGAGACTATGTTATTTAGGCTCAGCTTCATTCACTTTACCAACCTGCAATTTTTTTTGCAAATCGAAGTCGTAAATGAAATGTACAAACTTTTTTAGAAATGCTCATGTAAAGAATTTCATGTCAAGATAACTCCATGTTCTCCCTTAGCAAAAATTTTGAAAAAAATACATATTATAGGACGTTAGTGGGAGTTTTACCAGTGAAAAAATTAGAGCGGTCTCTAACATGGAAGTGATAAAAAAAAAAAACTGAAAAGTTTGAATGGGTTTTTTTAATTTTTTTTCTATGGCATAATGAAAATATAATTATGGCCATTTGATCATCTTGGTTAAATGTACATTATATGCCAAGCTCATTAAAATCGGTTAACAGGAAAAAAAAATATCAAAGAAAAATTAAATATAGTTTTTTTTTTTTTAAACGAAAACTATGATATTTAGGGTGCTCAAATTTGGCAAAACAATTACTAATGCAGAGCCACACAATCTATAAAAATTACAACCCCAAACTCAAGGGGGGCAAAATCTCTTAGCTTATCCTGGCACGGCCTTTGCATGCAAAAAATTTTTTGTAAATGTTTTTTGTACTTACTTCAAATGTTTATTAAATAATGTTGAAATAACTAAATAATCAAGATGGGAACTGTCAGATTTTGGTCTTGAATTAGATTTTCGAGTATAAATAATAAATAAGCAAAGTAAAATGCTTAAAAAATGCTCTGAAAATAATAAATAGGTACCTCTAATGAATAACGATTGTTGGTTTAAATTATGTTTGAATGACGTTCATCTATTATGATTATGAAAACCGATCACAGATAATAAAAATATCCTCTTTCCAAATAGCTCCGCCATTTTTTCGTAATAAGTAGGCGAGGTTACTTTTATATAATCAATTATTTTAAATATTATTAAGTCTTTTAATCAGATAAAAGGCTATTCCTTCGAATGAAAATGAAAGAGAGCAGTTTATTTTTAGGTGTATCCCAATTCATAATTGTAGCAGGCATACCTTTGATGATTTTGACATCCACAGGGTCCATGGTCTCCGGAGCTGGTGGCGAGCTGGAGCTGGAGTTGCCTGGACGCAGCGCGGCCCCCTGCAGCTTTGGCACGTTTGTATCTGCGAAGGATGGTCTTCATCATCATCATCAGCCTACTAGTCCACTGCTCGACGTAAGCCTCTCCCATTGCACCCCACCACCAATCTCGTTCAGCGGCTCCTCATCATCATCATCATCATCATCACCATCATCATCATCATCATCAGGTTCAATACCGAATTATGTGATGCAAATTGACCAAGGAGCCAACGTTAAAAGACGGCGGACGTGTAATTTGTTTTAGACTTTAATTTTTGGGTAATTAGGTGTTCAAAGTTCTTTTCTGATAGTGATTTGTACTTTTTATGCCTTTGTGTCGCACAGTGATTGAAGACTTGGACTTATTTCGTGTATCTGGCATCTTTCTTCTCGTTTCAAGTGGACTCGCAGTGGTGCAGAGGTTAAAACTATCTTGACCTCTGACCTACAAATCACCGTACAACGTTGCCCCCAATCTTCCTAGAGAAGATTGGATTGTGCTTTATTGCTATATTGATTGATACTCATATATACCTTGACACTGGCGAAATCACTTCACGTGGAAACGCCATTATCCTCGCGGTAGTAGCTGTTCGAGTCGCCGCGGGGGCAAAAAATAAATAAAAAAATCTGCCGTCTAAACTATGTCTTAGACAATTTCGTTTTAGGCTATTTAAGCAGTTTATTCGCACTAGTTCAGTGGTCCAGTTCAGTTGACTGAACTGGTGGGATTTTGTATCTCGTTTGTTCAGTTGACTGAACCCGACCAAAACGTGTATCCTAAAAGAGAGGTCGGTTTAGGTTATGTTAGATGTTCAGCAGGCCCGAAGGGCCAAAAACACCCAGAAATAGGAGCTCCGTCGACACTCTAAGCATATACCCCCAACTGAACTAGTGGGAATAGAGGATTTAACCGATGTGCACGTAGAAGCGGGTCCATTGTCAAATCATATTGAAAGCAGTTAGCCCAAGTAGATTTGTGGTCGACATTAAGTGGTCTCTGCCCACCCCTCTGGGAAACAGGCGTGATTAAATGTACGTATTGTAAATATTTGATGTTTTACATAGGACCATTAAGATTATGCAAATTATCTTGTACACACAACACATCTAGCTATACACTTCAGAAATCTGAAATATTGCATGAAAGAGAGTCGCACTAGAATGCATAGAAGTTGACGTAATACACATATAATACATCTCTTTCTTTTTCTCTCTGCTCTGTCTTTAATGGTTAGTTAGGTGTGATGTTGTGTGTACGAGAATCGGCAATTATTGTATGCAATTATTTTGTTCCAATAATATTATTCAAGAATTTTACCAAAGGGTTTAAACGTGAACATTTTTTTTTTAAACCGTTCAAATACGAGTCGGACTCGCGAACCGAGGGTTCCGTTTTTAGGATACTATGCTGGGTAACCACAAAATAAACAACTCTTTATTTAAGGTGTGTCCCATAATTACTTGTGGGAGGACCTTGTGCAGGGTCCCTCCGGATCGCTACCACCATCTTATCCATCCTACCGCCAAGCAGCAGTGTTCGCATTGTTGTGTTCCGGTGAAATGACTAGCATAGAGGCATTCCATCTTAGTCCTCAGGGTTGGCAGTGCATTTGCAGTCTTGTGAATGCGAATGTCTATGGGTCACAGTTTCCACTTACCATCAGGTGGCCTGTGTGCTCGTTAGCCTTCCCATGCCATACAATATTTTTTTTAGCAGGCATACCTTTGATAACATTGACATCCACAGGGTCCATGGTCGCCGGTGCTGGTGGAGCGCTGGAGCTGGAGTTGCCTGAACGCAGCGAGGCCGTGTCTACCTCCTGCAGCATTGTCACGTTTGTGCCTGCGGAGGAAGGTCTTCATCATCATCGTCATCATTATCATCATCAGCCTATACTAGTCCACATTGCACGCCGCTCACGTTCTGCGGCCACTCCCAGCAGAGATTTCTCTATTCCTTTTCTCAGTAAATAATGAACACAGGAAAAGTATGTTTTTGAGATAAAAATACATGTTTTTTTTTCAGGAACACTGCAATTTTTTTTGTATTAAGAGGTTTTATAGTTCTTTTGTTTTAATAAGCGAAATCGATAATTTACTTGTGGGAGGACCTTGTGCAGGGTCCGTCCGGGTTGGTACCACCATCTTATCCATTAGCCTACCGCCAAGCAGCAGTGTTCGCATTGTTGTGTTCCGGTTTGGGGATAAGACAGCCGGTGAAATGACTAGCATAGAGGATTCCATCTTAGTCCTCAGGGTTGGCAACGCATTTGCAGTCTTTTGAATGCGAATGTCTATGGGTCACACTTTCCACTTACCATCAGGTGGCCTGTGTGCTCGTTTGCCTTCCCAGGCCATAAAAAAAAAAAATATCACCAGAAGCGTAATTAACGTTTAGCATATACTTAAACTAAATGTATAATTTTATCTTTAATATGATCGAATAACATAACACTCATTTAATATAACTATACTTTTCTTGTTATTATTATTATGCATTGATTCCTTGTGCTCAAAATTGGATCGTTTTGTTTTCGCCATCAGAAATCTCAAGAAATCTGTCTCCACCGAAGCAGCAATCACGGCCTATCATGGTCACGTCTCTTCTTTATTAAGTTATGGCATTATTTTGTGGGGAAACTCAGTTGACATGAATAAAGTCTTTAAAGTTCAAAAGAAATGTGTGCGGGCTATTAAAAATGCATGGTTGATGGACAGTTGTAAACCTTACTTTAAGGAACTGAAAATTCTACCATTGATATGTATGTACATACTTAAAGTTTGCCTATTTTATAAGTCACACCCTGAGTATTTTAAGCAGCGAAATGAAGTCTTTGTTAGAGAACCAAGGACGCAATATAAGCATCTTTTGCACCGTCCTTCCTGTCGCTCCGACATTTATAGAAGAAATTCTTATAATATGTGCATATTAGTATATAATGCCCTTCCAATGGAAATGAGAATGCTGCAGGGGTCGAAGTTTAGGAATGACCTTACAGCATGGCTTCTTCGTAATTACTTTTATACATTAAATGAATATTTAAATCATGAGACTAGATCGAATTAACCTAATTAACTAGTTACATCAATTAATAGTTTTCATAGGACGTAATTATGTAGGAATGTAATGCAATTAATTTCTGACTTCAATTTTAAATATTGTTAGACTACTTATTGTTATTATTACTTGATACCCGTGTTGTTCACATTTTAATTAGTAACGGATAATTAAAAAGTTGCATGTCGTATTGTCAACGGAATGCCTGACCTGTAAACTATTTTTAAGACCATATGTAACGCATTTTAGCAAATAAATGAATTGATTGATTGATTGATTGCATTTTAAGTCAATTTCTTCTAACTAGGTTAGGTTAGAACTGTAACCACATTAATAGTAATGAAAGCCGTTAGAAATATTTATTTATTTAATCTATAAACATTATAGTTTTTGAAATTATGCATGTCGTTTTATGCATCATGCATGACATGAGCCTATTATATCGATGGTTTATTATACAGATCGAAATTATGTAATTCGTGTTATGTAAAATGATCATTAGTTAGACCATTAGTTTTTATGCTAAACATTACACACCCGGGTACTTACGGGAATTCGATTTTTTTAGCCAAAGCTCCCGTAATTAGATACTTACTTGCACTGTGGCAAAATACGACCGACCAGGGCCTGTATTTTAGGCGGTAAAAACAATTTTCTCGCAATAAATAGGCGAGGTTACTATTATTTAATAAATTATATTAAATACTTACCATTCCTACGTTTAATCATAAAATGCTTGAAATCAGATCCTTCAGGGTATTTCTTCAAATGAAAATGAAAGAGAGCAGTTTATTTCTAGGTGTAACCCTATTCATAATTTTAGCAGGCATACCTTTGATGACTTTGACATTCACAGGGTCCATGGTCGCCGGTGCTGGTGAAGCGCTGGAGCTGGAGTTGCCTGGACGCAGCGCGGCCGTGTCTACCTTCTCCAGCATTGCCACGTTTGTGTCTGCGGAGGAAGGTCTTCATCAGCATTATCATCAGCCTACTAGTCCACTGTTCGACGTAGGCGTCTCCCATTGCACGCCGCTGAGCACTTTCGGCAGCCACTCATCACGCGGTGACTCCTCGTCATCATCAGGCTCAACACCGAATTATGTGATGCAAATTGATCAAGGAACGAAATGTCATGCGTCATATTTGCCCAATTAACATAAGGTCTATGACGCAGATCATCAAAATAGCAATAAGTCTGTGCAGCATAATGTCAATAAAGCTGTCACCAAGAATAGCATATTGTCAGGTCACATTGAGACTCGAGGTCGAGGACTATCTATCAGATAAAAATGCTTGGCCTAAACTAAAAAACTTAATTTAATAACTTAGTCATAAAAAAAATGAAAACATTGTTTATTGTCTGGGGGACACGGTTTCTGTGGAAGAATGTGTCGAGGCTTTTTATGTGGGTTGTCTTGCACCATCATAGGTGAATGTAATTACTAAAGTTTCAATATTTTTAGATTTCTTATTTATTAGTTCTTGTGAGTTTTGACACATTTCCTGCTCAACTGCGCATGAATGTATTTATTTTTTGTTTTATGTGAGATTCATTGTTTTATATAATGCTAGGTTAAGTTTATTATTATACAGGGTGATTGGAAGGTAGAGGTAAACCTTTAAGGGGAAGCTAGTACAGACCATTTAGAACCATTTGAGCCATGGTTGTCTTAGACGAAGTCTCACTTTTTTTTTTTTATTGATCATTATGTGTTTTTAAGAAAATATCCTAAAATTTCACAACTAATTGCTAATAGTGGCTAATTTAAACAAAAAATTGATATTTTTTTACTTAATTTCATTAGAGTAATGTGTAAGCAAGCTAACAAAACAGGTTCCAAGTATCTTTGTCATCAGAATTTTGTTTTACAGACATTTGAATACCCGAAACATTTCTAAAGTTTAAGAAACCCTTTGCTTTAACGGCATTTAAAAAAAAAACAGAGCGTGTGATAATAATTAAAACCTTTTTAAAAACATGTGTAGTTATTCGACGACTCGACGGCGCGCTGGCCTAGTTGGTGGTGACCCTGCCTGCGAAGCTAGAGGTCCTGGGTTCAAATCCCGGTAAGGGCAGATATTTGTGTGATGAACGCGAATGTTTGTTCCTGAGTCATGGATGTTTTCTATGTATTTAAGCATATATTTCTCTATATAAGTATTTATATCGTTGTCTAGTACCCATAGTACAAGCCTTGAGCTTAGTTTGGGACTAGGTCAATTGGTGTGACATTGTCCCCTGATATTTATTTATTTATTTATTTATTCGTCTTTCTTTTGAAGTATAATTTACGCGAATATCTAGGCAAATATGGAAATAAGGACCTACAAACCAAATTAAGGGGGAACATTTTGAAACAACATTGAAAACTTTTTGATCCAAATAAGTAAATTAATACTCTTTGATGATACCCTAACTTCAATTGTTCTTTTTTTTAATTGAAGGAATTGACATTTTTGTCACGATGCGTCAAGTCGTAGACTTAACCCTAACTTTGAATTTTAAAGTACACGCACAATTTAATTGTGATGGCTAGTTTTTCTAATCAGGAATATGCGGATATTGTTTTTATGTATGGCAATGCAAACGGCAACGGATCTTTGGCACGACGAATGTACCAAGAGCGTTTTCCGAATCGCAGGGTACCGAATGCTAGAGTATTTTACAACGCATATCGTCGGCTAGCTGAAAATGGAATACACCACGTTGAACCTGGAGTCAACACGGGCAGACACGATCCTACCACGGAAGAAGACATTTTAGCAGCGTTTGAAGCCGATACTCATACCAGTACCAGAGTTGTAGCTCGAAATCTAAACATTTCACAATGGAAGCTCTGGAAAACAATGCATGACAATCACATGTATCCATTCTATGGCACGGGTGTGCAAGGTCTGGAAGAGCGGGATCCCCAAAAAAGGATTGAATTCTGCCGTTTTCTCCTCAATAGAGACATTGATGATGCGTGGTTTCTAAAATCAATCTTGTGGACGGATGAATGCAAACTCTCATAACAAACTTTAACAACCTCCATCAATGGACCGAAAAAGACAACAATCCACACTGGAAAAAGCAGGTGTCATTCCAGAGGAAATTTTCTGTCAATGTGTGGGCAGGTGTAATTGGCAGAACATTGATTGGACCCCACATCTTACCGGATACTTTGAATGGCAATAATTATTAGCAATTTCTACAAAATGACCTTCCAGTGCTTTTAGAGGAATCCGGTGCCCCGATATTTGAAACAGAGCGAGAAATCATGTTTCAGCAAGACGGCTGTCCAGCTCATTGGACATTAATTGTAAGAGAGCACCTACATAATTCTTTCCCTGATAGCTGGATCGGCAGAGATGGACCCATCTCTTGGCCCGCTCGGTCACCAGACTTGACCCCAATGGACTTCTTCGTGTGGGGTCGGGCCAAAGAATTTGTGTATTCAAGCGTCGAAATAAACACAAGAGAAGAATTGGTGGAGAGAATTCATTCAGCGTTTGCAACCATGAAGATAGAGATGATGTTGAAAACAACAACAGTAGAAATGAGAAGACGGGCCCGTGCTTGTATTAGAAACGGCGGTAGTCATTTCGAACATCAAAAATGAGGGTTTTAATTAAAAAAATTGTTTTGGTCAGTGTGTCTAAGAAATCTAAAAATTGAAATTTTCCTCCTTAATTTGGTTTGTAGGTCCTAATTTCCATATTTGCCTAGATATTCGCGTAAATGATACCTCAAAAGAAAGACGAATAACTACACATGTTTTTAAAAAGGTTTTAATTATTATCACACGCTCTGTTTTTTTTTTAAATGACGTTAAAGCAAAGGGTTTCTTAAACTTTAGAAATGGTTCGGGTATTCAAATGTCTGTAAAACCAAATTCTGATGACAAAGATACTTGGAACCTGTTTTGTTAGCTTGCTTACACATTACTCTAATGAAATTAAGTAAAAAATTATCAATTTTTTGTTTAAATTAGCCACTATTAGCAATTAGTTGTGAAATTTTGGGATATTTTCTTAAAAACACATAATGATCAATAAAAAAAAAAAGTGAGACTTCGTCTAAGACAACCATGGCTCAAATGGTTCTAAATGGTCTGTACTAGCTTCCCCTTAAAGGTTTACCTCTACCTTCCAATCACCCTGTATAAGCAATATTAAAAAAACGACTGATTGTTGAGTGAGTTTCTTGCGGCGTTTCTTCTCAGCAGTGGTCTCTTGTGAAGCGCTGGTAGATTTTTTTTTGACGTGTAAAGGTGCCCGTGCGGATTACTTACTGAATAAACATCTTTTATCTTTTTTATCTTTTTAAAAGCAGTTAGCCCATGTACCTAGTTTTGTGGTCGACATTAGGTAGTTTGAGTGGAAAGAAGTGGTCTTTGCCTACCCCTCTGGGAAACAGGCGTGATTTAATGTATGTATGTAGAATCTCATCTTTACTGGTACCTGATTCTACAGATTCCCATTTCAACAGATTTTAGGTTCAACAGACGACACACGGACAGCCAAACAGACGGAAGGACAGCGTACAGTAATAGAGTCGCCCTTCGTATACGGAACCCAAAAAAGTGATGATGACTACAATAAAAGCAGGTTGTTAAGCGGTGCAAGCATATAGTTTCAAACTTAACTTGGAGATTAAAAAGGTATTTGTTGTGTTTGTCGGGGGACGACATGGCCCCCGCGGCCAGCAGCGCCAACACGACTCCGACCACCATGTCGAGAAGGGGGAAACAACCAAATTTACACAATCACATTACACAAATTTTAACATTTACTATAAAAGAAACGGCTGCCTGGCGGACATCTTACGTGGCAATGGCTATTTTGAATGACAGGATTGTCTTTTTATAAGTTTATTTACTATGGTGACGAGTCCATGAAGGTTGGAAGTCTCTAGCTGTAGTTTCGTTGGAATATTTAAATTATTATATCAGATATAATGCTACGAGCATTCTCTACCTCAACCTTGACGTAAAACAGAAATCAAAACCGGGCAAGAGCATGTCGGACCATGCTCAGTGTAGGGTTCCGAACTTCTGACTACAGTCAAATTAGACCTCGCGACAAACTTAACTTTGCCGTTGGAAAACTGTTATAATTTAGATGATGATCGTAACTTAAGGGGAGTATTTTATACTACTTAGACCTTCGATTTATTTGTTTATTTATTTATTTTATTTATTTTAGTTTTTGGTAATTCTGTAGCTCTGCCTACCCCACGCTGGGAACGAAGGCGTGAGTATATGTATGTATGTAGACCTTCGATCAACAATACACAATTCTACACGCTAAAAAAGAAATGTCGCCAAAATAATTTACGTACCTTACAATACTTACCAATGTATACACTGCCGGGTTATAACAATGTTTATGGAAAGAGAATCGACCAGTATGTGGTGCCGCACGTACTAAACACCTTACCAAAGGATTTAATCAATCTCCTAGTGTGTAACCCTAGCCCAAAATTATGTAAGAAACTTCTAAAAAAACATTATATCGGAAATGTTTCCGCACATACCTAAACGTAAGTCTCCATAAATGTATTGTTATTCCTTTTGTTTAATTACGGACCGCTTCGCGCGATCTCGCCTGCTATTGTATAAACCTTAAGAGGTTTCTAATAGTGGCTTAAATTGTCAAAAACTGTATTTTATTCTTATAATTAAATAAATAAAAAAAAAATAAAAAAATATACTCACTTCAAATTGGGAGATTATTTTAATTTAGTACATACATACATACGTACTATGAGCTTTCCTGGACTCGTTTGTGTCACTCATACTCGTCCAGGAAGGCTCACTTACTGGTCTCTGCAAGCTCCAGTAATGCTCTAGTCCCATTTGATTAAAGTACGTAAGCCTCAAACCTCACATAAATGTTAATAACCTCCATTCCCGCCCTAAAGCACATTTGCAAAAATTACATAATCTGTAAGTTGGCAACAATAAATTTACCAACATAATAGGCCTAGCGGAAGCGGACCGCGCGCCGGCCGACGCCCCAACATGGCGGCAGTCTGTCTGGCGCCAAAATTTCCCCGCCATTTTAACTGAAAACGTCATAGACAACTCTGGTAGCTCGAGGAAATTTTAACCTTGTTGATTTCCAGCTAGAATTTCATTTAGGTTGTGATATTTATGCAGTTTCATTATTGACTTTTCCGTATCCATTTTCTGCTCCCGGATACATAGCTTGGTATAACAGAATTGCTGACTCTTTTTCATAGTACACAGAGTTGTTTTTAGAGTGGTTTTGTGTCGGGAATAGTTAAAGACAACTTATTTTTCGCAATCATTCTGTCTGGGTGTTGCCAAAAGTTACGTAAGTTGCTTTTAGTGGATTGTGGACTTTGTAGGATAGAAATAAGGGGTTTTTTTGGTGGGATTAGGGTGGCAGAACGGGAATGGAGTTGTGAAGTTAGTTGGAGATAGGCAGAGTAATGTGCGATGTATATCTCGAGATATAAACAGTAGATGTATTCGCTGAGGGGGCAAAGCGAAGGGATAGTATCTTCGTAGTTTTATTAATATACTTTATTTTTAAACCGCACTGATATAATATAGTTATACCATCGTTTTCGTAAGGGTTTCTGCAGAATTTAAGGATTTCGTGGAAAAATCGCCAAAATGGGCTCCGTGAAATTGATCATAAAATGCACAGCTAAAATAAAAATAACATGTAGACGAAAGCATTTGGTGTGGGGTTTTATGAAAAACAAATGGATTTGGTTAGTGTTCCGATAACTTAAAAGTATGGACCCCGGTCTATACGAAATAGGCTGTTAGGTAGCCCCAACCAAACAAAAGGAGGGATTTTATGAAGCTCTTGTCCGTCTGCGTGCTGTGGGTGGGTGGGTGGTTAGCTAACTTTCAAAGAAATCGGTTTTGTTTTATCACATCAGAAACGATCTGCGGACGACGAATTTTCCAAGCTTTAATCTAATTTCCTTCAAATGTCTATCTTGCGCGTCGATTTAAAACGCTTTCCTTTATGGTAATGGTCTAAAATTTTAAACATATCTATATAATAAAAATGAATCGCTAAATGTGTTGTTAAGCGCAAAACTCGAAAACGGCTGAACCGATTTGGCTGATTTCTTTTTTGTTGTGTTTGTTAATGTCAGGACAAGGTTTTTATGAAAGAAAATAATTGAAAATCCACCGGGAAAGTCAGGAATTTGCAGCGGGGCGAAGCCGCTGGCGGGCCGCTAGTTCTTAAATAAACCCTTTTTGAGGAGCCGCTGGCCTGGTTGGTAGAGAGCCTGCCTACGAAGCTAGCGGTCCCGGGTTTCAAGCCCCGTTAAGGGCAGATATTTGTGTAATGAACGCGAGTTGTTCCTTAGTTATGGATATTTTCTCTGTATTGAAATATATCCCTACATAAGTATGTCGTAAACTGGTAACCATAGTACAAGCCAAAGTCGAAACTATAATTCGTGAGATAACTTTAATAGATAAAGGCCTACCAGGGCTAACTTCACAGCACCACCTGCTTGTAGACCGCGTGCTATACTTAGACCCGCTGTTTTTAGACCACATGCTACTTAGACCAGTTGCAATTTAAACCACATGAAACTTGGACCAATTGCTTTTTAAAAGGAGTGATACTAACCCTTTCAGAGCTTAGTTTGGGACTTGGTCAATTTGCGTGAGATTGGAACAGAATTATCAACAAGTTTTTAGAGTTGTAGGTAATTTTGTAGTTCTGCCTACCCCTCTCCGGGAACGAAGGCGTGAGTTTATGTATGTATGTATGTATGTATGTATGTATGTATGAAACAGATTAGATTATCAATATTATCGTGTCACAAGGATATCCAACCATTTTTGACGACGTGTTGGTCTAGTTGGTAGTGACCCTGCCTATGAAGCTAGCGGTCCTGGATTCGAATTCGTTGTCTAGTACGCATAATACAAGCCTAGAGCTTAGTTAGAATTTATTTCAGGATTCTTGAATTTCATGCTTAGGAATTTTGATTTTAGAAATATGGTACGGCCTATAAAATGTATGCACGCATAAGTTTCAAACGACTGCGCCAAATTCGTTTTTTTTTTGTTGTGTACGTTATCTGTCAAGACTCTCGTCGACCCGTCAAACGACTTCAAAGTGGAACAATTGTTTTCATTTTGTATACAGACTCGCCTTCAGCCTGTCAAAATGAAAACGATGGCGTTTGCTTTATACTCGAAACTGTAATTAGATTCCAAAATCCTAACCTCAACCGACGCACATCCGCTGTGATTACTGCATTTTGGTTTAAGTGTAGGTATTTTTATCAATTAAACTGACCCTAATATTACTGGTTACACGAGTTCTCATTGATATGTTTATGAAATAATATTTTAATAAAGAAATAATCAAGATGGGAACTGTCAGATTTTGGAATCTAATTAGATTTTCAAGTATAGACAATAATCCCTCAGTTTTATATGAAAAAAAAGATGCTCCACCTTTTGGCAAAAATATGTTTGGCGCGACGCAAAGGAGAGCAATGTGTTTGTCAGGGGCGCCTGTCATTATCGCATAACGTTTTTTGTCCTAACAATGTTTGGCCGAGAATGTTTGGCATACTGTTGAATGGCATACTACTCGTTTGTCCTAATAATTTTTGCGCATACTCATTTAACGTCCTAAAGCAAGGTTGTCCTAATATTGATAACTCTAAAGTCTAATTACCTAAAGCATAATATTCCTAACATGAATTGTCCTAATAATTATTTTGCCTATTATTAAACTGGCTACAATAATTACAGCACCTAAACTAAACTATGGTAGGCGTGAAGTCAGAATCGTTACGTATTCTACCTTCAGGCAGGTCAGATTTCGGTTAGGTTAGGTACGACGACGAGCGAAGCGAGGAGGAGTGTTAGGTAGAACTGTGACCCTAACGAGCGAGCGAAACTCCAGAACCAACAAGTTTGACAAGGTTAGGTTTGTAAATAAAACATTTTTTTTATATATAATCATATTACAATTATGCACATCAATCATTCGACAGTTGAATCTTAGCCACATCAAACGATAGGACAAATAATATTTAGGACAAACGATAATAGGAGCAACAATTTCGGACAATCAAAAATATGCGGAACAAAGTGTATACCACACGTTATTAGGACAAAAGACGTTATGCGACACAACGATAGGACTAATAATTGTATGCCATTCGATATAGACCCGTTTGTCAGCCTATATACAGGGTCACATCGAAGACGTGATCAGAACTAAACCAGTTTTTCAGTCCATGGCCATTTCCAAACAATATTAGTTACAAGAAACCAAATTGGATCCCACTTTAATGCTTAATTAAGTCATATCACTTTTGATGACGCCTTCGATTTCACCCTGCATGTATGTTGGTTCCTTTGTGGCGCTCTAGAAACTAAACGTGTGCGCCGATTTCGATGACTCTTATGTCAATCGATCTTTCTTAATCGTGTGAGTCACTATTATTATTTTTTATGGCGTAGGAAGGCAAACTAGCACACAGGCCACCTGATGGTAATTGGAAACTGTGACCCATAGACATTCGCATTCACAAGACTGCAAATGCACTGCCAACCCTGACTAAGATGGAATGCCTCTATGCTAGTCATTTCACCGGCTGTCTTATCCCCAAACCGGAACACAACAATGCAAACACTGCTGCGTGGCTAGGTTAATGCATAAGGCGGTGGTACCAACCCGGACCCTGCAGAAGGTCCTCCCACAAGTATGACAGTAATTGAAATTCAAGACGCACTATTGTGACTAAGAAAAAAAACTGTTTTATTAGAAGACAGCTCGTTTAATTGGTATGGTTCCTGGCTAGGTTTCATGGAAATCGATTCTACCGTTGAAGAGATATCAGCTGCGAAAGTTGGTCGCCATAACATCGGGGGGTTTATTCATGTTATAGGAATAGTTGTTTCGCATCGCATCGCTTCGCTTCGCAATCGCTCGCGTAGGATCCGAAGGAGTTCCACACAGTTCAGTAGTACCACAAATATAAGTTGCGCTGATGTGACTGCGCAGTGAGCAGTTTTTTAGAAGGCGCGAAAACGTTTAATCCATTTACAAGGCAGGCGTTTGCGCGGGTAATTTTCGTCGGCTATTGGTCAATCATTTCGGCCGGCGCCGTCGACCGCAATTTTCTTTAGCGGCGCGTCAGTTGTCATTCGAGTTTAGCTTGCATATTCCACCATACGCGTAACACAAAGGTCTGTATTGTATTTATGTTTACGTTCGTTTATCTTCGGCATTAGTCTGCGTGGTGGATAGCCGACGTAACTTATATTCGTGGTTTTATACAGTTCAGTTCTTTTCAAATGGGTAGTAAGGAGACTCCCGCCAGAAGTCGGCGTCGATGGTGCGGTAGCCCCGGTCGAACTGCTTGAGGGTGGACTGGTCTTCCGGCGTCAGGTTGAAGTCGAAGAGTTGGATGTTCTGCTCGATACGTTCCTTGGTCACCGACTTGGGGATGGGGACGACGCCGAGGTCCACCTGGTGACAAATACTTAGTATAATAAATATCTACCTCTGGTTTAACCCCCGACGTAAAACGAGGGGTGCTAACTTATAAGTAATGCTAGGACTTTTGGTTGCATACCGTCCGTGGTTTTAAAATCCAAGGAGTCGCTATTTCCTGATTATTGTCCCACTTTAATTTTGATCTACAGTATTGTCATATTCCAAAATAGACAAAATACCTTTTTAGTTCCTTTTATCCATACCTACTAATATTTGTTTATTTGTTACGCTGTTGGTCTCTGCCTACCCCTCTGGGAAACAGGCGTGATTTAATGTATGTATGTATGTATGTTACGCTTTTACAGCGATAATTTATATACCAAATTCATTTAAATTAGTTCTTAATTATGACTAATTTAAACAAATTACGGCTTAGCCTTCTAAGGCCAACCATACAACCGAATTTGTCAATGGAACATAAATCTGTTGTGAATGAAATAAAGTCAATTTTCTAATTTGATCAGCAGTTACAAAAACAAAAGAAATTCCACTTTACTTCCTTTGCACTAGATCTTTATTTCATTGGCCGTATTATGTACTATTTTTATTACAAGGAACCCCAGCAGGATACCAAAGGTCAAAATCAAACTTGTATGTATACAACGTGTTACAAAATACCCCGTAAAAAATATAATAAATTATCAAAGCCAAAAATATTGTCAACCCTAGTAAGCTGTCATGTCAGGGAATCGGGGTTAGCATAGATTATTTAACAGAGAGGCCTACCTACCAATTTTAAGAATTGACAACTTTAATGGTTTTCTGTTTTTCATCCACAAAGGTTCAATACTATGATGTGAAAGTACTGGCTTCAAAAAACGTCAAGAGGGAAAAAAAAAATGTTGTCAATTTCAAATCTTCTTATCGATATTAGGTTTAGGTTTAAAGATCATTTATTCTCATTAAGAATTTACAATTCACTTGTATGAGAACTTAAATTTAAAGTAAACATAATAATGTAATGAGAGCGCAAGAACATAAACATAATTCAGGTAGTTTTACAACACTTACAACGGCCGACACGCCGATACATTTAAACAAAGCGGGTACAAACAATCTATGCGTTAAATACAAATTGTTAGATAGTGAACCAGTTGGCGAGATCACTGAGTCATGTAGACTAGATGTGGCTTCATTCCGCGAGTACCTACGCTCATACAGGAGATGTTTATAATAGATGTGTTTTTATTTATTTATTGTTAGATTTCTAAAGTTAAGTATTTTTACAATGTAGATATTAAGACATACTAAGTATTAGTTTATGTATATTTATATCGAGTAGTTATTTAGTTGATATTTTACCCAACTACGGCAAAGCCAAAAGGAAGGGTTATGATTTTAGCAGTATATTCTACAATTGTTCTGAGTTTTTCCATATTTTTTTCCAAAATGACGATGTTTTCTAACGCAGAATATTACGATATGATGTTATGCGTAGGCCATGAAGATAGCAATTTAAATTTGACGTTCATTACGAAAAAGTAAGT
This sequence comes from Acleris emargana, assembly GCA_927399475.2. Classification (NCBI taxonomy): domain Eukaryota; kingdom Metazoa; phylum Arthropoda; class Insecta; order Lepidoptera; family Tortricidae; genus Acleris; species Acleris emargana. The sequence continues at coordinate 662,928 of OV656863.1, read as the reverse complement.
GTTAGTTTAGGTTTCTTCGTTTAAAATCTTCCAAAACTCTACTTGTAATATGTATCTAATCCAATTCTGTTCATTTTGTTTATATCTCTGTACCGTTCGTGAATTAGGTAATAATGTACATAAACATTCTGCGTAGTTTACTCTTTAATTTTACTGAAATAGGGTTAGCACATCAATGAAAAAAAAATGTTTTTTTTTTTTGGCGGTAAGTCATACAGTGATAGTACAGTTCTCAAATATTGTAAAAGGACTTGTTATAAGGCACCATTTAACCCCCTTTCGGCTTTAAGGGTATTTTTGTAACACCCTGTATAATAATTAGATAATAGTGACTCCATGGATTCCTAAGCCACGGTGACGGTATGCCACCAAAATTCCTAATCCTAGTTATAAGTTAGACCGCTATGAGTGTCTGTCTGCGGCGCCGTAAGTCTAAAACGGGTGACCCGATTTGGTTTTTTTATTTGAAAGCCTACTACCGTACCTAGCCGTAACCTACCGCTAAACAATGATCGAATTATTGTTTCGGTTTGGGGATGAGGCATCCGGTAAAATTACTAACATAGATTATTGTATTTTTGTGCGAGAGAAAGATGATACAGAGGTTTGGTTAAGTTAGATTAGACTAGTGACTACCAAAGAAAATTAACTTATGCAACTAGAAACGCTTTACGAACGATGAAAAGAAAGTTCGTGTAAAGGTGTTTAGATAAAATATAAAGTAGGTACCCACCCGGTAAGAATAGTTCATCGCGAATTCTACATTTTTAGATTAAAAAATCATTTCCAACTAAAATTATCTAGACAATGTTTTTTTCCGTGTACCGTTCAAGTATAAATCCACAAATTCTACACCAACTTAGCTCCATCTGGCGACACCGTATTACAACTGCTACCTAGGTGCGAAGTAGACAAAACGCGCGCTAAACTGAGAGTCTGGCAGCGTCAGATACTAGCGCCATCTACAAACTACGGTAAGAAACAGGTTGGCCACTAGCTTTCCTTGCTTGTAAAATCAAATTCTCAATTCTCATTTATTTATTGGTGCAATAATCCATTTATACATAATACAGGTGTTCGGTAACTCTAACTTATATATAATCATACTGCCTTTGACGTATTATTGTTGTTGTTGTTGGATTGTTTTTAACTTGGCCGAGCCGAGCCAAGCAAATAAGAGCTATTTAATAACGTTTACAATATGATTACATCTGAAAGGCAATTTGGTTATGTCCAGTAGAATAGAAGGCCAAGATCGTCGATCCGTCTCGTAAGATTCAACAAACCTTTGCTTTCCGGACCGCGGTTGCACTACAAAACCTTTCCGCTATGTAATGGTGAAGATGAGATGTAAGAAGTCCCAGAGTTTTAACGAACCGCCCCATTTCAAGAGCAAAAGTGAGTTGGAGGATGGAGGGCATAATGCGGTGCGGTGCGCTGACAAAACATTCTTATATGGTGATATTGTGAGAGTTTACGGTGAAACAATACACCTCGCCTGACGCCTCGCATATTCATTGTTCCTATCATTTAGTCTTATTGCTATTCAAGTATTTCGGAAATCATACGTTATGGATCAATCTCAAAGTGAGTCAATTAAAAAGTTAAACACTATCATGTGAGTAGATTATGAAATTTTGAAATTCGTAATGTAACCTACTCTTGAAAATATATCGTACAATCTCGTACAAACTGAGACGACTCATAGGGGAACACCCAAATACTCCGAAATATTTTATTCCGAATTTACTAATTCCGATTTTTAAAACCCCGAATTTCATAATTCCTAAGGAATAAAATTTCGATTACTAAAAAACACGAAATTTATTTAACCGAATTTCCAAATTCCGATTGAATATTTTTCCGATTTTTATAACTCCAAATAATGAAAAGCCCGAAGTGTCATTGGCCCGAAAAACAAAATTCCGATTATTAATTTTCCGAAACTTTATTACTAATTCGGAAATTTGATATTCGGGATAATGAAATTCGTGTTTTCAATAATCGGAATTTTATTTATTAGGAATTATGTTTTATAAATCGGAATTAGTAAATTCGGAATAAAATATTTCGGAGTATTTGGGTGTTCCCGGTCTAACTATCATAAATATGAGGTAGGTTTAGGTTATGTTAGTTTTGCAGCAGGCCCGGAGGGCCAAACCACCCAGAAATAGGAGCTCCGCGTAAGCGGAGCTCCGTCGACACTCTTACTCTTACTTTAATTACATATTTGATTAGGTGGGTTTATTATTAGTCGGTGTAATGATATTCGGAGTTTTGATGATCGGTATTTTAATAATCGGAATTCGTATTTTTGATATTTCTGATTATTATTCATTCGGACTTATTATTGTTCGGTGTATTGAAATTCAGAATTTTGCGAATCGTAATTGTTAACGTTAGACATTTTGAAATTTCGGATTTATAAATATCGGAAAAATGAAAAATCGGAATACTTATATTCGGAGTTTTAAAACATTTGGAATTATAATAATCGGCATTATGAAATTCGTGATTCCTATACTCGGAATTTAGTTTTTCGTATTTATGTAGTGTACCCGACTCATAGATGTCGCTACGGTAATAATACCCTACCGTAGCGACATCTATGAGTCGTCTCAGTAAACCACAACAGCGCCATCTACCGTAACCCACACTCACCAGGTACCGAAGTGCGATCTGCGCCGTGGTCTTGTTGTGTTTCAGGGCAATGGCGACGAGTGCGGGGTCGTCGACCCGCGGCGGGGGCGCGTTGGGCTTCGCTTTGCTGGGAAACAGCGAGCCGAACGGCGTGTAGGCGGTCACCTTGATGTTGTTGGTCCTGCAGTAGTGGAGCAGAGCTGGCTGCTGGAGGTTCAGGTTCAGCTGGAATTTATAATTAATGTAAATTTTTAGGGTGCAGTCTAAAAACAGATCATTTATAAGGTGAATTTGTAGTCCGTCTACACGACCCTTTTTTGTCTGAAATGACCGAAGTCATTAGGCAGAAAAGTTGACTTGTTGTAGTATTTTAGAAGTTCGCTTGGGCACAGAATAAGCAATAGTACACAAGGCCGAGTCCTGGGCCGCCGCTTGCATCCATCAATCAAAGACACTGTCATGGACAGCTCTATCTATCGCTATAATTGGATTTTACACAATACATTTAAACCAGGCGAGCTGACCGATCGTCGATATGCAACCCGATAGATGGCGCTACTTTACCGATAGATTTAGCTCACGTCGATTGTTAAGAGAGATCAGTCAAAATGGCGATTTTATTTACGAGCCAATACTCGAATAGCAACGTCATCGGTCTGCCTTTTTGAAGGTCTACTCACTCGGCGTCTTCAGGTATGCGGACGCCACTTGAAAATTGTTCGACTCCATCGGCCATCTGTTCTAACCACCTAAACCTGGAGCATGGCAGGCTTCACGTTGCTCTGGGCGATAAGGCTCTCCAGCATGACCTTGTTGAAGTTGGAGACGCCGATGGAGTGCATCAGACCCTGGTCGCACGCATCGATCATGCCCTGACAGTTCTCCACGCATTTTCTGTCTCAAGATTGTAGTGTTTAGAATGTTTGAAGGTTTCAAATCCAACTTACCATCAGGTGATTTCTGTGTTCATTTCTCTTCTTTTCATTATCATCACCATCATTTCAACCGAAAGACTTCCACCTGTTAGAGGTCTACCCACGCCATTAGACCATTCTTCGACTCCATTGACCAACTGTTCTGCGAGCGAATAGTGTATAATTGCCATTGTTAACTGACCTCAACCTGGAGCATGGCAGGCTTCACGTTGCTCTGGGCGATGAGCCTCTCCAGCATGGCTTTGTTGAAGTTGGAGACGCCAATGGAGTGCGTCAGGCCCTGGTCCCGCGCCTCGATCATGCCCTGCCAGGTGTCTACGTAGTCTGTGTTGTCGAATGAGCCGTTTTTCTGAAATTTTACGTTTTGCATTGATGTTTGGTAAAGGCTCAGTTTTATTGGTGATACATTGCATCGCTGCAATAGCTCTCGGCTCAATAATGTCAATACAACTCGTCAATGGATTGCTACAAGCATGCGGGCTATCGACGAAAAGACGGTTGTTAATTGTATTTTCTGTCTTTCGTCGATTTGATATCCATTTCTAACTAGACTGTAACGATAAATAATGTGCTAGCCGCTCAGTAGCCATAGACAAGATTATTTTCGAAAACTCTCAAGTGTATGGAACTGACCTAAGCTTTTGACGCGACGGTCCGGCGGCTTACGTCAATCCTTTAAATTTTCAATATCGATGTGGTTCTCGCCATGCATCTTGTCTAAAGCTACAGGACAAGACTCGCGGGCAAAAGCTAAGCTACTATGAAATAAAAAAAAAACATGTTTTTTTATCAGTTTATCCAACATAAATGACACAAAAACAGAAAAATTTACTAACTTTTGCGTAGGGTATTATGGGACCAAAATGATTGCAAATGACCTCTCTTATAACTTCTAGAGGGGAATAGGTAGACTTACCAATAAGCAATAACCCTGTATATATATATCTCTTTTATTAACAGAGATACATATGTATCACAACCTAAAAAAAAAGCGGATGTTAGCTCGTGTAATCAATAATCATGAGTGAAGTATGCAAATGACTGTTTTTTGCACGTAATCTGTCACTCGTGATGTGGCTCGGCGCTTTGTCTTACCTAGTGTATCTGTGTGCGGGCGCCAAGTCGTATAACGAACGAAAGTGCCGACCTTGCATGCTTCACAGTCACTCCTTTTTAGGTCCCAGCTATGTTTATCGTTCGGTTCTTGAGCGAGAAAATAGTCAAGAGCTAATGGCTTCTCGCCAGCAGGGACAAGTGCCAAATCCGTCGCCTCCTGTACAAGAGTCAGCCACTTACGAAGGTCCCCACGGGCCAGTGGATGAGGTAGAGGTCCACGTAGTCCAAGCCCAGGGTCTTCAGGGACTGCTGCAGCGCTGGCACCACCGCGTCCCTGGCGTGCTTATCGTTCCATAGCTGAAAACCACAGATCCATGTTTTTGTTCTCATAATCGCGCAGGCCTAGGTGGTAGTGACCCTGCCTACGAAGCTAGCGGTCCTGGGTTCAAATCCCGGTATGGGCAGATATTTGTGTGATGAGCGCGAATATTTGTTCCTGAGTCGTGGATGTTTACTATGTATTTAAGTATATATTTCTCTGTATAAGTATTTATATCGTTTTCTAGTAACTACCCATAGCACAAGCCTAGAGCTTAGTTTGGGACTAGGTCAATTGGTGTGACATTGTCCCCTGATATTTATTTATTTATATCGTCTCTAAAATATCGCTTGCAAATAACTATGGAAAATGAGCATGTATTTTAAACCCCCGAGAGAAAAAGAGGGGTGTAATAAGTTTGACCTCTGTGTGTGCGCGTGTGTGTTTGTGTCACCGCAGCCCATAAACAGGTGGACCGATTTAGATGCGGCTTATTGCCTAACGCACTCGAAATCGCAATCAGTTTTATTTAGACGAGTCAGCGTACAAAACGAAAACAATTTTCACTTTGAAGCCGATCGCGAGTGAATAGTGAGTGACGCATGGTTTCTAGCGGTGGCTCTTGGCTAGTTTTCGTGAAAATCGGTTGAGTCGTTTTTAAGAGATATCAGCTGTGAAAGAAGCGGTCACCATTATACAGGGTGCCACGGTAGGCCGCGTAACTTTGCCACCGTGTTCCCGACCATGTTTAGAGAATAAAATGTCGTATAAAGTAAGCTGGATTCGGTTTAGCTTGCGAGTATTTTTTTTGTTTTAAACAGAATCCAGTATATTGCATCTTTATGATAGCGACGTTGCAAGACCGCGTTACATTATCTGACTGACAGGTTTGTTCCTGTCACTATCATAGTTTATGTGTCATTGAAAATAAATAAATAATAATAAATAATAATAAACCAATAATAATTTATTTAATTTGTATGAAAAGTAAAAAAAGTTTAAGAATCATATTTCGACTTGTGTTCATATAACGTTATTTAATCATTACGACCTCAGCTATATGCTGGTAAAATGCGGGTTCCTCGCAAGCACCGTGTAAAGGGGTTTTTATATCCATCTATCTAATAGTTATGAATTGTTACCTTGGTGGTAACAAACAAGTCTTCCCGCTTGATCGCGCCGTCGACTATCTTCTTGTCGATGCCTCGCCCCACCTGCCAAACACATCACATCGATCATTAAGCCGCGTATCCATCAGAGGCAGCCTCGGGTCGAGCCTACTGCAAAACTAACATAACCTTAACCTACGATGGATGGATCTAAGTGTAATTAAGAGTGCAACAGAATCCATTGATGGATCCCAGCATGTTAAAAAGTCTTAAACGACTCCAAGTGGATTTAAGTGTACATTAAAGCCCACTCCACTCCATTAAATTCGAATGAACACAACGTCCACTTGACTTCATTAATGGATCCTATCAATGGATCCTAGTGGATTCATTTTGCATTCCCAAGATGCTTGCCTGCTCCTCCGTGTTGTAGATGTGAGCCGTGTCGATGTGGCGGTAGCCAGCGTCGATGGCCCACTCCACGGCGTCCTCCACCTCGTGGCCGGAGGGCTCCACTCGACCACCCTGAAACAAGAGCAGTAATGTACTGTGTTATGTCTAAAAAGCGGCTGACAGATGTAATGTGACGAAAGCGTAAGATGTATAAGACTTCAACGACACGTCAGCCTAGTTCGTAGTAGTGACCCTGCCTGCGAAGCTAGGGTCCCGGTTCAAGTGCTAAGTGCAGATCTTGGTGTAATGAGCGCAAGCATTTGTTCTTGAGTCTTCGGTATTCTTATGATCATTCATGACAGACGTTTTGAGATGTGGTCGAAAAGCGATCAGGTCGTAAGCGATCTAGGCACAAGGCCACGTAGTCAGATCGAGATGTAATCGCAAATTGGTCTGCTCGTATTTGCTTCCTTTTGGACCTAAAGCTTCTACGTGCTCCTTACCTTGTTGGAGAACCCGAGCCAGGTCCCCAGCCCGATGCTGGGTACCCGGCGACCGTCATTCATGGGCGCCCAGGGCGCGACGCCGCCATGCTCCGAGTCCTGAGGATTCAAGGCCAAACGTTCAGCATACGAAATAATGGAGGGAGAACATTTTAGTCTCGATTAAACCTACATACATACATAACTTCACGCCTGTCTCCCAATGGGGTAGGCAGAGACTATGGAACGCCAGGTGCACCGATCTAAACATACAACTTTCGCTTCCTCTACATTCATCAATCTCTTCATGGCCCTTATTCAGTACCCGCAAATCTGATCACCGTACGTCCGTCTAGGACGTCCCCTACTGACATCTCCGCTCACTCTCACTCGCCATATAATGTTTCGTAACTCTTCTTTCATCCATCACAAAAACATTATAATGTAGTTTCTGAAAAAACAATATGGGGAAAATAATTATTTTTTATCAGAATTTCCCGAAATTGCGTAGGTGAAATACGGCTACTAGTTCTACTATAATCAGGTTCTCCTTTGGTCATGTTCTCCTTTGATCATGTTCTTCCTTGATCAAGTTTTTCTTTGGTCATGCATAAATGTCATGATCTACTTTAGTCATATTCTAGTTAAGTCATAACATAATCTACTTTGATCAAATTCTATATTGGCCAGGATTATATTTTGGCCATGCTCTACTTGTTGATGTTCCACTTTAGTCATGTTCTCATTTGTTCATATTCAAATTTAGTCATATTCTACTTGGATTCTGGTTCTATTGTGGTAATGTTATACTTTGGTTATGATCTATCTTGGTTATGTTCTATCTTGGTTATGTTCTATCTTGGTAATTTTCTATTTTGGTCATGTCCTATTTTAATCATGTTCTATTTTAGTCATGTGATATGTTAGTCATGTTCTATGTTAGTCATGTTCTATTTTAGCCATGTTCTATTTTAGTCATGTCCTATTTAAGTCATGTTCTATGTTAGTCATGTTGCATTTTAGTCATGATCTACCCTAGTCAGGTTCTCTTTTAGTTAATGGTCATATTCCACTTTATCTTGTTCTAATTTGGTGATGTTTTCCGATGGTCGGTATCCTACCCTGAAAATCCTTCTGAACCCATTAACATATTAAAATATTTAAAGCGATGTTCTTACAGAACCAGTAGGTTAGGTTAGGCTTGTTTTATAATAATCCAGAAAAGTCAATTGGTTACAGAAAAAATATCCAACTTATGAAAATTTTGACAATCAATCAGTTGGTTACTGAAAGGCGACCTTGTTATGGTTAACCCCTTCGGTCATGCTCTACTTTGGTCATACTCTACTTTGGTCAAGTTCCTCTTAGATCATATTCTATTCAAGTCTTATTTAAATAAGTTTCTGTCAAAAAATCATTTCAGGACAAGCTTTTGTTGCCGACTATATTTTTTCCGCGGACATCATCTGCTTATCAAGACAAAACTAACGAGCCCTAACTCGGCGAGCACATATTAAGTACAGGAAATATCTCGTTGCCACCTCCAGAGATCAGCTCGGTGATACCATTATATTGCATCGTCATCAATGCCATTGACGGGTACTGGTTCAAAACTAATTTGCAAAATTCCAGGACACAAGTGAAGTTAATAAAAGCTTGTAATAATTTGGGGGCACTCTTCAGACAAATAACCTACAATTCTAGGAGTTTATCCCCACTAGTTCAGTTATCCAGTTCAGTTGACTGAACTAGTGGGATTCTTTTTCTCGTTTGTTCAGTTGATCGAACCTGGCCAAAATGTGTATCATAAAAGAGAGGTATGTTTAGGATATGCTAGATGTTCAGCAGGCCCGAAGACCCAGAAATAGGAGCTCCGTCGAAACTATAAAGATATAAAAGGTAACAAGTCGTTTGGCGACTTTGACACACCCGCATGTAAGGACGTATCTGTGTCATCGAAGCAAAATCAATCAATTATTTTGTGTATTTATTTATAATAAATAGATTTAATTAAAATATTTTCACAGGTAATAACTTGATCCCCAAATAAGACAGGGATACTTTCGAATTGTACATTTTTATAGTGAACGAACGAAAAACTAGTTCTACGCTTACAAGTAACAATTTTCAAATAAAACCTTATAACCTTATCGATAGTATTGATACCTCAATTGATTACATCCCTTCAACACAGTCTATCTATGCCTGCAATTAGCGCCACCTACCGTCCAGTAGCTGAAATAAGTGTTCCTATTATTATCATACGTGTTTCGCTACTAAACGCTAGATGGCATTCCTGATGCTCATGATCAAAGTTTTTCTTTGACAATGTTTCCAATGCCTATTACCTTTAATATTAAATCTCTTTGTGGATAACATACCCCTTTAAATATCTTTTCTGTGGGTTTTGGGGAGTTCTTCGGAGCACTCGGGGAGGTTAACGCTCTGATACGGGAGCAAGTCCTACTTCTCATACCGGCTGGAGGCATGTCCTCATAATTTGAATGTGTACTGGTCATAGTGTTTATCCTTACGGACACCCTCCCTAATTTTAAAGACTTGTTTTGTTGCGATCGAAGCATCTTGGTACAGAACCGGTGGAACCGTTCAGTCATATTGAATTCTATGGCAACTGTTGTTACGTTTCAATTTCTCCACTATGGCATGTTTTGGCTGGTTAACTATTGCAGCTATTCCGTGGGGTTTGGCTGATGTGAACATGTTTGCACATCATCAACGTGAAGTGGGTGTTAGGCGGTATTTTGACAGTACGTTGTACAGACGTTGACATGTGATAGCAAAGAGTTCGCATGACATATGTTAGCTTTTTTGTGTGTGGTTATGTTCTGTAGCAGAGCAAGGTCAGAACCTCTATCATATTTAGAGCAGTCTAAATGTTCGTTAGCAAAAATCGAGGACCGCGAAATGTTTGGTGATTTGTGATTTTTGGTTATATAACAGTAGAACATTGGACCCGATTCGACATGCACATCGGTTAAATAGCCTAAAACTAAATTTTCTAATTTTAAGACATAGTTTAAACGCAGATTTAACCAGTGCTATTCGCGAATGTCAAGCTGTGAATGTATAAAAACCGCTTAAAATAAGAAGCGTCAGATTCAAATTAGCGCTGTCATGGCGCTGTCATTTGATTATGACAGCTGCTTATAGCAAAGTGTTTTAGCGACACCTAAATAAAATTAGGAAGTTTAGAGGCCATGTAGAATCGGGTCCATTGTCCCACAAATATGTTTAAACAGCTTGACTGCGGGAACATTATTACGAAATTATTCTTGACAAACAACTAGAAAGAACAGAGAATTACGCACAAGAGGAATGCACTCACGAAATGGTCAAAACTCATACAAGTCAGCGCTGGTCTTCCATGATCTGTTTAAATATACTTTGTTAATGATAAGTACTTACCGCGGCCGTAAGAGCTCCCAAAACAATCAAAACTAGGCACTTCATGGCGCGCGTTAACTTCGACTGACGCGACTTGTATTGGTGCAAAAAGTTATTTATTTACATACATTAGATTATCGCGCACAGACTGTAATGTAGGCAGAATATACAGAGCCTCACTGAGGCTTGGTAAAGTACGAAGCAATCGGTCCTGTCAAAGATCTGCCCTCTATTTTACATAGTTGATTAGCCGACAGCGCCATCTATCGTTAAATTGAATTTTACACCAGCCTATCATACCAATCGTCCATAGACCCGATAGGTGGCGCTTACACGTAACGGAGCTTTTACCGATAGTTAGCTCATGTTGTGCAGAGAAGAAGACAAGGAATCTGCAAAGATGGCTTAAGTACTTTGTGTAAGATTGAATAAACGCCGGTTGCTCGATGTTTTCATTACACTAACCAAAAAGGAGCCGGGAGCCCGAGACTCCATCAGCTGATATTGACAGATGACAGGTGAAAATTTGTTGCTTCAGCCATTTAAAGTGACAAAGTACTGTGTAGCTATTTATAAACGCGCTTATACGCTTAGATAAAGCCCAGTGATCTAGGAACTCGTCGCCTTTGCGATGTGTACAGAATTATCACCCGTCACCTGTCTCCTGTCGCTGTCAGCTTTGTGAAATGCTAGTAAGTAGGTTTATGGGACTTGACAGAAGCACGACCCCATGTGCTTCTGTTTAGCCAATTAGAGAAAATACCCTTTCACCGAACGATTGTCTTCGCGTGTGAAATCCATGGACTTATTTCTCTAATAAATCTATGGGAGTGTCTATACTTAGTTTCTTCATATAAAATTGAATTAGAAGTAGGTCTGTGGGTCCCGTCCCAATTTCCGGGAAAAGCAAATTTTTGTGTGATGAGCGCATGAACTTGTGTTGTTTCTATGTATTTAAGTATTCATTTATTTAAGTAGGTAGACCATACCATTTTAGTCCTCAAGCTCGGTTACGCATTTGCAGGCTTAGGATTGCAGTCTTGAGAATGCAAATGTCTATTAGTAACAGATCCCACTTACTATCAAGTGGCCAGTCTGCTCGTTTGCCATCTCAATGCCATGAAAAGTATATTATGGTATGGTTATACATACATACCTTCACGCCTGTAATCCCAGAGTGGGCTAGGCAGAGCTACAGAATTACAACTTTAAAAAGTTGTTGATAATTCAGTAACCACAATTTGCACAAATAGGCTAAGATGTTTACAAGCATATTAGTGACAGGTATGGTTAAAGAAACTTTATTCTCATTCGAATTACAATTTACTTAGGGTGGGTTTAGACCAAACGAGCGAATACAAGAACATGTTTTGTCTATATTTTTACAAAGAAAAAGTAAGAGATAATGCCATAGAATTCTTGTTGGTTCGCTTGGTCTCAACCCACCCTTACATGAGAACATTTAAAAACTAAGTTAGTAGGATAAACGCAGAAAAATATTTTAAAACTAATGGTAAATGTAGGCAGACAATTGTCATGCAACGTAGTTCGTTAGCGTACAAATATAAGGAACTTAGCAACATGATGCGGCTTTAACGTAACATTAATTTGCAATATAAATAATCAAGTCATTTTACTGCAGAGTTAATTATTACTACTATTGATAAAATATAACCCATAACTCTGACATTCCGTCCAAAACACAGCATCAGGTGTGATGTATCTATACTCATTATTCTTTGGCATAGCATTGAATTCGCTATAATCTTACTTGCGCAAGCGGTGCTAAACTGGTTGTAGGCGCGCCACGGACGGGTGTCATTCTCTTAAAAACGGCGCTCGGTCAGTCGACCGAGCGAGTGAACAAGTGAACGCTTATAATATAAACCGGCGAGTTCAACTATTACCGTCACAGTGTACTAAACTCATTTTAGCGCGTGCAATCTTAATTTAGGGCTGTTGTAGAACGATCGAACGTAAAAAGGATGGATTGAGAATCGTACGCGCTAAAATGTGTTTTGTACGCTCTGACGGGACCACTTAAACTCGCCGGTTTATACAGGGTGACCCAGAAACCGACGTCAACCCGCCTAGGGCTGTTAGAGCAGCTAATAAGCTATCGATTTAATCCCCATGTATGTTCAGCAATTGTTATTAGTTTCCGAGATATTGATAATTTAAATCGGTTTTTTTGCCATTTTTCCTTATGTCCGTGATACAAAAAACCCATACATTCATGTTTTAATTCTTTTTTTTAAGTGTTTTTTTGCATGATTATAGAATCACTATGAAATTAGGAAGCTTTTAAAGCTACATGCCAAATTTCATTTCATTACAACTTTATGAGTAAACGCAACAAAAATTTGTTTTTACATACTTCGTGAAAAACAAACGAGGGGTTCTCTTAGTATGGAGAAAGTATCTCAGTGCGTTTACTCAAAAAGTTGTAATAAAAAAAAATTGGCATGGAGCTTTAAAAACTTCCTAATTTCATAGTGATTCTAATCATGCAAGAAAACACTGGAAAAAAAAGAACGAAAACATGAATGGCAAAAATTCCGATTTAAATGATCAATATCTCGGAAACGAAAAACAATTGCTGAACATACACGGGGGTTAAATCGATGGCTTATGAGCTGTTCTATCAGCCCTAGGCGGGTTGACGTCGGTTTCTGGGACCTCCTGAGTAAGCTGCGCCGCGTTCTCTCTTTCACTCGTTCGACCGACCGAACGCCGGTTGAGAATAACACCCGTGACGTTATTTATATGCGATCGTGGTCCCTATGCAAACGAGCTTTGTTTCTTCCATAGTTTATTCGTCGTTCGCAACATTTTTAGTTAATTATATTAGATGGATTAAACTCCAGATATAATGGTGACCCGAGGCTGCCACTGGCTGATACGGGGCTTAGTGATGTGTTTGGCAGGTGGGGCGAGGCATCGACAAGATAGTCGACGGGGCAATCAAGCGGGAAGACTTGTTTGTTACCACCAAGGTAACAAGTCATAACTATTAGACAGACTTCTTTCAGAGCTGATATCTCTTAAACGGCCCATCCGATTTTCGTGAAACCTAGCTAAAAACCACCGCTAGAAAATATGCTTTCAAATAAAAAAAACCATATCCAAATCGGTTCACCCGTTTTAGAGCTACGGTGCCACAGACAGACACACAGCACTGCAGTCTAACATAACTAGGGTTAGGACTTTTGGTGGCATACCGTGGCTTAGGAATCCATGGAGTCACTATTATCTAATTATTATATACATACCAGATTCATTTTGACCTTTGGTATACCGCAATTTGTTTAAATTTGTCATAAATTCATAATTAAGAACTAATTTAAATGAATTTGGTATATAGAATATACCTATACCTGCTTTGAACCCCGTTGTGTACTGATGAGATGAGACATCTTGGGATCGCCGGTTAGGATTTTATTGAGGAACTAGCGACCCGCCCCCGGTTTATGCGAGTTTCTGTGACACCCGTACATAAACCAGAATGAATTGTACATAAGGTGCATTGGGGTAATTGCGAAATTGGGTATATTCCGAAAGTTTATAAAAACTACCAAACGCCTCGATATTTTCTTACTGGCAACCTTACTTTAGTCGCCATTGTTATCGGCTTTGACGCTCCAGTCGCCGTTCGTCGCTGCTAGCGTAAGTGTGTGAGCAACGTGCCGTCTCGACAGCTAAGGGATTTTCGCGCCTTTTTGAGTGATTCGCAATAACCCCAACACTCTTTTCTCGGAACCCAGGTAAGTTATTAAAATAATTGTTTTTTAGTATTATAGGTTACTGTTTTTTACTGTTGATTGAGGGGAACACGAAGTCCACGTGTTGTTTTTTATTTTGTTTCGGAAAAACCCCTCTGGGTTTATTACGATACACATATTCATTCGCAATAACCCCACCTCACATTTTCATAGAAATGGCCAGCGGTTCTCAAACTAGTTACCATAGTTCCGGAAAATAATACCAATTCGGTACTTACTTATTGTGATTTTGTTATTGTGTTTAAGTTTTTTGTAAAACAAAATAAAAATAGTCTATGACCAGGACTTAAAAATTTAAATAATAAGACTGCAATTGTGTTTGTGCTTAAATTAAATATAATGTTGATATGTGATTTACAGTGTAAAGTATTTTAGTAGTGTCTAGGATATTTACAATATAAAATAGTCTCTAAGCAAATTTTGTATTCAAGCACTGACTCAGTCAGTCGACTGTGATTTACTAATTGTATTTTATCTTTTCTACTCTTGTGTGTACAAGAAGATTTTAAATGAGAACACACTGTGATGTTTCTCGCCGGACAGCTGTTTCACACAATATTACTTTTGTTGTCCGGCAGCATGAGCATGTCATGCTCGCTCAAAGGTCTTTGCTTACGGCGGCGTCGTTGATCGGGTCGCCACTTTCCCGATCACATGGTTGAGAGAGGCGATGGCTGAGATACGCGTCATACTCGTGAACGGGTGCTGTTTGTGGGGTCCGGTCTGTTCACGTTTGCAAGGACTTGTTGTTCAATTTATTATCCAAGTTATATGGCTTTTGACGTAGAGACCTCGTTGTGTTGTTCTCATAGTCATTATTTTATTTTAAGGTTTATTGACCTTACATTTGTAATAATTTTATTTTTGCTTGTTTTAAGAATTTATTGTTTATTACTTTATTACCTTAATATTACTTAATGTAACTTACTTTTAAGTATAATTATGTTTTTATGATTGAAAAAATGACCTTCTGCTGGAGTTTCTTGCGGCGCTTCTTCTCCGCAATGATGGTCTTGTCCGAAGCGCTGGTAGATTCACTGTACATTTCCGACGTGTAAAAGAGCCCGCATGTGGCCAATTTACTGAATAAATATTTTGAATTTGAATTTTGAATTTGAATTTGACAAAGATATTATTTTTTCAGAAATTGTTTACCTACTAGTTCCTAGGTAAGGGTTTGCTGATTTAATTACAACCCTTGCAGATTTAGTTTGTTTTTTAGATGGAGGCTTCTTTTTTGTATCTTTAATTATAAACCGTTATGAATAAATTTAGGTATGTTAAGTACCTATCTAAGTTCCTCAAAATAACGATACTGAAGTGATATGTTAAGTATTGCCATTTCTATTACGTTTAAGTTTTTTTTTAAACAATAAAGTTATTTCTCAGTTAAATACGTTTTTTACTAAGTACTTAAAATAATGCGTATCCGTCTGAAATGTTGAGAACCACTTCCTCTAACCGGGGTAAATCCGAAGTAATCAATCCGAAATGACCGTAAAAGCGAAACTATTAACAAAGTTTACAATATTACAAGTAAGGAGCTATTACAAATGAAAAATAAATATAAACCATCAGTCTATGAGTAATAAAATTTACTTTTCAACTATTTCGGAATTACCCGGGCATATTTCGTATTTCCCCCAAATGTTAAAAAAAATGAGACATGAAAATAAATATGCATAAAAAAGTAACAACAGCATATTTTTGTATGTAATGTCCACTAATCATAAGTCTATAGATCAATTTTCAATAGATAGGAAAATATAGGCAGTACAATTTAAAAATAAAATGTTTTTTTAACTGAAATGCTGTCGTTTACTCAACTAGTCAAAATTTCTATCGTAATTACCCCAATGCACCTTAAATCCCTTTCTCTTGAATCACTCTATTCATTGCTGAAAACTGCATTCAAATCCGTTGAGTAGTTTAAAAGATATAAGCGAACAGACAGCGGAAACGACCTTATTTTATACTATTGAGGCGGACTCGATCTTTATAATAATAATCGTTTAATTCAGAATTAAATTCCATAATAAGTAAGTAAGTTACAAAAAGTTCATTATTCTATGCTAGTATGCAATTACATTAAGATTAAATAAAATAAAATACAAGAAAAAATAAAAATTACATTACATTCAAATAAAATAACAGCAGTAGTAAATAAATCAAAAAAATAAAAAATAACAATATCGAAATTAGAATTAAATTACTAACATATTACTGTACCATTTCACTTCATTTTATGACACCAATGCCCTTTCTGACTAAGTGCCATATTAATGCACTGTCCATGCGGTTTGCAAGCACATTCAGGATGGTATTCGGGCTGCCACGAACACGATGGAGAAGGGAGACGCACTTCTTACGCATTACAGCGTAGAAGTCGTCCATGCGCGCTGCTGCAAACATGCCAGACGCGCTGCAGTGGCGTGGCAGCCCCAATAGCATCCTGAAAGCGTTGTTATACTGGACACGCAGGGAGCTATAGGTTCGTTTCGTGTACTGACACCACAGGCTGCTCGAGTAGAATGACGTGCAGTATGATTTGAATAGGGTCACTTTCACACTCTCGGAACATCTGGCAAACCTGCGGGTCAGGACATTACTCCTCACTGCTAACGCCCTGCGCTCTCTTTCCACATCAAGGTTTATACCACACGGCTTTACCGCAGCACTAAGGTCGGATTATTATTCCCACAGAAAAAATGTAAACAAAGTTACGTCACTGTATAATAATAAAATTAATAAATAACTGTTCGTTCGTTACTAACTTTGTGTACAGTAATTAAAATACTTTATATATTGTGTACAGGGTATCATTTATTCTGCCTTCAAAACCCACACTACGTAAAGATTGGAACACGATATGGACGTGGCGAAACTATAACATGACCTTTTTATTGTACTTTTTTACTTACCTTGTTTACTGTATCAAACATTTTGTATCAGTTTGTGACCGTCCCGTTTATAGGGACAGTCTGAAAACCAGCGCCGGGCCCTGCCCAGCACAAGCTGAGATCGGGACCCCTTGTTCAAACTAGTTTCTTAGTTACTATAAGTTTTTATTTGTTTCTCATAAAGTAACCTAATTATTTTTTATTCTTTTGTATTTGCAAAATTTAAGGTTGTGGCAATAAAGATTATTCTTATTCTTATTCCTATACATACATACCTTCACGCCTTCGTTCCCAGAGTGGGGTAGGCAGAGCTACAGAATTACCAACAACTCTAAAAACTTGTTGATAACTCGGTAACCACATTTTGCACAAGTAGGCTAAGATGTTTCCCAGTGTATCAGTGACAGGTTGCAAGCCCATCGCCTAACAGTACTACAAGCCTTTATTCCCTTAGTCGCCTCTTACGACATCCACGGGAAGACATGGAGTGGCACTATTCTAACCCGGCAACCACACGGCATTCATCTTATTCCTATAATATTCTTATAAGGGTTCCTAGCTCGACTACGGACGGAACCCTAGAAATAGCTGGTCATTTCTGGCAATTTTATACCTAATCGGTCTACCTCAAAAGTAAGACAAAGACATATTATTTTTAGAGCACCTCCTACTCGATCCCGACGACCCCATCCAAGTCGCCGTCGAGGAGAAGGCTGCCGCCGAAAAGGCACTCCGACTGACTCATCGGCGACGAGGTCGCCCGCCAAGACCGCCAGAGGACGATACCACCTCCACCTCTGCAAATCACCATCCTGACACGCACGCGCCACCAGCGTGCGGTGCGACCTCGGGCGCACCACCCAACACCGGGTAGGCTGTGCCCCCACCTCTGGTGCACGCCACCCAAGTCAAGTGCGAAGCTGTAACAGTGAACTCACTAACAGCAAAAGTCATTTCAAAAAAAAAAAAGTATCATTTCACAAATTTTCATTTCCCAAAAAACATCGTATTGTTTTTGTTTTATATCCGAGATATTAAGGTTAGGTTGCAATTGTGAGTCCATATTTTTTTTGGAAAATGATACATTTAACCAAAAATATTTTGGCCAGTCAGATTAGACCCAGTTTTAATTTGTAATCTACCTTTTATAGGGGCTATAAAACGGCATAACATAGCGGTACATTCGTCATATCAACAGGGTAGATAACCTCTAAGTTCAGTTTAAAACGCAGTGATCACATGTCATTATCCACTCTGCTCAGTGTCACCGCGCGCTGCGCCCGCGCCGTCTGCACGATGCGCGCTCTCTTGCTATTGGCCGTAGTCGCGCATGTTGTAAGTTTATTTATTTATACGTATTTGATTGATAAAAACACCCGACATACTCGTACACTAAGGGACAAAAAAAACGGGTCAGAGTGCGTCTTTCATACAAGAGGCTATTTCGAAGCCTTGGATCCTCGCCAGGAGATGCTTTTAGTGAAATCTGATGATGGATACACCGAGCATCGATACAGGACTTCCAGAGTGCCTAGGATACCCAACTGATTTAATCTGCGGCTAACGCCGGAATTGATCATATTCAGAAAAACATGTAAAATGCCAATAAAATTTAAGGAAATCCGAATGCTGACCCAAACTCTCTCGCTGTGGATGGTGTTAACTGATTGTGCGATAAGTTAAGTAGGTATCTTAAGAACATTTGACTTCCTCTATTGAACCTCGGAGTATCCACCATTAAACCTCACTCAAAACAACCCCTGGCAAGGAACCAAGGCTTCGAAATAGCCTCGTTTGTATGAAAAACGCACTCTGACCGTTTTTTTTGTCCCTGAGTGTAATTGTGCCTGCCACTATTTGAGCCTAACCTTATTGAGTTTGTGTTGACAAGTTATCGTGTTGTCAGCGGTATTACAGTCACAATGATAAAGAACTATCGTTGACCCTTTCGATTTGTAACGTAAGGCACTTGTCCCACCGCCGACGATGAGCGATAAACGAGTAGAACGATAAACTAGAAACGAGTGGGCGAGCGACGAGAAGCGAGTGTTAGCTCCAATAGTTTTGTCGCTCGGCTATAGGCGAGTGTTCGAGTGCAATTACAATTCACCATCATCGTCGTCTGAACTAGACAACAATGACAGCTCAAATGCTTTGCTCAAATTCATACCAAATATCTGCACTGAAATCCACGTCGTAAAATCACCGCTTTGGTATCGCAGCTTGAGTTCTAACTACCAAGTGAGTATCGCCGAGCGAGTATCGCTGAGCTAGTTTTATCTTATCACTCTTATCGCGGCGAGAAACTAGTAGAGCGAGTGTTCTCGTTGGCAGTGTGAACAGCCAGCGATGAACGATTAGTATACGTGTCTCTTTTACTAACACAGGATCGTTATATTTTGTTCGTTTCTTGGGCGAGAAAATCGCCGATAGCTAATCGCTTACTCGCTCTTGGTGGGACAAGTGCCTTAAACATTGCTTTTTTATACTCGTCGATTAAAATCTGTGTATTAAGATTTCATAGAGAATACTGCAACGTCACTCTTTTCATCGTTGTTACTTCCGAAACAATCGAAATAACTATTTCGATACGCTCTAGACAACCGAAAAAAATTTGAAAATAGAACTTCGGATATCCATATATGTGTCCTTGTTTAAGGAGACTCGATCCGATACAAAATTGCCAATCTGTGGCGTTTCGCAACGTAGCAGCGTCGCGGCATCTGTCAAAAATCTACTATTCAATTATCTTGTGTCAAAGAAGTCGGATAGTAGAACACTTACGATATTTAGATTTCTTGTATACTCGTATTAATGACTTAAATTATTAATTTTAATGAACTCGTACAAAAAGTATTGTTCACAATAGTGTCATAATTAAGCTTTTTAATCTCGTACCTTACTTAGGCCACTCAGCAAGCTTCGTGGCCTAAACACGGTACTCGACTAAAAAGCTCTCTATTATAACACGATTGTGAAAAATACTATATTGTTATAAGGCAGACGAATGTAAAAAATCTATAAATGCAATGATTATTGTTTTCAAAAACAAAAGTGGGTACCGACCAAAAAGTTGGCCGCGCTAACTCACTCAAATATTATTTTTTTTTCCGTCGTGACACGAAACTTTGCCAATTGTAGGGATACTTTTTGGTGCACAGCGGAACTTTTTTCGCCTTCGTTGTTTATATGGTTGTCTACGCTTAACTATGGTCCAACTCTTTGATCCTTACCCAAGGAAGTCTGCTTTGAGTAGAATTAGCTCTTTTCAATATTTAAGGTTCTTTTATTTCCAATACAGAATTCAACAATAATACAATTAAAAACTAAACGTATTAAAATTAAACTAAGCTACATACATACATACATACATACCTTCACGCCTGTAATCCCAGAGTGGGGTAGGCAGAGCTACAGAATTATCAACAACTTTAAAAACTTGTTGATAATTACTAAGCTAAGTAATCAAATATCAAATATTGGTTGCCGGCTTAGAATTGTGCCACTCCATGTCTTCATGTGGAAGTCGTAAGAGGCGATTAAGGGGTTAAAGGCTTGTAGATTGTTAGGCGATGGGCTTACTAACTGTCACTAATATACACTGTTAAACATCTTAGCCTAATTGTGCAAATTGTGGTCACAGAGTTATCAACAAGTTTTTAGATTTGTTGGTAATTCTGTAGCTCTGCCTACCCTACTCTGGGAATGAAGGTGTAAAGGTATGTATGTATGTAAATAATAATCAACACTATAAAAATAACACTAGCTCAAGAAAAATAATTAAAATAGGGGAAATAATTCGTGTAGTTTTGAAAATTGGTACATTTATACCTTGCAGTATCCAGATGAACATAATAAAAGTCCTCATGTGTAGGGGGTGTGCTGAGGGTGTAGGGGGGGGTTGAAGGTACCTTTTTTCAGATTTTTGCTCATATCTCTAATACCTGTACGAATAGTATTATGATTACTTCTGACAAAAGTTTCTACATAAAATTTCCTACAAATTTGGTCATATTTATTTTTGCTATACGACCAATACTTTAGGAGCTACAGGGTATGTAAGTTTTAACAGAGAGATAAAAATAGAAGATTTAATAAAACTGCGTCATTTTTTCGTCATTGTTCATCATCACTTTCATTTTTAGTTTAGAATAAGCCATCTTAGTCATCTGCCGACCCAATATAAAAAACCCCATGTCGATCTATTGAAAGTTCTAAAAATAAAAAAGGCGATAATGTAAACAAGGCCGAGCGTGCGAGATACCGTGAGTCCTTACTACTCTTCACTTGAAGAATTCAGTGCAGCTTACTTTTCTCCAGGAGAGCAACATGTAGATCTGCTACCATCTCGTCAACGCAGGGATCAAGAGGAAAGAAATAAACTATATGTTTGGTTCATAGATCACCACCCTTTTCCAAAGACTGAAAAACTTTTATCCTTATCAACGGGAATTGTTGGAGGCACTCAAATAAATTGTCATCAAGCAGAAGAGGTTGGTAGACAGCTAATGACCAAAACATTGGGAAACAATTTTGCTGACTTGAAACTTCATCGTAAGGACAAAGTTCTACCGTTGGGGGCCGTGAGTAGTGCCATCAAGATCAATGACGAGACTGTAGCCATCGATCCATTGCTTTTGTTCCAAAGGATTGCGATTGCCAAGAAGGACGATGAATATCTGGTATCGCTTTTGGAGTATGAATGAGCACCCTATCTTTTGTCTCTATTTAATGAAAGCAGCATGAGGAAAACTAAAAAAGCAGCTTTATATGAAATTCTCCCCAATACCGACACAACTATTGATTATAAAACTAGTGTCATGATAATTGATGGTGGGTTTCTTCTGCACCGAACCAAATGGCAATGTGGCTCCACTTATTCTGACATTTGTGATCAGTACGTAAAGTACATAAAAAATCAATACGGACCCTATTGTATTGTCGTGTTTGATGGCTACGATGACACAAAAAACAGTACAAAAGCATCAGAACAAAGAAGAAGACAAGCAACGAAAACGTCTGTTGACATAAATTTTAATCTTGGTATGAAAGTCACTGTTCAACAAGAGCATTTCCTATCAAATGCGAAAAACAAGTCCCGACTCATTGAACTTCTCACAGAAAAAATGCAGGCTGAGGGAATCGAAACACGAGTGGCTCCTAGAGATGCTGACTGTATAATTATAAGAACTGCCATTGAGAAAGCAGCAAACCATCCCGTAGTTGCTGTTGTTGGGGAAGATGTGGATTTAGTAGTTCTTCTAATGACTCTATCACCACCAGAGAAACAAATATTTTTTTGTCAAGCCAGGAAAAGGAAAAGTGGAAACCAAGATATTTTCGTCACAAAAACTCCAAAAACTCTCCTTTTGTTGTTCTGTTCTTTTCCTACATAGTTTTAGCGGCTGCGACACAACCTCAGCAATTTACAGTATAAGCAAACTGTCAATTCTAAAGCTGTTTGAGAAAAAACCAATAATCAAGGATATTATATCAGCCATTTTCTATGACCCAACATCAACATCGGAAGCCATAACAAAATCAGGAGAAACGATGTTTTTGACGATATATCGTGCGCCCACTACTCAGCTTGATCTTAACAGCCACAGATACTCGCTTTTTGTTAAATCCAGCACCAAGTCCAAAGCTGATCTCTCCTCTCTCCCCCCTACTAAAGGGTCAGCAAAATATCACGCATTACGAGTATTCCACCAAGTACAACTTTTGTCAGAAGTAATCATAATGCTATTCGTACAGGTATTAGAGATATGAGCAAAAATCTGAAAAAAGGTACCTTCAACCCCCCCCTACACCCTCAGCACACCCCCTACACATGAGGACTTTTATTATGTTCATCTGGATACCGCAAGGTATAAATGTACCAATTTTCAAAACTACACGAATTATTTCCCCTATTTGCCCATATTTGGCTCAATTTGATCAGGCTACACCTTCTCTACCAGGTCCGCTCTATTTAAGGTACTTAGTTGCCGTCCATCTGGTGTTCGTTTTGTCCACCCTGTATATGCATTGGTTGCAGAGTGCTGCAGCGGTGGGACCGAAAGCGCCTGTAATCAAGCTGAACGACGGCCACAGCATGCCGGCGCTCGCGCTGGGGACCTGGCTGGGGAACTCCACTACGGTATAAGTATAGCTCGAAATCAGAGAGGCATATTATGATCTTGAGTACCTGTACTTTTACTAATACAATTACAATAAAACTAAATTATTAAAAGGAAAACTAATTATTATCATCATCATGTCAGCCGAAAGACGTCCACTGCTGGACATAGGCCTCCCCCAAGGCTCTCCACTCACTCCGGTCTTGTGCTTTTCGCATCCACCGCTTTCCCGCGATCCTTACAAGGTCGTCACTCCATCTTGTTGGAGGCCTACCTACAGCTCGTCTCCCGGTCCGCGGACGCCACTCAAGAACCTTCTGACCCCATCGGCCATCAGTCCTGCGTGCGATGTAATATTGGTCCGAGGGGACCCGGTGCTATTAGCCTTTTTAAGGATATTTCAAAAAGGCTAATAGAAACAACCGGAGACCACAGATGCTGGCAGCTTCCTCGTTGAATAGCAATACTAATGCGCGGCCCGAGGAAGCTGCCGGCCCACATCTGAGTACTAACAAACTTAGATTCAGTATATTTCCAGGGTAGAATCGAGCCGGAGTCCAACGAGGTGGAGCAGGCGGTATCCTGGGCCATCGACGCTGGGTACAGGCACATAGACACGGCCTGGGTGTACGGAACGGAAGAGGGGGTGGGCCGCGCGGTGAGGGGGAAGGCACTAGAGGTGGTGGGAAGGGACCAGCTTTTCATCACTACCAAGGTCAGTCTTAGAACTTTTTAAAGCATATATAGAAATCAAACAAACGATATCGTAGTTAACCTCGTCAGCCGCCATTACGATATGGTTTTTACCGTGTTGAATAGAAGCCCCGATGGTTGTTGCATCTGAGACTACAATCTTACGATTGCAATCCTAAGACTGCAAATGCATGTGTGAACACTGCTGCTTGGCGGATTGGATGATGATAGTTTGTTTAGTATTCCTGTTATTACGTAGGCAACTTTCAGGAAAGTCTAGGTTAATTCCTCAATGAATGACGTCTTATGTACTTCGGCTGGATCTCCCCCGCCTCCTCCACGAATGAACGAAAATGGCTGTCGTCGCGTGCGCATCTTTCTACTATCTGCAGCGATATAACACTGTGCTTTGGTGTGAACTTTCGTTACTTTCCCTTTTCTTCTGGAACTTTATGTGTGTGCTGTGCTGCAAGACCTAGGCAAGCCGTGGTTCAGGCGCTGGACGCCACCCCCGGAGTAAGCCGGGCCATCGGATCTCATCAGGTGAGCGAATTGCCTAGTAACTGATTGTTGCCTACATATTTGGTTTGCCGGGTTTTGTTCTAACTTTCTAATAGTATGTAGCCTTTCTCCACTATTATCGACCCTTTTCTATACATACAATAGTAGCGATCCAGACAAACCCTGGGTATAGTATAGTTCCGCGCGATAGGACGCGACGGAGAACACTTCTCCGAATACGCCTATACTAACTATCACGCTATTGGTTCGTCAATAAAACATTAGCTTAATATTTTCCAGGGTGCAACTGTACCCATGCGCAAACACATCCTCTCCATTGTCACTTAGCGGCCATTTTAGGTGGCGGGATCTGTCACCACAGAAGCTGCGCGTCCACTGGATCGGAATCTTAACGTACGGAGTGGACTAATTTGATGCTTCGTCCAAAAGGTGGTTAAATTGAAGAGATTGGGGAGTTGGTTGAAGAATGAAGAAATGACGACAATAACACTTAAGTATACATTGACTGTTGAACTTGACAGCTATGGAACGATGCCCACGCGCAGGCGGCGGTGGTGCCGGCGCTGCGCCGCTCGCTCGCGCAGCTGGATCTGGACTACGTTGACCTCTACCTAGTACACTGGCCGTGTGGGCAGTTTGTGAGTATCACATGTTTTTAGTTTGTCATGACAACGTACGCACAGATTATATACTATAGGTGTTTCATTTTTGGCCTTAGACCATACAGTAGCTGGACTGGCCTTATAGGTCATTTCCGCTCTGCCGAAAAACTTGCACAATGTGCAAAAAGTTATACAAAACCTATTTCATAATCGATTAATGGTCATTCACAAAATCGCCTCGCAAGAGAACACACTCATTGGAAAAATGCTCGCATGTGCTATAAGTTCGTGTAAAAAACGATCAACTACTTCAAGCTTAGAAAAAGATGGCACATTTGTTAGTAATTTTATATATTTACTAACATGTAAAATATTATTTTTAAAATACTTTCATAGCACGTCAAATTTAACGATTAACATCAATCGATTCAAATTCTTACTTGGATGAATGCGTACTCGGGTAGCGAGACTCGGTTTTAATGCTTTGTAAGAAATATACTTAACAGTTTTTGAAATAAAGTCTATAATTGTTTTCATCAAAATAATGTCGTCAGCATAATCCTTAGCGAGACTCGGTTTAGTGATGAGGGTAGTCTCGATGAAATCAACATTTATCGCCAGTAAGGAATATTTACTAAGGACCTGGAAATTGCCTAGTGAACACTATTTATTTTAAGTGTATATTTTACACGTTTCCAAAAGACCCAGAATTTAAAAAATATGGACCGCCTCATGCAGCAGACAAGCAAATTGGGCGCCTACGCGTACTAGTTCCATATGTTCGAAACATTTTGATGCAAGTCAGTATCGAACGCTGCAAGAGGCGAAAGTTAATAGATTTTGCTGTTCCTACTTTATGTTTATATGAAAAAGTTAGTAAGTATATTTAGTATTTTAGTAAGTAATTCACGTTTCACTCCTAAATATTTACTTATACAAAGAAATACCAATTACCATGATATTTTCAAACTTTACTGCCATAGACTTTTTTTTAAATATTGGTATAACATACCTACATACATACATATACTCACGCCTTCATTCCCAAAGTGGGGTAGGCAGAGCTAAAGAATTACCAACAACTTTTAAAACTTGTTGATAATTCTGTAACCACACTTTGCACAATTAGGCTAAGATGTTTACCAATGTTTAAATATTGGTATAAGAAAAAAATATTTTGTGAAAGTCTATTTGCTTCTTTAGCTATCATTCATATTCTACTACTCGGTTTGTTCAGTTAATAGCAATTCAAGTGTCGAGCATGTTGAAGCAACTTATCTGCTACATAATTGTTGTATAAACAAACAAATTAAATGAAAGGATTCCAAAAAAAATGTTGCAATATACAATAAATCGGTATTTAAGAATAATTATCTTAAAAGTTAAATATCTTGAAAACGGTTAAATTTAGGATATGGTGTTTCTTAGTCAAAGTGGTCAGAAATAATAGAAACTACAACCCCTTAAAGGATCTAGGTCGACTTAACCAGTAACCCTGTATAAAAAATATGTAAAAAACGTCCAGAATGGTCAGTTTTTACGTCCCCGCGCGCGTCGGCGGCGAGGGGCAAGCTCGGGAGAGTGGGGAGGCTAGACAAATGCGTAAATATGTTCCAGCAAAACCAATCCTACGACCTTACGGACTACTTGGACACCTGGCGAGGCATGTTGGAAGCCCGGCAGCTGGGGCTGGCCAGGTCCATCGGCCTGTCCAACTTCAACCAGCAGATGATGGACCGGATCCGCGCCAACGGGTTGCCGGAACCAGCCGTGCTGCAGGTTGAGGTGAGTTACAACTCAAACTCACAACATTTATTTGATAAAAACACACTGCCGCCCAACATCTAATATATAAAATTCTCATGTCACGGTGTTTGTAATTAAACTCTTCCGAAATGGCTCGACCGATTTTCGTGAAATTTTGTGTGCATATCGGTTAGATCTGCAAATCGGACAACATCTATTTTTCATCCCCCTAAATGTTAAGGGTGGCAAAACAACGTTTGCCGGGTCAGGTCATTGAATTATATAGCTACCCTGCCATGTTGTATGCCTGATATTGTCCTTCCAGCTGAACCTGAACCTGCAGCAGCCGGCGCTCCTGGCCTACTGCCGCGCACACAACATTGCTGTAATGGGATACAGTCCCTTCGGCTCGCTGTTCCCGAACAAGGCAAGTATGCGGACCAAAACAAATATTCCGACACGAGGCACGACGTTGCCAAACATATATGGCATCATCACGCGATATCCCTATCTCTACATTCTTACTTAGTACAAAACAAAATCGCTTCCCGCCGTCTGTGCCTCTGTATGTACAATTAGATCTTTCTACGCAACGGGCTTAATGTGGTTTTTATCAATATATAGTCATAGCTGGGCATTAACTCGTCAATCCGTTAATAGTTAATTAATGAAGTTAACATTTTGATTAACGGATTAACTTTTAAGTTAACTTTTAAAAATGTTAACGGACTCGTTAACTTCCGTTAATAATGCAGAAGTCCGTTAATCGTTAATCCAATGTCTACTATTTACGGCACGGCACCGCGGCGCAGCGCGAAAAACTGGTTCAGACAAGTTTGAAACGACAAGTGCCGAGCGGCGCGTGGCAGCGAGTGAAACAAAAACATACATACATACATACCTTCACGCCTGTAATCCCAGAGTGGGGTAGGCAGAGCTACAGAATTATAACTTCAAAAAGTTGTTGACAATTCAGTAACCACAATTTGCACAAATATATAGGCTAAGATGTTTCCCAGTGTATTAGTGACAGGGTGCAAGCCCATCGCCTAACAGTACTACAAGCCTATATTCCCTTAGTCGCCTCTTACGACATCCACGGGAAGACATGGAGTGGCACTATTCTAACCCGGCAACCACTAGGGGTGAAACAAAAACAAAACTAGATATATTTTGCCAGCGAAAACTGCGAAGAGATTGGTTTCGTTTGATCATTTCATTACTTAGCGCCGGTGTTTAGTGACGAGTGTTTTGTTTGTTGTCCAGAACCTAAACCAACAGGTTTAAAAAGTTCACTAACGCAACGATATAAAAATGCATTTTTTTACACATATTAACGGATTAACGATTAACGTTAACTTGCGTTAATTGTTCTGAAATGTAACGCTTTAACGTTTAACGAAGCTTTTTCTGTAGCGGATTAACGATTAACGAAGTTAACTATTTGATTAACGGTGTCCAGCCATGTATATAGTGTAGTAGCTATATAGCGCTGTGAAAGAAACTCAAAGGCAACGATCAAAGAACTAGACAGCTCGCTCACCTCGTGAAGTCCGATGGTCTATCCCAATAAACATTTCGAGGTTGAGTAGACGTTTTGGTCTCAACTTTATGTCACTTAGTATAATCGTATAAACGTCATAAGGACGTTTACTCGACGGCATTTAGGCCCATTTAATTCAACTTTAAGTCGTAAGAGTTTCGTGTAACCGTCATATGAATACCTACTTAGTCGCATAGTCGTCATATACGCGTCGGCGATTTGGCTACATGTTATATAATATTAGCCGTTGCAATGTGTATTCGACTTCGTGTAGAGTAATGGTGCACAATATGACTTTTATATGATGTAATGGTTGTTTTATTGTCGCTTAAAAATATTGATGGTAACCTCCTCATAAACAGTCCTAACGTGTTTTGTGACATAACAATAAGGAATAAAGGCCGTAATTATTGCATTTTTTATTTGTAAGTAATTTGAGGTGAAAAAACCATATTCATCAACTGTAAACTATTGTACACTCTAGTTTACTGATTAATGTGAGGTAAGTTGGTAACTAATTTTTTATGGGCTTTTGAAATTTTAAAGTATTGATATAGTTTTATTAATAATTTAATAGGTAACTGCGTTATGTGACAACTATATAACTTCCCGACCTATAATTGCGTATTCAAAATGGAACGTTCGCCATAACAGTCGATTTAGGGTTCAGTAATAAAATAATGAAACGCCTGACTTACATTAAGTATAGATACTATTGGTAAAGAATGTATACTTTAAGAACTTAAGTCAAAATAATATTTTTGTTTTCAGGGAAACCGCAAAATGATTTACAATTATACGGATATTGATAAGTTTTTATCAAAGACGGACATCAAGGAAATGATACGCGTACATTACAAATGGCCGTGGTCATTCACTCATTTTATCCTTTCTTTTCGTTGTCATGGATGTGGACTTCAATCAATGTTTCGACCCCGTCTTGCGATTTAATTCTCAAATTATCACGCATTACTTCTTGTAAGGTAAATGTACACTATCCCGGGATAGTACATTATGCTGGGACATTTTGAATTTTGTCGTAAAATAAGAAAACAGTCAGTAAAATTATGTTTATATGCAATACCAAATCAACTTTAGTTTATGTACAACCAAAATCCGATTTCTGAATAGAAATAATATAATTATTAAAGCCGTGTCGCGTTTCCGAACGCGTCAGTCGCAGCCATAATGCAGTTCCGTACGGTTGTCTTGTCGTTGAGCTTAAGGTGTCAGTGCAATTTTCGTAAGGATCCCATGGGATACCGGTGAGTTTATTTCATTACAACTTATGAAAATATTGGTAAGTAGTTATCAACTGAAGGTTTTATAGCTAATTCTAGTTGTTATAAAGCGTATTTTTAGAGAAATCGACAGTTTTATGACTCCCGGCATTATGTTCACAGACCTGAGCCGGTGAACATAATTACGGGAGTATCACGCAATAGGGGAATATTGGTCCGAAATGTTTTAGTCTTTTATTTATAGCTGGAGTTAAATTATCTGATAAATTTGATATAAATAAATTAAGTATTGACCGCAGATTATTGTGACATAATTACGGTATACGTTTTCTTTTCATTTTAACTCTTTTAATCAAGTCTGAAGTAAATACTTTTTGTGTCATATTTATGAATTGATGCAGTCGACCATCAAAATTAAATTATTTATATTTTATTAAATAAAAATAAAATACCTATTTATTTTGATGGTACGCATATATTTGTTATATTTCCTACGAATATTTTTAAAAAATATATTAAAAATATTTAATTAAAACCATTTTTTTGACTGCCGTAATAAGGTACATGTCATTTTTATTCATGTCTTTTATTCCGGTATACCCGGAGTAAGGGGAGCAGAAAAAAAAACTATATTTTCTTTGGCAAATAAATAAAAATAAGTAGGGGTAGGGGTCCATTGCATTTTAGCGTGACAAGGCTGTACGTTGATAATAATTTATAATTCATTATTTATTGGTAATATTCACTATATAGCTAGCTATATATGTATCAGCCATATTTTATTTAGCGTTTTAATGGTGAAATAATTATTCAAAGTAAAATACTTATATCAGTAAATATTTATTTAAGTACGAATTTCATTACCATCTTTTTTTATTTTCAGAAAAAGAAATGGGTCCCATAAAGTATACACCAGAAACCCTTCAAAAGGCGTTAAAAGAAGTAAGCGACGGCAGTATATCTGTTTATAAAGCCTCAAAAACATATAAAATTCCCACCCAAACGTTATACGACAAAATAAACAAAAAGTACAAAAAACAAAATCGTACGGGAGCTCCAACAGTTCTGACTCCGACAGAGGAAGCTCATATCGTGGAATGGGTTATAATGATGGCTCAAATGGGTTTCCCAGTAACGAAAGAAATTTTGCTTCACTCGGTACATAAACTAGTGACTGAACTTGATCGGGCTAACAAATTTAAAGAAGGACATCCAGGCCGCCATTGGTACGAGGGTTTCCTTAAAAGAAATCCTTCGATTACCAAACGAGTGTGTCAGGCATTGACTACAGCTCGCATTGGTGCTACTGAGGAGAAAATTAGAGGATGGTTTAAACGAGTACAGCAGTATTTTGAAGAAAATGATCTTGGTGACGTTTTAAAAGATCCATCCAGGATCTTTAATTGTGATGAATCTGCATTTTTTTTGTGTCCAAAAGGTCAGGCTGTTCTAGCTAGAAAGGGCTCAAAAGCAGTATACTGCAGATCAGGAAACGATGATAAGGAATGTCTTACATTATTGCTCGGTGCCTCTGCTGATGGAAAATTGATGCCAACTTTAGCATTATTTCCATATAAGAGAATACCTGCTAATATATTGGAAAAATACCCCAAGAGCTGGTCCATTGGCAGAAGCGACAATGGGTGGATGACGAGCGAAAACTTTTACGAATATATTGCGAATGTTTTCAATCCATTCCTTATAAAAGAAAATATACATAAACCAGTGGTCTTGTTTTTGGACGGACATGTTTCTCATTTATCTTTTCACCTGTGCAAATTGTGCAAAGAAAATGAGATTATTTTGGTTGCCTTGTTGCCCAGTGCGACTCACGCTTTGCAACCAATGGACGTTGCAATATTTCATAGTTTAAAAAATGCTTGGGGTAAAAATGTATATTCCTGGCGAATGGAAAATAACGCTCGTCGTCTGAAGAGAGAGGACTTTGGACCTGTTGTTGAAAAATCTATTGATGACACACTGAAACAAGATACAATCAAAAATGGATTTCGCAAGTGCGGACTTTATCCTTTTAATGAAAACGCAGTTGATTACAGCCGGTTAGTAACAACTTCTGCACTTTCCTCCAACACCAATTCGCGAGCAAGCTCTGTCAGTTCATTGCCACAAACACCAGGTCCATCGACAACACAAAACTGTAGTGATTTTGTTACACAGTTCGACGAGCTTTTGGGGATCGAGAAACTACATGCGTTTGAACAATGCACTGGAGAGTGGAGTGGAGACATAAGGGATGAAAATTTGTATTATCTTTGGAAAAAAGCTAGAGAAGTTGACCCAAATCATTGTCCTCGTATTGTTGCTACTCCAGACTCAATGCATTTGGGTGATTCTACAATAGATGCAAATGATTGCACACTTACAAGCATAAATATAGATTGGCCAAATGACAACTTGTCAGTACTAGATTTGATCGTAGATAAAGATAGCACTTTAATACCGTGTTCAACTCCTAAAGCAACGAATAAAATGACTAAAACTGACCAAGGTGGTGCAGTCGATCACGAATTCAATGATGAAACAAGTATTGATGCAGTACTAGAGAATAACCAAAGAATACAGAACACGACACAATCTGAAATCTATGATAATACAAAAGCCATCGAACAAGTCCAAATAATAAGCGAAGACTCAAATAACAACCAAAACACTATACAAGATAAAGATTCAAATACTGAAACTGATATAACAGGCACAGATTTAGATATCAGCAGTGTTACTGTTATCAATTGTTTTGATGAAGACTTATCGGGGAAGGACAACATAACTGGGAACAAAGAAACAGATCAGCACACAATTGTAAATAACGCAATTCAGACTAAAACACCTCCATCACAAACTGTTTCTACAGAAACACAAAACAAGTCGCCATCTGAGATTCCAAAAACGCAGTCGTTACATGATTCGCTACAATCACGATTTCCAACTCCGTTTAAAAACGCTTTGCTTTGGCCAGAAACTCCAAGCTGTAAGGACAAAAAGACTATAAAAAAGAAATTAATTCCAACCGTAGCAACATCCCAAGAATTTATAGAACATCAGAGGCGTTTAAATCAGGAAAAAAAGGATAAGATAGAAAAAGCTGAACAAAGAAAGAGGGATAGAGAAAACAAAAAAACGAACCAACAACCAAAAGAAAAAAAGAAAGAGAAAAGAAGAGCAACGAACTCAAAAAAATCCGAAGAAGAAATTGTAAATCAAGAACTGAATGAAGAAAGAGAAGAAAATATAGAGAACAGAGAAAAGGAATGCAAAAGTCTAATCATGGGCGATTTTGTAGTAGTGAACTATGAAAGCGAAAAGTTTCCTGGACAAATTCTTAAAATACTTAATAATAAAACTGAGCATGAGAAGTACGTCGTCAAAACCATGACCATGAGCGGTTTTGTAAATGGACGGGTCAATTGGCGATGGCCTGATAAGGACGACGTTTTAGACTATGATGCCAAAGACATAGTGAAAAAAATAAAGTCTCCTGTTCCAGTAAACAAAAGAGGCGTCTTTTCTGTACCTGATTTAAACTAGTATCGGGTAGATTCTAAAACACTTAGAGATTTCTTATATATAACTATTACAATATATATTAAAGTTTATATTAACTGGATCACGGTATCCAGGCACCAGCTCATTTTTTGTGGTTTGATTCCAAGGCTAGATCTCAATTTACATTTAAGTTCTCTTTAATACTGATTACTTTATTTTGATTATAAAATAATGTTAAGAATTATAATGTTGAATATATAAATAACCTTGTTTACTATTTTAAAAATTTCGCCGATTTATGTTCTTGTTTTTCTTTAAATCTTTATTTTGATTAAGTATAGTTATCAGCAGCAGCTGTCATTTTGTTTTTATTGTAGAAGTTTTTTTTTTGTTTCAAATTATATCAAACTGTATTAAATTTGTATTTTTATTTTACCAATCACAATAATTATGTGTGTATCCATTTAAGTACTTATTTTTTTTACTTTAAATTAAAAACGTGTGCTTCGAATATATCACGGAATTACGTACAACGCCTCCCGGAATTAAGTCAGGAGCCATATTTTATCCCGGAATTAGGGACAAACTAGAGGTTCCGTAAAATAACGATTATGTCTACAAATTAGAGGCTACGACGCAAAATAAGGTTCTACGTGCATTTTATAATAACAGTCTACAGAATAAAACATTTTCCGGACCTTTAACCTTCCAACTTTTTCTAAGAATCATCCCTAAAGTAGAAAATGCCTTAATATGCCGTAATATGGTACATTTACCTTACTTCACTCACAAAGGCATGAAAATATGCGTATAAATTTGATGGTTTACTCGTACCTTCATAAATTCCCACAACGAAAGGGAGAAGATTTGGTCTTTCGTGGATATTACATAATATAGGCCACACTTGATGCTTAGAGCTCTTAAACAATGGTAGTCCGTCAATATTCACATTAAGTGAAACGCATTTCGGTTTATCATTTA
Source organism: Acleris emargana (assembly GCA_927399475.2). Taxonomy (NCBI): domain Eukaryota; kingdom Metazoa; phylum Arthropoda; class Insecta; order Lepidoptera; family Tortricidae; genus Acleris; species Acleris emargana. The sequence goes on along the minus strand of OV656863.1, from coordinate 628,953 downwards.
GTTTTTGTAAAATAGTCTTTAAAGGTTCAATAAGACCATTATGCCAGTAACGACCATCATCAATAAGAATTATTGGTACATGTCTTTTACTTTTTAAAAGCGTCCTTGGATCTAAAGGAACTATGCAGGGCATTATTTTGTTCAAAATTACATTTAATTCCTTTAATGCTACATGTGGAATATTAAAATCAATAGCCCACTTTTTTTAATGGTCTCTGAAGTCATCATTTTTGGTTAAAGTGACTTCTCTATTATTAACTTCACTTTCACTTTCGGATGATGAATAACAGTCTTCAACTTCGGAAAATGAACAAGACTCCTGAACTTCGGCAAATGAACTGCAGGGTATAGCTTCGAAGCCACTGCGCGTTTTACACAAGGGACTTGCTGAATGTGTAGCATTTGTATTTAAACGTGATACGGAACCATTCTCATCTTTCTCACTGTCAGCTTGACCTCTTGCTTTATTACTTTGTATTAAAGTGCGTGCTTGAAGCGAATGATAATTCTTTTGCACTTTTCTTTTGAATGCACCACTTCTTTTAATCGTTTTCCACTTTTTTGGATCCATTTTAGAAAGAGTAATTAAATGTGATGAATTTGATTTCAAAATGGTGGAAGTTATATAGAAGATTATTTTAAAACGTTAACATGAGTATTAATCAAATAGCGGTCGTATTATAATGTTTGTGTTACTTGAAGACGTATACAAGTTGCACTCGTAACACTTATTCGATTTTTATATAACGATCACGAATACGACATGTACACAACTATTGTCCGTTTAACAGTTAGGTAATTATATGACAAAAGTTACACTATCTTGATGTTTATACGACGAAAACGTTTATACGACGAAAACGTTATAAGAGTAAGTTTTATAGACGTCGTCGTAGACACTATTATAGGACGGTCGTAAAGAAATGTTGAAAGAACGTCTATATGACATTATTATATGACAAGAAATGTATATGACTATTCGGACACATAATGCACCAGTACATGACAAAGAGTCAGAAAAACTACAGTAAAATAACTTTTATAAAACTCAAAGTCGTAAAAATGTTTAATTATATGACCAAATTGTTTATTGGGAGCCAACCTCCTGGTCGCGGTAGCTCCTTGATCGGCTGCGTTGCCTAGGTCTTTGTATGCACCAGAAATAGGCCACAACGCATAGTCAAAAAATGTCAGCCCTAATGTTGACAACTTCTTATTTAAATTAATGGCGGCCCACCAAGTGATTTCGCCCGTGTCAGTGAAAGGTATACGTAATCAGCAGGGCTCGGATTTTTCATCGCACGGTCATACGAAAGACAACTATGGAGTCGATATTAAAATAAAAACTTTATTCATATTCATACTCATACTCACTCACATTCACGCTGTAACTATTAAAACTTAATTACGTACCTAGTTTTACATACAGACTATATTTTTGCAATAGACGTTTTTCAAACTGGCCGCTTTATCAAATTTAATCGTGTGGTGTGCGTCATGTGTCATGTCAATCGTTAACGACTTTGACATGTCATTTATTTATATTTGCAATCGGTGCACACGGCGTGAATTATTAAGTGAACATTTTATTCATTTTACAATTGTGATTTTGAAATGGACAATACAAACGTCATACCTTGTAAAAATTTTGAAACACTAATTCCTGTAGCTACATGCTCTATGGATATTACTAACTAGGAGCTTACTTTAATGTTCATATTATTTTTATTATTTGGCCCATAATGTAATAAACATGACGTGGCATTAACATTTTTATTTATAATTTAATTTTTTAGCGCTATTTAAATGAATGAGTATGAGTATGAATATGACTTAAGATTTTATTTTAATATCGACTCCATAGTTATCTTTCATCTTACCGTGCGATGAAAAATCCGAGCCCTGGTAATCCGTAAATAGATCAGTAAATCAATTTTAACAAATGTAAAAGCCGGGCATTTTTCAATGGGCCATCTTCCCTCCCCGAAGGATAACGGTAGTAACTTATGTGTTGACAGCTCTCCTGTACCACTAATCACGCACACAGCGTAGTGCATCTAGGCCTCTCAAGATATTAAATATTGTGTGAGAAACAAGGACAGATATAATAATCGCTCGCTATCGCAATATAACTCGGTAGCAGTCGGTTTTTTACATTCTTTACCTCGTTTAATTGGCTGTACACACTGGTGTTGGTTTACACTTGTTTAATACATAACATTTTAACATTTTACCACTTAGCCCTACGCATTTTTCACATAACAGACCTCCATCACTTTTGGATCTTATTCTAACTTCTACTCCTGATCTTGTTTCTTTTCATGGCCAATTTAATGCTGCTGCCTTCTCTAATCATGACCTCATTTATGCCTCGTTTAAAATTCGTCCGCCTAAGCGGAGGCATAAAATCATTATGCGACGGAATCTCCGCGACATTAACCTCCAGGAGTTTCAGGATGACTTGGGTAGTGCAGACTGGCTTAGCGTTGAGGCTCTCCAGGACGTTGACCTAAAACTGGGCGCTTTCAATGACATCCTGCTGGGCATTTTCGATAAGCACGCACCTCTGAAGCCGATGAGAGTTAAACACCTTCCTGCGCCTTGGCTAACTCCGGATATAAAGTCACTCATGGCAAAGAGGGACCGTGCGCGTATTAGATTACGGCACGAACCCTCGGAGGGGAACCATCTAGGGTACATTTCACTTCGTAATAGGTGCAATAAAGTGTGTAGGGATGCTAGACGGCGGTACATTCACAAGTCCATTGAGGATTGTGCTCCAACTAAGTTGTGGAAATTTCTTAAGTCTCTTGGGGTGGGTAAGGCACAACAATCATCCTCAGACGTTATGGACTTAAATGAATTAAATAAATTCTTCAGTACTTCTCCAGTTGCTCTCAACCCCTTCAATAAGGATCTTACTCTAGCTCATCTTGCCAATGCCCAACACCCCAGCTTTCCTCCTTTCGAACTCGATGATATTTCTCCGCAAGAAACGCTTGCCATTCTTAAAACTATTAAGACGAAGGCTGTCGGTGAAGACTGTCTTGGCTTGGACATGCTTATGCTCGCGGCGGACTTTATAACCCCAATCCTATCCAGCATCATCAATTTCTCCTTCTCCTCCTCCACTTTTCCCAGCATGTGGAAACATGCCCATGTTATTCCACTTCCTAAGTGCTCAAACCCATCTACTTTTGCTAATTATCGTCCTATTTCAATCCTACCAGTGTTGTCGAAGGTTATTGAGCATTACGTTAATCGCCGTCTCCTTTCGCATCTCAACAGGCATAATCTCCTGAACCCTCTTCAATCCGGTTTCCGCCCCGGGCACAGCACCGTCACTGCATTGGTGAAGGTCACCGATGACATTCGTCTTAATATTGAACACAAAAAGCTCACAGTTCTTGTTTTGTTGGATTTCAGTAGCGCTTTTAACACCGTGGATTTTGATATTCTTCTTGGGATTCTTAATACCCTCCATCTTTCTACAACTGCTCTTTCCTGGTTTCGCGCTTACCTCTTCGGGAGGCGCCAGCGTGTCAGGGTTGGTGACTGCTACTCTGAATGGTGTCATCTGTCAGCTGGTGTCCCCCAGGGAGGAGTGCTTTCTCCCCTACTTTTCTCCATTTTCATAAACGGTATTTCTAGTTCACTTCGCTCCTCGTATCATCTATACGCGGACGATTTGCAAATCTACGCCTGTGCTGCTCTTGATGATTTCCCCGCCTTGATAAGTCAAATCAATTGTGATCTCGACTCTATACGTTGCTGGGCGGAGAGGTTTGGGTTGATGGTTAATGCTGGGAAGTCACAGGCCATTGTCGTTGGTAGCCCTCATTTCGTTTCTAAACTATCTGGTGTAGTGATGCCCAAAGTTTTCTACGATGGGACTCCTATCCCCTTCTCCTCCACTGTTAAAAACTTGGGTGTCACGATAGACCAGACGTTGTCCTGGACAGCCCATGTTAATGATGTTAGCCGTAAACTCTTTGCTTCCCTGCATTCCTTGAGACGTCTGCAAAACTTTCTGCCATTTAACACTAAGCTTACCCTTGCTCGTTCCTTATTACTTCCTCTTCTTGACTATGGAGACATAGCGTTTCTAGACCTCAGGGAGGAACTGCTTGACAAGCTTGAGCGTCTGCAAAATATTTGTATAAGGTATATTTTTGGTTTGCGGAAGTTTGATCATATATCCCAGTACCGTGTGCAACTCAAATGGTTGCCCATCCGCCGTCGCAGGGATGTGCATATTCTTTCACTCCTTTTCAATGTACTTTTCACTCCTTCTTCTCCTTTGTACCTTTCCGAAAGGTTTAGTTTTTTGGCCGATGGTAGTGGACACCGCCTTCGGTCTAGTGCTAACCTTTCCCTTGCCGTTCCATCCAACATGACTCGCACCTATGCTAAATCTTTCACGGTACACTCTGTCCAATTGTGGAATGAGCTTCCATCGTGCTTGAGGCAATCTAAATCTGTCGGTTCATTGAAGGAAAGATTAAAGAAGTTGTGGCTAAATAAACAGGATGAGCCTGACTGTTGATCCTTCTGTTGTAGGTTTTAACTGTTGTTTACGTATGTGTGGTAGTATTATATTGTATATTATATTATTTCTATGTTTAGGTATGTATCTTATTAAGGAAGATATTTTACTTTCTTCCAATTTCTCTGTTGTATGTACTATTTGTTATTTCCTGAATTTTTGTTAATTTGTCTATCCTTCAGCATTGTCCTTGCTCTTTCTACTCCAAGGTTAACTGGAAGAGATCCCATATGGGATAAGTTCGCCTATGTACATTACTTATATTATGCAAACATGTCTTGTAATTGTTTATGTGCAATAAAGAGTTTACATACATACATACATAATACATACTAAACCGATAAAGTGATTGAAGAAAGTTTTTATGTATAAAATAAACTGGAGCGAAGCGAGGGCGGCACGCTAGTTTAAATATGTGTAGGGACACAATGTAACTTGCTGAATCGACACGCGCGGCGTCGGGCAGGCAAGTCGCCAGTCTTCCCCCGTCGCGTGTCCAGTTCGTTCGTTCGCTTTCACTGCTCCCACATTATTGTCGTGTTTATATAGACTAGCTATAGTTACATATGTATATCCTTTGCAGGCCGCCCCCTCCGCCCCGCCCCCGCGCGGCGACGACCCCGCGCTCGCGGCCGCGGCGCGCGCGCACAACAAGACCGCCGCGCAAATCGCGCTTAGATACCTGGTAAGTGGAGGTAGATGGCGCTGCTGTGCCTGCTAAAATGATATCTTATCTTACCTTACTAATATATAAATGAGAAAGTTTAGATGTTTTTACTTGTGGGAGTGGGTACCACCATCTTTATCCATTAACCTACCGCCAAGCAGCAGTGTTCACATTGTTGTGTTCCGGTTTGGGGATAAGACAGCCGGTGAAATGACTAGCATAGAGGCATTCCATCTTAGTCCTCAGGGTTGGCAACGCATTTGCAGTCTTGTGAATGCGAATGTCTATGGGTCACAGTTTCCACTTACCATCAGGTGGCCTGTGTGGTCGTTTGCCTTCCCATGCCATAAAATACTCAATCAAGCTTCAACCACTGAACGGATCGAGATGAAACTTGGCACACATGTTTAAATCCCGGTAGGATCTGGCCCGCTATTCAACACGGTAAAAACCATATCGTGTTTGAGCTGTTATCGTATTGTCACCGTTTCGATAGCTCTTATTTACTTGACAGTAATGGCCGCTGACGTCATAACAATACCGTAACAGATTAAAAATAAAAATGTCAAATGACAAGCATGACAATAACCACAGAATATCAATGGTAGTCACAATGACAAGGTTCTGGGTATGCTCGACATTTGTAATGGCTGACTGTACCTAGTGTTGATTCTTGTTCTTATTGCGCACTTGTCTATCGAATTAGTTAACAGTCTGTAATGATAGATTTAAGTTATTTAGTAAATAAATAAATACATACATACATACATACATACATAAACTCACGCCTTCATTCCCAGAGTGGGGTAGGCAGATAAATAAATAACCGCCTAGAATACCGGCCCTGATTTAAAACTCGGTATCGAATTGTTGCCTTCCCTATACAGCGCAATTATAAGCTTTATATTTCGTTCTCGATTCGGTTAGGACAGACTATTCATCCTTGTCAGATCAAATTCTGAAGTCTACATTTAAATATCAGCTGGACGCGTTGACCTCGGTGGACCGAAGAGCTAAAGACTCAGTCGATGACACATCGACAAAACCAAATTTTAAAGTTTGGAACATCGGCGTAGTCTCCCGGTTTTTACCCGACTACCGAAGGGGAGGGTTATGTGTTTATGGGCCTGTATATTAAGCCTGTATGTATGTTTGTTCCTGGGTGGCGCTCTAAAAACTAAACGCGTGGACCGATTTTGTTGTCTTATGTCAATCAATTTGTCTTAATCTTGTGAATGTCACTAAAGATATGACAGTACGGTAATAAAAATCCAAAATATTCAATAAAAAAAAATCAATAGCCCTCAGACTAAAGAAATAAATAAGTTAAATGTAGTAGGTAGTAGTACTAACATAGTCTAAGTACCTCTGTTACTAACAAATGTTATGGGTCTGTCGGCCTGAAATAAAGGATTCTATTCTATTCAGACCAATTTTATTTCTGTTTCAGGTTTCCCTCGGCGTTGTACCGATTCCCAAATCGCTGACCAAGTCCCGCATCGAACAAAACATCGACATCTTCGACTTTAACTTGACTGAGAGCGACCAGGTCCTACTGCGGAGCTACGACAAGGGATACAGGACCATACCGCAGTGGAAGTGGCTCGACCACCCATATTACCCATTTGAGAAGAAAACTGTAGATAAATCCGCCGGCCCTGGGCTTGCCCCGCAGTCGGGGCAAACATTTGTGTGATGAGCGTGATTTCTTCTGGGTTATTCCCACCTGTTACCACCAATTTGTTACCACTGGTAACAGCTGGGATTTTTTTTCCACCTGTTACTACTAAAGTATTCGGTGGTAACAAGTGGGAATATTTTTCCCATTTGTTACCACTAAAATATTTGGTGATAACTACACTAAACATTTGGTGGTAACTACTGGGAATTTTTATTCCCAGTAGTTACAAACAATACAAATACTCTTTATTGGACACCAAAAGAAAACAAAACACGGAACAGTACATTTTAACTATAGGTATACAACAGGCGGTCTTACCGCTAAATAGCGATCTCTTGCAGACAACCTTGGACAGAGAAATAATAAAAACAAAAATACATGGCAGGCGGTGTAAACTAAATTATTCAGAACTCAAACTAAACTACAAGAAACACTGACTGAATGGTAACAGGTGGGAAAAAAGTACCCAGCTGTTACCAGTGGTAACAAATTGGTGGTAACAGGTGGGAATAACCCATCTTTCTTGGGTCTTCGTCAGTCTGGCCGTTTTCTGTGTATTTCAGTATGAATTTCATAAGCTAAGCAATGATAAACTATCATTGTCTAGTACCACAGATCACAGAAACAAGGGAGATATGTTATGGGGGCGTGGTTCGTGACGCCTCGATATGGTCAAAATGACCATATCGGCACGAGGCGTGTCAAGCGTTGAAATAGTCACCCACTGAACGCTGTCAGTATAGAAGCTCCGTTTAAATGATAAAATGACTATATGTAGCGTGAAAGTGTGCAAAAATCGAAGTGCAAACGTTAATATAAAATCAAAGGGCATAACTTACCACCGGTAAATTTAGTTTTTAAGCATTATTTATATTTTTAAATGAATATTTTATATTTGAATAGATTTCAGAGCGTAAGGTTGTGAAAGTTGTGTTGACGTGATTTCTATCGACTATCGATAAATGGCTTATTCTACAGCTATCAATAGAATTCAATGTGTTAATAGTTCTAGTTATTTATCACTACCAAAACACGCTTAAAACAGAAGAAAAATAATTTTAACAAATTTTCACTTTATAATTTTTTTAATTTTCTTTACAATATTAACGAACGACGAAGGACTCTAGCAATTTAAATATAAGTAGACGAATCATACAATTAAGATAAAAATAAATTAACCAACCACAAAGGCAAAGGGCTCTGGCTCAGTATTGAGCTGTGCTTGCACACAGCGCTGATTGACAGCTCGCGCCGACTAACTCTCAAAAGGATTCAAGCCTAAAGGTTGGATGGTAGAGAATGCCCCAAGTATTAAGTCTATCTCTCTGTTTTAAGTAATTTGTACCATTTATGAAATAAAGTTTACATAATCAAGTCGGTAAACTACTGGTTTGTCCCAAACTGAGATCTCGTGACGTGACACTTAACCGAACCCATTTTATTAGTGTATTTGTATTAACATCATAAAGTCCAAGTTTACAATTTAGACTTTTATGTACTAATCATAACGAAAATCTTTAGCAGCTCCAGAAAATGTAACCAAAGAAATTCGGCAATTTTTTTGTTACGTTCTAATATAGGTATCTTTCCCAATTTAAAATCTTATGTATCAATTTTACTAACACTTCTAACTAACAATAATATATTAAGTTTAAATGATGTTATTATATTTACCTAGTAGTAAAATAATAAAAATAGTACTTATTGCCTGTAAATTGAATAGTACCTATATGAACGTTGCAAACAAGTTTGAATTGTTTATCGATATATTTTGAAACATTCCTTGTGGCATCCCTAAGTGGACGACAGGAGAGAAACGCACACCTCTTGAAAAAAGTATAACTAGATGTCGCTGTGTGTGAGTAGTCCTTAACCTGCTGAACATAGGGACTACTATCTTAGCGCCATCTAGCTCTGAGGAATTAATTAATTACTCGTCGCATAGATGGCAGCTAAGTGACGAGTAAGCGCTACCTTACGTTCAGTGACTGAACTACGATGGAAAAAAAACGATCTTTCAGCATTTTTCAACCTTGAGAACTTAGTATAAAGCTTAATTTTCTGCTACTATCAAAACTATGTAACGGCGTTTTTAGTTCGTAAGCTGTAACCAATTATGAGGAGGTTGTTTTTGTAGTAGTTAATAGAGCGTAAGCGTAAGACGCACACATGTTTAAAAGTGGCGACACCGGGTCTTGTACGAATTGGCGTTCATGACATATCTCCCTTGTTTCTGTGATCTGTGTCTAGTACCCATGGTACAAGCCTAGAGCTTAGCTTGGGACTAGGTCCCCTGATATTTATGTGAGAAATAACACTGATTCTCCCAACGATGCTAAATTGTTTATCTTCTAAAATTCTCGTGTCACGGTGTTTGTAATTAAACTCCTCCGAAATGGCTCGACCGATTTTGGTGAAATTTTGTGTGCATATCGGTTAGGTCTGCGAATGGGGCATCTATTTTTCATCCCCCTAAATGTTAAAGGTGGTCCAATAAGAAGTTTTATTTTATTTTCTTTCTCCACGAGGGTCTTTTTATTCCATTAGACTTTAAATACCCCTGTGCAAAATTTGGGTGAAATCGGTCAATATTAAGGGTCGCTATGATTTGGCGATTTTTTGTTAAAATGTGTGAAAGAAGCATAAAGTGACATTAAATTATGCTAGTCATTTTTATCAAAAAATACTGTTTTGGATACTTGGCGTATTTAAGTTACAAATCATAGCGACCCCTAAATATTGTCCGATTTCACTCGAATTTTGCACAGGGTATTTAAAGCCTAATCGAATAAAAATACCCTTGTGGTGAAGGAAAATAAAAAAAAAACTTTTTTTGGACGACCCTACTATGTTTAATAAATTCCGCAATTTCAGCGTAAAATAATCTTAGGTTATAATTAGACCAAACAATACAAAGGCTTTACAAAGGGATACCAATAAAACCACAAATTAATTGGCACATTTTTTATTGTTAAACAATAACCAATGTTTTTTTTATTACAATAACGTCTTAAATTCGATGCGAAGTAGCTGAGTGTGCGAAAACACTGCGGAACCACCAAACCAAAATCCAGCTTTATCGGAGCCCCATTACACTAACCTGACAGGTGACAGGTGACAATTCTGTGAACATTGCTTAGATTAAATAAAGATGATGGACCTCACAATTTAAACCGAACTGTCACATATCAACTACCATTGTCATTAGTAAAATTGGGGCTGACAAAAGATATCATTGATGATCTGGATACAATTAATGATATTACGAAATAATCATTAATTAATTTTATTTTTGACATCATTAATTATTTGTCAACAACCAAGGATCTCTTATACAATTCAATCGCAAAACCAATGGCAAAGAAGTAGAAAAGTTGCATTAAACATATCGCTTGTAAATAAACAAGCGTATGTTTGTACAACGTGGAAACGTAGAAATTATGTTGGAACAAATCTAGATTTGCAATTGGTTTACATTCATTATAGTGCAAAAGTTAGCATTGATAGAATGCTACTAGTCTAGCCATGGTCGACAACCAATGATATTATTAATGAGTGGTAAAAAAAAATATCGTTAATGATTCCAAGTAATTAAGTCTGATAGCTAGTTTATATGAGGAAATGTTTTAACCAGTTCTCAAAGTAGGTTAATGGTTATCAACGAGGATCATCCCATTAATGATTGGGCGACCACCAACGATATCATTAAGAATGCGCTGAGCAAACGCCGAGTGAGTGGTTATTTGTTGTACAAATGAATACACAATTTATAGGACATATGAAAATAGTGGCCACCTTTTTCCGTTAAGTTAACTACACGAAGGTTAAGTTATTGTGCCATATATGCTATAAATTGTGTACTTATTCATTTGTATTAAAAGTAACCATGCTTAGATTACAAAATAATATAATAAAAGTAAACGCTTCACTGACATCCGGCGTATCCTCAACAACTAATGATATCATTAATGATTGGTTGACCATGAAACCACCAATGATGTTATAACCTTCAATGATTATTTTAGATTACACATACAGCATTGATAAAACGAAGAAACCATTTCTCGACAACCATGTGGTTATATTTATATTATTTGTGGAACTACACTGACACTTCGAGACATAAAAATAAAAAAAAGCCGAACACATTAAGGTATTGTTTAATGTTCTTCGAAAACTAACACGATACCTAGGTAACAACCAAAGCTAATAAATGCAAACGAAGTCTCCATTTATTCATTAATAACAACCACATTTTTCATTCATTAAAATTTTGTTTAAAAAAAATTAGGCAAAAAAATATAAACTATGGGGACACAAAGAAAAATATAAATATTATTTACAAATTATTTATTTCTTAATTACTCTCGACGTGGTAAAAAAAATGGATTTCTAGTTGTACCCACCGAATTGTCTATGGAACGACAAACCAGAAAAACTATCTGTCGCTGCTTAGAAAACTTGGCGGTAATATAGTTTCCAAAGTACCCTCATTTTTTTTTAATACTGTTCTATAGTCCTCAATGTTTTTTTAAGCAATCCTGTTTTTTTGCCAAAGCATTTGTGACTTCACAATTGAGTAAAATAATTTTGAGAATATTTTTCACTCTGACTTTTCTGACCATCACAGGATCAAAGATCTTAAGGCAAAGTGTACGTATATCAACGTAGAACCTTGTCACAATGATGAACCATATCATTTTAATTTAAGCGATATGGCATTTAAAACGTAACTTCAGTAGGATACTTTATGGTTATTATTTTAAAATTAATGTTTAAATCTCACAGCTACGACAGTGAATATACATCTTATTCTTTGAATATTTTCTCAATAATGTCTATAAAGTTATTTTTATTGGCTAGTAGGGAGACGTCAGAGATGAATGAGAGACACTGAAAAGTAAGCAGGGATAAAAAAACTTGGTTATGAAAACTAACTCGATATCGTCGGTGAAACTGCAAACCGCGTAACATTTTTAATATGGAGTAAAATGCACCTTTTTATTAAGAAACTAAGGTTTATTTTGCTCTATCATAAATTTGTTAGTTACGCGGTGTTGCCGTATTACCGACGATATGACACTATTAAGAAAATATTTAAACTAACTTAACAATGATCTGGTTAACGTTAATATTTTAATATGTAACCGTTTTAAATCATCACTAGGGTTAGAAGTGTTGGTGGCATCCCGAGGTTTTAGAATCTATGGAGTCGTCGCTGTTGCCTAATTATTATAAAGATAACACACCACTTTGATTTTGGCCTCCGGTATTGTCATATCGTCGGTGAAACAGTAATTTATTAACGATACTGAAGGCCAAATTCATGTCTATAATAACTAGGCAATAGCGACTCCATGGATTCAAGAACCACGATATGCCACCCAAAGTCCTCATCAGTCAATAAAGTGAAATGTTTTGCCCTGGGTTTGCTTGCTTCACCTGTTCCACCGTGGGTTACTTGAGGGTAGGATGGAAACTGCGCTTGCCTACTTAGAAGAATTTCTTCGCTTGTGCCTCTTTTCTTTCTCTGGAAAAGAACAGTCACAAGTAAGGTTTTTGTTTAAAAACGTATTTTCGTTTGTACAATAATTTCCAAAAAAAAAAACATACATACATACATAAACTCACGCCTTCATTCCCAGAGTGGGGTAGGCAGAGCTACAGAATTACCAAGCACTCTTAAATAAGTTGTTGATAATTCTGTAACCACGTTTTGCACAATCAGGCTATGATATGTAGCATATTATTTATTATTTATTTATTTAAACTTCTTTGCACTAAATACAATAAAGTACAAATGGCGGACTTAATGCCCAATGGCATTCTCTACCAGTCAACCAGTAGGCGAAACAGAAAAAGAAGCTCGGTGCGAAGAAAACAAAGCGTTGAAAAAAAAAACTGTTTAAATAAAATTAATACAAGATATAAAATATTAAATATTAAATATTGTGCAAAATGTGGTTACAGAATTATCAACAAATTTTTAGAGTGGTTGGTAATTCTGTAGCTCTGCCTACCCCACTCTGGGAATGAAGGCGTGAGTTTATGTATGTATGTAATACAAGATACGGGTATATAAGATATAAATATACGTAAATACATAATATAAATATAATAATACATATAAAATATATAAATAAACAGATATGGCGATGTGTGTTAAATCGATTTACGACTGCGCTTGTTCCAGCAGATGCTTATGAAGCATCCGCTTGAAAGCTAACTTGCTTGGGGCTTGTCTGATGCTCAGTGGGAGCTCATTCCAGAGACGGATCGCCTTAAGGGCAAACGAATTAGTCATAAAACCAGTATATTAGTGACAGATGGAAAACCCATCTCGTAACAGTACTACAAGCCTTTATTCCCTTAGTCGCCCCTTACGACTTCCACGGGAAGACATGGGAACCGAAAATGCTTGTATCATACGTATGTCTTGGCCGATTTTAATTTGAATTTCACTTTTGGTTATCTTCTTGACGGTATTTTCATATTTTGTTGAAAAATGCAATTTAAAAATCCATGCCTTTTCTCTATAGTTGCTGGCTATAAGCGCTCACACCCAAAATACTAGAATTTCAACATACCACACTTCCCTCTTTAATAGACTCCCAAAACACGAGCTTCGAAATGTTAGGTAAGGGTGATCAGATCAACAATACCTTAATTTAAATGTAAAGTTTTGGAATTTAAGTATATCGTCGGTGAAACTGTAAAACCGCGTAGGTAACATTTTAAATAAGGAGCAAAATGTACCTTTTTAATAAGACAATAAGGTTTATTTTGCTCTATCATAAAAATTTTACTTACGCGGTTTTGCACTATCACCGACGATATTGAGAATCCGGTATTTTAAAACTCGGGTATTTCGACAATAAGCGGCTATAAGTTGCCGTTAAAAGTACCTTTGCTGGCTGACTGTACTTACTTGTAGAAGTTATAGAGCAGCATGACGACGAGCTGTGACGCCCCGACCAGTAGCAGGGCCGTCAGACCGACGCACGACGGCGTCGGGCACGCCACCTGCGCGCCCGGCTGCGGGGCCGATATCCTGGGGGGAATATAGTCATGTCCAGTCGGAGTTTTCGTAGCACGGTAGTAGGTAAAGCGAGCTATAGAGTTAACATTAATATTAAAACTCGCGTCATATTCATATTGCTTACTAGTTAATATAAATAAAAAAGCTATTGTTTTAAGTGATTTTATTGTATTACCTAATAAGCAAATCGTATAATTAAAGTTTTTTTTTTAAATAAAAGTTTTAAGTATCAGAATTTATAAATCGTGTAGTTATAGGAATAATGCCTTTCGTCCGATTATGTTAAAGTACAACAAGCAATTTATATAAATAGAATAGTAGTTTATGAAATTGTAGCATAAAGAGGGGTATTAAAACACGAGTGTTTTAATACCTAGTTATGTGCAGTTTCATACACTACTTTATCTACTCTCATACATTGCGATTCAGCCCACTAACTAAAAGATCAAAGTTAATAAAGTGATTACAGCAAAACGTGTTCAATGAATGGCGCCATAACCTAGCACATCACCGCGCATGCGTTAAAGCGGGCGCTGTCACAGACAAGTAAAAATTGAAATGATTTTTTTTTGTAATGCTGTAAAAATGACGCGAACCGCATGTGCGTTCCATTATAAAAAAATAATTGATATGGAACCTCGTTGGTGACATTAATTTTTTGGATTAACTTGTATCGTAATTGTAAAAAAATTACTTTATAACATTATTTTGTTAGAGAAATAATGTTATAGTGTTTTTTATTTTATTTCGGCATTGTGTTTATAAAGTATGCCAATATAAATTCGTTTTGAAGTTTATAATTCGAACTTCACGATATGAGAGTACATAAAGAAATTTTACTTTCTTTGTCGATGATATGAATAAACTGTTGAATGATATAAATGATTGAGTAAGAGTGTGACGCGAGTTTTAATATGAATGTCTACTCCATATCTTTCTTTAGTCTTACTTTTATTGAAGAAACTCATGACTGGAAGTATGGAATTCGCCTTTTCAACATAGGTATTTAATGTTGAGTTAAGTACATTTTGTCATTCGACCATTCTTGCATGACCTCTGTTCATGGTCGAATGATTATAATATTATTTATGACTCTGAAAACAGATCTCAGATAAAACAAAAGTCGTCTTTGTAAATAGCTCCGCCATTTAGTCATAATAATCAGGCGAGGTTGCATCTATTTTTTAAATTATTTACATAACAATAACACTTTTGTTAATGAAATCCTTATAAATTATCTATTTGGTACTGTATTACATTATTTTGCTAAGGTCTAGCTCATATTGATTTATTTATTTTGTATGAAAGAAAATAATTGAAAAAGCCATCGCGAGTCAGAAAAGCGGGCCGGATCGCTAGTAATAAATAAAGTCTGTTCCTATTCAGACTGCCAATGCCGTTGACAATAACAAATATACCTTTGGTACATAATATATTTGGTACATATTTATTTGGTTCACATGTATTTGGTACACATGTATTTGGTACATATTTATTTGGTACATGTGTATTTGGTACACATACAGTGGTGGACATATAATTAGAAACACTTGCGACATATTTCACATTATACAAGGCACATTGCCGTAAAACTTTTGTTTTTGGAAATAAAACAACAAAATGCATAGAATACGTTCAACAACTTATAATTCATTAAAAAACAAATAAATATCCGAGTTTACAACTACCATTTAGATATTTAGTTACGTACAAACAACTAAACGACATTTGCAGTACCATCCGTCATGGACAAGTAATTAGAAACACTAAAGAAATGAGGTAAAAATCAAAGTTTTAACGTGTCAACATCAACAATTTCAAATTATTTATGTAAAATAATGTTTGGTTTACTAAATTTCTTAACAATTAATATTTAGTTGCATAGCCTTTGTTATTAATGACGGCTCTGCAACGACGTGGCATTGATTCAAGTAATTTCATACATTTATCGAGTGGGATCGAGTTCCATGCTTCAACAAAGGCTTCGTAAAGTTCATTTTGACTGGAATTACGTTTAACGGAGACTTTTTTTTTAACGACGTACCACAAATTTTCAATTGGATTTAAATCGGGACTATTTCAGGGCCAGTCTAACATGGTAACACGTTGCTCACTAAGAAAGGATTTAACACTGCGGGCCGTGTGTTTTGGGTCGTTATCGTGCTGAAAGATCCAGGTCACAGGCAAATGGTCGTCGGTGTAGGGAATCATTGTCTCTTCTAAGATGTTTTTGTATTGAAATTGATCCATTATACCTTCAATCTTACGGACGGGTCCAACTCCGCAACCAGAAAAACATCCCCATACTTTAATATTACCACCGCCGTGTTTGACTATACTCCTCGTGTATTTATAATCAAAAGCATGGTTTATTGGACGTCTAACGTAGCGTTTGCCGGCTGAATTCACCATATTTATTTTTGTTTCATCCGAGAATAACACTTTTTTCCATTTTCGTACGGTCCAGTTAAGATATTTCTTTGCAAATAATAATCGCTTCTCTCGGTGTTGCTTGGTAAGAAGCGGTACCTTTCGAGAAACCCTCCCGAACAATTTAGCTTCCACTAATCTGCGGCGTACCAGTTTCGAGGAAATGTTCCTTGGGTCATCAGGTGAAAAAACTTCATTCCTAATCTCTTTGGAGCCTTTGAACGGGTCTTGTTTAGCTACACGTATTATTTGCGAATCTTCCCGGGGAGATGTTTTCCTTGGACGAGCCTCTCTAACAACACTTTTAGTAGTTCCGTTAGTTTTATAATGAGCAATAGCGTTGAAAACTTTCTTCACAGAACATTCTAGATGTTTAGCAATTCTTCTATAAGTCCACTTTCGATCTAAATGTAATTTAACGATTAATTGCCTGGTTGACTCGTCACAACTCTTATTTTTACCTATTTTTACCCATTTTTACCAATACTTATTATTCACGTAATTTTCCAAATTGACGTTTAATTGCCGCCGAAACAAAAGAAAAAGCTTAAAAAGAGGTTTTTTTTTTATTTTCAAAAATGGAACGAACCATGGATCCCGTTTCTAATTAGTTGTCCAAGCGGCCAGTAATAGAAATTCAACTATCATGATTTTAAAAATCTTTTAATAATTAAAGATAGAACAGATTTACTTTTTTAAATATTTTATGAGTTTTTTAACTCATTGGCTATATTCTGGCATAGTCAATAGTGATTTAATCATTATAATTTTTACTCATAACGATAGTTCATTCTGTGTTTACCTAAGTTTTATGTACTGTTTCTAATTATATGTCCACCACTGTATATTTGGTACACATGTATTTGGTACACATGTATTTGGTACACATGTATTTGGTACACATGTATCTGGTACACATGTATTTGGTACATATGTATTTGGTACACATGTATTTGGTACACATGTATTTGGTACACATGTATTTGGTAAGGTTGCCGTCAATGGAACTTGCAAAAGATGTTAACAAAACCAAACGAACCAATTCACCAAGATTACTCGATAATCACATACTTTTCAAGATCAAGTGAGGTCTTCGCAATGATTTATACACTAGATCATTATTTTCATATTAAGTTCAAGATGAAACAACTATTAATTATACGTTATTTTTAATAAAAACACGCTTGGTGAATATTTGAGGTTATGTGTCAATCAGTACTAATTTGTTTACATCGTTTACAAGTTCTATTGACGGCGACTTTACATTATTATGTATTTGGTACATATGTATTTGGTACACATGTAATTGGTACACATGTATTTGGTACATATGTATTTGGTACATATGTACCAAATATGAAATGTCAGTGGTAGTTACCTTTGCGCGACTCCGTTGACGGTCTGCTGCACCTGCGCGAGCCCGTCGCGCACCTCCTTCAGCAGCTGCGGGCTGCCCGCGCCCGCGCCCCCCGCGCCCCCGGCGCCCCCCGCGGCGAGGCCGTCCGCCTTGCGGGACACCTCAATTATGAACCCTCTGTGAAACAGGAAATAAGTATATTACTCAAAACAAAATAGGGGCCATGGTATATTCTGCATACAAAAGAACTGTTTTCGGAGAAGGATTATTATAACAAATTTTAACCTGTAAGTTTTGAATTTAGTGTCATTCCAAAGCTGCAATGGTCAACTTACAAGCTAGGTTTTTACATTTTTTGTCAGTTGTTCTGTTTTTACCGGGCGTGTGGTTTTTAAAAAAGTTGCATCTTTTTTTGCTCATTTCGTATTAAATTTGAAAACTGATTTAAAAAACCACACGCATGCTAAAAACAAAACAATTGACAAAAAATTTGAAAACACAACTTGTAAGTTGAACATTGCAAATTTGAGGGTTAAATAACAAAGCCATAATAATTATAAAAGAACTGTTATTACCATTGTAACGCTCATTATAGAACTGTTCTCACGAGATAGATTACAGTCAGAAATAGCACAATGGACCCGATTCTACAGTGGCATCTAAACTTCCTAATTTTATTTAGGTGTCGCTAAAACACTTTGCTATTCTATGAGCAGCTGTCATAATCAAATGACAGCGCCATGACAGCGCTAATTTGAATCTGACGCTTCTTATTTTAGGCGGTCTTATACATTGTCAGCTCGACATTCTGGAATAGCACTGGTTAAATCTGACGTTTAAACTATATCTTAAAATTAGACAATTTAGTTTTTTTTTTTATTCCATGGGAAGGCTAACGAGCACACAGGCCACCTGATGGTAAGCGGAAACTGTGACCCATAGACATTCGCATTCACAAGACTGCAAATGCGTTGCCAACCCTGAGGACTAAGATGGAATGCCTCTATGCTACTCATTTCACCGGCTGTCTTATCCCCAAACCGGAACACAACAATGCGAACACTGCTGCTTGGCGGTAGTTTAATGGATAAGATGGTGGTACCAACCCGGACGGACCCTGCACAAAGTCCTCCCACAAGTAAAGTTTTAGGCTATTTAAGCGATGTTCACGTAGAATCGGGTCCATAGGCTACTAACTACTACTAATTTATCGAGTAAAATTGAACAGTTCCAAAAGGAAAAGCGATAAACAACTTAACTTTTCGTATGCCTTGTTCAATAGCCGTCACTAGGGGCGTAATCGGGTTATTTGAAATTGGATTCTAGTAGCTTAAAGATAGGGTTCTAATTTGTCTGTAAAAAAAAACCAAAACATTCAATCTTCCATAGATAGCATTCAGTTGGTCGAAACGTCAAATCACTTTCGAGCTAGGAGCTATTAAACTCGGTCACGTGACACCGATGACGTCATAGCCTGGCAGACAACGGGTACAGTCAGCGTCAAAAGTAACTGGTCACTTCAAGCTACTTTTGTACTTTATCGCATTAACACATTAGACAATCTTGTTTGACATTGCTTATATGACAGTAAAGCGACAAGGTATTTAAGTGATCAGTTTCTTTTGACGCTGACTGTACAAGTATGCGAGCCTCTCCGACGTACGAAAGGTTAAGCTAGTATGGTTACATGTGTTAATTTCGACGTCACAGAATCACCCATGTCAACACTATCCTACAATTGTTTTTTTTTTCTTTCCTTCTTTATTGTTTTTTTTTTATTATTACTGTGTTGCCATCCTTATTTTAATGATGTTTTTCTCTGTTCTGTTTTTATTTCTTGTGTTCGTCGAATAAATGTTTCTATTTCTATTTCGATTTCTATGTTTACTAACTTGAGTTCGGCGATGGTGTTGATCATGAGCTGGTTGTTGGCCACCATCGCGTCCCAGTCGTGCCGGCCCACCGGCAGCGCGCCCATCTGTACCGAATACAGCGTGAATACAACACAAATACTTCTTCAAAGCGCACTATACAACGAAATTAGTCAATGGAATATGAATCTATTGTGAATGAAGTAATAGTACATTATTGCCTAGGCAGTAAAGCAGGCAATTGCCGTCCCTGCCGAGGCATATAAGGGTGAATCAACTTTTAAGGTACTCCCCATTTTTTGACATGTTTTACCAATTATATGTTTTTAGAAAAACTATATTTTTGTTAATGACGTGGCTTACACGCTCATTAAATCAGACAAATAGACTCACATTTGAAGTTATTTGATTTAAAATAGTACAGTTTTAAATAATAATATAGTTGGTAACGCAGGGGACAATGTTGTCCCTAGGTTTTGTATGGAAAATATGTATTTTCCCCTGAGTTAAAAAAAAATATTTGAGCTGTTTAACGTGTAAGGTCTGTAAATTTGGTGGTCTGATTTTCATATTCATAGATCATTATTAACCATAAGTCACCAGGAAAGTTTTAAAACCGCAAAAGAAAAGGAGTACCTTAAAAGTTGATTCACCCATATAGAGCTTCTCAAAAATCGCAAGAAAAAAAATGTGTTGTTATTGCCAACAAACAAAATCTTCACATGAAAAAACTATTCCTTTAAGTTTATGACAAGGAGAATCGCAAGCTTTTTTAGAAAAAAAAACACTCAAGCTATTCCAGATACAGACAAAAAAGTTACGTTTCGAATAAAATATGGATGTATAAGACTTGTGCCCTGATTTTATTATGGCCGTTTTCACTTTTTAAAAAGTTACAAACTAGATAACAATGAAATTTGTATGCAACATTGCGGGCTTGTGTAGCGAGCACGCAATGTATATCTTTTTTAATTTGGGAACTGTCTGTTAACTATGTACTTTGCGTCTCAGTATGGAGTTAGTAATGTCAACTTTTCCGGTCATTTTTGAGAAATAGTACATTACTACAAGGCCGGGACAAAAGGGGTATATATTTTGTCTATATGTCTTCGGCCGGCAACCCTATATTTCCCGCCAAGGTATGTATAGTCCTTTTTAAAACATGCAATGAAATAAACAACAAAAAAATCGAAGTTTTATTTTTTTATAAATTTTAATGTACTCTGTATTCTTGTTGACTTTTACTATAATCATTTAATTCTATTTCTAACGACCTCAATGTAACTGCATATAATTTGGCATGCCATGTAATTTATACTGTTATATTGAGTCATAAAATCTGAATCTGATAACGTAGCACGCCCTTTTTGATCCTTGTTACTACATCTTCTTTCAATCCATATCGTTTTCATCGTCGTCGTTTATTACTGGTTTACTGTAAGTATAGTAAGGATGGATGAAAGAAGATTGACGAAAGCGATATACAGATCGAAAGTGAGTGGAAGGGTCGGAAGGGGCCGCCCTAGGCGTACTTTTTCAAATCAAATCGGAGAAATACTGGAAAAGGGAATCTTAAGTACCCGAAACCGACGTGCGTGCATGACTCGATGTATGAATGTTGAAGAAGCGAAAGAAAATTGTCAAGATCGTAGCAAGTGGGAAGAAGTGGTCTCTGCCTACCCCTCTGGGAAACAGGCGTGATTTAATGTATATATGTAGTACTGACCGGCGGCGCCTGGCCGGGCTGCGCCTGCGCAATGGGCTGCCCCTGCGCCTGCGAGTACACGGCCGACAGCATCGACAGCGAGTTCATCTGCTTGCCGATCACCTGCGGACAGAATAAAAAAATAATTAAATACTTCGTATTAGTGTTTTTTGCTTTTATATTATTTTCACTGTGAATTTTGATCAAACTTACATACATACACCTTCACGCCTTTATTCCCAGAGTGGCGTAGGCAGAGCTACAGAATTACCAACGCCTCTAAAAACTTGTTGATAACTCTGTAACCACAATTTGCACAATTAGGCTAAGATGTTTAACAGTGTATATTAGTGACAGGTGGCAAGCCCATCGCCTAACAGTACTACAAGCCTTGTGTCTTCCCGTGGATGTCGTAAGAGGCGACTAAGGGAATAAAAGCTTGTAGTACTATTAGGCGATGGGCTTGCCACCTGTCACGAATACAATGCTAAACAACTTAGCCTATTTGTGCAAAATGTGGTTACAGAATTATCAAGGTTTTTTTTTGGCCTGTTGGTAATTCTGTAGCTCTGCGTACCCCACTCTGGGAATGAAGGCGTGAGTTTATGTATGTGTCTATATTTTTTCTATAGTGTCCTAACTAGTGATGGGCGGCTTGTAAGTTTCAAAAGTGAAACTTTCACTTTAATTGCTGCAATATTCTGAAACTTTCAAAAGTCAAACTTTCACCTAAAATTTCATGCAATATTCTGAAAGTTACTAAAATGAAATCGTTTAATTTCTGAAAATTACTAAAGTTTTGTAATGTAACGTAAGTAACGAAAACTTTTCATGAAATTTAAATGAAATTTACATGTGTCAGAATCATTTTCATCTAATTATGTAACTTTCAGAAGCTGTAATTTTCGCAGTTAAGGAAAGTTTGGTAATGTTTCAGAAATCGCCCATCACTAGTCCTAACCTCGTAAGGCCCTGTGTGCAATAGTGCATAATCAAGGCAATTTACTTTGAACTCTGTTGCAATAAGAATAAGGTTTGTCTTTCTATGTTCATTAACTGCAAATAGCATTTTCGAACAATCGCAATTGAACTTTATTCCCTTGACTGTAGATTCAAAGTCCCAGTTACAAAAAACTCCCATTTTTCAGGATAAGTGTGTCTCACCTCGTCGACCTTCTTGTTGAGGTCGCGCAGCACGTCGTGTATCTGGCCCTGCCCCTGGAAGATCTGGCGGAGCTCGCGCTGCCCGTCCGACTCGAACCAGTCGTCGAACTCGCCCTCCTTGTCGCGCACCTGCCGGCGGAGAGGGAGAGGTTGATAAACTGTAGATGCGTTACAATACACCGTGTTTTTTTATATTTACGATAACTTTAAGGGATCGGTCTTTAGGTCAAATAAAGTCAATTTCCCGAAGACAGACACATGATAACTGTAACGGTTTTAAAGATATTTAATTTTTAAATTTAGTCAGTTTTCACGTTGAACTGATGTTAAAGGCTCTTAATTGTGTGTGTATGTCACGCCAACATTGACGTATTTGACACTGGCTATTAGTTAACTATAAAGGACCTTTTAGAATGACCAAAGATACAACATTAAATTACTTTGTCCTAAACGGACCATTTTTATTTTTTTTGCAATATTTAAAAATCTAAATCTACCACTCAGTTTATAGAAACTGAGTGGGGATAGGGATGTACTAGTAATTTGCCGAAGTTATCGTAAAAAACAAAAACACGGTGTATATTAGTGTTAATCCTGACCCACCGTGATACAGTGCAAACTAGTACGGGGGTCAGTTGACACTTACTTTTGGTTGTCACCACAGATCACAGAAACAAGGGAGATTATGTTATGGGGGCGTGGTTCGTGACGCCTCGATATGGTCAAAATGACCATATCGGCACGAGGCGTGTCAAGCGTTGAAATAGTCACCCACTGAACGCTGTCAGTATAGAAGCTCCGTTTAAATGATAAAATGACTATATGTAGCGTGAAAGTGTGCAACAATCGAAGTGCAAACGTTAATATAAAATCAAAGGGCATAACTTACCACCGGTAAATTTAGTTTTTAAGCATTATTTATATTTTTAAATGAATATTTTATATTTGAATAGATTTCAGAGCGTAAGGTTGTGAAAGTTGTGTTGACGTGATTTCTATCGACTTTCGATAAATGGCTTATTCTACAGCTATCAATAGAATTCAATGTGTTAATAGTTCTAGTTATTTATCACTACCAAAACACGCTTAAAACAGAAGAAAAATAATTTTAACAAATTTTCACGTTATAATTTTTTTAATTTTCTATACAATATTAACGAACGACGAAGGACTCTAGCAATTCAAATATAAGTAGACGAATCATACAATTAAGACAAAAATAAATTAACCAACCACAAAGGCAAAGGGCTCTGGCTCAGTATTGAGCTGTGTTTGCACACAGCGCTGTATGACAGCTCGCGCCGAATCACTCTCAAAAGGATTCAAGCCTAAAGGTTGGATGGTAGAGAATGCCCCAAGTATTAAGTCTATCTCTATTTTTTAAGTAATTTGTACCATTTATGAAATAAAGTTTACATAATCAAGTCGGTAAACTACTGGTTTGTCCCAGTGGCGTGCCTAGGGTTTCAGAATAGGGCAAGCCGAGAGATATGTTTTGTAGTTTTTACGGTTATTATGGATAAATTTATCTTGTTACCACATTACTGATCAATCTTCACTTCACTCTGCAGTTGTATAGGCATTTGCTTACGTGGACGAGCTCACCAAAGCACCCTGAAGGCATGTTACCACTAGATATAATTTTACAGACATATCAGCAATTGCATACTTTCGGTGGCCTTGAAAAAAGCCGCTTGGTTTGTATGAGAGAATAAAATAAAGGTTCAACTTCTTATTTTAACTTTGCTTGCCTAGGGAGAAAGCAATAAGTACTTACTTTTATTTCAATTACCTATCTAAAAATTACATACATATTACACAACATAGTTAAATTAAATTATTATTTGTATACATCGAATGTGTTTTTCTAAAACGCCATCGTACCTATTTTGAAAGTAGCGACACAAGCTCTAAAAAATTACCCTTATTCAATGAAGTTTTAGACTCATCGTGACCTCTGAAGGGAAGTTCTTGTTGTGCTAAATGACAAACAACATCGACTAATCTTTGAAAAACGCTACTATTGTTATCAACACGCATGTTGTTTTGTAATTTCCTTTGATAATTGGGGCGATAAAGATGTCTCAATTCGCTGTTTACCAAAATCACTAAAAGAAATTACCGCGTTCATGTGTTTTCGAGAATTCATGTGTCTTTTAATGGCGCCAGCTAAATTATTTAAATCGTCATAACCAGATGTATTCCACACGTTTTAGTCGTTAGAAAAGAAAATACAACACCAGCAATGTAACTTATTAGAGTGCGAACAACCAACAATCCAATGAGTTTTGTACACTGACCTACTACTCTGAGAAATACACAAGTCAGGCGTAGGTTTTGCCGAAGAAATACGTACCTTTTTCTCTGCAAAGTCCAAACATTTTACCTTTCCGTCGACAAGCAAAGTTTGTGCACACTTTAAAATATCACAGTCACACAGGACTTCCTCCATTGTCAATCTAATTGAATCACAACTCACAACACCACAAAAAAAACTTATTATTGCACTGACCGCGCCGCGCCGCTCAACGCGTAAACAAACTATTCAACACGTGAATAAAAGCATTTGTCAACAAATAGCAATGAAGTGAAGTTGGCCGCTAACGCGGCTCAACGCGCGCTCCGCGCCTGCGCGAAGCGAATTTCGCATTTACTATGGACTCGTGTACAACTTCATACGCAATCAGGGCTTTTTACTCTCATACTATTTGCCATATTAATACACGACCAGTCATATTTGGGCATATGCCGTTTCGGTGGGTAAGACAGAGAATATGAAAGCCCGATTGCAAGCCAATACGTGCGAGCGAGATACGAGCTAGCCGCGTCATGAATAGTTCGACTGGTTGCCGCACAGCGCTGAGCGCTGTGCTGCGTAGGTGGCGGCCGGCGGTGCGCGGTAAAATTTAGTAGGTACTACTGTTGCATGTAATTTGATTTGAAGAATTTAGTGAGAGCGCGCGGCGCGCGAAGGTGAAATACCTATCTAATACATTACGTGCATTTAATGAATAGTTATTTTTGTAAGGCAAGGCAAGCCCGGCTTTTGGGCTTATATGGCAGTACCGCCACTGGTTTGTCCCAAACTGAGATCTCGTGACGTGACACTCAACCGAACCCATTTTATTAGTGTATTTGTATTAACATCATAAAGTCCAAGTTTACAATTTAGACTTTTATGTACTAATCATAACGAAAATCATTAAGAGCTCCAGAAAATTTAACCATTGAAATTCGGCAATTTTTTTGTTACGTTCTAATATAGGTATCGTTCCCAATTTAAAATCTTATGTATCAATTTTACGCAAACCGTATTCTTGCTGATAAAATATTATTCTATTCTAACAATAATATATTAAGTTTAAATGATGTAATTGTATTAAACTAGTAGTAAAATAATAAAAATAGTACTTATTGCCTGTAAATTGAATAGTACCTATATTAACGTTGCAAACAAGTTTGAATTGTTTATCGATATATTTTGAAACATTCCTTGTGGCATCCCTAAGTGGACGACAGGAGAGAAACGCACACCACTTGAAAAAAGTATAACTAGATGTCGCTGTGTGTGGGTAGTCCTTAACCTGCTGAACATAGGGACTACTATCTTAGCGCCATCTAGCTCTGAGGAATTAATTAATTACTCGTCGCATAGATGGCAGCTAAGTGACGAGTAAGCGCTACCTTACGTTCAGTGACTGAACTACGATGGAAAAAAAACAATCTTTCAGCATTTTCCAACCTTGAGAACTTAGTATAAAGCTTAATTTTCTGCTACTATCAAAACTATGTTACGGCGTTTTTAGTTCGTAAGCTGTGACCAATTATGAGGAGGTTGTTTTCGTAGTAGTTAATAGAGCGTAAGCGTAAGACGCACACATGTTTAAAAGTGGCGACACCAGGTCTTGTACGAATTGGCGTTCATGACATATCTCCCTTGTTTCTGTGATCTGTGGTTGTCACCATCATAGAATAATATTTGAAAATGTAAGTAGCAATATGTACTTTTTCTTGCGAAATATATATATATATATATATATTTATATAAATAAATCATGGGACAAAATCACACACATTGACCTAGTAAAAACTCTAGGCTTGTACTATGGGTACTAAACTACGAGAAACATGCTTATATAGATAAAATACATATTTAAATACATGGAAAACCAAGAAACGGGAACAAATGTTCGCGCTCATCATACAAATATCTGCTCTTGCCTTTGCTCATTTGGATCCACGAAGGTCACCCAACTGGGCTAACGTGTAATCACTCATCAACAATTGCTAAGTTACCTCTAAGGTGAGTTGAGATTTGTAGGGTGAATAGAAAAACCATCTAAAACAAAATATAACTGGTTACTAATAAGAATAAGTATTAATTTAACAACTCTTTTAGAAAATTACATTAAAATCTCAGGCTTATAATTAGTAACATACGCTTTATTTTAGGCTGTTTTTTTTTATCGCATAAGAAGGCAAACGAGCACACATGCCACCTGATGGTAAGTGGAAACTGTGACCCATAGACATTCGCAATCATAAGACTACAAATTAGTGGTCCTGATATCCGTGTTACACGCGGAACCGTAGCTCCGTGATCTTAGCACCGGCGGTGCTAAGTTCCCGAACTACACGGTCACGCCAAGATACGTATCCGTGTCTGCGTTCGGCTACGTATCTGCGGATCTCGGCTCCGGCTCCGCTCCGCACGGTTATTGAATTATTTGAATATACATCTTTTGCAATCTGTATCGGTCTATTATTTTAGCCTCCAACAAAATATTTATATTTATATAATGAATGACTCATTAAACCAATTTTAAATGCAAAAGCAAAGAAACTGAAATCAAAAACACGACTATCGCATTACATTCGGAGGTCTTAAAGACACACATAAAATCTTCATTAAACGTCACGGTCACGGGCGGATCGGATCTACGTGTAAATAAGAAACGTATCTCCGTGTAACACGGAGCTACGTATCTTAATTACACGTAGCCGAATTTCACGTGTCGAACGGGCCGGAACTCCGTTGCCGTGTTACTCGGTAACGGAGATTCGGCTACGGGTACACGAAACACGGACACGACCAGGAGCCCTACTACAAATGCACTGCCAACCCTGAGGACTAAGATGGAATGCTTCTATGCTAGTCATTTTACCGGCTGTCTTATCCCCAAACCGGAACACAACAATGCGAACACTGCTGCTTGGAGGTAGGTCAATGGATAAGATGGTGGTAGCGATCCGGACGGACCCTGCACAAGGTCCTACCACCCGCAAATCTATTTACCCCCGCGAATCTCTATTCAGCCTAATTTACCTGGTATTAGTAATAATATCAGGCAAGGTTCCCCTCGATTTACCTATGATTTCTGGGTTAACTGACCTCATCGGGGTGTTCCTTGCGGTAGTCCTCCTTCTGCTGGTCGAGCTTGCGCTGGTACTCCTGGTACTCCTGGGACAGCTTCTGCTGCTCGTCCACGCTGATCTGCTGCCCGCCTGCCAGAGGACGTGGAGTCAGCATCATCGTAATGAACAATATCATGAGAAATATAAGAATCAATATCGGGGACATCATGGATGACAGACTTCGCTTCTTCGTTATAACCCCCATCATTAACAAGTAATAATTATAAAGTTCTTCAGAGATGCATCGACGATACATAAATAATTAGAAAACAACGGAAAATAGATAGCCAATATACGTTAAGTTCGCAAAGTATCAAGAGTAGCTAAGTTATAGCGGAGGGGACCGATCGCAATTTAAATAATATCTACATAAACTTACCCGAAATAATATAAACTGAAAATTATGTAAATACAATGTATCAATGCAACAAATACATTTAATTGAATTTAAAAAAATAAAAAATTACAAAAGCGTTGTTATAACAAAGTTAAGCCTACTTCTTGAATTAATTAAGCTTACTTCTAAATTATTTAATTTGGCTCCATTTGGAGCCGTCTTCTAAACTAAGTTACTTCTTCTTTTTAAGTAAAATGAGCCCTCTTTCCAAGTAATTAGATCCCTCTTCTGAACTAAATTACTTCCTCTTTTCAAATAAATTGAGCCCTCTTCTAAACAAAATGAGCCTTCTTCTAAATTAAATTGAGCCCTCTTCTAAACAATATGAGTCTTTTTCTAAAATAAATTGAGCCCTCTTCTAAACAATATGAGTCTTTTTCTAAAATAAATTGAGCCCTCTTCTAAACAATATGAGTCTTTTTCTAAAATAAATTGAGCCCTCTTCTAAACAATATGAGTCTTTTTCTAAAATAAATTGAGCCCTCTTAAATGAGCCTTCTTCTAAATTAAATTGTACCCTCTTCTTAACAAAATGAGCTTTCTTCTAAATTAAATTGAGCCTTCTTCTAAACAAAATGAGCCTTCTTCTAAATTAAATTGAGCCCTCTTCTAAATAAAATGTAGTCTGCTTCTAAACTAAGTTACTTCCTATTTCCAATTAAATTAAGCCGTCTTCTGCTCAAAATTGAACCCATATTCGAATTAAGCGTCCTCAGACTAAATTGAGCCGTCTAAACTGAATCGGTTCCCATTTTCAAGTAAGCCCGGGTGCCGACCTTGCTGCTGCGTGGCGTGCAGCGAGGAGGCGAGCAGGTGCACGACGTCGTGGTCGTCGGCCAGCCCGCCCGTGGCCGCCGACAGCCCGAAGTGCCCGCCGCGCGGCAGCACCACGTTCTCGGCGCGGAAGCACAGCTCGTAGTCCGCCTCGTTGTTCGACATTCCTGCCGACAAGAACATTCCTCCGCTCAAATATACAGCGTGTAGACCACCTACACGTTTGTTACGGTATTTTTGACCAATATGCAAAGTATTATCAACAATTTTTGAGACTTGTTGATAATTCTGTAACTCTTTCTACCCCACTCTGGGAAGAGGGTCCATCAACTTTTCTTTGTAGCTCGTTCGTTGCCATGGTGACGTCTCCTGGGTCACTCTTTAAAACTATGATTTCAAAGGATATAAGTCCACTAAAAACTGTTTTATTGGCAAATACACACCCATTCTTTTATTGCCTTTCCCCTGAGTGTGCTGGAAGTATATATTATAACATTTTTTCTTAGAAACTCTATCACTGTTGTCTCCTGGCTTACGGGACAGAATAGCAACAAAAAAAAGTTGATCCACAGATGTATATACATTTATATAAATAAATTGTAGTCTTTGGAACATTCTCTATTTACTCAATCAGACATAAACCTATCCTGATCGTGTGTGTTGTCTGGTATATAGACACGAACACATATCCCTTTAACTTTGACAATATATTTTCCTATTATTCGTGTAAATAATGATAAAGTATGATACTTTTTTCTGTCGTTTATTTGGAATGAAATTCGTTAGACAAAAATTTTAATTATTTAAAACGTACCTGGTTTTACAGCATTTGTGAACAGTAGTATTACAAGGGTGTTCATTCTGTGTCCATTAAGTCGGTAACTAAATCTATAAGGGTAGACTGACCGTAGCTAAAAGAAAAGTCAAACTAAATCCATAAAGATGGACTGACCATAGATAAGATAAGATAGATAGATAAAACGTTTATTTGATGCTGCAATCACACACACACATTTGTCAAATTAAGTGGAAAACAACAATATCAAACTAGCTTACAAAGTAGGTACAATCTCAATCGCATGTGTGCGTCGCAGCAGTACAAAAAGGTCATGGCTGCAGCCCATAGCTGATGTTGATTCCTAGGTTGTAGGTAAGGTGTAGTAATATTGAACGTTAAAATTATAAATTATAAAACCTTCACGCCTTCTTTCCCAGAGTGGGGTAGACAGAGCTATAAATTATTAATATAAATTATTATTATTATTATAGCTAAAACAAAACCCTAGAGTTTCTTGCGGCGCTTCTTCTCCGCAATGATGGTCTTGTCCGAAGCGCTGGTAGACTCACTGTACATTTCCGACGTGTAAAAGAGTCCGCATGAGGCCAATTTATTGAATAAATATTTTGAATTTTTGAATTTCCTAGCTAAACCTGTAAAAGTAGCCTGATTGTATGAATAACGGTGTGGCTTGTGTGGTGAGCGGTGGTAGTGGTGGTACCGACCGTTGTGGAAGTGCACGGTGAGCGTGTTCATGTAGTACTCGATGCGCGCGCGCGTCGGGAACGGCTTGTTGCGGAAGTCGCGCAGGCAGCCGGACACCATCTGCTGCGACCCGTCGCTGGAAACCCATGTCATACATATTATATTTTTTTAAATACATATATATATATATATATATATATAATATATATACACCGTGTTTTTATTGATTTACGATAACTTTAAGGGAATGTTCTTTAGGTCAAATAAAGTTAATTTCCCGAAGACAGACAAATGATAACTGTAACGGTTTTAAAGATATTTAATGTTTAAATTTAATTAGTTAATCACGTTGAACTGGTCTAAAAGGCTCTTAACTGTCTGTGTATGTCACGTCAACATTGACGTACGTGACACTGACTATGAGTTAACTCTAAAGGTCCTTTTAGAATGACCAAAGATACAACATTTAATTACTTTGTTCTAAACAGAAAAAAAATGTTTTTTTTGCAATATTTAAAAATCTAATCTACCACTTAGCTTCTATGGATGTACCTAGTAATATGCCGAAGTTATCGTAAATCAAAAAAAACACGGTGTATATATATACAGTGGTGGACATATAATTAGAAACACTTGCGACGTATTTCACATTATACAAGGCACATTGCCGTAAAACTTTTGTTTTTGGAAATAAAACAACAAAATGCATAGAATACGTTCAACAACTTATAATTAATTAAAAAACAAATAAATATCCGAGTTTACAACTACCATTTAGATATTTAGTTACGTACAAACAACTAAACGACATTTGCAGTACCATCCGTCATGGACAAGTAATTAGAAACACTAAAGAAATGAGGTAAAAATCAAAGTTTTAACGTGTCAACGTCAACAATTTCAAATTATTTATGTAAAATAATGTTTGGTTTACTAAATTTCTTAACAATTATTATTTAGTTGCATAGCCTTTGTTATTAATGACGGCTCTGCAACGACGTGGCATTGATTCAAGTAATTTCATACATTTATCGAGTGGGATCGAGTTCCATGCTTCAACAAAGGCTTCGTAAAGTTCATTTTGACTGGAATCACCGTTAACGGAGACTTTTTTTTTAACGACGTACCACAAATTTTCAATTGGATTTAAATCGGGACTATTTGCAGGCCAGTCTAACATGGTAACACGTTGCTCACTAAGAAAGGATTTAACACTGCGGGCCGTGTGTTTTGGGTCGTTATCGTGCTGAAAGATCCAGGTCACAGGCAAATGGTCGTCGGTGTAGGGAATCATTCTCTTCTAAGATGTTTTTGTATTGAAATTGATCCATTATACCTTCAATCTTACGGACGGGTCCAACTCCGCAACCAGAAAAACATCCCCATACTTTAATATTACCACCGCCGTGTTTGACTATGCTACTCGTGTATTTATAATCAAAAGCATGGTTTATTGGACGTCTAACGTAGCGTTTGCCGTCTGAATTCACCATATTTATTTATTTTTCATCCGAGAATAACACTTTTTTCCATTCTCGTACGGTCCAGTTAAGACATTTCTTTGCAAATAATAATCGCTTCTCTCGGTGTTGCTTGGTAAGAAGCGGTACCTTTCGAGAAACCCTCCCGAACAATTTAGCTTCCACTAATCTGCGGCGTACCAGTTTCGAGGAAATGTTCCTTGGGTCATCAGGTGAAAAAACTTCATTTCTAATCTCGTTGGAGCCTTTGAACGGCTCTTGTTTAGCTACACGTATTATTTGCGAATCTTCCCGGGGAGATGTTTTCCTTGGACGAGCCTTTCTAACAACACTTTTAGTAGTTCCGTTAGTTTTATAATGAGCAATAGCGTTGAAAACTTTCTTCACAGAACATTCTAGATGTTTAGCAATTCTTCTATAAGTCCACTTTCGATCTAAATGTAATTTAACGATTAATTGCCTGGTTGACTCGTCACAACTCTTATTTTTACCCATTTTTAACAATACTTATTATTCACGTAATTTTCCAAATTGACGTTTAATTGCCGCCGAAACAACAGAAAAAGCGTAAAAGGAGGTTTTTTTTTTAGTTTCAAAAATGGAACGAACCATGGATCCTGTTTCTAATTAGTTGTCCAAGCGGCCAGTAATAGAAATTCAACTATCATGATTTTTAAAATCTTTTAATAATTAAAAATAGAACAGATTTACTTTTTTAAATATTTTATGAGATTTTTAACTCATTTTTTTTTTTTTTTTTTTTTTTATATCATAGGAAGGCAAACGAGCACACAGGCCACCTGATGGTAAGTGGAAACTGTGACCCATAGACATTCGCATTCACAAGACCGCAATCCTAAGACTGCAAATGCGTTGCCAACCCTGAGGCCGAAGATGGAATGCCTCTATGCTAGTCATTTCACCGGCTGTCTTATCCCCAAACCGGAACACAACAATGCGAACACTGCTGCTTGGCGGTAGGTTAATGGATAAGATGGTGGTACCAACCCGGACGGACCCTGCACAAGGTCCTCCCACCTCACCTCATTGGCTATATTCTGGCATAGTCAATAGTGATTTAATCAATATAATTTTTACTCATAACGATAGTTCATTCTGTGTTTACCTAAGTTTTATGTACTGTTTCATCATTTGCAAACATTTCGGTCCCATAATACCCTACGCAAAAGTTAGTAATTTTTTCTGTTTTTGTGTCAAAGTAAACTGATAAAAAAACATGTTTTTTTTTTACTTTTTGGTCTCGCATTCTTAAACTTGTACAGATAATTCTACTTTTAATATTAGGGTGGATCAACTTTTTGTTGTTGTTATTCTGTCCCGTAAGCCAGGAGACAACAGTGATAGTTTCTTAGAAAAAATGTTATAATATATACTTCCAGCAACCTCAGGAGAAAGGCCATAAAAGAATGGGTGTGTAATTGCCAATAAAACAGGTTTTAAGTGGACTTATATCCTTTGAAATCGTAGTTTTAAAGAGTGACCCGGGGGACGTCACCATGGCAACGAGCTACAAAGAAAAGTTGATTGACCCATTACATAACAACAGCAATTTTACCTTGTACAAAAGCTATTTCAAAAAAAAGATTTAAAGCGCTAATTATTTTTTTCGGAAGTTTGAAGATGCGTTCCTGACTTTTTTTTACCAAAATACTTATATTTAATAAATTATCTCAGAAATGGTTCACTTTTTCATAGGGTGTTATGGGACCAAATTGATTGCAAATGACCTCTCCCATAACCCTAGAGGGGAATAGGTCGACTTACCAATAACCTGTATATAAAACAAAGTCGGGTTAGTTAGACCATTTATAACTCAAGAATGCCTGGACCGATTTTTATGATCTTTGATTTGTTTGATTTGTCTCTGCCCCTAATAGCAGAGTAACAATTGAAACATCGGAAAATACGAGAAAAACATTCTGAAGCGGTACTAAGTTGCCAAGTCGGCTAGTATTAAATAAATATCGGGGGACAATCCCACACAAATAGAACTAGTCCCAAACTAAGCTCTAGGCTTATACTATGGATACTGTGCAACGATAAAGCTATAATATTGTATAGAGAAAAACATAAGCTCAAACCCAAGACTCGGAACAAATACTCGCGCTCATCACACAAATATTTGCCCAAACCGAGAATCGAAACCGGTACCGCTGGCTTCATATGCAGCTTTATGTGACTAGTGCATAATGTGAGGCTTTATCTGTGGTTGCCCTGTATCTTTACTTGTGGGAGGACCTTGTGCAGGGTCCGTCCGGGTTGGTACCACCATCTTATCCATTAACCTACCGCCAAGCAGCAGTGTTCGCATTGTTGTGTTCCGGTTTGGGGATAAGACAGCCGGTGAAATGACTAGCATAGAGGCATTCCATCTTAGTCCTCAGGGTTGGCAGTGCATTTGCAGTCTTGTGAATG
The DNA here is from genome assembly GCA_927399475.2 of Acleris emargana. Classification (NCBI taxonomy): domain Eukaryota; kingdom Metazoa; phylum Arthropoda; class Insecta; order Lepidoptera; family Tortricidae; genus Acleris; species Acleris emargana. The sequence goes on along the minus strand of OV656863.1, from coordinate 594,507 downwards.
CGAATGTCTATGGGTCACAGTTTCCACTTACCATCAGGTGGCCTGTGTGCTCGATTGACTTCCCATGCCATAAAAAAAAAATAACTTAAATGTGTATAAACCTATCCCTAGAACAAGGTATTTTCCCAAAGAAATTAAAATTTTCTGTTGCGAAACCCCTTCATAAAAAAGTTCAAAAACAGACATGAACAAGTATAGGCCAATTACGCTAATTCCAAGTACTATCAAAGATCTTTGAAAAGATTTTCTATATACGTTTACAGAAATTCTTAGATAAAAATAAAGCCTTTGCGATGGAACAGAATGGCTTTAGGCCGAATAAATCGACTGCGCTAGCCGCTTTTACTCTAGTACAGAAGGTGCTTGATAGTATTAACAATAAAATACCCACGATTGCTCTGTTTCTTGACATGAGCAAAGCATTTGACTTTGTGAATCATGACATTCTGATAAATAAGTTACATAGATATGGTGTTCGTGGACCGGTGGAAAATTGGGTCAAAAGTTACTTAGCAAATCGTTGTCAGGTCACTGAGATAACCAAACTTAATAAAGCAAACAGAACTGCTGAGAATTTTGTCTCATCTATTAAAGAAAATAAATATGGAGTACCACAAGGAAGTATTTTAGGGCCGCTACTGTTTTTAGTTTTTATTAATGACCTCCCCCGTGCTGTTAATTATCCAACAGTTTTGCTTGCTGATGACACAACCATTGTAGGTAGTTGAAAGAGATAATTTATCAAATTATGAGGACAGGATAAATAAGGCGTTACCAGAAACGGTTAACTGGCTTAGAAGGAATAATTTAAACTTAAACACTGAAAAACTAAATATATTCACCTTCATACTAAGCAAAGCAAAGATTTAGAACTAAATATAATATGCGACGGTAAACCCATAAAACGAGAAGATTGTCAGAAGTTTCTAGGACAGTATTGACAGACATTGTGACTGGAATGAGCAGATTCAAGCAGTATGTAGCAAAAATAATAAATTTGTATTTGCTCTAAAGAAAAGAAGACTTGTAATATCACACAAAACTGCTTTGCTTGTTTATTATGGGTACGTGTGTTCCGCCCTTAGATATGGTATTATTATGCGGGGCAACGCGAAAGATGTCCATAGAGTATTCGTATCACAAAAACGTTGTATAAGGGCTATACGGGGTCTAAGACCTACAGACTCATGCAAACCAATTTTTCAGAAAAATAAGATTCTTACGCTTACATGCCTATACATTTTGGAGGCGTGTACTTTTGTGAGAAAGTACATGGAACTATTCATAATGAAAGACAATCACAATAAGCGAACTATTACGCAAAAGCCATTAAAGTTACCTGTAACCAAACTGAGTATGGTTAAAATGAATAGGTATTACATACATACATACATACCTTCACGCCTCCATTCCCAAAGTGGGGTAGGCAGAGCTACAGAATTACCAACAACTCTAAAAACTTGTTAAGTAAAATTTAGAATGCTGTACCTAAGACTATAACAAATTAACCTCGAAACATGTTTCATGGCAAACTTAGACAATGGTTACAAGAGGAATGTTACAACTCAATGAATGATTTTTTCTGTAAAAAAATATATTTGACTTTGTTATTAATATTAGGTACTTATTATATATATTTGACATTATGTTCGCTCTTTTTAATTTAGTTATAAGGACTGAAAATGTGTATGCCACTAAAGGCTGAGCGGCTGTACTGTATGACATAAATAATAAGACCATGATGTAACCCGTTCAATGCAAATAAATTATTTCATTTCATTTACCTGAATCTTAATGTTTACATTAAAGTATCGATGACTGATACTTTAATGACATGCAATACTTTAATGTTAAAATTAAAATGCAATCACAGATACAGGTTTGTTAATATAGGAATTTTGCTTATCGCTTCTGAACATATTGTAGGGAAGTTATGATATCGATGAAGATAAATATTTCAGCACACCGTCTAAGTGTTTATGTACTGTCCGTGTAAGGTACCTCTTGTGGTCGAACACCTTGGTCCCGTCGTTGACGACGGCCATGATGTAGGGGTTGTTGTGCTTGTTGTCGTTGTCGAACGAGTCGAAGATGACGCCGAGCCCGTTCCAGCGGTCGGAGGAGCCGAACACCTCGCCCGTGTACTCGCCGCGCGACGACGTGTACCAAAACGCCTGGAACACGGGTAATGGGTGATGTTAGTGGGCACGGGTAATTCTTAACCACACTTATTTTAATTAAACAAGATCCCGCTTTTTGGTTGGAAAAGTGTTTCTACGCTGTTGAGGATTTTGTCGATAATTTACTTACATACATACATACTTTCACGCCTGTAATCCCAGAGTGGGCTAGGCAGAGCTACAGAATTACCTACAACTTAAAAAACTTGGTGATCATTCTGTAACCACATTTTGCACCAATAGGCTAAGATGTTTACCAGCGTTTTAGTGACAGGTTGCAAGCCCATCGCCTAACAGTACTTCAAGCCTTTATTCCATTAGTCGCCTCTTACGACATCCACAGGAAGACATGGAGTGGCACTATTCTAACCCGGCAACCACACGGGAAACGACTTGATGATTTACTATGTTATTTTTAATTATTATGCATTTGGCTCTTCAATAACCTGTTTTACTTACGGCTTAACAGTTATCTGTTTTAAATGTTCGAATAAGGTTTTTTTAAAGTTGTCTGATAGAAAACTGAACAGAGCAACGTCTGTTGGGTCCATTGGTAACTCAATAAATCGCCATGAATAGCTAAAGTAGTCTCTACCACCCGGTATGACCTTGAATTGCTAATACCTATCATCATCATCCTAATCAGCAGTTTTTGGTCTAATAACTTTGTTTGTTGTCATACGCAAAAAACGGTCTCGCTTTCGCTTGCTTACCTATCGTTATTTTTGAAGCCTGTTACATTGCAAACTAACGCCCTCTCACACACTTTTTCTGTCCGCGCGTCTCTACCGGTGACCTTGGACATGACCACCTCCCACCAATCGAAGCCTGCTCCTTCGTCCAACTAGCGTCCTCTCTCACTCTCTTACCAGTCCGTCGGCACCGATGCGCCCTCTACCGGTGACCTTGAACATGGCCACCTCCCACCAATCGAAGCCTGCTCCATCGTCCAACTAGCGCCCTCTCTCACTCTCTTACCAGTCCGTCGGCACCGATGCGCCCTCTACCGGTGACCTTGAACATGGCCACCTCCCACCAATCGAAGCCTGCTCCTTCGTCCAACTAGCGTCCTCTCTCACTCTCTTACCAGTCCGTCGGCACCGATGCGCCCTCTACCGGTGACCTTGGACATGACCACCTCCCACCAATCGAAGCCTGCTCCTTCGTCCAACTAGCGTCCTCTCTCACTCTCTTACCAGTCCGTCGGCACCGATGCGCCCTCTACCGGTGACCTTGGACATGACCACCTCCCACCAATCGAAGCCTGCTCCTTCGTCCAACTAGCGTCCTCTCTCACTCTCTTACCAGTCCATCGGCACCGATGCGCCCTCTACCGGTGACCTTGGACATGACCACCTCCCACCAATCGAAGCCTGCTCCTTCGTCCAACTAGCGTCCTCTCTCACTCTCTTACCAGTCCGTCGGCACCGATGCGCCCTCTACCGGTGACCTTGAACATGACGTCCACCTCCCACCAATCGAAGTTGATAGGCTGTTTTGTCCATATGGCGCCCTTTTGACTACGCAGCGAGGGAGCGAGACGGACGCTTTCGCCCGATGCGATGGCATCTGTTGGTGAAATTCACAGTTAAGTGAAATTAGATTTAACTGTAATCTTAAACCGCGTATCGAGGAATATGGCTAGTAGTGGATGCTCTTCGGCTGATACCGTGAGATCTTTCGAGCACAGTTTCAAATGGTAGCTATACCACCATCTTTTAAACATCGAAGCCTTCCAAGAAAGCAGAAGCGGATAAAAATGCTAACATGGAGGTAAGAATGTTTTTATACATATGTACACTAATATTATAAAGAGGAAAAATTTGTATTTTTGTGTGTGTGTATGTTTGTAATGAATAAACTCAAAAACTACTAATCCGATTTCCAAAATTCTTTCGCCACTAGAATGCTACATTATCGCTGAGTAACACAGGCTATGTTTTATTTTTCTGCGCGGACGGAGTCGCGGGCAACTGCTAGTATTATATATATTGTATCTTATCTTACTAATACGAATATTATAACTGAGAAAGTTTGGATGTTTGTTAGTCAATCACGCTTCAACCACTGAACAGTTCGAGATGAAACGTGATGAAACTAACCTAACCACATAGGTTAGGTCCTGGAATAGGACATTATAATAGTTTTTATTCAAGTGCCGTGTGGTTGCCGGCTTAGAGTAGTGCCACTCCATGTCTTCCCGTGGAAGTCGTAAGAGGCGACTAAGGGAATAAAGGCTTGTAGTACTGTTAGACGATGGGCTTGCTAAATGTCACTAATATACACTGTTAAACATCTTAGCCTGATTATGCTAAATGTGGTTACAGAAATTATCAACAAGTTTTTAGAGTTGTTGGTAATTCTGTAGCTCTGCCTACCCCACTCTGGGAATGAAGGCGTGAGTTTATGTATGTATGTATGTAAACATCTTATCATCATGTAATTATCAACAACTTATTTAAGAGTGCTTGGTAATTCTGTAGCTCTGCCTACCCCACTCTGGGAATGAAGGCGTGAGTTTATGTATGTATGTAAACATCTTAGCCTTATTGTGCAAATTGTGGTTACAGAGTTATCAACAAGTTTTTGGAGTTGTTGGTAATTCTGGTAGCTCTGCCTACCCCATTCTGGGAATGAAGGCGTGAAGGTATGTATGTATGTATGTAAATAATAATTACCGAGGGAATAACGATAATTGTAATCTACGCGGACGAAGTCGCGGGAAAAAGCTAGTATGTTATCTTATCTTATCTTGCTAATATTATAAATGAGAAAGTTTGGTTGTTTGTTAGTCAATCACGCTTCAACCACTGAACGGATCGGGATGAAACCTGGCACACATATAGGTTAAGTCCTGGAATAGGACATAGAGTAGTTTTTATCCCGGAAAATTGGACAGTTCCCGAGGGTGCAGCGATGAACGACTTCTACACGAACTCGTGGGTAAAAGTTAGTACCCTTTAATTGTGTATTCATTTGTACAACAAAAAACACGTCCTTTGATTTGAAGACAATACTTTAGTTTATTAGAAAACACAGTAATAGTTCTGAGGACGCCCCTGGACGCTCGGGGCCGCGTTAGTCTTTTTTTTTATGGCATAGGATGGCAAACGAGCACACAGGCCACCTGATGGTAAGTGGAAGCTGTGACCCATAGACATTCGCATTCACAAGACTGCAAATGCACTGCCAACCCTGAGCACTAAGATGGAATGCCTCTATGCTAGTCATTTCACCGGCTGTCTTATCCCCAAACCGGAACACAACAATGCGAACACTACTGCTTGGTGGTAGGTTAATGGATAAGATGGTGTTACCAACCCGGACGGACCCTGCTCAAGGTCCTCCCACTAGTAAATATATATATAATACACACATAACACACACATAACATCTACACAAACAAGAACTTGAGTAAGGTGTCATCACCTTCATCACACATTGTTTTCGTATGTATTTGAATATTATATGTATGTTTTATATGAACATATTATTATTTATGTATTCTATACATTTATAGTATCAAGTAGGTATTTAATTAAGTTTTCAACACTGTTTTGATCTCCACTTGCACCATGTATTCTCCGTTAACCATGAGGTTGACTGGTAGAGAATGCCTTTAGGCATTAAGTCCGCCATTTGTACTTTTTACATTTGTATTGTGCAATAAAGTTTTAATAAATAAATAATACTTCAGTGACACTCGTGTTATAAGTGTTATAACGTACAGAACGACAGTCATTTAATAATATTAGGGCAATAAATATTGATTAACAGATAAACAGTCATAAAGATTGAGAATGCTATCATTTCTACTGGTTTTACTGACTTTATTGATACAGAATCATTTGTTTTTGATAATTGGGATAGTTGATATTTTTTAAATTACTTTAATTTTAAAACCATTTCGAGGAATATGGTTTTAAATCCGTTCTGCATTATTAAGTTTTTGAAATAAGTAACCAATTCGGATATTTGGACAAAAGTATATTTGACCTTTGTTTGACCTTCGTTTTTGGCTTGAAGCCCTCCCAGGTGTATCTTACGGGTTAGGCGAAAACCGCCTGAAATAGTGTTTTATTACATTATTAAGATCACTTTTTATCATTAGGTATCATTTAATTGTGGTAATTTATTACAAAATGCCAAACCAAATTTAAAAGAATCATGTCATCCATAAAATAGCATGTATATAGTTGTTATCCTTCGTAAGTCACAGTACGCTGTCCCAAACAGCCCGCCTGGCTCCCCTGAAAACCAGCCCGGTTGTCATCCCCACGCCAACCATTTTGCTGAGTGGAGACCATGCCGGCACACATCAACCTCATTGTACTTTTTAATTTAATGGTGTCGCTTATTAGGGGATAAGAAGTGATTGTACTTCGTTATTGTATATTTTCTATGATGTACCCCTGTGTTGATGTGTTTGTTGAATAAACGTTTTTCTATTCTATTCTATTCTAAAATGTCCGCTAAATAAATAAAGATATTAAAACAAAACTATTGGGTTAAATACAAAATTAATGAATTTGGTTTCTCAAAATTATCTATTCTTTCGAATTAGAATGTAAAAACCGTGAGTTTTTTTTGGTCTATCCCAATTCTATTAAATTATTCACTATCATGTTAAGTAAGGCTAGCAGCCCTAGGCTAGAGACTTTAAATTATACGAAGCCTGATTTTTGTTAGCATTTATGCAAAATGGCAGTTCGTGGGCGTTCGCAGTGCACTTAGGTCACAGTCACAGTTTCGAGACGTCCCGATTTTTAAATCAAAATTTAATGTCGCTTTTCAGGAATAACTCGACCGAGCGTGTTTTTTTTATTCAGAAGGCGAAGACTCAACTACCTAACGATGGGGTAAATCTGATTTTAAATATATTATTCTTATTAAAATAAATTTTCTGGCTATCTTTGCTATCTACATACATATATAAACTCACGCTTTCGTTCCCAGAGTGGGGTAGGCAGAGCTACAGAATTATCTACAACTCTAAAAACTTGTTAATAATTCTGTAACCCATTTTGCACAAATAGACTAAGATGTTTACCAGCGTATTAGTGACAGGTTGCAAGCCCATCGCCTAACAGTACTTCAAGCCTTTATTCCATTAGTCGCCTCTTACGGCATCCACGGGAAGACATGGAGTGGCACTTTTCTATCCCGGCAACGACACGGGTTGGTAAACGTAATTTAAAACTAAAATAAAAAGATAAATACTTAAAAACTTCTGATTATATACGTTTTTTTACTGTCCCGCTTTCGACTTTATTCACTCCAAAATTTTCAAAATCCCGACTCGCCTGACTTGGCTCGAAATATATCTGGCAACGCCGACTTAGGTAAACTGCACGCCAACTGCAAGCGGACTGCGCAGTTGGTTTGCAGTTGTGATGCAGTTAGGGCCACTACATCACAACTGCCCAGTTCAAATGCTGTCCATCTGAACCGGCCATTAGGGTCAACTAGAACGGCATTACTAGAGCGGCACTTGACTCTAACCTACAAATATTATAAATGCGAATGTTTGCGTGTGTGTTTGTTACTCCTTCACGCTGCAACGGCTGGACAGATTGAGATGAAATTGAGGAAGGAGATAGCTTATACCCTGGATTAACACATAGATTGCGGGTGGTAGGACCTTGTGCAGGGTCCGTCCGGATCGCTACCACCATCTTATCCATTAACCTACCGCCAAACAGCAATGTTCGCATTGTTGTGTTCCGGTTTGGGGATAAGACAGCCGGTGAAGTGGCTAGCATAGAGGCATTCCATCTTAGTCCTCAGCGTTGGCAACGCATTTGCAGTCTTAGGATTGCATTGCACTCTTGTGAATGCGATGTCTATGGGTCACAGTTTCCACTTACCATCAGGTGGCCTGTGTGCTCGTTTGTCTTCTCTATGCCATAAAAAAAAAAAAAAAAAAAAAAAAAGAATACCTCACATCCCGGAAATTTGAAGTTTACGAGGGGATTACAATAATCGAATTCTACGCGAAGCGGGCAGAAGCTAGTATTAGGTAGATAATACATTAAATGTGTTCTTAAATAGATAGCTCTAGATGTTGCCGTCACATAGATACCTAGGTAGCTACAATTTCATATACTTGTTATATCGTCGGAGAATACGGCAAAACAGCGTAACTAACAAATTTGTGATAGAGCAAAATAAACCTTACCGTATTATTAAAAAAGTCAATTTTTCTCCTTATTAAAAATGTTACTTACGCGGTTATGCAGTTTCACCGACGATATGTAATGTGTAGGTTTAGGATTTTGGTGGCATATCGCGGCTCTAGAATCCATGGAGTTTCTATTTTCTAATTATAAAACACTTTGATTTTGACCTTCAGTGTGGTCATATTACAAAACGAACTAATTACATTTTTAGTTCGGTTATTCCATACCTACTAACAATTGCTTGTTTGTAACGCTTTCACAGCAGAGATATCCTGCATATCAAAATTGATTTAAATTGGTTTAATGAATCAAATCAAAGTGGTATGTATAATAAATAATAAATAGCAACTCCATGGATTATAGAACAACGATTTGCCACCAACTGTCCTAACTCTAGTAATGTGATACGCAATAAATTAGACTTTTAATGATCTAAAAATCGCTATTAACAACCCATGCCATTATGCTACGTAAAACACGAAGCAAGAACAATGTTACAATTAATTTTGCTTGGCATGCGCAAAGAACATACGTAGTACTCAACATTGCAAACATTTAACTCATAACCTATTTTAAGTGCTGACTCTCACCTCCATAATTGGCAGTTTACAAATAATTCTCGTGAATTTATAAATAAAACTTTTTTCACTTTGGCAAGCACATAATTCGTCAGAGATTAATTGTTTTTGCTTGCTACAACAATTTCAATTGGTATATGGATTTCTATATCTACATACCTTCACACGCCTTCATTCCCAGAGTGGGGTAGGCCGAGCTACCGAATTACCAACAACTCTAAAAACTTGTTGATAACTCTGTAACCACAATTTGCACAATTAGGCTAAGATGTTTAACAGTGTATATTAGTGACAGTAGTGATCGCCTAACAGGACTTCAAGCCTTTATTCCCTTAGTCGCCTCTTACGACATCCACGGGAAGACATGGAGTGGCACTATTCTAACCCGGCAACCACACGGTATTTCTGTATCTAAACATGCTGAATACATACAGTGAAAAGCACATCTACATATATGGCCATTGCGCCAAAAATATATGTACAGTCTACTACAAAGATAGGTATCCACGTTTTCACCTTATTGCATTGTAATAAGCAAAGAGCGGAATTCTTCATAGCAAAAATCAAACTGTCAGAGGGATTGACCTAACTGTTTTATCGACTTATCGATGTTACGGAATAATATCGCATTAGGTATCCATATACAACTTAAAAGATTATTCTGTAACATTTGACCTGATATGCTGATTTTATAGAAAAAAGTGATTACAGCCAAAACACCGTTATCGAGTACTACAAATATGCTCCTGTTACTTCAACTGAGGTAGAACGCTCGTTTTCATCTTATAAATGGATCTACAATGAAAAAAGGAGTTATTTGAAAGGTGACAATGTTGAAAAAATAATGACTATTTTCTTTTACTACAGGGAAGATGAAGAAGACATATTTAGTACAGATTTAGATTTCGACTTTGTTATTTTGAATAAAGATTAGTTACCTACTCTTAGCAATATTTGTTTTTAATTTTTAATGATAAGTTTCATATAGAAAATTAAAAAAAAAGTATTTTCTGTTTTATTCTTTACTATTATACTAAAATACAGTGGCGGTCAGCTAATTAGGGACACCATTAATTTGTTTGTATGTATATCCAAAAGCCTGATTTCATTACTTTAACTTTGTTTCGTTAAGTGACAAATATTTATCAATAAGTCGATAAAACAGTTAGGTCAATCCCTCTGACAGTTTGATTTTTGCTATGAAGAATTCCGCTCTTTGGTAATAAGGTCTCAGTCTAGTCGACTGTACACAGGCTATATCATCAGGGGCAAATTTGGCGTGTACATATTCTTAACTAGCTTCTGGCCGCGACTTCGTCTGCGTAAATTACGACTATCGTTATCCTCTTGGAAACGTGTTAATCAACGGACTAAGGTCGTCCATTCCAAATTTCGTCCAAATCCATCCAGCCATTGCAGTGTGAAACACACAAACAATCACTTGGAAAGGGCTCAGTCCTAAATAGGTCACTAACAAGAGGGAAGTCATTTAAGGGCATTTTTTATTAAGGTTCTATAGATAATGGTACGGGACCCTTCGTGCGGGACACTTGGCCTTTTTTTTAAAAGTTTATTCTTAGGCAAGGCCTGTAGATCACCTGATGATTGCATAGCAGCAAGAGAGGAATTGCATTTAAAAACAAATGATTTCAATATAAGTATCCTTTTCTCGCACAAGGTGTGATAGAATTAAGTGGAAGAGGTTAAGTGTAAACGTCCCAAAGCCCGTCGCATGCCAAATCAATTTGTAATGCTATGCTTCATTAACACACAGCAATCATAATATTTCAAAAACATAGCAATATCAATTCAATATTTTTACTCTGAATACAAACTGCTTTTTAAAATAGCGTACATAGTTTTACTGCAAGTCATTATACTTTACAGTAAGCACAATTTCGGACATAATAGAACAGAGCTACTAGCTAGCCTTGTCTAATTTTTTTTAATAATTACAGTCACTATGCGTTTCACTAGGCACTTTTTGTTGCATACAGTCAAACTGAGGAACAAACTCCCTTCAGAGGTATTTCCAACCAGTTATGATATGGATGCTTTCAAGAAAAGAGCCTACTTTTCCCTAATCGGCCGGCAACGGATTGACAGCTCCACTTGAATTGCTGGCTTTAATGGTCAGAGGTGATTACTTCCCTTCAGGAAACCCTGCATGCTTGTTAGCCTTCCTCTCTTATCTACTCTAATATTAAAAAGAGGAAAGATTTGATTGTTCCTTTGCATTGAATAGGCTCCAAAACTACTGGACCGATTTGAAAAATTCTTTCACCATTGGAATCTTACATTATCCCTGATGAACATAGGCTATGTTTTAAGTTGCAGGCAACAGCTATTATACAAAAAACTGTCACGTACATTCATACAAATGAAATACAATAAACACCCTTAGAATGCTGCGGAGGCCTCTTTGGCCAAATGTTTCCCCAGATGCAATATGTTTTGTTTTATACAAAGCAACAAAAACGAACACATGCTATGCATGTACTCAAACACAAATGCCCATATGATAGGTACTAGGTCAAAGGCAATATAATGCTAATATGCATCACTGGCTGTGATTATAACATTCTTAAACTGCTCAACCAGTTTTCACTAAACTGAGCTTACTAACTGTCCCGATTAAACAAATAAAAATTTGTCTAAAATGGTCTAGCTATTTGGGAGCTATGATACAGACACATAGGTTAACTACACAAGTTAAAATTATTATAGATTTTTTATAACTGGAGGGAGTTATGACAGAACCAGTCAAGTGGGAGTCGGACTCGCGCACAAAGGGTTCCGTCCCATTATGTATACAACATTAGACACTATATAACATCCATGTTTAGTTTAACTGTTGGCATTATTAATATTGTTGTTAAAGGAGCAACAGAAATACATCAACTGTGAAAATTTCAACTGTCTAGTTATCACAGTTCATGAAATACAGCCTGGTGACAGACAAACAGACAGTGTAGTCTTAGTAATAGGGTCCCGTTTTTGAGGTTATTTGCGAGAGCCAGTATCATGCCCCATATAAAATATTACCAAAAAATCATGAAACAGGCAAGTGAAAGTTCAATGTCAAATACAAGTATAATTATAAATGAATTCAACTCTTGTGAAACTACAATATTTCTGTTATTAAACAATTTTTACTTTTCACTGCGACAATCTGAACATGAAAAATTACAATCAACAAAAAATTTAACTACATTTTTATTTCACAAAAAAACTTCATCAGTCCCTGCTTAAAAAAATATAGAAGAGTTTTTGTTTAATATTTTCATAACGCGTTGTTACGAAAATACATCTTTTCGGTAATGAGCCTCATTTTTATTCAAAAACAGGTAATTTCGCTATTGTCGAGTTGGAAGGCAAAAAAACACGATTTGACACATTGCTATCTTGCTCACACATACCGTGTCCCTGATACAGCTGTCTCTGTCGCGACTGACAGTTTTTACTGACGTGTCTAGGCCGTTGATAACAACCGTAACAATAAACTTGGAAATGTTTATTAAAAACGCTTTTATAACATAACATACTGAAGCCACGTCAAGAAAAATATCCAGGTCACACGTTACATTCATTTTAATGATTGAATACAGCTTGTAAATACTAAAAATAATACGAAAAGTCTGTATACTCACTGCCACCATACTCCCAGAAGGGAACGGACCCGTCTTTTTGAGCTAAATACGGCGGTTTAAATGAGTACTTGTACTCAAATCGTCTGTGCACCGTCTGGCTGTTTGCACGCACTGAATAGCATAATATTAACGCACAGAATATTAATTTAATTGAAAACATTTTTGTCGGCCGACTCCGATCGTGTCACGTCAAAACTGAACCGAGTGAAGTTTACAGAATGCAGATCAGATCAGATTTTTATTTTGAACGTGGAGGTTAAGTGTTGCCAGTTAATAATTGTTTTTAAAATATTGGCACCATTTTACTTTAGAGACTGAGGAAGTATTCCTTTTGTAGTTGTGTACTCAAATATTATATTTAATAATTGGCTACTTGACAGTTGTAACAATTAAATATAAAAAGTGTTGAATATGGTAGTTTACACAAAAAAAAAAATTGCACATATTTTTATTTGCAATAAAAAATATGATAAGTACTTTATTTTTGGAAAATAAAATCGTCGTTTTTTACCTGTGGCTAGCGTAGTAAAAATAAACGACTCGAAACGAAAGCTTACCATAATTGTATTCGTGAGAAGTTGCACTAAAGGAGGCGGGATATTTAAAGGCAGATAGTGCAAATCTGCCAAAAGTGGACAGATGTTAACTTCGAATCTCGACGTGCCACTGCCAACTGCAACCACTTCTTTCGATGTTGAGGATTTTTAGGAACGTGTATAAATAATTTTTCAGGAGTTTTGATCGTCGTACTTCTACACATTGGTACGGCACACGACTTATAATTAGACATTTTCACAAAATATATTTTTAAAACTATCCTTTCGCTTAAGTTGGCTTTATAATAATTCGGTTCGTTGTTTTATGTGTAGTGACGTCACCAACGACAAAAGTCACGTGACCTACCGTTCACGCGCGTATTTCGAATTAATGTCGTTATAAACGTGTTTTTTCTAATAATTATCATTTTTTCTAGAAAAAAAATATTGTGAGATGTATAAAATAAGCAAACGCACATTTTAAAATACTTTTCTGAAAACTGTCAAGTAGCCAATTCTAGTTTTAATCAGATGATAGGTTACATTCGTTCTTAATTATTCAAATTATTACGTACTTAGTGTATATATTTTTAATTTTAATTTAGTGCAACTTTTTTAGTATTGTAAAATAATCTCTATAATAATAGTACATCTGTATTAAATTCCTTTAGACTAATAATGAATCTATTAACTACTCAGAATTAAATCAACTAATCGTCTGCCAAAGACGACAAAGTTATTAAAGGTTCTGCTTTCGATTAATTAATATTTTATTCAAATTAGTATTAAACCAAAAAAATATAGAATAAATTAATAAAAGTGTATTAAACCGAAACAAAATACGTTTTACATAATACAAAACTTCGGACTCCCCTTCCTTTCACTTGCCATTCATGACTAAATCAAAGGTAAGGGATGCCGGATGCGGATATCTTATTAAGATAATGTAACTACGAACTTCGATTTTCAAGTAGGGCGGCAGGGCGGTTACCTCGAAGCAATCTGAAACTCCGGGTGCCTAATCCCCTTTCACTCGTCATTTGAGACTAATTTGAGAGAACGGGCTGGGAGTTAACGTATCTTTGAACTTCGATTTTCTAAGTAAGCCCCCAGGGCAGGATTATGCTGGCAACTCTGTCTCAATACTCTCTATTGTTGACAGTTCTGACAGCTCTCTTTTTGCAGACGACCTACCTAAAAATAATTAATTACCCTCGTCCGCCGGCAAAAACAAAAAGTTTACTTGAAACCTCAAGTATTCTTAAATTATTTTTAGTTATTTGTTCCATCCATTGAGTAAACATACAAATTATAGAGTGTTTAGAAATGGCCGCAGCGCAAAAAACATCAAAAACTGAGCTCGTAGCTATTTACCGCTTAGAGTTTTATAAAAAGCAAAAAAGCTGGAAGTACTGTTCTGAGGAACGTAAGAGGGAGGAAGAAAAGAGGAAAGCTGCTAATAAAGCCAAGTAAGGTTATATTTTTGATAGAAAGTGTACGTAACTAAAGTTTTACAAACTTTTAAAAGACGTGTGCGCTGTGCGCTGTAAAATTCTTCGTCAGCAATAATTTCTTATCCCTACTACGTCTTTGTATTACAATAACAAAGTAACGTGCAATTAGGCGGATGACTTTTTGGTATTTTAGATCTTTTATGACTGTGCTTCAAGTATTATAGTTTGGAAGGTACTTACGGTATCATTACAAGCGTAAAAGAGCGCCAAATTTCCGCAAAAAACTTTAATTTTACACTCCGACAGATTTAGAGTTAGTGAGCCATACCGGCTTTTTATTCAAAAAAATTGTGAGGAGATTGTGCCCTGTTCTTTTTTATTTGACGACCTAGTTGGCCTAGTTGGTAGTGACCCTTCCTATGAAGCTAGCGGTCCTGGATTCAAATCCCGGTAAGGGCAGACATGTGTGATGAAAGTGAATATTTCTTTCTAAGGCATGGATATTTTGCCTTTGAGCTATGTGCGCAGTTATGTTGTCATTCCCTGGGGAATTTGCCTGAGGTCCGGTAAGTTCAGGGCTCTCACTATTGACTCCATTCTCTCCTAATATAAATACTTTACACAGCTTATCTTTTTTGTCAAAATGGGTTATGGTTTTTGTTATATCCATGATTCTTGACCTGTAGGCTTAACACCTTCTTGTTCTGTATAAATATAATTTAAATGATGTCTGATCAAATTTTCTGAAAATTTTGTAATTAATTTTCAGATTCATGACAATATCTGTTTTTTTTTAAGTCTTCCAATGTTATGTCGTACTTATACATATGTATTACAATATCAATCTTAGTTCTAACCACTGAGCTCCAAACTCAAATAATCCTGTAGACAGATGTTGTCTACAGGACACTTCAGGGGCTAATGCTGTCTTTTATTGACAGAGTCAAACTGAACTTGACCTACAACATACAGCCTTGTCCAGAGCGGGACACAGAGCCTGAACCGACTAGCAAGGGGGGAGACGAGGAACAGGCAGAGGAGGAACAGGTAGCAGTGGAACAGGTGGAGGAACAGGAGGAGCTCAGTCCTCTCGCTCTAGAGGAGGGAGGGGATGACTTAAACAAGGCCTTTGTAGACACTGGGACAGGTGACACTTTTTTTAAAGCTATAAAAAGGTAAACAAACAGATGGGCCACCTGGGGACTGTTTTATAAAGCTAAACAAATTACAATTAACAGGTTACGAGTTTCCATTTGACACAACCTCGACCAATGACAACCAGCCGTTTGATCAGTGTTGCCAGTTTAGACCTGTCAAATTGTTACTTGTAGTTTTATAAAATGTGCCCCTAAAGGTAAACAATCACAGTTGCCCATTAACGTCAGTGATGCCAGGGGCACGTGGTCGTTGCCTGACTTTAGACAATGCTGTAAAAAATGGCCAAGTTATTGCCTTACTTTTATTTAGACATGCATACATACATTAAATCACACCTGTTTCCCAGAGGGGTAGGCAGGGACCACTTCTTTCCACTTGCTACGATCTTGACAAATTTCTTTAATTATTTAGACAATGCTGTTTAAACTTCCATATACCTCTCAATATTTTTTTCTTATATGATTTCATTTTGCGTTTTATATAAAGCTATTGACAAATAAATTTGCAAGTCAATTTTTAAATTTAATTCATTTAAAATTTCTGTTTCCTCATAAGCATACAATCTTTTTGAGCATAGCAATACTAATAAATAGGCTTAGGACTTTTCATAGCATATTGTGGTTCTAGAATCCATGGAGTCGCTATTTCCCAATTATTATAAACATACCACCTTCATTTTGACCCTCAGTAATTGTCGCAATAAGTAATACTTATTTCAAAATGCATTCATACATTAAATCGCTAAACCAGTCTACGAGTAATTGAATTTTGGTAAAGAGTGATTTTATTTCAAGCAAACAAATATTCAAATAGTAGGTATGGTTAAATCGAACAAAAAAAATATTTAGTTTATTTTGTAATATGACAAACTGAAGACCAAAATCAAATTGGTATATTTATAATAATTTTAAAATAACGACTCCATCATTACTAATAAACTACATTTCGCCATAAACAGTAGATAGACTCTTAGCTTGCAGTCACTTTACAAGGCTTGTTATTCAGTTTACCCCATCCACAGATGGCAACAACACCCCACCCACCCACCAAGATCCCCCAAACAGCCCCTACTCCCCCAAATGGTCAATCCAACACTGGGCAGAGCAGTGCCAGCCCCTATGGCATTGTGAACCAACTTACCCTCAGGGGTACCCTTTACAGTTTGATCAAGTTGACCCTAAATATGGGGATACCAGCTTGCCCCCATGCGGGGGGTTGAGACGGGGGGAGTGGGACGGGGTGGCGTTAGAGGACGGGGACCATGGGTGGCCCTCGAGGAGCCAAGTGTGGATCAACAGGCAGGAGAACGGATGGATTGAAGGTTTGTTGTTTGTTTGTTATTTTTACACTTTGTTTTAGCTTGGCAAATTCGTTCGTGACACTCCCATGGTCCGCGGTCCCCCGCGGGGGACAGGGGACGTTACTAGTCGATGACGTATATTGCTGATCTCACACACTATACGAATCACGTTACAGATATGTCTTGTCCTATATATAAGAATATTGTGTAGACGTGAAATGAAATGCAAGGAACATCCTTCCTTGCATTTTTTAAATACATTATATACAAATGACCTTAAGATCTTAAGTACCCGATACCGACGAGCGTGCATGACTCGATCAATGAATGTGGAAGAAGCGAAGGATATTTTTCAGGATCGTAGCAGTTGGAATGAAGTGGTCTCTGCCTACTCCTCTGGGGCGTGATTTAAATGTATGTATGTTATACAATTTGTTTGTCCTGTCATTCTATAATTTTGCCTATCGGCAGACTCATCTATGCGTAACAATCTAGTGCGCGTTTTGTTATGTGCGGCGGCGCTTATGTACACAAGGTCACTAGTGGCGGCCAACAGTGGCGGCGGCCGTATGCCGCTCCTGTCAGACGGCCCCGCCGCGCGGACGTCATACTGCCCCCGCTGTCGCCCGTCTCCCATCGCTCGCGGGAGTGTCACAAACGAATATGCCGAGCTATAGTAGGGAGCTTATTTAAATAAAGTTACATGTGATTTGGACCAAACTTCTCTGGGTTTACTACATGACACGAAGCTTGGGTAGCTAGCAGGTATAGTTTAGGGATAAGGTCTCGTACACAGATGATGACTGTCCATATATTAAAGAAAACAAACGATTAAAAAAAGGTTGTCTCAAAAATAATGTTTTTAATTTGAATTATACATATTATTTTTTATGATAAAGATGGTTATTGTTTAATGAAATAACCTTTCGAACGTCGAAAGTCGTGGCACTGACGCTTCTGTAGGCCACAGCCAACCACAAGTAGAAGATTAAAAGTCTGTTTCGTATAAATAAATAGCATAGCATAGTGAACTTGTTTGGTGATTGTGACACATTTTGTATTTGACGTAAGACAAAATAAATGTTGCTATCAGCTGATATCCCGGAAGAGATTGACCCGCGGCCGGCGCCGGCGTGCGACTCGGTCGACGGCGCCGAGTGGGCGCTGCTCGACCGCGCCGCCGATTGGCTGAGCGCCACGCCCACCGATAAGGTACATCGACGGAAAACTCATCGACAATGTAACATTACTTGCGTGACAAAGCATTGTCACATTGATAATCATCGTTTAGGTAACATTGACAATTATTGGCTGAGTAACATGATACATTATTGACTAGATTACATTTACTAGGTAACAGTAACAATCATCGAATAGGTAACAGTGACAATCATCGAATAGGTAACATTGACAATTATTGGCTGGGGAGCATGATAAATTATTGACTACATTACATTGACTAGGCAACATTGACAATCATCGATTAGGTAACATTGTCTAGGTAATAGTGACAATCATCGAATAGGTAACATTGTCTAGGTAACATTGACAATTATTGGCTGGGTAGCATGATAAATTATTGACTAGGTAACATTGACAATCATCGAATAGGTAACATTGACAATTATTGGCTGGGGAGCATGATAAATTATTGACTACATTACATTGACTAGGCAACATTGACAATCATCGATTAGGTAACATTGACAATTATTGGCTGGGGAGCATGATAAATTATTGACTACATTACATTGACTAGGCAACATTGACAATCATCGATTAGGTAACATTGTCTAGGTAATAGTGACAATCATCGAATAGGTAACATTGTCTAGGTAACATTGACAATTATTGGCTGGGTAGCATGATCAATTATTGACTAGGTAACATTGACAATCATCGAATAGGTAACATTGACAATTATTGGCTGGGGAGCATGATAAATTATTGACTACATTACATTGACTAGGCAACATTGACAATCATCGATTAGGTAACATTGACAATTATTGGCTGGGGAGCATGATAAATTATTGACTACATTACTTTGACTAGGCAACATTGACAATCATCTATTAGGTAACATTGTCTAGGTAATAGTGACAATCATCGAATAGGTAACATATTATCAATAAAATAGGTAGCATTACGAGTACAAGGTAATTTTGACTAGAAAATATTATAGGCAGTCATTGACTAGGTAATACTGCCAGTAATCGACTAGGTAACATTGACTAATTATCATCTCATCCATTAGGGTTTAAGTCCGCCATTTGTGTTTTTTTGTGTAATAAAGAATATATAAATCTTGGACCCGATCTTGGATCTCTCAAAAGATATTTTTTTAGTACAGCCTAATGTTTCTAAGCAAACAATGGATGGTAATTTTGTTTCTCAGAGCGAGATGGAACGCTGCGAGAGTCTCCCGTCTGTCTCCAGCGGGTCGTTTACACGGGGAGCCCTGCAGGCGCCGCACTCTTCGGAAATAGACCTTCTGAGTGAATACATATATTTTATTTTTATAATGTACATACTTACTTACTGTCTCCTAACGAGGTAGGCAGAGACTATGGAACGGTAGATGCACCGGTCCAAATATACCTCTACATTTATCAACTTTCGTGCTCACAATGCTTTTTAACTCTTTGAACGCCAATAACACCTAAGGGTGTCGTGCACTGTCGTGCCTACCACGCCATCGACGCTTATAGTTGTCACAGATATAGTGTAGACCCAGACAAAAATGACCTTCTGCTGGAGTTTCTTGCGCCGCTTCCTCTCCGCAATGATGGTCTTGTCCAAAGCGCTAGTAGACTCACTCCATATTACCGACGTGTAAAAGAGCCCTCATGTGGCCAATTTACTGAATAAATATTTTTAATTTCGTATTTGTGACGTGAGGTTGAAAATAGCTATGGTTGTCATTGCCGTGTGGGGCGACTTTTGTATCAAGCCAATGGCGGCGAAAAGGTTAAAGTACTATAACAGGTACAAGGAATGTGGAGTTTTATCTGTAATGAAAAAACTGATAGTGCTACTTTAAAATATACTTTTTATTTAATTTTTCATATATTACGCTCAAGAATACAATATGGTGCGCACTCTGCGCTGGCTTCCGAGCGACTCCCGAGACAATACAAAACAATGAGTCGCTGCTCTATCGAATCATTTGATTTTAAATATGAATAATTAAAAGCAAATGATACATTGTATACAAAGTACAATGCAATAAGGTTTATTTTAAATGTCTATTATTTTATCGAAACACTTTTCAACAAACTTATCATATAAGTTTTGACCATTCGTACACCTTAGAGAAATACCAATATACAGTGTGTGGCCCAAAACCGGGGATAATATTAAAAACAGGGGCTCTATAGATCACCGGTAATTACATTATAATGGTCTTACCTAATTAAAATCACAACTTAACTTTCAGTTTTTTTCTAACAAACTTAATCGCAAATTCAATGTAATGCAAACACAGCTCAATTCTCTTCAATTTAAAACCGCTTTGACAAGTTAGTACCGCGTGTTGTCAATGGCACCCTGTACTCAGACATACCTCGTACCAAGTGACCAAGCGACGATATCGCGACGGGAAAATACATTACCATCGATTTTTAACTTTGTAGGCTGTTTTCTCCAAAATTATAGACTTTGTAATATTAGATTCTTGTGATAGTTAATTGAAATGTTCTAAAGAATCCCCATTAAATTTTTTCGCCACGGTTTTGGGCCACACGCTGTATGTGGAATGTGTGTGGCAGTGGATTGCGTGGACACATCGACGGCCAGCTTGTCGTCGGCGGCGCTGGCGGGGGCCGTGGCGCGCCACGCCGCCGCGCTGCGCTCGCTGCTGGCCGAGGCGCGCCGCCGCGACTCGCAGGTACAGTGCCAGGAGGACTAGCGCAGGATATCCGAAACTTATTGCTCGCGAGGAGCCTTTCTATCTAGAATATAGGTTCCCAAATCCGAGGGGGAAAAATTACCCCCTCTTAGAAACCTACGCACCAGATTCACTTAAATGATCACTTACACACCTCTTCGAAACCTACACACATAATTCACCTCAATAATGACTTATCCCCTTTTAGAAACCTACTCAACACATAACTCCCTTAAATAATCATTTACACCCTAATAAAATTCTCTCAAATGATCACTCACCCCTTAGCAATTTACGCACAAAATTCACTTAAATGATCACTTTCCCCCATCAGGCATCGACGTCCCCCTACGAGCCCGCGCACAGCTTCGAGGAGTACCCCACGCACGACGTGGGCCCCTCCCCCTCCCCCCCACACGCGCCCTCCGACGAGATCATCGCGGGCTCCTTCCGGAACAGACCCGACCTGAGCGGGCACGTCGGCATCGGCCGGGGCAGGGGTAAGGTCAAGGTCATCGGGATCGGAATGGGCCGGCCCTATAGACTATAGTTCCAAAATTGTGTAAGTTGGACGAGCAACGATGGCTTTAACGATAAGCTAACCTAAAATAAAATAAACGAGTGATTTGAGACTGATTTCGGAGGTCATAGCTTCAAATTGAAGTTGCATGGTTTCCGAAGGAAAAATTTGATATTGGTGCGCGACTTTATGAATACACTATAGGGATCATACTGCAGTAAAACAAATATGTGAAGTCAATTGTGACTTGTCGTTCCAGTACGAATTATACCCTTAATCTAAGAATTGGTTCTTTTTCATATTTTTAATGTCGAGTTAATAGCACATTATTGCCTAGGAAAGCAGGGAGTTGCCTGACGAGGTGGTTAGCGAGGCCTGCTATAATTCGAGCGATCCCCGTTTCCGCCGAGGCATATATAATTATTTTCTTAAACAGTGCGCGGAAATAATACAAACACATAATTATCTATTTGTAAAAAGCTTTCGACAAATTCAGAGAGAATATTTTTTTTGAAAACTTTGATTATTAAGATAGTATCACGCATACAACTCCGGATGGGAGGATACAAGTTGGGTGTATGGGATTTTATAAGATTCGCTGTATAAGATTCTTCTATGGTCTAGAGAGTCGAAAATGGCTGAGTGAATGATCAATTTTGAAAATAAAACAAAATCTCTTTCCGCCATGAAAATTGTAATGTCTTTTTTAGTCCGCTAATGAGATATAGAAATTCGTATTTTCCGAATAGGACTGATAAAATACTATATTGCTAACCAAGGGTTAAAAGGCACCTATTTCACACGAGACCCGCGTTCACTCTACTTTTCATATCTTGATCTTGACTTTAAATGTAAAACTCATTATAGTACCAAAGAGAATCTGTATAAATAAATAATAAATAAATAAGATTTAAGCATGGCTCAGTACAGGTTTAGGTTTTTTTTATAATCTATTGCAGGAGGCTGTATAGGTTTCTGCTGTTGCACAGGTCCATTGACATAGTTCTGTGTTCAAATTACTTTTCTCCCCTAGGGTTCATATGCATCACTTTCAACCCACCGATAAGTAATGGCCTACTTTTAGAGTAAGAGATAATGATAAATTATTAACATGTCATATTTAATTTAAGACAATTCTAGCTTTAACAGCTGTCAAAATGTATGAACTAACAAACGATTAACATTGATTAAATTTAACATCGTTTGGTGAAATTACTAATACTTTTTCGACCATAACCATATAAGTTTAGTATATTCTGCATATGATTTATATCCGTTTTTAATACGAGTAAAGTCTGAACTGACAGTGGAATTTGGTCAATAAGAAAACATTGCAAGAAATCTAAAATTATAATTAGTATGGAAGAGTTCTGCTGCGCTAAACAAAAAATGTGTTTGAGTCGTCTTTTAAAAAAACTATCGCAACGTAAAGCTAATGAGCATACAGGTCACCTGATAAGTGACATTTGCGTTCTCAAGATTACAATATCAAGGCTTTCAATGCCTGAGGACTGAAGGTACGAAAGCTCAACTGCTTAACGGTGCGTCAAAAACGGCGCCATGTTGTTACTATGACCCCGTCTTTTGTTTACAACGACACCGTATTTTACGCGCCTTAAGACGAAATGCGTCCGTGCTGGTCGATTAATTTTTCATAGATCAGCTAGCGGAGATGACAGAGCCTCAACTCGACGCGGTACAGTACGATTAATTGGACTTTGACACTCGGTAATTCTCGACATTCATCGGGAGAGATCGGAAGTGCAAGTGACACGAGACACATTGCTGCGTATTCATAATATCATAGTGTGCATTTAACAGACTAAAACAGTAATGTAGATCACCTGCTACAATGTCGGTTTTTACAGCAGACCTATGAATAAAACAGATGACGAAGAGTGGCTTGATTTAATTATTAAATGGCATTGCTAAAAACATAAAATATTAATTTCGAAAATTAAAAATTACACATAATTTAATTTGAAGTAAATTCCTTTGAATTTAAAAGCTAACCCGTCACATATGTCATAAAAAGTTGATTATAGTTTATTTGAATATTTAGAATATTAATGAAGTTTCTATAGATACTTAGGTTGATGTTTTATTATTAATTACACTAAATAGATATGATTATTTCATGTGAGTATTTGTAGGATTTATATACTCTATGTGAAAACACGAGCCTTTACGATTAAGAGAAGAGAAGTCCGAGTGTCGAAGTGGAAATAATCGTACTGTAAAACAATATTGTTTCTGACGTGTTATGGTATCGTCAACGTTACAAAAGCTCTTATTTACTTGACAGTAATGACCATACGTCGTTATCGCGGGAGCAAAAACAATTTGACAGTAGTGAAAGATTATGACAAATAGGCAATAACAGAAGCGACGCTCGTATCGAGAAACGTTTATACCTACGAGTTCAAAATGTAGAATTTTTCTTTCAAATATCTTACCTCCGTACTTGACTTAATTAGTAGTACATATTTAAAGATATTAGTTACGCAATCCTAACGTCAACCCCTTCAGTCACTTTTTCTGCTACTTTAGACATTTGTCATTCTTGATTGATTTGATATGTACAAAAACATGAAAAAAAAACTATATTAAATTTAAGTGCAAATGGAAAACATATTTAAAAAGTTAAAACTAGTTTTGGAGAAAAAAACTGGATTGACAAAGTATTAAAAAAAAAAGTTGACACGTTGACTGAGTTTGATTGACCGTGACCATATGAAGAACATCTTAGAGGCTTAGAATCTATAGGCAGAATATTCCGTTTATACTAAACAGACATTCTGTTATATTGTTCTTTAATTGATTTGTTTTTGCTCCCGCGATAACGACGTATGGTAATGACGATACCATTACACGTCAAAGATAATATTGTTTTACCGACCAGAATAGAGACTCAGCTTTTAAATTAGAAGATATCTAATAACGATCTCAATTTATTACCTCAAATTAGAAATGTTGGCCCTAATTGTTATTCTAAATTGTATTAGATTATTATGTAATACGCTTGACACGGTCCAAAGTATTCAAGAAACTTGAGTACTGACTACACTAACATAAATTTAACGTGTTGTCTATTAATAGTATAAGGGGCAAGTTATTGCTGTTAAATTGGGGCAAGGCGATTATATGGGGCCAAATGATGTCATGTTTCCCCTACGTTATTATTGGGATATTTTTTTGTAAAATATCATTTATATTTGGACTGTTATATTACTGAGTAAGATAGTTATATAGTTGATAAAAAAATCTTTATACTGTTCAAATTTGAAGTAAGTTAGTATAAATAAGTTTAAGAAATACTCAAAGATATATTTTAATTTCAACTAACATATAATAGTATACACTATACAATGATAGAATGTAAAGAAAAAAAGACAGGGCCTTCTTTCCTCGAGGATACGCTCGTAACCAACTGAGCTGCCGCTACAACTTGACGAACGGAGGCCCTGGCCAAGATGCAAACTCTATTAACGTTTTATATCACTCAAAATGTAATGGGAGGTCAGTCTGGTGCGATAAAATAAACCACGTGGTCAACTGTCATCCCGTACATTTTGAGTGATAGAACAGAAATACTTTAGTACCGATTGCTACTTTGCTACGTCCCCTAATGGTGCGTTCCTATATTCAAAACCGTTGGCAGAATTGTGACGTCTCGTTAAAATTTGACACATTTTGTATGTAGCAAATGTCATAACGCTACTGCCCGTAAGGAAAACGATTCGTTTCTTGAATATAGGAACCGGGCATTAGTCGTTAGCACCTTTTGGTGCATTGCAAATATCAATTGAGTAATTAAACGGAAAAAATCAGACTGAATATTGTATACTCAAAGAATGTATATTCATAAATTGGTTGTGTTCATTCCTAGGTTTAAGTTTTGCTATGTTATAGCGTGTGCGCAAACCCCAGTGGGCTATAATAAACTTGTCTTTCTCTTAAAAGCGGACGTTAACTAGCATCTTTAAAGAGGTACATCAATTTCCCAAAATCCGTATTTCTTAGCACCAGAATTTCCATTCGCAAATTTTCCCGAATTATGTTTTCAGTCATGTTTTTTCCTGACTCATTTTTCCCAGTTTCAGAAATCTTAAAGTAGAAAAGAAATTTTAAAGTATCGCAATCGCGCAGCTCTTATTTCTGGGTGCTTTGGTCCTTCGGTTCCGCTGCAAAACTAATATAACCCAAACGTACCTACTTACTTATTTAGACCTAATTTTAACAAGGGAAATTTGTAACAGGAAGAAATCCAGTTAGGAAAATATATGACTGGAAAATATAAGATTGGGGAGAATTGGGGAGATTGAGGAGAAATCTAACAAGCCTCGCAGATGTGAACTATCTGCGAGGCTTGTGTGTGTTTATTTTAACAAACCTCGTTGCCTTGAATTATGTTTGAGCTTCCTAATTTTTTTGTACAAATTTACAAAATCTATGTGATAATGCTATTAGCAACGGGTCATAAGGGGTAGGTTGATCATTATGGATGTGGTTCAATATGCCCCGTCCTTTATACCCCATACCGTCTTGCAAATTTTGCAAAACACTTATTGATAGGTTGAAGATTGATCTCTCAAAAAACCTGTAATTGGTTGATAAAATGTAATAAAGATACATACGTAAACTCACCACTTTATTTCCAGACTGAGGTAGGCAGAGCTACAGAATTACCAACAATTCTTAAAAGCTTGTTGATAATTCTGTAACCACATTTTGCACAATCAGGCTAAGATGTTTTCCGGTGTGTTAGTGACAGGTAGCCAGCTCTTTGCCGAACAGTACTACTTACAAGCTTTGATTCCCTCAGTCGCCTCTTACGGCATCCACAATAATAAAGATAATCTAAGAAATTACAAACGTGGTTTTATTTCAGCCGAGTAACATTGCATTGTCATCCAATTTAAACATGTATGTAAATTTTCAGATTCATCGGAAACCGGGAAGATGGTCAAATTTAACCTTTTTCCAGGTCTTGCTAAAGTAAGGACACAAGCAAGAAATGGAGTAGAGCCACGAATTCGTAACTTCCTGAAGGATACTGATCCATGAAGTCATATTTCAGGAGTTCAATTAAATTTGTCTCATAAAATGTAGGTAGTCAAGTTCAATTTTGAGCGACATGAATGTGTTCGATGAAATACCTGGAAAAGGGTTAACTTGCAAGATTTGACCCTTACATAATTTAAATAAAAGCTTATCAAATTGAAATTATCGATCAAATTAATGTGATGATTTGATCGTCAACGTTTATCTGGATCTAGCTGGATTTCCAATAGGTATATGATTAAATAAAAACCAACACTTCCAGTCTTTATTTTTTTTATTACAATATCCCAGTAACATAGGAACGTAATAACCTAAATACATAACATGTTTTTCGTAGTTTTAAGTACAAAAAGTATAATTAATTAAATTGTACTTAAGTCTAGTTGAGACTTTAAATCCAATTAACAATGAGGAATACATGTTAGGGTACAATCTTACACTAATGACCTAGACCTAACTGGGTCTAGACTTAAACTACGAATAGGAGACAACAATAAAAACAATATTAAGAAATAAATATTAAAATATATTGAAAACATCCTGACTTTCATATTAGAATATAACGCACAAACTCCAACACGTTTCCTTACGTAAATACTATTTAAAAGAAAACTAAATCTTCTAATTATTATACAAGTGTATTCCACCTCTAATATCGATTTAAGGAAAATAACAGAACGTTACCTATTATAATCTGAAAATCACACAAATATTTTCCTTTTCCTCAACCACATCGAAATAATAATAAGTAAATAGTAACATATCCTTTCGATTCTGTCTTAAGGACAATAACTGCTATTATCGCACCTACACAATAATAGTGACACAATTCCAAAATTTTGAATTTCGAGTTACGGCTCTATCATAATCAATTTATGACTTAACCCCTCAGGTGTCCTACGCACAACATGTGTGCGTAGATTTTTTGACATTACGTGACTTATTCATTTGACTTAAAGTTTAATTTTGATGTACAACAATTTTGACATATCACTCGACGGGTTAAAGTTTGAAAACTGAAATTTTGAATTAGGTCACTATCGTTCTGAAAGCGCGATATCTATAACTGTAGATAAAGGATATAATGTAGAAACAAGGTATCTTATGGAAGTAAACAGCTGTAAAAAAGATACAACGAACACTAAGAAGAATATCAGTACATGTTGATATATATGTATGTTCTTTATTTGATATGTTATCGTATTGTCAACGTTTATGGGAGAATCGGGCGACCAAGCGACCCGAGCGGCCGACTGGTGCAAACCAAAGTCCGCCATTTTGAAAAACAGGAAGCCCATCGACCTGCGACAGTTCCTTACAATATTATCAATGGTGAGCTCACATGCCCGCAATGCGCAAGAACTTTGAACACAAAGAAAAGCTAGATAAGCCACATGCGAACTCACCAGCGACAACAGGGTCTTTAAAACGGTCGCAGTTGGTTATTCCCATCTGTTACCACCAATTTGTTACCACCAAATGTTTAAAGTAAGGTTATCACCAAATATTTTTAGAGGTAACAAATGGGAAAAATATTCCCACTTGTTACCACCGAGTACTTTTGTAGTAACAGGTGGAAAAAAAACCCAGCTGTTACCAGTGGTAACAAATTGGTGGTAACGCACCAAATCATGATAGTTATTTTAATTGACAGTTGTGGCTGAATTATAAATAATACATGTCAAAAGGAAAATGCTTTTACCGAGGCTGTAAGTTTGTCCTATCGTAAATAATAATATCTTAAATCTAACGATATTAAACTCTAATAAGTGCACTTGTCTTGAGCTCGCGGCCGCCGAGACGACAAGCGTTTGAGAAGTTTTTTAAGCACCATAAATTACATCAGATCTGTCGGGATCGTAGCAAGTGGAAAGAAGTGGTCTCTGCCTACCCCTTTGGGAAACAGGTGTGATTTAATGTATGCATGTATGTATGAATTGCATTAGGAAATTAAACCACGACGTTTACAAATAAGTTAAAATGTGTTTTTTTTCCACATATTGATATAAAGGTAACCTATAATTTTATCGAACGACTTTTTCTGCTGAAACCATATGTTTTTCAGGATATCTTCAACATTAATTACGTAGGTCAGGTTAGAATTGTGACAAGTTGACAACCAAAAAAATTATACTCATGCGAGAAATGCCTTTCTATTAAATGAAAACTATGCGTAATTATACGTTCGTTGACAGTGTTTCGATAAAATAATAGATAACCAGTTTTAAAACTAAGGCAAAACTAAGTTAACAATGTTTAAAACAGTTATGTGATAATTTCTTATATAATTTATGTTCAAATATTGCTGTCTGTATAGGCATCATCAATGACTTCAAACTTGTTAATAAAATTGACGACTTAGTTCTTTGACATGTTTTAGTACAAGAGAAATAAATAAAATGATCAAGCTTTCCACTTTGAATTTTACCATTTTATTATACAAGTGCAGAAAAAACTTCGTCTCAAAACAGCCGCTTTGAATATAAAACCACTAGGGGAAACTGTTCTGCTGCTGGCTTCCCTAGCACCGTGAAATTTAATTTTAGAAAGATATGGCAGAAAAATATAAAAAACCTGCGAAAACGGTGTCATGTTGAAAAATAAAACTCGATGATTTTGTTTCTCGTCGTGTATTCACGTTTTAGTTTCAAGGGAATATAACCAAAGAAGAGACACGTGGCGTTACGGTTAATGAGACCGTCGCGAAAATTACCGACTTTACGAGTATATTCGGATGCCAGCAGTTGGACGTTTCACCCTAATAACCTATTTAAATCAATAAACTTAACATAAAATCTAAAGATAACCTTTTTAACGCTATGTCAAAACAAAAGACGTCACTCACAATACAGTAGACCCGATTCTACGTGCACATCGCTTAAATAGCCTACAAAAATTGTCTAATTTTAAGACATAGTTTAGACGGCAGATTTAACCAGTGCTATTCCAGAATGTCAAGCTGGCAATGCATAAGACCGCCTAAAATAAGAAGCGTCAGATTCAAATTAGCGCTGTCATGGCGCTGTCATTTGATAATGACAGCGGCTCATAGAATAGCAGTGTTTTAGCGACACCTAAATAAAATTAGGAAGTTTAGAGGCCACTGTAGAATCGGGTCCAATGACAGCTTCATGTTGTCATTTTACACGTTACTGTTGCTTAAATTTAGTATAGACGTCCAATGGGCAAATAAAATACTTATTAGCACTTTGAGTACCCTCAAACACGGAAGCTTGGCACACCGTGGGTACGTGGGACTGTGTGGATTAAAAAAAAAGCTGGCAACACTTAGGTCTGAGCTACGGTCCATCTGTCACCGGAATGCGTTGGGACCATAGACTATCGAGCTGAATGTTGCCAGCGTAATTTCGTAAAGTAAACCATACTGCACCCACGTTATTCCAAATATCCACGGTAGACGGAAACCATAAATTACAGCACTAATGTGGTTTTTGTTCGTCTATTTATTTCTTTAGTTAATTGCACGATATAATAGACAAGCTGGTTTTTTGCCTGCTGACGAAATGGGGAATATTTTTATACCTATAAATACCTCTAAATGGGCATATTTAAAAATGTTTGTAAATTTTTAACAGTCGTTATTTTTCCCTATTTTGTTACTATTGTGTTCGTTAGAATTAATAAATTTTTATAAATTCACAATATCAATTATCAGATCACGTCATTTTGTTTTGTAAAATATTTGGTGTATTTTTGGTACAAGCCAACCAGATTTTTTTTTATGTTCCGTACCCAAAAAGGTGCTAAACGGTACCCTATTAATAAGCTTTCGTTCGTCCGTCCTTTCTAACTGTAAAGAGCTCTATTTTTTTATGTTATAGATAGCGGGTTATTTTATTCATGAAACGTTTTTTTTGTTTCTGTGCAGCAGGTGGAAAGAAGTGGCCTCTGCCTACTTGATTTAATGTATGTATGTTATGTCCTGTTGCAAAAACGGCAATACATAAAAACGTCAATATTGGTGTTATTATAGTGCATCACCTTCCGTTACATCGATGGAACCCCGTGGATATATTTATTGTAGTTATTTATCTATTAAGATAAGTAGCCGCAAGTCAAATATACTTTACAATCCATCAAAATACAATCGTCATTACTTTGAAAAAACCTCGTGTCTCATATTTCGTGATGTACGATTTTAAACTTAAACTTGAAGAGGATTAAGTTCAAACTGATACTTCTCGAAATATCAGATACGAGTTTTTTCTAAAGTAGGAATGATATTTGGGTTTGTTATGTAAAATGCCGCTAACACACGGATGGACATGACGTAACTATAACGGTTCAAATTTTAGACATAGGCTCCGGAACCTAAGACCCGCCTGGTGTGAGGGGCGGGGCACATCACGCCTGTTTTTAACCGTGTACAGTTTTGGTGAGCAGGTCTGGAGCGTCCCTGTTGTTGGCTGCGGTCCTCACGGCAGCCCGTCGGGCGCCTGCGCGGAGCCGCTGCTGTCGGAGGCGCTGGACGCGGCGTCGGCGGCCGGCGCGCGCGCGCGCTCCGCCGGGCCCGGCCCGTCCTCCAGCATGTTACTGGCGGGGCGACCACACATATAGGGGGACAGTCAGAACACCTACTCCGAGCTAAGCTCTAGGCGTGCACTATTCATTTATTAAAGGATTACAATTTACATTGACTAAATTAAGTACTTTAATGAGATCCGTTTGAAAGTCGTGTGGAATCGTTCAATGATTCTACTTTTGGAAGCAAGTATTTTATTATTTATTCAATTCAATTAATACTTTTCAATACAGTAATAATGATAATTTTTAAAATACATATTTACGTTACATAGTTGTATGTTTATACTCATAAATCATGTCAATTTTGGCTCGAAAGCTATAAGGTTTCGTTTCTTAATATATTTGAATATCAGGGGACAATCTCACACAAATTGACCTAGTGTCAAACTAAGGCAACGGTAAACAAACATAGAGACATACATTGTTACTACATAGAAAACATCTAAGACTCAGCAATAGCTCGCAGACATCACAAAACTATAAACCTGAACCGGGAATCGAACCCAAAACCGCTAGCTTCGTAGACAGAGTCGCTACCAACGGACCTTGAATGCCTTAGCCCTCCCCGCTGGATGACCCACTGCCCCAAGGTCTAGGATACTCACATGATATCGGGCTGCTTCCTCCAGGCGAACAGCTCGTCCCCGAGGTTGAAGGTCAGGTTGCTCCTCATCACCAACTTGACTGGGCCTGGCTCCTCGCCCTGCTTCTGTAAGAAATATTGCGTAAAAAATATATTGAGCAACTTTTTGTAGCGGACTTTATTTTTTTGCAGTCATTATCTCCTTATCAAGACCAATCAATCGGAGTAAATACGTTAAGTATAGCGGAGATCCTGTCGCCACCTTCTCACTCCATCATCAGACCAGCTCGATTGTGCTTTATTATTGTATTGCCATCGATGTTACGTGGGTATACCAAATTTCAGCTCAATGGGCCCACGGGAAGTGGTTCAATTCTTAATTTAATAGATTTGACCAGAACATTCATACTTCGTGCATGCATTTTTTTTATGGCCTAGGAAGGCCAACGAGCACACAGGCCACCTGATGGTAAGTGGAAACTGTGACCCATAGATATTGGCATTCACAAGACTGCAACTGCACTGCCAACCATGAGGACTAAGGTGGAATGCCTCTATGCTAGTCATTTCACCGGCTGTCTTATCCCTAAACCGGAACACAACAATGCAAACACTGCTGCTTGGCGGTAGGTTAAGTGGCGATGGATAAGATGGTGGTACAATCCCGGATGGACCCTGCACAAGGTCCTCCCACAAGTAAGAGTTTCCGCACTCGCATCAAAATGTGCTATTAATTTAAGACTTACATTATCAACCAGCTCCACATCGGGGAACCTCTTCTGCACCTTGTTCTTGTCCTTCTCGCTGTCCTTGCCCTTCCAGGCGTCGGGCGGCGCGGCGTCGCGCGCGCGCGGGTAGGGCTCCGCCTCGAGCGAGCGCTCCGCCTCGGTGTCGGAGACCCTGGTGGCGCGGGGTTGGGTTGACCCGCTACTATTTTTTGCTTGGCCTGCCGAGAAATGGTCGGATTATGTTTTTTCAATTATAACGCACGTACAAAACCAGAAAGTAGAAGTAAACCTTTCGAAAGAAATTCTCTACATTATAGTGAATTTTCCTCCCTCGCATTTTCCCCAATCATAACTCCAACCACCCTCATTAATTTAAATAAAAGAAACTAGTTTTACATGTACCCGTTTTTTTTTTAAACTTTGTCAGCGTAATTCATCAGCGTTTTGTAGTCCTAAGAGTCTCTGAGCTAGACCGCGGACAGACAGACGGATAGACGTACAAACATGACGAAACCATGGCAGCAGCATAACTCCTGCGTCTATCGATTCCTTCACGGACTAGAATCGATTCTCGCCCTCGTATTCGCTATTTGCTGGCGGTTCCGACGTCTCGTACTGTGTTTCGCAGGAATTCTCCTCTGGTCCGTGCCTTGCACCTATTAAACGGGCTTCTCGCATATGCCCCTGAGCGGGATGTATTTGCTAGCGGATGGGCTGCACTGCGGGATGAATGTTTGAGGTACTGCGAGAGTATGGATGTGCGTGTGTCGTCAATTCTCTAATGTGAAATTTCTATTGTATTTTTATTGTATTTTATTGTAATTTTCGGTATTTGGAAGTATCTATAATTTCACAGTGCCTTTGTTTTCTAACTGTTATACTGTGCAATTAGTTTTTAATAATAATAAATTAGGGTTCCTAGTTTAACTTCGGAAGCCTAAAAAGTAGCATTTCTGAGTTGCATGTTTCGCATTAATCCACACACGGGTAAACTTAGCCTAATTGTGCAAAATGTGGGGACACAATGTATAAACAGGTTTTTGGAGTTGTGGATCTCTAGACCTTTGGGTCTACCAATTTCGATCTAATTACAACAGGAAAATTTGCTTTTGGAAAAATCTAGAATGGAAAATACGCGAGAAAGAAAAATGAATACTTGAGAAAAATAAATGGAATGGAATAATCAAGTTTCACAAATAATTGTTACTAAGTACTCATGAATATGCGAGAAAGAAAAATTAAGACGAGAAAAATGCGAGCTACGCGGAACAATCGAGTTTGAGAAATAATTGTGACTACTGAAATGAATGGGAAGACTCACCCATCTTGTTGGCCCAGTACTGGTCCTCCGTGTCGCTGCCGCGGGCGCCGGCCCCCGCAAAGCTCGGCCGCGCGGTCGGCATATCTGTGGCTATATCTGTGGCAGCTATATATTTATTGGATAGGTACTGAGGTTAAATTACTATAATCCTAACAAGAGTGAAGAATGAAGGTAACGAGGAGGAGAGTCATGATGAGGAGAATGGTAAGGGAGAGGAGGAGCTTCATTAGCATCCTTCCTATCAAGAGAAGGATGATGTGGAAGATGACTAAGATGATGATGAGTGCGTTACAGAGGATGATGTGAAATAGAACTGTGATTAAAAGAACGATGATGTGGAAGATGATAATGGATTGTGGTGAATAGAAAGATGGTATAGAAAATGACTAAGATTATGATGATGTGAAAGATGACTGTAATACAGAAGATGATGAGGAAGAGGGCTGTGAGGAAGACATTGATGGCAATATTCAGAAGATATCGTGAGTCTCACCGATCTTGGTGGACCAGTGCACGTCGTCGGCGTCACCCGCGGACCGGCGCGTTGACAGACCTGTGGCAGGGGCATCTAATTATTTTGGTATCCTGACTTTTTACCAAAAGTTAATTTACAAAAAAACAGAGAGAAGCATGCGTTCCGCGCCGTAGCTAAGTTGTGACTGTCCAATGTTATGTGCTTAGCGCGTTTAAAAGATGGGGTGCGTTCGATGAGGTGATCGTTAATATCGACATCGACGAGCTAGTAAATTGATTTAACTTATTTCGATGAAGCAGTAATAAATAGATCAAATATATTTGGTAGGGTAAAAGTTGTAAATATATATTTAAGCATGCAATTTAAAAACGAGTGATGTGCGGAAGTAGCCCACACCTATATACACAGTATACATATAGCTCATGGAAAGCGTTCAATGTCGATGACGCGAGTTCCATGATTTTTTGTTCACCCAAAAGTACACACAACAAAAACAACAACAATCAGCGTTTTGGCAAAAGGTATTATTCGTCAATACTTTTATATACAACTACCAGGTTAAACGAACAATTCAAGTGCTCACATTAAAAAAAACATTTTATATCACTTCACTTGACAAACTGTTCCTTTAGGCATCCTGCCATTTTACCAAAACTTAATTCGCAAATTTTACATTTAACAAACAACGTATAGCAATAGCTATGACTCCTCAATACATCTTTATACAACTATCAGGTTCAACGATAATTCAAATGCTCAAATAAAAACAACTCATTTTACCGTCGGTGAAACCGCAAATGCAAAACCGCGTAAGTAACATTTTAAATAAGGAGCCAAATGCACCTTTTTAATAAGAATGTAAGGTTTCTTTTGCTCTATCATAAATTTGTTAGTTACGCGGTTTTACAGTATCACCGACGTTATATCATGTCAAGGGGTTGTGAGGGCGTGGAAGGCAATGATTCTATGGTATCTGAGTCTCACCCAGCTTGGACCAGTCGACGTCGTCGGAGTCGCTGCCGCGCGCGCCGGCCCCCGCGGCGCCCGGCCGCGCCGTCGACTGACCTGTGGGGGCAGCTATTTATTTAATTGATTTTGGAGATGTCTGTCAAAATGTGGATGATGATGTGAAGGACTGAGTCAAAGAGGGGGATGGTAAAGGTGATAAGGAGGAGAATCATAATGAAAAGGATGATGATGTGAAGGACTGTGTCAAAGAGGGGGATGGTAAAGGTGATAAGGAGGAGCATCATAATGAAAAGGATGATGATGTGAAGGACTGTGTCAAAGAGGGATGGTAAAGGTGATAAGGAGGAGCATCATAATGAAAATAATGATGATGTGAAGGACTGTAATGAAGAGGATGATGATGTTGATGATGTGGAGAGGAAAAGAGTATTGTGAGGGTAGTGAGGACATGGATGGCAATGATGCGAAGGTTTCCGAGACTCACCAAGTTTGGCGGACCAAGACATGTCGTCGGAGTCGCTGCCGCCGCGCGCTCTGGCCACCGCGGCGCTCCGCCACGTGGTTGCAACTGCGGCGCGAGCAAATATCTTATTAGTTAATACCAGAGATCGGACAAGTTGGCGTCATTACTCGCAATAATGTGGTCGTTTTTACAACACTTGCGAGCATGTGGGCGAAAAAATGAATATTACAGACAGGTACTGTTAGTATTATTGAGGTACTCACCAAGCCCTGCGGACCAGTAGTTGTCATCGCTGTTGCTGTCTTCCAGCGCGTTGCCGAACGCCTCGTCCACTCCGTCGCCCTGGCGCTTGCTGGGCGCTTCCTCGAACGAACCCCGCCCGCCCTGCCCACCCATGCCGTATCCGCCACTCGCGCCGTATCCGGCGTCCAATCCGTACCCGCCGCTCATACCGTTTCCACCGCCCAATCCGTTCCCGCCGCTCATTCCATTTCCACCGCCCATGCCGTTTCCACCGCCCATGCCGTTTCCACCGCCCATGCCGTTTCCACCGCCTATGCCGTTTCCACCGCCCATGCCGTTTCCACCGCCCATGCCGTTTCCACCGCCCATGCCGTTTCCACCGCCCATGCCGTTTCCACCGCCCATGCCGTTTCCACCGCCCATGCCGTTCCCGGCGCTCATTTCGTTTCCACCGCCCATTCCGTTTCCGCCACCCTTGCCGTTTCCACTGGTCATTCCGTTCCCGGCGCCTTTGCCGTTTCCGCCGCCCATACCGTTCCCGCCGCCCAAGCCGTTCCCGCCGCCCATGCCTTTTCCGCCGCCGCCATTATCCCCCGGACCGCTCCGGCCGTTGAGGGAGTGCGGGACCGCAGTGCTCTTCTTTTTATGCTTATGTTTCTTTGAACGCTGCAGCAAAATATAATCTAGAGTTAGGAGAGTTTATTAAAGGAAATACCGTAGTTCAGGGAGATTCTACAAGGGAAAAACCATATCGTCTTTAACTTATATGTATACGTGCATATAGCTCTTATTTACGATTTAAGACGATAATGGTTTATACCGCCTAGAGTAGAGGCCCTGGCATTGTAAGTAAGTACTGTACATTTGTCATGATGTAGATTTTGCGTGTGTACATTTTGACACTTTGCACATTATGCGTGCAGTTAGCGTTTTGTGTGTTGTGCGTTATCAGCCGAAGCCAAATAGTCGTGGTATTAACACAAAACTAACCATTCGAAGAAACAAATCTGGGGAGGCGACATATGTCCGTGCTTATGTTATATTAAACTAACTAAAATAAACTGTAAAAGTACAAACACGACTAGAGACAAAAGCCTCTTGAATTTTTAAATAATTTTGCTAAAGCAATTGCAATAGGCCTCCAACAAGATGGAGTGACGACCTTGTAAGGATCGCCGGAACGCGATGGATGCGAAAAGCACAAGACCGGTCTGACAGACAATGGACGTCTTTCGGCTGACATGATGATGAATTGCAATTTTTGCACGCTTGGATAATACCGGAGGCATGACGTCAGTACTCAGCTGCACTCACAAGACGACTGGCAAGGTTCGTCGTCACTTTCGTCACTGAACCAAACCCGAAACCCAAGGCGATCCGTCTCTGGAATGAGCTCCCACTGAGCATCAGACAAGCCCCAAGCAAGTTAGCTTTCAAGCGGATGCTTCATAAGCATCTGCTGGAACAAGCGCAGTCGTAAATCCATTTAACACACATCGCCATATCTGTTTTATTATATATTGTATATGTATTATTATATTTATATTACGTATTTACGTATATTTATATTTTATATACCCGTAATACCCGTATCTTGTATATATTTTATTTAAACAGTTTTTTTTTTCAACGCTTTTTTTTTCGCACCGATCTTTTTCTGTTTCGCCTACTGGTTGATAGGTAGAGAATGCCATTGGACATTAAGTCCGCCATTTGTACTTTATTGTATTTAGTGCAAATACGTTTAGATAAATAAACCCAGGGTCTGCTACGGCTATTAGGACCGCAGCATGGCTCCCAGCCCCCTCGCCCCGTGGTAGACCCACCTTGTTGGGCGGCGCCTGCGACGGCTTGACCTCGACGAAGTCCTCGATGATGAGCCGCTTGGCGCCCGGCGTGCTGCCGGCGGCGCCGGGGGGCGCGGTGGTGCGCCGCCCCGTCTTCCTGTGCAACTTGACGCGCTTCGGCTGCTGAGGGGCATATGGGAGTTCCTATACTCTGTGCCAATTGAAATTGGCAAAGACGTAAACACAACCGAACGATGCTGCAACGCTTGATGAATATTTGAGGTTAAGTGTCAAACTGTACTAATTTGTTTACATCTTTAGCGATATTAGTAGCTCAGAGCGACTTTGTCCACGTCCTGTTCCGTCACCTTCTCAACTCGTCCACAATGCCATATGGCCCACTATTCCAAATCGTCAAAATTCCTATATATATCCTAATTCATAAATGTGAACCAGTTAGCACTGTGGCCGAAATAGGAATGTGGACGAGTTATGAAGGTGACAATTTAGGAATAACATGCTGATGATATGGCATTGTGGACGAGTTAAGAAAGTGACGAAATAGGACTATGTGCGCGTGACAAAGTCGCCCTGAGCCAAATAGAATACAAACATAATATACCTACAGGGCGTCCCAAACTTATGGGACATGAAGGGTAAGTACCTTAAAATCGTAGATAGTGTATTTTGCTGAAAGATGACTTTGTTATTTTTAAAAGTTAGTAATTCTGCATTCATAGATTTTCTTTTATGATGCCAATCGAAAGAATAGCTAAAAAATAATAACTCTGCTTAAGTAACATTGTATTAAAAAAAAAGGAACAACGTAAAATTAATCATTTTAATCAAATTTAAAACATACATGAAACTGCCGTAGTCAATTAAGTGGGTATTTCTTTGTAAATTAATTAATTAAATGCTCAAAATGTGATCCCTTCTTGCCTTACGCAAATCGCCAATCTTTTAATGAGTCCGCCGCCTGTTGATTTTCTTATCATTTTATGGTGAACACTCGATGTGATATGGCACAATTCTGTTTGCAACTCATTTAATAACTTTCTTGAAATTTGACTCAATCATTTTACGTTGTTCCTTTCTTTTAAAATACAATGTTACTTAAGCAGAGTTATTATTTTTTAGCCATTCTTTCGATTGGCATCATAAAAGTAGGGTGTTTTTTTTTGACATTTAAGTCGGTTCGATTCCCAGACGATGCAAGTAATTTTTAGAAAATCTATGAATGCAGAATTACTAACTTTTAAAAATAACAAAGTCATCTTTCAGCAAAATACACTATCTACGATATTTAAGGTACTTCCCCTTCATGTCCCATAAGTTTGGGACGCCCTGTATACACTATTTTAACACAGCACAGAAACGAAATTATACCGTACCCTGCGTCTAAACGAGAACTTAGTCAGTGCTTGCCTGACTCGGAGTGGCAGATCATTACACTAATTGCTTGGAGGGCGAAAGAATAAGAAACAAAAGCGGAGCGGAGCCGTTGGATATTAGT
Source organism: Acleris emargana (assembly GCA_927399475.2). Taxonomy (NCBI): domain Eukaryota; kingdom Metazoa; phylum Arthropoda; class Insecta; order Lepidoptera; family Tortricidae; genus Acleris; species Acleris emargana. Next base: position 555,369 of record OV656863.1, on the reverse strand, counting down.
AATGGCAGACGACGGATGCAAATTATGTCAAAATAATGTCAAACGATATCCGTAATATGGATATGACTACAATTGATTAAAAAAAAGAGAACTTCACTGCAAAAAAGGTTATAGAATATAGTGTCACTAATATGCTGGTAAACACCTTAGCCTATTTGTGCAGAATGTGGTTACAGAATTATCAACAAGTGTTTAAAGTTGTGGGTAATTCTGTAGCTCTGCCTACCCCACTCTGGGAATGAAGGCGTGAGTTTATGTATGTATGTATTACTAACATACTATGGACAGATTGTTTAATTTTTATTTATTTATTTTCGATACTTACTCTGGGATTACAGGCGTGAAGGTATGTATGTACTTATGTATTGTTGAAGTATTTTTTTTTTCTTTATCAGGTACTTTTTTTTTTTTTTATAGCATGGGTAGGCAAACGAGCACACAGGCCACCTTCAGTACATTCCTTTTATAGTTCACAAAATGACCTCTCCATATCTACAGACTTAAGAGGGGCGTATCCGTAAAGTGATACTCAAGTACTTACTTGATATATCAATTATGTACTGATTTATAAAAAAAACTGCATATATTTTATTTACTTGTGGGAGGGCCTTGTGCAGGGTCCGTCCGGGTTGGTACTAGGGAATGCAATTTAACCGGTTATCAACCGTTTTTGTATGAAAATAACCGGTTAAAACCGGTTATAACCGGGTATTCGCATTCCCTAGTTGGTACCACCATCTTATCCATTAACCAACCGCCAAGCAGCAGTGTTTGCATTGTTGTGTTCCGGTTTGGGGATAAGACAGCCGGTGAAATGACTAGCATAGAGGCATTCCATCTTAGTCCTCAGGGATGGCAACGCATTTGCAGTCTTAGGATTGCGGTCTTGTGAATGCGAATGTCTATGGGTCACAGTTTCCACTTACCATCAGGTGGCCTGTGTGCTCGTTTGCCTACCTATGCCATAAAAAAAAACACACTTTGCACCCATCGTCCGCCCATTAGATATTAGTATGGATACAGACCTCGTCAGGGAACGCAGTTGCACGACTCGTATTTCTTATAAACCGATGGCGCCCGGCGCCCCCGTCCTGCAACTGCTTTCTCGGTCGCAGGATCTGTTCCGTTTAAACATTATAGGTAAGGTCCAAATAGCATGCTAACTCACTGATAACTGGTTATCTATAAGGAAAAAATACTAGTTTGTAACTAATCCAGTTATCGAAAACCGAAATATTATTCAGATCTACATCATCATCATCATATCAGCCTGTTGCAGTCCACGGCTGGACATAGGCCTCCCCCAAGGAGCGCCACAACGCACTATCTCCCGCCCTTTGCATCCAGTCACTGCCAGCTGCCTTCTTCAGGTCATCGGTCCATCTAGCCGGGGGGCGTCCTACACTACGTTTGCCTAAGCGTGGTCTCCATTCGAGAATCTTTTCAGATCTACAAAGAAGAAAATATTCCTTCAATGCTGATCCGGTTATAAAATGAGATTTATTTCAAACCAGCCAGCCAAATACCGGCGTTGCCGCCGCATTAAGTTTAAGTTCGATTCGATCGAATGTTTGGTGCACCTACCACACCCGCAACGTCGTCCGCGTACGAAAAAACGGTTACCCTAGTGGGAAAATCCACTATGTTCCTAAACCCATGGACATATAGAAGGTCCGCTAATCGCTTTAGATGGACATCCAGGTGACCAAGGCTGTCGATGTTAGATCCCGAGTTGCTTATTTTGTCAGCAAGCAAAACAGTCCAAAAAAACTTTGTCAGAAATAATATTAGTCCTACAAATACATCATCATCATACCTTCACGCCTTAATTCCCAGAGTGGGGTAGGTAGAGTTACAGCATTACCAACAACTCTAAAAACTAGTTGATAACTCTGTAACCATAATTTGCACAATTAGGCTAAGATGTTTAACAGTGTATATTAGTGACAGGTAGCAAGCCCATCGCCTAACAGTACTACAAGCCTTTATTCCCTTAGTCGCCTCTTATGACTTCCACGGGAAGACATGGAGTGGCACAATTCTAAGCAGGCAACCACACGGCAAAAATAAATACATACAGCATACAAATCATACTTAATTAATAATTAGTTTAATGGCTGAGATTTCACAATATCTTTCGACTGTCATTTTTACGAGATTTTCGCATACTACATAACGCAAGTTATCACTCTTTCTAACATACAAACACGACCTGCCTCAATCCTTATAGTCCAGTCCAAAACCAATAATCAAACTGATCCATATATTCCTTATAGAAAACCGTCCAAATCCCTATATTCCTTATAGAAAACCGTCCTAATCCCTATATTCCTTATAAAAACCGTCCTAATTCCTATATTCCTTATAGAAAACCAGTCATCAAACTGGGTGGTGGTATCATACCTCCGGCATCATCATCGGCTCCGAGGGCCGCGCCGCGGTGATCGGCGCCCCCCCCCCTGTCTCGGGCGGCAGCGACAGCTTCTCCAGGACCTTGGTCTCCTCCTGCCGCAGCGTGAGAGGGTCCTCCTTGCCCAGGTCCGTGACGCGGTTACGCTCGAACACACGCCCATTGTTGATTACCTGAGGCCATATTTATTAAGTGATCTTGTGATGCACGTCTCGAGATATGTAAAATCATTAAGCACACTTTAGTGTATTTTAATGTGAGCTTAGACTTTAAAGGATTGTGACTAGAAGCATTATTAAGGGTCCATATCGGGTTGCATAAAGTTTGAAGTCATATTTTTGATAGGCATACGTGGATTCGTCATACTCATCGTTACGCATAATCGTAAATAGTCATACATTTATGCGCATAACTTTTTTAATCATGATGTTTAAGAACATATTGTGTAACGCGCATAAAATCATTTTACGATACTTTTCCGCTCTTTAAAAAAAAACCTTAACTTATCCGCGGTCCTAGTCGGTTTTGCCACTAACTTATTAATATTATGACTCAATAAATGTATGACATTCTACATTATGGCTAAACCAATTATGACTCCGTATGACGGGGAACAATTATGACATAGTACAGTCAGCATCATAAATATAGTGGCAGTCAATAGTTCCAAATATACCGCACCATCCAAAATATCCATAAATACGTACTCATTCCAAGTGATCAAATTGTTCAGGTCATCCACTGTATACAAATATACCGGAGCATCCACAACGCCATATACTTGGTAACATTCAACCCGCCGTTAGTACAGCAACGTCCAGAACGCCGAAGGTTTCTAAGCATCCAAAGTAGCCAAAAATACGGGACACATAAGAAAATTGAACCTTATTTACCAGTAAGTACGGTTGAATATTCAGTCAAATAATTTTAATAGGTTAGCCAGTAAGCAATTTGACAAACCACGAAAACAGTAACATACTGTCATGGCATATATCTGTCTCACGTTTTAATTTGACACATTATTGCGTGAACTGCGTGGTTTTAAAAAGTTTTGCAATATTGAAGCTGCCAACTTAAACGCATCAATACGTTTCAATATTTCGCCTAGTTACCCGTTAGTTACGATGGACCAGTGGATTAGTAGTAACGCTATCGAGTCATGTGTTCTGGGTTCTAATCCCCGTATTAGGTGCTATTTGCATTTTTATTTTATATTTTTAAAGTCGTTGTTTTATTTTAATTTGTAATAACTACTATTACATAAAAGGCCGTATTCCTTTATTACTTGTTTACATAGACGAAACTCACTACAAAACAAATAAATTACATTGAATTTATATTTTTTAATTTAAGCAAAATGGGCATTAACCTCTTTGGTTTTAATGGGTATCTACTCAAAAGCTTTGAAAATGAGTAGTTGTACATTTTGTTTGAGCTCTATTGCATTCAAAATATGATTCAATTTTCAAAAATATAAAATAAAAATGCAAATAGCACCTAATACGGGGATTAGAACTCAGAACACATGACTCCATAGCGTTACTACTAAACCACTGGTCCATCGTAACTAACGGCTAACTTGGCGAAATATTGAAACGTATTGATGCGTTTAAGTTGGCAGCTTCAATATTGCAAAACCTTTTAAAACCACGCAGTCCACGCAATAATGTGTCCAATTAAAACGTGAGACAGATATATGCCATGACAGTATGGTACTGTTTTCGTGGTTTGTCAAATTGCTTACTGGCTAACCTATTAAAATGATTTGATTGAATATTCAACCGTACTCACTGGTAAATAAGGTTCAATTTTCTTATGTGTCCCGTATTTTTGGCTACTTTGGATGCTTAGAAACCTTCGGCGTTCTGGACGTTGCTGTACTAACGGCGGGTTGAATGTTACCAAGTATATGGCGTTGTGGATGCTCCGGTATATTTGTATACAGTGGATGGCCTGAACAATTTGATCACTTGGAATGAGTACGTATTTATGAATATTTTGGATGGTGCGGTATATTTGGAACGATTGACTGCCACTATATTTATGATGCTGACTGTACAATTTATGCCAATAAAAATAAAAGAGCATCAACTTTATGCGTAATGTCTAATGACAATCGAAATTATGACAATAGTTTTTATGCGACCAGACGGCCACCCCATTTTTAAGGTTTCATACCCGAGGTACTCTATAATCAAGTCTTCGTTGTCCGTCTTATCTTATCTCTAATCTTAGAACTATATATTTTGAACTGATCTCAGATTCCACCTACCATCAGATAACCTGTGTGTTCGTTAGACTACTCGTCAAAAAAAAAACTGCGTGTGCCCTAGCTCCAGGTGTGCCTCGGAGCTGTTCATCAACTCTTCGTCCATCTGACTCACCCGTATGTTCTTCTCATTGAGGATGGTGACCAGGTGCGCGCAGTGCACGTCCAGCTCCAGGTGTTCCTCGGAGCTGTTCATCAACTCCTCGTCCGTCTGACTCACCCGTATGTTCTTTTCGTTGAGGATGGTGACCAGGTCCCGCACGAAGGTGTTGTTGGGCAGCAGGCGCCGGTGCGCGCAGTCCACGTCCAGCTCCAGGTGTTCCTCGGAGCTATTCATCGACTCCTCGTCCGTCTGACTCACCCGTATGTTCTTCTCGTTGAGGATAGTGACCAGGTCCCGCACGAAGGTGTTGTTGGGCAGCAGGCGCCGGTGCGCGCAGTCCACGTCCAGCTCCAGGGTGTTCCTCGGAGCTGTCCATCAACTCCTCGTCCGTCTGACTCACCCGTATGTTCTTCTCGTTGAGGATGGTGACCAGGTCCCGCACGAAGGTGTTGTTAGGCAGAAGGCGCCGGTGCGCGCAGTGCACGTCCAGCTCCAGGTGTTCCTCGGAGTTGTTCATCAGGGTGCGCTCCACGATGAGGATGAACTTGTTCTTCTTTCCCTTCTGGGGTGGCGTAAGAATATCACCAGTTATAACGACGTAGTTAGCCTTGTTGGTGGTGACCAGGGGTCGAACTCTTGGTGCCAATGACGTTACAATGTCGAAAAGTTGCAAACGAGGTGCATTTACCAGGTGTTTAGATATTAAAACTGCTACCATTTTCTTAATGGCTATCGGCAATCTTCGTTTTCCTATGAGACACGAGTGACTACTGTCAGTTGCAAGTGCAAACGAGAAAGCGATAGCCAGCCGAACGCTATTAAGAAAATGTACAAATAAATAAGTAAATAACAAACAAAAAGCGATTTTACGTAGGTATTTACAGGCAAATATTAGTCTGATGATCTTGCTGTCTCAGTTGGCTTATCATCGTTACTGAAGCTAATGAATGAGCTAGAAAGATAAATACGAACTTATCCGACAATAACTTAAGCAAAAAGCAAGCTTTACACAACCCGACTGTCGCTAACCAACTTTAAATCGCTATAAATCCTAAATGATCATTAAAAATGTAAAATTATAACCAAAGAGCGGAATTCTTCATAGCAAAAATCAAACTGTCAGAGGGATTGACCTAACTGTTTTATCGACTTATCGATAAATATTTGTCACTTAACGAAACAAAGTTAAAGTAATGAAATCAGGCTTTTGGATATACATACAAACAAATTAACGGTGTCCCTAATTAGCTGACCGCCACTGTATTCTAGTATAATAGTAAAGAATAAAACAGAAAATACTTTTTTTTAAATTTTCTATATGAAACTTATCATTAAAAATTAAAAACAAATATTGCTAAGAGTAGGTAACTAATCTTCATTCAAAATAACAAAGTCGAAATCTAAATCTGTACTAAATATGTTTTCTTCATCTTCCCTGTAGTAAAAGAAAATAGTCATTATTTTTACAACATTGTCACCTTTCAAATTACTCCTTTTTTCATTGTAGATCCATTTATAAGATGAAAACGAGCGTTCTACCTCAGTTGAAGTTACAGGAGCATATTTGTAGTACTCGATAACGGTGTTTTGGCTGTAATCACTTTTTTCTATAAAATCAGCATATCAGGTCAAATGTTACAGAATAATCTTTTAAGTTGATTATGGATACCTAATGCGATATTATTCCGTAACATCGATAAGTCGATAAAACAGTTAAGTCAATCCCTCTGACAGTTTGTTTTTTGCTATGAAGAATTCCGCTCTTTGCTTATAACAGAAACTTACAGTTGATTATTAAATACCTATGCAACGGTACCACATCTGTCATAATTTGTCAACTTTTCTTTTTCTTTTTTACAAAATGGCGTCTGGTTGCCGCCATTTTGTTTTTTTATTACTGTCATTTATTTCGTTACACTCACAAGATTAAGACAAATCGATTGACATAAGAATCATCAAAATCAGTCTACGCGTTTAGTTTCTAGAGCGCCACGAAGAAACAAACGTACATATAAATGCCGATAAACACATTACCCTCCTCCTTCGGCAGTCAGGTAAAAGCGATGGGACAGGATTATTCACTACATCTGTATTTAAATATCGTCGGTTAAACTGCAAAACCGCGTAAGTAACATTTAAAATAAGGAGCCAAATGCACCTTTTTAATAAGACGGTAAGGTTTATTTTGCTCTATCATAAATTTGTTAGTTACGCGGTTTAGCAGTATCGCCGACGACATGTATTTCTCTTTATATGTATGTTTATCGTTGGCGGAGTCCCGGGCTCCCCAGTCGGCCCAGAGGCCTATTGCCTACCGCACTCGCAATCGCGATCGTTTTCCTAGTGTCAGTCCGAAGGCGAGTCTGTATACAAAATGAAAACGATTGTTCCACTTTGAAGCCGATTGAGGGTGCGTTAGGCATTCGTGACGCAGGACGGGCTCACCGCGTCAAATATTGTAGCTTCACTAAAATAACTATTTGGTAAACTGGCTCCACCGATTTTGCTTTTCCCTGCAACTCACTTTCGTCACTATATTTTTTCGTGGGTTACCATTGTTTTGACGAGATATGTTTGCCAAATGTATCGTTTTCCAACTTTTAATTTGCCTACCCGCTTCGTTTCTACAACCGTAAATATTTCAGGATTTTATACAAAATAACCAAAACCTTCACAATGGTAACTACTGAAATAAATTTTGAAAAAATAATATAACAATTGTTTGGCAAATGAAAAAGTTGGGAAACGAAATGATACATTTGGCAAACATATTTTTGCCAAACGGCAGGCTCACTTTGTTCATTTATACAAACCTTATCCTGGTTATAACGAAACCAAAAAATATGTAAAATTCGGTGAAGTCATTCGTGTATGTGCGTACATGCATTTGGTGATTCATTTTTATTTAAATAGATTATCGTTTATGTACAGGTGTTACAGAAAACGCTTCTCTAGCGGGTAGTCGATATAGCAAAACGGCGATGTAGGGAAACGTCGCAAGCTCAAATTGTCCTATAAGCAAAATGCCCTGATATCAGATGGCCGACATAGCAGAACGTCAACTTCTCAAAATGACCTGGTAGGCTTTAAGTCCTAAAAGCAAAATGCCCTGATATCGGATGGTCGACATATCAAAACGGCGATGTAGCAAAACGTCGACCTCTCAAAAAGTCGCAGTATCTCTTAGTTCTACACGCAGAATGTCTTTATAGCAAAACGTCCACTAGAGTGAATTTACAGTCAGCGTCAAAATTAGATGAAGAAATATATTTTCCAAACAATTGGTCTGGCCGTGGGAAATAATACCTACTCACTGTCCGTTAAAATAAAATAATCTGTAGGTAAGTGTGATACGAATATTCTTTTATTTACAGAAACTTAAGCTTCAAATTTAACAAAAAAAACAGCAAACTTCTAATCGAACTACATTTAGAGACATTATTTCATATTCAAAATCCTTTTAATTTGGGAAACTTTATTTATGAATTTCCAAGGGGTCACGAGCCCATCAGACAATTTTTTTAATTCTGTCGCATAGCGGGATTCAAAAAGAATGTAGATCTTCCTTCCTTTATTATTGAATAAAATGTTTTTTATTTAAAGATCCTGAAATTTTGCTTCTTTTCTTAAGCCAAAGAGAAAGAGCAGAAAAGTGGGCTTCGGCTTCAAATACGCATTTGGGCGACGATGCCATCCCTCGAGGTTATTGATAGTTCGAGTTTTTTCACCGGCACAGCTAATATTAATGGGAGAGCATTTCAGCCCTTGTGTTTCAAAATAATTCATGAATTGTCTCATCTTTGTCCCATTAAGATTAAGCATCTACCTGCTCCTTGGCTGTCTGAGGATATAAGAGTATTAATTAGAAAGAAGAACTTTGCCAAAGCTAGGTATAAAGCTGACCCATCGGACTTAAACAAGGCTAGGTACAATAAGCTGCGCAATCGTTGTGGCACGGTTTGTCGAGACGCACAAAGTCGCCACGTTCATAAATCAGTAGAAAATGGCGATCCGGCCAAAGTATGGAAATTTCTCAAGTCATTAGGAGTTGGGAAATCTCAGCATAATTCCTCTTCCATAGATTTAGATTTCGATAAGCTCATAAAGCACTTCTCATCTTCTGCTTGTTTTAAATGGCCCTATTAAGGACGAGACCTTAAATTATCTTTCTACTATCCCAACTCCTGACACTTCTCCTTTCTCTTTCACTCAATTATCCGACAGTGATGTTAAGAAGAGTGTACAATCCATAACGTCAAATGCTGTTGGGGCAGATTGCGTTAGCCGTAATATGATCCTCCCTCTAATTGACCTACTAATCCCTTTTATTACAAGCATTCTTAACACTTCAATCTCGTCCAGCGTATTTCCTTTGTTATGGAAGGATGCTGATGTTGTCCCCTTACCTAAAAAACCTCATCCTTCTTCTTTTTCTGACTATCGTCCTATTTCCATTCTACCTTTCCTATCCAAAGTTCTGGAACGTCTTGTGCATCAGCAGTTTTCCTCTTACTTGACCAGGAATGACCTTCTTAATCCCTTTCAATCTGGCTTCCGCCCCGGTCATAGTACGGCTACCGCTCTCGTTAAAATCACAGACGATATTCGGTTGGGATTTGACAACAGAAGGTTAACCGTATTAACATTACTGGATTTCAGCAATGCATTTAATACTGTTGATTTTGACATCTTGCTTGGAATTTTACGCTCTCTTAACATATCTCCTGCTGTAGTTGAATGGTTTCGTAGTTATTTGGTAGGTCGTCGGCAGCGTTTAAAGGTTGAGGCTTCCCGATCTTCGTGGTGCAGTACGCTCGCCGGCGTTCCGCAGGGTGGCGTGCTGTCTCCTCTTCTTTTTTCTGTCTTCATCAACTCTATCACACATGGCCTTCTCTCATCCTTTCACCTTTATGCTGACGATCTACAAATTTACTCTCAGGGCGCACTGGGCGAACTCGACTCTGTAATATATTCCATGAACAACGATTTAGCTCGTATCCTGCGGTGGAGTAACGATTTTGGTTTGAGAGTCAATCCTTCTAAAACTCAATGTATTATTATTGGCAGTCCTAAATTTTTATCCAGGGTTGACTTTGCAAGTCTCCCGCCAGTTTATTTCGATGGGGTCCTAATTCCTTTTTCACATCAAGTCAAAAATCTGGGTGTCATTATGGACCGTACCTTGTCGTGGGTTCCTCAAGTTAACGAGATTAGCAGGAAGATGTTTGCATCAGTGTGGTCTCTTCGGCGGCTTCGTAACTTTCTCCCTCTCGCGACTAGAATTGCGCTTGCTCAGTCATTACTGCTCCCTATTTTAGACTATGCTGATGTGTGTTTTTTAGATCTTACCGAGGATCAGCTTAACAAGCTTGACCGTCTTCAGAATTTATGCATTCGGTTCATATTTGGTTTACGCAAATATGACCACGTCTCTAATTTTCGTTCACAACTCAAGTGGCTTCCGATCCGTTTTCGCCGGTCCTTTCATATTCTTAATCTTCTCTACTGTGTTCTGTTCATCCCTGCTACCCCCCGTTACCTCAAAGAGCGCTTTAACTTTTTTACGTCGGTTCGTTGCTCCCAAATCTGTATCTTAACTGTACCGTCCTCTTCATCTAAATTCTACAACAATTCCTTTACATTTCAGGCTGTCCGACTGTGGAACTCCCTCCCTGTGGAGTTGCGGCGGGCTAAATCTTTACCAATCTTTAAAAAACTTCTTCATGAGCACTTCATGTCTCAGGCATAATTGTATTGTCTTGGTCAATTTCTCTCACTACTTCTAAAAGTAGAATTTCTGTCATATGACTGTTATTTTTATTATTTCTCTGATGTGGATGTATTGATATTTATGTATTTATGTATGTATTTATTTATAATTATCTGTTTATTTATGCAAGGAATATGTATTTATTTGTATATGTATATACTTATTTAGTTCTTTATTTAATTTTTGTTAAGTGACCGTTTCTTTGTAATTTTTTTAGTTATTTTTGAATTCACGTTTAATTACAAGCAACTATCTTGTTATTGCTCTTGTTAAGTCTGCTCCACCTACTGTATGAAGTTTATTAATTTGACACCTTATCCCTACTAAGGTTGTCTGGAAGAGATCGCTAATCAGCGATAAGACCGCCTGTTGTTTACCTGTATTATTTTTAATTGTGTTCCATCTCTGTTATGTTTTTGTTTGGTGTACAATAAAGTGTTTTGTATTGTATTGTGTATCTTTTCCGAGTTTTCACATTGTTGCTTTACTAATAGCCAGCATTCATCGTAATACTGATCAGGAATTAAGGGGAAATTTCTATAAATTCTAATGATGTTTTTATTCTCTTTGGTGTCGTCCAGATCCAACAGTTTTGCCTACGTCCAAACCGCCTAATTAAATGATAATAGCAGCCTCTAATATCAGAACTAGGAAATACTTGTTTTATAGCATTAACAAGCGCAATTTCGTAATCACATTTCACGTGTTTTAAGTCAATGCTAGCATTTTTTTTGATTAAATTGAAGAGTTGTTCGTACGTTTCTTGTGTTTTTGATGGAAGTAAGGCGTATAAAACTGGAGTTATAACGGAGTTCTCTCCTCCTCCGCCAAATCAATATGTAGGCTAAGCAATTGGTAAAATGGCACTGGGGCACATTTAAACGTTCCGTTTACGTAACATCGTATATTCTCATTTTTACCAACTCGTTTTAGGGTAGACCATCCTAAATTTGTTCCAAATAAAATAATCTTATTATTTTCATTACCATCTTCCGCAATCAAAAAATCTTTAGCAAGTAATTCCGGGACCTTAACTTCATTTAGATTTCTGTATTCTGTTTTATCAACATTTAAAAAGTTTATATGGATATTTGTATGTTTGTGTGAGAATTTTTAACAGTCAGTGAGCAGGTATTATTTCCCATGGCCAGACAAATTGTTTGGAAAATATATTTCTTCATCTAATTTTGACGCTGACTGTAAATTCACTCTAGTGGACGTTTTGCTATAAAGACATTCTGCGTGTAGAACTAAGGGATACTGCGACTTTTTGAGATGTCGACGTTTTGCTACATCGCCGTTTTGATATGTCGACCATCCGATATCAGGGCATTTTGCTTATAGGACTTAAAGCCTACCAGGTCATTTTGAGAAGTCGACGTTTTGCTATGTCGGCCATCTGATATCAGGGCATTTTGCTTATAGGACAATTTGAGCTTGCGACGTTTCCCTACATCGCCATTTTGCTATATCGACTACCCGCTAGAGAAGCGGAGAACTAACTCTTTTGCATGCCAGATGCTGGTAAAATGTGTAACCATCTCCGTTCGTTCCCATAAAATCATAATAGCAAAATATCTAATTGCCGATTTACCCGTTTTCTGAAATATGAAATACCCAAAATACCAGACTTTCTTTTTACCGTGTTTCTTTTTATATCGGATTGGCAAATCAACGTGTTTTCAAAACATCATGTTCTCTTTAAAACCGAATTCCCATAATACCAGATTTTGATAACACTAGGCCGGCAAAACACAATGTACTTGAAACACCCAGTTTCTTAAGCTACCAAATACTCAAAATATCAGATTGCCAGTTTACGTAATTCCCAACACACCAGATGCTGATCATGGTTCACTAATGTTTGACCAAAAAATTATTGACAAATGATCATTTGACAAACAACGTTTCACCAAATGATCATTTGGCAAACGAGACATTTGACAAAAGTATCATCTTACAAAAACTCACTTAGCAATTGATCATTTAGCAATTAGTTTACCTATTTCTGGGCAGAAAAAAAAACAACCTCGAAGGCCAAGGCGGGAGCCAAGCTCCCGCCTTTGCCTTCTAACCTAACCTATCCGAGTCGGTTATGCCCTGGTTCGTTTTCCTCGTAAAATGTAAATTTAACTGTTGATCATTTGGAAAAGTAAATCATTTGTAAAATGACTATTAGTAAAATGATCAAGTGACGAAACATTTTTTTGTAAAACGTTGTTTGTCAAGTGTCATTTTGTCAAATGACTTTTGGTCAAACAGCAGGACACCGCTGATCATACTTGATTTTCGAATGCCTAAATTCCTAAAACACCGGATTTTTAATTTGGTAGATTACATAAGTACGGTTAGACAACAAAACCAACCGTTACATGTTATCTGTTCACGCTTAAACCGCTGAACCGATTTTGATGGGTATGGAGGTAGTTTGAGTTCCGAGTAAGGACATTAAATATTTTTAATCCCGGGAAATTACACGGTTCCCGTGGGAACTGCGATAAACGACTTCCACGCGGACGGAGTCGCTGGCAAAAGCTAGTCTTATAGATAATAAAGAGACCTGTCCTGACGGACTGATTCATCGTCGCCCAGCCAATACTTCGGAAGCTAGAAACATTAAATCTGGATTTGCTTTTGTAACGTAAAGATCCGAAAAGACGGGGTTTTTTGAAATTCAAACACTAAGTAGGTGAAAGAGTTTTTTTTTTGACCTATTTTTTGAATCTTGGATTGAATATCTCTGAATAAAATTCATTAGACATGTATTTCAGCATTTTTTACAACTCATCCCCAAAAGAAGAGAAAAGGAGTGACAAAGTTGGTATTTAACGCAAACGAAGTCCTGAAGCACCTGACCGTACTTGTTTGATATTTGATATTCTGGGGATCTGGTGTTCTTCAATCTGGTATATCGAAAATATGGTTTATCTGAAATCTGCTCTTTGAAAAATCTAGTATTACATGATCATGCTAAGGCGAGATCAAGTTCTTTCGAGAAAATTGTGTTTTCCTAATCAGGTTTGTAAAGTATTTCAGTGTTTTGAGATTCTTGTGATTTCGAAATTTGATATTTTCGGTATAAGGTTTTATAGGGAACATGGTGTATTGAGAACATGGTATTTTATAAAACTGATATAAAAAGGAACATAATATATAAAAATACTGGTATTGTGGGAATCTAATATTTTGGTAAGCATGTATATCGGCAATAGGGAATATGCATGTTTTTTTTTTTTTAGCTTCAATTGAAGCTGATTCATGTAACAAACAGATCACAAAAATATTTTTTTGAATAACTATAAAAATAACCAAGATATAAGCCAACAAAGATTTGTTCCTATCTCTTTCTAGAAAAACGGAATTTTACATGGTGTTTATATGGCCGCAGTGCACAATGACGTCACGGTGCACATCGGATCTCTCTGTCTAATTAGAAGTTTGAAATGCTTATAACTTCCGTATTTCTTGACCGATTTTAATTTTAATTTCCGTTTTGGTGATCTCTTTTACGGTATTTTCATATTTTGATGAGAAATGCGATTTTTAAAATCCATGCATATTCCCTATTAGATATTTTGCAATTATGGTTTAAAGGGAACGAGCGACCATCTCATATAACAAATTTTAAGCAAAACTACAGCTACTCTATTCTATTCTATAAAACCGGGCAGATCGATAGTATTGTGGCGACCTAGCGACATCTAACGGAAACTTGTATCAACCAACTCGCTAGCGCCACCAGCGTCAGACAGCGGAACTAAGGGTTCTACATTACATCGCGCTAAAGAAGTTTCTACAGCCGGTTGATATATATATACCACCTCCAACTTCATCCCAATGGACTTTGGTCCCCAGGCATAACCCCCGCCTGGAGAGAGATCTCTCTATTGTCCTCTCTTCCTACAGTATATTATAATCGCTAGTGTGATTGTTTGTTTTTGTCCCATTTTCACGGTTTAAGAGGGATGCCGGTGCGCTGCCTCGTCGCCGCTGCGTTGTTCTACATATTACAACGACACGCCACACTATGCGTTGAAATAGCTCCGTCGCTTGTTGAAATCACAGGTGAAGATTAATGTGAGAATTTGAATCTACCTCCCTCCAATTATAGTAGTATGCTTCTAAGATGTCCGAATGGTCGTTATGGGCTTATCTTTAGCAGTTCAGAACGCAAGGAAATATGTAAAAAGACAATCCACTCAAATAGCTACCTTCCATTTCAAGCAATAAGGTTCAAGTTGTAATGGCTCGCACCTCACCGGCCGTCTACCTGGGGTGAGCTCCAACCGCGACATATTGATACTTGGGTTTGCCATTACAACTTGAACCTTATACTTACTTGTGGTAGGACCTTACCTTGTGCAGGGTCCGTCCGGGTTGGTACCACCATCTTATCCATTAAACTACCGCCAAGCAGCAGTGTTCGCATTGTTGTGTTCCGGTTTGGGGATAAGACAGCCGGTGAAATGACTAGCATAGAGGCATTCCATCTTAGTCCTCAGGGTTGGCAACGCATTTGCAGTCTTGTGAATGCGAATGTCTATGGGTCACAGTTTCCACTTACCATCAGGTGGCCTGTGTGCTCGTTTGCCTTCCCATGCCATAAAAAAAATAAAAATTAAACGAATTAAAATGAACTTTGTACACATTCAAATAAAGTTAAAACTAAATTGCCTTGATTATGTGCCTCCGACGGAACACCGAATCTCACGAGGATAAGGAACAGGCAAGTATCGAAAGAATCCTCTCATAAATATGCCACGAAGTTCTTATTACACTGGAATAAGGTGCACCTTATCTTACCTTACTATCTTACTAATATAATAAATCGTCGTTGAAACTTCAAAACCGCGTAAGTAACATTTTAAATAAGGAAAAAAATAAGAAAGTAAGGTTTATTTTACTCTATCATAAGTTTGGATGTTTGTTACTCAATCACGTCTCAACCAATGAACGGTTCGGGATGAAACTTGTCACACTTATAGATCAAGTCCTGGAATAGGACATAGAATGGTTTTATCCCGGCAGATTAGACGGTTCCCGAGGGAGCAGTGATAAACGACTCCTACGCGGACGGAGTCGCGGGCAATAGCTAGTTGGGGCATATTTTTCTCTCAATATTTTTACACTTGACTGAACAACCCTTTGCTTACCATCATGTGTTTCTTTGTTGTTGTTGTATCTTTTTCTGTTTGTTTGACAACGCGACAGCCTAGTCGGTAGTGCCCCTGCCTACGAAGCTACCGGTCCCGGGTTCGATCCCCGGTATGGACAAATACTTGTGTGATGAGCGTGAGTATTTGTTCCAGAGTCTTGGGTGTTTTCTATGTATATAAGTATGTATTTATCTATATAAGTAAGTTTATCGTTGTCTAGTACCCATAGTACAAGCCTAGAGCTTAGTTTGGGGCTCGGTCAATTTGTGAGTTTGTCCCCTGATATTGATTTATTTATTTATTTTCTTTATTTTTCTCGCAACTATTTAGTTTTGTGGCAGATGATTTACATTACTGTTTTCGACAGTTAGGTGCACACTATGATATTATGAATACGCAGCAATGTGTCTGGTGTCATTTGCACTTCCGATCTTTCCCGACGAATGTCGAGAATTGCCGAGTGTCGAAAGTCCAATTAACCATACTGTACTTGCTGTTCCGTACTTTTTAGGTAAACTAACTCAACTCATTTAGATACTCGTCGTTAACCTTCGAGACTCCATCACAGTCGCACACTTACCTCTCCTTCTCTCGCAGCAGCCGCTTGCGTGTCCCCCTATCTTTATACTATTAGTCGCGGAAGCAAAATTAGGAATCAAATAGAGCTATTTTATTTCAGCGGCTATTTCCTCCCAGAGCCTTGACCGCTCATGTGCGTTACAGTAGGTATGCAGGTGCATTAAAAAAAAAAGATATTGCAAATGGGTAAGCTATTTCATCAACGCGATGACGACAGGTTTTTTTTTAGATTTTCTGAAAAATAACATGGTTTTAAAGGTTTCTCTCAACACCATACAATTTGTTTTGGTTCATTATTTACTGCGAAAATAATATTTTTTTTGCTAATGGCTAAAGAGCTTAAACGCCACATGGTCTTTTTTCCGTCACAGACAAAACGGAGTTGCAAATAAAATTACGTCATTCCGGCCACTAGTCCAAAGCGGATGTAATAATAATCAAAAAATAATTAGTATGCTTTTGAGACATTTTTTTTTTCAGAAAGACTTTTCAAAAAAACCTGTTGTCGATTGGCGTATCTTATGTAAAACCCATTAACCTAGTCCAGGGATCGGCAACCTTTTGAGTCGGAAGAGTCAAAATTACAACACAATTTCTTAGTTTTTAAAGAGTGACATTTTTTTTCTTTCCAACAATAAGTACTTGCATAAATAAAGTTTTTTGATAAAGAGCCATGCGCATGTGGCTCGCAAGCCGCAGGTTGCCGACCCCTGACCTAATCTATTAGAAACCGACAATGTGCAAAGTAAAACGAATTGTTACCTGCCACCGGTTCCTGTCGGGAGCCAAGATGGTGAAATAATAGATGCTTTTATGATCATACGTCGCTATCGCGGGAGCAAAAACGATTTGACAGTAGTGAAAGATTATGCCAAATCGTATCGAGAAACGTTTATACCTACGAGTTCAAAATGTATAAATTGTATAAATTCTTCACTTACGTACTTGACTTGGTTAGTAGCACATATTTAAAAAAATTGCTACGCAATCCTCATGTCAACCTCTTCAGTCACTTTTCCTGCTACTTTAGACATTAGTCATCCTCGATTTATTTGACATGTACAAAAACTTATAAAAATATATCTACATAATAATAATTATAATTGTGTAATAATTTAATAAAATAAATTGTAAGTTTAAGATAACAGATACTTAAGTATTACCTATTGCATGCCGGACGACGGCTGAGTGTGACGCACTTTTGTTAATATTGTAACACCACACCACTGTAATTACTCACGTTCAAGCAATAAATGATTTCATTTCATTTTCATTTCATTTCATTTCTATATTAAATTTGAGTGCAAATGGAAAACATGTATTGCACCATGTATTACCATATTATACAGTGTGTCTCCGACCTTGGGGCTTTAAATTCAACGATCGATTCTACTCGCTAAAATTAGTTATCTAAATTTAAGTTATTTTTTCATGTTGCAGAACAAAAGTAGTTTAGTTTCAGGAGTAGAAATGATCTATGCATTTAAAGCCCCAAGGTCAGAGGCACCCTGTATACCATGGTTGCACGAAATAATTGAATATGAATTGAATATTTAAAAGGTTAAAACTAGTTTTGGAGAAAACTACTGGATTTGTCATTTTTTTTAATTAAAGTTGACAAGTTGTGTAAGAAAAGTTTGATTGAGCGTTTCCAACCGTTAAAACTTCGTGCTAGATATGAAGAACTTCTTAGAGACTTATAATCAGTGATCGGAATAGGCAGAGCTAATTTGCCTAAACTTGACGCATATTCATTCATGAATGAGTGAAATAGGAACACATTTTTGAATGAACATGCATCAAGTTTAGGCAAATTAGCTCTACCTATTCCGATCTCTGCTTATAATGTATAGGCAGAATATTCCGTTTATACTAAACAGACATTATGTTATATGTGTTCTTTAATACATTTGTTTTTGCTCCCGCGATAACGAGGTATGTTTACGAGGGTGAATCAAAAAGTCCTTAGAACTGGCTGTTTATAAAAAGTTTTTAAATGAAGTTTTTTTTTATTTTGAACTGTCATTATAACGTAATATTTGACAGTTGGTTTCGTTCGAATTGTTCCCGCCGTTACATGGTAAATTAATATTTTGCGAAATAAGTCGACTAAAACGTCCCATTATGGAAAAAAATGAGTTACGTGCCGTGATAAAGTACTTGTGTATGAAAAAAATGACTACCAAGGATTTTTTTTGGATATTCAGCAAACCGTAGGCACTAGTGCTGTACCTATTCCACCGTCGCTTTCTGGGTTGCCGAGTTTAAAAGAGGCAGATCTAGCTGCGAAGACGACCCCCGCTCCGGCCGGCCATCTACCTCAGTTAACGCAAAAACCGTTGAAAAAATCGAGAAAATGGTTTTGGACGACCGGCGACTAACAATTAAATACATAGCAGAGACTGTAAAGATTTCGTTTGGTAGCGTACATTCAATACTAACCGATGTTTTGGGTTTTAAAAAAGTGTCAGCAAGATGGGTTCCGCGAATGTTAACGCAGGCTAACAAAGACTTGCGTTTACAAGTTTCGAAGCGGAATCTAAAGAAAATCTTGCATGACCCGGACACTTTTTATCGTCGTTTCGTAACAATGGGCGAAACATGGGTTCACCATTTTGACCCTGAAACAAAAAAGCAAACCATGTCCTGGAAACGGCCATCTTCCCCTCCAATAAAGAAATTTAGAGTTTTTCCGACAGCAGGTAAAGTTATGGCCTCAGTTTTCTGGGATGCAGAAGGAATCCTTTTTATTTATTATCTGCCCAACGGAAAAACCATTACAGGTGCCTATTACACCGATTTGATACCAAAAGTGCGTCAAGCAATCAAGAAAAACGTCGAGGAAAATTGAGTGCGGGAGTGTTTTTCACCAAGATAATGCTCCGGCTCATCGATCACAAATGGCTCTCACTGCAATCCGCCAAGCTGGTTTTGAGATCTTTGATCATCCGCCCTACTCGCCAGACTTAGCTCCTAGTGATTTCCACTTGTTTCCGAAACTAAAGGAGCACATTCGCGGAACTAAATTTGACGACAACAACGCGGTCATGGGTGCCGTAGAGGAGTTTTTTGAGGCTCAAGATAAATCGTTTTTTTATGATGGATTAAAAAAACTTGAAAAACGGTATAATAAATGTATAGAACAAGAAGGAAATTATGTTGAAAAGTAAAAAAAAAAAGAAAATTCGTTTGTTTTTGACCCTATTTCTAAGGATTTTTTGATTCACTCTCGTATTATCAGACCTAGGAATATACGGGGCAAAATTAAATGACAGCTAGGGATTGCCTATATCGATCGACTCAATTATCGATGCTTTTCCCTTATACTAGACATCGCCCCGTTTTGTTAGTAAAAATATTTTTTTATTAAAAGTCTGAAAACAAAATAAATAGCAACATAGTTCTGGTTCTTCTTTATTTTAAAAGGATTTTTGAACCTTCACTCATAATCACCATATTTTATTCCTAGTTGTGTCTACCATCAGAATTTGTTAAAAAATTTCGGGCGTTAATTTTCTCCTTCTCGACTGATGAATTCATTTCAGGTGGCGAAGACTTCAATTTCCAGGTGGTAGGGGCAAAACAAAATAAAAAATACACACTTACAAAAAATGTTGGGGGCCATCACAAGTATACTGGAAAAGCATCGATAATTGAGTTTATCGATAAAGGCAATCCCTAGCTGTCATTTAATTTGCCCTGTATATTCCTGGCTCTGTTTATGATGTTGGGCCACGATTCCTACCACACTTAAGCAAAACCACACTCGTATTTTAACCCTTTTCCAGGCATAGTGCATTTCATCGACCACATTCATGTCGTTCAAAATTGAACTTAACTGTCTACATTTTATGATACAAAAATTGAACTTTCCTGAAATATGACTTCATGGATCAGTATCCTTCAGGAAGTTACGAATTCGTGGCTCTATTCCATTTCTTGCTTGTGTCCTTACTTTAGCAAGGCCTGGAAAAGGGTTAAGGCGTCTCAGTATGCATCAGTTGCATATACTACTATTATCTCGTGTCATTGGCCGTACTTGATGTGGTTTTATTTCAAATGCGACTTTCTGCGGTAACTTGAGATTCGTTTGGTTAAGTTACTTTAAACTGAGTTTCGTAAAGTCCTGCCCAGGACCCTACATCACAAAACTTTACGGTCAAGGACGTTAATTTGTGACCTATTAAAAAAAATAGGCTTGAAGTCATCCATCAATGTCATTAGCAGACCTAGGAACATACGGGCAAAATTAAATGCCGGCTGGGCTCGCCTGTACCGATAAACTGAATTATGATTATTTTCCCATATACTAGTGATCGCTCCAAGTTTTGTTTATAAAAATATATTTTTTCTCAAACATGCTCGGAAAAAACGGTTTTCCGATTGAAACACAAGGACGGAAAGAGCCTCATTTTACTCCTAGGAGTAAAAAAACCATATGAAAACACTTTCCGTCCATGTCCATATATTTCTTAAAAATGCTGTCAATTTGCATACAAAATCAAAAGGACCAAGACAAAAATTCCAAACAGCCAAGGTAACTGCTCGCTTTCTTAGCACAGTGCGTGTGTTTCTTTTCGAATTTGCATTCCAATGTCTATGGTTAGTATTTAAAAACAATTGACAGTCGGTAACATTCGTTCATTCTGCATAATATAATTGTGAAACCGAATATTAAACTATTTGTTGTGTGAAATACTATAAAAAATGAGCTCAAGCGACGAAAGCGACTAAATAGGTACCACTCCGCCTATATTAAAATCTGAAGCTGCCTCGGTTAGGCAAAACCTGCTTCCCGCTAAATCTAAGGAAAAATATAACCGAACTTATGACCAACTTATGCTGTGGAGGGCAAACAAAAATGTAAATTAAATTACTTGCTTTTTAGAAATGTATTTGTATTATTTCCTCACATGTTTGAGAAAAGCATTATGTATGCCTCGGCGGAAACGAGGATTTCCTGACTCGTATTTTAGCAGGCCTCGCTGTTGCTCGGCCTGCTAACCACCTCGTCAGGAAAACCCTTACTTTCCGCGCCTAGGCAACAATGTACTATTTATTAAAAGTATGCAAATGAATCAAAATAGCAGCATAATTCTGGTTATTATTTATTTTAAAAGCATTTTTTATCACTAGCCCATCATCATCATTATCATTATTTTTTTTACTCATAAAAAACTCTGATCGCTTATTTTAACAATATTAAATGGAACAGTAATTCTGAAATACACAAAAAAAATGATGATAAGTGAAGGTAAAAAAAATCCTTATAAAATAAAGAATAACATACTTTCAATAAAAAAATATTTTTACAAACAAAACTTGAAGCGATCACTAGAATATGGGAAAAGCATCGATAAATGAGTTAATCATTATTTATAGTCATTTAATTTTGCCCCGTATATTCCTAGGTCTGGTCATTAGATAATAGAGATGCCAAATCATTATCATCCTACATAGACCTAAGGTCCCAAATTTAATTTCATGACTGTACAATTTGACAAGTGGTTTTAGCATGTGAGAAAGTACAAAAAGATGTATCCACGTTAACACCTCATTGATAAATAAATAAATAAATAAAAACAGGAGCCTGCCGTTCGGCTGAAGAATTCTTAATCGAATGTATTATTTCGCAAATTTTCGTTTTCCAGAAAGCTGTTTGTCTTATTGTTGCCACGATTCTTGGATACTAAAAACGCTTGTTGCGTTGGTTAGGTAGAGTAGGTTGTCAATGGACCCGATCCTACGTGCACATCGCTTAAATAGCCTAAAACGAAATTGTCTAATTTTAAGACATAGTTTAGACGGCAGATTTAACCAGTGCTATTCCAGAATGTCAAGCTGACAATGTATAAGACCGCCTAAATTAACCTTTTGAACGCCACCGACGGCTCTGGCCGTCAACGTAAAGTCGTGCCACTGACGCCACGACGGCTACAGCCGTCACAAGTTCAAGATCGAAAGATACTTTATTTCGTTTCAATAACGTGTAATTTGCATGGCATAGCAAAAATGTTTGGCGTGTGAGTGACACATCTTGGATATGACGTAAGGCGTTCAAAAGGTTAAGAAGCGTCAGATTCAAATAAGCGCTGTCATGGCGCTGTCATTTGATTATGACAGCTGCTCATAGATTAGCAGTGTTTTAGCGACACCTAAATAAAATTAGGAAGTTTAGAGGCCACTCTAGAATCGGGTCCAATATGGGTTTTAAAATGCGCACGAGCTCACAGGCCGTCTGATGGTGAGTGGGTTCTGTGACGCAAGTGACTTGCGCTCTCAAGACTGCGGAGAGATGCGCTAGTAATGTCAGCGGTTGTCTTATCCCCACGCCGGAATAACAATGCAAATGCTTGGCGGTAGCTTAACAATCATCACCCGAGGCCGGAATTCTCGGAGCGGTTTTTTGCTGTCATAGGGGGTTACCTATCTTAAGTTCGAAAAACTTGTGTCCGCTGAAAATTTAGGAAATGATATATTCGGCCAAACGGCAGAGACCCAATCGAACCGGTGCTCCCCTCCCCGTGCGTGCGTGCGTGCAATGAAACAAGCGTGTACCGCGCAGCGTTTATTGTCGGACTGACCTTGCGGCCCTTGCGCTTGGCGCGCGGGCGGCGGCGCCGGCGCCGGGCCTGCGCGCGCCGCCGCGCCTCCTGCGGCGCGCCCTCCGACAGCAGCGAGCGCGAGCGCCGGCTGACGGAATAACAACGTCATCGATCACCTTTCACGTCGGGATTTGCGTCTTTATTAACAATATCTACATCCTCAGCAACACCACTAGCGTCATCATCAATCTATATCGTCATGAATAATATCGGCACTATTATTATTTTACTAAAAATAACATGTTCATCGTCACGATCCACACCAAGTTCATCGTCACCATCAACATGTTCATCATCAACATCAACCACATGTTCAACAACACGTTCATCATAAATATCAACATGTTCATCGTCGTGATCAATATCAACCACACGTTCATCGTCATCATCAACATAAACCACAATGTTCGTCAACAGCATCAACGTTCATCTTCATCATCAACAACATGTTTGTCGTCACGTTCAATAACATGTTCATCGTCACCATCAACAAAATGTGCATCATCATCAACAACATGTTCGTCGTCACCATCAACAAAATGTGCATCATCATCAACGACATGTTCATCGTCACCATCAACAAAATGTGCATCATCATCAACGACATGTTCGTCGTCACCATCAACAAAATGTGCATCATCATCAACGACATGTTCATCGTCACCATCAACAAAATGTGCATCAACATCAACGACATGTTCATCGTCACCGTCAACAAAATGTGCATCACCATCAACAACATGTTCATCGTCGTGATCAACATCAACAACATGTTCATCAACACCATCGACAACATGTTCATGGTACAGCTCAACAAATCTAAAGGTTAGCTCTGACTCACCGCAATCCTTTCAGCTTCTGTAGATGCTCCTCCATGTCAGACGGGAGCAACTTGCCTGCAACGAAAGATGATCAGTTCGACCATTTTTGAGTAGAAACAAGTCTAACAAAAAGATATCTTTAAAAACTTGAATTTTGAGATATTGTCTTTGATAAACCCCTGTCCCTAATTACTTTGATTAAAATATTACAGGCAATTATAACCAACTAGCCGACGCGGCGAACTTAGTATCGCCTCAGAATATTTTTCTTGTATTTTTTTCGGATTTTTAATAGTTATTCTGCTATTTGGGACAGACATAATTCCAATTTGAACAATATATTTTATGATCAGGGTTCGGACTTCGGACTAAGAGACCTGTGGAGCTGACATGAACATTAAAATTTGAACTCTTACCCGTTCGTTTATTTAATTGGAAAATAGTACATTATTGCGTAGGCAGTGAAGCAGGCAATTGCGGGCCGAGAATTGGTTAAAAATAAGAGGCCCGCAATTGCCCGCACGTGCACGTGGGAATAAAGGCGTGAGTTTATGTGTATGTGTGTGTGAGTATGAGTATGAATTAAATTTGATTGTTTACGTCGACTCCACAGCTCTCTTTCGTCTTCCTCCTCGCCCTATACACGGGCACTCACTGGAGTCCTTGGAGTCGTCGTAGTCGAAGCTCCAGCGCTGGCCGGGCCCGCCTGCGCAGGCGCGCGCGTGCGCGTCCCCGCCCGCCGCCGCGCCCGCCGCGTCCACGCACAGCCCCGACTCCACGTGCCGCAGCTGCTGCGTCGCGCGCAGGTAGTTCCATTGCTGGAATATTAACAACATTATCGTTCCTACTAAAATACCACAAATATAGGATAGGCTAGTGTCCTAAAAAAATCGAATTAGTCCGTCATTTAAATTATCAAAAAAAAAATTGAACACATTTTTTCTACTGTCAATTAAACAAAAAATAACGAAGATAAAGTGCGTTGTCGCGTGACGTCACGCCGTGGCACACTTTATACCAGATTGTGACGTCACGAGCCCCCCCTCCCGAACTTTGATGCTGGCCTAGTTGGTAGTGACCCTGCTTACGAAGCTAGCGGTCCTGGGTTCAAATCCCGGTAAGAGCAGATATTTGTGTGTGAGCGCGAATATTTATTTCTGGGTCATGGATGTTTTCTATGTATTTAAGTATATATTTCTGTATATAAGTATTTATATCGTTGTCTAGTACCCATAGTACACGCCTAGTGCTTAGTTTCGGTCTACGTCAATTGGTGTGACATTGTTCCCTGATATTTATTTATTTATATTTGCCTATTTTGATTGATTTGATAAAACGAAAAATACGTTTTCAATATTTTTTGACAATCTTACTGACAGAATAATTAGTGTTTTTTACCCTGGCCTCCAGGGTCCCCACTCACCTGTCCGCGCTTCTGCCCCGAGTTGGAACAGGTCACCATCAGGACGCGGAGCGGCTTGTCCTCGTCCGACTCCTCAGTCAACCGCCTGGAAACAACCCACGTGGTACAGTCAACAGCATAAATAAGTGATCATTTCTGTACCATGTCGCATTCAATCGTTTCACAATTTTGTATGACATTTCAAACACAACGTTAAAGTGAGAAGGTACATAAGTGATCACTTATTTATGTAAGTTCAAAGTAAATTGCCTCGATTATGTACATCCCATTACAAACTGCGCCTTATGAGGATAGATAACGAACAACAATCTCACTTCCCTGTTAACTTATATTATATCAAACAATAATGATATCGACAATCAGCACCATTTATTTAATCTTGCAAAAAACATACAAAAGGCGAACTTAACGCCGTAAGGCATTCTCTACCAGTTAAAAACCATAATAATAATTAAGGATTCAAACAATAGTCAAAGATTTAAAGTTTAAATTTGAAACTGTTAACTACTGACTAGGGATTCAAGCAGCCATTACCGCATTCACTGCCAGAACTGTTTGCTTACTGTAAGAACTAAGAACGCACATATGCGTTGAGGGCACTTGGTGGAAGTCAGGAGAACGCTTATATGCGTTGCTAGCAGTGAATGCTTTAAAAGATGCTGCTTTAAAAGTAAGAACAATAAACACCTTAGGCCCTATGATACGCTGGTGAAATAACTAGCATAGAGGCGTCCCGTCCTAGTCCTAAGGGTTGGCAACGCATTTGCAGACGATTACCTCGATCTGTTCGCCAAATTAGATATTTTAACCACAAGTGCGTTAGTTACATTATAGATTTCTCCGAGTCGCATGATTGCTTATTTATTTTTACAGAGTCGATCGAGCTCCGGTTTCGCGGAGCTCCTATTTCTGGGTGCTACGCTCCTTCGGGCGTGCTGCAAAACGCACATAACCTAAACCTAAAGTCTTCAACCATACACCTATTTACATCAAAGAATTGCCAGTAAAAAAAAACAAAATTATATGAATGGTTGGTTGATGCATGTCTTTATACTATTAAGGATTTCTTTGAGATGAATACAATTGAATGATTTTGCTAATATTGTATAATGTAAAATATAATTAATTGAAATTTAATCTATTAAATTTAGTGTAAGATAGTTTTAAGTAACACAATTTTTGCATGCTGAACACAGCAAAGTGTTCGATCTACTGCAATTTAATTATTAATGTACCACATTTACAGCAAATTAATTAATTTAATTTCAAAGAAGATGCATCAACCACGACGACGCTGACGCTGGCCTAGTTGGTAGTGACCCTGCCTACGAAGCTAGCGGTCCTGGGTTCAAATCCCGGTAAGGGCAGATATTTGTGTGATGAGCGCGAATATTTGTTTCTGAGTCATGGATGTTTTCTATGTATTTAAGTATATATTTCTCTATATAAGTATTTATATCGTTGTCTAGTACCCATAGCACAAGCCTAGAGCTTAGTTTGGGACTAGGTCAATTGGTGTGAGATTGTCCCCTGATATTTATTTATTTATTTAGGTTAATTCGCACCACCTATCCCGACCCCTGATAATAAAAATAGGAAAACACGCGAATAAGATAGCTTCATAGTAAATATGGGTGGATCAACTTTTTGCTGTTGTTATTCTGTCCCGTAAGTCAGGAGACAACAGTGATAGAGTTTCTTAGAAAAAATGTTATAATATATATCACGAATGGAGAATTTGCTACGCGGAATTATCAAGTTTGGCAAACAGATCGATGCACTCACTTGACAGTAGCGGCGGTCGAGATACAAAAAAAATAACATGAACAGTCAAGGTCACCAATATGTATGCACCACGTAGTCTCAAAAAATATGTACACAGACCTTATTACTACACCCCGCTATCGGAGGTGCAAAATGGTAGCTGTCAAGTTCTCTGCCTATACTTTGTATGAGTGGGAAGCACAGATCACAGAAACAAGGGAGATATGTCATGAACGCCAATTCGTACAAGACCTGGTGTCGCCACTTTTAAACATGTGTGCGTCTTACGCTTACGCTCTATTAACTACTACAAAAACAACCTCCTCATAATTGGTTACAGCTTACGAACTAAAAACGCGGTAACATAGTTTTGATAGTAGCAGAAAGTTAAGCTTTATATTAAGTTCTCAAGGTTGAAAAATGCTGAAAGATCGTTTTTTTTCCATCGTAGTTCAGTCACTGAACGTAAGGTAGCGCTTACTCGTCACTTAGCTGCCATCTATGCGACGAGTAATTAATTAGTTACTCAGAGCTAGATGGCGCCAAGATAGTAGTCCCTATGTTCAGCAGGTTAAGGACTACCCACACACAGCGACATCTAGTTATACTTTTTTCAAGAGGTGTGCGTTTCTCTCCTGTCGTCCACTTAGGGATGCCACAAGGAATGTTTCAAAATATATCGATAAACAATTCAAACTTGTTTGCAACGTTAATACTTATAGGTACTATTCAATTTACAGGCAATAAGTACTATTTTTGTTATTTTACTACTAGGTTAATACAATTACATCATTTAAACTTAATATATTATTGTTAGAATAGAATAATATTCCCCCCATAATATTCCTATATTTTGTCCCGTGTGGTTGCCGGGTTAGAATAGTGCCACTCCATGTCTTCCCGTGGATGTCGTAAGAGGCGACTAAGGGAATAAGGGCTTGTAGTACTTGTTAGGCGATGAGCTTGCAACCTGTCACTAATGCGCTGTTAAACACCTTAGCCTAATTATGCAACATTTGGTTACAGAATTATCAACAAGTTTTTAGAGTTGCTGATAATTCCGTAGCTCTGCCTACCCCACTTTGGGAATGAAGGCGTGAGTTTATGTATGTATGTGTATGTAATATTTTATTAGCAAGAATACGGTTTGCGTAAAATCGATACATAAGATTTTAAATTTGGAACGATACCTATATTAGAACGTAACAAAAAATTGGCCGAATTTCTTTGGTTCAATTTTCTGGAGCTGTTAAAGATTTTCGTTTTGATTAGTACATAAAAGTCTAAATTGTAAACTTGGACTTTATGATGTTAATACAAATATACTAATAAAATGGGTTCGGTTGAGTGTCACGTCACAAGATCTCAGTTTGGGACAAACCAGTAGTTTACCGACTTGATTATGTAAACTTTATTTCATAAATGGTACAAATTACTTAAAACAGAAAGATAGACTTAATACTTGGGGCAATCTCTACCATCCAACCTTTAGGCTTGAATCCTTTTAAGAGTGAGTCGGCGCGAGCTGTCAATCAGCGCTGTGTGCAAGCACAGCTCAATACTGAGCCAGAGCCCTTTGCCTTTGTGGTTGGTTAATTTATTTTTATCTTAATTGTATAATTCGCCTACTTATATTTGAATTGCTAGAGTCCTTCGTCGTTCGTTAATATTGTAAAGAAAATTAAATTTTGTATAACGTGAAAATTCGTTAAAAATATTTTTCTTCTGTTTTAAGCATGTCGTGGTAGTGATAAATAACTAGAACTATTAACACATTGAATTCTATTGATAGCTGTAGAATAAGCCATTTATCGATAGTCGATAGAAATCACGTCAACACAACTTTCACAACCTTACGCTCTGAAATCCATTAAAATATAAAATATTCATTTAAAAATATAAATAATGCTTAAAAACAAAATTTACCGGTGGTAAGTTATGCCCTTTGATTTTATATTAACGTTTGTATTTCGATTTTTGCACACTTTCACGCTACATACAGTCATTTTATCATTTAAACGGAGCTTCTATACTGACAGCGTTCAGTGAGTGACTGTGTCAACGCTTGACACGCCTCGTGCCGATATGGTCAATTTGACCATATCGAGGCGACACGAACCACGCCCCCATAACATATCTCCCTTGTTTCTGTGATCTGTGGTGGGAAGAGTACGAAAGATATATTTTCCACTCTTTGCTCTCATATAAAAATAAAGTGCTCGGAAAAATGTTCTGTATATGACTATTAAATTATTTAATAACTTGCCAAATTGTATAAAACTATCTGACATGCCTGAATTTAAAACCAAAATACGCAAATTCCTTTTAGAAAAATGTTATTATGGTGTCAATGACTATCTAAACTCTAATATTGAATAATTTTATATAATGTCTAAATAAGTAAGGTTCGATGATCTAATTTAAAATAATGTACTTTTCAAACGTATTTAGCTATAAGATACAAATTTTGCATGCTTTTTTAAGTAGAATGTACGCACATCTAATGTTTTCCATCTGTATCATTTCACTACATTCCCGCAAATAAACATTCTTATTCTTATTCTTATTCTTAAGGTAGAGTTCTGGTCTCTGGCCAACCACTGGTGTCTATACCCTAGCATTTTTTAGACTACAATTTAACATGTTTTTTTTGGAATCCATGATAATCATTGTCATCAGAAATGTAAACCATTATCAGTACAACAAAAACACTATGGTTGCTATTTTACTTTTCTAATGATTCGACATTTATTTCTAAAAATAAATAGGACTCAGATATATTGGGTGTATTGTTGAATATATTCATCGTGACTGCACTAGATTATTGCAGAGAAATTGAAAAAAAAAACTGATTGTTCATTAAGGATACGATATCCCTTTAAGACACATTTATAATTATTAAATTTTTAATTAATTTATGAATGGTTCGTGCTATGAAGATACGATAATTTGTTAGTAATTATGAAATATTGAAGATTTTATTTATAAAAATGAAAAATGTTTAACACATATTCATTTTGTAATTACGTCCTGTTTTATAAAACACTTTTAATTAAAGTCCTAGACCCTCATTATGGCAAAGTAAAATTATCGACATATAGCCAGTATTTCAAAATATTTTTTACCCATCCCTAAGAACTTGACAGCTACCATTTTGCACCTCCGATAGCGGGGTCTATTATTACTACGGCAGTAAGGGTTAAGTGTACATATTTTTGCAACTTTGTGCAGATATTAATTTTTAATATTGACTGAACAAAGGCAATATTGAGCCTTTTTGGCAATTAATAACCGGCGTCCGAGGACGCCCGCCACACCGCAAGAACAGCAGATGCGTTGCCTCCAAACGTATCTCACCGTACGTACTGCATCTCGGCGCATTTCTCCTCGTCGCGCAGCTGGCCGGTGAGCGAGAGCGAGAGGTACTGCGTGGCGCTGAGCATGCTGTGGCAGGGGTAGAAGCCGAGCGCGGAGCCCTCGCCCTCGCGCTGCATGGTGTCGAAGCACAGGCCCGACGCGGGGTTCTTTACTCTGTGGAAAACATGAAATAACATTAGAAAATGAGCCATCATCATCATCATCATGTCAGCCGAAAGACGTCCACTGCTGGACATAGGCCTCCCCCAAGAAAATGAGTAATGGGCGTTTATTATGAGATGAGATAATCAGGGCCCGTACTTTTCATGCTGTTGACGTAAAACTGTGGTCACGCTACATAGAGTATGATTTCGAATGGTTTTATTGTAATTATTAACCATTACTCGTCAGTAATTTAATCTTCAAAAATACTTCATACCTAAAACGATAATGAAATTATTTGATTGAAAAGGATAGCGGCAAAAATCATCCAGTAACATTATCATTAAAAAAAAGTGTTATTATGTTGTAATAAAAAATATATGATTAAATAGTCATAAATACAATTATGGCGTTGACACTCATAAAATAAAATGGTCTCCTTTTTGCCATTTTTAGTCACGAGTAGTGGTTACAAAAATATGGAATGCGTATTTTGATTGTGATGAAGCTGTATTTAATTATAATCATTTTACGCTTCTTATTTTTATTTTTTTGTACCAATTAATTCATACCTAAATACCTGTCAAATTAAAGTAGAGCACCCTGTGTGTAAAATTTCGTAATTTTGACGTCATCGGCATCAAAAGTACGACCCCTGGAGATAACTATGCACTTCATTTTACGTTGAGCGTAAAAGACAGAGCTATAGCAGTTATATAGCACTGTCCTTTTCTCTCAGCGTAAACAGAACTGCATTGCTACGTAACTATGCAGTTCATTTTACGGCGAGCGTACAGGACAGAGCTATAGCAGTTATATAGCACTGTCCTTTTCTCTCAGCGTAAACAGAACTGCATTGCTACGTAACTATGCAGTTCATTTTACGGCGAGCGTACAGGACAGAGCTATAGCAGTTATATAGCTCTCTCCTTTTCTTTCAGCGTAAAATGAACTGCATTGCTACGTCATAATAACCCCTCTGATCTTACAAAAACATAAATGTAATAATAACAAAGAGCAAGCTTTAAGAAACTCGACTGTTGTTAATCAACTTTAAATCGTTATAAATCCTACATAATCATTAATAATGAAAAAATAAATAATAATGAAAGAAACCGAATGATGAATTTTAAATACCTTTAATGATACCCCACTTGTTATAGTTCGTCGATTTTAATTATGTATTTTTTACAATATGGCGTCTGTTTGCCGCCATGTTGAATTTTGATTACAGTCGGATCTTTAGTGACACTCACAAGGTTAAGACAAATCGATTGTCATAAGAATCGTCATAATCGGGCCATGCGTTCAGTTTTTAGAGTGTCACAAGAGAACAAACATACATACATATACATACCTAGTTGGTTACTAAGTTCTGTTACTAAGGTTGATGCAAATAGAATAGAATAGAATATAATAGAATATTTTTTATTTTCACAAGTCACATAGTTACAAATAAAGCAGTATCCGGTGGATTTCAAACTATTTCGAATAAAACAAGCTTATGTTTATTTTTTAATTTCAATATGTATAAAAATTAAAAGCTTAATTAATATACATTTTGAAAAACAATTAATCATTTTTCTTAGTTTCCGCAATTCCCGATACGATCTTTTAACATTCACAGCCGGCATCGATGAAATTACGCATGACTTTTCTGTAAATTTCATTTTTTGAAATCGCTTAAAAGTTAGTCTTTGTTTACCAAAGAACTTTTTTTGTATTAATATGTTTTTTCTGTATATGTTTAGAGACCAAAATTATATTTCTCAACATGACTTAATTCCAACTTATGAAGCAAGAGATTTGGTGTGTTTTCGTATTTCTGCAAAATCATGTGAAATCTTAAAGTCGATTTAATGAGTCATCAAGATTGACCGGTGTCCAAGCGGATCTTTAGTTGCTTTGAATACATTCGTATCAGAATTTAAAGCTAGAAGTCTGTTCAATATGTCACGCAAATTTGAACTCTCTATATGAACTCTTACAAAAGTTGGGGCCGTTATCAGTATCATCGTCGTGCGTGATTTTAACTATGATTTTATCGTCCGAAATGGGAATACTTCAAGCTCGTACATCAAATAATTGCAATAGTTTAGAATACATTATTTTTATTATTATTCCATATAAATCAAAGTTTTGATTAATATACAGGTTTATGCAAAACTGCTTTAATTTTTTTTTAATTGTAATTAATCTCAGTAACAGAACTTAGTAACCGACTAGGTACATACATTAAGTCACGCCTGTTTCCCAGAGGGGTAGGCAGAGACCACTTCTTTCCACTTGCTACGATCTTGACAAATCTCTTTCGCTTCATCCACATTCATACATCGAGTCATGCACGCACGTCGGTTTCGGGTACTTAAGACTCGGCCCTTTTCCAGTATTTCTCCGATTTGATTCGAAAAAGTACGCCAAGGGCGGCCCCTTCCGACCCTTCACTTTCGATCTGTATATCTCTTTCGTCAATCTTCTTTCTTCCATCCTTTCCAAATAAAGGCTGATAAACATATAACACTCCTCCTTCGGCAGTCGGGTAAAAATAGGCCAACTTCTCATGAGCCACCAAAAGTAGTAATATCTAAATAGGTGCTAAGTTTGGCGCTAGATTGTTTACAGCCAGTCCAATTGATGAATGTAGCTTACTGTATCTAAAATGCATTTAGTGGCAATCAATTGGATTGAGTGATGATGATGATGAGGCGGCTGGACGAGCGATGGGAGAGAGTGGACGGTGGGACGAGGTGATGGTGGTGGTGACATTCACCTGCCGTACGCCAGCACGTCCCTGACGGGCACGAACTTCTCCTTGTACACGTTGTCGAGGAACCACTGGAAGCTCTTGCAGTGCAGCTTCTCCCGGAGGATCTTGCGGTGCGTCACGTCGCCGATTATTGGGTTTTTCTAAGGAAAATTATTATTCATTATATATTTACATACATACATAAACTCACGCCTTCATTCCCAGAGTGGGGTAGGCAGAGCTAAAGAATTACCAACAAGTCTTAAAGCTTCTTGATAATTCTGTAACCACATTTTGCACAAGTAGGCTAAGATGTTTCCCAGTGTATTAGTGACAGGTGGCAAGCCCATCGCCTAACAAGCCTTTATTCCCTTAGTCGCCTCTTACGACATCCACGGGAAGACATGGAGTGGCACTATTCTAACCCGGCAACCACACGGGGGAGCATATGTTTTATGCGGAATATTATATTATACAAGGTTATTGGTAAGTCGACCTATTCCTCTCTAGGGGTTATGGGAGAGGTCATTTGCAATCATTTTGGTCCCATAATACCCTGTGCAAAAGTGAACCATTTCCGAGATAATATAAATTTAAGATTTTTGCTAAAAAAGTCAGGAACGCATCTTCAAAAATTGACAAAAAAAATAGCACTTTAAATCTATTTTTTTTAATAGATATTGTATAAGGTAAAATTGCAGTTGTTATGCAATAATAAAAATAGAATTATGTGTACATGTTTAAGAATGCGAGACCAAGACACGTTGAAGACTCACCCTGAGGTCCGGCCGGTGGAGGTAGAAGAGCTCAGCGTATTCGTCCATCCACACCTCCGCCATGCGCGCCGTGTTGATGCCTGACGCACCAAACCGAAATGAGAGGCGTGACAAGTGAAACCACTCGAATTTCAAGACATCTTGGAAACTGGGCTTTATGTCATTAACCTTTTGAACGCCGTACGTCAAATACAAAATGCGTCACTCACACGCCAAACATGTTTGCTATGCTAAGCAAATTACAACTTAATCCATACGAAATAAAGTGTCTTTTAATCTCTAACTTGTGTCGGCTGTGGCCGTCGGTGGCGTCAGTGGCACGACTTTCAGTTGTCGGCCAGAGCCGACTGTGGCGTTCAAAAGGTTAACATACTGTTGAAGATATGGAAGCTCATGGTCCAATAATATACTTCGTATTCTCTCCCGAGAGGCCGTGGTCCCGTGAGTGGACGCGTACTACGTCATATGGGGCAACAGAAGATTTCCAAACTTTGAAATCGGGGTCATCATCATCATGTCAGCCGAAAGACGTCCACTGCTGGACATAGGCCTCCCCCAAGGCTCTCCACTCAGACCGGTCTTGTGCTTTTCGCATCCACCGCTTTCCCGCGATCCTTACAAGGTCGTCACTCCATCTTGTTGGAGGCCTACCCACAGCTCGTGTCCCGGTCCGCGGACGCCACTCAAGAACCTTCTGACCCCATCGGCCATCAGTCCTCGAAATCGGGGTAATTTAAATCAATCACTTAATGGCACGTCCTCTGGTGAGATTGCGAGATGACTTGAATAAGAGGGGCGGCAGCAACTGGATGCATAAAGTATTAAACCGGGCTCTGTGGCGTTCCTTCGGAGAGGCTGTCCAGCAGTGGACTGCAACGGGCTGATGATGATGATGACTTAATATTGATTGCACGAATCCGTGCAACATCAGCATGAGTAGCGGTAGCGCCTTCGTCAGAACACAACACATAGTTCTACTAAGAAATATCGTCGGTGAAACAGCAAAACCGCGTAAGTAGCATTTTAAATAAGGAGCAAAATGCACTTTTTTAATAAGACGGTAAGGTTTATTTTGCACTACCATAAATTTGTCAGTTACGCCGTTTTGCAGTATCACCGACGATATGAGACACTATTACAAACGGCATAAGAGTGTGACAGAGATTTTTAAAAACATACGATTATGATTATGAGTGTATTAGGAAATATTGTTTTACCAGACATTAATAATTATTTAAGAGCCTATAATTACTCATCGGTAACTCGTGGCATTTAGGTAGCACTTGACAGTTGCTAACAGACTAGTGATGTGACAAAGTTGTTCCTGTACGAGTCGAGAAAAGGAAACCAATTAGAGCAAATATATTTTCAATCATTTAATTTATGACATTCGTGATTAACAATTAATATTTGTTTTCAATTTTTACAAGTCAGCCTACTTCTTCTACTTGAGAAAATCCACTTTGTGTAAGAAAATGATCTATCAACTTCCACTGACGTAATGGGTAAAAAAAGCAATCTCATAGATGTTCTCCTCGATTTCAACTGCTTTATTTTGTAATAAGTTATTAATATTCTGTGTCGTAAGATATTCTGTATTTTTGGATAATAATATTTTGAGCTTCTGATAAACAAGTTTACCTTTGGGGTGCAGTATTAGTAAGTTCGATTTTAAATACGATCTCCAAAGACTCTTTTA
Organism: Acleris emargana; assembly: GCA_927399475.2. Lineage (NCBI taxonomy): Eukaryota > Metazoa > Arthropoda > Insecta > Lepidoptera > Tortricidae > Acleris > Acleris emargana. The sequence goes on along the minus strand of OV656863.1, from coordinate 519,729 downwards.
GTTTAAGGCTTCTACCTTTTAATTCCTTAATATCATTGACATTGATGTTTTTAAAGTAGTGATCAAACATACCTACTTCGTAATATGTTATGACCAAAGAGCGGAATTCTTCATATCAAACTGTCAGAGGGATTGACCTAACTGTTTTATCGACTTATCGATGTTACGGAATAATATCGCATTAGGTATCCATAATCAACTTAAAAGATTATTCTGTAACATTTGACCTGATAAGCTGATTTTATAGAAAAAAGTGATTACAGCCAAAACACCGTTATCAAGTACTACAAATATGCTCCTGTAACTTCAACTGAGGTAGAACGCTCGTTTTCATCTTATAAATGGATCTACAATGAAAAAAGGAGTAATTTGAAAGGTGACAATGTTGAAAAAATAATGACTATTTTCTTTTACTACAGGGAAGATGAAGAAGACATATTTAGTACAGATTTAGATTTCGACTTTGTTATTTTGAATGAAGATTAGTTACCTACTCTTAGCAATATTTGTTTTTAATTTTTAATGATAAGTTTCATATAGAAAATTAAAAAAAAAGTATTTTCTGTTTTATTCTTTACTATTATACTAAAATACAGTGGCGGTCAGCTAATTAGGGACACCGTTAATTTGTCTGTATGTATATCCAAAAGCCTGATTTCATTACTTTAACTTTGTTTCGTTAAGTGATAAATATTTATCAATAAGTCGATAAAACAGTTAGGTCAATCCCTCTGACAGTTTGATTTTTGCTATGAAGAATTCCGCTCTTTGGTTATGACCATGTAGGTAATATTAATTTATTATTTTATATTATCCGATAAGACAGAAAACTTGTCTCATCACAAATCTGTCAATTGGTACCTAAATGCCACTTGTTATAGTCTTTATTATTTCTACTGAGCCGATCTTCTACACAAAGGCCATTGTTTGTAAACAATACCATTGTCTTTCTTTGTGTCCGTAACACCAAGCCGACTACATAAAAAAAAGTTAGAACTACATTGAATGTACATTGAATTATCAACCCTACTCTCTTAGTCAGTAGGTTTAAAATGTAAAGTGTCAGGATACAGATATAAGTCTTTATTATTTGAACTGTGCTTATTCTTTACACAATACTATCATCTACACAAAACTTATATCTGTATCCTGACACTTTACATTTAAACCTACTGACTAAGAGGGTAGGGTTGATAATTCAATGTACATTCAATGTAGTTCTAACTTTTTTGTATGTAATCGGCTTGGTGTTACGGACATAAAGAAAGACAATGGTATTGTTTACAAACAATGGCCTTTGTGTAGAAGATCAGCTCAGTTCAAATAGTAAAGACTATACCGATGTGTAATGTACCACTGCTGAGCAAATTGCCTCCGTAATTCCTCCGGCATGCGATAGACATGCCCAACCCATTCGAGCTTGGCGGTCCACCAGTTATTTTAGTTTTGTGAGTATATTTAAAAGCATTAAAGTTTAACCAATTACCGTGCGTGTCGGAGTCGGCCGGCAGCCCGTAGGGGTGGAAGGCGCGGAACACGTGGCCCACGCGCGAGCACGGGATCGTCTCGAGCGTGCCGCCGCCTGCGCACACAACGCGGTCACAACGCCAGCACTCACAGGGACATAGACACTCATTTATTTATAGCTCCTGCAGGCAACTTCGTCAGCGTAGATTTAAAAAAAAACCTTCATTCACTACACACAGAAAAAAAGCAAAAACAGAAAACAGCAATACTAATAGTGAGTGTGTCTTCGCGGTAGTGAAACGGACCCTGACTCAGCGTAATGCTGAGGTGTAAACACCTGCAGCGATGATGCCAGCTCCTAGAGTGGCAGACTGACGTTATGCTAAACGAGTAAATATTGTAAAACAAAAAATACTATTACAAAAACTACATGTAAATACCTAATAATTTGGAATAACAAAAAATAAAGAAAAACATAGAAAACTAAACTATAATTTACGGACAAAGTGCTGGTTGGCGATTGATTAATTTTGGAGCGTCAACAAATAGATTTAATAACGTTATTACTTTTAAAAAATCCGGGATACAAGTAGTCTCGTCTAGATTCGCCTCATAGAACCTGCAGTCCGCGCCCGAGCTCCGAGGAATCAGGGGTTGGAAGAAGACGGGTGTGCGCCGCGCCTGCCCATCGTACTCCACCTCTCCCAGTAGAAGAGCTGGTGTTATTGCCATAGTTACGTAAATCCTGACGTCAACTTTTCTTGAGATTCCTCGGAGCTCGCGGGCGGACTATACATAAGGTCTGATTTTTATTCGCACAGAAAAAATGTAAGCAAGCGGTGTTGCCGTTAACGAAAAACATTTGCAGCATTCAAAATATGTATACTTTCCACATTTAATAGAAATCGACTTTCTATTAAAAAACTACATATCGTCGGTGATACTGCAAAACCGCGTAACTGACAAATTTATGATAGAGCAAAATAAACCTTCCTGTGTTATTAAAAAGGTGCATTTTTCTCCATATTTAAAATGTGACTTACGCGGTTTTGCATTATCACCGACGATATTGTAATGAAGATTGATGAATTGAATTTGTTGATTTCTAACTTTTGTTTCGTGCTCCCGTGTCGTAATCGCTTTCCAGTGACTCATTTGTGCAATTTTAATTTCAATTACTTCTCGAATTCATTTTTGTATCACGGTTCGAGCAAAATGATAACTTGATATTATATTTCTTGCTGGTCCAAACTTTGAGATCCCCTGAAATGTCACTTTGACAGTGACGTGCCTTTGCTTACATTTTTTTTGTGGGAATAAAAATCCGACCTTACAAACGTACATGTTTAGACTATCTACTAGACAATTACAAGCTTCCTAATTGGATATAATTTACTAAGTGATATTCTTTAAGATAAGTCATCAACCAATAATAATTTAATAAGTGTACTGTACATTGCCATATCCGGAAGCTCATCTCCAGGTTTTCTCCGCCCCATCCAGCCATCTGCTCATCGTAGGCGCCCAGCTCCCAGTAGTACGAGCGGGACATCGCGAACAGCCCGCCCGCCATCGTCGGGGACCTGGCGGGACAGTTTGGTAACGGTTCGAAGGATCTAATAATATGGGTCGAAGGACCAAGCTATTCGAGTCGAAGTACCAAAGGAATATAGAAAACCCTTACCAGTTTAAATTACAGCTCAAAATGTTTTTATTTAAATCATACTTTTATTTTATTTAGTTTAGTTGTTATTAATTCTCAATTCTCAATTCTTTATTGCTTCCATAAGTTATACATAATATTATGGACCCAGGTAGGGCACAGCAACTTACAAACTAGTGAGGGGCTTATTTATAAGTTTTATAACCAATACGACAATATTTTAAAAATTAACGCTGATACAAATTAACGCATTAAATAAATGTGTTTAAAAAGCTATCTTGTCTACTAAATATTATTTGAGTGTAAAATGCTACTACACGCATTTTACACTCAAATAAATTTAGCAAATTAATTTGTGCCATCCATGTAAAATATAATAATAGAATTATTAAATTTGGAATGTAAGATATTATAAGTTTATTACACTATTTTTAAGATTCCTGTGCCCTAGCCGGGTTCATGTTGAACATAATATATACTTAAGACCTTTTGTATACAAAATGATCGCAATAAACGTTTTGATTTGATTTGATTTGAAATTATTCTGGTCCAAGGGCCAAGCTATTTGGGTCATAGAATTTGTCGTATCAATTATCTCAAGTCGCTATTCCGCAGGATTTTTATTGCTGATTGTGAAAGTACAACGACATGTTTTATATTTCGCATTTTTTTTTCTCATTATAAAATTTAACTTAGGGCTGATGGTCTCTCGCTTTTGCGGAGTCAGTCTCAACCGTCCTTTCCTATACAGTGTGTCTCTGACCTTGGGGCTTTAAATGCAACGATCGGTTCTACTCGCTAAACTGAACTACTTTTGTCCTGCAACATTAAAAAATAACTTAAATTTAGATAACTAATTGATGTTAAAGTCTAATAGTAAAATCAGTGTATTAAAGCATGTCCCAGAAAAAAATGTCGCTCATTATTAGACGCAGTTGTATATCAGGATGAAATCTAGATGTTTGAAAACTATGTTTCCCGGTAGGATGCTCTATAATGTATAAATTAAAATTAAAAAAAACGTTGTCAGTACTAGATGTTCAACGATGTCGTCGGTGCAAGACAAGTTACACGAGTTTTTTTTGTACAAATATGTTCAATATATAGGCATCTCTGCGAAGAAAGTGGCATCGGAGCTGAAAACGTCTACAAGAACCGTTCAAAGGGTTTTAAAACGGTTCAGGGGGACAGGTGGTATACGGCGACGGCCTGGAAGTGGACGTAAACCAGGGTTTGTAAACCAGAATATCGAGAAGAAGATTATAACAGCTTTACAGAAAAAACCTACCCTCTCTGTACGAGACTTGGCCAAGAACTTTAAAACGTCGAAATCTACAGTGCAACGAGTGAAGAAAAAATGTTCTATAAAAACGTTTAAACAAACTTAAGTGCCCAACAGAAATGCAAAACAGTCAAAAGAGTCTAAAACGAGATCTAGAAAGCTTTATTCAAAAATGACTAAGAAAAAATATTGTACAGTTATGGACGACGAAACTTACTGCAAACTTGAATTCAAATGACTTCCAGGACCCCACTATTATTCTGGGACCGACAGAAAAGTAGTAAGTGAAGAGTATAAGGTTATCAAAATGGATAAATTTGCAAAGAAAGTTCTCGTGTGGCAGGCGATCTGTTCATGTGGCAAACGCAGTACACCATATTTTGCTAATGGAACCATAAATGGTGATATATACCCGAATGAGTGCCTCAAAAATCGATTGTTGCCATTCCTTAAGAGCCATACTTCACCTGTCCTGTTCTGGCCTGATTTAGCCACGTGTCACTACACGAAGGAAGCAATACAGTGGTACAAAGCAAATAATGACGATTTTGTTGAAAAAACTCTCAATCCTCCCAACTGCCCGGAGTTACGACCCATTGAAAAATATTGGGCTTTTAAAACATAGAAGTAATGCCACTTCAGTTCAAGACTTCAAGCAGAAGTGGAATGAAGCTTCCAAACTGATCACCGATGACGATGTACAAACTTTGATGGCAGGTGTCAAGGGAAAATTAAGAAGTTTCTGGATGAACTAATTCTAAACTGGTATTTATGGTTAAATAATAATATTTAAAGGAATATCAAATAAAACGGTATTAGAAAATTTGGTGAATTTTAATATTTAATACGGATTTTTTTTTAATTAATAAGCGAGATATTTTTCTGGGACAAGCTTTACATACTGGCCATTTAATCACTATCACATGGTGCGGGGGCGACATTACCTTGGTACGAGGGCTAAAGGAAAATGGAGAATTGGATCGCGTACATTGAAAATTACATTTAACTTGTAGGATAAAAATTAAATTTAAATTAGACATATTTTTACAACTTACAGAACAAAAGAAGCTTAGTTTCCGGAGTAGAATTGATCCATGCATTTAAAGCCCCAAGGTCAGAGGCACCCTGTATAAAATATATGCAATAGAGAAATTTACAACGAAAAAAAAAAAGGAAAATTGTTTATTCGAGATCATTTGAAAAATGAATACCATAATCCAAAATGACGCACTTAAGTACACTCTCGTGTGCTGTTGGCTGCGTATGAAAATAATGTACGAGCAAGCTTCCACTCGTGTGCGTGTGGTTGTGCGTCTGTGTTTGTGTGTATACTGACCACGTGGGCGCGATCTCGGAGCCGCGCCGCTTCCTCTCCCGCTCCGGCACGTCGATCCACGTGAAGTGACCCACGAACGTGAACCCGCCCACCTGCGCATGCGTTATTCGTCAGCACAGCGCCGGCATCATCATCATCATCATCATCATCATCACCATCATCACCATCGACATCACCAGCGGCATAGTCATCACCATCAACAAATTACGTTACACTTTACAAGAGCTTACCTCTTCATAAGTTAAACGTGTAGACCTGTTTTTTCATAATAATCTACAACATATTCAAAAATATTTAAAATCAGACTAGGACTAAGAAAGGACGATGGGCAAAAATGTCCCCACCTACCAACGGAGATGAAACATGTCCAGTTTACAGATCTTGACAACATGATGTATTTTTACTATGGAGACGATCTCCATATGTATGGGTATTTCTAGGAAAATCATAATCGTATCGTATAGAATTTGTTCAAAAATGAACACATTCTTGCCCTGGTTGGCCCTTAAAAGGTTTTTTTTCATTAAAAAATTCCCATCGATTTAGCTACTGAGGTACGTATTTTGTCTTTTTATGGGGCCAAATGAATAAATAGACATACATCCCGTGACTGTTGGAGGGTGGGGACGGGGTCCATACAAAATTGCCTATCACCCTTTGTTTGGATTTTTTTAGCAAAATCAGGGAATCACACAAGAAATAAAAAAAAAAATGCCATCCGGCCAAGGCATAAGGAACAAGGACGAGATGTATAAAATTTGTGTGACGTAATTTGTGGACAGTCCATCATCATCATCATCATAGAACGATCAACACCTTAATGGTGACATACTTTTGCCACTGGACATATAGACAGAACAATGCATTGGAAGACCAGCTGCCAAAACATAGACAATGCGTCAAACCTTAAAGTAAAGAAAGAAAGAAAGTCTATTGCGAAGAAGCCAGCATCACCGTGTCACTGGACCTTTATACCACATTATATCAGCCATATTGCTTTGATATCTTAATCAACAACTTCACTTAAACAGTAGAGCTCTAATAACATTAACAAAGTAATTGACAACGAAACATGAACAAAAACCATGCTCATACAGATTTGTCTCGATAGCAAACACAATTCTTTTAACCTCGCAAGGCCCCCCATACTGAAAAGTGGGAGTTTTTTGTAACTGGGACTTTGAATCTACAATCAAGGGAATAAAGTTCAATTGCGATTGTCCGAAAACGCCATTTTCATTTAATGAACATAGGAAAATAAACCTTATTCTTATTGCTACAGAGTTCAAAATAAATTTCCTTGATTATGTACATCCTATTGCACATGGGCCCTTACGAGGTTAAATAAAACAAAAATAAATAATCAAACTTCTGCTAATAGTTATTAAAAAAAAACGCGGTGTCAAACAAAATGACGTCATTCCGACCACTACTCCAAAGCGGGCGTAGGAAACACTCATAATATTCAATATATATTTCCTCAGTAAATAATAAAATAATATTTTTTTTAATATGTTTTTCAGACACTTTTCAAACAAATCCTGTTGCCAATTACGATATCAAAGCAATACGCTAAACCAAAGTAAAATAAAAGTTTCAAGGTAAAAGAAAGCGGGTCCGCTTGAAAATGAAATCTCCCAAAGGCTTGACGCAACATCGATTGAGACAACCAAGTCTGTGCTTAGAGCTAGGGATGACCAGGGGACAAATATCCTGCAGCACGTGTCAGACTTAATACGACATATACGTACTACTTTAGAAAAAACTCGTATCTGATACTTCGAGACGTACGAGCTTGAACTTAATTCTCCTTACGTTTAAGTTTAAAATCGTACGTCACGAAATATGAGATACGAGGTTTTATCAAAGTAACGACGATATCGTCGGTGAAACTGCAAAATCGCGTAAGTAACATTAGCACATAGCAAAATGCACCTTTTTTATAAGACAGTAAGGTTTATTTTGCTCTATCATAAATTTGTTAGTTACGCGATTTTGCAGTATCTAGCGACACCCGTCGCGCGGTGTCGCCAGATATGTACAGTCTGTGAGCACATAGAAGGCTTCGGTTTAGTAATTCCCTCTCACTCGCTCTTAATAAGATCGTATGAGAGCGAGTGAGAGAGAAGTACTAAACCGACGCCTCTTCTAAGTGCTCACAGACTGTAAGTGAAGTGGAATGACTGGTATAGAAGCTTTAGATCCACATCTCGTTAAAACTACGTAGTACGTAGCGACTACACCTCAAAAAGGGTTCTCTAGTGTTTTACCAAATCATCATTATTCATTTTATTAAGTTTCATTTCGCAAAGATAAATTTCAAACCACGTAAAGGGGAATGCCCATCTCTCCTACAAAAAAATGCCTGAGGTGTACAAGAACCAATTATACACCAAAATATGGTACGAAATTGTAAGTTCCGAAAACTCTTTTAGTGATTACTCAAAAAGTTGGTGAAACGCTGTTATTTTTATGCAAATAGACAAAGACAATTTTCATCTCAAACTCTTTCAAAACGAATTAAGACGTTTAGTATGTTTACAAACAAAGTAGTTACACATAGGTAAGGAACATGAAAATAGTGGTTTCATGGCTGGTTTAGGGTGAGGGCGAAGACGGCGTAAGTCCACGGACTGGACGAGAGCGGGCGGTGGAGGTGGCAAGCGATTTCCCATACATTACGTGTTATCTCAATTCACCGCCGTGCGGTGAGCGTCTCGACCATGCAATCAAGAAAGAAATTCGCTCACTGCCCCGCCGCCCACTGTCGTCCAGTACGCGGCCTTGGTTAAGTAAATAAACAAAGTCATTTTACAATTCTAATCATTTTCAATAATTACAAGTACATCGTCCAAAAACTGTGCAGGAGGATAGATATCCACTCCTGTATTAGTTGACGCACTTCATTATTTTGCAATAATAAATGATGACGCGATAATTGCGTAACATTAATATTGCAATTAATGCAATGCTGGGCACTGCTCATTATTTAAACCAAACGAAAACAATAGGTACATATAGGTATAACGTCTACCAGCACCTTAGCATCATAGTGTTATTTATATGGAAGTGACGTCTCACGCCATTTATAATATTGCAGATACGAGTAAACATGAGGGTAGGTCGAAATAAAATCGGTTGAGCGATGACTGTTCAAGTAAAACTCTATAAATAATGTGCGTATTACTCCCATCATTATTAGACTTCAATTTAATGAGTATATTTATATTTAATTATAACATGTTTTTTGGCATATAGGTTATCTCTGTACATTCCAGGCATTATATGGGCATTCTCCTTTATATTTTTTGTGTTCAAGAGTCTAACCCAACCTAACGTATTTAATTTAACAAGCCCATGTAGCCCGCCCATGTTAATGTAATGGTTTAATACAATTTCATTTTTCCGAAATGTGTAAGGACCAAAAAGTCGGCCACGCTAACTCACTCAATAAAATTTTATATGAAACTTTTAGGGAGTAAAGGCTTGTAGTACTGTTAGGCGATGGACCTGTCACTAATACGCTGGTAAACATCTTAGCCTATTTGTGCAAAGTGTGGTTACAGAATTATCAACAAGTTTTAAAAGTTGTTGGTAATTCTTTAGCTCTGCCTACCCCACTTTGGGAATGAAGGAGTGAGTTTATGTATGTATGTATGTATGAAACTTTTCCGTTGTGATACGAAAATTTGCCCATACAATTGTAGAGATACTTTTCGTCGCACAACGGAACTTTTTTTGGCCATCGTTGTTTGTATGGTTAACCGCGCTTAACTATGATCCAACTATTTGGACTTTACCCAAATGAAAGTTTGTAAAATGATGATTTGTTAAAGAGTCAGGATACCCTCAAAAAGTTCGAGTTACAAAACCACTTGCTTTGCGTTATAAGTTAGGTTAGGTTCGTTAGGTAACTTCAAATGCACGAAGGGCAAATTGCCCAAGAATAGGAGCTCCGCCATACGGGGCTCCGTCGACATTGTTAAGACAGACATAAGATAAAAAAACAATGTGGTTATTTAGCGACTCGGTCTTTTTGGGATTGGGTCGCAAGGCGCTCTGCTGGTAGTTGTTACCTAGTCCTAGCGAGATGTGGACCTAAAGCTTTTCTCCAGCATGACTCTTCTCGACATGTCACCGACGTTTGTCCCCTAGTGGCTCCATGGCTTATTTATTACGGGACCATTATATAATTTCAAAATACCTTACCCACTAGGACTACGATGTTAGTAGAGCTAACTACAGGTTTAGTGAACTTCGCCCAGGGCTAATCTACTTGTGCAGATGCAAATTAGACTATAAATGAGTATACAAGAAAAGGTAATTACTAATTACAAAACTAAGTTATGACAGATGTTGTTATTGTAATTAGGAGATAATCAGTGGAAAATATTACATAATCTGGTTTCTATACACAAGGGAATGTCTTGAAGACTTCAAGGAAACTGTTACCTATGTCAACATAATTATGGTATAGTCTTTACTATTTGAACTGAGCTGATCTTCTACACCAGGGGTTCCCAAAGTGGTCCAGGTGGACCCCCAGGGGTCCACAGGAGACTCAACGGGGGTCTACGTTGGCGTGACAAAAAAATGGGGGTTCACAATTCTTTAGTGGGGGTCCACGAAAATGACTAAATCTGTTAATTCGTGATTGAAACTCAGCCGCAACGAAAATTTCCATAGTTAGATCGTCTCCAGACTTAGGTAATGTTCAAATTTTTTGCCGAGTTTTGGGAATATGGTCGAAATGTGGTGTAGGGGGTCTACCAGAACTAGTTAACTTTTGAAAGTGGTCTATAAGAAAAAAAAGTTTGGGAACCCCTGTTCTACACAAAGGCCATTGTTTGTAAACAATACCATTGTCTTTCTTTGTGTCCGTAACACCAAGCCGATTACATACAAAAAAGTTAGAACTACATTGAATGTACATTGAATTATCAACCCTAGCCTCTTAGTCAGTAGGTTTAAAATGTAAAGTGTCAGGATACAGATATAAGTTTTGTGTAGATGATAGTATTGTGTAAAGAATAAGTTCAAATAATAAAGACTTATATCTGTATTCTGACACTTTACATTTTAAACCTACTGACTAAGAGAGTAGGGTTGATAATTCAATGTACATTCAATGTAGTTCTAACTTTTTTTTATGTAATCGGCTTGGTGTTACGGACACAAAGAAAGACAATGGTATTGTTTACAAACAATGGCCTTTGTGTAGAAGATCGGCTCAGTAGAAATAATAAAGACTATACGAACGTTTTTGGTTTGTTTTAAGGATATTTTTAAATATACATAACTTCTAAACGTACGAAAATAACTTCAGGGGAATTAAAAATTAAACATGAATTCGTTTTCGTTTTTCGCGGTGGAAGGTGTTTTAAAGTGCATATCGTCGGTGATGCCGCAAACCCGCGTAAGTAACATTTTAAATAAGAAGCAAAATGCACCTTTTTTATGAGACAGTAAGGTTTATTTTGCTCTATCATAAATTTGTTAGTTATAGTAGGATCTATTTAAAATGTCGGAATCCACTTAAGAGCTTATCTTCCAATGAATGGCTTTGTTATCTATTGTGAAGCCCGACCGCAAATTAGCAGTGCAAAATGAAACGCATAAATAACAAAAGATTTCACATGAATAGCAACTTTACCGCCTAGAGAATAAGGTTCAATTTGTAATGGCAAGTCATTCGAAATAGTACTGTTTGAAATTGAAAGCTAAACAAAACACCTGGCTGCCGCTAATTCGCGGTCGGGCTTCACAATAGATAACAAAGCCATTCATTGGAAGATAAGCTCTTAAGTGGATTCCGACATTTTAAATAGATCCTACTATACGCGGTTTTGCACTATCACCGACGATATCTGTATCCATTTTTTCGAATTCATTAATGTGATACCTTTTCCCATTCCAAATACATTTTAGTAGTAAAACGACGCAAGCTCAAGTATTATAAGATAATTCCAAGCGCAGGTTTTAATGTCTTTCCTTTATAAGCAGGTGTGAAATCGGCCCATATCTTTGTATTTCTTTAACAATGCCTTAGAAGTTTTCGCTCCAGTTTCTTTCGAGGCTCAACTTCGTATGCTGCGAGTTAAGCCGGCACAGTTTCTGTCGCATGCTTTTAATCGTATTATCAATTGTTAGTATACACCGTGTTTTTTTATTTACGATAACTTTAAGGGAAAGTTCTTTAGGCCAAATAAACTTAATTTCCCGGAGACAGACAGATGATAACAGATGTTTAATTTTTAAATTTAATCAGTTAATCACGTTGAACAGGTCTAAAAGGCTCTTAACTGTCTGTGTATGTCACGCCAACATTGACGTATTTGACACTGACTATTAGTTAAATCTAAACGCCCTTTTAGAATGACAAATGAAACATCATTTAATTACTTTGTTCTAAAGAGAAAAGAAACTTTTTTTGCAATATTAAAATTTTTAATCTACCACTTAGTTTCAATGGATGTACCTAAGCCTAGCATATGCCGAAGTTATCGTAAATAAAAAAAACTGTCTATATCAGATCTATATCCATCAGCAACTCTTCCAAGTTAGTATCAGGCCGGCACATTTCATCATGCGATATATCTTGAATGAATTTATTATTGGCAAAAAAACCTGCCCGCATTTGTTTTTTTTATCGGCCCAATCCATCACCAAATTTCATTTGTTTTCCTCCAGACCTGGAAGTATACCGCCCCGTCTACGTGGAAACTGGTCTGGTCGACGACGTCGATGATGGGCGTGACGACCGCGTTACGTTTGTGCCGTATGCGCTGCAGCAGGGGCCGCAGCCAATCCGCGCCCGCCTCGCAGTGGGCGTCGAGGAAAACGAGCACGTCGCCGCGAGCGGCGCGGGCGCCGCGGCTGCGCGCGCGCATCAGGCCCTGCCTGCGATAGTACGCTTTAGGTACCGAGGTGAACGGAGACAAATGTCTGGCAGGCTTTCTTTATACTTATATCCATTTGCCACTGCGACTTCTATTGTTATGTGTTAATTATTATACACCGCGAAACGCTTTACTAAATATAAAATAAAATGGTGTTATAAGTCATCAATTCATCATATTTAAACAAAATAATTATAGAAAACGGCGGAAGATGTCAGACATATATTAATAAAAAATGTAGAAAGTGTATTGACACGTAAAACTGTACATAAATAATTATTAACAATTTAGAGTTCCGGGTACAAGAGAACGCCAATGCTGTGAGAAATATAGACATCTTTTCTTCATCCCTGGTAGTAGAACAAACTACTGTAAGTACAGGTTTATCAAGCGTATATGTAGGATGATAAGAAACTTATACTTATAGATAGACATATTCAATTGTACTATTGGCTCATTAAAAAGTGTTAGAATGAATAAGTATACTTACTCTATTTTGTATGTTAATGTCAAGTCACAATTTTTTTTAGTTTTTAGGTATATTTTGTAACTATGTAAATAAATAATAATTTTGCATAAAAAAAATTGTTTGCGTTATTATATTGCGATGTTTAATATTGGGAACTATAGGTCAGTTTATAACTATATATCTGTATGACTGTTTGTTGCAAAATAAATAAAAAATAAATGAAATGAACCTCAAGAGAGCACACACAATACATATGTACAAAAAACAAACATCGAAACTTTAACCTAGGACACACAACACACAGGAAACTAAGGTTCGTAGTAGAGGATTTTTGCACGCAAAGTTGAACTGCCGTCAGCGTCATAACATAAGTATATACATTTTTGACTGACAGCATGTCTTATTCCCAGACCAAGGGACATACGGGGCAGAATTAAACGACAGCCAAGGTTCGCCTGTATCGATAATAGTACATTGTTGCCTAGGCGCGGAAAGTAAGGGTTTTCCTGACGAGGTGGTTAGCAGGCCGAGCAACAGCGAGGCCTGCTAAAATACGAGTCAGGAAATCCTCGTTTCCGCCGAGGCATACATAACGCTTTTCTCAAACATATTGTGAGGAAATAATACAAATACATTTCTAAAAAGTATTTCACACAACAAATCGCACCTTTGCGACAAAACTGTGACATCTGGGCAAATCACAACTTTGGAGATGCTTTGATTGAAAGGTGCGAAATAGTTTAATATTCGGTTTCACAATTATATTATGCAGAATGAACGAATGTTACCGACTGTCAATTGTTTTTAAATACTAACCATAGACATTGGAATGCAAATTCAAAAAGAAACACACGCACTGTGCTAAAAAAGCGAGCAGTTACCTTGGCTGTTTGGAATTTTTGTCTTGGTCCTTTTGATTTTGTATGCAAATTGACAGCATTTTTAAGAAATATATGGACATGGACGGAAAGTGTTTTCATATGGTTTTTTTACTCCTAGGAGTAAAATGAGGCTCTTTCCGTCCTTGTGTTTCAATCGGAAAACCGTTTTTTCCGAACATGTTTGAGAAAACTCAATTATTGATGTTTATCCCATATACTAGTGATCGCTCCGAGTTTTGTCTGTAAAAATATAATGTTATTATAAGTATGCGAATGAAAAAAAAACAACAACAATTCTGGGGATTCTTTATTTTTGAATCTTCACTCATCATCATTATATTTTTTTCCTGATAACATATTCTGATCGTTTATTTTAACTACAGTATACGGGACAGTAATTCTGAAATACGCATCGAGGACAAAATATATGATGATGATGATGAAGGTTCAAAAATACTTTTAAAATAAGGAATAACCAGAATTGTTGCTATTTTCTTTCATTTGCATACTTATAATAAACTTTTATTTTTACAGACAAAACTAGGAGCGATCTCTAGTATATGGGAAAAGCATAGATAATCGAGTGTATCATAGGCGATCCCTACCTGTAGTTTTATTTTGCCCCGTATATTCAGAGGTCTGCTTATTATTACACTGGAAATTTGTCACCTAGGGCCGTAGTAACAAACTCATCTTGACTGAGTTGCCTGACACAAGACACGTCAAAGTAAACGTCAAACCATAGAGAACTGTCACTTTTGACGCGTCTTGAGACGACCATTACAGACGAAATCAATTTATTAACACCGCCCTTAGATCTTCGATAGAATAAGGTAAATTTTAATAGTAAAAACAAAAATGAATTCGAGTCTTATTACACTGAAAATGTGCAAGCAAATCTGACGCTTCGCTTAAAGCTCAAATCGTCAATGTAATAAGGTTTATTTTCCACAAATACTTCCACAAGGGCCTCAATCAAGTATTTTTTATCATTACATACATACATAAACTCACGCCTTCATTCCCAGAGTGGGGTAGGCAGAGCTAAAGAATTACCAACAAGTTTTAAAACTTCTTGATAATTCTGTAAGCATTATTGAATGATAATAAAGTACTCAAAGCGGATGTCATGTTTTTAACCGTGTAAATAGATACAAACGTCGTAATGCTAGTCGGATTGAAGATATCATGAAAGTACGCATGCTTAGTAATAAACGGGCCTAACTCAAAATTGGCATTAAATTAGTTATTGTATTAAAACGGCTTATAACTGACAGCACTTTCGGCTCTCTTTCTTAAACCAGCCAAAATCGCGTATTAAAAAGAGATGGCATGATACCAAATAATTCAATGGAAACAAGAAGTGCCAATTACGAAACTTTAAACTCGATTTACCACAATTCACGATTTTTGAGTTAAGCCCGTTTATTACTAAGCATGCATATTATGCAACCTGAGCGGACGGGAAGACAAACCTAAGAGGTGCGCATGACGTGTGACGCGAGTGCAACCGACAGTGCGAATGATCCTAGCTGCATCGAACGAGCCGTGCACACACAAACTCTCCCCCACCCTCCGCACCTGGAACGTGTGCGTGTCCTGGACGCTATAGTAGAAGTTTTTGGACTCCACGACGTCTATGATCGGTACGACCACGGCCTTAGAGTTGTCTTTGATGCGCTGCAGCAGCGGCCGCAGCCAATCGGGCTGGCCTTCACAGTGCGCGTCGAGGAAAACGAGCACATCGCCAACGGCGAAGCGAGCGCCCGCCAGCCGTGCACGCGTCAGCCCTACCCTGTAGCAAGTTCAGTCGTTGGTCAAGAGATGGCGCATTGCAGTGTCTACAACGCGCACATCACAAAATTGGCTGCTTTGCGACTTTGAGGCGACAGATGGCGCTAACTTCAATATCTGAAACGCCCTAACTGCGCGGTGTATGTATAGTCTATACGTAAAATGAACCTACAATTCACATGTCAAAGGTTATTTTTGTCAAATAAATAATGTCAGCACAGAGAAGTAATAGTAAAATGCAATAATAATTTTCAACGCCCAAGATAGTAATAGGTACTAAAACTCGGCAGTACGAAGGACGGTTTAAAGGAAACCTTAAAGCATATACGTCTAACCCAGTAGTATCCAGTCTGGTCTAACGATAATATTCCTTAACTACTGTGAAAGCACACACAGGTAATCGCCAGATGTCGCTAGGTGTCTATGACAGTTATCTTGGTTAATGGATCTGATGTTTCCGTAGCTCTATGCCTTTCTGTTGCGATGGATCATAATGCGCTAGAGCTGGGTACTATGTCTAGCAAAAAGGGATAGAGATACTGGAAAGGATATGTTCGAGCGAAATGAGATTTGCCGTTGAGACCCTCGCTACACTAGGTTTGTTTTATAATAAGGGTTCGGCCAATCATTGCGCTTGACAGAACGTGGCCCCACACAATTATTGATTTAAACGTTTTGTTTGTATTTAAGTATGCATTCTATAGTCACTCATGTTTATCGTAGTCACACTAGTCACAGTGCTTAGTTTGGGACTAGGTTCATTTGTGCGAGTTTATTCTCTGATATTTATCAATGTAGCTGCACCCGGCATGCGTTGTAATGCCACGTCAAGTAAAAAAGTGTTAAATTACATGGGTTTTTTTGGAGCGAGCTCGCGAGCGTACACAGAAGATCCCAACAAATTTTCATCACAATCGGATCAATGATTTAGGAACACATAGAGGACAAATATACAAACATTCATTCTTATTTTAAGGCATTTTCTACCAGTTAACCTTTCGGCAGAGATGAGATTAAGGATTGTAGTGGTGTATAGATTTAAAAAACACTTTTGCATTTATAATATTAAGATACATCCTCTTCCTTTGTGGATTGTCCAGAAGTTAGTTGAGCATAAAATTCAACCAGTTTAACTGCTGTTGTGATGTGTTAGTTTTTGTTTCGTTGCCAACTACGTAGTTGATCGATAGATGGCGCTTTTATCAATATTCATATTGTGTTTCTTAGATAGGTAAGGAGTTAAGGATTCAAGACTTAAAACTAGAATTGAATGTTTACTACCGAAACTTGGTCTTGATTAAGATGATCCTTAGGATAATGTGTGTGTATGTATGTATGTAAAGTAAAGCAAGAACAACCAAGTAAAGTTCATGACCTCAACCTACAAGACATGAAGTTGAAGAAGGCAGACAATACAAATGGTATTGAAACTAAGTTTATATGAAGCATAAACGACAAGCAAACTTGTCAATATGGCGCAAAATAACTACTACAATTACTAAAATGTCTACGACCGACATAGGTTAGGATTGCTATATGCGCCTTTGAATTACCTCTCGAAGAACAATTAGCTCAAGCATTCTATCTAGCCTAAACCAATGAAATATCTATTAACTAGTGACATCTATCGACGCGTCTACTTAAAATCCAAAACGAATATAAAGACCTTGACGACTGAACTAACTCCGTATCGGTATTCGAAAGTCTTGGGTGCGATTGAATCGATTATGGGCGTTGCCACGATCGTGGGGTATTGCTTGATGCGCTGCAGCAAAGGCCTGAGCCAGTCGGGGAGACCCTCGCATTGGCTGTCAAGGAAGACGAGCACGTCGCCGGTAGCGAAACGCGCGCCAGCGGCGCGCGCGCGTATCAGCCCGCCCCTGCATCGTAACAACTTGTGTTTATAATGCGCGCCACGTAACAAAATCCTGCGCGAAAGTCGATTATTAGATGTTCAGGTAGGCGGTAAGCAGCGCGGTGTGGGGGGGCGCGCGTTTCCACAGCGACCGCATTGTTACCTTCGCGTTCGCGTTCGATCTCAACGTTTAAAACCTAGATGGCGTTAGTAGAACATGGTAGTTTCAGGGATTCTGCGATAGATGGCGCTCTGTCGAAAACTGCTTTACAGTATAGTTTTGACATAACTTAGAAAAATAATAGAAGAGTCAGCAACCTAATTATTATTAGAAGATAACGTGTCTGAATGCAGTATACACTTTGAATTCAAGCACGTTAATGCCTTGGATGTAATTAAGGCATTCAAGTCAATTAATATAAAGAAAACTAATGACCTTTGGGGGGTGTCGGTTCACGTCCTTAACCTCCTAAGACCCACCATACAATGAAATTTGTCAATGGAATATGAATCTTTTATGGATGATCATAAAGTAAATTTTCTGAATTGATCATTAATCATTGAAACAAAAGAAATACCACCTTACCTCCTTTGCACTAGATCTTTATTTCAATGGTCGTATTATGTACTAATATTAGTACAAGGAACCTCAGGAGGTTAAATCCTTATTGGAAGTCATAGCATCTCACTTAATGGTCATATTTAATCACTGTGTTGACTGTGGCGAGTTTCCTGATCTTATGAAACATAGCAAGATAATTCCATTATTCAAAACGGGTAGTACTTCTGACCCCACTAACTTTAGACCGATCTCCATACTACCCACTTTCAGTAAAATCTTTGAGAAATTAATTTTATCACAATTAATGGAACATTTTCAATATAATAATTTATTACACACCAAACAATTTGGTTTTACTCGGGGTCGCTCGACAACCGAAGCTGGTGTTGAGTTAATTAAACATATTTTTGAAGCCTGGGAGGGGTCACATGATGCCTTAGGTATTTTCTGTGATTTGTCCAAGGCCTTCGATTGCGTTACCCATGACACATTGGTCAGGAAGCTACACCATTATGGAGTTAGAAGTACTGCGCTAAACTTAATAAAAACGTACTTATACGGGAGAATACAAAGGGTAGACGTGAATGGAAATCGATCACCTGGGTCTTTGGTCAAAATGGGCGTACCACAGGGCTCAATTTTGGGTCCTTTTTTATTCCTCATTTACATAAATGATTTACCATACCTTATAAAGGACAAACATGATATAGTATTGTTTGCTGATGATACCTCACTCGTATTTAAAGTCAAACGACAACAGGAGTTTAATATCGATGTAAACAATGCTATATCAAAAGTAGTAGATTGGTTCAGTGTTAATAATTTATTACTGAATGAGAAAAAGACTAAATGTATTAAATTTATGACTACAAATGTGAAAAATAGACAAACTACTGTAACTATAAAAAATGATAGATTAGACCTAGTTAATGATACAGTATTTCTTGGAATAACGTTAGACTCCAAACTCCAATGGGGTCCTCATCTGGCTAAATTAGCGAATAGACTAAGTTCTGCAGTTTTTGCAGTTAATAAAATTCGGAATATAATAGACTTGAAAACCGCTCGATTAGTTTATTTTAGTTACTTCCATAGTATTATGTCATATGGTATTTTACTATGGGGTAGTGGTGCTGACGTAAACAGCATCTTTGTTCTACAGAAGAGAGCTATTCGTGCTGTTTACAAGATGGGTCATAGAGACTCGCTTAGAGATAAGTTCAAAGAAACGAATATATTAACCGTATACAGTCAATATATTTATGAAAATATTATGCATGTTCATAAACACATCGGTAGTTTTAGAAAGAACTGTGACATACATAATGTTAATACCAGGAATAAACATAAGCTCGCAGTGCCCTTTACACGGCTTCACAAAATAAAAAACTCATTCATGGGTAATTGTATAAGGTTCTATAATAAGCTCCCAAGTAGTGTTACTCATTTATCAGTAAATAAATTTAAGAGTTACGTTAAACGTCAACTAATTTCTAAAGCGTATTATTCTGAATTATTTGTATTACAATTATTAATGACCGTGGAGACTATATACATCTCCTTGTATGCTTATTATTTTAATTTGACATCTGGAGACTCTTTACATCTCCAAAATTGACCGTGGAGACTTTCTACATCTCCCTTGTTTGTGTTTGTTGTTTTGTTTTTTTGTTTAATTACCTACTTACCTATATTTAATTTTAATTTGACATTTGGAGACTCTTTACATCTCCGGAATTGTATTATTATTTTAACCTGACATTTTTATTAATTTAATTATTATTACTACTGGGACCTGTACATCCCTGTGACATTTATATTAGATAGCCTATGTTTAGTATTGTAATAAGTTCTTTATTTAAAAAAATGGCTTACTGTTGAGTTTCTTGCGGTGCTTCTTCTCAACAATGGTCTCTTGAAGCGCTGGTAGATGGTAGATTCAGACTTGTAAAAGTGCCTACAGGGCCTACTTACAGAATAAATGATTTTATTTTATTTTATTTTATTTTAATCTTTTATATTTCGAACACGAATGTTTTTGATTTAGCCCTCAAATCGTTACTTAGTACTGTGCTGTAAATACGAACACTTTTAATTTAATTAATGGTAGATAGCAAAAACGTAATTTCCGTTTTGCAATTGCAGCAGTGTGTTCAAGCGTTAACTGAAACCGCCTGTAAGATGTTTTACTTGTGGGAGGATCTTGTGCAGGGTCCGTCCGGGTTGGTACCACAATCTTATCCATTAACCTACCGCCAAGCAGCAGTGTTCGCATTGTTGTGTTCCGGTTTGGGGATAAGACAGCCGGTGAAATGACTAGCATAGAAGCATTCCATCTTAGTCCTCAGGGTTGGCAACGCATTTGCAGTCTTGTGAATGCGAATGTCTATGGGTCACAGTTTCCACTTACCATCAGGTGGCCTGTGTGCTCGTTTGTCTTCCCATGCAAAAAAAAAAAAGTTACTTATTGTACCTTTCCAAGGCACAATCAACAACTGGCGGCTTTCAGTACTAGCGACATCTACCGATTAACTGTTAGCCTTTAACCAGGCCATGGCGACAATAAAGTTCAAAATAATAATCATGACGTCTGTGAGACGTATACCACGTCAGTTAAAGGTTAAACTATGTATTAACTTCGACATCCCAAATGGACACAATTTAGTTTCTGTATCCAAAATACCCGAGGTAAAGTCCAGTAAGTCCACTAAGCTAATTTGAGTGTCTAAATGCCGAATCAAGGAACGATTCTTGAGACAAGTCGAGTATTTATTTTACTAAGTACTAAGAAGGAACAGCAATGTGGCATTTACGCGGTACATGGCGCCAACGTTTACATTTAAGTTTTGACGATTGGTGTCGTGAGCCAATTGATAAATAGATGGCGCTTATTTCAAGTTTAATACTCTGTGCATTACTTAAAACTAGATAACCTATGATAATGTTTGATTAACTCGCATTGCTTAAATTAACTTTAAAAAAATTACCAAAATTACCGCTTTCGAGTAAGGCAAAATTTACACCAATATATTTTACTAGTTTTGTTTGACACTTAATCCGGTAACACACTTCAAATAGTTTAGTTACTAAGTTTAGTACTAGACGCGTTGGTCTAGTTGGTAGTGACCCAGCTTACGAAGCTAGCGGTCCTGGGTTCAAATCCCGGTAAGGGCAGATATTTGTGTGATGAGCGCGAATATTTGTTCCTGAGTCATGGATATTTTACTATGTATTTAAGTATATAAGTATTTATATCGTTGTCTAGTACCCATAATACAAGCCTAGAGCTTAAATTGGGACGAGGTCAATTGGTGTGACATTGTCCCCTGATATTTATTTATTTATTATTATTTATGTAGTTTTATTACTTATATTCCATCTAATTATAAAAATCCGGACAAAATACAGAGCCGGACAAAGTCCGGACTAGTAACGAACGTATTTTTCGTATGTTCGTTTTGTATGTTTAGCCTAGAGTTTAGTTGGGGACTAGATCAATTTGTGCGAGATTGTCCGTCGATATTTATTTAAATTCTGTGACGACGCGGCAGTAGTATAGTTTTACCGAGTAGTATTAAGTTCATGACCTTACTATAGTCGCCTTTACGCGGCGAACAAAGCATCCGTCGCTCTCACACTTACATACCAGTAAGAAAGTGACAAGCATTTTATAGACGTTTATCCGGGACCCTGCCGTTTGGCCGAAATATGTTTTCCAAATGTATCATTTCCCAACCTTTTCATTGCCAACTTTATTATAAATATTTGTCCTGTAACTGGAAATATTTCAGGATTAATTTCGTTACCATCGTGTCGAACCCTATAGGTTAGGTTCGGTTTTACAAAATCCCGAAATATTTACGGTTACAGAAAACAAAGCGGGTTGGCAAATGAAACAGTTAGGAAAGTTACATTTGGCAAACATATTTCGCCGAAACAAAGGTATAGTCTTTATTATTTCTACTGAGCCGATCTTCTACACAAAGGCCATTGTTTGTGTACAATACTATTATCTTTCTTTGTGTCCGTAACCGCAAGCCGATTACATACAAAAAAGTTAGAACTACATTGAATGTACATTGAATTATCAACCCTATCCTCTTAGTCAGTAGGTTTAAAATGTAAAGTGACAGGATACAGATATAAGTCTTTATTATTTGAACTGAGCTTATTCTCTATACAATACTATCATCTACACAAGACTTATATCTGTATCCTGGCACTTTACATTTTAAACCTACTGACTAAGAGGATAGGATTGATAATTCAATGTACATTCAATGTAGTTCTAACTGTTTTGTATGTAATCGGCTTGCGGTTACGGACACAAAGAAAGATAATAGTATTGTACACAAACAATGGCCTTTGTGTAGAAGATCAGCTCAGTTCAAATAATAAAGACTATAACCCCGTTTATCCACATCAATAAACACGACCATAAATAGGCCCGCATTTTTTTTAATTTTTTTTATATCATAGGAAGGCAATCGAGCACACAGGCCACATGAGTTGACTTACTTAATACCTCGACAGTTCCAAATAATAACCACGCGGAATATATTGTGTTCGATGCAAATGCCGTCAACATGGGGCTAGCTAATTAAACTACTGCGAGAGCTAATATACAAGTAAACCGCTAGAATCGTCTAGGATGATTAAATATAGTTATAAGTTATAAAGTTCAAGATTGAAAAGACAAGTTCAGAACAGATAAAATCAACACCGAGGATTGTGTACCGATTCCGTAGAAATCTTTTTTTTTTAACGTGTTAGTTTCCAGGGTCTCTATTTTAGGCGTTAAAAACCATATCGTCTTTTACCTGTTATGGTATTGTTTTTAACTTGGCAATAGGATAATAGATCAAAAACCTGGTTTTTTGTACACCTAACCTAACCAGCAGGCTCTGTATTTACTGGTTCTGGTTAAATGTTTTAAAAGCCAATGGGTTCATAAAAAAAACTTTCAGGCCAAAAAAACAGAAAACAAAACTTAGGAGTTGAGATTGGATACAAACAAAGAGCATGACGATTGATTATACCGGGTTACGTTCGCGTATGCGCATCGTAAAAATCGACGAGTCGAGCGAGCGAAGCATAAATTAAAAAATCGACAAATTTTTCAGTTGACAACTATGAAGCGTCTGAATATTGATAATGTTGGTTCATGGTTGTACAATGTGTAAGGACTGATTTCTCATCTCCCTAGTACTACAATACTACATTACTGTGAAGGTTGAAGACCTCCACGTCGCTTCCATGGCCCGACAATAGGAACTATAAAAATAAGAGCAGCTGTCATATATGATAGGTACGACAGAACCTTTGATTTGGAATAGAAAAGCTTAAATAAACAACCGCGAGATATAATGAATAAATATAAATCTTCCTTAAAGTTTAATTTGATTAGCACCCCACCTCTTCGCATTTACATTTGTTTTATTTTATTTGTGGTGTGTCGCTACGCTACCACTAGTTCCGATGTGGAGATAAGACAGCCGGTGAAATTACTAGCATAGAGGCATTCCATCTTAGTCCTCAGGGTTGGCAACGCATTTGCGGTCTTAGGATTTCAGTCTTGTGATTGGTATCACGCAAGTTAAAGTGAGTTGCTCCGGAAAGGTCCCATGGCGGTACACAAATACTTTTCTTCTACTATATCTCAATATCTTGAACTTATCTTTTCAACCGATACATTTTATTTATGTGTGGTCCAACACGTAAACGCATCGATAAATTTAACCTCGTCCGTCAAATAACGTTTACACTTGTCGGAAACATGATTGGCCCAAACGAGAAACATTAGCATAGGTCAGCTTATCTCGCTCGAGCAAACCTAAATCAACTGTCAGTACTAGCGACATCTATCGATTAACTAACGACCTACAACCAACACACAGATTATAGGGGCTTCACCTCAAAGTTAACGACTTCTCCGGTATCGTATCTGAAAGTCTTGGTGTCTAACATATCAATGATTGGGATGACCACGGCAGTTCTCCTATCCTTGATGCGCTGCAGCAAGGGTCTCAGCCAGTCCTGGAGAACCTCGCAGTGGCTGTCGAGGAATATGATCACGTCGCCCCGAGCGACGCGGGCGCCCGTCTGTCGGGCGCGAATCAGCCCTACCCTGCACCGAGTTACTAAGATATCCATCATCCATCGTTGAGCGTTTGATCACATCTCCACGCTTTACAACTAGATGGCGTTAGGAGATTATGTTACGGAAAAGTTCCAAGGATCCCACGATAGATGGCGCTCTATCGATGTAGTTTTACACAGTTCTAACAAATGTGAATCTTTAAAACACCATAGTACGACGCTCGCTACAGAATATGAATGACCTAAGTAACTTCCGTATCCATTAGAAGGTCGTCTTTATCGCCATAGACAACATCGGCCGCGTCCAACCGTTTAGCACAGCTACATAAATCCGTATGAAATCGTAAAACTGATTTTTATTTAAATAAAGATTTACGAAATGACACGTGTCTAACTAAATCCATTCGAACTAGCAAACAGCGATAATTCATGCTACACGGGCGATGCTGTGATTTGAACATGGAGCGACGCACGTATTTTGACGCATCGTGCGGCATGTCGTCTTATTTACATACATCGTTATCGCGGGAGCAAAAACGATTTGACAGTAGTGAAAGATTATGACAAATAGGCAAAAACAGAAGTGACACTCGTATCGAGAAACGTTTATACCTACGAGTTCAAAATGTATAAATTTTCTTTCAAATATCTTACCTCCGTACTTGACTTGATCAGTAGTACCTACATATTTAAAGAGATAAGCTATGCAATCCTAACGTCAACCGCTACATTCACTTTTTCTGCTACTTAAGATATTTTTCATTCTTGATTGATTTGATATGTACAAAAACATACAAAAATATATCTAAATTAAATAACAAACACAAATGGAAAACATATATTTAAAAACTGAAAACTATTTTTGTACTTAAAAATACAGGATTTGACATAATATTTTCTTATATTCAATTTACGAATGACAAAATCTGGGATGTACAAGCGGGATTTCGAAAGGGAATGGGATGTACGGATCAGGTCTTTTCACTACGGTCCATCACAGAAAAGTTCTTGGCTGTCAACCAAAAGGTTTTCTGTGCTTTTGTGGACCTGGAAAAGGCCTATGATAGGGTAGATAGAAAGGAGTTGTGGACGGTGTTGTCTATGTATGGAGTGAGCAGCAACCTGGTGCAGGCTTTGAGGTCCCTTTATGAGGGCTCCAGAGCCTGTGTCAGGATCAATGGGGCATACTCGGCCTGGTTTAACATCTCTAAAGGTGTTAGACAGGGCTGTGTTGCCTCACCATGGCTGTTCAATCTATTCATGGACAGTTGTATGAGGGATTTGAAAGAGTATGATAAGGGTTTGCGTGTGCCAGAGTTGCTAATCAAATGCCTCTTATATGCCGATGATCAAGTTATACTTGCCCCATCGGTACTTGAGTTGCAGGAGATGGTGACAGTGATGAATGAGGGATTTAAGCAAAAGGGGATGTAAGTAAATGTTGCCAAGACCAAGGTCATGGTGATAGAGAAGGATGAAGAGATGACTGAGTGCGTGATAAATGTAAATGGTGAATTAGTAGAACAAGTGAGCGAATTTGTGTACCTGGGAAGTGTGTTTACAAGAGATGGTAAGTGTGAGAAGGATATCGAGAGGAGGGTGAATGCGGGGAATCAAATTAATGGGGCCCTGTACTCCTTTGTGAGCAGACAGGGCGTTTCACAAAAAGCCCGGCTGGCTGTTCACAATGGAGTGCTGGCCCCTACCCTGATGTATGGTAGTGAATGTTGGGTGTGGCAGGACAAGCATGCAAGTCGTGTAAATGCAGTTGAAATGCGCTCTTTGCGTAGTATGTGTGGTGTGAAACTGATTGATAGAGTTAGAAATGAAAAAATCAGAGAGAAGTGTGGAATAAAAGAAGATGTAGTGACTAAGATTGAAAAGGGCATGCTTCGATGGTTCGGTCATTTGGAAAGGATGGATGAGGGAAGATTGACGAAAGAGATATACAGATCGAAAGTGTGTGGAAGGGTCGGAAGGGGCCGCCCTAGGCGTACTTTTTCGAATCAAATCGGAGAAATACTGGAAAAGGGCCGAATCTTAAGTACCCGAAACCGACGTGCGTGCATGACTCGATGTATGAATGTTGAAGAAGCGAAGGAAATTTGTCAGGATCGTAGCAAGTGGAAAGAAGTGGTCTCTGCCTACCCCACTGGGAAACAGGCGTGATTTAATGTATGTATGTATATTCAATTTGACACGTTGAATTATACAAGCGTTTACTCAGTGTAAGACAAGTTTGATTGACCGTTTCCAGCGAAAACTTCGTCCTAGATATAAAGAACTTCTTAGAGGCTAAGAGTGTTTAGGCAGAATATTCAATTTATTCTAAACATACATTCTGTTATATGTGTTCTTTAATAGATTTGTCTTTGCATCCGCGATAACGATGTATGCTTATTTATATGCAGCGCACCGGCAGCGCCCGTGCGGCACCTCTCTAAGAGGGCAGTCTACTATACCGTCCTGTAAGGCCGACTTGTAACATTTCGGTGTATTGTATCACTCGCGGCCTTTATCTAATGGGCATACCTGGGATAACTCGGGGCAAGTTCTAGGGATTTGATATCGATAAAAAAGATGTCGATATAATTAAATTAATACATGTGCACATTGAACATTCTCGATTACTGTAAAGAGGTTCGATGCATATCTGATATCGAGCCTCTTAAGATAATAAAAGTATGCGAATGTCATTTCAATCAAAATGACAATTTACCGTCAGTGCCAATCATATCTTAGAGTGAGGGTGCCGTAAAATAGGGACCGCGAGATACATACATCACACGATAGTTTCAGTCAGTCGCCATCTTAATCCTAACTTAACCTAACCCTTGAGTTCGTTGTTTAATAGACGTTAACTTACCGAACTTTGACAAGGGGTTTCTTACATTAAGAATTTCCTTCTCCAAAGTACAACTCACAATACATATAATAGTATGCATGACTGGTTTCATTGGAACTATCTTACTTTGAATGTCCTCTGTTATGAATTTAGAAATAGTAGATTGTGTCACAAGGGAGCAAAATTACATATTTACAGCGAGGGCGTACATTGAATCCTGAACGAAGCGAAGGATTCTATAATGGAATCCCGAGCGTAGTGAAGGATTTAAGTCTCTACACCCCAGGTGGAAATAATTTTGCTACCCTCCGACACATACTACTTTTCACATCACCTATCTATCTATCTTAGGAATTTATAGATTATTTGCAAATAGTATGGACTTAAACGACGAAAGAATAAATTGTAGTCGATTATGTGCCTACTGTTTTCATATTTCATTGCGATTATATTTTATACTGGCAATAAAATGTCCTTGAACAGAAAAGCTAGCAGGGGAGAAAAAGTCCACTTTCCGAATAGGTGATGTGAAAAGAATTTTATTAATCAAATGTACGTCTCTATGCTGTATATTTCTGTTCATAGGCCCTTTTATATCTCTCTAGGGTTCGCAAACTATGCGCTCCGGATAACTATGTGTTCTAAGCACGAAGCGGAAGGGCGTGCTTCCATGCTTGCCGCATTTATGGCGTTAAGTCAGAAATTTGACACTGCCCGACCACTCAGCCGCTCGAATAAACGAGGGACTGACCCTGATGCCCGATGACTGAGCTGTTAACCTGTAGAGGTAGAGGCCCTGACCGATCAGGTAATCTTCAAAGTTTAAGGGCCACTGGTCGATTAAGAAGCCTTTAATTCAACCTGTGAGTTTGCACTGAAGCGGACTTGACCAGATTGTAGATGTATCCCATAACATTCTGATTGGTCGTATCCCCGCTCCGCTCTGATACTCTCTAAAATGTTGCAAAGCCCTGACCGATCACGCAGCCTTCACCAAATAAGAGGCACTGACCGATCAGGCTGCCTTCAACCTGTAGGAGACACTGACCGATCAGGCAGCCTTCAGCCTGTAAACGGCATTGACCGATGAGCCAGTCTTCAACCTGTAAGAGGCACTGACCGATCAGGCAGCCTTCAGCCTGTAAGCGGCACTGACCGATCAGCCAGTCTTCAACCTGTAAGAGCCACTGACCGATCGGGAAGCCTTCAGCTTGTAAGTGGCACAAACCGCTCGGGCAGTGTTCAACCTGTAAGAAGCACAGACTGATCATCATGTCAGCCGAAAGACGTCCACTGCTGGACATAGGCCTCCCCCAAGGCTCTCCACTCAGACCGGTCTTGTGCTTTTCGCATCCACCGCTTTCCCGCGATCCTTACAAGGTCGTCACTCCATCTTGTTGAAGGCCTACCCACAGCTCGTGTCCCGGTCCGCGGACGCCACTCAACCTTCTGACCCCATCGGCCATCAGTCCTGCGTGCGATGTGCCCCGCCCACTGCCACTTCAGTTTAGCTATTCTTCGGGCTATGTCGGTAACCTTAGTTCTCCTGCGGATATCATCATTTCTGATTCTATCACGCAGAGAAACCCCGAGCATAGCCCTCTCCATAGCCCTCTGAGTGACCTTGAGCTACTGACTGACTGATCAGGCAGCCTTTAATCTGTATGAGGCACTGACCCATCAAGCAGCCTTCGCCATATAAGATTCACTGACCGATCAGGCAACCTTCAGCCCGTAAGCAGCACTCACCGATCAGCCAGTCACCAACCTGTAAGAGCCACTGACCGATCGGGCAGCCTGCAGCTTGTAAGTGGCACACACTGCTCAGGCAGTCTTCAACCTGTAAGAAGCGCTGACTGATCAGGCAGCCTTTAAGCTGTAAGAGGCACAAACCGCTCAGGCAGTCTTTGACCAGTAAGAGGCACTAACTGATCAGGCAGCCTTTAAGCTGTAAGAGGCACTGATCCATCAAGCAGCCTTCACCTTATAAGAGCTACTGACCAATCAGGCAATCTTCAGCATGTAAGAGGCACTGACCGAACAGGCAGCCTTCAGCCTGTAAGCAGCACTGACCGATCAGCCAGTCACCAACCTGTAAGAGCCACTGACCGATCGGGCAGCCTGCAGCTTGTAAGTGGCACAAACTGCTCAGGCAGTCTTCAACCTGTAAAAAGCACTGACTGATCAGGCAGCCTTTAAGCTGTAAGTGGCACAAACCGCTCAGGCAGTCTTCGACCAGTAAGAGGCACTAACTGATCAGGCAGCCTTTAAGCTGTAAGAGGCACTGATCCATCAAGCAGCCTTCCCCTTATAAGAGCCACTGACCAATCAGGCAACCTTCAGCATGTAAGAGGCACTGACCGAACAGGCAGCCTTCAGCCTGTAAGCAGCACTGACCGATCAGCCACTCTTTAACCTGTAAGAGCCACTGACTGATCGGGCAGCCATCAGCTTGTAAGTGGCACAAATCGCTCAGGCAGTCTTCGACCTGTAAGCAGCACTGACCGATCAGCCAGTCTTCAACCTGTAAGAGCCACTGACCGATCGGGCAGCCTTCACCTTCAGCTTGTAAGTGATATAAACCGCTCAGGCAGTCTTCGACCTGTAAGAAGCACTGACTGATCAGGCAGCCTATAATCCGTAAGAGACACTGACCGATCAAGCAGCCTTCACCACATAAGAGGTACTGACGGATCAGTCAGCCTTTTTCCTGTAAGAAGCACTGACTGATTACGCAGACTTCAACTTATAACAAGCACTGACCGATCATACATACCTCAGCCTGTAAAAGGTACTGACCGATCAATGAGCATTTACCATTTACGAGCCACTGACCGATGAGTCAGCCTTCAGCCTTTAAGAGGCACTAACCGATCAGGCAGCCTTCAGCCTGTTAGAAGCACTGACCGTTCAGACAGCCCTAAAAGTTTAAGACGCAGTCACCGGTCAAGCAGCCTTCAGCTTGTAAGAGGCACTGACCGATCAAGGAGCCTTTAACCTGTAAGAGGTCCTGACCGATTAGACAGCCTTCATCATATAAGAGCCACTGACCGATCGGGCAGGCGCAGCAGGCGCACGAGGCCGGGCGGCAGCCGCGTGCGCACGTAGTGGGACAGCTTGCCGCGCAGCTCGGGCAGCGTCGAGTTGTCGTCCACCAGGATGATCTCCTTCAGGTACACGTACTCGGAGTCCGGCTCCTGCCCCGGGTAGCCTGCGGGGAGAGCAGAGGGTCACACGACAGTGTAACGAAAATGTTATCCTCCTAATACCCACCATACAACGAAATTTGCCAGTGGAAAATAAACTTTTTAGGAATGCAATAAAGTTTATTTTCTAATTTAATTGCCAGTCCTAAAAACAAGAGAAATTCTACTTTATCTTCTTTACAATTCGCTGCCTTTATACAATAACGCACTATTGCAAAATACTACGATTTCGAGTTAAGTATGCAGCGACGTGCAGAGTAAGCGAAAGTTTATCGTGAATAAAGCAGCCATCATCTTACGACAAAAAAAAATCTTGTCGTAAGATGATGGCTGCTTTATTCACGATAAACTTTCGCTTACTCTGCACGTCGCTGCATACTTAACTCGAAATCGTAGTATTTTGCAATAGTGCGTTATTGTATAAAGGCAGCGAATTGATATTTTATTGCAATGGCCGTATTTTGTAATTTTTTTTGTACGCGGGGACTTGGGAGGTTAAATATGGATGTCAGAGACTGAAGTAGTAGAGGACCTGTTTTGTGGCGCGCTTTGGGAGATGCCTATCGTCGGTGATACTGCAAAATCGCGTAACTAACAAATTTATGATAGAGCAAAATAAACCTTACCGTGTTCTTATAAATGTGCATTTTGCTCCTTATTTAAAATTCTTTATTAAAGTCGGCAACTCACAATATTTTTAACCAAAATCCGACATCAGATTGACTGACCTGTAGGTACCTACCATTTTAAAAGTAGTTATTTTTGCGTTTTTAAAGGCAATTTTTTGTTTTTTAAATCATTTTTTTAATAGTTATTATTTTTAGGTCAAAAGGTTGCTTATTATACGTATAGCATCGTTAACGACGCCTAATTATCTGCCAATTGGGTCCAGCATATTGGTCTTCACCCGAACAATGCAAGGGTGTTCCGGTCCCTGATCCTCAGGCCACAGAGGCCAAGTAACCGGTGTCCTGCCGTTTGACCAAAAGTCATTTGGCAAAATTACACTTGACAAACAACGTTTTGCAAAAAAATGTTAAGTCAATTGATCATTTTACAAATGACTTACTTTTCCAAATGATCAACAATTAAATTTAAATTTTACGAGGAAGACGAATCAGGGCATAACCGACTCGGATAGGTTAGGTGAGAAGGCAAGGCCTTGGCCTTCGAGGTTGTTTCTTTTTCTGCCCAGAAATAGGTAAACTAATTGCTAAATCATCAATTGCTAAGTGAGTTTTTGTAAGATGATACTTTTGTTAAATATCTCGTTTGCCAAATGATCATTTGGTGAAACGTTGTTTGTCAAATGACCATTTGTCAATAATTTTTTGGTCAAACAATAGTGAACCCAAGTTACCTATATCCACCAGCTCACCTATCTTCATAGTCCGGTCCGACTCGCGGTCCACGAAGTTGGCCTTCTTGTACCACGGCTGGTCCCTGCGGGCGGAGTTGAGCACGCTCCAGACGGTGCGCACCACCACGGAGTACGGCTCGTTGTGGAAGATGATCACCACCGAGGCGGAGGGCAGCTCCGCGTCGTACACGATGCGGGGGCACGCAGGGTTGCGGAAGTCTGGAAAGTTGAACAACGCTTGGTTATTTATTACAATCCTTTCTAATATTATAAACGCGAAAGTTTGCAAATATGGATAAAAAATGAAGACATGAAAATACTTATAAGTAGTTATTTCTTGCAATAACAATTAAAATATAGAAGAAATAAAAAAACGTAGTAACTATTCGATTTGTTCATAATGTATAGTTATTTTAATTTAATTATAATTAATAAATCCGTGTGGTTGCCGGGTTAGAATAGTGCCACTCCATGTCATCCCGTGGATGTCGTAAGAGGCGACTAAGGGAATATAGGCTTGTAGTACTGTTAGGCGATGGGCTTGCAACCTGTCACTAATACGCTGGTAAACATCTTAGCCTATTTGTGCAGAATGTAGTTATAGAATTATCAACAAGTTTTTAAAATTGGGGGTAATTCTGTAGCTCTGCCTACCCCACTCTGGGATTACAGGCGTGAAGGTATGTATGTATAATTAATAAAGTTTTATTCTTTATTTTTTCTTTATAATGTGTATCTATATTAATATCTACACTTGACATTAATGATGTAAAAATGGCTAGCCCCTGCCGAGCTGTGCTAATCATAAATACAACTGCTCATGTACGATATTCTTACAGTACAGGCGTGGTTGGGAGTTACACTGAACCCTTTCTCCTGGGGGTGGATATCCACGCCACAAAGCCTGAACCCCAAAATGATGGCCACAGCCACAGCCCCACCACACCTCTTGCGGATGATTGCTTACGGCTGAAAGAAGGGTTGTGGGAATGCGTGCAGCTGTAAGAGGGGGGAAGATTGTACAGTCAGCTGCAGAGAAAAGGATACCTCCCCCTCCTGGTAAGGATTGTTTTTTTTCGAAAACCTGTGGTTAGATTTAAATGATTTTGAGTTTATGTGTAGACAATAGTAAAATCTTCAATGCATCGAAAAATCATATAAATTTAACCACAGGTTTTTGAAAAAAATTGATCCTTACCAGGAGGGGGGGTATCCTTTTCTCTGCAGCTGACTGTACATGAGCATTTGAATAGAAAATTATGTAAGAGGTAACCTGGCCAGATTGAAACTGGTTTTCGTCGCAGCCCTGGCGTATAGATAGCTCGTCAAGGTTGTAAAAAAAAAATGAAGTTCAAAAAAATCTTGAATTTTGAAAGACTTTAACTCGGAAACGTATGGGTCTACTGAGGTAATTCTCAGCAAATTTAGTCGTCTGTAAAAACTGACCAGATTGAAGAAATCTAGTCTTTTAGGAAGAGGCCAAAATTTTCGCGGTTTTTTAATTCTTTGACAAAGTTGCGTTCGGCGCTCGAGGTCATAAACTTGGATTATTCATTGGGCCAACATCATAAACAAGTCTGCAAACAATCAGAGCTACTGGATTTGACACAAACTCATGTTGACTACAGCCTTTGTGATGCATATGTGAATATCACATTCGCAAATATTATAATTGCAAAACATCATATACGCATAACATCATATTAGCAAAACACGATATTCACTAAACATGATATTTACAAATAGTCGGGTTCAGTGGCGGTACTGCCATATAAGCCCAAAAGCCGGGCTTGCCCTGCCTTACAAAAATAACTATTCATTAAATCCACGTAATGTATTATAGATAGGTATTTCACCTTCGCGCGCCGCGCGCTCTCACTAAATTCTTCAAATCAAATTACATGCAACAGTAGTACCTACTAAATTTTACCGCGCACCGCCGGCCGCCACCTACGCAGCACAGCGCTCAGCGCTGTGCGGCAACCAGTCGAACTATTCATGACGCGGCTAGCTCGTATCTCGCTCGCACGTATTGGCTTGCAATCGGGCTTTTATATTCTCTGTCTTACCCACCGAAACGGCATATGCCCAAATACGACTGTTCGTGTATTAATATGGCAAATAGTATGAGAGTAAAAAGCCCTGCTTGCGTATGAAGTTGTACACGAATCCATAGTAAATGCGAAATTCGCTTCGCGCAGGCGCGGAGCGCGCGTTGAGCCGCGTTAGCGGCCAACTTCACTTCATTGCTATTTGTGGACAAATGCTTTTATTCACGTGTTGAATAGTTTGTTTAGGCGTTGAGCGGTGCGGCGCGGTCAGTGCAATAATAAGTTTTTTTTTGTGGTGTTGTGAGTTGTGATTCAATTAGATTGACAATGGAGGAAGTCCCGTGTGACTGTGATATTTTAAAGTGTGCACAAACTTTGCTTGTCGACGGAAAGGTAAAATGTTTGGACTTTGCAGAGAAAAAGGTACTTATTTCTTCGGCAAAACCTACGCCTGACTTGTGTATTTCTCAGAGTAGTAAATCGCACAAAATACAGTTTAACAGGTCAGTGTACAAAACTCATTGGATTGTTGGTTGTTCGCACTCTAATAAGTTATATTGCTGGTGTTGTATTTTCTTTTCTAACGACAAAAACGTGTGGAATACATCTGGTTATGACGATTTAAATAATTTAGCCGCGCATGAATTCTCGAAAACACATGAACGCGGTAATTTCTTTTAGTGATTTTGGTAAACAGCGAATTGAGACATCTTTATCGCACCAATTATCAAAGGAAATTACAAAACAACATGCGTGTTGATAACAATAGTACCGTTTTTCAAAGATTAGTCGATGTTGTTTGTCATTTAGCACAACAAGAACTTCCCTTCAGAGGTCACGATGAGTCTAAAACTTAATTGAATAAGGGTAATTTTTTAGAGCTTGTGTCGCTACTTTCAAAATAGGTACGATGGCGTTTTAGAAAAACACATTCGATGTATACAAATAATAATTTAATTTAACTATGTTGTGTAATATGTATGTAATTTTTAGATAGGTAATTGAAATAAAAGTAAGTACTTATTGCTTTCTCCCTAGGCAAGCAAAGTTAAAATAAGAAGTTGAACCTTTATTTTATTCTCTCATACAAACCAAGCGGCTTTTTTCAAGGCCACCGAAAGTATGCAATTGCTGATATGTCTGTAAAATTATATCTAGTGGTAACATGCCTTCAGGGTGCTTTGGTGAGCTCGTCCACGTAAGCAAATGCCTATACAACTGCAGAGTGAAGTGAAGATTGATCAGTAATGTGGTAAGAGCCAAGGTGGAGGGCCAAACCACCCAGAAATTGGAGCTCGGTCGTCACTGTCTAATTCATGTCTTAATAATAGTTATGCTTTGCTAATGTGATGTTTTGCTACTATTATATATACATACATACCTTCACGCCTGTAATCCCAGAGTGGGCTAGGCAGAGCTACAGAATTACAACTTTAAATTGTAGTTGTTGATAATTCAGTAACCACAATTTGCACAAATAGGCTAGGATGTTTACCAGCATATTAGTGACAGGTTGCAAGCCCATCGCCTAACAGTAATACAAGCCTATATTCCCTTAGTCGCCTCTTACGACATCCACGGGAAGACATGGAGTGGCACAAATCTAACCCGGCAACCACACTGGAACTAACGGGTGATAACAAAAAAATGAGAATCATTTTCAGTAGTCTTAAAAAAAAAAAACTATTGCCATAGACAAAAAATTGTTCAAGATGTTATTTGTACCTCTTTTGATATTCTTGATTTTTATTTATTTCATTTTTTCAATCATTTATAATTGTCAAAATGACGCCGAAACAAGAAGCTCTGCGAAAACGCGTTGTACATTTTTATACTTAATAAAAATATAAAGATGGGGAAAAAGTACACAGTAGATCATTTTACCAAAGAAAATGTAACAGTTTCTACTATATATAGAATTCTTGCATCCTTGACGACAACTCGCAAACGTGGTAGCGGCCGACCAGCTAAAATAATGACCAAGGGAAGACTGAAGACACTCCATATCACTTTCAATGATAGTGATTCCATGAGCCAACGAGATGCCCCGAAAATATTTAAATGTTTTCAACCGTACATTTGCCGGTCTTTAAAAAAGGTGGGTTGGGAGTGCCGCAAGAAGATAAGGGCACCGTAATACACCGATCAGCAAAAATTTAACATTATGTCACAATGCCGCTGGATGGTTACAAATTACAAAGAAAAATCGTTTATTTTGGATGATGAAAGTTATTTCCCTTTGAGCAAAACCCATATACCTGGAAATGATCGTTACTATACCAGCAACATTTCAACATCACCAGACAATATAAAACACAAGTATAAGCACAAGTTTGAGCAGAAAGTTATGCTTTATGTGGCTTTTTCCGATATAGGTGTGTCAAAACTGTGGTTCAAACCTAGTGGTTTAGCAGTTAATCCTAAACTCTCATAGAGTGAATGCTTGAAAAAAATACTTATACCATTTAATCGCCAACATCGCCCTGATGGAGAATATGTGTTTTGGCCAGATAAGGCATCGTCGCATTACGCCAAAAAAACATTGCAATTCCTAGACTCCCATAATGTGCCAGTTGTACCGAAAATCCGAAATCCCAAAAACCTTTTACAATGTCGGCCGATCGAAGATTTTTCTGGTTTTTTGATCAGTTTGGTTTACAAAATTAATTGAGAAGCAGAAAATTGTGCCCAACTGATAAAAAGAATCAAAACCTGAGTGCGAAAAATGGACAAATATGCCGTCCAACGGTCTTGTTCGGGCATCATGTCAAAACTGCGTCGAACAGCTGATTACGGGCCCTATCGTAACGTGCATTAATAATTTTGTAAATAGTTAAATGTGTATTATAACCCTTACTATAAAAAAATTATAAAATGTTACACAATTATTTTTTTACACCCTTGCAAATAATTCTCATTTTTTTGTTATCACCCGTTACTACTACTATGATGATTTGCGAATGTCATGTTTTGCGAATAATATTCATATTATGATATTTTTCGGAATATCATGTTTTGCGAATATGATATCCAACGATGGAGGGGACTAAAGACTACAGTTACTGGAGTTCCCAATCCCTCCATAAAAACGAACCATTGTAAATCATCATTAGCCGCGTAAATCGTAATTAAGCTCGCGTCCATTCGCCTCGACTAGTTTACGTGTGACGTGACTAATGGGCTAAGTGCGCCACTGTTAAATTGTCACGCAATTGTTTACAGTCAATCAATCTCTCTTCTGTTGTCGGTTAGGTGTTTCAGGGTCCAGGGAAACCTTAAAATTGAGAAGACTTAGATTTGTGGACCTGAATAATGTACCGTTGACCTATTTAAAAAATAATAAATTAATATTAGGGGACAATGTCACACCAATTGCTCTAGTCCCTATTTATTTATTTTTATTATTATAGTAAATCAAACCAACATTTAAAAATTATTAAAATTGCACCGGTGAAGCGTAGTAGTTTTTTAATGTATTTAATTTGACTGTATAGATGAATTCCCCAAAATTTTCTTTCTCCGGTATTTTTAGTTCCATTCGCGTTTTTCCCCATTTCCTTTATTTCCTATACGTTATTTCTACCAACAGATAATTTCGTCACACGCTTTTTTTTCTACTCGTTATTTTTGCTACACGCTTCTTTACCACTGCAATTTTTCACCAATCTGTTTTATTCACATGCGTATGCTTTCCCCGTAGAATATATTTCCACTGGTTTATTTTTGTCACACGTTTTAATATCTAATATTTTTTTACGCTAGACGCATATTTACCATGTTTTAGCATGAATACTAAGCGGGCGGGGCTCGAGCAAATGCAATTAGTTGTAAATGTTGTAATTGATCCCACAAAAACATTTTCATGTAAAATATTGCAAAAACGAGACCATTGGGCTATGTCAAGTCAAGCTGACAGGCACCGTAATGGACACTTAACTCTTAATTCAAAGATCATAAGGTCATAAATTTATTGTTGCAAAACAAATGAATAACCTTTATCATCTGTAAAATAAGAATCAAGTGTCCATGTGTACTGGTGCGATCACCCTACTGTGTAACAGAAAAGTGACGGTAGCGAAAGACGGGACACATAAGTTCACTAAAGTGTAGGATTAGGGCTTTTAGTGTTAGAGCGAACTTATCTTTACATAACATCTGATAACTTTTTGACATAGCCCATAGTCTCGTTTTTGCAATATTTTACATGAAAATGTTTTGGTGGGATCAATTACAACATTTACAACTAATTGCATTTGCTCGAGCCCCGCCCGCTTAGTATTCATGCTAAAACATGGTAAATATGTGTCTAGCGTAAAAAAAGATTAGGTATTAAAACGTGTGACAAAAATAAACCAGTGGAAATATATTCTACGGGGAAAGCATACGCATGTGAATAAAACAGATTGGTGAAAAATTGCAGTGGTAAAGAAGCGTGTAGCAAAAATAACGAGTAGAAAAAAAAGCGTGTGACGAAATTATCTGTTGGTAGAAATAACGTATAGGAAATAAAGGAAATGGGGAAAAACGCGAATGGAACTAAAAATACCGGAGAGAGAAAATTTTGGGGAATTCATCTATACAGTCTTTAATTTTAATTTATTGTTTTATTTTTTTAAACTTGCCTGAAATAAATGACTTATTATTATTATTATTTTAATATTTATTTAATTTTCTGTATAAAAATAAAAGTAAAATAACAATTATTATTATTATTATAGTTTGGTGTGTCTCAATGCACCATCAACGACAGCTACAAACAAATAAAAAGGTAAATCATCATCATCAGCCCATTTCCGTCCACTGCTGGAGATAGGCCTCTCCCATGGCACGCCACTGAGCTCGGTCCTGAGTTTTTTGTTTCCAACCACTGCCAGCCACTTTTTTTATTTCATCGCTCCATCTAGCTGGAGGGCGTCCCACACTACGTTTGCCAAGCCGTAGTCTCCACATAATATTAGTATTTTCGTAAAGGTAACTAAGAGACTTTAAACTAGGGGACTTATATCTATTATGCATAATATCACCCAAGGCGGGGCTTAGAGATGCGCGCGGGCAATCCGTTGGTTATAAGTTATAATTTAACGATGAAGTCAAGTCCTTTTTAGTTTTTCTATTAAGTATATCATATTTTTTGTACAAATGTTAAAATCAATTCACATTTAAAACAATAAAATTAAAGAAAAAGTAACAATATTTACAATCGAACTTTGAACTGCATTTTGCTGAAGTGATCGTTTTGCATTTTAAAATTGTTTGTAACTTCAACGTCTATTCTATTGTGAGAATTTAAGACGCGGTAGGTAGGCACGTAGTGCCGCGGATTGAATGAGCTAACCAGTCCCGGTTAATTTTTAAGTTTGGCGGGTAGACAGATATTGGACCCGATTCTACAGTGGTCTTTAAACTTCCTAATTGTATTTAGGTGTCGCTAAAACACTTTGCTATTCTATGAGCAGCTGTCATAATCAAATGACAGCGCCATGACAGCGCTAATTTGAATCTGACGCTTCTTATTTTAGGCGGTCTTATACATTGTCAGCTTGACATTCTGGAAAAGCACGTAGAATCGCGTCCATTATTTACTATAAAAAAAATATGTATTATTTAACGAGAATTTAGTGTGTATTTATAGTGACGCGGCAACATCCCACACGCGTCCAACGCGTCAAGCGTGAACAGTCATGCGACATACTCTGTCTCGCTCTAACGTTTTATGACCCTGTGTGCCAGATTGATTTGCGGCAGGTATAACAGGTACCAACTAGGCCAACACGTCGTCAATTCTCTTTGATAATTCAAAATCAAAGATAAATAGTTGAGCAGAGAGATTATGATAGTATTTTATAGCGTACGCGCCAAGCAACTCAAAAAGATTCGCATAGTAAAGTTGTCGTTACTAATAAGACGTAAACCGTATATTTCAATTACAAGCTCTTCGCCATTAGCCCGTAATATACCAAGATAAGGCTGCGTGGAGCTACACAGCAACCATTCTGACAACACGACGATAACGCCTATACAAACTGTTTACTACAATACTGGCTAGGTAGGTACTTTGATAAAGAAGAATTTTAAGAATTAAGATTTGATTGACTGTTTACAGGGGGGGGGGGCTAATTCCGACATTAGTTTGGCATTACATACATACATACCTTCACGCCCTCATTCCCAGAGTGGGGTAGGCAGAGCTACAGAATTACCAACAACTCCAAAAACTTGTTGATAACTCTGTAACCGCAATTTGCACAATTAGGCTAAGATGTTTGACAGTGTATATTAGTGACAGGTAGCAAGCCCATCGCCTAAAGGTGGGTTTAGACCAAACGAGCGAATGCTCATTCTATCCCCTCTCTACCAAATTATTTTTGTGTAAACAGACACAAAGCATTCTTTCGTTGTTCTCCCTTTGTTTGCGAAGATTCTAAGAATGCTCGCTCGCTTGATGTAAACGACGGACGAGCGTGCGAACAGTCGCCTAGAGCGTTCCTTCGTGTTCGGACGGGCTCGCTCCCGGGCGATCTTTTCAAAGCGTTCCTGATCATAAAGCAGTAGACCTACCTGTTTTACTTTTTTTTCACTTCTTGCTCTTAAAATGACTAGTCTATGCACATCGGGACTAAAGCTCCTTTATTAATCTCTGGGTTTTATTTTTTTATTTTCAGTGATTGCGTATAGACATTTTTTAGGGCGTGGAAATAACCTCAAAATGACAACAGTGCAAAAATAAATAAAAAAAACGATTTAATTTCGTGAATGACCACCGACGAATGAGCAACCGTTCGCCTGCTCTAAACATCTCTTAGAGCATATGCAGTTTAATCTAGTTCTAGTGCTCGATTCTTGCTCGTTCATATTCGCGTGGTGTAAACGCTGAAAACGAACTTTTGTTTACACTAAAAGATCAAGAATGAATGCTCTACTCTGGCTCTAGCTCTTTGCTTGTTTGGTCTAAACCCACCTTAACAGTACTACAAGCCTTTATACCCTATTTATTAAGAATTCCACGGGAAGACATGGAGTGGCACAATTCTAAGCCGGCAACCACACGGCCATTGTAAGTTGAATATGGCAGAGGAAACACGAAAGTAGAATTAATGCAGAAATTAGAGCGTTGAGAAGTATGGTTGGGGTGAACTTCATCATGTCAGCCGAAAGACGAGCTCTGCTGGACATAGACCTCCCCCAAGGCTCTCCACTCAGATCGGTCTTGTGCTTTTAGCATCCACCGCGTTCCCGCGATCTTCACAAGGTCGTCACTCCATCTTGTTGGAGGTTGGGGTGAACTTGTGGGATTGGAATAGGAACAGTGTAATAAGAGAACGTTGTGGGTTAAAAGATGTATTGACAACGAGTAATAAAGGAATGCTGGAGTGGTTTGGTCATGTGGAGAGAATGGATGAAATGAGATTGACGAAACAGATATATGAGGCAAGAGTACATGGGAATGTTGGAAGAGGGCGGCCAAGCCGAACGTTCCACGTTCAGCTCGCGGATGTATTAAGAAAGGGCCAGGTCAGGAGACTATAGCCACAACCGACGCACGTGTATGAAGAGACATGAAGTTGAAGTTTGGTGAAAAACAAACGCGGGGTTCTCTTAGTATGGAGAAAGTAACTCTGTGCGTTTAAACAGTTCTAATGAAAAATGATTTCATAGTGATTTTATTCATGCAAGAAAAAACTGAAAATATATGAATTAATACATGAATTTAGGGGTTTTTCGTATCACGGACATAAGGAAAAATGGCAAAAAATCCGATTTAAAATATCAATATCTCGGAAACTAATAACAATTGCTGAACATACATGGGGGTTAAATCGATAGCTCATGAGCTGCTCTATCAGCCCTAGGCGGGTTGACGTCGGTTTCTGGGACACCCTGTATATAAAAACCTATCACAGGTTTCCGAAGCGCATCAATGTAAGATATTATAATCTCTGTTTATAGTAAATAATTTAAAAAAAACTATCATAAAACAGTTCAATTAATGAAAAATATGTTTAATTACAATAAAGAATTGGCACGCATAAAAGAATTTAAAAAAAATGTTTCTAGCGTTCGTATTTCAAAAGTGACAATCACGGTTTGTTAACAACCTTTTGATGTTTAAATAGTGCAAAAATTATAAACTTTGATCAATGCGTTTAATAGTTATCGACAATGGAACTTGAAAAAAGGAAAGTAATTGTGAACAAATACTTTGAAAATCCATCGTGGTCTGGGTCGCAGATAGCTAAGGCACTAAATTTCCGCAAAAGTAGTGTTTGTAGAGTTATAAAACGATACAAGGAGACCCTGTCTTGCCGCCGAAAGACACAGATCAATCCTAAATCGGGTACCAGGGATAGAGAACTTAAAAAGAAAGTGTTGAGAGATGTTGAACGAAATCCAGGGCTGTCCGATTACGATCTATACCGTAAATTAAAAAAAGTCGGAGTACTGTGAGACGGATTCGCCTTCGAGCTGGCTATAAGAGCTATAAAGCTATTAAGAAGCCAAATCGCACCATGAAGCAGAACCTTCAAGTTAAAAAGCGAACTCGCTTGTTGTATGACCAAGTTTTAACCAAATTCAAAGGGTGCTTCTTGTTAGACGACGAAACCTATGTTAAACTCGATTTTAAGCAACTGCCCGG
Source organism: Acleris emargana (assembly GCA_927399475.2). Taxonomy (NCBI): domain Eukaryota; kingdom Metazoa; phylum Arthropoda; class Insecta; order Lepidoptera; family Tortricidae; genus Acleris; species Acleris emargana. The sequence continues at coordinate 477,325 of OV656863.1, read as the reverse complement.
TTCAAAGTATTACTTGGCTGATGGTAGAGGAAATGTTGAAGAAAAATTTAAGTTCGTTAAATTGGAGAAATTCGCAAAAAACACATGATATGGCAAGGGATCTGTAGTTGTGGCTTAAAGACCAAAACTTTCGTTACGTCTTCTACAATGACGTCAGATGTTTACATGAAAGAGTGCCTGCAAAAACGAGTTTTACCTTTCATTAGAAACCACCGTCTTCCTGTGAAGTTTTGGCCAGATTGAGCTAGCTGCCATTACTCAAAAAAGGTACTACAGTGTTATGAAACCTATCAGGTCGATTACGTGCCTCGTGACATGAATCCTGCAAATTGTCCACAGTTTCGACCAATTGAGAACTACTGGGCAATTATGAAAGGGAAACTCAAAAAGAGTGGCAAAATGGTCAAAGATGTAAATTCGTTACGATCTACATGGAATCTTCAGGCCAAAAAAGTAGATAAAAGCACTGTTCAGAAGATGATGGGATCTATTACGAAGAAAGTTCGGAATTACATACATGGTTTTGACAACTGAATATTTTTAGTGAAAATGTAAAATAATAATACATATTTTTCAATTTATAAGACTAATTGTTTTATTTCATTAATTATTTTAAATTTTATAACCCTGGTAATGTGTACCAATTCTAAATGAACTATGCTTTATGTACTGACGTCTCAATAGTGCGAGGATACATTTATAAATCGATATCGATAAAAAACATGATGTACTGTACCACCTTTATGTCATACCGAAATATTATAATTTTACATAAAATAAAAATGAACTGTTTGTATGTTTTAATATTTTACATAATTTTCGTAGTATACAATTAACATTATTTCTGCATTTTCCGATTTTAAACTTCTTCGCCTTGCTGATAATATCCATTTCAGTGCACTTTCAACTTTTGGACGATATTCGAACTGGCTTTTTTTACATACATACATACATACATTAAATCACGCCTGTTTCCCAGAGGAGTAGACAGAGACCACTTCTTCCCACCTACTACGATCCTGACAAATTACATTACATTTACATTGGTTTTATATTTTTTGCAAATCTTCTATGTATCCCGCATAATCAGGTATCCATGTACGTTATTTCTTACGTGGCTATTTCGGCTCGAAAGTTATAGTAAATTAATTAACGTCTTATGTCATATCAAATACAGAAATAACGACTCGAGTCGACGTCAGATCAGGGACCGGAACCGCTTAGCGCGAAAGGGGTTTTTGATATGCTTTTTGATAGACTTGTTGTTACAAACCCCAAGGATGCGCTTAGCTTATCGTCGACTTAGCTCAAAGAAAGGGCAACCCAACGATACGGTTAATTCGACTAAGCGCTAAGCCTATTCCAATACCCTATTGTCTGTCACCTTATTCAAGCTTATTCGAACGGTTTCAAACTGGTTTCACCTCTATGCGCAAGAGTTTAGACGTATTATTGAATTACCTAACAATTGATAGGGTGGCGGCAGGCAGTAGCCGCTTAAGCGAGACGGCTAGAGTTCGCCCGAATGCGCAAAAAAGAGAGAGGCGATCGATGGGGTAATGTCAAAGCTAATGGGGTAATGGCTAAGCGCTTAAATATTACACTACCGAAACCCTAATGAACCGGGTAAGCTCTTTGGATGCGGTTAATCACATCAAAGGGGTTCGCCCTAACGTTAAGGTGACTCAATCATAGCTAAGCACATCGATTGGCTAACCGAATGATAGGCTAAGCCTATTGATAGGGTTAATCAAAAGAAGGGGTTTTCCGGTCCCTGCGTCAGATTACTGTCGTTTTTTGCGATAAGCGTTGGATAGAGGTTTATAAGTATTGGGAAAAGTACCTATATAGAATTGACAATCTTATTTTATAATTACGATAATTTCAAAATTGCTTCATATGAATGTCGATAGAAGTGTCGATATTTAATTAAGCACTAGTAAAAGTGCATTTTTGCTCCTGTCAAACCGGGGTTCGTTTACAAGCATGCATAAAGACCTCGACACAATGGTGCGATCGTCCGGGCGGATCGAGTGACGCGGGCTAATCACTCTGTTCTCAACGCTGCCGCTGATGTAAGTATCGTCATTACTTTGAAAAAACCCAGTATCTCATATTTCGTGACGTACGATTTTAAACTTAAACGTGAAGAGAATTAAGTTCAAACTCAGGCATCTCAAAATATGAGATACAAGTTTTTCTCAAAAGTAGTAACGATATGTCGGTATCGAACACCGAAATTGGAACATAGGTATTCTACTCGGATCCTAATTTCATTTGACATGTTTTAGTGCGTTCATAGTGTTCGCAAATCATCATACTAGAAAAACATCACACATAACGTCATACCAGCAAAACAAATACGCAAAACATAATATATGTATATTTACAAATAGTCGGGTTTGGTTATAGAATCGTAGGTTGGTTTAGGTTATGTTAGATTTACAGTAGTTTTATTTTCGTAGTTATTTTGTACTCAACCCTTTTCCCGCCAAAGTCGAAAATGATTCAATGTGGCTTGTTCATGGTCAAACACCGTATTGTCGGGAGCATTTATGTACTAACGTTTAAATAGTGCGATAATAAGTTAAACTAATTTTGTATATTGATGTCGATAAAAATGTTGTACCACCGTAAAGCAAGTTGTGCCTTCAGCTTTATATCTCGGTCATCGAATCGACTCATTTATCGATGAAGATAAACGATCTTTTCTTTTGCGAGACATTTCTCAATTTGTCGAAATGCTAAGGAACATTTTTGGACTGAATGCATTGTTATTCAATGTAATTTCAAAGGTTGTCAAAATGACTCGAGTCAAGAGTCAATATCAGATATCGGTTATTGATAGTTGCGATAAGTATAAATAAAAAAGGTTTGCAAACTATCAAGAGGCATAAAAACTTGGCCATTAATTATGATGATTGAAAATTGGTTTTTAACGATGTCGATAAAAATTTGTCGATATTTAATTAATCACTAGCACTGGTACCTTTTCCTCCCGTCAATCCGGGTTTGTTCAGGATTGTAGGCATTTTGGGGATAAGACTTTTCTGGAAAGCAAAAATTGTAAGAAAGCGGATATATGGATTTACTTGTGGGAGGATCTTGTGCAGGGTCCGTCCGGGTTGGTACCACCATCTTATCCATTAACCTACCGCCAAGCAGCAGTGTTTCCATTGTATTGTTCCGGTTTGGGGATAAGACAGCCGGTGAAATGACTAGCATAGAGGCATTCCATGTTAGTCCTCAGGGTTGGCCACGCATTAGCAGTCTTAAGATTGCGGTCTTGTGAATGCGAATGTCTATGGGTTACAGTTTCCACTTACCATCAGGTGGCCTGTGTGCTTGTTTGCCTTCCTAGCCTAGGCCACAAAAAAAAAAGACTGTGCAGACCTTTTGGGAATAAGCACTTTCTGAAAAGCGCACATTATAAGAAAACTAAGCAAGTTTTTAGAGTTGTTGGTAATTCTATAGCTCTGCCTACCGCACTCTGGGAATGAAGGCGTGAAGGTATGTATGTATGTATTTTTACGAAAACTGTCAGTCTTGAGAAACTGACATTATGCAAAAGACGTGCTGACATCATGAAAAACACATTTTGCGAAAAAACATTTAAGGAAAATGCATATTTCAGGCGTGAGCCGAAGCAAAAACCGCCTTCAAAAACTTCTTACACTTAGGTACAGCTCAGTCAATCTGAAGTCGGCGACTCACAATATTTTTTACCAAAAGCCGACTTCAGTTGGACCCTACCTACCATTTTAAAAGAAGTTATTTTTTGCGTTTTTGAAAGGGGTTATTTTTTTATCATTTATTTACCGCCTAGAATAAGAGGCTATTTAAACCATACATTTACAGCTAGTAATGTTTTTATCTTTAACACGTTGCCATTAGGAGGACTGAGAGGCTAAATATTACATACGAAATGCGTTTCTCTCCCAGCCTTGTCCGATTACTCGTATTACGATTTTTTGATATGTTAAGAAAAATTAGGTCTGTACGTGTTGTTTTTTACCTAGTTTTTTTATAATAACTACATCATATTCAAAAAACGTGGAAAAATACCTCCTAAATTAAGAGAGAGATCCGATGACTTGATTTAGGGGGTGAGAAACGTTATCGTCCGGAGCTAAATTTGCATGGTTTTTTTTTACAGCTACGCGATTAGGCTTCGGTTGACACTCTTAAACGATCACTACCAACTAGACTATTGAGTTGCCTAAAAAAAAATTAGTCTCCTCAATTAGTTCATTACCAATAAAGTCTACTCAGTCGTGAATCGAGATTATTTCCCTTTTAACTTCGTACAGTCGATATCATAAATATGTGTACACTTTTTTTATAACATGATTTTACATTGGTGTACAGAAAGGTCTTATAAATACACATCGGTAACTCGTAGCATTTAGGTAGCACTTGACAGATTAGTGATGGGACAAGTTTTTTAAGAATATTTTCAGATAAGATAAAATAATAAATTAATATTACCTACATGATCTTAACATTTATGACGAGGAAGGTTTGATCACTAGTTTAAAAACATCAATGTCAATGTCAATGATATTGGCATTCATTCAAATAAAGAAGTTGGAATCGAAGAGTACATCAATAAAAATATGCTGCAACTTTACAACAAAATGCTATTTTTACCCATTACGTCATCAGTGGAAGTTGAAAGATATTTTTTTAACACGAAGTGGATTTTCTCAATTAGAAAACGTAGGCTGACTTGTAAAAAATTAGAACAAATATTATTTGTTTATCACGAATGTCATATATTAAATTATTGTTTTTTTTTTTTTTTTATCGGTTTCCTTTTCTCGAGGAAGGAAGAACATTGTCACATCACTAGTCTGTTAGAAACTGTCAAGTGCTACCTAAATACCACGAGTTACCGATGTGTACTTATAAAATTATAAATAAATAAATATCAGGGGGCAATCTCACACAAATTGACCTAGCCCCAAACTAAGCTCTAGGCTTGTACTATGGGTACTAGGCAACGATAAACTTACTTATATAGATAAAGGTGTGCAAACTGTTTATAGATAAAAAAAAAAAAACTAAAATACTACAAAACGTCTTAAAATTCTAACTATAAATAAAATAACCCTTGCAGTTCACCCGCTTGTGGCATGGTCCCTAAAATGCTGGCCACGTTCCCCCTTTGCACAGCCAGACTGAGCCGCTGGGCAAAGAACGAGCCGGCTCTGGGATCACCCGCCGCCAAAATAAGTCTTTCCGACACCTCTTTAACAAACTTCTTGGTGTCGGAAGACCACGGACCCAAAGTTTCCATTGCAAGTGCCGCAAAAAAGTAATTATCTTTTAGAAAAGCGTATTTGCGGCATTTGATGGTCTGGGCACGGTCAGCGGCGGACCCTGGCTGACGAGCGGATCCCTCGACGTGAGACGGAGCTAACGTGTCCACGCATGTTACGTCCCACGCCAAGGCGCGGCCCAAACACCATGGCACCAAAGTGCAACCGTCAGGTCTTTTGCCATCTGAGGCAGAAAGACCTGAGGGCTCCAGGGTTGCCGGAATATTGGCTGTGCCGAGGGAACGTTTGATGATGACGTTTAAGGAACTGTGCCTAAAAAAGCGGCCAGCGCTTAGGTGGCAAAAGAGACCATGCCGCCCCAGTGAGTTTACTTGCTGACCACAAAGCCTACAGGGGTGTGGTTCACAGATAGGTAAACCCAGGCGTAGACAAACCGCCACCCGAAGAGTAGAGGGATCCAGAAGGGATCCCAAATTCCGAGAAGGGAGAGCGTGCAACCAATGTCCAGATTCCCGCTCAGTCACGGCTATCAGTCTAGCTCGTTCGGAAGAGACGGTGATGTTTGCTAGAAGATTTTTGTATAAAGATTTTACTGTAATTGAGTCCCAGGCGGATTGAAAAGTTTTATCATGAGGGGCACTCTCATCTGGGTTAAGTGAGATCCATTTAGTTTCAGCGTCTGCCAAAGACGAAACCTCTACATCAGTGGTGTGTGGTATTTTAAGTATACCACTGATGAGGGTGAGCGTGCTGTTGACAGACGACAGAAACGCGGGGAGTGCCAGGCTGCTAGTAGATCTTATGCCTAGGCCACCGAATTTTATTGGAAGAAGTGCTTGGGTCCAACTTGGAGAAGTAAAAGCTATGTTAAGAATTTTGCTAATAGTCATTTTCAAAATGTTGTCGATGTTATCAGTTAAATATTGGAATTTCCAAACCGGTGCACAACGAAGAAGGTATATGAATTTTGGGGAAAATAAACAACGCCGCAAAATATAAATAGCAACGTGCGGATTTATTTCAAAAAGTAAATCGGAATTGTTCTGAAAATTATCAATTTTTGAATTTATAATTGCTGGGATGGCATCGTCATAAATAGGAGCACCGAGAAGTGTTAAGTAGATAGATAAATACATAGTAAACTCCCAAGACTCGGGAACAAATACTCGCGCTCATCACACAAATATTTGGCCGTACCGGGGATCGAACCCGGGACCGCCAGCTTCGTAGGCTGCCGACTAGGCTGTCGCGTTGGCAACATATAATCTGCCGCTAAGCAGCACGTAAAATATAGGTACGAGACGAATACGCTACATAATTTTCCTTATTGAATTGACAAGGTAAAGTTTAATATTATTAATTATGAAAATCATGAGGTTAGTGATTAAATAATGTTATTAATTATGGAAGTCATGAGAATAAGTTATGGAAATAATATCAGGTTATTACAAATTAGTCAGAATTATTTAAATACTCGTCCATAGAATATACACATTTTTGTATGAGCCAGCTTTTTAGTCCCCGCTTGAACTTAATTAAAGATAAGTTTTTTAATACATTGGGTAGCTTATTAGAAATAGTTATGGACATACAGTAAGTACTTCTGCTGTAGTTTGGTTCTTCTCTTTAGTACCTTGTCACTTTAATCGCTGTGATAATTCGTATAAGGCAGTTTGAATGGTATATGAGGGGGATCCTTAAAAAGCAAGATGACTATCGAGTAGGATGTAAAAGCAAAATTCCTATCGAGCAGGTCGACTAAAAAGCAAGATGCCTATCGAGCAGAACGTCTAAAAAACAACATGTCTAGCAAGCAGGATGCCTAGCTAGCAACTTATAACTAGGCCGAAAAAGGTAGGTAGGTTTAGTTTGTTAGTTTTGCAGCAGGCCCGGAGGGCCAAAGAACCAAGAAATAGGAGCTCCGCGAAAGCGGAGCTCCGTCGAAATTCTCCTAATAAGAAATAACGATTTTAGAAAATTGATCTAATAAATCATTATATATTTCAGGCATCTTTATTTTCTGGCAACTCGCTTGGTAGTCATTATACATCTTAGGCATCATGCTAGTCAGTTATCTTGCTTTGTAAGCAACTCGCTATGTAGGCATACTCGTAATACTTAGGCATCTTGCTTTGTTAGGCATCTTGCTTTGTTAGGCATCTTGCTTTGTAGGCAACTCACTCAAAATAGGTTTGAATGTGACATTAATTAGACAAGGTAATAAAATGTATACATATTTATGAAGTCGACTGCAGTATGGTGAGTTTCGGCATATACCCAAAAATAACGGTTTAACTTGCGGGGCGACCCTTATTTCTAACGAAAAAAAACCGGTCAAGCGCTCTGCAAGGCGTGCTCGCTCCGACCGATAAAGATAAACACGTAAGTAGGCCGCACAGGCACTTTTACACGTCAAGAATCTACCAGCGCTTCACAAGAGGAGACCACTGCTGAGAAGAAATGCCGCCAGAAAGTCAGCAGTCAGTCATTTTTTAAAATATATTTAATATTACAATACTACTACGTAGTTAGAATATCTAAACTGAAGTGGCAGTGGGCGGGGCACATCGCTCGCAGGACTTATGGCCGATGGGGTCAGAAGGTTCTTGAGTGGCGTCCGCGGACCGGGAGACGAGATGTAGTGTAGGTAGGCCTCCAACAAGATGGAGTGACGACCTTGTAAGGATCGTGGGAAAGCGGTGGATGCGAAAAGCACTAGACCTGTCTGAGTGGAGAGCCTTGGGGGAGGCCTATGTCCAGCAGTGGACGTCTTTCGGCTGACATGACGATGATGATGATAAAATCATGGCAAATTCGACGGTTGTATGTTTCACAGTTTTCACGATACAAGTAAAATAAAAATATGTTGAAAAAGTGTATTTTATGGGTACCTGTGTACTTTATTACTACAAGACGGACGGACTGACGGACTGACTGACGGCGTAGGCTTACTAATAGAATAGGGTCCTGTTGGGCACCCTTTGGGTACGGAATCCTAAAAACGACCACTTTAAAGCATAATCTTTCGCAATCAGGTTTCTGAAAATGATCAAAAAATGTCCAATATCCAATGACATCCCACACAAAGGTAGACGTGTATAATCATTTGGTAAAAGAAAAAAGAATAACTTCAATGCAGAAAATATTAATAAAGTAGTACTTCTTTAAAAGTATTTTTATTTTTTAAAGTGGAATTGGTAACAGGGACCCGACCAATCATTCCCCATTAAATCCTTTAAAAGACTTACCTCTCGAAGTAACCCACTAAAAGAATAACCGCTTTGGAAGAAATATATGACTTAGTTATTTTTTACGTAACTTAACCATTCACATAAGGGAAACCTAAAGAGGTGAAGCTCAGATCGTCAGCAGTAAATTGATATTGATATTGCATAACCAAATATTAGGGTGTAACCCTTATAAATAGCCCTTAAAAAGCCAATTGAACAACTAATATAAGTTAAATGAAAGGAAATGACGAAATAAAGGAAATTTGAATTTGAACTTTATCCTTTTGAAATACCCATTCCAAACCCTTTGTAACTGTAATTCTTACAAATAGCGCTTTAAAAAGCCAATCGAATAGCTTTCTAGTGATATGGATTTTCTAAATAAATCCTTATAAAAACCCATTTGAAACCCCTTGAATGGGAGTAGCAGACCGGTCCGTGGTCTATAATGTTTATGCTCTCTTACTTCATGTGCTTATGTGTTTTGAATATTATTGATTTATTTTGTAGCAATTTAGAGGTTTGTGAACTGACGCTTCAATCGCGTAGCTGTCAAAGTTTTTGTTTTTTTTTCAAGAAAATCTAGTAACCATATTTTTGTCTATATGAATCAATCAAAAAATCAAAAAATCAAAATTCTTTATTTCTTTAGCAAACCAGTACAAATCTTATGATGGCCGGCGTCTCCTTGTAAGTTATTTCAAAATAACCTGTGCCAGGAGGCACCGCTCTTCCATATCTACAGTTCATATAGTATAGTACCATTCTTAAATCTATTTTACATAATTTTTATTTGTTTGTTTGTGTGTGTGCGTGTGCGTGCGTGCGTGCGAGTGTGTGTGTGTGTGTGTGTGTGTGTGTGTGTGTGTGTGTGTGTGTGTGTGTGTGTGTGTGTGTGTGTGTATGCGTGTGTGTGTGTGTGTGTGTCTAGACTATATTTCCTAGCAGATCTTCTACTTGATCGTAGTTCTTGTCTTCCAACCAACTTGTTATTCTACTTTTTAGATCATATTGTAGCTTTGGGTATATATCTAGTTCTTTGTTTAAAATATTATATAAATGTGATGAATAAATATACTGTTGTCTAGCACCCATAGCGCAAGCCTAGAGCTCATAAATCATCGGGGCTTAATTTACTTTACCGGCCTCGGGCCTCTTACAGGCTTAGTCTGCCACTGGCCACTGCCAAAGCATCTCTCCAGAGGAACCCTTTGAGGAAGCACAATGATGTTCCAATATTGTTTTTTTATTGAATTTTTTTAATACCTTAAAATCTTACTGAATAAATCATAGGTAAGTAAGTTAAATATTTATTGCTCTATAACAAATTGCTTTACACACACATAGACACTTATTATAATACAAATGCCAATTTATCGCTAATAAATTTTCTAATTTGAGGTATGCTTGTAAAAAACAAAGATAGTGTTTGATTTGTGATAAAATAATGAAATCCAGCGTGTAGTGGTGGTAACCTATGTTTTGTATCCACAACTTTATGTCTTGGTGCAGCGATTACAATGCGTCAGTGATACTATAATACTGCATATAGGGATTGCACTCCCTAACTGCATAACTTACAAATTCAATAAGTTGCAGAATGCACCTTACTGATTTATATGCTTAGGTTTATTTTCCACAAAATTTAATTTGTTAGTTCCGCAGTAGTGTAGTAGTGTACAAATGGTCAAGTTTTCAAGAAATACTCATGCACCTCCTTCAAAGTTGTTAAGAAAAACCATCCTTGGAACCGTGTAATCATAATAAACCCATTGGAGAATTGTGAACAATAAACACCGCTTGCAATATGCTTTTAATTTGAAGGAAATAACATTCAACAAAGCCGAAAGAAAGTAGTTCTCCAACAAATATATTTAAAAAAAAGTTGTCTTTTGATATTAATGGGATAAAATACTCCATAATAATTTAACCCATAGGCTGTCCTAAATACTATATTTAAAGATTATTTGAATTTGGAATTTAGTTGTTTAAACTAAGATTGATATTTCATAAAAACTTAAAAAAATCTCAGTCTATATGTGTTCCTATTTTAATTTATAATGTTTATGTGTTGGCAAGTCAAATAATAAAAATAACAAAAATAAATTAAATTAAATACCTTGCTTTTTTATTCCTTTGCATAAACTCAAAATATCTATTACTTTACTTATATTGAATTAATAACTTTTATTACATAACATACATACATAAATTCACGCCTTCATTCCCAGAGTGGGGTAGGCAGAGCTATAGAATTACCAAGCACTCTTAAATAAGTAGTTAATAATTCTGTAACCACGTTATAACTTTTATTATTGCTTTTAAAGGCTATTTATGAATAACTATCTTTGTTTATTAACAATAAACAGTATTTATGGTATCTTATGTACAATTAAATGTTGGCATAACATAAGACATGTTTTCTCTCATCAAAATATGAGTACTAGAAGAAACATGATAATTAAGCACTAAACTTCTCACGCTCCACTGGCTAAGTAAAAATAACATCTCCACTATTTGAGCGCCTTCCTACGTACAGTGAACACTCTAACTGTGCTTTAATACGAAGTGGTTCAATCACTTAAATATGCAAAACTATGAACGAATACCAACAACATACCTTTTAGAGTGCGGTTGTAAGAGATGCGGTCGCTCAGGTACGTATTCATGGCGTATTTCTTCTCGGACTCCTCGCCGAGCCGCCGGTCTTCGCCGGAGAGGAACGCGGGCGCTCCGTCGTCTCCCAAACCTGGCACGATTCGAGCCTCATCCTCCATAATTTGCCGTTCATATTCCTCCTCCAAAGGATCAGCATACTGAGCTCGCGCGATGCGCTTCCCGCCGCGCCAGTGTTCAAAAAGACTCAAAATCGTCACGACCAACATAAACAAAACACAAATTTTCGCAAGAAAGAAACATTTTTTTAAAGGCAATTTAAACATTTTCCAATTTAAATTCCAAACGGGACCGCCGCTCGCGGCCGCACAACCGAATTTGACGTTGACATCTCGCCGGCCATGATTGTTTATAGTTACATTTTTTAAACAGGAAAGGCGGCTGTAAACAGTCCATTCAGCCTTATCTTATTCGTGTAGGTCCGTTTTTAGCGGTTTATCAATTGTACATACTGAAATCAAAAGGGATGGGGTAAGTTTTTAATAACATAGTTGTCTGATGCGACCGTGGATGATTTTCTTATAATGATTTAGTAAGAGGACATCAAAAATACACCAAAATATACAAAATTTCATGCGTTAAATGATATCAGAGCCGAGATATTAGACGGGAAAAAACTAAAAAAATAATGAGAATTAAGTACTTAGTGGTTTGTCGAGCACCAAAATTATCTTTGAGACCAAAATTCAGAAAACGACCACCAAATATAATTGCATTTGTACCTACTTACATCAAATTTAGCAATTGAGTACCAAATACTAGCGAGCAAAGTTACGAGTGTTTTAACTTTTAATAAATAGTCAGTAATATTTATTTATTTATTTAACCTTTTAAGAGCAAAAAAAGTACGAATGGCGGACTTAATGCCTAATGGCATCCTCTACCAGTCAACCAAATAATCATATAGAAACTAACAAAAGTATAATCATATTTCAGTGATGTCTGTACTTTTAATTGTAACAGCGGACCAAATTTAGTAAATGACCACGAAATTTTAGCGATTATTGCCAGCTAGGCCGATTTTTGTACATGGCCTGAGATCTGCAGTTATGGTCCGATTTTGATAAATGGTATGTCATTGGATTCCTCTCATGCTGGAGAGCTGCATAACACTCTTCGTTTGTTTTAATGATAAAGTATTGAAAATTTAATTTTAAAAAACTACTGTGTGACGTCCCGCTTTGACTTGAGATGACAATGTAAAATAAATAACCAAGAATTCAACACAAACCTGTAGTAAGTTCTTTAGCATGTAAGAAAATGTAATTTATGAGTCGGCTACTTATAACCGCAACACCAAGAAAATTAACAAAATACGAAATAAACGGTCTATTTGCAATGACAATGATTACATCAATGACAGAGACGCGTTGTGTCAATTTTTAATTTATTTTCTTTTATGCCAATTTATTACACTGTAGTCCTTTTATTTCATAAAAGGTGATAATACAAACTCATTCTCGCATATTTTCGATTTTGATAAATAATAATAATAATAATAAATTTGCCATTTCAACCAAAGTAATTAGCATTGGCCAGGCAGGCGCCGTAGTTTCATCAATAGCCTAGTTCACCAATCCATATCTGTTCATTCATAGAGCCCATTTTAATACTTCCATCCTTCTTAAATAGTCCTACACTAACCGTTGGTTGTCCGTGGGAGCATACTTCCATAGTTTGAACTCAGGGACAATCGCCGGTTGGTGTCCCATCACTTTACTAAATTAAACTTGTCTAAAGGGCCTCTGCGTGTTGGCTTCGGCTCCATGTACGCCATCCAAAGGTCCGGGACTCCCATAGTCCCGTGAATGGTAAAGACATATAATAATAAAATTTATTTATTCAAAGGTAAAAGTAATAAATCAAACCGATTATCCGTTGGTCCCACACTAGGCCATGCCTGTCACGTGGTAACCGGATTCGGAGTTACACTTTAAAATAGAGTACAGTCTACATATAACAATTGGAAACTTAAGGACTAACTTAAAGTAATGTAACAAATTCTTAAGTCCAAATATGGCACAACTATAATTCTATGAAAATTGGAAACTTAAAGACTAACTTAAAGTAGGTAATATAACAATTTTTAAACCCAAATATGGCACAACTATAATTCTATAATATTAAATTACTACAATACTAAAATATTTGAGGAATGAGTTGTGCGTGGGTGTGAGTTAGTGTGTGTGTGTGTGTGTGTGTGTGTGTGTGTTGTGTGTGTGTGTGTGTGTGTGTGTGTGTGTGTGAGTGTGTGTGTGTGTACATGTTTCTGTTCTCGTGCGTGAGTGATAAATGATATGTCATTCCCTCCCTTTATTTTTTATTTTATGATAAAGTACTGAAAATTAATTTAACTAGCGTGCCTCCGCCTAAGTGACATGAAGTCCTCTGAAAAAGTGTATAAGTACCAATTTAAATATCTGAGGTGCTGTCTTACTAACGACCTCAAAGACGATGACGATATGGAGAGGGAGCGAAGGCCGCTGTCAGTGAGGGCTATAGCCGCAGGTTCACTCGTCGTGTATATATTTTATTCCACGATAGTGTCATACAAGTGTACGGCCCGCCTAAAAACATCTATTTACCTACTCCCCTCTTAAAGAACTCCATACTATAGTTCCCAGGGAACACCAATCCTAAAAAAACAGAGCTAACGAGCAGCGAACCTCCCGTCCGAAGCAAGGGTCGATTGTGCAAGTGGTGCGAATGAGCGGCGAATAAGAATTCTGGTGGGAGCCCATTAATTTTGATGGTCATTTAGTAATTTTGGTGGTCGTTTACTATTTTTGTGTTTATTTAATTTATTCGGATAACAAGATGACCGATTTTTGGATATCATTTCAAATTAAAACGAGTTCACATTTGGTGGTCGTTTACCTACTGTTATTTTGGTATTTTTTGCGTTATTTATACATACCTATGAGGTTTACCTATGTCTCTAAAAAAAAATGACCACTTTGGAACTTAATATTTCGCAAACGGATCCTGAATCCCCCAATATTTTTGAAAAAGCTATCCAATAACAATCTCACAATGAAATAGACGATCAAAAAAAAGACGTTTTACGGGTACCATAGCCGACCATGCCATGCAGCTTCGTAGTACCAAAACTCTATGGGTTAACCGTAAACGGACATGGCGAAACTGGGTTCCCTGTTGTTTTTTTTTTTGTATGGCATTGGGTGGCAACCGAGCACACAGGCCACCTGATGGTAAGTGGAAACTGTGACCCATAGACATTCGCATTCACAAGACCGCAATCCTAAGACTGCAAATGCGTTGCCATCCCTGAGGACTAAGATGGAATGCCTCTATGCTAGTCATTTCACCGGCTGTCTTATCCCCAAACCGGAACACAACAATGCAAACACTGCTGCTTGGCGGTAGGTCAATGGATAAGATAGTGGTACCAACCCGGACGGACCCTGCACAAGGCCCTCCCACTTACTCTTCTTCTTCTTATAGTCCCTCTCTTTGGCAGTCAGCTCCGCATATTTCTCTCGGTCTTTGGCGAAGTTTAAAAGCTCCGCTGCACTTGTGACTCCAGTCCATTATCCCGAATTAATATTGACTAGGGAACTCTAAAAGGAAAGCATCTTATATTCTAAGTTATTATTATTACCTTTGGAAATTTTTAAGAGAATAACGCCTCTGATTATGTCGTCGCACGTTTTCTCTGAAACCGTGATGTTATCTGATTCGGCCAGGATGTTGTGATAAACACGTGTAGCGCAGAACGTGAGAAATCCTACTTCCACTATAAGCGTGTACGGGCACGGACTTAAATTGATGATCACTTTATGTAGTAAAATGATAATAGAAATAATTGTAGGGTAGTTTAGATATATAACACTGAGACGGACTAATGTCCGTTTCCTATATTCAAACCGTCGATAGATAAAGCTTACTTCAGATTAGGGGGTTGTGAAGCGACCATGCGACGCTAAAATCACGTAGCTGTCAAAAAAAACCATCCATTACATACCATACATACACTCACGCCTTTATTCCCTGAGTGGGGTAGCCAGGGCTACAGGAATTACCAAGCACTCTTAAATAAGTTGTTGATAATTGGCTACTTGACAGTTGTAACAATTAAATATAAAAAGTGTTGAATATGGTAGTTTACACTAAAAAAACAACAGCACATATTTTTATTTGCAATAAAAAATATGATAAGTATTTTATTTTTGGAAAATAACATCGTCGTTTTTTACCTGTGGCTCCAATGAACCCAAACGCTAGCGGCCATGACTGATTTACGTGTGACGTCACTACAGCCTAAATACAAAGTTGTCAAACATCTCCGTAGTAAAAATAAACGACTCGTAAGCTTACCATAATTGTATTCGTGAGAAGTTGCACTAAATGGAGGCGGGATATTTAAAGGCAGATAGTGCAAATCTGCCAAAAGTGGACGCATTCATGATTGCCAATTTTTTCCGATGTAATCCTGACTTTTGCTCTGCCGAGTTTCGGAATGCAAAAACTCTCGTGTAAGTATCTCAGTAAACAATATAATTGTGATAACATATATTTTTTTATAAATCTGTTAAAGCGTAATTCTTAAGTAATCTCATAGTCGCAAGTTGTATGCAATATTTATAGGTTATGTTTTGATTTCAGATCCTCGCGACATTCATATGGTGACGATGCTGTAGGATATGTCCAGCTTAAGAGGGAGGCAAATTTGTGCATGGTTAAATCTAAAATTTGTCCTGAACACAAGGTTCGCCAACAACCATACTCAGTGTCCATGGTCATCGATGAAAAAGAAGGAGTTGTACTAAGTGTTCAGTGCAATGACTGTCCTGCCTCTCGAGGATGCTGTAAGCATGCAGTGGCTTTTTTAATGTGGACTCATAGAAGAAGTGAGGAGCCGTCATGCACAGCCACTGAATGTTACTGGAAGAAATCAACACTTTCTAAAGTGGGCAGCACACTGAAATTTATAAAAATTCAGGAAATGAGTGGATGTAAAAGTTCCCTATCTCTTCAACCAAGTGAAGGTGTGCTATGTGATTTTTTAGAAGAGAGTAGAAAAAGGAAATTGCACAATAGCCAAATCTTAAAACATCTGTTGGATTGTGAAGATAACTTAGTTCAGTCACTCTCAATGCATTATTTGAGCTACAAATTTAATAGTGAAAATGACTGTGCTACATTTTTAAACAAAATTTGTCCAGTTTTTACTGATAAAAATATTAGTGATGTGGAAAAATTAACAAGTGAGCAGCACAAAAGTCCAGCATGGTATGAGCTCCGATATGCAAGAATAACTGCATCTAAAGCATTTGAAGTGACTCGGTGCAAAACAACAGATGGCTCATTAATTGCTACATTAATGGGTGCAAAAGTACCGGACACTGCTGCGATGAAAAGGGGTCGAACATTAGAAGATCTTGTAAGAAAGCAGTTGGAAAAACAACTAGGCAAAATTACTCTCTGTGGTCTTTATATAAGTCAGCAGTACCCTGTAATAGCTGCATCGCCTGATGGAATTTTAAATGGCAAGACTATAGTTGAAATAAAATGCCCAGTAAATGAAAAAACTTTTAAAAATTATGTTTCAAAGAATAAGGTTGGCCCCCCGTATTATGCACAAGTTCAGTTACAGATGAATGTTACTAAACTTAAGAAGTGTTTATTTTGTGTGGCATCCTGGGACTTTGAAAATAATAATCAGATTACTATCGTGCCCATAGCATATAATGCTACATATACCGAAGAATTAATAAGGAACTTGTTAAGCTTTTGGAGAAACAATATATATCATTTGTTGTACAAGAGTACCAAATAAAACAATTTTAGAAAATCATGTATTTTTAATTATACTGTCCTGTAGGTTAATAAGTCCACATGCAATAATAGTACAGTGATCTAAATATTTTAAAAGTTTTATATTAACTACAGAATGTGGTTTTAACATAGAGAATTCTCGCAAACGCCTTATGACTCTTTCAATATGAATTCTTAAACTTGCTATCTGTTTTGTTTTAATTACCTCCTGTTTTGATAATTTAGAGTTAGATGAAACACTTGGAGGTCTTACTAAGGTAATTTATTTTTGTACTAAATGTTCTTCTAAGTGTTTAAAACCTCTATCTGCTAGTATAGACATACAATAGGCTCTAAACAATGTAAGAAATTGCTGTCTTGAAATAGAAACACATCTGTGATTCTGCCACTGTACCCAGGTGATATATAATTAATAACACCATCAGGGGTGCTACTAATTAAATATTTGGCAGTGTTAGCTTTCTTATAATCAGACCATGTTAATGCCTGCTCCACAGATTTTGATGGTTTTTGTATTTCTATTTCAAGACAATCAATGATGCAGTTTATATTACTGTACTTATGTCTAAACCCCAGGGGTAGGTTTCGTATAACTGCTCTTTTATTTGATTTGACTATAAATGGAAGTAACACACTTGAAATAAGGGATACAGATTTCATAAATATTTTACTGGCATACGACTGAGACATGCCAAATTGATCTCCAAGCTCACAAAATGTTGAATTTAACCTTATTTTTTTCAAGCTTAATAGTATGTGCTCTTCAGGAAGCTTTGTATGTTTTTGTATTAACTGAATTAAAAAATAACATTCCTTTGAAATACCAATGTAATACCTAGGATTATTCTTGATCATGTGTACAGTAATTTCCAAAGTCCTTCGGCATAGATTTTCTGTTTCAACTTTCCTTTTTAATTCAGATAATTCAGTTTGAGTTTCTTGATCACTGCTAGTTGATATCATTGCAAGTGAAGACTGAACAGACGGGGAAGTGTCAGTATTTAAGTGTGAATGTTTAGACGGTGATGAGCTGTTTGAAGATGACACTTCCAAGTTCTCGTGGTTGAATAATAGTCTTCTCTTCACTTTTGTATTTTCAAACCTTGCTGATTCAACTCCAGACTTAGTTGTTTTAAAAGGTGACGTTGCAGTACATGTACTATTAGTTTTCAAAGGAGAAGTATTTTTATCTTTAGCTTGATTAACTGTTTGTGTTGATTTGCTCCTAATTTTTGTAGTTAAACACACTTGGATTATTTTGTTAGTTATTTCAGGGCACACTTGTGTTGTCTTATCTTGAGTCTTGTTTGTCAGGTCACAGGTATTCTTGTTAGTAATGGAATGAAAATCTGAAACAGTCAGAATATTATAGTGGTTGTTATGGTAACCCATAAGAAAGGACAGTAATATAATATATTTAATATTACTATAACAGTACTAGCGACCCACCCTGGCTTCGCACAGGTTACACAAAACCTTAACAAACTATACACCTAAACCTTCCTCAAGAATCACTCTATTAATAGGTGAAAACCGCATGAAAATCCGTTCTGTAGTTTTTGAGTTTATCACAAACGTACATACCTACACACAAACAGACAGACGCCGCGGGGGAGTTTATTTTATAAGACGTAGTGATAGAGTTAGACCAAGAAATGTCTGCAACGATTTTGATAGCACACGCAGTGCAAGTGTTATTTTAAACGGAATTAAACTGCTCCGAAACTATGACGTATAAATAACACTTGCACTACCTACTACTCAAAATGTGGTTTCTGTTAAAGCTTGTTTACTCACCACTATTTACTGTCATGCCTGATGTTGCTGGCATCTCAGATTCCTGGGAAAATATGTCTTGTATTACTTCCATACGTCGCCTTTTGCTTGCGGCTGACCGAGGCTGTAAAGGTGCAGTACGTTTTATTCTGTCTGGTTGACATTCAAATTTCGACGGCAAACATTCTGGCTTCATTTTTATTCTACCGATGGAACCCATTACTTTTTTTCCATGTCATTAGGCAGCTGCAAAGTAAGCAAATAAATGCGTTAAATTATTTAATTGACAAAATATTAGGTTAGGTTTTATATTGCGAGAGAACAGAGGTTAATATTTTAGATATTATAGAGATAGCTACTTACATCAAAGTGATCTTCACAAAAGTATATAGAAAATTTAACAGATGTTAACTTCGAATCTCGACGTGCCAACTGCAACCACTTCTTTCGATGTTGAGGATTTTTAGGAACGTGTATAAATAATTTTTCAGGAGTTTTGATCGTCGTACTTCTACACATTGGTACGGCACACGTCTTATAATTAGACATTTTCACAAAATATATTTTTAAAACTTTATCCTTTCGCTTAAGTTGGCTTTAGAATAATTCGGTTCGTTGTTTTATGTGTAGTGACGTCACCAACAACAAAAGTCACGTGACCTACCGTTTCCGCGCGTATTTCAAATTAATTTCGTTATAAACTTGTTTTTTCTAATAATTAACATTTTTTCTAGAAAAAAAATATTGTGAGATGTATAAAATAAGCAAACGCACATTTTAAAATACTTTTCTGAAAACTGTCAAGTAGCCAATTCTGTAACCACGTAATTTATCAACAGCCGTTAATGTTTCGCACCCCCTAAATCAAGCCCGATTTCCACAATTTTTGAATATGTTGTAGTTATTATAAAGAAATAGGTCTGTACGTTTTTGGTTTTTTATTTTTAAAATTTATTTCATTCTGAGAAGTATTTTCGAAAGGAAAACGTAAAGACATAGTTTTTCATAATATCATAAACATATTAAAAAATCGTAAAAATTGGTCTACGTTTAACGGGAGAGAAACGTTTTAGCATTTTGTATGGAAATTTTAGCTTCACAATCCTCCATTTGACACATTTTGTACTTTTAAATGTCAAAGGAGGTCGGCGAACATCCATAGTCTTGGGCCCAACCATTACACTAATGATTTTTAGGCCGTTTTGTAGATCACTATGCAGGATATTTTCAGTATAAAAATTATAGGCCTGGCCTTTGGAGAAGCAGAGATATGGACGGTTCTCCATGTCAACCACAGTAAGTAGATAAAAAAGAACTCGATGACTACTCTGATAAGTGATAAGCTATATTTAAAGAAGCATAAAATAATCATGGTATAGATGTTAAGCATGTGCAACATGATATTATTATATGAACATGAATGAGAAGATTTTAAATGAGAACACACTGTGATGTTTCTCGCCGGACAGCTGTTTCACACAATATTACTTTTGTTGTCCGGCAGCATGAGCATGTCATGCTCGCTCAAAGGTCTTTGCTTACGGCGGCGTCGTTGATCGGGTCGCCACTTTCCCGATCACATGGTTGAGAGAGGCGATGGCTGAGATACGCGTCATACTCGTGAACGGGTGCTGTTTGTGGGGTCCGGTCTGTTCACGTTTGCAAGGACTTGTTGTTCAATTTATTATCCAAGTTATATGGCTTTTGACGTAGAGACCTCGTTGTGTTGTTCTCATAGTGATTATTTTATTTTAAGGTTTATTGACCTTACATTTGTAATAATTTTATTTTTGCTTGTTTTAAGAATTTATTGTTTATTACTTTATTACCTTAATATTACTTAATGTAACTTACTTTTAAGTATAATTATGTTTTATGATTGAAAAAATGACCTTCTGCTGGAGTTTCTTGCGGCGCTTCTTCTCCGCAATGATGGTCTTGTCCGAAGCGCTGGTAGATTCACTGTACATTTCCGACGTGTAAAAGAGCCCGCATGTGGCCAATTTACTGAATAAATATTTGAATTTTGAATTTTGATTTTTTGAATAAAAATTCAAAGGGTTACAATATGGTTCAGTATGCATTGGTCTGTGAAACAATGGACAGCGTAGAACGGAAGTGGATATTTTATGTTTTATAGGTTCTAAAGTAAAATAAAACAATACTTACACTGTTTTTCATTTATTCATCGTATTCATCATCATAAATAATTAATATATCATGTGCAGGTATACAAAATAATTAGTGTAATTGTGCTAATCAAATATACATAGTATTTACCACAAGAGGAGCAACCCACTGTTGTACAAGTGTATGGATTGCCTTGTCGTCCAAAAGATGCATGCCTATATCATTATTGCGAGAAATATTAATTCCACAGTTTACACAATGTTGTTCCATCTTGCCAGAGTTCGATTAATCCACCAGAAATCAAAAATCACCTCAATGTGGGGAACGCGAAATGAAGTGAATGCCACTGACATTTATAATATTATGTTATGGAGGGTATTTCTACCCTCATTTTTTTTTAATGTCCTACTACGACATTATTACGGTAGGTAACAGAAATCAACAATGTTATTAATTTTTGTTACATTTTAAATGCCATAGAAAAAAATCTGAAACTTCACAAAGAGTAGTTAAAAAATACATCATTTATTATTGTTTTAGTTAGATTCCTGTAACGGTTAGGCCCACTTTCGCCTATCTCCTTTCAACCCGAAGTAAGCCTGGCTTCGGGGCCATTTGCAACGTTAAAAGATGGCGGACGTGTAATTTGTTTTAGATTTTAATTTTTGGGTAATTAGGTGTTCAAAGTTCTTTTCTGATAGTGATTTGTACTTTTTATGCCTTTGTGTCGCACAGTGATTGAAGACTTGGACTTCGTGTATCTGGCATCTTTCTCCTCGTTTCAAGTGGACTCGCAGTGGTGCAGAGGTTAAAACTATCTTGACCTCTGACTTACAAATCACCGTACAACGTTGCCCCCAATCTTCCTAGAGAAGATTGGATTGTTTTATTGCTATATTGATTTATACTTATATATACTTGACACTGGCGAAATCACTTCACGTGGAAACGCCATATCCCCGCGGTAGTAGCTGTTCAAGTCGCCGCGGCGGGGGCAAAGAAAAAAAAGAATCCTGGCTTCCGGTAATCTTCGGGGAGGGAGGATGGACGATTGAAAGAAGTCCGGCTTTGTATCTACTTTTGATTTGACTATAGCCACTCTCACTCACTCAGCTCGGGTGGCTAAACATCTCTCGTCATTATGGGTTGTTGACTTCACAATTAATCTGCAGTAATAACACGTTCTGAGACAAAATTCAACTCGGTATCCATAATGGCCCATACTTCTCTTTAAAGTTAAGACGAACGGACAGCGCAGGCGTATTTATAGGGCTCCGTTGGGCTGCCCTGCGGGTACGGAACCCTAAAAAGACTGCAAAAAGTGTCTCGGCAAATTCACCAACTACAAAGTTCGAAGCAGAGTTGGGCAAAAATTATCTATTTACGAATAAACGGGAAGTTAACTAAATCATCTTTTATTTGAAATAACTAAATAACCCGTCATTTGTTATTTTGAATTTATTTAGATGATTTTCGTTTTTATCTAGATAAATTAGTTGGGATTTTAAATAAAAGATGAATGTCAGTAGTACAGTCATGTAGAACTAGAAGCGGTTGGGCATGATGAAATGAAAATAACCTACAACAAAATTAATGAATGTTTTGTACATATTTAAATTAATGAAATATAAATATATGGGACATTTGTTTTCGTATTGTTCGTCGACATATTTCCGCTACCGTTCTTTTTGTCTCTTTTACAACATTTAACGTGTTCAAATGCTCCGTTTCCATGCTTTCGTTTTAAATGATTTAGAAAATTTGATCTTGAAGAAGAAGAAGTTAGGGATCTCTAACTTCTCAAATTTGAATTTGAGAAGTTAGAGATCCCTTTATATTCACTTGATTCAGCGGTAAACATAACATACATACATCAGACCTTCCGGAATGGTATTTAAAAAACTTGCCGTCTAATGCTGAATTGGACCTAGTAGACGACATTGTAGCGTTTATGAAATTGCAAAAATAATTTTCTGATTTTATGAGAAATGTCAGTGTGACGGTTTGATCCGACGTGACATTCTATATAAATTTATTTATCTAAGCTTACTTCAATAACAATCGAGGCCAGTTATTTTCATCTAGATAATTTATCTAAATAAAAAAGTTGTCAACGCATTATTTGTGATTGAATTTATCTTCGAATAAATTTATTTCGAATGATTTTATTTGAAATAATTATCTAGATGAGAAATTATCTAGATAACGCCCAACTCTGGTTCGAAGTTACGTTAGTTCCACCCCTGACATTCGTCTTTCCGCTTAAAATAATCATTTTAAGAAGCATTAGTCTCTTCAGTCACTTTAGCTGCGTTTATTCGTCCACTGAGTAGCACTCCTTGCCTACCAAAAGTGTTTAACAGCTGTCCCTTTCTCTCAACGTAAACTGAACTGGTTTCCTGTCATGGTAACCCCCTGATCCTCGTTTAGTCGCTTGCGGACAATAGAACTATCTTCTTTTGGTAAAAATCGCACCAGTATTTTATTAATTTTAGGCACGTAAATAATTTACTCATTTAATTTATTCTTACGAAGGGTTCAAAGAAAATAATCGTGGACAATCGTGGAGTAGGCATTACAATAAAACAAATTAATTTAAACATCATTTATTATCTCAGCAACGTTTACAAAGAACTTACTATTATATTAGAAAGGAATTTCAAAATTGTAATCTGAGCAACATGAAACTTTTCACTACAAGTTTGGTCGCCATCTTTATCTATTTAATATATCTGCATATTTCTAGAGTATTCGTATAAGAGGGATATTAATTAATGATCTGATCTGTCGTTCGCTTGCCACTGCCTCTGTACTAGCTGTCCTAGAACCGGCAGGTTTGCATAGAGACGATGGCAAGCGACCAGACGGAGCTACTTTGGTGCCGTGGAAACTGGGCAGGGCACTGGTATGCGACGCGATGTGTGTTGACACATTCGCCCTTTCCCACGTCCAGACAACTCGTTATCGGGCCGGTGCAGCAGCTGATCAGGCCCAAACCATCAAGCGCCGCAAATATTAATCATTATTAAATAATTACGAATTTGTGGCACTTGCAGTTGAGACCATGGGTCCTTGGTCAGCTGATATGAAAAGCTTTATGAAGGCTCTGTCATCCCGGCTCATAGACACTTCCGGAGATCCTAGAGCTGGTGCTTACCTCTCCCAAAGGATTGGGCTCGCTATCCAGAGAGGTAATGCAGCCAATGTCATAGGGACCATGCCGCGAGCGGACCTGCTAGAAGGGGTTTTCTTTTTATAGTGGTGATTATTATTTACATCTTTAATATTTGAGTAGCTTGGTTTTATTTTAATTTGAGTAGCTTAGTTTTATTTTAATTTAAATAAGTTTAGTTTTAACTTTTAATTGTAGATATTTATAAAGTCCTATAAAGAATCAAGTAATATAAAAAGAGAGATAGGTAGATATAGTTTGTGTCTTCAAATGTCTTTGGTTTCGATGGTATACAGGGTTATTGGTAATTCGACGTATACCCGTTAGGGGGTGATAGGGGTGACTATTGGCGGTAATTTTAACCCCCATATGCATTATGCAAAAGTGAACCATTTTCGACTTATTTTGAAAAAAACTACAAAAATTACCGCAAATAGTCACCCCTATCACCCCCTAACGGGAATACGTCGAATTACCAATAACCCTGTATACAGAATACTGGTTGGTGGCACGCTTTACGTGACGAGTATCAACCCAGGTCCTAGACTAATAAATAAGTAGGTACAATAGACGCTTAGTTGAGTCACTCCATAGCGGCTGTGCGCGTAAAGTTCGGACCGCGGGAAACGACACGCGCCGTTGCAATCTTCGTTCCGAACCGTTCAGTCAAGGGCATAAATATATATATACGTTCCCAAGATGTTAAAAATATCTATACACCTTTATGTCACAGGAAATAAGGTCCGTGTATACGTATATTTGACGCAATGGCTGTATAGATATTAATGCCCTTGACTGTACGTGTAAATGCAACTGTAATAGTAAAATAGTAAAAAATGTACTGTTCGAAACGAAGATTGGAACGGCGCGTGGCGTTTCCCGCGGTCCGAACTTTACGTGTAAAGGCCTTATGTTTTTTGTCAAACATGTAAATTAAGTTTTAAAACTTGTGTGACATGATACATTTGGGTGTAGTGATTAAAGTTTACAAGGTACTCTTAGTAGTTTTCACGGAGAAAGCAATACAAATTAGTATGAACGCGTCGGCAAAGGTTTTTTAAATGCTTCCTCCGTGAAAACTACGACATGTGCAAACATTTATTATATTATATACCATTGTGAACCTTATTTAATCAGCTAACGAACAACGATAAAAGCGATACAATTGATCAATGAGTTCTTAATTGGTTGTGAATTTTGGTAAGTCATATTTGTATTGAATCGTATGAGATGTAAGTACAAAGGCAATATAATAGTAGCCGGTCGTGCCTATAAAAAAAATACAGAAACGTTTTATTTTTAGAATTTAATAAGGAACATTTTTGTCTTTGACGTTTTTTTCGTATTTATTATAGTTGTCCCAAGAAAGTTAAAAAGCCGTTAACGCTGACCCATTTCAGGGTGGGGGGGTGAAGCGTCAGGGGGGTAGGGGGAGAGCAGTGAACTTTAATCACCACACCCAAATATATCATATCACACAAGTTTTAAAACTTTATTAATTTGTTTGATTTGCCCATACATTGAATACATAGAATTACTATATTAGCTGTCAAATATTCCAGCACACTGTCAAGAGTGTCAAGCGGTCCGGGATTTTGCTTCTAATTACTATTGTATACAAAACAAAACAGCTTGTAGCCAGATGCCTATAGGTATGTATGTAAACTCTTTGGGTGCCTATATATAAATAACTAACATATTTTTCATCTCTCCTGTTCGGAAAGTTTAATTTAAATGGGTAGATAGCCGGGTGGAAAATTGCGTTTTCTCCTCTAGGGTGGAAAGTAATTTTTTTTAATAGTTACGATTGGCCATGGAGTCTAAGATAATTGAGCTACGTCATATTAAAATCATTCATATATCTAAACTCGACTATACGTTAAACGACGTATTTATTACGATCTATAGGTTCATATTAAAATCATTTTACGACTGGTCTCTTTTTTTCGCAATTACAAAAAAAAACACCATTTAAAATTATTCCAATCCAATCAAATCTTGATTTTCATTTAAAATTATTCCTCTTATACCTATTCTGCTGCCCGCCATAATGCCATGATAGCATAGCATGACAATTTTTTTTTCACGGTTCGGCATTGCCAAAAATAATCGAGTTGGTCACGACCAAGGAGCAATACAACACAACACGGAGGATACAACACGGAGGTTGAACGCCGAACATCCGTTCGAAACAAGAAATTTGACATTTATTACGTCACGAATATATTCCATCTCTTTCTTTAGTTAGGGTAAGAATGAGGTGGAAGTCATTTGTGAAATATGAAAGAAAGAGATGGAAGAATATT
The DNA here is from genome assembly GCA_927399475.2 of Acleris emargana. Classification (NCBI taxonomy): domain Eukaryota; kingdom Metazoa; phylum Arthropoda; class Insecta; order Lepidoptera; family Tortricidae; genus Acleris; species Acleris emargana. Next base: position 450,954 of record OV656863.1, on the reverse strand, counting down.
TAAATACGTAATAAAGGTAAAACTTTTTCGTTCGGCACGGCGTTCAACCTCCTTGCTGGCTCCTTGGTCGTGACCTCGATTAAACTTTTCTAATGTTGGCAGTATGAGTATTTTAACTTTTTTCTGAATATAGAAAAAAAGTTTTCAATAGAAAAAGCGGGAAACAAGATTAAATATATTTTCCTCACAGTCGAAATGAAAAGTAGAGTGTCTAACTCGGGTGAAATTGCCCATTTCCCCTCGAACTATTGGCGCTCTCACTTCGTTCGAGCGCCAGAAATATCTCGGGTGAAATGGGTCACTTTCCACCCTTGGTTATCAATCTACTATTTAATATTTACCATTAATATTAGGTTATTTACATACATACATTAAATCACGTCTGTGTCCCAGAGGGGTAGGCAGAGACCACTTCTTTCCACCTGGTACGATCCTGACAAATCTCTTTCGCTTCTTCCACATTCATACATCGACATGCACGCACGTCGGTTTCGGGTAAGACTTAAAGATTACATTATTTAAATATGTTTAAATATTTTTTATTACTAGTTACAATAACTTAATCCTACTAATATTACAAATGCGAAAGTTTGTATGTTGGTTTGCTACTCCTTCTCACTGCAACGGCTGGGGGAATTTAGATGGAAATGGAGATAGCTTGTACCCTGGATTAACACAAGGGCTACTTTCATCCCGGACAATTTAAAAGTTCCGGAGGGAATAACGTAAATCGAAATCTGCGCGGATTTGTATTTAAAAAAAAAACTTAGGTAGGGCGGAGTAGGGCCCCCAGTGGCATGGTGCCAAAGATGCTAAGAGCATTTCCTTGCTGAATAGGTAAATCAAGTAAATCAACAGATTTATGTATGGCATAATACTTTGGGGAAATAGCACAGACCAGAAACCGAAAGAAAAAAAAGCCATTAGATGTCCACCATTTTTAGCATATTAAGCACCCGCTGGATAGTGAGAAAATTTGCACGGTATGAGGGACGGCCTGGAAACCAGAGCTGCGAGAGTGCGATCCTGGACAAGTCCAGCAAACAGCAGCAAACGCCAAGTCCAATGCTTTGCCACAATACTTTTGCTATGCGCAGGGTTCGGATTTAATTCCAAAGTGCTTTTAAAGTAGGTGTAAAGCTGCTAAGCTAAGTACTGAAAGACAACAATTGTATTATAAACAAAATAAAAAATATATTACATTAACAAACCAAAGTACCTAAGTTTGAAATAGTTATAACTTCATAGCTCAAATTAGTGTTTAATTTAATTTAAAATAATTTTGTAATTTAATGAAATAATAAGTATGAGTAAGAGTTGACTTTTAATGTTAATGTCGACTCCACAGCTCTAATTCATCTTACCGTGCTATGAAAACTCCGAACCCTGGTTATGTGTTAGCTTTATTTCATATTATACAGGGTGGCACATAGATCGGTTAGTATGGGCAAGTCTGTGACTATAAGATATACAAAGATCTGTTCTTAGGAACCATGTCATCGATTTTAGTGACAAGAATGCATACATAGATAAAAAAAACCGCGTAATCAGTTCGGGAATCGAACCCGGTCATATTTAAAAATGAAACTTATGTACGAAGCGAGGACAATAGAGAGATCTTTCTCCAGGCGGCTGTTATGCCTGGGGACCGAAGTCCGTTGGGATGAAGTTGGAAGTGGTATATATGTCAGCCGACTGTAGAAACTTCGTTAGCGCGATGTAGAACACTTAGTTCCGCTGTCTGACGCTGGTGGCGCTAGCGAGTTGGTTGATACAAGTTGCCGTTAGATGTCGCTAGGTCGCCACACTTATATTATTTCTATGTGGATATTGATTGTGTAGTGGGTCATAAGCAGTAAATGTTACTATGAGACATGACATCGCATCTTCAGAGCAATAGTGGCCTAATTCAAAATATCTTTCATACTTCAATTCATAAATTTATTATTATAGAGACCTAACTCGAAATTTAATCTTTCTGAGTTAGGTCACTATTGTTCTTAAGGTATGATTTATAAAAATAATAAAACAAGCATTTTATTTTTCAATACGTCCGGGTTCTATTCCCGAACAAAGTACAATTACAGTACATTAGTACAATTTTTAAATCTATGTATGCGGTTTTTCTTGTCAATAATATTGATGACATGGTTCCTAAGAACAGATCTTTGTATATCCAGGCCTGTGTCACTCCGCGTGTAGGTATTAAAAACATACCTCCAGGCGCCGGCCACGGCGGAAGGGCCAATCTAGTAGGCTGCCGCAAGCGAAAGACGACACACGTATAACCACGTATAACCACGTCTAACTTATTATGAACCGTAGTACAGTGAATTAAGGCCCATATTTCCTCAAAAAAAAATTAGAAGGTATGTAAATGAACACGTGCTCGACTGGAACGCGAGCTAAATTAAATCATATTGTCTATCAGATTGAGTACATATTTCTTTGAAAACCGTTGTGAAGTAAAGCTTCTGTAACGCTAGTTACTAGTTATTATTATGTGGTATATCTTATAGTTGGGTCAATCAACTTTTCTTTGTAGCTCGTTGCCATGGTGACGTCTCCTGGGTCACTCTTTAAAACTATGATTTCAAGGGATATAAGTCCACTAAAAAACTGTTTTATTGGCAATTACACACCCATTCTTTTATGGCCTTTCTGCTGAGTGTGCTGGAAGTATATATTATAACATTTTTTCTAAGAAACTCTACCACTGTTGTCTCCTGGCTTACGGGACAGAATAGCAACAACAAAAAGTTGATCCACCCAGTTACACACTTGCCCATACTGACCGATCTAAATGTGCCACCCTGTATATTAAGTATGTCTAGTTAAGAACTCCATGTTTTTTTGCGTACTTATTTTTTGTGTGGCAACAAACGTTTTCTTTCCTACTGTACGAATTCTTGCGAACATCAAAGTGTCCTGAAAGTTGTAGAGCTTTAATAGAACAGAATACCCTGCAAGCAAATTCGTGCAAAACCGTAAGTATTAATTAAACGTTACCTTTGTGATTGTTTCAAATTTTTTGGGCATACGGTTTGTATGCTACGGGTCACAATTTATGGAACATTCGGAGCCACTCTTTCCGAAAACATTTACCTAATCAAAAAAACTAAATGTGAAATATGGGGCGTCATTCGCGATCCATAATATCGTTTTTCCTAAATTATTGATTGTCCTACACTGGTTTTCAGCCGAGTCAGACCACTTTTTAAGCTTTCCAAATAGACCTGCGGTTAGGTTAGGTTAGAGTTGTGTTATAACAAAAAAAAACATCTGTTACATGTATGGAGTACCTATTTATTTTTGTTATTTTACTACTAAATAAAATAGCGACTTTTACAAGACACCTTTACCCCCACATTTTATCAATGTACCTCTTATTTAGTTTTTGAGTAAAATGCCTGTGTGTGAAATACGGAATGCAATTTATATTGTAATATTACATTGATGAATTAATAAACGAAACTGAACTAAACATTACAAAAATGGTTGCGATTTGGCCATTTTGGCTACGGAATCATAAAAAAAACACCAACCAAGGTTTGACACAAGGTTCAAAGATAACTTGGCCATTCTACCAACTTCAAAATTAAAACTGCACGGCACTAGCCTCAACAACGCAATATCAATAAAAATACAAAACGGTTAACGACATTACATAAAAAATATGGAAACATTAAACATATTTTTAAAATACTTAAAATTGGGGAGGTATTTGCTATTTTGTATGCCAGTGATGATTTGTTCTCATTATCTGATCTGTGCCCGTGGCCGGCAATAAAAACTCCACGTTAAATTCCGTTTTGCTTGATAGAGATAGGAACATATCTTTGTTGGCTTGTATCTTGGTTATTATAGTAACTTTTTGTTACATGAATCAGCTTCTCTTTATTATTGAACGTTTTCTGAGTTTTGCGAAACCTCCCTATTACCCTGAAGACTTTACGACATGATCTAGCTTATGCCGCATGAAAAATGAGTGTTTTCGAAACGTTTTCTGACAAATGTCGCAAGTGTGGCATTTGTCTTGCTTATGAAATCGCTTATGATTTTTTAAATATCCTTCTTTTCCAAACCTTTTTGGACACAAATTGCAAACGTGGGGTTTATACCGAGTATGAACCAGCTTATGTTTATCTAAAAATGAGCGAAGCCTAAACGTATTCTGACAGATCTCGCAAGTGTAAGGTTTGTCCCCTGTGTGGACTATCTTATGTTCAGTTAAGTCTACAAGTTTCCTAAACGTTTTGTGACAAACGTCGCAAGAATGGGGTTTGGGTCTAGTATGAATTGACTTATGTTGATTTAAATATGTTATTTGCCTAAAAGATTTGTGACAAACATCGCAAACGTAGGGTTTAACTCCGGTATGAACTAGCAAATGTTGAACCATATGAGCTCTATAGTAAAAAGTTTTCTGACAAACATCGCAACAGTAGCGTTTGGGTCTGCTATGAATTAGCTTATGCTTAGTTAAAGTTTCTGGTCGCCTAAAAGATTTTCGACAATTATCGCAAGAGTAGGGTTTAACTTCAGAATGAAATAACATATGTCTAACCAAATTTGATGCATGATAATAACGTTTGTGACAAATGTCGCAAGAGTGGAGTTTGGGGGTAGTATGCTCTTGCTTATGTTTAGTTAAATGTGGTTGTTTCGTGAAAGATTCTTGACAAATATCGCAAGCGAAGGGTTTAAAACCAGTATGGTCTAGCTTATGTCGAGTCAAATTTACTAGACGGATAAAAGTTTTCTCACAAACGTCGCAAGGGTATTGGGGTCTCTCATGAATTCGTTTATGTTTAGCCAAATATGCTGCTCGCTTAAAAGATTTTTGACAAACCTCGCAGGTGTGGGGTTTAATTGCAGTATGAATAAGCTTATGTTTATCGAGACGTGAGCTAGAACAATAAGTTTTCTCACAAACGTCGCAAGGGTAGTATTGGGGTCTCTCATGAATTCGTTTATGTTTAGCCAAATATGCTGCTCGCTTAAAAGATTTTTGACAAACCTCGCAGGTGTGGGGTTTAATTACAGTATGAATAAGCTTATGTTTATCGAGACGTGAGCTAGAACAATAAGTTTTCTGACAGATGTCGCAAGTGTAGGGTTTTTCTTGAGCATGTACTCGAATATGCGAAACCAAAGACATCTTAAACTGATCAACACAACTATCACAGGAGTAAACCTGTTCCGCTGGAAGAGCCGCTTCCTCACTTGTTGGATTAGTTAAAAGAGCTTCCTCGTGCTCGCCCGCGCCGCGCGGCCAACCGGCCCGCGGTCCCCCGGGGCGCTCCGCCGCGGCGCCGGCGCCCGCAGCCGGCTCCTGCTTGACGTTGCAGCTCTCGGAAATATTCTCAGACCCTGGAACAAAGTAACCAGTACAGTTATAGTAAAGTGCATTCATTTCAAAGCCTATTCTTAACGACAGATAATAACTAAGACGGACTGAGACAAAAACAGCACTAGAATACGACAGAATCACTACGCGGCCGTTTTCTTTGCAAAGGGGTTAAGTACTGGAGTAAAAAAAACCTTTGGTTCTATTATATTCAATCCTTTCGAGATAACTACTTGGAATATACATAGTATAAAATAAATGTTGAAAAAAAAACAAAAAACCACCGTCAAATAGCAAAAAATAACTTCTTTTAAAATGATAGGTAATAGTCAGTCCAAATGAAGTCCGTTTTTGGTTAAAATATTGTAGGAGGCGGTTTTTTGTTTTTTTAAACATTTATTTTATTTTATACTTTTTAGTGATCATAATTATGCTGTTATGTAGTACCGTTTTCATTAATATACAGGGTGTCCCAGAAACCGACGTCAACCCGCCTAGGGCTGATAGAGCAGCTCATAAGCTATCGATTTAACCCCCATGTATGTTCAGCAATTGTTATTAGTTTCCGAGATATTGATCATTTAAATCAGAGTTTTTGCTATTTTTCCTTATGTCCGTGGTACGAAAAAACCCTAAATTCATGTATTAATTCATATTTTTTTTAGTGTTTTCTTGCATGATTAGAATCACTGTGAAATAAGGAAGTTTTTAAAGCTATGCCAATTTCTTTTTTATTAAAAATGTTCGAGTAAACGCACAGAGTTACTTTCTCCATACTAAGAGAACCCCGCGTCTGTTTTTCACCAAGTATGGAAAAACCAACTTTGTGTGTTTTCTCAAAAAGTTGTAATGAAAAAAAAATTGGCATGTAGCTTTAAAAACTTCTTTGTTTTACAGTGATTCTAATCATGCAAGAAAACACTAAAAAAAAGGTGAATTAATACATGAATTTAGGGATTTTTCGTAGCACGGACATAAGGAAAAATTACAAAAATTCCGATTAAAATGATCAATATCTCGGAAACTAATAACAATTGCTGAACATACATAGGGGTTAAATCGATAGCTTATGAGCTGCTCTATCAGCCCTAGGCGGGTTGACGTCGGTTTCTGGGACACCCTGTAGTGTGATTCAAGAGGAAGGGGAAGACGTACTCCGACGCCTGGCGACGGCAGGCTAGTTGTGCAGTCAGCGTCATAAAGTACGTAGCAGTCAAGACCACCAAATAGTTGGAAACATCCAGAATGCTCATTAACATCGACGCAACCTAAGTGATCAAATAATTCAGGTGTATACAAATATACCGGAGCACCCACAACGCCTAATACTTGGTAACATTCAAGCCGCCATTAATACAGCAACGTCCAGAACGCCGAAGGCTTCTTAGCATCTATTATGTCTATTAATCACACCGTTAAATTGTTATTAACTTTATTGAGCTAAGGAGCAACACATGATGTAAGTTATATGAGAATATAAGTGTGTACCCTACTCAATCACTTTTTATTACAAAAAGCAAAGGAGCCTACCCACATAATTATTGTGTATATATGACAGCATCCAAAAAATATGTATGCAATGGTACATAATTAGCTCTTAAGGTATTTGTGCATGTAATTAGACCTCAGCACTCGTATCTTAGGAAGCTTCATTATATACCAGTTACATAAAACTATTCCATGGATGATTCTAGAAAATTAGGATGTTGTAATAAGCTCTGTTGTTCAGTAGATGTCCTATGGCTTAGATAGGGAGATGTAATGTGATTCATCATTATTTTTATTCATACATTTTATGAAGAGAAATTTAATATAAGATTGTATTAATTTATTTTGAATCAAATATATTTGACAATTACAAATAATTGATGTATTCAGTTTTATTAACATATTCACTGACATAATTATAATAATAAATTAATATTTTGACAATTATAATAATATGTTTGACATGCGCCATACCACAGGCCCTTGTTTGCCACACCTACACTAACAGCACAGCCCACTGCTGCGTGGTTGAGAAGATTAACTTACTTGTGAGTGATAAGGCGATGTCCTGCGGCTGCAGTTGCTCCGGGCCCAGCACCAGCTCCTCCTTGATCTCGTGCCCTGCATACAGGCCCGCGACCGCCTCGTCGCCGTTCCACGCCGGCTCCTCCTGCACGCGCACCACCAGCGGATCATCCGAAGCACTCATGATGAACTGTAGGCCGCTATGAGCTCTACACTGCATACAACTTCTACCACTTTGTATGATATGGTTATTTGTTAAACAATGCAAGGGAACAAAACAACATCGACCACCGCAGTGCAAACTTCTTGTTTAAGTACAATTATTTATTACAATAATAATGGTTTGTTGCATGTTCATTGCCCGCATTCTTTTTAAATCTTAATGGTAGTCCACCGCGGTATTTTGCAGTGATTTCGCTACTGTCAAGTGAAATGTGAATAAAGTAAAACAGTCAACACAGAGGGTATGTGAGTAAAGTGTATACGGAAAATCAAAGTCCTTCTTGTTTTGTTTAATGATTTTGCACTGATTTTGGTTGCTTCCGTGACAAGACACTGACATCTTTAGTGATACCCTTATATATAATTTGAGAATGTAAATTCATTGAAGAACTAAAATTTCCAATAACAAGCGAGATAATACCAAAGTTGAATACCGGTATACGAAAATATCATTGGGTAAACGACTCCTACTCTGACAGTACAATAAACGCCATCTGTCATCTGTCAAGCGTACCGGGGTAATACATTAGGTATTATTTTTGTGTGCAACACAGCCTGGGCCTATATTCTACTGGGTACAAATATTGCTTTCGACCTGGGCCTCTATTCCCGGCGGTTATAATTATAACGATATCATCTTTGACCTGTTATGGTATTGTTTCGACGTCAGCCGGCATTACTGTAAAGAAAATAAGTAAAGCCTGACAAGTTCCTTTTTAGCCCTCGCCATGTTGCGGATTTTCAGTGGAACAAATTTATTTAAATGGCAACGTTTTTTTTTGACAACGGACGTTGGAAGTCATTGAATGAATGTCACCGATGTAAACAAATCGATTTTAAAATCAAAATGCCCAAGAAATTTCACCCCGATGCAAAAAACATTATTATAAATACATTCAAATGGTTGCGGCAGAAAAAGGACGAAGGATTCAGCAGCATTCCAATAAACAATGTTTTGAAATTAGTTGTTGACATGACGGGTATGATATTCATAGTGCGATTGTCATGAATTGGTTAGCTTGGTACTAAATATGTATATTAATTATTAAATTTTATTTTTTTTCTCATTCAAGGCGTCTGTAGTGCTACAATTAAGAATATATACAAAAATAATGGATAATGGATAATAATGCCAGAATCTGATGAATATATGGATGTCGAATATTTAGAATCGGATTTTGACGGATAGGTAATTATTCATATTTAATTATCAACTAGACATGCTCTTCCGATTACATAAAAACATAGTTTCACAATCTACAAGTACTTAATTGTATATCTCACTCGTTCTTGCACGATGCCAATACTCACTGTCCCGACTATTCATGACGTACACGTATAATTGCCATATGTAAGCTGTTTGTAGCGACACTACATCAGGGCTAAATAGGAAAAAACGTCGAAAAATACGATAGCAGATCAAAGACGATATGGTTTTTACTCTGTCCAGTAAATAAGAGCTATCGAAACGTTAACAATACTATAATTTTGCCGTGTAGCTTCTCAGTCCGGTCCGGATGGAGATAACGTAATTTCGAACTTCGTTCACGCTGGTAACACTATCTGCCGATGCCGGTGCGTTTTGATGCAGCGAAGGAATGCTCTAGAACATGTTTTGTCTTTATTTTTACAAAGAAAACGTAAGAGATAATGCATAGAATTCTTGTTCGTTCGCTAGGTCTTAATCGAGCCTACGATGATCACGTGTGGTTCAACTGACTTAATCTAGAATAACAACACCTTTTCTTTTCAATGTATGTGCCTCTATGAGATAAGATAACAATAAATGATTGATTGATTGATTGATTGATTGAAGTAACGATACATTTATTTTCACTAGGTAGGCTTAAGCGGTCTCATGTTTATTTGCATTTGCAGTACTTATTTATTAGTTTACATAAATACTTTAAATCACGCCTGTTTCCCAGAGGGGTACGCACAGGCAGAGACCACTTCTTTCCACTTGCTGCGATCTTGACTTTCTTTCGCTTCTTCAACATTCATTCTTATTAGTTTAACTGCCGCACTCAGAGATGTAAATTAAATTTAATGCTTGCTTATCGACGTATTGTCTTATTCTATTGCTATAGCAAAGAAAGTGACAGCCGTAACTTTAATCAAACATTAAATTTAATTGACGACTCTGAGTGCGGCAGTAAGGGCCGTATTAATAAACTCATCTTGGCTGAGATGCCCGTCACAAGATACGTCAAAGTAAACGTCAAACCTTAGAAAACTGTAATTTTTGACACACCTTTTTTGTTGCGTTCCGGTTTGGGGATAAGACAGCCGGTGAAATGACTAGCATAGAGGCATTCCATCTTAGTCCTCAGGGTTGGCAACGCATTAGCAGTCTTAGGATTGCGGTCTTGCGAATGCGAATGTCTATGGGTCACAGTTTCCATTTACCATCAGGTGGCCTGCGTGCTCGTTTGCCTTCCTATATAAAAAAAAAAAAAAACCTTGAGACGGGCTTTAGAGTCGAGATCAGTTTATTAATACAGTCCTAAGTGACAGTGACACTATTTCAGGGGAGCTTACGTCACACACTGGCCGCCCTGTTTTTAACCGACTTAAAAAAAGAGGATTATTTTTCATAGTAACTCGTGCATTTGCTTGTGAGAAGCACTATTAAGTGGAACTGATGATGAAGATCACAGACGGCCTCTGAAACTCCTTAACGGTACCTACCTATTTTAAGGTAGTTGAATGACTATGACCAAGCACATTTAAGATTAAATACATGACTATGACCTTCCGCGGCTTTGCTTGTGGCGGATGGTTTAAGCACTATACAAGCCTCAACCGGGAAGGGCTATTGCTGGACTCATATACAGGGTTATTTGTAAAATACTAATAACTTCTCAGGGTTGAATAATTAACATCATTTATAAACAACTTTTGTTCTAAGACTCTTTTACAATACGTAATATACATTTCCCAAAAAGAATACTTGAAATTTTTGGTGTAGGTACTGTCTGATTTTTAGATCTGTAACTTATAGTACCTAAGTAATAATGTTAAGATGGGGTACTTTGCGCTCGCTTCATATTCCACGGCCACATTTCTTGTAATTGATAATTGTAACTTGTACTGCTTTGTGAACAGCCAGCCGCCGGGCGTTTCACAAAAAGCCCGGCTAGCTGTTCACAAAGGAGTGCTGGCCCCTACCCTGATGTATGGTAGTGAATGTTGGGTGTGGCAGAACAAGCATTTAAGTCGTGTAAATGCAGTTGAAATGCGCTCCTTGCGTAGTATGTGTACCTATATGGTTCAGTCATTTGGAAAGGATGGATGAAACAAGATTGACGACAGAGATAATTATACAGATCGAAAGTGAGTGGAAGGGTCGGAACGGAAGGGGCCGCCCCACAGTGGGCTGAAAATCGGCTTTCATAGAAATAGAAACCGAAGTCGTAAATGTTTTTTTCTCTCTATTGAAATAGGTTCTGTTTGCCATCCTCATATTAGAAAATGAGCCTGAGATCATTAGGATCGATATAAAATTAATAATAAATATATTTAAAAAAACTTGTATGGAGAATATAAGAAAAACAGGTATTTCTCTGAAAATACTCGTCAAACCGTAATATCCTCGCAGATGGTTATAGTTACATTTTTTTCTGATTTTTCGACATATCTGAAATTTCACCACCAGGTGCACTTTTTTTTAAAAAATCACCAAAATTATAAAACATAAAAAAAAATATCTTTTTGCTCGAAATAGCTAACGTTTGTAATTTTAACCATAGACAATTATTTTCAGTCAATTCGAATGAAAAACTGATGAGTTAATGATGCTTTATTGAAATCTTTGTATGGAGCCAATATGAAAAATCGATATTTCTGGTAAACTACATAAAATACCGTTATATCCTGTCAGGCAGTTATGGTACCAATTATTCTTGAATTGCTAACGAGCTCAAACCTTAATTAGTGAACGCATTTTTTTTTATTTACTGAATCATTAAACCATATTATACATTTTAAGTAACAGTACCATAACTGCCTGACAGGATATAACGGTATTTTATGTAGTTTACGAGAAATATCGATTTTTCATATTGGCTCCATACAAAGATTTCAATAAAGTATCATTAACTCATCAGTTTTTCATTCGAATTGACTGAAAATAATTGTCCATGGTTAAAATTACATACGTTAGCCATTTCAAACAAAAAAAATAAAAATAAAAAAAATTAAAATTTCGGTGATTATAAAAAAAAAAGTGCACCTGGTGGAGAAATTTCGAATATATCGAAAAATCAGAAAAAAATGTATCTATAACCATCTGCGAGGATATTACAGTTTGACGAGTATTTTCAGAGAAATACCTGTTTTTCTTATATTCTCCATACAAGTTTTTTTAAATATATTTATAATTAATTATATATCGATCCAAATGATCTCAGGCTCATTTTCTAATATGAGGATGGCAAACAGAACCTATTTCAAGAGAGAGAAAAAAACATTTACGACTTCGGTTTCTATTTCTATGAAAGCCGATTTTCAGCCCACTGTGCGCCCTAAGCGTACTTTTTTTAATCAAATCGGAGAAATACTGGAGAAGGGCCGAATCTTCAGTACCCGAAACCGACGTGCGTGCATGACTCGATGTATGAATGTTGAAGAAGCGAAAGAAAGTCAAGATCGTAGCAAGTGGAAAGAAGTGGTCTCTGCCTACCCCTCTGGGACACAGGCGTGATTTAATGTATGAATGCAACTTGTTTCCAAAACTGACCTGTTAAAAACTTAATAGATTTCCGTCGAAGTCTTTAAATGTAAACTCTAGTACCTTTCGCTTTAACTCCTCTAACCATTTTGTGGCAATTTAAACAAGATGTTGAAGAGCCGAGGTCAAATTTTAATGTTACTGCTAATAAATGAAGTAATGACTTCGACTGTACATCCTCATCACCATGTCAGCCGAAAGACGTCCACCGCTGGACATAGGCCTCCCCCAAGGCTCTCCACTCAGACCGGTCTTGTGCTTTTCGCATCCACCGCGTTCCCGCGATCCTTACAAGGTCGTCACTCCATCTTATTGGAGGTTGGAGTGAACTTGTGTGATTGGAATAGGAACAGTGTAATAAGAGAACGTTGTGGGTTAAAAGATGTATTGACAACAAGTAATAAAGGAATGCTGAAGTGGTTTGGTCATGTGGAGAGAATGGATGAAGTGAGATGAACGAAACAGATACGGTCCGCGGACCGTACACTGCATAGACAATCCCTTCATACTTTACCAAGTTCAGGATAAAATAAGAATAATACTACGGTGTAATTGGACGAACATTGTTTAATAATTTCTTCAATTTGCAATTTTTAAGTAAAACCTGTAACATTAAAATCAGTTTAAACCAGTTAAAAGAAACCCTAAGATTATTATTACCTTATTTGTGAATTATTCCTGTTTATTTTTGAAGGCAGGCGTATTTAACCCTTTTCCAGGCCTTGCGGAGCTAAAGTAAGGGACCGTTCAAGTATTACGTAAGCACCAAGGGGGGGTGGGGGGGTCTCTGTTTTGCTTATTTTGGATGACATGGGGGGTGGGGGGGGTCTAGATGATGATTACGTCATCGTTAGTTATTTAAGTTCTGATTATATTTTTTAGTCATTTACTCTATGTGTATCAGTTAAACCTAATATTTTCATGAATTTTCCTATTTTAAAAATAACAATATAAAAAAACATTTATTACTAAAAATGTTTACGTAAGCATAGGGGGAGGGGGTAAGTGCTTTGCTTACTTTTGATGACAAGGGGGGCGGGGGGGGTAAAAAATGGTAAGAAATCTGCTCACGTAATACTTGAACGGCCCCTAAGGACACACGCAAGAAATGGCATAGAGCCACGAATTCGGAACTTCCTGAAGGATACTGATCCATGAAGTCATATTTCAGGAAAGTTCAATTAAATTTGTGTCATAAAATGTAGGTAGTTAAGTTCAATTTTGAGCCATGAATGTGGTCGATACAATGTACTATGCCTGGAAATGGGTTATTGATACGTTTACGAAAGGAAACAACCGATACTCTTGACAGCTGATTTATTACTGATGGTGGTGGGGAGCGGTATTGATGCGCAGATACATACCAGTTATAAAGTGGAATCGGCATATTAACAATAATAACGGTGTGTTGAAGAGTCAACAAAAAAAGACTTTAGACCTTTATCTTTCTCCGACGCACTCAAGAAAAACAACACTATTTTGATCCAGCCCTCTAACATTAGTTCCCTAGCTATTTTCCCTACTGATAAGTCTAAGTCCAGCGACGATACTAAAGCTCTCGTGCAACAAATAATAAAGCCCGAGGAGATGAAGCTCCATGTGAGAGGACTACGTAAGGTAAGAAACGGCGGAGTCATAATCAGCACGGAGTCCAAAGATGACATTCAAAAACTCAAGCAGTCGCCACAACTGACAACTTCAGGCCTTACCGTAGATGAGCCCCAAAAAAGAAGACCCCGTATCGTCATAGTTGGAGTCCCCAGCGCCATGCAGGATGCCGATGTATTAAAATGTGTTTACCATCAAAACTTAGACGATAAGATACAGGACATGTCTCTAGAGCAGTTCTTATCTTCAACCAAACTGAGCCACAAATCGGGAAAAAAGAATGTTGAAACTTGTAACTTCATCATTGAAGTATCAGCCGTCATAAGAAAGGCCTTGATATCAAGTGAGCGAGTTTTCGTTAACTGGTCATCCTGCCCTGTCAGAGACTTCACCCTGGTGACGAGATGTTTTAAATGCCAGCAGTACGGGCACGCGGCGAAGTTCTGCAAGAGGGAGGCGGAGATCTGTGGACACTGCGGGAGAGAAGGTCACGCAAAAAAAGAGTGCCCTAACAAAAACGAGGCAGCAAAATGCGCCACATGCATGCGCTTCAAGAAACCTTGCGCCCACGAAACGGGCGATAGTGACTGCCCGGCAAGAAAACTAGCAGAGAAAAGGTACATTAACTCTATTGACTATGGAGGCGCCTAAGAGCGCCGCGCTAACCTCTTCTCCCAGGGCTCTTTTTACATTAGTTTTTATCGACTTAGTATGAATAATAGTATAATCTCTGACTTAGATAACTTCTCTGTAGCGGACTCTAAACTTTGTAACACGGAAGACTGCAAACAATATATTTACTCTCACCGGAAACCACTAACGATACTAACACAGAATATCCGTAGTATTTTCAAAAATTTCGATAATTTTAGCGTATTCCAGCATAGACTTGGAATAGACTGCGACATCATCATTTTGACTGAATGCTGGCTAAATAATCATGACAACCTGCCTAACATTCCACATTACAATAAGCACAAAACTCAATGGAACTATAACCAAAACGATGGTGTAGTGGCTTACGTGAAAAACAATCTGAATGTCACTATTGAGGAACCAAATATGCAGGATTGTAACCGGCTCTTAATTAAGATTGAATCTGAATACGCAATTCTCGCTTTATACAGACCGCCTTCTTTCAAGGATATGAACATTTTTACTAATTCTCTGGACGAAACCCTCCGTTCATTAACTTCATTCAAAAACATCATTGTTATAGGAGACATAAACATCAATATTCTTCCCGATAGTAGAGACCCTGCGACTCTGAACTATCTAAATTTATGTTCCTATCATAGCTTACTACCTGCGCACACGCTTCCCACACACCAAAGCGGCTCCTGTCTGGACCACATCATGCTTAAATCTAATCTCCCAGCCCAAACATTAGTCACTAACTCCTCAGTGACAGATCATAGAGCCGTTTTACTAACCTTATTTCGCAAATCACGTAATCTAGGCCACCCAACTATAAGTACTAAATTAAATAAAAACGGACTCGAACGCGATTTATGCAATATTGACTTTGACCCAATCTACAAATGTTCTGCTGACGCAGATACTTGCATGTCGTACCTAATACAAAGTGTCCGACAAGCAATTGCGAATAATACAATAAATATTAACGTTCCAATCAGCAATAAACTTCACAATATCAAACCGTGGATCACGCCGGGACTTGTCCGGTGTATAAGACATCGGGATAAATTGCACTCAAAGGCCAAATCTTACCCTAAAAATATAACACTGCAACTAACATACAAAAGATATCGTAACTATTGCAATAACTTACTCAAAAATATTAAGGTTAGCTACGATAAAAAACAATTAGAAATGGCGGGGTCAAATAGCAAACTAATCTGGAAGTGTATTAAAACTCTTACGTTCACCGAAAAACAGCGGGAATCACCCTCAGGCTTGTTAAAAGTATGCTCAACTCCGCTTTTGTCCGCAAACCACGCAAATGACTTTTTCGTCAATATTGGGCAAAGCAACTTCGCCCACAAAAATACCGCAAAATCATTTGTACTGTTAAATACTGACGAAAAAGAGGTTGACAGACTCATATCAAGCCTGAAGGATCACTCTGCTGTTGGCTGGGATGGTATCTCAAATAAATTACTAAAACAATTCAAGCACATATTGGTCCCACCTCTCACGCACATTATCCAAAAATGCCTAGCTGAAGGAATTTTTCCCAAATGCCTGAAAAAAGCTGTCGTAGTTCCTGTTCACAAATCTGGCAATAAAGTGGAAGTAACTAATTATAGACCTATCTCAGTTCTCCCCTCAATATCGAAAGTACTAGAAAAAATTATAAATGGTCGACTTATCAAGTACCTAGAACATAAAAAGCTGTTGTCTAAAAACCAATTCGGTTTTAGACCGAAGTTATCAACTGCTGACGCTGTCCATCAATTGACTAACCATTTAGTCCAGCAACTTGATAGTGGTAAACAGGCATTAGGGATCTTCTTGGACCTTGCAAAAGCATTTGACACCGTCTCCGCTCCCATATTACTGCACAAGCTTGAATCTATAGGCATTAGAAGCACCCAACTAAAACTATTCTCAAACTACCTGGACGATCGCACTCAATGTCTAAAAATAGGCCATGTCACCAGCTCCGACCTGAAAAACACAACTTTTGGACTCCCTCAAGGAAGCATATTAAGCTCAACCCTATTTCTAATATATATCAATGATCTCTGTGAGCTGAAACTGAAACAAGGTAAAATCATTTCATACGCTGACGACACTGCCCTACTCTTTTTTGCAAACACAATTGAAGAAGTATATCTGCATGCTCAACAAGGTTTTAACGTTGTAAACACATGGCTTCAACATCACCTACTAACCCTAAATGCTAACAAGACGCAATACGTGCATTTTTGTATGCGGAAATCGCCTAGGCTAAGAACTAACACCAACCTGTATGCGCACAACTGCAATGATCCAGCAAACAACGATTGTCGCTGTCCCGTAATAGCCACTACTACCAATATGAAATATTTAGGAATCGTTCTTGATGAATCTCTGTCTTTCAGACCACATATTGACATTCTGTGCAATAGAATACGTAAATTAATATTTGTATTCAAAAAGCTACGTTCCATAGCAGATCTGCCTCTCATTAAACAAGTTTACTTTGCTTTATGTCAATCGGTATTGAGTTACTGCATAACTTCTTGGGGTGGCTTGGCAAAAAGCATATTAATAAATCTAGAGAGAGCACAGAGAGCAGTATTAAAGGTCTCTACATCTCGCCCATTCCTATACCCTACTAACCTCTTATATAGATCGTGTGAAGTACTAACCGTCCGACAGTTATTTATATTTAATTCGGTTCTAAAACAACACACTGCTACTCCATACAATAGCGATTATACTAACAAAAGACGTAAAGATATTGTTTGCCAGCAAAATATAAGACTTATGCATAAGTTTTCCTCCAGTTTTTTTATATTCTTAGGTCCCTTTCTCTACAATAGACTTAATGCCAAGTTAGATTTGTATCCACTCTGCCACAAAAATTGTAAGAAAACTCTACGCGATGCTCTACTCACTATGTCGTACGACGATACAGAGAAGTTATTAATTGTTATGACCTAATTATAAGTTCTGTTATTGTTATTTACGTAGTAAAAGTAATTACATAAGCTTTTGTTTAATTAAGATCTATATTATAATTTAATTTATACTTTTGAGTATTTGAGATAGTACCTATGTTATGTTAAGTTAGTCCATATCTGCCTGAAACACAGGGAATCCTAGTTCAGGCATTAGATAAGATAATATTAGGCCTTAGAGTTAGAATTATTGTACTTTAGATTTAATTCTCGTGTAAATATTACTTGAATAAAAATATTAAATATTAAATGAATTAATAATTCAAATAATCTTTACAAATGATTACCCCACAGGGTCAAGTCTCGTGGATGACCTTCACACCCAACACAAAGTCCACATGTAAAAATCAACTGTTCATTAACTCGTGTTAGCATTTCCGAATTCCGAATTGGGTTAAACGCCCACATATTTTTTTCAACCAACATGTCAACACTAATGTCTCTACATGTTCTTTAAAAATCCAATGGAGTAATCTGGCGATCTAGGAGGCCAAACATGAGGCCCACCAGGCCCTATCCAGTGATCAGCATACTCTCTGTTCAACAGCTCTCTGACTTGGCGAGTAAAGTCTCTGACATATTCTATGACAGTTTTGGCAGCTATGTAAGTGCAGTTAAAATGACTTTGTAATTTAATTACCTTTCATCCAAAAACTATTTCATTCCAATCCATGTGTATAGAGTTACTGTTTTAAGCATTGTTTTAAGTGCATGTTTTAATATAAGTTGCTAGCTTTGTGTAGTTATTTCCTAAATACATCAGTGAAAACTTTGTTAGCTTATGAATAACTCACCTCTTTTGTAATATTAATGTATAATGTAAGCGGTTTGTTTTCCTTAATAAAAAAATAAAGTGCGCCGGCACCCAGTCATGTTGATAGTACATATCACGTAAAGAGGTGAGTGGTAAATCCTCTACCAACACTGGTAACGTTTCGGTGAGAAAATTATGCGATCTGAGTTCGTGAGGGTTATCATATCATAACACCATAAAATATGGTCGTTAGTCGAGTATTGAACAGCCCTATTCTGCCAAATGTTGCTTCGGAACTCCATAAAATTTTAGGCCGGTGACCTGGCAACCAGTTACAAAAAGCACACTCGTGCAAGCTTTTTGGGTTCGGTAAGTTCTTGGGCACGATGAA
Organism: Acleris emargana; assembly: GCA_927399475.2. NCBI lineage: Eukaryota > Metazoa > Arthropoda > Insecta > Lepidoptera > Tortricidae > Acleris > Acleris emargana. The sequence continues at coordinate 432,255 of OV656863.1, read as the reverse complement.
GGTTAACAGGATACTTTCTCAAACATGCTCGGAAAGAACGGTTTCCCGATTGAAACAGAAGGACTTAAAGCGCCTTATTTTACTCCTAAGAATAAAAAAAACATATGAAAAACACTTTCCGTCCATGTCCATGTTGATTTTTAAAAGTGCTCTCTATTGCGTATACAATCGAAAGGACCATGAAAAAATCCCGTGCACCCAACTTGTGGGCGAGGGCGTGTGGTGCGGCGGCGGCTCGTCGTGCGTGGAACCATCTTAACTAAATATATCTTAACTTAATCAATAAATAAATAAATTAACTAATACTCGTAATTTTTAAACAAACATTCGATCCGAATTTCTCAAAGGTTTAAAAAAATACTTATAATCATATATTTGTATAATTTCCTCGCATTGTTTGAGAAAAGCATTATATATCGTCGGTGATACTGCAAAACCGCGTAAGTAACATTTTAAATAAGAAGCAAAATGTACCTTTGTACTGAGAAATTAAGGTTTATTTTGCTCTATCATAAATTTGTTACTTACGCGGTTTTGCAGTATCACCGACGATATGCCTATTCCTGACTCGTATTTTAGCAGGCCTCGGTATTGCTCCGCCTGCCAAGCACCTTGTCAAGAAATCCCTTACTTTTAGCGCCTAGGGAATAATATACAATTTGATTGACCGGATGCGACTCGTAGCATATTATCTTGTTCACATACTGTGCGCCTCGGTGGACGTCCACGATCGTTGGATCCGGGCTGGAATTGCCTGTGATCTCGAAATCGCTGTGTGGCGGCTAACATTGTCTTATTCTCTCTATGCTCGGTGTTCGTACATCAGGGAATAGTCTTCCATATTCGCGACAGGCTTCCTATATGTTGTCTCACACCTAGCGAGCATTCACACCATTCATCGTGAACTACCCGCATCATATCGGAGATCGAGAGACGATCCGCACCGGCGCCGGCGATTCAATATGAACCCCAGTATAAACTATCTGACGTAGGGTAAAGTCACCAGTGGTCAGCCAGAGACCAGTAGTCGACCTTATATGAGTGCGAAGAGTAGAAAATATATGTTTCGTACTCTTCCCACTCATACAAAGTATAGGCATAGGCCGGCTACAGGTCTCTGGCTGACTACTGGTGACTTTACCCTATATTTAATGCTGATAGAAGTTCAATTGACAACAATTCATTATGTGCTAAGGTAGTAAAATAAAATACCGTTTCTAGATTTTACACTGCTGATTACAGTAAAAATATCTTTGGATTTTTTCATGTAGTAGTTTTTTTTTATATTTAGGAAAAACAGTAAAAAAAGTTGGATTGTGAATGTTAGGAATACACTTATAGTGCCCTTAGTCCATTTATTAAAAAATAATATATACAACTGTCATGTTCATTTTTTATCTGTCTGACGAATGAAACTTAAAGCAGATGCAAAGCAGTAAACGCAAAATAGTTTATTTATTTTAATGGCGTCTACAAATTATGTAATTAATTAAATTACTCAAAATAACAAATTTGTGAACGAACGGCAGCGAATGATTGACAAGTGAGTGACATGACATGACAGTCAGTTCTGTATCTGTTTAAAGTTACTTTTTTTCATTTGATGTCATGCTAAGATCACGACATCAGTATTCCTAACTTTGGATAGGGAGGTAGGGGAGGGATTGGCAGTTGGGAGACATGGGCACCCCCCTTTTATTCTGATTTGATCATAGATTTAATTTTTTTCTTGATTTGGTAGTTTACTTTACCGACTGGCAACACTGTTCATCCATAGACTATCTGTCATTTCTGTCAGTTCAGTTGTCAAACACAAACACGTTTGAAGGTTATGCCACAGTATATAAATAAACCAGTAAAGAAGCTACGAACAAACGCTCGAAACGACGCACTCACACAGACGCACGCCTCTACGAGACCGCTAAGAGGATTTGGCGGTGCTGTCAGTCGCGTGTGTCGCGTCGAGACGAATGGGCTCCTTTGCATTTTACGCTTGTTCTTGAGAAAGATGCCACAAAAGTATTGCGTGGTATACGGTTGTTTGAATTCGGCTTCTTCAAACCCGGAACTATCATTTTTTAAACTCCCTGCTGGTGTTGAAAGGTAAGAATAAATAAAATATTTTTAAATAAAGAGCTTTTTATAATACGATGACGTGTTGCAAAAGTAAAAATTTAAAAATTGTTTGCAAAATCGATATCTGGGGATGTGTATGGTCTTCGACAACTAATCTGTTCGCAGAATGAGAAAAAGTAGCCGCCATCTTGAACTCTTTAGTTATTTAACCGATTGCTTCCAAAATCGATATCTGAGGATGTGTATGGTCTCCGACAACTAATCTGTTGGCAGAATGAGAAAAAGTAGCCGCCATCTTGAACTCTTTAGTTATTTAACCGATTGCTTCCAAAATCGATATCTGGGGATGTGTATGGTCTCCGACAACTAATCTGTTGGCAGAATGAGAAAAAGTAGCCGCCATCTTGAACTCTTTAGTTATTCAACCGATTGCTTCCAAAATCGATATCTGGGGATTTTTTACACAATAAAATTAAACAATAAAGCGAACATGTCGTAGCAGACGAAAGTATTTTTCAGTGAGTAATTTGTAATAAAGGTTAAGAGGCCGTACACGATTTTTTGACCGTTTTGCTTATTTTTGTGATTTAACAGTTAAAATACTGCTTTTCTATAAGTTTTAATGCTCAACATTAAATATCATTTAAGTTATGATCGAATAAATGAGCTACGAATAAATGAGCCACTTTTTTATTATTGTCGAGTATCAAAATGCGAGATTTAGGTTGTTTTAAAACATTATTTATTGCCAATTCTTTTGAACTTTTTGGATATTTTTTTTAGGTAATGGATTGATTATGAACTAAAGTTTATTTTTATTGTTTTAATTTTATAAACGAGAGTTCTGAGTAGCCGAAATAAAAAATATTTTTTGCCCGTTTTCTATAAAAAATTACCAAGTTTATTTATTTTTTTACTCGATTTTTTTTTTTGAAAGTGGTAAAAAGTAATTTATACATTCTTTAGACGACTTTCACAGCAATACATTGTAAATTTTTCATACCGCCTAGACGTTAAAACGGTTCATGAATATGTGACATTCTAAACCTCTTCCAGCAAAATTCACATAACAGTCGCCATTGTCAGGTCGATTAATCAAAATAAAATAATGAAAACAGAAAAGTAGCTCATACATTCGATAAAATTAGAATTTATCTTTCGTGTTGTGTATTAAAACTTGTAGAAATACAGTATTTCAACTGTAAAATCACGTCTGGAAAATCACGTAAATCAGCGATATCGGCAAAATTTCGTGTACGGCCTCTTAAAAGCAGCCAATAAATAAATTAGGTTTGTTTATTCTTCAGTTTTATTTGATATTGTGGTAGTGCAGTCGCTAGTTAATCTGAAATGTATAACTAACGAAGGATAAAGACTTCTTGAAATGCTAAAGTTATGTTTATTACCTACCCAATTTTATCTGCAGGGGCTACTTTTACTGATTATGTTAACGGATTCGTTATCGGACATCACGAAACGTTGTCGGAAACCACGCACATCCCTAGATATCGATTTTGGAAGCAATCGGTTGAATAACTAAAAAATTAAAGATGGCGGCTACTTTTTCTCAATCTGCAACGGATTTGTTGTCGCAGGTCACACGTATCGATTTTGCAGTAACTAGCTGAGATACAATAAACAAGATTTTTTTTCAATTTTACAAAATGTTAGTGGACAACCCTTACGCTCAATTGGAGCGTAGGTATTTATCTTGAAAAGTAGGCCTAGTTTCTTTACTGGTTTATTTATATACTGTGGTTATGCGCTCGTAAAAGTAAATATTTTGTTGTGGTTTCGGATCGTAATAAAGAGAAAACGAATGAAAGGTATGTGTATTTTTATTTTTTATCTATTGTATATTTACTAATCTATGAATTTAACTGAAATCTAAGCCTAAATACATAGATTCAAAAAAATACCAGTAACCTATGTCGAAAATGTATACAGAGGGAGCAATGGGCATGGGACGCGCGGGTGGTTTGGGCATGCCCAATTCTCCCTCCTATTATGTTCATTGTAGGAGGATTTTAACTATTGGTTTTGTTTTAATTACAGTAAGATGCCGTTTAAATTCAAAAAGAAAGGTTTGCGACGGGAAATTCCTAGATTTAATATTACGAGCCATAGAAGAGGTATCAAAAGGATCAAAAATAAAAACATATGACATAGCAAGTGCCCTTTTAGACGACATCAAAACTAAATTGCCAGTACCAAAGACATGCAATAACACCAAACGTGGTAGCTCTAAGTACACATTTGATAGTCCTTTATGGGTTATACCCAATCTCAGATAAGTTAAGATACTCTTTAAGATGTTTTTTGTTTGTTAACTTTTAATTTTGGTTTCTATTATTGATATAGTTTAATAATAGTCTATTTGTTAAATTCCATTAAGGATATAAAGATTTATAGGCCATGCCCAAGCCTCCCACAGGATATGTCCAAGCCTCCCTACCGTAGGGAGCATTGGACACTTTTGACTTAGTTTATAAAATATCCCGTAATGTTGAGACTGATTGTAATTTTTAAGAAGGCTCTTTAATTATATCTAGCCAAATGTATGGTGCAATAAGAATTGGCAATAAAAGTTGATTATCTATAAAATCTGGTTTTTTATGCAATAAATAGAGAAAAAGTGCCCATCCCTCCCCTACCTCCCCTACGGTCTTTTTAATTACTATTTCTTTAATAAATTATTAACGACGAATCTAAGTTAAATAAAGAAAAACTGAGAAATACGGGTAGTCTAATTTTTAACCAGCTATTATAAACGCGAAAAATAAATAACGTTTTTTTTTTGAAATGTTGTCAATTGCTTTCTGACAGGTGTCGCAAATGTGTGCTTTATCGCTAGAATTAAATTTGTCAAGATCGTAGCAAGTGGAAAGAAGTGGTCTCTGCCTAGCCTACCCCTCTGGGAAACAGGCGTGATTTAATGTATGTACGAGGGCAGAGTGAGAAGTCAGGTAAAAATCATATTAAAGGTATTTTCTTCACAAATTCATTAATGTCAATTTGTAATGCAGCCTTTTTGGAGGTAAATCGTATATTTTCAGCCAGTTCACACTAGTTTTTTTTTGACAGCTATGAAAAAGAAACAATCACTTTGGTGTTTGCAAACATGGAGAAACGTGAGTTTCGTGTTCTGATTAAACATTATTTTTTGCAAAAAAAAACCATTACGAATACAAAAAAAAATTAGACAAATATTACGGGAACTGCTCCATCGATTAAAATGATCCACAAGTGATTTACGGATTTTCGTTGTGGCCGTACAAGCACTGCTGACGCCGACCGACCCGGACGCCCAGTTGAGGTCACTACACCAGAGATGATCACCAAAATCCATGACATCGTATTGACCGACCGAAGAATAAAGGTCCGTGAGATAGCTGATATTGTAAGCATTTCAGACGAACGGGTTCGTAATATCCTTCACACTTATTTGGATATGAAGAAGCTCTCCGCCCGTTGGGTGCCGCGATTGCTCACAGTAGATCAAAAACGCACTAGGGTGACCCTGTCAGAGGCATGTTTGGCGAAGTTTAGGTGTAATGAAAAGGACTTCTTGCGTCGTTTCATAACTGTTGACGAAACCTGGATTCATCATCATACACCAGAAACCAAGGAGCAGTCAAAACAATGGATTGCTTCAGGTGAACCTGCACCAAAGAAGGCCAAAGCAGTTTTATCGGCGAATAAAGTTATTGCTACTGTCTTCTGGGATGCTCGTGATGTAATATATGTTGATTACCTTCAGAAAGGTAAAACGATTAACGGCGAATATTATGCCAACTTGTTATAGCGATTTCATGAGGTTTTAATGGAAAAACGACACCATTTGGCGAAAAAGAAAATCATTTTTCACCAAGACAACGCACGGGTCCACACTTGTGCAGTTGCTATGGCTAAAATCCACGAGTTGCGTTACGAATTGCTCCCGCATCCGCCTTATTCTCCAGATTTAGCCACATGCGACTATTTTCTTTTCCCAAACTTAAAGAAATGGCTTGGTGGAAAAAGATTTGGTTCCAACGAAGAAATCATCGCAGAAACCAATGCGTATTTTGAAGGGTTGGAGAAATCGTACTAAACGGAGGGAATCGAAAAGCTAGAAAAGCGATGGACGAAGTGTATTGAGTTACATGGGGACTACGATGAAAAATAAATATTTACTTGGACCAAAAAAAAAAATTGTTTATTTTTTTCCAGACTTCACTCTGCCCTCGTATGTACGAGTATGTTGATTTATTTAATTGTAATCTATGCTTAATATCTCTCCAATATGAGTTCGCTTATGTTTTTTTAAATTTACCATTTGTTTGAATTTTTTGTGACACATATTGCAAGCGTGGGGTTCGTCCTCAGTGTGAACGAGCTTATGTTTAGCTAAATATGAGAGAAGCTTAAACGTTTTCTGGCAGATGTGACAAGTGTGTGGTGTATCTCCAGAATGAGATACCTTATGCTGATTTAAATGTGATCGGTGCGTAAAAGATTTTTGGCAAATATTGCAAGTGAACGGTTTGACTCCTGTATGAACTACCATGTGTTGAGTCAAATTAGATCTATTCCTAAAAGATTTTTGTCAAGTATCGCAAGTGTGGGGCTTGCCTCCAGAATGAACTAGCTTATGTTTATTTAAATTTGATCGCTGCGTAAAAGATTTTTGGCAAATATTGCAAGTGAACGGTTTGACTCCTGTATGAACTACCATGTGTTGAGTCAAATTAGATCTATTCCTAAAAGATTTTTGACAAGTATCGCAAGTGTGGGGCTTGCCTCCAGAATGAACTAGCTCATGTTTATTTAAACTTGATCGCTGCGTAAAAGTTTTTGGACAAATATCGCAAGTGAACGGTTTGACTCCAGTATGCACTACCATATGTTGAGTCAAATTGGTTCGATGCTTAAAATATTTCTGACAAACGTCGCAAGTGTGGGGTTTACATCTAGGTTCAACTCGTTCATGTTTAGTTAAATGTGATCGCTGTGTAAAAGATTTTTGGCATATATCGCAGGTAAAGGGTTTGACTCCGGTATGAACTCGCATATGTTCGTTCATAACTTTTCGATGCTTAAAACTTTTGTGGCAGACGTCGCAAGAGTAAGGTTTGTCTTGTGTGTGTACTCGTTTATGCGAAATCAAAGAAGTCCTTAAATTAAACTGTTCCCCACAACTATCACAGGAGTAAACATCTGCCTCTGGAAGAGCCTCTTCCTCACATGTTACATTAGGTAACAGGGCTCCCTCGTGATCGCCTACGCCGCACGGCCCGTCAGCCCGCAGGCCCCCGGGGTGCTCCGCCGCGGTGCCGGCTGCGGGCGCCGGCTCCTGCTTGACGGTGCAGGTCTCGAACTCTGAAACAAATTAACTAGTACAGTTAGACTTTAATTTGTGACCCACCTTAGGTCCACAGATAATCAGACATTCTGCAGCAATAAGGTTGAGTTTCCTATCCTCCTATAGACGCTTCAATACCGTAAACCGTAAAGCACATTGTAAACGCGCCCGGTCCAGTCCAGTCCGTGGGCATCGAACATGATATATACACCGTGTTTTTTTTGATTTACGATAACTTCGGCATATTACTAGGTACATCCATAGAAACTAAGTGGTAGATTCGTTTTTTTTATATTGCAAAAAAAAAAACTAATCTACCACTTAGTTTCTATGGATGTACCTAGTAATATGCCGAAGTTATCGTAAATCAAAAAAAACACGGTGTATATGATGTTATAGCTTTGCGGCTGGATTTAATCAATTATTTAGAAGGCAACCGACAATAAGCCAAGTAGTACGTTTCGAAAAGCGAACAGACGCCCCTTTGTAGCCCACCATCAGTAGATAAACTTTGTGATATTGTACTTTATGCTGATGATACTTCACTAATTTTCAAGGTAGACAGAAAATCCATAGACTTCAGTAGCATAAACTCCACACTAGTTAAAGTACTTAATTGGTTTACTAGCAACAATTTGCTACTAAATGCTAAGAAGACTAGTTACCAATTTCACCAAACGATGTTAACCACTTAACAGGCGATTAGAGCGTTAACGGCTGTCAAAATGTATGAACTAACAGTCGATTAAGATTGATTAAATTTAACATCGTTTGGTGAAATTGGTACTAAATGTGTTAGATTCGCTTTGCCTAATGTTAAACCGTTAGATTCTAGTATTATTCTAAATGACGAGTGTTTGCAAATCGTAGATGGGGCAGTTTTCCTAGGCATAAAAATAGATAAAAATTTGCAATGGAGTCCCCATATAGCTGTACTGGCAGGTAAACTAAGTTCGGCAGCTTACGCAGTTAGGAAAATTAGACAACTAACCAATGTTGAGACAGCTCGCTTAGTTTATTATAGTTATTTCCATAGTGTTATGTCGTACGGTATTCTGGTTTGGGGTAAGGCAGCTGACATACAAACTATATTTGTGTTACAAAAAAGGGCCATTCGTTCTATTTACAACTTAAATTCCCGTGACTCCTTAAGAGATCTTTTTAAGGAAATTAATATCTTAACTGTAGCGTCACAATTTATTTATGAGAATATTATTTGTTATAAAAAATTTGGATTCTTTCACAAAAAAATCTGATATACATAATTTAAATACTAGAAATAAAAATAAAATAGCTATTCGAAAATTCCGCGTCCGTAAAGTACATAAATCATTTGTTGGTCAATGCATTCATTTCTATAATAAATTACCTGAGGTAGTATTAAAGTTACCCTTTCCAGCACTCAAAAATTACTTGAAAAAGTCGTTAATGTCTAAAGCGTATTATAGGATCGAGGACTATTTAATAGACAAACATGCTTGGCCTAAACCCGAAACTTAATCAATAATATATATTTTATTTGCTTTTTCAAATTCAAAATCTTTATCTTGTCTGGGGGACACCGTTGATGTAGGAAAACATATCAATCTTATGTGGTCATCTTGCACCGTCTTATATACACATACGTAGGAGTTCTTTTTTCCTTTTCTCTCTTTCTATCTTAAGATTTTGGTGTGTTTTCCTGCGGAAACTACGCAGGATATTTGAAATATTTTTTAATTTGCTATTTATAGATTTATATAATGCTAGACTAAGTAGTACCATTGTAATATTAAATATATTAAAAAAAAATGACTGACTGCTGAGTTTCTTGCGGCGCTTCTTCTCAGCAGTGGTCTCCTCTTGTGAAGCGCTGGTAGATTCTTGACGTGTAAAAGTGCCCGTGCGGCCTACTTACTGAATAAATGTCTTTATCTTTATCTTTATCTTTGTAGGGCATGCTCCCGGGAATTCCCGGTACTAAAAGGACCGGGAAATTCCGGGAATTATCATTTCAACTGGTACCGGTACTGGCGAAAAAAAAACCCGGTTCTTCGGTACCTTCGGTACTGAGTTTGCGACTAGACTAATTGTCATTTTTTCTTTTCAAAACTACGTGCGGGCCTGGTGACGCTTTCCCCCGGCCGATTCGCACAAGCTCAGTTTTATTCGGATGCGATATGAGATCGGCATCGCTCGGCCCGCCCCAGTCGCCCAACCCCTCGACCCAATCCAAGGCCAACCGGTTGGGCCAACCGACAGGTAGTCAGGTAGTCAGAAAGATAGCTGTTCTGATTTGGTAAACTCGTGCTCTGGATTAAATAATTAATAATTATCACTAAACCATTAAACAAAAAAAATAACCATTAAACAAAAAAAAAGACAAATAATTTACTCAGTACCGAAAAGTACCGAAATCCCGGGAATTCCCGGTTCTGACTCAGTACCGGAAATCTTAGTCCCGGTTCCGGGAATGGTACCGGTACCGCATGCCCTACCCCTTTGGTAATCTAATCGGAGTTTTGGACATTACAGGGTTGTTGTTGATTCGAGCTGCTCTACGCTGAATCCGCTCAAATTACAGAAAGTCCTGGGAGTGCCCCAGAACAATGTTAAGAATAGTACTTAAACAAGATTGAAACGATTTTTGATAAATATCGCACGTTAGTCTAGTAACCTTGTCGCCTGAAAATACGGGGTAGTAGTAGGCCAGGCCACTTGAGTTGAAACTGATTTTCGTCGCAGCCCTGGCGAATAGTTAGTTCCGCAGCTCGCCAAGGTTGTTCCAAAAAGTTCGAAAAAATGATGAACTTTGAAAACTTTATTTCGGAAACTATTGGGTCTCCCCAAACCTATCGACGCCGAATCGGCTTGAACCGGTAAGAAAAAGATGTATGTCCATGCAATAAGAGCGAAAACGTCGTCGTTCCGTTCGCAACGCCGAATCGAGCCGAGTCGAGCCGAGTGACGACGTTTTCCCTCTTATTGCATGGACATAAAACTTTTTCTTACCCGCTCAAGCCTATTCGGCGTCGATAGGTCAGGGGAGACCCTAATCAGTATAGAAACAATACTTTAAAAACGTTTTGTATTACAGTACTGTCAAAAAATAGTTCTTAAGGGTTCTGCGATTGAAGCTCAAAAATTACTTTGTGCTAATGTTACTAAATGTAACAAAAGCTTTGATTTTAGCCACGTAGATTCAGTTTTAATTGTTAAGGTATTCAAATCGTTTAGTTTAAAAAAAACCGAGGATTTATGGGGAACATCAGTTAAAGTCATCCATCATGTCATAGATATAATTGCACCGCACTTAGCTTTAATCTACAATAATTGCATTTCAGAGGGGGTCTTTCCAAATCTTATGAAATATAGTAAAGTCATACCACTTTTTAAATCGGGCGATATGAGTGATTTAACTAATTTCCGTCCCATTTCTATTCTACCTGTTTTAAGTAAAGTTTTTGAGAAGTTAATGTTAAAAGATATGGTAGGTCACTTCAATAGAAATAAACTACTTAACAGTAATCAGTTTGGCTTCACCAGAAGACGATCCACAACTGATGCAGCATCTGTGCTCATTAAATATATATACAATATTTGGGAGAAATCTTGTGATGCTATAGGATTTTTTTGTGACATTTCCAAAGCTTTCGATTGCGTAGATCATGCGACTCTTATATTAAAATTAGAACATTATGGTCTGTCAAATAATTCTCTAAATCTTATGTCTTCATATCTTAGTGATAGAACACAAACGGTTGTTGTAAACCAAACACAGTCTATTGGAGCCGCTGTTAAGTTAGGTGTGCCTCAGGGCTCTATATTAGGTCCTTTCTTATTTTTGGTTTATATTAATGACTTACCACCCACAGTAGATAATCTTTGTGATATTGTGCTATTCGCTGATGATACATCATTAATTTTCAAGGTAGACCGAAAATCCGTCGATTACAGTAGGATAAATACCATACTAGGTAAAGTACTTAATTGGTTTACTAGTAACAATTTGCTACTCAATGCTAAGAAAACTAAATGTGTTAGGTTTGCTTTGCCTAATGTTAGACCGGTAGAATCTAGTATATTTCTTAATAATGAGAGATTGGAAATGGTAGATAGGGCGCTTTTCTTAGGGATAACTATAGATAAAAACTTGCAATGGAGTCCCCATATAGCAGTACTAGCAGGTAAATTAAGTTCGGCAGCTTATGCTGTTAGGAAAATCAGGCAACTTACTAATGTTGAGACAGCTCGCTTAGTTTATTATAGTTATTTTCATAGTGTTATGTCGTACGGTATTCTGGTTTGGGGAAAAGCTGCTGACATACAGGCTATATTCGTGTTGCAAAAAAGAGCCATTCGTTCTATATATAATCTAAACTCCCGTGATTCCTTAAGAGTACTATTTAAAGAAATTAATATTTTGACAGTAGCATCACAATTTATTTATGAGAATATTATTTATGTCATTAAAAATCAAGACTCTTTTGTTAAGAATTGTGATGTACATAATATGAATACAAGAAATAAAAATAAAATTGCTTTTAAAAAAATTCGTGTCCGTAAGGTTTATAAATCATTTGTAGGTCAATGCATCCTTTTCTTTAATAAATTACCTGACGTTGTTTTAAAGTTACCATTTCCAGTACTTAAAACTTACTTGAAAAAGTCGTTGATGTCTAAAGCTTACTATAGGGTCGAAGACTATCTAACAGATAAAAATGCTTGGCCAACACCTAAATAATTTAATAATAAATTAGTCATAAAAAATATGTAAATATTGTATATTGTCTAGGGGACACGGTTTCTGTAGGAGAATGTATCGAAACTTTTATGCATGTTGTCTTGCACCGTCACAGGTAAGTATAATATGTATACTTTCTATATATTATTTTTTATATTACTTTTGCTTATTAGTTTTGTGACAATTCTGAGTTTTGACACATTTTCCTGCTCAACTACACATGAATATATAAAATGTTGGTGTTATGTGAGATTCATTGTTTTATATAATGCTTCTTTCCATCGTGCCCAAGTGGGATTTGTTTTTATGTCCATTTACATTTTGTTTCAGGCAAATTATACGATGACAATTTGATGCATCGTGGCAGTACTTATTTATGTCTGCATGCTGTTAAACAAATGGGCAACAAACGACGATAACTATACGAATAAACCGTAAGTAATTCTCGCGTCTCACCATGTTAAAGGTGTATTTTTACTTTACTTGTCGATTCACGTAAACTGTTTTGTTATAGCTCAATGCAGTCTACCTAATCCCAAGCGCTGACTCCTGCCTTGTAAAACAGGGTCATCAGGCTATATACGTGCCTGATTAAGGTGAGTATCGGGAGAGGCCACGTTGATGTCGGCAAGCACCACTCATAACCTATTTCTAATAAGTTACGTTTTCTTTCAGCCAGTGTCACGTTATTTGGAGGCACCGTGCGTATGCCGGTCTCAACTAGCCTCACGCTATATAGCTACATAAAACCCACTTTGTGGTAAGTACTTATTGTTACCTCATGGCTAGGGCTGATAGATTAGTTTTCAAAGTTTCTTGTATTAACAACTGCAATTATTGTTGCAGGGTTTTATTATTAAGTTAGGCACAGTCCTAACCACCGGATTGACAGTGAAGGGCGCTTCGTGCTCAACCACATGGGCGTGACCTCCGTGCCACGTGTTGCGACCTAGAGAGGCTTGGGGCAGTAGCCCTCCTCTTCGCTCTCCATGTGTTTTGGGTCTTTGCTTGCCACTTAACTCCACCTAACACATACATGACATCATGCATACTTCGCGCTAGTTAAGTGACCTTTCTTTTGCTGTAGTCGATAATGCTACCATAATTTCATATGACATACTGTTACTACAGTTGTCTGTAAAATGCAGGTGTGTGTGTGTGTAACTTTATAAATATACTGAGGAGAACAATACTTTTGTTTTACTTTTAACAAGAAACCATCCCTGTTTGTAGTAAGTTTACCCAGGGCGCCTTTTTACTAAATTCGAGGTGACTTACTCTCAGGCCTATGAACCCTCTGGCCCTCTTAGCGTCTCATGCCTGTTTGCCGATTGAGGATGTTTCAACACTACTAGGTAGGTATTGTAATACAATAAGGTTATAACCTATAAAATAAACCTTATTGTATTGTATATTGTATGCAATGTCTCATTTGCTTTTAATTATTCAAATTGAAAAGCAAATGGTTCGATAGAACAGCGACTGTTTGTTTTTGTATAATTTTGGGAGTCGCATGTTACCTGGCGCCGAGTGCGCACGGCTATGTTATAAATATATTAAGAAGCTATCAAGAATAAAGTTTACCTGAAATTAGCCATACTAGTTCTTTTTATTTACAGATACAACCCCAATCTTGGTATCTAAGTAATAAAGTTGTTATTTGGTGTATGAGTTACAATTGTCCTTGCTAGGTAATGCAAATAACAGATGTTATAATATTTTGTTTTCTGTTATAGGAAGTTGTGGACAAGCATGAACAACCATGGAAAGAGAGATAGCGAAAGAACATGATGTGGGCATATCTCTATGGGTCCAGGGTGCCTGGGGTTGTGAGATTTCCTTTAAGCCTGTAAGGTTGGAAGAAACTTGTTTGGTTTCACCTCACATATCCCATGGCGCACGGGTACCTTCATGGCAGATGTGTCATGCATTCCATGTTAAGGCGTGATAGTTGGGATAGTTGGATGCTTGTTCATGCTTATTAATTGCAGGTTTTATGGACTGTCTGTAACTTGTTTTGTTGTGTGATTTTCTTATATTTCATGAACGATGCTGAGCTGAGAAGTCAGAAGTCTGCGCAATCTAAGATTGTGCCAGGCAATTCGATGATGCTGCGATCACCTGATGGATGATCAGGAAGAAATGCAGTTCATCATCATTCAGCGAAGACGATGTGTCCATATCTCAGGCCGAGATATGTGACACAGTCGCGACTGAAGCAAATTGATTTGAAATGTTACTTTTTTTTTTGTATTAAGCTTTAGTCAGAAAAAATGAGGTAGGATAAATAAAGATTAATTTACAGCTACTTAAGTCCGAGAGTGACGTGACAAAGGTCAAATCACTGACGGATGAAAGAGGACAAAGGTCAAAAAATTATAAATTTTTTTTAGCTTCAGCGGAAAATTCTGAGTGTGACTTGACTGGTGTAGGTCAAATCACCCAGGCCCGCATTTTCTTAGTTTCCTTGATTAACATTGAGAATGTACGGCAACCCCGCATCTTCAATGCAGGGATTGTCATAAATTGGTTTGTAGGGTTAGGCAGGTAGGTAGCTTTTTCGTGCCAGCCGCCCCACGTTTCGCGGGGTTTTTGGTGGGCGGAAGCTCGCTGTGAGTTCACCGATAAACGAATAATAATTATAATAATTGCCTTTATTCTAAGATTCACATGCAATTTACATAACACAATTAGTTTTATCCTAAATAATATCTCTTATCTCAGAGTGCCGTTCGGCAAAAGCCTCCTCCAGATCTTTCCAGTGCTTTCGGTCTTGGGTGGCTCGTCTCCAGTAGGGACCTGCAGTCAGTTTGACTTCATCATCCCATCTTCTAAGCTGTCTGCCCACACTTCTCTTTCCCTCTCTTGGGTACCAGTTTGTTATAATCTTGCTCCACTTCTCTTGTTTTCCTCGGAGCATGTGCCCAGTCCATCGCCATTTTTGCTTATCTATTTTTTCGAGGACATCTGACAATTTAGTTTTCGCTCGTAACTGAGTGCAACTTATTTTATCAACTCTTTTTACATTAAGGATACTTCTTTCCATAGATCTCTGGCACCTTTCTAGTTTATCTCTGTGCAGTTTATTTAGTGCCCATGTCTCGCAACCATATGTAAGGCTAGGGAGTATGCAGCAGTCAAATGTTTTTCTCTTTACTTTTACACCTAGATGTTTACTTTTCATAACTTCTTTTAGTGCCCAATACTTTTTCCATGCAATTGCTATTCGTCTATTTATTTCTTTTGTAGTTATATCTTTCATTGCTATTAGTTGACCCAAATAGATGTTTTCTTCAGTATACTCCAGTAAAGTGTCGATGATATTAATGTTTATGTTTATCGAATTAGTCATAAGCTTGGTTTTTGAGGAATTAATTTCTAAGCCGACCTTTTTGCTTTCTCTTAGTAGACTGCTCAACATATCTTCGAGTTTAGTTGGACTCTCCTCAAACAGGACTATATCGTCTGCGAATCTTAAATGGTGTAGCCTAGTACTATCGATTCTGACACCAAAATTTTCCCAGTCCAGTTCTCTAAAGACCTGTTCTAAGACCGCTGAGAATAGTTTAGGAGATAGGGGATCTCCCTGTCTTACTCCTCTGTTAATCGGGAATTCCTCTCCTAGATTCTCTAGTTTTACAATGGCCTTACTTTCTTTATATACATTTTTGATGATGTTTATATATAGTTTATTAATACCTTGTTTCTCGAGACTCTCCCAAATTTTCCTGTGGTACAAACTATCGAATGCTTTGGAGTAGTCTATAAAACATAGATAAATGGGTTTATTATATTCATTATATTTTTCTATTACTTGTTTCACAGTATGAATGTGATCTATTGTCGAGAAGTTTTTACGAAATCCAGCTTGTTCGATTGGTTGATGACTGTCTAATTGTGTTGTGATTCTTTCCAGAATAACTTTTGAGAAAATTTTGTACACATTTGATGTTAAGCTTATGGGTCTGTAGTTACTAATGTCATCCTTTGGACCTTTTTTATGAATCAGGGTTATTTGTGATTTACTCCACTGTGTTGGGACACAGCCTGTGCTCAATATATCGTTGAATAGAGTGGTCAAGAAAGGAGTCATCTCTTCTATTGTACCCTTTATGAGCTCATTTCTTATCCTATCTGGCCCTGGTGATTTACCCATCTTTTGGCTTTCAATTGCTCTTTCTACCTCGCAACACAATATTGGAGGTTCGTTTTCAGATTCACTTATATTGTGCACTGACTCGGACTGTGTGCTTTTTTGAGTGTTTCTGTTTTCACCTGAGTATAGGTCTTTAAAGAAGTTTGTAGCAACCGTTTCAATGTCTTTTCGTTTGGTGTAGTTTTTTCCTATTCTTCTCATTTTAGGTATCCATTCTTTTCCTTTGTCTTGTAATTCTTTTAATGCTATTTTTACGGCCCTGCTCTGGTTATATGTTTTTCTAGTGTCTCAATCCTTTTTTGTTTTCTGTCTTTTCTAATACTTTCTCTTATGTTTTTACTAAGTTCTGTTATTTTCGTTAGGTTTTTTTTTCTATTGTGGTTATTGATTAGCATTTTTCTTTCCTGTATTAAGTTTAATGTTTTTGTACTAAGTTTGTTGTCCTTTGACTTTCTCCTGTCAATATTCACCCCAGCGATTGCTTTCTCGAACTCGTTGTATTTCTCGAGCACATTAATAGGCTTTTTCTGAATTTTATTGCAGGCATCCAATAAGCATTCGGTTCTTTTTTGGAGATTCTCTTTATCCCATGACTGTTTATTGTTTTCCATGTTTTTTCTAGGTCTTTTCGGCATTTTTTGACTTAAAGTGCTTCGTACCATGCGATGGTTGGTATTGAAGCTTAAATTTTGTATTACTCCTGTGTCAGTAAATGCTTTCGAAAAATTTGTTATAATATAATCAATTTAATTCTTATATTTCCTATCCGGGGATTCCCATGTCCATTTGGTAGACTTCTTTTTATTGAACATCGTGTTAAGGATCCGTAAATTATGTTCCAGTAGAAAGTCCACAAGTTTTTGGCCATTTTTACTCCTTTTGCCATGTCCAAACATTCCTATCACATACTCGTAATTGTTTTGTTTGGTTCCAACTTGAGCATTGAAATCACCCATAAGTATAAGGTGGTTTGATCTGTACTTGTTGATAGTATCATTTACATTGCCATAAAATGCCTCTAAGACACTCAATTCGGCTTGTTCCGTCGGTGCGTATATTTGGATGATAGTCCATGGTTTTTCATATCCCGGTAATATGTGATTGAGAACGGCTATTCTGTCTGAGATTCCTACAAATTCAATTATATGTTTTCTTAGATGACGTTTAATAAGGAATCCTACTCCTCTTTGTCCAGTGTCTTCGCCCTTGTAGCACATTATGTAATTTTCTCTTTCCTCGATCACTTCACCTGCTCTTCTCATTTCGCTTATTCCAATATTTCCAAACGAGTAATAATTAAATTTAAACAAATGAATCTCACGGCAAGCTACTCCTAATAAAGGAGCTGTCAAATGTCCTGTTATTTTTCCCTGTATAGGTAGGAAGTAGGGATAGGTAGGATTCATTCCTTGTTCCCAGAGGGACGAGGGATGTAATACAATAAGGTTATAACCTATAAAATAAACCTTATTGTATTGTATATTGTATGCAATGTCTCATTTGCTTTTAATTATTCAAATTGAAAAGCAAATGGTTCAATAGAACAGCGACTGTTTGTTTTTGTATAATTTTGGGAGTCGCATGTTACCTGGCGCCGAGTGCGCACGGCTATGTAATAAATATATTAAGAAGCTATCAAGAATAAAGTTTACCTGAAATTAGCCATACTAGTTCTTTTTATTTACAGATACAACCCCAATCTTGGTATCTATTACAGTATACACATTAAACACATACCATTTTGCATTTTTTTTTTATTTATTCAGCAAAATAGGCGGGCGCACGTGTACTGCATACTAAATAGTTCCGTACACTGACCTAATAAAACTAGTTTCTTGCCTAGAAAACGTTCCGCGCGAACCCACAATACGTAACAGGTTGAAATCTGCACGACGCTCCCGCTGCCAAACTAAAATGTAGGTATCGTTTGGCCGGCCGAATATTCGGCGGCCGGATACCGGTATCCGGTATCCGGCCAAACAACTATCCGTTGCATCTCTAGTCTAAATGAGCACTTTGTTTGACATGCGCCATACCACAGGCCCTTGTTTGCCACACCTACACTAACAGCACCGCCCACTGCTGCGTGGTTGAGAAGATTAACTTACTTGTGAGTGATAAGGCGATGTCCTGCAGCTGCAGTTGCTCCGGGCCCAGCACCAGCTCCTCCTTGATCTCGTACCCTGCATACAGGCCCGCGACCGCCTCGTCGCCGTTCCACGCCGGCTCCTCCTTCACGCGCACCACCAGCGGATCATCCGAAGCACTCATGATGAACTGTAGGCCGCTATGAGCTCTACACTGCATACAACTTCTACCACTTTGTATGATATGGTTATTTGTTAAACAATGCAAGGGAACAAAACAACATCGACCACCGCAGTGCAAACTTCTTGTTTAAGTACAATTATTTATTACAATAATAATGGTTTGTTGCATGTTCATTGCCCGCATTCTTTTTAAATCTTAATGGTAGTCCACCGCGGTATTTTGCAGTAATTTCGCTACTGTCAAGTGAAATGTGAATAAAGTAAAACAGTCAACACAAAGGGTATGTGAGTAAAGCGTATACGGAAAATCAGTCCAGATTTTTCTTCTTGTTTTGTCTAATGATTTTGCACTGATTTTTGTTGCTTCCGTGACATGACACTGACATCTTTAGTGATACCCTTATATATAATTTGAGAATGTAAATTCATTGAAGAACTAAAATTTCCAATAACAAGCGAGATACCAAAGTTAAATACCGAGTATACCGACCGGTACGTATACGATAATATCATTGGGTTAACGACTCGTGCTCTGATCTGACAGTACAATAAACGCCATCTGTCATCTGTCAAGCGTACCGGGGTAAATAAATAGGTTGTACGTTATTTTACAGACTGAAGTTGTTTAGAATTTCATTTCATATAATTTTTTTCTCGTATTATCATTTCATAGAATAATCAATATGTAGAATAATTACTTTGAAGACATTT
The DNA here is from genome assembly GCA_927399475.2 of Acleris emargana. Classification (NCBI taxonomy): domain Eukaryota; kingdom Metazoa; phylum Arthropoda; class Insecta; order Lepidoptera; family Tortricidae; genus Acleris; species Acleris emargana. Next base: position 412,975 of record OV656863.1, on the reverse strand, counting down.
AACTCATCGTTTTTTATTTCAAATAAAATTCAATGTTTATTTTTTCATATCATAGAATAGCAAATTAAATATTATTAGTTCTCATGTTATTTAGTTCATATATGACTTAATAACAATAAAATCATTTTATACAGTAGGTAGTTACCTATAAAAGTTTATTCAACGGATGTAAAAAAAATAACCTCGAAGGCTAAGGCGGGGAGCTTGCTTCGCTTCGCTCCCGCCATAGCCTTCTAACCTAACCTATTCGAGTCGGTTCAGGGTAGTGATTCTCTCAACAACGTCGGTCGAACGGACAAATAATACCATATTATTTATCATTTTACCCTTATACTAAAAGATAATAATGTATTATATTGTATTGATTTTGTTATTATTGGTGTACCCTTATTATACAGACAGTAATTTCGGTTTGTTTCACAAAAAATAATCACGGAACATATAGTTTCCCACGTGTTTTTATACTACTTTTATTGAGAAAAAAAAATACATTGTCCAAGCAATATTCTTTAAAAAATAACTATATTATTTGATAAGTTTGATAAATGAAAAAAATAAATTATAAAATTCATTGAATTGATTTTCTGTGGAATATGTTTCATTCAAGTAAACAGTTTTAGAAAAAATAAAATCGAAGCGAAAATACAAGAACCAAATAGTATATGAAACATTTTCTATGAAATAATATTCTGAGAAATTTCAGTCTGTAAAATAAGGGGACACCAAATAAATACATTAGGTATTATTTTTGTGTGCAACATAGCCTGGGCCTATATTCTACTGGGTAAATATTGCTTTCGACCTGGGCCTCTATTCCCGGCGGTTATAAATAACGATATCATCTTTGACCTGTTATGGTATTGTTTCGACGTCAGCCGGCAAGAAAATAAGTACCTATCAAAACGTCGATACGATAGCAGATCAAAGACGATATGGTTTTTACCGCCCATAATACCTACCGGGCCTGTTATGGTATTGTTTATAACTCGCCCGCCATTACTGTCCACTCTGTCACAGAATAGATAAGTACAGAAGTAAATCACATGTATGTACTTCACTTTTCATACCTACGCTCGGCGGTCGCTCTAAGGTTGTCAACTATGGCTTATGCACAAAAAACTATCGCGGTAGTAGCACTCGTACCTATCTAGTCGTTTGATTTATTGTTGTGAGATGCTTTGTGACAGACAGACGGACAAACGGACAGCGGAGTCTTAGCAATAGGGTCCAGTTTTAACCCTTTGGGTACGAAACCCTAAAAATACCGTAGGTAACTTCAAAAATAACCGACCAGACGAATTAATATTAAAGTGGAGGGGGTGACTGGAGGGGCTAATCCAAACCCGCAGTACCTACCTATAGCCCGTAATAGCAAAAAACTTATCCTACAAAACAAAACAATAAACCTACCTACTAGGTATTATTACAATACAAAAAGTTTACAGAGCAAAAACATACAAAATTTTACGTTTGTCAATTTTCATTATCGAAAATCCCTTATAACTTCTAAACGGATTACCCTAGTTACACAATTTCCATTACCATATACGTTTTAGACCTAAACCTATCAAAAGACACTAAAAACAACACAACATCTACACAAACAAAAAAACATGTTTTCAACTTACGTAAGGTGGCGTGAATTTACCTTACAAAAATATAGTTAAGTACCTACTTCGTTTATACTGATTCAAAATAGGAAACTATTATTTAAATCGATCTTAGATATATTCTTCGGGGGCCGGGGCGGGGCGCTTATCTACCTAACTCTTCTGTGTAAGTTTAAAACGAACCATTGAAATACAAGCAGATACCTACCTACTTACCTCTCTGAAGCCACTAATAGCTTGAAAAAGGACAATTCACCGTTTAAAGTGGAATTTAAGCAACCGTCCACTGAACAGTTATAAAAACTTCTTTTTTGTTGCTCCATTATAAAGTATAAAGTATAAAAGTATAATACCTAATTAAATTATCGCACAAAAAACTCCATGGACGCGACGCGTGTCAAGCGGACGGCACTCGCGCTCGCACTCCTCCCAACTACTCCGAGATATCGTGTCCGTGAGCGGTGTCTATGTGTGCGTTGCTCGAGCGCACTTTGTATGTAGATTGCTTTCTGTACCTATCTGTTCTGTGACTCTGTCCAGTAAGTAAGAGCTATCGAAACGTTAACAATACCATGGCCTCCCAACTCGAATAACGTATAATTATTACTTTAATAAACTCATAGATGGCGTCACAGGTATCGAGCGAAACAATTTGAATCAGTAATCGTGAAGATTGAATGATTTTTGCACCTTAATAAATTCAACGTACCTTAATTACATCAAAAACATCCTTCTCTACATAAAGTAGGGTATATTTTATAAGTTTAATAAATGCAATAAATTTTATATTAACTCCATCTAACTCATAAAAAACTTATAAGGTTTCAAGCTTGCTACGCCTTATTAGGTACTGTCACTAGATGGTGCCATTCACGGATCGCGAAAGTACTATGCACTCACAGACCCCAAGCGTTTCGTTTTTACAAATCCTTGTTTGATGCGTAAAATCAATAAGTACTCAAAATACTTCTTTTATATTGAAAACAAAAAAACAATAGAGAAAATAATGTCTTGACGAATATAAATGAATATTACAAAATACTGTTTTGGCGGTTTCGGTGTATTAAGGCGACGGGGCGGGCAATTGACCTTGCGCATTCAGCCAGACGAGTAAAGTTTTAATTCGCGCGCCATCTAACAAGTAAGCTCTGCGATCGACCGCATAATGCTGTTTGTCAAACAGTCAGGCATGCATTTACCGTTAGATGGCGCTTGATTAGATCGACCAATATGATACACATGTGTTTTTCTAAATACTATCTCAAATTGAGTAACGAATGTCAAAAATAGCTTTTAAACAAATAAGTAAATACATAAATAGTTAATTATTTAACACGTAAAAGTTTTTTCATGAATAGCTGGCACGAATAGATCAATGAAAACTTTGGTCTACTAGGATTGTGTGAGTGCTATCAGTTACAGTTTATATTTCGAACCAAAAATTTAATTAATAATAAAGCATAGGGATTAAATTGTTTCAATAATACTACTTTAAATGTATTAAATTTCGACGTGGTCTACGACAAGGCGGCGATTCGTCGAGAATTTCGGGTTGGGGTATAGCAAATTGGGCGCAAGACTTAATTTAGTTTTGATGGAAGTGGTGTCATCATTATAACACCTATTTTTTATGATACTATCGTATAGAAGACGCTTAAATAAGCGTGTTTTGTATAGGCAACTTTTCTCTAAACTTGATATTTACCGAGATATTAGGGGTTCAAATGTGAGTCATTATGAAGGGAACTGGGACTTGAATTTTGGAGTAGTGAAATTGATGTCAATATAACCCTCATTTTTGTTAATAAATCCTATAAAACATGGTAAAATAAGCATGTTTTGTTATATAAACTTTTTTTCTCCGACCAATATTTACCGAGATATTGGGGTTCAAAGGTCAGTAATTTTGAAGGGCTAAAATTTTGGAGTCGTGTAATTGATGTCAATATAACCCCTCATTTTTGTTAATAAATCCTATAAAACATGGTAAAATAAGCATGTTTTTTTTGTTATATAAACTTTTTTTCTCCGACCAATATTTACCAAGATATTGGGGTTTGAGTGAAGTGGTGTTATTATAACACGAAGTTTTTATGATGCTATCGTATAGAGGACGCAAAAATATTCATCATTACCGAGATATTGGCTCCTAAATGGACATTTCCACACAAGTCCGAATTTAGGGCTCTCGCTGGTTAGGACGCGTGCCGACACTGCGCGCCCTAGTGTTTTTATAGAGCCGGAGATACGGAAAATATGGATCGTAGGAAAAAAAGTGAAAGAGGAAAATATGTTTCTTTTAGCATGATTTACTGGATTCATTCATAAAAATGTAGTGTTATATTGACCTAAATTTCGCGACACCGTAAATTTTGTCCCAGTGAAAAAAAAATTTTTTGAGTACCTACCTAGTTATAACTACAACTTTTATGATTTATTACTGATCCAACGTGAATGCAAGTTCAAATCCATTATGTAACACTAAAATCAACTTTTATTTGAAACAATTTGTTTTTTTTCTTTATATAGTTTTGTTTATTTTTTGAGTATTTTAAATTCTTATTTTAGTTTGTGTATATTTTTTTGGCCACGTTCAACAAAAAGCTTCAAAACGCCTAGTCATAGTTTAAGAGCAAACATTTAGTTCATCGTTTCACTAGGAGCACATAGGTTTTGAGTCTATAATCTGTAAATTCTTACTAAAGCTAATATATTCAAGTTGACGCAACACATTAAATCCGTAAAAAGAAGTGTGGAAAGTTTGGCTGCAAACTAAATCGCCCAGCCGGAATAAAACGCATACGAACTTTTAAAAAACGGTTCATTTAAAGTGGTATATAGAGCTTACTATCAGTTAGATAACTATATTAATGAGTCAGAGCAAGACTTGAGGATATATGTCTTCAGATTATCATCATTTAAAACTGCCACTTCCTATATTTTTCCCAATAAATTTATGCAAAAACACCTCGATTTCGTAATTTTGCCCTACCCTTCGCCTTAAAATGTTAGTACAAACACGGAACGAACAACGTGCTATCTTTAACCATTGAAGTATCAAAACGCGCTGACAGTTTGTGTACAAACATTAAAACTACACTCGGCGTCAAAAAAATCGCACCTTTTGAAATTTTGACTTCAAGCGAATAAAGCTCTTAACTTATTTATTGTACCCTACCAATATTAGTATAATTTGAAAGCACAGTTAATAAACTTTAAAATCGGGCAAAACCGACCTTGTGTGTGTCTCCCGCACTGGAGGTGGACGTGGCCAGGGGTCCCTGACTGCTCATCGGTACATCACAGAGATCCTGGAGGACCACGTGGTCCCGTATGCTGGTTTTATCGGGCCTGAATTCACATTCATGCACGACAACGCCCGCTCTCATACGGCGTTGATTGTTCGGGACTACCTGGATCAGGTTGGGATCCCCGTGATGCAGTGGCCAGCGAGATGTTCTGACCTGAAACCCTTAGAGCACCTTTGGGATGATCTGAAACGCCGGGTGCGGTCTCGTGATACTGCCCCTGCCACCCTTGAACAGCTTCGGGACGCCGTCGTCGAGGAGTGGAGTGACATTCCTCAAGGACGCATCGTGACGTTGGTGAGGTCAATGAAGGATCGCATGGAGGCTGTAATTAGGGCTAGGGGAGGAAACACTAGGTTTTAAGTTTAGTTTTAAGAATTTGTTTTACTGTATTTTTTATTTTGTTATGTTTTTAGGTTGTGTAATTTTGGCGTGAATAAATGTTTTTCCTCTTTTCATGAAAAACTATTTTTTTAAGCTTAGTAATCATTATCACATTTTTATTAATTAAAGGATTCAATAACCTTAAAATGAGGCCCCGCACTCATACCTTATCTTAGATTAAATAGGGTTTATAGCTGCTTGAAGTCAACATACCAAAAGGTGCGATTTTTTTGACGCCGAGTGTATAACTTTGTTTCGTTGGATTCGGATAAAGATGAAGTTGAAGGCGATATTTCCTTTTTATGTAAATACGCACGCTTAAATACGCTCACCAAACTATTTTTAACTTATTCTTAATTCTCATGTAAGTGAATTGTAAAATTCTTATGAAAAAATAAATTCTTTAAACCTAATAAACCAGTTATTTTTACCTAGGTATTACTTTTATTTATTGTCAGCAAAAAACTTCCCAAACATGTCATTAAAACATTCCTATTTTGTCCTGGACATCATTAATCAGGGCAGATGTTCCTATGAATTAATAAAACGCTACCACAATGTCACCGGTAGGATTATAGCCATTACATATTAATTATAAGTCAACAATTTTCTTGACGTCTCATTCTTGAAGTCAATGCCATCTGGTGATACGTTACTAAAACTATTAGGTAGGCTGCCAGCATCCAGTGGTGGCTCAGATACGACATCTACTGGTCTAACTACGGGACTAAAATTGCCTACCGAATTGTCTACATTAGGACGGCACGCTTTTGCTCTATGAGATTGGGTATCTGTACTTGTATTCTGTTATCTGTGACAATACTATAATTTTGCCGTGTAGCTTCTCAGTCCGGTCTCTCTCAATTTAGTCTCGAAAGACGAGTGACAAGGATGGAGATAACGTAATTTCGAACTTCGTCCACGCTGGTAACACTATCTGCCGATGCCGGTGCGTTTTGATGCAGCGAAGGAAAGCTCTAGAACATGTTTTGTCTTTATTTTTACAAAGAAAACGTAAGAGATAATGCATAGAATTCTTGTTCGTTCCCTTGGTCTTAATCGAGCCTACGATGATCACGTGTGGTTCAACTGACTTAATCTAGAATAACAACACCTTTTCTTTTCAATGTATGTGCCTCTATGAGATAAGATAGCAATAAATGACTGATTGATTGATTGATTGAAGTAACGATACATTTATTTTCACTAGGTAGGCTTAAGCGGTCTCATGTTTATTTTCATTTGCAGTACTTATTTATTAGTTTACATAAATACTTTAAATCACGCCTGTTTCCCAGAGGGGTAGGCACAGGCAGAGACCACTTCTTTCCACTTGCTGCGATCTTGACTTTCTTTCGCTTCTTCAACATTCATTCTAATTAGTTTAAGAGCCGTATCATGGCCTCCCAACTCGAAGAACGTATAATTATTACATTAATAAACTCATAGATGGCGTCACAGGTATCGAGCGAAACATTTGAATCAGTAATCGTGAAGATTGAATGATTTTTGCACCTTAATAAATTCAACGTACCTTAATTACATCAAAAACATCCTTCTCTACATAAAGTAGGGTATATTTTACAAGTTTAATAAATGCAATAAATTTTATATTAACTCCATCTAACTCATAAAAATCTTATAAGTTTTCAAGCTTGCTACGCCTTATTAGGTACTGTCACTAGATGGTGCCATCACGGATCGCGAAACTACTATCACAGTATATAAATAAACCAGTAAAGAAACTAGGCCTACTTTTCAAGATAAATACCTACGCTCCAATTAAGCGTAAGGGTTGTCCACTAACATTTTGTAAAATTGAAAAAAAAACTTGTTTATTGTATCTCAGCTAGTTATTGCAAAATCGATACGTGTGATCTGCGACAACAAATCCGTTGCAGATTCAGAAAAAGTAGCCGCCATCTTTAATTTTTTAGTTATTCAACCGATTGCTTCCAAAATCGATATCTGGGGATGTGCGTGGTCTCCGATCCAACGAATTTGTTGGCAGAATGAGAAAAAGTAGCCGCCATCTTGAACTTTTTAGTTATTCAACCGATTGCTTCCAAAATCGATATATGGGGATGTGTATGGTCTCCGACAACTAATCTGTTGACAGATTGAGAAAAAGTAGCGGCCATATTTATTTTTTTATTTATTCAACCGATTGCTTCCAAAATCGATATCTGGGGATGTGCGTTGTCTCCGACAACGAATTTGTTGGCAGAATGAGAAAATTTTATTATTATTATTTTACTATTTTTTATTATTCGACAGGCTAATTCAAGTGTCAATTTCGAGTTAGGACCACACAGATCTCCAGATATCGATTTTGGAAGCAGCCTGTCGAATAATAAAAAAAAACAAGATGGCGGCTACTTTTTCTCATTCCGCCAATAGATTAGTTGTCGGAGACCATACACATCCCCAGATATCGATTTTGGAAGCAATCGGTTAAATAACTAAAGAGTTCAAGATGGCGGCTACTTTTTCTCATTCTGTCAACAGATTAGTTGTCGGAGACCATACACATCCCCAGATATCGATTTTGGAAGCAATCGGTAGAACAACACAAAGTATAACATGGCGGCGGTTTCTTTTTTTTCTAAATTCGAGAGGAAGTATGCTTATTTGACATATTTCATAACCTAATAAACAAAATGTCAGACGTGTTGCAAAAGTTCCCGATTCATCGGGAGATCTACCGATTTCGGCTCTTCCCTCCTGATATCACGATTTAGCGACCCCGTTTCCCGAAATTCTACATTTCGAACCAAAGTAACAAATTCAAACAGTATTTTAAGACGACAACACCAAAGGTAGACACTCAAAGAAGGACCTATCCACGGTCTAGAAAAATATTTTAAAAAAAACACTCAATGTTCAAATATTGGAGAGATGTTTATTATTTTATATCGTTTAATAATTTAATAGTTTGTAAATTAAAGTAATTAGTGTAAGAGTGCGTCGTTTCGAGCATTTGTTCGTAGCTTCTTTACTGGTTTATTTATATACTGTGCTACTATGCACTCACAGACCCCACGCGTTTCGTTTTTACAAATTCTTGTTTGATGCGTAAAATTAATACTCAAAATACTTCTTTTATATTAAAAACAAAAAAACAATAGAGAAAATAATGTCTTGGCGAATATAAATGAATATTACAAAATATTGTTTTGGCGGTTTCGGTGTATTAAAATGTTAGTACAAACACGGAACGAACAACGTGCTATCTTTAACCATTGAAGTATCAAAACGCGCTGACAGTTTGTGTACAAACATTTAAACTACACTCGGCGTCAAAAAAATCGCACCTTTTGAAATTTTGACTTCAAGCGAATAAAGCTCTTAACACGTTCACTGCGGGTTGAGGCAAAACCGCCTCAAGCTCGACGATACGTCGGTGCGGGGCTAAAAGTTGTGATATCTCTCTCGTGCGGGAGCTGTTGCCGTTTACTTACAAGGCGTATGATAAAGACAAATATACATTTATTTATGTTTCTCAAACGCTGACTCTTTTATACAGAAAAAAGGTTAGAGGTCTAAATAAGCCTCGAACGCACTGGGTATATAATTTTTTCACACAGTGCGGGTTGAGGTTAATTTAGCCTCAAGAAAGTTGACCTCAAGGCCGCACGGAGCGGGGCGCGAGCGACGCGGGAGTTGACCGCTTGACGTCAGTGCGGTGATAGTTATTGATGCTGAACCACGCGTGTTTTACGTAAATAATAGGTATTGAATACGTAAGTGATCGTAACTGATCGATAGTGTTTGCTAGATAGTTACATACATACATACATTAAATCACGCCTGTTTCCCAGAGGGGTAGGCAGAGACCACTTCTTTCCACTTGCTACGATCTTGACAAATTTCTTTCGCTTCTTCAACACGCTAGATAGTTATTGTTTATAAATGTGAATAATTATTGTGTTGTTATTTTATGTGTAGTGTGTTTTATAAAGTAGGCATAAGTGTACACACATTTTATAATTGACTATTATATACATTTAAATAGAAATAGAAACATTTTCCCATTATTATAAAGAAACAAAATTTACTCTACACAAGTAAATCTGGAGACAAGCTTTTTTATCATACATATGTATAAGTACCTGCACTGTATAATGTTATAAATGAATGGGTTTTATTTACATAAACAAAAATTTATTTTCTTCCTGTTAGAGCATTTATACAAACCTACCTCTAAACTAAGCAAAGCTTGTACTATTGCTACTAAGCGGCAATTAACAAACGTATGTATAGATAAATAAATACTTATATAGTTTTTTTTTTTGTAAACCAGATAAATATGTATTAGTGTATGCACGTTGCACTGTTGTTCCTTTTAAGGTAACTGTAATTACCTACCTTTTCTGTCTGTAAACCGGCTCACTGGGCCCCAAGATACAGGCTCAGCCTAGTCCACTGGATATTTTCTTGTATATTACTGTGCTTGATTAATCAATAAATTTATCTTTATCTTTATCTTTAGATAAGCAACCATGACCCAGGAACAAATATTTGTGATAACACACAATTAAACGCCTTAAAGATGCTCGATAAGATGATCATTATTTCATCGATAATTTAGCTCTAAGTGCCATTCCCTGCTCTAGTCTCAGATAAAATTTAGTGCGTTTTGAGGGCTAAAAGACCTCAAAAATTCTTTAGGTATTTTTTCTTAAGCCAGAGGTCAGAACCAAGGGCGAAGCTAAGTGTATATTAAAACATTTACTGATCAATGACTACAACACAAAAAAAACCCTGGTCCTATTCTTGGCAAAGTTATGAAGTATTTAAGTAACTACTGAAATTTGAGAGCGATTCGGCCTCACCCGCACTGTAAAAGAGTTCCGATTTGGGCTGATTCGATCTCAACCGCACCAGCCAAAAGTCCTTCAAGTTGAACTCCGCAGCGAACGTGTTAACTTATTTATTGTACCCTACCAATATTAGTATCATTTGAAAGCACAGTTAATAAGCTTTAAAATCGGGCAAAACCGACCTTGTGTGCGTCTCCCGCACTGGAGGTGGACGTGGCCAGGAGTCCCTGACTGCTCATAGGTACATCACAGAGATCCTGGAGGACCACGCGGTCCCGTAAGCTGGTTTTGTCGGGCCTGAATTCACATTCATGCACGACAACGCCCGCTCTCATACGGCGTTGATTGTTCGGGACTATCTGGATCAGGTTGGGATCCCCGTGATGCAGTGGCCAGCGAGAAGTCCTGACCTGAACCCCATAGAGCACATTTGGGATGATCTGAAACGCCGGGTGCGGTCTCGTGATACTGCCCCTGCCACCCTTGAACAGCTTCGGGACGCCGTCGTCGAGGAGTGGAGTGACATTCCTCAAGGACGCATCGTGACGTTGGTGAGGTCAATGAAGGATCGCATGGAGGCTGTAATTAGGGCTAGGGGAGGAAACACTAGGTTTTAAGTTTAGTTTTAAGAATTTGTTTTACTGTATTTTTTATTTTGTTATGTTTTTAGGTTGTGTAATTTTGGCGTGAATAAATGTTTTTCCTCTTTTCATGAAAAACTATTTTTTTAAGCTTAGTTATCATTATCACATTTTTATTAATTAAAGGATTCAATAACCTTAAAATGAGGCCCTGCACTCATACCTTATCTTAGATTAAATAGGGTTTATAGCTGCTTGAAGTCAACATACCAAAAGGTGCGATTTTTTTGACGCCGAGTGTATAACTTTGTTTCGTTGGATTCGGATAAAGATGAAGTTGAAGGCGATATTTCCTTTTTATGTAAATACGCACGCTTAAATACGCTCACCAAACTATTTTTAACTTATTCTTAATTCTCATGTAAGTGAATTGTAAAATTCTTATGAAAAAATTAATTCTTTAAACCTAATAAACCAGTTATTTTTACCTAGGTATTACTTTTATTTATTGTCAGCAAAAAACTTCCCAAACATGTCATTAAAACATTCCTATTTTGTCCTGGACATCATTAATCAGGGCAGATGTTCCTATGAATTAATAAAACGCTACCACAATGTCACCGGTAGGATTATAGCCATTACATATTAATTATAAGTCAACAATTTTCTTGACGTCTCATTCTTGAAGTCAATGCCATCTGGTGATACGTTACTAAAACTATTAGGTAGGCTGCCAGCATCCAGTGGTGGCTCAGATACGGCATCTACTGGTGTAACTACGGGACTAAAATTGCCTACCGAATTGTCTACCTTAGGACGGCACGCTTTTGCTGTATGAGATTGGGTATCTGTACTTGTATTCTGTTATCTGTGGCCGTATTAATAAACTCATCTTGGCTGAGATACACGTCACAAGATACGTCAAAGTAAACGTCAAACCATAGAAAACTGTCATTTTTGACACATCTTGAGACGGGCTTTAGAGTCGAGATCAGGTTATTAATACAGCCCTAAGTGACAGTGACACTATTTCAGGGGAGCTTACGTCACACACTCGCCGCCCTGTTTTTAACCGACTTCAAAAAAAGAGGATTATTTTTCATAGTAACTCGTGCATTTGCTTGTGAGAAGAAGAAGTGGAACTGATGATGAAGATCACAGACGGCCTCTGGAACTCCTTAACGGTACGTACCTATTTTAAGGTAGTTGAATGACTATGACGAAGCACATTTAAGATTAAATATATGACTATGACCTTCCGCGGCTTTGCTTGTGGCGGATGGTTTAAGCACTATACAAGCCTCAACCGGGAAGGGCTATTGCTGGACTCATATACAGGGTTATTTGTAAAATACTAATAACTTCTCAGGGTTGAATAATTAACATCATTTATAAACAACTTTTGTTCTAAGACTCTTTACAATACGTAATATACATTTCCCAAAAAGAATACTTGAAATTTTTGGTGTACTGTCTGATTTTTAGATCTATAACTTATAGTACCTAAGTAATAATGTTAAGATGGGGTACCTACTTTGCGCTCGCTTCATATTCCACGGCCACATTTCTTATTATTGATAATTGTAACTTGTACTCCTTTGTGAACAGCCAGCCGGGCGTTTCACAAAAAGCCCGGCTGGCTGTTCTCAAAGGAGTGCTGGCCCCTACCCTGATGTATGGTAGTGAATGTTGGGTGTGGCAGGACAAGCATTTAAGTCGTGTAAATGCAGTTGAAATGCTCTCTTTGCGTAGTATGTGTATTGGTTCAGTCATTTGGAAAGGATGGATGAAACAAGATTGTCGACAGAGATATACAGATCGAAAGTGAGTGGAGGGGTTGGATGGGGCCGCCTTAGGCGTACTTTTTCGAAACAAATCGGAGAAATACTGGAAAAGGGCTGTATCTTCAGTACCCGAAACCGACGTGCGTGCATGACTCGATGTATGAATGTTGAAGAAGCGAAAGAAAGTCAAGATCGTAGCAAGTGGAAAGAAGTGGTCTCTGCCTACCCCTCTGGGACACAGGCGTGATTTAATGTATGTATGTATGCAACTTGTTTCCAAAACTGACTTGTTAAAAACTTAATAGATTTCCGTCGAAGTCTTTAACTCTAGTACCTTTTGCTTTAACTCCTCTAACAATTTTGTGGCAATTCAAACAAGATGTTGAAGAGCCGAGGTAAAATTTTAATGTTACTGCTAATAAATGAAGTAATGACTTCGACTCATCATCATGTCAGCCGAAAGACGTCCACTGCTGGACATAGGCCTCCCCCAAGGCTCTCCACTCAGGCCGGTCTTGTGCTTTTCGCACCCACCGCGTTCCCGCGATCCTCACAAGGTCGTCACTCCATCTTGTTGGAGGCCTACTCACAGCTTGTCTCCCGGTCCGCGGACCGTACACTGAATAGACAATCCCTTCATACTTTACCAGGTTCAGGATAAAATAAGAATAATACTACGGTGTAATTGGACGAACATTGTTTAATAATTTCTTCAATTTGCAATTTTTAAGTAAAACCTGTAACATTAAAATCAGTTTAAACCAGTTAAAAGAAACCCTAAGATTATTATTACCTTATTTGTGAATTATTCCTGTTTATTTTTGAAGGCAGGCGTATTTAACCCTTTTCCAGGCCTTGCGGAGCTAAAGTAAGGACACACGCAAGAAATGGCATAGAGCCACGTATTCGTAACTTCCTGAAGGATACTGATCCATGAAGTCATATTTCAGGAAAGTTCAATTAAATTTGTGTCATAAAATGTAGGTAGTCCTTTTGAACGCCAAAGACGGCAAAACACGTAATCGAAAAATCGTGCCACTGACGCCAACGACGCCAATTGCCGCCCAAACTTCATCGATCAAAGACTCCGTAATAAATAAACCTACGTTTATAGTTTTATGTTTGTATTATTGCTTTGTCCATATTCCTTCTATTTTGCCTAATGTAATTCAAATATAACTAGCCACATCTCGAAAAATCCACATTTTGTCCGCGTTTTGCAATCACTAGTTTTTAAGAGCTCTACACTTTGTTTTATTGCTGTGGCGTCAGTAGCACGCCGGATTACTTCGCCGCTTGGCGTTCAAAAGGTTAAGTTCAATTTTGAGCCATGAATGTGGTCGATAAAATGTACTATGCCTGGAAATGGGTTATAAACTTGTAATGAATTAATAATTCAAATAATCTTTACAAATGATTACCCCACAGGGTCAAGTCTCGTGGATGACCTTCACACCCAACACAAAGTCCACATGTAAAAATCAACTGTTCTTTAACTCGTGTTAGCATTTCCGAATTCCGAATTGGGTTAAACGCCCACATATTTTTTTCAACCAACATGTCAACACTAATGTCTTTACATGTTCTTTAAAAATCCAATGGAGTAATCTGGCGATCTAGGAGGCCAAACATGAGGCCCACCACGCCCTATCCAGTGATCAGCATACTCTCTGTTCAACAGCTCTCTGACTTGGCGAGTAAAGTCTCTGACATATTCTATGACAGTTTTGGCAGCTATGTAAGTGCAGTTAAAATGACTGTAATTTAATTACCTTTCATCCAAAAACTATTTCATTCCAATTCATGTGTATAGAGTTACTGTTTTAAGCATTGTTTTAAGTGCATGTTTTAATATAAGTTGCCAGCTTTGTGTAGTTATTTCCTAAATACATTAGTGAAAACTTTGTTAGCTTATGAATAACTCACCTCTGTTGTAATATTAATGTATAATGTAAGCGGTTTATTTTCCTTAATAAAAAAATAAAGTGCGCCGGCACCCAGGCATGTTGATAGTAGGACATATCACGTAAAGAGGTGAGTGGTAAATCCTCTACCAACACTGGTAACGTTTCGGTGAGAAAATTATGCGATCTGAGTTCGTGAGGGTTATCATATCATAACACCATAAATGGTCGTTAGTCGAGTATTGAATAGCCCTATTCTGACAAATGTAGCTTCGGAACTCCATAAAATTTTAGGCCGGTGACCTGGCAACCAGTTACAAAAAGCACACTCGTGCAAGTTTTTTGGGTTCGGTAAGTTCTTGGGCACGATGAAGGTTAACAGGATACTTTCTCAAACATGCTCGGAAAGAACGGTGTCTCCTAAGAATAAAAAAAACCTTTTGAAAAACACTTTCCGTCCATGTCCATGTTGATTTTTAAAAGTGCTCTCTATTGCGTATACAATCGAAAGGACCATGAAAAAATCCCGTGCAAACTTGTGGGTGAGGGCGTGTGGGACGGCGGCGGCTCGTCGTGCGTGGAACCATCTTAACTAATACTCGTAATTTTTAAACAAACATTCGATCCGAATTTCTCAAAGGTTTAAAAAAATACTTATAATCATATATTTGTATAATTTCCTCGCATTGTTTGAGAAAAGCATTATATATGCCTATTCCTGACTCGTATTTTAGCAGGCTTTTTGCTCGGCCTGCCAAGCACCTTGTCAAGAAATCCCTTACTTTCAGCGCCTAGGGAATAATATACAATTTGATTGACCGGATGCGACTCGTAGTATGTTATCTTGTTCACATACTGTGCGCCTCGGTGGACGTCCACGATCGTTGGATACAGGCTGGAATTGCCTGTGATCTCGTAATCGCTGTGTGGCGGCTAACATTGTCTTATTCTCTCTATGCTCGGTGTTCGTACATCAGGGAATAGTCTTCCATATTCGCGACAGGCTTCCTATATGTTGTCTCACACCTAGCGAGCATTCACACCATTCATCGTGAACTACCCGCATCATATCGGAGATCGAGAGACGATGCGCACCGGCGCCGGCGATTCAATATGAACCCCAGTATAAACTATCTGACGTATATTTAATGCTGATAGAAGTTCAATTGACAACAATTCATTATGTGCTAAGGTAGTAAAATAAAATACCGTTTCTAGATTTTAC
The DNA here is from genome assembly GCA_927399475.2 of Acleris emargana. Lineage (NCBI taxonomy): Eukaryota > Metazoa > Arthropoda > Insecta > Lepidoptera > Tortricidae > Acleris > Acleris emargana. The sequence continues at coordinate 397,356 of OV656863.1, read as the reverse complement.
ACTGCTGATTACAGTAAAAATATCTTTGGATTTTTTCATGTAGTATGTTAAATATGCATGAATCTAATTGAAATTATTATAAACATGTATGAAACATTTCATTTATTGAATAAAAGTCACAGTGACAAACTTGACAGCAGAAAAGCAAAAACCATCGCATAGACACGACACCTCCGCCACAAATCTGTGTGACGTGAGTTCTTCACGCAACTGTGGTACATAACATTTGATCTAGATGTCGTTTACTGATCTCACCTGCATCAGTCCTGACTTCGTAATGTAGTCTCCCTAGAACCTTAGTCACGGTTCCGAATTCCCATTTGATCTGTCTATTCACGTAACTTCGTATTTGTACTCTCTGTCCGATGGTGAATGTTCGGATTGAAGGGCGTACATTATTATGCGTTTCGTCGCTCGAATTTGTAGTCGCCTTGAATTTGACGCTTAAGGTGTTTCTTATGTCTCTTCCGAACATTAATTCGTAAGGACTTCGGCCCGTGCTTGTGCTTGGCGTCCTTCGCAACTGTTCTTTTATCTTTAATAGCTTGTCCTGCATACTGCCTGCTTCAGTGCTTATACTATGAAGAGCCTTTTTGATAACCTGGACAAATCTCTCCGCCTGTCCATTAGTCGCGGGATGGTATGGAGCTGATGTCTTATGTGTTACTCCATTCAACTTAAGATACATCTCAAATTCATTTGAAACAAACTGCCGGGCATTATCAGACACCAAGGTAAAAGGGAATCCAAAAGTTACGAAAAGTTCCTTTAATTGTTTGATGCACCAAGCACTTGTGGTAGTTGTAGTTGGGATTATCTCGACCCACTTAGTAAATGCATCAACCACTATAAACAGGTAGTGGCCCTTCATCGGCCCTGCGAAGTCAATGTGGATTCTCTGCCACGGCTGCGTCGGCAGTTCCCAGTGGTGTAACGTAACGGGGGCAGGTTGGTTGAGTTGTAATCGACATGTCCGACAATTCCGAACGATATCTTCTATATCCTTATCCATATTTTTCCAGTATACATATCCGCGTGCTAACATTTTCATTTTTACAATTCCAAGGTGTCCTGTGTGTAATTCGTCTAATACCTGCTGTCTTAACTCTTGCGGAATCATAACTCTAATGCCTTTAATTAAGCACCCATCCTGAATAGTCATTTCATTATCGTTATAACCATACCTTCTCATTGTTGTGCCCGACATTAAGGCGTGTAATAGGTTATTGTATTCGACATCCTTTTCAGTTTCCTCTGCGATTTTCTTACGATCAATGGAGATAGTATTCATTTGATGTAGTTGGAATGCACAATGTACGTCAATAATATTTGTTGCTATTGTATCTACAGGAAATCTCGATAAATAATCCGCATTGCTGTTCTCAATCGACGTCCTGTATTCGATAGTGTAGTCAAACCCGGAGAGAAAATGTGCATAGTGGAACAGTCGCATTGTACTCATGGCCGGCAATGTTTTGTGGGGGTGGAAAATAGTGGTAAGTGGTTTGTGATCTGTAACGAGTATAAATTTCCTGCCGTAGCAATAGTGAAAAAACTTTTTTAGGCCCCAAAATAACGATGTAGCTTCTTTATCTATCTGGCTATATTTTCTTTCACTACTTGTCAATGATCGTGACGCAAAAGCTATAGGCCTATCTGAACCATCTGGTAATCGGTGGCTGAGAATGGCCCCCAGGCCGGTCGGGGAAGCGTCTGTCGCAAGAACCAGGGTTTTAGCCGGATCGAAATGTGTCAATACTCTTTCGCTCAAAATCTCTTCTTTGATTTTATTGAAACTTTCATGGCAATCTTGCGTCCAAGTGAATTGATTACCTTTTTTGAGTAAATTGTTCAACGGATAGGCTATTGAAGCTAAATTCGGTATAAATTTATTATAATAATTAGCCATTCCTAGAAATGTACGTAATTCATTAACATTTTCTGGACATCTTGTATTTACAATTGCTTTAACCTTGTTTCCGTTTTTATGTAGGCCATTTTTATCAATAACATGACCCAGATACTCGATACTTTCTTGCATGAAATGACACTTCTCTTTATTCAATTTTAGATTATTTTCTTGTAGTTTTTGCAAAACGAGGCGTAATCTGGTCATGAGCTGATGTTCTGAGGATCCTTGAATGATTATATCATCAAAGAAACATTTAACACCGTCGATTCCTTGAAGTAAACGATCCATAAACTTCTGCCATAAATTTGGTGCAATTTTAACGCCGAACATTAGTCTGTTTACCCTGAATGTTCCTTTGTGTGTACTGAGTGTCTGCATCATAGCACTTTCATCGTCCATCAACATGTGTAAGTATGCTTGGCTGATATCTAATGTACAAAACAGCTCACCGCCATTCATTTCTACCAAAATATCTTGTATGATAGGTATCGGGTACTGTTCATCCTTAATAGCTTTATTCAAAGTGACTTTGTAATCCGCGCACAAGCGTATGCTGCCGTTAGGTTTTACAACTGGAACAACTGGTGTGCCCCACTCCGAATTGTCAACTTTGGTAATTACTCCCTGGTTACATAATCTTTCAATTTCTTCATCTACTTTTCCCTTAAGTGCATAGGGGATCCGTCTTGGTTTTACAAAAATCGGCACTGCATCGTCATATAAGGTAAAGTGGCCTTTGTAGTTTGGTATGCATCCAAGGGTACCGTCAAAGACATTAGCAAATTCAGTCAGAAGGCTATCGAGACTTGAATGTATCTTTGTATTAACTTGATTGATATTTGCCAAATCTAAATGAATTGATCGGATCCACTCTCTACCGAAGATAGCATCCACATCTTGCCTGATGATGTACAACTTTCCTCGAAACTGTTGCCCATTGTATTTACATATGACATACGCCACTCCGAGGGGTGAAAAAATCTCTCCAGTGTATGTTCTCATAGTGACGTTTGTTTTATAAATTTTACACCCTGTATTTAATTTTCTAAAATCTTTGTGTGAAATAGATGACAGCGCAGCACCCGTATCTACTTCCATCTGTATGTTGTTGTCATTGATACGCACATTTATCATGAATTTGTCGGTATTGTTGGACCGTATCAGGTTCACATCCCACGGGGTGCTGTCGTTGACCGAGTCTGCCGAGTTGGCATCGTAGCGCTCGAACTCGTTCTCTGGCTCTACCTGGTGGTGACCCAGGTGTTGGGGTGGTCGTAGACATACTCGAGCTAAATGACCCACCCGTTTGCAATTGTTACAGGTGTCCTTAATGCTTCTACAAGCATTTGCTTGATGTTCTTGACTTCCACAACGAAAACATTTTCCTTTTAAATCTTGAATCGTTAATGGTCTGTTGCTAGCTCTATATTGGTTCTGTTTGCGATGCAATTGAATTGTTTTCACCTGCGGTTGTGTAGAGCAATGTGCTGGAGACATGTAGTTACTGTCAGATTTTGCTACTTCGATTGCAGTCGCGGTGCTTAGCAGTTCCACAAATTCCGACATCTTTGTATCTTGCAGTATTTTCGTACGAATATAATTGTCATGTAGCCCTCTTATAAACTGTAATGTCAGGAAATTATCAGAAATTGATGCCTTACAGTTTTTACAGGTAAATCCGCAATCTTGAGGTAAACGCTTCAGTTCAGATGTATAGGTCAAAATTGATTCGTCTTCTCTTTGAATCCTCGTGATAAATTTATGTTGGCTAGCCCAAATGCTCGGTTTTGGATCTATATAGTCTTTTAACGTTTGTACGAGACTGTCGAAATCTTTTTCACAAGGATCATTTGGTGAGCACAAATCATAAGCTTTTTGGTGTATTTCAGGAGGTAGCGAACTAAGCAACAGCAGAGTCTGGGTACGAGCATCGTGACAGTTACTTAGCTTAATGTATGTTTCTAATCTTTTAACAAAATTGTTAACTCTCCCGGTCCTGTAGTGGTTGAAAATTTATTTTAGGTATGTGGATAGCCACGGGCGTATTTTCAGGTGTACCTTCATAGCTACGGGCATGCTGGGACGCCGTGACGTAAGTCGACGGTGCCTCCGATGGTAACGGGCGTAAGCTGTGTAACTTCAGTTTTAACTGTAATATGTTTTCTTCAGTAGAATGACGTTGTTCGATTTGCGTCTCAATATCTGCCGAATGCGATTCTATTTCACTTTGAATGGTATCGAATTTTCTTTCGTAATTTTCCAGGCTTGTAAGTCGTTGACTTACTTCATATTCGGTGGGGGATTGTAGCTGCATTAGTTGCTGATGCAGTTTCGTCAGTTGACCGCGTATTGAAGTGCGTAAGCGAGTAAGTCGCGTTAGTTCTTCCTCCGTCGTCGCCATTGTTAAATATGCATGAATCTAATTGAAATTATTATAAACATGTATGAAACATTTCATTTATTGAATAAAAGTCACAGTGACAAACTTGACAGCAGAAAAGCAAAAACCATCGCATAGACACGACATAGTAGTTTTTTTATATTTAGGAAAAACAGTAAAAGAAGTTGGATTGTGAATGTTAGGAATACACTTATAGTGCCCTTAGTCCATTTATTAAAAAAAAAAATATACAACTGTCATGTTCATTTTTTATCTGTCTGACGAATGAAACTTAAAGCAGATGTAAAGCAGTAAACGCAAAATAGTTTAAGTATTTATTTTAATGGCGTCTACAAATTATGTAATTAATTAAATTACGCAAAATAACAAATTTGTGAACGAACGGCAGCGAATGATTGACAAGTGAGTGACATGACATGACAGTCAGTTCTGTATCTGTTTAAAGTTACTTTTTTTCATTTGATGTCATGCTAAGATCACGACATCAGTATTCCTAACTTTGGATATACGGTATTTTTAATGACAATTTCTTTAATAAATTATTAACGACGAATCTAAGTTAAATAAAGAAAAACTGAGAAATACGGGTAGTCTAATTTTTAACCAGCTATTATAAACGCGAAAAATAAATAACGCTTTTTTTTTTGAAATGTTGTCAATTGCTTTCTGACAGGTGTCGCAAATGTGTGCTTTATCGCTAGAATTAAATTTGTCAAGATCGTAGCAAGTGGAAAGAAGTGGTCTCTGCCTCGCCTACCCCTCTGGGAAACAGGCGTGATTTAATGTATGTACGAGGGCAGAGTGAGAAGTCTGGTAAAAATCATATTAAAGGTATTTTCTTCACAAATTCATCAATGTCAATTTGTAATGCAGCCTTTTTGGAGGTAAATCGTATATTTTCAGCCAGTTCACACGACTAGTTTTTTTTTGACAGCTATGAAAAAGAAACAATCACTTTGGTGTTTGCAAACATGCCGAAAAGTGAGTTTCGTGTTCTGATTAAACATTATTTTTTGCGAAAAAAAACCATTACGGATACAAAAAAAAAATTAGACAAATATTACGGGAACTCTGCTCCATCGATTAAAATGATTCACAAGTGGTTTACGGATTTTCGTTGTGGCCGTACAAGCACTGCTGACGCCGACCGACCCGGACGCCCAGTTGAGGTCACTACACCAGAGATGATCACCAAAATCCATGACATCGTATTGACCGACCGAAGAATAAAGGTCCGTGAGATAGCTGATATTGTAAGCATTTCAGACGAACGGGTTCGTAATATCCTTCACACTTATTTGGATATGAAGAAGCTCTCCGCCCGTTGGGTGCCGCGATTGCTCACAGTAGATCAAAAACGCACTAGGGTGACCCTGTCAGAGGCATGTTTGGCGAAGTTTAGGTGTAATGAAAAGGACTTCTTGCGTCGTTTCATAACTGTTGACGAAACCTGGATTCATCATCATACACCAGAAACCAAGGAGCAGTCAAAACAATGGATTGCTTCAGGTGAACCTGCACCAAAGAAGGCCAAAGCAGTTTTATCGGCGAATAAAGTTATTGCTACTGTCTTCTGGGATGCTCGTGATGTAATATATGTTGATTACCTTCAGAAAGGTAAAACGATTAACGGCGAATATTATGCCAACTTGTTACAGCGATTTCATGAGGTTTTAATGGAAAAACGACCCCATTTGGCGAAAAAGAAAATCATTTTTCACCAAGACAACGCACGGGTCCACACTTGCGCAGTTGCTATGGCTAAAATCCACGAGTTGCGTTACGAATTGCTCCCGCATCCGCCTTATTCTCCAGATTTAGCCCCCTGCGACTATTTTCTTTTCTAACTTAAAGAAATGGCTTGGTGGAAAAAGATTTGGTTCCAATCCAACGAATAAATCATCGCAGACACCAATGCGTATTTTGAAGGGTTGGAGAAATCGTACTATACGGAGGGAGTCGAAAAGCTAGAAAAGCGATGGACCAAGTGTATTGAGTTACATGGGGACTACGATGAAAAATAAATATTTACTTGGACCAAAAAAAAAAAATTGTTTATTTTTTTCCAGACTTCACTCTGCCCTCGTATGTATTGTATGTTGATTTATTTAATTGTAATCTATGCTTAATACCTCTCCAATATGAGTTCGCTTATGTTTTTTTAAATTTACCATTTGCTTGAATTTTTTGTGACACATATTGCAAGCGTGGGGCGAATCCTCAGTGTGAACGAGCTTATGTTTAGCTAAATATGAGAGAAGCTTAAACGTTTTCTGGCAGATGTGACAAGTGTGTGGTGTATCTCCAGAGTGAGATACCTTATGTTGATTTAAATGTGATCGGTGCGTAAAAGATTTTTGGCAAATATTGCAAGTGAACGGTTTGACTCCTGTATGAACTACCATGTGTTGAGTCAAATTAGATCGATTCCTAAAAGATTTTTGACAAGTATCGCAAGTGTGGGACTTGCCTCCAGAATGAACTAGCTTATGTTTATTTAAATTTGATCGATTCGTAAAAGTTTTTGGACAAATATCGCAAGTGAACGGTTTGACTCCAGTATGCACTACCATATGTTGAGTCAAATTGGTTCGATGCTTAAAATATTTCTGACAAACGTCGCAAGTGTGGGGTTTACATCTAGTATGAACTAGTTTATGTTTAGTTAAATGTGATCGCTGTGTAAAAGATTTTTGGCATATATCGCAGGTAAAGGGTTTGACTCCGGTATGAACTCGCATATGTTCGTTCATAACTTTTCGATGCTTAAAACTTTTGTGGCAGACGTCGCAAGAGTAAGGTTTGTCTTGTGTGTGTACTCGTTTATGCGAAATCAAAGAAGTCCTTAAATTAAACTGTTCCCCACAACTATCACAGGAGTAAACATCTGCCACTAGGAGAGCCGCGTCCTCACATGTTACATTAGGTAACAGGGCTCCCTCGTGATCGCCTACGCCGCACGGCCCGTCAGCCCGCAGGCCCCCGGGGCGCTCCGCCGCGGTGCCGGCTGCGGGCGCCGGCTCCTGCTTGACGGTGCAGGTCTCAAACTCTGAAACAAAACAGTTAGACTTTAATTTGTGACCCACCATAGGTCCACAGATAATCAGACATTCTGCAGCAATAAGGTTAAGTTTCCTATCCTCCTATAGACGCTTCAATACCGTAAACCGTTAAGCACAATTTAAACGCGCCCGGTCCAGTCCAGTCCGTGGCCATCGAACATGACGGTGGTATAGCTTTGCGGCTGTTAGATTTAAACAATTATTTAGAAGGCAACCGACAATAAGCCGTAGTACGTTACGAAAAGCGAACAGACGCTCCTTTGGATAGGAAGGTAATCTAATCGGAGTTTTGGACATTACAGGGTTGTTGTTGATTCGAGCTGCTCTACGCTGAATCCGCTCAAATTACAGAGTCCTGGGAGTGCCCCAGAACAATGATAAGAATAGTACTTAAACAAGATTTAAACGATTTTTGATAAATATCGCACGTTAGTCCAGTAACCTTGTCGCCTGAAAATACGGGGTAGTAGTAGGCCAGGCCACTTGAGTTGAAAATGATTAAGATATAAATAGAATTATTATTAGAAATGTAAATAGAAATAAGCATTCAATTTCGCATGCCTTGTATGGAAAATTTTAGTGATACCAAAATTAAATTATACTACACTCAGCGGCACAGAAATTAACCCAATTTGTTATTTTAATTTTGTTGACATTGTAATTGTTATATTACTATTATTTAATTATGGGTGATTAAACAGAGTTGTTTAGAGAGCGTTTTGTTTGATTTTACGATTAAAAGATGAAAAACGTAAGAAAGAGTTAAAACTCAGTTACAATCTGTGATCGAATTCGAGATCAAAAGTGTAAACAAACGGATTGCCATCATAATAAAACAAATCCAAGTGATGGTTAGTTTAAAATCATTGAAATAAAAATAATAATTTGGGTAAGTATAATATAATATATAATATTGTGTGAAGAGTTAAAAATATTACCCTCAAGTAAACAGTAAATATACTTTTTTTTATTCCGTATTCATGTTGTTTGAATAAAAGTTATGGAGTTTTAATTTATGTTACTGGCAATGGTTAGAAGTTTTAAACATTTGGTTCGTAATTATAATAATAATAATAATAATTGCTGCTATATATATGCGGCTATTTCGGGAGGCCCATTCCATTGAGTTGGCGAGTCACCGCCTGCCATTTCAACCAAAGTAATTAGCATTGGCCAGGCAGGCGCCGTAGTTTCATCAATAGCCTAGTTCACCAGTCCATATCTGTTCATTCATAGAACCTATTTTAATACTTCCATCCTTCTTAAATAGTCCTACACTAACCGTTGGTTGTCCGTGGGAGCATACTTCTATAGTTTGAACTCGGGGACAATCGCCGGTTGGTGTCCCATCACTTTACTAAATTAAACTTGTCTAAAGGGCCTCTGCGTGTTGGCTTCGGCTCCATGTACGCCATCCAAAGGTCCGGGACTCCCATAGTCCCGTGAATGGTAAAGACATACAAATAATAATAATAATAGTTTATTTCAGATAAAAGCATCCATAATTTGTTAGTGAAATTCTAAAAAGCTATGTTATTACCTAAAATTATCTTAATTAAAACTAAAGTTCGGTGTGGAGCTGCATCCATCTCCGCAGGAGTGGAGAGTCCCACCGGTCCGTGAACACGCCGAGGAAACTATTGGCGCTGCCGCGCAGGCGCCGCAGCGCGGACGCTGCCCGCTTGCGCATGACGGCCGCGAAGCCGTCAACGCACGCGGCCGCGAACATGCCCGATGCGCTGCAGCGCCACGGCATCCCCAGCAACGCCCTCAGCGCGTTATTATATTGGACGCGAAGATCGCTGTATGTCCGCTTCGTAAACGAGACCCACAGACTGCACGTGTAAAACGCTTGACAATAACTTTTAAAATGGGTTATTTTTACGGGAGTCGTACAACGTGCAAATCTGCGGGCCAACATGTTACATCGGACAGCCAGCGACCTTCGTTCCCTTTCTATGTCTAAGTTGTCTTTTAGGTCCTCGGTGACCCAATGGCCCAAATATTTAAATTTAGTCACCCTAGACAGCGGGGCGCCGCAGAGTAGCACCTCAGGTATTTCGGCGTAGGTTTTGTTACCCGCTTTAAATACCATGAGCTCGCTCTTGTTGGCGTTATATTTGAGCCCATGAGCCATCGCGTAGACCTCACACATAGACACCAGTTTCCTTAGACCACCGATAGATGGACTCAGCAGCACCATGTCATCTGCATAACTTATGTTATTGATGCAAACTCCATCTACATGGCAACCAACTCCGGTGCTGCTGAGTCCCTCCATCAGCTGGTTCATGTAAACGTTAAAGAGGCGCGGCGAACTCAGCCCTCCTTGCCTCACCCCACACTGCAGGGAGTATACGCCCGAGTACGAGCCGTCCCACCTGACGCTATTCCTCTGACTGCCATACCAATATTTAAACAAAGCAATAACCTCAGGAGCAACCCTCGTTTCACTACGGAGTTTTTGCCATAGCACATCATAGCTAACTAGGTCGAACGCCTTCGATAAATCCAAAAAACAGGCAAAAATCGGCGTTTTTCGACAAGTATAGTATTGAACAGTCTGCTTAAGAGCCAATATAGCACTTTCTGTGGAAAGACTAGACCTAAATCCGAATTGAGTATCGGATAACTTAATATGCTGGGCCAAATGGCCATCAAGCAGACCGTCCAAAACCTTAGCTAGGATAGTAGCTAGTGAAATTGGCCTGTAATTCGACATATCGGAGGCGTTCCCTGTCCTATTTTTGATGATAGGAGCTACTACAGTTAACATGAGCTCATTTGGCAGATAACCATGACTTATACATAAATTATAAAACAAGGAGAGCACCCGCGGCAGATGTAATCCTGCATGCTTAAGGTGCTCGACGCTGAGACCGTCGTGACCTGGAGATTTACCTCTTACCATTAGCTGTATTACTGAATTAACCTCTTTAGCATTAAATCTTACAGAGAGATCACTCACACTGACAGACTCCTCGCCGACCACCCGCTGCGAACTTGACAGTGGCGATTCAACCTTAAAAAGCTTTTGAAAAGCATCAGCAATATCAACAGGCTCGTGCAAGCCCCCTATACTCACAGGGAGACTCGATTTAGGACTTAGTTTATTTGTGGCCTTCCAAAAATTCTTAAATTGTTTTTCTGAGTGATTTTTTGCTATTATGTCCATCTTAATTTGTAGCTGATTATCCTGACAAAACTTTAATTGAGATTTAAATAACCGCCTTGAATCACACATGTCTTGAAAAACAGGCCCACCAGTAGGTTTACCGAGCAGCAACCACGATTGATAGCAACGTCGAGCCTCCGCATGAGCACCGCGGACATGCTTATTCCATCCCACTACCTGTTTCCCATTCAAGTGCTTTCTACTCCTCCCCATATAAGTAAGCTCAGCCCCTTTCTTTAGTGTAGATATAATATTGTGATACATATCATCCAACTTTAAGCGGTGGTCTGGGATCGAACATACAGAATCGCAACAATTATGAAAAACGGCGGGAAAGCCAATCTGTTTTAACTTAGAATTACAAAACTGGGAGTACTCGATCACTTGTTTATTGTCTCTTTCACCCCATATTACCCTATTATTCAAAATAAATTTATTTTTGGTTTTTGGTTGAATTAAACTAATATTGCACTTAATTAACAAGGGAATGTGATCAGAGTTATAGACACCATATACCTAGTACGGACGCATTAACAACTAACTCGCGAGCCGCTCTCGACACCACACAATGGTCCAGCCAGCGAAGGGCCCCGTTTGCCGAACTTGTGAACGTATGCGTGTCAGCTGGCAACAGTTCCAAATCAACGCATGACCATGATTCATCCGAGCACACAGTTAATAACTCTTTCGTGAAACGCTCACCTGGGTGCGCGTTAAAATCTCCCAGTATAAAAACAGACTCAATGTCCACACTGTCCACTATTGCAATAATCTCACTTAAACACTGAGTAAATTCTATAAGATTGTCTGAGGAATCCGTAGGCATGTATACAGAAAATATAACTAATGACCTATCTTCGAGTAATATTTTAATACCAGCTAAGCGGTCATTGACACACGATAACACTGACACTGACGAAAACAACGACTTCCGCCACAGCAAGGCGACTCCTCCATACGGCCTTCCTTTTAAAACCCCTTTGGACGTATCGACAGCTGACTTGCCAGTAAACGCAAACTCGTCATCTAGGCTACCTAGGTAAGGCACGTCATGAGGCAACAGCCAAGTTTCTTGCAGCGCGATGACGTCAGCAGCCTTGCATAAATCTCGCACACACTCAGCAGAGCTTACTACATTCTTGCAATTAAAAGATAAAAAACTTACAGTATTTCCGGTTTTATCCATTACGTAATTTATTTTCACTCACAATTCGACGATCATTATCACGATCCTTCTGCTTATTAAAATAAATAAATCGTCTAAAAATAATATCTTCCGGCCAAAGTTTGTCATCCAAAAATGCATCTAATTTATGTTTAGAAACCGACAACTTATAGGAATTATATGGCCGTTCCTTTTTCATATTAATTTTCTTCAATATAACAACCTCTTGTGTCATTCGTTGTATATAATCACAAATGTCTTTCTCAGTTGTTTCTTTGTTTACATTAGAGATTAACAACGGTATTTTCATCTCTGAAGCTTTAAACTTCTCTGACGTATCAGCTGGAGCTTTTCCAGTCTTACTTTCTATTCGATTTCGTAACTTTATTTTCTTCACCTCAGTCCACCCTTCCTCTCGCTTATTATCCTTCCATTCGCCGTTTCTTACTATATCCGCTAAAGACAGCTGATTAGTTTGTTTATCAGTGTCAGCTATTTTGTTTGTTATCGCGGTAGCTTCCATTACGGTTGAGTTAACAGGTGCGACAGAGACATTCTGTTCACAAGTTCCTCCGTCGATGCTGCCCTGCGAGTGGGTTAAAATGAGAGAACGATACTTAGACGCCTTCGCTTCGTAAACATTAGAGTCGTTAGACCTCTCGGCATATGCAGCGCTGACGTCACGCGCGCTTAACTCAGCCGACATGTGCGGTAGTCCAACCGGCCCGCTATCTAAGGCATACCCTCCTCTTCTGTTTGTATTTACATTCGAATCTAATAACGGGCTATTGATTCGATTCGGCATCCATTTACGGTCATCATCAAGTTGATCTTTAGTTATATAATTCCTCTTGATATCTGCAACTTCAGATCTAAGGATTAACACATCTTTAAGTAATTTCGTAACATCGACGTGATCAAAACAAACAGGTGGCAATTTGTGAAGATCATAAGCCACAAAAACAGGCAACTGGTTTGGATCAATTGTTTTAAAAATTGATATGATGTCCTCTAAATCTTTATGCTTCTTTTCTTTGCGCCTCGATATACGTTTTTGATTAGTTTTTGTTGTTGTAAACAATAACTTCTTCGCTTCATCTATTTCCTCCTCAGAGAAAGCAGACACACAAATCCTTATCAGGCTTTCATCGTCCATAACATCGTGCCTATTCCGTATGAACGACAACACTTCCGATATCACAACATTACAACTATTACATTTTACCGTATTCACAGACATTGTAACGGCGCGCCGTACAATCAGTGACCGTTCGCGAGCGCGCGCGCACCGAGACATAATAATTGTACTGTTAATGCAATACGGGGCATGGGTTCTCTGAAATCTGTCGAATGAATTTGCTTCTTTTCGTTTCCTTTGGTATCGTTGCTTTCGGCTGTTAAATTAAGAACTATGGAAGCTCAGTCGGGCCCTTCAAATAAAAAGAACAATCTCTCACCGCCGAAGAAAAGGCAACACAGTGCTATGTCCGTTAGTGAGAAACTTATGGTGATGAAAGCTTATAAATATTTCTTTAAAAATTGGCCTCAAGGAAAATATTGGTATTTAGGTGTTTGTGTCAATAATTCTACCGATGTTCTTGGCATTTCTGCAGTGACCGTACGCAGGATAGTTACTGAGAATAAAACCATTTTTTACATTACATATGAATAGACTAACTTTAGGTGTCCAAAAGTCTTCCATCCAATATCTTACCGAAAAGCATGTAGGTATCGGTATTTATACTTTCTGATTAAATTTCATACATTTAAAAAGTTACATTTGTAAAACAAGATTGTATACCCCTGGAATGTCACTTTGACATTGACAATTGATTGTTTACATTTTTAATCTCGAATTCGATCACAGACTTTAGTGATAAAACAGTAGAACTTTAATTAAACAAAATCAGTACCGCGTGTTTCCACCTCTGGCTCTGATCACTGCTTGCATACGGTCCGGCATACTGTGGATAATGTTTTTGATGTCCATTTGTGGAATCTCTTCCCAAGCAGCCACTAAAGTAGTTTTCAGCTCACGAAGGTTCTGTGGTGGGTTGGAACTTCGCTTCACACGCCGTTTTAACATGTACCAGACGTGCTCGATCGGGTTCATGTCCGGACTCCGGGCTGGAAACTGAAGTTTCCGAATTCCAACATCAGATACGTATTGCTCGACGACCTGTGCACTGTGTGCTCGGGCGTTATCATGCATTAGTAAAAAATATTCGGCTCCGATGAATTCCGCGTACGGCACAACGTGATCTTGAAGAATTTCTTCGATGTATCGTGTAGCGTTGAGACGACCTTCCACAATCACTAACTCTGTGCGAGCGTTTGAACTAATCCCACCCTAAACCATTACAGAACCCCCATGAAAACTTACTGTTTGCCTTGTGGTTATTGCAAGAACCGTACGTTCACTAACATTCACGCCTCTTGTTTGATGGAGTCTCAACTCAACGGCGGTGAGAAAGCGATTTCGAAGCACTTCCAGAATTATGAAGCGGTCATCACGGGCGGACGTGCACCTCACCCCGCCACTGCCTGGTCTTCTCGTGTAGAGTCCTGTCTCTCGGTATCGTTTTAATGCGTACTTCACGTTAGAACGCTCTACATTTAAGATGGTGGCCACTCGTCGCTGAGAGTGGCCTTGTTCTACAAGTAATACTGCTTGAGCGACTTGTGCGGGTGTTAATGACATCTTCGATAGCTTTTTGTCGTTAAAATAACGTCTCATATCTATTGTAATGCAATTAATTGATAAAAACAGCAATTAATACACATAAAGTCGTAAAATCTTAAAGTGACTTAACAACGATTTGTGCGGTTTTGCAATAAGTTGACTTTATTTTTTAAAACAAAAGAAATATAGCGGATATAGACAAAGAAAATTTATTGTAGAGCTTAGTTTGGGGCTAGGTCAATTTGTGTGAGATTGTCCCCTGATATTTATTTATTTATTTATTGTCAATAACAATGCACCATGTAGGATTGATATTTATTTAACAAAATGAGTAGAACATAAAAAAAAAATCGAAGTTATATATTTGGGTTAAACTCCGTGCCGCTGAGTGTATGTGATCTTATGTACCTGAAATTTAGTGAAATAAAGTTTTTTTTTTTTTTTTTTAACCTTGTCGCCTGAAAATTAGTAGTAGTAGTAGGCCAGGCCACTTGAGTTGAAACTGATTTTAGTCGCAGCCCTGGCGAATAGTTAGTTCCGCAGCTCGCCAAGGTTGTTCCAAAAAGTTCGAAAAAATGATGAACTTTGAAAACTTTATTTCGGAAACTATTGGGTATACTAAGGGCCTCCCCAAACCTATCGACGCCGAATCGGCTTGACCCAGTAAGAAAAATAAAAATAAGAGCGAAAACGTCGTCGTTCCGTTCGCAACGCCGAATCGAGCCGAGCCGAGCCGAGTGACGTCGTTTTTGCTCTTATTACATGGACATAAAACTTTTTCTTACCGGCTCAAGCCGCTCAAGCCGATTCGGCGTTGATAGGTCAGGGGAGACCCTAATCAGTATAGAAACAATACTTTAAAAACGTCTTGTATTACAGTACTATCAAAAAATAGTTCTTAAGGGTTATAATCGCCAAAATCTGAACGGAGTCCGAATCCGAACTACCGGATTGGACGCAAGTTGTGATGTCTTAAATGACTGGATTCCGTGTGAGGTTTCTCTAGCTTTTGTTGAACGTGAGGTTGAGTCAACAATGTGCGAAACACGACCGATTTTTGACAAATGCCGCTAGTGAAGGGATTATTCCCTCCTCAAGGTAAGGTATGTATGAAGGTTTCAAACAATCGGGAGTTCAGGGTTTAAGTCCAGTTCCAGTACGATATGATCTCGCATTACTATTGAGTCAACAGGCATTAGGTAGCTAAGTTTGTAAAAATATGTATAATTGTCTCTTTGTTTGAGCCTTTAAGGGTGGTTTTATTATCCTAGTTCGTAAGTTTGTTTGATATTGTTTCTTTTCCACTTATCATAATTGTAAGTGTGTGATTGAAGTCATTGAAGCATCAAAAAACGGTTTATATATCTTTCTAAACATCTGCCACTGGAGGAGCCTTCCTTACTTATTGCGTTAGTTAGAAGAGCTTCCTCGTGACTGCCTGCGGCCCGCGGCCCGTCGGCTGCGGGTGCCGGCTCCTGCTTGACGGTGCAGCTCTTGGACAGATTCTCAGACCCTGTAACAAAGTAACGAGTAACGTCTCAAATGGTGTACTGTTGTACTAAAGCATATGCACTTCAAAGCCTATTCATAACTGCAGAATATATCTAGGACTGTGCCCGAAACTTCGTCTGAGCAGAAATTGGATCATAACTAAATTGTTTCGCATCAGAGAAATAGGTAGAGCATTTATGCATATGCACCTATTTTATATGTGCACCTATTAGGCATTGATTGACTGATTAACACCATTTCATTCTTAAAAATATTGTTGAAGTGACATGTTTTAACTCAAACAGCTAAATGCTTCTCTTTTAGCAATTGTTTCAATTAAACTTATATAAGTGTTAGTTTAAACATTATTAAACTTTTTAACATAAACAGATATTCACAATACTCTTTTATAATTGAAATTGCATGTTTAACAGAACATACAAAGAAAATATCCAAGACTCAAAAAATCACGGTGGCTGAGAGGTTGGATAGCCTGATCCTCGCCTGCTGGGCAAACAGGTACAAGCCTAAGGCCAATGACTATGACGAGGGTTAGGAATTTAATATTAATTATTTTAAAACGTAATAGTCACGCTCATGACACGAATATTTGCCCTCACATAGCCTCAGCTAGCTCCATAGGGCACTGCCAACGAGGCTCACCACTCCTCAATTAATATGTTGATATTAATAGTGAAAACTGCATCCTAAAGCACCAACTAAATGAACCAGGTAAACATGGTTACCGTCATGTTATGACTTACTTGTCATTGAGAAGGTGATGTCCTGCGGCTGTAGCTCCTCTGGGCCCAGCTCGAACTCAACTTTGATCTCTTGCCCCAAGTGTACGTCCGCCGCCGCGTCATTCGCGTCCCAAGCCGGCTCCTCCTTCACCAGCACCGCCAGCGCATCATCAAAAGAACTCATGGTGACACACTATCTCTTCAATACAAAATTTACTTTACTTCATGTTGTTATGGCTATTTTGTAAACAATCCCAGGAAACACTGGAAACAACATCAACCACCGACAGTACTACACTGCTCGTTTAAGTACATTGCTTTGTTACAATAATTATGTTTTTTTTATTGTTTCTTGCACGCATGGCCAAAGATTGGTCTTCTTATAGATTTAAATTTATTTATGTTTGTTGAAGTTTGTTGACTACCTGTCATGACATGACATCACACCAGTGTTGCCAGGTCCAATCTGAAACATTCAGTAGATATAAGGTCAAAAAATCAGGAGATTTATAAAAAAATCAGGAGATTTTGTTATAATACCTGAATAACCTTTTACAACAGCTTTTGCATTATCTTCTTAATCAAACCACGTTAATCATAATAAATTCATTGACTTACCTAATTATATTTAGCACTAAACTAATAGTACTTCACTTCACTACACAACTGGAGTGCTACAGCAGAAAAGACAGTGTTTGCATTTGTATTTTGTTTGCCGCCAACTCAAACTCAAACTGATCTGATCAATTAATCAAACTCAAACAAAATAGAAAGAACGTTAAACACAGTCACAGATTATAGGATAATATAGTAGTCGCAGTCGCTTCCATAGATTAGAGTACCTATGATTCGAATCATTCCATTTTACGCACCCGCACTATAAAGGTAGATTCCCAATGAGTGCTAGATACGTTCTTTGTACGGAAAATGCTTGCAATTACATTAAAAAATCCATTGATCTTTCTACAAAAAACCTAAAGTAAATTCAGATATATACAAAATTCAGTAGATTATCTAAATTTCTTTTGCAAATTCAGTAGATCAGTAGACATATGCCAAATTCAGTAGATCTCCTGATAAATCAGGAGACCTGGCAACACTGCATGACACCCACCCATCCCAATGAGTCCAACCAAACCAAAACGAAACCAATGACATTTTGGTTTAATTTACCCCACAAGAGGAAGGCGAAGGGATCTTGGCCCATGCAGCCAAGCCTTGTTATTTTATCTGACTGACTGAATGAATAGAATAATTTGTATCATACTAAAAATTTGTTTTTTTTTACCAGATTAAAAATTAGAAATTTCGCTACCGCCGGCTCCTCTCTTTCACGCACACCCCCAGCGGATCATCCGAAGCACTCATGGTGAACAGTAGGCTGCTCAAGCTCTACACTAAATACCACTTGAATTTACTTCGTTTGATGTGGTTATTTGGTAAACAATGCAAGGAAACTACTAAAACAACGTGATTAAGTGCTCTGTTGTTAAACACTTACTGCCAGGAGCTCTGATTTTCATTGAAAATGGACTCGCCTAGCGGGTTAACGGCAGTTAAGGTACAATACGTTAGCATTATTATTTATTTATTCAAATAAATTTCTTCGTTAGATACGTTATAAGTTTTGTTTTTTCTTACGATATGATTCATGTTACCTTATTTTATAGATTTAGATTTAGATTATTTTTTATTTCATAATGTAAGATACAGTTATATTGCACACATGTCAATTATAGTAGGTAGGTACATTAAATTAAGTTACCAAAACAACAGAATACGAAGCGATTACATTTCCTTTGTAAACCTTACCGATAGTCAGAAAAAAATGCGATTTTAATTAGCAGCATCACTAAGTTTGCCTGACATCTGTCACAAGAAGAGAAGATGTGAAGAAGCTAAAAATATTCTGTGGTGAACATATTATTCACAGACTACTTAATCTTTACGGAACTGCCGCGATTCCGTGAATAAAAAAGAAGTGTCTGTTTTGTTATAGTTCTGCCAGTGGAAGTGGAGGCTTTGAGAATAAACGTAGTAAATTAATGAAAAGAAAGCTTTGAATATTATCCTTGTATTTTCATATTGACGTGACAGAACAAAATCGATAGTGACATTATGTTTTTTCTGAATATAAAAAACATAACCGGAATACAAAAGAGGTTTGAATACTCAAACTGCAAAATGTTTGTGCAACAAACAATCAACAACCTTTATTATTGTAACATGACAACACTAACAACGGAAGCAATTTAACCGGTTTTTAAACAAACTATTACACCACTATCTATACCGGCAACTGGCAACACCTTTAAATGCCAGCCATCTTTCTTTTCGCTTCTGTCATTTCCGTGTTTCGCGTGTGATTATAGGTTAGTTAACGTTTTTTAAATGTAAAAACGCTAATAATTTCCCAGTATAATTGTGATAAGCAGTGTTAAATTGTATTTTTCAGATAATCAAAATGCAGAACGACGCTGGTGAATTCGTTGATTTGTACTGCCCAAGGAAATGGTTAGTGTCAAGTTTTAGGTTACTTAGAACCATACTTTACGATGTTATTCTAGTTTTTGTATTTCAAAGTGCCTAAAGTAAGTGCAACGTCGAGTTGGGATATGTGAACAGTGTTTTTTAAAGGTTTGTTGTCGTTTTCAGCTCTGCGAGCAACCGCTTGATCCACGCTAAGGACCACGCGTCAGTTCAGTTGGTGATCGCGGACGTGGACCCCAGCACTGGCCGCGCCGGCGAGGGCGCCAAGATGTACGTGGTCTGCGGCGCCATCCGCCGGATGGGCGAGAGCGACGACTGCATCGTGCGGCTAACCAAGAAGGACGGCATACTCACCAAGTCAGTACAGTACTCTTTGCTTAAAATTGTTGTGTTTAATCAGTTGACGTTAGGTATTTCTATTGTGTTTACTTTGTGCACTGTTCAATTAACTATTCACAGCTCAGTCTATGGGCTAGGAGCCTTGTTTGTGGTCGCCAGAGACGCCGATTATTTTGTCTGACACTTCGTTGATAAATTTCTTAGTGTCAGATGACCACGGTCCAAACATTTCCATAGCAAGTGCAGCAAATACGTATATATTATATACTTTATGTTGTTGTTTACTATAATTCATGTTATCTTTGACATAAGCGAAAGGAAGAGAAAATTGTGTGCTTAAACTAGGTCACCTGGCGTTCCATATTCTGCCTACCCTATTGGCAGACAGTTGTGAAGGTATGGATGGATGAATCTTTGCATAGGGATCCATACTTGATCAAAACATGAGGCAAGGAGTTGCAAGGACATAATAAGCGTGGCTTCAAAATTATAGATAGTTCAGAGATGGTTGAGTGCTTTTTATCCTGGGACATTGAATAGTTCCAGAGGAATTATGAATGAACAACTTTTGTGTGAATAGAATCTGTACACTTACGCAAGGAACCCAAAGTGCCTGTATCATAGTGAAATTTTAAATGTTAGATATTAACATAACTACTTTGGCAATCACAGTGTTAAACACAAGCATTGATACAGTTGGTCCATTTGAGAGCTAATGGCCGAACCCTATGTTGAAACTGTGGATAGATAAGGCTTCATCATCATCATCATTACAGCCAAAAGATGTCAACTGCAGGACATAAGCCTCCCATGAGGATAGCTACAAACATGCATGCTATCTGTATCCACCGGGTTCCCGCAACCTTCACGAGGATGAGGCTTACTCGGGTTAAAATTTGACATTTGTCCATACAAATATGTCCGCGATTTGAATATAGGGTTCGGCCATAAGGTGTTACAGACAGCCACAACCTATACATGTAAACCTTATGAATGCCTTATGTCAAATACAAAGTGTGCCATTCACACAACATGTTTGCTATGCTATGGAAATTACTTCAACTTCATTGAAATGGCACAAAGTCTGTTTTAATCTTGAACTTTGATGGGTATCCTGACTTTTTACCAAATAATCACGTGGCAAACTATATCATTTTATGAACTTTAATTTTTTGCAAAAACTTGTTTGTGCTCAAACCATTACATATGACATAGGTTACATGTAGTGATGCAACGAATACTACTTTTACGAATACGAATACGAATATCAAACCTACTATTCGGCGAATACGAATACGAATACGAATATCTCGCCATGGTAATCAAAGACTTATTTATTTGAATAATGTTTACTCTTCTAATAATTAAAATTTACAACAGGCAAATTTTTATTTAAAAAACATAAAATTTGTAGATTTTCTGGTTTTAGGCGATTTCTTTTTTCAGTCTGGATGTTCCCAGCCGTTGAAAAAAGTCTTTCCGAGGCGACTGTACATGGCTTCAGTGAAAAATATTTTTGGGCGAGCTTTTTCAGACTTGGAAAATGGACATCTTCTCGCCAAAAGGCCAAAAATATTAGTTTTTAAATATTCGTATTAGTATTCGCCGAATACGAATATTCGGTAAATGTATGTATGTATGTATGTTAACTCTTTATTGCACAAAAAATAAAAAAACAATTACAAGTAAATTCGTACATAAAACACGTACATGTCTTCTATTCGGCGAATACGAATATTCGTATTCGTATTCGTTGCATCACTAGTTACATGGGCTTGTTAAATAAGTTAGGTTAGAATTTGACTGCAAAAAATTGTTAAATAATGTTGACGGGAAGTGTCTCTTTGCGAAATGAAAGTTTGTAAAATGATATAGTATGTCAAATGATGATTTGGTAAAACATTAGTGAACCTTTTTGTCGGCTAGAGCCAACTGCGTTCAAAAGGTTAACAAGATCTCCAGCTCTGCACCCAAACAATGTTTATAGGTCTGAATAAGCTGTCAGTTTTCTTTATGTAATGGTGTGTTTTTGTTTCAGGAACTACTGATGCCGTTAATCTTGTAAGAATAATTTCATAAAAAATAAAAAAAAGTATAAAATTATTTGTTGTTTGATCTCTAAGACCCATCCATACAATGTATTCAACAAGTACGACGGACGGAAACTACGTAGAGTACAGTCAAGTTCATAAACATGTGTACACTTTAGTACCTTGTCACTTTAATCGCTGTGACAATTCATATATGGCTGTTTAAACATGACATTAAATTTGATTAACATTAATTAAGTGTACACATATTTATGGACTCCACTGTACAGTCACCAGCAATAATATATTATGCAATATTGGTCGCAAAAATATCTGACACCCTCTTTTACTTCTAGTAATAGAGACGTGTCGTGTCAGATATTTTTGCGCCCGAATGTTGAATAATATATTTATTATTCCTGGGGACTACCACACGCTAAAAACCTAATTCTGTAGGGTTAATTGAAATTGACTGAACTCATGAGCTGTGACCCTATTTCTATGAGTTTGACGTGACGTAACCGGCGTCACCCGAGCGGCACCGCACAGCCGTCAATAATGTTTATGCAGAGGGGTCAAATGGACTGTTTATTACATCATCATCATGTCAGCCGAAAGACGTCCACTGCTGGACATAGGCCTCCCCCAAGGCTCTCCACTCAGACCGGTGGTCTTGTGCTTTCCGCATCCATCACTTTCCCGCGATCTGTACAAGGTCGTCACTCCATCCTGTTGGAGGCCTACCCTCAGCTCGTGTCCCGGTCCGCATACATACATACATACATTAAATCACGCCTGTTTCCCAGAGGGGTAGGCAGAGACCACTTCTTTCCACTTGCTACGATCTCATTCAAATCCATTTAATGGAGTCGAGTTAAATATGGCTTTAATGTACTTATACACTTTTTATTAATACGCTAGGATCAATGAATGGATTCTGTTGCTGTTTTAATTACACTTCAATCTATCAATGGATCTTAGTTCACTACTATGTACTTATACGAGTATCCATCAGTTTCTAATAGAATAGAATAGAATAGAATAAGTTTATTTCAGGCGACAAGGCCCATATTTTCAAATACCTTACCTACAGACTAACATAAATAACAATCCTACTTCCTACTAATATTAATATTACAAACGCGAAAGTTTGTAAGTATGGATGGAAGGATGGATGTTTGTTACTCTTTCTCGCCGCAACGGCTGGACGTAATTGGATGAAATTTGGAATAGAGATAGCTTATACACTGGATTAAAACATAGGCTACTTTCAATCCCGGAAAAATTAAAAGTTCCCGAGGGAATTTCGATTTCGATTATCGCGAAATCTACGTGGACGGAGTCGTGGGTAGGAGCTATGGAATTTTGTGTGTATATTTCAATTGGACCCGGCAGGTGGCGCTGCTGTCGGTATGTCAGCAGAGACCATAGTAAACCGTGAGATATCAAAAAATGATGACTCAACCGTAGATTCGTTAGAAGTACATACATACATACCTTCACGCCTTCATTCCCAGAGTGGGGTAGGCAGGGCTACAGAATTACCAATTGATACATTCGCGAGACCTTTTTCGTATTTTTACTGTTTCTATTTCTTTTTCTATTGTTGTACGAAGTGTCTTTGACTTTTACGTCTGGGGAAGGGCCAAAGAGCTAGTGTACGCAACACAGGTAGAGAGCAGAGATCATCATCGCAAAAATTAATGACGCGTTCGCAATAATGCGGCAAGAAATGACACTTCGTACAACAACTACTGTAGAAATACGAAAAAGGTGTCGCGAATGTATCAATTGTGGAGGAAGACAATTTAAACAAAATTTGAAGTAATTATTAAAATAAAGATGATTTTTAACCATATTGCGTTTTGTATTGTGCATTTAGCCCATTTAACTGGCTGGATCTACTGACCGAATAAAACCACCATTTTAGATTGAAACCATATTTTGACAAAAAACTGAACGTGATTCTAGACATGTGGTATACCGTAAGAATTGTCAGGAACTGGAGAAGTTTTTATGATGTTGGAAGATCTGAGGAGCTTCTACTTTTTTTTTAATTGTGCCGTAAAGTTGACCGTGAAGATTTTATTTTTCTGTCCTTCACACTTTGTTGGCTAATATTTTTTTATTTGTTTACTATATGAATAAAAATAACATTTCATTCAAATGCGCAAACATTAAAGATAAAAAAACTATAAGTACTTTTGTGCTGTCACATTTAAAAAAAAAGATAGGTGAACAAAATGGTTAACTTTTGGAAGATTCCGAGATTTTTTAAAAAAAAATTTAAAAAAAAAACCGTGGGTAGGATGAATGTTAATTGGCCCAAAACGTGTTGCAAGTGACCTTAGCTACCCACCATATTCATTTGGCACACGACTTGCAATACACCCTGTATAATACGCTCTAACTTTTTTTTTTTAAAAGATGACGAAATAATTGTTGCTGTGTTTGATTAGGTAAGAAATGTGGATGTAACTACAAAAAAAAATGGTGTCCATTTGAAATGTTCAAGTAACTGGTAATTTTTTGCAATTTTAATTCATTTTTGTGCAAATCCTGATGCATATTAGGGATAACTTTTTTTTGAAATATAAAGTACTAGTTTTGTTCATTCTGTACAATAAATATTATCGTTTTAGAATTATAATTCTAACAGAAAAATAGTAGTGAAAATTGAGAATTTCGAAAAATGCTTATGTTTGACCTCCAAAAAACCCATGTGGAAGAATAATTAAAAATTTGAATTTATTCAGAAAATATAGTCCATGTCTTTGTTAATTAGATTAAGTTTAAAAAATTTCGTTATTTTTCCTATTTTTGGATATATGATTTTTTTAAACTGCTTATCTCGTGAATTTTCTCTCATTGTTTTTATATATGCATATTAAAATATTTTTGACTATAACTTTAAAATGTATGGTAATCAATTACCATACACTGAAAAATCAACAAATAAAAGCCAGACGGTTCAGATTTACTAAATATATTTAATAATACTTATATATAAAACGAAAAAACACATTACTTGCAAACCTTTGCTACTTCGAAATTTTCTGAAGTAGAGTAACGTCGCACTACTAATTCATTTTGAGAAATGGGAACGAAACTATGATAAGAACGTGTATTTTTTATGGTTCTCATATTTTTAAATCGCTCTGATAAGTACAACTCAGCTACATCGACTTCTGATTTTGAGACGAAAAAGAACTTAATTCCAAGAATTTTGTTTACACAAAACTCGTACATAGCTTCAGGAGATAAAATGTTATCACTACCTGTGGTGCGTCGCAGACTAGCCTTTCTTACCAACCGCTTAATCGTGCCGCCAGCACCATCACAGGGGGATTTGCCGTGAGAGGTGGCAAAAAAGTTCCACTTCTTATCAACCAGTGGTATATAACGAACAATAACTATACATGAAAACAGGTTAAATAACACAAGCACTTCCTACAAAGAGTTTGCACCGCTTCATTATCTCCTAAGTACGGTCTCCTATTATACAGGGTGTCCCGTAAGTACCACGTCAAACTTAAGGGGGAGGTAGGTGAGCAAGCCACCTACCCAACATGGAAAAATCGCATTAGTAAAAGTCGCACCGTTTTCGAGATATTTGAATTTTTCTGATTTTTAGAAAAATGTACACCCGCACTGAGTTTTTGATCTGTGGTATTCGGAAATTATTATTTTTTAATTTTTATTTTATTGCAAAACAATCTTGAATAGTTGTGTTATCAAATGGTAAAAACCATTGAAAAGTAACTATTGTAGTTTTTTTTATTTTTTAAATTAAATTTAAAATTTGCCTCTTCCGTTTTATTTTGGTAAAACTTTAGCCCCTCCTGGTGAAAAAAAAATACATGACCACTGGTTACCCAATTAGATTAAAAACATGCTCGTTTAATGGGCATTTAAAAATGATAAATACTTTATCATCAAAACACAAATAAATATTTTTTTTAAAGAAAAGCGTAAAATACACCGCAATTCACGTTAAGCCAGTACAGTACTGCCACCCTAGCTTACTTGCGACGCGAGCTGTATCAGAATTCCATTCTAGTTTCATTCAGCAGCAATGCAAAACTAATCGAACAAATTAAAATCTTTAAATTTCGCTTAATTTATAAAAAAAAAAGTTATAAAAAAAAAGTTATAAAACTTTTAATCTGCGATATTCCAAGTAGATAATTATTCGATTTGGGCTTACAACCTGCATAATGCCAAACTCTTTAATATTTAAAAAAAAACTGTCCTAAAACTCTTCGAACTTCGTTCGAAATTTAAAAATAATTTTGTTCCTCATTTATTTGTTTATTGTCACATTTGAACCCAATCTTACTGTTTATTCGGTGTGTGGTTAAATCTAATTACTTACTTTTGTGATTTGTCGTTTATGTTTGATGTTTTTCGGACTAACTGTTTTTGCTTGTATTTCGGACTCTGATTTGCTTAACGATTTGGCCTTTGTGACAATTGTGACTGTGGATTAAATCACAAAAGTAAGTAATTAAATTTAACCACACACCAAATAAACAGTGAGATTGGGTTCAAAAAATTATTTTTAAATTTTTAACGAAGTTACCGAAATTTAAAGATTTTAATTTGAGCGATTAGTTTTGCATTGCTGCTGAATTAAACTAGAATGGAATTCTGATACAGCTCGCGTCGTAAGTACGCTTGGGTGGCAGTACTGGCTTAACGTGAATTGCGGTGTATTTTACGCTTTTCTTTAAAAAAAAAAAAATATTGTGTTTTGATGATAAAGTATTTATCATTTTTAAATGCCCATTAAACGAGCATGTTTTTAATCTAATTGGGTAACCAGTGGTCATGTATTTTTTTTTCACCAGGAGGGGCTAAAGTTTTACCAAAATAAAACGGAAGAGACAATTTTTTTAATTTAATCTAAAAAATAAAAAAACTACAATAGTTACTTTTCAATGGTTTTTACCATTTGATAACACAACTATTCAAGATTGTTTTGCAATAAAATAAAAATTAAAAAATAATAAATTCCGAATACCACAGATCAAAAACTCAGTGCGGGTTTACATTTTTCTAAAAATCAGAAAAATTCAAATATCTCGAAAACGGTGCGACTTTTATTAAGGCGATTTTTCCATGTTAGGTAGGTGGCTTGCTCACCTACCTCCCTCTTAAGTTTGACGTGGTACTTACGGGACACCCTGTATAACTTCGATAAGGACTATAGTAGCACCTAAAAAAAAAAATTTCATAAACGAGCAAAAATAACAAAACTTTTTAAACTGAACCTTATTAACAAAGACATGGACTATATTTTCTGAATAAATTCAATTTTTTAATTATTCTTCCACTTGGGTTTTTTGGGGGTTTCGGGGAAAATTTCGAAGTAGCAAAGTTTTGCAAGTAATGTTTTTTTTCGTTTTATATATAAGTATTATTAAATATATTTAGTAAATCTGAACCGTCTGGCTTTATTTATTGATTTTTCAGTGTATGGTAATTGATTACCATACATTTTAAAGTTATAGTCAAAAATATTTTAATATGCATATATAAAAACAATGAGAGAAAATTCACGAGATAAGCAGTTTAAAAAAATCATATATCCAAAAATAGGGAAAATAACGAAACTTTTTAAACTGAATCTAATTAACAAAGACATGGACTATATTTTCTGAATAAATTCAAATTTTTAATTATTCTTCCACATGGGTTTTTTGGGGGTCAAACATAAGCATTTTTCGAAATTCTCAATTTTCACTACTATTTTTCTGTTAGAATTATAATTCTAAAACGATAATATTTATTTTACAGAATGAACAAAACTAGTACTTTATATTTCTGAAAAAAGTTATCCCTAATATGCATCAGGGTTTGCACAAAAATGAATTAAAATTGCACAAAATTACCAGTTACTTGAACATTTCAAATGGACACCATTTTTTTTGTAGTTAATTTAGGTAACTTTTATCATACAGTATGACATCCACATTTCTTACCTAATCAAACACAGCAACAATTATTTCGTTATCTTTTCAAAAAAAAAAGTTAGAGCGTATTATATACAAGCAGGAATTTGACCCCACTATTTACTTCGAATGGGTAAAACTCGGAAATAAAAATATTTAAAAAAAAAATGGTGGTGGTTCAGCACTTCACTCACCATAAAGTATATCCTCAATTTTTTTTATTCAAATCAAAAGTCATGCGGCACACTTTTTAATTCAAATTTGTTGAAATCATATGGAATGGCCCAGTGTATATTAGTGACAGGTAGCAAGCCCATCGCCTAAGGGCCTGTTGTTTGATCAGTAGTTAACTCAACTAATTGTTAAAATTCGAAAAAGGAATGGAAAATTTGACACATTTCCTTGAGATTTAACCATTGGTTACGATTTTTAACAATTAGTTACTATAACTACTGATCAAACAACAGGCCCTTACAGTACTACAAGCTTTTAATTATTGTTAAATTGAAAATATTATATTTAATGAGGCACTTTTTTTCCGGGCAGGACGACGTCTGCCGATTCCGCTAGTATATTATAAATGCGAAAGTTTCTGTGTTTTATTTTTTTTATGGCCTGGGAAGGCAAACGAACAAACAGGCCACCTGATGGTAAGTGGAAACTGTGACCCATAGACATTCGCAATCACAAGACCGCAAATGCGTAGCCATCCCTGAGGACTAAGATGGAATGCCTCTATGCTAGTCATTTCACCGGCTGTCTAATCCCCAAACCGGAACACAACAATGCGAACACAGCTGCTTGGCGGTAGGTTAATGGATAAGATGGTGGTACCAACCCGGACGGACCCTGCACAAGGTCTACTACACAACTACAAGTTACTTCTTGAAGATGCAATGGCAGACACGGATTTGGATGAAATTTGGAGTGGAGATAACTTTTACCCTGGATTACTTATTATACCACATAGGCTACCTTGAATCCCAAAATAAATCTGTATTCCCGTGGGATGGCACAACTACTAATTCTATGCGGACGAATTCGCGAGCAGAAGGTAGTATGTAACATAAAATTAACACGACTACTAATACACTTTCGCGGTGTCCGCCGGCGGCCAGAATTCCTCCTGTAAAAAGGTCGACAGGACTTAACAAAAATTAACCTTGTGTCGGGGGCTCGGGGCTTCAACCACTCGACCCTAGGGGTAACTCCGGTCTTAACTCGTACATACTCCACGAGATCCTTCGCCTCCGTAGAGTAATGTAATCGGGACACGTACAACTGCGTCGTGGGTGTATCAGGACACAGCAAGTGGTTCAGTCCGGTCGGTGCGGTGCCGCACAGGTTTTTTTTATGGCATAGGGAAGGCAAACGAGCGCACAGGCCACCTGATGGTAAGTGGAAACTGACCCATAGACATTCGCATTCACAAGACTACAAATGCACTGCTAACCCTGAGGACTAAGATGGAATGCCTCTATGCTAGGTAGTCATTTCACCGGCTGTCTTATCCCCAAACCGGAACACAACAACAAGATCGTCCTTTTCCAGCAGGCAGACTTCTTCCTCTCCTCCCGGGTAAATCCATCTTTGTCCTGCCTGGGACACGTCGGGGGTAGCATCCCGCGATCGGGTTTACTGCGTTTCTGCGTCACCTCAGTACGAAGTTGTTCTGTGTGTGTGTGTGTGTGTGTGCGTGGGTGTGTGTGTGTATGGTGGGAATAGCTCAGTACAGAGTTCAGACGCGAGCCAATAATTATTTTGTTACCCAGTACGGTATAGGCCCTGAAGCCTTACTTCAAAAATCAAAGTTATAAGTTACGTTAGTTCCATCCTTGTCACTCATCATGCGAGACTAAATCGAGAGAAAGGGATGGAGCTAACGTAACTTCCAACTTAGATTTTTTAAAGTAGGGCCTGGCCTATGGGTAAAAATTAAAAACTATATTGCTTGGCCCCATATGGCTGCGTTTATCGCGTGACTACATGTGTATAAAAACCGGTCAGTTTCTTACTAGCTTCTGCCCGCGGCTTCGTCCGCGTAGATTTAGACTCGTTATTCCACTGGGAACTTTTATATTTTCCGGAATAGAAAGTAGCCTGTGTTAATAATGAGCCATCTCTATTTCCAATTTCATTACGTCCGGCTGTCCAGCAATCCGTTCCAGCCGTTGCACCTTGGCGGAGTAACAAACTAACACACACACACACACACAATCCTTCGCATTTATGAGTATGACATGAACTGAAAATTTAGGTATACGGGACTCTGTGCTATGTTAAGGCCAACCATCCAATGTAAAAACGCTTAAGATTCCACAATAAAACCTCGTCGCGCGGACAACCTCGTCGCGCGGACAACCTCTTCGCGTCCGCTCCTCCGGCCCATCGAGCTGACAGAGCTGTCAGATCTGACAGAGACGGCAAGTGAGGTTATAAGCAGCACGATGCAGTCGGGGCGTTCCAGCAGACGCCGAGGGACGCGACCATTCAGCGCCCACGCCCTCTGAGCCCCGGCCTTTGGCTCCACCCTGGTGTATCTCTGAGTGAGTGTTACCAAGTCACCGTCATCAAGGTCTCGTGTCAAGGTAGGGAGCTAGGGCTTTCCGGTGCCTTTCCAACAGAGATGTGCTACGCTACTTTGCTATGGATGTGTTTGGTATACACCGATCATATTCATTGGTCCACATAGCATAGCACTGGTGGAAGCGTGTTCAACTAAGCTATGTTCATAGCTGGGCACCGTTAATCAAATAATTAACTTCGTTAATCGTTAATCCGCTACAAAAAAAGTTAGCTTCGTTAAACGTTAAAGCGTAAAATTTAGGAAGAATTAACGCAAGTTAACGTTAATCGTAAATCCGTTAATATGAGTAAAAAAATGCATTTTTATATCGTTGCGTTAGTGAACTTATAAAAGCTGTTGGTTTAGGTTCTGGAAGTTAACAGGATAGGAACAAAACAAAATACAAAAGGGCATGAGGTGCATATTCCCTTTCATGAACATTAACATGTTGAAGTTCTCGTCTGAAAGCGAGGCTCGTTTTGGAGTTAAAAAATGTCTTTACCCGTGGAAAACAGACGTTTAATTGCAGCGCTTGAGAGTATAGCAGTAAATTGTATTTAATGAATAGATTTATGAATATCTGTTCCCGAGGAATGCAGCATCTTTGAACGAGTCTTTTGATTTCATGTCCAGCCACATTTTAACGAGACTTAGCGCTTTACTCTTTAAAGAGTTGGAGCTCTTTGGTTTTTCTATGAGTGACAGAATTGAAAAAGTCTTCCTTGTCATCATCGTTGTTTCTCACACTACACACTCGCTGCTACGCGCCGCCCGGCACTTGTCGTTTCATACTTGTCTGAAACTGTTTTTCTTGCCGCGGTACCGTTCGGTAAATAGTAGGCATTGGATTAACGGTTAACGGACTTCTGCATATTAACGGAAGTTAACGTGTCCGTTAACATTTTAAAAAGTTAGCTTAAAAGTTAATCCGTTAATCAAAATGTTAACTTCGTTAATTAACGATATAATTTTATTTTTTTATTTTTTTTGTGATTAACGGATTATATATGGAAAGTTGCGGCGTACTATGGATGGTCACGAGTGGTGTAGCAATCGAACAGCTGCCTCGCGTCTGCGCACCTCCCTCGAACGGCTACATAGCTTAGCATTAGTTGAAACGGCCACAGTTTCGTGGCGTGGCTGCCACATCCTCGCAGCACAGCTGCATAGCACATCTCTGGTGGATACCCTTAATGCACTATATTTAGTTCATCTTGGTTTTGTATTGTATTATAATCGTTAGCCTAGTTGATAGTGACCCTGCCTAGCGGTCCTAGTTTCAAGTCCTGTAATTGGTACCCGAGTCTTGGATGTTCTCTATATAAGTACGTTTATCGTTGTCTAGTTCGCTGTTGACTGTACCAAGCATAAAGCTTAGTTCGGGACTAGGTCGTTTGTGTGAAATTGTCCTTGATATTTGTTTGTTTATGTATTATTTATTTGATCGCGGTGCGTATAGCATTCTTTACTCCCGCACTTACACAGTGGTCAGAAAGTGACAGATGTATTGTCTACATTGATATAAACTAAAACAGTGTTTTACTATAATGACAACAACATGACTACAGGAGAGCCAGCTCCGGCCAGCGCTCGGCCGGCTAACGCTACCATCACCCTAGCAACTCGTGTTATAGATAAGATAAGATATAGTTAGGAAACTGTGGCCAGTTTTATAAAGCTACAAATCATAATTTACATGTTATATTATAAGTTTACATTTTGACACATCCTCGACCAATGACGGCCAGCCATTTGAGCAGCGTTGCCAGTTTAGACCTGTAAAATTGTTACTTGTAGCTTTATAAAACGCGGCCCTGGTAGTACCTACTGTACGTACTTAGAAAGGTGGTATTCAATTAGGTACCGGTCCCACCGCCGGCGAGAAAGCGATTAGCTATCGATTGTTTTCTGACTAAAGAAACGAATAAAAGATATACTTAGATCCCGTGTCAATAAAAGAGACACGTATATTAATAGTTAATCGATGGCTGTACCTACCTACTCGCTTCGCGGTCAAAGTCGGCGGTGGAACAAGAATTGGCAAGTGCCAAGTGCAAGTTGCATGAATTAATAACACTAGTTGAATAAGAAATGTACTGTGTGTTAAGCGAGATTAACACTAGCAATAACAATTGTAGAAGTTGAGCGCTGTTTTGCTCTAACTTTTGAGAAAAGGACAGCAACATTGTGCTTCTTACTCTAGAATCTTCTGGGTGAGCTCGGTTCATCGTGGACAAAACCTTCGCCCTCCAGGGGCAAGAGTTAGTCAAGAGCCAATTTTTTTTTTATAAAATAAAAAACCGGTCAAGTGCGAATCGGGCTCGCGCACCGAGGGTTCGCGGTTGTGGTTGTGTTGAATGTGTTCGGGAACGGTTAAAGAAAATACTCATTCATTTATGAACTTTATTACGAGTATATAGTATATACCTGTGCAATAAGGTCCATTTTGAGTAGCCAAAATATTAATACAGATTTTAAAGTTTTTGATATTTTTCCTACACTCCTAAACATAAACATAAGCGCGGGACTACTTGAGTTTGTCAGTTAATACTTTAGGAGAGCTGTAAAGCATTTTTGTGTAGGTGTTGGAGTTTCATTACTAGGTTGCTGATAGGTACCCCTAACGTTGCGGGCTGGTGTAACTGGTGGTTCGCAGGTCGCCGGTCGCCGAGAGAGCGCTCGCGGCGGCATGACGGCGTGCTCGTCGTCGAGCTCGTGGTCCGGCGCCCCGCGCGCCGGCGGCGCCGACATCATCGACCTGGACCGGTACATGCGCGGCACCCGGCCCGCGCGCCGACCAGAACAAAATATGCAGTGAGTTAGCTGTGCACTCACGATACACACTCATTACCAGTTACAGTAACGAGCTACTAGTGGAAAACAGACTCGCGCACGCACATCACTATGTTACGTACACGTTGTCACTTTAAACGCTCTGTGACAATTCATGTATGACAGTTTAAACATGACGTTAAATAGACAAGGTACTAATGTGTACACGTATTTATGAACTCAACTGTACATCTCGCTAGTAAGTACCGGCTTTAGGTTTCTGTTCCTTTCATAGTCTGAAGAGGAAGAAGATTTAGGTCATCTATTATAGTTTGTATTTGTTACTTTGTCCTATCGAGACGTGACCAAGCTTCTTTCCCTTTTGAAGGTGTTCAGTGAATGTCAAATCTTTTTTAAATTCATATTTAGAACACAACAACCATTACTAGATACTTCCGAGTTCGTCCCATGGACAACTGCAATCCCAAGACTGCAAATGGGTTGCCAACCCTGAGGACCAAGATGGAATGCCTCTATGGTAGTCAGTCCAGCAGTTGTCTTATCCCCCACTGGGACACTACAACGCTGGTGGAGCTCCCGCGACCGCGTGCTTTAAGCAGTGTGGTTGCGTGTGCAGTGAGCGACTGGTGGTAGACGGCGGGCTCGCAGGCGCGCGCAAGGCGGCCGCGCCGGCGCTGAGCATGCCCAGCTCGCGCACCGCGGCGACCGCGCCGAGCGGGCCCCCCGCGCGCAGCTCCGCGACCGAGAGCGGCTCGGCGCGGAGCGGGGGCGACGCCGAGAAGCGGTTCTCGCACGACTCGGGGCTCTCCGACACCAGCTACGCGCGCCGCCCGCTCGCGCACCGGCCGCACCGGGGCAGGTAAGCAGCTCACTTGGACGGCTTCTATCGTAAGTAGTTATTAACGTCTCGAATCGTAGGGGTTCGCGGGCTTCGGGCGTGTTTGTTTACGCTTTCGGCGTGTAGGTAGGTATGGCGTCGGCGGTCTGCGACCGGGCCATAATGTAGGTACACTATTTATGTATTTATTAAGGTCAAAATTAGTTCAATATCACTATTTATATAGTTCACAGTTCTCACTTTACACTTCACAGTAGGTACGTATAAAGTTTGATTTACGGGTCATCAATATGGGAAGAGATGACAATAGAGAGATCTCTCTCCAGGCGGGTGTTATTCCTGGGGACCGATGCGAGGGATGAAGTTGGAAGTGGTATATATGTCAACCGGCTGTAGAAACTTCGTTAGCGCGATGTAGAACCCTTAGTTCCGCTCTCTGACGTTGGTGGCGCTAGCGAGTTGGTTGATACGAGTTGTCGTTAGATGTCGCTAGGTCGCCATACCAGGTTAATCTCTGGTTTTACGCTGGCTTGAGAGACAGCAAGTTTGACGCCGGTCATATTTTTTCACCGCGTGAAGAGACACTTACGCAGTGCAGGCGTCGCGCTCGCTTTGTCTCTTAAGGGCAACGCAGACTAACAGTTTATCTGCAGTCCCGGTCTGTCAGGCCACCTGCCAGTTCGACATGTATGTAGAAATGTATGAAACGTTAAGAAACTGATGTATAGTCTGTGTTATAATAGAATGCGCTGCCGGCAACCGTCGGGGCGGACTGTTCGCCTGTATGGCCCGTTCAGCTTCAGTGTCCAGGAGAGCGGCGGGATTGTGGTCATGTTCCGAGCTCGTGCTGGATGTTGGCCAGTTTATCTCGCGGTGTTTTCTATTTCTCTCTCTCGTCTCGACAAACAATGATTAAGAACATATTTAGCTGTATGATAAATGATCCTAATAAGCAGTTCCAGTAGGCGCCAGTGAGCTTCCACGTATGTGCAGGTCGGGCGGCGCGAAGCTGGCGCCGGTGGAGAAGGTGCGGTCGCGCGCCTCGTCGGCGTCGCTTCGCGCCTTTCGCGCCGCGCTCGTGCGCGCGCTTCGGGACCAGCAGGAGCAGATATCGCGCGTGGCGCAGCTGTGCGCGAAGCAGGCGGAGCGGCGCTCCGACCGGCGCGACAACAGGGGCCCCGAGCGTGCAACCGAGCGTGGCACCGAGCGTGGCACCGAGCGTGGCACTGAGCGGCGCGCCGACCGTATCGAGCGAACCTCGCGCGCTAACCACCTCGAGCGATCCTCCCGCGCTGACCACCTCGAGCGATCCTCGCGTGTGGACCACCTTGAGCGATCCTCGCGCGCTCACCAACTCGAACGATCCTCACGCGCTGATCACCTCGAACGATCCTCACGCGCTGACCACCTCGACCGGTCCTCGCGTGCTGACCACCTCGAGCGAACCTCGCGCGCTGACCACCTCGAGCGATCCTCGCGCGCCGACCATCTCGAGCGTGCGAAGCGCGCCGAGCCACCAGAGCGGAGCACGCGCGCCGAACACGCAGAGCCCTCTGCGCGCAGCCGCGACCTCTCGTGCTCCGACTCGGACTCGGACTCGGATCTGTCGTCCAGCAGCTGCACCACAGACGCGCCCACCCTGGACAAGCATCGGGTAAAGCTCATGCTGGTTGTTCTCTCACCAGAAGTTGTAAAGCTGCCTGTCCACTGGAGCGGTGCAGTGGAGAGGTGAGCGAAGAAAAAATCCACCAATAGGCGCTCCGATTGGTGGCTGCGCTGAGCGAGGCAATGAAAATAAGATCTTTACCGCGAACACTGCTCCGCCCGTGGCCTTGCTCCGCTCCAGTAGACAGGCAGCTTTAAGGCTTTAACAGCAGCAGCATCTGTGGAAATTGTAATTAACTTAGAATAAGGAAAACATTAGACATCAATCATCCATCATACAAGACCCCAGGACTAGACCTGACCGACTGACTAGACCCCTGGACAAGTGGAGATCAATAAGCGCTAATAAGCACATTACGCGCTGATGCTGTCCATACAGGCACTGTCAGGCAAGCCCCAGCGCTCGCCGCTCATTCATTATAAGCGATTCAACCGATTACTCCGATTTTACATGTGATACGTCTGCGTCCGTAGACCTTTTTGTCGGGTCATAAATATCAGGCTGAAACTTTCTAGATCGCTTCATTTCAGTGAGTCGGACAAACTATATATTTGACAAAAATCTCGGTAGTGGGGACTAATTTTGCTAGAGGGCTTGAAACATGTCGATAAGTCCGGGTGCCAAAAATTTACTAATACCAAGCCGATTCTTATTGAAATTTAAAGATTAATTTATGAGAAAGTCAAAAATTAGATTGTCCGACAAAATTAATGGGGACTATGCGCCAGTCGGACATACTGAAAATGTTGGAAATTCCAACTCAAAAAAGTGATTAATATCAGGCTATTTTTTTTTGTATGGGTTAATTAAAATTAATATAATACAACCGTAACGTTGTCCGACAAATATTATGGGGATATGCGCCAGTCCGACACTCTAAAAATGTCGAAAATACCAGCACAAAAAAGTGATAGATACTTGTCGGACAAACATAAGTAATTGTAGATTAGATCATTTTTAACCGAAATATACTGATGTCCGACAAAAATAATGGGTCATATCGCTAGTCCGACAAGAATAATGTATCTGTCGCACTATATAGTATACAAGGGGTTTTAACCTCTCTACCACAATTAGAAGTTTGTGAATAAATGTAGCTGTAGACTCAAGTTTAATGTATTAACTTTTTTTTAAATAAAGAAAATTCGGTGTGGGTTGACATAAAGGATGGCGTGGCTGCGTGCATGTGAATAGGTTATGGACGCCACGCGGCCAGTGTTTGTGTTTGTAAATCTGGGTAGTTGGGTGCGCTCTCTGCCCCATCATCTTTCTCACTCACTCTCATGCAGCCAAACACAGAACAGAAACACACAGACAGCGTTCAGGGAGAGAGGGGAGATATATATAGGTATACTTAAATGCTGTATACAGAACGAATAATTTTAATAGATATTTTATCGATTTTTATTAGTATTCCCCACATTTCTTGTCGGACAATCGTAGAATCACGTTTGAAACATTATTTTATTACTGAAAAAATAAAAATTAGTTTGATATCAATGACTTTTTTGTGCTGGTATTTTCGACATTTTTAGTGTCGGACTGGCGCATATCCCCATAATTTTTGTCGGACAACGTTACGGTTGTATTATATTAATTTTAATTAACCCATTGAAAAAAAATTAGCCTGATATTAATCACTTTTTTGAGTTGGAATTTCCAACATTTTCAGTATGTCCGACTGGCGCATAGTGTGCGCACTCAGAGAGCTCCTAGCCCTATGCGAGGCCTACGCTGTTTCGCATGGGTTGCGTTACAATGTAAAAAAAAGTGAACTCATGGTTTTTAAGGCCGGTAGCAAGTGTCCTGCCGAAGTTCCCCCTGTTACCTTGAGCGGAACTGCGCTCACTAGAGTCAAGCAGTTTAAGTACCTGGGACATTATGTTACCGATGACCTTAGGGATGATGTGGACATGGAAAGGGAACGCAGAGCATTGTCGGTTAGGGCTAATATGTTGACCCGTAGATTTGCTAGGTGTTCAGACGCGGTAAAAATCACCTTATTCAAAGCGTACTGTACATCTACGTACTCGGGTAGTCTGTGGGTCAAATATACCCAAAAGTCGCACAATGCTCTAAGGGTCCAATATAATAACAGCTTTAGGGCGCTGTTACGGCTACCCCGATTCTGCAGTGCCTCTGCCATGTTTACGGAAGCCCGAATGGATGGCTTCCATGCTATCCTGCGGAAAAAAGTAGCATCCCTCCTAGGTAGAATGAGGTGTAGCAGTAACAGCATCCTAAAGATGATTGCGGGCAGGTTTGATTGTCCCTTAGTTGTGGGTCTAATCAGACTTGTAAAATCAAACTTAGATTTTAACTTTTAAATGAATAATGTGTTTTTGTGTTTGTTATTTGTCCTAAAATCGTCTTAATTGTATTTTATTTTATTTTACTAACCCGATATGGATCTCGTTGTCCGAAATAAAAGTATTTTGATTTGATTTGATTTGATAGTCCCCATTAATTTTGTCGGACAATCTACTTTTTGACTTTCTCATAAATTAATCTTTAAATTTCAATAAGAATCGGCTTGGTATTAGTAAATTTTTGGCACCCGGACTTATCGACATGTTTCAAGGCCTCTAGCAAAATTAGTCCCCACTGCCGAGATGTTTGTCAAATATAAAGTTTGTCCGACTCACTGAAATGAAGCGATCTAGAAAGTTTCAGCCTGGTATTTATGACCCGACAAAAAGGTCTACGGACACAGACCTATGAGATGTGTATTTGCCGCCTTTAATCATCTCCCAACAGCAATCACATGCATGAGTCAAAATTCAAATTCAAAATTCAAAATATTTATTCAGTAAATTGGCCACATGAGGGCTCTTTTACACGACGGTAGTATAGTGTAGAGGTAATATACCTAGAGTCGGGAATCTACTAGCACTTCGGACAAGACCATTATTGCGGAGAAGAAACGCCAAAAGAAAATTTTTCTAATCATAAAATACAATAATACTTAAAAGTAACATTAAAAGGTAATAAACTAATAAAGTAATAAATAATTATTTTAAAACTAACACAAATAAAATCATTGCAAATGTAAGCTCAATAACGGACCCGACTCTACAGCGGCGATTCTAAACTTCCTCATTTTATTTAGGTGTCGCTAAACATTTTGCTCTTCTATGAGCAGCTGTCATAATCAAATGACAGCGGCATGACAGCGCTAATTTGAATCTGACACTTCTTATTTTAGGCGATTTTATACGTTGTCAGCTTGAAATTCTGTAATAGCACTGGTTCAATCTGCCGTCTAAACTGTCTTGAAATTAGAAAATTTAGTTTTAGGCCATTTAAGCGATGTGCACGTAGAATCGGGTAAAACGTTAAATTAAAAATAGTGACTAGGAGAACAACATCTCGAGGTCTTTACGTCAGGAACGATAATTAAAATAAATAATTGGAAAACAGGTTCTTGCAAGCGTGAACAGACCGGACCCCACAGACAGCACCCTTTCACGAGTATGACGCGTATCTCAGCCATCGCCTCCCTCAACCGTGTTCGGGGAGGTGGCGGGAGTAATAATATTGATGTATGTATGTAAGTAATGTAGGAAGAGAGGCCAATAGAGAGATTTCTCTCCAGGCGGGTGTTATGCCTGGGGACCGAAGTCCATTGGGATGAAGTTGGAAGTGGTATATAATGTCAACCGACTTTAGAAACTTCGTTAGCGCGATGTAGAACACTTAGTTTCGCTGTCTGACGTTGGTGGCGCTAGCGAGTTGGTTGATACAAGTTGCCGTTAGGTATATGTCGCTAGGTCGCCACAGAATAATGGTTTAAACTCACGATTAGAAGCCGAAATGGTCCGATGTGTTCCACGCTCGTTGGGAGTCCATCATCATGGCCTACATAAGGCCGAAATCTGTGACTGACTTGATAGATTGTGTTCCAGAAATATTTTCTTTACCGACGCGAAATTCTACTTTTGAGAAATAGATGAAACAAATCCGATCCCTTGCTCGCTGAACAGCCTAGGTCTTTTTTATTTGGTATAAAGAGCCATCATAAAGAGCCCTGGCCGGTTTGCCAAATAAACAATTTGGGTTTGAATATTGCAGAGTACTGACTGTAAGACGTACAAGATCATAATGAATAAACTGGACGAGCTGAACCGGGTGTTCGCGGCGCGGCGCGCGTCGCCCTCCCCCGCGCCCGCGCGGCCGTCCCCCGCGCGCTCCCCCGCGCGCCCCGCGCCCCGCCTGCCGCCCGCCCGCCGGGACTCCTCCGGCTCCGTCACCGTCTCCGACAAAGTCGTCGCCACGGACTTCCCTCAAACGCAGGTAACCTGGGCAACGCCATGGGCTCCTCAACTCCCTGTCCATTGCGACCTCCGGCCAATATTTTTGGAAAGCGTAAGGCAGCCTTTCCATTGACAAGAGCCGGAGACGATCGGAGCTGCGCTAATATTAACCGAGTCGAGCGCGCCTTGCGCACGTTAGCTTAGGTTATAGTGGTTAATATTGGCACAACTCCGCTCCGCCTCAATGGAAAGGCAGCATAAGTGGTCCAGCTACCTTCGTCGTCTGACGCCGTCCTGGGAGACCACCTCTGTGGGTGCATGCAGCAGACATGGGTTTTTGCTGTGTGTTTTGTAGTGCGGCGTTCTGAACTCGATCCGCTCTTGCATAATCTACTTAAATATAAATTACTAGAGGATGCCCGCGACTTTGTACGCGTATTTAATTTTAACCCCTTTTTTAGGGGACGAAGTTCCAAAATTCCCTTCTTATTGCCTATTTTTAAGAACGAGTCAGGAGGCAGAGCAGACAAGGGAAATTACAAGTCGATTTTACTCGCTACTGTCATAGCCAAAGTGTTTGACAGTGTGACTGCCACCTCAGTAAACTCACCAAACTGCACGATGTCCAGTTTCGACGTCGGGCTGGTCCGGCGAATGAAAGTGCGATACTGGTATTGAAGCACACTGTCAAGTACTATCCATATCGGAAAATCCCCGTGTACGCTTGTTTCCTGGACCTGTCAAAGGCCTTCGACCTTGT
Source organism: Acleris emargana (assembly GCA_927399475.2). Lineage (NCBI taxonomy): Eukaryota > Metazoa > Arthropoda > Insecta > Lepidoptera > Tortricidae > Acleris > Acleris emargana. The sequence continues at coordinate 357,035 of OV656863.1, read as the reverse complement.
GTCGGACGACGTTGTGGGAAAAGCTCGAGAGGCCAGGCATTGCTGCAGAACTGATAAATATGATAACACCGAGCTAAATCTTTAAACGTAGGGCTAGTCGTAATTTCCCCGATGTGTCGGCAGCCGTCGTCGCGGGTGTGCGCGCGCGGCGCGTCCAGCAAGCGGCTGGTGGAGCGCGGCGCGGGCGGCGAGGGCCGGCTGAGCGCGGGCGGCGAGGCGGGCACAGGCGCAGGCGCAGGCGCGGCAGGCGCAGGCGCGGCCGTCGGGGCCAACACGCGCGTCATCACCTGCGCGCTCAGCCTCGACATCCCGCCCATCAACGTGACCAGGTCTCATTGTCGGTGTCCAATCAATCACTTGCCAAACGACATTTCCCTACGGCTCCAGCAGCTGGAGTCCAGCTACACTGACAGGCGGCTTGCTTAGCGCCTGACGCTTAAGCGAAGTGAAACCAACGCAGAATTTTCACAACCGGCCACACCACGGCCACCCTGCGCGCCCGGCGCCTGCGCTAGTCATCTAGCGTATATAAATCGAAAAAACGTGTTAGTTTTAGCCAGTATAAAAAAAAAAAACGAAATATTAATTGCATCAGTTTTTAAAGGAGAACCTCTGTGGAATTCAGCTCATGAACTGCATAATAATGTACTTAGTTAGTTTAATAAAAACTATGGGAACAAGTAGCAGTCGAAGTACAAAAGATGGTGAAAAAGGTTAGGTATATTTAAAGATGAATTTTCTCTAAGTACTTGGCAGTTTTTGAGCTATTTTTGAAAGTGACATTTTGGCGACGGGCCAACAAGCTGGCCCGTCCCAGCGACCCAACACGCAAACCCCCTCCAGTGTGGCCACCGTGTATCCTACCAAGGAAACCACTAGGCTCTAGGCACTAAGTAAGCCGCTTGCAGTGTGGCCGTAGCCTAACCGATTCATTTCACAAGCAAACTTATATGTTTCTGACATGTTATTTAGCAAATGATGGCAAACCCTCATTGTCACTCGAAACCAGCCATTGCTATATGCACAGCCAATGCCGAAGGCAGTTCCTTGGGACCGCTCTAGAGGCTCGCACATTTCCCCCCCCCTGGAGCTCCGAGCGATGACTTCAACCAGGCCACGTGACCGAGTTTAAAAGTGCCCTCATGTGGCCAATGTACTAAATAAATATATTAAATTTTGAATTTAAACGCTCCCAAAGTCAAGTTAGAACTCTATCTTTGTCAATGTAACCAAAGGTACATAGGTCAGTTAATACCGGAGAACTTACTAGCAGGTCCTCAGGGTCTGCAACGCATTTGAAGTCTTTGGATACAGGGGGGGGGGGGGGGTGAGTGGTCGTCTGCCTTCTCTAAGGCATATAAGGGGTGACTGTGCAGTGCGGCGCGAGGCAGCAGCACGGAGGACGGCAGCGGCGGCGGCAGCGACCCTAGCGTGTTGCGCGGCCGGTACGACCTCGACGACCCCGTGCACGTGAGTGGGGAGGCGGCAGCGGACAAGAGGGGAGTAGGCAGCGAGGCAGCAAACACCGGGGTGGTAGGTAGCAGCGAGCAGGCAGCGGGGCGACCGGCAGCGCGGTAATAGGCAGCAAGGTGGCAGGCAGCGGGGCGACATGTAGCAGGGCAAGTAGTCGCATGTTAGGTAGCAGGGCAGGCAACGGGGAAACAAGCGAGCGGTAATAGGCAGCAGGGTGGTAGGCAGCGGGCAGCAGGCAGCGGGGCGACAGGTAGCAGAGCAAGCAGTCGGGTGCCAAGTAGCAGGGTAATAGGCGGCTGGGAAACAAGCGAGTGGTAATAGGTAGCAGGGTGATAGGCAGCGGGTAGCAGGCAGCGGGGCGACAGGTAGCAGGGCAGGCAGCAGGCATCAGGGTGATAGGCAGCGGGCAGCAGGGCATGAGTGAGCTTTCATATTTCTCTCATTATACTCGTAGTTGAAACCTTCTAGGACAATTTCAAACCACCTTCCGTTATTGTAATGGACTGAAATTTGGCATACATAAAAACTCAAGGGTACGCAAAATGGCACCTAGAGCTGATCTGATGATGGAGTCGCAGGTGGCAGCAGGCCCACCACAGGTCCTTGCAGAGACGCACCAAACTGGGGTTGGTCAGTTTGGTCGCGAGCAAATAACTACACTTAGATAGATTAAAACCACCAATTTTTTTTTGTGTATTGTACACACACATACAGACATACACGCAAAATATATACATGTATTTTAGCGTATTTTCTGACAGAAAGTTATACAATAATGGTTTTGTGCGCAGCTGTACGCACAGGCGAAGCGGCTGCAGGCGATGCACGCCTCAACGGCGCGGCGCGCGCACTCGGCCGACGCGCCGCGCAGCACGGCGCCCGGCTCGGGCGTCACCGGCGTCGGCGCCGCGAGAGAGGTGCGGACAAGGACGACAGCGCTGCGACACGCCTTATGGTCATCGCACCACAACGCCGCGGCTCCAGACCAGCACCACCTCAGCTCAAATTGAAACATTAAAAAGTGAGCTTTGACTCGTGTTAGTACCAGTGCCGGTTTTAGCACTATCAGCAGGGCCCTAAGCAGTTCCTACGGCGCCCCCTATCTGCCATTCAAAACCATACGAAAAAAGGCAATTGATAGTATGAAATAACCAGCCACATGCGCCCCTTTAGATCTGGAGCCCGACCGTACCCTCCCTGAAAACCGCTACTGGTTATTTTTAGCATTAGAAATACGGTAAACATAGAACCCGATGTCGATAACCTTTAAGAAAAGAATAATGTATTAATACGATAATAACAATAACCACAAATTTTAACGGCACATTCGACTCAACAACTCAAAACGATTAAAGATTCTGGGACAACTAGGTACAGTTGGCCAAAAATATGGTCTACCACCCCACGGTTGAAGTTCATATACACGTTAAAAATCGTTAACGCATTATTATTGAATAATCTTTATACCTACTTAAAATAAACCACACATTTTACAATTTTCTAATGTGATGCAAAATGCTCCGATATGTTTATAATAATTTTCCAGTTATTCCGTCATACTACCGTAAAACATTCCCAATGAAATACCTTAAATTTACTTCTTGAAAGGTCTTTCTAATGCTAAAAAAAACAAGGTTTAGTACGATACATTTTTCAAGTTAAAGTATAAACGATTGCCGGGGCGCAGGCCACTCAAAAATAAACCGTATTAACTCTTTTCAATGTATCACTTGGAGCTGAGGCGGTGCTGATCTGACCTGGCGGCGCCGCAGTGTGCGATGACCATGAATTTGTATCATTTTGGCGATCACGACCATGCGTATCGTATTGTACGGACGCCTTTTTGGGCCATCCACTAACCAAAAACAAAAAAAATACGTGCGTGAAAAATGTGTCCATTTGCTAGCTTTTGAAGATCGGGGAAAAACAGACAACAGGTGGATCGCGGCTCAAAACTGCGTGTCATGATACAGTGTCAAATCACGTCCATACTTACTGATATGCGTATCCGTTCGCGTTTATTTAATACTAGCGAACCGCCCGCGGCTTCGCCCGCGTGGAATGTATTATACACATAAACCTTCCTTAAGAATCACTCTATCTATTAAAAAAAACCGCATCAAAATCCGTTGCGTAGTTTTAAAGATTTAAGCATACATAGGGACAGACAGCGCAAGCGACTTTGTTTTATACTATGTAGTGAAACGCGTAACAACTGGATCGCAAGCGATCAGATACGGCGAGTAGCATGATCACGATATTTTTTCGTCCTTACTATAACGATCAATTTGCAGCTATACCAAAACACACCAAATTTCGTGATTCATAAGCTGGTCTTTGAGTGTCGTTAAGAAAATAACGCTGGTCTCTGAACGTACCCCGAGATGAGAGGCTTCACAATATTAAACAAAAAAGTTTCCTCGTTAACAAAGACTAAACTTAGCGATTTCAAAAAGTGCAATTTTCAGAAAACTCGTGGGTATTTTAATCCGAGCTGGCTTGTCAGTCATGTGGTCATGTTTCCCACGCCGCGATGAGGCGATATCTATGCAATGCTACACACGCTGTAACAAACGTGGTCAGACAGGGGCCTTGATGAAATGCATAACGCTTGCGTCAGCGATTTCTGAAAGCGGACAAAATGACGCGATACATCTGAAGGCTTGTTTGCCATCGGGACACCACTCGGTAAAACAAAATGTATACCGACAGCTCTATGGAGGGTATCTCACCTGCGGGCCTAGTACAGTCACGACCCGGGATTGTCGAGCCACTTGCCATTGTTCGTAATTTAGCCGTGTATTCAATAACCGATGTCAACGACTGGCTGACAGCTATTCGATTTGCATTACATAGCCAAATTAGAAACATGGGTAAGTGGCTCAACAATCCCGGTTCGCTACTGTACCTATGGTTGCGTTAATCGCTTGACAAAATGTGGATCACGCATCCGTCACTCTCGTACTTGCATATTTGTCAGAAAGCGATGGATTTTTCATCCATATTTTGTCACGCGATAAACGTAGACATAGCTTGGTGTCCGCTTGGCTGTGCGTCGCGTCATAGCTTTTTTTGCTGACGGCAACGATTGCGCTGCCATGGTGTCCCGGTTTGTAGCGGGCCTAAGCTTACGTAAATCCTGCATTATTGTCCGTTTTCGCAAATCAAGGCCCCTGGAGGTTGGCGCATTGTCTCGTCGCCGGTGTGGTAACCCCTCACGGCCAGGCCACGGTGTTGTGTTCCCGTCCCCGCCAGGTGTCGCTGTGCGCGCTGTGCCGCGCGTACTGGCGGCTCGCGCGCCGCTGCCTCACCGCGCCGCTCGGCGCCATGCGCGGCGCCTGACCCGTGCTGTGCTGTGATGTGCTGTTTTGTTCCGTCCTGTGACGTTTGTAATGTTATAGTGTTTACCAACTGTTTCTGTGTTTCATTTCTTTCTTACATGCCGGGCGTTGTCCGAAAAACGTGCTCATAGGTGAGGACTAAAATGAACAGCTGTTACTTTTCCATAAAGTCACTGCTTTAAGACAAATAGTGGCATCTCAGACAACACTCCTGTACCAAACGCAGCTGTTGTACTAACGACTGAGGATGCAAACAGCTTCGGTTATTGAATGTGAGATACTGCCTGTTGGCGTATGAGGGCAGTAATGGATACATTATAGTTGTTCATTTTAGTCTTAACCCTTTCAGCCCGGATGGTGAGTTAACTCGTCTTGTGCTATGTGCTCTCAGATCCGGTAGACGAGTATACTCGTTTAAAAAAAAATGACATTACGTCCTGGATTAGGGCAACACGTTGCGTCCTGTACTCTTGACCTTGACCCATATCTATTTGCTGCAGTTATTGTGATGTTACCAACAAGTAAATACACTTATTACCCCAAGAATATTTGTTTCGCATTTGTGTCTAAATACTTTCGTTTTGCACAAACAACATGGAGAAAAATAACTAAGTACTAAAATTTCGACAATATTAACTAACGAGTTATCTCGTCTACCGGCTCTGAAAAGCGTTTTACGTAGCCGAGTTAAGTCGTCTTTCGGACGTAAGAGCATCATTTCTGTTGACGAGTTAACTCGCCTACAGGACTGAGGAGCAGGTATCATTTCACTGGATCTGGAAAACTGGGTAGATTTGGTGTATGACTTTGCCGGAACGAAAAGGTTAACTCTTACCCTCTTTATCCTTTCGGAGCAGAGGCCCAGTTACTTTGTCCAACTGACTTATAATTTCCATTTGGATATCAACTTAACAGGCTTGACGGAGCTCTGCTGTTGCTGAGCTCCTATTTCTGGGTGGTTTGACCTTCCGGGTCAGCTGAACCACTAACATTTTGGTCAGTTGAACAGAGCAGTTGGCCCACTGCCCCGTAACTAATTTCGCGGCGCCTACATCTCGCCGCCAGCACTAGCAAGAGATAGTCATCCATCAAGCATCGTGTAAACAGTTTCCGCATCAATATTTTGGACTGTTTTCTCGTGGTCCCATTATATTTGTCCCATTGACTCGCCCGGGTCGGGGCTCCTGCTTCTGGGTAGTTTTGCCCTTCGGGCATCTGAAGATACCTAACGAGCCTAGCCTACCTACTTTTACAATCATAACATAATGAATATTTATTTGGTTATCAAATCTAGGTGCACTTTTTACACTTTTTGTGCAATGGGACAAATATAATGGGACCATGAGAAAACACGTGATTAACGAGACGATGTTTACACCAATCCATATAAACCAAAATCCGGGGCGTGGCGTCAAAACTAGACGCGTGCTCTATTCCGCGCAAGAGCTGGCGCATCACAAAATATGGTTTGTGTATCCATGGTCAGATTGCATTGTTAGATCAATCTGACCATGTCAACACTTTTGTATCCTTGGTCAGATCGATTGATTTATTAGTATCATAAATATGAGGTAGGTTTAGGTTATGTTAGTTCTTCCGCTGGCCCGGGCGCCGAACCACCCAGAAATAAGGAGCTTCGCACATGCGGAGCTCCGTTGATTTTCTGCGAAAGTGTATAAAATGCGAATAAATCAATCGATCTGACCAAGGATACTAAAGAGTGGACGTGGTCAGATTCATCTAACAATGCAATCTGACCATGCATACAGAAGGCTTCCGTGGAGTGAACTAGGGTGTCTGTAGCGAGAGACAAAATTACCACTTCGCTTGCGTTACCAGGTTCGTAAGGTAACTCAAATGCCCAAGAATAAAAGCACCGGCCTCCGTCGACTTTGCTAAGACCTAGGACACAAGAATAGCAATGTGGTCATTTTGGGACTCAGAAAGACGTTCTAAGATGTAGGCTTCAGGCGAAGTGGTCATTTTGCTTGTGCAACCGAGTCGTCTACTCCTAACCTAATGAGGCCCGTTGTGTGATCAGTAGTTAACTCAACTAATTGTTTAAATTCGAAAAAGGAATCGAAAATTTGACACATTTCCTTGAGATTTAACCATTAGTTACGGTTTTTAACGATTGGTTGGAAAACCACTAATAAAACAACAGGCCGTAATAATCGCAACATTAACCTTTCGTATGCTAAAAAGCCTCCCATACTTGTTCCCGTCGTCTGTGGAGCTATGACGTCATCGGTGTCACGTGACAGTTTAAACTCCTGGCTCTCAACTGGTTCTGTTTCGAACTACTGAATATTATGATATGATCTATGGAAGATTGATCTTTTCGATTTTTCTATAAGAAAATTAGAACCCTATCTTCAAGCCAGTAAAGTCCATATTTAAATTAAACAATTAAATCACTTCTGTACGGATACTTATCAGACGAAAGGTTACGCAGTAGTTTTAACTTACTTTATTAACCCTTGCGGCAAACAGAGGAGTAGGTATTATAAATTTGACCGCTATGTGTGTGTTTTTGTGTCTGTGCGTACCTGCGTGCGTGTGTGCGTGGGTGAACCGATTCGGATGTAGTTTTTTATTTGGCAGCAGGTTTGCTAGCGGTGGTTCTTACCTAAGTTTCATGAAGATTGGTCAGGCCGTTTAAGATATATCAGCTCTGAAAGAAGGGTCACCGATATTAAATCTTTATTGTAAAACGACATAAAATAATATAACAACCATAACACAATAACTGAAAAATAAAACTAAAATGAAATAAGACTAACTCTAAATATATAAATTAACTAAAACATAAAAATCTAAGAATGGCCCCTGCGGCATTGTACCAAAGATGCTGGCAGCATTTCCTCGCTGGATGGTTAAACTGATACGTTGAGCGAGGAAACTGCCAGCTCTTCGGTCTCCCGTGACGTCAATGAGCCTCTTCGAAATTTCTTTTATATCGGGGGTTTTTAATGTTTTTATCTATCCAATTTTCAATCACTTCGATGTGCCCTTCTTAAAATACATGTAATAACCAATATAAGAATGGCGCATAATAAATTCATTTGATAAAACTTTTACATGTAAAGTGCTGTCATCTATATCACAATCTGATTACAATGTGTCTCCGCCTTTAGTATATCCTTTTGCATAAAACCTCTTTCTGCTCTTTGACTTGCGAGAGTTAGAAAAACTCTGGCAGGCGCGCCACGCAGCTGCTAAATTCAAAGTGACAGAAACAGAACAAAAGATATCTCGGCCATGTCACAAGAAAAATTCTGTGTGTTAAAACAGTAAATAACCCGTTAAAGCATAATGAACGTTACCTAACACATCACAGAGTGGATACAATGAAGAGGTCGGAGCTTGCGCTCTGGTGGCTGCTCGCTTTACTGATCCAGGTAAGACTCGGCTCTGGACGTCTAATGATGGTTGTGTACCTCCTCGGTCGTTGCCACTAGGGACAGGCACGAAGGCCAAGCCCAGCATCTTCAGAACAACCGAAGCCACTGAATGGATTATTATACATTGGTAATTGAACGTCCACAAGCTCTGATCGTGATATACATCTTGGTGGCGTCTTAGCTTATGATCAAAGGTTGATTTTTTCAGATGCATGAAACCAGTCAAATGTGTAATAACTGCGATTTTTTATTTAAACGAGGTTCAGAGAATATTTGATGCGCCTGACGTACAGTTATAGCAATATAGCAGGATGTGTTCATTTTCATAGTAGTATCAAGGAGGCGTTACATATATTCATTTCCATTCCATTCAATTCATCAATATTGCGGTGCATAAGTATCAAAATCAAAATCAAATCAAAATATTTTATTGTTTAACTGTAGGTACAATATGAGAGATGATAAAAAATATGCGAGTTAATTCCGCTACAGTCTACCATAAAATGGTGTACAATATTTATCATAAGTACTTACATATTTAAAATAGTAGTACTTTTAATTACCGTAACCTCGGGTTACTTTAGCCCTATATATATATATAGTAAATTGTAAAATAAATAAAACAGGGCATGTGGGGCAGCGTTGTAAATATATTGCTTTTTGACGTTGTTCAGCTGTGACTTTGAACCTCCTATATAAATGTCTTCTATGTTATTTAAATACTTTATTTTAAATAACTACGAGTCATTTGGTTTGTAACTTAAAGATTATCCTTGTATCTTTGTTAGTGATACATTTAAATTGTTTGATCACTTCTTGTGTTTGGTATTTAGTAACAAACTAGGAACCCTTCTTCTTTCGCCATATTCGTTAGTCCTCCGCGATAGCGAAGCTCCGTCAACTCCGTGAGTTGGAAAACATGCCAGTGGGGAATATCCATAATGGAACATATGTAATCAGTAAAACAATAAAGGAGAAAATGGTGGTAGCGATCCGGGTGGACATTGTGATGGTCCTACCAATACTTCTTCTATGCGGTTAATAAATGTCATGTGCGGAATCCTTGATCAAGTCCCTAATGCCTCAGGTGGCGAGCGCGCTCGCGTGCAGCAGAAAGAGACCGGGCTGCCGGCCGCCGCGCTGTCCCGGTGGCTGCAGACCTAAATACTGGTGATCCCCTGCCAGCGACTGTCACTTGGTGTGGACTCTGCGAGTATGGTGAGTATACCACAGCGCTATAAGAGACCACGCTGTGCCCCGGTAGCTGCAGCCCTAAGTACTGGTGCTCCACGGCCAGTGACTGTCGCCTGGTTTGGACTCTGCGAGTATGGTGAGTATACCACAACGCTATAAGAGACCACGCGGTGCCCCGGTAGCTGCAGCCCTAAGTACTGGTGATCCACGGCCAATGACTGTCGCTTGGTGAGGACTTTGCGAGTATGGTGAGTATACCACGACTAGTGTTGTTAGAAGACTCGTCTTGAAGACTTTTGAACCTTGAAGGTTCAAGCTTTGAAGTCTCGAGCTTTGAAGGTTTGAGCTCAAAAACGGTTCGGAACCTTATCGACAGGCTTTTTATGAGCTGTCTAAAGTAAGTCTTTAAGACTTGGGCTTCATAGAGAGCTCAAGCTATAAAAACTCGGGCCTATTGGAAGCTCAAGCTGTCCCGAGTCTCAAAGGCCTGTCCAGCGTTAAGAGCTTAGTCACAAAGAACACTCTAGCACAGTATAATATTAATAAGTATAGGTAATGCATAGGGTTGGGATTTTGGTGGCAAATCGTGGTTTTAGGATCCATGGAGTCGCTTTTTCCTAATTATTATAATACATGATACTTCGATTTTGACCTTCATTTCAGTATATTTCAAAATAAACTAAATACCTTTTTAGTTCGGTTTTTCCATACCTACTAATATTTGCTTGTTTGTAACGCTTTCACAGCAGAGATATCCTCCATACTAAAATTCATTTAAATTGGTTTAGCGGTTTTAAGGAATAAATTAATTTTGAAATATTAAAATACTGAAGGTCAAAATCAAAGTGGTATGTATTACAATAAATAGGAAATAGCGACTCCATGGATTCTAGAACCACGATTTGCCACCAAAAGTCCTTACTCTAGTAATGCAGTATAGAAGCTCGGCCTACTTTTCTAGATAAATACCTACTAATCAAATGATCGTAAGGCTGTTCTTTAAAGGAGGATGGCCAAAAATGTCCCCACCCACCAACAGCGATGAAACATGTCACAGTTTATAAATAGATCTTGGCAACATGATGTATTTTTAGTAAGGCGACGATCTCCATATGTACTTATGGGGATTTCTAGGAAAATCATAATCGTATTTTAGTAATCGGTTTTTTTTCATTAAAAAAATCCCATTGATTTAGCTACTAAAGTAGGATTTTGTCTATTTATGGGTCCAAATGAATAAAAAGACATGCATCCCGTGACTGTTGGAGGGTGAGGACGGGGTCCATACAAAATTGCCCATCACCCTTATTGTAAAATTGGTAAAGTTTCCTTTAATTGTATAACAGCTAGTTAGTGCAAAATCAGGTGTGGTCTGCGACAACAAATCCGCTAACATACATAAGCTTCACGCCTGTGATCCCGGAGTGGGGCAGGCAGGGCTACAGATTTAACCAGAACCTTAAATCCTAAAAGTTCAACTTTTTAAAGTTGTGAATCCGTTAACAGATTGAGAAAAAGTAGCTGTCATCTTGACGAATTGATATCTGGAGATCTGTGCGGTCCCCGACAGCGAATCCGCTGACAGAAGAAAAAAAAGTAGCCGCCATCTTGAACTTAATACTTATTTGACTGATTGCTTCCAAATTCGATATTTGGGAAACTTTGCCCACCCGAGGAATCCCGACAACGAATTCGTTGACAGGATGAGAAAAAGTAGCCGCCGCCATCTTGAACTTTTTAGGCATTCGGCTGAATGCTACCAAAAGCGATATCTGGGGAACTGTGTGGTCTCGAACAAGGAAACTTGTGACAGAATGAGAAAAAATTGGATTCATCTTGAACTTTATAGTTACTTTACTGATTGCATCCAAAATGCCAGTTTCGGACGCAGTCGATTCGCTGTCGGAGACCACAAAGTTCCTCAGATATCGAACTTGGAAGCAATCAGTCGAATAACTAAAAAGTTCAAGATGGCGGCTACTTTTTCTCAATCTATCAGTTCTTCAGACTTTTAAATGTTCCAAACTTTATTGGTTTATACCTTCAAAGCTTACGAGGCTTTAAAGCTTAAGGCTTAAAGGCTCGAGGTTACTGTGCTCGTTAGCACCTACACGAACTGTTTAAGGCTTTTACGGTCGAGGCTTTATGGTTCGAGGCTTCTAGACTCAGCGGTCGCGACTCGAGTCTTGTAGTTTACCCTTCGAAGCTTAAATTGACAACACTAACCACAACGCTATAAGAGACCACGCTGCCCCGTTGGCTGCAGCCGTAAGTACTGGTAATTCACGGCCGGCGACTGTCGCTCTGTGTGAACGCTGCAGGCAGGTCACCCTGCTGCTGCTGTACAACACTACGTCGTCGGGACACATAATCGGTAAACATCGGTATCCACGTGCAACCCGTAATTCTGGGGTCGTCACCTCCATGCAGTGTCTGTTGCTGGGTGTGAACGCTGCTTTCACTACATCTACTTCGGCGGGGTTCCGGACTCGCGGTACCTAATTGATTTGTGACGAAAGCGAATAGCAGTGGACCGGTAGCGCACGGCTACTTTTTGGAGGGATGCAGTCGTGCGTTCGGTTCAGAAGTCACTTTCACACATCAGAGAGCAAAAGTGACAGCGATACGAAACGCGCAACTGCGTCGGTATAGTCTGTATCAATTGAATTAGCCAAATATACAAAGTTACAGTTTGACGCATAACCTCAAATATTCATCAAGCGCTTTTTTATTTAAAATAACGTAGGTATATAAAATAAATGATAATTTAATCTTAAACATAATGTAAAAGTGAGAAGTGTGTAATTATTTGCTAAGACCTCACTTGATCTTTAAAAGCTCGTGGATTATCATGTAATAAATTAATAATGGTAAATTTGTTCGTTTCGTTGTGTTGACATCTTTGCCAATTTCAATTGGCACAGACTATATACAAAAAGACGCGGTGTGGTACCTCCCTAAACCCCTGACCTGAACCTGTCGTATATGTATTCGAAGTGTGGGTAAAAGGACCAAAAAGATGGATCATAGAAGTCGAAAAAAAAACCGTTGTGCGACGAAAAACTAACATTAAACTACAATTGTTTGGCTAATTTTCGTGTCACAACGGAACAGTTTCATAGAAATTTTTATTGAGCTAGTTAGTGTGGCCAACTTTTTGGTCCTCACCCGTGTCCGCGTGTGACTGTGACGTGTTGCCCGCAGCTGGGCGCGCTGGTGCGGACGCTGACATTGCTGTGGCTGGCGCTGGCGGCGGCGGCCTGCAAGAAGAAGACCATCTGCCGCCCGCCGCTCGGCGGCCGCCCCGGCTGCGGCGGCCGCGGGAAAGGCTGGTCTGTACCCGGCGGCTGCCAGGACAGCAGCTCAGTTTAGGTTGAGAGAAACAGACGGCTGTATAACTGCTATGGCTCTGTCCCTTTCTCTCAACCTAAGGGTGAGTCCAAACGAGCGATTTTTTTGAGTTGTGGATCGCGTATTTTTGGTCGCGTAAGTTCTAATACATACAAAAGTCCAGCAGATTTTGGATGAATCGACTTTTAAATTCAAATTCAAATAATTTATTTCAATTTTGTTTTCAAGTTTTCTTTGGAACGTTTTTATTTGGTCCAGATACTGTATTCGTCTCACACCTTCTTTTCCCACCAAGAGTTTTATAATTATTGTTTTTAATTTTCTTGAATTGAAAGCCCATTTAGCGAAGTATTTTTCTAAGTTATTAACAGAGATCGGAATAGGTAGAGCTAATTTGCCTAAACTTGATGCATGTTCATTCATAAATGTGTTCCTATTTCACTCTGAAATGCGTCAAGTTTAGGCAAATTAGCTCTGCCTATTCCGATCACTGGTTATTAATCACAACCTTTGTAGTTTATTGCGTTTGGTAATTTGGATTTTAATCCCTTCTGTTGGAATTATTTGTAAAACAAATGAAAATTGTACACCATTCTTCTAATTACTGTATAATCAAAGCCGTCAAGGCCTTAGATACTAGTAAAAGCATGGTCTGCCTTTTTTTGGACTGGAACATTTGTTCTTTTGACACTTCTTGTACTATTATGTTGCTTAGTTACCGTTTTGTCAGGAAATTCCTGTTGCGTCTGAAATACTTATCAATTATCATGATCTTAATTCCGAACGACATTTTTTGATTGAAGACTTAACTTTTTGCTATCGCTTTAAATTCGGACAAATTAACATACATACATACCTTCACGCCTGTAATCCCAGAGAGGGGTAGGCAGAGCTACAGAATTACCTACAACTTTAAAAACTTGTTGATAATTCTGTAACCACAATTTGCACAAACAGGCTAAGATGTTTACCAGCGTATTAGTGACAGGTTGCAAGCCCATCGCCTAACAGTACTACAAGCCTATATTCCCTTGGTCGCCTCTTACGACATCCACGGAAAGACATGGAGTGGCACTATTCTAACCCGGAAACCACACCCGGAATCCCGGAATCGGACAAATTAATATTCGGAAAAAAGTAATTTCGCCAGACTATATATTTCTTTAGCGAAGCGGCCTACTTCTAATGTAGCTCAGCCGTCGGCGCTGACGCTCAATAAAAAAAAGCAAGACCGATACGAATTACCCGACAATTACCGATGTCGTAGGATTACGCACTAGACCTATCTACACTCAGGGACAAAAAAAACGGGTCACAGTGCGTTTTCATACAAACGAGGCTATTTCGAAGCCTTGGTTCCTTGCCAGGGTTTGTTTTGAGTGAGGTTTAATGGTGGATACTCCGAGGTTCAATAGAGGAGGTCAAATGTTCTTAAGATACCTACCTTATCGCACAATCAGTTAACACCACAGCAAGAGAGTTTGGGTCAGCATTTGTATTACCTTACATTTTATTGGCATTTTAGATGTTTTTCTGAACATGATCAATTCCGGCGTTAGCCGCAGATTCAATCAGTTGGGTATCCTTAGCACTCTGGAAGTCCTGTATCGATGCTCGGTGTATCCATCTTCAGATTTCACTAAAAGCATCCCCTGGCGAGGAACCAAGGCTTCGAAATAGCCTCTTTAGTATGAAAAACGCACTCTGACCCGTTTTTTTTGTCCCCGAGTGTATAAAAAGCATGTACAGATGTAGTGCATAATTGTTTTCCATCGTATTTTCTCGGAAACATTCGTATTTGTCATGCTGCTTCAGTCAACCTCAGTACTTTTTGTTCTGTGACCGACTGAAATAGCAATACACGTTCGTAAATTTCTGTGAAAATACGAAGGAAAACAATTATGCACTACATCTGTAATTATGTATTGACCGGCGTGTCGTTGTCCACAGACCGCGGTCGCTCGCCGCGCCGCTGTCCAGTTGCCAGCCTCCATTAAGCTGCTGATATAAATATATATACGTAATGAAACCCAAGTAAATCAAATAAAAACCGCGTGCTTGTTTTATTTGTCCAGGAGCTAGCGCTTTCATACCACGACGCCGTGCGGCCACACTGGTTCTCGGCCACATTCCCATCTCGTTCACATTGTATCTCGTCGGCACTTTAACTAGTGAACAACAGTGATCGAATTGATATGTAACAGCCCTACACTTAGGTGGCAGAGTGGTAAAGAGGAAGAGTTAGAAATGTGGACTAATTGTTTACGTGGACGAGTTGGTAAAAAGAGGACAAGATTAGAATGTGGACGAGGGAATATGGACGAAGTGAACCTGAGCGTATTTACGCAGTCTGCAGAAGTAGGTGGCCAGTCGAAGAGCTCAAAATTATCTATACACTGGTCAAAATCACCAAAATTCTGTAGACATAAATAGAGTGTTCTTACTTCAAAAAAAGTGTATTCGAGCTATATCCAAAGTGAGACCTACAGATAGCTGCCTGCCAATTTTTAAAAAATACAATATCCTCCCTCTGCCATGCTTGTACATCAAAAAGGCTTGCATTTTTGTAAGGAGTCATCCCGAATTCTACCAATTGAGGGTGCATTGCCCGTGGTCCACCTATTTTGTCCACCTATGTAGATTACGGAGAGTAAACTGGCCAAAATTAACAGGTAGGTTTAGGTTATGTTAGTTCTTCAGAAGGCCCGAAGGGCCAAAATAACCTAGAAGTAGGAGCTGCGCGTAAGCGCAGTTCCGTCGACTTCTTTAAGTTTTCCTAAAATGCCCAGGTGGACAAAATAGGTGGACCACGGGCAATAAAGGCAATTGAGGTCGCAGGTGTTTACGCGAACGCAGAGATTACAGTATGTAGACTTATGTCGGGTTCCTATATTCAATCCGAGGATAGATAAGGCTTACCTCGGGTTAAAATTTGACATTTGCCCGTATAAAATGTGTCAAATTTTAATCCGAAGCAAGCCTATCTGTCCGCGGATTGAATATAGGAACCGGACGTTATTGTACCAGCCTCCATGCCATTCTGCGATATATAAAAAAAACGCGTACAATATGTGCATAGTTTTGTATAATAGCCTACCCAGTGAGATTAAATTATTGCTGGACGTGAGTTTTAGACGCGGAATTTCGAAATGGCTTCTTGAGCAATGTTTTTATAGTGTCAAAGACTACACCATTAGGCAATAACATAATTATAGTGCATGATTAGTTGTTAAGACACCAACCAGATCATGATTTAAATTAGTATTTTTATTATTAATATTTGCATGTCGTTAAATCACGGCAGAATACGATACTTTTTATACAATGACATCCTGTAACTAGAATTAAGTAAGTATTCTTGCGAATAAACTTTTCATTTTCATTTTCATTTTTCACACATTTGGCATATTGCCATTTAGGTGATTTCGGATTAAGTTATTTTAACACTTTAACTGTCCCTCGCTTCCATCAATGGCCTGGCTTGGTACGTCCATGCATTACATGTAATGCACGACTGGGTAGTGTTTTACACGTGTTTCCTCGTGGTCATACTATTTTGTCATACTAGTCAAAAAGTGAACCTAGATTTGATCACTAAATACTAATTGTGGTTGTAAAAGTAGGTAGGTTAGGTTCGTTAGGTATCTTTAGATGCCTGAAGGGCAAAACCACCTAGAAGCAGGAGGCCCCGCCCTTAGGCGGGGCTCCGTCGAAAGTCAGTAGGACAAAAATAGTATGACCACGAGGAAACACCCTGTTTTACTTATATACGTGGACGTGCCCGTCTCGACGCATGCTATCCAACGCATGTTTGGGCAATACGCCTCATGTCCAATACGCGTATTGCCCAAACTTGGCACTTGATCCAATACGCAGTATATCAAAATCGCAGATCATCCAATACTCAGAATGTCCAATATGCAGATAGTCCTACACGCAGGATGTCCAATACGTAGAAAACCTAACACGCAGGATGTCCAATACAAACGCAGAATGTCGTCTACGCTAAACGTCCAACACGCAGAACGTCCTCTACGCTAAACGTCCTCTACGCTAAACGTCCAACACGCAGAACGTCGAAATCGCAAAATGTCCACTAAGAAATTCAGTACTATCACGTTTCACAACCAGTTGTTACTATGATAGATTAACAAGGCACAAAGATTTTGTCGAATAAAAATACCAAAAAATAAAAAATGTTTTTTTTTCATAATATTTGACATAACGCATGCACAACTTATTCCGACGACAGTAAAACAACTTATACTTATTAATTTCGGAACTAAAGATTTATGACATTCCTCGAATTTCATTGTGTAAGTGTAAATGAAAAAAGTAAATGAAATTTGAAATTGATAGAATGTTGTTTTAGGTAAGCAAGTATTAGATTGTTGATGATGATGATAAGTGGGGACGCCCAGCCGAAGCAGGCGGGCAGTCGATTCGGTTGCCCGTTCATTCTGCCCTAAGTATTAGATTGTTAAAAAAAAAAAATGGTTTTATTTAAAGTCACAATATTTTATGTGCGTAAAAGTAAGAAAATAAGAAAAAAGTTTTTCGTGTTTTGAACCATTTTTTTATAATACGTGTAATTTCTGTCATACAAATATAGGTATATGCTTGTTTGTCTGTCTTATAATCTTGAATTTTATAACTTACAACAAAAATTCATAACAATAAATTAAAGTAACTACCGCCATCTGTTGAAGGTTTTGGTAGATCTATACCTGACGTTATTAGCTAAACAATAAATCAAGTGGCCAGTACTATAGCACTTGAGATTGTATACCAAAAGAGTACCTTATCCAATTTTATAACATAAAAAGAAAACCATAAACTGCTGATTGAAACTTGGTGCATGGCTTTATTCACAATTGAAAAAAGACGTGTTGGGCAAATTGAGTATTGGACAAAATGCGTAATCAAATTTGACAATACGTGTATTGCTCATGATGCGTGTTAGACGTATTACTTATTGGACATAAGGCGTATTCTACAAATTGAGTATTGGATAAATTGAGTATTGGACAAAATGCGTAATCAAATTTGACAATACGCGTATTGCGTGTTAGACATATCACTTATTGGACATAATGCGTATTTGGCCAAAAGCGAATTGGACATAAAGCGTATTGTACAAATTGAGTATTGGACAAAATGCGTAATCAAATTTGACAACACGCGTATTGGACATGACGCGTATTGGATAGCATGCGTCGAGACTGACGTGCCGAGCTGTCACCAGTGCATTACATGTAATGCATGGACAGTCAAAGTGTTAATATTTAGTCATTTCTGTCATTCCGTATTTGAAGAAATGGTGCATTTCAATCTTTAGGTATTTAGAGAATATGACGTTTTAGACAAGTCATAATGAATTTCGAGGGGCTGACTCGTGGTCACACCAGGTTGTCACACCACTGCTATTCGCTTTATTTATTTATTTATTTATTTATTTATTTATTAAGGACATCAACAGCACAATACAGAAAATATAAAACCGATAACACCAAATAGCAAACAAAGCCAATTATAAGTAGATATCCACAGATTAACCAGATAACATATTTAACAACACTGGTGCGATTAAATAATAAAAAGAGTTGACTGTGCTCGTGCAAACCACAGGTCAGGCAAAAATAAACTTGAGTAAACTAACAGTAAACAGAAAACAGAAACGGCAAAAAGCCAAAAGCCGCGCTAGTATGTCTATATGTGTGTGTGTGGGTGTGTGTGTGTGTGTGTGTGTGAGTGTGTGTGTGTGTACTACTACACTAATTTATGACGTGCAACATTTAATTACTGCTGTTTTAAAGGAGGATTTTGACAACGAAAATGGGTCTAAATGACTAAATGTTTTATTATATGTGTTAGCCAATCTTAGCAATGGCGAGTTCAGGGCGTATTTAGTGTGAGCAAAGGGGACATGGAACAGTATTCGTTTTGCGTGACGCGAGCGGAAGGTTGGTGTGCTATAAGACAGCTCCGCCGTGAGCTCGGGGCTATCCAGTCGGCCGTTTACGATATCATGCAGCAGGCACATGTCCATTAATTGACGACGCTTTTGCAAGCAGAGGAAACCATGCCGCTTGCAAGCAGTTTCATATGCAAGATTTAAATGTCCTAGCCCAAGCCTAAAATTTAGATGGCGGATAAAAATTCGTTGAATACGTTCAATTCGTTCAATGTGAACAATATATTGAGGTGACCAGACAGTGCTCGCATATTCTAGGACGCTACGGACATAAGCAGCATAAACTGCCTTAAGACAATCGAGGTCTTTAAAAGGCGAGCAAATACGCATAACAAAACCTAAATTCTTATATGCCCGATCAGCCTCAGTATCAACGTGTTTTTCGAATGTCAATTTAGAGTCCAGGGTTAGACCTAGGTCACAAGTTGAATCGACACGTAACAAAGGATGTCCGTCAATATTATAAATAAAACTTAGCGGTCGAGGACTGCGGGTAAAAGATATCTGGACGCACTTGGAGACATTAACGGATATTCTGTTTAGTTTATAATATAACGCAAGTCTATCAAGATCGTATTGAATTGCTAAGCAATCCTCTATAGTGGTGATATGTGAGTATATTTTTTTATCGTCATCGTATAATAGGAACCGACTACTATGAAAGACCGTATATATATCATAAAGGTAAACTCCATACAACAGAGGTCCCAAAATAGACCCCTGGGGGACGCCTGAGGGGATAGATGTAAAGTTCGATCTATGACCTCCAACGACCACCGCTTGTTGTCTCCTGGAGATATAAGAAGTTATCCATCTGTACAAGTTCCCTCTTAGACCCAGTCTGTACAACTTTTGAAGCAGGATGACATGATCGACCCTGTCAAAAGCTTTTTCAAAATCAGTGTAGATCACGTCAACCTGCTTTCGCTTGTCCATCTGACGTAAAACAAAATTTAAAAATTCGACTAGGTTTGTCGAAGTTGAACGACCCTTATAAAATCCATGTTGTTGAGGAGGAATCCCTCGAGATAAAACAGGATAAATCACCTCATTAACCGACCTTTCGAATACTTTAGCAAACACATTCAAAATGGAAATTGGACGGTAGTTCTGGATCTTAGTTTTACTACCCTTCTTATGAATCGGGAAAATGTGGGCCTCTTTCCACTTCGAAGGAAAAGTAGCCTCAGAAAGAGATTTACTAAATAGTATACTTAGCGGAAAACAGAGGCACTTAGCGCAATTTACAACAAAATAAGAAGGGATACCGTCACTGCCAGCACCACCGTTTACATCTAGGCACTTAAGGTTCTTCAAAACGGTGTCAGGAGTAATCGTAGCACAACTAATTATGCTACCATCGTCACAAAATGGAGGTGCCAGTGAAAGCTCCGGATAGGAGGGGGCAGGTGACTGAAAGACGGAGTTGAAGTAGTTATTGAAGCCATCACAAATGTCAGGCCCATCGGCATAACATTGGTCGGAAATGCGACAAATCATTTTTATTCCGTAAAAGTAGGCAGGGTAGGTTCGTCAGGTATATTTAGATGCCCAAAGGGCAACTCGCTCAGAAACAGGAGCCCTGCCACAGGCAGGGCTCCGTCGAATAGCAGTGGTGTGACCGCCTGGTGTGACCAAGAGTCTGCTACCGAATTTCGTATATTTTAATATCGTAATAATTTGAAATTTAGGTAATATGAGCCCATGTTAATTTGAAAATTAGGGGTATTAGTGAATAAGGTATAATTAAATTAGTGGTTGTAACCCTTTGAACGCCAAGAACCACTAAAGTGGTCGTGTACTGTCGTGCCTACGACGCCATCGACCCATATAGTGGTCACAGATACAGTGCAAAATAGACCCGAGTATTTGTGACGTAAGGTTGACATTAGCTGTTGTTTTCAGCTGTCATTGGCGTCTGAGGACGACGTTTGTATCAGGGCAGTGGTCCAACTACTTTGTCCAACTGACCAATAATTTCCATTTGAATATCAAAAAAACAGGCTCGACGGAGCTCCGCGATAGCGACACATTTTGGCTAAAAGAACAAACGAGAAAAAGGATCGCACTAGTCCAGTCAACTGAACTGGACAACTGAACTAGTGGGAATAAACTAAATTAGTGTCATAAATATGGGGTAGGTTTAGGTTATGATAATTCTTCAGCTGGCCCGAAAGGTAAAACCACCCAGAAATAGGAGCTCCGTCGACACTATAAGGATAATACCCCCTCCGTCCACGCTCGTAACTACGATTTCATAACTGAAAAAATGTGACAAAGAATCCCTCTAGTTCAGTCAGCAAAACTGGACAACGGAACTAGTGGGAATAGAGGACCAAAAGTTATTACACTTCTGTTAGCACTTAGGTGCTTCGGCTTTATACTTCTCTTTCACTGGCTCTTAATAAGAGCGTATGAGTGCAAGTAAGAGACAAGTAGAAACCCGAAGCGCCTTCTATAGCACTGTATATATTTTCAAAAAGACAAGTTATTTCACTGGGTTCTGGGACATTTTACCTACCTGCCCCCTAGTTCACCATATTTACAGTGACACGTGACAGGCGACAATTTGGTATACATTGCAAAGTTAACACGCTGATACATCAATGAATTTCATATAGGCTGCGCCATGTCACCTGTCCCCTATCATTGTCGGTATGGTGAAATAGGGGCAGGTCGGGCGCTCACGTCAGTACTGTCGTCGAGCTGAAGGATATTACATTAAGGTTCAAAATAGCTTGCGCTTTTTGTAATCCTTTGGCGAGCTGTGCCGCTGGTCAGTCAGAGGGAAATAAAACAACAATAGTGGGCAACTTGTATATTAGGGACCGACGGCGCCGCGCACTTATACCCTAACACAACAGCGTACGGACTAAAATTGCTTGACAATTACAACCTTTATACAAAAACAAGAGTAAAAGAAACTCATTATGGTTTCTTTTCCACTCATGAACATTATTAATAATTAATATTTATTATAAAGATACAAATAAGAAAACAGGAAAACAGGGCAAAAATTGGTCAAGTACAATAAAAACAGATAATATGTGTATAAAAAATGCGTTATCACAAACAAATGTCAATTAAATCGATAAAAAATATTAAGAGTAAGTCGAGCCATGGCTTATGTGGGGTTCCGCAGTAATGAATACAAAATTACAAACAAATAGAGTGCAAAGTTAATTTTGCGGTTTATTCCAAACGCATTGTTTGAGTTGAACTGCACGCTAACTTGGCTATAACTCCTATTGTTTAACTTTTGTTACGCGTATTTTAAAAATTAATTACAGTTATGTATAACTATTCTACCTACTTTTAGATTTTTTCCAAATCGCGTTATATCATATATTTTTCATACAAGGCATGACGGCAAGAAATTTAATCACTTACCTCGTCGGCATTTAAAATGCCGTTTTCATTAATAACCACTCTCTCGCGCACTCTACGCGTTTAGTTTTTTTTTTCATTTCTACTTTGTTAGTAGGGGAAGATAGACGAAAAATATTTTCCAAAACATGTGCACATGTCTTAGTAGTGGATATGTTTAAATATAATTGTACCAAATGTTATCACTAAAATATTAAAAGACTGAATAATAAAATATTACAGATGACTGACGGACTCGGGTTCCTTATCCCAGTATCAAACCCTAAAAATATGATTATACAATAATATAACATAACAACATAATTTTTCATTCACATCACATTTGTTAAGTATTAACGAAGTTTCCCAAAAACTGCGCTAGATGGCGCTAATCACAATTAACAACAGCGCCATCTAGTTCGTCATTTTACATCAGTTAACAATAAGGGTTATATTACCACAACACATTATATACAAACTAGCTATGTAAGTACGCGGCGTCACCTGCCACGTATCACAAACGTTCGTCTCATCACAATATACTCGTGTTCTAGTTTGAGCCGTCGCACATCGGCACAAGGTTCTATTTCATTTGTTAATCAACGTCCCTCCGTTCCTTTTATTTACAATACACACAGCATCGCTTTAAAAATGGGACCCAAAGAAGAAAACAAGTCCTACCTAAGTTATTTAAAGTATTTTATAATCTGTATTAAATCGTAAGTATAATTAGTTAAATAATAAAAATAAAGCTAATAAAAATACTAAGGAATACCCTCCCTGACACTCACTGCAGCAGCTCGTTCGTTCTTCTGCTTTGGGCCCGTTCGTTACGAGTGGCAGCTCGCGATGATAAATGTAATTAAATGATAGAAAGTTGTTAGATGATAAAAGATCGCCGGCTGGTATGATTCCTGAAGTACGCGGAGCTAGGAGAGACTATACAGAATACAGTATGTGGGTAAGGACCAAAAAATTGGACCATAGTTAAGCGCAGTTAACCATACAAACAACGAAGGCGAAAAAAGTTCCGTTGTGCGACGAAAAGTATCCCTACAAATTGTATGGCTCCTTCGTGTCACAACGGAATAGTTTAATAGCAAATTTCATTGAACGAGTTAGCGTGGCGAACTTTTTGGTCCTTACCCATATTTAAATATAATACAGACATCCCCGAGGCCCGAGATAGGACGCATAACGTCTTGAACAATTTTCGAAAGCTATCAGGCTCAGCTAGAATAAGCGCTTGACGCAACCGTTTGGAAATATTTTCGATAATGGTAACATTCTCGCAATGCATCTTGTCTAGTGCTACTGGGAAGGCCGCAAGATGTCGAGCCTGTGCTGTATCCTGACTAATCTGAGAAAGCTGCATGTTGGGACTGCACTAAGAAAGAAGCACAGACTTGAGACTGCGCAGTAACTTCACTGTGTCGAGGATGTAATATTTCGATATTGCTGTAAAAAGACCGTACTAGTCAACTGACAACTGTTACGAGAAGACTGCACCGTCTCGAGACTGTTCTATGAGGACAGCACTGTCAAGAATGTTATTTAAAGAATGCGCTGTGTCGATGCATTGTGGAGACTATTCTATAAATATGTATGGAGACTGAAGTGTCCAGATTATTCTTAGAACATTGCAGTCGAGATTGTTCTATGAAGTCTGCACTGTGTCGACACTGAGCTGCCTCGAGACTGTTGTATGAGGACGGCACCGCTCCGAGCCTGTCCTGCGAGGACGGCGCCGCGCGGAGCGCGCGCTAGTGCGGCGGCTCCGCGGGCGCGGCGGGCGGCGGGGGGGGTCACGGGCTGTTCGCCAGCTCGTCCATGCGGCACCTGCGGACCGCCCGGCCAGTCAGTCTCAGTAGCGACTCACAATTACATCTCTCTACTCAGGAAGGCTTGTACCATGTCTGTCTTGTAGACAACGATGGACATACTTATATAGATAAAAACTTATATACTGGAAAAGGGCCGAATCTTAAGTACCCGAAAACGACGTGCGTGCATGACTCCATGTATGAGAATGTTGAAGAAGCGAAAGAAATTTGTCAAGATCGTAGCAAGTGGAAAGAAGTGGTCTCTGCCTTCCCCTCTGGGAAACAGGCGTGATTTAATGTATGTACGTGTATGTACTTATATACTTAATAGAAAACATCTAAGACTCAGGATAAAATCCTCGCGCTCATTACACAAATATTTGCCCTTACCCGGTATCGAACCGGGACCGCTTACTGCGAAGGCAGGACTTCTGTGGTCACTTGTCGTTAGATTCGTCTTGGTTGTGGGAATGACACAAGCAGTTATATTTACGACACGGGGAATTAATATTATGCATTATTAATATCGACGAAATATTTTATAATTTTATAATCTTCCATTTCGCAAACACGTGTACCATAGGTCACGGGAACACCCACATATTACGAATTATTTTATCAGAAAGGTATGTTACGCTGGAGCTATTGAAGATTGAACTTCTTCGGAGTTATGTATTGCAACCCCATTGGTTACATGAGCTTATTCAATAAGTTAGGTTACGTTAGACTTTTGACCACAAAATATTTTAAAGTTTGTGTTTGCGAAATGAAAGTTTTTAAAATTATTTAGTTTGCTAAATGATGGTTTGATAAAACATTAGTGGACCATCGACGTATAAAACAACGCAGTAGGAATGTTAAAGCTTGCTTTTTATTTATTTATCTCAGCCAAGACCGGTCTATTACAGTGCCCAGACCTGACACTGCACAACCATGAAGTTACTGAATATTGATACTGTCGACAGCAATCATGTTATCACTGTCACTGTCCTTCACACGCAACAAATAAGTTTGGCATTGTTTTACTGCTGTCACCAATGCAGTCAGAAACTTCATGGTTGTGCAACGTGTAAGGATTGACTTGTTATCTGCCCAGTATTATTATACGATTAGAATACGATTTGTACCGAAGTACCGTTAGCAAAACAGTAGTTATAATTAATAATAAGTAAATGTATATCTTCATACTTTAAGTGCAGACACCATAAACAGTCAAAAAATATTTCAATTCTATTCTTGGTTACTGTTGTGTCCTGTGGTTTTTTTTTAATAACTATATAATAATTACCAATCTTTAATATTTTTTCACTTAATTGTCACGTTATCGAATCGCTGTACCTATCAAAAAATACAATTTATAAAATATAAATCATGGTAAAGTAAAGGATTATTTTATCCAAGCTTTAGAATATACTGAAACAAGCATTTTCGTTCATCTGCACCTCTACCATTGACAATGTCATTTCATGTATTAATTCAACTATGCCATATGTGGAAGAAGCGTAAGAAATTTTTCAAGATCGTAGCAAGTGAAAAGAAGCGGTCTCTGCCTACCCCTCTGGGAGACAGGCGTGATTTAATGTATGTATGTATGTCATATGTGCTCAATCCCATTGTAATTGCGGTTTGATAATACCGCAGAGCGGTGCGGTGGGGCGCGCGTTACCTGACGGCCATCTCGGCGACCTCCAGGCTGGGGTAGTCCAGCTCCTTCACCAGGCACAGCAGCGCCGACAGCAGGTTCGAGTTCTGGACAACGGACAAGGCGTCAGGGACCGTCACACCATGCAGCATCGAATGTTACAGTTAGGACTTTTAATAGCCTATTCTAGAATTTCTAGAAACCATAGAGTCGCTATTTCCTAACTCTTATATGTATACTTGGCAGATTGATTGATTGATCTTCAGTAGGTACTGTCATATTTTAAAAGTGAATTAATTATTTTTTGCCGTGTGGTTGCCGGGTTAGAATAGCGGCACTCCATGTCATCCCGTGGATGTCGTAAGAGGCGACTAAGGGAATAAAGGCTTGCAGTACTGTTAGGCGATGGGCTTGCTACCTGTCACTAATACGCTGGTAAACATCTTGGCCTACGTGTGCAAAATGTGGTTACAGAATTATCAAGAAGTTTTAAGACTTGTTGGTAATTCTTTAGCTCTGCCTACCCCACTCTGGGAATGAAGGCGTGAGTTTATGTATGTATGTAATTTATTTATTTATTTATTTTATAACAGACATACATTGACAGACATGCCACACATATAAGTTATAGATATATATACATACAGTATAGTATTCACATGTTAAAGTAATTAATTCTTTAAACAGCTGAACCAATTTCAATGAATGTTGGTTGAGTAGATAGATATCTCTGCTGTGAGGCGTAACTATCAAACAAATAAATATTATTAAGTTAGGTTAGGTAAGGTAACTTAAAAAAATAATTGTTGCCTTATTTTGTAATATGAAAATACTGTTGGTCAAAATTAAGGTGGTATGTGTATAAGAATTAAGAAATAGCGACTCCATGGATTCTAGACCAACGGTATGTTACCAAAAGTCCTGACGCTATTAATGATATAATTGGGGAAATAATTGTGAGATTGGAGTCCAATTGGCAATCCTTAAGTGTTAACGTGTAGACAATGCTTGGTAACGTTTGGTTTGATTTATAAAAATCCTGAAAATTAAAACAGAGATAAATTGTACATACATTAAAACCTTACTGCCGCACTCAGAGACGTCAATTAAATTTAATGCTTGATTAAAGTTGCTGCCATCTGTTTCTTTGCTATAGCAATAGAATAAGACAACACGTCACTAAACAAGCAATAAATTTAAGTGACGTCTCCGAGTGCGGCAGTTAGTGTATTAGTTAACGATGAGTGTAACTAAAACTAAAATCGGTTGAGGACCTTTTGTTTCGTGGTCAAAATTGAAACGTCACATTCGTAGGCGATTATGTCGTCGGTGATACTGCAAAACCGCGTAACTAACAAATGAATGATAGAGCAAAATAAACCTTACCGTGTTATTAAAAAGGTGCATTTTGCTCCTTATTCAAAATGTTACTTGCACGGTTTTGCAGTTTCACCGACGATATGGGATAAACGCAGGTACAGATGTAGTGCATAATTGTTTTCCTTCGTGTTTTGTCGGAAACGTTCGTATTTGTCATGCTTCTTCAGTCAACCTCAGTACTTTTGTACTGTGATCGACTGAAATAGCAAGACACGTTCGTACGTTTCCGTGAAAATACGAAGGAAAACAATTATGCACCACATCTGTATCCCTAATTATATGACCACCACTGTATAAGTGTATATATTATAGCAAGCATCAGTGTCCCTACATATAGTCATTGCTTTGAAAAAATCTCGTATCTCAGATTTCGTGACGTACCATTTTGAACTTAAACTTGAAGTGAATTAAGTTCAAACTCATACATCTAGAAATATCAGATGCGAGTTTTTTCTAAAGTAGTAACGATATGTAGTTATAAAGGGCCTGACTCGTGGTCACACCAGGTTGTCACACCACTGCTATTCGCTTTGGTCGGAAATGCGACAGAAATCATATTTATTCCGCAAAAGTAGGTAGGGTAGGTTCGTTAGGTATCTTTAGATGCCCGAAGGGCAAATCGCTCAGAAATAGGGGTCCGTCGTATAGCAGTGGTGTGACCACGAGTCTGCACCCAGTTATAGTTATAAGCCCCTCACCCGGGTGACCGGCCGCCGCGTGAACCCGCGGTGCTCCGCCATGACGGCGGACGGGTACTCCCTGTCCCGCTCGCGCCCGCTGGCCGCGCTCGCCGAGTCTCGCTCGCGCGCGGGCTCGCGCTCCCGCTCCCACTCGCGCGCGCTGCCCGCCGTGCTGGGCGGGTACTCTTGCCTGCGACATCATTCAAATCAGTAACTTTAGTCAGTAAAGGCTGATTTACATTGGGTCAGCAAAAGCATGCCAGTAGAAGTACATCGCGTTGTTACAATAGCTCTCGCCTCATACGTTAAAACCAACTCGGCAATGTACTTCTACTGACATGCTTTTGCTGACCCAATGTAAACCAGCCATAATTCAGTGTCACTACGGAAAGACAAAACTCACCCATCAGTTATTCTGTGACCAGCTGTGTTATTTTCCAAATTTAATAAGCTATCATATAATCCCCATATAAAAAAATATTTTTACAAATAAAACTTGGAGCGATCACTATTATATGGGAAAAGCATCGATAATTGAGTTTATCGATACATGCAATCAATTGCCCCGTATATTCCTAAATCTGCTCATCGCATATATATATATATTTTATGGCATAGAGACGACAGACGAGCACACAGGCCACCTGATGGTAAGTGGAAACTGTGACCCATAGACATTCGCAATCACAAGACTGCAAATGCAATCCTAAGACTGCAAATGCGTTGCCATCCCTGAGGACTAAGATGGAATGCCTCTATGCTAGTCATTTCACCGGCAGTCTTATCCCCAAACCGGAACACAACAATACGAACACTGCTGTATCATCATCATCATCATCATGTCAGCCGAAAGATGTCTACTGCTGGACATAGGCCTCCCCCAAGGCTCTCCACTCAGACCGGTCTTGTGCTTTTCGCATCCACCGCTTTCCCGCGATCCTTGAAGGTCGTCACTCCATCTTGTTGGAGGCCTACCCACAGGCACGCGTATGGCGGTGGGTTAATGGATAGAAGGTGGTAGCGATCCGGACGGACCCTGCATAAGGTCCTACCACCCGTAGCCCAGTATAGTCCAGTTTTCACGTAAGCTGCCGATCTAGTTGATGCATCTTGCCACGCCCCCCCTTCGACCTCCTCGACGGTCACTCACCGGTCCCGGTCGTAGTACTCCTGGCTCGGCGGCGACGCGACGCCGTAGCGGCACTCGCCGTTGGAGGCGTACGTGTACTCCTGGAACAGTGCAAGTACCGCTGGCTCACCACCGGATCCACGGGGGAGCTCCATGGGGCAGCCCATCATAACCTCGCAAGGCAGTGTGCAATAGGATATAAAAACTGTTACAATAAGAATAAGGTTTATTTTCCAATGTTCATTAACTGAAAATGGCATTTTCGTACAATCGCAATTGAACTTTATTCCCTTGGTTGTAGATTCAAAGTCCCAGTTACAAAAAACTCCCACTTTTCAGTATGGGGGGCCTTGCGAGGTTATAGCCGTGCCGTTATGCAAGGAATCGACAGTTGTTGATTCAGTACAAAATATGGGAAAGAAGCTGTAGGTTTTCATCTCGAAAGGACAAGGCAGCAGAGAGCGGAGCGCTTTGCGAATACATCTCGATCTGACTACATAGCTTTGTGTCTAGATTGCTATAGGATCAAATCTCAAAAAGTCTGTCGCTAAATGACCACATTGTTTTGTTCATGTTAAGTCTGCCCCGCATGGCTCCTATTTCTGGGCAATTTTCCCTTCGGGCATTTGAAGTTTTGAAGTTCAGCTAACGAACCTAACCTACCTAGTAGATAACGCAAACGAAGTCTGTCGCAAACTCTGACTTTTTGAGATGTATTGTATTCGCAAGTGATCTGGGCCTGGTACATGACACGGTAATCACCACATCGTGTTTGAGCTGCTATCGTATTGTCACCGTTTTGACAGCTCTTATTTACTTGACTGTAATGGCGGCTGACGTCATAACAATACCATAGCAGGTTAACTACGGTATCGTTTTTACAACCTAAAATACCGGCCCGAGTCGTATCGCGATCTGCGGGCCTATCATGGCCGTGTTTATCGATGTGGATAAAATATCTGTCTCTTTCTGACCAGTAGATAAGTGCGAAAGTAACGAATGCTTTATCCCCCGCGGTAAAGGCGACCATAATACAGGCCCTGATGGTATTTGCTACCTAGTCCTTCCGAGCTGGAAATTCGCGCCTTTTATAACGGTGCTACTTTTAAAGTAAACATATTGTTGATGTTATAGCTCTCACTGCCAAGGGAATAAGAGATACTAAGTCGACAATATGATTACGATATGAAAGCAAGATGGGCTGTAACGAAGCGGAAGAGAGGCCAGATGTCGAGTTCTGTGGTTGGTACACTTGAGTAAGTTAGGAAGAGTTTGCATTTGAATAAAGCTTTTTAGGATCGAAGGTCGACTCATATAGCTTGCGTATTAGTTACTTTAAATTTTTTTTGAACCCGTTTCCGTTAATTTACATATCACAAGTAATAAGCAGTCTAGTTTTTTTTAATTACAAGTAAATTCGCAGAGCATTTGTCCGACGTTCAGGTTTAACAGAACCTTTATCGGAATGAGTTTAAATTTAGAATACTATACAGCAATTAAGGGATCCAAAAGCGAATCCGTTGAAGTCAAAAAGCAACAGAATCTTAGCGGTACTTAACGCAGCCTCATCGAGTTTGGTCTCGTTACGCAGATGATGGCTGTGGCAAAAAAGGACAGAAAGCAACGCAATTTCTTCTGAATATACAGATATTTATTCTTGACTGTGTTACACCAGCTATGTGTGTCACCCTCGACTGGCAGTGTAACAACTAAGCAAAAGATGATATTTGATATCTGTAATGATGTTACTTTAATATACAAAAGGTTTCCATGTGTGTTAGTGAAGTGCATCAGTGTAAGCGTGTTAATGTGTTGACTATACTAGCCGGAGCGGAGAGTTAGCCGAGCATTTTTCCATTACACCCGGCACCGGTAAAGCCAAATCGTGTGACACCGTGTCGCTGCCGTCTTCGACGCGTCGGTCAGTGGAAAGCCGCGCCATATCTATACGAGGCGTCTTCCACTCCGATCAACTAAACTGACCTACCAGTTGTACAGAATAGAACTCCGAGGAGCCATTTATTCCTATCGAACCAACCAAACAGATCGCTTTTTATAATAATAAATTAATAAATAAATAAATATCAGGGGACAATGTCACACCAATTCACCTAGTCCCAATTTAAGCTCTAGGCTTGTATTATGGGTACTAGACCACGATATAAATACTTATATAGAGAAATATATACTTAAATACATAGTAAACATCCATGACTCAGGAACAAATATTCGCGCTCATCACACAAATATCTGCCCTTACCGCGATTTGAACCCAGGACCGCTAGCTTCGTAGGCAGAGTCACTACCAACTAGGCCAGCGCGTCGTCCAGTCCCATAGGCCAATCGTCCAGTTCCTTTTCCAGTCTCATAGCATAAATATGAGGTAGGGTTAGGTTATGTTAGTTCTTCAGCAGAAATAGGAGCTCCATCGACTCTGTTCAATTTGATATAGTTGACCCGTTGGGAAAGAAAAAAAGTTGACCTGTTGTAGTTGATCGGAGTGGAAGAACAGCTATACGAGTAGATACAATGTATACAGCTTAGCAAAAACTGTAGTGAAACAACAATAATTTTGTAAGTGGTTTGCATAATTGCCAATTCCAGTTAAGTTCTCTAATTTTTGCTGCCGTGTAATGAAAAAACGCTCAGGTGTTGGTCTGGCTGAGCACGGGCGCCGGTCACCTTGACGCTGTGCGCGGACACGGAGTGGCGCAGCGGCGGCTCCGCGCGGCGCCGCGTCTGCACAGAAACACTGGCTACCGCACAAGCGTCGCTACCCTACTTAACGCTACTGCGGCCCCACTGTTGGTGGCCCCACTCGATGAACAAGTATGGAAATGATATAACCACTTGGTAGTTCAGGGTTGCTATGAAATCTCTCTAATCAGGATCCACCATCATTTCAGCTGAAAGACAACTGGACATAGGCCTCCAAGAAGGTTTGGCAATGGCAATTGAACCGGTTATAATAATAATAATAATAAAATTCTTTATTTCAGACATAAAGTTAGTTCTTTGCATTCCCTAGTCGCTTGAATCCAGCGGTTTCCTGCAACTAGTTTTTTGAACGTTCCCACGCCCACCTATGAATAGTTTGCAGGTTCCCCAAACAATGAATAACGATGGTACGGCTTCATGATTAGAAGAATTTCATTGCTATTTAAAGGATGGACCACACGGAAGCTAAAAATACACCGATGCCGCGTCAATCGAGACGCGTCACAATCGCAAAAATTACATGGAGTTTAATTTAAATCAAATCATTTATTGTTGGATTGCATGTTGTTATGGATACATTGAGCAAATCACAATCAATCGTTTTCGGTGTACAAAAATTTGATGAAGCAATAGGCTTGTTAATTAGATTCTTTTGGACGTGACCGGTCTGCGTCAGACGCGTTCACTGCGTAAACGGTGCGAATCTTCGGTCTGGTCGATCCTTAAATTGCAACCGTTTGTGGCCAACCCTTGACCATTTAAATAACCAGAGTTCTCATAACGGCTCCTTATAAAGAGATCCTAAATACTTGATCGATGGTACTTTATGTTATGGTGAGAATGAGAGCGTGAATTATACTTGTAGCCTGCTCTCTAATGGCGGTGAGGGGTCAATTCCAGGCCTTGTTATTTTTCGAAAACCAATATTAATACAATGAGAACTTAAAAAAAGGGTATTAACCCGCAACTACTCTTTGGCCACATTTATAAAGGACAAAATACCAACACTACTACATTCAACATTTTGGGTAGGTAGAATAAATTTATCCTTATTTTGAATGTGGTATTTTGGGAATGACTGTTACAGATACATCTTTTAGTTGTATGTGAAAATTCAGATTATTATCGAGCGCCTCGTAAGCTCGTAGTATTTGATGGTGACCGTTGATTGGTGGCGGTATCGGCTCACGGCCCACTTACGTCGTAGTGCGAGCGCGTCATGGCGGGGTGCTCCAGCCGCTCGTCGGGCGCCGGCGCGCGCCGCGATGGGGACAGGGGGCACTGCAACACGCACGTTCTACTATACACAAGGCAAGGGGAAGGGAAACCAGCGATAAGGACATCTAAAATGACTAGCATAGAGGCATTTCATCTTAGTCCTTAGGGTTGGCAATAGGGAATGCAAATAATCCGTTATAACCGGCTTTATCCGGTTATTTTCATACAAAAACGGCCAATAACCGGTTAAGTTGCATTCCCTAGTTGGCAACGCATTTGAAGTATTAGGATTGCAGTCTTTAGAATGCAAATGTGTATGGGTCTCGGTCAGATTTAATTATTTGCTAGGAAAACCCTATTATGTTCGCTACTCATGCTGAAGTTTTCCAAGATCAACTAGATACAAGGATGAACTGTACTTGGTTCGGTCAAAATTTAATATTTTCTTAGTCAATTCTTACTTTACGTCGATTAAAATTTACAATTATTTAACTATTGTAATACAGAAATGCCCCTTTAATCACAAGGTGGCTATTGGAAAAGTGTTTTTACTCCGTTCGGGAGTTCTAACATTGCATGCCTAATTAAGGCAGAATATAAGCATTTCCTGTTCCACGAAGGTCTGTATAATTTACCATCACGTGGCCCGAGGGCATGTGAGTCTTCACATTACCATAAAAAAATAGAGTCTGAGGTATTTCATTGCTTAAATACAAAAGCGACACAAATCAAAATGTGTTTGTGTTGCATTTAAATTCGGAATGCTATTTACTTCAAGTTTTAAATCAAACTGTATCTGTTTTTGTTTTGTGTCGCTTTTGTATTTAAGCAGCGATTTGCACTCTCAATACTATAATAGCAAGACTGCAAATGCGTTGCCAACCCTGAGGACTAAGATGGAATGCCTCTATGATAGTAATTTCACCGGGATATTGGGTTTTCGATCCTCGACATCTCCACTACTTGGTTTGACGTATGTCTAAGCAACCGTTCAAGGTTATTTTGAGTGCGTGGATTGAAAGCTCTACACTGCCCTCCTAAGCCAATATACAATCCGATTGCCAAAGTATATTCAATCCTCGCCTGTTGTTAATGAGGTCATAATTGCAACAGGAGTTTTATTTGAGATACTACTATTTGGTTTAGCAGGGTAGTACATCTGTTTAAGCTAAAGGCATCACCATACTTAATGGATTATTAACCTAATAAATACCCAAAAACAAAGAGATTGTATCGTGCCACGAGGGGCATGCCCCGCCCTCCTTCAAGGACGGTTGCAGTTGATCTTAGGCTGAACGCATCCCCACCTGGGTCACCCCAGTGTTATAGTGCAGTGCACATTTGCAACTCAAGCTGGCGTGCATGAGTGAAAAATAACAGAACTCTAATCAGGAGATGCCACTATGTCCATGTTTTTTGGACGTCTCGATATTATTCGGTTTTCTTGAATTTGAGCCCCGGTCAATAATATAGGTATTTTAAGTGCTTACAATCGTATCACAGAGTATGGCAGCGCTTTAACGTCATTTGATCACTTTTATACAAAAGAGTTACAGCGACAAGGTACTAATGTAACAAAAGACGATAGCACGTAATGTTGGTACAGATGTTTGTCGTCTGTTCTTTGAGACATGCTTACATTAATATTGGACACAAATTCAACATTATTACAACACAATAGGCAATATGCATGTATTTTAAAAATCGCATTTCTCATCAAAATATGAAAATACCGTAAAAGAGATCACCAAAACGGAAATTAAAATTAAAATCGGTCAAGAAATACGGAAGTTATAAGCATTTCAAACTTCTAATTAGACAGAGAGATCCGATGTGCACCGTGACGTCATTGTGCACTGCGGCCATATAAACTCCATGTAAAATTCCGTTTTTCTAGAAAGAGATAGGAACAAATCTTTGTTGGCTTATATCTTGGTTATTTTTATAGTTATTCAAAAAATGATTTTTGTGATCTGTTTGTTACATGAATCAGCTTCAATTGAAGCTGTAAAAAAAAACATGCATATTCCCTATTATACGAACATAAATCATTACGCAAAATACATCAAAGCTGGGAGAAGCGCATCAAAACCAGGTGTATAAAAGCCAAGTAACGTTTTGGTGCCGTGACCAGGATTAAATAATAGCCAACAATATAGACAACAGCATGCTCTCTCTAAAAACCGCAAACCAAACCACAAGATAGTACTATAGCTGTGCATATTCCGTTGTGGTGCGATATGAAGAACGACCTGCGGCTGGGACTATACGACCCTGCTATCAAATTAAGTATACAAGTAAAATTGCATTGCGTGTTTTTTCTACGGAATTTGGCACAAGAGTTGTTTATAAAGAAAAGGTAATCTATAAAATCAGTACGTCGTATGCCGACGCCAAACCTATAAATACATACATACATACCTTCACGCCTTCATTCCCAGAGTGGGGTAGGCAGAGCTACAGAATTACCAACAACTCCAAAAACTTGTTGATAACTCTGTAACCACAATTTGCACAATTGGGCTAAGATGTTTAACAGCGTATATTAGTGACAGGTAGCAAGCCCATAAATCTATAAATAAATAAAATAAATAAATAAATCAGACGACAATTTCACATTAACTGACCTAGTCCCAAACTAAGCTCTAGGCTTATACTATGGGTACTAGACAACGATATAAATATTTACATAGAGAAATATAAACTTAAATACATAATTAGATGACATCAAAATGTCAAAGCAGCGTTAAAAAGTTTAAACCCTCTTATTTGTTTCTATCGCTCGTTTCATCGAGTGTAATAAATAAATAAATAACAGGGGACAATCTAACACAAATTGGCCTAGTCCCAAACGATGCTCTCGGCTTGTACTATGGTTACTAGACAAAGATATAAATACATATATACACCGTGTTTTTTTGATTTACGATAACTACGGCATATTACTAGGTACATCCATAGAAACTTAGTGGTAGATTAGATTTTTAAATAATGCAAAAAAATAATGTTTAGAACAAAGTAATTAAATGTTGTATCTTTGGTCATTCTAAAAGGGCCTTTAGAGTTAACTCATAGTCAGTGTCAAATACGTCAATGTTGGCGTGACATACACAGACAGTTAATAGCCTTTTAGATCAGTTCAACGTGATTAACTGATAAAATAAAAATAAAAAATCTTTAAAACCGTTACAGTTATCATTTGTCTGTCTTCGGGAAATTTACTTTACTTGGCCTACAGAACGTTCCTTTAAAGTTATCGTAAATAAAAAAAAACACGGTGTAGAGAAATAAATACTTATATACATAGAAAACATCCAAGACTCAGAAACAAATACTTGGGCTAATCAAACAAATATTTGTCCATACCGGGAATCGAACCCAGGACCGCTAGCTTCATAGGCAGGGTAACAACCAACAAGTCCAACGCGTCGTCAAAAAATGCAAATGTCAATGATGCTGTCCGTCACAGGGTCGTATAGTCCCGGGCCCACCCGCCCCTCCCACCCCCCACCGGTCTCACCTGGTCGCCGCGCTCCGGCTCGGGCGCCGCGCCCTCCGAGCTGTCGCTGCCCTGCGCACGCGCCACACGGGTTAGTCACACACACACACACACACACGCCGGCAGACATTCACTTACAAACATTGACGGAACGCTTATCCATTAAGGATACTACCGTATCCATAGTAATACGGTTGGTTAAATAACTACAGTAATTTATTGTAAGTAAGAATAAGGTTGAAAATCCTTCTAAATTGTTAGACACTGTTGATTTGAAACAACGGTGCTGCATCGATGAAAACTAAGATTACTTAAAGATATCAAAAGAAAGAAGGTCAGAAAACGAGAAATGTCGTATTTTTGGCACATATTAGTCAATAAAGGCTGTTTTTGTTCAGCTGCGGGGCTAGGATCTTAAGCCGAAGTAAACAAACAGCTTGCTCTCTTCTCCCTTCCGTCAATGATAAAGAACTAAGGGAGCGGTAAACGTCCTCACAGTTTAACACACAATGATTAGTCATTAAAATACGAGTACACATTGACATACAGCATGGCAGAAAAGAGTTTGTCGCGGAACTATATTCTCAAGAGGCAACCACCACGCAGCAGTTTTGGCTAAACATTGGATCATTTCGCCAAATTTCACTTCCCAAAAAACTTTTCGCAGTAGTTTCATTTCCCAAACGAATCTTTAGCACATTTACATTTCGCATTTTTTTTATTTAGTCAAATTATCATTTGGCATCATTTTACTCTGTCAATTTTTATTAAGACAAACTTTTATTAAGCAAATGATTTCCTTTGGCAAATATTATAATCAGACCTAGGAATATACGGGGCAAAATTCAATGACAGCTAGGGATTGCCTTTATCGATAAACTCAATTATCGATGCTTTTCCCACATACTAGTGATCGCTCCAAGTTTTGTTTGTAAAAATATTTTTTTATTGAAACTATGCAAATTAAACAAAATAGAAACATAATTCTGGTTATTCTTTATTTTAAAAGGATATTTTAACCTTCACTAATCATGATCTTTTTTTTTACTCTTGACAAATTCTGATTGTTTATTTTAACAAAATGGGACAGTCATTCTGAAATACACGGTAAGGAAAAAAATGATGATGATAACTAAAGGTTTAAAAAAACTTTTAAAGTAAGGAATAACAAGAATTATGTTGCTATTTTGTTTTATTTGCATAGTTACAATAACAAAAAAATACAAACAAAACTTGGAGCGATCACTAGTATGCGAGGAAAGCATCGATAATTGAGTTTCTCGATATAGGCAATCCCTAGCTGTCATTGAATTTTGCCCCGTATATTCCTAGGTCTGATTATAATCCAAAAAATTGTTTGTTCAAATTATTACTTCGCACAAAAGTGTACCTCATTAATCATTGACAAGTTAAAAAAAAAAAGTAGGTTAGGTTAGAACTGTGACCTCCACAGAAACGAACTGCTACCAGAAAAGTAGGTTAGGTTAGGTTAGAACTGCGACCCCCACAGAAACGAACTGCTACCAGAACAGTACCAAAAGTAGGTTAAGTTAGCTTTGAATTGATAGGGTAAATTATTTTACCTGTAAATTATTTGTCCAAGGTACATATGTAATATAATATCAACAACAAGCTACTTAATGCGTAAAGGGAATGCCATATACAAACGAATGAATAGTGAATATCGGCGTGTCAGACACGCAGTATGAAAACTACCCACGTAAGGAAAAATAATCATACCCTACATTTTATTCAATGAACAACAAGATATACTTAATGAATCGTATGCCAACAATATTTTGGAAAAAGTATGTTATGCGAAACAATACATTCGACTACATGAAATTTGTTAAAATGAAACATGACCAAGTAATTATTTATTAAACAATAATTTGCCAAACTAAAATTCGCTAACTGATAATTTGCTATAAGTTATTTTGCCTTATCATTTTTTGGGAAATGAAAATTTAAGTAAAATAATTTGGGAAGTGTAACTTTGGGAAAAGATTTTTGACCAAACATTAGTAAACCGCCAATTTCACTCCGAACGGTATATTAATTTTACTGAAACTTTTTTGCCAAGCCATACGAGGCTTTCAATTAAGAGGATGAACAGTTTTTGTATCTCAGGAAAGAGGGTGGGCTTTACTTGTAGTTGTAATCCGTATGTGTATGCATATTCGGCCGACAGTGTGCGATGCCGAGCTTACTCAATCAGAGACGAATATATCTACACACACAAGTATAGCCCATCGGCTTTCAATTGAATATACAATGAAGGTGTCGCTAAATTCGACTCTTCTTTTTTTATACGCAAACGTAATGGCCCCAGTACACAATGGCCTGTGATAGGCCATGCTTTGCAATGCAATGCACAACTGTAGGCCACGATCACTTGGTGTTCACACAATGGCGCATGGCTCATGGCTGGATTGTCCGCCACTATATACCATTACCCCTTGTACACAATGGCGATGGCCTGCAGTGGGCCAGCATACGCCATTGTGTACTTCACGTTCAACTTTAACGCGTCGACCACATTCAGCGACTGTTCACATAATTGATGCGTCATTATCTGGTTAATGTAATAGAAGGCAGAAGTAATGCTCAGTTTCATTGGTCGATGTAGCAATGCATTGACGGGTTGTTTTAACGTTTTTGAGCCGAGAGCTATTCATTCATCATTCATTAATGTCAGCCAAAAGACGTCCACTGCTGGACATAGGCCTCCCCCAAGGCTCTTCACTCAGACCGGTCTTGTGCTTTTCGCATCCACCGCTTTCCCGCGATCCTTACAAGGTCGTCACTCCATCTTGTTGGAGGCCTACCCACAGCTCGTGTCCCGGTCCGCCGACGCCACTCAAGAACCTTCTGACCCCATCGGCCATCAGTCCTGCGTGCGATGTGCCCCGCCCACTGCCACTTCAGTTTAGCTATTCTTCGGGCTGTGTCGGTAACCTTAGTTCTCCTGCGGATATCATCATTTCTGATTCTATCACGCAGAGAAACCTTGAGAGCTATTGCAACGAGGCAATGTATCGCGGGCTATCGCACAATGAAACTGAGCCTGTTGTGGAACAGTGGGGGTGCTGGCTGACCTGGTCGAGGCGCGGCTCGTAGGGCTCGTCGCGCTCGGGGCTGGACTCGGTGCTGCGCGGGCGCGCGCCGTGCCGCCCGCTGCTGCCGCCGCTGCGGACGCTCTCCGCGTACGCCTCCTGCAACCACCAGGAGGGCATAGCATCATCATCATAGCTTAAAGAGGGAAGCCCGTTAACCATTTTATTTTTGGCCATAATTAGTTTGTTGACATAATTATAGGTAGTCATAATTTTTATATTGTTGAAACATAATTATGGCAGATTTAAGAGGTAGGTACGCTCGTGTCGGTGTAGTGATTGCCATATTTTTAGTCTTTGGTAGGTTCTTGACGACTCGATAATTTTACTTTCTCTATCACATGTTCAACGCTAAGACGAACCTAACATCCTCATCGTCGTCATCGTCATCCTCTCAACCTCTACGAAATAACAAAGAACCAAACATACATACTAACTGGTCGAAAAAAATGATTAATATACCTGCGGATTTTGCGAGTACCCCTCGCCGTCGGACTACAACGTTGGGCTGGTACAGTCAACAGCATAAATAAGTGATCATTTATGTACCTTGTCGCTTTCAATCGTTTCACTATTTTGTATAGCATTTCAAACATAACGTTAAAGTGACAAGGTACATAAATGATCACTTATTTATGCTGTTGACTGTACAAGCGTGCCGCATCTACGATCCAGTGCCGCGATAAGGAATACTACGCTACGTCGGAGTCAGAAACGAGCATCGGCCCGATAATTCGGTGCCGTGACCAGGATTGCTATACCTGTGGCTGCGAGTACCCCTCGTCGTCCGAGTCGGGTATGACCGCGCCGCGCCGCACCGCCTCTTGCAGCTCCTCGGGCTGCACGTCCACGTTATCCAGCTTCTCCAGCTGAGGCAGGTTACGCAGCACTGTCAGCCGGTACCTAGAAACAATACGGCACCGAGTTAATAAAAATATAAAAGATGACTTTTCAAGACATAAGAGGCATTTTTCTATGTGTCGCTTCTTCGTTGCCATGATGGTATTAGATTCAATCATATTTACGAATTCTGGGAGTCATGCCCTATACAGGGCGTCCCACGGCCATGCCACATGGAAGGAAAGTACCTTAAATATTGTAGATGGAACATTTTATTGAAAGAAGACATTATTTTAATTTTAAAAAGAATACAAACTGCATTCATAGATATTTAAATAATTACATGGTTGAACCGGGAATCGAACCCGTTACACGAGAAAAATAATTACCCTGTAGCTTTATCATACCGATCGAAAGGCTTCATCATAAGGATGTTTTTTTGTCACATAACATAGTGTCAGAAGTAAAAGGAAGACCATGAATTTTAACATTTTTAATACAAAATTAATCATTTTATCAAATGCTCAAAATGAGTCCCTTCTTGTTGAATACAAAGTCGCATTCTTTTGTTTATTTCGCTGTGTCGATTTTTTTATCTTGTTGTGGTGGACATTTAGAATAATACATCTAAGTTCTGTTTGTAGCTTATAATAGGGAAATGACACGTACTTCTCAAGTGGGTACATTTATTAGTAATAGGTACTTATGATAATGTCATGTTGTATGTCCTTACGGCAATGTCAGCTTTTCATTTTTCTGAACAAAATTTCACATCAAATGTTAAAATTCATGGACTGCCTTTTAGTTTTGACACTATGTTATTTAGCGAAAAATAATCCTTATGGTGTAGC
This sequence comes from Acleris emargana, assembly GCA_927399475.2. Lineage (NCBI taxonomy): Eukaryota > Metazoa > Arthropoda > Insecta > Lepidoptera > Tortricidae > Acleris > Acleris emargana. Next base: position 316,036 of record OV656863.1, on the reverse strand, counting down.
CTTTCGATCGGTATGATAAAGCTACGGGGTAATTATTTTTCTCGTGTAACGGGTTCGATTCCCGGTTCAACCATGTAATTATTTAAATATCTATGAATGCAGTTTGTATTGTTTTTAAAATTAAAATAATGTCTTCTTTCAGTAAAATGTTCCATCTACAATATTTAAGGTACTTTCCTTCCATGTGGCATGGCCGTGGGACGCCCTGTATAGCTACGCGAAGATTCCGAAACGTAACTCATGCTCTAGCTACGCAGCGACTGGAGATCATAGCCAACTCACTCAGGGTGGAGCGTGCAGGGGTTCTCGTCGAGCCAGAGCGAGGTGAGCGCGGGCAGGCGGCGCAGGTGGCGGATCTCGCGCAGGTCGCGGATCTCGTTCTTGCGCACGTACAGCTCGCGCAGCGCGCGGCAGCCCGCGAAGTCCACCAGGGAGCGGATCTTGTTGATGCTGAGGACAACATTTGTTACAATTAAAGACGAAGCCGCTAGCGGAGAGCTTACGAAGCTACATATACGTACATAGATTACTTGTGTGAGGACCTTGTGCAGGGTCCGTCCGGGTTGGTACCACCATCTTATCCATTAACCAACCGCCAAGCAGCAGTGTACGCATTGTTGTGTTCCGGTGAAATGACTAACATAGAGGCATTCCATCTTAGTCCTCAGGGTTGGCAACGCATTTGCAGTCTTAGGATTGCGGTCTTGTGAATGCGAATGTCTATGGGTCACAGTTTCCACTTACCATCAGGTGGCCTGTGTGCTCGTTTGCCTTCATAGGATATAAAAAAAAAAAACATAAACTCAGACCTTCTTTCCCAGAGTGCGGTAGGCAAAGCTACAGAATTACCAACAACTCTAAAAACTTGTTGATAATTCTGTTACCACATTTAGCACAATCAGGCTAAGATTACCAGCGTATTAGTGACACGTTGTAAGCCCATCGCCTAACTCCACTACAAGCCTTTATTCCCCTTGTCACCTCTTACGACATCCACGGGAAGACACGGAGTGGCAACCACACGGAGCTAGCTATCTCTAAGGTGCAGTTTCACTAGGATTTAGCTAGCATTCTTGTAGCAATCCATTGATGAGTTGTTTTGACATTATAGAGCCGGGATCTATTGCAGTGATGCAATGTATCACGAAAAGCATGCGGGCTATCGACCAATCAAGCTCAGCCTTAAGTCGATTCCCCGTAAGGGCAAATAGTTGTGTTGAGCGGCTATACTCGTATGTGTCGTACCTACCACCTTTTGTAGGCAGGGTCATTACCAAACAGGCTAACGGCAATGAAGTTAGATGCAATTTTTCGTTACGATAGCCTCAGCCTTTTTGCGCGTCAGTAACTGGCAGATAACTAACATTAACCAGTAAAGAAGCGATGCCGCTTATCAGCTCTTCCGCCATTGCATTCAGGTGGCAAGGTTGGGCCAATCAGAGCGCGGCGCGGGAAGCGTTGGCCAATCACGCGCCGCCGCCGGGATTATTGACCAATAGTGGTCAATATGTCCGGTCATTTGAAATTACCAAAATGTATCAGATTCAAGGTTGATGCCGTCCCAAAACTATTCATTTTAGAACGTAATGGAGAGCTCGCTTTACTTCTTTATACATCAATTTATTATTCAAATAAAATACGGTTATAACGACTCGAATATCAAACGAAAAATTATAGACTGCCGAATAACGGTAAAATAATAGATATCCGCGAATTGGTACGTGAAGCATTTCTTTCCTGTGGATTTATACATATGTGTGGTTGCCGGGTTAGAATAGTGCCACTCCATGTCTTCCCGTGGATGTCGTAAGAGGCGACTAAGGGAATAAGGGCTTGTAGTACTGTTAGGCGATGGCCTTGCAACCTGTCACTAATACGCTGGTAAATATCTTAGCCTAATTGTGCAAAATGTAGTTACAGAATTATCAACAAGTTTCTAGAGTTGTAGGTAATTCAGTAGCTATGCCTACCCCTCTTTGGGAACGAAGGCGTGAGCCGCGTGAGTTTATGTATGTATGTATGTAAATTAAGAACGTAACATTTCTAATCCGTTGACGTACAAAACAATTTTGTATTAACTAACTAAACAAAATATAGAACGTTGTAGTGAGGACCATTGATGCAATTTTAAAAGAACCTGGTGATTTAGTTCTACGATTGGCACCGTATCACCCAACATTCGATACGATGGAAAACGTAAGGTCTATGGTTAAATGGATATGTACAATTGCCGTACAGCTTAGTGACCAATGAAGATAAACAGAGACAAACTGTCTCTGTCGTGCACATCAGGTTCTTAAGTAAAATCTATATTTATCTCTTTCTACATTTTCTCACTTTGTCTTTAATGGGCAGTTAAGGGTGTGGCTGTTTGTAGGTAATGAAAATAAACATTTCATTAAACATACAAAGCGTTATGAGTTTAGCATCTGAACGATAAATACAGTTACTGCCGAGGACTGGGAAAATATTTGTCGCCGTGTCGAAAGTGAAGAAAATAAATATAGATGTCAAGAAGAGGAAATGGGTCGAATTTCAGATCATATTATTATCAATATGATATGATAGCGATTAAAAGCAAAACAGGACATAGGTACTTATTCCATTTGTTTATGGTACCTTTGTGTGTACCTATTTTTTTTAAAGGCAATCGAGCACACAGGCCACCTAATGGTAAGTGGAAACTGTGCCCCATAGACATTTGCATTCACAAGACCGCAATCCTAAGACTGCAAATGCACTGCCAACTATGAGGACTAAGATGGATTGCCTCTATGCTAGTCATTTCCCCGGCTGTCTTATCCCCAAACCGGAACACAACAATGCGAACACTGCTGCTTGGCGGTAGGTTAATGGATAAGATGGTGGTACCAACCCGGACGGACCCTGCACAAGGTCCTCCCACAAGTAACTTATATTATTTTTCTCAAAAATTACCGGAAAAGTTGACATTACTAACTCCATACTGAGCCGCGAAGTAGGTACATAGTTAACAGACAGTTTCCAAATAAATAAATAAATACATTGCGTGCTCGCTACACAAGCCTGCAACTTTAAAAAAAGTAAAAACGGCCATAATAAAATCAGGACAAAAGTCTTATACATTCATATTTTATTCGAAACGTAACTTTTTTATCTGTGTCTGGAATAGCTAGAGATTTTTTTCTAAAAATGCTTGCGTTTCTCCTTGACATTAACATAAAGGCGGTAAAGAGTAATTGTTTTTTCATGTGAAGATTTTGTTTGTTTGCAATTAAAAACACAATTTTTTTCTTACGATTTTCGAGAAAAGCACTATACATGCCTCGGCAGGAACGGCAATTGCGGGCCAATCGCAAGCTCGTCCGTTTAAACCAATACTCGGCCCGCAATTGCCTGCTTCACTGCCTAGGCAATAATGTACTATTCCTTTTCATGCGGAAGGTACAACCACTACAACTACAATTCCACGCTCTTGATAATTTACCCACAGTCTACTCGCACTAGGAACAGCTGATGTGGTACCTGAACGCCAGCACCTCGACGTTGGGCATCCGCCGCAGGAGGCTCACGTCCCCCAGCTCTGCGCCCCTGAAACAACATACAAACACTATATTTAATTAATTACCTCACACAAACACATGAAAAAAAGTCTGTCAAATAATTTCAGACAAGCTTTGGCTGCTAATTGGGATCGTTCACATTTTTACAATTAGTCTAATTCGAAAACCATTTCGAGGAATAAGGTTTCAAAGTCGTTCTGCATTATTAACTTTCTTAAATATTTATTTATTTCGGATATTTAGACAAAAGTATATTTGACCGTTGTTTGCCTTTCGTTTTCGGCTTGAATCCCTCGTAACTACGTGTATCTTACGGGTTAGGCGAAAACCGCTTGAAATAGCATATTATAATACACTATTAGGTACAATCACTTTATATCATTAGATATCATTTAATTGTTGTACTTTATTTGAAAAAAAAAAGCCATCCCAAATTTAAAATAAAGATGTCATCTTATAACATGCCTGCTAAATAAATAAAGATATTAAAACGAAACTATTGGGTCAAATACAACATTAATGAAATATGTCTCTTAAAATGGCCTATTCTTTCGAATTAGAATGTATAAACCGTGAGTTATTTTTTTTGGCCTATCCCAATTGTAGTTTTTACTTACGACTGTAGTAAACCGAAGAAACTACAAGTCCAAACTCGGTGGGGGAGCCACCTTTCGACTCCTACTACCTCGTAAAGCCCAACGTCCTAAATTTAGGACATTTGTCAAAGTGACTTTTGACTTTAGTTGACCATCACAAGATTCCTTTTCGAACTAACGACGAAGGCTTTACAAGGTTAATAGAAACCTACCGATTTCAGAAAATTGACCCAATAAATCGCACAACGACACGAATCCTACATAACAGCCCATTTAAACAATGAAATGAGAGCTGAATCTTCAGTGTGCCTATCGAAGACCATAAAATGATTTCTCAATATAATGCGCGTAATTGAGATGCCATCATACGTCGGTAGCAAATCAATAACCCGATTGCTCCGCCTATGGGTGCACGGAAGCGCGCACGCCAGTCAAGGTCACGCGCAATAAAACAATAAGGTGATGTCATTGGTACGCTCTGCACGAAAACTAGGTAATAGTAGCAAGCCGGTGGTGATTTCACGGACTGTCCCGCATTTTTTTCATCTCTTTTAGGCAGAGGCTTTTAAGGGATTTTACCTAGTTAAGGTGCGACCCCCCCGCTGCTTAATATATGGAGACGGTACGGAATCGCAGCGACGCATCGTATCCGTACTGTTTTTATCGCATGGCTTCCACACCGCTGCTCAAAATACGGTGTCGTTGCGTAAACGAACGGGGTCATAGTAACAACATGGCGCCGTTTTTGACGCACCGTAATATACGCACCGTTAAGCAGTGGTGTGGAAGGTATGCGATCAAAATGGTACGCATACGATGCGGCACTGCGATTCCGTACCGTCACCGCTTTTTAAACATTGGTGTGGGCGTACCTTTAAGACTCGCTGTCTGTCCGTCCATCACAGGGCTGTATGTTTAGAACCCTAGTAGCTAGACAATTGAAATTTTCAGTGTCAGGTCCTCTATTCTACGCGGTAAAAACCATATCGTATTTGACCTGTTATGGTATTGTTTTTAACTCTGCCTCCATTACTCTCAAGTAAATAAGAGCTGTCAAAACGTTGAGAATATGAGAACAGGTTACAAACGTCCATAGGCAGCGGTGACCACTTCCCATCAGGTGGGCCGTGGGCCGTGGGCCGTGGGCCGTGGGCCGTGGGCCGTCTGCCTGTTGATAGATTAAGACGATATGGGTTTTAAATCAAATCAAATATCAAAATTCATTTATTTGTCAGAATACAGTAGGTAATACACGGTCTTAGTTATAAAATTAAAGCACTTGTATTCAGCATGCAAGCAAGCGTACAAATATTGTAAATATTGTATTTCCAATCTAAATTCTAGTAAATAATAATAAAAAATTAAGCGTATAAATATTCCTTGACACTGTAAAAACATTTCTCCATTAGCCATTTTGTCAAGTTACGTTAAAACATTTAAACATTTAAAGCATTGAGTCTCGGCGCAAGCTAACGCCCAATCACAACGTTAGAGCGATGCCACGGGAGCGTTCCCGGTGCGTCGGCGCAACATAGAGCGACGCATTTGTTTCAACGCACCGTGTGGCGTGTCGTTCTAATTTATATGCAGAACAACGCAGCGGCGACGACGCGACGCACCGGCAAAGGCGATGCGATCACATGTGTGAACACAACGGTTGTAATGATAACGGTTTCACTTTCGTTGTGCAGCGACCGGCGGCCGGTGCGCGCGCGCCGATCGACGACATTAGCGACAGATGTGACGTAGGGGTCGTTACCGTATTCAATTTTGGTGTCTCGCTATTATTGTTTTTTTTTTTTTTTTATCTTTACTGGTAGTTTAATGACACTTTTGGAAGACGTGATCCATAGTACTAAGTACTACGGAGGCAGAGCAAGGTAGTTCAAATAGATAGAATATGTTTTGTTCACGGTTTGACCACGGATCTAAAAGTACTTTTGACCGATTATGACTTTAAGTACTGGTTTATTCGTTTAATATTTATTTATTTATAAGTATCATCATCTGTTTTTGATATTTTTTGTGCAAACTTGTATGTGTCCAACCCTATGCATTGTCCTAACTCATCTACTTCAAGGTTAGCTGGAGGAGATCCCATTTAGGGATAAATCGCTTTTGTACATTAGTTTAATATTTATATTTTTGTGCAATAAAGAATTTACATACATACATACTTCTGACTGTAACATATACAAGGAAACAAAGTACAAAGAGCCATAGGTACATACAAACGCAGTTCAAAAACATTCCCTTCTTCTACGACAGTCGGGTTTAAAAATCAGATTGTATTAGAGATTACGTAAACCACAACTGGTATAAAATATTGATGAAAGTTCGTTTGTGTATGCAGAGTATTGCCGAGCGAGGTCGACAAACTTATCATTTGTGAAGCTTACCCAACGCTTTCTCTCTGGTGTAAGAGATTTAGCTAAAAAGTGAACGCGCCGGCGCCGTGGAGTAAACCGGGATAGATATGATACTTATATATAAATCTCAGGGGACAACCAATGAACCAACCAACCAAACAATCTTCTTGAGGTTATGTGTCAAACATTAATAATTTGTTTACATCTTTGGCAATGTCAATAGACACAGATTATAGTAATTTTTCTACTCAGACGATTCAATACTGAGCCGATACACTGCCCTCCTACGGAAAAAAGGCACATCTACTATAATAATTCGTCGGTGAAACTGCAAAACCGCGTAAGTAATATTTTAAATAAGAAGCAAAATGCACCTTTTTAATAAGTCAGAAAGGTTTATTTTGCTCTATTATAAATTTGGTAGTTACGTGGTTTTGCTGTATCACCGACGAATTGTATTGCACTTCCAACCTTATTATAACCACTGAGAGCTCAATATGCTTCTTTGAATTAATTGCACTGGTGCCTTTTCTCCGTAGTAGGGCAGTACAGTTTATTTATTTATTTAAACTTCTTTGCACTAAATACAATAAAGTACAAATGGCGGACGTAATGCCCAATGGCAGTTTAGCCAGTGAGCTGATTTTCCTTCCTTCCAAAGACTAGTGTAGATCCAGCCAGCCGGTTGACAATACACAATCGCTTCTTTCAACACGGCCGTTTGTTTAGCTTCCGCGGCCACTGGAATTAAAAACATCGCGGTCGGCAACCGCAGAGTGCAATAAAATTTCCATTTGCAGTGTCACGGCGCTGTGTTGTGTGTTTATGCAAATTTTTTTTCACGACACTAGCCATATCGATAGTGAACATGCCTGAGCATTACTAAAAAATAATGTTCTCCTATTTTATTTATATTGGTTATTAAGAAAGTATACTTCGCTGCCCTAATTCAATAGTAGGATATCTTAAAAAAAAACGAAATTGAGATATGTCTTGATTTAAGTAAGCATTTAGCTGCTCTATCTGCGGCAAAAATCGGATAAGGAGAAAACGCAACCTAAAGCGCTTGAAATTAAATATCTTACTATGACATTTAAGCATATTTTACCCAAACGCTAGTTCAAGACACTGACATCCTAAGATATCTGAAGGGCCAGGAAGAGTTTTGCGTGCCTTTATTTCCATACAAAGATATTTTAAAATGTCTTTGTATGTCTTTACAATAAAAATTTCCAATTCAATTAGTACAGTACAAACTAAAAATGTGAATAACTCAAAACATACCCCGGTCAAGGTGTCTTACTATTGAATTAGGGCAGCGACTTGATAGATCCAAAACCTTTAATGTAGAACTTGAGAAAAACGTGGTAACATACAATCACGCGTTCATCCCACTGGTAATTCTGTAGGTGTGTCTACCCCTCTGGGAATTTACCAGAATTCTGTAACCACACTTTGCACAAACAGGCTTAAATGTTCACTAGTGTTTGGTAGTGACAGGTTGCAAGCCCGTCACATAACAATACTACAAGCCTTTAGTCGCGTGGTAAACTTTTTAACGTGGTTACAAAATAGGAAAAAATAGAAAAGTTAAAAAATATTAATTTCTCTTGAAAACTTTTCTGAAATGCTTCCCTACGAAGCTAAAGGTTCCGGGTTCGATTCCCGGTAAACGAAAATATTTGTGTAATGGATGACTACGAGTATTTCTTCCTGAGTCATGGCTGCTTTTTATGTATTTCAGTATGTTTTTCTCTATAAAAGTAAGATAATTGTCAAGTAAGTACCAATAGTACAAGCCTAGGGCTTAATTTGGGACAGGGTCAAATGGTGTGAGATTGTTACCGTTTATATCATATTCACTATGGCAAGGAAAACAGACGAACACACATGCAACAAACAAACACACATTTTTAGGGTTCCGTAGTCAACAAGGAACTAAACATCTAATATATAAATAATACGTGAAAATAAATATTCATCTCGACAAGTGTCATTTTCACTAAAGTTGCGTGTCCAAAAAAGTTAGTGTAAACAAAAGCTTTTCAAAAACCTTTCAAATAACAACCAAACAACTAACCATGGATTCGTTTAACTTCGAATTCAGATAAATCCATTCAAAAGGACAACGGAATTTGCGTCTTTTTTCAAACAAGTCAAGTTTTAAATTCGTATACCAAATGTCAAGAAGATATCCGAGTTAGAAGTAAAGCGACTCAATGTTAAGTCGATACTCCACAGAGGCGCGCCCCTAGGTGTGCCATAGCGTGTCAGCCGCGACAACCCTAACACGCCACAACGCAAAACCTACTCTAACTCAAACATATTACGTTCAAATTCAATCACAGTAGACTTTTGTTGTTGGTGGTAAAGTAATTTTATATCTAATAGCCAGTAAATAAGGTTTGTTGTTGTAGTTGATTCAAATTTGATTAATCATGTTGGCCACGTTCGTACGTATTTCCAAGATACCTTATCGTATCTTTTTCACTCTTCGGTGGTCACAGCGTAGTTAGAAAGAGATAGGTCAAAGTAGCCTATCGAATTGTGGAAGTGCTCAAGTCAATCATTTCGAGGCGCTCCTTCGAGGAAAATGGTAGTTTAACTAGATGAAGTAGACCCGCAACAAGTTACAGCGAGTTTGATTGAAGTAAGTTTTGGTTAGTTAATTTATTGCAGAACTTTTTATATACGGAAAAAAAGTGAAGGCAAACTTTATTTCGGAAGTTTTGAGAGCCCGTGGAAATTCGCAATGTCAATACATGAAACATGTTGCCAAATGCGAACCGAAATACATGAAGTAAAGTTAAAAAAAAAACGCTCTTTTAAAATGGTAGGTAGGTATCAGTCCAACTGTAGTCTGCTTTTGGTTATTATAAAATATTGTGAGTCGCCGACTTTAGTTTGACCGACCTAAACCTACGTAGTCGGGTCATAAGTTCTGTCACAGATAAAACATGAAATAAAAACTACTAGTAAATAATTATTTATATAATATATATACCAATCGAAAGGTGATAAAATTAGCTTTTTAATAAATAACTAAACATTTATTCAAAATGTCCACCGTGATTTTCGATACATGCTCTCAACCTTCGCGGCCAGTCATCTATCGCTGCACGCACGACTTCTATGTCGATTTGTGCCGCTGCTTTGACGATGGATGCTTTCAGAGAGTCCAAATTCCGGTGAGGTTTAGAGCACGCTTCCTGCTCCAGATGTTGCCATATTTTGTAATCCAGGAGGTTCAGGTCCGGGCTGGAGGAGGGCCAGTCCTGATGACGGATGAAGTCAATTTTACGACTAGCGAGCCAGGATTGCGTGCTCTTTGCTTTATGAGCCGGTGCAGAATCTTGCTGGAATACCCAGTGTCTGTTATTGAACATTGTACGTGAAAGAGGTTCCACAACGTTTGCTAGGATGGTATTTTGATACACACAAAACACTTCAGTTAGGCCTAAATATGACACTCCAAGCCAAACCATGACCGATGACGGGTGGTGGCCACGTTGGACGCGGGGGATACGCCTGCTCGCTTCTTCACTGGTCGTTGCGTAAACTTTATCATTTTGCTTATTGAATGTTTCCTCCACAGTAAAAATTTTTCGTCCGAAAATAGGATTTCGCGGTATTTTTTACCCGCGTACCGCTTTAAGAGTACTCGTGATCTTTGAAGCCTAATTTTTTTCAGACGAGCATTCAGAAGATGTGCTGTTTTTTTTCGATAAGCCCGAAGTCCTAAGTCTTCATTAATCACCCTTTTAATCGTGGGTCTGCTTATACCCATCTGAAGACTTAAAAGTTTTTGCTTACGCACAGGATTTCTTCGTATTCGCTCCTTCACGGCTTTGATGACGGCTGTAGTCCGAACCGAGCGTGGACGCCCATTTCTCTTTCTATCCTCGACAGAAGAAACTTCCCGGTATCTTTTAATGGTACGATATACGAACCTTAGCGTGATTTTCAAATTTTGTAATAGTTTGAAAATTTGGTTTGGTTAGACGTTAGTGTGACAGAACTTATGACCAGACTACGTACCTACCATTTTAAAAGAAGTATTTTATTGCGTTTTTATTGCGGTTTTTATTTACTTTGTCTAATTAACTAAAGGAAACATGTGCGATTAGGAGCGGGTGGTACGGTTCGGAAAAATGCGAATAGATAATCCGCGTCAAAGAAAAAAAACCAGCCAAGTGCGAGTTCAACTCGTATGGAGAGGGCTTCGTACATACATTTATTTTTTGATAGAATTCCTATAGGTTTTCCTGTAATTTACTAGGAATGAACTAAATATCGTATTTAAAAAAAAAAAATTGGCTCAGTAGTTTCGGAGATCTACGGGAGTCTTCTTTCATGAATGAAATCAAAACTATTTATTTTACAATAATAACAAATATATATTTGAGGTCCTCATAACGAGCCCTTTAATTTTTGATTTGCAAATATTTTAATTTTTATTTCGTAATTTGTCCACCGAAAATTACACTTATTAAAAAAAAAAATCTTTTCACATCTGTGTTTGTTTACACTGTCCTACCAAATTTCACCTGATTTGGTCCAGTAGATTCGGAGAAAAGTGGCTGTGACAGACGGACGGACAAACAGACAGACGCACGAGTGATCCTATAAGTGTTTCGTTATTTTTTTCATTTTTTGTACGGTATCCTAAAAATAACTAGTCATTTATTATCAAAGGCAAGGCCATGTTGCACATTCCGGAAAACTACACTATAGTGTAATATACCTGTTATGTATAAACTGGAAATAACTTAACAAATATGTAAATAGACACGGTCTTACCGCGCAAGGCCACACAACCCACATCGAATAAGAATGAATGTAAACAATTTATGATGCATTCGAAGATAATCATTTATACAGTCCGACCCGGGTTAGGCTGCGGCTCCACTGAGGCGGACACGAGCTTATTCTGTTTCCATTGAAGCGGAGAGTAGACGAGATGTGGATTTCAACTAATATGATTGGTCGATCCCTACACGTCTCCTCTCAGCTGCGCTCGTCTCCGCCTTAGTGGAGTCGCAGCCTAAGGATTGCCCCACCATCGCCAGCGAGGAAGCGATACGTAAGCTATCGACTATCTTTTCGCTCAAGAAACGAACAAAAGATATAGAATCCCGTGTCGATTAAAAAGACACATATACTAATAGTTGATCGCTGGCTGTTTACATTGACGGTGGAATCTCTCTCCACTAGTTTAACGGAAAAAAAAATAGATCCCGTGTCAATAACGGAGACACATATATTACGAGTAGTAGTTGATCGCTGGCTGTACTCGCTTCCTGCTCATCGCCGGCGGTGGGAGCAGTGCCTTAGATTCCGAGTAAGTGGCATAGATAGAGGCATTCCATCTTAGTCCTCAGGGTGCTGGCAACGCATTTGCGGCCATAGAATTGTAGCCTTGAGATCACAAAATGGTCTCCGAGTCCACTTGATGGCCATGTCCTGGTGGCCACATCCGATGGAGTGCAAATGACTCCGTTGCAAAATATTTCCGTCTCACCTAATGTTCATAATCGCTTGTAGCCACTTGGTTCAAATGCCCGAAGGGCAAATTGCCTAAGAATAATAGCCCCCGCGTCTGTCGACTTTGCTAAGACAGAGATATAATAAAAATAGCGATGTGGAAATTTTGCGACTTTTTTGATGTCATTTTGACATGTAGGCCACTAGATCTCAGTATTTGCCACATTTATCTCTACAAGAGTCACAGCCTTAGTCAGACGTGAAACAACGATTGTATTTTTTATTATTGTTATTGATTGGCCGAAATAAATAAATTGAATTGAATTGAATAACGCTAAATGACGCAAGCAGGGCCCTATCTAATAAACGTTACAATCCGACAAATTTGTAAAATAGTGACATATTTGTAGAATTGTATGGTAAAAGCCTGTTTAATAAAACTACAAAATTGTAAAAGTAGCACTGCTAAATATTTGTAAATTGTAACGCGTTTATACTCTGTTTAATAAAACTTTAACATTGTAAAAAATGCCTGTACTTTTCGATTACAATTTTGTTTTACAAATAAGTCATGGTAAGATACAATTCACATATAAGTGTAATGTTTTTTATTGAAGAATAATGAAACTACGGTAGAACATAATTTAGTCGCTGTGTAATCTATTTTATTACAATCATTCAACGTTTTTTACAAAATGGACTAGAACGTCTAGAACAACAAAATTACAATTTTAACGCTCATATATGAAAATAAACATGTGTTATTTTGTAAATTTAGGAAAGAAATAACGGAACAACTAAGAGCTTTGGACATTTCCGGGCTTCGGACCCAGGACCGCTAGTTTCGTTGGCAGGGTCACTAACCCACTACAGTTTTTTTTATCAGGCGATATAAATTAACAGTTCATGAGTCGTTCTTTAGGTAAAAGTTACCAGAAAATGTAGTCATTATAAACTGCTATTATTGGAATGAACCACAAACGAACCACCATGAACTTATTGTCATCAACTCATCAGTTTACTTCACCGAATCAAAAGTAAGACTTTAGACTAACCGTTTCGTAAAATTATTATTTCAATAAATGCGATGCTTACTTTATGTACAGTCCCCTGACATATACCGTGCGCCTCTGCTATTATATGGTGTTGTGACCCACAGCCCATCCAATATAAAGCGCACAAAATTTGTTCAGTAGGTGTAAGAGATGCGTTTCTGTTGGTTTTGTGTTCAAGCTCGTTGCCTATTTTGTTTACCAAGTATTCAATGGTATTCTTGCTTACCCTAAACTAAACTTCTCATTAAATGTGTAGTAAGTCAAATTAAACGTGTTTTTTTTTTTTTATATTCGCCTCCGTCGCACAATTATTGGCGAATATTGTTCGTCACTGCTCTCACTGGATGATGACGTTAACACCATTGCTCAAAAAGTATTATTTTAACAACAAGTAAAACTCACCAACGGGTTTTACACAGAGTGCGCTCGCCTGTAAGAGTTATATTACAATTCTACAATATTGTAAACTTGTAACTACAATACTGCGTTTAATAAACCCCTTTTTCTGACAAATTTGTAAATTAATGCCTGTCAAGTAAAAACCTTTATTGAACAGGATTATGTAAAATTGTAGCTACAATTCTACAATTTTGTATTTTTTTTACAATAACAATTTTGTAATTTGTAATTTCTATTGAACAGAAATATGTAGAATTGTAAAAAGTGAATTGTAATTACAAATTGTAAAATGTAATTTTTATTAGATAGGGCCCAGGTCACGTCGGCCGCTAATGTCAACTGCATGCATAGGTACATTTCCATCGATAAGAAAACAGAACGTTAGCAGTGCTTGCATGTTAACTTGATTTGACAGCACTCTTGCACAGCAATAGGTAATATTCATGACTATTTCCACAGCTTCAATAATCCACCGCTTTCGCAATAGTGCCAACGGCATCCTGATCACCCTACAAAATAGATTCACCAATATTGCGGTGCAGGACTGGGCTACACGTCCCAGGTGCATAGCCTATGTTCAGTGCTGCTGCTTTGGATATTAATAAGGTAGTTTGTAAGTTTTATCTCTAATGTATTGGTAGGCACTAACATTATCAGTAAGTTCTTACTGTTTCATACAAATATGGATGCGTAATCCGAAATAAATATTTTATTATTATTATTATAAAAGCTGATTCATGTAAAAAACAGTTAAGTTATTTTATTTGTATAAAAATATACCAAGATATAAGTTAAAATATATTTGTCACCCGTGTGGTCACCGGGTTAGAATAGTGCCACTCCATGTCTTCTCGTGGATGTCGTAAGAGGAGACTAAGAGAATAATATAGGCTTCTAGTACTCTTAGGCGATGGGCTTGCAACCTGTCACTAATACACTGGGAAACATCTTAGCCTGATTGCGCAAAATGTGGTTACAGAATTATCAACAACTTACTAAAGAGTGCTTGGTAATTCTGTAGCTCTGCCTACCCCACTCTGGGATTACAGGCGTGAAGGTATGTATGTATGTATGTATGTTTCTACCTAATGAAAAATTAATTGAACAAAAAAAAGTATTTTATAAAAGAAATGTCGAAAAACTATGATCGAATTTTTACAAGGAAATAGAAATGCGATCGAAAAAAATTAAATATGCTCCTATTACAACTGCCGACTTAGAGAGATCGTTCAGTTCATTGAAATGGATAATATTTACAGCAAGACGTCGCAGATGAACTGTTCCAAATATTGAAAAAACATGAATAGTTTATTTTGAAAATCGTGTCAACTACAAAGTTTACCTACTGCAGGTAATTAATTAACGTTAATTTTAATATTATCTCATATCATTATAGCCTTGGTAGTAAAGCTAAAGTACTACATGAGTTAAAATAAACTTGTATCATAGTGTAAGCAATTCGCAGAGAGGTAGTTAGTCATTAGGCATAATATGATATTTTCTCAGATTACCTATCTGTTTTGTTGAAATTACTAGCATGGAGGCATCCATCTTAGTCCTCAGGGTTGATTAACGCAATTGCAGTGTTAAGATTGTAGTCTTGAGAGTTACCCATTATTTTCTGGAAACACTTTTTAACGAACGTATCAATAAGACAAATGTTCATTTCGTCGAAAGGCATCCATCGTCACATGAGTTTTTTTTTAGGTATATACCAGTCTAACCTAACCCACGTAATTAATGTTTAAGATGTCCTGAAAACATCAAGGTTTCAGCAAAAAATTGTGTTCGCACGATTCCCGAGATGTCTTGGCTGAGCTGCACTGCAAGCGAGGGCAAGACTCGGGACGAGTGAAAATTACAATTCCGCACGTGTATCAAAAGAAGTTTTTAAATACATTTGCGAGAAAATGTGTATCTGTGTATGTGTATGTGGGTATCTGTGTATCTGTCCTCTTCCCCCCGGAGCTCTGAAGTGAGCCAAACGTGTGTCCGAAATTACTTACATTTTAATAAAATTATTAAAACAAAAAATATAACGCAAAATACTAGGAGTGCATAATCATTGGAAGTACCTAACTACCTACAGTCATCCGCGCTGTGTCGGGCGCGCCCCCCGCTGCGCCACACCTTGCTACCTCCTAATTACCTCTGCGCTCCTGGTACTTTATTTAAACATGCAAACTTTTTGGTTTGATGCACGGAAGTATATTAAAAAAAATGGAAAAGTACTAGTGCAAAATAGGAAAAGTAAAAAGTTCGAAAAAATCCAAGTTTCCGCACGATATACAGCTACGAACAGTACTACTTTTTAAGCAACTGTATTAAAAAGACTTAATGCGGAATAGAGAGAGCCTCTATTCCAGGCGCTAAAATACAAATCGTATTTGACCTGTTATGGTATTGTTTTTTCTCAAAAAGGAAAAGTTGACATTACTATCTACATATTGAGACGCGAAGTACATAGTTTACTGTCAATTGTGAAATTAAAAAATAACATACAAATGCATACAAATTTCATTAGTCTAGTTTGCTTCTCCTTATCATATCATAAACAAATACGCGGTAAAGAGTGATGGTTTTTTCACGTGGTTTCTGTTTGTATGCAATTCAAAAAATGAGTTCAAGTGATGAAGATTTTACTCCAACACAATTCTTTTCGGCAGGCAGGTACGGCAAAATTGTGAGCTTCGTATTTTTAAACGATCTCGCCCATACTCGGCCCGCAATTGCCTACAATACAATACAATACAAATACTCTTTATTGAACACCAAAAAAAAAAAAACACGGAGCAGTACATTTTAACTATAGGTATACAACAGGCGGCCTTACCGCTAAATAGCGATCTCTTCCAGACAACCTTGGACAGAGAAATAATAATGTCAAAATTACATGGCAGGCGGTGTAAACTAAATTCCCTGCCTAGGCAATAATGTACTATTGCATGGATGTATGAATGTAGAAGAAGCGAAATAAATTTGTCAAGATCGTAGCAAGTGGATAGAAGTGGTCTCTGCCTACCCCTCTGGGAAACAGGCGTGATTTGGCCGTCATTACTGCCAAGTAAATAAGAGCTATCAAAACGTTAACAATACTTTTAGTTTTTACCGTGTTGAATAGAGGCGGTGTAGTGCTTGTTTCCTCAGTGACATAAAACAAACGCATGCTATACCGATCCAGCTGTTCATTGCAGTGCGTGCGGGTCCTTGCTCCCGCCGTGATGCGACGACAGGCGAGTGACAGACGCGGCGTAAGTAGGCGCGGCACGCGAGGAAGACACGCGACGCGCTCACATCACATGATATTGTCTCATGTTGATGTGTCGACAAGATTAGCCAGGCGTGGACACACTTTTTTAGGGATCTATGGGACCCTATTACCCGTGTGGTTGCCGGGTTAGAATAGTACCACTCCATGTCTTCCCCGTCGATGTCGTAAGACCCGACTGAGGGAATAAAGGCTTGTAGTAGGTACTGTTAGGCGATGGCCTTGCAACCTGTCACTAATACGCTAGTAAACATCTTAGCCTAATTGTGCAAAGTGTGGTTATAGAAATATCAACAAGTTTTAAAAGTTGTTGGTAATTCTTGAGCTCTGCCTACCCCACTTTGGGAATGAAGGCGTGAGTTTATGTATGTATGGGACCCTATTGATTTGCCTACATTGAAAAACAAAATTGGTCGCTTCTAACAAGATTGTGATTGTTGGGCATCAGCGTCATGATTCCATGCCAGCCTGACAACACCATACATACATCAACTACGACGTAAGCTACATCAACCACGATGATTAAATAATAATAGTAAAAGTCAACACGAAGCGAGGGGTTTTGTCTGGATGGTAGCAAGTGGAAGGAAGTGGTCTCGCCCTACCCCTACGGGAAAGAGGCGTCATTGTTAATATACTGTGTGTCCCAGAAACCGACGTCAACCCGCCTAGGGCTGATAGAGCAGCTCATAAGCTATCGATGTAACCCCCATGTATGTTCAGCAATTGTTATTAGTTTCCGAGATATTGATCATTTGAATCGGATTTTTGCCATTTCTCCTTATGTCCGTGATACAAAAAACCCCTAAATTCATGTTTTAATTCCTTTTTTTTTCAGTGTTTTTTTGCATGATTAGAATCACTATGAAATAAGGAAGTTTTTAAAGCTACATGCCATTTTTTTTTCATTATAACTTTTTGAGTAACCGCACAGAATTACTTTCTCCATACTAAGAGAACCCCGCATTTGTTTTTCACCAAGTATGGAAAAACAAACTTTCTGCGTTTACTCAAAAAGATGTAATAGAAAAAAATTGGCATGTAGCTTTAAAAACTTCCTTATTTCATAGTGACTCTAATCATGCAGAAAAACACTGGAAAAAAAGGGAATTAAAACATGAATTTAGTGGTTTTTCATATCACGGACATAAGGAAAAATGGCAAAAATTCCGATTTAAATGATCAATATCTCGGAAATTAATAACAATTGCTGAACATGGGATCACTTTGTTTGCCCGAATTTCATTTGCCATAATAGTATCACTTGCCATAATGTTCATTTGCCATAAAGGCATTTTTTCTGAAACTGTAAACCTTTCAGGTAAATTTTACATGCCATCGTATAGAGCCCATTAGGTTAGGTTAGGTTTGATTTTAAACAATTCTGAATAGTTCACAGTTTTAGAAAAAATGCCTTTATGGCAAATGAACATTATGGCAAGTGATACAATTATGGCAATTGATATTCGGGCAAACGATAGAGAACCGCTGAACATACATGGGGGTTACATCGATATATTATGAGCTGCTCTATCAGCCCTAGGCGGGTTGACGTCGGTTTCTGGGACACCCTGTATATACAGTACTACCATTTTCTTAATAACGATCGGCCATCTTCGTCTTTCTATGACACAGGAGTGACAAGGATGTATAAGTGGTGCTGCTCATTCATATCTACAGTAGGTACCTAGTAAATAATATATCACATATCACCTTTGTACTTACATCTCATACGATTATTTACAATTGTGACTCACCAAAATTAACAACCAATCAAGAACTAGGTATTTGACCAATTATTTTTTTATTATTCAATTTGATAGCTGATCAATGCCCGGTTCCTATATTCAAGAAACGAATCGTTTCCCTTACGGGCAGTAGCGTTATGACATTTGCTACATACAAAATGTGTCAAATTTTAACGAAGCGTCACAACTCTACCAACCGTTTTGAATATAGGAACGCACCATAAGTAAGGTTCAAAATGGTATATAACAAATGTTTGTACAGTCAACAGCAAAAGAAACTGATGAAATAGGGTCTCAAAATAGTATATGCAATAAATTAAGACAGATGTATCTGATTATTGTAGTTTAGCATTAGTAAATTAGCTCGTAATGTGTCATAACATAAGTAAGTGACATGCCATTCAAACAGTTAAAGTCATTACTGAGTGTTTCAAATTAAACTGATTTTCTAAAATAGCAATAATCAGTAATACTACCAAACTATCACATGTAAGTGAATATAAATGTTTGGGCCTTCATGTCTTCTCAAGGGTGTCCTGCCGTTTGACCAAAAGTCATTTGGCAAAATTACACTAGACAAACAACGTTTTGCAAAAAAATGTTAAGTCAATTGATCATTTTACTACTAATCATTTTACAAATGACTTACTTTTCCAAATGATCAACAGTTAAATTTACATTTTACGAGGAAGACGATTCAGGGCATAACCGACTCGGATAGGTTAGGTTAGAAGGTAAAGGCGGGAGCCTGGCTCCCGCCTTGGCCTTCGAGGTTGTTTTTTTTTCTGCCTAGAAATAAGTAAACTAATTGCTAAATGATCAATTGCTAAGTAAGTTTTTGTAAGATGATACTTTTGTCAAATGTCTCGTTTGCCAAATGATCATTTGGTGAAACGTTGTTTGTCAAATGACCATTTGTCAATAATTTTTTGGTCAAACATTAGTGAACCCTTCTCAAGACCACCTCGGAATACAAGTCAGACGTTCGGATAGTGTCGGTTATACTCGTAAGACAAACACGCGAAACAACTATAACACCTCTCATTTCCGTCAAGGGTTGAAATAAGTTCCTACTACTTCGCTTTGTTTTTTTTTGCAACATTTAAAATAAATCCTTTTTAACTGCCGTGAATCCGTGATTATCCTAGTTTTCATTTGGAGATTTAGTCATTTTGACTTTATCTTGTTGGACACTTGACACTCAGGTAAAATTTTTTTTTATTCTTTATTGAAATTTTCTATAAAGAGACAGTTATGGCATCGTTTATGATCATTTTCTTTTGACTCATTAAATATTCAGTTGAAAATGACACTTTGTTATAATCTGTTTTATCTGGGGCGTCATGCTTGAACATGTTTTGAAATGTTAATTTTGATCACTTACTTTTGACGTTGACTGTACATACCGTAGTTTAAAAAACCATTGCTGACAAATCTCGTAAATTTAGAACGAACGCGTCGGCAATGGCAATAGCTAGCTGCTTACGGAGCTAGTGGTCCCGGTTTCAATCCCCGGTAAGGGCAAATAGCCAAATATTCGTGCGATAGTGAGCATCCCATTTATTTTTTTAGTTGAATGCATGCGCTGTTTATATCTCCCCAGTCGTCGATAACGTTCATTGATACTGACGTTCACAATGAGGCACTTTATGCCACAATTATCTATCTACACCGACCGGTTCACTGCCCGCAGAGTGAAGGCATGCAATAGTCATACACGGGCAACGTCATTTCATTATCTTTACTACTTGGAAATACAATTTTTTAAATACCAAGGGATTTGCAGTCTAATGATTACTCTAATCAACAAAAACATACTTTACGACTGTGAGGATTTGTTACATTAATTTTTTTTTTTTGTAATTTCGTTTCGCGCTATTTCTAATTGCGGATTCAACATTTGTGGTTTGGTCGGTTTAGGTTATGTTAGCATTGAAACAGGTCCAAAGGGCCAAAACGCCCAGAAATAGGAGCTCCGCGAAGCGGGGCTCTGTCGACACTTTTAATTCAGAAAAAACACGTCAGGGCAAAGGCGAAAAAAATAAAAATTACTTCCAACCCGGGAAAAAACGCATCCTCGTCACCTCATCCGTGGGCAACAGGTTGGTCCCGCCCATAACTCTGTTTAACGAGCCGAGTGTCGTCTGCATTGCGGCTGGAGTCCGGGCGGTCCAGCTGCGCCGCATTAGCGAAGTGCCCGCGGGTTACGACTTGTAGAGTTACGGGCAGACCCATTACCACTTACTGTAACATTCGTTAATTTGTGACCCATTTAAAAAAAATAGCTTGAAGTCCTCAATGTCATTAGAGATGCCATGTTATTTGTAACTTATAGGAAAATCAACTTTATTGAGGTAGAATGTCATATTGACTTTGGACCTAAGGTGGATCACAACTTTAAGTTTTGTGGGTGGGTGGGTGTGAGACAAATCTACCTGGCCAGCAGGGCTTTTTTTTTAAGGCATAAGAAGGCGAACGAGCACACAGGCCACCTGATGGTAAGTGGAAACTGTGACCCATAGACATTCGCATTCACAAGACTGCAAATGCACTGCCAACCCTGAGGACTAAGATGGAATGCCTCTATGCTAGTCATTTCACCGGCTGTCTTTACCCCAAACCGGAACACAATAATGGAAACACTGCTGCTTGGCGGTAGAATGGTGGTACCAACCCAGACGGACCCTGCACAAGGTCCTCCCACAAGTTAGGCTTGGGAATGGTTCCAAAAGTCCCGTTTATAGTTCTTCGTAAACGCTCGCTCGGAGCGGAATCAATGCGCGAGCGCTATGATCGGTGATCATCTTGGATTTGTTGGTTTTCGATTCTTCTTGCACTTGGATGGCATGACTATGGTATTTTAAAATAATACGTCAGCGGTAAAAAGGACGCATCTAAGCGGCGTAGTTAAACTGGTTATGGTATTGTGATGACGTC
Source organism: Acleris emargana (assembly GCA_927399475.2). Classification (NCBI taxonomy): domain Eukaryota; kingdom Metazoa; phylum Arthropoda; class Insecta; order Lepidoptera; family Tortricidae; genus Acleris; species Acleris emargana. Next base: position 294,638 of record OV656863.1, on the reverse strand, counting down.
AGCCGCCATTACTGTCAAGGAAATAAGAGCTGTCAAAACGGTGAGAATACGGTGATAACAGCTCAAACTCGATATTTACCGCCTAGAATACCGGCCCTGGTTAACTTCAAGCTGAGCAAGCAAAACGCAACTAAAGGGGATAGAAGCTTTCCGCCTACATCTCTATATGGCTAGGTAGCTGATACGACCAGATCGCTTTGTGACTACATCTCGATCTGACTACATCGCTTTGTGCCTAGATCGCAATACGACCAGATCGCTTTGCGACTACATCTCTAAAAGTCCGAGTCGCTAAATGACCACATTGTTTTTTTCACCTTATGTCTGTCTTAGCAATATTGACGGAGCCCCGCATGGCGGGGCTCCTATTCCTGGGTTATTTGCCCTACCTAGTAACGCAAACGAAGTAGTCATTTTGCAACTCGGACTTTTAGAGATGTAGTCGCAAAGCGATGTAGTCAGATCGAGATGTAGTCACAAAGCGATCTGGTCGTATCAGCTACCTAGCCATATCGAGATGTAGGCGGAAAGCTTCTATCCGAACTAAAGAGCTAGTTAGTAGGGTAGGAAACAAATTAGCGAGCTAAATTAACTATTATTTCGAGCGGGAACACTTTTATTTTGCTCTTTGATCAAAACCGAAATAATATCGATTCAAGCAGAATCGAAATGAAAATGCGCTTTCTTAATATCAGGGGAACATGTCACACCAATTGAGCAAGTCAAAAACTAAGCTCTAGGCTTGTATTATGGGTAATAGACCGCGATATAAATACTTATATAGAGAAATAAACAGGGTTATTGGTAAGTTGACCTATTCTCCTCTAAAAAAAAGTCCCGTTCCTGACTTTTTTTAGCAAAAAACTTAAATTTAAATTATCTCAGAAATGGTTCACTTTTGCATAGGTTATTATGGGACCAAAATTATTGCAAATGACGTCTCCCATAACCCCTAGAGGGGAATAGGTCGACTTACCAATAACCCTGCAAACAACCATGACTCAAATATTTGCGCTCATCACACAAATATCTGCTTATACCATAAGAAATAGACTTGGCAACCGCCTTGTACGCATTACTAAGACAGCCGCCGCCAGGTCTACCACGCCGAGATCACTCACCTCACGTATCTTTCAGCCGTATCGCTAGCCAACTACTCGTCACCGCATCCCTCTCTAGCCAACCCGTGGCTAAAGAGACACAGATAGGACCGAGCGGGAAAGTGCAAGTGGTGCTGGTCACCCTGGACGGTTGCCAACGTCTGTGATCGATGAACTTTGCTAGTACTGACCTACTTGAAACGTGAGCCACATAACACTTGAAGCACGTCACGCAATAGCAATTTTTATTTTATTTTTTCGAGCATCGTTCCGCAATTTCATAAAAAAACTTGAATAATTTTCGCCCAGGGTACTACAGGGTACATGACCTAATTGGCTCCAAATGAGCTCTACTATGCCTCCGTTAAAGGTTTGTATCGAATATCCAGTCACCCTGTATATAATATATTATCTGTGGGAAGTTTGACGCAGAGCTTGCCGTTACCTTGTGAAAGAATAACAACGTTGCCATCGATTCGATCGCGAGTCGACCGGTCGTTAATTATTACTCATCCGAGCCTTGTTCGTCCCAAGGGCATGCTGAGGCTACTCGTTTACTAAACTTAGTTTACCAAGGGCCGCATTCATTAACTGGAGTGGTATTCCGTTAAACAACTCTGTCACAATCTTGAGAAAAGATAAGTTTATAAGAAGCTTCTGAGAAGTGTACGCTGCCTCTTGAAGGTCCTGGAGTCTTATCGTTTTCGAAAAAACCATGCCCGTGATTGATACAATTTTAAAGATTGTTTATAGCTACACATACATACCTTCACACCTGTCCCCCAATGGGATAGACAGAGACTATGGAACGCCTGATGCCCCGTCTAAACATTCAACTTTCGCTTCCTCTAGGTACATTCATCAATCTCTTCACGCACGTAGGTTTTGGGTGCTTTTCTTTATTTGTAACTACGCAGGTTATTTGATATATTTTTTAATATAGTATTTATAGATTTATATAATGCAAGACTAAATATACCATTGTAACATTAAATATATTTAAAAAATGACTGACTGCCGAGTTTCTTGCGGCGTTTCTTCTCAGCAGTGGTCTCCTCTTGTGAAGCGCTGGTAGATTCTTGACGTGTAAAAGTGCCCGTGTGGCCTACTTACTGAATAAATGTCTTTATCTTTATCTGTAATTTATAATATTAGTGGTGGTACAGTCGGCCTTAAAGGCGTTAAGCTACAAGGTACAGTCACGAACCGGGATTGTCGAGCCACTTGCCATTGTTCGTAATTTAGCCGAGTATTCAATAACCGATGTCAACGACTGGCTGACAGCTATTCGATTTGCATTACATAGCCAAATTAACATGGGTAAGTGGCTCAGCAATCCCGGTTCTCGACTGTACTTTCGTATCTTGTCGCTTTAAGTGTGCAGATACTACTATGAATGACAAATACACGTTACCCCAGGACAAGTTATTGTGAATACCGAAGCAACAAACCGTAGAGATAATAACTTATTACGGCAGAGATAGACCAGGGGACCACGTACATGTAACCCTTTAAATATTCAACTTCACTTGTCTAACAGGCTGCAGTGGGGCTCTGCCAGTTGTATGATTAAAAAGAACAAAGACCATGTCCGAGATTCTAGGGGATAAAAACCATATCGTATTTGACCTGATATGGTATTGTTTTCAACGCGGCGGCCATTACTGTTACGTAAATAACAGCTATCAAAACGTTGACGATACCATGACAGGCCTAAGACGATATGGTTTATACCGCCAAGAGTAGAGGACCAGGGGGTCGATTTTTGACTTTCGAGCGCTCAAAAATTTCACTCGGAAGTGAGCAAAATCTGTGAAGCCGTATTTTTAAAAATTACGAGCGATAAAAAATTTAAAGACGAGTGGTCTATATTTTTCGTTTTCAATTCTCCCGCTCGTATTTCAAAAACAACGATAATCTTAAAAATAAATATATCTTTCTAGCAAAACAGAATTTAACGTGGAGTTTAAGTGGCCGACCTGTTACATGTCGTCACAGTGCAAATCGGATCTCTCTGTCTAATCGTTCTCTAATTAGCAGTTTAAAATGCTTGTATCATGCGTATTTCTTTCGCATCCGTACCGTTTTTATCGCACGCCCCCCCACACCGCTGCTCTAAATACGGAGACGGTACGGAATCGCAGTGACTCATCGCATGCCACAAACGTCACGACTTTATCTTGACGTTTACGGCACGTCACTGCGATTCCGTACCGTCTCCGTATTTTAAGCAGCGGTGGGGTCGCACCTTTATAAATGCGAAATGCGTTTGTGTTAGTATGTAACTCTTTCACGCGGCAGAGGCTTGACGGATTTGGGTGACATTTGGAATAGAGATACGTTATACATACGTCACCACAGCACACCACTTTTCATCCCGGAATGTTTAAAAGTTCCCGATGGAATGACGATAATCGAAATCAACGCGGACAAAGTCGCGAGCGTACTCCAGTACATATTGTACAAAGTACGATCACTCAGCTTATCTTGGCACGGCCTTTATCGTCTGGATCTCGACCCCCTCCCCGAAGCTGAAAGTAAGCTGCGTAAAGTGGGTGACGCTGCGTAAATTGCGTTGCGTTTAAATCCTGCTCTTTAACCCATGACGTAAAAAGAAGGGTTATAAGTTTGAACGCTGTGTGTTTTCTTTTGGGTTTTTGATTCTTCCTGCAGTTGGATGGCGACTAAAATGATAAGTGAAAATGTAACTAAATAGCTACCTTGTAGGGTACGAAAGACCAGAAGACGAGGCGGCGGTGCGAACGGTGGTAATCCAAGCGAAATTAACCGTTATTTCGAGCAGGATCAGTTTTATTTTGCTCTTTGATCAGAACTGAAATCATATCGATTCTGTTAGAGCAGAATCGAAATGGAAATGCTCTATTTGCAATGTATGGCGTTTCTGACGAGCTGGTTGAAAAACGCCAGTTGTAAAACATGTCCAAGAGTCCGATATCGGTTCTCCGACGAGCTGTTACGGCAATGTGACGCCACCTTAGCCTTATCGCCCGCCCTGTCGATTACCTCGCTGGCCACCGGCCAAGCGCAACTGCGGGGGTGTTCTAGGGCACAAGGGGCTTGAGAATAGAACTGTCGTGGGGTACCATCCTGGACCACAATGATGTCAGTTAAGTTTCCTACAGGGCGAACGATATGAAGTGTTACCAAATTCAAAAGGCTACGATTTTTTTTTGTTGTCTTAAATTATTCATTATTAAGAAAAAAATGAGAAAAAGATATCAAATTTTTAAGATTACTTTATTTTAACTCGATATGACCACCTTCTGCTGTCTATGGCCTTCAGACGGTAGAAAAATGAGTTGCGCGCTGCACGAATGTGATCCTGCGGTATGCAATGGCAATTACGTACGATCGCTTTCTTCAATGCATCCATACTGGCATGTTTTCTTCTCCTCACCTTTCTCTCCACAATGGACCAGATAATAGAAGTCCATCGGGTTCGCGTTTGGGGAATTCGAAAGACATTGTGTGGACGAAATAAATTGTGGCACGCGTTGTTCAGCCATTCTTGGTTCACACGAGCTTTACGAGCCAGGGCCGAGTCTCGTTGTAATGTCCACGGTCTACTACCGAAATGTTTGCGTGCCCAAGGCTCCAACGCAGCTTCCAAAACATTTTCCTGATAGTAAGTCGCATTTACTTTGACACCAGGCTCGATTTTGTGAATTTGGTAACACTTCATGTCGTTCGCCCTGTACATTTAATAATAATAATTTAGTTTTATTATTTAAAAAAAAAAACGGAGATATACTGGAAAAGAGCCGAATCTTAAGTACCCGAAACCGACGTGCGTGCATGGCTCGATGTATGAATGTGGAAGAAGCGAAATAAATTTGTCAAGATCGTAGCAAGTGGAAAGAAGTGGTCTCTGCCTAGTGCCTACCCCTCTGGGAAACAGGCGTGATTTAATGTAATGTAATAATTTCGTTTATTTTCAGACTTTAAAGATTCTATAGTCAATAAGGAAGCCTTATAGTTTCGCCATGTCTATCTGTCCACGGGTTAACTCAGAGATTCCGCTCCCGACCCGTGGTACAAGTACTATGTTCAACTGATCAACGATTTCTGTCTAAATATCATTATTGGAGCTTTCACGGACCTCCTATTTCTGAGTATTTTGGCCCTTCGGGCCAGCTGAAGTTCTAACACCGGCGTAGCAGCGCGCCTCAATACCTACTTACCGTAAATAGTAAACTTTTTTAAACTACGATATGTACACACATTTGTTATATACCGTTTTGATCCTTATTTAATCAGCTAACGAATTGAATAATAGTAATATAATTGGTCAACTACCTAGTCGGTTACTAAGTTCTGTTACTGAGATTAATTACAATTTAAAAAAAAAATTAAAGCAGTTTTGCATAAACCTGTATATATTAATCAAAACTTTGATTTATATAGAATAATAATAAAAATAATGTATTCTAAACTATTGCAATTATTTGATGTACGAGCTTGAAGTATTCCCATTTCGGACGATAAAATCATAGTTTAAATCACGCACGACGATGATACTGATAACGGCCCCAACTTTTGTAAGAGTTCCTGTAGAGAGTTCAAATTTGCGTGACATATTGAACAGACTTCTAGCTTTAAATTCTGATACGAATGTATTCAAAGCAACTAAAGATCCGCTCGGACACCGGTCAATCTTGATGATGATGACTCATTAAATCGACTTTTATGATTTCACATGATTTTGCAGAAATACGAAAACACACCAAATCTCTTGCTTCATAAGTTGGAATTAAGTCATGTTGAGAAATATAATTTTGGTCTCTAAACATATATTATACAAAAAAAGTTCTTTGGTAAACAAAGACTAACTTTTAAGCGATTTCAAAAAATGAAATTTACAGAAAAATCATGCGTAATTTCATCGATGCCGGCTGTGAATGTTAAAAGATCGTATCGGGAATTGCGGGAACTAAGAAAAATTATTAATTGTTTTTCAAAATATATATTAATTAAGCTTTTAATTTTTATACATATTGAAATTAAAAAATAAACATAAGTTAGTTTTATTTGCATCAACCTTAGTAACAGAACTTAGTAACCAACTAGGTAGTTCTTAATTGATTGTCAATCTTGTTTGGTGAGTCACATTTGTAGGTAATCGTATGAGATGTAAGTACAAAGGTGATATATTATTTGCCGGTACTGTAGATAACGTACATGGGCGAACTTATACCATATGGGATCTAATTCCAAATGGGTTCTATGGATGGGCTCGCGTTTAACTAACTCTGGCTATGGGTTCTCTATGAACAAATAAAAACGTATCTTTAGTTCCTTTTCCGAAAACCTCCTACCTCCAATGTCGTCATTGGCGTGGGCTCGATCGCCATCGAGGCCGCGTCGTCATCGTTGCGTCACCTCGCGACGCGTACGCTTTCTTCAGGACAATGGCGTCGCTAAACGTTCAGCGATGAATGGTTACGTCTCTTTGTCGGTTGATTGAAAATAGTCAATCGCCGGTAAACGGCTCGGGGTTCTGTGGTCACGTCCACTAATATTATAAATGCGAACGTTTGTGTGCGTGTGCGTGTGTGTGTGTTAGTTTGTTAAGTACTCCTTCATGCTGCAACTGCTGGACGGAATTGGATGAAAGGGTGATGGGCAATTTTGTATAGACCCCGTGACGGGCCTACGACGGGGTCCCCGTCCCCACCCTTCAACAGTCACGGGATGCATGTCTATATGTTCATTAGGACCCAAAAAAAGACCAAATACCTATGCTGCCCTCCTACGGAGAAAAGGCACACGTGCAATTAATTCATAGAAGCATATTAAACTCTCAAGGGTTAAAATAAGGTTGGATTTTCAATACAATTAATTTAGTAGATACGCCTTTTCTCCTTAGGAGGGCAGTATTTTTTCAAGAGCCATACAAGCCAAGAATGTGTTCATTTGTAAACAAATTCCATACAATAAGATTATGATTTTCCAAGAAAACCCCATACATATGGCGATCGTCGCCATAGTAAAAAAACATCATGTTGCCATGATGCCGTGTGGGACATGTTTCATCTCTGTTGGGGGGTGGGGACATGTGTGTCAGGCGGCCTGTTACACTTGGGACTGCAGTCTGTCAGTCTGTGGTTAACAAGCCAGAGAGCACCATCAAGAGGCACCGCCCGGTTACGTCAGTGTTCTGTAGGGTTGCCAGGACCAAAATTAGAAAAGCTGGGCCCGGGCACAGATATAGAAAGCCCTACACATTGTATTAGAACGAGTTTCCGTTAAAAAATAGAATAGAATAGAATCATTTGTTCGGCTATTAAATAAACACAAAAAACACATACATTAATGGGCTGAAATTTGGACCACATATAAACCCGAAAAATAAAAAAGATAAAAAGATAAAAGATGTTTATTCAGTATGTAGGCCGCACGGGCACTTTTACACGTCAAAAATCTACCAGCGCTTCGCTAGAGACCACTGCTGAGAAGAAACGCCGCAAGAAACTCAACAGTCAGTCGTTTTTTAAATATTGCTTATGATATTATACAATAATAATGTAATATAATATTGTTATCGATGATACTGTAATATTATGGTATCAAAGAGCTGATCTGATGATGGAGTATGAAAGTGACGACAGTATCTCCGCTATACGTAAATAAGTATTAAAGTAAGATTTATTATCTCGGAAGAATGCTAGAGTGTAACTTATATGTACTTATTAAGATTTTTCAAATTAATACATGATCAAAAGCTGAAACAATTAACCAAAGTTTATTAGTCTATAAGTCCGGCTTGAGCTACAAATGTATTTAATCCAGTAGTGGAAACTGTTTTGGCCAATGTTTTTTCTACAATGTATTAACTATAATGTATTATATATTGCTGTTTGTTTCCCTTGATAAATAAATAAATAAATAAATAAATAAATATACTTAACCGTATTGGGACTCATTTACTTTGGTCTTGATAAGAAGATAATGAAATTGCAAAAAAAAGTGCAGGCAGATGCAACAGCTTGTCCCAAAAACGTTTTTTTCCATAGAAACTTATATGTCATGCGTGTTCGTGTGAGTCGCTCGCGCGCTTTCATTAGGCATCTTTTAGCGGGGTGGGGTTGACCGAAAGTCTAACTAAAACCGAGCAGGCAGTACTTAACTGCCTATATACAATAACGCCACAAATAAAAAACAAATATAGTTGGATATAGAACTTAAAATAAATGGTATTCCGAATTTAAATACAATACAAACACATTTTGTGTTGTGTCGCTATTGTATATAAGCAGCGTACGTGGTCTTGTTTACATTTGGCTGCACACCTAGCAACCCTACCTGTGAGTAATGTCCGTCGTGTTGTGTGAGGGAACATCCGTTTGAAGTCATCTGTGTGGTGAAGCCGAGCGTTCGTCTGAGTACATACTACACAATCATTTATTGATACAAGTACAGTACCTATACTAAAGTCAATGATCCAAATAAAATAAACGAGGTAGTGATACACAAATGGACCTACACTACCGCTCATAAGTATTTAAGCACTTGTTATTATTTCCATACAATTGTATACAAAAAAAATGATAATTTTGCGTGCACTTTAATTTTTTTATTTAGCTAACTAATCAAGTTTCAAAATGGTATCCATAGATATCCTTGCGAATATCTTATACATATATCGGCAGACAGTCATTAAAAAATCATGCATACATACGTACAATAAATCACGCCTGTTTCCCAGATGGGTAGGCAGAGACCACTTCTTTCCACTTGCTACGATCTTGACAAATTTATTTCGCTTCTTCCACATTCATACATCGAGTCATGCACGCACGTCACGTTTCGGCTACTTAAGATCTCGATTCGGCCCTTTTCCAGTATTTCTCCAGTATTTATCAATTTCTAATACTTTTTTTAAATTTTGTATGAAATAGTAAATAATAGTTATATTCCAATCGGCATTGGAAACATTGGCACAGATTTTAGGCCCTTCAGGTATTGTCACCGTTTTGATAGCTCTTATTTACTTGACAGTAATGACGGCTGACGTTAAAAACAGTACCATAACAGGTTAAATACGATATGGTTTTACGTCTTCAATAGAGGCCCTGCTCAGTAGTGGAACAGTTTACAAACGGTTCGGCAATTCATTGTATTCAGGGCGACAGGAGACACGCTCAGGGGGGCAGTCGCTCGAGACCAGCTCTAACGGTACTCGAAGGTTACCATGGTAACTAGACTCAAGTTTGAGTTTAACAGGGCATAGGGTCAAACGCACACAAAAAACAAAAGTTGTCTCTCCTGTGGTCAATAGTTAAAGGCTTGTGTGCATATAAGATATGTTTTTATCTGATCGGGCCAAAGTAGACCTGACGCCGTATATGCAGATATGGGTTCAGCTAGAACATTAGGCCTTAAACACGTTAACTTCGGGTATGTCCACAGAAAATACGCGAACCTAACTCTGCGTATGACCCCATATCGTTACTACTTTAGAAAAAACTCGTAATATCTGATACTTCGCTTCATACGAGCTTGAACTTAATTCTTTTCACGTTTAAGTTTAAAATCGTGCGTCAAGTAATATGAGATACGAGGTTTTTTCAAAGTAATGACGATATTGTTCTTGTTTAATTTAATCCATGGATTTCTACTCATTCTTCTGGATGAGAATCCCGACCGTGGGAAGCCGATCATGAGAACGGCGTCATCCCAAGGCCGAGCCAAGATCAAGTGCTTCCGTAAGTCTGAGCTAGATCTCAAAATTCTCCGGGTGGCCCGTGAGACGTGTCATGTCACGCGAGATGCACTTGTAAAGCCTTTTTTTAGAGTTGCGTACTGTAACGGTACAAAACCGGCTAAGCGCGAGTCGGACTCATGGGTACTCAGGGTTCCCTAGTCCGTATACTATTCTTGTATGGGTGCCACCGTTAATGTTTATTGTTTGTTATAACTGCAATAGAAATACACACACAAGCTGTAAAAATCAATACTGCCTACCTATTACGGTTCATGACAGACAGATAGACGGACAGACGGATTGCTGGTGGCTCAGTAAAATGGTCCCTTTGAGCTTTGGCACCATTTCGTTACAGACCCTAATAAGGGATGTTGAGACTTCGTTGTATGTCTGTATGTCACTTTTGTATGGGGTAAATTTTGATATATTTTTTAATGATTACTAGTTACATAAACATACATAACTTCACGCCTGTCTCCCAATGGGGTAGGCAGAGACTATGGAACGCCAGGTGCACCGGTCTAAACATACAACTTTCGCTTACTCTACATTTATCAATCTCTTTATGTACGTATAGGTACTTCAGTTTCAGGTGCTTTTCTTAGTTGCATACTTTATAAACAAAGGGACATTACTAACAAGGAATGGTCTCGTTTATACCAACCCAAGTGTCCGGCTCCGATTTGCTGTATTTTGATATACCGGGTGGAACAAAACGAGGAACTTTGTAAATGTAAACAAGTTTGAACTAGTTGTAGTAGGGTTGTCGCTGATATTAAATTTATTTATTTTAAACATTTTGTTTTACTTTAAAGTCCAGCTTTACAATTATAATAAATCGATTGTAAATAGATCACTTAGATAACTCTATCCTTTCAGCTCAGTCCCATAAAATAACAGACACGTATTTTTTTAGCTGCCGATGGTAACCGACCATTAAAGGGTTTACGCTGATAATGCACAATACGCAAAATGCTCACTGCACGCATAATGTACAAACAGTCAAAATGCACATACGCAAAATCCACATCATGATAAATGTACAGATCGAGAAATGTACAGTACGCAGATAGTACAAACAATAAAATGTACATATGATGATTGTACAATATGCAAAATGTACTCCACTCGAAAGTGGCAAAATGTGCAAAGTTAGAATGATCAATACGCAAATTGTTCATTACGGAAAAATAACAATACGCAAGATGTACTGATTACCTATAAATTATAGTTTTTGGTGCTAATAAGTGTCCGTTGGAATCTAACATTTGTAATAATAGGTCACAAAAAAACCATTTCAACTCGGGCTAAATAGCTCGAAAACGAGTATTCAAATCAAGTTACACATCGGTACAACAGAATTCGCTAGTATTGTCATAAGACAATAAATAAATATAGATATATATAAATATATCTGTAGAATTAACGACATTTAACAAGGGGTCAAACTTACAATACTTACACTCTTTTTCCGACTGAGCATTATTATTTATTATCTATTTTGCTTTGTGTACATTTAACGTTTTGTACGTTTGGCGATTGAGCATTTAGCTTTTGTAACATTTTGCGGATTATGCGTTTTGCATTGAACAATTCGCGAAATGTAGATTGTTCTTTTTACACATTATGAGTTATGTGCTTTCAGCGTAAATACATTTTGCGTACTGTACACTTCTCGATCTGTACATTTATCATGATGTGGATTTTGCGTATGTGCATTTTGACTGTTTGTACATTATGCGTGCAGTGAGCATTTTGCGTATTGTGCATTATCAGCGTAAACCCATTAAAGGAGTGGTCATTCTGAAGTGGTTATTTAGTCATTGTGGTCATTTTAGGAAGGGGTCATCATGCCCCGAAAGGGGGGTTTAGTTACTTTTCGATACTTTCGAGGAAATTCCTCCCAAAAAGTTGAGGAGACAGGGCAGCTAAAAAATGCGCTTTATTTTAGACTACTCTCTAACATTTATCATAAAAAAAAAACAAATCAAGGCCGGACAGTTGGGTTCCTTTGTTTGAGATATTTAAAAAAAACGGGATAAATTGGTGTAAAGGTATCCCCATCCCAGATGTATGACCCACCAACCGTGTCTATTCACACTTTCTTCACGCGTCGCGACGTATACGCACGTATGCATTGTCAGATAACGAGCGACACGACTCGATTGTCGCACGAACACAATGCGTGCGCGCAGCACCACGCGCGGCATGCGGCGCGGCGAAGCGGCGGTTGCATCGATACGGCGCAATCAAGTCAACGTTACTTGTAAACAAATTAATTATCTAAAAGTTAACATTGTAAGACAAGATAAGACAACATAAGCATTTTCTCCCACATGCTCGGAAATGTTAACCTTAAAGACCGAAGAAGATCAAACCGTACAGACAGACGACAGGAGGCTACTTCGTTTTGTATTATGTAAAGATGTTAGGTAGGTTTATAGTACTCAGCCAAGCTTCTGAATCAGAGACTCGCGCTCGTCTCACAAATATTCCCAGACGGAATCGAATCCGAGCCCGCGCGTCGTAGGCAGCGTCACTACCGACTAGGCTGCACGCGTCGTCTTTGAAAGGCCTTTCCAGTGGCCATAGTATTTGAAGTTGAAGATATTGGTCAAGCGTGACCGGCGTGGAGGTGATTCGACGAGGTTTCTCGCCACAACGCTCGAAGGGCCCGCCCCGGGCGACCTCGCCGCGTTCTCTTGTATATATTGCGAGTGGTCGCTGTGTTAGCTCCAGTGGAAACTGGTACGGTTACAACTGTTTCTTGCGCGGTTAGGTAATTGCTGTTTGATAGTTTTTGGTTATATCATGGCTTGTAAATAGGCTTTGTTAAATAGGGTTAAATAAATATTAGGTATAATACATCAACTGTCAGTTAAATTCTAAAGAATACAGGGTGTTTGGTAGCTAGGTGCAAAGCTTTAAGGGGGTGATAGAGCAGCTCATAAGCTATCGATTTAACCCTCATGTATGTTCAGCAATTGTTATTAGTTTCCGATATATTAATCATTTTAATCGGATTTTTTGTAATTTTTCTTTATGTCTGTGTTAAAAAACCCCTAAATTCAATTATTAATTTCAAAAAACAGTGTTTTCTTCCTAGCCCTAGTTATGAGTGGGATAATTGACGATTGAAAAATATGCAACTGGAAAAAAGAAGATTTGGAAAATTGCGAATAGAAAATTTGCGTCAGAGAAGAAAATATTTTAGTAGAAAAATCTAACAAGCCGAATAGAGGCCCAGCCTCCGTGTTAGAATGATGTGTATCTGAACTGACGAGGCTGTCTGCGTTTTGTTTGTCACATCATAATTGAACGATATTAATTTGCCGGTTCTGCTCACCGTTGCAGCACTTTCTTTGTTCAAAATCCTTTGTTAACTCCGTCAGCTGAGTCAGAGTTGACTCGTTCGGCGCGTGCGCTGGCTGACTTATCAACTAAGTACTTGTTTTTCTTCTAGCTTTATGTACAAACGGAAAGGAATTTAAAAGGAAAATTAAGGAATGGCTAATTATAAAAAGTTTTTATGATCTCAATGAGTATTTGACCGCTCAGACAACTGAAACATAGCTTATGTTACTCAGGGATAATGTAGCATTCGAATAGTGAAAGAATGTTTGATGTCGGTCCAGTCGTTTTTGAGTTTATTCGTTACAAATATACAAAAGTACAAATCTTTCCTCTTCATAACTAGTGTATAGTTAGTTCGTTTGTTCAAATAGTCGCCGGCATGCTTCACACTGCTGCATGCGCGCCGCGGCGCCGGCGGCTTCTTTGTACCAATTGTGGCGTCACATCAAAGCATGCAAACTATTTGAACGAACGAACTATACTTAGATGATTATATCGTACGTCCGAAAAGGATAAACTGTTGGAATTATTCTTGACATCTTATTAATATAATGTACTAATTATCTATTAACAATTAAATGTTAAAACTAGACTTATTTAAATTAAAATAAAACTAATCTACTCAAATATTAAAGAAGTAAATATAATAATCACCACTATAAAAAGAACACCCCCTCTAGCAGGTCCGCTCGCGGCATGGCCCCTATGACACTGGCTGTATTATCTCTCTGGATAGCTAGCCCAATCCTTTGGGAGAGGTAAGCACCAGCTCTAGGATCAGTTGTTATTTTTTTTTGCCTTGGAAGGCAAACTAGCACACAGGCCACCTGATGGTAAGTGGAATCTATGACCCATAGACATTCGCATTCACAAGACTGCAAATGCGTTGCCAACCCTGAGGACTAAAATGGAATGCCTCTATGCTAGTCATTTCACCGGCTGTCTTATCCCCAAACCGGAACACAACAATGCAAACACTGCTGCTTGGCGGTAGGTTAATGGCTAAGATGGTGGTACCAATCCGGACGGACCCTGCACAAGGTCCTCCCACAATGAAATCAGTCAGTCAGTCAATCAGTTTTTACAATAAAAATATCATCTATGTATTTATTTTCTTAAACCTCGTTTAATTTGTGAACTTTAAATACACTTTTGTAAACATACCTTTTGTTATTTTAACTGGTATTCCTCCGAATTCAATTTTGCTTATCGTTATTTCCTTGGGAACCTTGAAATTTTCCAGGATAAAAGTAGCCTTTATGTCAATCCAATCTGCATTTTAAATTCCATCCAAATCCTGACAGCCGTTGCATCGTGAAAGAGTAACAAACCAACACCAACTTTAGTTATAGTATTAGCAGGATTTAATCGTTGTGCGTTGCCCTTAAATTAAACTTTAACAAAACTCTCAAAACCGCCAAGAGTAAGACTACAGCATCGCACCGCCATCAGCGAGCAGCCTTGGAGTCGAGCGAACCATAGATGGGCGCGGTTATTTGCCGCCTACAGCACAAGTACGAGTGAGTAGACGCAGGCTCGGAGCCCACTCCTGGTAAGGTGATGCCCATCTATGATTAAAATCTAACCTACTTGGGTTTTGCTAAATTATTACTAGAACTTCTTAAGCTTTAAATATGGTCCTGTTAGTTAAGTAATATCCATTATTTCTTGTTCAGAGACTTCTCCTTGACACCGGTACACCAGGTTGTCATACCAATGCTCTTCGCTTTCGTCGGAAATTGGTCAGTTTTTTTTTTATTCTGCAAAAGTGGGTAGGTTAGGTTCGTTAGGTATCCCCTTGTTCCTTGGATGTTTTCAGGACATCTTAAACATTAACTAACAAGGAACGGTACCCATACTGTCCGGCTCCGATTTCATTTATTTTTATATATGTTAGAGAGTATCTAGTCTAAAATAACGGACAGGTATTTTTTTTAGGTGCCCAAACTCAACCTATTCGGAGAAATTGTCCTCTGCCTGCCTAAAGGTCTGGGTACGATTATCGGTTTGGGAAAATATTTTTGTGACAAGTTCACGCTTTATTCGTTTTTGTTCCTGAGTTATGCATGTTTTCTATGTAATTAAGTGTGTATTTCTCTATATAAGTATTTATATCGTTGTCTAGTGGCTATAGAACAAGGCTAGAGCTTAGTTTGGGACTAGGTCAATTTGCGTAAAATTGTTCCTTGTTTTTAAATGAAAAGTTCAGTGATTTCATCAAGTAGGATGACGATAATGAGTCGTGATGACTTCAATGACGACAATGACGGTTAATTATAGGCTCCGCTGAATTTTAACGTCGCGTCCGTCTGATGAAAGTGAGACGCATATTCATATTTCTAGAAATCCGCGCGTTAGAGGAAATTTAAAACCTAGATCAGGAACTTAGAAAGTAGAGGAGCGCTAGCAAAAGAGTATTTTTAATTGCGTAGAACGTATATGGGCGTTTCTTTAAAAGTTTGTACCTAGTTAAGGACTAAATTAAGAAACGTTAACTTTTCCACTGAGTTACGAAAATTAGTCGTACATCTACTACCTCTCAACGCCAATAGGGAATATGCATGGATTTTAAAAATCGCATTTCTCATCAAAATATGAAAATACCGTAAAAGAGATCACCAAAACAGAAATTAAAATTAAAATCGGTCAAGAAATACGGAAGTTATAAGCATTTCAAACTTCTAATTAGACAGAGAGACCCGATGTGCACCGTGACGTCATTGTGCACTGCGGCCATATAAACTCCATGTAAAATTCCGTTTTTCTAGAAAGAGTTAGGAACAAATCTTTGTTGGCTTATATCTTGGTTATTTTTATAGTTATTCAAAAAATGATTTTTGTGATCTGTTTGTTACATGAATCAGCTTCAATTGAAGCTGTAAAAAAAAAACATGCATATTCCCTATTAGCAAAATCTCAAATTCATTTAATGAAGTAGATTCGATCCTCACCCGTTAGTAATATGCTTGCACTTGCTACAGGAGTTTTGGCTGAGATACCACCATTTGTCTTAATAACAGTACAGCTAATTTTCGTAACTCAGTGGAAAAGTTAACGTTTCTTAATTTAGTCCTTAACTAGGTACAAACTTTTAAAGAAACGCCCATATAGTACATATGATGTCGTAGTTAAGTAATGTAGGTACCTAGGTACGAATGTAATACAACAAAATAGACAGAAAAACAATAGGTATATACAAAGGCGCACTTATCCCTTTTAGGGATCTCTTCCAGTTAGGTGAAAGGGCTACTCCATAATAAGTAACTTTAGTATTAAGTAACGAATGTAAATTTACAAGAATAAATAAATAAATATGCGCTAGATTCATAAATAATTGACATAGTATTTTATCTTCACATATTTGATATAACACATTCATACACGCACGCTTTCATTCCCAGAGTGGGGTTGGCAGAGCTACAGGATTACCAACAACTCTAACAACTTGTTGGTAATTCTGTATCCACATTTTGCACAAACAGCCTAAGACGTTTACCAGTGTATTAGTGACAGGTTGCCAGCCCGTCGCCTAAAAATACTACAAGCCTTAATACAGTCATGTCTAGATAGATGGATATACAATGCAGCTGCAACAGAGGCCCAGAATACATCGCGGCCTTAACTCTAATTCAATCTAAACACCGAGCATAGTTGAGTCATCGCATGACAACCACGTTAGTGCATTTGGCGAACTACCTAAAGTCGTCTCTAAGCTTCCTGCATCTCCCCTCAGCACCTCCCTCTCTACCTAGTCCATAGTAAAAGAGAGCCACTGAGCGAACGAGATAACGCAGGCCATGCTCACGGTTCAGCTGGGTGCTAAGTAGGCTGTCGCAATTCGCAAGGCCGACGACATTAGATGTTGCTAATAAGGTTAAATACGCGTATATGCGTCCCACGTACTTGCTAAATCCCGGGGGCATTGCGCTGTTCTTGAGAAGTGTGAGTCAAGAAAGGGGCAGTCAATCATTACCAATGTGTGAGAAGACAATATCCATGTTTTATTGTTTGTTACCTCCACCTCCTCTAGAATAAATGACTTGACGAGTATTTAATTGGGAGATATCGTTGGAAGTCCTGCCTTCATCTATGGATTATCCATACTAATATTATAAATGTGAAAGTGTGTGTTTGTCCGTCTTTCACGCTTCAACCCCTGTACCGATCGAGATGAAACTTGGCACACATATTGGTTAGGTCCTGGAAGATAGATTTTATCGATAAACGACTTCTACGCGGATGGAGTCGCGGACGAAAGCTAGTAGGCTATATTTAAACCTTTGAACTTCAAATTTTGACTGTCTAAACCGCGGCTCCCTAATAATGCCTACCCTGTCCGTCCGTCCGTCCGTCCGCCCTAACGTTAAAGAGCCGTATCATTGATCCGTAATAGATTGCGGGTTGTTTTTTTTTTCAGAATGTGTTATTACGCCGAATTACCAACAACTTTATTTAACCAAAGTGACAATTAAAGCTTTTCCCAATAAAAGTAACGTTTTTTTAACGTAAATATTTTTTTGTTTTATCGTAAAACGGTAAAACATACAAGCATCAAAATCGGTGTGATTATCGTACAAACCCTGAAGAATAACAACAAATGCAAAAAAAACTAAGAATGCAAGTTGCGCTTGCGCTGATTTGATTCGAAATAGAATTCAAATCTGAATACAGAACAGAACAGAACCCTCAGTGCGATAGTCCGACTCGCACTTGCCCGCTTTTTATCAGTTTCTGCTACGCCCGCTTTGGACTAGTGGTCGGAATGACGTCATTTTGTTTGTACCCGCGTTACGTAGCACTAGCTGTGACGTACACGGCAGGTATTCTCGGCGCGGCGGTAAAAACGATATCGTAGTTAACCTGCTATGGTATTGTTATGACGTCAGCCGCCATTATTGTCAAGTAAATAAGAGCTATCAAAACGCGATATGGTTTTTACCGTGTCGAATTAAAGGCCCAGAAGACGTTGATGTGGCGTTTAAACTTTTTAGCCATGAGCAGGTTTTGTTTTAGTTTCTCAGTAGATAAACATAAAACGTATGCTTTTGAGAAAAACCTCAATCAGCATGTTTTACTTTCTGAACATCTTTCCAAAAAGTTCCCGCTGTCAATTATTTAATTAACCGACCGTCTATCAGCTCGCTACCGGATCGCCGGCGTCGCGCAATCAAATTAACATTCCTCGCCATTTACCGCGATTCCCTGGAGAACTGGTTGGTTGTTAATAACCTTCATTAGCGCTTGGATGCATGTCATAACGTGCTTTATATTTTTAATTGTTTTTATGTCTTTGACTTTGTCAACGTGACGTTGTAAACCAAATCATAGGCAGTTATTTTTAATAAAGCATTAAAGAAAAAAGAGAAAGTACTTAAGTAATAAATATTAATTAAGTGAGTATTTTTCTAGTAATTAATAAGTGATAATAATTTACGATATTACTATTTTTGATGATTTGATAATTGATGCGGCAGACAACCGCAACGCTGGATGGACGACATTCGACGGCACGGAGGCGGAAGTCGGGACTGGATGAGACGGGGACAACATCGCCAAGAGTGGAAGAAGAGGGAAGAGGCCTACATCCAAGATTGTATCACCAAAAGGCCACCATGATGATGATGATGATGATGATAATGGATAGTAGGTATAAATGCAAAACTATGTCTGCAATGGTGTGTGGTGGTGTAGGTATTTGGATTACCTTTGTTTCAGCGAAATATGTTTGCCAAATGAATAGTTCAACAACTTTTCATTTGCCAACCCGCTTTGTTTTCTATAACCTTAAATGTTTCACGATTTTATAAAAACTAACCTAACCTATAGGGTACGATAGTACCGAAATAAAATTTAAAAATGTATATAACATTTTTATCGTAACACGGAAAAATTACAAAAAAACCAATTAAAATGATCAATATCTCGGAAACTAATAACAATTGCTGAACATACATGGGGGTTAAATCGATAGCTTATGAGCTGCTCTATCACCCCCTTAAAGCTTTGCACCTAGCTACCAATCACCCTGTATAGGCTCACTCAAACAACAAGACTTAAATATAAACATTTTCACATAACTATTAAATTAACATATCTGGCAGCACTTTATATGGCAAACAATTATATCTAACCATAGAGTCTATTATAATTTTAGCAGCTAGAAGCCTTCTAAAGACATTATTACAGATCTCAGAACCGACCCAAAACAAGTCTTCAACCGTTTGAAAGTGAAAGTCTTACATAATCCTGCTCATCTGAATCACGCTAGACCTTGTCCTCATAAAAATAAAAGCCATGTTGCAATGACATTCATAATTTTATGTAGTAATACCGTTATCAAGTTTTGAACTTTAACAAGAGAATAATAGAGTTTATATTTTGTTGATAAATTTGTTTGTTTAGTGTGATGAGTTATTTCTGTATGTTAACTATAGGTACTCATATACCAATGAGTTTTTATAATTTAAGTACATGTATTTAACTGGATGTTGTTACTGTAAACAAGAAACATCGTGAGTTAACCTGCACATTCAGACAACTGAGTGAGTAAGAGAGTAATTGCTTAAAAGTTCCTAAAGGGCCCATCTGTATAAAATATAATAAGATTACATGCATACTAATATGTTTTTGGTTGATATACACTCTTGGTCAAATAATTCGGGCCAAAGTGTGTTTTTCATACAAACAAGGCTATTTTACAGCCTTGGTTTCTGGCCAGGGGTTATTTTGAGTGAGGTTTAATGGTGGATACTCCGTGGTATCCATAGAGGAGATTAAAAGTGCTTAAGATACCAAACTGATCACACAATCAGTTAACACCACAGCAAGAGTTTGGGTCAGCATTTGGATTTCCTTACATTTTATTGCCATTTTAGATGTTTTTCTGAACATGCACAATTCCGGCGTTAACTGAAGATTCAATCAGTTGGGTATCCTAGGCACTCTGGAAATCTTGTATTGATGCGCGGGGTGCTCATCATCAGATATCACTAAAGGCAACCCCTGGCGAGGAACCAAGGCTCCGAAACAGCCTCGTTTGTATGAAAAACACACTTTGACCTAAATCATTTGACAGAGTTTATATTGACAAAAACATATTAGTATGCATGTAACTAGTAAGTTTAAGTTGAAATGTCATAAATTAAGAACCAGAGCCATATTTAACAGTAATAAGTTTTAACTAGTTATTGTTTGGAGTGTGGGAGCTCCCCAACTATGCTGAGATAAACTTTAAAGAGATGATTATTGTAATAACTATAAAGAAGTTAATGACTTGAGGTTAGCTTGGGAAAGAGAAAAATAATGTTTTCAGAAAGATAATAAAGATATTGATGCAATAATGAGCAGAAAAAGTCATTCGAGAGTTAAGCCTGCCTTTAGTACTTGTTTTAATGAAATAAATAAATGATTAAACTATGATATTGACCTAAAATTTCTAAACATAAAATGATTCACCATTATCTTAACAAAAATTACCTGTGAAAGCAGCGAAATAAATTTGTCAAAATAGTAGTAAGTGGAAAGAGGTGGTCTCTGCCTGCCTCTCTGGGAAACAGGCGTGATTTAATGTATGTATGTATGTATCTTAACAAAATTTTAAATGTTTACGTGATAAGCAAATATTTTTCTAAGAGTGGGGAAAAATTGGCATTATGCATATTAGGTATTTCAAGTTAATAGACATAATAATCATACAATAACTAAGTATCCATAACTGGTACAGCAGATGCTGATAACTGGGTGTTAATGTTTGCTAGCATCCAATCCCATGGCGTAGTTTGAAACTAAAAACATCCAAAAGTTCAATGAAAAAATAGCCTTTGGGTGGCATTTCTTTTTATAAAAGGTAAACAATAAACGAAAACAAAGAGTAATTCCGGGTTTAATAACTTTATGTAAGTTAGTTTAATTTTAAACACAGCATTGTTTACCAAGCGTAAACAGAGACGACTCACGCCACTTAGCGACCTCTAATTGTCATCAACTATCTTATAAGATTCTTATTGGAGCGTTAACTCTCATTAAGTCCCGATTGTGTCGCGTAAAAGTCAGGTTCAAGCACATTTGCATTTAGCGCAGTTTAGGTGAACGCTCTACGCAGCAGCGGAACGTCAATTATCCACGCCGTGCCCTTAATAACACCCTGCAGCCGCCGAGCACTGACTACTCACCAGCAGTTCAGCTTCCTGATCGACGATAGATCCGACTGTTTGGAGCGGGCTATCACCATCTCCTCGGTGAGGCGAGCCATGGTCACTGCACTTCACGATTTCACTGTAAGTTAATTATAAAATTGAACACGACGGTTTGGTTAGATCGGCGCGAGGCCGCCTCGCATTTTCGGCGCGAGTCACAGCAACCACAGAGCGGGGGCGGGCAAATACTAAAAACAATGTACGATCACCAGTCACCCCTCCGCCATCTGCCATCTGTCATTCAGAGGCGTTGTTTCAAATCTAACTTACTATAATCTTATAGGAAGAAAGGAGAAAGGTATGCGTAATGAAATTTTGAACGGACTTTTTATGTAATCACAATCGTCGTCTGATTTTGTATAAAATTCAATGGCTAATCTCTTTCCCCATATGTAGGGGTTTGGTAAACTAGCAAGAGAATGAAACGGAACTTTGATATTTTAATTAACAAGAAATTTACTTTCGAAGTTATTTTACTGTAATTGGTTGAAATTTATCACCTAATAATTTATATGTCTATAAACTACAAAAACATATTTAAATTTGGCTAAATAATTGATTGTTCTTGTTACGATGAACGAACAAACTTCAAGTTTATGCAAACTTCGCATAAAGTGAAAGTAAAATAAAATGGAAAAAAAACGCCTGTTAAATGTCATTTATGCGTTTCGTTAATATAAACTCAAAATAAACACTAAATATACAATGCTGTATTTTTGTATTTTTATTTATTTATAGATATATTTTTACACAAGGCTAATATTTTTTGTCTCTTAAAAAACGAAACAAAATTACTTATTGCAATAGCTCAGTACGTAACAAAACGAAGCTGTGACGTTTACATGACAATAATTTGACAGATATTTTGAGCAGTTGGGAGCCAGAAATGATTTCAGCGGATTTCCTTGTATTTTCCTACTGAATCATGGAGTCCAATGGGATTCTGGACGACAAGGATGTCGGGCCGGAGGTGCAGATCACCTTCCCAGAGTCGGTGACGAGCCGCATCGAGGAGCTGATGGGGGGAGCCGAGCAATTCGACAGTGAGGAGGCACGTAAACAAACTACCATATCCCTCTTGACACTATTTTAAACGTAGATTTCTTTACCGTAATGGAAAAAAAACAATAACTTTTATTTATACTTCTCTTCTCCTGCGTAGTATAGATTTTCTCTATAAAATCAAGTTATACTTACGACTGTGGTAATACTAGATTTTTTTACATAGCCAACCTGGCAAAACATCCATGGAATCACTCAACATTGGCAACACACATTGCCTGATCATTAAATCCCTGTACTGGTGTAAAAGTTCTAAAAATGGGGAATAATTTAAAAAACCCTCTACTTTGCCCTAGAAGTTAAATTATTTAATAAAAAAATACTGCATGTTTAATGTAGTCAGTAATAGCATTTTGAATACACACTATTAGAAGTTTGAATTTAACTGAAATAATTTGTCAATTTCACCTATTCCCATAGTTTGGAATGGGAATATGTTATTGAATTATGATGCGTTAATAAGTACTACCAATGCGCTTGCCCTATTGTTTCTGTGTGTAGCAAAAAAAAGACTTTTTGTTTCATGTCAATCTTGGTAGAGTTGTCTTGTCTGAAGCACTAGTTCACTACACATTAGCAATGTGTAAAAGAGCATTGATGCAACCAATTGATTGAATAAGTGTTAGTGCACAATTTTTACACAAATGGATCTAGTTCCAAACTAAGGTCTAAGCTTGTTGTTAGAGAAAGAATGTAAAAACATAATGGCTACATCGATGTTTTCATGATTCTGCTAATGTCGAAGTTGGATAGGGCACCGCCATTTGCAGTTATATCATGTGTATCTAAGACTTAATAACAATTAGTTGTACTACAATGGCATTTATGTTAACAATGTTTGATTCTTATTTCAGTTTGATGCGGTATCGTACATAAACCGCGTGTTCCCCACGGAGCAGTCTCTGGCCGGCGTGGAGGGCGCGGCGGCGCGGTGCGAGCTGCGGCTGGCCGGCGTCGAGGCGGACATCCGCCGGCTCGTGCGCGACCAGGCGCAGCAGCGACAGGACGGGCACGAGGCCCTGGAGCAAGCCAGACAGTGCATCGCTGATCTGGCGCTACAGGTATTTGGTTTTCTATCATTTAAAATTGGTTGTTTCTAAGGAGATTGTTGTAAATTAGTATCGTATGAATCTTCTCAAATGAACTTTTCGCTTCGAGCCCTAATCTTCCAAACAAAGGCCATTGTTTCTATTATCGCAAAACCGCTAGCTACCGAGTTAGCACGTGCTACTACAACATTGATATTGAAAAACAAACGGTATCGTCATAGTATTAAGGTTCAAATTGAATGTCACTGACATTCTAGATGTTACGTTTTGGTAGTGTAGGACGATACCGCCCCGAGGCAATACGGCAAATACCAAAACGTAACATCTAGAATGTCAGTGACATTCAATTTGAACCTTAATACTATGACGATACCGTTTGTTTTTCAATATCAATGTTGTAGTAGCACGTGCTAATTCGGTAGCTAGCGGTTTTGCGATAATAGAAACAATGGCCTTTGTTTGGAAGATTAGGGCTCGAAGCGAAAAGTTCATTTGAGAAGATTCATACTATACCTTGATTCCAAACATGCCTGACAAGATGATAGATGCATGAACTGTGTCACTTAAATAGTAAAGAACACGTAGTGATTGTACTATGTTATTGTATCTTTTTTATGATGTACCGCTGTGTTGATGTGTTTGTTGAAAAAACGTTTTTCTATTCTATTGAATTCTATTCTAACATGCTGATATTACTCCCAGCCCTAGTCTCAAATTGGTCAAGTCCACAACCAAAGGTGAGCATTAACTTATAAAAGTACTATTGGTTTTGGTGTAGGTGGCTGACATAAACAAGAAAGCCGGCCGCAGCGAGAGCATGGTCCGCGAGATCACGGCCGAGATCAAGCAGCTGGACCGCGCCAAGAGCAACCTCACCGCCGCCATCACCGCGCTGAACCACTACCACATGCTATGCGGCGCCGCGGCCGCGCTGCGGGCCATGGCCGAGCGGCGCCAGTACTGCGCGCTGCTGCCGCCGCTGCAGGCCGTCATGCAGGTACCAGCGCGAGCAGCTGGAGCCAGCAGCCTCACCGCTCATACTTTTCATTTTTTAATTATGGGATGGTTGATATCAGGGATGTAACGGAGGTAGTTTTATCGGAACCCAAGGCGGAGTCGGAGTTTTTAAATTTGCTTTATCGGAGTCGGAATCGGAGTCGGAATCAGAGTCGGAGGCAGGGTCAGAAGTGGTGGCATGAGAGGGAATTTTTATTTAAGGACAAATAAAACATTGTAAGGATCGCGGAAACGCGGTGGATGCGAAAAGCACCTGACCGGTCTGAGTGGAGAGCCTTGGGGCAGGCCTATGTCCAGCAGTGGCTTCGGCTGACATGATGATGATGAATAAAACATTATTTAGTCATTTTTTTTTCATTTCAATTTTCAATTTATAAAATAAAACAAACAATGAAAAATGATAAATGATAGTTCATAATCATAACAGTCGACACAGGCCGCCGCGCCGCCGCTATGTTATGCTTCGACCTCCGATTAAAACCTTCGATTCAAAAGTGTCGGAGCCGAAGTCGGAACCGAAGGTGTGATAATAATCGGCAGTTCCGACTTAACGGAAACGTAGTCGAAGCTCCGTAACATCCCTGGTTGAAATGTTCGTTTAAGGTGCTGCAACACTTCGAGCGGTACCGCGAGATCCGCGAGCTGAACGCGCTGCGCGACGACGTGACCGCGCTGCGCACCACGCTGGCGCAGCAGATCCTCGCCGACTTCAAGGAGGCTTTCACCGGTGAGATGTCTTCAACATGAATATCACCATCATTGTTATTGCCATATTTTGCTTGGTCATCACATCATTATTGCGTTCATTATCATCAGTATCACTACCATTATCTTTCCCATTTTCTTCGCTATCTTTTATTATGAAGGTTAGGAAGACGTTGCTATGTATTGAGTTACTACTGAGTACTGCCTGTTGTTTACCATGTTACGAGGGTGAATCAAAAAGTCATTAGAACTGGCTGTTTATAAAAAGTTTTTAAATGAAGTTTTTTTTTTATTTTGAACTGTCATTATAACGTAATATTTGACAGTTGGTTTCGTTCGAATTGTTCCCGCCGTTACATGGTAAATTAATATTTTGCGAAATAAGTCGACTAAAACGTCCCATTATGGAAAAAAATGAGTTACGTGCCGTGATAAAGTACTTGTGTATGAAAAAAATGACTACCAAGGATTTTTTTTTGGATATTCAGCAAACCGTAGGCACTAGTGCTGTACCCTATTCCACCGTCGCTTTCTGGGTTGCCGAGTTTAAAAGAGGCAGATCTAGCTGCGAAGACGACCCCCACTCCGGCCGGCCATCTACCTCAGTTAACGCAAAAACCGTTGAAAAAATTGAGAAAATGGTTTTGGACGACCGGCGACTAACAATTAAATGGTGTCCCCTTGTTTTACAGACTGAAAAATTACAGAATTTTGTTTCACAGAAAATGTTTCATATACTATTTGGTCCTTGTATTTTTGTTTCGTATATTATTATTTTTTAACTATTTACTTGAAAGAAACAAATTCGACAGAAAATCAATTCAATGAATTTTGTAATTTTATTTTTTCATTACACAAACTTATCAAACAATATAATTATTTTTCAACGAATATTGTTTGGTCAGTGTATTTTTTCATACTCACTCAAAACTCATTAGAAACTCATTAACGTACAACCTATAAATATGAGTGAGCGAGCAAGACCTCTCTGGGCA
This sequence comes from Acleris emargana, assembly GCA_927399475.2. NCBI lineage: Eukaryota > Metazoa > Arthropoda > Insecta > Lepidoptera > Tortricidae > Acleris > Acleris emargana. The sequence continues at coordinate 268,436 of OV656863.1, read as the reverse complement.
GAACCGACTTGAATAGGTTAGGTTAGAAGGCTATGGCGGGAGCGAAGCGAAGCAAGCTCCCGCCTTAGCCTTCGAGGTTATTTTTTTTTATATCCCTTGAATAAGCTATGCGATATAATTTGATTGTAAATCAAATAATATGAGAAAAAGAATATTTAATTTGCTATTCTATGATATGAAAAAAGAAACATTGAATTTTATTTGAAATAAAAAACGATGATTTAAATGTCTTCAAAGTAATTATTCTACATATTGATTATTCTATGAAATGATAATACGAGAAAAATTTTCTATGAAATGAAATTCTAAACAACTTCAGTCTGTAAAATAACGTACAACCCAATTAAATACATAGCAGAGACTAAAGATTTCGTTTGGTAGCGTACATTCAATACTAACCGATGTTTTGGGTTTTAAAAAAGTGTCAGCAAGATGGGTTCCGCGAATGTTAACGCAGGCTAACAAAGACTTGCGTTTACAAGTTTCGAAGCGGAATCTAAAGAAAATCTTGCATGACCCGGACACTTTTTATCGTCGTTTCGTAACAATGGGCGAAACATGGGTTCACCATTTTGACTCTGAAACAAAAAAGCAAAGCATGTCCTGGAAACGGCCATCTTCCCCTCCAATAAAGAAATTTAGAGTATTTCCGACAGCAGGTAAAGTTATGGGTTCACTAATGTTTGACCAAAAAATTATTGACAAATGATCATTTGACAAACAACGTTTCACCAAATGATCATTTGGCAAACGAGACATTTGACAAAAGTATCATCTTACAAAAACTCACTTAGCAATTGATCATTTAGCAATTAGTTTACCTATTTCTGGGCAGAAAAAAAAATAACCTCGAAGGCCAAGGCGGGAGCCAAGCTCCCGCCTTTGCCTTCTAACCTAACCTATCCGAGTCGGTTATGCCCTGGTTCGTCTTCCTCGTAAAATGTAAATTTAAATGTTGATCATTTGGAAAAGTAAATCATTTGTAACATGACTAGTAATAAAATGATCAATTGACTTAACATTTTTTTGCAAAACGTTGTTTGTCAAGTGTAATTTTGACAAATGACTTTTGGTCAAACGGCAGGACACCAAAGTTATGGCCTCAGTTTTCTGGGATGCAGAAGGAATCCTTTTTATTGATTATCTGCCCAAAGGAAAAACTATTACAGGTGCCTATTACACCGATTTGATACCAAAAGTGCGTCAAGCAATCAAAGAAAAACGTCGAGGAAAATTGAGTGCGGGAGTGTTTTTTCACCATGATAATGCTCCGGCTCATCGATCACAAATGGCTCTCATTGCAATCCGCCAAGCTGGTTGGTTGGTTGGAGATCTTTGATCATCCGCCCTACTCGCCAGACTAAGCTCCTAGTGATTTCCACTTATTTCCGAAACTAAAGGAGCGCATTCGCGGAACTAAATTGGACGACAACAACGCGGTCATGGGTGCCGTAGAGGAGTTTTTTGAGGCTCAAGAAAAATCGTTTTTTTATGATGGATTAAAAAAACGTGAAAAACGGTATAATAAATGTATAGAACAAGAAGGAAATTTTGTTGAAAAGTAAAAAAAAAAGAAATTATATTCGTTTGTTTTTGACCCTATTTCTAAGGACTTTTTGATTCACCCTCGTAAATGTAATTGTTAGAATTTGTTATGATTCTCTTTGGCGTTAAATAAAGGGTAATGTATCGTCAGCATCATCATTACACTTTTCAGTATCTTTATCATCATCATTTTCTCATATTCTAATTTTTCTTTTCAGTTTGTAATGTTTAGTTTTATTTTTACCGCTCAGTCATAACTTACGTGTTAGCCTGTCAGTTGTATGCCCAAGCAGCACATTAGTGAATTTTGCAGCTTATCTTATAGCTTTATGTTCTAAATGAGTGGTTTAACAGTGTTTGACTACACTTATAGCTTTAAACACAACTCAAACTTGTATACGAGTTCATCCTGTCACTTATAGTTGCTTAGGAACGTTTTTTGTTTCTACTTTATTACTTATAGTTGGGTAAAGTCGATTTTGCTACTTAAAGTTGCATGCAGGTTGTAATTGTCACTGAATAAGAAGCAATAGTGATATATAAGGCCCTAAAGTAACTTATAAGCCACTTTTATATATAAGTGGGAACATACCCTTATTTGGAACTTTTAATTCCAAATGACTAGTATAATAGAGTAGTGTATCACCAATAGTGGCTAAAGAGATAATTTTACGGCCCTTTTGGAAACTAAAGTGATTGCAACTTTAAGGCCTAGAAGGGTCGTAAAATTATCTCTTTAGCCACTATTGGTGATATACTACTCTATTATACTAGTCATTTGGAATTAAAAGATCCAAATAAGGGTATGCTCCCACTTATATGCAAAAGTTGCTTATAAGTAACTTTAGGGCCTTATATAGCACTATTGCTTCTTATTCAGTGAAAATTAAAACCTGCATGCAACTTTAAGTAGCAAAATCGACTTTACCCAACCATGTAATAAAGTGGAAACAAAAAACGTTCCTAAGCAACTACAAGTGACAAGATGAAGTCATATACAATTTTGAGTTGTGTTTAAAGCTATAAGTGTTGTCAAACAATGTTAACACGTTCACGGACAGTACGTCGAGAGATGTAAACTAAGACCCTCGTGATATGGCATTACGGCTGTGGCCGGTGTTTTTAATTACACCAAAAACGGAACTCCGTCCATGGCCGGCTGTTTCCCATAGCATTTATAGGAAGCACGAACTCTGTGCCGTTTTAGGCTTTAACGCAAGCCGCTAGTGTCACAGCACAAAAGCTCTAGGGCATAGCATTCACTGCTGTGCCACTCGCAAGATACAAATAAGTGATTTTCAGACCTGATAGTTTCAAATAGAAAACAAATAAGTGAAAATAAACACTGTAAGATCTTTTTTGAATCGCCATGTTTACAAATTGGAGTCCTTGAAAATGATTTATTTTAAACAGAATTTTATCACACTGACGCATAATCATAGACTTTTGATAGTTGTGACGATGTTACTTTAACATTGTAAGTAACCTACAATCATTAGGTCAGGTTTTTACAGTTTTAGTTCTTATCAGTATCAATTCCTTATATGATTTAACACTCTCTTTTTAAATATTCCTGATCTAATCAAAGGCGCATCGAAATTTACAAAGAAACCATACTATAGTTTCACGGTAAAAAAGCATTCGCAAGAATTTCGTGCTTATTTCAATGCCTGAACGTGAATTTTAATCACTTACCAAACAGATGTATAAATCCAAAATTAAAATGGCAGATCACATTCACTTTAAAAAACTTACCGACTTAATTGTTGCCACGTCACGCAAAGGAACTTTGGCGTCCCATTTATCACTCATTGACCGAACTGAAATATTATTATTCATTCGTTCAATAATCGTCGTTCACTACGCATAACTTTCACCCATAGTTCTAATTGCCACTTAAGGTAATCGTGAGATCTCTTATGGATTCAATATAGAACCAAAAATAAGCTGCAATTTTTCTCCCCGTGGTTCTATATTGGTTGCCTAAGGGTTCTTTCCACCTATATAGAACTTAGTCATGGCTATATATTTCACTTAAGTATCCAAATAGATATGATATACGAGCTATTTCCCACCCAGTGTGCTACTTGGGTGCACTATGCATGCGTTCTTATTTCTTTGTCTCTGTTATATAAATGTATTTAGCATATGTATTGTTGCCCTGCCTATTTAAAATAAATAAATCATTAAAAAAAACTTATTAATTTTAATATTTTGGAAAAAAACTACAGCTCATATCCATCTTGTTGGTTGTCAAAAATGTAATATGTTACTTGTAAACATTGATTTGTGGTGACAGCGGGCAAGTCGAGCACGGTGTCGGCGCGCACGCTGTCGGAGGCGTGCGGCGTGGTGGACGCGCTGGACGCGCGCGTCAAGCGGGACCTGCTGGACTGGTTCACCGCCATGCAGCTGCAGGTAACTGCTGGATGTATGTGGTGACAGCGGGCAAGTCGAGCACGGTGTCGGCGCGCACGCTGTCGGAGGCGTGCGGCGTGGTGGACGCGCTGGACGCGCGCGTCAAGCGGGACCTGCTGGACTGGTTCACCGCCATGCAGCTGCAGGTAACTGCTGGATGTATGTGGTGACAGCGGGCAAGTCGAGCACGGTGTCGGCGCGCACGCTGTCAGAGGCGTGCGGCGTGGTGGACGCGCTGGACGCGCGCGTCAAGCGGGACCTGCTGGACTGGTTCACCGCCATGCTGTAACGTTGCGTTTTTATCATGACTTAAACAAACCCAAACTGAGAACTAGCAACATTCTCGAGTAATTTTAGAGGCTGGTAACTGCATTGACATTTGGTGTCTAATTTTGAATTAGGGTTGTCAGCCTTAGATTTGCTACTCGATTGTTGGGAAATAAAGTAGACATCAAAGTTTATTACTTTATTTCATTTTAGATAAATGTATGAAAGTATTTGCTGAACCAAAGTTTTGTAAGAATTTAGGATTCAGGAAGAACAGTAAATGGTTGCTTTCTCAATCAACGGTTTTATTGTTTTACAAATCAGTAATACCAAAGTTAGAAAGTAAGTCGTTTCAGGGTAAATTCTGGGGTAAATATTGTGGGAGAATTTCTTCATTTGAGGGTGCTCCAGGGTGCTCCCGTGGTTGTGTCCTTGAGCCATCTTGGCTGGATTGTGCATATAACAGGCATCTCAAGATGTGTGCCAAAAAGAAGCTTGATTCATCTTGTGCAGGACGGAGGTCCTTATTTTGATAGAAGTCTCCTGTGGCTTATTTGGCAAAGGAGCAGCAGATTCAAGAGTTATTTTGTGGCAGTAACAAAATCGTGAGTATTTATTTTGTTGGAATCATACATGTGCACCATGTAACCAAGTTTCTTAACCTCGTGGTTAACTTTCAGTTCTTCAAAACCTAAGAGAGGGTTATTTATGCCGGGATGGAGGGAAAGTCAGCGTTTGAGATAATCTCTATTGGATGGTCTCCGGTAAGCATCTTTTGATCTGCTTTACTCTGCTCTCCGCTTAATTTCTGCCATGTGCATAACCTAATCGAAGCAATTTGGTTCTTTCCAGCTGGATGGGAAATTAAGAAATTTGGATATTTAGAAATTTAGGGAAAATTAAGAAATTCAGACAATTTAAATTATGAAATTTAGGAACAAATTATAAAACTTAGGAACAAATTAAGAAATTTAGACAATTGAAATTTAGAACAGTCCATTTAGATAATTCAGATTTAGGTTTCATACAGTTGTGTGCTGATAGTAATTTTGATATCATCACATCTGTTAAGTTTGTGTTTGCTTTCCTTTTCTTCAGAACTTTGAAAGCACATGTTTAGTAAATTTCACTTTGCACAAGAGATTTAGTCTGTGAATGAAGAAGCTAAGGGTTGCTAATTTTTGTGTAATTTAGTAGTGCGGGCTAGGACATTTTACCAGCCGCCTTTTGTTTGTGTAGCAAGACCTTGACTATTTTCTTCTTTATACTTCTGCAACAAACTGCTTAAAGCTCTTCAATGTTAGGGGATCTTACTGCTTGCGCCGCCTGAACCTTATATCTTTGCGCGCTTACTGTGCGGCTTGCACTAAGGAGTCTGCATAGAGTCGACGCCCAGAGCATCGCGTTTCAACTCACACTGCCCTGATCCTGTCTGCAGCCAGACAGCCCTTTGCAGTAAGGTTACTTCAGATTGAGGTCTGTGAATTAATTATTTAATTAAACTAGGGAATTAGGATATAAAAGTAAAATTGGATATTGGAATTGATGGCATTAGGTTCCTTAGGGACTAACCAACTTTAGCATAGATAATTGTGAACCTATCATAAGAACCATAGTAATTAAGCACGACCCATGCTTTTGCTGAGCTTTTAATGTTTAAAATGTCTGGTCGCTTCAAACCTAAAGGTTTACAATTAAATTCAGTATATCTATAATGTTACAGAAAGAGTAGTAATAAAGATTGTATTCAACTTACTAATTCGTTTCCTTGAGCTCCATGATATAAACCCACTCTTTGTCCAAGGGTCACGCCGGACATTATTATTATTTTAAGTTTGGTTTAAGATTTAGTACATTTCGTTTACGACGTGTTCCTTCTATTGGCCGGGTCAGGAAGGCATGTCGCAATGGCGCCCACTAATTTTGATTAATTTCGCATTATTTTGAGTGACTTTTGGTTAAGATTGGGTATATTTCGTATGAATAATCTTATGCCATCAAAATCCATTTTTTTCCACTTGTATTGTGCCATGTAGACACTGTATTGTGCTTGATTTTAGTGTTGTCTACTCTTTTGAGACAAATTCACATTTATTTACACAATTTAACTTTAGTTGTGAACCAATTTTGTGAGATTTAAGTTGATTAAAATCTTTCCATAACCTTTAACCAGTACATTTTGTTTGACAAATGAAAATGACATTTTCATCCGTTAATATTTGAATCTTTAGTGAGTGTATGTATAACTAAGTATTATATCACTTATTGTGTACTTTTCAGATTGTGAGACTGTGTTTAATTAAAATCTTATGTGCTCCTAATCGGAAAAGAAATCTTGTGCAACATTTCATACTTGACTTGATACCAAATTTTATACCTAATTTGAAAGTGTTCATTAAGACACCTTTTTTTTTATGCATATAATTGGACTTATTATTTAGCAAAGTAGATAAAGCTTTAAAAATTGTGCAAGTCAATATAATAGTTTAGTTTTCAACCATTAAGCACTGAATTTACTGTATAAATTGCTGGAAACTTAAGTAAGTACCTAATACTTACATAATTGTTCATAACGGTAACTCATAAGGGTTGCACATGAAATAAAACATTAGTCAGTCTCAAATATATTAGGATTTTCTTACTTTAATTACTGTACAACTAAAAACACATTTTGGTGTTCATATAATGAAACTTTAGTATAAACATATAAGTGTTAAATAGTTGTACATCAACTATATCTACGGTATAATTTTTTAAATTGTTGCATTTAGTGATACTGAGTAACAAGACTGTGGTTATGGAAAGGATATTTTAAGTGTTTTGTGAGCCATTAATTCCAATTTAACATTCAGAATAGGTATTGGCAATTATAGAGAGACAAATACAATTTCATTCACTTTGGAAGGATGAATTAATTTATGAGGTGATAATTAGATCTCGAACATCGTCAAATACTGTAGATTCTTTAAGAAAACAACTTAGAATTTTTATTTATTAAGTGTAGCGGTAATTTTAGTATACAGAGATTGTATAATAACTAGCTTTTGCCAACAATTCTGATTTGGAGTACTTCATGCAGATAAAAACATAACAAAATGTATAGGAAAACAGTTTCAGTTCTCCCTTTAGAACAAGTTTATTCAAGATCAGTCAGAAGTTCCATTAGGTAACCATTTAGAACATTAACTATTAATGTCTGTCGGAGAAAGATTTCACAAAAACTGACTTTATTCAGAAAAATATATTTACAAATAGCTTCAGACAAGTTTATAACATAACATATTGGTAGACAACTGTTATAAACATAGGAATAGTTTTTTTCATAAGGCAGATTTTGAGCACTCAGTCGCAGTTGTAACACTTCACAGGCATTCAGTGGTTCAGGTAGATGAACTTGATCACAAGTAGTTGTTAGAAATTCTTTCCTTTAGTATCATTACAAGGTTTTGATGATGTTGAAAGGTTTCGATGGAAGTTTTGTTTCTTCAATCCGTTACAAGCTTGAAGTAGGTTTATCCATCATAAATTATTGCATCTTCTGTATAGGCTTTTTTCTGCCATTTGCAAATCATCTTGCTTGTTTCGACTGATCTGATCGACGCTTTTATTTAGTACTGTAAACGTTAGTTTTTTTTGGCTTGTTTCGTTGCAACTGCGCAAGTTGCCGGTGAATGTAGTCAATTGCTTTGTTATTCAGCTAACATTGTTTTCAGATATAGGTACTTTCCGCTTATGAATATTTCGAGATTATGTACATCAGGTACATATAACGTTTTGTTAAGCAGTGAAAATTTTGGTTACTTTCAAAGTTCAATTTAATATCACTGCCAGTAAATTCAGGTTATGATGTAGATAGATAGATTTTTGTTTTGGGGTTATGATATTGTTTTGATTTATGTTTTGACACCATACACATTAAGCAAGTCGATCGATCACGGGTCAATCACAGATAAGATAATGTTACGTTACGGGTGTCAAACATCTTTACAGTCCGAATTCGACTACTAAATTATTAAGCTAGCTGAATACTCGCATACATTTACCGTATATTTAGGTTTGTATAAACAGAAAAATTTTGTTTAAGTACGGAGATGTGCGGATTTTTTTTTTTGTGTGTATCCGACTTTGTCATGATGAGGACAAGTAAACTTTTGTTACAAAATTAAGATTAATTCGTTTAAGAGTGTCAAATATCGCATCAGATATTTGATCACGATTCTGAATGGAGCGTGGTGAACAGGGAACTGGCTGGCTCACTTACAACCTTCTGATAGATGATGTATGACTAAGGAAATGAAAGAATGATGTAGGAATGAATGAAATGATTATGAATTGAATGTTAGGTACGTTTTGATCTTATAACTCAATTAACAACGGAGCGTACTTATGGTGTTTACGAAGTTGGATATATTTGTTGTGATGTTTTGTTTCGTTTAGTGACCCCGTAGTAATATTTGCATTTCTGTTGGTCCTTATACCATTGCAAATAGGGCTATGGAGGTCACGTTTGTTGTGATCTTTTTTTGTTTAGTTTCGGGACCCCGTAGTACTATTTGCATTTCTGTTGGTCCTTATACCATTGCAATAGGGCTATGGAGGTCACGTTTGTGGTTTTTGTTTAGTTCCCCGCAAGCGCAAGTTGCATTTCTGTTGGTATGATACCATTGCACTAGAGCTAGGGATGTTTTGGTTTCCCAAACATGAAGATTGGACTGAGGTTCATAGTGTTTGGGGTATTTTGGCTCAGTCAGAAATGAACTGAGTGTTTTCGATTGTGCTCAGATAGACGTGTCTGGGGTATTTAGGTTTCGGACACCGAGCGTGTTCGGAACGATTCCGTCCTTAGGGTCCCTTACGCTTATATGGCCTTGCCATTAGTTTGGCTCTGCCAGTGCGATGCCCAAGGAAATTTTGTTTCATCCTTCAAACACAAAGTGTTATTTATGACATTAGTGTTTGAGGAGTTTGTGTTGATGGAGTTTAAGGAGGAGTTTATCCTTCAAACACAAAGTGTTACATTGTGACATTAGTGTTTGAGGAGTTTGTGTTGTTGGAATTTTACGAGGAGTTTATGGAGGAGTTTAAGGAAGAGTTTATGGAGGAGTTTAAGGAGGAGTTTTGGATTTTGTCATTTTGTTGAAATTTTCGCCCGGACAAGGAGGGGATATATTGAAGAATGCTGAACATCGGTCCTGGCTGTTGGCAATTTATCTTTTCAGCACAACATTGCCGTTGTGCTGGGAAGGTAAATGGAATTGGTTTTCGTTATGGTTGGAATTTGTAGGTTAAGTTTAGGAGAGTTTTTATAGTATGTAACACAACGTTTGTTAAGTTTTGGGGAAGTATCGTTGGTAGAGTGTTACATGCATTTTTTTCTCTCGTCGTCGTTGTTTTTTTTTTGGTTGAGCAAATTCTTTTCATATTTGTGTGATGTTTTCAGGGTATTTATGAATTTTCAGAGCTTGGGGTTTCATCTAGCATTGGTGGATATGACGCTGAGGGCAGCGTACGGTTCACCTACGTTGAACCTTTTCATTGGGGAGGGGAGTATTGTAACGTTGCGTTTTTATCATGACTTAAACAAACCCAAACTGAGAACTAGCAACATTCTCGAGTAATTTTAGAGGCTGGTAACTGCATTGACATTTGGTGTCTAATTTTGAATTAGGGTTGTCAGCCTTAGATTTGCTACTCGATTGTTGGGAAATAAAGTAGACATCAAAGTTTATTACTTTATTTCATTTTAGATAAATGTATGAAAGTATTTGCTGAACCAAAGTTTTGTAAGAATTTAGGATTCAGGAAGAACAGTAAATGGTTGCTTTCTCAATCAACGGTTTTATTGTTTTACAAATCAGTAATACCAAAGTTAGAAAGTAAGTCGTTTCAGGGTAAATTCTGGGGTAAATATTGTGGGAGAATTTCTTCATTTGAGGGTGCTCCAGGGTGCTCCCGTGGTTGTGTCCTTGAGCCATCTTGGCTGGATTGTGCATATAACAGGCATCTCAAGATGTGTGCCAAAAAGAAGCTTGATTCATCTTGTGCAGGACGGAGGTCCTTATTTTGATAGAAGTCTCCTGTGGCTTATTTGGCAAAGGAGCAGCAGATTCAAGAGTTATTTTGTGGCAGTAACAAAATCGTGAGTATTTATTTTGTTGGAATCATACATGTGCACCATGTAACCAAGTTTCTTAACCTCGTGGTTAACTTTCAGTTCTTCAAAACCTAAGAGAGGGTTATTTATGCCGGGATGGAGGGAAAGTCAGCGTTTGAGATAATCTCTATTGGATGGTCTCCGGTAAGCATCTTTTGATCTGCTTTACTCTGCTCTCCGCTTAATTTCTGCCATGTGCATAACCTAATCGAAGCAATTTGGTTCTTTCCAGCTGGATGGGAAATTAAGAAATTTGGATATTTAGAAATTTAGGGAAAATTAAGAAATTCAGACAATTTAAATTATGAAATTTAGGAACAAATTATAAAACTTAGGAACAAATTAAGAAATTTAGACAATTGAAATTTAGAACAGTCCATTTAGATAATTCAGATTTAGGTTTCATACAGTTGTGTGCTGATAGTAATTTTGATATCATCACATCTGTTAAGTTTGTGTTTGCTTTCCTTTTCTTCAGAACTTTGAAAGCACATGTTTAGTAAATTTCACTTTGCACAAGAGATTTAGTCTGTGAATGAAGAAGCTAAGGGTTGCTAATTTTTGTGTAATTTAGTAGTGCGGGCTAGGACATTTTACCAGCCGCCTTTTGTTTGTGTAGCAAGACCTTGACTATTTTCTTCTTTATACTTCTGCAACAAACTGCTTAAAGCTCTTCAATGTTAGGGGATCTTACTGCTTGCGCCGCCTGAACCTTATATCTTTGCGCGCTTACTGTGCGGCTTGCACTAAGGAGTCTGCATAGAGTCGACGCCCAGAGCATCGCGTTTCAACTCACACTGCCCTGATCCTGTCTGCAGCCAGACAGCCCTTTGCAGTAAGGTTACTTCAGATTGAGGTCTGTGAATTAATTATTTAATTAAACTAGGGAATTAGGATATAAAAGTAAAATTGGATATTGGAATTGATGGCATTAGGTTCCTTAGGGACTAACCAACTTTAGCATAGATAATTGTGAACCTATCATAAGAACCATAGTAATTAAGCACGACCCATGCTTTTGCTGAGCTTTTAATGTTTAAAATGTCTGGTCGCTTCAAACCTAAAGGTTTACAATTAAATTCAGTATATCTATAATGTTACAGAAAGAGTAGTAATAAAGATTGTATTCAACTTACTAATTCGTTTCCTTGAGCTCCATGATATAAACCCACTCTTTGTCCAAGGGTCACGCCGGACATTATTATTATTTTAAGTTTGGTTTAAGATTTAGTACATTTCGTTTACGACGTGTTCCTTCTATTGGCCGGGTCAGGAAGGCATGTCGCAATGCAGCTGCAGGTTATTACTAATTCTAAATATTTATTCAGTAAATTGGCCACATGAGGGCTCTTTTACATGTCGGTAATTTGAAGTGAATCTACCAGCGCTTCGGTCAAGACCATCATTGCGGAGAAGAAGCGCCGCAAGAAACTCCAGCAGAAGGTCATTTTTTCAATTATTAAATAAAATAATACTTAAAAGAAAGTTACATTACAAGGTAATAAAGTAATAAATAATTATTTTTAACACTAACTAACTTGATGTAACTTGCTTGATGTATGCGGTGACGGCGGGCAAGTCGAGCACGGACACCAATAAATGCGAATATAAACTTTGCGTCTTTTGCGTAATTTGCTCAAAAAGTGATAGTTTTTGTAGCAGCATATCGTGCGGAAACTCGGATTTTTCGCACTAATGTTCTTTCTTTTACATTTTTCACCGTTAATTGTGATTTTTTATCAGATTAAGAATCAAAAAACAAATGTTTTGTTTCCTGTTTTATACTTGTTTCATTGTAATTTTTTCGCAAAACATCGTTTGTTACACGAGCGAAACTGTAATTTTCACTCGTCCCGGGTCTTGTTTTCGCTCGCAGCTCGGGCCGAGACACATCGGGGCTCGTGTAAAATGACATATCGTTACTACTTTAGAAAAAACTCGTATCAGATATTTTGAGATATATCAGTTTGAACTTAATTCTCTTCATGTTTAAGTTTAAATTCGTACGTCTCGAAATATGAGATACGAGGTTTTTTCAAAGTATATTTTTCTTGGAAATTACATGTAAATAAGTGTAACGGGTGTGTCCGCCTCTTTCAGGAGTACGAGCACCTATTCTCCCCCGAGCAGGAGTGCGCGTGGCTGACGCACGTGGAGCGGCGCTACGCGTGGCTGAAGCGGCACCTGCTGGCCTTCGAGGACGGCGCCGCCGCCGTGTTCCCGCGCGCCTGGCGCCCCAGCGAGCGGATCGCGCACCACTTCTGCCAGGTTAGCGCCATTATCATCTTCTTCATTGTAATTGTCTTTGTCACCTTCGCGATCGTTATTATTATCATTGTCATCTCCATTATCGTTATCTCCGTAATCATTCATACCGTTATTCTGATCTTCATAATCACCCTTACCGTCACTATCATCTTCATTAATAATGACACCGTCACCATTTACTTCTTTATCATTTTTGCCATCGTCAGCTATGCGATCATTTTTACTATCATTGTCATCTCCATCATCGTTATCTCCTTAATTTTTCATAGTGTAATTGTCATCTTCATAATCATCCTCAGCCACATTTAAAATAACACAATAGTAATTAATAAATTGACTTGGTAATGTACATCCTATTGCACACTGCGCCTTACGAGGCTAATGTAAACGCCCCCCAGGTGACGCGCACGCAGCTGACGGCGCTGCTGGCGGCGCGGCGGAGCGAGCTGGACGTGAAGCTGCTGCTGTACGCGATCCAGAAGACCAGCGCCTTCGAGCTGCTGCTGCACAAGCGGTTCCAGCAGGAGGACGGTGAGTCACAGACCAGACCAGCACTTTCGAGCTGCTGCTGCACAAGCGGCTCCAGCAGGAGGACGGTGAGTCACAGACCAGACCAGCACCTTCGGGCTGCTGCTGCACAAGCGGCTCCAGCAGGAGGACGGTGAGTCACAGACCAGACCAGCGCCTTCGGGCTGCTGCTGCACAAGCGGCTCCAGCAGGAGGACGGTGAGTCACAGACCAGACCAGCGCCTTCGAGCTGCTGCTGCACAAGCGGCTCCAGCAGGAGGACGGTGAGTCACAGACCAGACCAGCACCTTCGGGCTGCTGCTGCACAAGCGGCTCCAGCAGGAGGACGGTGAGTCACAGACCAGACCAGCGCCTTCGAGCTGCTGCTGCACAAGCGGCTCCAGCAGGAGGACGGTGAGTCACAGACCAGACCAGCGCCTTCGAGCTGCTGCTGCACAAGCGGCTCCAGCAGGAGGACGGTGAGTCACTGACCAGACCAGCACCTTCGAGCTGCTGCTGCACAAGTGGCTCCAGCAGGAGGACGGTGAGTCACAGACCAGACCAGCACCTTCGGGTTGCTGCTGCACAAGCGGCTCCGGCAGGAGGACGGTGAGTCACAGACCAGACCAGCGCCTTTGAGCTGCTGCTGCACAAGCGGCTCCAGCAGGAGGACGGTGAGTCACAGACCAGACCAGCACCTTCGGGCTGCTGCTGCACAAGCGGCTCCAGCAGGAGGACGGTGAGTCACAGACCAGACCAGCGCCTTCGAGCTGCTGCTGCACAAGCGGCTCCAGCAGGAGGACGGTGAGTCACAGACCAGACCAGCGCCTTCGAGCTGCTGCTGCACAAGCGGCTCCAGCAGGAGGACGGTGAGTCACAGACCAGACCAGCGCCTTCGAGCTGCTGCTGCACAAGCGGCTCCAGCAGGAGGACGGTGAGTCACAGACCAGACCAGCGCCTTCGGGCTGCTGCTGCACAAGCGGCTCCAGCAGGAGGACGGTGAGTCACAGACCAGACCAGCGCCTTCGAGCTGCTGCTGCACAAGCGGCTCCAGCAGAAGGACGGTGAGTCACAGACCAGACCAGCACCTTCGAGCTGCTGCTGCACAAGCAGCTCCAGCAGGAGGACGGTGAGTCACTGACCAGACCAGCACCTTCGAGCTGCTGCTGCACAAGCGGCTCCAGCAGGAAGATGGTGAGTCACAGACCAGACCAGCACCTTCGAGCTGCTGCTGCACAAGCGGCTCCAGCAGGAGGACGGTGAGTCACAGACCAGACCAGCGCCTTCGAGCTGCTGCTGCACAAGCGGCTCCAGCAGGAGGACGGTGAGTCACAGACCAGACCAGCGCCTTCGAGCTGCTGCTGCACAAGCGGCTCCAGCAGGAGGACGGTGAGTCACAGACCAGACCAGCGCCTTCGGGCTGCTGCTGCACAAGCGGCTCCAGCAGGAGGACGGTGAGTCACAGACCAGACCAGCGCCTTCGAGCTGCTGCTGCACAAGCGGCTCCAGCAGAAGGACGGTGAGTCACAGACCAGACCAGCACCTTCGAGCTGCTGCTGCACAAGCAGCTCCAGCAGGAGGACGGTGAGTCACTGACCAGACCAGCACCTTCGAGCTGCTGCTGCACAAGCGGCTCCAGCAGGAAGATGGTGAGTCACAGACCAGACCAGCACCTTCGAGCTGCTGCTGCACAAGCGGCTCCAGCAGGAGGACGGTGAGTCACAGACAAGACCAGCGCCTTCGAGCTGCTGCTGCACAAGCGGCTCCAGCAGGACGACGGTGAGTCACAGACCACGGACACAGTATAAGAACAGTAGAACGTCTTCAAACAAAGGTACATCGCGCGGCTCGCGGCGGTGGGCGGGGCTAAACTCCCACTTTATACTAAATCTCAGGATACTACGAGTGTACATTAGTCGGGGCTGCGGCGTCCTTGCGCTCGGTTACGTTTTGTTGGTAGTGCGCGTACTTGCGCGAAAGCGGCATTATCAAAAGGTCAAAAAGGAATTTACATATCACATCCATCACATACCTATAAATATATAATTTAGTGTCAACAGATAAAATTATATAAGTAAAATAATTTAAATTTGGTACTTAGGTACAGTCACCCAATAAAAATGTTGAGCATACTTAGAACCTTGTCATTGTGAATGTCATAGTCATTGTCATGTGTGTCATTTGATGTTCTGTTTGAAATTTACTATGACAACGCACTAAAGTGCTTAACATTTTCGTTGGGGTACTGTACCTAACAATATTTATACTTACTTACTTTAAGTTTGTGTAATTTATGAAAATTAATATTCTTATAAATCATAGAAAGTATGGCCAAGTAGGTGACTCAAATTGAAAAACAAGTTTGGACAACCCTGACGCCCGAGCGGCAATTGTTATCAGAATCTCCTAAAGGGCCGGAGTCGAGCTACTTTTCTATATTTATACTATGCCACGGACATTCAAGGCCTGAAGAAAAACAACAAATTCTAAAAAAAAAACAAATGCGAGTAGTTGCGTTTGCGCTGATCCTTGTTGTGTTGGTTGTATCGGAATAATGCCTACTGTGTTGTGATACAGAGCACTTGGTGCCGAGTGAGACTTGCATCTGACCGGCTGTTTAACATTCAATGCACAGACGCCGATCGATTAGTTGCAGGGGACGCGCCGCCCGAGGGCGCGGAGGCGGGAGCGGGAGCGGCGGCGGGCGCGGCGAGCGTGTTCGACGACAACTCTAAAGACGTGAGTATGCCTACAGTGTGTAGTACAATTTTCCTTTTAAACAATTTTTTTATCGAAGCTGGGGTAAATTTGGGGTTAGTATCATCTCGTCTAAAACACAGCTGGACTACGGCCTTAAAAACAACTCTTTCAACAAGTACTATCAAATCGTCCAAATTGCAAGTGGTCTAAAAGGAAGCTGGTCTAAGTAACATTAATACTAAAATTGCAATTACATGAGACTCGATATGCAGTTCACACAAAGTAGGTAGGTTAGGTTCGTTAGACAGCTTCAGATGCCCGAAGGGCAAACCGTCCAGAAATAGAAGACCTGCATTGCGGGGCTAAGTTTTGTTTTTTTTTTAAATGCAACTTTTAGGGCGACGAGCCACCGGCCGTGGGCGCGGAGGCGCGCGGGCCGTGGGTGGGGCTGATCGGGCGCTGCTTCGAGCCGCACCTCTCGCTCTACATCGCCAGCCTCGAGGGACACCTCGCCGCGCTGCTGGCGCGCTTCGAGCAGGTGCGGACAGACGGACAGAGGGAGAGACAGACGAACGGGCAGACAGTCAGATATACATGGACAGAAGGATAGACGGATTAACGGGCAGACAGTCAGGCAATCAGCAGGTATCCGTATCCATCGGATGGACAGACGTACAGTTGTACAGTTGTACAGATGGACAAAAAAAGAGGAACGTGGGATGGATCGATGAATGGATGAATGGACACACATTGGACAGACAGACATACATCTAGGGTTCTGATTTGACATTTGGTTTTGGAGCCACAAAAATTTGAATCTTATTGTTTCCCATAAGCACAGTCTGCATGTCCCCCCCCAGGACGCCAAGGCCCCCGCGGCGCCGGCGGGCCCCGCGGAGGCCGGCGCGGTGCTGGCCAGCTGCGCTGACCTGTTCCTGTTCTACAAGAAGTGCCTCGTGCAGTGCGCGCACCTCACCACCGGGGAGCCCATGCTCGGTCAGTCGCATGCTAGCGGGGCCATGCCATGCTGATAGCCAGAGGCCGCCCGGAAAGCGCGGCTAAACAAAAGACTGTCGCAATCTACACTCGCAGTCGTCACACACGCACACACACACACAGACGCACACACTTACACGTCTAACTCATATCACCTCTCTTTTTGCGGCGGGGGTTAAAAAAATAGTGATAATTTTGTTTTGATATTTACCTACGCTGTCCAGGTAGCTTACTTGTGTTCTTAGGGCCGATTGTTTGACTCAAAATATTAATACCTTCTTATAAATAAACATTTTTTTTTTACATTTTAGAAGTTTTTTACAGACTGTTTTAAGTCCTGGGCTTTTTTAATTTTAATTTTTTTCTTTACGTGACTATCGATATATCGACAAAATAAAAAAATCTAACACTAGCTAGATTGCGACAGACTTGTTTTGCCGCGAAAATTCCAGGTTTTGCTCATAGGATACAATACAAATAATTCATTCAAGTAACTAACATCCAAACATCAAAACTTTCTCATTTTCGCCAGTTTTAATGTTAATGTCGGCTCTATAGCTCGCTTTAGTCTTATCGTGCAATAGAAACTCCGAACCCTGCTGATCACAATACCCGCCCGAGTATTGAAATGACAGTTGTTCTATTGTGTCGCAGAGTTGGCGGGCGTGTTCCAGAAGTATCTGCGCTCGTACGCCACCACGGTGCTGGGCGCCGCCCTGCCGCGCGCCGCGCCCGCCAGCCTCGTGGCCAACCTGCACACGCTGGCCAGCAGCGCGCCCGCCACCAGGTGACGCTCGCAGACATACCAGACATGGAGTTGTTGGTGCTGGGCGCCGCCCTGCCGCGCGCCGCGCCCGCCAGCCTCGTGGCCAACCTGCACACGCTGGCCAGCAGCGCGCCCGCCACCAGGTGACGCTCGCAGACATACCAGACATGGAGTTGTTGGTGCTGGGCGCCGCCCTGCCGCGCGCCGCGCCCGCCAGCCTAGTGGCCAACCTGCACACGCTGGCCAGCAGCGCGCCCGCCACCAGGTGACGCTCGCAGACATACCAGACATGGAGTTGTTGGTGCTGGGCGCCGCCCTGCCGCCCGCCAGCCTCGTGGCCAACCTGCACACGCTGGCCAGCAGCGCGCCCGCCACCAGGTGACGCTCGCAGACATACCAGACATGGAGTTGTTGGTGCTGGGCGCCGCCCTGCCGCCCGCCAGCCTCGTGGCCAACCTGCACACGCTGGCCAGCAGCGCGCCCGCCACCAGGTGACGCTCGCAGACATACCAGACATGGAGTTGTTGGTGCTGGGCGCCGCCCTGCCGCCCGCCAGCCTCGTGGCCAACCTGCACACGCTGGCCAGCAGCGCGCCCGCCACCAGGTGACGCTCGCAGACATACCAGACATGGAGTTGTTGGTGCTGGGCGCCGCCCTGCCGCCCGCCAGCCTCGTGGCCAACCTGCACACGCTGGCCAGCAGCGCGCCCGCCACCAGGTGACGCTCGCAGACATACCAGACATGGAGTTGTTGGTGCTGGGCGCCGCCCTGCCGCGCGCCGCGCCCGCCAGCCTCGTGGCCAACCTGCACACGCTGGCCAGCAGCGCGCCCGCCACCAGGTGACGCTCGCAGACATACCAGACATGGAGTTGTTGGTGCTGGGCGCCGCCCTGCCGCGCGCCGCGCCCGCCAGCCTCGTGGCCAACCTGCACACGCTGGCCAGCAGCGCGCCCGCCACCAGGTGACGCTCGCAGACATACCAGACATGGAGTTGTTGGTGCTGGGCGCCGCCCTGCCGCCCGCCAGCCTCGTGGCCAACCTGCACACGCTGGCCAGCAGCGCGCCCGCCACCAGGTGACGCTCGCAGACATACCAGACATGGAGTTGTTGGTGCTGGGCGCCGCCCTGCCGCCCGCCAGCCTCGTGGCCAACCTGCACACGCTGGCCAGCAGCGCGCCCGCCACCAGGTGACGCTCGCAGACATACCAGACATGGAGTTGTTGGTGCTGGGCGCCGCCCTGCCGCCCGCCAGCCTCGTGGCCAACCTGCACACGCTGGCCAGCAGCGCGCCCGCCACCAGGTGACGCTCGCAGACATACCAGACATGGAGTTGTTGGTGCTGGGCGCCGCCCTGCCGCCCGCCAGCCTCGTGGCCAACCTGCACACGCTGGCCAGCAGCGCGCCCGCCACCAGGTGACGCTCGCAGACATACCAGACATGGAGTTGTTGGTGCTGGGCGCCGCCCTGCCGCGCGCCGCGCCCGCCAGCCTCGTGGCCAACCTGCACACGCTGGCCAGCAGCGCGCCCGCCACCAGGTGACGCTCGCAGACATACCAGACATGGAGTTGTTGGTGCTGGGCGCCGCCCTGCCGCCCGCCAGCCTCGTGGCCAACCTGCACACGCTGGCCAGCAGCGCGCCCGCCACCAGGTGACGCTCGCAGACATACCAGACATGGAGTTGTTGGTGCTGGGCGCCGCCCTGCCGCCCGCCAGCCTCGTGGCCAACCTGCACACGCTGGCCAGCAGCGCGCCCGCCACCAGGTGACGCTCGCAGACATACCAGACATGGAGTTGTTGGTGCTGGGCGCCGCCCTGCCGCCCGCCAGCCTCGTGGCCAACCTGCACACGCTGGCCAGCAGCGCGCCCGCCACCAGGTGACGCTCGCAGACATACCAGACATGGAGTTGTTGGTGCTGGGCGCCGCCCTGCCGCCCGCCAGCCTCGTGGCCAACCTGCACACGCTGGCCAGCAGCGCGCCCGCCACCAGGTGACGCTCGCAGACATACCAGACATGGAGTTGTTGGTGCTGGGCGCCGCCCTGCCGCCCGCCAGCCTCGTGGCCAACCTGCACACGCTGGCCAGCAGCGCGCCCGCCACCAGGTGACGCTCGCAGACATACCAGACATGGAGTTGTTGGTGCTGGGCGCCGCCCTGCCGCCCGCCAGCCTCGTGGCCAACCTGCACACGCTGGCCAGCAGCGCGCCCGCCACCAGGTGACGCTCGCAGACATACCAGACATGGAGTTGTTGGTGCTGGGCGCCGCCCTGCCGCGCGACGGCCCGCCAGCCTCGAGGCCAACGAGACGCGAAAATTGTCGTCAACGTAATGATTATTTTACCGTGGGAAATGAAAAAATCCCACGGAGACAGGTCAGGGCTATAGGGAGGGTGAGGTATCAGTTGCACTCCTGATTTGTTCAATCGTCTAGTGGAATTACGGCTACAGGCCCACTTCGTCGAAAAAAACAGCAACCATTTTTTTGTTGACGCTTCGGTCGCGAACTACTTTAGCGGGTAGATCATCTTCTTCAAAATACTGTCGATTGCTATTTTGTAAATGGGTCTTAGCTGTATATCCAAGATTCGTCGGATGTCACAATGTACGTCACTTGCTGTGAATTGCCTCCTTCGAATTAATTTAGCATAAATTGACAACATTTCAAAAAAAAAAGCATTATTGTTTTTTCGCGTTTGTAATAGCTGGTTAAAAATTAGACTACCCGTATTTCTTGGTTTTTCTTTATTTAACTTAAATTCGTCGTTAATAATTTATTAAAGAAATAGTCATTAAAAAGACCGTATATACAAAGTTAGGAATACTGATGTCGTGATCTTAGCCTGATATAAAATTTAAAAAAGTAACTTTAAACAGTTAACAAAACTGACTGTCATGTCATGTCAATCATTCGCTGCCGTTCGTTCACAAATTTGCTATTTTGCGTAATTTAATTAATTACGTAATTTGTAGACGCCATTAAAATAAATAAACTATTTTGCGTAGAATTGAAAGCGTGTCGTCAGAATCAAGTAATCCGTCAGACAGATAAACAATGAACATGACAGTTGTAAATTTTTTTGAATTCCTTTGGTAATAAATGGACTAAGGGCACTATAAGTGTATTCCTAACATTCACAATCCAACTTTTTTTACTGTTTTTCCTAAATATAAAAAAAACTACTGCATAAAAAAATCCAAAGATATTTTTACTGTAATCAGCAGTGTAAAATCTAGAAACGGTATTTTATTTTACTACCTTAGCACAAAATGAATTGTTGTCAATTGGCTCCAATCCACACATCTATATTTTTGCTCCTGTGTGAGAGAATGTGGTATCCATCGAGACGCATCATGAAACTGCCTGGAATTCAACCTTCAGTTCGTTTTGAATCTCTCGCTTGGTAATGTTTCGAGATTCCTTGATTAGCCACTCCATCCTGATGGCGTTTTCTGGAGTGACTGCCGTTGGCGGTCGCCCCGTTCTAGGACTTGTGCCTAATCTTCGCCGGTCATCCAGCGGGACTTATTCGTCATCATCACGATCGTTTTAGTTTTTCGCCATCCCCATTTTTAATGGCGTTTTATTCTTTACCTTCATTATTATCTTTGCCACCCTTATCATCATGATTGTCTTATATCTCATAACAATAATTTTATGTTCTCCTTACAGCAGGTACACGAAACAGGAAATCTCAAAAATCACCAGCGTGATCACCACCGCGGAGTACTGCCTGGAGACCACCATCCACCTCCAGCAGAAGCTCAAGGAGAAGGTAGCTCCTCGCCTCGCAGACCGCATCGACCTCTCCCCAGAACAGGACCTGTTCCACAAGATCATCACCGACTGCATCCAGCTCCTCGTCCAGGACCTAGAAGCCGCCTGCGAGCCAGCCCTGGTCTCCATGACCAAGATATCCTGGCTCCACTTCGACACCGTCGGAGACCAAAGCTCATACGTCACCCAGATCATCATGCACCTCAAAAACACAGTCCCAAGTTTGAGAGACAACCTATCCTCATCAAGGAAATACTTCACGCAATTTTGCATTCGTTTCGCAAATTCTTTCATACCGAAGTTTATACAAAATATATATAAATGCAAGCCGATTTCTACCGTAGGCTCGGAACAGCTGCTCCTAGATACACACATGTTGAAAACTGCGTTGCTAGAGCTGCCCTCTATCGGGTCCGAGGTGAAGCGGCCGGCGCCGGCGACGTTCACCAAAGTCGTTATCAAGTTAATGACGAAAGCGGAGATGATATTGAAGTTAGTGATGGCGCCGCTAGATGGCAACGCGGAGGCGTTCGTGGCGCAGTTCGTGCAGCTGCTGGGCGAAAGCTCCTTGGTGGAGTTCCACAAGGTGTTGGATATGAAGGGAGCGAAGCTTTCTAAAGCGCAGATGACTTCGCTCGACGCATTGTTTAAGCAGACTTCTAAGAATAATAGCGAGGGTAATAAATAATTTATTAAAAGTAAACGTTCGTTTTAATATTCGAAAGCTTCGGACAAAGATGTAATTTAGCCAGTCCATAAATTCAGTACCTACTGTTGAAAATTTGTTGTAGCTGAGTAATTTAATATTAAATCTGCCGATGTATCCGCGAGCCGATAACTGTTAAACAATTGAACCGGTTCTCGTGAAATCTAGTTAAAAAATATCTCGATTTAACTAGCTTATTTTAAACCAAACCACATCGGAATCGGTCCACCCGATATTTTAAATTAGTTAGAAATTGGGCCTTTTCACTTGGACAGATTAGCATACCGCGTTTGATTTGAGGATTTAAACATTTATAGCCAATGTATGAATGAATATAGTTTAATATGAATTAATTGATTCAGATTAAGAGCATACGTATGCAGCTTCAAAGTATTTTTATGATTGGTCATATTTCTGGGTGTACGTAAATTTTTACAAATGGACATATTTTTTTCATATTGGACAATTTTACCGTGAATTATTCCATTTTAGACGTTATTTAGGTCGGACAATTTTTCTTATCGATGTATTTCAAATTGTAATTTGTCTGGTTTGACGTATAATTTTCGAGTCGTCGATTTGTCCTTCACACAAATGACAATCAATCTTAACAAAATGTACCTTCACAAAAAATATACTCATTTGCAAAACGCTCCTATTGCATAATGGCCCATTCGCTAATCGTTCAGGGGCTGATTTTTGACTTTCGAGCGCTCGAAAGTTTCACTCGACGTTAGAATAGTTACGAGCGGTAGAATTGAAAACGAATGGTGTGGACCACTCGTCTTTAAATTTTCTACCGCTCGTAATTACAAAAATAAGTTTTCACAGATTTTGCTCACTTCAGAGTGAAACTTTGGAGCGCTCGAAAGTCAAAAATCGGCCCCCAGTCCGTAAAACGTCCCACTTCTTTCGCTAAATGAGCCTTTTGTAAATGGCAAACCTTTCTGCAAGATGTCCCATTTCCAAAAAAACCTTCTAAAATGTTTCTTGCGCAAATTGTTCCGACTGCGAAATGCCCCAGCAGGAAGTATCGACATAGACTAAAGCTGAAGAAGAGCCACGACACGAATTTATTATAAAAACTAGCCTAGCTAACTATGTGTTTATTTCATGTTTTTCTAAAGGCATGTTCTCGTAATTTGTGAATGGGACGTTTTGCTTTAGGGAGTTTTTGCGAAAGAGATATTTACAAAAGGTAGTTTTTTGAAAAGGACAGCAGGGTATTTTACGAAAGGGACGTAGTTTTTGTAATGGGACATTTTACAAATGGGATTTTTGGCAAGAGATCCAGAAAGGGACTTTTTGTGAAAAGGACAAAGAATCGTGGTCCGATTATATTGTTTTCAGTCTAGTATGATTTATGGTTTGTATAAAATTATGTAAACTGAAGTTGTTGGCAACATTCCATTGCTCGTGTCGCTCGATGCGCTGTATTTTGTAATTATTAAATACATATACATGAAATTTGATAGTGATTGTTTTATTGAGTTCTCGTATTATAAAGTTTGTTTATTTGTTACTCCTTCACGCTGCAATGGCTGGACGGCTTGGAATGAAATTTGACGGAGATAGCTACCCCGAATTAACGGAAACACCAAAAAATTCAGGTTTTTTTTTATTTTCAATTTTCCGAAATCGATGTTATGTTGGAGTTTCTTTAGATATCATTTATAGTATAAATACTTCTGATTTGATTAATAACCAATATCAAATTATAAAGGCTTCTATCAAAATATTGCATTCGAAATTATGAAATTTCGGGATCGTGATCTGATCAATTCGCAATTATGACTTCAGAGTTATGTAGTGTAATCTGGATTAACATTACTCTAGCTGACTTATTTATTTATTTATTTTTCATGGGACAAAAAACAACTGAACAAGATATGTTACAGAATAAGAGTTGCTATAAATACAGGTCAAGTACAGTCTACTACATTATCCACATATTACTAATAAAGTCATCTTGTAAGGAACGTGCTTATGAAATGCTATGCTAAGGTACAATTTAATTTTTAAAGCCCCTACTAAGGTACACAACATACATTGATCGTTATATAAGCAAAAATTTTTGGTATAAATCAAATACAAAGCTAACCTAAGGCACATAACAGATAGGTACAGAAGACAATCTACATACAATGTGCGCTCGAGCAACGCACACATAGACACCGCTCACGGACGCAATATCTCAGACGAGTTGAGACGCGTGCGAGCGCGAGTGCCGTCCGCTTGACACGCGTCGCTTCTGTGGACATTTTGTGCGATAATTAGGTATAATGGAGCAACAAAAATAAGTTATTAAAACTGTTCAGTGGACGGTTGCTTAAATTCCACTTTAAACGGTGAATTGTCCTTTTTCAAGCTACCAGTGGCTTCAGAGGGGTAAGTAGGTATCTACTTGTATTTCAATGGTTCGTTTTAACGTTACACAGAAGAATTAGGTAGGTAAGCGCCCCGCCCCGGCCCCCGAAGAATATATCTAAGATCGATTTAAATAATAGTTTCCTATTTTGAATCAGTATAAACGAAGTACTTACTTAACTATATTTTTGTAAGGTAAATTCACGCCACCTTACGTTTTTTTGTTTGTGTAGATATTGTGTTGTTTTTACTGTCTTTTGATAGGTTTAGGTCTAAAACGTATATGGTAATGGAAATTGTGTAACTAGGGTAATCCGTTTAGAAGTTATAAGGAATTTTGGATAATGAAAATTGACAAACGTAAAATTTTGTATGTGTCTGCTCTGTAAACTTTTTGTATTGTAATACCTAGTAGGTAGGTTTATTGTTTTGTTTTGTAGGATACGTTTTTTGCTATTACGGGCTATGCCCCTCCACTTTAATATTAATTCGTCTGGTCGGCTATTTTTGAAGTTACCTACGGTATATTTCATATTTTCTGTGACAAATTTGTAATATAGGTAACAATGTCATTAAATTTTTTTTTAGTTATTGTTAATTTATATTTCCATTCTTCCAGTTTCATTCTCAACAATAAATCAAACGACTAGATACCTACGAGTGCCACAACCGCGATAATTTTTTGTGCATAAGCCATAGTTGATAACCCTAGAGCGACCGCCGAGCGTAGGTATGAAAAGTGAAGTACATACATGTGATTTACTTCTGTACTTATTCTGTGCCTAAGGCCTCAGATGATATGGCTTTTCTATAACGAGAAGCTGATAAATTAAATATATCTATGTCGGTAAAAAGCTCATTATACTGAGCGAGCAGCCGACGCAGAGGCGCGCGCAGCCCGGCCCTGGTGCGGCACTGGGACGTCACGAACAGTCGGCGTGCGCGCGTCTCCCTCATGTTAACACTTCTTGGAACAACGTAACAAATTTTATTTACTATTGCGGTACAGTCGAATTTATTGTGGCAAAGACCATGAAGTAACATAGCTTGGAGGAAGGATCGTCTTTTATTGTAGCGTAAGTAATCCGAACCTTTTTAGCGAGTCATCGTATGTTAAACGTCTATGTTTAAGCAGTCTAAAGTTAATAAGTTTGAGGTATTTTACTTGTATTTTCTCGATTGCGTCTGTGTATTTCTTGTAGTAGGGATCCCAGATTGAACATGCGTATTCTACTTGAGGCCGGACAAGACTTTTGAATAGGTATATATAAGTAGATATATTTGAGAACTCAGAGGCAGCCCTTGTCACAAATTGGTACGTTCGGAATCCTTTGGATATTATTAGATCTATGTGTTGATCAAGATGTAACTTTGAATCTAGGGATATTCCGAGGTCCTGAACGAGATTAACTCGCTTTAATTCTTCGTGACAGAGACGATAGTTATAGTAAATTTTGTTATAGTTTTTGGTGAAATTTATCATATGACATTTAGAGACACTAAGTTCGAGTTTATTAACTTCGCAATATTCAGTGAGGCGGACCAGGTCCTCTTGAAAGCGTGTGCAGTCAACGGGATCACTAATTTTTCTATATATCTTTAGGTCATCCGCATATAAGAGAATACTGGTATGTCGAAAGCAAGTTTTAATATCATTGATGAATATATTAAAAAGCAAGGGTCCTAAGATAGATCCTTGCGGGACACCGGAAGTAACTCTTTCTACGCCTGATTGAAACCCATTGATCACCACTCTCTGAGTTCTGTTGTCAACATAAGAGAGAAACCAGCGAAGAAGATTTCCGCGGATACCGTTGTATGCAATTTTCTCCATTAGAAGTCTGTGGTCAACCCTGTCGAAAGCCTTTCGGAAGTCAGTGTAAACAACATCTACCTGCACAGCTCTGTCCATACTCCCAAATAGATAATTGGTGAACACCATTAAGTTAGTTACAGTAGATTTCTTCTTTAGGAAACCATGTTGCTCCGGAATAATTAAGTTATGCAAAATGGGACTCACTTCTGCATGTACTAACTTCTCGAAAACTTTGGCTAAGGTGCACAGTATAGAAATGGGACGATAGTTTTCTATGTCCCGTTTGCTACCCTTTTAATAAACAGGGATAACATTAACGGATTTCCATAAACAAGGAAATATGCCGTCGGAAATGTATTTTTGAAAAATTATTAGAAGGGGATATGAAATAGATTCGGCCGTGAATTTTAAAAATATAGCAGATAGATTATCAGGGCCTGGACCTTAGAGGTGTCAAGATTTTTTAACAGATATTTTACTTGTTCTAAATTAAAATTAATATTTGAAAGCACGGTGCTATTGTCAGAACACTGCACAGGAGGTGACCAGGTATTAATATCAAGAGTAGAGGGCTCATACACAGACTTAAAGTAGGACGAAAAAAGATTACATATTTGCTCAGGGTCATTTGAGTGATGATTTTTAAAGAACATTTCAGAAGGAATACCATTCGCCTCTTCTGCTGTTTATGAATATCCAAAACAGCTTTATATTTTTACGGATGGTTTCCTCAACTCCTTTTTTATATTTAGAATAACACTTATCACATTCACGTTTAAATCTATCTCTATATATAGAGAATGTTTGATAATCAGAGCAATTACCATAAGTCTTCCACTTAATCCATGCTTTACTTTTATTTTTGTAAATATGTATAAGCGACTTTGAAAACCAGGGGGGAAAACGAGAGTTTTTGGGCTTAGATAATGGAGTATATTTTTTTATAATACAGTATACATTTTCATAAAATAATTCGTGTGCTGCTCTGCCGCGGCGCCACCATAATGAAAATCAATTAATTATATGGTAAAATGATGTACGTTGAACGTACACAATGTACGTATACTGTTTATGGCTGTACGTGTACTAGAAAACGAAATAATGGGCTTTGACTGTGGCGCCGCTGTGGAGCATACTCTGTAGCGGCGCCACATAGAACTCTAGATAGAAATGATATTAGCTATTTTTTTCTTATGCAAAATTGATGTACGAATGCTGTTTATTGTGTACGTATTGAAAATAATAATTATTTATTATTGGTTTTATTTAATTTAATTAATTCCGCGTTCCTCCTAAACAGTATGAGCTGTAAGAGAGGTGCGCGGGTGAGCGAGAGGGAGATAGTGATATCCTTCTCGCGCTTCGCGCTCCCGCGCCCCGCTCCGATTTTCAATAATATTTTTGAATTGGCTTTCGTTCTGTTACTGTGTTTGTACTTCCATATTAAAGTGAACAATAAGTACACCTATAGACTTTTAACTAAGATAAAACTGTTCTCATTTAATACCCACGCTACGCTACTGTATTGTATGAACTCTACACATTTATTTATTTTTATTTTAACTTTATAATGCCTTATGGCATTCTCTGCCCGTCAATCATTATTGGGCTAAATAGAAACATATATTTGTTGCAGCGTCTTTAGCGTCATTAAAGTGATAGCAAGCAAAGAGTTTATAGATGTTTTATCAAATTAAAACTATAGGTAAAAAAAAGACAAACATAATATTGCAGTACAATTTAATTTGAAAATTTTAAATAAAAACATTTTCTTTCATTTTATTTTTTTGTATTGGATCATGGATGGATGGATGGATCCGTTTATATAGTTTTGATTTTTGGTGATGGTATGATAACTATGCAAACAAACATACTATGAAATATGTATTAATTCATAGTATTTTTGCAATGATAATCGCTTTAAAAGTATAAACTAGTTAATTATGCTTCCCAGCGTCTATATATCAACAGGTGACAATTAATTACGATGTTGTGTTTAACTCGTATAGCCTTACGTGCCATATCGTCATAACACTCCCAATCAGAGTTACGACGACGGCAGTGAGTCTTATAATGACCTACACCTCCGGATTCAATTGAAATAAACTCAACTACAGCTGCTAATTCAAATATTTTGTCTAAAAGCAACAAGCTTTCTGGAATGTCACTCAGACGTACACTGAGATCCAATTCAAAAAAAATTAGGTGATCTGAAATTAAATATTCTGTGCATACTTTGCCCGTACAATTACTATTTTTACAATCAGATACTTCCTTTTCCAACATCGATGACGCCGATAGATTTAATGACGCCACACCGTTATCTGATATTATTAATACATTCAAAGGAATAATCGAAATTTTTCTCGATATACTCATTTTACATTCAGAACATACTTTAGAGAGAATTGCACTATAAATATCATGAATCAAAATTTTTTCTACAACATATGTTACGTTACAATTGCAATCAATCAATTCAAGACTCCCTTGTTTTATCATTTGGAAATATTGTTTTAATATGTTTGTCCTACTTATTAAAGAGTTTACAGAAATATCTTTATGTACTAAAGCAGAAACCAGTCTACAAAATGCTGAATTCAAGAAATGTATAAACATTGAAATATTAGCATAATCAGTACAAATAACTACCAAAGCGTTAAGTATGGCATCAAACGCGCAAGTATTCGTAATGATGACATTTTTTATTCCTGACGTACAAATATTTCCATTTGGTATAATTATTACTTCATTTTCTTTGACTTTGGGCTTTACTTTCTCGATTACTGATATGGTCTTTTGCTTCTCTGTTTTGTTTCGCCAGTTTTCTTCTAAGTTAGGATTGTTTTTGAACACGGATTCTTTAGTGAAGTCACCATTTATTGAATATTTTTTTTCATGGTTTGTTTTGTTATTCAAATCTCTATCATCTTTTTTATAATCATTTCCTTGCAAATTGGCACAATTTGCTGCTTTCAATTCTCCCGATAAATACTCCGTATGTTTCATGATAAAATCATCTACGCGCATCAATCCACTTCTACTATGTAGCAATAAACTTTTAATATTTTTGAAGTAGCTCTCTACGTTACTGCTACTAGCAACATCTGATGATTCTAAAGGGTTTCGAATGTATGGAAGCATTACATTCGACCAAAGAGGTAATCTAAACACAAGTTTGCGAAAACATTTTACAAAACATGGCAAATAGTATATATTTTCAAAGTCTGTTGTTTCACTCAAATCAGAGCAAACGGTTTCAGCATCAACAATTTCATTAAACCATACAACGAAGGCGTTCGAAAAGCTTTCATCTTCCTTTTCTTCGGTATTAATTATATCTTCATGGTCTTCAATGTTAACGGATTCTTCACATGTGATTCCAAGATCCTTCAATATATATCTAGCTTCGTCGCATTTACTTTTGCTACCGTCTTTTAAAAATCTATCAAATTTCTGAAGCGCCACGATGACTACATTTTGAATTATAGTTTTCGCGACTTGCAAACTTGTACATGATTTCAGTCGCAATAAACATTTAATATAGAAATACTTGACACGCATATCGACAAACTTGAAACATTGCAAACGATACAAAGTTTTCAAGAAGTGTGATGTATCCAACCTTAAAAAGCAAGTGAGTTGACAACGCTCTTGTTGTTCCAGTACATTAAAGCAGTGTGATAAATATTTCCGGGTTGTCGAAAATCTCGTAAACGCGTTCACAACAGCTCCGATTATGGCGGCTGAGTCGTCGCAAATTACTTCATTTGGTATTTTCATTGCACCGATCCATTTTTTTAACCACTGAAAGATATTATCCATGGTTTGGGTGGCCGAAATCATTTGAGATACTGGCACCGAATTACTTTTAACTTTCAGCATCAATACGTACAAAAACAAGTGTTTACTTTCATAAGCTTTTGTCGGATTAGGAGGGCAAATTTTTTTAAAAATTGAACCTGTTGCGTCAATGCTTAGGACAACATGTGCGTAAGAAGAGATATTTTTATATACATGTAATTGAAGTTCGGTCCAGTAATAAACAAAAAATGGCTGCAAAGAAACAGTTCTGATGACATTCACCCATGGATCCGTAAAAGACATTATCCATAAGGCCAAAACAACTATTTTGTGGAAACGTTTCGCACTGTCGTATCTGTTTCTTACATTTTGCAACGATTTTAAATTAGGAATAAAGGGTGGTTCACGGTTCTCGTCATTTTGTATACAGCTATTAATCATTTTGTTTCGCACGACAATTGGATACTGGTTTTGCGTTTGTGAAGTTAGTTCTTCCATTGCATGGGAAGTCAATTTATTCTTAACTTTTGATCTATGAATAATATTTTTGTCGACACTTTCAAATAGACATGTTAATGTAACATTGTTACTATTTCCGGTAGTTGAAATATTTATTTTGCCATTGCATTCTTTACATTTACCTGTACATTTCATATGATAATCATCAGTCACGGAGCTAGATTTGAAAACCCAAATGCAACGATTAGTCGTGTGACACCAAATCCATTCACTGAAAATGTTTGTCCACTTTGATTTGGGCATTCTTTTCCTCCTTTGATGAATCACTTTATGCTTATTTATATCATTCCTTTTGCCAGTTACTAGTATAGGCTTTACCTTATGCCAAGAATCAGAATCAACTTCAAATGACTCAACGTCAATATGATTATTGCTATCGTCACTAGAACTTACATCGTATTCAATACTAACTGATTCAGCCGTGTTTGAATCGTCATTATCTTTTAGATTATCATCACAAAAAAAATCAACAATGTGTCTCTTAGCTGATAGATACAATGCTTTCGGTGTCATACGATATGATAGCTTCTTGCTAATATCTTTAAAAACATTACTCTCACTTGATGGTAACTTCTTCACATTTGCAAATAAGTGTTTATAGTCCTGAAATACAGCTTTTTGTTCTTCTAGGCACACTGATAAGCATTTAGCACGCTTCATTATAAGTTCAACATGTAACTATTTACACAACAAAACAAATTTACATGCCGTTTTCAATTAAATTACTTTTAAATTGTTTCGTAAACTTCGATAGTTTTCCCGCTACGATAAACTTTTAAATTTTTTGACATTTCCATATAAAACTGTAGGGACCAAGGAAAAAATCAAGAACAGCCAAGCAAACGAGATGTTTTTTAAAATAGAGCTGGTTACGTTTTTTTTTATTGTTAGGTTAGGTTAACTTAGATTAATAAATATAAAATAGAAAACTTCATTTTTTATCAAGTTTATTTGTCATGAAAAATACGTAGTAGGTAGGTACTCTAGTGTAGGTATTAAATGAGAACAGCTTTATTTTAGTT
The DNA here is from genome assembly GCA_927399475.2 of Acleris emargana. Lineage (NCBI taxonomy): Eukaryota > Metazoa > Arthropoda > Insecta > Lepidoptera > Tortricidae > Acleris > Acleris emargana. Next base: position 236,809 of record OV656863.1, on the reverse strand, counting down.
AATTAAAAGTATAGGTGTACTTATTGTTCACTTTAATATGCAAGCACAAACACAGTAACAGAACGAAAGCCAATTCAAAAATATTATTGAAAATCGGAGCGGGGCGCGGGAGCGCGAAGCGCGAGAAGGATATCACTATCTCCCTCTCGCTCACCCGCGCACCTCTCTTACAGCTCATACTGTTTAGGAGGAACGCGGAATTAATTAAATTAAATAAAACCAATAATAAATAATTATTATTTTCAATACGTACACAATAAACAGCATTCGTACATCAATTTTGCATAAGAAAAAAATAGCTAATATCATTTCTATCTAGAGTTCTATGTGGCGCCGCTACAGAGTATGCTCCACAGCGGCGCCATAGTCAAAGCCCATTATTTCGTTTTCTAGTACACGTACAGCCATAAACAGTATACGTACATTGTGTACGTTCAACGTACATCATTTTACCATATAATTAATTGATTTTCATTATGGTGGCGCCGCGGCAGAGCAGCACACAATAATTCTAGCGCTACTTCGGCAGGATGTCCTGCAAATATATGATTCCAATTCAAATCATTAAAATCTCTATTGATGGAGCCAAAGTCGGCCTTATAAAAGTTATACCTATGCCTAACGTTTTGCTTCATAACTGCAAAATAAGCAATGTCCATCTGTACGAAAGTGCAGAAAGGAGGGTGATGGGAGTCCATTGGCAGTAGCGGTTGATTTACTCGAGAAACGGAACATTTATTGTTTGTCAGTATTAGATCGAGTATTCTATTGTTATGATTCTTAATAAAATTGAATTGCTTTGCTTCGTTAACTATCATGAAATTGTTAAGAACTGAGCATATGCCATAGGAAGTCAAGCAGTAAAGATCCGATATAGACTCGTTGTTTAATATCCAATCGGCATCAGAAATGTTATAATCACCAAGTAAGATATAACTATCAGTTCTGGGGTCATTGAGTATGGTAGCAAACTCATTGATATGGGTTTCATATATGCATTTAGGCGATCTGTTAACAATGTAGGATGTACTGATAATATGCAGCTTATTAGGTCTACTGCTGGGAATGGCAATTATAACATGTTCCGAGTATTTGGAAAGATCATTAGTGGGTACTTGAGAGGGCAGTACTCGGAATGGTCTCAACTTACTTGCAACCGCTGGCGGAGGCGTGCCCATATCTCCGCATCAGCCTCCAAGACTACGTTGGTGGTCTCGGGTATCCGGCCCCTAGTCCTGCGCAGCACCCGCATTCTACCCTCCGCGTTCTCGACTCCCTCCAGTAGCGACGCGTTCTGCCGCGCGATGGCTCCCGGTATCTGTACGTCAGTCTGGCCCTTCACCAGCCCCACCAGCCACAACTGCGGTCTCCGGAGGTTGGTCTTTGTGGTTCTCAACTCGGGGCACTCCTTACCAATTGCCGCGCGCGGGGTCTCGCGGTCCTGCTCCGTGGCAAGCCCCAAAACCGCTCGCTGGTTGCGGGTGCCCCGAACGTATTCGATCCCTATGCCGAGCTGTGATACGTCAACTGTTTCTTTCACCCTGCGGATTACGCCCGCTGAGGTGCTGCCGGGGGCGGTCGACTCGACCGTAAGGGGAAATCGGGCGGGTGGTCCGGCGTTACCTCCGGGCCAGAAAAACCGGGCCCGGTCCTCCACCGTGACTTCCGCGGTCCAACGGTCCTCCACGGTCCGCGGTCCGCCATTCCCTCCTGCCCCTCATCACCATGAGCCGCCTTCCCAGCGCCAGCCAGCTCGTCCATCAGGCTCGGGCCTACCGGCCTCACTGCGGTCGCCGCCTGGAGGTCCTCGGCCACGGTCTCGAAGCCCCGCACCACCCGAGAGTAGAGCCTCTCGCTCTGGGTCTTAACTTCCTCCTGCACTCCCTGTATACCCTGGGTGATGCGGGCCACCTGATCCGTTTTTGCCCCTACCTGGACCCCCTGGGCGATGCCCTGCAACGCGCTATGAAGGCCAGCAATGCTCGACTCAGCCTTGGCACCGCTAGCCGCCGCCAGGTCGCCGGACTCAGCAGCTCTGCTTACACCTTCCCGCAGGGTGACGGTCTTGTCAGAAAGGTCCACAATCTCTTGTCTCAGCCTCCTTACCTCAACGAGGACCTCATTTTGTCCAACCTGGGTCCCCCTCAGCGGTTTACTACTTACTATGCTGAATACAATATTGCATCCTTGTATTTTTATAACAAGAGCTATAATTATGCAGATCGTAATCATCTATTACTCTAGTTGACTTACGTATGCTGAATATAATACCGGATTCTTATATGTGTATAGAAAGAGCTATATGCTGATTGTAATAAGTAAAACTGAAAACACAGAACAGAACTGTTGCACACTGTTGCGTCGATCATTATTTATAGGAAAGTGACAGCAAAATTTGTACGGGCACTCTCCGAAAACGACCAAACATGGGGTAGAACAAAAAACATCAATTGCTGAAACCGACTATCTGCTTGGTCGTTTTAAGCAAATTAAATAATGTGCTCACTTGATACCTTTGTTTATTGTATAATCCGACTAGTTGACCGATAGTAGATTGGCTGTGTTCTGCAGATTAAAAATATAGGCTTTTAATGGACAAAATAGACTAAGTCAAGTACCTACTTTGGCTGCTTTCGACGTTATAGAACGCAAATTTCGTTATTGGTCGTTTTATACATTATTGTAGGTATAATTCAATGGAATGACGTGCTAAAAATATGTCGCCTTCACCAGAATATAGTTTAAAAAATCTAGTTCACGATGGCATACTTACCTCATTTTGCGAAAAAATGGCTCTGGTCTCTTTCTGCACAGCGATGGTCAATTGATGCAAGGAGAAACACAATTAAGCAGACAACAGACGAACGGACACCAACTCCAACATTTGTAGAAACGTGTTAGGTATGCTGCTTTTTCCTTCTACAACTTTATTATATGTATAGATAGATTAAAGAGGCCCCCAAGCCTACATAAGCAACGCGATATTTCGGCGTTTTTGCTCGACCATAACGATCGCTGCATCTGTGGAACCGTATTAGGTAGACACTTGTTTTTTTTACAAAACGTAATAAAATAAAGTAAAGTTATCAATTCAAGGGAGTCGCCATTTTGTTCGATCTAATATTAATTCACGGTGGTTCGGAATTCTATACGTGCGTGTCCAAATTGGCTGGTATTTTTTGTAGTTGGCTTTTCGCACTTAATGCCGAGCAGAGTGACTACACGCGGAAGGAGAGGGGGGCGCTCCGCCGTGTTGAAGCAGGCGCGCCGGGAGGAGCGACAGTACTCTTACGCACGTGCACCTACCGTCAGCGACCATGTTTAAATTGCGACTAAGAAAATGTTTCTTTTTCGCAAATGTTTGTGTTTTGGTTGTGTTGGCCGTGGTGATTGTGAATCTTTTTGAAGATTGGCGCGTCGGACGCTGGACTCCGTTTTTCCAGGATCCTATGGAGGATGAATACGAGCGGCAAGTCCTGGAGGACGAGGCGCGCGTGGTGCCGGGGCTGGGGGCCGGGGGGCAGGCCGCGGACCTCTACGGGAGGGGGGCGGGCGAGGAGTCCTCCAGGAAATACGGCGTTAACACGTACCTGAGCGACCGTATCTCTTACAAACGCACTTTGGAAGGTTAGTTTGTTAATTAATCATACTTAACAGTTTTGCTCTGTTAGTTTCTAACTCCTTCGCCCTTTACGCAATTTGTCTGTGGAATCGTCTTCCACTCCGAGTCAGGGAAGCACAAAATAAATTATTTATTTTTACTTATATAATTATCTAAATTGCCTTTTGTCATTTAAAGTTTTTTCGTATTTATTATTAGTTACATCGTGACTAAAAATTCATTTTTATTATTTCTGCTTGGCACCAACCGTGGTAGAGAATGCCTTAAGGCACTAGGTCCGCCATTTGTACCTACTTAATGTATCGTGCAATAAAGTTAAATAAATAAATAACAGTGAAAGTACCTGACATACAGGTTTGTAACTTCACTGGTGCTTCTAGACTCTATCGTGTCCTACATTTCTTGATTAAATACTCGTTTCGGGAATAGTTAGTATAGATACCTACCACCGTTTTGCGTAGAATAACCGAGTTATTCTAACAATGATTTAATGGCGTCCATATTTTGTTTTGGGCTCTCACAGTTGTCAAATAAACATATCACTAATTTTCTAACGACAGTTATTTTCCAGTTAACTATAGAATACTATTAAGCCACCAACAAGATGGAGTGACGACCTTGTAAGGATCGCGGGAAAGGAGGCCTATGTCCAGGAGTGGACATCTGTCGGCTGACATGGTGACATGTTTTTAATTATAAACACTTTTGGCACCTGTATCGCAGAACCCTGAGTATAACATCTTCCAACCCCTCTCCAAGTGCGGGGGAGGGACCGTTAAATTACTTCCATAGCTCCTCAGACCTCAACTTAACGCGATGTTTACACCAATTTCCCAGAATCGTTTTGTTTCATATTTGCAGAGTTCTCATTTAATGTGGACTCGCATGTAGTGGCGAGGCTCGGGTTACGTTGCGTTACGATTGTGGACTTGGCATGACACAGTCTTCGACAATGCGTTATTCAGTAAACATTGGATGCGTGCGCCTATACTGTGCTCAATAAACAAGTAAGAGACACATTGTCTACAGTGACATGAACTGTAATTAACTAATGTCCTACAAGTAAGACAAGTTAAATAAGACTAATCAATACACAACCTTGTTAAAGTTAAAGTCCAGCACCTTTTTACCAGTCTTGTTACTGACCACAGATGACTTATTCTGGGCTATCCAGCCTTGGAAGCAAGGCAATTCGCCGCAGATGCATGTGATGTTGTGAAACTGTCATTGCGCAAAAATGTATTTGTGCTTAAACTTTTAAATATTACATAGTTTACAGGGGGTAAAATTAGGTTGGGTTAGAGTTAGACTGTTGACCACAACAAAATATAAAACAATGCGGCGGACTTTGTTACATTTAAATTATAGCTAGCATTGCAAACAAAGTCAAACGTTAAATTTTTTATACTTTTCCACAGAACGCCTCGTATCATGTAAGAAGGAAATGTGCAACAAGGTACTTAGAGATAAATTAGCAAGCGTGTACTTCATACGAAGTCTTTGAATGTTGGAGAGAAGGGACCGTTACGTGTCTTTGACTGTTGAAAATGAACAGTAAGTACTAGGTAATGTTCATTAAAGAACTCGTGTACTAGATAAATAGGTAAGTATCCTTCACGGCCATCTTGTACGACAGACGAGAGTAAGTATTCTTCACGGCCATCTTGTACGACAGACGAGAGTAAGTATTCTTCACGGCCATCTTGTACGACAGACGAGAGTAAGTATCCTTCACGGCCATCTTGTACGACAGACGAGAGTAAGTATTCTTCACGGCCATCTTGTACGACAGACGAGAGTAAGTATTCTTCACGGCCATCTTGTACGACAGACGAGAGTAAGAGCAAATGTTTGTTAGAGAAATTTTATCCTGAATAATAATCCTATCGATTAGTATAATAAAAAGCGAGTTTATTTTTTTAATTTTAGTTGGTCCGAGTCAGCGAGCCTAGCGAGTTTTAGATAATATTTGAATGCAATTTTGTTTCTTTTTCGAAATGAACAAATGTCTTCTTTAAGTAAAATGAGCGAACTTAAGTATTTAAGATAGTTTCCTTCCAGGGCCCGACTTATTTTTCCACACTGTATAGTTTAACAAAATTAATTGATGATTTGGTAAAACATTAGTAAACCGATGTCATTATTTACCGCTGTTAAAGCAGAGTTTAACTACCGCGCTTAGAGGCAGTTAATGACGTTGTCGTTCTTTATTGACGATGTTTCATACACAAGTTAAAGGAACGATTAAATTTTCTCTAAATTATTTTTGCGTGCAGCGGTCAGCTATTCTGTTCCGACCCGTCGATCCACGGAGTATTTCTCTGGTCGGTAGTCCGACGCATCCAAACCCGTCGAGCCATGATAGTGAGGAGGAGTCAGACACATCAAAAACACTTGCACTTATACTATTAGTGTGATAAAGCGTCGAATACATTTTTAAGTCTGTCTAACTAAACTAACGACACCCCGTTTGTCGATATCAGGGTTTGTTTGAGTATACAACTATACATATTGTAGCGCTCCAGCTGGAAAAAAGACGAAGCACTCATAGATCCTAGGGCTGTGCCTAAGATAAATATCGAAATTTTGTACAAATAAAAATAAAATGGAAGTTAAAGATTATTTATTAAAATTATTAACTAGTTAAAGGAGTCAAACATTAATTAACAGAATAACGATTCGATCGAAAATAAATTATACAAAACTTCTTTAGTTTGTGAAGTCAAAGGCTTCCTCGACCTTGTTTCAACATCGGAACCATTTTTGATTAACGACGCTAAAATAATAACACTGAACAATAAATATTACAAACAATAATAATAAATACATTTATTATTTATTTGACATTCACTGACTTTTGAATGTCAATATATTTTCTTCTTCAAAATGTGACATGACGAACCTCTTTTTCTGACTGTAGAATGAAATTTAAATTAAAATTTTAGAATCCCTGTAAATATAAAAATGCAGAAACGTCTCGAAAGTTACCTGTTATCAAGTGAAATTTGACACGAATTGGTCTCGATTTATAGCGGGAACTCTACAATTCATACCGTGTCACACACAAACATACGGTTATAACTCTTCAAACTTGACCTTCTACTGTCGTAAGGGTACGTTTCTACTCAAACGGAGCCGAGCGAAGGCAGTCAAGATGACCAATCATATTCTCGAACCATTTGTCTGTGTGTGTATTGTTCATCCTGATTGGTCGGTTTGCGCACCTCCGCCTTGCTCTTCTTTAATGAAAACGCACCCTAAAATCAATACATCCCAACCCTCCAAAGGCTGTTTCATTTCATGCCTTCCTAGTACATTCAAAGAATCAAGGGAGCTTGAAAAGAAGGCGTCATCTATGAGGTTTTTCCTGAACTGCTTAAGGTATGCAATTTGTTGCATCTTTTGACGTGAATTTTACGTGAAAGTTATATTTTTTTCAAACTGGCTATTGTTACGGACTGAACTTATTTTAACAGTCATGAACTGCTTATCGAGATCTTTCTATTGAATTGCCTTTCTGTTGGTCTTCTTTAAGTACACGTCATGAGGTCAGCTCCTGGATACCATAACATATAGCATTGTCCTTGGGTTAACTTGTGTATTTTAATACTGTTAATAGTTGTAAACTGGCTTGTATGATTCAAACCGGGATTACAGACATGGACGTTGCAAGTTAAATAAAAACTCAAATTACAAGATGCGTTTCGAAAATTACACTTTCATACTTAGATAATTGAAGCTAGAAGATAAAGCCATTAAAATGCATATGGCCACTGCACACTGGGCCCTTGGACAAAATGTGAAAAAAACAGTTTGAAATAGCTTCGAATCAACTAAAAATGCTTATAAATCAACACATTAACTCAATATTTTTGTTCGTCAAAAAAATATTTCCCGTTTGCTCACTGCCATGAGCTGGCACATAACACAACCCATCAAGCCACCCAATCTGACTAGAGTTCAAGTTTTTAATTGAAATCTGTTAAATGTTTACGTTCCGACTAAACAAATCCCAAGTTATATATACAAGGTGTCGGGATTCTTGTGGTCCAAATGAAAAATTTAAATAGGTCATCTTGAGGGCTACCAAAAACACCCGCGAAGCCTCACTGAATGATCACTAATGTTGTGCCACCAGTCTCATTAAATATGATCTTCTGAACTAAGGGTGCGATTCTACTCAAACGGATCTGAACGTAGTGGAGCCCAACTGGCCAATGAGATTCATCGTACGATTTGTATGTGTGCGTATTGTACAACCTGATTGGTCGGTCTCTGTCTCTCCAATAAGCTTTGTTTGTATGAAGTGCACCCTTAAAAAATCAATACACCCGGCCGTTCGCAAGCTGTTTCATTTTATGTGCTCCTAGTCAACGCGGAAGAGGTTTGTCGATCACGCGCTGTCAGTGAATCAAGGAAACTTTAAACGAGGCATTCCTCGAATTAGCAGTCGCTAAAATAATAAAAAACAGGGTTGTCGTCTATATATGTCAAAAATACCCCTCTGATTAGTTTGATTGAATTATTGTATCATCCTCATAATTATGTTACAATTCATCAAGCCATTTAGGCTGCACAGCGTGTCAAATAAATAAGTACATTAGTACATACATACACGCCACACATGAGACGTACTCATAATGCATTTATATTTATTTATTTAAGTCATTGTGTCGAACAACTCGCCCTGTACAAACATACAAACACATCTTTTTTTCTCAGGTGTTAAAAAAAAACAAACAATCAACCCCCTCGCCACAGGCGCAGCTCGCCGCGCATCTCGCGCCAGTCGCGGGCGCGCTAGATTTCTCTTCCGCGTTGACCAGGGAGCCATAAACGAAAGGCAGTTCGATTCAGAACCTTCGGCGCTATTTCAGTAACATGAAACGACGTGTCCTTTTGATTTAACTTTGTAAAGAAATATTAATGTTAAACGCGTTTGTATAAATATAATGAAAGCTGTCGAGAAAAATGTGTTTTATTTTTTGATAGCTAATGTATTAAATACGACATATTAGATAGAAACAAGATAGTTGCATTAAAATGCAGAAGTTCAGGAAAAGTTTCATAGATGGCGCTGTAAAGCTTCCGTGCACAAGCCCTTGTATTGGATATAATTGGGCTGTTGTTTTAAAAGCTGTTTGTATATTGATTCAGTTTACTTGTCCATGACAATAGTTGCATAATTAAAAATGTTTTTTTATTTCTAAATTCGTGTTTTTATTGGTTTGTTTGTCAGTTCATTCAAAAAAAAAGTTACGAGATGTCAATTTAGTCTTCAATTGTTAATGGAATGAGATGAAATTAAATAAATAATAATAAATAATAATAATAATACAAATATCAGGGGTCAATGTCAAAATTGACCTAGTCCCAAACTAATGTGTAGGCTTGTACTATGGGTTCTAGACAACGGTATATATACTTATATAGATAAATATATACTTAAATAGACAACATAGACAACTTAGAAATCATCCATGAACTAGAAACAAATATTCGCGCTCGTCACACAAATATCTGCCCCTACCGGGATTGTACCCAGGAATAGCTTTGTAGGCAGGATCACTCACAACTAGGCCAGCACTCGTTTGTACTTAAAAATTGAAAAAATATGCTCTTATTAAAAATCACTGCCACCTCTATCTTTCGAACTTGGCATTTCACTTTTACTTTACTAAGGGTGCGTTTTTACTCAAATGGAGCAAATAGAGAGGAGCAAAGGTGTCCAATCACAATTCAAGAATAATCTGTATGTGTGTGTTTTGTACAACCTGATTGGTTGGTTTTCATAAACTCCGCTTAGCTTTGCATGGATAGAACGCACCCTGCATACCGTGCGCAAAATACATCCATATGTTCAGGCTGTTTCATTTTATGCGTTCCTAGTAGGTTCCTAGTAAACGCGGAAGAAACATGACGCATCCCAGCGAGTCAAGCAAACTAGGGCGACACTTATGAGACTATTGCTGTACTACAGCAATATGGATACAATACATATAGGGAATATGCATGGATTTTAAAAATCGCATTTCTCATCAAAATATGAAAATACCGTAAAAGAGATCACCAAAACGGAAATTAAAATTAAAATCGGTCAAGAATTACGGAAGTTATAAGCATTTCAAACTTCTAATTAGACAGAGAGATCCGATGTGCACCGTGACGTCATTGTGCACTGCGGCCATATAAACTCCATGTAAAATTCCGTTTTTCTAGAAAGAGATAGGAACAAATCTTTGTTGGCTTATATCTTGGTTATTTTTATAGTTATTCAAAAACTGATTTTTGTGATCTGTTTGTTACATGAATCAGCTTCAATTGAAGCTGTAAAAAAAAACATGCATATTCCCTATTATGCTTAAGACCTAAGAGGCAAGCTGCCATTGGCGATTTAGAGAAGTGTTTTGTACTTTTTTCTCGCTTTTTGCGATATGGTTGTATTGTAGTTGAGCGTACTAAAGTTAAAACTGTAGTCTAACTGAAATAATACTTTTTTTATTATTGATATTTGTCGATTCATATTTGGTTTGCGAGCTAACTGATTGAACTATTTAAAACCCATGATCATCAAAAAGCAAGAGTAGAATAAAGGCCATATCTTAATAACGCTTCGATGATCGCTATCATAAATCCATACATACATACATAAACTCACGCCTTCATTCCCAGAGTGGGGTAGGCAGAGCTAAAGAATTACCAACAAGTCTTAAAACTTCTTGATAATTCTGTAACCACATTTTAAACAATCATCAGATAAAGTGCAAAAGTTGATACATGACTATGTAGTAGACGGTACCTTAAAAATAAAATCTTGTAACGTGTTACGATAGTGTGATAGGCACGTTGATAAGTACTTTTCATTTCTCTAATTTAGAAGTATTTTAATTAAAGCATCTAGTTACATTCGCCATGCTAGCGCGAATCCAAAGACGCCTCTTTCGTCCGTGTCGTGTGTGTGTTGTTGAGTTGATGGCTACCATTCTCTTCGAACTTGACTTTCTACTTGTCTAAGGGTGCGTTTATACTCGAATGGAGCTAAGCCAAATGGAGCTCAACCGACCAATCGCGTCCATAGTACGATTTGTATGTGAGTGTACTGTGCAAGCTGATTGGTTGGTCGCGATTTTCTCCAATAGGTAAGCTCGGCATGAATGAAACACACCCTCAAGGAAATCGATACGTGCTGCCCTCTATAAGCAGTTTCATTTCATGTGCTCCTGGTAAACGCTGAAGAGTTTTGCCGATCGCGATGTTCTAGTGAATCATAGAAAAAAAAGCTTTCTGCTACACATATTTGGGTAATTTCTGTTAGTAATAGGTACCTATCTTAATTTCTTTATTTTAATCTTTCACTGTAGAACAAGACTACATCATCATAAACCTCATCCACATATCTTTACAGTTGATTCAGGGTAAATATTGGAATCGCCCGTTAGAGGAAGGTCTTTTAACCCTCCGGTTCTAGTTTTTCTATCGCTAAAGTAGGTACCTACTATAAATTACCTGTAAGAGTAAGTTAAGTTCGTCTTCGTACAGTCTATCTTGCAGTAGTAGATATAATGCAGCCTGCATGAAAATAAAGATTTTCCATTATACATTAATAGAGTTTATATGTATCTATATTAAAGAAGTGGTCTCTGCCTACCCCTCTGGGAAACAGGGGTGATTTAATGTATGTATGTATGTATCTATATTCGCATGGGAACACCCAAATACTCAGAAATATTTTATTCCGAATAATCATTTGTCCGAATTTTAATTTTTCCGAAAGCTATGGCACGATGGAGCTATTTTCCATTAAATGCACATTCCATAAAATATAAGTCTTCAATCAAAACATTTCATTCGGAAATACAAAAATCCGGAATTTTGATCAATTTGGAATTGTCTCTTCGAAGGTATGTAGTGTACCCATAGTCGCAAACATTTAGTCGTCGTGTTGCGGAAAAAATCTCGCTTTAACCTACAATACATGTACGCATGACCGGCCACTTCGAACTCGGTCCGCGTACTGCCGTGTGTTAACTGCCGTGTATATGAATAGATACTCCATCCCTCTCCATCCATCCCTTTCCCGCTTTCTCTCCCTGAGCGATAGACCGTTTCATTTTATGTGCTCCTAGTAAACGCGGAAGAGAAGTGGCCGCCGCCCCCGATGAGATAAACCACGCTACGTGTACGCCATCTATGAGACTTTTCTTGAAGCTACGCTACCCAACGGTTCTAGTTAGGGGAGGCCTGTGTCCAGCAGTGAACGTATTTCGTGTGACATGATGATGACACGATGCATATAAGCGCCATCTGTGAGACTTTTCTTGAAACTACGCTACCCAACGGTTGTAGCTGGGGGAGGCCTATTTCCAGCAGTGAACGTATTTCGGCTGACTTGATGATGACGCTACGCATATAAGCGCCATCTATGAGACTTTTCTTGAACGTCTACGTTCGTACAAAGGGTAGACATTTTCATGGTTTTTCTGAGAACCAGCGCCGTGGCTCCGGCTGAGGGTATTATGGGACCAAAATGATTGCAAATGATCTCCCCCATAACTCGTAGAGGGGAATAGGTCGACTTACCAATAACCCTGTATATTTAATGAATATAGGTGCTACATCAGTTGTAGGTCGTCCTGTAATGAGCCGAACTGATTACCGTTAAGCCGTTTATTTTTTATTGAAGTGACCTAAACATATAACTATTTAAACATTAACTTTTCAAAAACTTCAATTAAAACCTATTAGTAGTGCTCCTATTGATCCATTTGAAATCGACTCACTCGGCAGACCTCCGCCACCCGGGGTGCGCCAGCATCAAGTACGACGCGGAGCTGCCCTCCGCCTCGGTGGTGATCGTGTTCCACGACGAGCCGTACTCCGTGCTGCTGCGGACCGTCTGGAGCGTGCTCACCACCGCCCGCAGGGGCCGGCCCTGGCACGATGTGGCTACCTTCGTGGAGCACGCGACTAACCGGACTATGGCGATAGGTGAGCTAGCCAACGAGCATGCAGGCCACAGACAGCTTCTGGAGTTTTATACGCGTGGACTGTGTTGTCTCTCTTACGTCAGCAGATATCGCATCTGTGTATGACGTCATGTGTCGCTGTTTGCTGACGATTTCAGTGATAATAATAAATGTGAAAAATTGGATGTTTGTTCATAAATCACACCAGAACGGATGTGGAGGTTTGGCACACAGGCAGATTATACTATGGAACAGCACATAAACCAATTTATACCTGTAGGCGTAGGTCTTGTTAGATAGGAAAACACCGACATAAATTTAATTAGACTATAATTTCCAAACGTTCCTATTAGTCTGGTACAAAATGTGTGTGCTTTTATAATGGCGGTTAACGTACAACTAACTCATACAGTAAAAGTTTACCCACATTATTTATGTGGTTATTTAATTATAACATGTGTGTACGGTATCGTACATATTCCGCAGAACGACTTAAAGTTGCTAATTACATACAAAACTAAAAGCTTGAGCTTTAGTTAAAAAGTTTTTAATTACTTACAACTAATAAAAACCTGAGCTTATCCTATAAGTACAAGCTTCCTTAAGATTAAGCCCAGTAGTTTTTTAAATACCTATATATTATTTTTATACAGATAGTGAGCCCAATTAAACCGTAAACAAAGTTTCAATCAGTATCAATTGGCAGTACACATACCTTATAAATACTAGATCTAATTATCGAGCCCTTACCGGTTCTAATGGAAAGTGCCCTTACTTTTCCATCCGGACCAGGAAAAACTTCTACAACCCTAGCCATTGGCCACATTAATGGACTAAAATTGTCATCCCTGACTATAACCAAGGCACCAACTTTAATATTTCTGCATTCAGTTCGCCACTTAGGTCGGTTTTGCAGCTGCACAAGATACTGCTTGTGCCACTGCTTCCAGAAGCTTTGAACCATTTGCGTACACTGCTGCCAAAACTTCAAGCGACTAATTGGTACATTGGTACAATCATTCTCAGGAAATGTGGTCAATGGCGCGCCAGTCAGAAAATGACCTGGTGTTAAATATGACATCTCGGTGAAGTCAGTTGTGGGCAATGCCGTAAGAGGACGAGAGTTTAAAATTCCCTCGATTTGTATAATAACAGTGTTTAACTCTTCGTACGTCAAAACAGTAGTGCCAACAACTCGCTTCATATGATATTTCACACTTTTTATTCCTGCTTCCCAAAGCCCGCCAAACACAGGACTGTAACTTGGGCTAAATTTAAATTTAATACCTATACCTGCTGCATGGTTCACAACAGTTTGCTGGTGGTCTGCAGCAGACTGCAGTTTATACAATTCAGTTAATTGGTTTTTAGCTCCTGATCCATAGGTCACTGGTTCATATCCGGTTCGAAGGACCAATGTAGGCGTAGGTCTTGTTAGATAGGAAAACACCGACATAAATTTAATTAGACTATAATTTCCAAACGTTCCTATTAGTCTGGTACAAAATGTGTGTGCTTTTATAATGGCGGTTAACGTACAACTAACTCATACAGTAAAAGTTTACCCACATTATTTATGTGGTTATTTAATTATAACATGTGTGTACGGTATCGTACAATACCGCTAAATTATAGAGTTTAGGAAGAGTTACGCGGACGGAGCCATGCGAAAAAGCTAGTAATAAATAAACTTGTTAATAACCTTTAACGTAAGTAGATATACAGGGTTATTGGTAAGTCGACCTATTCCCGTTAAGAGGTGATAGGGGTGACTATTTGCAATAATTTTGACCCTCATATGCATTATGCAAAAGTGAACCATTTTTGAGTTATCGCGTTTTTTAGTTTTTTTTTTAATTTGTCAGAAATTCAACTTGAAAAATTTATTACAAAAAAAGTATCAATTTAAATCTTATTTTTTTTTCTGATTTGTAAATACTATTAAACACTGGTTATTTCTCAATATTAAAACAATAATTATCGGTCCAAATTTAAAAAAGCGAGACGGAAAACGAAAATTTTTCAATATTTTTTTGCGATCGCTTTCCCCTAAAATGCCTTAAAAACAAAAAAAACGTTATGAAACTTGGCTTGCAGATTATTTTAAAAACTTAACTGTTTTCTTAACTCTCCAAAAATGCATAACAACTAGGAACTTATTTTAAAAAAAAACTGAAAAAAATCATCACAAAGGAAGCGGGCGGAAATTCGTCTTCGAACTAAACTAAAGTCAGAAATGAAACTTCAAAAATTAAAATAAAAAAAAATACCAAATTTAAATCAACTTTTTTTATTTGCTTTTGTACAAGATGAAATTGCTGTTTTTATGCAATATTAAAAAAAATTTATCTGTACACGTTTGAGAATGCGAGGCCGAAAACTAAAAAATAAATGTTTTTTTATCAACGTGTAATCTGCACGCCAAATGTATTAGTAATTTTTTCTGTTTTCGTATAACCTCCTGCCGCCCAGAGGCCTTTTAAAAGGCCTTCTAAAAATCATATTTTAAACTTTTTATATATATATCTATGTACTGATTTCGATTAACAACTTTTTTGCCCTGGGCGGCAGGAGGCTATTTTATGTTGGAGTTTGATAAAAAAACATGTATTTTTTAGTTTTCGGTCTCGCATTCTCAAACGTGTACAGATAATTTTTTTTTTTATATTGCATAAGAACAGCAATTTCATCTTGTACAAAAGCAAATAAAAAAAGTTGATTTAAATATGGTATTTTTTTTTATTTTAATTTTTGAAGTTTCATTTCTGACTTTAGTTTAGTTCGAAGACGAATTTCCGCCCGCTTCCTTTGTGATGATTTTTTTTCAGTTTTTTTTTTAAATAATTTCCTAGTTGTTAGGCAGCCTTTACACCTGTAAGTTTTACTTACGTAAGTGACTTACGTAAGCAACTTACGATAAATTTTCAAGTGTAAACACTCGTTGTAAGTGACTTACTGTAAGTTCTTACAACTTACGTAAATTGGAAAATTGCAAGTCTAAACGCGTTCGAGTTTGTTTACGGAAGCGACTTACAACTTATCGAACTAAATTGATAAGTTGAGAACTTACAAAAAAAAAATGTCCTCCTCTAAACAAAAACAAAATAAAGCCTGGTCTCCAGACGAGGTAGAAACTTTAATTACTGCTTTTGAGGCACGTCCCATACTATGGGACAACAAAAATAAGGAGTATATTAACCGCGTAAAAACAAATTTGTTGCATGTTGAACTTAGTGAAATATTTAGTACCACTCCAGAGGAAATTGCTAGAAAATTGCATAATTTAAAAGGACAATTTAGCCAAGAAGTGACAAAATTAAAGAAAAAGAGCCAAGCCAAGATTTTACCCAGCATTGTCTTTTCTATTGCTTTAGTTTGGATAAAATTATATATGCAGCAGCTGCTTGAACGTGGCGACTTTGAGAAGGCATTTTATTTACTGATTTAGTAAGCAATGTAAATGGGCGTGTAATAACTTATGCAAGTTTAAATTCACAAAATTTACATAAGCATTATTTACTGTAAGTTTATATCAAGTGTAAATGCAACCGTAAGTAAATTATGTAAATATTACGTAAGTAACTTACACAGGTGTAAAACCGGCCTTATGCATTTTTGGAGAGCTAAGAAAACAGTTAAGTTTTTAAAATAATCTGCAAGCCAAGTTTCATAACGTTTTTTTTTGGTTTTTAAGGCATTTTAGTGGAAACGATCGCAAAAAAATATTGAAAATTTTTCTTTTTTTCTGTCTCGCTTTTTTAAATTTGGGCCGATAATTATTGTTTTAATATTGAGAAATAACCTGTGTTTAATAGTATTTATAAATAAGATTTAAATTGATACTTTTTTTGTAATAAATTTTTCAAGTTGAATTTCTGACTAATTTAAAAAAAAACTAAAAAACGCTATAACTCAAAAACTGTTCACTATTGCATAATGCATATGAGGGTCAAAATTATCGCAAATAGTCACCCCTATCACCTCCTAACGGGAATAGGTCGACTTACCAATAACCCTGTATACAAGTGTCTACGTTTTCACTCAACCCCCTGCTTGTCCACCAGTTTTGTGCGAAGCAGCAGCTAAGCGGTGCGTGAAAAATAATAATGGTAAGGAGCTCTATTGACTTTAACGGCTTATTGAAGGATGCCTTTTGTCTGTGCTACTCTTTCCCACCCGGCATTGGTATAATAGTCCCAGCTGACAGAAGACATTATGATTTTTATCCATAAATAGGGCGAAGATTTTCGTAAATCCCCGCAGGCTACCCGGGGCAGGAGGCAGACTCCGAGCACGTGTACCTGAAGGAGATCATCCTGGTGGACGACAACTCGACGCTGCCCGAGCTGCGCGGCAAGCTGGCCCACTACGTGCGCACGCGCCTGCCGCCCGGCCTCGTGCGCCTGCTGCGCCTGCCCGAATGGTCAGTGCCCCGCAGGGTGAAACTTACTGGATCGGTCAGTATCTAGCTATCGCTCAGTGTGTCATTCGCAGGCTAGTAGAGCTCGCAGCCGCGTCAGGTAGCCTGTCTTAATGGTCAGTCATGCGTAAAGGTGACTTAAACACAGACACTGATGTAATTAACCTGGTGCAGGAGTGGGCTTATCCGCGCGCGACAGGCGGGCGCGCGCGCCGCGCGGGGCGACGTGCTCGTCGTGCTCGACGCGCACTGCGAGGGCCTCGCCGACTGGCTCCGCCCCCTGCTGCAGCGCGTCAAGGACAAGAGGACCGCCGTGGTCACCCCGATCATTCATTTGATAAATGCCAAGAGTTTCGAATTCCACGACACCCGAGACCTAATTCACTTTTCGGTGAGGTCCATTTATGTGTCTGTTTAATGTCGTTAATCGATAGATGTCGCACTGACTGGTCGATAGACGCATTGAGACGTGTAGCGACATCTAGCGATTAACAACGTGTGTTTCCACAATAGTTGAAAATTTTGAAATAGGTATATCAATCTTGTTCTTGTTGGGTTCGCTTCAAATGCTGGTTTCCATTATTATTGCCAAGTTCATGAGCAATAGGTAGGTAATCTGAGAGCTTCAAAGTGAAAAAACTAAACTAAACTAAAACAAATTTTCTGTTTAAAGTTATTTAGTGCCGGTGAAATGACTACTATAGGGGCATTCCATCGACCATCTTAGTCCTCAGAGTTTTTTATTTTTATTTTATTCATAATGGGTTTGCGTTTGACCTCAGTCTCACCTGATGATAAGTGACGACGTGAACTAACACTTGCAGTCCTGAGATAGTAGTCTTGAGAACCTCTGTGGGTTTTAGATCATACTCACCATCAGGTGGCATGTGTGTGCATTGGTCCGCTACGACTATATACTTACCTTTAAATCTAGACACGAGGTAGCGTGTCAAGTCAAGTTCATCTATTTATTTTACAGCTTGCATGCATACTTTTACTATAAAGGCTTGTAGTCCTGTTGGACGATGGGCTTGCAACCTGTCACTAATACACTAATAATCATCTTAGCCTTATTGTGCAAAACGTGGTTACTGAATTATCAACAAGGTTTTAAAGTTGTTCGTGATTCTGTAGCTCTGCCTATCCCACTCTGGGAATAAAGGCTTGAGTTTATGTATATATGTATGTTACTGTTAATATGTTTAATGTATCGTTTAAAGCGTAAACTGACCAAAAATGAAATTAAGTAATTATCTTATCGGACCGGGACACGAGCTGTAGGTAGGCCTCCAACAAGATGGAGTGACGACCTTGCAAGGATCGCGGGAACGCGGTGGATGCGAAAAGTACAAGACCGGTCTGAGTGGAGAGCCTTGGGGGAGGCCTATGTCCAGCAGTGGACGTCTTTTGGCTGACATGATGATGATGGTGATGATGAATTATCTTAGTTTTAGTTTTTCCTTGTATGCCTAAATACATACATACATTAAATCACGCGTGTTTCCCAGAGGGGTAGGCAGAGACCCCTTCTTTCCACTTGCTACGATCTTGACAAATTTCTTTCGCTTCTTCCACATTCATGCATCGAGTCATGCACGCACGTCGGTTTCGGATACTTAAGATTCGGCCCTTTTCCAGTATTTCTCCTATGCCTAAATACTAGTATAGAGTATTATCATTACCGGAACTGGTTGTACAATCAACAGGATAAATAAGTGATCATTTATGTCCCTTGTCGCTTTCAATCGTTGCACAATTTTGGATAAAATTTCAAACACAACGCGACAAGGAACATAAATGGTCACTTATTTATGCTGTTGACTGAACTTTCTCACCATCTGATACGTAGGCATTTTTCAAATTAAATAAATAAATAGATAAAATTCAAAAAATGGTTACGTCACACCCTATTTGTTGAGGCTGCTGCCAATAATGACGATGGAAATGCTGAATTAACAAGTAACGCTTGCGCAGATATCCGGTTTCGCGTTCTCGGGGCACTCCCAGTGGATCTACGTGCCGGAGCGCGAGTGGGCGCGGCGCGGCTCCGAGATCTCGCCCACGTGGTCAGTATACACGTGATGATGATGATGATGATGATGATGATGATGATGATGGTGATGACACACATACACACATCAACTTCACACATACAAAAAAAATACGGTCAACAGCAAAAGTAACTACTTAATGGCACGGTACAGTAGAGTCATAAAACTATTCACGTTCCCGAAGACGTCAAAGATATCTGCAGGAACCTTGCCATTGACAAGGTGTATTTATACATGTATAAGAATAGAATATAATAGAAAATATTTATTCAACGCACACAAAAATACAGTAGAAAAATATAAAGTAAAAAGAAGACATTAATTTAGGTACGTTGAACAGGATCTCTCTCAGCATTGTGCCGCAGGAAAACATGTGGCGCCGTGACTTGTTAGATATTAGCGCTTTTGACTGTACGGTAATAAAAGATAAAGATAAAAGATAAAAGATGTTTATTCAGTAAGTAGGCCGCACGGGCACTTTTACACGTCAAAAATCTACCAGCGCTTCGGAAGAGACCACTGCTGAGAAGAAACGCCGCAAGAAACTCAACAGTAAGTCGTTTTTTAAATATTGCTAATGATATTATACAATAATAAACTTAACCTAGTATTATATAAAACAATGAATCTCACATAACACCAAAAATGTATTCATGCGTAGTTGAGCAGGAAAACGTGTCAAAACTCAGAATTGTCACAAAACTAATAAGCAACAGTAATATAACAAAATATATATATAGAAAGTATACAAGTTATACTTACCTGTGACGGTGCAAGACCACATGCATAAAAGTTTCGATACATTCTCCTACAGAAACCGTGTCCCCTAGACAATAATACAATATTTACATATTTTTTAAGACTAATTTAAATTATTAAATTATTTAGGTGTTGGCCAAGCATTTTTATCTGTTAGATAGTCTTCGACCCTATAGTAAGCTTTAGACATCAACGACTTTTTCAAGTAAGTTTTAAGTATTGGAAATGGTAACTTTAAAACAACGTCAGGTAATTTATTAAAGAAAAGGATGCATTGACCTACAAATGATTTATAAACCTTACGGACACGAAATTTTTTAATAGCAATTTTATTTTTATTTCTCGTATTCAAATTATGTACATCACAATTCTTAACAAAAGAGTCTGGATTTTTAATGACATAAATAATATTCTCATAAATAAATTGTGATGCTACTGTCAAAATATTAATTTCTTTAAATAGTACTCTTAAGGAATCACGGGAGTTTAGATTATATATAGAACGAATGGCTCTTTTTTGCAACACGAATATAGTCTGTATGTCAGCAGCTTTTCCCCAAACCAGAATACCGTACGACATAACACTATGAAAATAACTATAATAAACTAAGCGAGCTGTCTCAACATTAGTAAGTTGCCTGATTTTCCTAACAGCATAAGCTGCCGAACTTAATTTACCTGCTAGTACTGCTATATGGGGACTCCATTGCAAGTTTTTATCTATAGTTATCCCTAAGAAAAGCGCCTTATCTACCATTTCCAATCTTTCATTATTAAGAAATATACTAGATTCTACCGGTCTAACATTAGGCAAAGCGAACCTAACACATTTAGTTTCCGTAGCGTTGAGTAGCAAATTGTTACTAGTAAACCAATTAAGTAATTTACCTAGTATGGTATTTATCCTACTGTAATCGACGGATTTTCGGTCTACCTTGAAAATTAATGATGTATCATCAGCGAATAGCACAATATCACAAAGATTATCTACTGTGCGTGGTAAGTCATTAATATAAACCAAAAATAAGAAAGGACCTAATATAGAGCCCTGAGGCACACCTAACTTAACAGGGGCTCCAATAGACTGTGTTTGGTTTACAACAACTGTTTGTGTTCTATCACTAAGATATGAAGACATAAGATTTAGAGAATTATTTGACAGACCATAATGTTCTAATTTTAATATAAGAGTCGCATGATCTACGCAATCGAAAGCTTTGGAAAGGTCACAAAAAAATCCTATAGCATCACAAGATTTCTCCCAAATATTGTATATAAATAGAGCTTAAATTGGGACTAGGTCAATTGGTGTGACATTGTCCCCTGATATTTATTTATTATTTATTATTTATTATTATTATTATATATATATTTAATGAGCACAGATGCTGCATCAGTAGTGGATCGTCCTCTGGTGAAGCCAAACTGATTACTGTTAAGCAGTTTATTTCTATTGAAGTGACCTACCATATCTTTTAACATTAACTTCTCAAAAACTTTACTTAAAACAGGTAGAATAGAAATGGGACGGAAATTCGTTAAATCACTCATATCGCCCGATTTAAAAAGTGGTATGACTTTACTATATTTCATAAGATTTGGAAAGACCCCCTCTGAAATGCAATTATTGTAGATTAAAGCTAAGTGCGGTGCAATTATATCTATGACATGATGGATGACTTTAACTGATGTTCCCCATAAATCCTCAGTTTTTTTTAAACTAAGCGATTTGAATACCTTAACAATTAAAACTGAATCTACGTGGCTAAAATCAAAGCTTTTGTTACATTTAGTAACATTAGCACAAAGTAATTTTTGAGCTTCAATCGCAGATGATTGAAGACATTTCGTGGTATTAACGGCTATTGTCGAGAAATAATCTTCGAACGCTAAGGCCACGTCTTTGTTTGACTTGATTTGTTTGTCACCCTTGTTAATGGTTACTTGATTATCACGAGTTTTAGATTTACCCGTTTCTCTATTTATTATTTTCCACACGGTTTTAACCTTATTGTCAGAAGCTTTGAGCTTAAGACTTAAAAAGTTTGACTTAGCAGTCAAGCAAACTTGCTTGAAAGTCCTCGAATATTTCTTAACATAAACTAAGAAGTCTGCGTTCTTGTTCTCCTCCCTCTCTCTATATAGTTCATAAAGCCTACTCCTACTTCTATGAATGCCTACAGTAGCCCATTCACTAAACTTAGTTTTTGACCCAGAAATAGTTTTCATTTTAAAATTATTATTAAATTGATGATGAATTATTCCAAACAAATCTTTATAATTACTATTAGAATCATTATGTGAAAAGGATAACCCACAGAGATTACTCTGAACTTTATTTTTGAATAATTCCAAACGATTGCTAGTTATGGGTCTGTATGTTATTGTCTGTGGTACTTGATGAAAATAATTTGAAAAAGAAGCCTTTTGACCACTATGATCAGAATTAAAGCAGTTAAATATTGCTTTATCCAAACATTCGCAATTACAAAAAATGTTGTCTAAACAGGTAGCACTTGAAACACCTATCCGTGTAGGTTCTGTGGCGACACCCCTACAGAAATTTATATCGTCAGCATTATTGGAAAGCAAAGCGAGCACGGGACACGCGGAGCTCAGTCCGCTCACAGCCACCATTCGTATCGGTATTCCGATAGACGCGACTCGTGCCCGCCTGGTAACTCACTGTATTACTTAGCCCTAAGAGCCAGTAATTAAATTAGTATCTCCATAAAGTGGTTTATCTTATCTCTCATCACCTAATTACCTCCGGACATTTTAATAACTGTAGGCAGCAGTTATATTGGTGACCCCGACGTGATAATTTTTGTTCGAGCATTTTAAACCAACCAGGCGGGCATAATGACGGAGCCTAAACCCGAAGCACTCAACACCGCGATAGGAGAGGTACAATCTGTGAGCATACACAGCCGGATTGCGCCCTTCTGGAGCGACAAGCCGAGAGCATGGTTCGTGCAGTTCGAGGCAATCACTGCACCACAGAAGATAGGCAGCGAAACAAAATTCGACCTAGTTATTGGAAAATTGAACAAAGAAGAGCTCAGCCATGCCGATGACCTGTTGGAAACAGGGACGAGGAACTACGACACCCTCAAAACACGGTTGATTGCGGAGTTCCAAGAAACAGAGGAACAGCAATTCAACAAGCTATTCAATGAACTGCATCTTGGGGACCAGAGGCCATCACAGCTGTATAGGCGGATGGCAGAAGCAGCCCGAAATGCAAAGGTTGAGCTAAGGACCGTAAAAAAACTATGGCTACAGAGACTCCCCGCAGCCGTAAGAGCAGCACTAATAACGCACGAAGAAGAGGAACCAGAAAAACTTACGGTACTAGCAGACAGGATAGCTGAAACGCTCAAAAACACAACGATAGCGGAGGGGAGCAAAGAAAAAGATGGCGGCGGCTCCCCAGCCCTATTAGAGGAAATCAGGAAAATAACAGACGGTTTCCAGCAGCTGCAAGGGCAGGTAGATGAGATGAGAAGGGAAGCAGGAACCGGAAGCAGCCGCGGCACCTGGCCACAACGAAAAGGAGGCCCACCCAATTACTTCCAGAAGCAGAGCAGGTTATGTCACTACCACCAAAGATTCGGGAAGTTTGCAAGAAATTGCCAACAACCTTGTACCTGGCAGCAAAGGGGACAACCCAGGGAGAGAAATTGGAACCCGCAGACAAAAAACTAAGTGCGGTGCACCCCAAGGTGATTAAAGGGTGTACACCGTACTTGGACAATCACCGCCTTTGCATAACAGATCGAAAGAGTGGCATAACATTCCTCATAGACACAGGTGCTAACGTTTCAGTCATCCCAGTGGGTAGAGTCAGTGGCGCAATTAATCGCGAGTGTAGCTATAAGTTGTTTGCTGCGAACGATACGGAGATACGGACATACGGCACAATGACGTTTGAGCTACACTTAGGGTTTAGAAAACCCATCATGTGGACATTTGTGGTGTGTGACGTGAAAAAACCGATCCTAGGAGCAGACTTTTTAAGGACAAATAAGTTAACGGTAGATTTACATAATCATAGTTTAATTGACGAGTCCGGCAACGTAGGTATAAGCGGATATGACAGCGGAAACGGTAGCGCGGGTGGTATACGAGAATTGGATATGTAGGTTTGGAACTCCCGGTTACATAACCACAGATCAGGGCAGGCAGTTTGAGAGCGAGTTATTTGCAAATTTAATGAAAATATTAGGTATCCAGAGAATTCGCACAACACCATACCACCCTCAGAGCAACGGGATGATAGAAAGATGGCACAGGTCTTTAAAAGTTGCCCTCACAGCCAGGTTGGCAGACAATGCGTCCTGGGTAGAGGAGCTACCAACAGTACTGTTAGGACTACGTGCAGCTGGTAAGTCAGGGAGCGACGTAAGTGCTGCAGAGATGACATATGGACAGGTCCTCAGGTTACCAGGGGATTTTTACATAAAATCACAGATAAATAGTAGCGATCAGTTTTCATATGTAGAAAAATTAAGGAACATAATCAACAACCTGAAACCAGTCCCAATTAAAAATAGAGATAATAGGAAGATATTTGTATTCAAGGAACTCGATAGCTGCACTCATGTTTTTGTAAGAAATGATGCGGTAAAAAAACCGCTCACTTACAACTACGATGGACCATATAAAGTCCTCAGTAGAAACGCGAAAACATTTAAGGTACAGTTACCAAACAGGCAGGTAGATATATCCATAGATAGGTTAAAACCAGCTTTCATCTTATGTAACCATACCACCGACGTTTACGATGGGCCGACCAGTGTCATTCAGGACACATCGGCGCCATCGCCACCGACATCATCATCACCATCAGCGGTATCCTCGCCTACACCTGCCTCACGGATCCGAACCACGCGTTGCGGACGAGTTATTAATAGACCTATAAGATACCTAATCGATGATTGAACGCGTGGCAATTGGTAATTATTATTTATTTAGTCGGCGTTGAGTACAGGACGGCTGTTTGGAGATTTTCTTTGTAATTAACTATGGCAGAGTCGGTCCTGTACCACAACTACCCTTAAGATATATGCTTAATTATTTAATTATAATATGATGTAAACATGAAAAATACATAATGCGCATTACTGGTGCAACACAGTTATGCACATTCCGCACTTTACGGTGCACAGTAGTAGTATAATAGCAGTAATACACACATAGAAATTGTTTAAGTTAGATAATAGTACAATGTTAAATCATGCAGTACTGACAGACTAAGTCGACTGTGACACTTACGTTAGCATTTAATTGCTACGTACCTATAAGCAAAGTAGAGCACACGTGCACGATGTAAGGGTCAATGTTTTCTTCTATAGTTCACAAGTTTTTGCGATCATTACTAATCGGAACCGTAACAAGTAGTTACGTCAACATTCATATTTCAACTTAAAACCAATTAAGCGAGCTAATCATGGGCTGGGGACAAAGCAAAGAAGAAAACAAAGACTCGCACGACGCCATAGCCATGGCAACAGTAACAATTTTATCAGGTCAAGTGGAGAGTAAACTCAACTATGTAGGAATTGGCCTCATTATATGTGCAGTAATTTTTGGAATTATAGTGTGTTATTACATCAGACAAAAGTGCATTCAAAATACGAAGAAGTGGTTAGAGAAAAGCATAAGAAGGATGACGCCTTCGGGGATCACGGTAACACCGAGGCCACAAGCACCAGTGTATTAAAGCTGTTATTTTTCCACAATCTTTACAATAATAATCAAGTGATTTATCGCTGTTCTGATTTCTGCGTTCTAATTTCTGCAGAAAATGGCTCTTGAAAACCATTAAGTTCTTAGAAGTCTTATGGAAACATTCTCCACAATTTATTTTTTCTTTGCAATTCATTATGTTTTGTTTTTATTTTTACAACATAACTTTGTACTTTTCATTTCGTGGTATCATTCATTAAATGTAAACAATGCACCGACTTGAGTACGGTGCGTTGTCAGCAAGATGAATCGGTTGTGCGATACATAGATAACAGTTTAGGGTTCCGTAAAGGAAACAATGAATTCAAATGGTAAACATGTTAATTATATTTATTATTTTTTTCACTTCAATGTACATTTCTTTCCAAAAAGGGGGGGAGTACTGTGGCGACACCCCTACAGAAATTTATATCGTCAGCATTATTGGAAAGCAAAGCGAGCACGGGACACGCGGAGCTCAGTCCGCTCACAGCCACCATTCGTATCGGTATTCCGATAGACGCGACTCGTGCCCGCCTGGTAACTCACTGTATTACTTAGCCCTAAGAGCCAGTAATTAAATTAGTATCTCCATAAAGTGGTTTATCTTATCTCTCATCACCTAATTACCTCCGGACATTTAATAACTGTAGGCAGCAGTTATAGTTCAAAGAACAAATTACCTAAATTAAAAGATTTAAATAAACTTAAGATCTTAATAGTATTAATTGACGATTCCAGTAAGTTGTAACACCTTTAAGTCTATTTCGTGATTACAGCTGTGTGTATGTAACTTGACAGAAGTTCTGTCCACACTTGGTGTTAGGCCGTGGCTACTTGACTTATTGAGGGTCGTGGATTCTTGAGCTAGTTCAAGGTGAAAACAACTTACAACAGTATTGTAGTATATTAAGTTATAGTTATAAGGCGGGGCTGCGCTCCCCGCGAGTCAGTCATTAAATAGTTGCTAAAGCGAACGCACGTTTCTTTGACTCCCACCCCGTGACGTAACAGTGGCGACGAGCTTAGTACGAATTATACACGCGTGTGTTAGTGATCATGGCCAAAGTAGCAGTTGGTACATTTTCAATTTTTAACCATGAAAACCAAGAGTGGTCTCTGTATAAAGGCAGACTAGAGCAGTGGTTCCATGCAAATGATATCGGGGTGGAAGACGATAAAAGCAATAACAAGCGGCGAGCGATTCTACTAAGCAGTTTGGCCGAATCCACGTACAAACTTGTACGCGATCTAGCACTACCCGACGTAGTTGGCGAACTAAGTTACATAAGAGTAATTGAGTTATTAGATGGCCATTTTAAAACTAAAAAGTGCGGGTTTGCGGAAAGGTACAAATTCCATAGTGCTATCCAGAAGTCAGGCTAAAATTTATCAGAATGGGCGGCGCGAGTCCGCAGCTTGGCTATTCATTGCGATTTTGGTAAGACAGCGTTTGAAGAAGCTCTGCGCGATCGGTTCGTGTTGGGAATGGCACCGGGGCCCGAGCGAGACAAATTGTTTACTCAAGAAATGGCGGAGTTGACTTTACGCAAAGCGATGGATATCGCCGAAGGTGTACGGTGTGCTCGTATAGGCTCAAAGCTGCCAGTCGCGGATTCGGGGAGCTCCCATCAACTGCAAGATCCGTTGCAGGTTCTTAAGGTGTTCGCGGCGCCTGGACCGAAGCAGAGCCGCACAACCTGGGCTCCGCGAGCGCCGGTTGCGACGGGTTCGAACTTGGACAGGTGTCAAGCATGCGGATACTCCAATCATCAAGTTGACTCTTGTAAATTTACGCGTTATAAGTGTAAACATTGTGGTATAAAAGGGCATTTAAAGAGGATGTGCCCATCGAAGCCTGTCGGTGGGCAGCATTTCATCGAGTGTTGCGTTGATGGTGAGGATGAAGATGACGGTAAGCGAATTATTTGTAATATTCGAACGTTCCACGGGGAACCCATGAAAGAATCGGTTCTAGTTAATGAGGTTAGTTTGGATTTTGAGCTAGATACGGGATCGGCGGTGACGGTGATATCTGAGCAAATATATAAACAGCATTTTGCAAACCTGCATCTTAAACAAAGCGAGACCATTTTGCAGAGTTATAACGGGAGTCAGTTGGATATTACGGGCGTCATCACTCTGCCTATAACGTATAAAAACCAATGCCATGACGTTGAGGTTTACGTGATTAGCAATGGCGGACCTCCGCTGTTAGGCAGAGATTTCATTTCCAAATTTAAATTGCAAATGTCGTTCATCAATAGGTGCGGGGACATCTTTCAGGACCTTGCATCAAATTATCCAAACCTCTTTACAGATAACTTAGGTTGTTGTAAGGATATCACGGTACAATTACACGTTAAACCCGATTCGAAACCTATTTTTCGTAAGGCTCGCCCCATACCTTTCGCGTTGCGTGAGCGGGTAGGAAAATAAATCGACCGCTTGGTAAAATTAGGTGTCCTGGTACCAATAAAATCATCAGAATACGCCAGCCCTATAGTGCCCATTTTAAAGCAAGATAATTCGATCAGGTTGTGCGCGGATTATTCTAGCACGATAAATAAACAATTAGTGGTCGATAAATACCCGTTGCCGCGGGTAGACGAATTATTCGCTAAACTTCATGGAGCGAAATATTTCTCCAAACTGGATCTCTCGCAAGCATATAACCAGTTTTGCTTAAATGAATCATCCCAAATGTTAACTTGTATAAATACACACAAAGGATTGTTTAAGTACACACGTCTCGTATTCGGCTTATCGAGTGCCCCGGCCATATTTCAGAGGGCCATGGAGACCTTATTGTCGGGCCTAGACGGAGTATTACTATTTTTAGACGATATTTTAGTCGTCAGTCGCAATAAACAGGATAACATACAACTCTTAGGGAAAGTTCTTGATAGACTGCAACAAGCCGGGTTAGTTTTACGCAAAGACAAATGCTCCTTATTCCAAGAAACTGTTTCGTATTTAGGATTCATTATAGACCAAAACGGGATTCATAAGTCACCAGAAAAAGTAAAGTCTATATTAGAAGCAAAAGTACCTAGTAATATATCGGAATTAAAGTCCTTTTTAGGCCTGGTCAATTATTATAGGACGTTTATTAAAAATGCGTCATCGATCTTAAGTCCATTGCACAACTTACTTCAGAATCACGTCACGTGGCATTGGAATGCGGAGCATGACAACGCTGTAACCACGATAAAGAATTGTTTGGCATCGGAAAGTACCTTAGCACATTTCAATCCCGATGTTAAAATAATTTTGACGGTGGACGCCTCCCCGACGGGGTTGGCCGCGATTTTATCTCAAGTTGAGGGTAGTATTGAAAGACCGGTTGCTTTTATGTCCCGTTCACTATCTAAAGCAGAAAGGCAGTACAGCCAAATCCAAAAGGAAGCTACAGCCATTGTTTTCGGCGTACGTAAATTCCACCAATATTTATTTGGCCGTGCTGAACCCTTCATTTTAAGAACGGATCATAAACCGTTGTTAACAATTTTTAAACCCGAAAGAGGTATTCCTGAGATCACGGCAAACCGGTTACAGCGCTATGCTATTTTTCTCTCAGCGTATAACTTTCAAATGGAATATGTAACCAGCGCCCATAACTCAGCTGATTTTCTCAGTCGAGCAGTAAACGTCACACAACTTGGTAATGTCAAGTTAATAGATAAATCCACGTATATACATTTCCTTTGTGAAGGTGAACAAATGTTTACATTAGCAGATATACGCCGGGAATCTCGTATTGACCAAACGTTGTCACTCGTTATGAATTACATAAAAAATGGTTGGCCCAAAAAAAT
Source organism: Acleris emargana (assembly GCA_927399475.2). Classification (NCBI taxonomy): domain Eukaryota; kingdom Metazoa; phylum Arthropoda; class Insecta; order Lepidoptera; family Tortricidae; genus Acleris; species Acleris emargana. The sequence goes on along the minus strand of OV656863.1, from coordinate 207,443 downwards.
TACAGATCATTTAATCAGACCATTTTACAATTGCCGTAACGAATTAGCCATCGAAGAAGACTGCTTAATGAGGGGTCATAAAGTGATAGTACCGAGTATATTACGTAACGCAATCTTATGTGAACTACATAAGGGTCATTTCGGAATGACAAAGATGAAGGCAGACGCGCGCGACAGAGTATGGTGGCCCGGCCTGTCGGCTGACGTCGAGCTATGCGTGGCCTCGTGCGCCGTGTGCACATCGCTGCGCGCCGCGCCGCCGCGCGTCCCGCTCGCGCCCTGGCCGTACCCTACCCGCCCATGGCAGCGCGTTCATCTCGATTTTTTAGGCCCAGTAAATAGCAAAATGTTCTTAATTATAGTCGACGCTTATTCAAAATGGGTTGAGTGCTTCGATGTCACATCTGGCCATGGCTCACGCGTTGTTATAGATAAACTTTGCGAAGTGATGGCGCGATTCGGGCTGTTCGAAACTATTTGCTCAGATAACGGCACTTCTTTTGTATCATCTGAATTTAAAGATTTTAGTTCTCGTAACGGAATAAAACTCATAACTGCCCCAGCTTATAATCCATCCAGTAATGGGCAAGCTGAGAGTTATGTTAAGATAATAAAAAAGGGTTTTAGGTCCATTGTTATGTCAGGTACGAAATCAAAGGATTTAAATATAAAATTACAAGACTTTTTGTTAAGATATAGAAATTCCGTGCATAGTACCACCAATAAATCCCCTTCGGAGATCTTATTTGGTCATAAATTAAGAAGTAGATTAGATGTATTAAAACCGAATTCATCATTGCCAACTGATGTAACGCTCGATGAAGTGGTCAAAACCAAACAGTGCTTACAGCGGGATTACTATAATGGAACACGTAAAGTCGAATTTAAAATAAATGACACAGTGCTAGTGCAAATAGTGGTAAACCAAAAGAAAAGTTGGTCACGTGGTATTATTGTGCAGACATTAGGGAAAACTTTATACTTAGTTAGGTTAATGGACTCCGACAAAACGCTAAAGAAACATGCCAATCAACTTCTACATTATAGAGGGGGTGGCGAGTCAGAAGAAGAGAAAGGCGAAGAGGTAGTACCAAATACATCCAAGGACGCGGAAGAGGAAGAGGAGGACACGCCCGCCTTCATAGTCACAGCCACTGGTACACCCTCTCTAGGGCCTACAACGCCTCCGGGCGAGACAGATGCACTTCAGAGCCCATTGGTGCTTGAACCCGATGCTAGTGTTCCCACCGAGGGCGCGCAGGCGCAGGCACCGGCCCCGGACTCCGAGGCCGCAAGTGCAGACGTGGCAGGTGGCCCACCTCCCCCCGAAGGCCGTTCCAAGCGAAAACGGAATCCAGTCGATTTTAGGAATTACTTTTAGAATAAGGTGGAGGGATGTAGTATATTAAGTTATAGTTATAAGGCGGGGCTGCGCTCCCCGCGAGTCAGTCATTAAATAGTTGCTAAAGCGAACGCACGTTTCTTTGACTCCCACCCCGTGACGTAACAAGTATTAATGCACACAAAATTTGGTGCAGTAATTTAAAGAGTTAAGAAAGAAAAGGGCGCCATCTGTTTTAATCTAAACCAACAGAAAGATGGAGATAGTGTGCCAAATGCAACTGTAAATTACAGTTAAGTAGAGAAGAATGTAAAGTAAACAAAGAAACCTTGTCAACAGAGTTTATTTTCCGTTACTATAATAAAAAGTACAATACCTCTTATCAGTTAAGATTTATGAAACGTCAATTAGACAGATACCACTGCACATTTACAGGGTTATTAAAATCATACCTCTCTACGGTATGTCATGCGTTCCTTACACACTAAAGCGCTGTGACTGTGACAGTGCACTTAAATCATACTTCCCTAAACAAGCGTTGTTCCTTACATACTAAAGCGCTGTGACTGTGACAGTACATTTAAATCATACTTCCCTACGTTTATCGAGCGTTGTTCCTTACACACTAAAGCGCTGTAACAGTGACAGTGCACTTACATCATACTTCCCTAATCGAGCGTTGTTCCTTGAGTAAAGTGAAGGTGTAAGTAGTATGAAACGAGTTCACCTGAAGATAAATATGAAGATGAAGATGAAGAAGCACACCGCGCAATCTCCAGGCAGCGTGGCAAGAACACCCAGTAGAAGCAGGCAGGTGCAGACACGTGCACGGAGACGGGCAGACACGTGCTCAGAGCAGACAGACAGTCACGCAGTCAGAGAGCATGGCATGATAGGGGGCCCAGAGAGCACAGACATCCATACACCCAGAGAACAGCAGAGCACAGAGCAGAGCATAGCATAGCATAGCATAGCATAGCACCGGCTGTTTTGGCTGCAAAGATTGTTGGCATTAGAATTATTGCATAAACACCCGTTTTATACCTGCGAATAGGAAGTTTGAGCAAACGAGAGACACAAAGTAATCGACACGCTTCGTAAAACAAGACGTAGGGCTCTTAGATAGGCAAAGCACACTTACCCGGTTGTAGAAGTTTTAAGGCTGCGGCGACTTTACCATGCGTTAATCGATGTTCGCCTTAAGTTTAGTAAACGTCCCCTCTTAGATTTCACATGTTCCTTCTACAACAAGGAAAAACCATAAATCACAAAAATAAAAGCACCTGACGACAATGTAGACCAAGTCTTAGCACTCACGAAATACTCACATAAAAAATCACCAGATATCACAAGGATGCATTGCGCTTTAAGAAGCTAAGTTAAAAGATGGCCATACGGCCGTAGCGTGACTCCCACACACAGAGTAAGTTTGACGTGCTTACATATCTGTAGCGGTTGCGAGAGTGACAAGCCAAATCCAAGTCCCTCCTACCATAGACAAGCGTCCATAACCAAACCTAGAGTTGAACATATCGATTGATACTTCGATCAGATATTTAGATTAAGTTAAATTAGAAGAAACAGCTTTTTAACAATATCTAATAATAAATAATATCGCTAGAAACGATTTCCTAAAGATATAACAGACATTCAATTAAATGCAGAAGAAATAGTTAACTAAATCGTTCGCGAGAAGTCGAAGTGTTACCTCCTGTTGTCCAAAGATGTCGCCACTGGTACTAAAATAACAGTAATTGCACCGCACTTAGCTTTAATCTACAATAATTGCATTTCAGAGGGGGTCTTTCCAAATCTTATGAAATATAGTAAAGTCATACCACTTTTTAAATCGGGCGATATGAGTGATTTAACGAATTTCCGTCCCATTTCTATTCTACCTGTTTTAAGTAAAGTTTTTGAGAAGTTAATGTTAAAAGATATGGTAGGTCACTTCAATAGAAATAAACTGCTTAACAGTAATCAGTTTGGCTTCACCAGAGGACGATCCACTACTGATGCAGCATCTGTGCTCATTAAATATATATATACAATATTTGGGAGAAATCTTGTGATGCTATAGGATTTTTTTGTGACCTTTCCAAAGCTTTCGATTGCGTAGATCATGCGACTCTTATATTAAAATTAGAACATTATGGTCTGTCAAATAATTCTCTAAATCTTATGTCTTCATATCTTAGTGATAGAACACAAACAGTTGTTGTAAACCAAACACAGTCTATTGGAGCCCCTGTTAAGTTAGGTGTGCCTCAGGGCTCTATATTAGGTCCTTTCTTATTTTTGGTTTATATTAATGACTTACCACGCACAGTAGATAATCTTTGTGATATTGTGCTATTCGCTGATGATACATCATTAATTTTCAAGGTAGACCGAAAATCCGTCGATTACAGTAGGATAAATACCATACTAGGTAAATTACTTAATTGGTTTACTAGTAACAATTTGCTACTCAACGCTACGAAAACTAAATGTGTTAGGTTCGCTTTGCCTAATGTTAGACCGGTAGAATCTAGTATATTTCTTAATAATGAAAGATTGGAAATGGTAGATAAGGCGCTTTTCTTAGGGATAACTATAGATAAAAACTTGCAATGGAGTCCCCATATAGCAGTACTAGCAGGTAAATTAAGTTCGGCAGCTTATGCTGTTAGGAAAATCAGGCAACTTACTAATGTTGAGACAGCTCGCTTAGTTTATTATAGTTATTTTCATAGTGTTATGTCGTACGGTATTCTGGTTTGGGGAAAAGCTGCTGACATACAGACTATATTCGTGTTGCAAAAAAGAGCCATTCGTTCTATATATAATCTAAACTCCCGTGATTCCTTAAGAGTACTATTTAAAGAAATTAATATTTTGACAGTAGCATCACAATTTATTTATGAGAATATTATTTATGTCATTAAAAATCCAGACTCTTTTGTTAAGAATTGTGATGTACATAATTTGAATACGAGAAATAAAAATAAAATTGCTATTAAAAAATTTCGTGTCCGTAAGGTTTATAAATCATTTGTAGGTCAATGCATCCTTTTCTTTAATAAATTACCTGACGTTGTTTTAAAGTTACCATTTCCAATACTTAAAACTTACTTGAAAAAGTCGTTGATGTCTAAAGCTTACTATAGGGTCGAAGACTATCTAACAGATAAAAATACTTGGCCAACACCTAAATAATTTAATAATTTAAATTAGTCTTAAAAAATATGTAAATATTGTATTATTGTCTAGGGGACACGGTTTCTGTAGGAGAATGTATCGAAACTTTTATGCATGTGGTCTTGCACCGTCACAGGTAAGTAAGTATAACTTGTATACTTCCCATATATATATTTTTTTTATATTACTGTTGCTTATTAGTTTTGTGACAATTCTGAGTTTTGACACGTTTTCCTGCTCAACTACGCATGAATACATTTTTGGTGTTATGTGAGATTCATTGTTTTATATAATGCTAGGTTAAGTTTATTATTGTATAATATCATTAGCAATATTTAAAAAACGACTTACTGTTGAGTTTCTTGCGGCGTTTCTTCTCAGCAGTGGTCTCTTCCGAAGCGCTGGTAGATTTTTGACGTGTAAAAGTGCCCGTGCGGCCTACTTACTGAATAAACATCTTTTATCTTTTATCTTTTTTTATCAGTATCAGAAATTAATCTGTAACAAAGTTAACATTAAAGTCTCCACAGACAATAACATGCCTTTGAGTTTTTCAGGCTAATTTTAACACATTTTCCATAGTAGATTCAAATGTGTTAAAATCGGCTGATGGTGGTCTGTAAACGCAAATAATTGTGTAATTTTCTACTTCTATGCAAGAGATTTCTACAAGCCTCTCTAGAGATAGCCTAACAATATCTTTCCTTTCTTTGGTTTTTAAGGTATTTTTCGCAATTATTAAAGAACCACCATGAATGGCGGATTTCCTGGCAAAAAAACTAACTAATTTAAAATTAACAAAATCAAAAATTAATTGATCTGGTCTAAGCCAATGTTCAGTAACACACATAATGTGTACACTTCCCGTATCTAAAAATAATCCTACTTCTAATTCTTTGCTGGAAAACCCTTGAATATTTTGGTGAATTATATTTATATTCAATGGTGTTTCCGCTGTCCTATACTTTAGTTTAAATTATTAGGTTTGGCATTTGTGCCACTATTGTATCCCTTTGGTTCTATGTTAAAGGCCAAAAGATCTACCAAAGTCAATATATATTTCTTTGGCAAATGAATTTTTTCAGCTGTTAGCGTGAGGCGCTTTATAAATTTATTTATGTCGAAGAAATGATATCTGCCATTATAACATGTAGCATTATACATTAAAGAATTTAATTGAGATAGAATAGTTTCGACTACTAATGATACAAGTTTATTGTTTTCCATTTTCATTAGTTTCTACTAATGAAATTAAATCGGAAGTTAGAGCTTTTCCAATCTACAAAGACGCACGCACCACTTATTGCCTGAATTTGCTGGTCCTTTGAACCGAAATTCCTGGTCCTTTGAACCGAATTTCCTGGTCCTTCGAGCTGAATTTCGTGCTCCTTTTAATCGAATTTCCTGGTCCTTTGAACCGAATTTCTTGATCATTTGACTCGTAGTTTCTGGTCCATTTAGCCTTGTCCGAGCTGTTTTGCAGGTCTCCGACGATGCTAGGTGCCATCTTTGCGGTGTCCCGCTCGTACTACTGGGAGCTGGGCGGGTACGACGAGCAGATGGCCGGCTGGGGCGGCGAGAACCTCGAGATGAGCTTCCGGGTTTGGCAGTGTGAGTGTCATTCATTAATCAGTTTTCTAATAACCTACGCGACTCTTGTTATAAATGTCATCAACTTAAATTAGCGCCCTCTCTATAGCTCGACTTTAAATAACGTACATATATGTTTTATAAATTAATGATTGACCGGTGATTCGAATAAATTCGAAATTTAAAAGCATTGGTGATAATATCGTTCCTTTTCCGTTTGACACGGCTGTTAGAATAGTGCTACTCCATGTCTTCCCGTGGATGTGGTAAGAGGCGACTAAGGGAATCTAGGCTTGTAGTGGATTTGGGCGATGGACTTGCAACCTGTCACTAATACTACACTGGTAATCTTAGCCTGATTGTGCAAAATGTGGTTACAGAATTATCAACAAGTTTCAAAAGTTGTTGGTACTTTTGTAGCTCTGCCTACCCCACTCTGGGATCGAAGCCGTGAGTTTAAGTATGTATGTCTTTTTGCTTTTCTCTCTCTATCTCTCTCTTAAGATTTTGGTGTGTTTTCCTGCAGAAACTACGCACGCAGGTTATTTGATATATTTTTTTAATGTACTATTCATACATTTATGTAATGCTACACTAAGTAGTATCATTGTAATATTAAATATATTTAAAAAATTACTGACTGCTGAGTTTCTTGCGGCGTTTCTTGTCACCAGTGGTCTCCTCTCTTGTGAAGCGCTGGTAGATTCTTGACGTGCAAAAGTGCCCGTGCGGCCTACTTACTGAATAGATGTCTTTATTTTTATCTTTATCTTTTATTTATGTGTTTATATTGATATTGAGGGCGCAGGTGTGTGCGCAGGCGGCGGCTCGCTCGAGACGATCCCGTGCTCGCGCGCCGGCCACGTGTTCCGCTCCCGGCGCAGCGCCCGCGAGCGACGCCGGGACACGCACGGTGATTAAACAACCGCCAAGTGCAACGCGGGCTCGCGCGCCGACGGTTCCGTATCGCGGCGCAGCGGGTCGTATTACATTCCAGTTTTAAATCGATTTTGAATCGAATCGGCGCGAGCCCAACTCACCCTTGACTAATTTATTGTTTTTTTTTGTTTTTCTAAGTATGTTCTATAACCATACAAAATTCGACCCGCGCACGTTATACCGTTTTAACGAAACAAAAAAAAAATACTTTGAACCTATTTAAACACTTTTATTTAACTTTGTTTTTTTTATTTCTTAGTAAATTCACCGTAATAATACATGATTATGCTACGGTTCAAAAGATAAAGCTATTAAATGTTAAGAGGGACGGACAAACATACAGCGACGGTAAACTTTCATTTATTTTTCTATTTTCTCGCTCGCTTTGATGCGTGGTACTTAAGTAATTTGATTTTATCCAATATAACCTGAACCCTGAAATCCAGCTGTGACTGGACCAGGGTTCTGGGGTGGTCCGAGAAGCCGCTTCCATGGACGTGTAAGGTCAGGCGGGGCAAGTGCGTCGAACCACTAACATGAGCTCCCTGCTGAGACTTCCCCAAGGCGCTACAATATGGGGCTTTTTAAAAAGCGTATCATTAAATTTCTTCGAAACCGGCAACGCAGTGGTGACGCCTCCGGTGTTGTAAATGTCCATAGGTGGAGGTGACCACTTCCCATCAGGTGGGTCTGCCTGTTAATCCATCGGCAAGTCCGTAGAAATTGTAGTGCCTATATTATGAATCAAATGAACAACATAAAAAAAACTCCTAATAATATATGGTGGCCCTGCCCCGTTGACGCAGTTGCCCCATCTGACCTCATGTCCGCTGTGTGGCAGGCATCAACATGGCGCGCGTGGCGGAGGTGTGGATGGACGAGTACGCGGAGCTGTTCTACCTGCATCGGCCGGAGACCAGGGTGAGCCTCTTGCGAAGTGAATCGCTGGTCCCACACATACAGGCCGGGTATTCTAGGCGTTAAAAACAATAACGTGTTTGATCTATTATTGTATAGTCACCGTTTTGATAGCTCTTATTTACTTGACAGTAATGCCGGCTGACGTCATAACGATACCATAACAGGTCAAAGACGATACCGTTATAAACGCCGGGAATAGAGACCCAGGTCGCACACGGACATGTACACAAGTGGTGGCGCCAGCAATATGTCTGGATAGTAAGGGTCTTGCTCTTGTATAACATTGTTCCCTGATATATATTTATTTGTATACATACATACATACATACCTTCACGCCTTCATTCCCAGAGTGGGGTAGGCAGAGCTACAGAATTATCAACAACTCTAAAAACTTGTTGATAACTCTGTAACCACAATATTTATATTTATTTATTTATTTATATGTGTTGCCAGTGCAGGGTCAATAAAGCAATGAATAAATATGAATATGGGTCCCTATTCTACTGGGTAAAGTCATGTTGCTTTGACATATTGTTATCGTTACGATAGTTCTTATTTACTTGACAGTCATGGCGGCCCGAGTTAAAAATAATACGATCACGATATCCAAAGCAACATGGTTTTACGGAGTAGAATAGAGCCTCTACTGTCAAGTTAATAAGAGATCATAACTTTGACAATACGGAAGCATGTCAAAAGTAGTCTCGTTTTACCGTTATAGAAAATCTTTCTAGCAAATGAAATAATTATATCAAGTCATTTTAAATCATATGAATTTAGGTATAACATTTAATTTAATGTCATCTGATTATACAAGCAAATATCCGAGACCCCCTTGATTCAACACTTTTGTGCAGACAAACCCGCGCGTGGGCGACGTGTCGACCCGCAGGGACCTGCGCGAGAGGCTGCGCTGCCGGAGCTTCCAGTGGTACCTGGACACCGTGTACCCGGAGAAGTTCGTGCCCGTCAGGGACGCGGAGGCATACGGTAGGTGAGTGTTGTGAAGTTAACTGTATCAACCAGTGATCGTATTATACAGGGCGTCCCACGGGTATGCAACATGGAAGGAAAGTACCTTGAATATTGTAGATGGAACATTTTACTGAAAGAAGACATTATTTGAATTTCATTTTCAAGGACCTGCTAGAGGGGGTGTTCTTTTTATAGTTTTATTATTTACATAATTAATAGTTGAGTAGCTTAGTTTTATTTTAATTTGAGTAGCTTAGTTTAATTTAAATTTAAATAAGTTTAGTTTTAACATTTAATTGTAGTACCTATGTTATCCAATAAACAATATACTCGTAGGAACTTCATCATCATGATATTCTTAAAAATATAATTTTCTATTTATACGTAAGATGTTGGACTGGTCGAGACTCGCGACCCAGACGTTGTGAGACGTTGTGAGCTCGTCGGCGCTTGTTGCAGGGTGCTGAACCCGCGGTCGGGGCTGTGCTTGGACTCGACGCCGCGCCACAACCAATCGGTTGGCACCGCGCTCGGGTTCCGGCCTTGTCTCTCTACGCTCACGGAAACGCAGCACTTCTCACTCACACACACAGGACAGTTTAGAGACGAAGAAAACTGCATTCAATTGCAGTATGTCTGACATTTCTTATAACGAATCGAATATCTTGTCTTCGTTCACCGACACTAACTTCCTAGAACGCATCAATTCGCAGAATTTCCGTTTCATAGAAAGTTATTTTCAGCTGAACCCGTGTTGATTTCAAGTTGTCTTGTGATGGTTACAAATCTAACCTAACCTACTTGAATCATATTTAACATAACCTGAAATCAACACGTTTCAGCAGAAAATAGCTTTCTATGAAATTAAAATTCTGCGAAGTGATACGTTCTATGAAATTAGTGTCGATGAAACAAGGGGACGGCCTTGTCAACATTATCACAAATATCACAGTTTAAAATCCTGACTTGAATGTTACTACCTATTATAATATATATAGTATAGTAAAACCCTGGATAAAATAGTTTTGCCTTCTTTAAGAGCCGATATCTCAATTCTTCTGTTTCTTTTTCGTGTGTCCTCGTCCACCGTTTTTTTTTCATGAGTAAGGTTTATCTACTGAGATAAAACAGGTGCTCCCATTTAAGTTTCACCAAGATCTAGTCATGAATTTGGTTGGAAGTCAGTAGGGTAAAATTGGGGGACCTGGATACGTACCGAGGTATCCAAGCCCCCCCAATCTTACCAGTGATCAAGTTTTCATCATTTCATCTATTAATTCTTCTTTTCATCAATTAATCTATTACCAGTGATCAAGTTTTTATCAATTCATCTATTAATTCTTCTTTTCATCAATTAATCTATTAATTCTACTTGTTCTTCTCTTTAAGATCAGGTATCCAAGTCCCCAATCTTACCCATGAATACTAAAATAGATCAAGTTTTCATCATTTCATCTACCTATTAATCGACGTATCCACGCCCCTATTAATTCTAATAATTAATTCACCAATCTATTAATTCTACTTTTCTTTTCTTTAAGATGTTGATCAGGGTCTGCCTATATATTCAAAGGTCGTTGATTAGAACTAATCGAAGATGTGGTACGAACTTCAATGATTACTGTTGGATGTTGATGTGATAAATATGGTATTTACTTATATAACGCGGAGGGAAAAAACAAAACGAACAAATCACTGTCATACATTTATTTAAATCACTTTAACAAACCAGTTATTTATAGTGTATAGGCCTTAGATAAGTATAAGTACACAATTTAAAACATAAATAAAAATTAAAAAGTACAAATGTTGATCGATAAATCAATAAAATATTATTGATTTATCTACCTTTCTCCATTGAAACTTTGAGTATTTAGAAACAGATAAACATGTAACAGAAAACTAATCATAATTGTCTATATTAAAAAATAAAACATTGCTATCTTTGCACCACTTTTTTAAGCAAGTAACATTTTTGTAAGCACATATATTATCATGATAAATACAAGTTTGTACATCATACGATGTTGCATACCTTTCATAAAGAGAAACAAAATTAGGACAGCTAATATCTTCTAAATTATGAACAATCTCAGTACCTAAAATTTCTTTTAACCAATTCACTTTTTCATACCCTTTTGTATGAATACATTTGTTTTTACAGTAATCAGATATTAAGAACTTATAATCGCAGTAAGGTACATAACCTTCATTCCACAGTATTCCCCTGTTCCTTTCTATCCATCCTACTTGTTTACGTTCTTTCTTAGTTAAATAATAAAACGGATATGGGGGTTTAATCAACAATACCAGGACATGTTTATCACTTAAAATAGCTATTTCTTTTGGTATAAGCTTGTTCTTTTCATCTTTAAAACCTTGGACATCGATGATAACATTCATGTCAGTTTCCGCACTATGTTACTCAACGGTTTATACTCAATAAGGCGATCGTTTATGATAAGGCAATAAGCTGTAGTATTCTCTGGGATATCTTGTGAAGACTCTACTTCTAGACGAACATCAACTGGTCCAGTTTTTAGCGTATCGTTTTGTCTTGAACAATCAATAACAAATAATGGAGCCTTTTCTCCAAATGTCTTCAAATCAAGCAACGGATCAATGTCGGCTTTGTAATACGACTGACGAAAATTAGCATACATCTCATATAATATACTGTACTTAGCTTCATCAAATTTCAAGTTTAATGAATCATATGGAAAATATTGTGAATTTAAAAACAATTTCACATTTGTTATATTACAATGATCAAACAAAGTCGAATTTTTTGTTTGATTTAATTTTCTATTTGTTTGAAATCCCAATATAACAAATCTAGGTTTCTCCAACTGAGAAGCAGTTTTAACTGACCACGAATGTTTGGTTGTTTGAGGTACTAATGGATATTCATATAAATCCCAATTTCTAAAGGCAACTTGTATAGCTCTATCTTTTTCCAAATGCTTTAGCAGTAATAACCTGTTGCGATCAGAAACTTTAATATGCGGTATACGCCACTGAACCTTTTGTACGTCTATTATGACGGTATCACCTTTATCCATACACACACTGTTTGAAACAGAACTACTTCTATGCAGTATAAGTTCATGTCTACAATTTATAAGTATTTTATTATAGTCTTCTGCGAATCCTAGGACTTTATTCAATGGGAGAATAAAAGAGAAATGAATTTTTTTGCTTTGGGTTCCGCTCAGGTTCCACCCCCACAAGGCCGCATTTTTGCTTTCTCCTCCGTTCATCGAGATATAAGACTTCATAGTTGTAGTTATTCCAGCATTTTTTATATGATCTATTTCAACACCATTTAATTCGTATCTGATATTTTGAAATAAAAACAAAATCGGGTTGTTCGTCAACTTAACTTCTTTATCTATATGTTTTCCTGTTGCATCGAGAGAGGACGCAGTGATATACCCCTCAATGTAAATGGAGCTAGCAGACGGTAGTACATATACGTCTTGCTGATGAATAGGGATTCTGATTTCATCATTTTCTTTGAAGCTGTTAGTATAGGGATTGTAAGTATGAATTTCATAGCTTTCAATCGAATTATCGTGCTGTGGCAAGTCAGTGATTTGAAGCATTTTATATTTTAAATCCAAGAGAACGTAGAAATGTTTTATTAATTTTGGTAATCACTCTAGTTGATTTTAAACGTCTTCTACCTTTCGATATCGGGGGTGAAGTATTTAGTTTTCTTGTCTGAGCTGGGATTTTATTGAAAACAATCATTCTAGGTCAAGCAATCACCGACTTAAACATGTACATGCTAATAAGATCACCGATGGTGTAAGAATGTTAACTAATTAGAAGTATCTCGATATTTATTTGGTTTAATAAATCTGATTAGCGAAATGTATTTTATTTACGTACGTAGTTCCTTGTTTTCCAAAATGAACTTAAGAATTTTAAACATAAATGACCGCAATTGTATATGCTATTACCCTGTAAGTTTTGATAATTGTAATTAATTTTCGATCCCATATATTTAATAAATTCCTTTGGAGGTTTCAAGTTACCATAACTATCAAAGTATTCAATATAATCATATATTTTTGCATAGGCTACCCAATGACTACCACTAGATGATGAAGAATCTAAATTTATAATCCCACATTCGATTGGTAGTGGTGATTCTGGTAATTCATCTCTCATAAATACATTACGAAAATGAGGTATATTTTTCGCGTGATTTATAATGTCGATGTTAGTTAACGCTCTTTTAGGTAGCCGACTGATTAGTTTTTTGTGTTCGTAACATAAATCCCTACACCATTCTTGTACGGCTTAAGATGCAGTCCTCTTCCAATACACAGTCCTTTCATGTTCTCGTTTTGTTCCTTTACTTGTGCTAGTTGTTTTTTAGCCGATTTATATTCATTGACAGCTTTCGTGATTCCTGCAATGCCACCCGATAAAGTGCCGCTGGCAGACAATCCAGCAAATATAGGTATTAACGGGAGAAAGCCACCAGTTTTAGGTACAGGTATCACTCGCGGTATTTTAATAGGTAAATCTGACGCGAACTCTCTAGCTGCTTCGTATGCTAACTCTGTTAGCATTTTCTTACATTTAGGTTTTAGGTTACGAATGTGTTTTTTTGTATGTGAGACAATATTATTAAATGTTTTCTTTAAACCAGCACCAGTTTTGAACTTCAATAATGTTGGTGTTTTATTCTTCACTTTATGAATATCATGACATTGTCGTTTGCTCCTCATGATATAATAATTTAGTTTAATGTAAGGATTTCAATAAAATTTCGAGTGTAAAAGTCCGTATCGTTTAAAGATTAACTTTCAAATGAGCACAACGTGAGAAATATATCTTTAAATACATTCATTAGTGTCACTAAAATATCTACAAACAATTTGTCTTTTCTAGCCAAACAAAACAAATAACAAGTCAAACAACGATGTGTTAAATGAAACTGTATGATAATAATAACAATAATATATATTATAAGAAATAAAGACGCATCACAATATCACAGGAAACCATACATATTGGACATTTCGGTTTTTTTATTGATAACGCACATTTAGCGCATGCAACGACATGACCGCACGGTACAAACGCGACATCACATGCCTTGACGTAACATATTTTACACACTTGTACTACGTCACTATTCACCACCTCCTCCTTTGGCCGGGAGACAGGTTGCTCTAAGAAAGAAACAGTGTTCACTTTCTCCTTGACGTAGTCTCTACCCTTCACCAGTTTGACGTACGCACATCGTTCAAACCAGCGTGCGTGCTGCTCCCACGGCTCATCACCCTTCTCCCAATCCTTTAGACCACCATCACAATGATAACATTTGGTTTGATCTCCGCACCCAGTATAATAGAAACCGGCTTCTGCTAACTCTTCAGGTCTTTGTGTCATACTACAAGGCCAATCTTTAAATGTTTTCAACCGTGCCGCTTCCGTTGCATATTTAGGGTGTGCAGGACGCTGTAGACTCATGGTGGTGGAAGGAGACATGTTCGCACGATCGTTTTCTCCTTTCATTAAGTTACTATGTGTTTGCGGTGACACTGACCTTTCCTATACTCGTATCAATAAATAGTACGAATGTTATTAATCACCACAAAGTTAAATAAATCTTACCAAACAGCAGTACAAAGCTGTTTAAATCTCATTGAGAAATCAATATCGGTTGTAAAAGTCTGTACTGTTTTAATATTAACTTTCAAATGAGCACAACGTAAGAAATATATCTTTTAAATACTTTTGTGCCAGTAAGAATATCTATAAACGATTTGTCTTTTCTATCCAGCTGTTCTCGCTTGTAGGTAGTCCTAGCCACTTCACATATACTTTATTCCCCCTGCTTTTTATTACTTTTTCAACCAGATATACGTCAGGATGTAAAGTTTTTTGAATTTCTTGTCCATAAAATGCTCCTAATATCGGTCTCGACTTCATATCTTCTAATAAATAAGTAACAGGATTAGTGTGTTGAATCTTTGTTATCTTAAATATTTCTGTAGACCAATTAGGAGTGAAACCTTTTTCAAAACAACCTTTATACTTGCTAATTCTAACAAAGTCACCGACTAGAAATCTCTTGATTTTCAACTTTTTCTTAGACTGCAATTTAACATATTTTTGTAATACATCCGCTTTATTTTCATGGGTGATTGAAGCAGGAGGTCTACCTATAGTTCTATGAAAATCATGATTATATTCATAAATTTTATTATCTAGCATCCCATCAATCCATTTATAATTGCCTTTTAAACTGAACCCCTTATAAAGCTTATTTTTAAGCGTTCTTATAAATCTTTCCACAATTGATGCTTTTTTGGTGGAGTATGTTGAATAATGGTTAATATCATATTTTCTCATTACTTTGAGAAATGTTTTATTATAAAACTCTTTACCCTTATCTGTTTGTAAATTACTTGGGAATCGTCCTTTAGCTAAAAGTGTTTCAAATTGCTTACATACGATTTCTTTAGTCTTCTGTTTGAGGGGAATTGCCCAAGCGTACTTTGAAAAACAGTCAATAATTACTAATATATATTTATAGCCAGAATTTACGTCCGATAATGCCTGCATGTCAATCAAATCCGCCTGCCAGAGGTCATCTATATCTTTTAACATAACACTTCTCCGAGGAAAGTTCACTCTAGCATTTTTGTGAATTTCATTTACGACGTCGGCTTTGCTCATAATGCTTGTCCAATGCTCCTTGAAGATCTTTTAAGGCAATATCTTTTTTTATTGCTTTAATACTATCTTTTAAACTTTCAGTTAGTATTAAGAAATTATCTCCCTGAAGCTTATTTAAAGCGATATCTTTTTCAATGTTGTCTATACGATTCAACAAACTCGAAGTTAGCTTTTCCCAACTTAGCACTATATTACGATTGTCCACGACATGTTCTTTATTTGCAAATTTGACGCACTAGGTTCATTTCTAGATTTTATTTTAATGACTTCTATATGACAACAATCAACTGAATGATATTCACTTTTCTCGATACTCATGTCTAATGCTCGTCAGAGCATTAAGTGCAATGATAGCAATAGACGATATTTTATTCTTTTATTATACCAGCTTCTTTTAATTCTTCAATAATAGATACGATTTCATTATCATGATTACTGTTACCAGCACTTTTAGATGCAATTAATAGTTTGAGCCTTTCAATCAATTCATTCGGGTCATCCCAATAAACATAATCAGTGTTTTTCTTGTACTTTTTTAATAAAGGCAAGAAACCACCGCTTTTTAATTTCGTTAATTGTTCCGGGAAATCCTGATTTGCATCATTAAGCTGTGAAAATAAAGGTTTTATAATGTGTCGGTATTTCGAACCTTTGTCCCCCTTCAATGGTCCGCTAGGATTGAAGTCTCGTTTGTGTGCGTTAGTATTAATTAGCATTTCTTTATAATCAATTTTGTCTTGTTCTGTTACGACAGCAAGATTAGGCTTATTGCGTAATAAAAGTTCCTTTAAACCATCTGTTAGTTCATAGTTTTTGTTCTTAATTATAACCATATATTTTTTCCCCGCATCATTATTTGTTGATGACAAACGTACATCAATATTTCCCATCATGAGCTTCTTGTTCTCGCTCCGAATACCAAATGGAACGTTAATGTTATCATAAATATTAAGCATATCTTCTTTTTTAAGAGACAATAGTGTATCATTATTTTGATTTCGCAAACTACCATCTGCTAAATCATAATACTCTGAGCACTTACTAGAATCAGTCTTGATTATGTCTCTAAAATTTTCGTATTCTAAAGAAGAATCCAAGTCATTAAAAGTGTCTTTTACATTTAAACTTTTTGAAATATTTAATTCAGGACAATGCGAGCCATTCACTTTTATCAGAGTTTCTAGAGGATCTGTAATAGGTTTAAATACTTTCTTAAATTTAAGATTAGCTGCATCTTCTTCATTTTGAATCATCTTTATTTTATTTTTTATGTTTTCAACAGATTTAATTAGTTGTTCTTTTACATTTGTCTCCATTGCAATGACTGTTTAATACTAATACTCATCATCTAGTGACATATTTTAAGCTTTGAACAAGTATTTATGAGATGCTTAAAAATGGATAAATGTGTCAAATCCTTTTCTATACCTTCCTTTATCAATAGCACAATCTTTATTAATCAGCACGAAGTTGAACTGATCTTGCCAAACAGCGGCACAAAGCTGTTTAAATTTTATCCACTCTACATCTGTATTGACATGCTCATTGTATATATGTTTTAAATTTGTATCATCTTGTTTGTAGATAATTAAAAGATTAGCATTATCTCTAATAAGCTGTTTTGGTATCTTTGAGTATGTTTGAGATAAATAAAAACAGTCTATCCGTCTGTGTCTTCCCATGGCAAAGTAATTTCGTATGTTCACCTGATTTTCACACGCAACGTCATCGAAAATTATGATTGAATTGATCAAAGCATCATTAGGGTGAAGAACTTCTTTATTCTCATTGTATAAAAAGAATTCAGCTTCTGGAATTTTCTGCATGATTTGTCTTAAGAAAATATACTTCGCCTGAAAGGCTGTCTTTGAATACAAATATATATGCTTAAACTTCAAACCGTTTTCATGTAACAATAAATTCAGCATAACATTCGTTTTACCACAGTTAGAAGGTCCACATATTATGCATCGAATTGTGTTTGGTAACAGTGTGCTATGTTTGACTTTTTGTAACCGATTTTCTATATCAATAGTTTTCACTTCTAAAGTTTGAGTTTGCTTGACGAACTTCATTGTGTAGTGTGAGCTTAATCGAACTTTCCAAGTATTTATATACCTCATAAAATTATGTAATTTGAAGTAAAATGACATTATAAAATTGGAACAGATTGTAAATGTCGGCATTACATTAAGATGTAAGAAAACATAGTTGGATTCCTTTATTTAGATACATGTTCTAAGTACCTAAAAGATAAAATAAGATTTAACACTTCCTTTTCTATAGAAATGCAGTTTGAATGTGGTGTGGTAATTGAATGGGGGTTAGCTATAGCTAGAAAGAAACAGATCAATTCACTTCAACAGTTTATTATAAGTATTCGTATTATTAATTATACATGTTCTTGCTATATAAAACAAATAAGAAATACTATATTATTACATATAGGTACAAAAACTTAATTTTTTTTGCTACTCAATCATCTATTAAATTCGATGTTAATGTAATTAATACCTCATTAATAAATAACAAATATAAAAATTAAAACAACAATCTGCATTTGTCATTACCGATAGTATTATTCGTGGGGTAAATATTTATTACACATATCCATAATTCATAATAACCAAAGACGACTTTTACACTTTATTTATGAACAATACTTAATCATTTAAAATATCGTCTCACAATGACCCCATGGTAATGTATGTATTTGATCTCTCAAAACTTGTCTCTTATCATCACTTCTATTCAATACTTGTTTGTCTACTTGTTGAGAGTATAAAACATGTTTTATAGACCGTATCATGTTCATCTTACAACGAAGTTGTTTATCAGCTATCAATGCCATATTATAGTCATTTAGTGTTAAACGCTTAGAAATGTATTTAGAGATACCTTTTGCTTTTTTAATGGCACTGTTCTCACTTTTGATGTAATATAGTTTAGCCCTCAAACCTACAAATTCTGTTATTACATCACCTCCCATCTCGTCTTTGAATATGCCCGGTATTTTCTCATTCACTTTCGGTATGTTATACGGATTATTGATTGCAAAGTTGCTAGTGTCAAATTTAGAAATATCACAATACATCTCTTGATAAAAATCTTCTGTATAAATCAAGTACAACAGGCTGTCAGTATCTGTGTAGCACAGGTGTACATCGTTTTTGAATTTATTTTTGATATAGTCGTAATGAAACTGATATAGGTGTTGTTTGGCAAGCTCTAAAACTGTGAATCCGATATAAATTGGCCTGTCTAAGACAATTTTTTCATGGTTTAACTGTATTCCTACAAAGTTTTCTGAAAATATAGTTACACTTTTAAAGTTAGGTTTGGAGATCAATTTTTCAGCTGTAAGATGTTTATTTGTTACATTTTCATTGTCTTTCCATTTAGTTACCAATTTTACATCGATTTGGTTACGATTATTTTGCAGAGTCTTTCCGAAAATTGCGTTATTGGATAATTTAAAATGGTTCTTTTCATATTCAGTTTTAGCTGCTTGACGAAGGGTTGTATTTAAGTCAATGTATTTTTTCAAATAATTTTCTTGCCTAAAACTAAGAATGCGGTGAATTTTATTTAAAACTAGACCATGTTTCAAACAATCTTTTAAGTGGGTGTAGTGAATAATGTAGTTAAATTTATCATAAAGATTTGCTATTAGCTTTGCACATTTACCACCGGGGGGGATGAACTTTTCTGCAGCGAACGGTAAGTCATTGTGTTTACTATGCAAATGATCAGGGTATGCCAGGTCTACCTCCAAAATATAGCCGTAGTCATTGTTAGCTGGAATACTCAACACATCAATTGTTTCAATTTCATTTTGACTCAAAAATTTGAACTCTGATATAGGAAAGCGTTGCATCATAGCGTAACCATACAAGTTATTACAGTCAAGATAAATCAAATAACTAGACGGTTCAGCATCATTGAAATCGGACATATATTTATTATTTGCTTTGGCGTGTCGAAGGGAGCACTGTGCTAACCCTCCGCGTATTCCTTTTTCTAACATTTGATATATCTCTAAGTCACTTATTAACTCTAATTCAACCTGCGTATACAGAAGCATTGCATCCCAACTTAAACTTGGGGAAGTGATGTAATACGCAGGATCTAGATTATAATAATGCAAACTAGTCATCCTAAACTTTTCGAAAATGTCACATAATAATAATACGTCACTTTTTAAATATAAGTCGGTATATTCACCAAGCGATTTTATATTAAAGACATTCCATATTGTTCGCGCACGTTCGTATTCAGCTTCAGTGATATGACTATCGTTCAAACTGTTGTAGAAACAAGATTTTAGAGGAAGTTCGGTTTCGGAAAATTTGAAACAGCTATTCATGTAATCATACGGGTAGACACCTTTTTTATACAATAATTCACGTTGATTTTTATCAGGAAACTCTCGTGATAAATTAACAAAATCGTTTTCCGATAAACTTTTGCTTAACGCATCCAGACTTGAACTCATAAACTGATACGAATCAATGAATTTAATTTGAATAGAACGAGAGTTGGTATCAGTTTTTATGTATTTTGTTATAGAAAGGTACTTTTCTTTAGTTTGAGGAATAATTTTAACGGAACCTTCTTGTTTTACTAATTCCTCAATAAATAAGTGAGAATCGTAACCTGATAAGTTATGAAAAACAACAGGTATGAATGGACATACTCTATGCATTAAGTTACAATGAGAGTGCGCCGGCCCTCTGTACAAGGATGTAACATGATCATGATCTCGCACCTTGTCACCGAACAGATGTTGTTTACATATATGGCAATATGTTGCGTTTTGATAAGATGATTCTTGTTCAGCAGTTAATGGAGTCATAGGTTTAACATTAGATAATATTTTATGTAATCGTTTTACATCCTTTATTATTCTCTTGACAAAAATTTCAACACAGTCTTCACCTCGATATGTCACAAATTTATTTAATTGATCATCATACGAGCAACATATATAATAAGCAAAACATGACGGGCGGTGTTTTTTCAAAATTTTAGTGTTTTCAGATATGTTTTCGGTGTGGTTACTCAGGAGGCATTCAAAATCTGCGTAAATAATGAAGTTGAGTTTCTGTTGTCTTTCATAATGCTCGAATTTTAAAACAGAATTTATTTTAGGCAAAGTAACTAACACGTCACTACAATCATGAGATCTATATTTTGTTTCATCATTATAAAATTGTAAACATGTCTCACATAAATATATCTTACCTTTGTGGTGCGAAACTTGCCGTCGAACTAACCTTACAAGATCTTTTATTAAACAGTAATGTGCTTTTCCCCCCCTTTCAATATATAGTAAATTAATGTGATTAATTTCTCTTTTTTTTTGTCTTGTATAGAGGTCCGGTAACTTTTGATTTATTATCTAACCCATATATATTAACGCTTATATTCGGGTTATTTTTTTCAAAAAGTTCAATTTGTTTAGGCGAAGGTGGGAATGACATTCCTTCTGTGTTGAGAACGGAAGAATAATGTGGATATGAACTGACTTTACATACATTCCTTGTAGAAGGAAACAAACCGGCCATAATACTCCACAAGAAACAATGATTATCGCTATTCTGTATACTTATACAACTTTTCGAACTTCTGACTGCCGGAGGTAACGGAATATAAGAACCGCCTCGCAAAGGAGAATACTTGTTCATGTTAATTTCAATATGACTTATAGATAGGTACGTCCATCCAGATTCACGAAGTTCGAATTCGGTTAGTTTTTTTTTCAGAGTGTTACTTGTATTCAATAATAATTCATTAAAATCAGTGCTCTTGTAAACAGTTTCATATTTAGTGTTGAATGACTTTAGCTCCTGTTTGTCTGAGTGAGGTTGTATAAAGTACGCAAAGAATTCAAAGTTAACTTTAATACAAGTAAGGCTCTCTACTGATATATTGATAAGTTTTAGAAGATCTTTCTGACACTCATTAAAGAATATCTCTGGCGTGAAATAATCTACTTTCTGAGATGGATTTATACGATATGAAACAATTCTGTTTTTAAAAGCAGTAGCAATCATATAAATATTATCGAATTCTGTGTTCAGTAAGCAGTTTGACTTATGTAAATTAGTTTTTAAGTGAGATGAGTATTCCTTTCGAGACATTTCAATTTTACAGTTTTCACAATTCATTAATTCATATTCAGGTATTAAGGCTGATACAGGATGAACTGTAAAGAAAAGAAAAAAATTAAAGGGTTACAATCTACTCATTTATTTTATAAATCCTAGTAATAGTTGCAAGCGGTAGTTTAATAAGCTTTACACTTTAGTATTAACTGTTCTATAGTTAAACATTTTTTGAATACATCTTAACTATGGGTACAATAGAGAGGGTACAATTAAGAGCGAGCTCTATTTTAATAATAACTTCCGATAAAAGTAGGCGGGCAAGGCTTGAACTCCTTTCGCGTAGCTTTTATATACTCGGTTAACGCACGCCAGCCTTCCGTACTATCATCTGTTCTGTTTTTTAAGCTTATTATTGCGTGGCGCCATCGATTCATGGGAGGTACGCGCTCTATTTCATCGCATTTATAAACTTTTAATTCTACGTAATGAGAACCGAGTTTACAGTCGTTAGACTGGCGAGCAACTCCGTTTGCGATTCGTCGGTTTAGAAAAGATACGAGAGGAGTCATTTTTTTACCAGGTCTGAGGGCTTGCTCATCTACTTCGTCATCCTCAGAGTCGGTCCCGAACACATCGCGCGCAGACTCCTTTCTGCTAACGTCAGCGGGAGTAGTATGGCTCGCTGTAGTTGGAGTAATAATGCTGACTTTACTTTTCTTTCGCTTCGGCTGCTCCAGTTCACTGTTATGCGGCTCTTTGCTTCCATGTTTTCCCACCTTTTGTATTTTCAGGCTTTCACACCGTACTCCATCTTGAACAAATGAATAAACATTATGACTAGTGTTAATGTTATAACTTTTTGGATATCTTTTAAACTCTTTTCTTATAATGCTTACAAACTGCTTTAGATATTGCCAGGCTTCTGAGTCGGTGTTAGTTTTATTTTTTAATTTTAGGTCAAATAATATTTCATCTTCCTTGCACAATTTCAAAACGATGTAGTATGTTCCTTTTTTATGTTTATCGATCTGACGCGAAAATCCTTTCGGAATTTTGTTAGTGATGTAGGAATAAAGATGATTGTATTGTTCCTTACCACTATCGTCACTGTTTCGATCCTCCCCCTCGCTATCTGTCCCGAACAATTCATATGATAACGCTGGTTCGATGCGAGCGGGATTAATTCGCTTTTTCCCCTTTTCCGAAGTGCTGACCCGAGATGCTGAGTTCGAGCCGTGACCCCCCTCACGGATCACGGGTTTTTTACATTTTTTATGAGTATAATTCTTCTCATCCTCCTCCGTCCGAAGCGGTCTCTCTTGAACATGACTGGACCTGAAAAGGTAATTTTATTAAATTAATTTGATAATTGAACCCACAAGCAATCAGTAAAACAACTCAGATCGCAAGAACAAAACACAAATTTATTTTAAACTTTAACTATCTAAACATACGAGAGAATTGAATGGATGCATTCATTTCTCTACTATTGTCAAACTACACTAAGCTTGCGCTCAGAAAAAATAATCGTATTTTAATAGATGAAATATCTGATAGATGAATAGATGAATATTCGAATGGTACTTACATGATAGCAGATATGTTGACACTTATTGATGCACTTTAGTAACTTGAAGATCAGAAGACTTCGCTTGCCGATGACAATGTGTCTCAGTCTCACAATTCCCACTTTAAATATATGCGAGCGATAACCATTTTTGGAACGAAAAACACACATTCAAATAAAAATCAAGCAGACTTGCACTTTTGCTGCTCCATACTTATCATGCACAATAGCTGTTGTCAGCGTTCTGTATCCCGATATAAAAGTAAAAATCTAAATATTTAATTACAACCTTATGTACTATGCAACAAGCACTATAAATAAGTGCAACCAAGAAATTAATCACTATCATGTTTTTTTGTCTCAACACGATTGGAATTCAGTCGGAAGTATACGCGGGCCGAACATTGAAATTAAACTTTATTATTTGTAAATATAGTTCAATTTAAAATGGCAGAAAAATCAGACCTTATAAGTCTCACACCGAAAAGCTAGAATTTAAATAGATAGGGAATCATCTTGCATTCGACACGTGCATAAACTTTCCTCTTATGGCATATACCATAAAGGATTAGAATGTTAGATCAATATCCAATATTAAGCTACTTTGAATTCTATCGACACCATTTTATTTATATATAAAGCTAAAAATTTCTGAAGGGATACCTATTGTAATAAATATTTTGAACGTACGTGGTTCTCTTGCAAAATGTCGGTAAGTTAAATTTAATTATAAATATCGGTACATATGTTTTCTGTTTATATATTACATGCTAACCGGTGTGTAAATTTCAGGATACGTCTGAGCATCTATTCAACTTTGTACCCTGCAATGCATCGCGACCTACATATGAACCAAGGCTCGGGTTAGATCGTAAACGAAAGCCAGAAAACACAACAATTTATTCGTATATCAAGAAACCTCATCAGAATAGAGCTGCTAAAGTGATTAAAATAGAAATTTATGACGGAGACAAAATAGAAGATAGTGAGCGAATATGCAAGTGTAATGCAGAATTGTGCCTGCAGTATGCGGTCAAAAGCGTTCCTCTAGACGGAATATATGAGTCAACACTTAACGTAATAGATAAAATAACGGAGTCTATATCATCTAATATTTGTAATCGCTACACAGTGTTGTAAAAATATGCATTTTACAGAATAAATATTAATCGAGTAACAATGTGTTTATTTATTTATCACGCCACTAACCCACCATTTTAAATTCGACTTATCCGACTCGCGTTGTTTTGGAAAGGTGAGACCGCTAATTAATTACCGGCGTCGATAACACTGTACGTCTCATAATTATGTTCACGTCGATGTATGAATCACTATCTATTTAATAACGCTTAATATAAAATGGAGCACTCATAATTGATGTATTGAATACATGAATACTGATTTAGATCTATTATAAATTTTGCCTAGCTCATAGGTATTACACTAGATGAAAACTTGATCTATTCAGTATTCAGAACATGAAAGAAGAACAAGTAGAATTAATAGATTAATTGATGAAAAGAAGAATTAATAGATGAAATGATGAAAACTTGATCACTGGTAAGATTGGGGGGGCTTGGATACCTCGGTACGTATCCAGGTCCCCCAATTTTACCCTACTGAAGTCAACGGAATTCCTTAATTTGGGCTCCACCACATACCTAGTTCTTGCTTAAAGTTGACCAAAATGTGGACTCACTGACACAAGTTTTGGTGTGCTGTTTGCAGGGAGCTCGAGAAGAATGATGGAAGGCCAGCCAGGCCGCTGGTTTTGCTGATGGCATGTGACAGCCGGCTGGGGGGGCTGGTAAGTGTTGAAAGTTGACAGTAGCGACGCCAGTGACATCTTACGAAAGTAAAAGACAACTTTACAGCGCCTCCAGCATAGTCACCAGTTATAATACTGGGTCCTAGTGAGAAAGGGCACAAGTCGACTTAACTCGTAATAAAAAAGGGTATATACATGAACGGAGTATCATCATCATGTCAGCCGAAAGACGTCCACTGCTGGACATAGGCCTCCCCCAAGGCTCTCCGCTCAGACCGGTCTTGTGCTTTTCGCATCCACCGCTTTCCCGCGATCCTTACAAGGTCGTCACTCTATCTTGTTGGAGGCCTACCCATGAACGGAGTAAACTAGACTTAAATCCTTTTTTACTTGATCTTCAGAAAACGTTTACTTATAAAATTCTGATTTTAGGACAGAACGTAAGTATATATGAATGAATGTTGAAGAAGCGAAAGTGTCAAGATTTTAGCAAGTGGAAAGAAGTGGTCTCTGCCTACCCCTCTGGGAAACAGGCGTGATTTAATGTATGTATGTATGTACGTAAGTATAATTACAATTGATTAAAGTTTAAGGGTTTCTGGCAGGGGGTTGCCACGATACTAAGTCTGTAAGTCTGGCAATGGATGAGGTGATTTGTAATAAGTACAAAAGAAAATGTAAAAATGCCGTTTATGTGTTTTCCCCCTCAGCAATGGATCTACGTGCGCGCGTCGCGGCAGCTGCAGCACGAGCGCACCGGGCTCTGCCTGGACGCGCGCGCCGCCGGGGACGACGCGCGCGCGTGCGCCTGCAGCAACCGCAGCTCGCAGCGGTGGATCTTCGACTATGACCGGGCCGCCCAGCGTTCCAGTGAGTGCGCCCCGCAGCCTCCAACACTGAGAGGCCACATATCTTTACACTCCCACACAATATTGAAGGCTCCAGCGTCAAGGATCTTGGTATTTACATTGACAACTCTCTCAGTTGGAGACCACATGTCATGTCACCGAAGTAAAGAAAGAAAGAAAGAAATCATTTATTCGTGACAAATTAATTAACACATAAAAAAAAAAACAAGTAAGTGTAGTAAGTCGTAAGGTCATGGGCTCTCTTCATTCTCTTAATAAATTAAAACCCTTTTTGCCTATTAAGACCAAGGCATCCCTCGTGCAGTCCCTAATTGTCCCCAGCATTGACTGCGGCGGCGCGTGCTACCGGACCAGAGCGAGGGACAACTGGATAAGTTGGATCGCCTTCTTAATAATTGTATTCGTTTTGTTTTCTGTCTTCGTAAATATGATCATGTGGCTTCCTTCCTAAATAAATAAATAAATTGAATTGATTGATTGATTGTGCTTTAAGCACTTCCGTGTGAAGAACATGAGATGGAGATAACTTACATGCGCCTTGATGGCAGCGCCAAATTCAAATAGTTGCTATTTATTTTAAAACCACAACCGATATAAAAAAACTGGTTTACCAGGATAAATAAGTTGTAAGTGTTCAACTTTTGAATCAAAAATCATCGTTAAAGATCGTATGGTTTCGGAGATTCAACCAAAAACATGCGAAAAGATGATATGTTTGAATAATAAAACTATAGAGGATTTTGTTTCTAATCGTGTTTTCACGTTTCACAGTCTCAAGGGAATATTATTTTGAGATGTTCAAAGAAAAGACGTAGGCGTTATGGTTATTGAGATCCTGATCGCAGAATACTACCGACTTTATCATATGTGGCCTATTAAACCCAACGGAACCGTCCCGGACCAGCTGATTCTGGGCTATTTGCTAGGGATGAAAGAGTAATTGGTAGTCGACGACCAAACCATACAGATACAACCTGATTATACTTTTGTAAAAAAACCCGTTTATTCATGGACGAAATGGCACTGTTGGATCTCGCTCAGTGTAGAGTTCCGTAGCCGTTAAGTTTTAGTTTGATTGGTCGATCGCCAGCATGCTTTTAGTAGTACATTGCATCGCTGCAGAAGCTCCTGGCTCAACAATGTTAACACAACTCGTCAATGGATTGCTACAATCATGCGGGCTATTGCTCAATGAACCTGAGCCTTTAGAGCCCGCGCAGACAGAGAGCGGTCTGGAGTTCCCAGTTCCGCGTTCAG
Source organism: Acleris emargana (assembly GCA_927399475.2). Classification (NCBI taxonomy): domain Eukaryota; kingdom Metazoa; phylum Arthropoda; class Insecta; order Lepidoptera; family Tortricidae; genus Acleris; species Acleris emargana. The sequence goes on along the minus strand of OV656863.1, from coordinate 180,222 downwards.
AGTTCTGCGTTTTGCCCGCTCGAGTTCTAACGCACACAAGTGGCGTTCAAATTCTGGCGTTCCATTTTCGTTCGTGTCTGTGTATGTGTAACATGTCGCTAGAAAGTTCAACTTCCGAAGAACCCAATTAAGAAAACACGAGAAGAACAAGGCGAATTTGATATTTTTTCTTCTTTGTAACAGTTTTAGATAGATAGATAATAGTTATTTGTCATACAAGTGGGGAAAGTTGTATTTTACCTGCGAGTGTTCATTTGAAACACGAGCTAGCGAAAGGATTCTATGATTGACCACGAGCGAAGCGAGTGGTTCAAAAATAGAATCCTGAGCGTAGCTAGTGTTTCAAGACACGAGACGTAAAATAACTTTTCACCCGTGTATAACACAAAACTTTTCACCTCACTGTAGTGAGGAAACTAAGAAAAGGGTTTGTACTGTAAGCTCAGTTCCGCATTTTGCACGGTTTCCTGTAATTCCACAGGTGTTAATACGTCTTTATCACTCGAATCACTCATTTTTAATAACAAAACAAACTAGAAAAACATGCGAATATTTAACGTTGACGGCTTCATAGAAAAGTTTTGACGTAAGTTTATTTTTAATTTTTTCGGATGCGTCTTGTTTGCACATCGACTTATTTGGACTGTCAGAACATTTATCTGGTTGTAAAACAAGAATGAAGGTTAATTTTGAATGATGATATTTATGAATTAAAATAAAGTTGTAAGACTGTATTTAGTGTTATTTTACTCGATGCAATTAATTAATAGGGAATATGCATGTTTTTTTTTTACAGCATCAATTGAAGCTGATTCATGTAACAAACAGATCACAAAAATCATTTTTTGAATAACTTTAAAAATAACCAAGATATAAGCCAACAAAGATTTGTTCCTATCTCTTTCTAGAAAAACGGAATTTTACATGGAATTTATATGGCCGCAGTGCACAATGACGTCACGGTGCACATCGGATCTCTCTGTCTAATTAGAAGTTTGAAATGCTTATAACTTCCGTATTTCTTGACCGATTTTAATTTTAATTTCCGTTTTGGTGATCTCTTTTACGGTATTTTCATATTTTGATGAGAAATGCGATTTTTAAAATCCATGCATATTCCCTATTGTGATGTTAAAAATTCAGCACTTGTAAGGTTTTACGTTTGGTTAGCTGTCAAATATCACTTAAGCTGCCTTCAAATGTCAAAACTCTTTCTTCACTTGTGGATAATTAGCGATTTTCTCAATAGATATCGAACAAACAAAAAGGGCTTTCCGAGCTAGTGAGATGAAAAACGTTTATTTGCGTACTACAAAACACACACACAATTGACAAAAATAAAAGATGAAAAAAATAAGCAAAGTGATACTAACATTACACACAAATTGCCAAAAGAATGTGTGCGCTGCAGCAGGGCAAATGGGTAATGGCTCAGCGCATAACTTGGCTCAACGTGAGCAAAACACTGGATGCGGCCACAACCCCGAGGTACGACAGAGCAACAACAAGCAACAAAAATGAAATAAAAAAGAACTGGAGGATAGTTAATTATGCTTATACATACTGACACGCGTTTTTTTGTAGTGTACATGACTTAAATTATAATAATAATCTCCTTTCTCTAACGAATACAATAAGTTTTCCGCATTTGCAACTTCAGACATCGTGGCGAGCGCGGCGTTCTCTGTCTCGGCGGCAAAACAACTCTAGAACGCGACGTTCCACTCTGACTGCCTGCTGTGTGCGTAATTGCAACGACTCAGTACATTCGTAAGAACGCAGAACTCTGAACGCGGAACTCGGGACTCCGGGCTCTTACCGTAAACATAACACTATCTTCAAAATCTTCATGAGCATATTGTTCATGTGAAGATATTTGTTGCATTTTAAAAGCGAGTGACTGACCCCGAGCTATGTTGCAGGTAACCTGTTCCCACCCGACGTGGAGAAGCGACTCCGGAAGCTGCGCAGACGGCGGTGAGTCGGCTGGTCAGGGCGGGGGACTAGGGGAGCAGGGCGGTCAAAGATAAAATATGTTTATTCCAAACGACGCGAAGGCCTAGTTGGTAGCTACCCTGCCTATGAAGCTAGCGGTTCTGGTTTCTATTCCCGGTATGGGCAAATATTTGTATGGCGAGCGCGAGTATTGTTGCCTATATTGTTGGATAGGTATTAAAAAAACATTATGTGTGTGTATGGCATTAATGCCATTATCTTTAGGTTTTGGGGACTGTTTAGGGAAAGCGTCTTGAAATATAAAGGTACCATTTCCGCTAGAGTTACTAGGGACATGTAAATATTTTTTTCAAGCCTGTATGAAAGTGGTCCATTTTTGCACCCTTTTTCGAAAGATTATGAATTGTGCAATTGAGAACTTACTTCAGTAATTTTTGCGCGAAGTGTCATGCATTAATTTTTTTGGTATTGGTTTATGAACTTTAACTTTTTATTTAACGGCATTTGTTCATTCACCAGCCGTTAGAAAAATGCATTTTAAGTTCCCAGAGTGAAGTACTTTGTTTACAATTGACAGATTTAGTACAAAAGAAGGAAAATTCAAAAGTACTTAGTACATTAATCTTTTATAGAGCCTATGACGGTCGCCTATTTCGTGGAAGAAACGCTGAGTTCTTTCAATAGCGTGTTATCATCGGGTCCCATGGGGCCAGGGTCACCAGACAGGAACTAAAATGATATTTTCTGTTTCAGGCCCCAGGACGTTGAATCTATGAAGGTGAGAGGAGTCTTTGTGCCTTAGGCGGCATCCCGAACAAGCCCCATCTTCTGAGAAACCCACCGGGGACCAAAGTCCGGCTGGATGCTGCTGAGGGCGACGCCGGGCGGCGGCGGACTCAGCAGCTCACCTTAGACACGATCCTACACAAGGCGTACTTGGCTTTTACTCTAAATAGCATTGCCCCCGCGAGGTACTTGCAAATTGGAATCAGTTCCTTCTGAGTTTCGTTTAGTTAGCTCGTTTGAATTCTCACTGCTATAAAACAAACAGGTCAAGTGCGAGCCGGACTCGCGCACCGAGGGTCGGAAAACGCAAAAGAATATACTAATTTTGTTATGAACTTTATTTTCCATAAACTTTGCAGATAATGGCGGCCGAGCGGTCATTTTTTGTAATTTTTGGGTAAATATAAATCAAAATAAACGTCACGGAAAATTATAAAATAAAATTTAGTTTGCAGATTGAGTCCTTTTATAAACAAAGGGATCCAGATGGGGAGTTGAAAAATGAACGTGATTAGACTCTAGCGAACGGATGACACTACGTAGTAATTTCCACCACAATAATTTAATATTCTGTCTACTTTAAAACAGATGCGGGCGTTATAAATAAAACTGCACGGGTTGTGTTTGTACACCGGCTGCTGATAGCTGAGTCACTGGAGCTTTCCGTGATAATTATTTAATTAAATGATACATACATACATACATTAAATCACGCCTGTTTCCCAGAGGGGTAGGCAGAGACCACTTCTTTCCACTTGCTACGGTCTTGACAAATTTCACTTCTTCAACATTCATACATCGAGTCATGCACGGACGTCGGTTTCGGGTACTTAAGATTCGGCCCTTTTCCAGTATTTCTCCGATTTGATTCGAAAAAGTACGCCTAGGGCGGCCCCTTCCGACCCTTCCACTCACTTTCAATCTGTATATCTCTTTCGTCAATCTTCTTTCATCCATCCTCTCCAAATGACCGAACCATCGAAGCATGCCCTTTTGAATCTTATTTTTTAGATTTTTTCATTTCTTACTCTATCAATCAGTTTCACACCACACATACTACGCAAAGAGCGCATTTCAACTGCATTTACACGACTTACATGCTTGTTCTGCCACACCCAACATTCACTACCATACATCAGGGTAGGGGCCAGCAGTCAGCACTCCATTGTGCACAGCCAGCCGGGCTTTTTGTGAAACGCCCTGTCTGCTCACAAAGGAGTACAGGGCCCCATTAATTTGATTGCCCGCATTCACCCTCCTCTCGATATCCTTCTCACAGTTACCATCTCTTGTAAACATACTTCCCAGGTACACAAATTCGCTCACTTGTTCTACTAATTCACCATTACATAATTAATTAAATGATAACATGATATAAATGTAAGTAGATAGCGAATACACTCCGCGGCGGTCGGGTGTGCACTAACTTAAGGTGTACCTATGGTGCGTTCCTATATTCAAAACTGTTGGTAGAGTAGTGACGGCTCGTTAAAAATGGACACATTTTGTACGTAGCAAATGTCATAACGCTACTGCCCGTAAGGGAAACGATTCGTTTCTTGAATATAGCAACCGGGCACTAGTCATTAATGCTACGTGTCGTAACATGCTGACGGCGGAGTGACCAAGAGGTGTATGTGTAATGCAGTAAGTTTATAGTGACTCGAAGAAGACTTATTGAAGATATTGTTGACGACGCGCTGGCTTATTTGGTAGTGACCCTACTTACGAAGCTAGAGGTCCTGGGTTCAAATCCAGGTAAGGGCAGATATATTATTTGTGTGATGAGCGCGAATATTTGTTCCTGAGTCATGGATGTTTTCTATGTATTTAAGTATATATTTCTCTATATAAGTATTTATATCGTTGTCTAGTACCCATAGTACAAGCCTAGAGCTTAGTTTGGGACTAGGTCAATTGGTGTCACATTGTCCCCTGATATTTATTTATTTTATAAACTTGTTGAACAGTATGTCTCATTTATTATTATTATTTGTATGTCTTTACCAATCACGGGACTATGGGAGTCCCGGACCTTTGGAAGGCGTACATGGAGCCGAAGCCAACACGCAGAGGCCCTTTAGACAAGTTTAATTTAGTAAAGTGACGGGACACCAACCGGCGATTGTCCCTGAGTTCAAACTATAGAAGTATGCTCCCACGGACAACCAACGGTTAGTGTAGGACTATTTAAGAAGGATGGAAGTATTCAAAAAAGGCTCTATGAATGAACAAATATGGATTGGTTAACTATTATCACTACACTTGTGTCTATAAAGTTTTTAAAAACTTATCAAGTCTATTTTCAAAGGAGTTCACTGAGGGTGCACTAATAACAGTTTCTGGTGAAGTGTTCCACAGTTTCACCACGCGATTTAACAAGAAGTGTCTCCTAGCGCTGCTAGCACACAGAGGCTTGACTAGCTTCATGGAGTTTCATGGAGTTGGTTTCTCAATAGAGCGGAGACCGTTTGTTTTGTGTTATATTCTGGGAGCCGCCCCCAGCCCCGGGCTAGCGTAACAAGTACACGAGTTGTAAAGAAGAATAAAGATATAAAGTTAAACAACGTTCCGTGTTTCTATTAACCATCCTTTATATAGTGGACCTGTGGCAACACTATCGCATCTCTCTCTACGACATTATGTAGACGATATAATTATCTGTGGTAACACAAGAGACGCTTCTCAGACTAGACTAGACTAACTTAGGCTAACAAAAACGTATATAAAACTCACTCATACATTACCCGATCTGGTAGACGTGTTAAGTTTAAAAGATTTGATTAGTAGTTATCTCTATTTTATTTTATTACCTAATAAATACATTTATATTATTCCTTAAATGTGAGTTTATATTTCTCCGTAGGGGGGTGGTGTGGCAACACTATCGCATCTCTCTCTACGACATTATGTAGACGATATAATTATCTGTGGTAACACAAGAGACGCTTCTCAGACTAGACTAGACTAACTCAGGCTAACAAAAACGTTGTCTTGTTTTCTTCCGACTGTACTCGTATTTAAGCCTTTCTGTAATAAATATTCAGGTGTTATCCTATTGTAGTGGTGTCATTTATCCCGGTAACCTGACGACTCCGTAGAGGACACGTGGTACTGAAACATAACCCCAAAGACCTGTAGTTTCAGAGAAAACTGCTGTGACACAGACAGACACCGGTGCTTCATTATAAGGGATCTTTTTTTACCTTTTTGGTACGGAACCCTAAAAAGAATGGAATTCTGGGTAACTTTTAATAATATTCTTAATTTCATAGGGATGTTGATGTTGATAAGCGTATTAGTGACAGGTTGCAAGCCCATCGCCTAGGTGGGTTTAGACCAAATAAACAAAGAGCTAGAGCCAGAGTAGAGCATTCATTCTTGATCTTTTAGTGTAAACAAAAGTTCGTTTTCAGCGTTTACACCACGCGAATATGAACGAGCAAGAATCGAGCACTAGAACTAGATTAAACGGCATATGCTCTAGAGATGTTTGGAGCAGGCGAACGGTTGCTCATTCGTCGGGGGTCATTCACGAAATTAAATCGTTTTTTTATTTATTTATGCACAGTTGTCATTTTGAGGTTATTTCCACGCCCTAAAAAATGTCTATACGCAATCACTGAAAATTAAAAAAAAAACCCCAGAGATTAATAACGGAGCTTTAGATGTGCATAGACTAGACATTTTAAGAGCAAGAAGTGAAAAAAAAGTAAAACCGATAGTTCTTCTGCTTTATGATCTAGAACGCTTTGAAAAGATCGCCCCGGGAGCGAGCCCGTTCGAACACGAAAGAACGCTCTAGGCGATTGTTTGCACGCTCGTCCGTCGTTTACATCAAGCGAGCGAGCATTCTTAGAATCTTCGCAAATAAAGGGAGAACAACGAAAGAATGCTCTGTGTCTGTTTACACAAAAATAATTTGGTAGAGAGGGGATAGAATGAGCATTCGCTCGTTTGGTCTAAACTCACCTTAACAGTACTACAAGCCTATATTCCCTTAGTCGCCCTTACGACTTCCACGGGAAGACATGGAGTGGCACTATTCTAACCCGGCAACCACACGGGACAAAATAAACCTAATTATGCAAAATATGGTTACAGAATTATCAACAAGTTTTTAGAGTTGTTGGTAATTCTGTAGCTCTGCCTACCCCTCTGTGGAAATGAAGGCATGAGTTTGTTATGTTACAGGGGCCAGTTGCGTGGAGTGCACTTGACTGATCAAGTTTATGAAGGGCATTCATTAACTAACAGACGACGCGCTGGCCTAGTTGGTAGTGACCCTGCCTACGAAGCTAGCGGTCCTGGGTTCAAATCCCGGTAAGGGCAGATATTTGTGTGATGAGCGCGAATATTTGTTCCTGAGTCATGGATGTTTACGATGTAGGTATTTAAGTATATATTTCTCTATATAAGTATTTATATCGTTGTCTAGTACCCATAGTACAAGCCTGGAGCTTAGTTTGGGACTAGATCAATTGGTGTGACATTGTCCCCTGATATTTATTTATTTATTTATAACTTTGTATGAACGTAATTGTCTTTTTTTTCAATTGACATGGGTCAAAAAATTCAAATTCCAAATTCAAAATATGTATTTAGTAAATTGGCCACATAAGGGCTCTTTTAAAGTCGGTAACATGGAGTGAATCTACCAGCGCTTCGGACAGGACCAGCATTGCGGAGAAGAAGCGCCGCAAGAGACTACAGCAGAAGTCATTTTTTCAATTATTAAATACAGTAATACTTAAAAGTAAGTTACATTACAAGGTAATAGAGTAATAAATAATTATTTTGAATAGAGTAATAAAATAATTAAAATAACTAAATCTGAAAACAGGTCCTTTAGCGTACCCCACAGGCAGCACCATTCACGAGTATGACGCGTATCTCAGCCATCGCCTCCCTCAACCACGTGTTCGGGGAGGCGGCGAACCGATCAACGATCGGCGGTGGTGGTTCCTGTAATGGTTGAGAGGTTTCTACACTATATAAGTGATGTACAATCGACTTAAAATATATACTATTATTACAAAAAATATGTTAAAACTAGTGTTAGATATTGGCGACAACCCTAATATCCCTGTCCACATGAGCACCTCATTATGTAAGAGCCAAGCGCGGCCGACACCGACACATTACTTCAGAATCCGGTTCGTGCGCAGGCGACGGTCGGACGATCGGTCCCCCAATAAATGGTACACTCGAGTTTATAAACATGTGCACACTTTAGTACCTTGTCACTTTAATCTCTGTGACCATTCATATATAAATTCTCATTCACATTCGTCAGATTCCTTCTTCGTTAGAATAAAATAAAGTCTGTTTTTTTTTCTTATAGGTATTATATATTTTTTCTATGGGTCACTTAACCTACTTAATCTGTTAGCTAAGCCCGCGTAAACACGTACCTACCTAGGTTATGTTAGTTTTGCAACACTCTTAATTTCAAAGTAAGCCGAGTTCCGAGTTTTCCGATACTTAAGTGTGGGTGGGATTACGCAAAAAAACTCAGCTCGCGGGCTATGTGGTCTGTAAAAAAAACAGCGCACTTTTTATTTTGACGAAAACGGAATCTAACCAAAAGTCCGTGTTAGTCCTAAACAGGCTATAATTTAATTTCATTCCGACGGAAATTGGAATCTGACGAATGTGTCCGAAATCTCTGCCATAAAATTAAAGTTCCGTTTTTTACAGTCCTCAGCGATTTCATCATAATCATCAATTATTTCGATTTTCGCGGGTCATATTTGTCGAAAGTAATAAAAAAAACATAACTTAACGTCATAATGTACAACAGTTTAATCAGTTTATAAATTATAACGTTAAAGGTTAATAATACTTCTCATAGCAATTATCACGTCTAAAGTGGTTATAAATACAATAAGTACATACCTACAACTTTAGAACCTAACATTTCCAAGAATGTAACAGCAGCAATATTTCTGAGAGCCGGTTGTTCACAGGTGAGACTTGCTCGCTCGCTGCGCTGAAAATGGTATGAATAACAACAATAATTATGACTTTAGAATGGGTATGTACCCGGAAATATAACTGAATAATGATTTAATGATCGATATGCCTTTGAACGTGGAAATCAAATTATCAACTGATCTTTAACATTTTGGATTAAAATAAGCTACTCAAATTAAAATAAAACTAAGCTACTCAAATATTAAAGATGTAAATAATAATCACCACTATAAAAAGATCACCCCATCTAGCAGGTCCGCTCGCGGCATGGTCCCTATGACACTGGCTGCATTACCTCTCTGGACAGATAGCCCAATCCTTTGGGAGAGGTAAGCACCAGCTCTAGGATCGCCGGAGGTGTCTATGAGCCGGGATGATACAGCCTTCATAAAGCTTTAGTGTAATTTTAATTTGAGTAGCTTAGGTTAATTTTAATTTAAATAAGTTTAGTTTTAACTTTTAATTGTAGTACCTATGTTATTAAATAAACATTTTGGATCATTAACGTTAGAATAGTTAATCGTTATGCTTATCAATTTTATGACTAAATATTGACACTAGTGTTCATAAATAATATTTCTGACTTTCAAAATTAGATACAATAAGTTTATGGGTGTCAGAGGGATCTCGTCTAACTCGTCTCGACTCGTCGCCGTATTCGGGTTGTACAGAAGGTTCAAGGGCTGCATTCCACTTTGTAAAAGCTTATTGCTTTTGACATGTCATCGTGTTGTGTCCCGCTCGGCCGCCGGTCCTGTCCAGTACACATGTATCAGTTATCATAACGTGTCAATACGGTAACATGTCAAACGCAATATGGTTTTACCGAGTGTAACGTTTTTTACACCGAAAAATATAGGAAATAGGTAATTTCACCAGAACTACCTCAAAGGCATAGAATGAATATTTTTGAAACGCCCTTGCCGGCCATTCTGCGACAGTCACATATTATATACTTTGTGAATGTTTTGAAATTCTCAAACACCTGGGAATCTCTCTACATTCAGGAAAAACCATTGAGAACTGACATCACCTTAGGTGAAATATGGGCATAAAAACACAAAAATTAACTTCTTTCAAAATCGTAGAGGTTCTTCTTCATCAGTTCCACTCCGGACTTGTTACTAAAAATACTAAAATCGCTATATGCATGCCTATAATATTTGTAAAGTGCCCAAAACTCCTCACGGATTCCCTCATCAAATTCAGATTTGGCGACAACTACCTCGGAAGTACTCCATCAATCCAAAAAAGAATTTTTGATAGAGATATCGAAGAACATTCATGAAAAAAAAATAGTGGACCATAGAACCTCCTCTTTTTTTGAAGTCGGTTAAAATGTAACTTTTGATTACTTGTAGGCTGTTTTTCCTCGGTTTTCGGTAGCTTTTGACTGGAGTGCGCTGGCAACACCGGGCCGACGAGAGTCGACGTCGATCATCGGTTGATACCTGCGCACGCGACGGTAGCCCCAGCCTCTCGCACTCCCGCAGTCGGCCGCGCCCGCGACCGGAAGTCCCGCTTGCAACTCGAACTGTAAAATATTTATAATGTCTAGAAGGAAATTTTACTTTCTTGTAAAGTGTTGTGTTTTATTCATGTCAGTGATGACGGGTCTCAGTCTTTTTGAGTTCTGGCGCAGCGGCGAGTGCACCACGCGCACCTGCGCCGCGCGCCGCCTGGAGGAGGAGTACGAGCGGCAGGTGCTGCAGGACGAGGCGCGGGTGGTGCCGGGGCTGGGGGAGCGGGGCGCGGCCGCGGCCCTGTCCCGCGCCGAGGAGCGGCTCGGCGAGGACTCCTTCAACGCAAACGACATCAACGTTTACCTGAGCGACCGCATCTCCTACTCCCGCACTCTTCCCGGTAAGCTGAAAGTATCTCTGAAACTTGTTGACGACGCGTTGGCCTAGTTGGTAGTGACCCAGCCTACGAAGCTAGCAGTCCTGGGTTCAAATCCCGGTAAGGGCAGATATTTGTGTGATGAGCGGGAATATTTGTTCCCGAGTCATAGGTGTCTTCTATGTATTGAAGTATATATTTCTCTATATAAGTTTGTTTATCGTTGTCTAGTACCCATAGTACAAGCCTAGAGCTTAGTTTGGGATTTGGTCAATTTGTGTGAATTGTTTCCTGATATTTTTTTACTATTAAAATAACAGAAGTCAAATTTTGGACACATACTGATATTTATGCCGTGCACTAAGATGAATGATCATCATCATCATCATGTCAGCCGAAAGACGTCCACCGCATGGCCATAGGTCTCCCCCAAGGCTCTCCACTAAGACCGGTGGTCTTGTGCTTTTCGCACCCACCGCGTTCCCGCGATCCTTACAAGGTCGTCACTCCATCTTGTTGGAGGTAGAGCATGAATACAGGTATTCGATACTATCGAAAAACCGGAATATCGGACTAAAATTCCGATATTATAAAACCGATATTCGAGCTCGCAAAAAACCGGTATTTCGATATTAGATTAGTTTTATATAATTGTAATTTTTCCAATAGAGTAACGTTTTATTTATATGTCATTTTTAACTAGCTATAGGATGCATTATTCCCGAGTTCCCGGCAATTTGCTGCTGTGATTTTTAACAAATAATTAATATGTGGGAGGACCTTGTGCAGGGTCCGTCGGGGTTGGTACCACCATCTTATCCATTAACCTACCGCCAAGCAGCAGTTTTCGCATTGTTGTGTTCCGGTTTGGGAATAAGACAGCCGGTGAAATTACTAGCATAGAGGCATTCCATCTTCGTCCTCAGGGTTGGCAACGCATTTGCAGTCTTAGGATTGCGGTCTTGATAAAGCGAATGTCTATGGGTCTCAGTTTCCACTTACCATCAGGTGGCCTGTGTGCTCGTTTGCCTTCCTATGCGATAAAAACAAAAAAAAAACATATTTGCTACGCATGAGCCTCAAACTTCGCCCACCTTCGCTTAAAAAATCCATTAGGTTTTTAACATTTTAATTTTTTTTATATGAATATCGAAAAAATATCGAATTACCGGAAAACCGGTATTTAAAATATCAATATCGAAAAAATACCGGTACTGGAAAAAACCCCGATATTAGATGCTCTAGTTGGAGGCCTACAGCTCGTCTCCCGGTCCGCGGACGCCACTCAAGAACCTTCTGACCCCATCGGCCATCAGTCCTGCGTGCGATGTGCCCCGCCCACCAGATCAGCATGCAGATGCAGTTGCATTGTCCTAACTCATTAACTTCAGGGTTAGCTGGAAGAGATCCCATTTAGGGATAAGTTCGCCTTTGTACATTGCTTTAATATTTATATTTTTGTGCAATAAAGAGTTTACATACATACATACATCAATGATAAAAAAGTTAAATAGGTGTCCCCTGGTTTCACTTCATAGAACGTAGTATTTCAGGTTATCTAAAATATGAGTCACGTAGGTTAGGTTAGGTTTGACTAGACTTGTAACTTGTAACCATCATAAGATAACCTGAAAACGACTCGGTTTCAGTAGAAAATTGCTTTCTATGAAACGAAAATAAACCTTATTAGTAGTTTTAAATCAATAAAAGAAAAAAAATTTTTTTTGAAATAACCCGTGACGATTAAAACGTAATTGTAAAAGGATTTAATAATTTAAAAACCCCGACTTAGATAATTTATGTAACGAGAGATAATAAACGCGAAAAGCTTTTACAAGTAGAGTTGATCTCTCGCGGAGGTGGTCTTCTTAGAGAGCATATTCAATCATATTTAATATTTTTAGAGAGCATAGGTATGATTTACCATAATATACAGGTTGGTCCAAAGACTGACGTCTAAAAAAAATATTTAGATGCCTCACATCCGGGGCTATCCGAATATACCCCATGTATGTTGGCCGATTTTTTGTTGTTTTCGAGTAATTAATTTTTAAAGATTTTTTCAATAATTTTCGGGCCGAGCCGTTTATTAACATGTAACTTTTTTTGGTTACGTTTTTTCTGGATGTTTTATTTTGCGACATTATCCTCACAAACTGTACTTTCACACATACAATAATCAGCTTCCCAACCTTAACGCAAGTTACAATAAAATTGACCAAAAGTGAAAGTTTTACCTTTGAGCAAATCGAAGTATGATTTTGTAAATAAAAAAAAACCTAAAAATCTTAGCATTCAAAGATCAGAAGTAATTTTAAAAACTTGGCCAGTCTCTAAACTTTCAGAATAATACAAAAAAAGTGACACTTAATAGGTCATAATTTGCTGGATTCGACTTTCAAACGTACTAAGGTAGAATGTGTAATAAAGAGTCTGTAACATAAAAACTGTTTTTTATTTGGTCGAACCTAATTTGGTACTGGCCATCAATAAAGCCGTGTATTTTTATGAACAAATAAATTTGTTCTTCCTTTGTCTTAAGAAAGGAATCACGTCTTTTATTGTGAAATAACGAATAGTTACTTCTGCTCTCGTTACGTTTAATTTCTGAATTCTTCTCGCTTTGTTAACTGGACTCTGATTGATTAGCCTTACGACCGACCTGTGCTTGTGTTTTGGACTTTTGAACTTAGCCTAGTGATTGAATTTACTTTTGTGTAGCAACATGAACTACACTCTTAGTGATTATGCAGAGATGCATAATTATTATGGTGCAGCTCAAGGTAATGGACATTTAGCGGCAAGGCTGTACCGGCAACAATTGGAGCACCGGGAAGCCCCACGGCAGCATTACCCGGACCACAGAGAGAGAGAGTGGATCCAGATAGGAGGGATGAAGTCTGGCAAAGGCAAAGTTTTTAAAATTACTTCTGGTCTTAGCTTGCTTGCATAGCTTCCAGTTCTGTAATTAATCCTCCTTGAACTTGTAGACGGGTCTCTTTGGATTTCTGCCAAGACTTCATCCCTTCTATCTGGATCCACTCTGGGAACTCCTTCTTGAGTTGGATGGCCAGGATCACGTCCAGCCATCAGTGTCAAATGTGTGTTTATGAATACTCTGTGGTCCGGGTAATGCTGCCGTGGGGCTTCCCGGTGCTCCAATTGTTGCCGGTACAGCCTTGCCGCTAAATGTCCATTACCTTGAGCTGCACCATAATAATAATGCATCTCTGCATAATCACTAAGAGTGTAGTTCATGTTGCTACACGAAAGTAAATTCAATCACTAGGCTAAGTTCAAAAGTCCAAAACACAAGCACAGGTCGGTCGTAAGGCTAATCAATCAGAGTCCAGTTAACAAAGCGAGAAGAATTCAGAAATTAAACGTAACGAGAGCAGAAGTAACTATTAGTTATTTCACAATAAAATACGTGATTCCTTTCTTAAGACAAAGGAAGAACAAATTTATTTGTTCATAAAAATACACGGCTTTATCTATGGCCAGTACCAAATTAGGTTCGACCAAATAAAAAACAGTTTTTATGTTACAGACTCTTTATTACACATTCTACCTTAGTACGTTTGAAAGTCGAATCCAGCAAATTATGACCTATTAAGTGTCACTTTTTTTGTATTATTCTGAAAGTTTAGAGACTGGCCAAGTTTTTAAAATTACTTCTGATCTTTGAATGCTAAGATTTTTAGGTTTTTTTTAATTTACAAAATCATACTTCGATTTGCTCAAAGGTAAAACTTTCACTTTTGGTCAATTTTATTGTAACTTGCGTTAAGGTTGGGAAGCTGATTATTGTATGTGTGAAAGTACAGTTTGTGAGGATAATGTCGCAAAATAAAACATCCAGAAAAAACGTAACCAAAAAAAGTTACATGTTAATAAACGGCTCGGCCCGAAAATTCTTGAAAAAATCTTTAAAAATTAATTACTCGAAAACAACAAAAAATCGGCCAACATACATGGGGTATATTCGGATAGCCCCGGATGTGAGGCATCTAAATATATTTTTTAGACGTCAGTCTTTGGACCACCCTGTATAAGTAGTTGGGCTGTTACTGCCCACAAACTACGGGGCACTGCAGTAGGTATACAGGGTTATTGGTTATTGCATACATTCCCGTTAAGGGGTTATAGGGGACGTCATTTGCAGTCATTTTGACCCTATAATGCATTATGCCAAAGTGAACCATTTTCGAGATAATTCTCATTTAAGTTTTTTTCAAAAAAAGTGAGATAAGCAACTTTAAAAAAAGATTTAAAAAAAAGTAATCACTCCTCTATAGCCCCTTAACGAGAATGTAAGCAATAACCAATAACCCTGTATAATGCGGTTATATAACTTGGACCCAAAACCTCAAGGTCCACAATAAACTTATGTATAAGAGTACTTTCATTGCCGCAGTGCGAGTCGTTAATAAACTACCTTTTGAGATCAAATCACTTGAAGGCAAATAATCTTAATATAGTGATAGTGTCTTCCACAATACGAATGAGTTTTAAAACAGATAATAAATTGTGCTTGAATTAATAAATTATGTTTAGTAATAAGTGACTTAATATTGTATGTCCGTGATAGATACTGTCGGTTCTAATTATATCCCATTGTGTCAGGGCTCTTCATTACAACGGACGTGTTGAATTATGAAACTAATGCCTTCTCCATATTTTTAACTGCCGCGGTTTTCTTATACTATCTTCTGCTCGTGACTTTGTCCACGTAGACTTAGTAATTTTCTACACCTCTCATTTTCTTGAACATTCACGGAGCCGTGATGTTTATCAGAACAAGAGCAAGCCCATGTGTTGCCCATTGAATAATCTTCATTTCGTAATCCATCCAAACACTCATACACACAGAAACTTTCTTATGTATAGTAATGATTGGTGTGCTAATGACACTAATGGTAATAATCGAGATTTCGCCCGCTTTAATGCCCAGGCGGTGGGCGGCCCCTCAAGTCGTCCGGCTCGGTCGACCACCGTTACTTGTGGTGAAACATAATCCCCTGATTTCACTCTCCTTGATGAGTGAATTTCATGTCCTCCATCGACTTAGCCAGCGGGGTGGTACCATCGGCGTAACGTAGGTTCGCTCTTCGTTTACCCCCCACAGAAAACCCTCCCAGTCCCAGTTTTCTACCACTTTTCTGATTATTTATTTATTTATTTAACAGAACTTACTTATAAGTTTACAGCTTTTAGTCAAGACGCTTATATAAAAAGCAAAAGAATGTTACTACATAATTACATCAACTACAAACAACAACTTATGATGTATTCTCTATCAAAAGAGTAATGCGAGACCGCGAGAGGACGCAGCCTGGACGTACGCCTCCTTAGTCCGGAACACACGTGAACAGCCGGCGTCGATTCTAACGAAGGAGCTACTACAACAACTTTACTACAAGTCCAACAAATGTTTTGGAACTTCCGTCTCACTGAAGACTACCCGCAGCTTCTCCCATCTCTTACCAGCTCTGCCTTCTCTAGAGGAATTTGGCGACCGAGGTAACCTTTCAGGCGACGGTTCAATATAAAGATCTCACTGGCGAGTGAAATGAACGCAATGGTTCTGTAGTTGCTGCAGGTCTTAGCAGAGCCTTTTCGGTGTAATGGTACATCGAATCCAATCACAGCGTTAATGTCAGTTTTCCAGATTGAGTTGCACAGGCTAGTGATGATTTTTTGGGCCAATGTTCTTCATAAACTCGGCTTTAATTGCATTTTCTTCCTCTGCTGGTGAAGAGAATTATCAACCATTCGTGCATTAATATTTCAGACGTCCGCTCCGCGTCGTGTCGCCACGTCGTGTACGACGCGGAGCTGCCCTCTACGTCTGTGGTGATCGTGTTCCACAACGAGCCGTACTCCCTGCTGCTGCGGACCGTCTGGAACGTGCTCACCACCGCCCGCAGGGACCGGCCCTGGCACGAGCGGGCCAGCTTCGTGGAGCGTAAAACTAACCGGACTACAAAACTAGGTGAGAATATTTTGTAACGAGCACACAGGTAACAGAGTTCTGAGACACGTCGATCTCATGAATGACTCCCCGCAGGCTACCCGGGGCAGGAGCCGGACTCCGAGTACGTGTACCTGAAGGAGATCATCCTGGTGGACGACAACTCGACGCTACCCGAGCTGCGCGGCAAGCTGTCCCACTACGTGCGCACGCGCCTGCCGCCCGGCCTCGTGCGCCTGCTGCGCCTGCCCGAGCGGTGAGCGCCTGACGGAGGCTTAATGTCCTCCTACGCTGACGTAGGTCGCTGACGTCGATCGAGCGCACGACCAAGTATACACCATGTTCTATGGGACACCGCACAGCGACGCTGACGTCCGCGACAGATTTATTTATTTATTTATTAGATAAAAACGTTTACATGACATTACAGTTTAACCAATGCGTCACTAAACTTAGATTAACAATTAAGGAAAAAATCACAATAATAGGTAACAGATCAAATTGGCATAGTTGAGGACCTAGCATCCATCGCCTCACAGTATCTCATGCATTCACTACACACTGCCGCCCATCGCCACGCAAACAAGTCGCACTCGGGTGTCGTTGCCAGGAGCGCATTGAGCCGTGCGCAGGCGCGGGGCAGTGGCGAGTTCCTGCACGACACGGTGCGCGCCGACGGCACGGCCAACAGATCGCGTCGTCGAGGTCTGAGGGCAATCCTCGGGACATCCGGAACAAGCAGTCTCACGAGACGCTCAACAAGTTCGGGGCAGTCCGACTCACCACGCAAGGCTCGACATGCCGTGGTCATGAGTTGACAATTCCGCCTTACCTCCAAGGAGTTGTACCCAAGAGAGCCAAGAAGATACTTTGTTGGGTACAAATAAGGGTAGACTCCAAATGTTTTTTTATAAAGGAACCTCAAAAACGCCTTCTGAACCTTCTCAAGCATTAAGGCATACGTCGCTTCGTAGGGGTTCCATACGATCGACGAATTGTCTAGCTTACTCCTTACTAAGGCATTATAAACCTGTCGTAAGGTCTGGGTCATGAAAATGGCGAAGATTTCGGATTACGAAACCCAGTTTTCGGAAGCAGCCCGTGGCGAGAGAAGAAATGTAATCCAGATGTATTGCTACGCACTCACGCGCTATACGCCACCAAAGCACCATCAGTGCAAAGCTGACTGGTTGGCTGTACGCACGTGTGCGCGCGCAGGCTAGCAGATACCGTCACGTCAGCGACCGATGTCAGCGTAGGAGGAAATCAAGCATTAACGTTCGTTACCTGCCACGTCTGCGACGCCGGACAGCCCGAATCCGCGTGACTTAGACGGGGATCCCTTTGAAAAGCATCATTTTTTTACGCATAATTTATCTTTTCGTATAACACCGTTTTAGGCTGGCATCGCAGAATTTAATAAACGTCTATTGTGTAGATTTGGTTAGGTTAGGTTAGGTTAGTTTTTTATAATAATTAAAATAAAACCGTTTCTATTCTAAAAACCGTTTTCGGCCAAACGATTTTATGCTTAAAGATACATTATTCGTAAAACAGTAAGGAGAAGAAGATATAAACCAGACTTGGACACGACCTTGTCTGCTTACCTGGATTACACTATTAAACTATTAGCCAACCCGGGGCAGGGCTTCGGGGCTCGGCCCAGCATGCACCGCTACACGCAATTGAATGTCAAAGAGGTACTAGCTCACTTCGTGTTGGCACTAGTCCATCTATACGAACGGATTAGTGGTTTTATCAGACCATATAGTTTCTAACTGACTTTTAAAATGGGAGATTCTGAGGTTGACTCGTGCATATTCCTGTTTGTGTGTCATCTGTATGTTATGTATGTATGTTCGTTCCTGTATGAGCTTCGGGCACGACATGGCTTGACGGATTGGTCTTCCTACATCATAAGAGTATCGGTGCTTCGAAAAACTTTTGTCCGCCGTTCCGCTGTGTCCGGACAAACGAAACATCGTACAAAAGTAGTCAAACTTAAGATATTTAGGTCATCTGAGTGCCATGAGTTATATTCCTTGCACATAACGAGGGCAGGAGCATACATTTCCGGTGATGAGGTCGGTTACTTTCGCACACATAACCGCCGGCACCGGATCGGCCCCTCCTCGACTCCACCCGTTCAGTATTTTTGTATGAAACTCCAACTGTAACGCACACTCATCGGCATCACCTCGCCGCGGCACAAGGTAGCAGTCGTCCACTGAAAAATGTATCTTACTAACACAGATCAAAGCTCACTTCTCAATGTCTTGTTTGAGCTGATCCGGTGTCGACCGGTTACCACTGCATGCTATAATAGATAATGCGTTGGCGCAGGGGAGGGCTGTCCCGCGCGCGGCAGGCGGGCGCGCGCGCCGCGCAGGGCGACGCGCTGCTGTTCCTCGACGCGCACTGCGAGGGCCTGCAGGACTGGATCCGACCCTTGCTGCAGCGCGTCAAGGACCAGAGGACCGCCGTGGTGGTCCCATACTCCGACATGATAGACGCCCACAATTTTGAATACACTTCTGAAAAAGGCCATCCCTTTGTTAGTTTTCCGTCGTTAGTCAACCGGTAGACGGCTTTATAATGTTTTTAACCCACGCGCGGTTGTAACGCCGTGCAAGTGATGATTGCGGCAATGCACCTAGAAATAACTAGTAGGGGGGACTTAGTGGATTAGAAACACTACTTAGTCACCATCACCGTCATCCTTTACTAACCAGTTCTTGTGCGGCTTCTCTAACACGCCCACGCCTACATGGCACGACGCCTACTTTTTCTTTTAATTGGTCTAGATAGTTCTTCGAGGTCTCCCGTTTTTCTATTTTCCTTGTATTGTTCCTTCAATTGTCATTTTAATGTACTCGCCGTGCCGGCACCGGTATCCAAGCATCTTTCCTTGCCTATCATCTGTTGAATACAATTATCACGTAGTACAAACGCTGAGGAAGAACAATAAATATTTAAAAATGGTCAAGTGTGAGTTGGACTCGTGCCCGCGCTTCCTCCTGCGGCGGTGCGAAAACCTCGGCGCGCGAGTCCAAGTCGCACATGACCGGGTTTTATTTAAGACATGACGTGTTTCAAAACGCCCACAATCTGCTTATCTCGTCCCGCCGTGTTACCTGTCCCTTATCGACGGTATTCGGTGGACGCTGGACGGTGGTGTGTCCGGTTGGACTGACTGCGGGAGGGGGGGTGCCTGGGTGCGTGCTGACGGGCGGCGTGTGCGCAGGTGGGCGGGTTCAACTTCGCGGGCTTCTACACGTGGACCGAGGTGCCGCGGCGCGAGATGGAGCGGCGCAACACCGACACCTCCTCTTACAGGTCAGTATGCACACAAGCACACAAGCAGGCAGGCAGACACGCACACATACGTTTACAGCTACTGTGTTAATTAGTATTTAGCTGATGGCCGAACGTGAACATGATTTTTAAATACTCCTATCCTCCGTATTTAAAAATCATGTTCACGTTTTTTTCATAATTTTTCACTTTGATCATCATGTCAGCCGAAAGACGTCCACTGCTGGACACAGGCCTCCCCCAACTTTGATCAGTCGGGTTCTCTAAAGCTTGCTTTTTGTATTTTTAATTTGACTAAGTCCACGCAGTTTGGCTGTCAGGCAGTCCTCTCCCCCGTACAAAGCTTTAGTTGACTTTTTCAACTATTTTTTAATTGTTGACAATGATTACGTTAAAACCACTTACGTCA
Source organism: Acleris emargana (assembly GCA_927399475.2). Lineage (NCBI taxonomy): Eukaryota > Metazoa > Arthropoda > Insecta > Lepidoptera > Tortricidae > Acleris > Acleris emargana. The sequence goes on along the minus strand of OV656863.1, from coordinate 159,967 downwards.
GAAAGTGTATCTGAAATCATTTTAATCTTAATAAGTGTTGGTTCTTGTCATTACAAAAGTAATACTCTCATTAGTAAATAAGACGCTGTCTGTTAAAATATTAATTCCTGTGAACAGTACCCTCAAGGAAGTCCATTTGTGAACGACACGTCATACACCGCCCGCCATGACGAGTCGCACAAGCTGTGAACCTCGGACGTATCCTTGTCTAATCATGAGTGAAGCATACAGAATGGCGTCTGCGTGCGTGTGTTCCGTCCGTGCCGTGGACTATACTAGCCCCAACCAAACTGACGACCGGGGCCATACAACTCGGGTGAGGTGCAATACAACTCGGCGGCCGTGGTGATGTCTGACGATTACGAAATGTTTTACACGTCTAAGTTTTTTTTTTTTTTTTTTTTAAACTATAATTGCCTAGTTATTCAGTGATTATTGTCTTCCTAAGTAAGGTTCTTGTTTTGTAATAACCGAATGGAATACATTATATATTAATAATAATTTAAAGATGGCTAATTATGTTATTATCATCTTTTAACGCAAGTAATTACACTGTTTACTACAAAAGGATTGATTGCATAGTTTTTCAATGATTAGTGTTTTCATTTTAACTTTTTAGCCTACATTGTATAGCGTAATGCCATTGTCATTATTATTATATTGAATTCATGCACATAAAATGTATTTACTCACTCAACTTATCGCCAATATCGACACTCCTGAATGTGGGTTTACTACCTGCACTATAGGTCTCGGCGCGCTCCGTGAAAGACAATGGGAAACTGATAACGCGAGCTGAAGGGTTTTATGGCCCCGGTCGTCAGTTTGGTCGGGGGCTAGTGTAAGCGAGGGGCCCTTGTCGCGCAGGTCCCCGACGATGTCGGGCGGGTTGTTCGTGGCGTCCCGCTCGTACTTCTGGCAGCTGGGCGGGTACGACGACCAGATGAGAGGCTGGGGCGGGGAGAACCTCGAGATGAGCTTCCGGATCTGGCAATGTCAGTAATTAAACACTTCTTAACTAAACATTTAAGAACGACGCGTTGGTCTAGTTGGTAGTGACCCTGCCCACGAAGCTAGCGGTCCTGGGTTCAAATCCCGGTAGTGGCAGATATTTGTGTGATGAGCGCGAATATTTGTTCCCGAGTCATGGATGTTTTCTATGTATTTCAGTATAGGGTCAGGTCGGGTAAATATAAGACACGGGTAAAAATAAGACTAAGTTATTACACTCAAAAACTTACTCTACTTCATTCCTATTCCATTTAAAAGGAAGCATTGTGTGTTAATGCTTCTTTTTAAATGGAATAGGAATGAAGTAGAGTAAGTTTTTGAGTGTTAAAAACTTAGTCTTATTTTTACCCGTGTTTTATATTTACCCGACCTGACCCTATATTTATCTATATAAGTATTTATATCGTTGTCGTGTACCCATAGTACAAGCCTCGAGCTTAGTTTGGGACTACGTCAATTGGTGTGGAATTGCCCAAACAAAAAAAAAACCCTACTATGAACTAGAGGTCTCCCTCGACTTACGTATCAAAGTAGCTTCCCGTCGCTCCCCCTGTTAGTTAACCAAGTAACATGCCTTGGAGCCGCCGACTCCGTTTGTTAAGTTCCCATTTAGAGTAAGAAGATTACGATCGCTTTATAAGTAGGGTTGTAATGATTGATATCAACGCTGAATGTTTGGTGCGCAGGCGGCGGCTCGCTCGAGATGGTCCCGTGCTCCAACGTGGGCCACGTGTACCGCAGTTTCCACCCCTACGGGCCGCAGGAGGACACGCAGGGTACCACAGTCGACCCAACTTCTGCGCACTGATAGATACAGGGCCGGATTTAGAGGTGTGGAGGCACTAGGGCAACAAAGGAATGGAAGCACCTAATTTTTGAAGAATAGGTTACCAAGAATTTGTGAGGCCCTTCTGTTGTGGAGGCCCCGGGCCGTTGGGTTTGCCCTCCCTTAAATCCGGCCCTGGACAGATACCTTCATGTGATGCCGGGAGGGCTTCCATCCACATGTAGTAACTAGAATACCCAATGGTTCGCACGCACCAGTTTGCTGCGTCGTTTCTTATTCGCACTGCCAAGGAGTGGGACGCTCTCCCTCCCTCTATGTTTCCGGAATCATATAACCTTGGTGTTTTTAAGGCAAGAGTGAATAGGCATTATCGATATAGTCCGCCGGGCGGGGATCAGCTTCCATGTTCATGTATGTTCGCTCTGTGGCCCGCCAGGACCCAACATGGCGCGCGTGGCTGAGGTGTGGATGGACGACTACGCGGAGCTCTTCTATCTCCTCCGGCCGGACCTCAAGGTATTCCATCTACGTAGGAAGTTAAATTAAATATAATTGAAATGGTGTCCCCTTATTTTACAGACTGAAATTTCTCAGAATATTATTTCATAGAAAATGTTTCATATACTATTTGGTTCTTGTATTTTTGCTTCGATTTTTTTTTTCTAAAACTGTTTACTTGAATGAAACATATTCCACAGAAAATCAATTCAATGAATTTTATAATTTATTTTTTTCATTTATCAAACTTATCAAATAATATGGTTGTACGTTATTTTACAGACTGAAGTTGTTTAGAATTTCATTTCATAGAATTTTTTTCTCGTATTATCATTTCATAGAATAATCAATATGTAGAATAATTACTTTGAAGATATTTAAATCATCGTTTTTTATTTCAAATAAAATTTAATGTTTCTTTTTTCATATCATAGAATAGCAAATTAAATATTATTAATTCTCATGTTATTTAGTTCATATATGACTTAATAACAATAAAATCATGTTATACAGTAGGTATAGGTAACTATAAAAGTTTATTCAACGGATGTAAAAAAAATAACCTCGAAGGCTAAGGCGGGAGCTTGCTTCGCTTCGCTCCCGCCATAGCCTTCTAACCTAACCTATTCGAGTCGGTTCAGGGTAATGATTCTCTCAACAACGTCGGTCGAACGGACAAATAATACCATATTATTTATCATATTACCCTTATACTAAAAGATAATAATGTATTATATTGTATTGCTTTTGTTATTATTGGTGTACCCTTATTATGCAGACAGTAATTTCGGTTTGTTTCACAAAAAATAATCACGAAACATATAGTTTCCCACGTGTTTTTATACTACTTTTATTGAAAAAAATATACATTGTCCAAGCAATATTCTTTAAAAAATAACTATATTATTTGATAAGTTTGATAAATGAAAAAAATAAATTATAAAATTCATTGAATTGATTTTCTGTGGAATATGTTTCATTCAAGTAAACAGTTTTAGAAAAAAAAAAATCGAAGCAAAAATACAAGAACCAAATAGTATATGAAACATTTTCTATGAAATAATATTCTGAGAAATTTCAGTCTGTAAAATAAGGGGACACCAAATAATATAGTTATTTTTTAAAGAATATTGCTTGGACAATGTATATTTTTTTCAATAAAAGTAGTATAAAAACACGTGGGAAACTATATGTTTCGTGATTATTTTTTGTGAAACAAACCGAAATTACTGTCTGCATAATAAGGGTACACCAATAATAACAAAAGCAATACAATATAATACATTATTATCTTTTAGTATAAGGGTAATATGATAAATAATATGGTATTATTTGTCCGTTCGACCGACGTTGTTGAGAGAATCATTACCCTGAACCGACTCGAATAGGTTAGGTTAGAAGGCTATGGCGGGAGCGAAGCGAAGCAAGCTCCCGCCTTAGCCTTCGAGGTTATTTTTTTTACATCCGTTGAATAAACTTTTATAGTTACCTATACCTACTGTATAACATGATTTTATTGTTATTAAGTCATATATGAACTAAATAACATGAGAATTAATAATATTTAATTTGCTATTCTATGATATGAAAAAAGAAACATTAAATTTTATTTGAAATAAAAAACGATGATTTAAATATCTTCAAAGTAATTATTCTACATATTGATTATTCTATGAAATGATAATACGAGAAAAAATTTCTATGAAATGAAATTCTAAACAACTTCAGTCTGTAAAATAACGTACAACCAATTGAAATGAACGAAGTTATTCTCGACTAACTATTTACTTGTAAAATAACGTACAACCAATTGAAATGAACGAAGTTATTCTCGACTAACTATTTACTTGTATACACGACTCTACTGGCACGAAACTACGTTGCTGATGATATACGAAAACTACGTCACTGTGTCCCTACAGATGCAGTTTAACCTTTTTTACAATATTAATTTCTTATTGAAAACTTCTCAATTGTGATCAAATTTAAAAAAAAACCTACCTACTTACATGTATATTAAATGAAAAAAGTAAAGATAATAGCAATACTTTACATTTTACAGAAAACTATCTCAACTATCCTATATTACACGTAATAATCCTGCTAACACAAAACCATTGACAAGGTCCTCGTATACTCGTGTGGTCAAACTGGCGTGAGTTCTCCCGGACCCTGGAGCGCGAGCCTCGCCTCCCGCCGGCGTCGACCGCAACAGGCAGAGCTGATTCAATTCTCCAACATCAGGAGGCGGCCCTCTCCGGGGGCTGGGAGGCATGCTTCCGTTTATTGTTCACAACTTACCAAGCACAGATCACCTTCAAATGTCTCACAAATAGACAAACGTGACCCCGATAGTCTAGTGGGGGAAGGTCCAAAACCAATAGAAGCAACTTTTAGTTACAAGTTACCTGAACACAAAGAGGAGGAAATCTGGGCGTCGAATGTCGCCTCCTAGTTTGATAGATAGACAAAACGTTTATTTGATGCTTCAACCACACACATACAACTGTCATAAGTGGAAAAGGACAACATCAAACGAACTTACAAACTAGGTACAATCCCAATGGCATAAGTGTGCGTCGCAGCAGCACGAAGAGGTCACGGCTCGGCGCGCGGCGCTGCTCTAGTGGGCAGGATACTTGTATTCTGCCACAACCCCTTTGTTTGCTCTTTGATGCAGTTACACCCGCGCGTTGGCGACGTGTCGGCCCGCAAGGCGCTCCGCAGAAAGCTGCGCTGCAGGAGCTTCCAGTGGTACCTGGACACCGTGTACCCAGAGAAGTTCGTGCCGGTCAGGGACGCGCTGCTGTACGGCAGGTGAGTATTCCTACGGCGCCTCTGTTCAGCAGTGGTTGGTATTGGAGCCGCCGTCGAGTTGGTCGCTGCAAGTTAATTGGTTTACCAGTATCAATTGCTACTCAATGCTGAGAAAACTACTTAAATGTGTTAGGTTCGCTTTGCCTTATGTTAGAGCGGTAGGTTCTAGTATATTTCTCAATGACAAGTGTTTAAGGTAGGGTAGATAAGCCACTTTTATCAGGGACAAGTATATAAAAAAAATGCAATGGAACACCGATACCTAAAGGGTGATTCTTCGCGGCCGGGGGATTAGTTCAATGAACTGTTTGTTTTAGAAGTTTTTTTTCAGAGGCTGCTTATATTCATACTTGAATGAATGAATGAATGAATGAATCATATTCTTTGATAAATGGAACACTGTTACAGAGTGCAGAATGCTGCGACGGAACTATGCCTAGACACGTTGGACCGGAGACGACAGGAATACCAGCTGCTTGGAATCAATCTCTGTCGCGCCGCACTCACCGACGGGCAGCACTTCTCGCTCTCACACGAAGGACAGCTCAGGAACGAGGAACAATGTGCCTATGTGGAAGTTATGTGAGTGCTGTTTTATTCGTGCTATACTTAAAATCCGCCGGTCTGGTTGCCGGGTTAGAGTAGTGCCACTCCATGTCTTCCCGTGGATGCCGTAAGAGGCGACTAAGGGAATAAAGGCTTGTAGTACTGTTAGACGATGGGCTTGCCACCTGTCACTAAGTAATACACTGGGAAACATCTTAGCCTACTTGTGCAAAATGTGGTTACAGAATTATCAAGAAGTTTTAAGACTTGTTGGTAATTCTTTAGCTCTGCCTACCCCACTCTGGGAATGAAGGCGTGAGTTTATGAGTGTGTGTATGTATACTTAAAATCCCGGTAAAAAAAAATAGCAAACAAACGCTTATAGTGACTGTGACTAAGTCCTGTGGCAGCGGTTTTTTAACCGGTGGTCGACCGTGGAGCGGTGCCAGCTTGCGGAGATGGCGGAAACGCGATCCATCTGCAGTCTCGAACAGCCTTGTGGCCAGCCGAGACACGAAATCGTCTAGGGGTGTGACCCCCAGGTCCCTGGCGCTCGTGGTGCTCGTCACGCATCTCGTCGCATCGTTCTCAGCGCCTGCGCCTGCTGGCATTCAAGCCTCCGACTGTTCCCATCGTTTGCCAGCGCGCCGCGTAGGCCTCGTAGGTGCCCAGCCTCACCCTCAGCGGTAGTTCGGAGCTCAATACTGGTCCGAGGAGAGATCTGGCCGCTCCCTTATGCTAATGTGTAATCTGTTTTATCTTCGTGACACTTCATAAGGATCTTCTTAGCAATTTGTACGCCTCTTTCCGCCATACCCACCGTGAGACTGCGCGTACCTAGGGCTTGTATGGCTTGTGTAGATAAAAACAAAACCATTTTCACGCGCAAAATCTTTACATTCTTTAGAGTCAAAAGGTACATGATCTGAGGCAATTTCTTTAGAAAAGCCAAAATTTAAAAAAATACCTGTCAGGGTCTCAATTATCAATCTAGCGCTTTTATTCCGTAAAAGTTTAATAATAACCGTTTAGAAAAATTGTCGTAAACTACGAGGTAACTTTTGGCTTTAAAATCCATTATATCAATTGCAATTTTTGCATGTTTGGTGTCTCATGTGGCAATAGTGGCTCTTTAATATTCTTGTTTTGATAAGTCTGACAAGGATAACGTCGTTTAATAAAGTCTTCTATTTCCTACTAATTGTTTCATCTTCGATATACCAATGTGGCCTTCATGTAATGTTCCTGTGAGTTTAGTATTTATCTTCCTATACAAGTATGTTTATCGTTGCCTAGTGAGAGTAGGTACCCGTACTACAAGCCTAGACCTTAGTTTGGGGCTGGTCCCATCGATGAGAGGTCGTCGCCCGATATTTATCGATTCTTCAGGCTCAGGTTTATTGGTCGACAGGCCGCATGCTTGTAGCAATCCATTTCGGGTTGTTGTAACAGTTTTGAGCCGAGAGCTATTGCAGCAGCGCAATGTATCACGCAATGTATCATAAACAAGCTGCAAGAAGGGAAACAAACGCGTGCGCAGCGTGCAGGTGGTGAGAGCCGGCTGCGCCTCTCTCCAGCGCGGTGAAGACCATGTCGTGTTTGAGCTGTTATCGTATGGTCACCGTTTTGATAGCTCTTATTTACTTGGCAGTAAAGGCGGCTGACGTCATAACAAAACCATATCAGGTCAACTACGGTATCGTTTTCACCGCCTAGAGCAGAGGCGTGGGCTACTGCTGCATTGCGAGTAAGAATAAGAACAAGATTAATTTACTCACTGTCAGAAACTGTTTACATAAGGTTACATCATTTAGAAGGTTTTGTAAACAGTTGGCCCGTTTCGGGCGTACAGTAGCAAGTAGACATATTATGCAGTTACAGCAGTCTCAGCCAGGAACATTCATTTCAATTGTAGAAACTTTTCATTGATTCCCATTTTTTGAGCTTTGCTTTAAATCTAATCCCATCGAAATCAATCATGTGCAACTGCACTTTTCAAGTACTAGGTATATTTATTTTTTATTTATTTTATGGCATAGGAAGGCAATCGAGCACACAGGCCACCTGATGGTAAGTGGAAACTGTGACCCATAGACATTCGCATTCACAAGACCGCAAATGCACTGCCAACCCTGAGGACTAAGATGGAATGCCTCTATCTATGCTAGTCATTTCACCGGCTGTCTTATCCCCGAACCGGAACACAACAATGCGAACACTGCTATTTGGCGGTTGGTTAATGGATAAGATGGTGGTACCAACCCGGACGGACCCTGCACAAGGTCCTCCCACAAGGAAAGGAAAGGTCGTTAAAGTAAATGCAGTATAGTTGTTCAAACCCCTGGCACTTGCAGACTCACGCCGAAATTTGCTGCGCCGAAGGAGATCCAAGTGCAGATGGTGACGTGCCACTCGATGGCCATGGGCCTGCTGGAGGTGAGTGCAAGCGGGACGACACTAGCGAGCTAGCCACGTCCTGCGTAGCAACCAGGGGGCCTAATATGGCAGCGTTTATCGCGTAACAAAATGTGGATAAGACATCCGTCTCTTTTTGACACGTATTACGTACGTACGTGCGTGCGCACGTGTTACACGTACGAGAGGGACGGGTGCTTTATCCACATTTTGTCACGCTATAGACGCAACCATAGGTAGGTACTATGCCCGCAGTAGATGATAACTTACTTTGTGAATAAATGTGATAGCACAATTGTCGCGCAATCATAGATTTTCATGTTTGATATAGAGTAATAGTACATTACTACAGAGGCCAGGAAGTAGGGCGTCGCTGGCCGAGTTATATAGATGGCCGAGCGAAGCGAGGCCGGATTGTTACGAGGCTGGCAATTCCTTTTCACGGCGAGGTATGTATAGTGCTTTTTTCAAACATGCGCAATGAAATAAAAAAAAACATGTGTGTAATAGGCATTAGCGCGGATAAATATTTCTGGTCTGATAACCATAAAGACACTGAAAAAAATAAAAATAAAATATTTAGCTATTAGGCTGTTCATAAACACAACCGCCATGTCAACATAAAAATAAAAATAAAAATCTTACCGGCCTAGGCCTTAAATTTTGTATGATATTCCCTACAGCTCTCTCGAGTTGCTCCGCCCGGAACGTGATACTTTGAAGTCTAAAATAACGCCAACATTTCATTGCATGTTTGAGAAAAGATATGTTTTGTATGTACGTATAGTTCAGGAAACAATCATGGACCGTTAGTGATCTTCGCGGATACCTTGTTGTCATGTCGAACGAAGGGATTTGTACAACCGCACCCGCTCCGCAGCCCGGACAGCAGGCGGACGAGTTTGGGTCCCTGCGGAAGGTTAACACAATGTCCTGGTCAGTTATAATATAAACGGGGAACTATTATAGTACATTAAAGTTCTGGAACACCTCGGCATTTTTTCCCCAATAGCTTTTTGATAAATTTTATACTAAATGTAAACATATCAACCATTCAAAATTTAATGTTTATTGGGCACTTCATTATTATTAGTGGTTAATTAACTAGAAGGGTTCTAATATTGTCGTTACGCGCGAATTAGAAAAGGAATGCGTTAATTAGAGTAACTTCCTTGTGAATTAGAAAAACTACGCGTTTATTGGATAAATTTACTTGTACTATATGCAGAGTATACCATCGTCTATACATAAAGCACAAGCCTAGACTGTAGTCACTTCGGTGCGAGGACGACTCACGTAAGACGTCCCCTGACATGTTTATTGTTCGTCGCAGCAATGGGAGTATGTGCCGGCGACGCAGCAGCTGCGGCACGAGCGGTCCGGGTGGTGCCTCGACGCGCGCTACGTCATCCTCGGCGAGGACGCCAAGGTGCGTGCCTGCACCAACGACAGCGCGCAGCGGTGGACCTTCGACTACGGTGGCTCCAAGCGCTCCAGTGAGTGGCGCGCAGCCTCTGCTGAATCACCGTTACATATCCCCTCATCATTATCGTCATCAGCCGCGAGACGTCCACTGCCGGACTGTGTGCTCTGCTGCTGTCATCCAGTGGATTTCCGCGACCTTTATCAGATCGTCGGTCCACCTTGTGGAAGGCCTGCCGACACTTCGTCTCCCGGTTCGCGGTCGACAGTCTACAACTTTTCCGCTCCAACGGCCTACACCGAGCATTGTGCCCCGCCCACTGCCACTTACGGTTTGCGATTTGGTAAACCATATCAATTACTTTAGTTCTCCTGCAGATCTCCTCATTTGAAAGGAGATACCCAGCATCGCTCTTTCCATTGCCCTTTGAATGACCTTGAGCCTTCTTGTGAGGCCCATTGTGAGCGACCATGTCTCACATCCATACGTCATCACTGGCAACACACACTGATCGAAGACTCTTGTCTTGAGGCACTGCGGTATTTGGGACGAGAAGATAGTACGTAGCTTACCGAACGCTGCCCAGCCGAGTTGGGTTCCACGATTGACCTCTTTCTCGAAGTTGGAATAACCTAACTGGATTCTTAGTCCTATGTATAATATAGTTCAACAACTTCGAGAGTAGAGTCTCCAAATTTGACAGAAGTGGGTACGAGATGGACATTTGCAATGATTTTCGTCTTGTCTATGTTCATTTTAAGACTCACTTGTTGAAAAACTTTGTTCGAAGGCTTTCTCATAGTCCACGAACGCTAAACATAGTGGTTGGTTATACTCCATGCCCCTTGGTCTTCTGTATAACATGCCACAGCGTGTGATATGGTCTATGGTAATAAAGCCTTGTCTAAAACTGGCTTGTTCGGTAGGCTGGAAGTCATCAAACCTCCGTGCGAGACGATTCGCGTTGTCACTAGAGAACAGCTTATAAACAAACATGGCTTAGGAGTGTGATGGGTCTATAATTTTTCAGCTGGCCCCCATCCCATGCTTGCGGAGTTTTGCCTTGGGCTATGACAGAATCAAATAGCTTCTGAAGAGCTCTTTAAAATCGGTGATCCAACTGCTTTCAGAAGCTCAGCCGTAATTCCGTCATCACCCGGCGCCTCGCTGTTCTAAGGCTATTTTAGAGCCACTCTAATTTCGTACAGGCTAATATCCGGGATGTCTTCGATGTAGTGTCGGGACAACCTAGCTCTTAGGTCTTCTGCTAGGTTGCCGACAGGTAGGCATGGTGTCGTGTACAGCTGTCCGTAGAACTTCTCTATCTCTCCCAAAAGCACAGGCTTCGACGATATTATTCTGCCTGCATCGGTCATCAACCTCCTCAGCTGATTGTTTCACTCAATAGCTTCTTCAATACTATAGGTATAGAACCGGTGTATGTCGCGAGTCAGGGACTCAGAGATCTGTCTATTGAGCCGCCTGTCAAGCATCTTGTGATGACTGCAGGAATATGGCTCATCTGCTCTTCATTAGCTCTTGGGTAGAGTCAGAGATTTCTTGGTTCCTTTTGAACGACGAGTTTTGAAAAACTTAGTTTCAACCGTTTGGACTGATGTCACGAACCTGTTGCAGAACTCATCCACGTAGACTCGCCGAGGCTTTCGAGGGAGTTTTGGAGTTCGAGCTGAAAGTTTTCGGGGTTTTGGATATAGATTGGTGCTGGACTGAGCGTAGACTTCATCAGGCATGAACTTTCCAAGCGTACGTCGAAATTCAATGTGCCTCTGATCATTCAGTGATCGCTCTCGGTTTTAACCGCGGATTTAATCACGGAGACATCTTAGACATTCTGGTTGACATAATGAAATCTATCTCGTTTCTGGTCATACCGTTGATACTCACCCATGTCCATTTGCGGCAATCACTCTTCTTGAAGAAAGAGTTCATCATAAAGAGTCTTCTCTTCATAAAGCCCGCCAGCACGGGAATTCCGACCTTCAATTCTAAATTGCCCCACTCTCAATTCATTAACGCCGCTTCGTTTACCCAGCTTTGCGTTAAAGTCTCCCATAAAAATAGTGTAGTGAGTTTTGGTGGAATGTATATCTCTAGAAATATCCTCAGACATTACCTCATGGAGACCTCATCATCGGAGTGCTTCGAAGTCAGAGCGTATACCTCTATGAACTTCAGCGAACACCGTTTAGTGATTCCGAGTATAAGGTAAGCTACTCTTGATCATACCCTCTCGACCTTGTCAACGTTGTTCACAAGAGACCTGTGGACGATAAACCCGACTCCTCCCTGAGACGGTTGGTAGCCATCCCGGAAATAGATCAGGTTACCCGACGTAAGAATTATTGTGTCCTTCCCCTGTCTTCGGATTTCTGATGAACCCCAAATGTCCCAGCGTAACCTGCTCAATTCTTCCTCAAGTTCCACGATCTTCTCGTCAGTCCTCAACGTGCATGTGTTGAAAGTTGTCAGGGCCAGGGGTTGTCGGTTGTGGTAGCCATCTCTGTGCCGGAGATTCTTAGCACCCCCCGCCCCGCCGTTGCCGTGACCGCTACCATAGCCAGGAATAGCGCCGCCGGGGACTGGGGCCGATTTTAATGTTGAACACTCATACAAATTTATTATTTCCTTGGGGAGAAATTGCCATAATCGCCATTACATTTTATTGCCATTTTAGATGTTTTTCTGAACATGATCGATTCCGGCGTTAGCCGCAGATTCAATCTGTTGGGTATCCTAGACACTCGAATCTAGAAGTCCTGTATCGATGGTCGGGGTGTCCATCATCAGATTTCACTAAAAGCATCCCCTGGCGAGGAACCAAGGCAAGGCAATAGCCTCTTTAGTATGAAAAACGCACTCTGACCCGTTTTTTTTGTCCCTGAGTGTATGTATTTGCTTTTAAGCCACAAAAAACTATAGTTATAGAGAAGAAGTGGGTCGGCAATGAAACGGTTGGGAAACGATACATTTTGCCAAACAATTATCGGCCAAAAGGTAGAATACCTTTGAACACACTTTAAGTGTTTTGCGTTTATGAATACAGCTTAAAGTCTTTAATGTGTCATGGAAAATATGTGCAGTCTTAGTTAGTTAGTTCTTAACTACTTATTACTAATTTTATCTGTAAATTTGATTTGAGGTATTGATACGAGTACAACTTTGATTGTATACAAACGTGGTTTAGGCACGTAGCTTTACAAAACTTTACTTTGTTTAAGATGTAGAAGAGTGTGTTGTTGCAGGCTGGGTGCTCCCACCAGACGTGGAGATGCGACTGCAGAAGCTGGGAGCGAAGCGGCGGGACAGCTAGTCGGGGGGCGGGCGGGGGCGATCAGTGCCCATAACGTATCGATGGTCCGACCTAAGAAAATAAAGTTCATATCAAAATGAGTATTTTCTTTTGCGTTTTCCAAACATATTATCAAAATACGGAACACTCGGTGCGTGGGTCCGGCTCGCACTTGACCGGTATTCCTTCTCACGAGGGCCGCAGAAGTATCACAACTATACTTAGGGACAAAAAAACGGGTCAGAGTGCGTTTTTCATACTAAAGAGGCTATTTCGAAGCCTTGGTTTTTCGCCAGGTGATGCTTTTAGTGAAATCTGATGATGGATACCCCGAGCATAAATACAGGGCTTTCAGAGTGTCTAGGATACCCGACTGATTGAATCTGCGGTCAACGCCGAAATTGCGCATGTTCAGAAAAACCTCTAAAATGGCAATAAAATGTGAGGAAATCCAAATGCTGACCCAAACTCTCTCGCTGTGGTGTTAACTGATTGTGCGATCGGTTAGGTATCTTCTATTGAACCTCGGAGTATACACCATTAAACCTCACTCAAAACAACCCCTGGCAAGGAACCAGTACTTCAAACTAGCCTCGTTTGTATGAAAAACGCACTCTGACCCGTTATTTTTGCCCCTGAGTGTATTTACCATTTAATAAGCTTTTATATCGGTGCGTCAGTCTCGCGCTTCGGAGCTGTTTGACAAACCTGTGCCGATTTGTGTACGTATATTATACTATGTTGTGATGCATTCCGGGATGATTCCGGGCCTCTACTCGGAACGGGTGAACAATATTGCTTTTCACGAGTTAGCGTATCGCCAACATTACGATAGCTCTTCTTTACATGACAGTAACGGCGGTCGAGTTAAAAAACGATAACACGTGAAAACATTATGACATACTGTATTAATTGATGTTAACAATAAAATATTCAAACTTAACTTATTGTGCAAATTGTGGTTACAGAGTTATCAACAACTTTTTAGAGTTGTTGGTTGGTAATTCTGTAGCTCTGCCTACCCCACTCTGGGAATGAAGGCGTGAAGGTATGTATCAGTGGCGAAGCGTCACGTAAATAAATAGGCAAGCCGGAGCAAAAAAAAGGTGTATGGCGTGTGTGCTTGTTTGCCCCTTCCGTGACATAAAAAAAACATACCTTAAAAAATGGATGTCGTCTTTCTAGTTCTCAAAAAGCAGTGCTGAAGTGTCGCGTGCGTTAAAAGTGCGCGGAAAGGCAATTCTTGCTTTCCAAGTAGTACGACCGTATCAATTAAACGTTTCAATAAATTTCGATTACGTTCCACTTTACGATTGTGGGCCTCAAAATTATTACCAAAAAAAGTTTAAATTCTACTGTTACCAAACTCATGTAATAATATACAACTCCGTTTATGTTTCTCGCTTTGAGCATGTTTTCTAGCTGAATTATTTATAGAAAATAGAATAAGTTTTTTTTTCTTGCCTTTTTCGTGCTTATTATGATTGAATCTTAGAAAAAATACAAATTTATTTCCCTATTTCTGGGCGGTTTGCCCTTCGGGAATATATAAAAACTAACCTAACATAACCTATTTTTTTAACATACTTTAATTCAAACCGTAATGTTTCAGTAATAATTGATTTTAGAGAAAAGTTTGTTGAAAAAATATGCTTGTTTTAGTATATTCTAAACAATTAAATCATCATAAATAGACCTTATATTGACATAATTTTCAAGCATCAAAATTTTCTAAGTCCCTGACGCCTTGAAAATGACCAACATTTGAACCCCTATAACTCGGCCAATTTTGATTTTAGAGAAAAGTTTTTCAAGTAAAACATGCTTATTTTAACGTGTTCTATACGATAAAATCATTTAAATTAGGTGTCATAATGATACAATTTTGGCGAAATTTTTTTTAAGTCCTGCGTCCCCTAACTGAATTATATAAATTGTGAATATCTGCAAAACCTGTTCGATTCCAAACACTGCTAGAATCGGAAAACAGCAAAGATGAATAGCAAAATAATTTGTTTAATTTGCAACGGCCAGTCAGCCAATTGTATTTGTAATTCGCTGTGGAAATGTTTGAAGCATCCATCTCTACGCCTATAATCAATTTTTATGTCTGGGCGAGCACGCGCCCTTAGGACGCCCTAACTTAATGACGTTTCTTATTTCCAAAGGATAACTTGAAAAAACATGTTTGTTCATTAAGTAGGTAATCTGTAAGACAACACTCAATTTGCACCAATGCGGCCATTTGTACTTTGAGTACAGGCAAAAATATTTAAAAACCAAACCACGAATATAACCTAAATAGATCGAAGCAAAAATAACAATATTTAGGTACTTAACGAAATATAAACAAACCTCCGTTGTCGCCACGAATCTGCAAATAACACAATCCAAACAGAAAAACATTCACAGAACACTACGCAAGCTAAATTTCACTAGTTGAGTCTCATAAAACACAATAAGTTAAGTAAAAACACAAATTAAACTATAAATCAAAACAAAACACCGCGTATTTTAGCGCGAGGCGAGGACGCGAAAGTAATGGCGTAATGAAAAAAGTAGTTGAAGGTCGTGAGGACAGGGGGGAGAGAGACGGTTGAGTTGAGTTGAGTGTCCTTGGGAAAAGAAAGTTAACGCATGCACTTTAAGTTCAAAATTGGATGCAATAAGCCGTAGTTCGCCGGCCGGACTTGCGTGCTTCTCCCTCTTGCGTGCTCACACAGGTGCCGCTGTGTCTGTGTGCGAGTTTAAAGCTAATGTAGCGCTATAATTTTATACCATTTGGTTTGAATTTGTTAGTGAGGTCCGGCGCCGAGTCACCGGCTTGTATGGCGGTTTTAATTGTGGGTGTAAGTTCGAGCGCGCGTAGTGAAAGGTAACTGAGCATGTGTGCGTGTATACGAAAATATTGTTCTTGTTTCTTTCTAGTAATATAGGTTAGTGAATGGGTGCGAGCGAGTGATAGATTTCGGCTTGGTAAATAAATAAATTTGAATTGCGGCGTTAGTGCGTGTTCATTCATCGTATTATGAAGCAAGGTAAAGCTATAGTACACCGGGTTACTTTCGGTTTTACGTTTTGTTGTTTGTATACCTAGTAGGTACCTACTCTATGCATAGGAATATTTAGGGAAGCCGCTGGGAATCGGGTTGTATGGACGCTTCGCTACTGGTATGTATGTATGTATGTAACTTATTTAACTTAAAATAAAACTAAGCTAAGTACTCAAATATTAAAGATGTAAATAATAATTACCACTATAAAAAGACACCCCCTCTAACAGGTCCGCTCGCGGCATGGTCCCTATGGTACTGGCTGCAGTAACTCTCTAGATAGCTAGCCCAATCCTTTGGCAGAGGTAAGCACCAGCTCTAGGATCTCCGGAGGTGTCTATGAGCCGGGATGACAGAGCCTTAATAAAGCTTGTCGAATTGGCTGACCAAGTTGACCAAGGTCCGATGGTCTCCACTCCAAGTGCCATAAATTCGTAATTTTTTAATAATGATGAATATTTGCGGCGCTTGATGGTTTGGGCCTGATCAGTGACTGCGGTATCAATTTGATGACGTCTGAGATAAGGATTATATTTTTTCATTTGTGTTAATATTATGGACGATTATTATGGACGTCGTGTATACATACAGGTACGTTTGTTAGTTGTACGTAGGTTTTTAATTTTGTATCCCCAAAGACGTGTCGATAACACCTGGAAGAGCAAACGCCGATGTATGACGTATGTAGTTTGTCCGTTTTAACCTACGGACTCTTATACGCGACTCTTATATTAAAATTAGAACATTATGGTCTGTCAAATAATTCTCTAAATCTTATGTCTTCATATCTTAGTGATTAGACACAAATGGTTGTTGTAAAACAAACAAAGTCTATTGGAGCAGCTGTTAAATTAGGTGTGTCTCAGGGCTCTATATTAGGTCCTTTCTTATTTTTGGTATATATTAATGACTTACCACCCACGGTAGATAACCTTTGTGATATTGTGCTATTTGCTGATGATACATCTTTAATTTTCAAGGTAGACCGAAAATCCGTCGATTACAGTAGGATAAACGCCACACTAGGTAAAGTACTTAATTGGTTTACTAGTAACAATTTGCTACTCAATGCTAAGAAAACTAAATGTGTTAGGTTCGCTTTGCCTAATGTTAGACCGGTAGAATCTAGTATATTTCTTAATAATGAGAGATTGGAAATGGTAGATAAGGCGCTTTTCTTAGGGATAACTATAGATAAAAACTTGCAATGGAGTCCCCATATAGCAGTACTAGCAGGTAAATTAAGTTCGGCAGCTTATGCTGTTAGGAAAATCAGGCAACTTACTAATGTTGAGACAGCTCGCTTAGTTTATTATAGTTATTTTCATAGTGTTATGTCGTACGGTATTCTGGTTTGGGGAAAAGCTGCTGACATACAGACTATATTTGTGTTGCAAAAAAGAGCCATTCGTTCTATATACAGGGTTATTGGTTATTGCATACATTCCCGTTAAGAGGTTATAGGGGAAATCATTTGCAGTCATTTTGACCCTATAATGCCTTATGCAAAAGTGAACCATTTTTGAGTTATCGCGTTTTTTAGTTTTTTTTGAAATTAGTCAGAAATTCAACTTGAAAAATTTATTACAAAAAAAGTATCAATTTAAATCGTATTTTTTTTTCTGATTTATAGAAACGATTAAACACTAGTTATTTCTCAATATTAAAACAGTAATTATCGGTCCAAATTTAAAAAAGCGAGACGGAAAACGAAAATTTTTCAATATTTTTTTGCGATTGCTTTCCACTAAAATGCCCTAAAAACAAAAAAAACGTTTTGAAACTTGGCTTGCAGATTATTTTAAATACTTAAATGTTTTTTTAGCTCTCCAAAAATGCATAACAACTAGGAACTTATTTAAAAAAAAATGGAAAAAAAATCATCACAAAGGAAGCGGGCGGAAATTCGTATTCGAACTAAACATGTATTTTTTAGTTTTCGGCCTCGCATTCTCAAACGTGTACAGATAATATTTTTTTTTATATTGCATAAGAACAACAATTTCATCTTGTACAAAAGCAAATACAAAAAGTTGATTTAAATTTGGTTTTTTTTTTAATTTTAATTTTTGATGTTGCATTTCTGACTTTATTTTAGACTTTAGTTCGAATACAAATTTCCGCCCGCTTCCTTTGTGATCATTTTTTTTCAGTTTTTTTTTAAATAACTTCCTAGTTGTTATGCATTTTTGGAGAGCGAAGAAAACAGTTAAGTTTTTAAAATAATCTGCAAGCCAAGTTTCATAACGTTTTTTTTGTTTTTAAGGCATTTTAGTGGAAAGCGATCGCAAAAAAATATTGAAAAAATTTGGTTTTCCGTCTCGTTTTTTTAAATTTGGACCGATAATTACTGTTTTAATATTGAAAAATAACCAGTGTTTAATCGTAAAAGTGAACTCAAAAATGGTTCACTTTTGCATAATGCATTATAGGGTCAAAATGACTGCAAATGACCTCTCCTATAACCCCTTAACGGGAATGTATACAATAACCAATAACCCTGTATAATCTAAACTCCCGTGATTCCTTAAGACTACTATTTACAGAAATGAATATCTTGACAGTAGCGTCACAATTTATTTATGAGAATATTATTTATGTCATTAAAAATCAAGACTCTTTTGTTAAGAATTGTGATATACATAATTTGAATACGAGAAATAAAAATAAAATTGCTATTAAAAAATTTCGTGTCCGTAAGGTTTATAAATCATTTGTAGGTCAATGCATCCTTTTCTTTAATAAATTACCTAACGTTGTTTTAAAGTTACCATTTCCAGTACTTAAAACTTACTTGAAAAAGTCGTTGATGTCTAAAGCTTACTATAGGGTCGAAGACTATCTAACAGATAAAAATGGTTGGCCAACACCTAAATAATTGAATAATAACTTAGTCATAAAAAATATGTAAATATTGTATATTGTCTAGGGGACACGGTTTCTGTAGGAGAATGTATCGAAACTTTTATGCAGGTTGTCTTGTACCGTCACAGGTGAGTATAACTTGTATACTTTCTATTTTTTATTATTTTTATTACTGTTGCTTAGTTTTGTGACAATTCTGAGTTTTGACACATTTTCCTGCTCAACCGCGCATGAATGTATTTATTTTTTGTTTTATGTGAGATTCATTGTTTTATATAATGCTAGGTTAAGGTTATTATTATACAGGGTGTATTGCAAGTCGTGTGCCAAATGAATAGGGTGGGTAGCTAGCTAAGGTCACTTGCAACACGTTTCGGGCCAATTATCACTTATCCTACCCACGGTGTTTAAATCTTGGAATCTTCCAAAAGTTAACCATTTTGTTCACCTATCTTTTTTTTTTAATGTGACAGCACAAAAGTATTTGTAGTTTTTTTATCTTTAATGTTTGCGCATTCTAATGAAATGTAATTTTTATTCATATAGTAAACAAATAAAAAAATATTAGCCAACAAAGTGTGAAGGACAGAAAATAAAAAATACAGTACAACAACTACTGTAGAAATACGAAAAAGGTGTCGCGAATGTATCAATTGTGGAGGAAGACAATTTGAACAAAATTTGAAGTAATTATTAAAATAAAGATGATTTTTAACCATATTGCGTTTTGTATTGTGCATTTAGCCCATTTAACTCTGGCTGGATCTACTGACCGAATAAAACGACCATTTTAGATTGAAACCATATTTTGACGAAAAACTGAACGTGATTCTAGACATGTGGTATACCGTAAGAATTGTCAGGAACTGGAAAAGTTTTTATGATGTTGGAAGATCAGAGGAGCTTCTACTTTTTTTTTTATTGTGCCGTAAAGTTGACCGTGAAGATTTTATTTTTCTGTCCTTCACACTTTGTTGGCTAATATTTTTTTATTTGTTTACTATAAAGATAAAAAAAACACTGTGGGTAGGATGAGTGTTAATTGGCCCAAAACGTGTTGCAAGTGACCTTAGCTACCCACCATATTCATTTGGCACATGACTTGCAATACACCCTGTATAAGCAATATTAAAAAAACGACTGACTGTTGAGTTTCTTGCGGCGTTTCTTCTCAGCAGTGGTCTCTTGTGAAGCGCTGGTAGATTTTTGACGTGTAAACGGGCCCGTGCGGCCTACTTACTGAATAAACATCTTTTATCTTTTTTTTTATCTTTTGAGCTCAGTCGTGGTCTTTAACCGAAAATCAAAAATCAAACGCAAGGTCTGTCAAAGAGCGATGAAGCGCAGCCAAACACTACCCGGCGCTCCAAGACAGGCACAGCCGAGTGGCGGAAAAGATGATGGGATAACTTGGACGCATTTCTGAAGGATTGGCCGAAGATCGTCACAGAGAGAGATAGGTGCGGAAATCAAAGCAGGCCTTTGCCCAGCAGTGACACTAATTTTAGGCTAATTAATAACTATAATAATAATAATTTAAAACCGAGTTTTAAAAAAAAAGTCACGAAATTCCGTCGTGGCTGTATAAAATGTCTTCCATTCTATAGTTACTCGTAAGATTCAAACATGGCTAAGTATTTGCGCAATCCGTTTTTCAAAATCGCTTTCTAAGTCTCGCCTGAAGTAAGGGTTTAACTTTGTATTTCATTAATAGTTTTAGTAGAAATTTACGTGATAAAACCATCACTCTTTACCGCCTTTTTGTTTATGACAAGGAAAAGTGCAGGCTTTTTTAAAAAAAAAACGCATGCTATTCCGGACACTGATAAAAAAGTTGTTTCGAATAAAATATGGATGTATAAGACTTGTGCCCTCATTTTATTATGGCCGTCAACTAGACAGAAATTAAATTTGTATGCAACATTTAATTTGCTCGCTACTCAAGCCCGCAATATTATTATTTTTTAATTTGAGATTTTGTAAGTAAACTATGTACTTACTTCGCGTCTCAATATGTAGATAGTAATGTCAACTTTCCCGGATTTTTTTGAGAAAAGGAAATAAATTAAAGCATAAAAAAAGTGAAACTGTTTTTCTTCTTGCAGCTGTATAATTATCCTGTACTGTATATTAACTAATCACCCATGAAATAGATTCTTGGAACCTGTTGTTTGTTCATATGAAAGTAAAAAAGACAGTATTTACCTCGACGCCATCATATTTTCGCGACATATTTACGTCTCCATAGATTTCATATTTAGCTACAGCCGTGAATGAAACCTGTTCAAATAGTAAATACCAAAATCCTTCGCAAAATATTGCTTTTATTTTAACGTTAAAGTGACATCTAGTCCAAGAATGCCAAAATACATAAAATGATGACTTACTGCCAGTATTGCTGGGTAAACATTGAGGTTCTCAATTCGTCTGTATATACCTATTTTAATGTTTGTTAAGTCATAAGTCATAAGTAATTTATTAGTAAAGCCAATTTACACGTTAAAAATATATAGTTATATGGATAATTCCAAAAATGCTATCATACAAAAATTGCACGAAATCTTAAATATCTACATAACAAAGTCACATCAAGCAATATAATTAACAAGTCAAAAAAATAAAATATCCTAACCTAGCCTACCGAGATCACTTGAGTGCGATAAACTCGTCAAAGTTATAGAAAGAGTGCTCAATAAGCCAGCGTTTCAGGCGATTTTTAAAACTGCATAAGCTCGGGGCAGTGGTGATGCTATCCGGTAGCTTATTATATACTGCGGGGCCCATGGCGTGGGTGAGCTTGGACGCTTTCTTTAGTCTGCTGCCGATACCGATAAGCTTGTTAGCGTTGCGCGTGTTGTACTTGTGTACCATGCTGTGGGTTTTATAGGACGCTAAGTTGACCCACACGTATACTCCCACCTGAAAAATGACTATACCAGGCAGTGTTAATATACCCAGTTTACTAAAATAAAGCCTTGCAGGGGTGTCAAGTGGCACACGCGCGATAATCCTCACTGCCCGTTTTTGAAGGCGGAACACTCTCTCCCACTCAGCACAACGTCCCCAGAGCTCCGCGCCATACTGGACCAAGGAGTGCACCGTGGCAAAGTAACACGTGCGCGCCACCTCATCAGAGACCATCCTGGTGACTCGTCCTAAGGCAAAACACGCACTACTAATTCTAGCACACAGCTTGTTCACATGATGATCCCATTTCATGCAAGTGTCTATATCGAATCCCAGGAAGGTAGTAGTGGTAGTTTGGTCCAGGGATATTCTATCTACGAATACAGCCAGTGGTTTGGAGCTGCGGCCCGACAAATTGAAGACCAGATAGTGGGTCTTTTTTAGGTTTAATGCTAGACCGTTTGCACCAAACCATCGAGCGAGTTGCGCTGCAGTTTCGTTCAGTTTTTCTTCCAGGCAGCCAATAGATAACGCAGTGACGATTGCAGCAACGTCGTCGGCATACATAAGAATGTCAGCAGCCTTAATAGTGTCTGGAAGGTCATTCAGCAGTAAGGAGAAAAGTAAATTGACAACATTTCAAAAAAAAATGCATTATTGTTTTTTCGCGTTTATAATAGCTGGTTAAAAATTAGACTACCCGTATTTCTCGGTTTTTCTATATTTAACTTAAATTCGTCGTTAATAATTTATTAAAGAAATAGTCATTAAAAAGACCGCATATACAAAGTTAGGAATACTGATGTCGTGATCTTAGCATGATATAAAATAAAAAAAAGTAACTTTAAACAGAAACAGAACTGACTGTCATGTCATGTCATATTTTTTTCAATTCCTTTGGTAATAAATGAACTAAGGGCACTATAAGTCGCTCATCCAATAGAATAATGACATAATTGCAAAAATCGGGTTTTGAGATTTTACCGTCGTAAGTGTTCTAAAGGTCAGGTCTATCGCGGGGAACAATGACATAACATGCATGCTGAAAATGCAATTATGTCATTATTCTATTGGATGAGCGAAGTGTATTCCTAACATTCACAATCCAACTTTTTTTACTGTTTTTCCTAAATATAAAAAAAGTACTGCATAAAAAAATCCAAAGATATTTTTACTGTAATCAGCAATGTAAAATCTAGAAACGGTATTTTATTTTACTACCTTAGCACATAATGAATTGTAGTCAATTCGAGACCGATGATCCCTGTGCTACGCCCATGGTAGTCACCAAAGGGTCCGACTTCACTTTCCCCCCATCCCCGACTACAACTTGGGATCGGTGTTGCAACAAGCTCTCAAGTAGGGATAGCGACGGGCCGTCAATTCCGTAGTGACGCAGCTTCCCAGTAAGAACGGCGTGGTCGGCAACATCGAAGGCCTTCGATAGGTCGCAGCACAAGACGGCCACCTGTTGACTCCTCTCTCGGGCAGTCATTACGCGTCGGACCAATTCGCGAGTCAGGGACGTCGTCGATCGGCCTTCACGGTAAGCGTGTTGCCTATCGGAAAGGGCGTTTGTTGAGCCTAAGAAACACGTGAGGCGGCTGCAGAGGCCGTTCTCAAAAACCTTCGCTATAGCAGGGATAATAGAGATTGGCCTGTAACCGTTCATATCCCCCATCTTTCCCTTACCTTTGAATATTGGGGCTATTTTACTTACTTTTAGCGGTGCAGGGTAGGTACCCTCCCTTATGCAACGATTAAACAGCTCCGCCATAACATGGGCCAGAGGAGCTGGAGCTACTCTCAACAACTTCATGCTTATCCCATAGATATCACCAGAGGTCTTAGGCGGAATCACAGCCGTTACTATTCGGTACACTTCATCAGCGCTAAACGCGCGAAGTCTAAAGGAGCTATCAGAGGCGGGCCTCCTGTTACCCCAGAACTGTCGAATGGGTGAGCTGATTTTGATGGTTCTTTTTTGATGATATTTTTTATTTAAAAGCTGGTGCTTTCCGTTTAGTCCCATTTTATCAAAATGAAGATTTGATAATGCAGTCCATGAGGAATCGACGGAACTCTTCAAAATTCATAGGCACATCTATAGCAATTTTGGTATTTTTCATTGTAACTCGCGTATTTGCTTTTGGAAAGCACTATTCGGTGAAGAGGAACTGAAGATGAAGACCACAGATGGCCACCGGAACTCCTAAACGGTATATATGTCAAGGGTGGCGACAAGATACTTCGATTAAGATAGTTGAGCGACTATGACGAAGCATAATATATTTAGGTTTAAATATACAGGGTGTATTGCAAGTCGTGTGCCAAATGAATAGGGTGGGTAGCTAAGGTCACTTGCAACACGTTTTGGCCCAATTAACACTTATTTAACACAATTACCACGGTGTTTTTTTTATATTTTTTTTGAAAAAATCTCGGAATCTTCCAAAAGTTAACTATTTTGTTCACCTATCTTTTTTTTTTCAATGTGAGCAGATAAGTATTTGTAGTTTTTTTATCTCAAATGTTTGCGCATTCTAATGAAATGTTATTTTTATTCATATAGTAAACAAATAAAAAAATATTAGCCAACAAAGTGTGAAGGACAGAAAATAAAAAATCGTCACGGTCAACTTTACGGCACAATTAAAAAAAAATTAGAAGCTCCTCAGATCTTCCAACATCATAAAAACTTCTCCAGTTCCTGACAATTCTTACGGTATACCACATGTCTAGAATCACGTTCAGTTTTTCGTCAAAATATGGTTTCAATCTTAAATGGTGGTTTTATTCGGTCAGTAGATCCAGCCAGTTAAATGGGCTAAATGCACAATACAAAACGCAATACTGTTAAAAATCATCTTTATTTTAATAATTACTTCAAATTTTGTTCAAATTGTCTTCCTCCACAATTGATACGCGACACCTTTTTCGTATTTCTACAGTTGTTATACGAAGTGACTTTGACTTTTACGTCTGGGGAAGGGCCAAAGAGCTAGTGTACGCAACACAGGTAGAGAGCAGAGAGCATCTGATCGCAAAAATGAATGACGCGTTCGCAATAATGCGGCAAGAAATGAAACTTCGTACAACAACTACTGTAGAAATACGAAAAAGGTGTCACGAACGTATCAATTGTTAGAAAAGTAATTTTGGTGGATAATAGCAATTTTGGTGGTATATAATTAGTAAATTCGATATATCTTAAAACGACTTGGTTTAATGAAGGGCCATTTTAACACTGTTTTAATTATGACTAATGACGTCCCTTACACTTAAAATTGTGAACCCTACTGACTAAATAAAAAATACCACCTAAATTAGGATAATTTCACGCTTGTTGAAATTCACCCAAATATTAAATTAAAAAATATATATTAAATAAGCTGCGTAGCGTCCTTTTAATAAAATGGTAGGTACCTAATAGGTCAGTCCAACTGATGTCGGCGTTCGACAATATTTGAAAGCAGACTTCATTTGGACTGACCTATTACCTACCATTTTATTTTTAAAGTTATCTTTTGCTTTTTGAAGGTGCTATCTTGTTTCTTTTATTGCCTATAAAAAACAAATGTTTGATTTTAACACCATTAAATGATCCCCTACTAGAAAAACTTCCAACTTCTCTTCTAGGACACCTTGAACCTCGATTGTCACGTGGCGCCTACTCGTACAGTAGGATAAATACCATACTAGGTAAAGTACTTAATTGGTTTACTAGTAACAATTTGCTACTCAATGCTAAGAAAACTAAATGTGTTAGGTTCGCTTTGCCTAATGTTAGACCGGTAGAATCTAGTATATTTCTTAATAATGAGAGATTGGAAATGGTAGATAAGGCGCTTTTCTTAGGGATAACTATAGATAAAAACTTGCAATGGAGTCCCCATATAGCAGTACACACAGCAACACATCTAGCTATACACTTCAGAAATCTGAAATATTGCATAAAAGAGAGTCGCACTAGAATGCATAGAAGTTGACATAATACACATATATACATCTCTTTCTTTTTCTCTCTGCTCTGTCTTTAATGGTTAGTTAGGTGTGATGTTGTGTGTACTAGCAGGTAAATTAAGTTCGGCAGCTTATGCTGTTAGGAAAATCAGGCAACTTACTAATGTTGAGACAGCTCGCTTAGTTTATTATAGTTATTTTCATAGTGTTATGTCGTACGGTATTCTGGTTTGGGGAAAAGCTGCTGACATACAGGCTATATTCGTGTTGCAAAAAAGAGCCATTATACGAGTATATAATCTAAACTCCCGTGACTCCTTAAGAGTACTATTTAAAGAAATTAATATTTTGACAGTAGCATCACAATTTATTTATGAGAATATTATTTATGTCATTAAAAATCAAGACTCTTTTGTTAAGAATTGTGATGTACATAATTTGAATACAAGAAATAAAAATAAAATTGCTATTATAAAATTTCGTGTCCGTAAGGTTTATAAATCATTTGTAGGTCAATGCATCCTTTTCTTTAATAAATTACCTGACGTTGTTTTAAAGTTACCATTTCCAGTACTTAAAACTTACTTGAAAAAGTCGTTGATGTCTAAAGCTTACTATAGGGTCGAAGACTATCTAACAGATAAAAAATCTTGGCCAACACCTAAATAATTTAATAATAACTTAGCCATAAAAATATGTAAATATTGTATATTGTCTAGGGGACACGGTTTCTGTAGGAGAATGTATAGAACATTTTAAGCAGGTTGTCTTGCACCGTCACAGGTAAGTATAACTTGTATACTTTCTATATATATATATATTATATTACTGTTGCTTATTAGTTTTGTGACAATTCTGAGTTTTGACACATTTTCCTGCTCAACTACGCATGAATATATAAAGGCTATAGCCGTGTTTCTATACAAAATTTGCCTTTCTGTCAAATGTTCTAGTAATTTTATTTTTAGATACTCCTTGTAGGCAAAGGTCTGTTCCCCAAAGAAGAGCCATGTACACTTGTCAGTTTTCGTAATATGGCGGTTTGTTTTTTTTCACTTTTTATTTTTTTTCTTGAATTCGGTCTTTGCGATTAATTTGATTTTTTGGTAAACTATACTACATAATAAAACCCATCACTACAAAAAATATTGCTTGAAACTTTAGTACAAATATATGTCAAAATAATGGAAACTATAAATTGTTTTTTTTTTTTTTTGGTGTTCTGGTGTAGCGGCACCTACAGTTTTTATTTCATAAATTGCCCATCTATAGACCTACTACATATATTAAATTCAAATTATTAGCTTTGGTACTTCATGCCAAAAACTAACTACAAATAAAATTATTCCTTACTAGAACACTTTTTTATTTTTTAGATAATGTTTAAATAAATGTCAAAAACGAAACAAACTTCCAAAAATGACAAAATACAAAAATAGGATGTATACGATTTCATTCATACAAGTAATTAAAGCAATCCTGTAAAAACATTGAAACAAGGAAGGAATAATTTTATTTGTAGTTAGTTTTTGGCATGAAGTACCAAAGCTAATAATTTGAATTTAATATATGTAGTAGGTCTATAGATGGGCAATTTATGAAATAAAAACTGTAGGTGCCGCTACACCAGAACACCAAAAAAAAAAAAAAACAATTTATAGTTTCCATTATTTTGACATATATTTGTACTAAAGTTTCATGCAATATTTTTTGTAGTGATGGGTTTTATTATGTAGTATAGTTTACCAAAAAATCAAATTAATCGCAAAGACCGAATTCAAGAAAAAAATTAAAAAGTGAAAAAAAACAAACCGCCATATTACGAAAACTGACAAGTGTACATGGCTCTTCTTTGGGGAACAGACCTTTGCCTACTTTATATAATGCTAGCTTAAGTTTATTATTGTATAATATCATTAGCAATATTTAAAAAACGACTTACTGTTGAGTTTCTTGCGGCGTTTCTTCTCAGCAGTGGTCTCTTGCGAAGCGCTGGTAGATTTTTGACGTGTAAAAGTGCCCGTGCGGCCTACTTACTGAATAAACATCTTTTATCTTTTATCTTTTATCTTTACAGGAAGATATGGGACATTGCCAAGGCCATTCAAAAAGGGTCCGTGTACAGAGACTCAGCGGCAGATTTACGGATCAACGTTGCCTCACTACCTAGATCTAACTGACTAAGGACAACAGAGCTATTAACTTTGATCGGAAGCTGATATTAGCTGTTGGTACTGTCAAACTTTACAATCTCTCTGACGTCTTTGATGCCAGCAGTTGCGTCGTCAGGCTCGTCTCAAACCTTCAACACGGTCTTGTCCTTCGAGTCTGAGCTCATGTAGTGTTTCTTACGACAATCCGAATCAGTGTGGCGCATTAAATCACAGTAGGTGCACTTTAGGAGTGCCTTGGGACACTTAATGCTAGGGAGCCCCTTGTGTTTACAATTAAAACACATTATTTGTTGGGAGTTCACTGAGTTAAATTTATTCTTATAATTAATTCGGCGATTAAAGTTTGTAGCTGAATTACGCTTGTCCCTAT
The DNA here is from genome assembly GCA_927399475.2 of Acleris emargana. Classification (NCBI taxonomy): domain Eukaryota; kingdom Metazoa; phylum Arthropoda; class Insecta; order Lepidoptera; family Tortricidae; genus Acleris; species Acleris emargana. Next base: position 131,828 of record OV656863.1, on the reverse strand, counting down.
TTGAATTCCCGTCACTGTTATCGCAAACAGTTTTAAAGATCTGTGATACCTCTAGATTTACGCCCCTATCATCTACTCCATGTGCTGCATTCTTGCCGAAAAATTTGGAGCGGTTTAATGAATTAATCTTTAATTCTTCGAAAAGTAATACAATTGCAACGAGTCTCCAAAATGAGCCCGCTTCTTAAGCATTTCTGTTTAAAGTTCTGCATAATTTTCGTTTGATGGAAACGACTCCTCCAAAGGCGTTTCCATTCACCCCAAGTGCGCTTAAGCCAGGGTAGGCTCTGGTACCAGACTTTGGCCTATCTTACTAGTTTGAGCAATGCGTAGGTGTATAACGACGATTCCACGCCGAAAAACCCCCCAAACTTCTCTCATACTCGTAACCCCTTCCCAACCTCCACCTCCTCGCCTATCCTGTTCCCCCTACCTAATTTTTTTTCTCCCACATACAAATCCATAGTACAAGCCTACAGCTTAGTTTGGGACTCGGTGAGGCGGAGACTTGTAACAACCGCATCCACATCGGTTCACCAGTTTAAGAGCTACGGTGCCTCACACAGACACACAGACACACACACACACACGCACACTCATACGCACACGTACACGCACACGCACACTACACTGACTTGCACCGTCGACAAGCCTGAGGCGCCCGGCGAAGTTGCCAGCCGTCGGCGGAGGACAATGGCAGCCCAGTGCAAACAGCTCTTCCAGTGCCCCACTTTCCGCAAGACGAAGTCCCTCGCCGCCTTCTGCAAACGACCCTGTGTAAGCGAGCCATTACGCCTTCGGCCACGCCCACCTATAGCATCACGCCCTGTATCTACTCTGAGTCACACACACCACACAAGACCACAAGTTCAATTGGGGGCCCCATATTGATCATGTATGTAACAAACTTAGATCCATCTTGGCAAAACTATGTATACTTAAATGTAAAGTCCCGTACAATACATTAAGACTTCTTTACATGTCCTTAGCAGATTCCGTTATTAATTATGGTCTGGAAAGCTATGGACGATCATATAAAACATATCTCAAGAATATATATAACCTTCAAATACGGCTATTAAAAAATATTGTACCTATAAAAATTAAATATATGCACAGAAATAAATATGAAAAGGACACCGCACGGAAAGTATGGAAAAAAAAACATCGGTGAATTTTGATAAAAAAAATATATGTTACGCGCCTTGATCAATATATAGAAATACTTGGAGGGCAATAAAATCCTATGACTAGTTTTTGTCAAAAAAAATATTTAGTGAAAAATCAAGGGGATTTGGTTCCATAGAAAAATGTATGAAGTAAAAAAAAAAGTGTTCTGTTTTGAACGAAAAAAATATATGTTTTAGAAACCATTAAATTGATCAACTTCATCGAAAAAACTTATTTAAAAAAGAGTTTGGTTTTTAAGTTATAGCGTTTCATAAAAATAAGTAAAAAAGGTATTTAATTTTTAGATTTTTTTTTAATCGTCAATATTGCCGTTTATGGCGATAGTAAAAATAAGTAGAAAAATACTGTGTGCATCTTTTTTAGTTACATAAGTTTTGTATCACAGTCACCTGTTTTTCAGTATTTAGATTTGAAATGAATTTTAAGGAAAAAAACTTGGTTTTTCGTGTTTTTTTTTAAACTGATCGGTGAAAAATTGTGCATTTTGAATATTTTATAAGTTGTGTTATTGTTAACATAAATCATTAAAATTCAAACATATTCTATGAACGGATTAAAAAAAAACATTTTTTAAGTCTTATTATTATTAACTTTACACTCACTATAGCCCCAGCTTATCTATATACAGTATTTTTATTCTATAATACACTCTACTCATGTTCGTTCGGATCTCGTCGACGAATTGGTCGTTGCCCAGCGTCAATAACATTTTCGAGAAATGCGGTATCGGGGTACCAAACATTTTGCGCAGCCCAAAAACCACAGAACGCTAATTACAAAGTATTTATAACTACGTCAAAAACACAATTTGCATTTCAAGAAAAGGCCAATCCGATTACTGGCTGGAAAGACACACAAACTAATGGCTTTCTGAGCATATTGCCGATTAAAAAGAAACTTTTAACTTATTTAACTCCTAGTATTGGCGGGAAAACGATTGTCATTAATTGTAGAGCGAAATAAATTATAAAAATGTCTTTTAGATTTCGTCTAAACTGTTTTGTGTGCAATGTGTCACAGTCAGCGGCACAAATGAGCCGCGTTAACGAAAAGGCTTTGATTCAAGAGGTAGGTTCACTGTTTTTACGAAGTTACTGCTCATTATTATTGAAAAGTGGAGTGAACAAAAGTTTTGATTAAAATTCTTTATTATTATTTCGAGGTGAATAGTTATTTCATATTTGTTTTCAATGTGATAATTAGGCTCGGACCTTTGATCAATTTATTATTTAATTACTGACTCACAGCAAAAGTAAATGAAAATCACATTTACATATTATGTTGAAAAAAATAAATTGTTTTTTCAGATAGCGATCAGTCAACGACTTATCGTCGTTCGGCGTTCAGTACCGCGAATGTCATGTTGTAACCCTATATGACATTCGCGGTATTGAACGCCGAACGACGTTATGTTAGAGAGGCCACTTATTGAAACAAATGACGCAACTCGACTTTGTTTTACTTGCAAATTGGGGATCTTAAATTAAATAAGAAATCTAGAAGCAAGTCCTGATTGCCTTCGACTAAATGTTGTGTTGCAAGCTGAGGGACATAGTTGTTGTGTAGTTGTCGTGACGAATTTTGACCAGAAATGTTAGTAGTTTTTTTTTAGAAATAGCGCTAATGCCTACACTCTCACATAATGAAAACAGATCTAAAAACTGTTGCTTACTTAAGGATGTAAAATATTTAAATTCTTCGTCTGTGATCGCTATCTGAAAAAATAATAATTTTTTTTTCAACATAATATGTAAATGTGATTTTCATTTACTTTTGCTGTGAGTCAGTAATTAAATAATAAATTGATCAAAGGTCCGAGCCTAATTATCACATTGAAAACAAATATGAAATAACTATTTACCTCGAAATAATAATAAAGAATTTTAATCAAAACTTTTGTTCACTCCACTTTTCAATAATAATGAGCAGTAACTTCGTAAAAACAGTGAACCTACCTCTTGAATCAAAGCCTTTTCGTTAACGCGGCTCATTTGTGCCGCTGACTGTGACACATTGCACACAAAACAGTTTAGACGAAATCTAAAAGACATTTTTATAATTTATTTCGCTCTACAATTAATGACAATCGTTTTCCCGCCAATACTAGGAGTTAAATAAGTTAAAAGTTTCTTTTTAATCGGCAATATGCTCAGAAAGCCATTAGTTTGTGTGTCTTTCCAGCCAGTAATCGGATTGGCCTTTTCTTGAAATGCAAATTGTGTTTTTGACGTAGTTATAAATACTTTGTAATTAGCGTTCTGTGGTTTTTGGGCTGCGCAAAATGTTTGGTACCCCGATACCGCATTTCTCGAAAATGTTATTGACGCTGGGCAACGACCAATTCGTCGACGAGATCCGAACGAACATGAGTAGAGTGTATTATAGAATAAAAATACTGTATATAGATAAGCTGGGGCTATAGTGAGTGTAAAGTTAATAATAATAAGACTTAAAAAATGTTTTTTTTTTAATCCGTTCATAGAATATGTTTGAATTTTAATGATTTATGTTAACAATAACACAACTTATAAAATATTCAAAATGCACAATTTTTCACCGATCAGTTTAAAAAAAAAACACGAAAAACCAAGTTTTTTTCCTTAAAATTCATTTCAAATCTAAATACTGAAAAACAGGTGACTGTGATACAAAACTTATGTAACTAAAAAAGATGCACACAGTATTTTTCTACTTATTTTTACTATCGCCATAAACGGCAATATTGACGATTAAAAAAAAATCTAAAAATTAAATACCTTTTTTACTTATTTTTATGAAACGCTATAACTTAAAAACCAAACTCTTTTTTAAATAAGTTTTTTCGATGAAGTTGATCAATTTAATGGTTTCTAAAACATATATTTTTTACCGTTCAAAACAGAACACTTTTTTTTTTACTTCATACATTTTTCTATGGAACCAAATCCCCTTGATTTTTCACTAAATATTTTTTTTGACAAAAACTAGTCATAGGATTTTATTGCCCTCCAAGTATTTCTATATATTGATCAAGGCGCGTAACATATATTTTTTTTATCAAAATTCACCGATGTTTTTTTTTCCATACTTTCCGTGCGGTGTCCTTTATTTAACTATTGTAAAGTATTAACAGTGTACGACAAAATAGATTTAGCAATTGTAACCCAGTATAGCAACAACATTAAAGACCTAAAGAAAAAAGGAAGGCCCAAACACTAAACTTACGTAGCTTACACAATATTACGAAATTTGAGGTTGCCAAAAGCAACAATGAATATGGACAAAGAGTGTGGAAGTGTCTTCTCCCAAGTACCTTAAATCGATTACCTTATGATGTATCATGCTCAATAGAGGGGAAAACTGCAGGCCAAGTCAAAAATATAGTTAAGAGATACATATATGTTAGGTAAGTCCAATTGTAAAAAAAAAAAACAGTGGTAACCACTCACTTACATACATAAATAAATAATAATAAAATTAAGCATGTACCTATTGCATGTTAACCTATGTGTAATTTTAATAACATTAATTAGAAGTAGATAAGTGTTATTAGTTGACTCCTTAACTCATAAAATCTTTAATATTTAAGATTAGTAGTTAAGATTAAAATAATGTAATGTAATGAAATGAAATAAACAGTTTAAATTTTTTTTTTTTTTTTTTTTTTGTTAATTGACCAGCCGAATATTCAATTTCAATAACCATTTTGAATGCTTGTGAAATGGAGAATTACGATGGTGTCGAAATGGCCTATGTTTTTTCACCTTAAGTCCAATAAATTAGTAATCCTCCCGTTCATTAAATTGATTTCGATGTTCTGAAAATGACGTATCGTATGGCAATCCAATTTTAGAACCAAAATTCAATAATATACATAGGCAACCCTGACAGTTTTGCACTTCTGGCCATACGTAAACATTTGAATTTCGAACTACGTAATTTAAAAAAATATGGATTATCATTTTATGGAATAAAATAGTTGTTGGCGGGAAACTGATTGTCATTTGTCTTTAACTGGCGATTTAAAGTTAACATTTCACTGAAAATGGATTTGACGCGTAAAGATTTTAGAGCATTTCTTTTTCTACGCAAGAATGTAGTTCTCACCTTCAAAATGCTTTTGGGCTTCAAGCACCACATGTGAGCACTGTGAGACGGTGGTACGCTGAATTTAATAGGGGCGGAGTTTCTCTCCATTACGATCCTCGTAAAAATCGGTCGTCTACCGCAATCACTGAAGAAAACGTAGCTGCTGTCAGGCGAATAATAGAAGAAACCGACGAATCACCTATGACGAAATTCGTGGACAATTGGGGAAAGGTATGAGCCAAATACAAAAGGTTTTACAAGATTATTTACAAGTCACGAAGCTTTGTTGTCGGTGGAGTCCCCATGAACTGGTCACTGGAAACGGGTCCGTGTTAATTGGTTCCAGAAATGATGCGAAAGTATAACCACGGGCGTTCAAAAGCGGTAATAATATAGTGACAGGAGACGAAACATGGATATATTGTTACGACCCGGAAAAAAACAACAGTCTAGAGAATGGGTCTTTGAAGTTGAACGAAAGCCAACAAAAGTTCACCGAGCGAAGAACGTTAGCAAACAAATCGCTTGTTTTTTTTTTTTAAACAGGTCCTATTTGTACTGTACCGCTAGATAATAAGAGAATGGTTGATGCTGAGTACACGACCATTGGTCCGCTCAGTGTGTTCGAACAGTTCCACGAGAGACGACCTGGAAGCCGCATTCTCCTGCATCATGACAATTTGTCTCCTTACACTGGTAAGATGACAAAGGCATACTTGCAATCGGAAAAGGTGGAGATTATTACTCATCCTGCTTATAGCCCAGACCTTGCACCCTGCGATTTTTATCTTTTCCATAAAATTAAAGATTTGATGAGGGGTTTGATATTTAAGACCCCCGAAGAAGCAGTGACGACGTTCAACCAACACTTTGAGAGCATGGTCTTTAGTGATTGGGCCGCGTGCTGCGAAAAATAATTTGAACGTATGAATAAATGTCAAGCGTGTAATGGTGAATATTTTGAGAAGCAATAAAACAGATTATAACTATAGGTACATATACTTATCATATGGGTTTAATAATGATATGCAAAAAAATGCATGGTATTTATTCAAATGTTCACTTCTTTACATTGGTGGGTATATAAACCGATCGATAAAGCTAAAATCTTCACTTTGCTGCGAAATATTCAAGGTAAGAGATTTAAAGCTAAAAAAGCGCATATTTAACGTTTATTTTTTTCCGCTTTTAAGATATGCCCATCAGCCCTAGATTTTAAAAACTCCAATCTTTTGTCATAACCACAATAATGGGTCCAATTCGGATGCATGGCGTTGTACATTTAAATTTAAGTTAGGAATCTGTAAATTTAGAAATGTAATTTAAGAGTTTCGCGTATGTTTACTGTTTAGTCGTTTAAATTTGGAAATAGACGCCACTCGGTATTCGGATGCACATCGCAAACGACAAAATACAGAATTTCAACTAAATTTTGTGTAAATTTAGACGCCACCCGTAGTGATTGAAAAAAGGAGCTAAAGATGACGACTTTATTATATACAGGATGACTGGATATTCGATACAAACCTTTTAAACGAATAATTTTCGGCGGACTTTATTGGCTCCAAATGAGCTCTACTATGCTTCCTTAAAAGGTTTGTATCGAATATCCAGTCACCCTGTATATATTATGCAACACTAATGATGCAATTGAAGCACTTAAAAATTACTTGAAAAAGTTGTTAATGTCTTAAGCGTATTATAGGATCCAAACGCGACCATCTGACGAAATGTTTAGGCGCCGGCTTAAGAATCTTTTGTTGGATAACCCAGTCTATTCTGTGAATGAGTATATGGAACTTGACTTATAAATAAGATTGACTTTTAAATTATTATTTTTTACTTTATTTTACTTTATTCTGTATTTGTGTTGACTTTTGATATTATCATTTAATTTTATTTCTGACGACCTCAATGTAACTGCATATAATTTGACATGCCATGTAATTTATACTGTGTTATATTGAGTAATAAAATCTGAATCTGAATCTGAATCTGAGGACTATCTAATAAACAAAAATGCTTGGCCTAAACCCGAAACTTAATCAATAATATACAGTGTGGAAATTAAACTCAGACCCTGGAGGAAAACTACTTTAAATCCTTAAGCTAGCTCATTTTACTTAAAGGAGACATTCCTTTATTTTTGAAAAGAAACAAATCTGCATTAAAAGATTTTTTTAAACTCGCTTGCTTCGCCCGGGACTCGAACCAACTAAAATTTTAAAAAATAAACACTCTTTATTTTATTATACTAATCGGTAGTATTAATATTCAGGATAAAGTTTCTCTAACAAACATTTGGTCTTAAAAATAAAAATAATCGTTAAATCTAACATCAACTTTATTTTACTATCAATTTTGTAACACTTAAATTATTTAACTGATAAATTGTTCGAAATGTTGTTTATGAAACTTGCTCACTATGAAACCGTTCAAGAGCTAAGGATTGCGGCAGAAAATGTTATTAGGGGCATACACCACAACACTTTGCTGAAGGCTACAAGAAATGAATTTCAACGGCGACTAAAATTGATAGTAAAATAAAGTTGATGTTAGATTTAACGATTATTTTTATTTTTAAGACCAAATGTTTGTTAGAGAAACTTTATCCTGAATATTAATACTACCGATTAGTATAATAAAATAAAGAGTGTTTATTTTTTAAAATTTTAGTTGGTTCGAGTCCCGGGCGAAGCAAGCGAGTTTAAAAAAATCTTTTAATGCAGATTTGTTTCTTTTCAAAAATAAAGGAATGTCTCCTTTAAGTAAAATGAGCTAGCTTAAAGATTTAAAGTAGTTTCCTTCCAGGGCCTGAGTTTAATTTCCACACTGTATTATTTATTTATTCAAATTCAAAAGCGTTATCTTGTCTAGGGGACACCGTTGATGTAGGAAAATATATATCAATCTTATGTGGTCATCTTGCACCGTGTTATAGAGGGTGACTGGATATTCGATACAAACCTTTTAACGAGGCATAGAAGAGCTCATTTGGAATGGAACCAATAAAGTCATGTCCGAAAATTATTCGTTTCTCTGAGATATTTGAGATTTAAGATTTTTTTCGAAATTGCGGAACGAAGCTCAATAAAAGTTAACGAAAAAAAATGCATTTTTTAATGCTTCTTAATGTTTTTTCTGAAAGCTTAAATGTCAGCGACTTAATGTAATGACAAAAATAATAATACATGATGCTACATTTCAAGTTATTTAATAAAACTCCAATAAAAATAAACAAAAAAGTCATTACTTCATTATGAAACAGTGTTTTTTTTTAAATAATTATAAAACATGCAGCATACAAATTGCTGGAAAAACTTCCTTGGCTTACTAGCTATCTAATAAGATACAATACTTACTTAACAAAAAAATAGGTATTTAAATGAATTTACACTAAGAAGTGCACTTTTTCTGAACGTCGTTTTATGGTATGAACTTCTCAGAAATCATTGAAGTATGCATTTGAAGATAACTACTACCTATTTTTTTGTAAAGTATTGTATTTCATTAGATAGCTAGTAAACCAAGGAAGTTATTCCAGCAATTTGTGCGCTGCGAGCCATACAATGAAGTTAAAAATAATACTCTTTCATAATAAGGTAATTACTTTTTTGTTTAATTTTACAAAAAAAAATTACGAGTAATTTTTGGCCAGATGACCTTATTGGCTCCAAATGAGCTCTACTATGCCTCCTTAAAAGGTTTGTATCGAATATTCAGTCACCCTGTAGACCGCTAAAAGAAAAAGAAAACAACTGTGAGAAATATTTAAAAAAAACTGGTTCATCGGGACGCCTACATAGACGACGTCAGCATACTTACTCTGAAACGCCTCTCTTTGCACGGAATTAATGGATTGGATGGCATAATTTTAGTTTTTTTATGTTTAGGAAACATGGAGCAAATGGCGGAGTTGTACGCCGGGGCGCTGCAGTACCTGGCGCCCGACGTGACGCTGGGGGCCGTCGCCAAGCTGCTGGAGCTGGGGCTGGCCGTGTACGCCTACTTCAACGTCTCCTGGCCGGCGCACAGCCCGGTGACTGGTCAGTGCCAATCAAAATCCTTAGAATATTAACCAACATTATTCCAGACGCTGGAAGGCGCTGGTGAAAATCCTTTTTACCTTTTTTATAATGATAATTATTATGATTGCGATTTTTTACCCTTGTTTGGTCGAATCCGCTCTTAAAGTAATTATCAATTTCAGGCGGCGACTGCTTCGATGTGATCATCGTGGGCGGCGGCACGGCGGGCTCGGTGCTGGCGAACCGGCTGACCGAGGTGTCCGACTGGAGGGTGCTGCTCATCGAGGCGGGGGGAGACCCTCCAATAATCAGTACCGTAATGCTCCCACTTTTCACTAAATACCTAACTATTAGTAGTAGTAGATTAAAAACCCCCAATAGAATGGCGACGCCTGCTTCCAGAGCTGATCGCTAAATCGGCACAACCGATTCTCATAAACAATCCCGAATGTACAAGGTGAGTACGCGTCCGGATCGTTTCTCTCTCGAAGCTACAATGCCACAGACAGACATTTTTTTATTTTTTGAGTGACAATTGCTGTTGGTGCGATGCCCCGTCACAGCTTCACCGGTCGGTGGGTGGTGAGCCCCAGTGAGGGGGCGCGCGAACCCGATTAAAGTGCTGCGCTGGGGGCTGCAGCGAGGGGGCCGACCGAATGTAGCGCGGTCGGCTGGGCAGTGTCCTTGTCGGGGGCGTCTTAGGCGTCCCGTCTTGATGATATGCTGGCCCCGGTGTCCGGCCTCGGAGGGCGCGTTAGAATTACAAACCCGCAAGACCTAGACGAGGGTGAAAAATTAAAGAAATTAAGAGACTGTGTGAAATTAAACGACGTGCCATACAGTTTTTCAAAAAACAGAAGGGAACTAAGACTTTACCCTAGAACGAGTAAGTCTCGCCAGAATGTCATAGAACTGTTGGACAGCTTTGAAGGTAAAATTATATATATTGCCCCCAAACCGCCCGCGGACAGCGAAAGTAATGTGTTAGTAGTCATTAGAAATGAAACATATGGAGAAACGGAACAAAAGCAGATCGAAGAAATGGAAAGATGCATCGACATCAAGCCATCGAAAATAATCAGACTAAACAATAACGGTAGTCTGCATCTTCTAATCTTCTCCGCTAAACGAGGTAACAAAACGTTTACGACTACTGAGATAATCTCCAGAATGAAGTCAACGTCAGAAAGATTCTTCGGAGCCCCGAAAATTAATGCGGAGCCATACCGCAGAAGTATGAACAGAATAGTACAATGCAAAAAGTGCTATAAATTCGATCACACTAAACAATCTTGCCATGGACCTCAACTATCGCCCAGAATACAAATAACCATTGAAGGCAGGGAAGTGACAGTATGTCGGGCGTGTCGACAGGAGTCCGATCACGGGGCCAATAATGTGATCTGTCCGGTCTTCCAAAATGAACTAGACAAAAATACCCAAAGACTACAGAAACAGTTAGAAAAAGAAACCAGGAAAAATGAGAGACTTGCCAATAGTTATACACGCCCAGAAATATCATTCGCCGATAGAGTGAATGAATTCCCCCCGCTCTTCGGAGAGGGATCAAAACAAGGAACAGCCACGGCCCAAACGATGCCACCAGTGCAACAGATCCAGCCGGCTCTACAACCCAACGTAGCAACAAGCAGACTCGTGATGACACAAGAAGTCGCCATGAAACTAGCGCAATGCATATACGCCTTTTTCAATGGCAGTTAAGACTCAATTCAAAAAACTTAGAATACTACACCTTAACGCCCAAGGTCTGCGAAATAAATCTACAGAAATAAAAGCACTGGTAGATAAATATTTGCCTCACATTATCATTATAAATGAGTGATAGATAGATAGATAGATAGATAAAACGTTTATTTGCGTACTACAAAACACACACACAATTGACAAAATAAAGATAAAGAAAATAAGCAGTGATACTAACATTACACACAAATTGCCAAAAGAATGTGTGCGCTGCAGCAGGGCAAATGGGTAATGGCTCAGCGTATAACTTTGCTCAACGTGAGCAAAACACTGGTATTCTGCCACAACCCCGAGGATCGACAGAGCAACAATAAGCAAAACAGAAAAGATAACAGGAGGATAGTTAATTATGCTTTTACATACTGTCACGCGTTTGGGTGCTTGTGCGTGGATTTAGGTGAGATATGTGTATGTGTGCGTGCGTGCGTGCGTGTGTGTTACTTTGCAAAACTGTGTGAGTACATACCTACACAATTATGTCCGGCGAATGTGATGAGCCGTGAAAGAGCATTAAACAGCAAAATCCGATACCAAGTAACCGCTAGGTATACCAATAGTTTGTTTTTGTAGAAGTAAATCCCTATAATGTTTTTTAAACGAGTACTTTGATGTAAAAAGTCTTATTGGCGGGGGAATATTGTTCCAGCATTTGGTAGCTAAGTAACGGAAACAGCCGGTAAATGCTACAGTTCTGTGGCGCTAACTCTCCAAAGGGCAACGAGAGGATCTGGTTCCATATCTATTATGAAAAGAAGAGACTTTTAACTTGGAATAGAGGTATTCGGGTTTTTTTTAATTTACTACGTCGAATACAAGGCATGCAAGATGTAAATGTCTACGAGAGGACATATTTAACGTCAAATCTCTGTTGAGATACGGTGTTATATGACTCCTAGGCGGAACAACGTGACAAAAACGATAGCAAGCGTTTTGGATACGCTGTATCAAACGACGTGTCTTCGACTGTAACCTTGGACCGTACACCAAATCTCCGTAATTCAATTTTGAAAGTATAAAAGATTCGCACAGTGTGACGCGTACTTTTTCGCTAAGAAGGTTTCTAATCTTATATAAAACTTTAAGTCGGTAAAAACAAGAACGAACTAGATTTATAATGTGGCTCTCAAATCGCAACTTGCTATCAAACACGAGACCTAGATTTTTACACTCCTCGACTCGTTCAATATTTTGTCCCGAGACATTTACTAGTGGATTGCATGCTAAGATTTTTGAGATTTGGTTTTTTGATCCAAGAACCATGAAATTGCTTTTTTTTGAGTTTAGCAATAACCCGTTTCTATCAGCCCAAGCTGCTACACTATTTAGGTCTTCATTTATCTTGTGCACTGCGTCATTAAATTGATGAGGATAAGCCGATACATAAATTTGGACATCATCTGCATACATATGATAATTACAATGCCTGATGCACTTGGCTATATCAGCACTATAAATTATAAAAAGTAATGGGCCAAGTATTGAGCCCTGTGGCACCCCACGAGTCACAGGCCTATGATTAGATAAAACTGTCATGCCATCCTCCTTAACTACTCTGACTGATTGGCAACGTCTACTAAGATAGCTATCAAACCATGCTAACGACTTTGAGTCCACACCATAGTATGATAATTTGGAAAGCAATAATGCGACGTATATACTATCAAAAGCACGTGAAAAATCCAGCAATGCCAGGCCAGTACCTTTACCAGAGTCTTGCTCAGATAGTATGTTGTCCACAACGTCCATTATTGCAGACACCGTACCCATTCCCTTACGAAAACCTGATTGAAAGGATGGTAGTATGTTATTGGTTTCCACAAAAATTGATAATTGGGAATAAATGGTTTTTTCTAATATTTTTGATAGGAATGGTAGAATGCTTATTGGCCTTAAATCTTTCAATGCAATAGGATTATCTACTTTAGGCAACGGTGTAACAAGTGCATATTTCCAGATACCAGGCACTGAACCCGTTGAAATTGAATAATTGATGATACTAGTAATCGCTGGCAAAGAATTCGGAAGCATTAGTAAGATCATTTCTTTACTAATACCATCAACACCAACAGCGTTTGTCGTTATTGATAAAATATGTTTCGCGATCACGTGTTCTTCGACCTGCTGTAAAGCAAACGAGACTGAACCAAATTTGTGAGACTCGAAAAACGTAAGCTCGGACAGTGGTACTGTGTGATTACCAGGTACGTCAAGAAAACTTTCATTAATGGCATCAACGTCATCAAAATGATCAGGGAGAGCATCGTGTCTTTTAGGATCTCTGAGGATTGTCTCTTTTAATTTTTTCCACAGCTTTGCAGAGTCATGTTGGTTAGAATTAATGTGAAAATTATAAAATGCTCGTTTTTCTTCAAAAATGCTATGAATAACCAGTTTTTTAAGTTCAGAATGGTACTTTTTCTTAATCTCAGACTTAGACAGGCGATACTCCAAATGGGCTTTATTGCGCATATCGATCATGAGTTTTATTGTATCGGTAATCCATGGTAAAGACTTATTATGTTTAATTTTGACAGTTTTTAAGGGTGCATGTCTATCAAAAAGAGTCGTAACCAAATGGTTAAAAACACTTACCATGCCCTCCACCGAATGCTCCTTCGTTACCAAATCCCAATCAACAGACTCCAAATCGCTGTTAAAATCATCCAAGTTAATGCTTTTAATTGGTCTATACGTTATGGTTTTAGAGGGAATTTTTAAGCGTTTAATTGCCCATGTGACATTGATGAAGGCATGTCCCAGAGAACCCGTGATATTAGAAACATATACATTACGAATGGGGGCGTCAGTACACACCAGGTCAATGAGCGTCTCATTCTCGGTGGAATAGTGTGTAGGTTCAGTTACTACCTGGTCCAGACCCATGCAGCGCAAAAAATGTACTAGCTTCTTCGTTTTGTCAGTATGAATATCCAACATATTAATGTTAAAATCACCTAACAATACCACATGATCATAGCTTGAAAAAAAAGAAAGTGATCCAGTTAAAGCGTCCAGAAAAGTGTCTACATTAATCCAGTCCGGTCTATAAGCTGTCCCAACTATAAAACTTCTACCGTTGACCGTTATACTTAGCCACATTTGCTCGATTAATGCGGCAGGGTGCGCCATACGACGTGCGCGAATACCTTGCTTAATATAAAAAGCGACCCCTCCACCTCGACCTCTGCGCATGCTTAGTGGCCTCGGGCTATTCCGCAGCCGATAGCCGGGTGCGTCGGGGGCGCGCTGCTCCTGGCCATCCCGCAACCATGTCTCATTAATCGCAACAATATCAGGGGCAAAGTGGTTCATTGCAACTAGGAAATCGTCGTGTCCTGTGCCGAGAGATCCCGCATTAAATAGCGCTAACTTAAGAAAGTTTGTCTTAGATGACGCCATCAGAAAAATAATTTATGAATACAACAAAGTGAAACAGGACTACATATATACAAAGTACAGTATTGCTCGCAGTGCGATCTCTGCTGTAATAATATGAATAAAATAAAATAAAATGTGATGCTATGGTGAAAATATTTATGTGTTCTTTGTTTGAGTTTATGTGTAGTACACTCGATGCAGCCGAAACGCATGACAATAAGTCAACTTTACCGCGGCAAACAAAAACTACTACAAATGCAACTACTGCAACGCACTGTTCCACAAAACAAACGCTAAAATAGTGTTCATTGAACTTGAACGCGATAACGACAACACATGCATTATTAATATCTTTAATTATACTCTTTAACTTCAAATATTTAGCACAGTAACATATTGGCAAAGTTTTTACACATTTACAGGAAAACTGTTGTGATACATAACTATAAATAATAATACAAACACAGTATAAAAGCTCGTAGTTATAAAATAAAAAAATAAAAAAACCATCGCAGCCGTGTTCTAATGAATCATACATTACGGAACCCTCAAATAACCCTTGACCCAAAAACACGAATGATGTCAGTTTCGGTTCTAATTCGATGTCGAGGCACATCCATGCCAGGACGTTCTCTCGCATAAATTCTGCCTTTCCGGGTCCACAGGAACCGCCAGTTGTAACGAACCTTGAACTCACGCGCCTTCTGGAACAGCTGCCGGTTCACGCGAGTTAAACGCTCATTAACATAGAACACTCGAGGAGAACCCGGCAGCCCGGTGCCCTCTGTGGTGGCGCCGCGACGCACCCGGGCCTCCTGCAGCAGACGGTCCCGCGTAGCTCGGCGGGCTAGCCGCACCACGATGAGCCGAGGACGCGATGGCATGCCCTCCGCGGGCTCCGGAGCCCGTCCGACCCGAGAGGCACTAACGATATCATGTTCACTAAGCGCCACGCCGAGTTTCTGCCCGACGGTTGTAGCGACGTGCACAACATTTTCACCCTTCAGCTCGGGGATGCAAGAAATTTCAATGTCGTTTTGCAGCAGGTCCTGATCACGATCATTGAGTTCAATTTTCAACTGCGCAACGGTTTCCATCAGAGCACCATCGCATTGTCGGTCAGCTCTTGTTTCAACCCAGCGTTCTACGGTTTCCATTCGGGTACATAAATTATCGATTTTTTTATCGCAGCCATCAGTTCTTTCCATTATGTTAGAGACGGCCGTAGCTAGGTTCTCCATTTGCAACCTCATGGCACGCATATCCTCGCGAAATAAACGTATTTCTGTGACAAGTGCTTGCACGTCATTCATTCCTAGCGGCAATGTTGTATCATGAGCGGTATCGTTCAATGACATGTCCATGCTGACTGTGGAGTCTAATATGTTCTGAACCGAGACGTTTTGGTGGCGAGAACCGGCCCCTCGACACAGAGTAACGTAACCGTCACCACACTCACCACCGCGCACCGGGGTATTTGTGTTGCCGACTTTCGGTTCGCTACTTACACATTCTGCACACTTCCAAGACCCCCTAAGTTCAGGTCCCATATTGTAAAAACGGGGCTCCGCAACATTTGCACACAGCAAGTCGTAGGACAAATTGCAAATAAAACAATTAAGAAAAAGTTCATCTTCAATTTTACGCCGGCACCCCGAACACATCAACTCCACAGACGCCATTTAGAATATTACACTCAAACACGTAGAAAATAAGGTGCAGTCTTGAAGCTTCTGTGGTGCGCAATAGACGCCAGCTGATTGGTCGACGGCCGGTTAACTGATAACGCTAAGTGGGTATAACTTTAACTGTTCGATGTTAGCAGTAATGTTTTTAGTTAAAAAATTAAAACTGTTATACTAGTCACTCCTAGGACGATTCAACAAAACTTATTACACATTAGATTACAAAATGACACTATTTTTCATTAGGAAAAGTTTCGAAGAAAAGAACGAACTATAATCACTGTTTTGTAATTATTTTAACGGAGGCACACAGTATGACGTGTTTACTTATCGGCGCTCGGTCGGTACTCAAAGAGTGCAAAGTGAACTTCGATAAAGTAAAGTTTGACATACAGAACTACGACAAACTAACACACAGCAGAGCGACGCACCTGGACACAGCAATGTATATCGCCAGGGGGCTCAGATGGACTCAAATTGCGCTCACACCGGGATGGGAAGAAGAAGACGGCAAGATCGAAGGAGTGGCAATCAAACTAGTCTTTGATCACCGTTCTGGTGAATACATAAACATAAAAGGGGTCTACTTTCCAATCCCAGACCAGCACCACGCTAGAGAAGAACTAGAATACATGCTCATGGATGAACCGTCGCTGGTAATAGGAGACCTCAACCTACGAATGAGACAGCTGGGACACTCCAGAGATGCAGGCCTCGGCACCCTTGTGAAGAGACTACAACAGGAAGGAATATGTGAATTAAAACACACAGGACTTCCATCGCGGCCAACGAACCAAGGTAACAATATACTCGATGCCGCAATCGTTACACATGAATTTCAACGAGCAGAGGACTTCAAAATGAAACAAATCTCGTGTATCGGTTCAGACCACGTCCCTTGGATCCTAGATATCAAACTTAACGTCGATCGCGAGATAAAACTCACAAGAAATATGAAAAAGATCACAGAAAGCGAAGAGACCAAAAATGCTTATATGACCACTTTGTGTGAAAAAACTTCCGATCTCTTGACAATAACTGATAACGATTCGTGCGAAAAATACATAGAAAATTTAGAAAAGGCCATTACGGATGCCTTGGATATTCATACACCGCTTAAGGAATACAACAGAAAGGACTTCCTCCCAGACGAAATAAATGACTTGATAGACATGAGGAACCGAGCAAAGATACAAGCCTGGACGAAAAGAAACCACTCAAACCCCGAGGTAATTCGACACGCGCGCAGCGAGTATAACAAACTCAAAAAAGCAACGAAGGCCGCACTCACTAACCTCAACGAACAGAGTTGGCTGAAAGCCCTTTCAGATCCCTCGGATAGTAGAGCAAAGATGTGGAAAATACAGAGAAACATGAAAGCACCAAACCTGAAACTCCCCAATATCGACAGATGCACGAATGAAAAAGAAACAATAGATGCGCTTGTTGATGCGGCTATAGTCAATGAAGCCCAGGTAAACCCAACTGATGAAGGTTCAGAGAAGACTACCCCTTTTGAACCGCTGGACAGGACATCTACGAGAGAGATACGTCTAGAACTGAGGAAATTCAAAAATAAAAAAGCTCCGGGGCCGGATCAGATCAGAGCAGATGCTTTGAAACTGGGTGGAGAAGTATTTATAGAAGCCTTTAAACCGATAGTAGACTATGTCCTTGTGACGGGTTATTTTCCGAGACGATGGAAGGTCGGTGAATGTATCTTCCTGCACAAAACAGGCAAAAATCACAAAGAAGCGACCTCTTATAGACCAATCACGTTACTTAATATAATGGGGAAGCTATGCGAAAGGCTAATACTCTCAAGGATACAAGGTACAGTCGATAAGATGCAACCCCCATTTCAACATGGCTTCACCAGGTTCAGAGGGACCGCTACACAGATTCTCCGTACTGGTAAGATAATAACAGACGCACTTGCGCTTGGGGAAAGTGTATCAATGATATGTACGGACCTAAGCAAAGCATTTGACTCGATTAACCACAAAGGCCTAATTAAGAAACTGCAGAACGCTGACGCTCCTTCCAACGTTATAAAAATAATAGAAAATTACTTAGAAGATCGATGGATAATAGGAAAATTTCGTACTATGAATGGAGAATTAAAGAAGCTACCACACGGCGTGCCCCAGGGATCAATTCTCGGCCCCGTCATCTTCAATCTTTACGTCTACGACATATGGGATAGTCACGACAGGATTCGAGGTCTAAAACTATCTCAATACGCGGATGACTTATGTATCCTGAACAGAGCTATGAAACCTGATCACGCCACATTGAGAGCTGAATGGGCTGCCGAAACCATTGTTAACTACTACGATAGATGGGGTCTGAAATGCAATGTAGACAAAACAGAATATATCTTGTTCACAAAGAAGAAAAAATACAAACCCACGGTTAAAATAAAAAACCAGACGTTCACATACAAAAAAGACATAAAGTATCTGGGTGTAATCTTCGACAAAACCCTCAAAATGAACCCACATACCGAAAAAGTTGTTAAAAAATTAAAACAGGTAAGAGGCGCTCTGGGATCCATCATTGGCTTTTATGCCAAAACGGATGTCGAAGTCAAACTGGCAATAATCCAAGCCTGCATCCTTCCCATCATGGATTATGGAGTGGTACAGCTCCTATCCAGGTACAGTTACTCGAATCTACTGAAAATAGAGAGACAATACAGAATGGCACTCAAGAGTGCCGGTCAGTTCTCAAGACGTCTACCCACGGAAACACTCTGGGAAATCGCGGACCTTGAAGCGTGGCACCTTCGAGCCGCTGACCTAAATCGCAAAATGCTGGACAAGGTGGCAACCCTGGGTATAGAAGATCTCGACACACCTGGGGACGCTTACCTGGCACACGGCGAATTTAACCCACTATTAACCAATAATAGAATAGGTGAAATAACCTATATAAAAAATAAAGACATGAGGCGTTGGCCCCGACGGGCGGCGGTTCCACGTCCCCTTAGAATTAAATAAATGTAACACAAGAAATCACAACCAATACTAACATCCTTAACTCAACATATGTGACATAACACCTACAGCTTACACAGATCTTCTAGACATAAGTTAGCTGACACAATCCTGCGGGAACGAAAGGATGTAAACACTAATAGGTAATAAACGTTTTCTCATTCTCATTCTCATTCTCATTCTCGGAGGGCGCCGCGACGCCTCCGCCTGGCTGCACGGGCTCGGAGTCTGGCCAGTTTTGTTGCAGCCACCTGCTCCTCCACTTTCACTTATAACACCCCTCTTTTTACGTCGGAGGCCAAAAATCAGTGTTTATTAATTGGCATGACTGACAAGTCACAATTTTATTACTTTCAATATTTCTGCGATGCGAAGAAATGGCAGAAACTTAATTGTTATTGGTTTCATTAAAGCTGCCCGGCGCGCTGCAGCTCTTCCCCCACACCTCCTACGACTGGGACTACTACTCGCAGGACGACGGGCTCTCCTCGCAGGCCCTGAACAGCAAGAGGGTGGCGCACACCAGCGGCAAGATGCTGGGCGGGAGTTCATCGTTAAACCACCTCATATATACCAGGTCAGCGCATATTATTATTGTTATTATTTAGAAATGTATAAAGGTCTTTGGTAGAGCGTTGTCTAAAATTATTGATTTCGTTACGTGGATATAACTAGAATAAATTTATAATAATTTCCTCGGTTAAAAAATAATATTTTGAAACAACGATTAGTGCTAAAGATTACGACATGGTATTTTTGTATCCGTTCTTAGTCCATTTTGCTACACCACTTTCGACCACAAAAAAAATAAGCAGGAAGTACTACCTATGTACGAGCTGAAAGTTTGTAAAATGATATAGTTTGCCAAATGATTTAGTAAACATCAGTGAGCCTTGGGAAACAGATTCGTACATTCGAACTTAAGTATGATATAATTACGTAAATTTTCACTCAGGGCTCAATTTTCTACTCGGTAGAACAATATTGCATTTGACCTGTTATCGCGCGATTCTTCAACTATATGATAGAAAGACACTGGAGCTTGAGTAGTGACAATATTATTTATTTTTCAGAGGCTCTAAAATGGACTACGATGCGTGGGAGGCCGCCGGAGCCCGGGGCTGGAACTGGGATACGGCGCTGAGGTACTTCAAGAAAGCGGAGAACATGCTCGATGAATCCATCATGAACGGGGACACCGCCGCGTACCACTCCGCCGGGGGACCGCTCAGCGTCAAGAATCACTCTGTCAACGACATATTTTTAGCAAAGAACGACATTATGCTAAAAGCTTATGAAGAGATCGGCTTCAATACAATAAATGATGCTCTAACAGGAGATATTACTGGCAATTCTGGAGTCTTCTTTAATATAGAGGGTAAGCCTTCCAGAAGGGCAAGTGCTGCCGAAGCATATTTAGTACCTATTAGGAACAGGACAAACTTTTTCTTGTTAAAACACACATTGGTAACTAAAATTATTTTCAATGACGATCTGGAAGCCATTGGAGTGTCGGTAAAAACTGCAAACGGCGAAATGAACGTTTATGCAAATAATAATAATAATAATAAATAATAATAATAATAATAATAATAATAATAATAATAATAATAATAATAATAAATAATAATAATAATAATCTCTCTGCCGGCACATTCAGATCCCCGCAGCTGCTGATGCTGTCTGGAATCGGACCCCAGGAGGACTTGAACAATCTGGGCATTGAGGTGAACGTAGATTTGCCCGTCGGAAGAGATTTACAAGATCAAATTATGGCTCCTATTATGATCTAGGCGAATAACGTAACTACAGCACTTGATACCTTTTTGTCATTGGGCAGCTTGACATCGTTCCCAGCACCTGTTATACTGGGTGACTTTGCCGTCGGTCAGGAGCGGCCGAACATCCAGCAAGTCAGCTTACTGTTTGGGGCCTATTCACCTTTCTTCTTGTACTTTATCTTCGTTAATTTCAACTGGAATATCCAGGCTTCGATAACTTGGTTCCTGACGCAACCTTCAAGGGAGAAGATGTTCGTCCTCGCCTGCCTCACCAGGCCCGAGTCCCGAGGCTCGGTGACCTTGAACAGCACGGATCCCACGGCGCTCCCAATAATCAGAACTGGATACTTCAGCAACGCTGCAGATCTAGCTACACTTTCGAGCGCTGTGCAGCGGCTGGTTCAATTGTCTAACACTTCGTACTTTTCGGAAGCTGGCGGCAGCTTCATCAGGCCGCCTCTGCCGGACTGCGACTCGTTGTCGTACCGGAGCGAAGAATACTGGCAGTGCTACGTCAGGGCATTGGGCTCGACCGTGTTCCACCACGGTGGCACCTGCGCCATGGGCAGCGTGGTCGGCAGCGACCTGAAGGTGCGCGGAGTGTCGAGGCTGCGCGTGGTGGACACTAGCGTGTTCCCCTCTTTACCTAATTCTAAGACCTACGGACCTGTTGTCATGGTGGCCGAAAGGGCTGCTGACATTATAAAAGAAGACCACAAGATTCAAGATTAAATCGCTTGAATCACCAAGATTATCATTTCAAGAATGTCATACATAGTTTGATCTCTAACACTAATATACATTTTTTGAAGATTGTTGAAATTTAATAATTTAATAATAATATGTAACAGTAAAAGACCTTTCGTTTTTAACTTTATTCACATTGTTTTACCCAATTACCCAAGCAAGACGGAAGGTAATGTGCTGACCCCAAGGGGCAGCCGTTGTTCAATTTACCAGATAATCTTTATCCTCGTTCCGCCCAATGTGCGTCACAGCGTACAGTCTGTGAGCACATAGAAGAGGTTCGGTATAGTACTTCTCTCTCACTCGCTCTCATACGATCTTATTAAGAGCGAGTGAGAAGTACTAAACCGAACCTCTTCTAAGTGCTCACAGACTGTAAAGCGACACTAACTTTCGCGCTGAAGGGAATTTCGTCGCGAGGACGCCTGCCTGTTTGCCACCATGGCGCCAAAACGCACGACACGTAAGTATAAAATGTGGATTTATGAAATGAATCTGGGCATTTTTAGGGTTCCGTACCTCAAAAGGAAAAAACGGAACCCTTATAGGATCACTTTGTTGTCCGTCTGTCTGTCTGTCAAGACCCTTTATCACGGGAACGCGAAGAGGTATCGAGTTGAAATTAAAACCATATACTCCGGTCTACAGCCCCGTGAAACTGTGAAAAAATCAAGCTCCTACGTTAACGTAAAAAAAAGATACGGCCGTTTATGCCGCAAAAAACGTGTATTTCGACACTGTCGAGGGAATCAAAATGTATAGGGTATTTCCCGATGACCTAGAACTATGAAATTTCGCAAGTAGCATCGTCTTATACTACAAGTATAGGAAAAAGTCTGAAATTTGTAAATTTTAATTAAATAACCAAAAAATCAGGGTGTTTCATAACTAGCCCAATCTATATCAACACAAAAAAGGCAAACATAGCAAACGCGCATGTAACTACAATCGATGTCAGCCATAATGTTCAGTACCCATAATGCTTAATCCCTATTATATATCGATAGTCCTAAAACATTTTAGTCATAATTGTGTTCGCTATATTCTTTAATTTCCTAATTTTGTTAGTTTTGAATATTGTGACACCTAATAAATTAAGTCAAAAGCCGGAGGCGCAAAGGGAGGGCAGCCCTCGCCCGCTGTAAATAAACGCAGGCGGTCAATAAAAAAAACAGGTTTAGGTTAGGTTAGAGTTGTGTCCAGGCGCGTAGCGCCAAACTACGCGGAATAGGGGCTCCGCGAAGCGGAGCCCCGTCGACACTGCCACAGGATGCGTAACGCATATTGATAATTAGAAGCAAGAACGTTACGGCAAGTGAAATTAGGATTCGAAACATTACTGTCAAAATTAAAAAGCCGTAGTTAATCATTAGGCCAAACGATTATTAGGAACAAAAACATTTTTTCAAGAGAAAATATGTCGATAAAAATTATGTCAAGTAATCATTAGGATAAACAATTATAATTACCACAAACATTATGGCAAGTGAAATAAGGATTACTTACTGACGTTATGGGAAGACATAGGGAGCCGTTTTAACATAGATTTTAAAACCAATCCCCAAAATGCTATTTCATTATATTTTTCTTCTGCACAACAGCACAACCAAAACGAACACTATCATAGACAATGTTTTTTCCAATTTTGATGTACAATGCGATAATATTCGTTATTTTTTCATTCACCACTTACAAATATGGACTAAATATGATATTTAATTAAATAATAAAAAAACAACTTTGATTAGATTTACTAACTAATTTATTAAGGTAAGAATTGTTTGTATAACCAAAATTTCCTATAATGCCCGGTTCAAATTATTCCAGCAAAAGCATTCCAGTAGAAGTACATTGACGAGTTGGTTTTCACGTTTGCGGCGAGAGCGACGTTAACGACGCAATGTACTTGTACTGGAATGCTTTTGCTGGAATAATGTGAACCGGGCATAAGTAATTTCCTACACGATTCTTGATTCCTAAGGGGCTATTGCCTAACGCAATCGCAATAGCAATCATTTTCATTTTGAAAATCGAAAGCTTGTCTGAATACAAAATGAGCACACTTGTTCCGCTTTAAAGTCGATTGCGACCGCGTGTGCGTCAGGCAATAGACCAGCTGAACTATTATATATGTACCTACGAATTTGTGCGGAACCCTCGGTGCGCGAGTCCGACTCGCACTTGACCGGTTTTTTTTATTTTGCATCACACTTGCACGTAAACAGTTGTAGGTAATTCTGTAGGTCTACCTACCCCACTCTGGGATTACAGGCGTGAAGGTATGTATGTATGTATGTATGCACGTAAACAGTATCTAAACATACAGGTTAACTTGGCCGCAATGCCCCATATAAAACCCTCGACCTTTCTTTTTACCATGAAACCCAAGGTCGGTAAGTAATATTTTTTTAATTTATAGCACAGAAAAATTGTCTTAAAATTGTCGGAAAATATGAAATTGAAAATAGAATGATTTACATTTACAAAACATCTTAATTTGACCAATCAAAATACTTCACCAAATTAAATCCACCAATCACAATACACATCGACTGTCAGTCGGAACGTTAGGTTCTTTTTGGTACGTACACTCGTTAACTAATTCAAATCTTTAAAAAAAATATGTATTTGATATCAACCAACCATAGTAAATCTATATTAAAACCGACCAATCAGGTAACAGAATTCATTTCTCAAAACATTAGGTGTTTTTTAGTACCTATTTTACAATTGCTAAAATATCATAAATCGTTCGAATATTTTGCCGCGGAATACATTGTGGGTGGATAATCATTGTTAATTTTAAGATGTCGTCAAATGAAAATGAATTGCAACTTATGCCGAATACAATAATGGAGAAAAGGGCCAAAAAACTGATTGAAAATAATTTGCCCGTGAAATCTCGTGACAACTCTTTAAGGGCATACAATAATTTTACACAATGGAAAAATGAAAAGCAAGTTGATTCTAACAGTGAAGGTGTATTTCTTAATTATTTTGATGAGCTTTCCATGAAATATAAGTCCTCGACACTGTGGAGTATATGGTCAATGCTGAAAACAACGATGCAATCGAAGCACCAAGTAAACTTAAAAACTTACACAAATTTAACCGTTTTCTTGAACAGATTATCCGATGGGTTTAAGTCCAAAAAATCGAAAGTATTGACAGCTCAGCAAATAAAATATTTTTTTTTTACTTTTGTATAATTCTTTTATTTTCTCACAATCTAAGTGAAAAGTAGAGTGTATAACTCGGGTCTAAAAGCCATATTAGGTACCCCTCGCACAATTTTCCCTCGCTTTGCTCGGGAAAATAACCATCTCGGGGTGCTATGTCTTATTTTTGACCCTAGTTATACAATCTACTATTATTACCTTATTATTACTTAATGTAACTTACTTTTAATGTTTTTATGATTGAAAAAATGACCTTCTGCTGGAGTTTCTTGCGGCGCTTCTTCTCCGCAATGATGGTCTTGTCCGAAGCGCTGGTAGATTCACTGTACATTTCCGACGTGTAAAAGAGCCGGCATGTGGCCAATTTACTGAATAAATATTTTGAATTTTGTACTATTTAAATCCTACTAATATTATTATAAATGCGAAAGTTTGTGTGTCTGCTTGTCACTTCTCCACGCTGCACCGGCTGGACGGATTTGGATGAAATTTGGAGTGGGGATAGCTTATACCTTGAATTAACACATAGGCTACTTTTTATCCCGAAAAATTTGACAGTTCTCGAGGGAGCAGCGATAAACGACTTCTACGCGGACGGATTCCAGGGCCATCACTATACTATAGTGACTGGACATGAAATAAGTAGGATACGTGTAAGTAATTAGGGAATGGTATAAACTTTGCTTTATTTTTTAAATAAATGCAATGTAAAAATACATGTTGTTTATTGCATAATTAATTTGATAGATGATGGCATTAATGGCTTTCTTAGGCTAAGTGTCAAAAAAAGCTTTAGCCTTTACATAAGCCTATTGAGCCTTGAAAAAAAATACTCCATCGCAAAAAAGTCCTAAAGGCTTTATAAGCTCATAGACAGAACCAATAGACTTCAATTTAGGGCTAACAGCCTATAGTCCTCGGGAACACTAACGCGGATGGATTGCAGGGCCATCACTATACTATAGTTAAATAGTTATATGTGTAAGTAAATAATTTTCATCTCTGAAAATTTTACAATTCCTGAGGGAGCAGCGATATACGACTTCTGTGCGGAATGGAGTAGCAGCAGGCAAACACTAAAGGGTGAACACTATTAAATTCTCGCAGGTCAAACATGCTACATAAGAGAAAATAAAAATCCAAAGTGCTTAAAACTCTTTACAAACATTGAATAAATAGGAACTGGCTCGCAGATTTCAGAAATTTCAAATTTAGGATTAGGAATTTTATAAGTTAAGTTACATTTTTCTTTGTGGAGTTCCTATTTATTCAATGTTTTTTATTCGTTCAACAACCTATACTGCGTCCAAGATAACGAGTTAATATAGCGTTCTCTCTGTTGCACTTTTGTATGCAAATGAAAGGGACAAAGGAAGGTCGGTGGGCGTAAACAATTGCACCTCTATGCTTCGGCAGGCTTACATGCCGTTCGTTCGGAATATTTATGTTAGTAATATTTTTGTTAATGCGGTCATTTCCCAAATAAAGCGAGGAATTATTATCTTTATTACCTTTTTATTTTAACATCATTGTAGAATACCAAAACTTAGTCCACAATCCAAGTCACACAGTAAGCAGGCATTCTTTTTTTGCATTATACATCTTAATCTTTTGGTTACGGACCGCTTTCCCTCGGTAATTATTTTAATGGTTTTTGACTGCCACGACACAGGCCTAGCCTAGTGTGGGGTCAAAGGTATTATTGATTTTTGCACTGTATTTTTGGAAAATAAATATTTTACTTTATTTTACTATATTCTAATTAACTAACCTATTTAAAAATAAAAATAAAGTAAGTCATTTCTTGCTCGTAGAAAAAGCTAACGTAATGGTTTGCACTAACGTTCAATATACATAGGTACATAAACTCACGCCTTCATTCCCAGAGTGCAGGTGTAGGCATATCTACAGAATTACCAACATCTCTTAACAAAAATCTATATTTCTGTAACCACATTTTGCACATTTAGGCTAAGACGTTTACCAGTGTATCAGTGACAGGTTGCAAGCCCCGTCCCCTGTGGTTGCCGGCTTAGAATAGTGCTATTTGCTGCCTTCTCGTGGATCTTATAAGAGGGAACTAAGGGAATAAAGGCTTGTAGTAGGTACTGTACTCCTTTTTGATATGGAATTAAATCATTTTTTACAAAAGCGGGTTCAACTAACGTAACGTAACGTACAGTCAGCTGCAGAGAAAAGGATACCCACTCTCCTGGTAAGGATCGATATATATATATATTATATATAATGTGTGTTTTATACACTCATGATAGGTTGTCGAAGTCGTGAAATGAAACTATACTGAGTTGCTCTGAAAAGAGAACGGTTTTTTATTATTCACTAATTACTTAGGTTTAAACCCAATTAACTTTTCTTATGGAATAAAGTTACAAAAATATCTTATAGTATGAATCTTCTCAAATGAACTTTTCGCTTCGAGCCCTAATCTTCCAAACAAAGGCCATTGTTTCTATTATCGCAAAACCGCTAGCTACCGAGTTAGCACGTGCTACTACAACATTGATATTGAAAAACAAACGGTATCGTCATAGTATTAAGGTTCAAATTGAATGTCACTGACATTCTAGATGTTACGTTTTGGTAGTGTAGGACGATACCGCCCCGAGGCAATACGGCAAATACCAAAACGTAACATCTAGAATGTCAGTGACATTCAATTTGAACCTTAATACTATGACGATACCGTTTGTTTTTCAATATCAATGTTGTAGTAGCACGTGCTAACTCGGTAGCTAGCGGTTTTGCGATAATAGAAACAATGGCCTTTGTTTGGAAGATTAGGGCTCGAAGCGAAAAGTTCATTTGAGAAGATTCATACTATACCTGAAAAGAGAAACAACATTAAAGCTATTATTCCACTTATTCTTCTTATTCTATCTTAACTATTAATACTTTATAATATTTCTCCTTAGATTACTTGCACTTTTACATAACGGTCAAAACTTTGACCTGTCACTTGTCATGACGCTGCCACAGATAATTACAAACCGACACAGAGAGGTTTATGCGCAGCAATATTATGAATGAAGTAAAATAGACTTCATTTACATCTCCCCCCCCCCCCCCGATTTGGGTCTATAATAAAACATTTAATTTATAACTTTACATAACTTCGAGTAAAGGGACAAGTTTTGTGATATGAAACAGGTTTGATTCTGATTTCTTATGGCCTGTGTCTATCCTATAAATTGAGTTTGTTATTTTCTCTAATACTGTATATGGACCAATCTTTAATTCGTGTAATTTTTTTCTGTTTAGTCGGTTTCTGTTTTCCACGTAAACTAAGTCTCCTACCTTTATCTCGCACTCTTTCCTGTTTCTATCGAACCGTTTTTTATTAGTATTGTGTGAGTTTATAGAGTTTACTAATGCGATTTTTCGGTCTTGAATTAATTCACTATACGTTCTTTCCTGTTTTAATTCATTTGGTAAGATATCAAATGATTTTCCATCTAGTAAATATTTTGGAGAAAACCCTGTCACCGTGTGTTCCGTTTCATTATACCTTTGAGTGCACTCATGAGCAATGGTAGTCCAAGCCAATTTTTCTTTCTTCTCATTTATTTTACACCTTATTTTGTTAACCAATGTTTGATTACATCTCTCATTCAAACCATTAGAAAATGGAGCATTGACTGCAGTGAATATGATTGGTATATTCTCTTTATGTAGAAAGTTTTTAAAATCTCTCGAATTTATACCCGGATACTGATCCGAGAAAATCATGCCAATTTTATTTCCCTGAGTCACGTTTTTTACAAGCTTTATAAAGTCACCAGAACTTTGAGTTTTAGAGGTCGAAATATAAGCATACCTAGTAAAGTGATCCACAAGTAAGTGTAGATACGTTTTTGTAGATCGTGAACCCCCAAAACCCCCTATTGTATCTATAGACATTATTTCAAAAGGGTAAGTTGCAGGACCTAGATGAGACATTAACCCAAACTTATATTTTCCCCTTGATTTATTTTTAATGCAGATTTCACAGCTGTCACAGATCTTCTTAATGTTATTTGTTAAATTTTTCGCGGTATAAAACGGTTTAATTTTGCTTTCTAGTTATTGTGACCCTAAATGACAATAATAATCGTGTGTATTTTTTATAAGCTGCTTACTAAATTCCTCAGATATTACAATCTTTTCTTTTTTACCTTGTTTTTTGTAGAAAAGTGTATCTTTTAGCTGTAGTTTATCCCTATTTTGAATTATATCTTCGTTGTTTTCCTGTTCATGTTGTATATCTTTGAGTTTAATTAAGTTAACACATTTTAGGCTCTCTTCTTGACTATCACTGGGGTCTAATACAGGATTTCTACTTAAAGAATCTGCCTCCACGTTATACTTTCCTGGTGAATATATGACTTCAAAATTAAACTGAGATAAGTAATATGTCAGGTCTCCTAATTCCTCATCCGTTCTAGCCTTTATATTCATTTTTTCTAAAGGTTTGTGATCAGAAAAAACCGTAATTTTTTTTCCTAGGAGCCAATATTGCCAATATTTAACGGTTTCTTTGATTGCCAAACACTCAAGATATATGGCTTTTTTCTTTTTTTGAGCATCATTTAATTTTCTTGAAAAGTAAGCACAAGGTTTCTCTTCGCCATTATTTTGCGGTTGTTTCAAGATCGCGCCTATCCCTTGAATACTTGCATCTGTATAAATGTGTATTGGTAGGTTTGGATCAAATATTGCCAAAATAGGTTTTTGACACAATAGTTTTTTTATTGTCTCAAATGTTTCCTGGCATTTATCTGACCAATCAAATCTTTGTCCTTTCCTTAATAAGTTATGTAAAGGATCTAATATTATAGAACTATTAGGAATATATTTTCCATAGAAATTTATTTTGCCTAAGAACTGGCGGACATTTTTCTGTGTTTTTGGTACTGGGAACTCCTTTATAGCAATCAAGTTGTCTTTTAATGGAGTAATTGTGTTATTTTTTATGATGTGGCCCAAATACTTTACAGAGTCCTGAGCAAAGCTACATTTCGAGAACTTTAGTCTAAATCCCTCCTTTGAAATTGCTTCTAATAATAATGATAAATGTTTAATATGGTCTGCGAAAGTTTCTGAAAATACTAAAATATCGTCAATATAATTTACGGTAAAATCTGTCAGTCCATGTTTTCTAATAATACTGCTTAATATCCTCTGGAAAATCGCAGGTGAGGTTTTTAAACCAAATGGTAAACATGTCCACTGAAAGTGGCCCTCTTGTGTAACAAAAGCTACCTTTTTCCTGTCTTCAATTTTTAGTGGGATTGACCAAAACGCCGAGTTTATGTCCAGTGTAGAAAAGAACTTACAATTTCTTGTCTTGATCATTAAGTCCTCAATCAACGGAAACGGTTGTGATTGAAGAACTACAATTTTATTTAAATCACGAAAATCTATGCACAACCTTGTTTTTTTTCCTTCCTCTTTCTTATAGGCCAATGTTACCGGGGCTGCGAAAGGACTATAAGACTCTTCAATTAAGTTTTTCTTTAATAACATTGATATTTGTTGTTCTATTTCCTTCCTATCCTCAATAGTGCACCTATATGGTCTTTTACTGCAATATTTATCAACTATCAAATCAACATGAGCCTCATAGTCCTTTACAGTACCTACATCATACTTGTCCCTTGCAAAAAGTGTTGTATATTTGCAAATCAGTTCATCTATTTTTGACTGTTGATGTAGGTTCAGGTGATTTACAGATATGTTGAAGTTTTCAACCTCTAAGTGTTCATTAAAATTTATTTCACCATCTTGTTTTGGTTTTTCCAAAATACCATCATCCTTACTTTCATAATTTTTGTTTTTTTTCGTTTTGCTACCTGTGAAGCCAGGAATTAAATTAGCATTTGTCAGATCCGACACTTGTTCTTGTACGGTCAGCGTCAAAAGAAAGTGATCACTTAAATACCTTGTCGCTTTACTGTCACATAAGCAATGTCAAACAAGATTGTCTAATGTGTAAATGCGATAAAGTACAAAAGTAGCTTCAAGTGACCAGTTACTTTTGGCGCTGACTGTACCTGTGTTGTTACGATAGGAATGTTTTGCGAAATAACCAACTTATCATTTTGAATTAAGTGAAAAATTTTGATACAATCTAATCCAATTAGAAAGTCAAAATCAAAATTTTCTTCATCTATTACAAACACACTAATATCCTTTTCCATTTCTAATATTTTTACTTTTAAGGTTACCGTCCCAATGAATTTTTTCACGCCATTAATCGTTTTTAGACCTGCTCTTTTTATTCTGTTATTGCTAGAGTAATTTTTCAAGGACAATAATCTCGAATTTATCAAAGATACATTTGATTCTGAGTCATAAACTCCTAACACTTGCAAGGTATCATTAATTAATAATTTAATCTTGATCAATGGCGGGATAACTAGTTTTTTTGGTCGACTTCATTTAACTCGGTCTCTAACTCGGAATTATTTACACTCCTTATTTGATCCTGTTTGGGTCGACCATTATTCTTATTTTTAAACCAGCATAGGGTCTCGGGATGAAACCGTTTCCCTTTATTTTCCTTTTCACAAATTCTACATGGCTGCTCCTTGAAATTTTTCTCTTTCATTTTATTTTCAAAACCTACAGTTTTTTTTTTTTTTTTTTGCTCTGTTGTTTTATAATGTGTGTTTTATACACTCATGATAGGTTGTCGAAGTCGTGAAATAAAACTATACTGAGTTGCTCTGAAAAGAGAACGGTTTTTTATTATTCACTAATTACTTAGGTTTAAACCCAATTAACTTTTCTTATGGAATAAAGTTACAAAAATATCCTACCTGAAAAGAGAAACCACATTAAAGCTATTATTCCACTTATTCTTCTTATTCTATCTTAACTATTAATACTTTATAATATTTCTCCTTAGATTACTTGCACTTTTACATAACGGTCAAAACTTTGACCTCTCGACTGTCACTTGTCATGACGCTGCCACAGATAATTACAAACCGACACAGAGAGGTTTAT